>CM076185.1:12552420-15052420 GCA_038277355.1 Encarsia formosa
TAATACTTCAAGTACTTGAAACATGTTAAATATAATATTTTTTAACTGTTTTGAAGTACTCCTTTAAAAAGGGCTCTTAAAATTACGACTCCTCTAGGAAAAGCGCCCTTCAAAGAGGTTAAATATGGAGTTTTTTGACAGTTAAGGTGCTCGTACAGAAGAAGCTCCTATAATTTAGAATCAACTCCTCCGGGAGGAGCCCCTTAAAACATGTTGAATATAAGATTTATTGAAGTTTTGAGGTGCTCCTCCGGGATGAGCTCTGGAAATTACGGCTCCTCCGGGAGGAGTCCCTTAAAACATGTTAAATATAAGGTTCTTTGAAGGTTTTGAGGTGCTCCTCCGGGAGGAGCTCTTAAACTACGGCTCCTCCGGGAGGAGCCCACTTCAAACATAATAAATATCAGGTTTTTTGACGTTTTAAGGGGCTCCTCCGGGAGGAGCTCTGAAAATTACGGCTCCTCCGGGAGGAGCCCCTTAAAACATGTTAAATATAAGGTTTTTTGAAGGTTTTGAGGTGCTCCTCCAGGAGGAGCTCTTTAAACTACGGCTCCTCCGGGAGGAGCCCACTTCAAACATAATAAATATAAGGTTTTTTGACGTTTTAAGGGGCTCCTCTGGGAGGAGCTCTGAAAATTACGGCTCCTCCGGGAGGAGCCCCTTAAAATATGTTGAATATAAGGTTTTTTGAAGGTTTTGAGGTGCTCCTCCGGGAGGAGCTCTTTTTTTTTGGCTCCTCCCGGAGGAGCCCCTTAAAACATGTTAAATATCAGGGTTTTTGACGTTTTATGGTGCTCCTCCGGGAGGAGCTTTTAAAATTAAGAGCTCCTCCCGGAGGAGCACCTTAAAACATGTTAAATATAAGGTTTTTTGAAGGTTTTGAGGTGCTCCTTCAGGAGGAGCTCTTTAAACTACGGCTCCTCCGGGAGGAGCCCACTTCAAACATAATAAATTTAAGGTTTTTTGACGTTTTAAGGGGCTCCTCCGGGAGGAGCTCTGAAAATTACGGCTCCTCCGGGAGGAGCCCCTTAAAACATGTTAAATATAAGGTTTTTTGAAGGTTTTAAGGGGCTCCTCCGGGAGGAGCCCCTTAAAACATGTTAAATATAAGGTTTTTTGAAGGTTTTGAGGTGCTCCTCCGGGAGGAGCTCTTTAAACTACGGCTCCTCCGGGAGGAGCCCACTTCAAACATAATAAATATAAGGTTTTTTGACGTTTTAAGGGGCTCCTCTGGGAGGAGCTCTGAAAATTACGGCTCCTCCGGGAGGAGCCCCTTAAAATATGTTGAATATAAGGTTTTTTGAAGGTTTTGAGGTGCTCCTCCGGGAGGAGCTCTTTTTTTTTGACTCCTCCCGGAGGAGCCCCTTAAAACATGTTAAATATCAGGGTTTTTGACGTTTTATGGTGCTCCTCCGGGAGGAGCTTTTAAAATTAAGAGCTCCTCCCGGAGGAGCACCTCAAAACCTTCAAAAAACCTTATATTTAACATGTTTTAAGGGGCTCCTCCCGGAGGAGCCGTAATTATCAGAGCTCCTCCCGTAGGAGCCAAAAAAAAAAGAGCTCCTCCTGGATATAACTATATAATATAGGGAGATATTAACGAAAATAAAATGTACTTGCCTTAGCGTAGAAATAAGAATAAATAGCAGATATGAAGAAAAATATCGAATATATTTCTTGAATAATATTATAAGCTAGAGCTGTTACTGGAGTTGTAAGAATTTTATTTGATTCATTTGGACAATACCAATGAACAATTTCATAAAAAATATACAAACAAAAAGAATAAATCAAAATCATATAAATCCTTAACTTATTAGTTGACAAATCCTCAGAAAAAAGCCCTAATACAGTGTTGAGCCATAATAGAGGTCGAAAAGTTTCTTTGATGCTTGTAATTGTGTTTGTAAAAAAAATTTTTGTATTGAATATTTTCATTTTTAATTAAAACTATTGATAAATTTTGTTTTATTAAAAGTTTAATCTGAATTTTTCTAATTTTACAAATTTGAAAGTATTTACCAGCGAAAACAACGCTCGCACTCGATCTAAGAACCACTGAACAAAACGAAAACAAAGTGCTTTGTGATTTTATAGCTAGACGAATAAGTTGTTGACTAAGACAACTTTAAAATGTGAAGTAATTTACAATTGATTTTATTCAAATACAATCCATATAAGTAGGATAAAAAAAAATTTCCTCTCTTGTGCTAATAAAAAATACTTATTAAACTAAACTTAAAATCTCTGAAAATTACATAGAAATCGATTGCAATTTCATTAAAAAAACTATTTTTATGAAAAAAACGTTTTCGGTTTTGTATCAACAGAGTTTAGAATCGAAAATTAAATTTTGCTTTTTTTCGAACGGAAAAACTGAGGTTGAAAAGTTTAGGAAACTTTGAAATAAAAATAAAATAAAAATAAATTTTTATTACTTAGTTTTATTGCAACACTTTTAATAAATTTTTAATTGCTACTGCCTCAAACAAAAAAGGTGTTATAACTCATTGATTATACTAGTGTTTGAAACTTGTTGGCTCGAAAAATTAAAATAAGAGCCTGTTGAATTTTCAAAATTAGTTGAATTATCTTCATTAGTGATTAAAGTTGCATTTAAAATAGCTGATTTATTTTGCATAAAAATTACCAAGTAAGTAATGATGGATCCTATAAACTAAAGAATCATCGGGGTATTTTTAAAAAAGTATATAAAACCAAGCCTTGAATGAATTTTTGTAACTTACACCCCGTAAAAAGCTGTAATTTAATACGAATAAGCCCGAAGCCGTAATATGCAATGGATGTTGAAGTACCTGCAGTGAGAATTCGTTAACCTAGAATAAATAAATTCAGTATTAGAATTTTACTTAATATTAATTCTTAAGGAGGCTCACATGAGCTGAGCCGTATCAAATATGGGCACCCCGAGATGGTGAATATTTGTAACTATTGCATTTGAGGCGTTGGATTCAATAACGAACTAATCCCTATGGGACTACTATGTACTTAGCTCGTTGTTGCATCCAACGCCTCATTTAGTGGAAAAAAGTCACGTTTTCCACTAAAAAATTGTTTTCTCAAAGTTTGTGTATTATTGTTGAAAAAATCAGGTGAGATGAAGTTCAATTTTAAAAATTCTTTGGCATATCTACCTCATTATTTATGTTGTGTTGAGTGATTTCGATTTCATGCGTTATCTGACTAGTCTTCTCAGCCTAAATAAAGAATTGTAGAAATAAGAATTTTTTTTTAATAATCAAATCGTTACATTTTTTTTTTATACAATTATGGCGAATAGCTATGATACCTCTGACATAATATTCATAGAAGATCGAAAAATGTGAAATAACTGAGTCAAACACAAAAATACCCGAGACAACATTGGACAATAATAAAGAATATTTTTTGTCCAATTCTTCTTCAATATAAATTGATACATATACATGCTGTAAATATATCCAGTCAACATTAAAAAACTTACAGCCATTTGCATCGCAAGGTGACAAGTATATACCGAGTTTATTTCTCGGCAAGTCTTGCATAAATCCAAATGAATTTGTCTTTATAAAAAAGCATAAAAATTTCACTTTTTGTTTAATAATAAAATAAAATTAATGAAGAGTACTTTTACATACTTAGCAGTGGTTAAAATAAGCTCTACGTTGTCTCTACTTTTTTGATAGTTTGATTTTTCCTTGTCGTTAAACCGATTTCTTTTCAAAATCAGAACATACTTGTTTTTTTTCTTTGAATTAATTAAGTGGTTATTAAATGTTGTCAAAACATTTAGAATTAGTGCATTTAATCTTTCAAATCTTTTATTAGCCGCTCTAAAAATTAAGTAATCAACTGTAAAAATGAATAGAGACGCAAAATTTTGTTGTCGAATTCAGTAAAAAACTTACGAGATCTTTAGTGTAAAATTGTAACTTATCAAATAATTAAACAGGATTGGAAATAAATATCGGAACCCATCAATTGTACGATATCCGACATTTGCATATGCAATTCGACTGATAATAACCAAAATAATTCCAAAAAAAATCCATAAAATGATCAAGATTAAATTTTCTTGAAGTTCTTGTTTATACTCAGGCTCAATCCCGAAATTTTTTAAGGTATCGTCAATTTGAATAATTTTCTTAAAAAAATTTTCTTTTTTCTTGAAGTGAACAAAAATTAAATTTTATTTTGAAAACATATAATATCTCTTGCAATATCTGATAATATAAAAAGTGGTACCTACCTTTAAATCAAAAAAAGAAAAAGCAATTGATGTGATCAAAAAGACAAGACATACATAGATAATAACATCATTTATAATGAGTGTTACTGTGGCATTATAAACACTTCGAAATTTTGATTTATAGAACCAATATGTAAAACCATAAAAAATGTATAAACAAAAGGAATAAATCAGACTTGTGAAAATCCAAAATTTATCAGATGAAAGATCGTTAGAAGACAACCCAAATAAAAAGTTAAGCCACCAAAGAGGCTGAAAAGCTTCCTTGAAGTTCGAAATGGTAATCGTTTTTAATTTTATTCTTTTCATTATTTTTTTTATTCGATTGAATTCAAAGTGCTGTGAATTTTAATTAAAACTTAATTATCAAAGTTTCACTGCTTCAAGTGACGAATAATACTACCGAGTTTTATTTAAGTACACTGAGGTTTAAAATGTAAAAAGTTATTCAAAGAAAAATCTAAATGGATTGGCATTTTTATTTAATAGATGCGGTAAAGTAATTCCAAGATGTGATTTTTTAAGATTAGACATAAAAATTTACTTAAAAAATTGGATTCTTTTGTTTGTCAATTTTGTGCATTTGAATTTAACACCAAGTCAATACATAATTCTCAGGTAATAGTTTTAATGATTTTAAAGAAATTGAGAACTTTTTTCTCGCCTGGTTTTTTATTATATACTTAAGGACTTAAAATAATTGAATATTTTTAATAATTTATTTTATTTTTGTTTAATAAATTACACTTTGATGAAGATAATAATCAGAAAATTATTTATTTTCATCCGTAAAAAAAAAAAAAAACAACAACAATGAGTAAACAATAAAAACATAAATCCAATATTCACCCAGTTCTGATTACAATGAAACAAGGATTTCAAAATTTTAAACCAATTACTTTCAAAAAATCAATTAAAAAATCGTGTTGAATGCATAGTTAAGTAAACATAAAGTGGATTTTATTTAAAAATATTTCCCACATACCTCATTATTAATGCTTTGTCGAGAGATTTCTATTTCATGAGTTATTTGAGTCGTCTTTTGAGCCTGAAAAAAGAACCAGGAGAATACAAAATTTTTATGTGAATCATGCTCATCATAGCTTACAAATTGATTATTTACCTCTGACATAATACTCATAGAAGAATGAAACATGTAAAATAATTGAGCAGTGCAAAAAACCATACGGGACAAAGTTGCAAAATTATACAGGATACTATTTATCAAAGATTTATTGGTATTTATGAACTGATAAATGTAGATACAGTAGCAATATCCGGTCAGTAGAAAAAACGTTGCAGCCATTTGCATTGTTATATGGTGAGCGTACGCCATATTTATTTCTCGACAAGACTTGCATAAATTTAAGTGAATTTGTCTATGGTTAAGCATAAAAATTCAAAACAACTGATTATATTTAATCTCTATTGAAATTTGAAAAAAGTAAAAGTTGACAGTAATTCAACGTACTTTGCGGTTTTTAAAAGAAGCTCTATGTTATCTTTATTTTTTTGATAACTTGAGTTTTCTCCATCTTTAATTTGATTACTTCTTTCTAAAATAAGATTGTACTTATGTTTTTTTTTTAAATTTGTTGACTGATCGTTTGAACTTGTTAAAACATTAAAAACCAGTGCATTTAATCTTTCAAATCTTTTAGCAACAGCACTAAATAAAATAAGTAATGAGATTTTATCCTTTAAAATAACTAACCAGCAGAGGTCACAGCTTGTGAAACGCCAATCTTGACGAAACTTTAGGAATCGTTATCTTATGCCAGAAGATTTGAACGAAACCACAAATAATTCTTACCATTAGATATTTTTACATCTTCTGCCATATGGACAATACAGCATTTGTTGCCCATTAAAAAAAAAAAAAACGGTTTTTTAGCTTATTTTTAAATAATTCGGGTTCAGGTCCATATCGCTTTATAATGTTTTTTGGGTTTTATTAATCTTTGAAAAAGCCCAATGACAAGAATTTATTGGTATTTTTGTCTTTCTTCTGGCATAAGAAAATGAGTTCCACCCATTTCGTCAAGATTAACGCCAAACAAACTATAACAACCCTTGTAAAAAAATTCATTTTTAATTTATCAAAAAAAATTTTTGTTGGATAGAATACTCACGAGATTCTAAGAGTGAAGTTAAAGGTAACTAAAAAATTAAACAAAATTGGAAATAAGTATTTAAACGCGTCTAACAGGCCATATCCTATTTCTGCTTTCCCAATTCGGTTTATAGTCATTAGAGCAATCGCCAATATGATCCATCCAACGACTAAAATACAATTTTTTTTATATTCTCGAATGTACTCTGGCTTTATTCCAAAATTTTTTAGAGTTTCGTCAACTAGTCTAATTTTTTCAAAAAAATTTTCTTTTTTCTAAAAATAAAAAAAAAATTATTTATAAATTTCGCACATATGGTTGGTGGTTATAGTAATAAATCTTTATATACCTTTGAGTTAAAAAAAGTAAAACCAACTGAGTAAATAAAAAATGTTAAATAACTATAGTAAATAACACATATTGATATGATTATTATTATATTGGCTTTGAAAAAAATTTTGAATACTGATTGACAAAACCAGTACACGATACCGTAAATAAAATATAAACAAACAGAATAAATCAAAGTTATATTAATCCAAAATTTATTGGTTAAAAGATGTCAATCCTAATGTAAAATTTAGCCACCAAAGAGGCCGGAAAGTTTCTTTTATACATTCAACATTATTTTCTTTAAAAATTTTAGTTATTGTTTTCTTCATTTTTTTCTTTGTTCGATCCAAGTCTTTGTGACTGAAGTTTATTAAAGGCGCGCGCGTATAGAATGCAAAGTATGAGTTTAGGCTATAATTAATTATATTATAGATAATTTTTTATCGTAAGTGGTATGTAAAAACTAAATATGACAATAAAAGTATTTCTTTTTGGACAATTGGTTAGTTTAGTTTTTTTTTTTTTTTTTTTTTCTATGTACCCCTAGATGTTAAACTTAATTCACAATTGAATATACTTAAAGTTAGAGTCGAGAATAATCTAAAAGTAGGTTTGACTAATCGGAATAATTTTACATGCACGTCGGTGAAAATCGATCAAAGCCATGACATTCAGTCAGGCAACGACGCGTGAAGTTAGCTTCCGCTAATCCCATACGTTTTTCACTTATACTGCAGCTCCGGCTCTGACCCTTCGTCTCGTTCGAGCGATCCCCAGGGACAGTACGGACTCATCTAACTCGGACCGACGCGCTTCTGTACTTACTCGAAATGGAATTAAGACGATCTGGCGACAGCATATGTCCTTTTTTTTTTTCAAACTCGTGTCTTTTTTTTCACAGTTTTGTAAACAGAAAAAAAAAATTTTCTAACGAATATTGTCACCATGACTGAATTTATATTTATCTCATTTCTGAAATACATTTTCAGTTGAAAATTCGTGTACAATTTTTGATCGGATTCCTCATGAAAAATAATAATGCATATAAAAAATAAATATTATTTTACGAGCAGTATACTTTTAATTAAAACTAAAAGTATTCTGAAATGAGCAAAGAAAAATTGAAGCTTTAATAAACTCAAGAATTTTCACATTTCTTAACTGAACGGTAGACTATTTGTATTTTTTCAATTTTATAAATTTCAGTATAGCACAATTTCTATAAGTATTTCCAAATCCGAGAATAGTTGAAAAAATGGTTTACATAGTTGTAGCTGGTAGTCTTTAAATATTTTGATTAAAAATTCACATGATAAAAAAAGTATATAAATTAAATAATTTTATAAAACTAAGTAATGTTATCATGATATGATTATTTTTTAATCAATATCTACATTCGATTTGCTAAACTTAAAATAGAATAAAATTATAAATAAATTTTATTTACATTATTGGTATGTTTTTATTAATTACTTTGTAATAAATATACATAGGAGAAATCATTATTAAAAAAAAAACAATGATTCGAGCGTAACTCACGCTTCGAGAACGTGATTGAGGTAACTGATGTAACATATGGCCAGACGAAGAATTTCGATTTTCGAGAGTTTTTTATCTGGCGGCAGCGTCGGCAGAAGCTTGCGCAGCCTCGCAAAAGCAAGATTGAATGCTTCGACCCGAACTCTTTCCCTGTAATAATCATCTCTCGTTTAAAAAATTTCTCTAAGGGAATTGCTATCGGTTTTATGTTAATCATGCCAGAGAAAAAATATGAAACAATACATTTATTGATACTTTTAGCAACTCAAACGATTTTTTTTTTGAACGACCAAAGAAAAATAAGTAAAAATTAGTATTTATTTTGATAATGTATTAACTAAAACAGAAACAGTCAATAAAAAATTACCTGGTAGCATGGGCAGTTCTGTACTTTTGTGTAGCTCGCCGCCGTCGGCGTCTTTCTTCCCTCGACAAACTTCCCGTTCCCGAGTGAACTCCGTTAACAATGTGTCCACCGTTTGCCATCGCGTTTTCCCGATCTCTGAAGTAAGTAAATAAAACAATCGAGTGATTATTTCTACAATGAAATCATTGATGATGCTTCTTTGAAAAATTTATATGAATCAAACAGAATTGAGAAGCTGATTTAGCGAATTGAAAAAAGGATTTCTTTTTTTATTTTTCTTCAAGTATGTAACTTGCGAATTGTAACTCAAAAAATTTACATCAAGAAAAGTTGTGAAACACGAACCTTCTACGAGGTTGAAAACTCAAGTTGCAGCAAGCTGGTAGAGGAAGAAGAGCCTCCCTTTCCATTTCTCAATCACTATAAAGAATATTTAATTTTAAATAATGAAAATTTTCGTGTGCATCTATTTTGTTATATTTTTCCTGTGTTTCGATAATTTAATTTGTTACCAAAGTCCCAAAAGAGTTGCTACAGGGCGAAAAGAAAGGGTTGTATTCTGCCGTTAATCGGAAGTATCAATATTTACTGAACCACTCTGAAGCATCAATTATTCTTAATCGAATTCGTTCGCACCCAAAATTATCCAATTTCCCAATTTACTAGTACAAAATTAAGTTCACTGTATGTTGAAATTTTATATAAATTTCAGAATCACAACTCAACAATCCTGCATTTCCCCCAAGTCTAAAAAAATACTGACCAATAATGTAAGTCTCATTTCATAAAAAATTCAATGAAAACCCCAAAGTCGGCTCTTTTTCGAATCACACTTCCCCTCGCCTGGTGTAAAAATCTGGGCGATTCTTAAAAAAGGCACACTAACTTGTGCCTCCGGGGACCTGTAAATCGCCAGTTTCGATTTCGAATCGAGCGATGCATTATTCATTTGACTCTTTTACGGTTCGTCTTCTTGTTAAAAAATTTAAGATACCACGACGTGGTTGTACGCGCTTAGTTTTATTCGTCCCACTGTTTATAAATTTTTGATAAGTAAGCAATGACTCGTCTTTTGAGACAGCAAATTTTGTGTTCTACCACAAGCTATTCACCTTTTTATGAGAATTTTTAAACTGTTTATTCAAAAGAGTTAATTTATTACTTTTTTTTCATCAATTTTTGTACGTAGTTTAAAAAATATATTATATTTAATAAATATAATATATAAAGTAATTTTAAAATATAAGAATAAAGTCTTTTTAAATGATAACTTCAGAGTAATGTCAGTTTTTAAAAATATTTTATCATCGCAATAAAATTATATTGAGATTTCATAAAGTTATATAAACTAGCTAATTTTTATTTTTTTAAATTATACAGCATGTATGCTAACAGACAAGTTTTCTTCCTAAATAAACAGTCGATTTTTGTCTTTTTCTTTTTGCATAATGGAACTTTTTTAGGTGAACAAAATTATTTCATTTATTTGAGGAGGGTAGAATTCAATTGGTAATTATTTAAAAAATATGTAAAAATTTTACAAATTGTCCTTTATTTATTCAAAATTCTATAAAACTTTTATGGTTTGCAATTCATTTTTCGGAAAACTATCCTAGTTTTTTAAAGATTTGATAACGTATTTTATTTTTGATATTTTTACTTAATTTAAAAATTTGGCTTTGGTTATGAGCCGACGTTTCATTTAGTACTTCAGTGAAAAGAGTAAAAAACGTAAAGCTTTTTACTTTTATACAGGAGTACGAGTTTCAGGACTTGTGTATTTAAAATTATGTAAGCTAAATTTTTTTTTTTAAAGATGTTTTTAACTATTTTTTATTTATAATGATTTAGAAAGACTTTTTCAAGTAGGGTGAAAAAGAATTTTTTTCTTTTAATCTACAAAAACTTGAAATGAAGATTAAATATTAAAAACTTTAAAGTGCAACCTGAAATAGTGTACCGTGGGCTTCACATACCTTGGCCGTAGTTATTTTTTCTAAAGAAATTGATTTCTATTAAAAAATAAAGCTTTATTGTGAAGTGACGAAAACAAATAATTAAAAGCTATTTTAATAGAAAGCCTGTATACTTTAGTCTTTCAGTCTTTTTTAACCTCGGACAGCGTCTTTAGGACTTAAAATCTCTCCTGGTAATATGTCTCCTCCGAAATATATTTATAAGTATTTTAATTTTTCTTTGCACCTAAGCCTCTCTTGATAAAAAACATACAATAAAAACTTTTAAATTTCTATATACATAAGTATTTTTTATTATCTTTGAAAAAAAAAGAAGACAAGATACGATACTTATTTAAAAAACTGACTTACCCAGAAAGTAGAAACCTTTTAATGATACGTTTGATTTGCAAACTCAAACATATCAGGCAATTGATTATCTTATATTACATATAAAACTCATCCAAAATTTTCAAGGGTGTTTGTGTTTATAACTATAATGCACTTTTTAATCATTACCATGATCATTGCTTAGCACTGTTTAAAAAAAATATCAATAAATTTAATTTTTATTGTTGTACTAAATTGCGATTGTCAGACAAAGATTGTCCGAAGCACTTGTCCCGAAGCCTCGCTCGCATCTGATAAAAATCTCTTTTTCATCCTGGGAAGCGAGTTCGAAGTTGACTCGGCTCCGCCCATGGACCAATGAAGCGATCGCAGCATTCGGCAGAAGCACACGCCCCAGACGTCGCCATTGCAATCCTTGCGCTTGCGAATATTGACGAGGTCCTGGGATTTTTAAATGTCACGAGAAACTTGAACAAAGGATTTTTTTAAATATTTTTTTTCACGAAAGATCTCTTCTGTTGATAAAAGATAATAAACTATTATTAATTTAAAAATTTCAACCAAAATTACCATTGTTGGTAAAGTTTTCTCATAGATTACACATGCCGTGTGGGTATTCTCAAAAATGTCTCTTTTAAAAATAAAAATTGAAATGATAACGTGAATTTTTTGCTTCTGTGCCCAACAAAAGATGTATCACTCTACAAAGAATATTGTTGCTGCTGTTTTATACAATAAGTAGCATAGAGAACAAAAATAAGCTTCCTAAACTTATAAAATTCTTCTACATCGCTATAAGCAAAAAATGTTATTGTAAGTGACGAAATCAATATTTTTGGTCGTGTAAGGTCTCATTTTAAAGGTGAAATCAAAAACTTTAAAATGAGACTTTACATTATATCATTATAATGTTTCTATATTCTAGATAATTTACTGAAACTTCCCCCACCCCACCCCAGATGTAGTAGCTCTTGTACTTGATTAAAAATATCCTAACGAGGCTTTAGTGAATTTTCACTAAAAATTTAAGAAGAAAGGAAGAAAATTATTTTTTCACGCTAGTATCCCGAAAGTACAATTTTCGGGCTCGTACCGGAAACGAATATTGTACTTTCTGACTACTAGCGTGAAAAATAGTATACAGCCCTTGGGAGTGCAAAAATGAGCCAAACTTTAGCAAACCTTTGAAGACCTCGCCTTCGGCTTGGACATCAATTTGGGTTTGCTAAAGGCTAACTCATTTTTGACTCCCTCGGGACTGTAATATACTATTGTCTTTTTTCTTCAAATTTATTTTCAAACAACTCTTTGAAATGAATTTTGAGGGCAAAATTAGAATCAGAATTGCATGAAATTACTCTTTTACTGCAATTTAAAATAATTTGAGCTAGAAGAGCATTTTAGATCGATCTTTGATTCAAAATTATTCGAAATTTAAAAAAAGGAGAGGTACCCAGACATAAAATAATCATTACAGCAAATCACATATTTGGATAAGGCTAAAAATGCTTATAAAAGCTTATTTGAGTACAAATCAAAGCCTTTGTCTGAAAAAATTCTCATGACGTTATACACTGCATCATGAGTGTATAATTATTATATTGACGTTTAAATTATCTTTGAGTCAGGAAAAATGAAAAAATAAGTGTGAAAAGCTACTTTTTATTACTAAGGAAGCGCAAAAAATATATTTTGAAATGACTATAAAAGTTTTTTCCAGTGCTTTGCCTTTCACGACTATTAAGAAATTTTGCAGAGTCTATACATTCAAAATACCGGGGGTGGGGTGGGGAGGGGGGGCACTCAAAGTACACTGGGCATTTTTTATAAAAACTTTACATTGGAAAGATTTAAAAAGATCCAGAATCACTATTTATAGTTCTACTGAACACTCCAATCACCTGAAGAAGTGTATTCAAAAATAAATTTTTAAAGGACTCTTATAATAAGAAAGTCAATTATTTATGAAAAAAAGCACTTTAAATCAGTCAGACAACATAACTGCAAACTTTCTCGGAGGGGCTGTTCCTGCGTATCGATTAAGCTAACGCAGATGCGACCCGCTGAAACACCTGATCCAACCTTTCTGTATAAAAGCTTTGTCTGGTTGAGTAAGTTTTATTTATCAAACGCCAAAGTTCATGTATTAATTTTATTTTACTCACAATAACTTATGTCTAAATTTTTGTCACCCGACTGTATAAATGTATAAACATCAGATTTTAATGCTGTTTTTTAGAGTTTCAGCCAAAACTTATTTTGAGAGCTAAGCTTGTCAGAGTTTGAAGCTTGCTCTTGAGAGTAAACAATTACTATGAATTTTACTATGAGAACTCTGCACAGGCGGTACTTCTATTTCTTATTTGAAATGCATCGATACATTTTTCTAAAAAAATAAGTTAAACTATTTTTAATTCAACCAAAATTTTCAATTTTTTTTTCATGATTTTGTAAGTACCCGAAACTAGCGTTTGTAACGATGAAGTTTTAACCACTCGATATACGTAATAACTATTTTTTTTTTTATACTTAGGGTACTTTAAAAATAAGCCCTGTTTTTAAATCTCGATTTGATATTTTGATGCAGTACATACAAAACTCAAATTCCCACGGGTGTGAAAGTAATTCCAGATCGATCTCATAATCACCCACGTGAAAGCCGCCACCGCATCAAGCTCGATGAAAGAATCCTGATGAAAAATAAAGTGTGTAATAGTGGAGGTGCCAAGTTGATAAGAATCTATATCTGTGAGTACACAGACCCGAGCTCGGGGAATAGTAATAGGTGCGAAGGCGTCGCGGCGCGTGTCGGTGCGCTCGATTACTCAATCTATTATGCATGGGACCCTCTCGTGGGACGCCAAAGTCACGCCTTGCTGATTGAAGTGCTCTGCCGGTCGACTTTTACCCTTTTGGCCACAACAAATTACACCAAACACGTGACTGGCTGTCCCTCTTTTTTTACCGTCTAATCTACCCTGACTCTATGCAAAACCCCTGCTTGTATACCCAACTGTTGATTGATCGCGGTTACATCATGGGTCTGATTGAGAAATTATCGTAAGCTTGTTAATGAATTGAGAGTTTATCAATTAAAAGGACAAACAAAATTTTAAAAAAATTTTCCAATTAAAACAGTGTGATGAAAAATTTTTTTTAATGACACTACCAAGTAATTTTCTCTATCTTAGTTTATTTGAAAATAAGTTGAAAAAATTCAAATATTTTCCGAGGGGCTACCCACTTAGTCCTGTAATAAAAGTCCTGAATAGTCCTTGCCAGCCCATTTTGAACGGGAGAGGACTATACGAGAGTTTGATAGAGTATTTTTATCTGATAGTCCTGTCATAGTCCTGTAAAACAGGAACAAGTGCGTAACCCCTTGATATTTTCAATAATATAAGATCACGTTTATTGCAATGTAGAAAAAATACATGAGCGAAGTGATAAAAAAATTTCATCTTAAAGTCCAAGACAAAATTTGAAAACAATATCGAAGGCAGATACTTGAGGTGTATGTAAAATATCATTACAATCTGCAAACTTGTAGGATTGTAAGAGCTTTGACACAAAAATTTCGATTCGAGATAAAAACTTTTTAACGATGAAAGACAATTAAGAAATTAAAGTGCAAACGCAGTGAATAAACATTCATTAAAACTATCGACCCTCTAACAAAACATGAAAATTTGATCGCGTGGCTAGCACTCCATACTCGATCAACGCGATTAACATCACGCACCGACACAATATCATTCTCGTTTCCGTTGATATCAATTTCCGCAACGAGTTTTAGTTGATCAGAATGACCAGTGGAAATACCACCCAACATCAGTCCTGTAAGAATTACTAAAATTAGTTTTCGAAAAAAAAAAATGTTTACCAAAATCAGTCCAAAAAGACTTACATTTACAAATTTGGAGGATTCCATGAGGCCATTGCTCGTGCTCAACAGCGTTATGGGACTTTCGATTTTTGAGATACCCGTGGGTAATCCCTGGCCAAAGATGAGCTTTCTTTACGCTCTTTTGAGATCTGCCATCTACGGATATGGTTTGTTCAACGTTATTGTTTACATACCCGGAAAATATTACGTTTCTCCAATTATTTTTGAAGTTTTGAAAATCATTCTCGCGTTCAATGTGTCCAGCAGCGTCATAACGACTATTTTCTCTTTGAAATACTATAAGGTAAATTAAATCTAAATAATTTTGAACTTTCATTTATTTTTATTGCAACAAAAGTAAGTTAGTGATTATAAATCTTTATGGTTTTTTGAACTAGTTTATTTCTTAGTACATAACACTTTTTTTCTAATTAGTTTTTTCTTTTTTTTTCAAACAGAAAGTAAAAGGATTCTTGAAAAAAATTTCATTGGTCGATGAAACTTTGGAAGTATTTGGCATCAACCCAGAGTATGACACAGCACACAAAGAAATTACTCAAATAACTGTTCTGTGGTGTTTTTGTGGTATTTTCATGTTTTGCAGTTGTACTGCTATCTCTTACTACGTTTATGAGAATCTATTTGACTCGATTCTTTTAAACTTTTCTATGGAGTTTCCTTTGATTTTAAATCCGATCGTCGAGTTCAATTTCGTCGTTGAAATTCGGTATGTTTATAAGTTAACTTTGTTACAAGTGTTTGAATTGCAAAGAAATTTGTTATTTCAAACGAACTTTCTCAAGTGTTATAGGAAAAAGATTTGAAAGAATCAATGCACTGGTTCAGAGTATAGCAACCAGTCCTCTCCAAGACGCCAATCCGAAATATTTTAACAAATACCAGAACATTTTGAGCAAAAATCAAAACAAAATTTCCGTCAACTCGAATTACCATGTCAAAAACCGAAACAACATTGAATTTCTGTTGAAGTCTGTGAGGTAATATGAAAACTCCATTTTTATAATTTATTTATTAGCTCGACGTTTCAAGGCAGCTTCATTTGGATTTATGCATTACGTCTCGAGAAGTAAATGACAGTTGCAGTAAACAGATGTCAATGCAAATGGCATCCACATTTTTAATTCTAACTGGTCTCAGTTACTCCATTTACATTCTTTATAAAGATCCAAAGGTACAATTATTCAAAAAAATTTTAATCTACATCATTTTTGGAATGTGGATAGTGGTTAACGTTATAAAAATGATTTACGTTGTTAGATCATCAGTGAACGTAGCAACTGAGGTAATAATATTTTTCAGAGAATACAGTATTTACAAAATGATGAATTTTTTTTTTTTCAGGCTCAAAAAACAAGTCAATTAGCTCATGAAATTCAATTGCCAAGGTGGCAAAAGAAATTGATTGACGAGGTAGTGTTCGATTTTTTTTTTTTTTTTTAATCTAAAGCAAATTTTAAACATTGATTTTTTTTAATTAGATTCATCAACTTTCATTGCAAATCATGCAGCATCCTTTATTTTTTACTGCTTCTGGTTTAATCGCCTTGGATTTCAACTATGTTCGTGGGGTGAGCTTTCTTTTGTCAGATTTAATTTTTAAAAAAACCATATTTGAAATTTGTATTTATGTTACATTCATGTTTATTAGTTTGTAGGGTCAGTGACAACTTACTTGATGATTTTGATTCAAAATCAACCAGACGTTATAAAAGCTGTTCATACATTTGCTGACAATTCAGATAATAATAGCACAACCTCTCCAATAAAAACTTAAGCCCAGTTTTTTACGATATAACATTTATAAATATATACACTTCTAATCATCATAGTTTATATAAAGTAAAAAAGGTTTTTTAATTTAAAAAAATCAAAAAGCTTTACTTTTATAGAGTGTTAGTAAAGTCTCACAATAGAAGTAGATCTAAATTACTACCTATTTTTATATTTTTTCATTACCACATATTGAGTTAGAAAAAACCATGTTTGTTAAAACTATAAAACTCTCAATATTTTCCTTGAAAGAAGTCAATAAATCAGAAATTTAGGAAAATACAATCGCACATTTCAGTTATTTTCCAGATATGCCACAATCTTTCTTAGAAATAGTATTTAAATATTATCATAATCAAAAATTTTGTTAAAAAAAAAATTTATTTGGAAAAATGTCGGACACCGTACTCAAAGACATTGAAAAACCTTTCTTGCCGTTACTAATATCAAATTGGATTTTCGGTATTGGAATCATAGAGTATCCAATAAGGAAACCACAACGATTTATAAGCTTTATATATACATTATTTATACTAACTGTTTTTGGATTTATTGCTTACAATGCTTATCCAGCCGTAAACTATGAAACATCCGTCTCTGGCAGATCAACGGGTCCAAGAATATTATTTGCTATCAATATCTCAGTTACGTTTGTAATTTTAATTTCTGGATGGTTTCAGAAAAAGGTATAAATTATCACGTTATTGTTTAAAATTTTTTTTAGATGCGTTGTAATTTTTTAGGGTCTACGTAAATGTTTTTTAAAAGCAGCTTTGGTAAATACTTTGATGCAAAAAATTGGAATTCCAAAGAACCATTCAAAAATATTAAAGTATGAGCTGTTGAAATTAGGAGGATTTTTTTTCTTCATATTGACGATCATGATAATAAATTTTTTCCTTGAATTTACCGAAGATGACTTTGGATTATCAGATATTATGCTCACTATTGTGTGGGATTTTCCCCTCATCGTTATTTTTGTCGTCGATGCCTCATTTATAAATATTTTGGGGTAAATCAGAAATCGATGTTTTTTATTTCAAAATGTGAAGACACTGGAGAGTAAAAATTTTTTATCAACTATAGGTACGCAAAGTTCAAATTTAACAGACTTAATGAACTGCTGGAAAGTTTATTAACAAGTACGCCAGATAATCCACTTCATTACAGACTTGCTCAGCAACTCTTAAACGAAGAATATCAAAAAAATCTTGTCGTTGAATCAGACTTGAAAGATTATACTTTTTTGATAAAAATTTCAAAGTAATAGCGTTAGCTAAATGAAAAAAAAGGATTATTCTTCAATCCAACCGATTTCTAATTTTTAATAACTATTTTACCATAGACTAGCGCATCTAAGATTGGTTAAACTGTGTCGCGAAGCAAACAACACATACGGACAACATGTACTTATTTCTATTGGAATTGCATTTGTTATGATTTTATACGAATCATTTTCTATTTATAGCTGCATTACTTCTCTCTGTGAGTATGAACAGTATAAATTTAATGCAATTGTACGGAGTATAAACTGGATCTTGTACTATTCTATTAAAACTGTCAGTATAAGTTGGTTTTGCACGTCAGTTTATAAAGCAGTGAGTTGAAAGAACTAAATTTTTTTCAAAAAAGAAATTTTTTTTTTTTAATTCAATTATTATTTACAGTCGATTAAAACTGGTCATTTGATTTGTGAACTGTATGATGAACCCTTAATCAGCGATGAAACTAAAGCTGAGGTATATCTCATAATTTTCTCAATTTTGTTTTTTAATTAAAATTTTCTTTTTTTTTTTAGATTCGATATTTTAACGTGGAATTAATGCAGAATAAATTAGAGTTCACGGCTTATGGAGTTCTTCGCATTGATCTGTCTCTTATAGAGCTGGTTTGTTTGTTTTTTTCAAATATTATTAATTTTTTTTTGGTAGATAAATACACCTATGAGCTTAAAGAATAATTTTTTTACAAATAAACTAGTACTATAATGTAATGTTGTTTCCAATAAAAACCACAAAATTTTCAGGTGTATTTTAACTAATTATTCAAAACTTTTCAGATGTTCACTGCGATTGGTACCTATTTTATCATCATTGTACAATTTCAAAATTAGAAAAATATTAAAGCGATGGCTTTTTTAATCAAGCATAAAATTTCATTTATATAAAATCAGCTTTAGTAAAAGAGTGTTATTGTTTCAAATTACATATGTATTCTCTGTACAGATTTTATATTTAAATAAAAATCAGTTCTTGATTGTAAAATTTTCATTTTTTTATGAACTTTATGACCCAATCACTTATAACTTCCACAACAACTAAAGTATAAAACCATGACAAGTCATCATATTAGCCTGATTGAGTTAATCTTTTCTGGTAAGAAATTTAGTTAGTATTAAAATAAAACTCGGAAGTTCTATTCTGACTCTGGAACATTTTTTTCAAAAATGGAAAAAAGCTTCAAAATAATGTTAATTATAAACTGGATTTTTGGAATTGGTATAATTCAATGTCCAATTGGAAAAGAGCATCGTATTTTAGGTTTTATGTATACTCTGCTACACTTATTAATCTTTTGCTCTCTAGCTTGTTTTTCAAAGTCTAGTTATTTTGACTTACACATAGTTAAACTAATGCCACTCTTTATCAAGTTGTTTGGATTTGTTGTTGACTTTTTAGAAACAATTTTAATTTTAATTACATCATGGTTTCAGTCAAAGGTAAATAATAATTTTTAGTTAGGTAAAACTTAAATTTCGAATCTTGATGAATGGTTTTTTCGAATTTTTTTAAAGTCAAGCACAACCAAAAAATTTTAATTATTAAGTGAAAAGAACTTTTTTAATGTTTCAGGGCCTTCTCAGATGTATCAATAAAATTGAACTGATAAACTATTTAATGAAAAAGATTGGCTTACCAAAAGAGAATAATAAATTAATCAAAAAAGAAATAAAAATGTTTCTTTGCTACTGTTTGATCACTCTGTTTGCTTTAGCTCTAACTTTTTTGATTTCATTGTCGGAAGAACCACTTGAGCTGGATCATATTGTTGTTATCTTTTCAATGCTTTATCCTTACATCTTAAAGATTGTTGTTTATTTATCTTTCCTGAAAATCATCAGGTTTGTTTATTCAAAGTTAATTAATCATGATGTAAACAAGAATTTTTTTATTTATTTTTTTTACTTGATTAGTTATGCCAATTTCAAGTTTATACAAATTAATGAACTACTGAGCAGTTTGCTGACAACAACGGAGGATGTTCCTCAGCATACAAGAATAATCAACGATTTCATTTTCAAAGAAAATAATGATGAATTAAAAAATTTCAATAGTTACAAAAAAGACTTCTCTTACTTAATTAGATCAACAAAGTAGGTTTATAGAAAATACGAAAGTCCTTAAAAAAAAATGAACAGTAAATTAAAATTGTATTTAAACTATAGTCCTATTAAAATGTAGACAGATTCATCTGCAACTGGTAAAATTATGTCGTCAGGCCAGCACTACTTACGGACTCCTCATTCTCGTATCTTTGTTAATTACCTTTGCAACAGCCGTTTGTTATGGTTATGAGATTTACTTAATTTTAACGAAGGAAAATCGCTCTTTGTTTATCAAAATTCAAATGATTATCAGACTTTTAATCTGGATCATTTACGATGGTTTTGAAACTGTAAATTTATGCTGGTTATGTGATATGGTTTCTCAAGAAGTATGTAATTTTCAAAAATAAACCCTAGTTTTTAGCTTATACATATAATTTTTTGGTAAAACAAGTAAATAAAATTTGTTCACAGTCTGTGAAAACTGGTGACATAATTTGTGAACTGTACGATGAGCCGTTTCTTAGCGAAGATACCAAAACTGAGGCAAGTTTTTTGGATCTTATGTAATAATTTCTTAAATTTTGTATCCTTACTTATGTAAATACATTTTTTTTAAGATTCGTGATTTCAATACTGAGTTGGTACAAAATAAACTAACTTTGACAGCTTATGGTTATTTTGCACTCGATTTCACATTAATTCAATCGGTATGTTTAAATTTTTTTTTTTTTTTTTTTTTTCTGTTGGTGATGAAAAGGTACTTTTTTTAAATATAATATTATTATTTTACTTATTTTGGTCATAATATTAAAAAGTTATAAAAATTTTTGTTTCAGATGATAAGTGCGGTCGGGACTTATTTGTTAATTCTAATTCAGTTCCAAAATGTTACTGACAAACCAACTAGTGTTAAGCAAGATAAAGGCAACTCAACTGATGATTAAATTTTTTGCTCAAAATTTTGACTCAAGAAAAAAAAATAAAAGAAGCAATTTCTAACAAATGTGATTTCGAAATTCTATAATTTATAAATTCAATTTACTGTAAATTTAATATCACACAGTGCAACTAAACCTAAAATTGTGACTAAACTTGTGTGCTTGAATGATTAAATGTAGAAAATAAATGTCATTTACTAAGTAATATTCAGACTTTGTGAGCGATAAGTATATTTGACTTCATTGATTTTTATTGAAAGAAACGACACAAAACAATTTCTATCTTACGTACATTTGTTACGTGTTCTAATCCGCATAAGTTTGTGAAACGTAAACTTTTTTCATACTTGTTAGTTTAATTTATTATTTTTACAGTAAGATCTTTAGTTAAGTTAAAAAAAATTGCTCAAAATATTCGTTTTGAGGTAAGAGCTGATTTATACTATTGGTAATTAATACTTGTAAAATGATAATCACTTCTCAAGTTACTTAAAATCAATAAATTACAGCTATTGGAAAAGATATATGAAAAGTAATGATCCGTAAATTCAAACAAATTTTGTTTATTTAAAATGGATTATTTATTGTTAAAAGCAAAACCAAAAATGAATGCATTAGAAATTCAAACGGAATTAATGTACGAAAAAGTTTCAGATATTTATAAAGAGACTGAAAAACCAGCTTTGCCAATGTTTATAACAAATTGGATCTTTGGAATTGGAATAATTGAGTTCCCCATGGGTGAATCACGTCGAGTATTGAATTTCATGTATTCAACTATAATTTTGTTGGTGTATTGTTTGGTTGCGTTTTGTGCGTATCCATATTTAAAAAATTTGAACTTTGAATCAATGAAGAACGTAATAAAAATCTTGTTCTTCTCAAGTTGTCTTCTTACCATCAGTACAACTGCTTTAGGTTGGTACAGAAGCAAGGTATGTTACCAAAGAAGACGTTTTTTTTTTTTTACTTTTACATTTTTTTATTTTTACATTTCTTATAAAAATATTTTAAAATTATAAAACAAATATGATTTTTTATCAAAACTATATTACTTAAAATTAATGAAAAAATTACATTTAAGCATATTCACCAAATACTATATCACTTAGCGTTGGCTGACCATTTAATGGAAAATATTGGAATAGTAAAAAATTATACTAAAATTTTTAAAGTACAACTTCGAAAAGTTACTGGATTCGCCTTGTATCTTTTGATTTTCATTTCATTGAATGTGTTTTTATCAACCAACTTTATAAAAAACGGTAGGGTGGTTGTAGGATTCATAATGAATTATCCAATTATCATTATTTTCATTGTTGATGCAACTTTCATCAATATTATAGAGTAAGTTAATTTCATTGTATCTTTACTTACATCTAGTTATTTTTTACACAATAGATTTCAATTGTAAAATTTTTAGATACATCAAGTTCAAGTTAGTTAAACTCAACGGAGTTTTGATAAAAATGATTTCCAGTACTTCTTATTGTCCACAGCATGCAAGAGTTGCCAAAAAATACTCGAACAAATGGATAAATTTTGTTCATTTCAAAAATATGGATTATACAAACACAATTTGCATTGCCAAGTAACTCTTTTTAAATGAAGCTTTAAAAAATAAAACATAAACTGTCATAATTCATTCATTTTTATTTCAAATAAAGAAAAGCACATTTGGAATTAGTGAAAACTTGTAAAGTGGCTGATGACGCTTTCGGATTACACATTCTCATGTCAATGATAGCGGCAATTATAATAATTACAGGAAGTCTCTACCATCTTTATACAGTAATTTTATTCACAAAAATGTCATGGAATAATATTACAAAAATTCTCTTAAGTACATGCATTTGGTTAATCTATTATTTTATCAAAATTTACATGCTCAGTTATTGTTGCAGTACTGTATCTGAAGAAGTCAGTAAAAATATTATTTTCTGCTTACTAATAGCTAAGGATACTAGGAATATCGCGAATAAACACTTTTTATTTTAACATGTATATGTATGTTCATTTTTGTTTCAGTCAATTAAAACTGGAGACATAATCTCTGAAATTTACGACGAACCTTTTGTTGACGAAGATACTCAAAATGAAGTTTTTATATATCGCTTAAGCTAGTCGTAGAAGCTAGTAATTACTAATTTCAACTAATTTTTTATTTCAGATTCGTGATTTTCATATACAACTTATACAAAATTCTCTAAAATTTCAAGCATGTGGATTTGTCACACTTGATTTTACATTGATTCAAGGAGTAAAGTATTTACAAGCAAATTACTATTTGTAAAGTAAATAATAATTGTTCAATTTTTTTCAGATTATTGCCTCAATAACAACGTATTTAATGGTTTTAATTCAACTTGGTAATTCTGCAGCTAATTGAATTTCTGATGGATTATACCATTATAAGATTATTGTTAATAACTATTTTAGTAAAATACTTGTAATTCATTATTTTCAGTTGCAACAAAATAAAGAGCTTTTAGTAAAAAATTGAAAAATTAAAGAAATTTTAGTATTGCATGAAATAATATCTGGGTATGATGTCATTTTTTGCGTATGGAACCTTTCTCAAAGGTCGATTTTACTTTCAAAAATGAAATAAGATAATCGTTAATTATTTAATTGTCTACTTTTATAAGCTGCATAAAATGCTTACGAGCGTTTTTATAACATTTTTGCTATGTAATGCACTTTACTCAGAAACCTCAATTTTATCAGATTTGAAAAACTTTCAAGTTTAATTAAATAATAGAAGCAAACAGATAGTTATTCAATTTTATGTTGGGTCATTTATTCACTTAAAGTGTAATGGTAGTTTTGTAAAATTAAATTAGAGAAGCTCTAATTTTTATCGCAAGTATTGACAAATTATTATTAGTCAGTTTAAAAAAAGGAAAAATAAGTTTTTTTATAGAATATTTTCGTTAAAAAATTAAACTTTTTTTTATCACAGTTTATATTAGCTTTTTTCGAAAAGTATACAAAACTTTCTTTTACAAATGGCAAGTCCAAACGCTGTACCAAAATCACTTTTTTCTCTGTACTTAATACACTGGATCTTTGGATTGGGAATTATAGAATATCCACCAGGAACTCCTCATCCTTTTATAAGTTTGATTTATACATTATTTTTGGTTTTGATTTATTGTAGTTCAGCTGCTATCATTTACCCTGAAATGATTCATTTAATCAATCAAACAGAAGAAATGGAATCAGTCGTAAATATTCTTTGTGCATCTCAAATTTTTCTCGCTGTTATGACTATAATATTCAGTTGGTATAGAAGTAAGGTTCGTACTTTTTCCTTACTAATGATTGTAATGGTTTTGGATTGCCGATATTCGAAGTTATAAAAGTCGTGCGTTTCATATCAGAATTTATAGTACACAAATTAGTGATTATATTTTTTTTCGATTTTCCGTATCGCTACACGAAAAAAAGAAAAAAATAAGATGCTAACTGAATAGGGTACAATACGGCAGTACTGTATTTTACTTAGAAAATAACTCATTAAGGCTGTTTTGACATACAATGTCATCTTCAGATGAGTACAATTAATACTATAAATTAATTTAATGAAAAATACCTAATTTGAGTCAAAATTTTGTTTGGAGCAAGTACTATTCAGAAAAAATTTCGATGATATAAAAATATTACTAGAAAAGCTCTAAGCGCTCTTCAAAAAACTGCAAAAGATTGGTTTTTTTCAAATGTAATAAAAAATTCCATAAAAATTATGCAGACTGTATTTATTACTCGCCAACTGCAGGAGAAGAAAAAATGATAAAAATAGCGAAAAAATTCCTTAAAATTTAGTAAAATAAATTGGAATATTGCGACTAGGCTTAAAATTTAAGTTTTTTCAATTAGAAAAACATACAAAAATTGTAGAGAATCAAAGGTAATACTAATTGAGAGAACGCGATTTAAAAAAAAAAAATTTGAAGAAAAAGTTCCGAAAGAGTTAAGCGATTTAGAATAGAAGCGGTATGAAATGATTCTAAAACTTCGATATCGAATTTCGAAAATCCAACGAGGATTATACCAGGTGCTAAAGTTAAAAATAATTTTATTTCAAGGAAATGAAAAAAATTACTGCAAGAACGTTTGGCGTAGATGGATTGTTGGTAGAAATCGGCATTCAAAAAAATTTTTTTGAATTGTTAAAGAAGCAGTTGGGAAAATTATACTACAGCATATTTATTCTAATAACTTTGATGGTCGTTAATATAGGAAATTTTTTCTTCACTGACTTATCAGTTAGTCTGAAAATTCTAATGTCGATTTTTTTTATATATCCGATTCTTCTAATGTTCATTCCTGAATCAGCTTTTGTAACCATTATAAGGAAAGTATAACTAGCATTATAATTGCTTATGATGATTACTATTATTACTTTTGACTAATTTTTCGGTGATCAAAAAAATTTTTTTTAAAGACATTTTACTTTCTAGATCCTTAAAGGAGAGATTTGGTGAATTAAATAAAATATTAGCAGATATTTCAAACAACTCAAAAAATGATTACTTTGTAGAATCTGTCACCAATCAAATGAATAGTTTACAGCGATCAAACATTCATACAGTCAATAAAAAATTTAATTTCTCTCAACAAATAAAAAAGACTAAGTAATTTATAATTTTTAATATTGATTATTATTTGAGCTGAAACATTTATTTATAAAAAAGCTTTTGGAGATTGTTTCGCGCTCAATAAAATGTATAATTCAATTTTTTTTAATGTTCATACTCTTGTTAGGCTGGTTCACTTGCATCTGGTAAAATTATGCCAAGAAATTTCTAATGCCTATGGGTTGCAAATACTTGTGTCTGTGACTGTAGCATTTGGTGTAATCACAGGAAACTTATATTTTCTTTATCAATTTTTTGTTGTTCTTCAATTGCCCAGAATTCAATTGTATGATCACAGTTTAATGACGAGCGTTTGGATTGCTTATTACGCATTTAAAGTGAACCTGTTTACCCAAGTTTGCAGTGACTGTGTTTTGGAAGTATGTTGTTAAAAAAGTGGATACATTGATAATTAACTATTACCTACTGTTTTTTGGAATGTTAATTAAAAAATTAAATATCACACTATTTTTTTATTTTTTTATTGCTCGTATATTTTTAAAATAAATTTACAAAAGTTTTATTGTGTAGTTGTGATAAACAGTATATAAATAAAAAAATTTATTAATTTTAAAAACTTCCGTTTCCTGTTTTAAACAATCACATAAATTTTTTAGTCTGTAAAAACAGGAGATACAATTAATAAATTATATGACGACTCTTCTATTGATAATGATACTAAAGCAGAGGTAAAATAATTCATTTTAAAAATATTAATAATTAGATTTATAAAAAAAGTTTTTTTTATATTTACAAATTTGTATTTTAGATCCGAAGTTTTAATGAGCAAATGATTCAGAGACCTTTGAAATTTACAGCTTGTGGAATAATCAACCTAGACTACACATTAGTTAAAGGGGTAAAAAAATGAAAGTTTTATAAGATGAAATGTCTTTTATAATTTAGTTAAAAATAACAATAATATATGTCCATTAATAATTTTCAGATGATTTCATCAATAACGACATTTTTAATGATTTTAATTCAACTCCACAAACTTCCAAGCTTCGTAGCGTTGAATAAATAAAAACTGAAGAAATAATAGCTTGAGTGCACTGGAATAATGGATGATTACTCAATAGTACCAATAAATATAATTGATGTTGATATGTTACATAGTGAATAGTTTTTTTAATTTATACTCCCTTCAAAACTTGATTATTCAGATTGTGAAGTACGCATTCATATCACTGAGTTTCTCTCTGAGTTTTCTCTTTTTTAGTTGGATGAAAACTGCCTTCAAGTAATTCATTGGACTTATTAAAATAATTTACATCTGCGATTAAATGTACCTAAAACAATCGCGTTTCATATTATTATAAAAAAAATAAAAAAAATTCTGCTATAAATAACAGTAGTAATTTGCTCAATTAGGTTTATTATGAAGTATTAGTAATTTGGAATTAGAGCATACAAAAGCACTGTATTTTCTTGAATTTTCTTTTATCAAGTTTCGACGTTTTGACACTACAAATGGTGTTCTCTTCAGGATATAATTTTAACTGTCATAGCAGTACGTCAACATAGAGTCATAATGTCAAAAATGTCATTTCCTACGTTTCTGCCTCATGAAGTTTCTCTTGTAACATTTTTAGTTACTTCATAGTGATAAATTTTAAACAAAAGTTACATACCTTATATCGAATGAAAAAAAAAAAAGTTTTTAATCAAAGTAATTGAAGTTTATTAGGTTTCTAGAATAGGTAAATAGGTTTCTAGAATAATTGCTTCTCTAACTCATGTCAACCTCTAATTCATATTTTATCTGATTCTAAACAAAAGTTTTAAAAACGCAATTGTATTAATTGCAGGTTCTATGGATAACCAGCGCTTTGATTTTTTGTTTAAAAAATTAAATATTTTATTAACGCAAATTATTTTCCCGGAAAAGTAAAAAACTATTTTCTTTTCGAACATCATTTAATTATTGGTTACATTTAATTTATCAGTGTTGAAATGATCTATTTCCGGGAAAAAAGTTTTTTTTTAGTTTTTCATTTTCACAAGGAAAAGTGAAATTTAGTTTTAGTAGAAGTTTTACTATTATTAGTTGTTTCTGGTGGATTTGAAGAATAAGTTCTTAGAAGTTGAAATTTTTTTACTTAATTACTAATGCTAATTGCTAATGATAAGACTAAAATGGAAAATCCAAGTATCATACCAAAACCTATTCTCCCTCTGTATTTGGTACATTGGATTTTTGGATTGGGTATATTTGAGTATCCACTAGGAACTCCTCACCCTAATTTAAGTTTAATTTATTCTTCAATTTTAATTTTCATTTACTACACTATGGCTGCTATTACTTACCCTGAATTATATAAATTATTTAGTAAAAAAGACGCTATTATTCCAGTTTTAATTTTAGCTATTTCTCAAAATTTACTTACACTCACTAATATAATATTTTGTCGGATCAAAAGTAAGGTTTGTACGCACACTGAGAGAAGGATTTGATTCCATAAACTAAATATTTTTGGTTGAAGAAAAAACGGTTGATATGGTTTGGTCCGCGTGCAATAGTGAAATGTTTACTAAACCCAACCTTTAGACCTCAATCATATTTTCCGGGTTACCGAACGACCACAATCTGTACATTTGGTTCCTATGACCAAATCATTGGTAGCTTGATCCATGGCTTTGGAGGAATCAAAAATGACCAAACCTTGGGTTCACAACCAAATTTGGTTATGTGAACCAAATCCTTCTCTCAGGGGATTATGTGTAAAGTTTGCTTTTATTTTGTATTCATCAATGCAAGATATTGTCTGCTACTGTGAAAATTTTATAATTTCATTTGAAGGATTTGGAAAAAGCTCGAGGAATGACACTTTTAATTGATAATTTATTGGTAGATGTTGGCATTAAAAGAAATTATGTGAAATTGTTGAAGAACCAAGTGGGAAAATTATTTTATGGCACTTTTATTTTGATGACTTTAATCGCTGTCAATGTAACAGGAGTGTTTTTAGAAAACACGTCTCTTAGATCAAAAATTATTAATTCTATATTATTTTCTTATGATTTACTCATAGTATTTATTCCTGAATCAACTTTTATCAACATTGTGAGGAAAGTATAAATAAATGAACTTTAAAAAAATTTTTTCTTTGAAACTATATTTGTAATTAAAAACTTTTTTCAATAGATGCATCCAGTGTAGATTCAACAATCTAAATGAAGTATTAACCAATTTATCGAACAACATAAAAAATGATATTTTTGTAAAAACAGAGAAAAGTCAAAAAAAGATAGTACACAATGTCAATAGCTACAACACTTACCAGGAGCCAACTCAACTTTCTAAAATCAATACTTTTAAGTAATTTTAAGTTATCAATCAACTGCACTTAAAATTGCACATAAAAAATTCATATTAATTAAATGATTTATTTGAATTAGACAAGACTTTTTTACAAATTAGTTTTTTTGCTAACAGACCCTTGCTTAGACGAAAAAATTCGAAAGACACATCCAAAAAAAAAGCAAAACGTATTCAAAACTTATGGAAGTAAATTTTTTTAACCTCGCTTTATCATTTCAACCTCATCATATTTTAAATTCAAATTCAAATTGAAATAAACCCAATTTTAACTATAAAAATTCACTGAACGGACTAAACAAATCATTGCAAATTTGAAAAAATAAAATATTTTAAAAAATTCCAAATTTCCATAATCTGTTGGCCTGACTGTCATGTACTTTAAGAGGAGTCCCAGACATTTCGCCATAAAGAGTGAAGTTGGTTTTAGACGTTTTAGACGCTTGTCGGATAAACAACATTAAAAAAAATTTGGAATGAAATTAAAATAATGAATTTTCTTGTATAAGCTATAAGGTACAACTATTTAACCCTGGAAACGACTCCCAGGCAGGGTTGGGTGGTGTGGCACTTTGGTGACTCACCATGGTAAGCCACCTGGTGTATTGGTGTATTAGGCGCATTATACCCAGCGTTCGAAATAAATAATTTTTTATGAAGTATTAAATAAACCGACAAGCTCCAAAACCTCCATAACGCTGGGGAGAGCGATAAATAAATAATTTTTTATAAACATTTAAATAGTTCGACAAGCTCATAACCCCCATAACGCTGGGAATAGCGATAAATAAATAATTTTTTATAAACAATTAAATAAACCGACAAGCTCTAAACCCCCATAACGCTGGGGAGAGCGATAAATAAATAATTTTTTATAAACATTTAAATAGTTCGACAAGCTCATAACCCCCATAACGCTGGGAATAGCGATAAATAAATAATATTTTATAAACAACTGAATAAACCAACAAGCTCGTAACCCCCATAACGCTGGGGAGAGCGATAAATAAATAATTTTTTATAAACAATTGAATAAACTGACAAGCTCTAAGCCCCCATAACGCTGGGCAGCTGAGTTCAAAGAAAAAACTATCGGCTATGCCCCAAGCTTTAAGCCCCCAAAACCCGGAGCACCCAAGTTCAACAAAAAAGCTGATTGGTTACCCCCCAAGCTCTAAGCCCCCACACCCTGGGCGCGCGAGTTCAACAAAAAAGCTGATTGGCTACCCCTCAAGCTCTAAGCCCCCAAGACCCTGGGTGCCTGAGTTCAATAAAAAAAACGGATCAGTTGGGGGTTTAGAGCTTTGGGGACTGCCAATCAGTTCAGTTGTTGAACTCGGGCGCCCAGGGTTTTGGGGGCTTAGAGCTTGGTAGCCCATCAGCTTTTTTTTTTAACTCGCGTTTCCAGGGATTTGGGGGCTTAGAACTTGGGAGGTAGCCAATCAGCTTTTTTGTTGAACTTGGATGCTCCGGGTTTTGGGGGTTTAAAGCTTGGAAAATAGCTGATTAGTTTTTTCGTTGAACTTGGGTGCCCAGCGTTATGGGGGTTTAGAGCTTGTCGGTTAATTCAATTATTCATAAAAAATTATTTAATTATCACTCTCCCCAGCGTTATGGGGGCTTAGAGCTTGTTGGATTATTTAATTGTTTATAAAAAATTATTTATTTATCCCTCTCCCCAGCGTTATGTGGGTTAGAGCTTGACGGTATATTTAATTATTTATAAAAAGTTATTTATTTATCGCTATTCCCAGCATGATGGGGGTTACGAGCTTGTCGGTATATTCGTTTGTTTATAAAAAATTATTTATTTATCCCTCTCCCCAGCGTTATGGGGGTTACGAGCTTGTCGGTATATTCAATTGTTTATAAAAAATTATTTATTTATCGCTCTCCCCAGCGTTATGTGGGTTTAGAGCTTGTTGCTTTATTCAATTGTTTATAAAAAATTATTTATTTATCGCTATCGCCAGCGTTATGTGGGTTTAGAGCTTGTTGCTTTATTCAATTGTTTATAAAAAATTTTTTACTTATCGCTATCGCCAGCGTTATGGGGATTACGAGCTTGTCGAATTATTTAAATGTTTATAAAAAGTTATTTATTTATCGCTATTCCCAGCGTGATGGGGGTACGAGCTTGTCGGTATATTCGTTTGTTTATAAAAAATTATTTATTTATCCCTCTCCCCAGCGTTATGGGGGTTACGAGCTTGTCGGTATATTCGTTTGTTTATAAAAAATTATTTATTTATCCCTCTCCCCAGCGTTATGGGGGTTACGAGCTTGTCGGTATATTCAATTGTTTATAAAAAATTATTTACTTATCGCTATCGCCAGCGTTATGTGGGCTTAGAGCTTGTTGGTTTATTAAGTTATTTATAAAAAATTATTTATTTATCGCTCTCCCCAGCGTTATGGGGGTTACGAGCTTGTCGAACTATTTAAATGTTTATAAAAAATTATTTATTTATCGCTCTCCCCAGCGTTATAGGGGTTTAGAGCTTGTCGGTTTATTTAATTGTTTATAAAAAATTATTTATTTATTACTCTCCCGAGCGTTATGGGGGTTTTGGAGCTTGTCGGTTTATTTAATAGTTCATTAAAAATTATTTATTTCGAACGGTGGGTATAATGCGCCTTATACACCAATACATGGTGAGTCACCAAAGTGCCACACCACCCAACCCTGCCTGGGAGTCGTTTCCAGGGTAAAATAGTTGTACCTTATAGCTTATACAAGAAAATTCATTATTTTGATTTCATTCCAAATTTTTTTTAATGTTGTTTATCCGACAAGCGTCTAAAACGTCTAAAACCAACTTCACTCTTTATGGCGAAATGTCTGGGACTCAATTTATTTAAAATTAACATTTAAAATTAATTATCTTGTTTTTAAATATTTTTTTGCTAGGCAAATTCATCTGCAATTAGTCAAGTTAAGTCAAGAGATTGACAATGCTTATGGATTTCAAATTCTTATGTCTGTAGTTGTAGCTCTGGCAGTAATTACAGCAAATTTTTACATTCTTTACCAATTATTTGTCGATCTCAAACTGCCTCGCAAAGAATTATATCGGTATAGTATATCGGCAACAATTTGGATTGTGTACTACGTTTGCAAAGTTAATCTTTTTAGTAAAGTTTGCAGTGAATGCGTTCAAGAGGTAAATTTTAATGTATTCGAATAATTTATTCTTTGGAGTTTTAAAAATTATGGAAAGATCCAAGTGGGTTTGATAGATTCTTAACTAGAATAAAATGAATCTTTTGATGAAAAAATTATTTAATCATGATCACTCAAATGACACATGCAAATTTCAATTTAAAAAACTAGCGAGATTTTTTTAAATGATATGAATAAAAATGAATTTTTTTCAAATAAAATAATGTCATCCATGAAGTCTTTAATTCTACAAGAACTTTCAATTAGCCTTTTTAAAAAAAGACGAAGTTTTTCTGCGACTAAACATGTGAGGCGAAATAAATTTTTTTTATTGTTTCAATTTTAAAAACCTTAGTTCTATTAAAAATAAAAAATAAAATAAAAAACTAATGGAGTCTGTTTTTTAGGCAACAACAACTGGAGATATAATGAACAGATTGTATGATAATTCTAACATTGATGAAAATACGAGGGCTGAGGTATAAAAAACTTCTTCAATTGAACAATTTGTAATACACAAGTATTATAAAGAATTTAATTTTTTGTTTGTTTAACGTTCATACTGGATTCCATTCTAAAATTTAACAATTTATTTTGATAACAGATTAGAAGTTTTAATGTGCAGTTGATTCAGAAACCTTTACAATTTACTGCTTGTGGATTAATTAATCTGGATTACACATTAGTTCAAGGGGTGAAAAAATTTGATTTTTATTAATATTATAATTATTTAGTTCGCAGTTAATGTTAACTCAAATAGAATATTTTTTTCAGATGATTTCTTCTATAACAACATTTTTGATGATTTTAATTCAACTTCATAAAATTCCAAGTTCAATAGCTTTTCGTGATTATGATATAATACCACAACAATGATTAAATATGAGATGTAATGAATATGATAAGCCACTGAAATCGTTTCTTTTATTCTAAATTAAAAAACCAAATGACCGAAATGAATGTAAAGTTTTTTGCAGAAATTATTTCTTGTTATTATTATTTTTTTTTAAATCAAATAAAGATTTAATTGATATGTCTTGGTAAAAAACATCTTAAATGTTTTTATTTGTTAAAAATAATATTAATCTGAACGTTTATTGGACAATATTTTTATTTTTCAAATAAAAAATCACTTATTTAAGATAAAAACTTCCTTTTTGAATTCACATTTCCCATGATACTTCATTTTTTATTTTTTTCAAATCTGATACGAGAATCGTTTGCGTTTCTCGGTTAGTATACTCGGGTAGTATACTAACCGAGAAACAGGCCTATTCTCAGTTAGTACGTATCGTGAATGCGCTACACGCGCGTAATAAAAATCTAAGTTTACAATTACAAAAATTAATTTATTAAGTTTATTTATTCAAAATAAATTGTTATGGAATAATAATTTATAAATTTAATATTGGAAATTCATGAAAAGTACATGATTATCCATCAAATTTGAGAAAGCACATTCCTGCAAAAGCACGGGAACAGTGGCGATTCCACGAGAGTTGGATGTTTCAGTACGAGACCGTCGTTTTTGCTGAGGGGGCGCGCGCGTAGCGCATCCGAGTTTTTTAAATAAATTAACTTATAAATAAATTAACAAAACGCCAAGCACTACATCCCCAGAACGCTGGGCGTCCAAGTTTTTCTAATAAATAAATTAATAAACCGCCAAGTTTTTCGATTCGAGTTTTTTTTAATGAATAAATTAATAAATAAATTAACAAACTGCTAAGCACTACAACCCCATAACGCAAGACGTCCGAATTTTTTTTTTTTTAAATAAATTAACTAACCACCAAGCACTAAGACCCCATAACGCTGGGCGTCCGAGTTTTTCTAATAAATAAATTGATAAACCACCAAGTTTTTCGATTCGAGTTTTTTTTAATGAATAAATTAATAAATAAATTAACAAACTGCCAAGCACTACAACCCCATAACACTTGAGTACCCGATCGGAAAGCCGTATCCGGTGTTTAGCATTTTTTACTCTTCATGTTGGATTTTACTTTATTGTACCTTACCAGCCATTAGTTATCCCGATATAATTGAATTAAACGATGATACTTTTGAACACACCTCGGTTAAAATTTTTTTTTTTCTCAAATTATTATCACGATTGTAACTATTGCTGTAAACTGGATAAAGTGTACGGTAAGCACTTTGAAAAGAATAATTAAAATTACTTTAATTGATTAAAAAAAATTAATTCTTGAAGGATCTTCATCCCTGCGTTATCAGATCAGCGGTAGTACTTAGATAAACTCATGGATCAAATTGTCATAAAGAAAGATAATTCAGTTCTACTAAAGATCCAGTTATGAAAACTAGTTTGTGGGGCTATAATTGTTGTTTTATTAATTATTATAAATGTTGTTGATATTGTATTTAAATATGTACTATCAAAAACGAAAATTTTAATGTCTATAGTTTTATCTTATCCAATTCTTTTGATGTTTATTACAGAATCAACTTTTGTAAACATTGTCAGGAAAGTAGTTTACTATGAATGGTTAAAAATTAATTATGTTTCTACTTAATTTTTTTCTTTTAACAGTCGCCAGTGTTATAGATTTACAGAGTTGAATAAATTTTTAAAAAACATGTCTTATAGCTCTTCAAATAATCAAACCGATACAGACAAAAAAGGTTCCATAGATCAATTCAATCTTTACAAGGACACACTTGATAAATTGAAAAATAGTTCTTCCATGATGAACACATCCAAGTAAATTCATCAACTTGCTTTTAAATGAAAAATTATTTTCTGTTTATTGAAAATATCAATTTCAACAGGCAAATTATCCATTTGCACGTTATCGAAATGTGCATAGATGATTCTTACGGTTTGCAGATTTTAACATCTGTCATCGTGGCATTTGGAATAATAACCGAAAACTTGTACTTACTTTATCAGATAATAGTTGTTTTAAAGTATCCTCCTAGTTTTTACAGTACGATTATAATTTCGGCTATTTGGATAGTTTATTACATTATTAAAACTAGTCTTTCCACCGTTGTTTGCAACGACTGTGTACTAGAGGCAAGTAAAAACTATTCGTTTATTTTAAACTTATACTTTAAATAAAAATGAATGTCTGCTTTTTTTAGTCGACTAGAACAGGTGATATAATTGGTGGATTATATGATGATTCTGCAGTTGACCATGATACACAAAATGAGGTATTACATATATTTTCTATTCTAAATTAAAAAAGAAAATTACTATTGTTAAATAATATAATATTTTTTCTCGGTTTGAAACCGATAACTCAGTTGATTAACGTGTTGTTTACAGGTCGAAAATAAGCATGATTTGAGGTTGATTTTTTAGCATTTTGGATCGAATAATCATTCGTTAACCTCTGCTTACCACTAACTACGGACTCCGCGGTCGACTTTGCGCATGCGTTATCGTATAAATAGATATACTTTCGAGTGCTAAAAAAGAGACCGAGAATCGGGCTGATTCTCGGTCTGTAAACAGTACGAGAATCGACTGAGTTCTCGGTTTCGAACCGAGAAATAACTTTTTCGTCTGAAGTCTGAACAGATTCCAAATTTAAATGCGCAAATGATTCAAAACCCTCTCAAATTTACTGCTTGTGGATCCATCGATATTGATTACTCGTTAATCCAAGGGGTAAGATCTTATTATATTGTTGTTACTACCAATTTCTAATGCTTGTCAAGTTTTTATTTTTTGTCCAAAACTATTATTATTACTCATTTCGATGTAAGAGGTTCGATTAAATAGTATATTATTCCCAGAGGGACTAAAGTTTGCAGTGGAGGCCCGCTGTTATTGCAGCCCGAGACGAAGTCGAAGGCTGCAAATACGTGGGCCTCCTCAGCAAACTTTAGTCTTGAGGGATATATGCACTTTTTTAAAGTCCGTTGATCACAAAAAATAACTTGATTTCCTCCGATTAAAGCCAAAAGAACGAAATGTACTCCCGAAGCGCCAGCAGCCGACACGCAGCCGGCCGCCATGTTGCGGCCCGAGCGCTAGCGAGGGCATGCAGTAGGCCGGGTGCGCGTTGGTCGATGGCGCAGGGAGTACATTTCGTTCTTTTGGCTTGCGTCGGAGGGACACAAGTTATTACTTGTGATCAACGAGGTTAAAAAAATAATTTTTACAGATGATTTCATCAAAACGACCTACTTGGTGATTCTGATTCAACTCAGAAACTTTTCAACGTCAATGGTCTCAAAAGCTAGTGACTTAAACAAAACTACTGAGTAACTTTTACAATATCCATGAAGAATAAAATTTAAATAAAAAAATTCTCCAACTGCAAATAAAGAATTATTTAAATCCAACGAGGAAAATAATGACGTGCGAACATGAGTTAGTTACGTGGTCAATTAAAAATTAATTTGAACCGAGCAATTTTCACCGAGAGAAGCGGTGCGGTGATCAATTAGATTATGACGTGAATTCCCTTCTTCTCCGATAGATAGATCCCCGAATGTCGTTATACGCGTCCCTAAACGTGAAGGCGTCGACCCGTGAAATTCACTCGTCGTCACGTGCCCGACGTCTCATCCAATGTATCTTGTTCCGTGTACCAACTACATCGAGTACGGGTGTTTCACATTGTCTGCGGCAATCTCTTAACTTGAGTGCTTTGATCGAACAAATTTTTTCTTTTTTTTTAAAAATTGCTTTGTCAAGAGGATTTATAAAAGCTTTTTTATATTCTTTTACAGGCCCGAGAAAAATATAAATTGACAGTGAAAAATTTTTGGTTTGGTTTGTATCGTTCAAAAGACTATAAATTCCGAGACATCTTTTTTTATCATTATTTTTGCTAAGTTAAACTGATAAAAAACTTGAACGATTTGACGAACGTACGTAAACTGAAGAGGATCCTGAGTTGGACTCCATTCTCTGACTTTTATGCACTAAAAATTTGTTCCAGCTTTAGTTAAAAAAATTACAAGTGAATCAAAGCGAGTACGAAATTTTACGGCGATCCATCCGTGAGTAGGAAAGAAAAAAAGTAAAAAAAGGGAGAAAGGAACTCGTAGTGCAAGAGATAGATCCGCATTAATTGGGAATTAGGAGAGGCGTGCGCTACGCACAGTCAAGCCACCTGCTACATGGGGGTAGGATTGATTTATCGCACCCCTGGGGGATGCCCTGCCAGCGCGCCCGCTCGTAAAATCGTCTTTTATCCTCCTGTACGCTACGGGACGATCTCCTGCATAGCTTCGACACCTTTTCTCTTTCAATGTATTTGCTGAATCGTGAATTTTTTATCATGAAGCTTTACACAGGTAGGTTTGAGTAACTATTCGGACCTTTGTAATTCGTAAAATTAATCTTCGAAATTTTTTTTTTTAAAACTCCGTTTAAATTTTTTTAATTTTCTCAAAGTACATCGAAATCAGATTTAAAAAACTCTCAAAATTGTTTGAACACTACTAAAAAGTTATTTTATTACTATTTCGTATAAGTACCTTGATATTGTAATAAATGATTTAATAGTTAAAACCATTGAGAATTCAACCCGAAGGGCATAAAAATTAATATAATTTATAAAATATCAATATCATTTCAAGTAAAAATTCTCAGAAAATATTATTATTAACAAAATATCAATTGAAATTGATTCCAAAGCTCTAAACACTTTAAATTTGCCAAAAGAATCACGAAAGAATCAAAAATAATCAAAAAGAATCAAAAGAATCATCAGTGATTCTGGAGTTCAACCAGTTAAATTTTAAAAACAATTAAAAAATGAATAAATTAAGCACGTGGCAAATCCCGGATAAACTAAATGGATGTGAAACATAAGCAATACGCGCGACATAAGGCTTGGATTAGAAATAAACACGCATAACTCGATATCTCGCACTAATCCTCAAACATCGTTTATCATTTGGCTAAGTCCGGAGTCTTTTGCGTAAGTGTTTGTTTGACGTGTCTGCACCAATATTTAATCGGAACCCTCGCCGAAACCATACTGAAGCTTCCCCTTGTTAGATTTTATAACGTTACTCGAGCTACCTCGAAATAGTTATGAAATAAATTTTTACAGTGAAAATACGCTTTATAGTTCAATTATTACAATCAAAGTTTGATTCTAATTTGTAATTAACACCGCCATATGTATTTTTATACAGGGCTGAATAATAACTCAAGTTGTTCTACTTAGTCTCCGGGCTCTCGAGATTTAAGAATGCATTTTAGAATTCCGAAATTTTGATTAAAATTTACAAGGTTTTCAACTTACAAAAAGCTCAGTAAGCCCGAGAGTCCGTTCAAGACTTCAGAATCCATGTGATTTAAGTCCGTAGGTCCGAGAATTCCGACTTGACTTTTAAGTCGAGCTTTTGCCAGATTTGAGTCTTTTTATGAATCGATAAAAAAATTTTCATTGAGTAAAGTAGGAATTTTCATGCTTAGATAAATAAATTAAAAAAAAAGGAATAATAGCTCATACATAATATTAAATTACCGTATTTTTGTTGAGATTACTTTCTTTTAAATAAATTTATAACTCTAAATAGATATTATATACAACAAAAAATTCAAATACTCACATAATCTATACGGTTTTGTAGGGCCCTTGAGTCTAAAATTTATGAAAAAAAGTTACGTGTTTAACATTTTTAAATTCAAATTTACGCTGTTTTACTTACTCACAATCACTGCATTTGTAATAAGAGTTGCTTTATGTACTTAGAAACAATCAGTTCAAATTATTGAAAAACTTATTAAATATATGAAAAACGAATCATACGATACTTGGTCTAGCTCTGGAAAAATAATTTTTTTCTGTGCATTATAAAAGTGTCCATTTGATCCAAATTTTTTCGAATTAATGAACTTCATTGACATTTTTTGGGCAGCTTCAATAATTTTTACTCAGATTCATTCAAAGTTCACTCTTTAGAGTTCATGTTTCTTGAAAAAAAAACCTGGACGAGAAGAATCTTTAAAATAATAATTTCATTCGTAAAAACTAAAAGGTGTTTTAATTGAAAGGAACGTTCTACTGATGCCACGATAAGAAAATCATTTTTGAAAGAAAAAGAGAAAAATGTGTTGTTTCCAGAGCTGAGGAAGATTTCAGGTATTTTTGTAAAGAAAAAAATTACATTTGGTACAGTACATGATACATTTCATATTTATTGATAAAAATTATAATATATTACATATATAAAATAATTTTGAATTTTTTTTTATGTTATTTACATTTTTACAAGATATTTCACATACAGAAATTAATCTTTCTTCATATACTTAAGCTTGTTCCTAAATTTCTTCGGATTTTGTGAAAAAGCTTTGAGTCTTTTGTCACTTATATCGTCTTCTTTTGTTTTCTTTTTCATTTCTTTTATTTCTTTTAATTTTATAAGCTTTTTAAATCGTTGTTTTCGCTCTTCTTTTTTACTGAAATCTGATTTCTCATTTTTGTTCACATTTTTATGATTATCTTTTTTAGAACTATCAGGAGTATCAGTCAATTTTTTTGTTTTATTGTTAGTAGATTCGGATTCCACTAAAGAGCCTTTGATTTTGTTTTTATTTTTTTTCTTTTTCTTAGATTTTTTCTCTTCATTGATAGCATCTGCAGCATTATCATTTTTGAGCAATTCGCCAAGTTTTCGTTTTTTAGGATTAGATTTTTCATTATCAGACTTTGGTTTTTCATTCATTTCAACTTTGCTAAGCTCACTCTTTTTTGAATCTTGATCCTGGGACTGAGATGATTCTGGTTTCGTTTTAGTTTGATCACTTGCGTTTACCTGAATATTTAAAAAAATTTAGTTTTTGTATTTAGCAAAGAAATAATTGTTGTTACAATAACAATACATACATCAATATTGCCTTGATTTTTCTTCCTGCGTTTTCGTTTTTTCTTAGAACTTGATTCTGTAGTTGGTTCAACACTTGTTACATTTTCAGATTTTTCGTCCGGGTTACTAAAAATAAATTTGAATAACTACATTTTTACTTGTACTTAGTGGTCATAAAGTTTAAAATTGTCAAGTTCATATAAGTAATGAAATAAAATAAAATAAATTTGTTGCATGACTAATTAATTTGAGTTGTAACATTTTTTCTAAATCTGTACTACATTTTTATAATAACTTGAGTTTAATTTAAAAAAAAAAAAAAAATTAATTTCTACTTTAAATTTATATTTTTTTGTAGCAAAAAAGCTGTGAAGAATAATCTACTTTTAAAATTTATGATTTCTTTTTCAAATTTTTATGTTTTTATTACCTTAACCATTAATTAAAAAATAATTTGACGAATGTCATCTGAACATACCTGTATAAGCTTTTTAAAATTTTTCTTTTCAAGTTTTCATTGGCAGCTTTTTGTTGGTACATTTTCACATCATTCAATTCTTTGTGTTCAGGCTTATATTCGAGAGCTCTCTTCAAAGAGCACCACTTGTTCAACTCTTTTTCGTCTGCCATTAAAATCTTGGAAAAAAATTCAATTAAATTGATGAATCCTTATATATAATCATTTTCAAAAGTATAAATTTACCTCTTCCACCGTAAGTCCATAATTATTTGGTACAACTTGTCTGTACTTAAATCTACAAGGTAAATCACCTATTATATCTTCATAATCAAGAGCATAGTATTGATCATAATATTCTTTGAACGAAGGATGTTTGCTAGGATCAAATTGAGGCTTTTCTTTGGAAATAACTTCAGCAAATTTACTTCGCCTTCTTCTTTTTTTTTGCTTGGTAGATTCAATCAATTCATTTGATAATTTTTTTTGGTTATCATAATCAGCATCCATCTATGGAATAGAAAAAAAATTAATATTCTTGTTTGCTAGGTAATTGAAAAATATAAAATAAAGTTTCTACATTGAAATCTGGATCCTCGCAATGAGGTCCTTCATATGGCATTTCTTCTTGTGAGATTTCCTCAGTGGTTGGATCATAGTTGTCCCAATTAGTTACTACACCTAACTCTTCATCAATATCAGGAAACTCTGGTTTAAGTTCATCTACCTGCTCAGAATAATACTTTTCATCAAAAATTTGACTCATTTTTTTATCATAATCGTCAGGATTAAAGTCATCATCCAAGTCTATCATGTTGAATTCTAAGTCATCATTTCCTGGAAAATAAAAACAAAATAAATAAAATTTTTTTTTTTTTTTTTAATTAATACTTAAATTTTTGATAATACAAACCCGTAATTTCTTTTAATTTTTCAATCTTCTCTTCTATTTCTTTCTTTTTCAAGGCCTTAAATTTTTTTAGTTCTTCTTGTTTTATGACTTTCTCCTGATCTTTACGAGCTTTGGTTTCTGCCCTTTTTTGGGATCTTCTGGTATCTTTTTTTCTTACCGAATTTTCCATTGTTCGTGGATACCTATTAATTAAAACACAGAATTATTTATAGAAAAAAAATTGTAAAGCAAAAAGTAAAAAAATAATTTTTTCAAGTAAAGTAGGTACCTTTTAATAAATTCTGGATCATCTTCTTCAAATCTAAAATTATACTTATGCTCAAATTCTTCCTGTTGTGTTATATTTTTCTCATCTTCAGACAGATTCTCATCGGAATCATGGACTTTGTGATCGTAATCATGATCACCATCTTCTGAATCATGATCAAGAAACTTTTTATTTAAAACAAAATCTCTTAAAAATCTTTCATTTTCATTTAGATTAGGATCTGTCCAAAAATCTCTGAGAGGTTTCAACTCTTTTTGTTCTTCCACACCTATATTTTTTTTCTGACCCTTTAACCATTCTTTATAGTCTTCTGCTTCCTAAAACATAAAAGTATGTAAATTAGGAAAGAAATTTTAATTACTTTTTAATTTAAGAAACTATAATTACTTTTTGTTTTTGTTCTTTAGTTTTAACTTTAGGCTTCAACAGAAAATCATCTTGATCATCATTTTCATCTTGCAAAGCTTTTTTAAAACTTTCTTTGATTTCTTTTTCTTCTTGAACATAAGTTTGACGTTGTGATGCTTTAGACTTTTCAACATCTTCATCTTCACTGTCACTAAATTTTCCATTTTTTTCAACTATAATATGACGTTCATAATCACGTAAAAATAATGATTTTTCTTTTTTCTTATTAGATTCTGCCTTATTTTCCTGCTTATTGGTTTCAATGTCTTTAAAAAATTCAATTTTCTCATCATAAATTCGTGGGTCTTTATTTTTAACGCAAGCAAGTGTTTTGTAGAAGCATTTTTCAAATTCCTCTGGAATTTCCTGTAAAATTAAAAATTTTAATTATATAATATAAATCAAATTTTCAATTAGTTTAGTTGTCTAAAGATTTAAAATAGTCTAATACCTTGCTATCTAATAATATGCTATCTTTTTAGATTTTTTAAAATTATTTTAATATTTATTTTTCCAAAGTGAAATATTTAAACTAAGATTTATATTGACCTAAAAAATAATTTTTACATACTTCTCCTTCATCATCTTCAGATGATTCACTAGATTCTTCTTCAAATTTTAATAAATCTTCCGCATTCTCTCCATATTTTGCTTGTACTAAAAAAAAAAAAAAAAAAGTAAAATTTATGTACACAATTTCAGCATAAAAATATTATTTATCACGAAGAAATTCTTACACTTATGCAGCTCTTCTTTTTTTCGCCAATTATCGTAATTTTTTGCATATTCTGTGTTAATTTTTACTTCTTCTTTTTCTTCATTTTCCTCAGAACTTTCTTCTTTAAATAATTTTGACATTATTTAAACGTATGTAATGTAAACTCATGTATAAACCAATATAAACTTTACAAATCCTAACCTTAAAATGAAAAAGACCACATGTGTTTGCACAGCCGCAGTAATCGCTTATTTGGCCTTTAGGCCTTTGGCCGGCTCAACCACCCACACGTGCGAAGTTAGCCGCACATGGCACATGTGCCGCGTTTCCACTCGACACCGCAGGCTTCTCGAAAGTGTGAACCAGCCGGACGCGCCAAATTTGAAATCTTCAGGCATGCCTGATTTGAATTTTTTTTTTTTTTTTTTTTTTTTTTTAATCAATACAGAGAGTAACAAAATTTCTATTTTTAATAGACAAATAAGCGGACAAGCTTACAACCCCATAACTCTAAGCGTAGTGAATAACGAATAATTAACTTTTGTAATAAACAAATAAGCCGATAAGCTACAACTCCAAAACACTGGGCGTAGCAAATGAAAAAAAATTAATTATTTATTAAACAAATAAGCTGACAAGCTACAACCCCATAACACTGGGCGTACTTAGTAAAAAATAATTAATTTTTTTAATAAACAAATAGCATAAAAAAAATTTTCTGTTATTGTCTCATATTTAAATAAAGTTTCTGTTTGAAGTATTAATCTATACTGTTTAGAAATGATTTCAAAACTATTTGTAAAAAAATTTTTCCCCAATTAATTTAAAGAATTACAGTTAAAGGTGTACAATTCCAAATTATAATTTATGATTACTGTGTAAACCATTTTTCATTCATCAGAACAAATGAGTTTTTTTATTTACGAGCAAACAAAAGTTGATGAAAATTTACTTTCATGACAATTTTTCATTACAAAATAATTCTTACAATCAGTTAACATCTTGTGTAATTAAAAAGGTACTGCTTTATTTTAGAAAATTAATTACAAAAAGATAATTTTTTTATTATATAAACTTCAACTTAATTAGAAACATAAATCAATACCAAACTATAAACATAATAAAGCAACAATAACTAGCACTTGATTGTGTGTTTGTGTATATAATTCTTATAATGTTTATCAGATTTAATTATTTTTTGCATTCTTAATTATTTTATATTGTTTCAAAGCTTCTTCAGGAGTTGTGCTTATATAATTTGCTTCAGGTGCAAACTCTTCAACAAATTGTCTAATAAGAGGATTAATCAAGACAGGTTTGTCAGTGAATACATTAATTAAGCGATCAACAGCTGCTTTGTTTAAGTCTTTTTTATAGTCTCTGCAGTTGTAGTTTTCCGGTAAGTTATACAGAATAAAGGGTTTACCAGCCACATTGTTGCGCAATGGCTGCTTCCTTATTCTATGCTCATTCCAAAGCTCCATAGCTAGACAAAGGTCAGCCTTTATTACTGGTCCAAAGCAAAACTGCATGCACATAACATCAAAAGGGGTTCCATCGAAAAGATTCCTTTTTTCCATGTCTTTAAAAAGTTGTATATAAAAGTCAGCTGTATGCTTTCTGAGCTGTTCCCAGTATGCCTCTATTCTCTGATTATGAACACTTTTTCCTTTGATGTAACTTTTCTCTCCATTTAACTTGTTATCATGTTGACTCCGCATGGTTACCTATAAAATAAATTGAAGAATACTATTTATAATGCTTATAATAAACTATAAAATATTTTTTCCAGAAAATTTGGAAACAAATTCAAACCTGCATGTCTTCAATCAATGTGTTTTCGGATCCCTTATCGGATCTAATGATAGTTGGCATGAGTTTATGTTTTTTCAAAGAATGTAAGAAATAGTGAGCAGTTACTCTTGGATTATTATTTGTGTTGGCCACTTCTAACCAAATCAGCATCCGTGAAAACCTATCTATGCAAGCGTGTATGGCAGAACCAAATTTTTTCAGTTTGTCATAACCATCCAGGTGCCAAATAAAATTTGGTCCTGGACTGAGATACTCTCTTCTGCGCAACTTATTCCCAAATCTATCACTTAGTCCTTCTGGATCTATTATTTGCAATATTTTATAAACTGTGTATATTCAGGTGATAGACTTTTTTTAACTTCTTCCAGAAGGATTTGTATCCAAGATTAAATCCTGGTGAAAAAAGTTCCTCAAGGATTGCATGTACAATTTCCTCAAGAGTACTTTCTTGTATATTTTTTCTCTTCAATCCTAAATTACTAAGTACTCTCTTGATTGTACTTACTGAAGTAAAAATATTATGCTTTTTAAAAAGCAAATCTTTAATTTCTTCATAAGTAAAATCTTTGTGTAAATAAAACTCAATTAATTCTTCCATAATAATACACTTTCATAATTTAATAAGCGCTTGGATTTAATAAAAATAATTATTTTAACATCCTTTAAACTCTATTTTAACTTTCACTACCATTTCAAGTTCTAACTATTGAGATAACTTGAAAAATACAAAAAAAAGTTTGTTTCTACTTTATTATTATTAACAGCTGTTTTCGAATCTGGCGTTTACAGTTTACACTTTAGTGTCGAGTCGACACATGTGCCGTGTGCGGCTAACTTCGCACGTGTGGGGGTTGCTTCCGTATCAGAGGCCCCCCCGAGAATCGTGGGGAAAGAGAGAAAGAGCGAAAGAGAGATACAAAAGATATTTCGTATTAACTGCTGCGTACTGCGTAGTAGACTTGGAGCTAGCCACCAGAGCCACCAGCACCGGATTATTTAATCGTTGGGCGCAGGTTCCCCGGCTCCAAAACCTGTAGGTGTTTCCCGGACAGCCCCACCAACTACCTGGACCTTGTCACGGCCGGGGTGTCATTCAGGAATCGTGCACACAACCGCTGTGCCTGTCTGGGGTGTGCACACGGCGGTGTGCTGACTGCCTGCGAGGACCCCAGCGGACGACGACTCTTCGATCCGCGCTAGCGCTGTCAAAGTCGCGGGACATTACCCCCAAAAAAGTAAGGAACCTAATGTCAATTTGTGATTTTTTTTCCAAAGTGCACCGAGAGCTGGATCGAGTGGAGTTCGCGTTCGACCAAGTGACACCCGCTCTCTTCGATGTGTCCATCGATTAGTTTTTTTTTTTCTTTTAAGGTTAGGTCGTACCGCGAATTTTTTTTTTTCTCTTTTTACGACTCTGTGAACATTGATCGAGTGTTTTAATTCAAAGTGACCGTTTTGACTTTTGTTATCTACCGGTCGCTGGGCGATTGTTGCTAAAGGGCTCGCGCGGATAGGCGTGGTGCGGAAACCTGTTGTAGACCGTCCCTTATAAATACCTTATACATCTTCTTCTGCCGCAGGCTCGGCCCACTTTGCCACACTTTGCTGCACACAAGCAGCGAGAGCTTTTTTTGTACTTTTGACACCTAATTGTTGAATCGTGAAATATAATGTTTGCTCAATTGGCTTTCCCTCTTCATAATCTCTTGCAGCTCCTGTGTATTGAATTTTAGAATTACCGCGCAAGTTCATTCTTACTTGAAACAATTTTTTTTTTCTCACTGTAAAAATTACAAGTAGAATTTAAATTGAAGTTCATTTGATTCATAAACTACCCACCACTTGTTTTGTAACAATGCACCAAAAATTTTCATGTAAAAAAAAAAAAGAATTCTGCAGGAACTGGCATAGTGTAAGTATAGTTACAGGTTATCGCGCATTACACATGCAAAAAAGAAGTGTCGTACGATTCGTAAAAGATGCATAATGACGCAAAATCGAGTGCGTATTATAATACTTGAACGTATGACAGTGAAGAAACGACATATTTCCGTGTCATCTCCCTCCTGGTTGCATATCTATATATGCAGTCCGTATGAGTGCGCGTTTTTACCCACTTTTCCCGGACGTAACACAGCCCCTCCTTTTTCCTCGGGCGGAAAAACGAAAATTATTCAAATGAAAATTTAATTTTAATGAAAACTTTTATAGCCTGCAGTAGACTATTTGCCAAGGATAATTTATCAAAATCATTGTTTATTTTTCAGGTAAAAAACACCCTCGAAAGAAGAAAATAATTGTGAATCCGGACTACAAGTTGGGAAAGAAAAAAAAAAAGAGAAAAAAAGGATTCGCGTCCGTTCGCTGCTGCTCAACCTCGGCGAAGCTCCAAAGTAGAGAAAGAAGCCGTAGCCGCGGAGGCCGGAGCGAGAAAGAAGAAGAAGAAGGCATCATAGGCGGAGCATTGGAGCAAGGCAGCAAGCAAAGAAGGTGGACTAGGCGAGGTGCGCTTGCGCGACTCCTGCGCGCTAGCGATTCTACTAGCTGTTCGAAAAACATCGACTTAGCGAGGGTAAGAGGAGGAGGAGGAGGCGGAGGAGGTAGCAGCAGCACCAGCACCAGCAGCAGCAGCACCGAGCGACGACGACGACCACGGCTACGGACGACGAGGAGGAGGACGACGACGTTGACCCCCTTCGAGAGTTCGTTCAGCCCTCGCGCGCGTGGCTCCGCGAGCCCAGGGCGCTGCTGCAGTTTTATTGCCTGCACCCAGGAGTTGAAGCAAAGGGATAGATTTAAAAGAGAGAGAGAAGAAAGTGTCTTCTCTCTCTCTCGCTCTCGCGTGGCGCCTACGCCGTAATCGTAGCTCGTAGATTTACCTGGTTCCTGGCTGCCCAATTCGACCAGAGTTTGTGCAGTTACAACATTTTCTTTGAGGTTAAGCCAGGACAGTGGCTGTGAGTAATTTCCCCCCCTCCCTCCCCTCTTCAATAAGTTGCAAGTCCGGGTTGATTGGAGGAAGTGGTGAAGCATCATCAGAATCAGCTGTCTGGAGGCGCAGCTACATTCGAAGATTACAGTGTGTCTCATAGAAAGGTGCGCGAAATGTGATAAAAAGAAGTTTAAAAATTAGATTTATTTTGCATGTACGCATTCAGTGCGTGTAGACCAATTGTATGGTTAGCTGTGAAGAAGACTTAAGGAAGCTCTGGTGTTCAATTAACTGTGTGTTTGAGTGCAAGAGTTGAGTTTTTTACCAAGAAGAGGAAGGCTTAGGTACGGCCACAGGAGGAGGAAACAGACAGGATGAGCGGCCGACCTAGGACCACTTCCTTTGCTGAGGGAAATAAGCCACCAGCCAATCCACCACTTGGTGGAATGAAAATTAGCAGTGAGTACCATGGATACAATTTAACATTATCATTCTTGTATTTTTCCAAGTGCATAAAGATACAAATTTACTAAACTTTTATATCATTTCATTTGTGACTATTTCTTCATAAATTTAAATCTTTAAATTACTTTCTTGATCTTATATTTTTTGTTAATTTTATATCAAAAAGGAAAAAATTTGACAGAATAGAAACAGTTTTCATATCATTAAGAATTTCAACTAATCCAGGTAATAAAATATTTTTAACTATTGGCTCTTACAGTTCGTTAAGTTTATTATCTCAAATTATATAAGATCTTTTAAAATTTGAATGTATGAAAAATGATATGTGTTGGTTACTTTTAACTTCTGCTTTATAAATACTTTTCAATTACATGCTTATTAAATTATTTTAAAAAATATAAGATAAAGAAATAGTATTGGGTGAAATTTAATTTGACATTGTCTTAAATGAATGATTTACAGAAGTTTGTTAAGCTGTTAAAAATTTTATTCATTTATAACTTGAATCTAAGTTCACCTTAAACAATTTTCAAGCATACTTTATCCTAAGATTAAAAGATTACACAAACAATTTATTGGAATGAAAGTAGGGAGAAGTCTTAAAAATGCATTAATTCTAAGATCAACTGTTAGTTACTTTTGTTGCATAAATTTTTTTGATTAAATGCGGTGTTATACTACCAGTTTAATTTAAAATAATTCAATAATTTACTATAGACTTTAATGTTTCCAAACTAACTTTTCATCAACTTATTAAATCAGGATTCTTGTTCAGCTACTATATATATTTATTTATTAATTTATTTATTTATTAATTTATTTATTATACTATATATATTTATTCAGCTACTATTTATAGTACCAGTTTAGTAAAATTGTATCTCTTTGATTAGTTTGAAAAATGAGTATGTATAACTAAGTTGAGTACTAAGTATTTGCATGATATCCATATTTTTAAGAAAAGAAGTGATTAGATTACAAAGTGCAATTAGTTGTTAACTTATCAAGAAGTGACCACACATTATGCATCCAAATCTATGAAAACACCCCGGAGTAGTTCAACAGAACTCAAATATCAAAGCAGTAGTTTCAGAGATATTCAATGTCATTTTTTTTTTTTTTTTTTTTAAATACAGCTGTAACACTACCCACAGTTTTGTAACATCTCAGGTATAAATATTAATGAACTGCATTCTTGCTCTTGATCAATTCAGTGAATTAAAGAAGTAAAGTTTGAAAAATGTGAGCACGGAGAACTGCGGTTGGATTTAACATTCAAAACAAAGTATGTTATAACATAATGACACCTTTTGGGTAAAATAAATCTTTGAATTCACATCGGTGGTATATTGATTATCAGAAATCAATGAAGACCATAACCTCAGAATAGGTCTGCTCCTTCAATTATCTTCCGAGTTGCTGACCAAGCAAGTCGAAGTTTTAAAAAAATCATGCAAGCATTAACCTGTATCACAAAATTAAAATGCCGGTAATTTCAAAAACCAGGTGACTTTGAAGTTTTCAATGGGTTGTAAATCATACACATAACATCGTGGGTTTAGCGCGCTTACCTAAGAGACTCTCTCTCTCGCTCAGTTATCTCTCTGTTACACAGCCATAAACATTGAACGAGAAAACTAAGTTCAAGGGTCCCTCGCTCTCTCTTTCTCTCTTGCCTTCCTATCCACTACTCTCTTTTTACTTTACAACTCTGCTGTAGACAAACAAAAATTAAAAATATCCTGTCTCGTCTGCATGCAACCGATCGATGATCCATCGACCCTTTGGGTGCATGTCAGGGAAAGAGTAAAAAAAAAAGGGTCGAAGGAATAAGGAGTCGGTGCCCTCCCTGTGTACGTCAGCAGGTCGTCGTCTGCCCTTTTATATATTTCACCACCACCACGACCCGCGCCTACCTCCCCATTCATGCGTTTTTCCCTTCACCTACATTCGCTACGCGCAGACTCGCTCCTTCCTTTCTTCCTTCCTTACACCGTGCGTAAACGTCGTCTGCGGGGTTATATTTTTTTTTTCCCTATTAATTAAGGGTGTTGGGTCGGAGGAAAAGAATCCCGATCGCTCCGGGAGTTGTTCGTTCGTCATCGGTATGTAAAGCTTCCGGCTTTAATCACTCACCGCGAAACGAGAGAAAAACACGTGCGTAAATGGCAGAGCAGGCTGCTCGCTTAATTGCTTGTAACAGTGTTACAGTTGACTATTATTTTCTCTCTGCGAAAATTTCGTCGACGATAAATTTTCGAATCCAGCTCTGGTACGACGTCTTTCTTTGTTTATAATTATTGACTCACGCTTGATTTTTATCTGAATTCTTTCTTTAGATTTTAAACGAGGATTTCGGAAAATAGACGCGGTGAATATTCATAACTGAGACCGATGCTTGACTCACCGCATCTACGATTTTCGGTTAGCTGCAACAAAGCGCTGCGTATAGTGCAAACAAGGATGATTAATTTTAAAATCGCCACCGCGCGACACAATGCAGCGTTGTCTTATCCCCGGGCAAAACAAAGGGACAAATATGTATACCGACTTACACGCGGGAATTAACGAATGCTCCCCGACTTCCTCGTTTATGGCTTAAAAGTCTATATTTACCCTCTTCTTCCCCCCGCCCGAAGCGCAAAAACATCGAACGCGTTTTTCTCAATCTCAGCCGCGCACGCGAGCGAGAGGAGCAGCGAGGGGTTTCTACTTCGGGGAGTAGTCTGTAATGCACGTCAGTCAGATTTATAAATAAATCTCTTTTATTTTCGAAAACTCAGATGCTGCTGCCTTTTCTCGAAAGTTTTACGAATTAAATTTTTGAATTCGGGGAGAAAGATACGGTTGATTGACGCTTTATGTGTCAGCTGCTGTAAGTAAAAATAATATGAATTTTATAGAATTTTTACTTTTTATTAGTCATTTTACTTTCAGTTGCTAAAATAAAAAATATGTTTAATAATTTAAATAATTAAAAAATTTTGAACTGTAAAAGCGGATTGACAAAAAATTGTAGCACCAAAAAACTGCTTAATTATTTTTCAATCCTGTAAGAAAACATAAAAAATTAATTGAATTTAAGTTTGCAATTTAGACGGTAAAAAATATTGATTTCCCCGAGAAATTTTAAACTCACCATCGATCTCCACGTCGTCAAAATCTCACCAAAAATAAATCAATCCCCGCCCACTCCCGTAAATATCGAAGCCATAAACTTTCTCGAAAAAAAAAAGGTGGAGACGCGACGTCTGAAAATAAGCCCCGAAACTGGGTCAATAATCGGTCTGGTACGGCGCTCGCCTTGGTGGAAATGTGCGTTTCCCATCCCATCCGCTAATCAACGCGCCGCCGCAGGTCAATGTCTCTCGCTTTTTTTCCTTCCATCCATCTGCTCGTGGATGTCGAAGATTTTAAAATTCTTCCGGCTCGAGATTACCTGCGGTGTGGATGGTTTTTAAAAATTGAGATCAGAGCGTTTTTTGCGGGTTATGTTACGGTTTATTGTTATTAAGTAACTGTTTTTGCTGACACCAGTGTGATTGTTGTTGGCGATGCGTTATTTAAAATTTACCTAATATCGTTATTAATTGGATTTTTAATTTAAATGCTTCTATGTAAAAATTTTCAAGCATGTCCAATTATTTATAAAATGTTTTCGAAATTTTGTGTTTACATTATCATAGAATTCTGCTACATGATATTTTAATCTTCTTGTTTGACAAATCGTTACCGTAAAAATTTCAAATCATTTATTTTATTTTAGTATATCAATTTATTTATTGTTAAAAAAAAGTTTTTTTGTGTCGGATAATCCGACTTAATTTAGCGTGCAGGCAGAAATCGTACTCTTATAAATTCTTTTTTTACGCACTCACTTCTTGAGAAAAAAAAAAAAAAAAAAGAAGGAAAGAAGCTTTATTCCAGAAATATTTAATAGAGACACACGTTTTATTTCACACGTCAATCGATAAACAGCGTGCATATACACACGCGACTAAAATCAATTCTCCCCGCACGCAACAAAGAGAAATCGACTAAAGAATAAAAAATCCCACCGCGACCGATAAAAAGGATAATGGAAAAAAAAAACGTCGAAAAATTCTCGCGAAAAAAAAGCTCCTCTTACGCAATGAAACCGCACTTTGTTTACTCGCGATTATTATTATTACTACACTCAGAGAAAAGTTTGATTGGGTCAACAATATATTGTAACATCTAAGATGCCATAGTTGATATAGAGACAATGATGCACATTGTAGCAGTAATAATATCATGGCAGCGCTGACTAAATGCGTATTAAGGGTTAACATGTTTCTAGTAACACTGGTATAGCACAACTTAACTTTTAAAAATTTCTTTTTTGTGATTTTGGCATAATTAATGTATTTAATGAATAGTTTTAATCTTAAAAAATATACAAATGATTATAAAAATCACAATATTTAAGAAATAATGACTTCAATTGAGATTTTTAAAAATAGCTAGGTTAGGTTAGATTTTTGAATATTTGCTTTGCTAGTCGCAACGATATGTATTGTTATCCTTACCATGCGTATTGTAACTGCTACAATGTTTAGACTATTGAGGGAACAAAGAATATTTAATTGGTCCAATCAAATCTTTCTCTGAGTGTAATAAAAATAATGAAAAAAACTCGGAAAAAAATAAGAATCGATGGGTATTGTGTAATACCGAAGGGTAACTCGACACGAGCAATTGCGGAAACTTCCTTGTTTGAGAGTTCATGCGAGGATAGCTTTACGGAAGCTCGAAGATTTCGAAGATTGAATTCGATTACTGGGAGGTGGGGCTGGTAACTCAATAAAAAGCGCCGATGAAAAAAAAAAAAGGCTGCGTACTGACGAAACTCGACACCTATATCTATGGATGGAATCCAAGCCTATTAACATCCACTAATCACGCAATTAAAGGTTGCGCAATCCTTTATTTAACTGCGCCTGAACACTTTGTTTTCACTGTCATGGGTGAGGTACCTGATGCGGCTTTTCGATTTTTTTGTTACTCTGAGACTAATACTCAAAACTAAATTCAGTTTTTAACAAGTGTAATTTTCGGTTTTTGTGGACTGAGGTGAAAAACATATATTTCCGAATAACTTTTTTTTCGAGTCGATAATTTTAAGCTTGTGGGTGTAATTTTAGGGCTGAGAAATCGTTACTGCTGGCACTTTCTCGTAATTTAAAAATCGATGAAATTTGCTTCTACTTTAAAAAAGTTATTTTTCTTTTTTTTTTTTGTAATACCAACGCTAGTTTTTTTTTTTTTTTTGAATGTGTTATAAATTCGAGTGAAAATAAAATAGATGAAGATGTCACGTTTAAGAGCACTTATCTATGTGGAAAATCGTAAATTTCTTTTTGAAATTGCGCAGTGTTCTTGAGATAACCGTTTGAATTTTCATATAAATCGAAATTTTTCTTTGAATAAGTATGACTTATTGTTCAAAAATCTTGAGAATATTTTCCTTAAAAAACTGTCTTGCTAAATTTGAAACTGTACTACTACCACCACTTAATTTTTCGAAAAAGTGCAGCTACCAAAATATTCTGCAACCCTTAAATTCACTAAACCAGTGGCAAAGCAAGTGCTTCTTGTGGCTTCCCAAAATTAACAGCGCCTTAAACAAAATAAAAAAAGCCGTCTCAGCGGGTTGCCAAGCGCGATTGAAAAACCGGCTGATGTTTTCACCCCTTTCTTATTCTCCTCCTCCTCCTCCTCCTTCTTCCTCTGGCACACCGGCGCCGTCGTCGTCGCCGAGGGAAAATATCGATTTTCAGCCGGCGGAAAAACTCTCCACCCGGTGGATGATGCGCTGTCGTCGTTTTTTTTCTTTTTCCAAATTTTCCCTCGTAGCAAAAACTTGGTACAAAATCCATAGTTCGGTACGGTCAAGATGATATATATTTCGAGAGTCGCGGAACGCCTTGGACGCAAAATCATTACGGGCGCGGCAGTGACACACTTTCTCGCTAGTTTGGCAGAAGAAGAGAATATACACATTTTTTTTATTTTCTTTATTTTCTCGGAAACGATTTTGCATGAGTTTTTCCCGAATCCGCATAAAGATCGCCAGCGTCGAATCGCGAAGGCTTGCGGTGGTATTATCGACCCCTCGAAGGTCAAGCCTCGTGTGTCCTTGAGAGATAATAAGTTCAGAGCCGAGTGGCTGGTGAAAGAGAAAGAGAGAGAGAGAGAGAGAACTGACACCGCTGCATAGTCTGCATGCCGACGTTTGCTCGGCCTGCCTGACTGCTGTGATGTATGTCGAGAGCAATTATTTCACTGATTGGCCAAAGATTGTAACTGGGATAATGGCTTTTTCTGGTACCCGAGGTACACGACTCGATTTGATTCAGTGTCACCGTGTGAATTACCTCCTCCTACTTCTGTATTAGCACCAGCTGTGTTTACGAGTTGGCGCATCCTTTTTTTTTTTTTTTTTTTTTTTCTTTTATTGACCATATAGAATTTAAAATCGAAATTTTTTTTTCAATTCATAAAATACTTTTCTGTTTACATATTTTTTAAATAGCTTACTGAGGATTTGAAAATTTCCGTTTGAGTAACCAAATTACAATCGAATTATCTTTTTGTGTCTTGGTCAAGAAAGATTCAAGTGAAATTAAATATTTGCCCTAATAAATTTTTTTTAAATGAAACATAGAGAAAGTTTTTTTTTTGTTGAAAAGTTTTTGCACGGCAACGAAGATTAAGATAAAATTACTTAATTCGTATAAATTAAAAACAGTGAGCTGGTTTTTAGTTTTTAAAAAGTTGATTTCCCAGGAGAATGGTTGACTTTTGTAAACTAGAGTTGTTACCGGGGTAATTGTAAAAAATTAATCATGCTGGTTTGTTCGTACTAAAGTAAGCATAAATTACCGTGCAGCATATATATTTTATTTACCCACCACCCGGTATTACCCTTAATTTTCATGACTCGCAAACATATAATTCAACTCGTAATTCAAGTAATATCATTTTACCAACGTTACCTGAAATTTAAGCAACTATTAAGCCACGAAAGCTTGATGCAGATGTTAGTTTATTAGGTAATCACGAGCGTACGTGGTTAAAACATTGAAGTTTATTTGTGAATTAGGTTTAATTAGACATTAATTTTAATATTAAATAATAATGACAATATTAATCACTGTATTAATGTGTAATTATAGATGCTTTGGACGGCTCCCTTAAAGAGGAAGTTAAACAGAGCGAGCCACCTGCCCCATATATTGGTATGATTACAATAAATTTTGAATAGTACGATCACAATAAAAAACTAAAAATTAGAGAAACAATATCATCGTCAGACCAACCATACCCATATATGTGTTTTATCACTCGAGGTTGCGAACGAAAAGTAAAAACTTTTATCAATGAATTTTGATTTTATCGATTCAAGTTTAATAGTCATCAATCACGATGGTATTAAGTCTTTTTTTCTCGCTTTTTTTCGTTCGGATCCTTGATTTTCATCCCCGATATTAATCACGTTGAAATTTTTATTAATCTATTATATTTTTTTGTTCAACTATCCACACTAAACTTCAATGTATTCTTCAAACATGAAATTCATTTTTCATTGATGCATCGCATTTATGTATGTTGCAGTAAAGTTTAGAGTAACTTTTTGTTTGACAATTTTAACTATTTTTTTTTGTAAACTAAGTGTTTTGCACTTTATGTTTCTAATGTTTCATTTGCAAATAAAAAACACGATGTTTATTCAGTAAGTATTTTTGTAAGATAATATAGTTATAAGGAGACTATAGTCAATCAACTGATAACAGCATTGAATGTCAAAATAACTTATATTTTTCAAATGTTAATACAATTTCGTAAAACTTAGAGCGAAATAATAATTTTCTTAATTGATAAATAGTACGTAACCATTTAAATGATAACATTCAATAACATTCTTGTTTAAACATTCTCGAAGATCTACACGTTTTAGATTGAAAAACAGTAATTCTTAACTGTCTGATTTTACGCGTTAAAATAGTTAAAGCTGAAGCGAGTACTTGAAGAAATTTACAAACATAATATTGATAAATTTTTCGCGAATTATTTTGGGACCGACATAGACGAATCGATCATTTGCTCAAAAAATATTTTTTACGATTAAAATTATTATTTTAAATTATTAAATAATACTTCGTAACAGAAGTGAGAATTCGCTGAATAAAAATTAAAGAAATCTACGAAAATAGAATTGATATTGTGCAAGTATACTTGAGAAAATTTTATGGGTGTGTTTACAAGCATTGTAAAGTTTTTACAGTCATTGTAAAAGAAGTTGCATTCGTCAACAATAAATACTATATATATAACGTACCAACCAGCTTTGCTGGAGAGTTGGTCTGCGGGAGTTTGATCTTCCTTGGTTAAAAAAATTGTGCTACAAAGATTCTAGAAAAATATTGTTTTATGATTTAATAAGAGCTAAAAAAAAGTTTATCGCACGAGTTATCAAAAAAAAAAAAGTAAATGTAAAGTATACTCGACGTGTTCTTGACTCTTTTGTGAATTTTAAAAAATTAGGTCACACTATTTAAAGACACTAATTTACTGAAAAATTTCGCAAACTTTAAAAAAAAAATACTTTGCTTCAATCTCATAAGTCAAGTTTCTTAAATATCAAAACGAAAGTTAAAACTTTTTTTTTTGTAATTAAGTGAGTTCTCGCAGAATTAAATTTTTAAAACTAAAGTTCTTAAATTTTGTAAAATAAACGTTTCAATTATCGTAAATGTACTTTAAGTACTCTCAAAGTGCTCATTATCACGCAAAACATAAATTCTGATCCATGTTTATTGACAACTCTATCTACTATTTTGCTAATTTTAACAGTTTTTGAATAAACCGAAGAATTAACATTGAAATTTAGCAAATTTAGTTATTTATTTAAGGGTCTTACAATCCCATTATGATAAAAAGGTTATGAGCAGTAAAGTTTCTCGATCTCACCGTACGTATCTACTGCATATTGTCATGTATGCACTTGTATTCAGTACAGTTACTCGTTCTATTAATAGCGCAGCACTTTAAATTTAATTACAATAATTTTTATTACATTAGATATCTCTAGAGCATTTGTTACACATAAACTCAGCTGTGTGAAAAATAATAATTAGTTTTAAGCCTTGTTTATTACGACTATAATCTCGTACTAGCTGATTTAAACAATCGCCCGTTATAAGAGCTTGAAACTGCTATCGATTCAAAGTTGAATTACTACAATCTTTTGAAAAAAACTATCCATGAAAAGCCCACCAAAAGTTTCAATAAAACATCAAGCCTCCTTTGATTTTGAAAGTCCAATGAAAATTTACAGCTTTCGTGCATTTTATTAGAACTCCTGTACTTAAAACTGAAAGCTTTTAGACGAGCTTTGAAGCTCCAGATCATAACCCCAAAACCGTCATAAGCAGTCGTCCCGACCCTAACCTCGAAAAATTTTATGTCGAATTCGAGAAATTCTGGGCGAAGAGAGTAAGCTCAAAAGCTCTCCTCGCTCCACCCGGTGTGCCTGGCTTTCGCAACATCCACAAGCCAACGCATGCGTGGTAGGTACTGCCATCGTAGCTTTTTATGTAATTAAACGCGCAGTTCGGGCCAGCGCCCGTCGTCAGCTGAGTACGAACGTACTAACTCGCACGGGTCGATGAAATTTTTTTTTTCCTACTTTTTAGCTTTTATTTTTCTTTTTTAAATTATTTGTTTGGTTCACACGGTGAAAAGTTTTAGAACTAACGCAGGTAATTCTAGAAGTGGTAGAGCTTGCGATTGATTTCCTGATTTATTCATGAGTGAAGGTCTTTGTTTAGCAAAATAACTCTCTTTCTTGATGGATAAATGTCATTTGGTTTTATTGAAGGCTGCTATTCTTGAATATTTTTATGATGTCATTTAGAAAATAATCTGGTTTATTCATTCGAAGCGTCTAATAAATTTAATCAACTTTACTTATTTAGCTGATCTCTTTTCAACAACCCATCAAACGATCAAAAGTGGGATTTTTTAAATTAGTACATAAATTTTACGAAATATATTTAGACCCAATTTATTGTATTTATCTAAATCGTTAAATGAATCTTTATTTATTTATTTCTTCTGTAATATATATTTTTAATTAGTACAAAAATTCTAAGGAAACAAATAAAAATCACGTTTAAAAATTTTAAAGTTTGGAAAAATTAAAATTCATAACAATTGAATTCTCTAGTGCCGCAAAGTAATAGAGTAGAAGTTAACTCAAGTTTGCTTTCAAGCCATTGAAATTTCAATCTCTACTTCAAATTCTCTCGAAAGCACGATCCCGTTTCAAGCTTCGGTCAAATGCACTCGTTTAAATAAATTATGCCCTTTTTTTGTTCGAACTACGTGAGATATCGAATTTACCATGGATGCGGTCTCATCTAGACATAAATATGGATTTCTGCGGTACTACAGGGTAAAAAAGATAAAAAAATCTTGAGGTTGCGGATGATGGATAAAAAACGATCAAAGAGAAAAAAAAAAAAAAAAAAAGCGGGAGACTTAATCATGCAACAGTTACGTGTATTACCCGCATAGGACAACGCCCTTTGAATTACGAGGAAACTATTTCTATAAATGGGATGACGTTTCTGCCTGCGAGTTCTTCGAATTTTTCGCTCAAGTTTAATTGCTCTTCGTACGCATGAACGTGACTTTGTTGAAATTTTGGAAAAAAAAACGAGGTTTTAAATAGGGGTACACACATCAAAGTAATTAAATTTGTCACAATCAGTCGAGATCCCTGGTTGATAAAATGGTATGTTTCATACTACTGAGTACTGTCTTTTGAAAAATGTTTAAATTGACCTTAATTATAGAAAAAACAGATAATTCAATGAATATTTTTGAGTTTGAATTTCGCTTATGCACTATGTTTTTAGCTTTCTGTTTTCGTAAATCAGTCTTGCTTTTTAAAAAAAAATCAACAGTTGTCTTTGTCTCAAAGTTGACGGTAAACAAGAAAGTAAACAACTGAAACTAAATTTAATAACGTTAATTTCGGAGTCAGCCGAGCTGCTTTATGTCTCCATTCTTAAAACATATAAAGTATTTATGATCAGAATTAATGAACTAAATCGTTTTGTTAATTAATTAAGAGATCAAGTTTTTAATAATCAATAAGAAAGTGCTTTTCAATCATAACTCAAAAGGAACATCGCGTGATTAATGGATGTATGTTGAGCCGGATTACAAAGAAATAAATCAAAGATAAACCAAGACATTTTTTCATCGGTAAAATGAAAATTCACACTGATTTTTCTTTGTAAATTATTGGGTATAATACAATTCAGCACAGAAAGTCAATGATCAAGAATCAAGCTTTTCTTTCAAGGTCGGCATTGGTAGCTAGATTTAACTCGATTTAATTTCTACGAGTATTTTACAAATTGTAAATGAATAATATTGGATCTTTTTTATGATGTTAACAAACGTCTCAAAAACCAAATTATAACAGTGGTTAAGTTGAAAAAAATTATTCAAATATTTCTTCAACTTGCAAACGACATTTGGTAGAAAGATAAATGAAAATTGTTGATTAATTGCCTTCATAATATTTTAATGACTCCGAAGAAATTTCCAGTCATCAATCATTTTAAACATCATAATCTAGTAAAATCTCCAGATTATAAAACATTTGAAGGCTACACTTTGTTCCTCTGATTCAATCAAATGTAAAATCTGATTCATAAATTAAGGTCTTGGCATACTAAATACAACACAAAACTACAGGTGGATTCATGATTTTTCCCAAAATTATTGTAATGCACTCGTTGGTTTTGTTAATCTTTTTTTATATAAACTTTTTAAATAATTCAGAAAATTATATACAATATCTGAAAATATAAATTTGTTTTCAAGAGGTCAAATATTCAAAATTTCAATAATCGAGTCAACACTCTAAATTGAAGTGAATGAATTTAACACCATTAATGCAGTTTTCAAAGACTAAATACGGAATCAACAATTAGCAAACCTTAAAAAATGAACTCGTAACAATCATTTCCCGATTGAATCAAAAAGATCCCGACTACGAATTAATCAAGAGAGAGAAAAAACTGTACGGTCTTCGAACAGTGCCGGGGTGAGTGAGGTAGAAGAAAGATACGCAAGTGTTATTGATCTTTCGGAACAAGGTTGAGGGCGCGAACCGACGTTCGTGGCACGGCGCGCGTGGAAAGTAGGCTTCACGTGTGCCTGCTTATTATGTATGCGCGATTGGCCACCACCGCCGCGAAGCGTTTCCATAAATTACCATCAACCCTCAGCCCGGAAGGGTGTCTCGGTCTCTTATACCGCACGCGCGACCAATAAAACTCTTTGATAATGGTACCCCTTTTTTTTTGGCCCGGATCAGGAATCTTGGTTTTTTAAGTAGGGCTCAAATGTTATCTACTTGATCGATTAAAAAAAAATACATGCGAAGAAAAGTGCGGGCAAATGTAAATTTGATTTTAAGTGGATTGATCAAGATAGCTCCTCAAAAAAAAAAAAAAATTATTGTTCAAATGGCTGAAAATTGGTTATTGAAATTTAGTTGGAAACTTTTTGGGATGGTCAGTTTTGAACAGTTTTATGAAATAATTTCATCCATAGTTTTAAAGTTGCATGGTTTCTATAATAATGCAATTATTGACTTGTAACGTCGACACTAGATGTTTATTTTTGAACAGTATTTGGAAAAAAATTTTACAGTCCAACATCTCAGGAAAATTTTCAGTTATCCTGAACAAAAATTAAAAAAACAATATGTTTGTCAACGAGATTTTACCAACTTTCAAACAAAAGATTTATAAGTAGACACTAGCAAGTAGTGCGAAATTATTTTTTGAAACAACATAATGAGTCACGTATTTTTCAACAGTATCAAGCTTCCTACTAAACGAGTACATGTGGAAATCTGAAAAGCACGCTTGCGGCCGTGCAATTCAATTATCTTTGAAAATTACAAGGTTTTCTGAAACGTTCATTGATACTTTACTATTTGAAGACTGTCTCGGTAATTAAAAAAAGCATCTCAAAGTACCCATTGTCGTTTTTAAAAAAAGTTTAACCTAGACATTATCAAATTGACGAAGCTTCACATTTATTTAAATCATCCGCATAAGAAATCGCATTGTTGGGACATGTAAAAAAGAAAGAAGATTACTGGGTACACTGCAGAATAGCTAATAAATTTTCTTTTTTATTAACAACAAAGGAGTGATGAGTCGCGATGGCAAGAGGGCGCCAGTCGCGTTTTAGTTGGCTCGAGTAATCCCTGGCGTATTTTATTCGCACTATTTTTTCGCGCCAACGCGGGAGCGCCGCTTGACATCGTTGACCGCCGATAAGACAGATAACTATTCGGCTTGGGCAAGGAAGAGTAAAATTATGCAAACAACTAATAAAGTGTTATTAATATGCCTTTATAATTGATGAAAATTATTAATCAATATTAAAAAATATAATCAATTAGAATCTCTTTTTATAGAGAAGTCTAATTTTCACTTGTTTAGCTCCTGTGTATTTTAATATTAATAAAGTGTACGTGTTACATTGTATTTCATAATCCAATTTGATCTCCTTGTGTGTTTTTTTTTTTTTTTTTTCGAGGTTTTGAATATGTGGCTCATTAATTTTTCATAAATTGTTTTTAAATAAAACTAGAAGGATGAATTCTAAATACGCGATGGTCAACTAAAATTCTTCATTGAATCTTCGACAATGAAAATTTGTATATTTATTGCTAACCGAGTGTTCGTTTATTATTCGTTACACAATGTTGTAAATCATGAGGTTTTGGTTTACACTTTGTGTGACAATAAATTTTCCAAACGTTCGCAAGTAAATAATATTTTGATAAATTAATTTTTCGAGTCTTTTTCTAAAAATAACATGATTCAAAGTACGAACGATGTAAAAAAAAAAAAAATGAATCAAATACAGTTACGTTGTTACCAGCAAAACGAAACGTTAACCAGAATCATAAATTACGAATGCGTCATTGAGCAAGTTCAATTTGATATTCAATTAAATTATGATTATGAGTCCAAGCTCAACCAAAGTTGGTTCTGGCTAGTGTTAATCAAGCGAAACGTATATCGATCTATGCAAATCAATGTTGCGCAGATGAACAAAAATATCTCGATGAAATGATTTTTGAGATATTTTAAGTAAAGTTTTCGCGACTCCTCAACTAGCAACACTGTTTTCGATGTAAGAATCTTGTGTTCGAAAGATGAGCGATGGCTAACTTACCGCTGCAAGCTTTGCGAGTCTGCCAGCTGATAGTGTAAACTTTGCTCGAGCGTCTCCCTGACAAGCAATTTTCACAACAAAGAAAACATCGCCAGCCATAAAATTACGTTACGTTAAACGATAAGTGCAAAAAACTCGTTTGAAAATCCAACACTACAATCAGACACAATTATTCATTTTTTTTCGAGTAACACGATACGTTTCCGTGTAAAAAAGGGTTTGAAAATCACACCCCCCGAGTAGTGAAACTAAATCGATCGTAAGTGAAAAATCACGATCTCTTCTCGCTCCCGCGCTAGCTATTTCGGTAGCTGTTGCGACACGTGTGCGCCAGAACACATGTGCGACCCCTGTCCGATCATCCGCACGCGAGTTTTACCAAGGGCTCGATTAATTCAGGTTTAACTTGGGTTATTTTACAAATTCAGGGGCTTACGAATAGGATTCGTGGAATTTTGACCCTAAGACTATGCAAATTGGGGAAATGTTTGAGTCGTATTGTAAACGTTAGTGCTTTAAATAGATAGTTTTTTAATACGTTGATAGATGTCATAGGCGTTTAGGTATATGTTGAACTCGATTGAAACGATGAAAAGAATTTTTCACATGCTTATTCAAGACTTTTAAAACTACTTTAATTAGTAAAAAATGTTGGCCAAGTTTTAGTTTTGCTTCTAACTGTCCCTGTAAGAAATGTGAATTAGGTTATCCATTTAATAGCCATTAAATGACTAGTTACTAGAAAATTACTAGATTGAGTCTATGAAATATGCAGTAAATGTCTATCAAATGGATAACCTAATTCACATTTCTTACAGGGATGAATTATATATTCAAAGTCTGAAAAAATATTACCAAGAACCTTTGGTTAACTCAAAAGTTCCAACTTCGCGGTTTGTATTCAAGTATCTTCAACATCGCAACAACAAAAAAATGATTTAAAGTCAAATGAATATTTACCTAAGACACCAGAGCCCATCGATCACAAGTTTCGTTTCGAACCCAACAAATCTTGGTCTCCCGTCAACCAAGACATTGTTTTTCGCTAATTAGGAAAGAGTCGAGATAAATCCCGGCCCATTATTCTAAAGCAACGGTCGGGTCACAGAGCTTCTGATTACGGCCGCATCATCGCAGGTTGGTTGGACCCGATCCCACCTGCAGCTCATCCCCGCTGGCGGGCGGCTTACGTCACCAGATCGACCGAAACTTTGGCTCATCCAACTCCTCCTCCTCCTGCTCGTGCGGTGGTCGTCCACTACACTCTTCCGCCTCATCTTTTTTCACCTTCGACCGCGGCCGCGTGTGCATCTGTGCGCGTGTGTGTGTGCGGTCCTTTGATCTCCGGAGACCTGGGGACCGACTGCGTCATGGAGGACGAGGGTGCCGAGGAGCGAGAGACCTCGCCTGGAGCCGACGAGGACGACGACGAGGGAGAGCCCGAACACCGGGAGGTCATTTTTCTTTGGTCCGGGATTTGGACAGGTCTCCTTTTGTTTTCCACGTGCAGTGTTCGTATCCGTAAAACAGTGTCCAGTTGTTTTTCTTTTTGTGCCTTCTAACCAGTGTTTTTTTTTGCAAAGTGTCTTGTTTGATGTTAGAACTGTGTGTTGTAGATTTAACTGGTCGATGATGTCAAGTTTGAGAAGAATAATCGATCTTACTTAACTTCCGTCACAGTTCGGCTAATAAATTATTACGCGTGCGTTGCGCAACTCTGAATTATTTGATTGAGAAATGTCCCGGGTGCTGCAGGTGTTTTTCATAAATTCGTTCGACAACTATTTTTAGGGCGCGAGCGATATGATTTTTCTATCAAATTGGTCGAAGGCTGGGTGGTTGACGGATAAGGTATTAATAGCCTTATCGCGGCGGTTTTAGATTATTTTTGGCTCGCGACGACGATTGACGGGCACGCGGTCCTCAGGGTCGATGGACGAGCAGGAAGCGAGAGAATCTTTTTCTTGGGGGGGAAACTTCGCGGGAATATTATTAAATTGGCAAACCCCTTATTCGTTAATTGCCCCCGCTGAGTTTCGGAAGCGACCGATGACAGATATATGGCCTGTTTGACAATATCATCGTTGTTGGAGATAAATAAAACACGGTCGAAATAAACGCTCCGGAGATTTTATTTTTAATATTCCTTTAATTACGTGCAAACTAATGTCATCGGACGAGATTTTGATTTACTACAAGGTTTAGCAATAAATTTGTAATTATACGGTTATTTATAAACCCTTTGGTTTATTCATCTGTAAATATCGTATGGTTAAATTATTTTATAATCAATTCTGTTTGATGTTTACTTAGTTTCGAAAAAAAAGTTTTTTGTATGTTAAAATTGGATGTAATTAATTTTAAAATAGATTTTCGATGGTAAATTTAAAGAAAGACGTGGATAAACTTTGTTTTCTCGTTCAGGATAATAGAGAAAGAAATCATCTTGAATTATCGTTGAAAACTATTAAAAAACCAGGGTGCAATTAGTCAAAACTTATCACCGCGAAATCCAAGAAAAATACGAACAAATCGAAAGCAATAATCCTCGACTAATGTCCATTTAAACCCCCGGCGAGTCTTGGCACGTGCATGTTATTTCCACGTTAATTATCGCGAGAATAAGAAGAAGTGGAAGACGAGCGAGGAAAAAAGCCAATGTACGAAAAACCGTGACCTCGACGCGTCGTAAAAAAGAAGACGAGCCGTTGTCAAGGCTGCGGGTTTTTTTTGCTATGAAACACTCGTTTTCTCAACAAAAATTCGAAATTGCTTTTCTCCAGGTTTAAATCTTGGAGGAAGACACATTCTAGGGCGACTGTTTCCACTCGTAAGGCCGTAATCTAAAATTAATAAGAATTTGCATTTATACAGGTACATAAATTTTTAACTTTTTTTTTTTCTGTACCACAGACCTAATATGTTTGTGCTCTATTGTTTTACCCCTCTTTTTGAAAATTGGATATAGATTTTCAAAAGCGTGGGAAGTATAAGTTTAATGTATTTTGGTACATAAAACTTTCAATCTTTTTGATTGTTTTTTCAAAAATCGTATTTAGGAATTGAATTTTTTATTCCAAGAGTTGAACTGATAGTTTCCTCTGTTACTCCGGAATTCAGAACAAAATAAATAATTTTCGAATCAGCTGTTTGAGTAATCAATAACTTATTAGACAAAATTAGTTATAGTTAAACTGATTCGAATCATTAGGTACGTTTTAGATAAAACGTTTGATAGATGTAAGCCCAGTTCTTAATTTGAAGTTTAATCTAATTTTCCTTGTCTAACAAAACAAGCTCGAATAATTCACTGCACCGCATCAATCTTCTTCTTCTTCTTCTTCCTCCCGCCCAATTCAAGATAAGCCAGGCACGGTTTGTTCGCACCGTCCTGTATCAGAAACCTGCAACCGCGTAAGTAAATTACTCTCAATCGAGGCTGCATTGCGTGCGTATTAGTATAATTATGGAGAAAATAAGAACCTTTGTAGTGTAAAGTGCGGTAGAAAGTGCGTTTATTCGATTTATTCGCAGCAGGATTTAAGTTGGACGCGTGCTCTTAATACAGCGTAGTAGGCGAGGAGGTAAATATTTGACGAGCCCAGAAAACGTCAATGAAGTCGTCACGAAGGGTTTTTGCCCTTAATGCAGGGTGGAGAATCACGCGATCGTAAACTCGGCTCGGAACTTAAACCTCCTCGGGTGTAACGCCTAATCTCGAAGGATTTCAAGGTGATAACAGGGCGATAAAAATTGGATAGAAAGACCGGAAAGGACTTGAATTAAAACCAGAATTTTTTTTTTCGAATCCTGAAAACGTCCAGTTGAAGGGGTAACAGAGTAAATTTCGAAATGGTACAGGCAATTATTGCACACCTTGGCATAACGATTAAAAACTTTCCAACGGTTGAAGAGAAAGAAAGAAAGATCTGGCGACGAAGAAGGAGAGAGATTTTCCGAGTGGGGGCGAGCGCGAGCGTTTAAAAATACATATTTCAAACAAGGCGCTTTATAATTAGACGGTTAAAAAATAGTAACCCCGCGGCTGCCTTTCTCAGAGCCGCGGGGGGAAAAAAAGCAAGAAGCTGTAAGCCGAGCAGGGTTTTACGGCAGACGAGCCGTCTAGACTCTAGCTGGTGCACCTGATGCCCGCAGTGCTAATCTACCGCGCCTCTTCGCGCTTAATCTTTACCGTGTATGAGACAATGGATGATGAAGGAGGGTGTTACTTGGGGCGGGGTGGTTTTTTTTAGAAGTTACGAGATATTAAAAACTTGGGCGGTATGGCTGAAGACAGAATATTATGTCGATAAACATGTTTAACAATAGTGAGGCTCATGGTGGTACATTTACATACAGTTATGAGTTGTAAAATATTACAAAGAATAAGTAAGAACTAAAAGTTCATTGAAACTACAGTCATATTTTCAGCAATATAATGAGAAGAATATTAGTTGATTTTTTTATTGCACGTTTGAACATAATTCTCATTCTGATGTTATTTTTAATTAGTTCTCACCTACAAAATTTTGTTAAAATCAATTCAATTCAATTGAAAAATTTATCTTTTTGATAAAAATTTAAATTACTGAATATTGTCATTCTATGTCTAAATTTTTTGAGTCTTACAATTTTTTAAAAAGTTAAAATGTGATTTTATCTGCTTAATATATTGATACGAGCTGATGAGGATAACAAATTTTTCGATTATGCCTACATTAATATAAGATTTTTTGAATTCATCCTCAAAATACGAATCACTGTAAATATTTAAATTATAAGTAAGTGTCTCAACTAAGATATCATTTTTCATTTTTGTTTTCTTAGAAATTTTTCCTGGTTGATTTAAATCAATTATATCATGATTTAAAAACCCATTAATAAGACTGTATTTGAATTCAGGCAAGTGAGCAAACAACTTTGTTTCTCGTTGGAAATTAAAAAAAAAAATCTTAATCTCCTTTCATCCACTTAATAAACTTTTAAAAAAATGTTCTCCTCATTTTTTTTTTTTTAGTTAGACATGTTGGCTCACCATGCACGAGAGAATTTTTGCACAGCCGCGATTAGTCACGAAACGCATACTTGCGATGTACCTCGAGTGGAAAACTTAATAATTTATGTCTTAATCTTTTTATTTTGTGGCAGTTTTAAACTACGTTTGAAATACGTTTGAAAGTTTATGAATTTAATTAGACGTATTATCGATTGGCCTAAATAGCTGTTGTTATCATTTTTGAAGTTAAATTTGAAAGAGTGCATTGACTTCACGAAATAAAAACTGTATCTAATCGAAGGTACATTGACTTTGGCTTATCAAAGCTTTTTAACTAAAAAAAAAAAAAAATTTTTTTTTTATTAAAAATACTTTGTATCAAATCAACACGTTATAAATAATATCGAAATACAATTGATCAAAAATAAAGAAAAACAACTTTAAACACTTTTATTTAACTTTCATTTATAAATAATTAAACTTTCGGTCTATTTCCGCATTTGAATTTAGAAATTAATATGACAAACTGAATCGTAAAAATTTATTACCAACATTAAACGCCAACCATCTCATACGAGTTTGAAAAATGTCTTACGTACTAGCTTGTATAATATACATAATAGTTATAAATGACGTCAGAACTATTAGCTCACTGACGTTTGGTTGCATATTTAAAAAATTGCCATCGTGTACCATTGCAATTTTTCTAAGCCGCAAAGTTCATCAATGTATTTTTAGTGCGGATGTCAATGTTAAATGTTAATTTTTATCTTCTACATGGAGATTTAAAATTTTTAAATTTAGCAATTAAGCATGAATAAAATGTTTTGGTCGAAAATTTTTAGTTAAAAACGGCCAAAAAGCAGCCAGAAAGTATAATCTATTTGAGAATTTTTGGCTGGTTAATGACGTTTTCGAGCCAAAGTGCTGTCGGAGAATGGAAAGAACACAAAATATGTATTATTAATTCGTACAATCTTAATAACTCATTCCCGACAAAAATTGTAACCACTCGGATTTAATTTCCCGGGCGTCTGTTGCACTTCGATGAGCGATTTTCGGGATAATTTGTCGAACGTAAGCCTTGAACATGAAGAGAAAAAATATTTTTTATAAAATTATTCGATAATTTGAGACGGATGTTGATGAAAATTTTCATTTGCTTTTTAGAATTTATCTTTGAAGCTACGCAAATCGTTGGCGAACGTGACTGATAATTCAGATTTTGTTGGACATCGAACGCTTTATCAAAATTAATTAGTAAAAAAAATGGTTGAAAAATTGACAAATATAATCAAGAATATAATCTCGCACGTGCATTTTGTCAATTTCGTTGACTCATTTAGAATAAATGCTCTGATAAGTTGCACGAGTTTGAGATTATAAAAAACAATTAGAACAAAAATTTTAACTGAGAATAAATTATTTAAAAGAAAAAACTATCTTTAAATATATTTTATCAACTATCTACATTAAACTCAACCTAAAATCGGATCAGCAACCTACAAAAAAAAAAATTATTAAAAGTTCGAGATTTTTTCCCCAAACATGTTATCAATTTTAAACTTGAAAGTTCCCGAATCGGTCGCAAGACGGCGTTCTCGTCGTCGATAAGCTCATCCCTCCCCCGAATTAATTTCCAAGCTATCTCTTTTTTTTACAAAAATAGAATTCTCGCTCCCCTGGTTTACGTAACCCGAGAGCGCTTTGAACGAGGCTTTGAATAATAAAACTCGTGGGAGAGTTGCAAATCTAACCTGTCGCTAGTCACGAAGAGAGCCGTTTTATCGGCAGCACCGCGTTCACCTGTCGTTTTTAGTTTTGCGGACTTTCCGTCAGATGTAGTTGATACTGCAAAATTCGAAATGTTACTCACGATGAAACTTTTACAAAAAGTTGTGTATGCTACAAGAGGTGGATTCTTTCACAGTAATTCTACAAAAAACTTTGATTTTTTTGTCAAGCATTAATTAGAGAATGCGTTAAAAGCTACTGCGCAGATTTTATAATATACTGTCTGGTTTTTTTGCCAGTGATTCATGATTTTTAAAAATAAATGTATTGAAAACTTTCAAAGATTCTTTTATTCTCAATACATTAATTTTTTGTAATTTTTAAATTTGATTTTAAATTTTGGTTCGTTTGCTAAAGCTTTTTTTTTTTTTTCTTTTAAACATCATGTGCTGTTATTAGCAGCCTGTTAATAGACTTATTATGATGGAGAGTTTGAATAATAAGTATAATTATATGTGTGTCTTTGTTTGCTATGACCAAATAATTTTGAAACTAATTTCTAAGTTTTGCGTTTAAAATAATAAAATATAATAAAAAATGAATTATATGGAAAACATATGATTATACTTTTTCATTAAACAAAACTCGTGTTGAACTAAAAAGATCAAAAAATAAACTTGTTGCATTTATTATACTTCTAAAAATCGTTTTATGAATTTTTCGTCAAAACAGAATAGTAAAAATTTCATTGCCTTATAAAAATTTTCACGCGTTTTTTAAAATTTTTCTTCATAAAAGAGCGCTTCCTCAACCACAACAATCAATTTACAAAAACCAATATCCCGTGTTATTTTCCGTACTCATCTGCGCAATTCGTAATCCCGCCAAACAAACACGTTAAAAAAAATGATTATTTACCCACGCCAAAATAAGAACGCTAGAATCAAGGAGTCGTTGCCGTCGTCGTCGCGCAGCTGAGAAAAAAAAGAAGTCTATTAATAGACACGCAAATCTTATCTCGTGCATTTTTTTCTTATTCCAAGTCGTTAGCATCTCCAAGAGACAATGAGGCTGCGGCAAACATCGCACTGCACTTGTGACAAATTTATCGCTCGCGGGCTTATTTCAACGGGAAACTCTCGAATTATTGTTTATTTTTGAGTTTTTTTGTGGTATATATAGAACACCGCGAGTGCGATTACTTCATTTCGGAATACTGCAAATATTTAAACTCGCTTGGTCTAGAAACGATTCGCTTTTCTCAGAGTACCAACACTGATTCAGAATTTTCCAAAGTGTCGCGGTTGCGTAATCACGTGCCTCAAAATTCACAAAAATCGTTATCGAGCGTAATAAAAGTTTTTTAAATCACATTATCAGTGAAGTAGCATCACTTTCCTCGGCTACTGTGCAAGAGAAAAAAAAAACAGTCGTAATCGTTTACAACGTGATTTAACGCCACGCTAAGGCTGTAATCACGCGTCGTTTCGCGACGATTCCCTCTTATCGGTTAAAGTAGCAAAAAAGCGTAAAAAAGAAAAGAAAAAAAAATAAAACAATAATAATAATCGATAGCACGGAAACTTTTCTCCGGCTTTTGCGACTTTAAAATCAAAGAATTGGTTTCAAAATATTCTTTGAAATTCATAAACTTTCTTCTTTCCTCCCGAACGGTATCTTGTAAATACTAAAATATTTCAGATAATAAAAGAAAAAGTTTTTTTTTTTTTTTTTTTTAAATAAGATAATGCCTGCACACACAATTTGGTGTAATACTCGTGTTTGTGAAAAATTTTCTGATACCAACATCGCTAAATAAAATGATTATATAAAATTATTGATTTTTATTTAAATATAATGCAACATCAGATAATTATTGAAAAATAAATTTAATGCCTTATGAATTTCAAAAGATTAAAAACTGTTCAATTAAATTTATTTGTCTGAAAAGAATCATTAAAAATTATAAATTTCAAATAAAAATATAATTTTTGAATTCAAGCATCGTTCGCCCAATTCATCTGCAAAACTTTCTCATGAATCACAAAAATAACGTATACGAACCCGCATTTGACGCCACCCTTGTGAGAACACAAAGATAAGACAAAAAAAAGGATTCTCGTCCACGCCTTTGACATCAGTCACCAAAAAAAGAAGAAAAAATTCCGAGCTCCTAGAACAAATGGCGCGGTTTTTTCTATTTTTAACACCGGCGGATGAGTCGGGTAATCTCGGGTCATTTTTGGTGCAATTTTCAATGGGCGTCGCGAGCGCTACGATTTACTCATTACTCATTGTAATTGGTTTATTTTTAGACTCGCAGGGGGGGCAGACGCACCGTTGATTGAATAATAGGAACTTTTTGGGGAATTTTTTTTTTTTTTTTTTTTTTTTCTTAATCCGGAAGTCGGAGTTTATTAATTATTTCGTAAACAGAATTCACTGGGAGGTCTCCTGAAAACTTACTTTAGTCAACAAGCACAGTGCTTATCGTTATTAATTATAAATTATAAAATTAAAAAAACCGTTTAAATATTTAAATTAAATTGTTCGACAATTAATGCGCTAAAAATGAGTTGCAATTACGTGCGCAGCTCATGAGGAAGGAAGAAACATTTTTTCTTTTTTAATTTACTAGTGATAATTTATGAACGCTAAGTAATTGTTAAACTCTCATTACTCCGTCGGTTTCTCTTAATGTTACCTCGGAATGTAAAACGATTACGCAAGTGATGCAACGATGTAAATTTTCGCCATCAAGAAGAAAAAAAAAAAAAATAATTAATCTAACTGTAATTTCGCGCACACGAGTTCGCAAGATTAATGTTCCCGATGTCACACGCGCGGGGCAAAAAGAAATCTGCAATCAAGCGTGCGAGTTCATGACATTTAAATACAGTTTTCCTCGTTTCAAAAAAAAAAAAAATTTATCACCCAACTGTCAGCAAGCCAGTCCCATTCAACAAACCTTTGTCACCAGATGGTAATTTCAAGTATTTGACAGTAAAAAAACCAGTCGACTTTGAGCTGATCCTTAACCGGATTACGATATCGAAGCTCTGACCGACATACGCAGGAAAATCATTTATGAATAAACAAAAGCGTCGTGGGTAAGAATACTGATACATAATTAATCGACGCCACGGTAAGTTTAAAAAAATCTCTCGCACTGGAAAAACCAGTTGCACCAAACGCACGATGAAAGAAACTCAGGCTAAAAATAGAACAGGCCGCGTAAATCATCCTGCAGGGGAGCGAGTCGATCGCGCGAAAAAAAAAGAGGACGTGGAATGTACAACCGAATAAAGTAAACATCGGGGGAGGAGCTGTGGGCTGCTTCGAGGATTATTTTTCGTGAATCGGAGCTGTTTGGATAAAATTGATGTGTTTATTGTTTGGTCGCTGAAAAGAAAGATGTCTACACATTGTGTCCCCCCTTGCGATAAAAGGAACAAATATTGATTGTAATACTAATTTTAAAAAATTTTTTTAAAAAAATTGTTGAGCAAATAGAAACGACACAACGATGATAACAATAAAGGCGACGAAAGTCAAATAAAAGAGCTGTTTTCTCGATGAGTTTTTCAAACAAAATTCAAAGAATAAAAAAAGTTTCGCGATTATAGTCTTTGAAAGTACGATTAAAAAATAAACTTCAATTTTTCAAACCGCAAAACAGGACTGTAAATTCCGTACGCGCGAAATTTAAAAAACACGCCCACGCGAGCACGCGACGTAATTTCCACCCCGAAAAAGTCAACCCACGCGTTTGGGGTGATCGAACGTCGCTTCCGCGATGCACGAAGATTGCGTCTACGTCACGGCTTCGATTTATCGTCCGATCGTTTTTTTTTTCGAATCGGTGACGTTGCTTTATGGTCGCCTTTTTTTTTTAGCTTCCATATATAAGCACCGAGCGTCAAGCACGCCGGAACTTTAGTTTTAGCGATAAGAAAGCGACGAGTTTTTAATCGACCTTCGGTTATCGATTGGTCTCAAAGTTTTTCGAAATTTACATTTTCGAAATTCGCGAGGCGACGCCCCCCCGCGGAGTAATTGCCCTTCTAATTGAATGATGACAGAGGAATGCAATTAATTTAAAACGATCATTACACAATATTCAGAGTTTAATTTTCGAATTCTTCGCTTATGAGACTAAAATACTATCATAAATAAAATTTCCCTCTTTATAATGATGAAGCATGTTCGAATGTCTTCGTTTTATAATTGATTTGATTGGTTAAGAACATTAAATTCAAAATTTGAATTGCGTTTAATTTTAAGTATTGAATACTTTGTTATTAAGAATTTTTTGAATAATTGAATATTTTGTTTCAATAAATGGATTTAATTTTTTTTGTAGAATTCTATAAAATAAAATAACAACTTTTTAAAGCTATAACCACAAAAATATCGAATTGAACTTAGTTGCAGGTTATGTGATGAATGTAGTGTCAAAAAAATTTTTCAACAAAGTTTTTTTTTTTGAAAATGAATGTAAAAATTATCGTCTATTTACTTTCAAGATTAAAAATTGAGCCTAGTAAATTAAAAATTTCTACGTGTAGCTTAACTTTTTTTTTCTTCTAATTTTAGAAAGAACAATGATCGAAGCACACTTGATAAAACAAAGTGGCACCGTGGGTGACTGGCTCGGTTAATAATCTAAAATGCAAACGAAGGTCACGTGTCATGTGAGCCGTAAATTTTTTCGTCAAATTATCGCGTACCGATGATGATTTTTCGTCTGTTACGCGTTCGGGATACCAAACAGAGAGACTGCAACCCCCCCGCGCGGCCGAAAATAGATTGTCAAATTGAATTCGACAACAGTTGGCTGACGCGAAGAAAAGTTGTTTTTCGCGTCTCTCGGTGATTAATATTTAACGCTGTAACGAATATTGTTTATCGGGAAAATCAACTCGAAAGTTCAGGCCGCGACGTCCCGTACTTTTATTGCTTCTTCTTCTTCTTTGGCATTTCTCGGCTTGTTTGTCCGGCCGAGCTTCTTCGCTCTCGTCTTTCGTCGGTCGCGTTTGTCGCTGGAATGAAACGGAATCTCGTGCTCGCCGTAATTACATGCACGAGTGACACCAGCGGAAAAATCCCTACGCTAGGGTCCTTTTATTTTTTTCCTACGAATATTATACGCGAAGAATAGTCGCAGCGCGTATATCTGATCTCATTTTCTTATCGCCCCATCCTTCCCGAGATCAAACAAGCCGTCGTTCAAACTTGAAAACTTGTTTTTATCAATGCAGCGCTGTCGACAAACTTCGATGCAAACGAGCCCGATGCGCAATAGTAATTGCGAAAATAGCAAATTGCGAAGTTTCGGCGTGGACTTATTTTTCCATCCTTCGATTTTAATATTCCGAGTGGTATGCACGCGCGGTTGTTTCAAAACCCCGTTGAAACCTAGAAAGTCGCTCGATCAAAATTTTTTTTTTTAATCGCCCCACGTGAAGTTTTCCACGGCTTGACTCAGTTTCTAAATTGGTTGATTTTTCGAGGCTCTTCGTCATTGTTTTCGGGAATAACATCATTGTAGTCGCAACAAATATACAAACTTTTATTTTTGTTAAAAACAATGTATCGGAAGTGAAGCACCTGTTTCCACCATTCTTTATCGAAAAAAGACGCGCTAGAAAATTCTTCAAAGGCTTTGAAACAAAAGCCGAGTCGGAATAAATTATCAGCACGACGATAAGCCGATAAGGTTTGATCCTAGATTTAGTTTTTTTTTTTTTGCATCTTAACCTTACATGAACACACCCAAGTCGCTAATTTTTTTCCACTCGAAAACCCAACTTATCGATTTATTGCGATACTCATTGCAAAAGATAAATTAATTTATTGGCCGACCGAGAGAAAAAAAAATTCCTGAATTGTCTATCGATATAACGTCGTTATTCCCCTCAATAAACGATAAGACCACGGTTAAAAATGTTAGCACAACCTTGCGGATAATGTTCTTTCTTTAAAATTAAAAAAAAAAATGAAATAGAGTGCGATGAAAATCGAAGTCTCCGGACATCCGTTCACTTAAGCATGCATCTTCTTAGCATAACGGTAAAGTTTTCGCCTTATTTTTGATTTCCTCCTCCTCCGCGGAGATCGGGTCAGTGTGCCAGATTACGTGGGCGTACGTGACTTTTACTTTATTTTTCGGAAGAACACACGAATATACTTAGACCGAGAGAATCGAGTAGTTTTTACAACTCCTCGATGAGTTTTTTAGTGAGAAATGGTTTCCGACTTTTTTCATTATTTTTATCTTCTAGAGGAACTTTCTGAGTTGAATTGTTTTTTGGATGTTTTTTTTTTTTTTCTTCTTATTTTTAAGATTGTTCAGTCGGCTATAAATAAATGTTGATTCCACTAGTTTTGCAGTTTGATTCTTAATAAACTATAAGAAGTATGAACACATTTTTAAATAATAAAAAAAAAAATTTTGTACAACCTTCATTGTAATTTTAATTTTTTCTCTTCTTTTGCAATACTTTTGTGTTTAAAAATCATCAGTGAATCAAAATTAAAAATATACTATCTTGAAAATTTTCAAAAATTTTATCAGAGCACTCAATCAGCAGTTAATTAGAAAAGTGTCCCACTAAAGTATTATGCAACTGAAAATTACATTCAGTTCAATTACGTTACTTTTTTAATAACCGTTGAATAATCCTGTGCAGAGTTACACTCGTTTCGAAACTGTGAAAGACAAATTAACGATTTTTAGTCCGAGGTGTTGTGATTTCTGTTCACGAAACTCATCAAAAATAAAAAAACAAACTCAGGATTAAAAAAGTTGTGAGTTAATAATCAATTTTCGACCTACAAAATGGTAAAAACAAAAAATAACTCTCTTACTTTTTAATGCCAATTTAAGTCACTGCAATCGTTGAGAAGTTTATGAAAAAAAATTTATGCCTTTGATAACATAAAAATTGCATTTCGTAGTTGAAATTTTTTGAAATAGCTCACTCAGTTAACAGCGTTTGCCGAAAAAAAAAAAAAAAATTAAAGCGTTTGCGATTTGAATCTAGTTGGCCAACTAACCCCGCAACGATTTGTTCAAACAAAAGAGATTTTTTTTTATTTTTATTTTTAGGCCTCAACAGAGTTGTCTGGCTCGAAAAAAAAAATCGCTGAGTGGTTTTTTTTCTATTTTACGTCAGTGTATCGAACGGTACTCTGCGATAAGAGACTTTTTTGGCTCAAATTCGACCCCCAAGACCGCGGATAAAAAATCCGCGTCCCGAATTGACGATACGTACGACGTAGATAATGGCCGGACCAGGTCAGACACAATTAGTCCTATTCAAGCGGTACTCGATTCTTGGAACCGATTTCTCTCTCTTTCTCTTCGAAGCCCAGAAGCAAGATTACGTAATTATGCATTAATTACGACCGTTGAATAATTCTCAATCGAACTTGATAACTTTATGATTGCTTTGTTTTTTAGTTGCGACTAGCCGAGGAAATTATCAAGTTTTCAACGTTTCTAAAATAAGCATTGACAAATGTTCAGAGACTCTTTGCTTGATTTTGAAGTTTGGGATGAAACCCGAGATGAAACCAGTTTGGATTTAAAAACAAACCGTATAAAAAGAAAAAAGAAAGAAACTTTTGGGTGACTCTTATTCGTTCACGGTCAGTAGAACATTGGCCGGTGTCCTGTTTACGAGATGCACGAGTCGAAATAAAAAAACCTCCATGAGCGAAATAAAAAATGATCGCGGAAATAATTAAGAACCGAGAATAACTCAGGATTAAAGGCACACGGGATCCTTGAATGCAAATTATTCTCTTCTCATTTTCTCTCTCGATCCCGCGCCGAAAGAAAAATAATAATTCGCAGCTTGAGTGTAGGGATTTCGTATCGAGTACGTACGTGCCGAAGTTTTGATGAAAACTGGGTCAGTTTTGAGTGTTTATCTCTTCCAATCGCACAGGGAAAAAAAAAAAATTGTCTTCGTAGCTATCGGTCAAAAGAAGTGACGCAAGAGCCTATGAAATAATTGTTGCTTCGCGAAACTCGATTGTAACAATTTGCGAGCGCGGATAATTCGTGGGTGACTTCGAAGCGGTTATCATAAGGCTAAATTTAACCGCACGGAGAACGAGGATTCGACCGTAGTCAATTAGTTTTTGCATAAGATTTGCGTGAGAGATTTTTTAAAAATATTCAATCGGATGTAAGGGTAGAAAATTAAATCTAAATGATGTTTAAAAAAATAAAATTAAACTGTCTTTGTACAAATTGATCGTAAATCCACTAGCAAATCCATTTTATTTATTACAGAAATTTTATGATGTTTAAAAATAAACAAACTATGTTTATGAGAACCAATAGTAACTAATAATTTTCGAGAAAAAAACTATTTTCTCACCCATTAAAACGTTACAACTTTTTCGACCTCTAATTTTTTAAAGAAAAATTGTCAACTTTTCACCGCAGAAAATCATAAATATGGTAATTCATACAGCCCCGTGAGAAAAAAAAACAACCCACTTCAAACCACAAAAAAAAATCTATTTAATTGGAAATCAATTAATAAGGCGGGTGCACGGATGATAAAAAAAAAAAAAGTTATTGCAATTTTATTTGCGGTATGAGTCGTGGGAAGACAGAGAAAGGCCACGTGCACTGTCAGCGGTGCGGTTCGTTTCCCACGTGTGAAGCTGCTGCGGTGTCTCGCCTAGATTTTTGACGTCATACGACCACGCAATGCTTCCACGGTGATTCACTCAATGGAAAATCGTATCGGAACAAAGTTTTTCTCGAAACGTGGAATTATAATGTATACCTGCGTCAAGGTGCCTTCACAGTGGCAAGTCTGAGAGTCGTTTGACTTATTATAGCAAGGTACGAGATAGTCAGTTGGATTTTAAAAATTATGTTAAGCAAAAAGTTGAGCAAGCTGAAAATCTTCGGCACACAGTTAAAATGGTTATAAAAATAAGTATGAAAATTTTTGACTATCCAGTGGAGTAAAAAAGGCCGCTGATAATGAAAATGTAAAATTAAATCATCTGCAAAATATGTGTATTGGTGTTGAACTTTTGTTTTGCCCAGTTGTGCTAAGAAAAATTACCTTTTCGGATCAAAAAAATTTTTTATTTTTCAATCTTCTAATCGCCTCTGCTCGAACAGTTTTAGATTTGCTTTGCTTGAAAATTATGGATCTCGGAAAGAAAAAATTAGATCATATCACGGCAGATACAAAAGATCTTGAATAGCCATCATCGATCCGTGTATTAGATATATTATTTTAACCACTCAGATGATTGTCAAAAAAAGTTTATTTTCAAAATATATTTTTCAAGAATTTTTATCCTGAACTAGACAGGAATTTTTGCCTAACCTTGTTTATATATTTGTTTAGCTCTTCCGGGATCTTCTCAGACAATTTTAATAATGCTCAACTATGTCGCGCTGAGCTAGGGCATTTTATTCATTGCTCAAATTCACTTTGCCCTGTTAAAAAAATTTTATTCACCGGTTTGGAAAGTTTAATTTTTGCTTTTTTGGAAAGCTATATTTGGCTCAAACATTTTTTTCGCTCTGCCATGCTCGGAATTTTTTTTTTTTTTTGCTTAGCAATATTTTGCTTTGCTCGGACATTTTTTTTTTGCTTAGCAATGCTTTGCTTTGCTCGGACATTTTTACTTTGCTCTGCCATGCTCGGAAATTTTTTTTTTTGCTTAGCAATGTTTTGCTTTGCTCGGACATTTTTAATTTGCTCTGCCATGCTCGGAAATTTTTTTTTTTGCTTAGCAATGCTTTGCTTTGCTCGGACATTTTTACTTTGCTCTGCCATGCTCGGAAATTTTTTGCTTTGCTTTGCCTTGCTCGGAAATTTTTTGCTTTGCTCTGCCATGCTCGGAAATTTTTTGCTTTGCTCTGCCCTACTCTGCCATACTGAGAAATTTTTTGCTTTGCTCTGCCATGCTCTGCCATGCTTGAAAACTTTTTACTTTGCTCTACCCTGCTATGCCCTGCTCTTCTCGGATGTTTATTTTTATTATTTGCTTTAAAAAACACTAATTACGCAACAATACATAATAACCCTGTTGAATGTCCACACATAACATTATTTTCAAGTAGATGATTATAAAAAGGAATAAAATATGGATATAGTTAATTATTTAATGATTTTATAGCCTCTTATGTCATAAATAATCAACAAATTGTTTTTTTTTTTTTTTTTTTTTTACGTGCTTTTTTTTAACTCACAATGTTTCGTCGTTGTCGTCGTACGTTCAAAACTGCCAAGCTCTAGAACTTGGAGCTTGTAAGACCTGGAGGTCTGAAATTTTGCAGAGGGTCTAGGTTCGGATGACAATACATGAATCCGTAGTCACTTATCGACCTGAACCTCCAGGTCGCCGATGACGGGGGTACCTGAGGGAGTCATCTCCGAGAATTTGGGCTAAATTTTTCGGGGATGACTTTGAGGAAAGTTCTAGAGTATTTATCGAGGCAATTTGAACCTAAGTACCAAGGTCACCGATGATGGGGGTACCCGGGGTACCTGGGGGTCATCTCCAAGAATTCGGGTCGAATTCTTGGAATATGACTTAGGATAGATTTCGGGGGTGTTTTAGAGCGTATGAGGAAGAAGTTTGAACCTGGAGAGCCAGGTCGACGGTGACGAATGTACCTAGGGAACCTGGAGGTCATCTTCGAGAGTTAGGGACAATTTCTGCGGAAATGACTTTAAGAGGTAATATAGAGTATTTATCGAGCCAATTTAAACATTAGTACCAAGGTCACCGATGATGGGGGTACCTGGGGTACCTGGGGGTCGTCTCCGAGAATTCGGGTCGAATTCTTGGGATATGACTTAGGATAGGATTCGGGGATGTTTTAGAGCATATAAGGAAGAAGTTTGAACCTGGAGAGCCAGGTCGACGGTGACGAATGTACCTAGGGAACCTGGAGGTCATCTTCGAGAGTTAGGGACAATTTCTGCGGAAATGACTTTAAGAGGTAATATAGAGTATTTATCGAGCCAATTTAAACATTAGTACCAAGGTTACCGATGATGGGGGTACCTGGGGTACCTGGGGGTCATCTCCGAGAAGTATAATTTAGTTGAACAAAAATGCAGAACTTTTAAGTCATCCCCGCAGAAATGGGCCCAAACAAGCTCCAAGTTCTAGAGCTTGGCAGTTTTGAACGTACGACGACGACGACGAAACATTGTGAGTTAAAGAAAAGCACGTAAAATAAAATAAAAAAAACAATTTGTTGATTATTTATGACATAAGAGGCTATAAAAACATTAAATAATTAACTATATCCATATTTTATTCCCTTTTAAAATCATCGACTTTAAAATAATGTTACGTGTGGCTCACACGTGTGGACATTCAACAGGGAAGTTGACCACAATAATATCAACAGTAATAGTTAAAATTAGTAAAAAAATTATTATTAATCACATTTGAAAAATATGTCATTTTCAACAATGATTAGTTTGTACTTTGTTGTGGTTAATTGCATATAATTAAATTATTATTATTTTTTCTAGGGCTTTATTGTTACTACAGTTTTTTTCAAAAATATTTAATATGACTTCACAGTAGTAATATGAAAAATTTTAACAAAAATACTAAAAAATAATAGTATAATAAATGTTTTGATAAGGTATCGAGTATGGATTTCACAGAGAAATAATAAATTTGTTCCTTAAATAAAAGTAAATTAACACATCTTAATTTAATTAACATATCTTAATTTTTTTTTTTTCGAATCACTACATAATGTAACTAAAATAATTTCAGAGCTTTTTACTGGAATAGAATCCTATTTGATTTAAAAAATAATTTTTTGTCTTAGTAGTGGCGAATTTTAGAATAGTTATACGGTAATAATAACAATTATGTATCTAAGATACTAAAAAAAATATGTTCACAGTGGGTAATGAAGTTTTATCTTTGAAATTAGGTGAAAAAAATTATATACTACTGTAAAACGAAAACGATTTGTTTTGATTGGTTAAAACAAACTTAAGTATTATTTTTCTTTCGTACTGAGGGAAGTAATCGTAGAGGCGATTTCTCACTTCCTAGTTTTGATATTTAATTTAGACCAAGAAATAAATTAATTAATATACTGTAAACCTCAAGCTGGACAAAGTAGTCAAAGATTTTTTTTCAAGTATTTGCTTTCGGAGTGACAAAAGTTATTGCAAAACGACTTACTAAAAAAAATATTCAATTTTATCACTCGTAATTATTATTTATGTTTTCAGTTGAAAGTGAAATTAAAAAAGAAGATAACTCATTTGGATTCGATTCTATTATTTTTTTAATACTTTTCGCGTTCATAGTGACCTTTTAAATATATTGTAAAATGATCTTGCTCAGTGATAATATTTAATTTTTCTTACATGCTAGTATTGAGTTATGCTCACAGTGAGTAGGAATCACCTTCTTAACTACGAAGGCAAAATAGTATATTAAGTTTGTCTTAATCAATTCAAAAAAAATTGTTTTTGGTTGACAGAAGTGTTTTATTTTTTTCACTTAATTTCAAAGACAAAGCTTCATTACCCACTCTGAACATATTTTTTTTAGTATTGTAGATACATAATTGATATCATTACCATAGAACTATTCTGAAATTCGCCACTACGAATACCAAAAATTATTTCCTAAACCGAATAGGACTCTATTCAAGCATAAAGCATCGGAATTATTGTAGCTATATCATGTGATGAGAATTCTTTTGAGTTCAATCTCGATATTCTATTTTGACTTCGTAGTTAGGAAAGTGATTCCTACTACTCGATTCTATTATTTTTTTATACTTTTTTGCGTTCATAGTGACCTTTTAAATCTATTGTAAAATGATCCTTCTCAGTGATAATATTTAATTTTTCTTACATGCTAGTATTGAGTTATGCTCACAGTGAGTAGGAATCACCTTCTTAACTACGAAGGCAAAACAGTATATTAAGTTTGTCTTAATCAATTCAAAAAAAATTGTTTTTGGTTGACAGTAGTGTTTTATTTTTTTCACTTAATTTCAAAGACAAAGCTTCATTACCCACTGTGAACATATTTTTTTAAGTATTGCAGATACATAATTGATATCATTACCATAGAACTATTCTGAAATTCGCCACTACGAATACAAAAAATTATTTTCTAAACCGAATAGGACTCTATTTAAGCATGTAGCATTGAAATTATTCTAGGTATATCATGTGATGAGAATTCTTTTGAGTTCAATCTCGATATTCTATTTTGACTTCGTAGTTAGGAAAGTGATTCCTACTACACTATTTTAGCCTCGTTGATCACAAGTAATAACTTGTGTCCCTCCGACGCAAGCCAAAAGAACGAAATGTACTCCCTGCGCCATCGACCAACGCGCACCCGGCCTACTGCATGCCCTCGCTAGCGCTCGGGCCACAACATGGCGGCCGGCTGCGTGTCGGCCGCTGGCGTTTCGGGAGTACATTTCGTTCTTTTAGCTTTAATCGGAGGAAATCAAGTTATTTTTTGTGATCAACGGACTTTAAAAAAGTGCATATATCCCTCAAGACTAAAGTTTGCTGAGGAGGCCCACGTATTTGCAGCCCTCGACTTCGTCTCGGGCTGCAATGACAGTGGGCCTCCACTGCAAACTTTAGTCCCTCTGGGAATAATATACTATTCTATTATTTTTTTATACTTTTTGCGTTCGTAGTGACCTTTTAAATTTATTGTAAAATGATTCTTCTCAGTGATAATATTTAATTTTGCTTACATGCTAGTATTGAGTTATGCTCACAGTGAGTAGGAATCACTTTCTTAACTACGAAGGCAAAATTGTGAACATATTTTTATTTAGTATTGTAGATACATAATTGATATTATTACCATAGAACTATTCTGAAATTCGCTATAGTAAGAATACCAAAAATTATTTCCTAAACCGAATAGGACTCTATTCAAGCATAAAGCATCGGAATTATTGTAGCTATATTATGTGATGAGAATTCTTTTGAGTTCAATCTTGATATTCTATTTCGCCTTCGTAGTTAGGAAAGTGATTCCTACTACACGATTCTATTATTTTTTTATACTTTTTTGCGTTCATAGTGACCTTTTAAATCTATTGTAAAATGATCCTTCTCAGTGATAATATTTAATTTTTCTTACATGCTAGTACTGAGTTATGCTCACAGTGAGTAGGAATCACTTTCTTAACTACGAAGGCAAAATTGTGAACATATTTTTTCATACCTCCGGGACGAAAACACCAAATTCCCTCCCCGGCTCGGAGCGGGACTTTGGGTTTTCCTCCCGTCGTTATGAAAAAAACATTACACACGACACTGGAAAAGTATTAGCAAATCCCTAGCAAACCCAAATTGACGCCCGAGCCGAAGGCGAGCGTACTATAGCGAATTTCAGAATAGTTCTATGGTAATAATATCAATTATGTATCTACAATACTAAATAAAAATATGTTCACAATTATGCCTTCGTAGTTAAGAAAGTGATTTCTACTCACTGTGAGCATAACTCAATACTAGCATGTAAGCAAAATTAAATATTATCACTTAGAAGAATCATTTTACAATAAATTTAAAAGGTCACTACGAACGCAAAAAGTATAAAAAAATAATAGAATAGTGTAGTAGGAATCACTTTCCTAACTACGAAGTCAAAATAGAATATCGAGATTGAACTCAAAAGAATTCTCATCACATGATATAGCTACAATAATTCCGATGCTTTATGCTTGAATAGAGTCCTATTCGGTTTAGGAAATAATTTTTGGTATTCGTAGTGGCGAATTTCAGAATAGTTCTATGGTAATGATATCAATTATGTATCTACAATACTAAAAAAAATATGTTCAGAGTGGGTAATGAAGCTTTGTCTTTGAAATTAAGTGAAAAAAATAAAACACTTCTGTCAACCAAAAACAATTTTTTTTGAATTGATTAAGACAAACTTAATATACTATTTTGCCTTCGTAGTTAAGAAGGTGATTCCTACTCACTGTGAGCATAACTCAATACTAGCATGTAAGAAAAATTAAATATTATCACTGAGCAAGATCATTTTACAATATATTTAAAAGGTCACTATGAACGCGAAAAGTATTAAAAAAATAATAGAATCGAATCCAAATGAGTTATCTTCTTTTTTAATTTCACTTTCAACTGAAAACATAAATAATAATTACGAGTGATAAAATTGAATATTTTTTTTAGTAAGTCGTTTTGCAATAACTTTTGTCACTCCGAAAGCAAATACTTGAAAAAAAATCTTTGACTACTTTGTCCAGCTTGAGGTTTACAGTATATTAATTAATTTATTTCTTGGTCTAAATTAAATATCAAAACTAGGAAGTGAGAAATCGCCTCTACGATTACTTCCCTCAGTACGAAAGAAAAATAATACTTAAGTTTGTTTTAACCAATCAAAACAAATCGTTTTCGTTTTACAGTAGTATATAATTTTTTTCACCTAATTTCAAAGATAAAACTTCATTACCCACTGTGAACATATTTTTTTTAGTATCTTAGATACATAATTGTTATTATTACCGTATAACTATTCTAAAATTCGCCACTACTAAGACAAAAAATTATTTTTTAAATCAAATAGGATTCTATTCCAGTAAAAAGCTCTGAAATTATTTTAGTTACATTATGTAGTGATTCGAAAAAAAAAAAATTAAGATATGTTAATTAAATTAAGATGTGTTAATTTACTTTTATTTAAGGAACAAATTTATTATTTCTCTGTGAAATCCATACTCGATACCTTATCAAAACATTTATTATACTATTATTTTTTAGTATTTTTGTTAAAATTTTTCATATTACTACTGTGAAGTCATATTAAATATTTTTGAAAAAAACTGTAGTAACAATAAAGCCCTAGAAAAAATAATAATAATTTAATTATATGCAATTAACCACAACAAAGTACAAACTAATCATTGTTGAAAATGACATATTTTTCAAATGTGATTAATAATAATTTTTTTACTAATTTTAACTATTACTGTTGATATTATTGTGGTCAACTTCCCTGTTGAATGTCCACACGTGTGAGCCACACGTAACATTATTTTAAAGTCGATGATTTTAAAAGGGAATAAAATATGGATATAGTTAATTATTTAATGTTTTTATAGCCTCTTATGTCATAAATAATCAACAAATTGTTTTTTTTATTTTATTTTACGTGCTTTTCTTTAACTCACAATGTTTCGTCGTCGTCGTCGTACGTTCAAAACTGCCAAGCTCTAGAACTTGGAGCTTGTTTGGGCCCATTTCTGCGGGGATGACTTAAAAGTTCTGCATTTTTGTTCAACTAAATTATACTTCTCGGAGATGACCCCCAGGTACCCCAGGTACCCCCATCATCGGTAACCTTGGTACTAATGTTTAAATTGGCTCGATAAATACTCTATATTACCTCTTAAAGTCATTTCCGCAGAAATTGTCCCTAACTCTCGAAGATGACCTCCAGGTTCCCTAGGTACATTCGTCACCGTCGACCTGGCTCTCCAGGTTCAAACTTCTTCCTTATATGCTCTAAAACATCCCCGAATCCTATCCTAAGTCATATCCCAAGAATTCGACCCGAATTCTCGGAGACGACCCCCAGGTACCCCAGGTACCCCCATCATCGGTGACCTTGGTACTAATGTTTAAATTGGCTCGATAAATACTCTATATTACCTCTTAAAGTCATTTCCGCAGAAATTGTCCCTAACTCTCGAAGATGACCTCCAGGTTCCCTAGGTACATTCGTCACCGTCGACCTGGCTCTCCAGGTTCAAACTTCTTCCTCATACGCTCTAAAACACCCCCGAAATCTATCCTAAGTCATATTCCAAGAATTCGACCCGAATTCTTGGAGATGACCCCCAGGTACCCCGGGTACCCCCATCATCGGTGACCTTGGTACTTAGGTTCAAATTGCCTCGATAAATACTCTAGAACTTTCCTCAAAGTCATCCCCGAAAAATTTAGCCCAAATTCTCGGTGATGACTCCCTCAGGTACCCCCGTCATCGGCGACCTGGAGGTTCAGGTCGATAAGTGACTACGGATTCATGTATTGTCATCCGAACCTAGACCCTCTGCAAAATTTCAGACCTCCAGGTCTTACAAGCTCCAAGTTCTAGAGCTTGGCAGTTTTGAACGTACGACGACAACGACGAAACATTGTGAGTTAAAAAAAAGCACGTAAAAAAAAAAAAAAAAAAAAAACAATTTGTTGATTATTTATGACATAAGAGGCTATAAAATCATTAAATAATTAACTATATCCATATTTTATTCCTTTTTATAATCATCTACTTGAAAATAATGTTATGTGTGGACATTCAACAGGGTTATTATGTATTGTTGCGTAATTAGTGTTTTTTAAAGCAAATAATAAAAATAAACATCCGAGAAGAGCAGGGCATAGCAGGGTAGAGCAAAGTAAAAAGTTTTCAAGCATGGCAGAGCATGGCAGAGCAAAGCAAAAAATTTCTCAGTATGGCAGAGTAGGGCAGAGCAAAGCAAAAAATTTCCGAGCATGGCAGAGCAAAGCAAAAAATTTCCGAGCAAGGCAAAGCAAAGCAAAAAATTTCCGAGCATGGCAGAGCAAAGTAAAAATGTCCGAGCAAAGCAAAGCATTGCTAAGCAAAAAAAAAAATTTCCGAGCATGGCAGAGCAAATTAAAAATGTCCGAGCAAAGCAAAACATTGCTAAGCAAAAAAAAAAATTTCCGAGCATGGCAGAGCAAAGTAAAAATGTCCGAGCAAAGCAAAGCATTGCTAAGCAAAAAAAAAATGTCCGAGCAAAGCAAAATATTGCTAAGCAAAAAAAAAAAAAAATTCCGAGCATGGCAGAGCGAAAAAAATGTTTGAGCCAAATATAGCTTTCCAAAAAAGCAAAAATTAAACTTTCCAAACCGGTGAATAAAATTTTTTTAACAGGGCAAAGTGAATTTGAGCAATGAATAAAATGCCCTAGCTCAGCGCGACATAGTTGAGCATTATTAAAATTGTCTGAGAAGATCCCGGAAGAGCTAAACAAATATATAAACAAGGTTAGGCAAAAATTCCTGTCTAGTTCAGGATAAAAATTCTTGAAAAATATATTTTGAAAATAAACTTTTTTTGACAATCATCTGAGTGGTTAAAATAATATATCTAATACACGGATCGATGATGGCTATTCAAGATCTTTTGTATCTGCCGTGATATGATCTAATTTTTTCTTTCCGAGATCCATAATTTTCAAGCAAAGCAAATCTAAAACTGTTCGAGCAGAGGCGATTAGAAGATTGAAAAATAAAAAATTTTTTTGATCCGAAAAGGTAATTTTTCTTAGCACAACTGGGCAAAACAAAAGTTCAACACCAATACACATATTTTGCAGATGATTTAATTTTACATTTTCATTATCAGCGGCCTTTTTTACTCCACTGGATAGTCAAAAATTTTCATACTTATTTTTATAACCATTTTAACTGTGTGCCGAAGATTTTCAGCTTGCTCAACTTTTTGCTTAACATAATTTTTAAAATCCAACTGACTATCTCGTACCTTGCTATAATAAGTCAAACGACTCTCAGACTTGCCACTGTGAAGGCACCTTCAGTCTCGCTATGATATTTTGATAAACTTCACGAGTTCTAATCCTCAAGAGGTGGACTTGGAAAATTTGAAAAAAATCGAATCTTCTAATAATTTATATCAAAATAATCGTTGGAATTATTCTCTGTTTTTGTCAGTCTTAGTTTTTAGAAAAATCTAATCATTTGTTTTTAAACAGTTGAAGAGGTAGCTTAAAAAAAATCAAGAATTTTTTTTCTTTATCACTTGTAACTCTCTCAAAAATGCAAAGATCGTTGAAAAAACTGTAAGGTAGACAGTTCAAAGAAAATTTTAATATTTTTTAAAATATTGGAGTAACAATTTTTTTTATTAAATAAAAAAAATGTTTAATTTTCATAAGATTACGTGTTCAATTATTTAAACAACTATTTCAATTTTTGAAAAACCAAAACGGAGAAAAATAGGAAAAAATTCCAACGATTATTTTGGTTTAAATTATTAGAAGATTCGATTAAAATTGACAAAATGACTGCATTTTTTTTGTAAGTACCTAACATCCTTATAAGGTGGACTTGGAAACTTTGAAAAATGATGAATGGAATCTATAAAAAAGAGCGATTGAAGGTTAATGACGGGTCGTCGCTTTCTCCTTGCTGTTTTCGAGCTTTAAATAAGCTTCGACAAGGTATACGATGAAAGTAAAAACGCGCATTATCGATCGATCCGCATGCACATTTTAATTTATAAATGGAGTTTATAAAAATAATGACTAGAAATTTTTTCCATTCAACAAATCTCGAGATTACGGTTTTAATAGGAAGTTGTTTAAAACCAGCTCGAGGTTCCTTGGTTTAAAACACTCTACACGGAAAAAATAAAATCCTTGCAGCGTAGCTGAATTCAGCAATATGACGATGCGAACAGTTAACGACGCTCCAACGCAGACTTTTCATCGTGGCGAGGCAAAGTCTGCGTTGGAGCGACGTAAAGTTAGCTATAGCGTGCTTTCCTTACCAACAGCTGTAGCAGAGCTCGACTCACGCTTGACGCTTGTTTACTTGTGTACTTACTCTCTGCTATCGCGAGTTACGGCAGCATAACTATAAAAAAATGTCTTTATTGATAGTTGTAATTAATTTAAGTATTTTTTATATCAGTATTTTTATCACCCGCGATAGCAGAGAGTAAGTACACAAGTAAACAAGCGTCAAGCGTGAGTCGAGCTCTGCTACAGCTGTTGGTAAGGAAGTCACGCTATAGCTAACTTTACGTCGCTCCAACGCAGACTTTGCCTCGCCACGATGAAAAGTCTGCGTTGGAGCGTCGTTAACTGTTCGCATCGTCATGTCGCTGAATTCAGCTACGCTGCAAGGATTTTATTTTTTCCGTGTAGATAAAACGTTTATGGTTTCGTTTTCCAACGCCCTTGTCCTGACGCGGAGGCAAGGAAAAAAATTCATACGCGCCTTGAGTGAAACATTTCTTTCATTTTTTTTATATAATATTTACAATCACGATAATGTCAAGTGTGTCAAGTCGATTAAAATTTCGCAAAATTTATTATAGTTAGAAGTTCGGCGACGAGGTTCGATCAAGATCTCGTTACACTTTTCTACCGCGGATTTTAATTAACTTTTTTCTTTTAAATTGATCATTTGTGTCGTCGCAATCTCGAATTTTTATCATCTCATAACCTATTTGACAAAGCCGATGGATGATATAATAGAATAAAAAAAAAAAGATTAGATCGAAAAACTAATGGTCAAGTATTAATTAGATTTGATTGAAATTCGAGAGGTACGTTACAACAATGAATCTTCGATAACCTAAAATAATTAAATTTTTTTTTACTCGTCAGTTCTAGCAAATGATTGAAAGAAACATGTGATTAATTAGAAACGAATTAAAAAACTTATATATTTTTTTATAACTCAATAATTTGAATGATAAAAGGATGAAAACGTTTATAGATGCTAAAATATTGTTTGCATTCGGAGCAGAGTGAATGTCTATGGAAATCACATTAATCACGGCGCGTTACGATGCACTCGAGTATTAAGTCATAAATTAACGTAACGTTACGTGGGGTTGAATAATTTGCCTCATTAAAAATAAGTTTCAAATAATCAAGATGAAGCGTGACTGATAACAAATCTGATCAACTTTCCACCAATTTTAGTCCGATTTATATATTTATTTTTATTTTTTTAATGCGCGCTGACTTGTGAAACTTCTTTTTTTCTCTGTACCTTGTACATAAAAAAAAAAAGTATACACCTAAATGATTTTAAAAACGCAACGACCTTTAAAAACCCTTGGTTATTAAAAAAACTGAGTACCTTGAGGATCCTCGAAAAAAAAAAAAAAATGACAGTGATCGCTGTATTTTCTCCCTCATGACTCACGTTAATTTTCTTCGCACACATGCAATTTTATTTCGCGATGACAGTACAAATTAACTTGCTACTTCTTTTTTTTTCACGCCAAAAGCCATAAAAGTATCAATCCAAGAAGTTGCGAATCTGGTGCGGATTTTATAAAGTTAAAGGTGACCATGCACCCGGAAAGATAAATCAGTCTTGATCTCGGGTGCTGTGTTTAACCTTTGTGAATGAAAATATATAATTAAGCTGGCCTAAAAATAACATGATGGTTTTTAGGCTGAATTATGGACTCTGGCTGGTTTAAAAAAAGAACTATAATAGAGTTGATCTAAATTTTGTAAATTTGTTGAGTATTTTTAGAGTCGAGAGATCTAATATTTAGATCGTGGACGGTTATAAAAATGTCGAATGATTCAATTAATTTGAATGGTAACATTTTAAAAATAAAGAGAAACTTAGAACAAAAAGATATAAAACGTGGTCCGATCATAAAAAACTCTAAAAAAGTAATAAAAATGAATTAATTTCTGTTTACAAAATTTTAGAAAAAATTAGGCTATTCATCAAATTAAATTAACTACATTGTGAAAAACGATGTTTAAAAATCATAAATTTTAAAACCTATAAGATAAAATAATTTCAATGAATTTTTGAGATCCTAAAAAAATCATTTAATAAATTGAAAAAAATCTTTTAAATTAAAAATAGTGAAAATAGCACAGTTTTGTAAAACCGAATTTCGTAATCCAGAACAACCATAAACCCATAACATTTCAACGCCATTTTCAAAGAACACAAAAAATTATAACAGAATCTTAAGTACAACTCAACACTAACTAAACTTCAAAACTCTCTCTACAAGATTTTTTACTTATTCAAAAAAAAAAAAAAAAATTCACCAAAACAAACCACCGTAAGAAAGCACGTGCTTACCGAATCCATCGAGATGGCAGAGCGGACTCGGCGGCGGCGGTGCCCCCACTCGAGACTTCAGTATTTCTCGTCGCTCTTCGCTCCGCGCTTGTATCAGTCTACCGCCGAGCGAGCAGCCGCGAACGTCGTTGCGTCTCGGGACGAAAACCCGCACGATGATGCACCCGAATAAGACCGAGTCGTGCCCGTACTTAACAAACCAGTGAACAGTGATACAAACCCTCAGTATTTTGCGACTGCGTGCGTGTGTGATATTAGCTTTTTAATTATTTAAAATTAATTTAGAATACTAGTTTGTTATTGTATTTACAATGGCACCGGCTAGTGTCTTGGACTGGTCAGAGCCGCGACAGCAGTGGCGATATCCCAAGGGATTCGCCGACTACCGGAGCAATTGGTATTTTTGAAATTGTTTTCTTTTTTTCCGATCCACCGGTATGTTTTGATGACGTTTGAGCGAGAAGTAGATTTTAAAATTAGTCGACCTAATCAGGATACTTATACCCAAACAGTTAATTTCTTCATAAAGAAATCAATCTCGCTCAAACGTAAGAGGCTCAAAACAGGTGGAGAAAGAAAAAAGCCAAAGCCTCGACTAAAAAGTGTTCTATCAATAGTACGGCCAAGATAAATCCGGCGTGCAAGAGCATGAAGACCCAAAGCACGATCGAGCTTAACGACAAAGAGGCCGACACCGCCTACAAGAAGATCTGCAAGTTTCTACGGCGCATCAAGTCCAAAAAATGTGAGAGGCTCCCTTTGCGTTTTGTTTATTTATTTACCCCTTCAAAATCAGCTGATTCGTAGGATGATAATTAATTACGAGATAAAAAAATGAGAATTGTAGATCTGTATCTGTCGAGACGCCCTATTTTCGATATTAAATCAAATCATCAACCAATGAATTTCGACAGCTTCCTTTCGAGCGGTAAATTTTTTTTTTTTTTTTTTTCCTACTCGGCGAAATAACTTGGCATGAAAATATTTAGAAATGATTTCTGGAACCGGTAGCTCGCTTTTGGCAGTGGATCCTTTTCCGTGTAGGCGACGAAGAAGAAGGAAAAAAAAAAAGAATCGTCGTCGTTTGGAATTTCTCACTTATTTTCGTTGGGTAACCTTATTTGAGGAAGATAGCCATTACGAGTAGTTTTTTTCTTTTTTTTCCCGGGCGTGAATTATGATGTACGAAACTTTCGAAATTACACCTGCGCTGTCGTATTTTTTCAATTTAACGAAAGCTGATAAAAAAAAAAAAAAAAAAAAAAAAAAAAAATTGACATACAGTCAATCTAAAAACCGTCTTGATTGTTTGAGAAAAAAAGAGAGAATTTTGTAATCTTCGGAACTAATTTTTACGCACTTAAATACTTGCGCAACGCGTGCGACACAACAATTACGCTTCTTATTCTTTGGCGTAACAATGAACAGTCGAAAGAAAAAAAGGCGTACACACCGTTAAACAAGCGTGTTTGCACAGGGCGGGGTTGAGAAACATCCAGTGATTCACAAAATTTTAGAAATCGGGAGGTTGACTAACGCGCGATTATTAATAAACAACGGTAAAGTTTAGCATTCGCGCTAATTGCGACGCTGCTTCGACTTCATCATAGTTATTTTAGTAGTATTGTTATTGATTATCTAAGCACGGTTTGAAGTTGAGGAGTTAGATTAAATAGTTTATTTCTTACTTGTTTTTCAAGCCAAAAAACATACCATTAACATATCGTTGGCACGCGATTTTTTAAAAAATCTTATACTTTTCTATCTTTGAAAGTTCTTAATATCTTGGCATGAGACTCCTCGCGGTTTCCAGTAAATCTAGTAAATCACCGAGTATTTCCTCAACAACAGATTCTTTGTGTCGATTTAATTAGAATCTTAGCAGCACACTAAAAACCAACTAAGCTTTAGGATTTATTAATAAAAACTCAACAACTACTTAAATGATTATAAAATATTTTTTGACAAATAATTTTAAAAAACTGCGTTCAACTTCGTACTTTGTAGTTTACGATCGATACAAAATCAATTCAAAAATATAATATTATAAAATACTATATCAATACTATATATCGACAGTCCCAGCGAAGAAAAACCTTAGCAGAAAATCTGGAGATTTTAAATGACCAATAAGAGGCTGAGATGAATTAAAAAATTAAAAAATCTTATTTATTAAGTAATGATTTATTGAGTTTCCTGATTCAAAAAAAATTTTTAATTCATTTTAGCCTCTCATTGGTCATTTAAAATCTCCAGATTTTCTGCAAAGGTTTTTCTTCGCTGGGACCATCGATATTATAAAATATATACTAGTAATATTTTTTAAAGACTCGGTAAATTCTTCCTCGGACAGATGTCACCGGGGTCAGTCTTTTATTTACCTTTAATCCGATCTCCTGACCGCGGCTATCTGTTTACACCGCGGTATTTACCTCGTTTCCTTGATTTTTATCTCGTCCAACCCGTGATCGAAAGTCTTTAGTTACGATTCACCCGAGATTTGTGTTTATTCCTTTAAAAACTATTGGAAATTTTGCCAAAAAATTAATCGCATTAGATACACCCGAAAATCCATAAACTGCGGGGTATTTGTTCTCGCTGAAAATGTTTTTCGTCGCGATTTTTCCTGATGTGTCGCATCCTTTTTCACTCTCGAGTGGTTCTTATCGATTTCACGTGATTTAATCACAATGAGTATCAAGAAGGTGAAATCATTTTTCCTTCGTATCGCTGTCAGAACTAATAAAAAATAATTCGATCGAAAATATAATAATAATAATAATAATAATAATAATGCGTTTGTTGATAAAAGTTTCTCGAAAAGTTTGCTTGCTTATTTTGTAAAAAATAGCGATTGATAATTAGGAGTTTGAATTTAACAAAAGCTATTTTTATTTCAATTACATGAATATTATTACTGTCGAAGCGTTAATGTTTTTTCAAAAAGCGCGGTATTGTTCAGGAAGACCTTACTTGGCTCCGATAATAACACACGTGATATTATAATTTAACACTCGTTGAGTATCATCGGTTTTGAAAACACATGTTTAACTAAAAATAATTTTTAATCAAATTGTTCATTTTTCTTTCCTTTTATTACAATAAGTTTATTTTAAACATTTTTTCCTACATTACTTTTTTAAAAACTCGATATTTTGTATCGGTTTTAAAAGCTCTGATCAACAATTTTCTTTAATAATTTTAAATCGCACGATTAACTGAGCCAATTTTTTATAATAAATAAGCTTGATATATCAAAAAATATTATTATTAATTAATCACTCGCATTTAACGAAAAAAATAACATTTTATTTTAAGACTTGATCACGAGCGATACTCTCAAAATAAAATTCGTTTAAAAAACATCGAACATCAAACTCATAATTTCCCGTATAAATCTTGAACTACCAATGTTGCAATGATTCCAATTGAAAAAAGAACGTTACTTTCGAACCAACCTCAATCTCCCATTTTCAACTGTCAAAATCCAGCGCAAGCAAGATATAGGTACATGTAAAACAATGTTCTGCGTCCGAATCCCTCTAACTAAAAAATTGTGAAAAAGTGCGCGCATGGAAGGCAGGAGGCGCGAGTCTCGCGGATCCCGCAACAATGATCACTCACCGAGAGCCGAAACTGCAGCCCTGAGATCGGCCCCGCAGCAGACACCGGCGAAAAAACGAAGCAAGATCAACAGTCAAAAATGCAAGAATTTTAGTTACTTTTCGGGGGGGACTGCTTTAGAGGTTAAAAAACTAACCTCGCGTTTCAAAAAATATCAATTAAGTGTTATGTGGAAGAAAAGGATCGTTTCCGCGAGTGTAAATTAAGTACTGCATTTGGTTTACTGATAAACTTTTTTTTTTTTTTTTTTTTTTTTCTTTTAATATTGAAATGTGCTAATGAAGAATCTCTAATCTCTTGTGGTAATAATGAACGCGCGTAAATTTATTATTCTACGCAGGTGAAAAAAATAATCAATCCAAGTAAAAAAAAGCTTCGAGCAAACGATCAAATGCGCAAACGGCGAATCATGTCTGAATAATTCCAAACCAATGGTTTAGTCTAATCGATCTCCCATTAAACTTTCAAACGATCCGAACTTGACCAACATCAGAAGACCCATTCTCGATGCGTGGATTTTTCACGCCCAAGGACGCGTTTATTTATTTATTTTTTTCTCCTCGCTCGGCCCACGCTCAATTACCAGTGCACTCGTGCACGGTTGCGTCACCCGTTCACCACGCCCTGCACGCAGGAGAGAAAAAAAAAAAAATATGGATCGAACGCGAGAAAAAAGGGATTTTCCTCGTACGTTGACTCTTCTTCTTGGTGCACTTGTGCCGCTGCCCGAGGAGGGGAAAGAAACTCGATACTGGTTTCTTTTGTCACCCGAGCGGCTTTTGAAAATTCGAAAGGGCGTGGTTGTATCGGAAGAAAAAAAAAAAAAAAAAAATATGCGACGGGGAGCTTATGCACGGAGAGAAGAGTCGGAGATCCGTTTACGAAATTGTGACCTAACCTGGTTGTCTTTGTTAAGCGCAATCGGGCTTCGAACTAGTTCGCAATCAGATTGCGAACTGCGCGAAGCCCGATATCGAACAGGCGAACGTAATCTGGGAATGTCGCCCCAAGAAGGCGCCGCTTCGTTTACGATCTCAGTTCGACATCGGGCCTCTCGCCCGAGTTCGCAATCAGATTGCGAACTCGTTCGAAGCCCGATCGCGCTTAACTAAACACAAGCAGGTTATGTTCCAATTTCGTAAACGGATCTCCCGACTCTTCTCTCCGTGTGATGTCACACTACGTGCAGGTGTCATCTTGAAAAACAATGGTGCGAGCAAGGTCGTTTGAATAAAGAATCTTGAAAGCTGGAATGTAAAATTTGCGACGAAGAAAATCAGAGACGTTTTTAGTTACAAATGTTACTCGGTATGTTTACTCTAGAGTTAAATGAGATTCCTAATGTGTCCCTTGCACGAATGTGCTTTGATTGAGGTTTTTGGGACAAAAATTGATTGTCTTCGATGTAGACGGCAATGCGATTTATTCTTGAATGGTCTCCTGAAAAAAGATTTTGCATATTTCAACTATTCAGTTGATTGACTTGGTCTTCTTACAACAAAAATTATTAAAAAATAAAAACAAGAATAGAAAAAATTTTGTTAAAAACTATCTCCCAAGAATGTAAAAAAGAAAAAAAAAACTACGTATTTTTTCAACGATTTAATGACATCTGGTAAAGCCGTAGTTAAGTCTCCTTTCCTAGCAAGTGCGCATAATTAAGGTCAGAAAACCGTCCCCGTCCGGTGCAGCAGTTGCGGCTTTATTTAGACGCGAAACATCTCGCGTTATTTTAACTCAAATGCGCTTTACCTCGGTATGCTAAGATTTTCTAAATGCGTTTCTTACCCACGTACTATGGGTTTTGTGTTGCACGCGTACATTGAACTCTCGTAGATACATCTTAGATGAAAAAAAAAAAAAAGGTAAAAGATTCAGTAACTAATGTGTATGTTTGTGTGTTTTTTTGTTCTATTGGTGGTGCGGCGATGTACAATGCAGGCAAGGACGGAAGCAAGGTGACGACTGTGGTGGCGACCCCCGGCGCCGGACCGGATCGTCCCCAGGAGATCGCCTACACCGACACCAAGGTCATCGGCAATGGCAGCTTCGGGGTTGTCTACCAGGCCAAGCTGTGCGAAAACAGCGAGACAGTCGCCATCAAGAAGGTCCTACAGGACAAACGTTTCAAGGTACAATTTCTAATTTTTTTTTATCACACTGTTGTGGTATAATTTAAATAATTTTATACAAAACTAAAATTTTGTTTTTCTTTTTGTGTATTTACAGAATAGAGAACTCCAAATAATGCGACGACTTGAACACTGCAATATCGTTAAACTAAAATATTTCTTCTACTCTAGTGGTGAAAAGGTAAATTCACATTTTTCATTTTTAATGTTTACCGTAATTAATATTTATAATCTTTTAATTTTATATAAAAAAATTTATAGACAAAAAGCATGTTACCTGTTAAATTAATTTTCGTTTAAAGCAGGAGTTGCCAAAAGTTCAATTCTAGTCCAATTATCTGTAATATTTTTATTAATCTTTGGAATGAATAGCTATTAATTAAAGTTTAGTTTGCATAGATAAAATTCAAGACGTATCCTATTAATTATAATTAGTCCAATCATTCTTATTTAGTTAACTAAATAATATTTCCCTTTTTTACAAATTATTTTTCAAGATTGTACGTACAAAAAAAACAATTAATTTTAACTTTAGTTTCTTTTCTTATTTTGGTTTCGTGCATGCTTTATATTATTGTTATTATGTTATTTTGTAGAACGTCTTAAACGCGACTAATCCAGTTTTTCACGTGGACGTAAGTTAAAACTTACCCAGTAGTTAAAACGAAAATAGTCCTTTGGTGAGATTTTAGGCAGTCACGCTTTGAAGGTAGAAAGTTTTGAACATCTATATCGAGAAGTTTAAAAATAAAAATGATAAGAATAAGACGGAAAAAAGAAAAACAAGAATTTCTATCTATTAGTTTTGAAAATAGAAAAATCCAATTAATCATGAATTCATTATAGTTAAAGCTGCTTGGCTAGTTATAGAAAATTTTTTTATTTATCAATTCAATATATATATCAATTGAAACTTTTCTGTGGCGTATTTTAATTGAATGTTAATTAATCCAAAAGTATTGTCTGAAGATAATGAACATCTCATCACAGCATATCATACTAAAATAAAAATCATTTTATTATTTCAATCCATGTAAGGTTACTTATATTCATTGATTAAGCTTAAAAGAGAATCTTAGTCGACGTTAGCCTGTAATTTATGCTCGCATTTCAATGCTAATCAATAGAGCACATTGAGATATTGGTAAACACAATAAAAACTTGTAAATCGTCGCAGAAAAGTCAAAAGTCTTCATATATTACTCTCACAGATGTTACGATAGTTAAGAACAACTAACGAATATTTTATTACTTGCAGAAGGACGAAGTCTACCTGAACCTAGTACTGGAGTACATCCCCGAAACCGTATACAAAGTCGCAAGGCATTACAGCAAGAGCAAGCAGACGATACCCATTAGTTTTATCAAGGTAATTGTTCAAGCCATCACCGTTAATAATCTCAAACCACTCGGTTGTAAATCACTCGGACCTTTCTAATTAAAATTTTAATTTATTTCAGCTCTACATGTATCAGCTGTTCCGTTCCCTGGCGTACATCCACTCGTTAGGCATTTGTCACAGGGACATTAAGCCCCAGAACCTTCTCCTAGATCCAGAGACCGGAATCCTCAAGCTTTGTGATTTCGGCTCGGCCAAGCATCTTGTCAAGGGCGAGCCGAACGTTTCTTACATCTGCAGTCGCTACTACCGCGCCCCTGAGCTTATCTTCGGTGCTATTGATTACACCACCAAAATCGGTTTGTTTTTCAAATTCATTACTACAATAATGTTTAAGTTGAAGTATCCTCAAGATATCTCTATGACAAAGTAATCTCGGTTAATTTTTGATCAATCTAAACTAAAAATTAAATTTAAAAATTTTGTGAAACTTGAAAAAAGACAAATTTTTTATTCATCGTAAACTATTATTATTTAAAAATAAAAGTAGACGAAATAAGTAATTTCATAAATCTTCATCAACAGACGTATGGAGCGCCGGCTGTGTGCTAGCAGAACTCCTGCTGGGTCAACCCATCTTCCCCGGTGACAGCGGCGTTGACCAACTCGTTGAGATAATCAAGGTCTTGGGAACGCCGACGCGTGACCAGATTCGAGAAATGAACCCCAATTACACCGAGTTCAAATTCCCGCAAATTAAGTCTCATCCCTGGCAAAAGGTAACTCATTCAAACCAGAAAAAAAATGATCAAACTTTGATTAACGTTAAACATTTTCTCAATTTATTTTTTTCAACATTCTCACGCAGTCGTGGTATTTGTCAAATTATGCGTCTCATTCGAATCGTGTTTGTAAATTAATATTTTAAATCTTTGTACAATTTACTGAGCTCTAATTTTATCATTTAACTCATTTTTAAATTAACCAAGATCATAAACTTTTTTACGCATCACTTCTTAGATTAAAAAATTATCCTTGTGAAATGCAATTAAATGTTTAATTGGTTTCGAACCAAAACGTTTTTAAACAATTAAACAAGATTGAATTACGTTTTTATTGTAAACGCACTGCGTGAAAATTGTCTTTTGAAGTAATAAAAAGAAAAAAAAAAAAGTAGAAACTCCCCTTAACAACAAAGAAAGTAAACATTTGAGCTTTGTTAGAAATTTTTTCTAAATATGTGAAATGTTAAATCAAAATGAATATCATTTTTTTTTTTTTTTTATTTTATAAGTGTATCAACGAATTTTGTCACTCATACTTTGCAGTTTATGCTTCAACGAATGAGCTTGCCAAAGTGTTCCACCGAGCACCAAAAAATTAGAGTAAGTGGTGACAAAGTTTTGGACCATGTCTAACGTAGCTACCAAATTATACATTTTTCTTCGTGTTTTTTCTATCTATCTGCCAGCTCGGACACTAACAAAACAATGTCACTGTAAAAATATCTTTCAAAATTATTTTGAAAAACATGTAATTTTTGTTGCTTTTATTATACGAATAGGCGCTTTAGCCGGGGGTATATTAAATATATAATATAGTTTGTTTTAAATATACTTACCAGCTAAAATAATTTCCTGTTTTTACAGTGATACCAATGATCACTTTACCGTTTAAAACAAGTATCAAAATTTTTATTCCATTTAAATTTATTAATTTATAATAACTATTTAATTCTATGATTTCGTGGTAATATTGACGAAATTCAAAAGAAAATCCAACATAAAGAATAAGTTAAAGGGTTCGTTCAAAAGATATTTAGATAAAAAGAACTCATAAAAATTGCTTTCCATAAAATGAATTGCTGTTAAAATGTTTTATATTTTTTAAAAAATTTTAACAATACTAACAGATAATTATAAAATAAATGTTTGATAGTAATGTAAAGTCACTTACTCTAATGTTTCGGTGCTCTTTTTTCAGTTTGATACTACTTAAGCAACGAAAAAAATATGAGCAATAATATTCTACAAATTCTGAAAATGTGTGTCTCTTAGAAAATTTTCTTTTAACTCAACTGACTTCAAATAAAAGTAATGCATACCATTTTATAATGTTGCATTTGATTTAAAATAGATATCATTTTAGTCATCACAAATAAATTGACGTTAGTTCTAAATTGTTCTAATCAATTCGAAAATTTTTCAAATAAATTTGAAATAATTCAATTTATAACTAACAGATACTTTTATAGGTATTAAATGAGTAACTCAAATGTTTTCCCCACGATTCTAATGTGTACATGTTATTCATCAATAAATTAATATAAAATTGAACTAGAACTGAAATTATATACTAAATTATATACTAAAATTATTCATCATTGACTGTATACATGTCATATATTTTAACATTCATATGCATATTTCATAAGTATTCCGAGTCTTTAAAACAAAGACTAATACGCCTGAATATTTAAATAATATAAACTTACTGAAATAATCTTGTGTAATGAAATGTATCAATATTTTTCCCTAATACAAATAGAATTTGAAAATTTCTAATCTAATCCCTAAATAAATAGAAAAACTAAATTTATAATTTTTGAATTGTTACATTATAGGTATTCAGAGCACGCACGCCACCAGAAGCAATGGACCTCGTGGCCCGGCTTCTCGAGTACACGCCTTCGCTACGAATGACTCCGCTGCAAGCTTGCGCCCACAACTTCTTTGACGAGCTTCGCGAGCAAGGCACTCGGCTGCCAAACAATCGCGAGTTGCCACCTCTCTTCAATTTCACCGAGCACGAACTCAGGATTAACCCAGCGCTAAACAACGAGCTTCTGCCCAGGTACATGCGGTCTGGAGACGCTGCTACTGCACAAGCAAGCCCAGCAGCCGCCAGTGACGAGACCGCGGCATCTGCGCCCACTACAGCTTCAACGCAGGGTGGATCTCAGGCTTCGGCTGGCAATGGAAACAATGGAGGCGAGACCCAGAACCAAAATCAACAAGCCGCAGCACAGAACTCTGATACCAGCCAGTCCAGCATGGCTTAAGGGGTAAAAATTTTGACGATTGATTTTATGAGATTATATTAGTGTTTTGATTAATCATTGAATTTATTTTAATTTTACTTAACTTTATCAATTATTTGAAATAAAACATATTTTTACAACTACAATTACTTTGACCTTTTAATTTTTTTGTGATCAAATTATTTAAGTATCAGTAAGCAAAAACATTCAAAAATTCACTTAGATATGTAAAAAGCTTAATAAAGGACTTGAAAAGTTTTTATAACAAACAATTATTACATATCAAAATTTATCAAAGAAGTTTTCGTTGTAAATTAATAAAATTAAACAAGTCTTCTTTTTATTTTTATTTTTCTTTGTGGTTTAAACTTGCAATTGGTACTTAACACAGATCTAAGTATTTTGACATGAAACTATTCATAAAGATTGATATAAGAAAACAAATTCTTTATTAACTTTATAGTTTTTTAAATTTAAAGCTTTAAGTTTCATATTTCATTGATTTTTTTATGCAGAATTTTGTATAACATTCTAAATTGTTTTCAAAAAATCTGTTTTGCTTAAATAGAAACGAAAAATTGTATTATTTTTTAAAATAAACTCGTATTAAGGTTTTTTTTAATTTTTATTCAATTATTTCACAGGTTTACATTACTCAGGAGAATCAGCTTTCTTTCTCATCTTTCTTTTTATCAAACTCTATTATTTCTTTTTTTTTTTTTTCTATAAAAAAAGCGTAAATAAATGCATATTTAAGTAATATTAATAATAATAATAATAGCTATAATAAAAAAAATTAAGTGAATTGAAAAAGAAAGATGAAGAAAAAGAGTAAAAACTCGCCTTGGCGCCAGTCTGCACGTTTGTGGCATTGTTGTATACCTTTTGCCAGGACAAGGCAACAAATTTCCTTCCTACAAATTGAAGGTTCGACAGCCAATACACGCATCATTTTTACGGAGAAAAAAACAGATACTAACCATTCGTAAACTTAACGACAAAAATGTTTAGAGTTGATAAATGTGCAAAAAAAATTGTAATGGTATAACTATTGAACATCAGGAGATCTATAGTGAAAATTGTCTAGAATTAAAAAACAAAAATGAATTGATAATAGGGCAATTTTTACGAAAAATAAATAAAAATGTAACAGTAGCAACTTTAAAATGAGAAAAAAAAACTTTTGTGACCCGCAGTCGCTACTAACTAAACCAAGTTCATTGTCGATTTTGCGTGAGGTCTGATTTTTGAATTGTACATAGAAATGATCAGTTGAAAAATTTAAAGGAAAGAAAAGATAAAAAATCATAAAAGTTTTTAGCGTTGGTATGCATATATATACTTTATATATACATATATATGATATATATTACATGAATCAGGAAAAGTGTTGAAGAAAAAGATAGGGACGGATAAGAAAAAAAATAAGTTGAAAAGAAAAAGAGCAGGAGGAAGAATGGGAAAGTAAACTTTGAATGAATGACTCTTTGTAACTATGATTGTGCGATGAAGGAAACCCATGTGTTCTGTATATGTGTGTAAGTGAATAAAATTGTGTAATAATATAATTTTTAGTGGAGAAAAAAAAAGAAAAAAACTTTAAACAATAGCTTGCTCTTGGCCTTTGAATTTTTTCGAGGGACCTCCGGACATATTTTTTTCTCTTTCGTTTTCCTTTGATGAATACCCACACGTTACTACTACTAGTACTACACTTAATAAATCGATTTTGAACAAAAAGCGGAATATATAGAACAATTTATATTTTATTTCTGAAGCTTTGTTGTAGCAATAATATCTCAAAAAACTTGAGAAACTCGAGAATTTTTAAGTAAAAAGAAATGCAATAGCTTTTTTAGTGCTCATATCAAATAAAAAAGAGAATCTTATTTACTATTTGCGTGGTTTGTTTTTAATTTTTAGTTTTTAAAACGTTTAAAAAAAAATTAAAATTTTGTTATGTTGAAAAAAAATTTCAAGTTCATTTAAATTTATCAATTCTACTGTGAACTACAAAAAATCTATGCTGAAGATAATAATATTTGAATTTTCAATGAGATTTAGACGCAGAAGCAGATTATAATTAAAAATTGAAAAGAGGCGAGTTTCTTAAATTCTTTTGAGATCAGCTTAACGTTATGCCTTATCTTGTATATAGACAACGATTTACACTTTCCAACTCAAAATCTTGAAATTAGTAAGCAAACCTTTCATTTGCAACGGTGAGAACTAACAGGGAACATGTAACAACACCGAAAGTTAAAAAAATTGCGACAAAAGGTATAGTCAAAATTAAACTCAATTGTGCAAGACGACAAACTTTGTCTCTGTTAACTGCCCGATTCGCGCCTACATATCAATACTGCGTCGGTGACTGTTGCAGCTTAACGAACCAGTAGACTTCCTCCCTTTGACTTAGGAGCAGATAAATCTACTTGTGCAAAAAAAAAATAATAAAAATGAAAAAAAATTAAAAAATTAAAATCTTAAAAAATAAATGAAATAATTTAAATACAAAGGGATGCGTGTGTATGTTTAATTGAAAATTTAAATATTAAAAAATAGTGAAAAGAGTGTGTCTGGATGTCGGCCTTTATAATAATTTTGATTTTTTTAGGATTTTATCTTTGTCGATAGCCGCATTATGTTTTTAATAACTATAGTGAATTTCTTTTTTAACGACGCGAGCACTTTTGTGTTGTTAAGATCATCGACTTTTGAGTCGAAATCTTTTTTTTTTATTTTTGTTTATTTTCTATGTATTTCAATCGAAGAAATTTAATAAATGTTATACTATTCAATGTATCTTTTTTATTTTTCTTCGCTGTATTTTAAAATAAAAAATTTAGTTGTAAAATTCATAAGTTTGTCTATCTAAATATACTTGTTTAGTTTAATAAATAAATAGGTTATTGAAACATCATTATAATTTGACTTTAGGCTGTTATTTTTAGCAATGTAAAATTATCCTACATAAAAAAAAAAATTTACCATTAATAAATTATGATTTTAACCTAAGTAAAAATTTTGTTTATTTTAGCAGTTAACATGGATTTTCTTCAATTACATTCATAAAAGTTTTGTTAATATTAGGTTGTAATGAATACCATATTAATGGCTGCATAAACTCTTTTAAAACTCTAAACAAAGGCTAAACGAAGTAAGAATCCAATAAAGATGTCAGAGTTCTAGCAGCTATGTGTTATTTTTATACTTTTGGCCAAATGTGCATACACATGTGTAACAAAAATATAATAAACAAAACAAGTAGTATTGTCGGAAAGTCGTCTGGTAATTTATTATAAATAAATATTTTAGTGTTAGATCACTTTTTTTCATTGCACGACATTCTGCCAATCATTCGATCATAATTAACAAAGCGCACTTTAATCATCACGCGATTTTGTTTTTGAAATAAAACTTATGTATAAGCAAAAAAGTGAACTGAGAATATAGTGATCAAATATTGTATGTAAGAAAGAAATATAAAATGTTTGTTGAATGAAAATTTATCCTTACAATGACACTTTTATGAACAACTAATGAATAAACTCTGTATGGGCGGGAAAAATGACTTTCATTCATTTGTATTAGTTCAAATTTAATGTCTCCTTACATTTCTGAACATGTTACTTGGGAAAATGTGAGTACATTATTAATAACTCAAATAAAACTTATATTGAACATTTGCTTGTGCATGAAAATTTTGCTAAAAATTAAACTTTAGTTTTTTTGTGAAGAGTTTGTTATACAAATAATAATTAAATTAGTAATTGAATACATTATTAAATTTTTTTTCCTATTTGGAGTAACTGAACACAAACAATTCAATATAGCTTGCTTTGTGTCCTGACCTATTTGTAATAAAAAAAAAAAAAAAAATGTATTATGAAGCAAAAATATTTTATTTAATAAAATCAATGAATACAGAAGAAATAATTAGATAATGACTGCATCTAATTAAAATTTGAAAAAAGTAAAGATTTTTATGTCAGCAGTTGTAAGATAAAACAATAGTTTAATCTTTTGTGTTGTTGGTATGTGTCCTGTAGACGGAGGCATAAGATAGATAAAGAGTAATGTAATCGTAAGTTTTTTGTGTCTGATTTGTACAGCATAGCGAAGTTCATAATTGTTTTTTCGACGTAAGTCTCTGAGGCGTGTGAAGCTATGTAAAATGAAGGTAAAAGGCTTCAAAAACTTACTCTTATCTCCTTGCAATTGAATAATTAAATCAAATTTTCAAAAAACAACTGTTCATTTTTTTTTATGACTGATGTGTCGTACAAAAGTCTTGCAAAATGTTAAGAAAACAATTTACCAAAAAAAATTTTTGTTAGATGCAAAAGATTAAAAAAAAAAAAAAAAAAAAAAAAAAACAATAATACAATTGAATGATTTTTTAATAGCTAATTTTTGATATACAAAAAAAAAAATTATCTTTATGCTCGATTTAGAGATAATAAATTTTTTATTGTTAATTTTTTACCATAAACTAAAATTATTCTCCTGTTAAAAGGTATTTTCAATATTAGAACAATCAGAACAATCCTTGAAGCCACGCGTGTTGTCGAATGGGAAGTGAGCCTATTTAAGAGGTAAGCAAACCCGTGTAATATATCGAAAGTCTACATAAAAATAAGCATAAAAACTAAATTATGATATATATATATATATATAAATACAAATTAATTTTAATAATTAAGTTTATTGATAGATAAAAGAATATAAATACCCGCTGTTGTGAAAAAAAAAACTTATTTCACAAAAGTATAAATAAAGTATAGTGTAATCAAAGAAAAAAGCTTAAATGAAAAGTTTGTTATTTACAGCACACACAAGTACCATTTTTCCCCATTTCTTCTTGTCTGCGTGAAACTTAAACGAAAAGTTAGTCGAACATATATTTAACGCGAAAAAATATATATAAAAGCGATAATTTTATTATGGTACGTATAAACAAAAAAAAATTAATTAATTAATGATCGCTCCATTTGTCATTCGCACTTTTCCTACACAAATCAAATCTTGGTCTGAAACAGTTATTTGATGGTTTTGAGAAATGCACTTTGATTTACTTAATGAATTATCATTGTAAACATAAATATAAATTTAAAAATTAATTTTTTAATTTAAGTCCTGAAACACTCTGTAAGGTTTGTAAATATAAAATAATCAACTAATCTCTCCAGCAGTTTTTTTTTAGCTATTCACATTTTACAGCTTGTATGATAAATTCATGCACCTTTCGCATGCGGAAAAAGTGAATTTAAAAACTATGAATTTAAAAACGGTAGAATGTACACATGATTTTTTTGTAAATACATTTATTTTAATAATAATCAATTGATGTTTCGAATTTACAACTGCGAGAGTATAAATGTTAGGGAGGTTTAATTTATCAACTTGCATTTTTCAAAACTTTTAATATTTTTCAAGACTCATCTGCTTTCGTATTTTGACACAATTTTAGACGATGAAGAAAGGTGGTAAATGTAATAATTGTTTACAATATGGGTATAATTATCGAATAACGATAAAAATATTTAGGAAAAAAAATAACATAAAACAAATTGATTAGCGACGATGATATTGTGTATGAGTGTAATCAGTAAAAATGTACGAGCGTAAGATGAATTGCGTGACAGACGAGTGAATAAGAGAGAATTAAGCTTGTTATATGGGTGCATATAATTGTAGATAAATGTAAACGACGGCGAAAATTTCATTGTTTAGTGCACCGCATGCAAAAGAAAAAAATAAAAAATAAACTGGTATAAAAAAAATTAGCGACTAATGCACTGATTATATGCGACAAAAAAGTAACAAGAATAAAAAAAAAAAAAAATTTCTTGCTTCGAATGAACATTCGAGTAAAGCGTATCTACCAATGTATCGTTCGACCGAGTATCTCCCTTTTTAATTTTTTGTAACGTATAATTGCGAAGTTTTTAATTTTAGTGACGCCTATTTACAAATAACTAATAAAATTAAATGGATAATCTATCAGAATCATTTTGTAAGTGTTTTTTATTTTCATTCATTTATAAAAATAAGTAACTTTTGATTTTTTTTATTATTCACACTAAAATAACGAAATGCTCCATAAAATTTTTCTTTTTTTTTTTCGAATATTTTTGAAATTTACTTGCCAATTAATTTTATTAAAATTTATCTTTAAAAAATTTGTTTTATATAAGTTCTTAGTATGTAAATTTAAGAGTTAGAAAAAAAAAACTACAAGTAATAAACTTTTTCAAAGCACAACATGATATTTTTTCTTTATTAAAAAATTTTTTTTTTATATTGAATCAAGCTTACACAATAATGTTTTTAAAATATATGTTTTATTTAAATAAATTATCTTTTATTTTTTAATAATTATAAATGGTGTATTAATACATTTCATAGTGACAAGCTATTTGTTTTTTAACGATTAGATAATAATTAAAAGTGGTAACATTTATTAAAGATTACATTACGAAACTTTCAATTCGTTTGAGTTCACCCTATTTACTCTATGATTTATAAATACATTATCAATAATCACACATGCAAACACGCTAAAAATAATTCTGAACAATTGCATGAAAAATAAATTTTCAACGTTTTATACTCTAGTACAATTTTTTTTTGCTTCAATGTTTAAAACTTCGTTTCAACTGGATCATGAAGCAAAATATTTAAATTCAAAAATTTACGAGATCACTTAAAAATTAAGCAACAACTGTGACTCTCAGCCCAGGAGAACCTTTCGCATCATCGCTCCGCTCACGAATTCCTCTTGTCTCTGTCGAGGAGTTATGCACTTGCTACTACACAGGTACTGGAGAAGTGGTAATCTGTACTTGCCACAAAAATCTACGAACTTTACGTGCTCTACCCTGTTGTCGAAATAGACCCCTGGAAAATTAAAAAAAAAAAAATCTATATTGTTTATTCTTCAAACGCAAATTTTTTGCACCAATTAAATATTCTTTAATCGGTGACGCAAACTGAGTAGGTATTTAACCAGTGTCTAGACACTTCACAAAGCTGATAAGTGAAAAGATCGATCTTTTTTTATAAACTGTGTTGCTTATCGTGTTTGATAAATAAAAAAAAATTTTTCTGTTTAACAAACCTTTACACTTTGAGTTGACACAATGGTGTGCACTGTTTAGGTACTCGATTAAATTTCTAGGTAAATCTTCTTTTTTGTAAGGTATTTCGTTCGACTTGACCACACGTGCGGCCAGTTCCAGTAGCGTCGGTGGATCGTGCATCATGTCTGTTACGAACCTCACTACCAGCGGATTTTCTCTCAGCGAAAGCTGAAAAAATTAATAATTACGCATAAATTTAAGTTTTTTTTTTTTTTTTTTTTTTAATTCAATTACTTAGATTTTGTTTTGCGATAGTTTTGTAAAAAAAAAAAGTTAAATGATTAATCGGCTGTTTTGCACAATATTGAGAATTGACACAGATAACGCGTGCTTTCTCTTTGAGATTACTTAACAGATACGAATATGCATTGGTGACATTTCATTTAATTTTTTCTTTTACAACACCGATTAGAAAAATCGAAAGATACTAAATGGCAAATAAAAATCACGTAATGCCGTCATTTTGAAACGCACAACTCTTAATCATCAGAAAATTAAATGCGTTAGTATATTGTAAATTTATTGAATTTTAAATAAATCGTCACTTTTTCACAAAATTAGAAAATTAATAATTTGCTATTATTTAAAAGACAAGTTTTTTTCTCAGTCAAACGTATTTAAATTCTAAAAAAATTATTATGGTGATAGAGATCGATTACCTCTGTGAGACATTTGAGGGTGATGATTTCAGTGGGTAAGGTGCGAAGGCGATTTTTGTGTAAAAGTAAGGACTTGAGCTGCTTGAGATTGGCGATGGAACCCGGCAAGCTCTCGAGATGATTATCACAGAGAACCAAGGCTTGCAGGCCCGTCAGTTGGCCCAGGGTCGACGGCACATCCGTCAGTCTGTTACCGCCCATTGACAGAACCTGTAAACTAGATCATAATATAATTGGTAAGTTTCAAAAATTCAAGATCAAAGATCAAAGATCAAAATGAAGTTGCATAATAGGAAGGTCCAAAATTTTAAAAACGAGAGCTCCCATCGGAGAAGTTTTTATAGAATCCGCCAGGTGGCGACGCTGGGGCCCGTCGTACCCGAAACAGAAAAAACAGAGTTCGGGAGATATAAAGAAAAATTTGGCATTGCCCAAGTACTCTGGTTTCCCTTCAGAAAACGCATAAATCTTTCGCCTTTTACTAAAGATTTCCGTGGAGGGGAACACTTGATGAGTCTATAAAATAATTTTTTCAAAGTCTGACGTAAGTCGGACTATCATTTATTTCAAACATAAAACTTTAATTAAATAAGCATTTAATTGCCAAAATTTGATTTTCCATTCCTTGTAATGACGAACCAAGACCCAATTAAATTTCATACCATTGAGAATTGTTGAGATCAAATATTCAACCCAAAAATATAATATGAATCACCCATGGAAAATCATAATTATATACTGTATTTGAATTATTAGTTTTTTTTTTTTTTTTTTTTTTTTTTACTAAAAATTAATTAAATTTAGGAAAAGATAAAAACATTTTAATCGTAATAGCTACGAATGAAATTTTTGAGCAATTATTTAGAGGTTTTAAATTAATTCCAATGTTGAGAAATTTTTGAAATTATGATTTATCAGTATTTTTGTATCAATAACAAAAAAAAATTTAGTTAGGGCGTTCTCAAAGATACTAATTACTATAAATGTATGTTTAATAACATTATGAAAATCATTAAATAAATTTCTAGGAAATTTATATACGTAAAAGCGAAAAATTTTTCAACTTCTCAACTCGAGTAAAAGATAAAAGAGCACATAATTATTGAGGTGGAACGTTAATGCTTAAACGAAAAATTTATGGCAACTTCTGATATGGAATATTAAAAATTTACTTGTAAATAAAGGTTGTCAGCCTGAGGTCGTAATATAATATAAAATGCTTTATTAAAAAATAGTTCTTTTATTGTGATTTTTTTAATACACCGAGATTCCACTTCTACTTATTACATTGGTCGATGCTGAAACCATGGTTAAATAAAAACCATGGATATTTATAATTGATAAAAAAAATTTTTATATATATTTACACAAAGTTACACAAACTTGTAGTTGCAAACAATCTTTACAATAAATATAAAATATAGATCAGTTTCACTATTTTTTCATTTTATAAAAATTAAATTATAATATTTAATTAGTTTATTAAAAAATTTTACTTATGGTTGTACATAAGTAAACTGTCTTTGTATTTGCACTGGTGTATTTTCTTATAAGTATAACTGACTAGAAGACATGTATTTTAAGTATCTATAACTATTTTAATAGTAACTTATAAAGTATTTTAATCATTAATCATTTTTTTTTTTCTAAATGAAGTAAAAAAAATTTTAATTTAAATTTAATACACAATAAAAAAAGGTAAATAATTAATGTAAACTTAATTTGAGTATCCTTTGTTGAATTTAGTAAAATTAATTATAAGTAATTCTTAAGTAATCATAAATTAAGAATAAACTGGAAGCAAACTGTCACTATCTACATGTCTTTTCTTATGGCGTTTCAAGCTAAAAGCTTGAGTAAATGTCTGATCACACTGATCACATTTGTACATTTTTGATTGATTATGTAAATTTGTATGTCTTCTTAGATGGCTTGGTAATTTAAAACTCTTATCACAAATTTCACACTTATGTTTGCGAATAGAATTGTGAGTAAGTTCATGACTTTTTAAATGGCTAGATTGGGCAAAAGTTTTGTTACAAATGGTACATTCAAAAGGTTTGATTTTTGTGTGAGTTCTCATGTGTTCAACAATATTACTTTTTATATTAAATGATTTACCACACAAGTCACATTTATGAAGTTTTGCTGTTTGATGAGTTCTCATGTGAACTTTTAATGTATATTTTTGACCAAACAATTTACCACACATATCACATTCAAATAATCCTTTACCTAAATGGAATTTCATGTGCCTTTCATAACTCTTGGAGAAGTTGAATTTTTTTTTACATTTTTTACATTCATAAAAGGTCTTTTTTTCTTCTAGTTTTGAATCATGAGTTTTCATGTGATCAATTAAGTATGATGGGTAAGAAAATATTTTTTGACAAATTTTACATTGATGAATATTTGTTTGAGTATGCAACCTGATGTGAGCAGAAAGTTTACTTTTTGATGAATATGTTCTTCCACAGTGAGTACACTCAAAAAGGTTTTTTTTGTTATGAGATTTATGATGAAATTTAAGTTTTGATTCTTCATCGAATAATTGAAAGCAAATGTTACACTTGAATCTATTTTTCTTAATTATTTCTAGAGCCTCAAAACTATTACCATTACTTTCTTTTACCAGTTCATGAGAGTTTATAGTTGTTTTTCCAATATTATTCAGATTCTCCAATGATTTTTCATGTTCTTCAGAATTTACAATTGATTTTTGTGGTGCCTGAGAATTTGTAATCAATTTTCCTTGATGTTCATGAGAGCTTCTTAATGATTTTTCAATTTCTTGAGAACTGTTTAATGATTTTTCAAATTCTTTAAGTTTATTTGTTTGATAATCTGTGCTTATTACATCAATATTTTCAGTATCAGTTAAATGTGAAACTTCAGTTCCTGCATTGATACAAGCTGCGAGTGTTTGCTCAAGAAATTCTTCATAAAAAGGATTTTCAATTGGTTGACTGATTGATGTTTCATAGAGCAAATTTGTGTCAAGATTTGAATCATCATCTATTTCAACATCTATTTCTTCATCTATGTTATCCAAAGAGTTTGTACTGTAGTTTTCTAGTTGACTTCTGTTTTGAAAATTATAGTCACAAAGAGAACATTGTTGGGTGCAATACGTTCTGTCAACAAAATAGTTTGTCAAATCATATTCATTAGGTCTGATGACAGTAAAGCTCTGATCTTTTCTATAGTCATAGTTAGGATAAGCATGACTATTTTTACTTAAATCATAATAAGTTTTGTTTGTGTCAACTGTCTGCAAATGCTGTGTTACAGGATGATACTGATTGTATCCATAAATATCTGGATAAGTAGGGTAAGTTCGATATTCATTATAATTTGATGGATTTTGTAAGTATTGAAGTGATGTAAGTGATGTAGTTTGATTTTCATTCACTTGATATGTAGGAACATTAGCAGAAGCTTTTGCTATAGAAAGTTTATCCGCAGCTTGTTTGAGGGCTTGATCTGCAGCTCTACACTGCTCTCGAAAAAGAAGAGCAGATTCTATTCTTGTTATGCATCGATCACACATCTTTTCAGGAAGTCCATCACCTTGGGTAATCTAAAAAGTGGGTAAAGGTAAGTATTATACTAGAATAAACTTATTCATGTTAGTGGTAAATCATTTTATAATTACCTTTAAACAAGAAAGTGATTGTAATTTTGCTCCTAATGACGATTCTGGTGGACGAGTAAATAAAAAAACCATTTTATCATTATCTTCTCTCAAACAAGTTCTACAAACTTTAGTGATATTTTCACTATCGATAGTTTTAGTAACAATAAACATTTTTAAAGTTCACAATTTTTAATTATCATAAATTTTTTTTTTAAATAGTAACTATATTTTTTTATTTGCAATAAAAATAAATTTTTGTAAGTGAATAACAGAGTTTTATAGGTTATATTTACGCGAAAGCGTCATCGTCAATCGTCATTCATCAATTTATCACGCAGTTTATTCGCGTTCGATTCGAATGTCTGCTATGGGTGGCACATGCGCGTTTATCACTACGTATTAAAAAAGCGCCAAATCCAATTCAAATAATTTTTATTGTAAATTATACCTTTTTAAACTGGAGAATCACAATAAATTTTTATTGTTTTAATTTAATATAAATTTCATAAATTTAATTTCAAGTAAGATTAAATTTTGTGAATTAATAAAAATTTTACTATATAAACTAAATCTACAGTTTTTAAAAATGTAACTTTATTATAGACACATTTTCTGGATAATAAAATTTTCCAAACTTTTTAAAAGTAAGGCACTTAAATACTTAAATGCGCCGCTTGCTTTGAACCCAATCTTTTGAACAAACAATTTGAACACAATCTTTTAAATTGAATAAATGAAAAGATATTGTTTTTAGTACATCCGGAGGATTTAGTATTTTTTTAAAACCACTCAATCAAAAAGTCGAGAAAGAGCTAAATAAACATTATGGATATTCTCATATTCCCAGTAAAAAAAACCCGTAAATCATCCCGCACTATAACTTCGAAATTACCAATAATAAAATTCAATCGTGAGTACTTAGTTACTAAACTTACCGCTGAATTTTCCAGACGTCTTTAGGTATCTGATTGATTAGATTTCCTCCTAGGTATAGGTACCTCAGGCTGACGAGATCTAGAGCCTGATCGGGAAATTCCGTCAATCTATTTCCGCTGAGATTTAATTCTCTGAGTGCAGATAATCCTTCCAAGGTTTTTGGCAACGCATTGTTCATTAGGCCGTTGTTTTTGACAGACAGTCTTACCAGACTACCGAGCTCGTTGATGAAGTCAGGCAGTCGCTCGAGGCCGCAGTTGGAAATGTCCAGGGTGGCTAGATTGGTGAAACGTATGATCGGCTCGGGAAGTCTGTTCAGACGGTTCTGGTACAGAAGTATCGTTTCGACATCACCTGGGCATGACGAGCACAGGAAATGTTCGGCTATAACATTGCCATCTAACATAAGGTAGGAAAGGTCCAGGGTTTTTGCGGATGAATCCGAGTCACTCGAATCTGACGTGTAGATTTCCATAGCTTTATTGGTTTTTTTATACCTGTAAATTTATTTTTTTCCACAAAAAACACTTTAAAAATGTCTTAATCTCTGCGTCATATAAATTTATTTAAGAAACTGTTCTGTACAAAATATATAAAGCGTAAATAATGTTTAAAGTTCGTTCAGTTTCAACTGCTTGAATATAATTATATACTGTACTACTAAATGCGAGTAAATGCACGTAACAAAGTTAAGACCATCGGCAATCAATTTCGAAGTGGTTTATGTGTAATAATCTAAAATATTATTTAATCTTATCACCCAATTTCGCATCCAATTGACCTCGAGCGTTTTTGTGAACCACTCTTTTAAATTTGAGTGAGGATATCACTCGAAATATAATATAAGAGAAAACGCATACTCACGGTGATGTTTATAAAAAAATTTTGTTTCAATTTATTCTAAAAATTTCATTTTTCCTGTAAACAAGAATCATCTAAAGCTTTTTTTTGATAGCTAGTTTAAAATGAATTTAATAAGAAAATTACGAATACTGAAAGAAAAAAAGTTGTAGAAGTAAATGGATGTTTAAAAGATAGATAAAAATAAGTTTTTTTGTTCTTATAACCATATTTCGAAAATGTTAAAAACATTATTCCAAAGTCTATAATAATTTAGAATTTACAATAAAAAGATAATAATAAAAAAAAAATAAATAATAAGAATAATATACGTCAAAAGACACTTGAAGGTATTGAGGTGTTAATGAAAAGCAATCAAACTAATAATAATAATAATCCAAAAATTGAAAATTTTTTTCGACAAAAAGTCATTAACGAATACAAATTCTTTTTGTTTAAAAAAAAATTTAGCTTATAAAATTTAAAATTTAATTTAATTAAAAAAAAAAAAAAATTGTTATTCTCCTTTGTTTCTTTATGTAAATTACTAATTATTATCGTACTATGACTGTCTTGCATGAATAATTAATTATTATTGTATTCAAAATGGTTAATCAGTCCGAAAAAATCCAATAAAAATTGAATTTTTATTTTTGAATTCGTCACTAACCAATTTTTGTAATACTATGGAGAAATTCCAATAATTGATTAATTTATTTCTCTATGTTAATTGCTGACTGATAATTAGGCAAAGTGTTTAACGCAAATCGAATTTTGTATTAAAATTTTAAGTTCAACATTTTTTTATAATTATTATTTTTTAAAACTAACTCGTTAATTTTACTACTGAACAAGTCACTCCAGTGATTAAACACTTTTATAACGAATAAGTAAGTCATCAACTTTATTACAAACGTATTAGCTTTGTAATATTTATCTCGTCTGCTCACGTGTGCGCTAACTGATCTACGAGTTAGTGAGTTACAACCAAGCTGAACTTACCGAAAAATAAATCTACCACAAATCACTGAATTTTAAATTATCGTAAATCGACGTTAAGCTTAATCACCGGAAGAAAAATCAGAGCCTTCCCGAGCTCCGAAACGTGTGGTCAAAAGACGAGGAAAAATATGGCCTGCGCGTGCAGCCCCATGATCTTAGAACGCCACGGGCCGAGACGATACTGAAGAAAACCGAGCGAGTTCGCTGCAATGTGAACGCTGTGAACTGCTTCTTATCAGTAAACATTATTCTCGTCTCTCTCGCGCACGACCGACGGACCGACTGCGTTTTTCCTCTTTGTTATCGCGTTCGAGATCACTGAGGGTTTAACCTAAGCAGAGACATCAGGGCGAAAAATTTTTTCCTTTGTGAATTTGCGAATGAAATCGGGGCCTTAATTGCAGTTTTACGACCTGACGGAATTCTAGAAGATTCTATATATGATTATATATTATCACGCTGAATAATCTGCAGTTCATCTTGTACCATTTTTATCTTCAAAAAAAATTTTTTTTTAATTTATTCAGCTGAATAATCAATTAATAAATTTTAAAAATCTTCTTGGTTAGAGATTTTTACTTTTTGAACTTTTATACTATTTAAAGAATTTTGAAAAAAGACTGCTAAACGAAATTTTTTCAAAAGTTACCACAATCAGAGTTTTCGTACAGTATAGCAATGAATTTGTATCTAAATTGAAAAAGTTACAATTTATTTGTGAAAACAAATTTTATGAATACTTGTGTTTTACAAATTAATTTTGTAATATTGTAAAAGATTAAATAATCTGAATAGATTGATAATTAAATAAATTTTTAATCAATTAATACTTCTAATAAAATTGATACATTTATTCATTACATTTTTTCCTCGTATTTTTATAAAGTTTAAAAACAAAAATTACATTTCAGCAGCTATCAAAAAGAGATTTCATGTAAGATGCTATACTTATTTGATAAAAACAATTTTTATTGTTTTTTATTTCAGTTAAAAGTATTTAACCATTTATTTCTCAAAAGTTTAGAAATTAAAAATTGGAATTAGAATTTGTTTATAATACTGCTCATTATTTCAGTGTTAAAATGAAAGCATCTTTAGTTTCTGTATACATTATTTTTAATTTGTTTAAAAAGCATTAAAAAATAATAATTTTCTGATAAATGTCGCAGTTGCTTCTTTTAAAATAATTTTTGAAATATTAAGTGCACGTATTTCGAACTTTGAAGCATCCGCCTTTTATTGCAAACTTGCCCGCAAGCCCCGGCCCATTAGATATGTCGTCTGCTATGTTTTCGTTGAGCACGTTTTTTTAAACGTTACAAATTCGAAGAAATTTCTTTCATTAAGTAAATGAAAAAAAAAAACTTAAATATTTTTTAAATTTACAAAAAAAATGAATTATTTTTTTCGTTCTTCAGTTCGTTTGATTCAGTCTTCTAGTCGAAAATTACATAATTTAGCCGAAACTACTGAAAGCTTACAAAATTTTACAAATAGAAAATCCCATAAACTAAATTTTATTGTAAACTCTGATTTAGAATTAAATGAAAAATTAAAAAATAATGAAAAAATAGACGATAATCAGTGGATACAAGCTCGTGAAAGTTTGATAAAAAATTTTAGGGCCAACGAGGCCAGTGTTGACTCTCAAATCTTTGATATTTGTACTCACTTTAAAAGAAGAGATGAAGCTGCAAATTATTTTCAATTTTTAGAGCGTAACAATTACAAACTTAACCTTAATACAATTGGTGATTATTTCAAATCTTTCTCTCATCATTATGAACCTCTTACTTCACAAGAAGAGGAAAAAATTTGTAGAATGTATGATGAACTCAGAAAAAAATATCCTCTACTTGATGGGATGACCTGCAGTTCTTGTATTTATGCATTATCGCTAACAAAAAGGTGGAAAGAGTGCCTTGAATTGTTGGAAATGATCAAAATTGCATCCGCTCCAGGAACTTCAGTCATAAAATCACTTATTTATGCAGCATTTAAAAATGGAGAACCTTTATTAGGTTGGAAAATGATTGAAGAAGGTATTTTGAAAGGTCCATTGGATCATTATGTTTATGTAAACTACATTAATTTTTGTCAAGAAAATTACAAGGATACCAAATTAAAAGATGAAATAGAAAAAATGTTTAATTTTTGGAGGAAACATCAAGTATTATTACCAGAAAATATCATAAAAAACTATGTTGAAACTTATCAACAATGCGGGTACAAAGCAACTTTTACTTCCATTTTAAAAAAGTAAGTTATATGCTTGTAAGTTTAAATTGGTTTCAACTAATTCAATGATTTCTTATTTATTAACATTTACTTCATTTTATAATTTTTCAGAGGTCTTTGTTTAAACTGTCAACATAAGCTTAATAAAACTGCAATCACTAAAGAAGAATTTAACAATATGTCTAAATCAATTTTGAAAAATATTATAGTTGGAGAAAATATATATCAGTCAACATCCCCTCAAGAGTTGAAAAGATATCTGTTGTTTATTCAAACTATGAAACCTTATGATGTTGTCATTGATGGCTTAAATGTAGCTTATGGTGGTCGTAGAACTGGTGAAAAGGGCTCACTTATGAATGTAAGAAATTTTGATTTTTTTTTTTTTATTAAAGTTTAATTTTCAAATCTTTTGAAAAATGTTTTCATGAATCAATCATCATGATGAATAATTATTATGAACAATTTTATGCACTATCTGTAAGTTTAGATTTGTATAATATACATCATTAATTTTTTTAAAAATATTTATTTTCAGATATTGAATGTTATTAATTACTTTGAAAAGGCTAATAAAAGGATTCTTGTGATTGGTAGAGCTCATATGAATTGGTGGTCCAAAGAATTAATGTCAACTATTCAAAAAAAATCAGATGTTTTTCTAACAAAAAACTTGTAAGTTCATTAATCATCATCTTATTAAAACTTCTACCAACTCTTCGATAAATTTATACATTAAATTTTTTTTTCAATCCCTTATCATCTCAAAAGAACAGCTAAATTTACAAATTTTTAAATTCATTTCTTCAGTTCTATCAGAAGTAATAAAATTTAAAAAGAAATTTTTTTAATGAAATGGTTCAAATATTAAAATATTAATTATATATTATTGTTACAAAATTTTAATAATCAAATCAAATTGTTCAATTAATATTTCAGTTAATATTATTTATCAAAAACTAATAATAAATTTCACGTTACAATGTACCCTATGCATTTTTAAGAAAATTTTACTTTTCTATAGTCAGTAAAATAAATTTGATTATACTGACTAGAAAAGAGTTGTTTAATAATTTTTCTTGCATTAAAATTTTTTTGTTTTTTATTACAGTAATAATTTTATAATTGAAATAATAATTTTCTACAGATCTCAAGATGACCCATTTTTACTTCATATCACACTTTTGAGTGGGCCTGACACTTATTTTGTATCTCGAGATTTGATGAGGCAGCATAAATTTAAGCTTGATGAAAATCTCAAAAATTTATTCAAACAATGGCAGCTATCTCGACAATACCTTTTCCATAGAAATCAACAAACTCAAAGAATTACTCTCCAATCACCATCACCATTTGAAACATTTGCTCAGCAAGATTCTAATGGGTGGCATGTACCATATGTTATAGGAAATAAATTAAGATTAGAAGACTCATATTCAGCACCAAAGAATTGGGTTTGCATTAGAAAAAAACAAAGTAAATAGTGCTAGAATGAAAGTATTGTAAATATTTTTTATAAATGAAATTTGTATAAAATTTAATCCTAAAAATGATTTAATTAAATTGTTAATTTTAATTTTTTATAAATCGTTTCACTTTTAAAAATTATTGTTACTTTTAATAGTTTTTTTCAACTATCAGTCATTTTTCTAGAGTCTTGCTTACTGAAAAATTATTTATAACACAAAATTCTGAAATTTCAAAGCTCTAAAAGTTCCAGTTTCAATCACAATAAAGTTTCAATTTTTTAGAAAAATATTTAATATAGAAAATCTATAATTTTTTACTTTTCAAGGGAATAATTTAAAAAATAATTTGTCAAAATATTAATCTGATCAAGCTGATTCATAATTTTTTAGAATCCTACTACGCGCGTATTATCGTTTTATTTTCAGAAAAATCGTGCTAAAATCTTTTAAAATTATTTTTATTGTTACTTTAAATTTGTTTTTTACTTACCTCATCCAAAGTCTTTGAATAACCCTATTTTACTTATTACTTATTTAAAAATCTTCAACTCTGAGTATTCTTTTACAATTATGATAAAAAAATTATACATTTATGAGGCGTTGGATGCAACAACGGACCAACCACATAGAAATCCCATAGGGATCCGTTGTTACAACCAACGCCTCATTATTACTTTTTCGTAGTAAATTTATTACCTAAATATGGGTTTATTGAAATCGTTCATTATTTATTTTATTTTTAAAAATGATTTAAACAAATGAAATGGAGAAATTGTCTGGATTTTCCAAATGGTATTTCGGGATAATCGTCTCTGTACAATCCTAAGATATAGTTTCTTTCTAACAATTATTGATCACGGTAGAAAGTATAGCTGAAAAAAAATCAAAGTTTAATATAAAATCATAATCTGTAAATTCTTTGAACTTTACCGATTTATCCTCAAAGTAACAGCATTCAACGTATTCTAATGCATACAAGCAAACGTCGTTATAATTTTCTGGTGGAACTGAAATGAAAACTCAAGGATTAAGTCACTTAACTGTAAGATTAAATTGAAACAAAATTTCAAATCACTCGTACCTTTTGCGTGACATTTATCTCCCAGAGCTAGTAATTTCACTGCTACATCTTCTCTAACCATTATTTCAACCTGTCTTCGAGCAGCTTCTGGGGTAGCTTCGCCTTGCTTGTTCATCTGTTAAATTGAACATTTGTCAATTTAAAATGACTTAGCTAGATAATTTAAATTGTGTAGTCTTTTTTAAATGTAGAGTTTTCAAAGAATCAAGAGTAACTATTTTTGTGAATTCAGCATTAAATAAAACGACAAACATAATTTTTAAAACTCTAGTCTTAAAAAATCCTATTTTAGTTCGAATAAACAGCAACAAATACATTGAAATGTTAGTCAAAAATAAATATATTACTTACACCTTTCAACATGACTGAAAGACATTTGAAGTAACACATTAGAGATCTCTCTCTAGAAAACTCTCCAGCATGCGTCGCTTGAATCATTTCTGAAGTTACATTTTATTATTAATTTTTATTTTTTCAATGAGAATTTTAATTATTTTATCTTAAATCATGTTTCTCTATATTTAAATTTTATTATTAACTATTGTAAATGAAAAATTTTAATTATTGATTTTATTTACACCACCCACCGTCAGTAGCGCCAGTTTTTCCTTTACATGTTTTACTCATGGGCTTAAGCATATTTTTCAATCCTGCTATATCTAGCTTTTCCTAAGATTTTAGAAAAATTTGTATTATTAAGAAAATCTTACTTGCAGGTTCAATTAGGTTTATAAATCACTTACACCACACATCACCAATTCATATTGCATTGCAAATATTATTAAAACTGTTACAAAAATAAAGCTTTTCATCGTTTTTATGTATGTATAAATTTTTTTTTTTTAATTTTTAACCTACACTTAACACAAATAAATTTTTTTCGTTAAACTTCGATTAGTTGTATATATCTTGGCCCGCTCGATCGTTTGCCAAACTTAAAGCTCTTAAAAATTCACACGATGGCTTTTATACTCGGATGAGATTTTAGTGAGTCAGCAAAAGTCATTACAGTTTAATTACAAAGTAATTCACCCCTCTGTGGGTGATGTGTGTTTAAGAAATGTGCATTTACGAACGAAAAACATGTTATTAGTCGTAATGTAGTGATGCAGGAAGTGCAAATTTTCATTCCGATTTAAAGAGAAATTGAATTTTTTAATGTTTATATTTTTGAATGAAATTTCATCAAAATTTGATACTTTTTGTTAATAACAAAATTTTTTTTTTTTTTTTCAATAAGTAAGTTAATGATAACGTAAGATAATACAGTAGGACCTCGCGCATTGTCCATCGCGGCTCTCCTTTGATTTTTGATTTATAATAATGTCCAAGGTTTTACGGGGACAATTCCCGAGGCTTGGACAGTGCGCGAGGTCCTACTGTAATGTAACATATTAGGACAGTTATAAAAGTTGAAATTTTTTAAATGTTTACGCTAGTAAGAATATCATAAATATTTCATTTTGATGGATTCTCTTTTTTCTTACTGAAGTACCAGTTGTATCTGATGATTAAAATGGTGGACATCAGGGGCGTTATTTCCCTTATAGTGGATCTGGATTCATCCAGACCCGGGAAATTCCGGGTCTGGAAATCCCGGGCGCGTTCAACCAACCATTGATCGGTTATCCCTCAAGCCTGAAACCCCCCAAACCCTGGGCGCCGAGTTCGATAAATGATCGATCGGTCATTCCCCAAGCCTTAAACCCCCAAATACCCTGGGCGCCCGAGTTTAATAAAAAAACTTATCAGCTATCCCCCAAGCTGTAAACCCCCAAATACCCTGGGCACCCAAGTTCAACAAAAAAACTGATCGGCTATCCCCCAAGCTCTAAACCCCCAAAACCCTGGGTGCCCAATTTCAACAAAAAAAGCTATCAACGAATTTTTTTTTTTTTTTTTAACTAGAAAATAAAATCTACAACCTTATTGTGGAACAAAAAAAAAAAAAAAAAAACAATTTTCATGGACTTGATTTTCAAATACTATATAAAGTACGCTTAACTTCTAAAATTATTCTACTCGGTAACCAGAGTTTTGGGAGGTTTAGAGCTTGGGGGATAGCTGATCAGTTTTTTCGTTGTCTTAGGGCGCCCAGGGTATTTGGGGGTTTACAGCTTGGGGGATAGCTGATCAGTTTTTTTGTTGAACTCGGGCGCCCAGGGTATTTGGGGGTTTAGACCTTGGGGGATAGCCGACCAGTTGTTTTGTTGAACTCGGGCACCTAGGGTATTTGGGGGTTTAGAGCTTGGGGGATAGCTGATAAGTTTTTTTGTTGAACTCGGGCACCCAGGGTTTAGAGGGTTTAGAGCTTGGGGGATAGCCGACCAGTTGATTTGTTGAACTCGGGCGCCCAGGGTATTTGGGAGCTTAGAGCTTGGGGGATAGCTGATCAGTTTTTTTATTGAACTCGGGCGCCCAGGGTATTTGGGAGCTTAGAGCTTGGGGGATAGCTGATCAGTTTTTTTATTGAACTCGGGCGCCCAGGGTATTTGGGGGCTGAGAGCTTGGGGGATAGCCGATAAGTTTTTTTGTTGAACTCGGGCGCCCAGGGTTGTGGGGGGTTCAAGGTTTGAGTTTTTTTTTTTTTATAAATTAGGTACTGAACTGTTCAAAGTTAAAAAATATTAAGATTAGTTGGGGAAGGAGGGGGGGGGGGGGTCGAACTTTATCCAGACTCGGGCCCAAAATGTAATAACGCCCCTGGTGGACATATTTCGCTATTTTATTACTCTTGTAAGGGTAAACAAAAAATCCAACTTCAAATCACGGATATTCAACAGTGTTTTTATTAGATAGAAAATAAATACCTACTTGTATTTTTAACAGGATACTTAATTTTTTTTTCGTATTTTCATTCATCATTTTTTTTTTATATTGTTAAAGGGAATAGGGGCAACTTTTCAATGACTTCATTAAATAACAAATAAAGAGCTGCAATTAAAATTGAAACTACTTTTGAATGTTTTCAAAAATAACAGTGTAAGCTGCATTTTTTAAAAATATTTAAGAAACTTAAGAGAGCAAAAAATTTTCCATCTAAGATTTATTAATTAGTTATATGAACTATAAGGTCTGTTATGGCCAATTTATTCAGCAAATTAAAATTTTATATTGATTTTGGTTTTAAATAATTATCAGTTTAAAGAACTCAACAATTTAATTCAAACAATTCATGTCACGTGCAGATTTTAATTAAATTCTTTGAAACTTTTTAAAAATCTTTTAACTTTGGAAAGATAATTTAAAATAAACATTATGACGTGTGAATAAAAATTTATGAGTATTTATTAAAAACGAGATTAAAAATAAGAATAGAAATTAAGAAATACATTTTTTACACACAATTTCACGACATTTTTATTCAAGGTTTTAGTTGTTTTGTATAAAACATATGTATAGAATTTCTTCATGGATAAAAGAAGATTTCTGGATCTTTCAGGTAGGAACATTTAAGATAGGAATATACGTACTGGCAATCTGAAATCAAGGTTGATTTTTAAATAAAAGATACAATTAAGATTGAAAACATTAAAACCAGCTAAAATTTTTGTACCCACCATCTCCAGTGTTTTCTGAAAAAATATTAAAAAAGAGAATGTACTTTGCAATAAAAATTTATATATGGGCTACACTAGTTTTCATTGAAAGAACAAATTTAAAAAAGTTTAATTAAATTAATGTATAAATGACGATAGGTTTTTTTTCTACATTTTTTAGGGCTTTAGTAAAGTTTTACTATTATAATAATTCAATCGATTGTCAACATAAAAATAAATACATTTGCATTCCTAAAACGTATGTTACTCAACGTTGAGTACTGGTCTCATCTAAGTACGCTCTTGATGATGCGAGCAATCTTTCCATGATACTGTCGGGCATCATTAGCTTAGATTGGTTTTCTATTGCAAATAAATCCATCTTACCATCTTTGAACTGAAAAAAAAAGATTGTAAAAAATCTAGTTTTAGCTTAGCTTAAGGGCCATTCTTAAATTACGTATTGCTCCAGGGGGAGTCATTTTATTTTTTATTTTTGTGACTCTCTGGAAGCTTGAAACAATTTTTTCTATTCTATCTGTAAAAATTTAAAATTATGACAGGGACTGGGAAGGGAGCGAAAAATGTCCTAAAAGAGCGTGGCGTAATTTGTGAATTGCCCCTCATAAAGGTAAATACAAAATATTTATTACTATTTTTGTAACAATCGCAACACATTTTGGATAGCACTTGAGTTTTTCATCCGGATTGTCAGGGAATTTTCCATTTCTTATTCCTTCGACTAACGCTTTAGTAAAAAATTATTACAAGTTTATCACAATTATTACCAAGAACGATCGATAGAAAAAGACAGAATCCATGTTCTGAGCTCCAAATAAAAAATTGTTAAAATTAAGTTTAACTGAATTTGTATGTTTTTTATCTGAAAACCGCCTTTTTCTAAAGACTTATTGACCGCCCTTGCATAATAATCAAAATTTTAAATTAAATAAATTAAAGAAAACCCATGCTTATTTACATCGGTCAGCTCCTAACTTATTTATACAATTATTTCGAACCCCTTGTGTTAATTTAGTTCACTAATTTAAAATAAGTATGTTTCTCCATCTTGCTTTTGTTAAACTTCATGCTTAAAAATTCACGCTGAGGCTTTTATACTTGGATCAAATTTCAGCGAGTCAGCAAAAGTACAATTTAATTGCAAAGTAATTTACTTACCTTCTGGGATTGATGTTTTTTCAAGGAATGTAGTTATGAAGCAGCGATCAAGGAAGTAAAAATTTTCATCCTAAAATTTCGTGGAAACAGAGCTTTTTGTAGTGTACTCTGAAGTGATAAAGATTACACATGTGTCTACAGTGTCTTTAATCATTTTTTCTCTAATCTGGCGTAAAAATTTAATTTATGAAAAATTTATTGGATCTATAAAATCAATATATCATTATAAGAAAAATGAATTGAACACATCAAGTGATCTGTCTAACAAAGAACGATAATGAAAAAAAATTTAGAAAAAGATATAAAAAAGAAATTATTATTTTACATTTTACAGTGAAAATATAAAATACAATTTTACATAAATGTTTTTAATAAACTAATAAGATCTAGAGTAAAATCTCTTAATAACTATTCGAAGTCAAACGACCTGACTTTCTCTTTGGATAAAAGTTCGGTGGCTATTGACTATACTCACTTCTACATGGTTATTATTAACACATGCTTATTAAGTGACGTTGAAAAAAAATGAAACAAGCAATTATCAAACGAAAAATCAGTCATTTGGTGGGAAAAAAATAATATTTGTAAAAACTTCCACCACAATTTTTTTTATTAGTATCTAAGCATACAGTGAAATGCAGAATAATGGAACTCAGTATCTCCACCCTAGAATGTTTTGTTAAAAGAAGAAATACAACTGAAAAAATACATTAAATCAATTATAAAAAAAATTAATCAATTGAAATTTATCACATCTAATAATTATTTACCTCGCTGTCAGCCATGTAAAGACATTTGGCAAACTCAAATGCTTTCTCACATTGTTGTTCGATTGGTTCAACCTGACCATGACATTGCGTTAATACTTCTTTCAGTTTGTCGGTAAGCTCATCAGGTATCATCAAATCGACTTGAGTGAATATTGCAGTAAGTAAGATTTCTCCATTTTTTATCTGAAATAAATGTTTCAAGTCAATTTTATTATGTTTACTTTTTTCTCCGATAACATTTTGATTACAATTAAATAATTTACCATTTTCATCATTGTTAACATGCACTTCATAAAACACATAAGATTCTCGTCTTCAGGAAATTCTCCATTTGTTGTACCATCTACTAAAGCTATCATTAAAAATTTTTAAGATTAGTACGTTCAAATTGGAATTTTTTTTTTTTTTTTTTTATATGAAATGAAATTTTAATCATGAAACAGTTTTCCTTATTTTGAGTTAAAATACGCCGATATGATAGAAGATATGGTTTGTTGACTAGAACTAGATTTGAAATATACAATAAAAATTGTATCGAAACAACTGAGACTATTCAATGAAGCCATGTGCCAGTTTACAAGATTTTTTCATCCTGCAATTAGTTGTAATTTGAATCCTGCTTGTACGCTAGTTCTTTTTGCTGCTTTTAAATAATAAAATAGTGTAAATAATTTAGCCCTATGCTCTTTCAACAATTGGCTTTATAACTCCGTCAAAAACAAAACCCCTTACTCTGTTTATCTATTGTCTCGAAATATCTAAATTTAAAGTTTTTGGTGAAATTAATTTCTGTTGACTTAGAGGTGATTGAGTGCAAGAACTAAGTGTAAAACAAGTAATAAAGATTTTAGATATGCATACCTTCATCAATAGTAAATTTTTTCATACAACTATTTTTCATTGGTACTAAAAACTTTTTTATTTCTTCTATCGTCATTTTCTACATAGAATAAAAAAAATTGATTGCATTATTGTAATAGAAATAATGAAAACTTAAATTAACTTTCACTTACTGCATCTACGTTTTTAAAAATCACAATCAAAGATATAGCTATAAAAATTTGTAATCTCATTTTTTTTTTTTTCAAGTCTTGTAATATGCACCAAGTTTCATTCATAAAATTTACTATTCATTCATTTTTGCTTTTATATTCATGAAACTACTAAATTTTTCTTGCGTAACTAATAATATAACTAGTTTCAAAGTAGTACCCGTTTACCGTAAAATTATAAAATAGGTAATAGCTGTACTATGTATAATATGTTTCGACTAGACGGTAGAGTCTGATTTTTATTAAAGAAGAAATGACTTAAATTCACAAAACTTTTGGTAGAATTCTTTAAATTCTTATTTGAACTTTGAAAATGAGTTCTGCAAGCACTAGTCATCTATAAATTTTTTCATTAATTTTAATTTATCGTTGTATATAAATTATGATCTTTTAAAAAAATAATAAAAATTGACTCTTTTTTTGAAATTTGGTACCAGAGACATTTCGAGAGTGACGATTACAAATAATACCTTAATTTTTTAATTTGACTTACATGAAGCTAATTTTATGGTAGAAAATTATTTTTATAAGTTATTTATTACATAAGTAAATAAATTTAATAATTAAATAAATGCCCATTACTAATTGTCATTACTTTTTTGGACGTGTCATTACTTTTTTGGATATATCATATTTAAATCCGAAAAAAAATACGATTTTGGAGCAGCTAATGGAGGTAAAAGATAAAAAGGTAAACTTAGCATGCAGATTTTTGAAGATAATAAATTAAGGATTATTATTGTTGAGTGTTAAAAACTTGGTTGAAAAAAAATTAAAAATTTCAGTTCCTAAAATATTGAAAATTTAGTTGGCAATTGTGAAAAATAAATTTAATACTTCATGTAACAAAATAAGCAAAGGAAGATTAAAGTATAAGTAAGAAATTTAGTATGAGTAATTTTAATTCAGACGTAATTAAATATTTTTTTAATCAACTGAAAAGCTAAAAAAAAAATAAGTTCCATTTTTGAACAATTTGATCTGATTAACTAGTAGACTAGTAAAATCAGGTTTTTTTGGAAGGTGTTAAAAAAAGAATCATATAAAAAATTTATAAACATTTATTAAGATTAAAAAAAGAATTAAATTGTTGAACATCGTGTTGTTTTCTTTCTAAGTCAAAGTTTGTGATGTTTTGATGCTTTTATTATTGTTATGGGAAAAAGAAGATGTCCGGATTCTTTAAATAAGTGCATTGAAGATACCTAAAGATGAAAATATTTTGATATGAAATTTATAAGTGTTTAAATAAGATTTTAATGAATTAATAGACAAACTCACCTAAAGACATAGTCGCAATCTGAAATCAAAGTTAAATTTTATAAAATAAATTTATTAATATACGTGCAAAGTCATACAAAATTTTTATACATACCATCCCCTTCGTTCACTAAAAAAAATATAAAAAATTGGTTGATTAGTTATACTTTAATTGATAAATAAATACTTTAATTTTCGTAAAAGTTTTATATCACTCAACCTATTTCTTTGAAGCATTGATCACTAGCAGCAAGCATTCCATCAGCAATGTCTTCGGTCATCATTATCCTGGCTTGTTTTTCTACGGCAACCATATCCATCTTACCATCTTTAAACTGGAAAAAATAGTTGCTATAAGAATGGAAAAAAAATTTGTTCTTACTAGCTTATTACAAACAATATTTTATTTACTATTTTTGTAATAGTTGCAATGCACTTAGGATAACATCTAACTTTTTCATCTGCATTTTCAGGGAACTTCCCATCTCTTATTCCTTCAACCAAAGCTGTAGTAAAAAATTATAGCAAACTTATTATAATTATTATAATTATTATAAAAATCATTGTGAGACTGTAACTACTTACTTCGATCAGCTCCAAGTTTATTTATACAAGTGTTCCTAAACCCTTGCGATAATTTTTCCATCTGTTCTCTCGTGGAACCCTGTACATAAAAATAGTTTTTTTCTTACAAACATACGTATTTTTATTACATTAGTTAAATTAAATCTTCACTCATAAAATTTCTTGAAATCTTTTTAAAATTTAACCATCTAAAATAAAAATAATTGTATTATAATTGTGAGAATTTTTGATTTTGAATTGAATTTATCAAATTAAAGTTTGCATAAAGTAAAAGTTTGACTGTAAAAATGAATTTTTTTCCTTAACTAAAAAAAAGTCTATTGTTTATTAGAAGATAAATGTTTGAAATAAAATATTTTAAGCCAGTTTTATTTTTCACTTACAGCATTCACTTCACTCATAAAAACATTACTAAGAACTAAAGATCCAAAAAAAACTTTATACAGCATTCTCATTTTTAAATTTAAAAATTTTTAGTACACTTAACAACGTAGAGAGCAGTAGTGACGCTAAAAATTTTATAACTATCTTACATATTGTAGCTTCCTTATATGTGCACTACCTTGTTGTTTCGAGTCTACGAAACGTGTTATTTTTTTCTTACGACAAGAGTCTTATAGCACATAGTTTTATAATACTTTAGTATTTTTTTTTTTTTTTTAAATTAGATGTTAATACTCTTGTTTATTTATAATTTGAGGGACTTATTCTGATTTGTAACTTTTCAAAAAAAGGTGTTTCTTCAAATGTGCAATAATTTACGTATACTGCGTCAAAAAACAATATAATTTATTCATAGTAGCACTGAGTTCTTGGCTCGTTAAAAATTTTATTATTTAATTAAAAAGCAAATGTGTTTTCCGATTTTCACGAGTTTTTTATGGATAATATTTAAATATTTGACTTCTTACAGCCGTTTCCAAGAGTCCAATCGTTAACTATTGTTAATGAAAAATTTGTGAAAATCATAAAAAAATATTTATTTTTTAATTTATTATTATATAGTTGTAATAGATTTTCACCAAGTGAATGTAGCTTGAATGTAACATTAGAATTATATGTGTTAAAATCCTTGAACGTAGCTTAGCTCCATCGTCTTACCCTTTCATTTAGCTCTTGCTGCAATCGAACCTACGACTACAAAATGAGCCGTTAGCTTTATTAATGACTTAAACCTAGTTTTGAGAAAAACAATTAAAACATTTAAAACAATAAAATAATAATTGTTCTGAAACAAAACTCCCTATTATTTAGCTCTACTAACTAACAATGAAAACGAGTGAGCAGAATATTTATTTTCAATTGTTGCAATAACAAATCATGAGAAGTTTTTCAGACGATCGACTAAAAAAAACATTAAAAAATATTTTAAAACGCTAATAAAAAAAGAATAATTTAATATTAAAATGTAGTATTAAATGTTGATGCATTTATATAAACTTTTTCTTTATTACTTAGTATATATAATCTTTAATCAGATATTGTGACTTCTGAGTGAAAGCGTCAGCCGCTATCGGCACGGCACTTTTACTATGCATTTATTGAATCGTCGAAAAAATGATTTAAGTAGACTTAAATCATTAAGTAAGGTAAAGATGCCAATTATGATAACAAAAATCGCTACTTTTCAGCATTTTGAATTTTATTGAAAAAACAAAGCATGTTAGAGTAAAACTTTTTTAACATACTTATATTTTAGGGTCTTAGGAACTTAAATAAATTTTTTTTATATGAAAATTGTATTTATTTATTGAATAATTAATGTTTAAAGACAAGACCTTTTGACCCCAGTTCATGAGACAACTTCAGCTTTGGCCCCAGTTTATGAAACACTTACGCGTAAAATTCAGTCTGTGACTTACATACCCCAGTTGATGGAACGGTTTATCTAATTTTCATGTTAGATTTTTAATTTGTTCGTGTTTGAGAGTGATGAAACCTTCGAATTTTGACGATTCCGTTCCATCAACTGGGGCACTTGAGTCACAGACGGGATTTCACGTGTAAAAGTGTTCCATAAACTGGGGCCAAAGCTGAAGTTGTCTAATAAACTGGGGCCTTGACTTTAAACGGAGGCATAAAAGGTCTTGACTTTCTACATTAATTATTCAATAAATAAATATAGTTATCACATAAAAAAAATTTATTTAAGTTCCTAAGAACCTAAAATTTAAGTATGTAAAAAAAGATTTAGTCTAATATGTTTTGTTTTTTCAATAAAATTCAAAATGCTGAAAAGTAGCGATTTTTGTGATCATAATTGGTATCTTTACCTTATTAGAGCGGAAGGCTCAAATATACTTATCAAATGTTCTGTATAGTACTTTTCATCTTTTAAATTCGCCGTTTAATACCTCGGAAATTATAAACTTAAGAACTTGGACTTCATCTTTACGTCGTCAAAATATTTGAATTATGAATATTTTAGTATATTAAAAAATATTTGAGTAAGGTTTTATAAATAAATTATAGTTCATAATGTTCATTAAAAAATTTATAAATATGTAATAAAAATAAACAGATGATGTATAAGTTGTGGTTTCTACAATTTTTATAATTTAAAGTTTTTGTTGTTTTCTCGGTTGTTTTATTGAGTTTAAGTGCTGCCATTGTTACGGAAAAAAGAAGTTGTCTGGATTTTTCACATACGTGCATTTCAAGTACCTATCAACATAAATATTTTGGTTTGAAACATAATATAATATACATAATAAACAAACAATATATATAATCTTTCGTATCTGATTATATTTATACTTCAAAATTGAGAGGCTGCTGCACTCCATAGTGAAAATTAGTGATTTTTTATGATTTTTTCTGAGATTTTTTAAATTCTTTTGAACATCACGGGGGACATAGACTTTGAAAATTATCTTAGACTAAAAGGTTTTAAAAAAATAGCTTTGTGAAGTTTTTCAACGATTATAAATATTTTATATGAATAATTTTTTGGTGTGGAGTGCCTTGTTCAAAATTTTACTAATAATTACCATAAATTATGTACGTAAAGATAAAAACTATACATAAGCTTAAAAAATCAAAAATTTTCAATAATAATAAATAAATAAATAATTAAACACTTGCCTCCATACATAGTCGCACAAACTATTTTCATCGTCCCCATTTTTAGCTGTAAAAAATTTTTTTATCAATAAACTGTATCAATAATTATAAAAGTATTTCAAAATGAAAAAATTTGTCTCTCAACTAGTCTGTTCGAAGCACTCATGAGCTGCAGCAATCATTGCCTCAGCAACGTCTGGGGTCATCATTATCCTGGCTTGTTTTTCCGTTGTCGGCATATCCATCTGACCGTCTTTAAACTAAAAAAAATAAATAATAATAATCATCAAGTAAAATATAGTTTTAATTATTTTAAAGATATTAATACTCCCTTACTACTTTTGTAATAGCGGCAATACATTTTGGGTAACATTTGACTTTATCGTTTGCATCATCGGGAAATTTTCCGTCTCTTATTCCTTCGACCAGTGCTATTATAAAAATTTTAAATCATTTTATTACCGTATTTTTTTTTTTTTTTTTTTTTTTTTTAACTCTAAGAACTGCAGAATTGTAACTATATATTATTTACTTCGATCAGCTTCTTCTGTCACGCTTAACTTTTTTATACAAGTATTCCGAAATCCTTGTGATAGTTTCTCCATTTGTTCCCTTGCTGAATCCTAAATTTATATAAAATAATTATTCTTTAAACTCATTTTTATGTTTCGTAACTACTTAAAACATTTATTAATTATTGTTCAACATATTGAAGAAACTTTATTCAAAGACTATTTTTGATGCTAGTAATATAATTAGTGTGAATCTGAGGTGAACTCTTTGATTTATGCATAATGCATACACGAAAAACTTTTTAATCTAGATCGATACACTGAAAATAAGGAATCGGTAACTGTAACCGAATCATTTGGTAACGAGAAGTGCAAAGAACGAGAGCAACTGTTAGTGAATATGCGGTAATTCTTACCGCATCGGGCATTGTAGCAGGTTTGCAATTTACCTTCATTTTACGTCAGCTATACAGAATATATTTTATTTTTGCAAAACGCTCATCCTCTTTTAAATTATTAATAAAAATATTTCATTTTCAAAAAGATGCTTTTGATATTGATAGCAGTATTCATTTTTTACTGGTGCACTTATGGTTACCGAATTTACACAGACAACCTAATTAGTTGGTATTTTTTCAAGCCCTCATAAGCAAATATTTGGTACCTGTTCCTATAAACTCGCGGAGGTAACAGTTACCGTTTATTTCTCTCAGTGTAGTTTAAATTAATTCAACTTTAAAAAAATAATAAATACATTTTTTTCAAAAAAATTAAATTAAAACAGATTTTTTATGTAAGCAACCACTCTATTAATTAGTAGTTACTCACTGCAAACACTTCACTCATAATAACATTACTAATGACTAACAAGCCTAAAAATGATTTATAAAAGACAATCATGTTTTGATATCAAAATTTTCAAAACACTTAGAATTTTCAAGCTAGAAAAGTTCTAAATTTTTTTAGAAGATTCAAAGGATTTTATAAGCTTATTTATACATGCGTTAGCTAGTTGACTCAAGCTTTCGCAGTGTATTATTTTTTCTTACCCTAAAATTATAAAGACTTACAAAACAAAAATTGATTAGTTCTTCAAAATTTTAGCAACTTCATGTAGGCATTATGCATGTAGTTTGTAGACATTGTAGACATCATTTATCTGTTTATATGCATTGCGTCGAAATTTTTTTATTGTGATGTTAATTTCAAAAAATTACATCAAACTTTATTTTTTATTTTTTTTATATTGAACAATTAACATATTTAACAAAAATTAGTATCATAAATTAAAAAACAGAAAACTTATTTAAACTTAAAGAATAATTTAAAATTGACTCTTTCTTTAATCTTTTAATTTTTCATATAAAAATTACCGTGCCTGAAGTAAACTTCATTTATTTAGTACGGAAGTAGTACCCGCAAACAGTTTAAGTTTAATAATTTCTCGCGCGTTTTTTAATGCACTTAAACTCATCTACTTGAGCAATTTACTAATTGTATCATGCTAGGAAATTTTTTATCGATCTTACTGAAAATGAATAAGCTTAATTTTTTCCTGAGTAAAAACTTCTCCTTTTAAATAAACTTGAGAAAAACTTTTTTCAGTTAAAATTTTTAAAACATGAATGCAATTCGTATAAAAAAGTTAACTTGGTTTAGAATATTGTTAATCGTATTTAATTTTTTTGGCCTTGCTACCTTTTCTATTGTATCAAAAAAGTCAAAAAACAGCAACAGTTTTGAAAAATTACATTTTAAGGGCTCGCGCTTAATGATACTCTACAACTTCAGTCTTATGTGGTTCATAGGGATAATGAATTATCTAGCGATTCATATACGTTGTATACTTACTACAAGTCTGCTTTGACCATGTACCGTATGATTGATTTCTTTGAGATACTATTCGGAACTTTTATATCAATCTTTACTTTGACTTTTTACTGTTTGAAACAAAATGAATCTTTTAGACTGATGGAAAGAATTTACAAAGTGAAAATATTATCGAATCAAATGAACTTGAATCACAGAGATAATTCGACGTTTCGGTGCTTATTATCGATCGTAGTTTTTCAGTTGTTCGTGATTTTTCTAACAGTTGTCGTCGCTTTTTTAGACGGCGCTTACATTCTTCTACTAAGCTGCACTCTAAGAAACAACGTTATCGTGTGGATGGTATTGCAATACACTGTGGTTGTTAAAGTTTTGGGCGATATCTTTGCAAACATCAACGAGGAATTTACGGATTTACTATTCGTATCCTCGGCAGAGTTTCCATGTAAAAGTAGGGCTTGTCTTAGTATTTTTATCAGTGGAAGCAAATTGCAGTGGCTGGCGTCCATACGAGATTTGCATAGATGTCTGTCAAGAAGTCATTAAGTTTTACGAGTTGACCATTTTTTGTTGCGTAGCGTACATATTCGTTTCCTTAGTCGTATTTTCATACATTTTAATAGGTAGGTATTCTTATTGACGATGAGAGCAATGTCACTTATCCTTTAAGTGGTTTCCAGTGTACATTTTGTTTATTTTGGCTAATTTGTTTGGTGACTTTGACTGTTACTTTATCAAGATTCGTTACGACGACCATAGAAGAGGTTCGTATTGATTTTTCAAAATTTTAATTTAAGCAAATTTTAGTACTTGTTCGTTTAATTCACTATAAGAGGCTTTTCATAAATTTTCAGTCTATAAAAATGATAATACAGTCGGACCTCGCGCATGTCCATTATCTACCCATCGAGACCAAGAACCTCGAGAATTTTCCAAGGCGGCTCCTTTGATTTTTGGAAAATGTCCAAGGTTTTACAGGGACCATTCCTGAAGTTTGGACAATGCGCAAGGCCCTACTATAATTCAAGGCTAAAAATTACTTGTTTTTAGTCTTTTTTTAAATAAAACCAAATTTAATTATAAAAAATTTACAAAGGCTAAAATTTGTAGATTAAAAAAATTTTTTTTTCATTTGTATACAAAGAAATTTCGATAATTTGAACATTGATAAATCGAAATCTTCGATAATTCGACGTTGGAAACTGGATACTTGAACTTCTCGTTGGTTCGAAATTTTTTAATAAGAAGTAATTTTATAACTCACGAAACACATTTTTAAGTTTCGAAGTTACTTATAGGAATTCGATTTTAATGTTTATTTTAAGTAAATTTATCCCTAATGCATAAAAATTATCGAAAAATATGAAAAAGCTATTTCATTGAATCATTTAAAAAGAGGAGAAAAAATTCTTGCAAACATATTTTTCTAAAACTTGTAATGGGTTTTACCCGTGAAATATATTTCTAAATTTGTAATGGGTTTTTCCTGTAAGCTTGAATAGAAAAAAAAAAAAAAAAAAGAAAAGTTCAAATAACTACCCAATAGGGTTTTAGATGAGTTGAAGGAAGGAGTCGTGTTTGCAAGAAATAAAAAAATTAAAACTGTTACATAAAAATTTAAATTGTATTTTACTTCGATTGTTCGAAATTTTTATATTTTAAGTCAAGTTTATCTTGATAATTAGAATTTCTGAATCCTCTATAATTTGAATTTAAAGCCCGAATAAATGAGTTTTGAATCGTCGATATTTCAATTTAATAATTTTTTTTATATTTTTCTTATTCGTCTTTAATTTATATTTAATATTATTTTTAATATTTTTATTTTTAGATTGGTAGAACTGGATTAATTTTACGTCAATTGATAAGGAATACTCTAAATAACAAAATTCTTTACGAGGTACATGAGATAGCATTAGTCCAACTTTTCATCTAAAAATCAAAGCTAACATAAATTTATTTTAGTTTGAAGACTTTACGTCGAATTTGCTTCATTTAAGAATCAATTTTACAGCTTGGGGTATTGTTTCACTTGATGGAACTTTAGTACAGTCTGTAAGTTTAAAATTTTGTTTCCAAAATCAAAATAATGTTTATAAATAATAATTCAACATTAATATTTTCTAATAATTTTTTTATGTTCCTTTTCTTTAAGGTTTTTACTACGATCACAACTTATTTAGTTATTTTAGTACAATTTCAATTGGGATTTAGTTCAAAATCAGATATTTGAAATATATAACTTCTAAAATAATGCATCAATCTAACATAATATAGTAAATAATAAAAAATGTGATGAAAAAAATTAAAAATAGCTTCAAGAATTATTTTTTCTAGAGCATGAAAATGGCCCGTTTGTGAAAGATATTATTCATTTAGTTGATCATTTAGCATAAGTAAACAATCTACAAAGTTTTATTAAGATAGGCGTTCCACACGCCATAGCATCTCATTGCCTTACGAGCCAACTATAATGTACTGTCAGAATTTGAAGTCTTTGAAATTCTTTACTTAATTAAAAATAATTGCTCATCGATTAAAAAAAAAAAAAAACTTTTGGATTTGTTAAATTGTTCTTCCATTGCGATTGGAAATAATTCACAATTTAATTTAATTTATAAAAGAAATTAAAATTTTTTAAATATCAAATAAAATTTAAGAAATTATAGTTATTAATTCCTTAATGTTGGATTTTCAAAAAAAATTAATAGTTTGAATTAAAAAAAAAAAAAATTGCAAAAATCTCCGAAAATATAGAAAGAAAAATACGAAAATCCCAGTGTAACAGAATTGAAAAGATCGTTTAGCTGCGCAGAGTCATTAGTAGTGCACAAGCCCCCAAAAGTACTCACGCCTCGTCTGCACCTGCCTCACTTTCCCCTCAAAAACCTGCAAATTTCGGGGCGCGTCGTAAAAACCTCTCCGCGGGAGGGCCGCGCGTTATATAATCTCTTTCGAGGAACTCCGGAGATTTATCGTCTCAATCAAGCCAAAACGGGACGATTTACAACTGCTGAGGTCATTTCGCATTCCAGCAGCACCGGGGACGCAAATTAAGAAGCCGGAGAAGAGCCGCGCGGGGGGAGGCTTTAAAAGCTTTACGACCCGAGCGAGGATCGCGTTTGATGGCGCACCGCACCACTCCCGAAGAATATTATGACGGGGTCACGAGGTTTGCGACGGGGAATCTTGGGAATTTTGAGGGATCGCTGGACGCTTTTAGGATTTTTCGGATTCTCACCGCCGCGAACGCATTCAAAATATTTTCTACCAAGCACATTTTTTTTTTTTTTTTTTTTTTTTTTAGTTCCCCGGGTGATTTACAGGAATTTTGTCTGGTGCAATTTGGCTGGATACTAGACCGCGTTGGCCGTCGAGGGTTTTTTTTTGAAATTTTCTACTACGAGAGTTTATTTTGTTTTGTTTTTTTTTTTTTTTTTTTTTTTTTCAATCTTCAATTCGAAAATTTTTTGGTTTCTTATGGTTCATTAACTGATTCTAAGGTCAAGATTAAATTATTTGAGTAAAATTTTTTAAACTGCAGCTTAAAACATATCATTTTGAAACTTGAAGCAAGCCCTGAACAGTCTCCGTTCAAAGCACTATTATTAAATTTTGGTACTTTTGAATTGTTGTGATTTCTGGACAAATGAATATAAATTTTCGCTTCATAAAAATTTTTTCATTTTTGAGAATACATAAATTAATTAGAAATGCAAGAAGTTACTGAAACTGTACTTATTGTTAGTATGATTTTACAAAGTTTAATCTAAATTTAATCAATAATAATTGAACAAAGAATTGAAGTAAGAAGTTTTTCGTAATGTATACCTATCAATAGAATTTTTTTAGAATTCAGATAATTTTAAATTTTTATGATTTAAAAATTTTTCAATTTATCATTATTTTTTTAAACTTTACTTTAATTTTAATGAAAAATAAAAAAAAAAATAAATAAATTATATAAAATCCACAACTGATTTGTTCTACCCACAAAAAACTGGAAAATTTTTGAAAATTAAGTAACTCTTTTATGTGACGCAGCTATTTTATTTTTCATTGTCAAGGTACCCAAGGAGGACGTTGCACAAGCCGCATACGCAGAGTTTAGATTACGTCTTAGATTGCTTACTATAAAGTGATTGCACTTCAGATGCGCTGTGGTGTAATATTTAATCCTACCCCTTGCGATTTTTGCTTAAATTACAATGCAATTTGAACGATTCTACGAAGACTAAAAACAGCTAATTCGAAGTTTGAAATTTTATAATAAGAAATAATTTTTTATATCAAATTAATGGTTAAAGTTAATAAAAAATTATGTTCCTAGATATTACTGTCGTGATAAAATTTTTCGTCAACTTTTGGAAAAGATTATTAAATAGTTCTGCAATTGTATAATATTCAAACAATTTCAAAATAAAATTTTAATTATCTAAGAAAGAAAACTTTGAATTCGTCAAAACTTTTACGACTTCCAACATTGAGCATTAAAAAAATGTGAATAGCTTAACTTTCATTATTAAGCCATGCAAAAAACAAATAAATTTTTTGAGCCAAAGCAGAAAATCATTATTTAGTTAAGCCAAAAAACTTTAATGTTTAACTATTATCAAAAAAGCGAGGCACAGGATTGATACAAAACTAAAAATAAACTGATGCCTGCTGCATCAAAATCAATTTTCATTTCATAAAAAAATAAAAGATCAATCTATACGGCAAAGATAAAACTTCTCACGGTGTTTCTCGCATTCCACAGTTCAAATGATAGAAATCAATTGCGATAATAAAGGAAAATTGTAAAAGCCCGCGCTCGACAATGGAATTCCGTCTCATCATAAGAAAAAAAAAAAAAAAAAAAATTTCATTCAAACGCTTAGTCATTTAGGAGAGTCTAAATAGTTTGCAGCTGTTAATCTCGCTCGATATGATTATATAGCGGCCCAGGAGTGTAATTCAGACGACCCGAGAGCAAAAAACTTGGACTCATTCATCTCCGCACTGGAATCTTCGTTGATTGTTAAGACGCTGCCGCCACAGCCGCCGCCGCCGCCACGTAATTGAAATGGAAAAAATACCCACGACAAAACCCAACAACCCTCGTGTGAAAGGATGTGACGTTGAGGAAAAAATAAAGTAAATACGTCTTGCGTCTCGGATATTAATTTTAATATAAACGTACTATTTATTTATCTTTTTTTTTTCATATACTACAACGAGTAATTTATTATTTATTTATTATTATTTTTATTTTTTTTTTTTCTAACAATTAGGTACAATTTTCTTCTTTGTCGTCTTCATATTTTTCATTGTTTTCTTTGTTGGGGGAACACTTCTTAGGATAAATCTTATTTTCTTTGTCACTAGACCTCAGTTTAGGAGTAAAAAAGTATAAAATAACGTTTACGCGTACAAATTCATCTTTGCGGTATAAGTATCGTTACTTAAAAAATATTTACAGTTCGTTTACTGATTGCTTATCCACACACTCGTACCCTTTCAAGGCTCTTCCGCGTACACTGCAACATAGGAACAAAGAAAAAGAAAAAAAAATTACTCAATAAAATTGATCATACTTTTCCTCGTTTTGAACGCCCGAGTGAAAGCTGAATTAACTTAGAGCATATAAAAGTGACCGTTATTAATATGCTCGAATTTAGTTCAGCCGCTATCGGTAAACTTTCGAAAAAACAACCAGACTCACCGTCAACTCGGAACATGGTCTCGGCAGATCCATACTTGTTCTCGGCCCGGCACTTGTACAGACCTTGGTTGTTGTCGTTGATGCTGGGGATTACGAGGGTGTCCACGTTGACGTCGTTGTCGGTGTACAGGACGGTCTCCTTGACGACTCGGTTGTTCTTGTCGTACCAGGTTACGTTAGGGACTGGCAGGGCCTCGATCTTGCACTCGAGCTTGGCCTCGAAGTTATTGAACTGGACTACCACCGGTCGCTCGGCCTTGACCACGGGTGCGAACTCGACCTTGAGGGTCACGTTGGCCACGTCCTCGTTGACCGTGTTCTGGGCGAAGCAGAAGTAGACGCCCCGGTGCACCTTATTTACCTTCTCGATCCTCAGCACGTTGCCTCTGCGAATAAATGAAATTAAAAATGAATAAGAGTTTTTATCCGATGAATAAGAATCGCTCTCAATAAAGGTTAAATTTTTTTATTTGTCAAACAATCAGCGGCCTTTGCTTGACTCGGAGCCTCTTCTTATTAAGCACAATTGACCGTTGATTTTTATTATTTTCTTTATCCCTACAGCTTCGACAATAATAAAAATGTGACTATTTTTATTTTCAAGAGTAGCGTTACTCACTTGTAGGAAGATCGGCCAGTGGGGAGGAGCACGTTGTCTTCCTTCTTCCAGGTGATGCTGGGGATCGGGAAGCCGTCGGCCTGGCAGTTGAGCTCAACGGTGCTGTTCTCGACGACCTTCATCGTCTGGGTGACGTTGTTGAAGATCTTGGGCGGCCGGTTCATCTGGAGCAGGACGTACCGGGAAACGCTGTCGCTGGGGGAGTCGCTCACCTGGATCTTGCACTCGTACTTGCCCATGTCGGACTGCTTCAGACCCTTGATCTGCATTCAAAAAATCATTTTTTTTCTCACAAATTCACTTTTAACGATTATGCTACGGTAAAAAAGTTTGAAAACCTCACCTTGAGTTTGTAATTTTGATTATCTTCGACATCGAGCTTGTATCTGTCATTGTTAAAAATGAGGACTTTGTTGGTCGAGACGATGGCGGGAGCAGTGGCCATTAGTTCGTACTTCAACCAGAGAACCGCGTTGTTGCCCACGTCCTGGACCACGCAGTCGAACTCTACGTCATCGCCGATGCTCTTTATCCGCTCGGGCGAGATCTCCTTTATAACGGGTTTGCTTTCGCCGGATGCTGAAAAAAAAAAAAATAACAATCGGTCCCTTTGTTTTTGAACTGTGGGCATTTCCTCTTTTTAACGCTTACGCGAGCTCGAACAACGTGCGTGCGGGACTCTATTGTCGTGCACGGTGCGTGGTGTGATTTCAGGATTGCGTTTTTCCGACCGACGTACTGTTTATGGTCGCGGTGTTTCGACACAGCGTACTTAATCGTTTTTTTTTCGAGATTTTTTAGAACACGAAGCTTATTATGCGCTATGAAAAAAGTAATAATTCTAATACGAAACCTTGATCGCTTTACATTGTGACTTTTCACAATTGTAACCGAAAAGAAAGTTCTTATTTTCATTCTGATTCGTGGCAGCGACGAATAATTTTATTTCCATAAGAGTTAAAACGTTAAAAAGTGACCTGGTTTGGAAACCACCGATTGAGATCGGTACTAAATACGCAAAGCGATACGTAAATAAAATCCGATGTAAGTAAAAAAAAAAAGGGAATCACGTAAGTAGGTTGTCTAACTGTTAAAAACAACACCAAACAAGAAGAAAAAAATTTTAAAAATAAATAAATAAAAATTATGGCGCGGAGAAATCGGAGAAACCAGGAATAGAAAAAAAAAAAAAATAAAGTACTCACAGGTGGCAACCAAAGCGAGAAGACAGCACGCAACGCCAAGAATCATAATGGTCCTGGATTCCTTCATTTTCTCGGCATGAGGCGGGGGAATAAAGCACCAAAAATCAAAGCTCACAGATGAAAACCGAAAACTTTATTCATGAAACCACGGCTCGGCCGGTCGGGGTTGTGAAAATTCAAAGGGGGAAGGAAGGAGGGCGCGGAGCCAGCGGGCCGAGCTTTGGGTTCAGGACTGCCGATAGAAATGATGCTTATGGCCTGATCGCGCCCAACAAACTGCAGTAGGCAGCATTCATGGGAAAGACGAACCACCGCCGCTGCCGCTGCCCCGCTCTCTCTCTCTCTCTCTTTCTCTCTCCCGAATTCCTCCATGTTCACAAAGCCGACGCCGCGCCAGAGAAACCCCGCGACGCGAGCTGTCGACGTTTTACCCCCACCCATCGAGCAAAACTTATGGGGATTGTAAAACGAACTCGTCCTCCGTCGTCGTCTCGGACGCCAGCATGCTACGCGATTTATTATTGAGGTGTTGTACCATACCTTTCCCTGCACTTTGAATCCATTTGAACTTTGGTTTATACGCGCAACGAGTTTTTCGTATGGGGTCGGGGAGCCTGGACTGAACTCGTGGGAATTTTTTTTCAGACTTTCTGGTTTTTGCGGATTTTTTTTTACTTCACTAACATAAGTACCTACCTATAAAACTTGTATAAAATAATTTAAAAAAAATACTTTTCCATGAGTTTTCGGTTAGTTAAAAAGTGGAAACAGTAATGATATGGTGTTATTCTCATAAAAGTTTTAAACATGACCAAAAGTATATACAACTTCCTTTAAATTAAGAAATGATAAATATCCCCGTGGTTTCATTATTTTTAGTTTACATCATTAACATGATCTCAATGAATAACAGTGTCTATAATTTTAAAACAATAAACATATCATTTCAAGATTTTGATTTGAGAGCAACTTTTATATTTTCAAAGTTTCCTACATGATATACAAAATATATATTGTACTTTGATAATTTTTTTTTAAAAACATTGGATGCAAGCATATGATTTTCATTAAAAGCAATAAAAATATAAGGTTTGACTTATTACGGAGTTTAAACGATACCGATTTTATTTGAACAGAGCGCGGGTGTAATTTTGACTTGACATGGTGGTAAGGAGACGGTCTCAGCCAATCCGGTGAGTCGTAACAGGAGCAAATGAAAGAACGCAACGGATTCGATTCCAATGACATCAAAGGCCTGAAGATCGCCAATAGCTTATGCTGGAGTGGGACCGCCGACCGAACATCGGTTGCATTAGCTACTTGCCACTTGCCTACAACTCCCTTAGGTCGCCTCGCCGGCTATTGTTGAGATTTGATGTTGTTCGATGGCTGCAAAACACATGGTCTCCAAATCAGAATTTTCGAGTTATGAGTAAGTACAATGGAATATTTTTATTCAATTTTTCATGTTTCGTAAGTTGTTAATTGATTAACTAGAATTTTACAGTTTTGTTTTTTAGAGTAAGAGTTAGTTCAAGATTAGTTTCGGTAAAAATGTATCGTTATAGGTTAACTGAAAATTGTGTTTGTTATTGTATTGCTTATTACTTCGATTATTAATTTTTAAATTTGCCTACACAGTTTATTTTTATTTTACTTATATTAAGAGTTTTTATAATGTTGATACGAATTGATTTTATTTAGAATAGAATCAAAAACTACTTTTTTTATCAAATGTGTGCCGATCTACTGAACAGAGTATGCTCGTAGCTTGGATAAAAGATTAATTTTTTATGTGAAAGAGTTCTAACTTTTTGACCTTATTCTCAACTATTACTTTATTGTTCATATTAGAGTTTTTTTTAAATAATTTTTGTAATATTGAATCTATACTCAACGCAACACAAATGGTCCTGCGCAATTTAAAATTTTTTTGTATTAAATGTTTGATTGAATCCTTTTTGGTTACAGATGGTCAAAACTTCATGTTCAAAAAAAAGCTGGGACTAAAATTCAACTACTTTTGTTTTGATAATAATCAAGTCTAATTAATGTAAAAAAAAAGTAAGTGTTCATAATTATTACTTTGATTACTTATCAAAATTCATTGCTTGCTAAGCCTATGTTTACCTCACCTTAGGCTAAGCCTATTATTAACCTTACCTTTTTTAATATGGAAGAATCGTTTGTTTATTTTACTTAAAGTTTAGTTATATTAATTTAAATTTTTTTTTTATTGTAATAAATATATGCTATAACTTTTTTAATACAAAATTTTATGAAAAATAGATTGTTATTAATTAGCTGTATAGATCAGAAATTAGTCTGGGTAGACTTACATAAATAAATTTATTACTTTTTTTTTTTTTTAATCTAGATTTGAATATAAAAAAAGAAATGATGTTAACTTGAAATTTTTTTCTTCAATAAAAACTTGATTTTAAGAAATTTCAGTTCAATTTCTCAATATTGTATTAGTTGGTAGTTTCAATAATTAAAGATTTCTAAAATTAGTAAATGTAATATTTAATATTTCTATTTTTTATTAATCATTAGTTTATCTGAAAATTTACTAAAAAAATAAAATACTTTTATGTTAAAAAAAATTGATTTATTTCACTTTTCTAGCTAATCATGTGAAATTTTTTTCTTTTTAAATATTACTGATTAAAGTAAAATTGAATATAACTTTACAATAATGTTAATCAATACAATCTAATAAATACCATTGATTTAAAATCGAAATCTGTTTTAAAAAACTTTATAATGAATGTATTAATTTTATTTATGATGTCTTATGTTGTTTTATTTACGATGTTTAATGTTGTTTTTTTTAGAATACTCACCCTGGTGAGAAATTTTATATAAATTTCATGGAGTTCCTAAAAGTAAACTTGAAGTAAACAAAAAGTCGAACAAAATAAACTGCTCAAATTACTGGCATTTCACCAAAACCTGAAGTTCTGCGGAAAAAATTTGTTGCCAACATCAGAAAGATAAGTTTTTTTTTTTTTTTTTTTGTTCAAATTATGGTTTGTATAAATGAAGAAAAGAAGCCACTTAAAAAAAAAATTTTTTTGCAAATTGAAAAAAAAGAGCAAATAAACAACTAAAAAAAATACTTCATTAATATATATAAAATTGAGCTTCAGAAATTTGAAAGTCTTCATGGATGAATTAACTTGCTTAAGTTTAACTTAAATTTCGTAATATTTTTGTTTTTTAAAATTGATGTGTACTCATTTGAAAAAAAAAAAATTGCAAGTTTTTAAAGTGGCTTTTCTCTTAAACAATAACTTTCTTTTCTATTCAGCCTCTTCAAACTTCGTTTGACCTTTTAAAATATAGAATATAAAAATTTTTTTATGAAACATAAAGGCACTTATAATACAAGACTACTACTATAATAACTTTTATGTTAATATTTTCCACTTATGAGCCATGGAGTTTTTTACGCTCTGTTTAGTTAAAATTCAAAGCTTTATATTGTAATGTTCAGATTGTTACACGATTCTTTTTGTATGAATGTGATTGTAAAATAAAATTTGTCAAGTACATTTTTAAATTAGTTTTGAAATCGCTTTTCGTTTTTCATTCTAAAAGATCGAAAAATATTTTCATGTCTGTTGAACACATGTAATTTATGACATTTGCAACAGTTCTAAGAGTTTGCATGTATACTTGAAAAGTTTGCTTTTTAATGTGATGTCTCCAGTAACAATATTTGGTCCGTCTGAAATTTGATGGCTGAGTAAAAGATTTTCTTGAATCTCAGCATCCAACATATTCCCAATTTGGGTCCTTGTTCTTCTCTTTAAATTGTTTGATCTTTTTTTCCATTTTATTGTTGTCAATTATAGCTTGCGTCTTAGCCTGAAGGTGAATTGACGTTAACCTCCGATTAGATGACTTTCAATTCTTTTGTAAATTTCAACCTTATTTTCTTCTTTGAATAAACAACCATATGGTACCCGTGATCTTTATAGTGAATTAATTGCTTGATTCAACTTTAAGAATCTTACCTATAATTATTGCATTCCTATTTGGCTTCATCAGAATGTAAACCGCTATTCATTTCTCTGTCTTTAATTCCCATAATTTTGTTAGTCATCTCCAACAAGAAATTTTCATGTTTACCTAGAAATTCTTGTATTTAAAATTAAAACTTGAATAAAAATAAATCTCCTTTTTTCTGTTGAAGTTGCAGACTTTTTTCAAAATAAAGTTTCTTTTACTCCAAATACGAAATAAATCTTTGATCCAGATATAGTAAATATCGATTTTGGTTAATTGATTCTCCAATTTTTTTTTATACAATCACCTTCTGAAATTTTTAATAAAATTTCGTGTAAAAATATTGGGATCTTGATAGAACAGACCTTATTAAAAGTGCAAGAGTCTCAGGAGATTTTCAAATACTGAATCTTGCGATGCACATATAATATTGGTCAATATTTATTTTTTTGACTTTTATCCTTACCTACTTATACTGTAGGTATCCTGGAGACTTTCTGGTAGGTTTCCTGAAAAATAATTTTTCGCTTTTGAGTGTAAAATTTATTGATATTCACGCTAAATATAATGTGGATTGTTGTGTATACGCCCTTGCCTTATAAGTATTATGAGTGTGGGCATTAGACATTGTTATTTGTGTGTTTTGAAACTCAGAAGGTAGAAAAGGTTCTGACCATCCTATTCGCAATCTTCTCTCGTCACGCTATTTGGTCAACATCTATCGTTGTAAAGTTTCCAATTCCTACGGACCAAAATTTTTGACAACCTTATAAAGGGTAGTCACGTTTTTTTAATCTATACGTAAAACGTTTATATTAAAAAAACCGGTATTATAAATACTGATAATTTATTATTATTAATTATTGCTCTCGACTCATTACCGTTGAAATCAACATGATTTTTCATTATATTTGATTGTCTTAGTATATAAGTCCCCATGAAACTAACAAATTTACAATCATTTTCTTTTAAGCTTTGGCTACCTTGCCTCGTACTATTTAATGAGATGGTGAACGGCAAACGTTGCCGTGAATTTTTCCTTTTATTTGGAAAAACCCAAAAAATAAAATTGAAAAATTTTAATTATCTATCGAATTTACTATGTTTGGATCAAAGATTTATTACGTTAGGTAATAAGATTTTCATATGTCTTATCATGACTCCTATTGACAAATCGTCAATCACTTCTTATCCTTCTGATCACAAAAAACAACTGCTCTATTTTGCATCGATAAGTGATTAATATTTTTCTTAGTTTCATCTACATTAATCATTATTCAAACTCGATATTAGATCATTTTTAGAACAAGCAATATTTATAATATCAGTATGATTAATTTGTTTTAATAATATTAATTTCTTTTATCAAAATAATAAAATAAAAATTCAATCTAATATTATTTTTGCATACAAAGATTTTTTTTTAAATTTATAAAAAACTTTTGTAATAATTTTATCAATATTCTTTAAATACCGATTCACAAAAGTCAATTGAATTAATTGCCATAATGATATAATTATCCAATTCATGTGAACGAAGAATGTTCTAGGGCAAATGAAAATTTTCGTCTGTTTTAGTTTACAATTTAAGTTACGCTTAAATTTATATAATACCTTTAAATGTTTCTTTGGTTTGGTGCTTACATCTTTAGGTTTAATAACTAATTTAAAAAAAATTTATCAGCACAGTTAATTTAAGGCAGACCATTTTTTATAATATTTTAATTCACGTATGTGCATTCAAAATAAATCAAATTTTATACTTCTTGAGTTTAAAAAGATGCAATTTTTAATATTCGATTTTTTTTATGTTAATAATTTTCAGTAAGCTTGACTAGTATTAATCTATAGTTTCTAATCTGAAAAACTACAAGCTATGTCAAAAATCAATGCTTTGTGTTGTTATAATTTATGTTTGTCAACGATTGTTTTCAACTTATGATCAGTATGATTGAGTGGGTGCTCTATAAACGAGTTTATCTCTTGTGTTTTAATTGGGGACTCTATAAACGAGTATTTCTCCCAGGCGAATGAAGTGAGGACTCTATAAACGGGTAACTCTCTCACCGAATACATGTGTAAAAAAAAAAAAAAAAAAAAAACAAAGAAAAAACAAACGAACAAACATGAGTATTGAATAACCAAAGTTATCAATTTATTCTCTTGATTTTATTATAATAATCTTTAGATATAGATGTATATATTCGTGATTTTAAATATTAAATCAACTAAATAACAGGTTGCGATTTCAAAAAAATTTTATCATAATCTGTTTTGCTTCTGAATTATGCACATAAAATTTTAACAAAATGAACATTACTGTTTAAAAGATAAAAATCTCACAGTTTTTTGACAAAAGCGAATTTTATTATCAATTACTTTATTAACAATGAAGTAATAAATACTTTGTTTTCAACAGTTTTTAACTTTTACAGAGTTTATAAAAATCCGTAAGATGTAAGTGCAGTCCGAGAAATCAAACAGTAAAGTTCGAAAATAAAAATATATTCTGTTAATATGCTTTGTTTTTTTTATCATAATTTTTCGTGGTTACGTTGCCAAATTTTTTTAAACAAATATTTCTCTGGGTTAAATAAATAGAGTTTGAAAATTCATTTTGATATTTAAGTATGCTTTTTGATGAACGAATTGTGAATCGGTATTAATTGACTAAATTAATTTTTAAAGAACCTAATCTTATTGACAGTATTAATAAGTAACTATAAGTCTGAAATAAATGTGCAACCAGAAATGACAACTGTGAAGAGTTTGGAAATGGTTTTAAACGACATTATCAGCTAACTTGCGGGGTCTTATTGTAAGAGCGGAAGTTTTGGATGATTCAGGTTCTTCATTCATCATGGGCACGAGTTCTTGGGTTAGATGGCTGGTTTTCGGAGACCACGTGCAATAATTACAGAGGTAAGGATGGCTTCGAGTAATTTCAGAGACCAACCTTACGCTCTGCATAGGATGTAGCCCTGTAAAATGGTATCGATTAGCCCTTTGATTAGTACTAGGTAGTATCCAATAACTCGTTGGAAAAATTGATTCAGGCTTTCTGCCAAAATTAGTAACCATTTTTTTCAGAGATTCCTCTGAAAAGAGATGCTTTACCGAGACACCTTGCATGTCTATTGGTTAACCGGATACTCCTTTTATTAAGATGTTTATCAGGGAGACTTGTTCAATCGGAATCAAAGTCCTTTCTTGCTAGTTATTCAATTTTTTGGGGGTATAGATTCCACATGTGGTCAGTATTTCTGGATCTTCGTAAGTCCAAAAGTTTTCTGAACTTTGCTTTTAGACTATAAGGCTTTCATTTTGAAGGCTTTTGACGAGATTTCGTACCAATTTTTATTGATTTTGTACGAAGAAAGAATAGTACTGTCACAAAGAGTCTCGGATTCGGCCTTGTGGTAGCCGAGTCATTACACAAAAATAAATTACACAAAATCCCATCAATCGAAAAAAACTATTTCACTATCCCAAATTTTGATTGAAATTCAGTAAAATTAATAAATAATTTGTAAATTAGATGAAATTCTCAACATGCTCTATTGGTTCTTCAAAATTGAACTCATCATTCTCCATATTAAATAATTTTTCTGTCATAGAGTTATTTCTAATAACAATTTTTCTGTTAGAGTTGTAATATTCATACAGTTGCAACATTTTTTCTTATGATTACGCAATTTTTGCGTATAATTTTTAAAATGTTTTTTAATTACTTTTGTAAGTCGTCCTATATCCTAAAAGATTTGATAGTACTTTTTGATAACTTAACATTAATTGGATTTTTTAAATTAACATACTCGAGAATAAAATTTATTATTAGCGATCCTAAGGTTTGTATCACCTCTATCTAACAACCACTTAATTTCACATAATACGTATATTTTGTGGATAAAACTAAGAGACCTATATATACTCAAAAAACTCCTTATTATTTGTGATGTATTGTGTCACCACTATCTAACAACCACTTAATTTTAAGTTTTACATAAATTTAAAGATCAAAAATTATATTATTAAGTTAATAAAGTCCTTTGCATTGACATAGTTCAATCGATGTAAATATAAAAAACTCCCTATTGTTAAGTATATGATCTGTATTCCCACTATCTAACAACCACTTAATTTTATATTTTACTTAAATTATTGGATAAAAAATAATTATTTTAACCAATTAGATCAACTTAATCAGCTCCTTTGCATTGATAAAGTTTAAGCGACAGATGTAAATATAAAAAACTCCCTATTGTTAATTATGTGATCCGTATCCCCACTATCTAACAACCACTTAATTTTATATTTTACATAAATATTATAATCTCTACTTAATATATTAACTTTATCAACTCCTTTGCATTGGCACAGTCCAGGAAACCGGTGTAAATATAAAAAACTCCCTATTGTTAATTATGTGATCCGTATCCCCACTATCTAACAACCACTTAATTTTATATTTTACATAAATATTATAATCTCTACTTAATATATCAACTTTATCAACTCCTTTGCATTGGCACAGACCAGGAAACCGGTGTAATATAAGAAACTCCCTATTGTTAATTACGTGATCCGTATCCCCACTATCTAACAACCACTTAATTTTATTATTTACTTAAATGATTGGATAAAAATTATGATCTTAACTTATTACATCAACTTAATCAACTCCTTTGCATTGGCATAGTCTAAGCAATCGATGTAATTGCAAAAAAACTTCCTAAAGATCTTCCTGGCGGCGGTGGCGGCGGCTGTGCCTGGATCCGGACCGCGAGCGGCTGTCCTGGCTGCGGCGGCGGCGGCGGTTGGACCTCGATCTTGAGCGGGGCCTCCTCTGGTTTTTTTCTTTTTTGTTCTTCTATGAATAACTTGAACAGTCTCTTTGTCTCATCTGAGCAATCAGTAAGAGAACGAGAGCGTGAGCGTGAGGGTTTTTTTGATTTATTGCTGCTGAAGTGGTGCGACGCGGTACAGTCAAAGATTTTTGATCGTTTTTGCGAATGATGGTCACCGTCGTCGCTCTCGTCGTCGTCGTTGTCATCTTTTGCTTTAACTATTATAAGTTGAGTGATCTGTATCATCACCAACTACTAAACTTCATGTACTAAATTTCTTATCTTGAATCCACCTTCTTCTGTCCTCTTCGCCCATATCTTCCCAGTCTTTACCATTGCTCAAAGTACCTACTTCAAAATCAGCTGGCTTTTTGGTGATATTTATTGGGATCATCACTTCACTAACCTCTTCTGTTTTTCTTTCTGTCATAGAAAGCTGAATTGGTGTCAATTCAGTGGCTTGACCTCTCATAAAACCGGAGGCCATCGGGGACCGTGGGAGTCTTCGGGGAGCAACCTCCGAGTTGCACCGACGGTAGAGTACTCTCTGAGCCCTGCCCCCGGAAAGGGCACTTCTTTCGGCCAAGTTGACGGATACGAAAAAAAGTTACGATAGTCAATGGACAAGGTCCTATAGTGAGTAGCAGAGTATACCACTTAACTACTCGACCATTGACTATCGTAACTTTTTTTCGTATCCGTCGACTTGGCCGAAAGGAGTGCCCTTTCCGGGGGCAGGGCTCAGAGAGTACTCTACCGTCGGTGCAACTCGGAGGTTGCTCCCCGAAGACTCCCACATATCTCGTTAATAAGTTTAATACCTCTTTTTGATGCACTTTCACTTTTCTCGGCCGCCTTCTCTCCTTTTTCGATTATAACTTCCTTTTTTCTTCTATCGGCTTCTTTTTTCTTCATAACTGCTAATCTTTTTATTCTCTCGGCATTAATTATTTCCGTTTCGAGTTTCTTTTTTTTTTTCTCGGCTTCTTTTGTTTTCTCCTCCTCGACTCTCTTTTGGTGAATTATTTCCTCGTATCGTACAACTAACTCTTTAACCTAAAATAAAAATAAAAAAATTAAGAATTAAGTAAGTAAATAAATAAATAAATAAATAAATAAACAATTATTTAAATAATTTTATAAAATATTAAAAGAAAACTCACGGTTAAATTCGGTTCAACTTCTTTAACTTTTTTTAGTTGATATTTATTCGATCTTTCGATCGAAGCTATAACCGGGGCTAGTAGTGAATCTTTTACCTGCGAGAAAATTTTTAATTTATTACAATAGATTTAACAACATGTTATTGTGATTATTAGCATAGATTGTTCGCGTTGAATATTGCTCTAACTCTATAACAATATGATCAGCTTTGCTCGAAAAGTAGAATTTTTTATAATATTTATTTATTTTTTTTTCAATACTTACCGCTGCATTGTTTGTGTTGATCAGTAATTCACTCTCGGGTACAATATTCTTTATTAAATCTTCGGTTACACTTATTACTTTTTGAGCTTCTTTGTCTATCTTTTGCGCGTACTGAGGGTTTACCGTTTTTATAAATAAATATACGCCCTTGTGGCGCGCCTCTTTTATTTTTTCTTCTGTTTTATGGATTTTACTCGGTTTTTTAAGGCCACGGCGAGTTTTCCGATATCGGACCATTTTTATTAACTAAAAAACACGTGTTAACTACAACGAACTTTCTGTGCGCGAGCTTTTGTCGTTATCACTGCGCCGGAAGGATACGCCATTTTAAAAACATGGCCGCCTCCGCCAGTGTCGCCACCGCCGCCGCATGCCGCCGCGGGTCGCCGCTCGCGCTGCACAGTCAGTTAGTCGTTCGCCGGCATCGATGTCGGATCGTCCGCACTTAGTCATCGCGGCATCATTGCGATCAATTAACAATGAGTGCAGAATTATTTAAATCCATCGATCCTTCCGTCCAGTACCTAAAGGTTGGGACGGAAGGTCGACTGGACCTAAAATATTTCGAGAACGCGCCACAAGTTATGTTGGACTTTTTGTTTTTTATTACAAAGGAGTTCACAACTACCGAAAAAATAAGTGAACGACTGTTCGTGCCAACAGTAATTGATACGAAGAAGTTCACTTACGCCGCGAACAAAGTGAATGTTGTGGGGTTTATTTGTGGGGTTATTGTAAAACACCTAGTTTTACAATACGCGCGGGACGCGATGATGATGAACAAAGCATATCAAAATGCTGAAAAAAAAGGAACGGTCGATCAGGAGTACCCTATACCGGAGGAGTTTGTGTTAGGGAGGTACGCTGGGCTGCCGAGAGCTTGCGGCGACGATTCAGCTTTTAGCCGTCGCTTTCAATTTACGTACAGGACCGCTCGCGTAAGTAAAGCTATTATCTAGATAGATCCATCATTACTTTAAATAATCGTTTATTCTCATTTTCAGCATTCTGAGAAGATGTCGATGAAGAAAAAAAAACAGCTCACCCAAATGGACCAATCTGCAGATGAGGAACTCAACCGGTCGGTCGATTATGAGAACGCGAGCACGAGTCAAAATGAAAATAGTGACGGCGAACAGAATCAAGATGAACCACCCGTAGAGGTCAACAGCGAGAATTTAAATCCAAGTAACGACGGCGTGCAGACTCTAGAAGAGCCAACCGCCGAAGAGAACACGACCGTGGATCTAGATCAAAGTAACGACGGCGACCCGACTCAAAAAGAGCCAACCATCGACGAGGACACGACCACGGCCAAAAATCAAAAGGTAAAGTTATAACAAGACTTAATGTCACCATAGAGCTTATTATCTTAATAAGGGTTTTATCTTGATAGTGCTATTTTCATTTTCAGACCAGCAGGCATCCAAGCGAAAAAGCAGGCAAAAAAGCACGAAGCAGGACCAGAAGTAGGTCGAGATTGCCGTCGATAAAACGCGATCGTCGAGACCATCGATCCAGGTCAAGGTCTCGGCATTCAAGAGCCTCCGGTGTGTCATCAAACACAAAATCAAGATCGCATGCAAAGGTAATGAATTTTGTTTAGTAATATACAACCGATAAATTAATTATCGCGTTAGATCGAAATACATATTTTATACCTACCTTTCCATTCTTCCGACAGGACTCGCGATCGCATAGATCGAAGAGGACGAGAAGGAGTAGATCGTCATCAGCCTCCGAATCGCGGGCGAGCCGTTCCTCCCGTGCACCGAGAGGCACAAAATCAAGATCCTATTCAAAGGTAATAATCAATTTAGTAATATAAAAGCGATAAATTAATTATCGCGTTAGATCGAAATACATATTTTATACCTACCTTTCCATTCTTCCGACAGGACTCGCGATCGCATAGATCGAAGAGGACGAGAAGGAGTAGATCGTCATCAGCCTCCGAATCGCGGGCGAGCCGTTCCTCCCGTGCACCGAGAGGCACAAAATCAAGATCCTATTCAAAGGTAATAATCAATTTAGTAATATACAAGCGATAAATTAATTATCGCGTTAGATCGAAATACATATTTTATACCTACCTTTCCATTCTTCCGACAGGACTCGCGATCGCATAGATCGAAGAGGACGAGAAGGAGTAGATCGTCATCAGCCTCCGAATCGCGGGCGAGCCGTTCCTCCCGTGCACCGAGAGGCACAAAATCAAGATCCTATTCAAAGGTAATAATCAATTTAATAATATAAAAGCGATAAATTAATTATCGCGTTAGATCGAAATACATATTTTATACCTACCTTTCCATTCTTCCGACAGGACTCGCGATCGCATAGATCGAAGAGGACGAGAAGGAGTAGATCGTCATCAGCCTCCGAATCGCGGGCGAGCCGTTCCTCCCGTGCACCGAGAGGCACAAAATCAAGATCCTATTCAAAGGTAATAATCAATTTAGTAATATACAAGCGATAAATTAATTATCGCGTTAGATCGAAATACATATTTTATACCTACCTTTCCATTCTTCCGACAGGACTCGCGATCGCATAGATCGAAGAGGACGAGAAGGAGTAGATCGTCATCAGCCTCCGAATCGCGGGCGAGCCGTTCCTCCCGTGCACCGAGAGGCACAAAATCAAGATCCTATTCAAAGGTAATAATCAATTTAGTAATATAAAAGCGATAAATTAATTATCGCGTTAGATCGAAATACATATTTTATACCTACCTTTCCATTCTTCCGACAGGACTCGCGATCGCATAGATCGAAGAGGACGAGAAGGAGTAGATCGTCATCAGCCTCCGAATCGCGGGCGAGCCGTTCCTCCCGTGCACCGAGAGGCACAAAATCAAGATCCTATTCAAAGGTAATAATCAATTTAGTAATATACAAGCGATAAATTAATTATCGCGTTAGATCGAAATACATATTTTATACTTACCTTTCCATTCTTCCGACAGGACTCGCGATCGCATAGATGGAAGAGGACGAGAAGGAGTAGATCGTCATCAGCCTCCGTATCGCCGTTGAGCCGTTACTCCCGTGTTTCAAAAACCAAACGTTGCAAACTTCCGGCAACATTTGTTTATCCGACGAAAAAAAAAGTCGACGATTGGCTCAACCAAGAGCTCCCAGCGGCCGCCAGCACCGTACTAGACTCCAACTCGACCATTCCATCGGACGAACCAAAAACGTCCCCTGTCCGAGTGAAAATCGTGGAGAATATCATGGATAGATTTATAAAACTTGTAAAACTCTCTCAACTTTTCAACGCTACTTGATTCGATACAAACTTTTAACTTTCATACTTACCTTTTTTCTTCATTTTCGCAGAAAAAAAAAGAGCAAGTATGAAGAAGTACGCAATGAAAAACCCTAAGGCTCCACCGAACAGCCCATCCCACGTTATTAATGATGATGCTAAAAACGAGAGCGAGGACATTGATACTGAACAGGTAAACTTTTCGACTTTGCAGCGCTACCGTGTTGCAACCTTTATACTGATGATAGATCTAACTTACCTTTTCTTTCAGATCAACAACGAGGTCATCATTGACGACCTGCCCTTATCACCTATCGCGGTTGGCCCAACCAAGAATAGTGAAAAGGAGGACCGAGAAAAAATTCCACCGTCCAGAGTTAGCCCACCCCCTGCTGATGATGCTGATTCCGAAAACGAGAGCGGTGACGCATCAACTGAACAGGTAAACTTTTTCGACTTTGCAGCGCTACCGAGTTGCAACCTTTATACTGATGATAGATCTAACTTACCTTTTCTTTCAGATCAACAACGAGGTCATCATTGACGACCTGCCCTTATCACCTATCGCGGTTGGCCCAACCAAGAATAGTGAAAAGGAGGACCGAGAAAAAATTCCACCGTCCAGAGTTAGCCCACCCCCTGCTGATGATGCTGATTCCGAAAACGAGAGCGGTGACGCATCAACTGAACAGGTAAACTTTTTCGACTTTGCAGCGCTACCGAGTTGCAACCTTTATACTGATGATAGATCTAACTTACCTTCTCTTTCAGATCAAATCCAATGAAACGGTCCAGGTTGACAACCTCCCCGCACCACCTCTCGTGGTTGGCCCATCCGATAATTGTGAAAAGAAGGACGAAAACCAAATTCCACCGTCCAGAGTTGGCCCATCCGATGATGATGATGAAAAGAAGAGCGAGGTCGCTGCTAGTCAACAGGTAAACATTTTCGACTTTGCAGCGCTACCAAGTTGCAACCTCTATATTTATGATAGATCTAACTCACCTTATCTTTCAGAACAAATCCAATGAAACGGTCCAGGTTGACAACCTCCTCGCACCACCTCTTGCGGTTGGCCCATCCGATGCTGTTCAACAGATAGGCGAGGACCAAATTCCACCGTCCAGGGTTGACGACCTCCACGCACCACCTCCCGCGGTTGGCCCATCCGATAATGATCAACAGATAGGCGAGAACCAAATTCCACCTCTCGCGGTTGGCCCATCCGATGATGATGGTGAAAAGAAGAGCGAGGACACTGCTAGTAAACAGGTAAACATTTTCGACTTTGCAGCGCTACCAAGTTGCAACCTCTATATTTATGTTAGATCCAACTTACCGATTCGCTTTCAGAACAAATCCGATGATACGGTCAACGTTGACGACCTCCCCGCAACACCTCCCGCGGGTGGCTCATCCGATGGTGAGGAAGAATGGTTTAATTTAAGCCTTCATCTTAACTTCGATAATTACGATATAAACGTAAGTTCTTAATCTATTGCTTGTTTAGATCTAAGTACATAATAAATAATCTATTGTCTGTTTAGATCTACGTACGTAATAAATAATGATAATTTTAATTTTAATTTTCAGTCATTAGCTAATCTAGAATCAGGGACTTTGATCTGGAAAAAAGTCAACAAAAGCTGGTCCCTTGGTGAGATCATTCATACTACTCCAAATGTCGTATACGAGAACACGAAATTATCGGTGCAATTGTTGAAATGCGATGAGCAAAAGCCGACGCCAGCTTCAAAAGTAAGATTGGCTGAAAAAAAGGACCTACCAGGATACATTAATTGCATAATAGAACAGTTCAGTACGCCCGACATCGCTACTGATAAAGCAATTGAATGTATTGCTGCAGCATCAATGGCTAAAAAACGTCATGAAAGGTTTTACTCTTTAAAACTTATAAAAAAATTGAAAAAGAGCCGTCATATGACAGTCGACGGTAAAAATTATTATAAACACGTACAAAAAGATATAAAAAAACGATACCAATCTGTTTATGACAATAAGATATTTAGTGCACGATTATGATGACTTTAAATGACTTTTACTGTACAAATTTTAAGATTTTTATACTTCTATATTATCGATAACTCTGATACGCTTGTTAGGTCTGTGTTCTTGTTTGATCTAACTATATAATGTACATGTTATGTAGATGTAACTGTATATTTTACTGTATTTATTTTAAGTTTTTTATACTTTTATTTAAATTAAGCTCGAATGTGAATTACTTATTAGTAACCGTATGCTTCGATAAATATATATTTTCGATAATTCTTATAAGCCTGTTAGGTCTTTGTTCTCGATTGATCTAACAATATAATGTACATGTTATGTAGATGTTACTGTATATTTTACTGTATTAATTTTAAGTTTTTTATACTTTTATTTAGATTAAGCTCGGATGTGAATTACTTATTAGTAACCGTATGCTTCGATAAATCTATATTTTCGATATTTTTATAAGCCTGTTAAGTCTGTGTTCTCGATTGATCTATTGATATAATAAATATTATTTTTCAAAATTCATGATTTTTATGATTCTTTTATTTTTACATCCTTTTATTATTTATGATACGATATATGAAAGTAAATTAATAAAACTTAATTGAAATTTCATTGATTTTATTGATCTGAAACTTATGTTACATTAAGCAAGGCGTTAAATTTTTTAGTTAACTGACAAACGTGTAATTTGTTAATTTTAATATGTTTTTCAACTTCAATTGTTAAAGCCTGTATTTTTGCATCAGTGTAGAAATTTTCTTTATCCAAATTTTTCAAACACTTACTCGCAGAATAAAACGTTAATAATTTATCGTAATAAATTTGACCAACGTTGGGTTGCTCAACAACGGTTTTGAACATACTAATGAATTGTTCCACGGATCCATCTGCTGCGATTATTCGTTTTACATCCACTTTATGAATCGACGGGTCATCCACGTAACGTAAGTTGATCTTTGCGCTGCCTTTTTTACTGAAAGGAACGCTAGTTACATATGCTGGATACATAAAATTTGAACAGAGAGGCCATGGCGCAAACACAACCGAAGATTTCATTAATTTTATTCTTGTAGAACCTGAATTTAAAGAAGCCTGGGCAGGGACGGCGGAAACTTTGGACGAAATCTGTAGCAGAAATAAAAAAAAAACTATTTAATAAGATGAGATGTCGAAACATTTATCGATTCGCCAGCCTTATCATATCAGAAAATATTCATACAGCAAAACGCTTTCATGACGTTAGATCGTTTTGCGTCTTCATCGAGTCCGGAGGCCATCGGGGACCGTGGGAGTCTTCGGGGAGCAACCTCCGAGTTGCACGGTAGAGTACTATCTGAGCCCTGCCCCCGGAAAGGGCACTCCTTTCGGCCAAGACGACGGATACGAAAAAAAGTTACGATAGTCAATGGTCGAGTAGTTAAGTGGTATACTCTGCTACTCACTATAGGACCTTGTCTATTAGTAATACAGTAACTACTGTATTTTCCATCCTTACTGTTGAAAATATAATAGCAATGTTGATAGGGAACTTTTGGCAAATGTAGCATCAGAGTATTGGTCGTCGCGATGACCTTGTTTTCGTCCATCGGATCGACAATCTCTATAGCTTGATTAAGCCGCAGTCCCGTGGATAGGAACGATGCACCGTCTTTTTCGCTGGTCACCTCCTTGTTAAATATCGAAACGTGTTTTAATATAAAAAAGACTTTATTCGCCGGCATGCGAACAAAAAATTGTTGACCGTCCTTGCGGTGCAAAAGATTAACATTATACTGGCTGATGGTTTTGCCTGGAATACACAAATAATTCAGTTCAGTCATTATGGACTTGGAGCGATCCTTCTTGCTGAGCAAATGCTTAAAAACTTCGGTCACTGTAATATCTTCGGGCGCATCGAAAGGTAATTCGGACACGTGAAAAACGTGGCTGAGGTCGTTTATTTTTTATTTAAGACTTTCATAGCTGTAGATGCATCATTGTTACCGATCGTCTCTGTCAACTTTAACTGAAACAATAAATTTTAGTTTATATTGGTTCAAATGATTGTTAACGATCTATGAATAATACTTACATCGTATTGTGACAAAACACACGATTCAAAACGTTTTTAATGGTCGAAGTTTTGTACTTTAACAATAATCCTGCAACGAGATGCGGCGTTAATAGGCACTTCGACAAAAAGATACAGGAAACCGGCTTCGTATTGACCATCGGCAATTTTTTTACGAATTTTAGGAAAAATCTCTCAAACCGTTGCAGCTGTAGAGGAAATAGAGTTAATATTATTAATAGAGTTATATTGTTCATAGATTATGTTATATTAATAGAGCTATATTGATTAACATCTACTAACTTATCATAAGAGAAATCTTTAGGTACTCCTGCAGTACAGTATTTACTAGCAATCATAAACTCATCATTGCTCATCTTCTTCTTCTTAGACAAGTATTGCTTTAAAGTCTTAGTCACAATACTTTTTCTCTGTGATTCTTCTTTCAAATTTTGAGTTGTTGACAAAGAAGCAACAACTGCCACTGCTGCATTAGACTCATCCAAATAATGACCACCTGCTTGAGTGCTTTGGTTAATAGTATTAACCATATTCGCTGGGGTCATGCAGAAATCTTTAGCCATGCTAAATAAGTCATCCTTAGAATAGCATGCTCCAGAGAGAGGGGTGAACAAATACATTGCTGTAGGCTTATTCACAGCACAGTACTATTTTTCTTAGTACTTCTTGAGATATCATACTGTACCACATACTTAGATGATTTTTGTTTATATGTAGCTATCTGAACACCATGCATCCTCTCACCTACCTTCATTCCGAATCTCCAAAATTTATCGCCTTCTTTCTTATCAACACCTCTGCTGGTCGGTCCAACTTCGTAGATAACTTTAGAGCAGAATTATGCTGCTACACTGTTATTTTCTAGATCAATATTATTGAAATCTACACAATGCTTAGCAAATTCACTATAAAGCTTCTTGACGTCAAATTCTCCTGATCCATGTGTATTGATGTAGTCATCAACCTTGACACCGCTAAGCACGTAGGAACCCATGATTCCATGAGTTGACATGCTTTTAACATTCCATCCAGCTACCACACTATCTTCCATAGCTGCTATCTCTGACACAATTGAAAGCGTGTTCGTATTGGTTTAAGAAGTTTTCAAAGCAAAATGCTAGTAAATGCTTCAAGTCACCGTAGTCTAGACTAAGTCTGTCAGACAACTGCTCAATGTGTTTCTCAGTTATGAGAGTTTCTAGTACTGTCACAACTTCTATGCGCTCTGAATTACCAGACTGGCCTGTGTACACAGACTCTGGACCTGTACTGATAATAATTGGCTTAGGATATGGATAGTCACAATCACATATAATTATGCTACTAAATTATTTTTTTTTTTAACATTTCGGAATTATAAAATTAATGAATTTTATTATATGAAATTAATTTCACAAAAAATTATTTTTTATTGGTTTCAGACTCTCAATCGAAAGATAGCGCACCTGCCCTTTGGCGACTGTTTGGAACATTACATATCTGTCAAAAATATCAAAATTTATAAAAAAAAAAATAAATAAATGAATAAAGATGAATTAACAAAAAAAAATTTTTTTTTTTTTAAATACTATTTTAACCTTATTTTATGTAAGCTACTTATTAAAAGCTATTATATCATAAAACGATGGTCATTCATGCATGTTTGTCGAAAAAAAACTTGTAAATCAAAATTATAATTAAATCCATAAAATTTACTCGCAAATTCTGTACACTTTGATACTTTATTACCGACCGGGACGATTGGCAGCATATTTTAAACGCAGCCTAACTTTTTCAAACGTTTGAATTTTTTATTAAAAAACTATTTTTTAAATGGTTTCCGGGATTAAAAAATTCTTTTTTCAATTTTTTAGTTTTTTCTTTTTGTGTTACAGACACATTATTGAAGTTACACGAATTTATATTGTTTAGATGGTACAAATTATTTATTTGTTTTTTTGAAAATTTTTGCAATTTGCGAGGTCTATAAGCCATACACTTTGGCCTGATAGAATTTCTAGGAACTAATTTGTATTTAATTTAGGTAGAATTTTAGTTTTTTTAATTTATCGTAAATTTGTTTTTGAAAAAAAATTTTAAGCACTCTTCATCCACAGACTGATTGTAAGTATATTTGAGATTTTTTTTTAACCAAGAATAATTAATCATAGGTACGCTTCTTCACCTGAATTTTTTTTTTTTTTTAAACTCATAGTACTTAGCTATGTTTTCATTGGTACGCTTATTAATACATTTTTTTGATGTACCAGAGCTTATTAATAAAATTTTTAAATACATACATTTTGGAAGCTTATGAGCTCTTTACCTGATTCAGTGCAAATTAGTAATGTATTTTAAGATTGAATTTTTATCAGATTGGTCATGCTCATTACAAAAAGGATTATGAAAAATTTTCTAAACCACACCCGGAATAATTCAAAACTTTTTTTTTTATAAAAGCTTTAAATTAGTTTTAATATTGTTGCTCACATCAAAAACGGAATATTTTTAAAGGACAAACTCAGAAAGTAATAGTGTTGTTTGAACTTAGATTTGCAATTAATTTTTTCAAGTTAGAAATGATATATTTTATTATACTTTGTGCTAAACGCTTTGGAACGGAAGTTATTCAAAATTGGTGAACCTGACCCGAATACCAATCTGCCTTGTCATCTCCTAATCGATAAACAAAGACGATTGAGAAGAAGCTCAAAATAAATTTTTTTTCTAAAAAAAAAAGATGTAAATAGCAAAATATAAGTTACATCAATTTAATTTTTTTTAATATTTTGACAGTTTTGAGAAGTTTCATTTTTAAGCAGCTAATATTTAATCACTAAATTTAACTTAATAAGTTTCGAAGAAATCTAAAAAAATAAATAGAAAAATTAATATCATATACTTGTTTTCAGTTCATACAATCAGTAAAAAAAAATGTTTAATTTTTTTAAATAAGTGAATATTTTGACGCATACTGAGCTGAATAAAACAATAGTTGATTTGAAAATTTATAAAATTTGTGTTTACCCGTTTACGTTAGTATACAATATCTGAGGCTTTCCGAAGTGATGTAGCCTACCTATATATAAATCGTGAATTTTTTTCCCAGGGTCTTCTATACACAAAAAAGCAGCCGAATATAGGTCAATGTATTTTTTTTTTTTTTTTTTTTTTTTAACGATAAAGAATTAACGCTTGGTTTTTACCAGTCAATTTTTTCATTTTAAATTAAAATATTTATTTACGTATGAATTTATCTAAATTTATGAAAAAAATAGTCTATGTACGAAAAAAAGCTGCATATTTAAAATTTTTAGCTTTCACAAGGGGATGTTTAACCCATTAAGTCCCAGGATTTTTTAAATTTTTCTTGTACTTTAAGCTCTGGAATTTTGATGAAAACGATAAAAAATATTTTCAAAAAGACCATATACCACTATTGTCGGGTATGCTCTATACGATGGTGTAGTTTAAAAAAATCAAAAATGTAATTTTCAATTGTTAATTAACAAATTAAAAAAAAAAACTCCATTTTTTGCTGCATTTTTTTTTATGAATTTTTTCAGTTGGATTTTTTTTTTTTTCAAAAATGTGATCAGAGGTGATCACAATACTTGAAATTTACGGTAGGATTTTTTTTTTTTTTTTTTAAATATTCTTTAACAAAATGGCGGCCATAAAACAAAGTCGAAAATCTCGAATTTTTCGTTTTATTCACTTGATTCAAAAAATGGTTTTTTATTGTCAAAATTTTTTCAATTGTTTAAATAAATAATGTTTAAACAATTAAAATCAACAATGAATACATCCACATTAGTTCTTTTTTTTGATACATTTCGTTTTTCAGTTGGAAGTTTCCGAATAACTCTGTTTGGGTCACCGCGGACCCTACTAAAATCGTGTAAAAATCACCTCTTATAACCTAACAATGAATATTTTATAAGTATTACAATTTTTATGCTTCTTTGTACAATTATTTTGACTTTTCCAACAAAAAATAGCAGTAAACGTTAAATACTTGTGCGATTTCAAGGAATAAACATGAAAAAAGTGAATAAAACGAAAAATTCGAGACTTTCGACTTCGTTTTATGGCCGCCATTTTGTTAAAAAAGATTTTTATAAAAAAAAAAAAAATAAATCCTACCGTAAATTTCAAGTATCGTGATCACCTCTGATCACATTTTTGAAAAAAAAAAAATAAATCCAACTGAAAAAATTCATAAAAAAAAAATGCAGCAAAAAATTGAGTTTTTTTTTAAATTTGTTAATTAACAATTGAAAATGACATTTTTGACTTTTTTAAACTACACCATCGTGTAGAGCATACCCGAAAATAATGGTTTATGGTCTTTTTGAAAATATTTGTTATCGTTTTCATCAAAATTCCAGGGGTGGAATTCTATATCTAAGGTAGTGTAGCGTAGCGTATTAAGAAAAGGGTTAACGTAGGTTAAGGTAAGGAGTAAAATACGTCAAGTAGAAAACGATATATGGAGCGATTAAAAAAAAAAGTTAATCAATTAAATTAGGTTAAAAAAGAAAATTTAACTCTATGATTATGTAATGAAATGATATTTAGAAATATAAAAATATGTTGTAATTAATCAAATTTAACCTAAAAATTTTTCTCGATTTTGCAAATAATTTCAAAAAGGTAACGACGTGATAAAATCTTGTTTGTAAAAAATTTGTAGCTGTAAGGTAATATTATTTGCTGAAATTAATGATTAATCAATTAAAAAAATATTGAAGAAATTTTAGATTAATTTATTTAAAAAAATTTATAGTACTATTGTATTATTTTTTGAACAAATATGAAAAAACAAATTATATTTTGAATGTTAAACATTTATATTAATTCATAAGTTTAAAAAATGAAAATTAATATTACAAGTTACGGAGCTAAATAAATATAATTTATATCTAGTAATTATGGATTAATATTAATGTTTAACATTAAAAATATAATTTGTTTTTTTATATTTATTCAAAAAATAGTACCATAAATTTTTTTAAATAAATTAATCTAAAATCTCTTCAATATTTTTTTCATTGATTAATCATTAATTTCAGCAAATAATATTACCTTACAGCTACAAATTTTTTACAAACAAGATTTTATCACGTCGTTACCTTTTTGAAATTATTTGCAAAATCGAGAAAAATTTTTAGGTTAAATTTGATTAATTACAACATATTTTTATATTTCTAAATATCATTTCATTACATAATCATAGAGTTAAATTTTCTTTTTTAACCTAATTTAATTGATTAACTTTTTTTTTTAATCGCGCCATATATCGTTTTCTACTTGACGTATTTTACTCCTTACCTTAACCTACGTTAACCCTTTTCTTAATACGCTACGCTACACTACCTTAGATATAGAATTCCACCCCAGAGCTCAAAGTACAAGAAAAATTTAAAAAATCCTGGGACTTAATGGGTTAATTATTGTCATTTAAATTTTTTTACGCATTTTTGTTAACTTAGTATTCCATATTAAATTACTAAATTTAGTAATAAATAAAAATAGAATGTACACTGTTTTATTTTGACCATCGGCATGTGTATTTCTAGAAGAGCGACAAACTTTCAAACGTGCTTAAAATTTACACAGCGATTCTAAAAAAAGTGTCAAATCGTTGTAACCCACTCTTGTGCTAAAGGGGGCAGTACATATAAGGGTCTCGGCCAAATTTTCATATGCTGATTGCTGTAATATGACGAAAATGAATGAATTAATGGCGATGACTGCATAATTTTTTACTTTTTAAAAATCTTTTTTTTTCCAAAAGCCTCAGAATTATATTGGAGTAAGAAAACTTAAAATTTCTATTTTTACTTCACCATCAGAGACTCAATTTTGAAGCTATAGTTTTTTGTGATTTAAAAAACTCAAGGTTATCTGTTATAGCCAGCATAGATCGATTGTATAAGAAAAGTAATATTCTGTTTGTATCGTATGAAAATTAAATAAACATTTTTTGGCATAAAATTTTGAAATTCACTAATTTTTCTAACAATAAAGTTTTATATTTTATTTTTGATTAGCACTCGATTTTTTGTCAAAGTTATTTGGTACTAACAGGAATTTTTGCTTGTTAATAAAACAAATTAAAAATTAAAATAAAATAAAAATCTCGTAATAAAAATTTTTATCTTAGAATTTTTGGTCGTTACATCATTATTAATATTATCTTTTGAAATGAAAACCTAAATTTTTGTTTCTAAGACTAAAGTCACACCTGTATAAATTTTTCTTTAATTAAGAGACCCTTGATTATTCAATTGATTAACAGATATTATGTTTTAAGTATATGCAAGCTAGTCATTTATTTATTTATTTAATTATTTATCATCATCAACGGACATTAATGTCTTTTAGTACATAATTAATTTATATATATATTTAATCAATAACAACTTTCTGATCATTCAAGTTTCAAAAATTTTGTTTTAATATCTTTTTTAAATAAAATAATATAATTACAATTTCATAGTCATCATAATTTTTTTTTTTTTTTTTTATTTAAACAAGAGCGTAAATAATTTAGTTTGAAAAATATAATTATCAAATTTAAACTTATTACATTTATATCAAAATCAACCTAGAGTTATACAACTTAGTAGATTGAGCTTTAGTATTAGATTTAAATTGCATAATTTTAATTCATCAAAGAACTTGAATAGACTACTGTATTTTGAATTACAAAAAAAAAAAAAAAGAAAAAATTATTCAGAGATTATTCGAGCCTCAAAATACGTAAAACATAGTTTACGTTCCAGTTGCCTTTTAGAGTCAGCAACTCCTGAAATTCTTACCCTGATCCAAATTTAAAGTTTTCACACAGTACTAACACTTAAAAAAAGATCGTCCCTAAAAATCAAATCATTGAATTGTAAAAAAAAGTCCCGCAGGTAAAAAAAGTTGAGGCAGAAAAGTTGATTTTCATTAGTAACACTGTATTAGGAATCAGCACCGCGCCCCCAGAAGCATCAGCAGCGGCAGCAGCGTGCGTTTATTTAGAATTTTTGGAGCTTGGCGACTTCTCTCTGACCTGGCCTTTAATGACCACGCAGAGAGCCACCGCTGAGAATTTTTTTTTCGAATTCACGCAACATCGGAGCTTTTACGCGATATGACGCGTCAGGCCACCCCACGGCTATTCTCGACTCCTCGCCCAGAAACGGCAAGCAAGCTTTCGATAAAATAAGAGGAGATACGGGGGAGAAGAGGATGAGATTTTTTCTCTAAACAATGCGATACGAGGGGACTCCCACCGCCGCCAGAATCAGCACCGGCCGCGAAACGAATACGCGCCCGTCCGTGTGTGTGCGTGGGGCGCGGGCGAGCGCAGCGCGTTAAATCTAGCTTCGTTTTAATTTGGTTTGGTCCGCGATGATCCAAAAGAGGCAAGCCTTTTTCGTGCCAGACGTACCAGAGTCCCGTAAATATGCGGGGGCGTGTGAACCTTCTCTTAAAAGAACCCGGCCCGTACTTCTGAGCCGCAGACGCTACTTCACTCTGTCTCGTGCACGGTGAGTACAACACCTCCTATACAATCTTCCTTTTCACATTTATTCCTATCTTTTTTTTTCTTTCTTTTTTTTTTTTCAAAGTTCCTCTTGATAACTTTTAAAATTTTCTACAAGTTTTTTTTTGATAAAAGTGATAAAAAGTGATCCGAGGATTTCAAACGGTTGTGAATCGGCAGTGCTTTCGGACTTTTTTTTAACGGATTTTAATAAGTATACGGTACGAATTTTTAAAAATCAGCGCCAAAGTTTTGAATTCGTGGAACGAAAAGTGAACTCGATTCGGAGAAATTTTTTTTTTTTTAAACAAATATTTAAATCGTGATAAAAGTGAATTTTGATCAATAAATTTGAATATCTTTGGATGAAAAATTGTACAGCTTAATTTTTCAAACTAATTTTCTAGTTTGTAAAAAATTTTTTTTATAACTTTTAAAATTTTAGTTAAATTCGTGAATACAGTGAAATTTTGGTTAATTATGTTCAAAGTTTGTCAAAGTATTCAAAATTTTTTTAAATAACTATAATTTTTAATGTTTTAAAACGTTTGAAGAAAAAAATCTCAGTTAGAGTTTAGTAAAATTTAATAAGTCTTTTGCTTTCAATTCATTATTTCTTAGAATTTAATTTGTTCAATTAAATAATTTGTATCAAATCACTGTTTAAACGATGTAATATTCGTTGAAAAAATTAAATTTTCAATTTTTATTTCGTGTTACTTAAAGTATTCGTTTATAAAAATCGTTTCGAAACGTGGATATATATAAATTCTCCAGGCGCAGAAAAAAAAAAAAAAAAACCGGGAAACCATGGTAAAAACAGTAGCTATTTGTAAAACGAAATTTTTCGTGTTAAAATCAAGAGGGGGAAAGCGAGGGTTACGAAAAAATCAAAGTATCGGTTAAAAATAAAAATTATGAGCCGCCTCCCGCATACGTTACCATATATGTACTCGTCTAAAAATACCCACCCCTACAACGACTTCAAGTCATAAGATTGCTATGCGGGATTTTCCGGTCGGATGTGAGCTTGGGTCTAGAGAAAATCAAATTTATTTTTTTTACTTCAAAATAAATTTTTATTTCCGGTAACAATTTTTTTTTTTTTTTCTTTACTTTGTCGGTATTGTTATTTTACCTTTACCTGCATTTAAAAGATTCAGCTTTATAATTTTCTTAAGTTTACAACTTTTCAATTTGTTATTTTAATACATTGAAATAAATAATTATTTTATTTGAAAAGATTTTATTTTATCGAGGATTTGATATTAACATTTTAATTTTGTTTTCAAAATCTTTATATTTTTTATTATAATTGAATTTAATAATCATGCATTCGATTTCGGCATAATTTTTAATTTTTCAACTGGAAGCTATCAAAGTAATAATTTTTTAAATCTTCGCAATAAGTTTTTAAAACATTTTATTAAAAAATTAATTTCTCTGATACGAATTTGATTGGAAATTTTTTAGTATTTAAAATATTGAATTATATAAATTATTCATTAATTATTTTTTGATTTTATAACTTTTTATGAATTATAGTTTTCTCGAGCATACAACTATTTAAATTGTATTTTTTAAAACTACTTCGTACATAATTAATCGCAATAAACTGAATAGAAATCATCTTTCTCTATTGAATTTCAAATCTGCGAAACTTTCTTTGGCGACAGGGAAGAAATTTCGTGGATATGATTTTCAACCTGAACAAAAACAATATCCGTTTGGTCTACGGTAATTCCAAAAATTTATAAATTAAATTGTTTTTGTTATAATCTTTCTTATTTTCGCTTATCAAATCGTGTTCGTATCAGTCGAATTTTTTTTTCGTCCAAACAAAATGCACGAAAATTACATAAAAATTAAATTTCCTGTTCCCGCACCTTTCCCGTCTAAGTAAAATAATCCAGGTAAAAGATTAAACGTAAATAAATTTATTTTTCTTCTGTTTCCAGATAGACATAAAGAAAACCCAAAAAAACCAAAATGTGTGACGACGAAGTTGCTGCCCTTGTCGTAGACAATGGATCCGGAATGTGCAAGGCCGGTTTCGCCGGTGACGACGCACCCCGTGCCGTCTTCCCCTCGATCGTGGGTCGCCCACGTCACCAGGGTGTCATGGTCGGTATGGGACAGAAAGACAGCTACGTAGGTGACGAGGCCCAGAGCAAAAGAGGTATCCTCACCCTGAAATACCCCATCGAGCACGGTATCATCACCAACTGGGACGACATGGAGAAAATCTGGCACCACACCTTCTACAACGAGCTCCGAGTAGCCCCAGAAGAGCACCCAGTCCTCCTGACCGAGGCTCCCCTGAACCCCAAAGCCAACAGGGAAAAGATGACCCAGATCATGTTCGAAACCTTCAACAGCCCGGCCATGTACGTCGCCATCCAGGCCGTCCTCTCCCTGTACGCCTCCGGTCGTACCACCGGTATCGTCCTGGACTCCGGAGATGGTGTTTCCCACACCGTCCCCATCTACGAAGGTTACGCCCTTCCCCACGCCATCCTCCGTCTGGACTTGGCTGGTCGCGACTTGACCGACTACCTCATGAAGATCCTCACCGAGAGAGGTTACTCCTTCACGACCACCGCTGAGCGTGAAATCGTCCGTGACATCAAGGAGAAACTCTGCTACGTCGCTCTGGACTTCGAGCAGGAAATGGCCACCGCCGCCGCCAGCACCTCCCTCGAGAAGAGCTACGAACTTCCCGACGGTCAGGTCATCACCATCGGTAACGAGAGGTTCCGTTGCCCAGAAGCCCTCTTCCAGCCTTCCTTCCTGGGTATGGAATCGTGCGGTATCCACGAGACCGTGTACAACTCCATCATGAAGTGCGACGTCGACATCCGTAAGGACCTGTACGCCAACAACGTACTGTCCGGTGGTACCACCATGTACCCCGGTATTGCCGACCGTATGCAAAAGGAAATCACTGCCCTCGCCCCGTCCACGATCAAGATCAAGATCATCGCTCCCCCCGAGAGGAAGTACTCCGTATGGATCGGTGGTTCCATCCTCGCCTCCCTGTCCACCTTCCAACAGATGTGGATCTCCAAACAGGAGTACGACGAATCAGGTCCCGGAATCGTCCACCGCAAGTGCTTCTAATCTGTTTCCTTTTAAGTTATTTTCCAAAACAAACCTACCCCTCTCCTACCCTCTACTCTACTCTACTCTCCTTTTGGTTACGTTCAAATTTTATTATTATTTATGTATTTATGCTTTTAAAGTACTCATCATTTTTTGTATTTAAGAAGTTTTAAGTACCATCTACTGAAAAATTATGAACAATCGCAACCATCAACACAATGTCGACGAAATTCTGAGGATACAAATTTTTCATTTTGTCTAGTACGCAAATTGTATTTAATTTTATCCTTACATTTTCTCTTCTGTTATTTATTTAATTTATTTTCGGCAAAATGTAATTTTTTAAACATGATTATTATCAATTTTTTGTACATAAGCTTATACTTCAAAAATAAATGTTACTTTATGTAATAATTGAAAAAAAAAAAAAAAAACAACAACACTGTTTAAATGTAGTTGTGATACATCAACCCTATACGTCCTACAAGCCTTGTGTATGACGACAGGCATACACGAATCATGTTTTGTAAAATATACATATATTATTAAATTAAATAAATTTTTTCATATCTTAGCTTTGTTTTCAAAATATTATTTATTCATTTCAATCAGATTATTATGATTTTTTTCAAAGACAATTTAAACTTCAGTTTCTTTTGATTTCTTTAACTATTAGAGTCAATTTTTTTATTTTTTTTCTATATTTAAATTTAACTGGAAATTTTGAAGAATCTAGATGATAAATAAATAAGCAAAAAACAAGCTGACGCCGTTGCCAATACGTAAGTTTTGGCACACTTACGAATATTCGGCATTTTTGTTTGAGAATTCATATAAATATACCGCGTTGCGTAATAAATTTCAGTCTGATCTCATTTATGACTATTATTCAATCTTGGTGACGCTGATTTTCGTAACGCGCGAGTTTCATTGATTAATCATTAGATTATTGAATATACGTAAGCGTGATAGTGGAAGTTTGATTTTTAATTTTAAAAATTTTCTCGTTGTATATTTATAGCTATAGCTGCATTTAAAAATAAAACCTGTTCGCATATCTCGAGCTTGCATAATAAAATGAAAAAAAAAAAAAAAAAAAAAACATGATACTCTCTAAAATACAGTGATATACCCTACAAAAAGTGCGGGCTGACCTGTCTTGACGTCCAAAAATAATTTTTAAATTTGGGAACTCGCATAACTCCGAGCCTATCTATTTTTGGAAAATATTCCAACAGAAATATCAAAATATGTATTTAAATTCCTTTCAGACTAATTTGTAAACAATTTTCTCTCATTATTTCTCTTGAATGGAAAAAATTTTCAATTCTTCTATTTAAATTTTTGCTTTATTAAAAAAATAAAAAACGATTCGTACTTGCACTTCCAGAACAAATATTTGAAATCGGTTCGAAAGCTTTTTTCCGGCGAAAGCTCCGAGCTTTGAAAGATGACGAGGCTTCACTATTACGAATATAGAAGCTCTATATTTGTCGGCTCCACCGTGAGTCATTTTGTAAGCGTGAATTAGGAAATCGATGAATCACTTTGTTATTTTATATTATATTTACAAGTTCTATGTTTATCTTTTTTTCAAACGCTGTTCTACATTCAAATATTGACTATTGCCAAAAGTTTTAAAAAATCAACACAATTTTACATATTTTGAATAATACAAGCTCAACAATTTTATTACTAATGGTGTACAACAAATTTTTTGCAGACTTAATTTATTAAAAAATATAATTAATTTACATTTCATATACATTATTTAAATAAATTAACTGATTTAAGAATTTGCTTTATTGTAGATAAAGTTTGTGGAACTGATTCAGAAAAATCGTTAAGTTTAACTTTTTATTTACGGTTTATGCACTGAAAAAAACAATGATAAAGATGAGAAAGTAGTTAAACAATTTTAACAGTAATTCTTATTTGACATATATGTCTATGCACTTCCTCGAAACTCTAAGAAATGAAAAAAAGTGTTTCTGTATAACTGACATTTGTAGTAAGAATATTGTGTGCCATTCTCCAACGTAAAGATCATCAGTGTTATGTAATAAATTAACACCAGTGATAAACTTTTATAAAACTTCTCTTTACTAATTTATTACAATTAGTCTTAACTTACTGACTTATGATTAAACTAATTGATTATTTATATGTTTAGTTTGTTTTGGTTAACATTAACTATTTTTATATTATTTTTGGTATACTTACTTATTATTATTTTAACTTTTTAACTACATATTTTGTATATTTTTGACTACTTACCATGAATTTATTGATATGCAATTTTTTTATTCAATGATGAAAAAAATTTTCCATGTATTATGAAATAAATGAATAAATTGATTAACCAATAAATAATAAAGGGGGTATAGTCGAAATTTATATGAAAAATGTAGTATAAACAGCGTAGAGAAAAATTTTTTTAAAATAAATTGCAAAAATTAAAATAAAAAGAAACTAATTTTATTGAATATAAATATTTTGTATTACAAAAAGTAAACAATCCACAGGTATTTAAAGAGCGCATGGTTAAAAAAATTGTTTATACATAAAGTACACTTTCACCTATTTTGATAGTTGGTAAAATATGTTATTACTTTTTTTGTTTTTTTTTTAGTAACAGTAAAAATATTTTTGAAGGCCTTATAAAGTAGGTGGCCTACCTACACAGAATCAGTGACATATTAAGCAAAGACTGATTTTTTAGGTCTCATAAAAACTTATAACTAAAATTCCGGATTTTTTAAAACTTAGTAAGAAAATGTTTGATATTTTCTTAGTTAAAGAAGATTTAAATATTATCGGGCTCAAAAGCAAATATCAGGATCTGTACACGCGCAAATATAATAATTTTTCTTGTGTATACTAGTCTGCATTAGGAATTATTATCAGCTTAATTAGAGTTTTAAAAAAATTTTTATTTTATGATTCTTGTAAATAGAAAAATATTGAATGAAACGATAGGGTAAAATTTACAATCTGAAAAATGTACCTTTAAGGTTTATATTTATAAATATTAAAAACAACATGAAGAAATAAACGTTATAAATCGTTCAAATTTTAGAACTTTTTTTTTTTTTTTTAATTAATGAATTAATTATGAATAAAATATCAAGACTAATGAAATAAATTTCTTAATCACGCGCAAAAGGTAGGTAGCCGATGATCATTTATTTTAATTAAAATTCGAAATAAAAGAAAATCAAAAATTTATCGATCGGTTGGTAGCAATGGCCGACAAAACTTGCTTTTCCGTTGCTAATAACTTCACGATTGTTTTGCTACTTATAGAGCCATTAAAAGTTAGCACTGAAGTTTGTCCGTGCCTTACAAAGGCTTGTGGCGCGGATATTTTCAATTTTATTCTTGTAGTATTATGAATTATTTTTGTATTATTTATATTTAACTCTTAGTTGATTAAAAAACTAAGTTCATCAAATATTGAAAATGACATCTTATGTTCAAAACTTTTCATTGGATACCGACGATGACACCTCCAAAGTCTGTGATATCAGGTTAGCTAATTCATTTTAATTTTTAGCTCATAAGTTTAAAATTACCTTATTTTTAATACAATTAAAAACATTTTGTACAGTAATTTAGAAAATTTAGAACAATCCTTACAACAAGATGTGAGTCTGATAAATCTTACATGTCCTATGTGCTGCGGAGAGACTTTTACAGATCCTGAAGCTTTGAAACACCATTTACTTAACATGACTGACAATTTGTATTGCCCGAGCTGTTCATTAAGAACATATTCAATTGCTGCTTTGATTCAACACTTGGACTGCTGTGGGAAAAAAATTTTTGATCAAGAAGAGTTACAGCAAACAGAATTTCAAGAAAAAAATTCTGATCAATTACAGATACATAATTGTGCCAGTGATCAAAAGAGCCGAGAAGATATATTAATGGTAAATTTTGTATGTTTTTAAGGGCTCTTAAGAGTCAGGTATTATTTTATTTACAGGATGAAAATGAAGTTACTATGAATGAGGGTTTTTTAGCAACTGTTAATGAAGAGGGTATCATGATGGTTGGTGAAGGCAGAACAATTCAAGTTGATGAAAATGGTTAATATGAGTTTTCATTTAACTAAAATTTTATGATAACCCCATTTTTAACAATTTCTTCACTGTTGTTTGGACAAACAATTTTTTATTTTTAAGAGTTTAGTAATTTATTTGTATAAAAATCAAATTTTTCAGGTGATATTCAAGTTGTAGAAAAAATGAACTCAGCAACACAAGAAATCATGCAATTCGAAAATTGTGATCAAGATAATGATCAAGTAAAAGAGGACCAAATTTTTACTTCAACAAATAATTTAGAAGATACTGACTCATTTACTTGCAATCAACAGAATAGATCTTTTTTAAGTTTTCCGGACACCCAAGAAATGCTTGATGACAATGAAGCAGCAGCATTGATAAACATATCACAAGTCAATAATTTACAGTTCAATGTTGATGTATTAAAAGTAAAAAAAGAAGAATTCAAAGTAGTAAATGAAGAAGAGGTATGATTTTTATAATTTTAAAAAATTAATTAGAAAAACTACTAAAATGAATCCTGAAAATGATTGCTTAATCTACATCAATTTATCAAAACAAGTTTCAATAAATATTTGCACCTAATGATTTTAATAATGTATATACATGTTCTTAGGAATCTGATATTGAATACAATTGCAGTACTTGTGGCATGAGTTTTAATTCGGTAATGGATCATATTAAACAGTATCATGATGGACAAGAAGTTGTGCTTGAAATGGCTGAACAGCAGCTTAATGAATTAAGATCTGCTGAATCATTATCTCAAACTACTCTTATAGAAACATTGCCTGCTGAGACAGCGAATGAAAACATTATTCAGACTACATCAAATACTATGAAACAAAGACAATCAATGAACACTCTAAGAACTGAAGAATGTGTTGACAATGATGGAAAGTTATATACTAGGAAAGTTGTTCAAATTGAAAGATTTTGGGACCGCACTCCAGTCACTCTTTCTGCAACAAAAGCTCCTATGATTGAAAAATTTTTTTCAAATGTTGAAGGTGTCAAGGTAAAATCCTGCTTTTTTTTTTTTTTAAATTCAAACTTCTCCCTCACAAATTAAAAACTAAAATATTCTATTTTAACCACAGGTCAGAGATAAAAGTGTCACTGTAGCACCAACTCGAATGTACAGATGCAATCAATGTTTAGAGCAATTTGCTAAGCTGGGCGACTTTCGTGTTCACGTGTGCCTTCAAGGAAACAATCAATGTGAACAGTGTGATCTCAAATTTGCAACCACAAAAGCATTGCAATTACACATGCGTGTCCATGGAAACAGTGGCTTTGCTAATCAGAAATTATTTTTATGCACTGTTTGTGGTACAGAATTTTCAACCCACAAAAGTTTAAGATTACATTCTCGAATGCATGCACCAGTCAGAGCCCGACACGTTGACGCGCCTGAAGGAACTGAAGAAGAAACTTTTGTTTGTAATGAATGTGGTGGGTTTCATTCTGACTATTATTTTTTTTTTATTTAAATATTAAAACATTCAATTTCATTCAAATTTCAAATCATTGGAGAAGCTGTATTAATCCAGAATTTTAGATCTTATATGAAATTATTTCCAATTTAAAATCAATTTGTTTGAAACCTCTTCATTGTAATAAAATTAATTTATTTTATTGGATGTATAATAAGTTTTATTTTTTTTATAAACTTTAGGTACAACTTTATCAGAATCTTATAGATCAGCACACATGGCATTGCATGCTGGAGAAACAATTACATGCACGGTTTGCAATCGTAAATTCGATTCTGAAGACAGCCTTTTGATGCATGCAGCAGTTCATACTGAACTGAATGGATTTAATACGTTGAATGAACCAATTTTAATGTTGGCGCAAGCTACACAAGATAACATTCAGGACCCATCATTAACTAGCAGTAGTAACAAAACTGTATTGGTTTCAACTGGTGCAACAAATGCAGAATCTATTGATGGGCAAAATCAAAAACCATATCAGTGTCAACATTGTGGACGCAGATTTACTAGACCCCATGAAAAAGTGAAACATGAAAGAATTCATACTGGTGAAAAACCACACTCTTGTGAGGTGAATATTATTTTTCAACTGCTCAAAAAAGCCAATTCTTAAATTGATTTATGCTTCAGTTTAAAAAAATTTACTTAAAAAACTAGTGCATCAAACGAAGGGTTTGGCAATTAATTTTCACATTATTCTTTTTTTGTGAGATTTTCAAAAATAAATTATTTTTTAATTTACATTAATTTTCGAAATAATGAAAGTGGTGTTTTAGTTATTATGATATTATAATAATTCATAAAATAAAAATTCTTATTTTTTAAAAGTTAACTTCAAATTTACTTTATGAATTGAGATATATGCATAAATTTTATAAAAGTTATTTATTATTTCAGGTATGTGGTAAAAAATTTCGAGTATCTTATTGTTTGACTCTACACATGCGCACTCACACGGGAGTTCGTCCATATGAATGCCAGCACTGTGGTAAACGTTTTAAAGCTTCTTCGGTATACAATCATCATCTGTTGACTCATGGAGATGAGCGCGCGTACACTTGTCCTTATTGCCCGAAAACTTTCAAAACTCGTGTTCAGTTGGCTGGACATAAGAACAGCCACACAAAGCCGTTTCGGTGCACCGAGTGCTCGAGACCTTTTGCCTCATTGTACGCTGCTCGCGCTCATATACAAACTCATAAAAAGGATAATAATCTTAAGTTCAGTTGTAATATTTGCGGTGCCTCATACGGACGAGCTTTTGCTCTTAAAGATCATCTCAAGCAGCATGAAAATCATTTATCAGCACCGTCAGAGGGATTAAGAGACGGAGAAATTCCTGATGATATTTCAAGTTTCATTCTAGCTGAAAATGATGACATTGATGAGGAGGACCTTATTGTGCCTTCGTCAAATGATTGTGATTCAATCCAGACTGAACTTAATGATATGAAATGTGATATTCTTCAGTAATTTGAGAGACTGATTTGTAATAGATAAAAGAATGTAAACAAATTTTTTTTATGTAAAAGTATTACATAAATTTAAACAACTTTAAGTAAATAAATTTATAACTCAGATCTATCAATTATACTTGAACTGTGAGAGATAAAAGAAAGATTTATTTCTGTAAAAATTAATGCTGTGTTAAAAAATAATAATTGAAAAAACATTCCAGAAATATTATTTAAATTATTGCTGGATGTCAAGTATTTAAGGGAATTTAACATCCTTTTACTCAACTGGATCATAGTAGCAGTAACAAAAAGTAGCAGTTCCTCAGACAGTTGTGATTGTTTATTTTTTAGTTAATAAAATAAAATAATTATTGTTAAAAAAAAATATTGTAAATACTATAATAGATTGATTGCATAGACTTAAATATTTGAATCAGCTATTGTTGAAAAAAAGTTATTAAATCGTTATTTCATGAAATAAATATTTTAAAACAAAGCATGTTCTTATAATTTATTCTTGATATTTTGAATCAAAAAACATACACTATACATTTAATTTTGAAGAAAAAAAATTTATTATTTTTTTAATACACCTAAACGTTTAAAAATATGTATATTTTAAAAAAATTTTAATTATACTACTATATCAATCAAAAAATTTTGGTATAAATTTGTTGTTAATAATTTAAATAACTATTTAAAATTTTTTATGTGAAAGTACTACATAAATTTAAACACTTCCTATGCCTATAGGATAATCGAACTTTTTGGAAGGCATCACATTGGGACGCCACTGATGCGGCATCAGTGACGACTGACGTCCCATTGCGTCCCATGGGCTACGTTTCCTGAGTTTTCCGTGTTTTCTTCTTTTGGAAAAGGTCGGCCTCGGGTGACCTCGGGTCTTTTCGGTGCCGTATTTAATACAATCAAGGTAGTTATTAGTGTAATTAAATGTTTTTAAACAAATAATTTATTAGTGCAGTAAATAAAAAATTACTTTAACTATTAAAATTAATTTATTGAATTAATTTCGTTGATTTTTGAGATTACCTTCTGACTGTGAAATAACTTTTTCCTTTTTTTTTCAATAAATATTAAAAAAAATTAAATAATTACAGTGATTTAAGTGTGGGGAAATAAAAAAGTGAAAAAAAGTTTATTAATTATCGAATATGTTGCATGAAATTAATTTAAGCGAACCTAACCTAACCTATGTGTATTAACTTCTTAATTAATCATTGATTTTATTGATTTTTTTAAACGAGTGCTAGGCTCGAGTAAAATTTGATAATTTTTTTTTGCTAAAATACATTGAGTTAGATTTTTAATTTCAGTTATTGCATAGTGAATTGCGTACCGTCTTAACACGCGGTCCGCGAGCGGCTGTAATGGTGAAGATGCTCTTCGGATAATTTAAGCAAAAGGGAGCTAGAATTTTTTTATATTATTTCCTAAGCCGTATTAAATTATAGAAACTAATAAAGTCATATATTCTATTCAATAGTTTCAAACAATACAAAAATTTGAATCATTTTGCATATAAAATTTTATTTTTGGGTTTCAGAATCTTTAAAAACATCAGACTATTATTTTGACTTATCTATTAATCTATTCATTGAAAATTTTTATTTTCCAGACTAATCATGGCTGACGAATGGCAGGTTGAACCAGTGGCTGACTCTGGGGCACCAGTGTCTTCATACCCTGAACTACCAGAGATTAAATTATTTGGAAGATGGAACTGCGATGATGTCCACATCAACGACATGTCCCTGCAGGATTACATTGCAGTAAAAGAAAAGCATGCAAAGTTTATTCCTCATTCTGCTGGACGTTATGCAGCCAAACGGTTCCGTAAAGCACAGTGCCCTATAGTAGAACGCCTTACAAACTCCCTTATGATGCATGGTAGAAATAATGGAAAAAAATTGATGGCTGTGCGCATTGTCAAACATGCATTCGAAATCATCTATCTTCTAACTGGAGAAAATCCATTACAGGTACATAATTGTATTTATTTTTGAATATAAAATCATTAAATTCTTATTTGATTTTAAAATTTAATTTTTAGTAAGTAACTTGAAGTACTTCTCTTTAGTTGGATAAGTTTGTTCTTTATTAATTTTTTTCATTTCAACAATCAGTATTTATGTTATTATTATTATTTTTATTTAATTGATATTAGTTTTGAATGTATAATTAGTATTATAATTATTTTACTTGTCAATATTAAAAATAATACATTATTCATATTTTACCTATTTTATAGTAGAAGAGGTGTTACTTTGTTCAATTAAAACTTCTTACTTTTGTTTGTTAAAAACTCCATGTAATTCTAATTTTTCAAGATTTGCACTCACCTTAAAACCTCTTGACTAATTACTATATTATAAAAAAATTCAACTGATCAAAATATTTTATCAGTAAGTTTTACATAAATGTTTTTTAAATTAAAAAACTGATCTCTATAATATAAATTTTTTACTCAATTATTGAAAAAAAAAAAATTATGCAGGTCTTGGTAACAGCTATTATCAACTCCGGACCTCGTGAAGATTCGACGAGAATCGGAAGAGCCGGTACTGTAAGACGACAGGCTGTCGACGTATCACCTCTTCGTCGTGTAAACCAGGCTATCTGGTTGCTTTGCACTGGAGCACGCGAAGCTTCTTTCCGTAACATCAAGACAATCGCCGAATGTTTAGCCGATGAGCTTATTAACGCTGCTAAAGGTTCATCCAACTCATTTGCAATCAAAAAGAAGGATGAACTCGAAAGAGTTGCCAAATCCAACCGTTAATCGTCTAAAATAAGGTTATTTCAACCATGAGTTCACAACAACAGCTACTTTCATCAAAATGACCTCATAAGTGAAAACTTCTAATTACATTTCATAAATGTAAATATTTTTTTAATTTCCAAATAAAAAATTTTTTTTTTAAAGTATTTTATAATAAAAATTTTCATTTAATTATTCCAAAACAATTTTAAATATGTAGTTATAATTTAGCATAAAACAATAGTTTTTATATCACATAATTTTATAATTAATTGATGGTAAATTAAAATTGTTTTACAAAATTGTTTTTTCTCATTATTAAATTTTATTTTAAATGAAATTATTTGATTTGCCCTACACAATATACAAACACTAATTAATCGTAATTATAAATTTTTTATTAAATTATACAACTAAAGTTAAATTAAAATTTTTGAACTCATACTATCAGAAAATTTACACTCTAAATAAAACCAAAGAATTTTATAAAAAAATTTATCGAGCACTTTGATACATACAGATTAATTAAACGAAATTTTTGATGAGATTACAGGATAGTTTACAATAGAGATGATACATTTTTTGTTTTTTTAAATAATTTTTTTTTTTTTTTTTTTAATACATTTAAATATAGTTTTTAACTCAATAATCACTTGACTAGCACGTATATAAAAAGCATTATTAATAGGATAAAAATTCTATGGTCTAATTTTTATTTTTAATCTTTATTAGTCAGCTTTTTAGACATTGTTACAATAAATTTATTTTATTTGATTATATAAATTGATTTTACTTATTGATTTTTTGTAATAAATATTTAGGAGTAGATTTCATCCTTTCAAAAACTCCAAACTTCAGAACTGTAACTATTGGGACTTGGAAGAATACAAAAATAATTTTTGTTTAAATCATCAGTTTAAGATTTTTTTAAATAAATTAATAAATATTTTAAAATATAATATGCAGTGATGTTTCCAAAAAATTATTTGGATCATTGTTTTACTGAGTGTTCAGAAATGAATTTTTCACAAAATTAATTAAAAATTTTAAACTACAAGTAGAAAAAGCAACTTTTAAATAACTGTTTAAATTTAAATAATTTTTGAATTTGAACTGAAAGGTGCAGTATCCAAAGAAACGAATTAACACTAGCATAATCGAACTTTTCGCAAGGCAACAGTGGCGACACTGTCTGTGTCTCGGTCTTTTGGAAAAGGTCGGGTCTTTTCGGTGCCGCGTTAAGCGACAATCAAGGTAGTTATTAGTGTAATCAAATGTTTTTAAGTAAATAATTTATTAGTGCAGTAAATAAAAAAATTAACTTAACTATTTGTATTAATTTTATGAATTAGTTTCGTGCAACCCACGCAATTTTATAAATTAAATTCAATTGAAAAGTTGTTTTTTGAGGTTATTTTCTGACTTTAAGAAATAACTTTTTCCTTGTTGTTTTTTTAATTAATATAGGTATTAAAAAAATGTTTCAACTAAGAAAAATTAAATAATTAAAGTGATTTAAGTTTGGGAAAATAAAAAAGTGAAAAAAAGTTTATTAATTATCGCATATGTTGCATGAAATTAATTTAAGCGAACCTAACCTATGAGTTTTATTTTCTTAATTAGGCTTTTGCACTTATGACGTCACAAGACTCATTGATTTTTTGAATCAAATGCTAGGATCACGTAAAATTTTATAATTTACTTTATTATTCTTGCTACCTAAAATACATTGAGTTAGATTTTTAATTTCCGCTATTGCATAGAGAGTCGCACCGTCTTAACACGTGGTCCGCGAGCGGCCATTTTGGTAAAAACGCTCCTCTGATAATTTGAACATAAAGAGCTAGAAACTTTTTATTTTATTTTCCAAGCCGTATTATATCATAGAAATTAATAAAATCATATATTGTATTCAATAGTTCTGTTCAAACTATACAAAAATTTGAATCATTTTACATATAAAATTTTATTATTGGGTTTCAGAATCTTTAAAAACATTAGACTACTATTTTAACTTAACTATTAATCTATTCATTAAAAATTTTTATTTTCCAGACTAATCATGGCTGACGAATGGCAGGTTGAACCAGTGGCTGACTCTGGGGCACCAGTGTCTTCATACCCTGAACTACCAGAAATTAAATTATTTGGAAGATGGAACTGCGATGATGTCCACATCAACGACATGTCCCTGCAGGATTACATTGCCGTAAAAGAAAAGAATGCCAAGTATCTTCCTCATTCTGCTGGACGTTATGCAGCCAAACGATTCCGTAAAGCACAGTGCCCTATAGTAGAACGCCTTACAAACTCCCTTATGATGCATGGGAGAAATAATGGAAAAAAATTGATGGCTGTGCGCATTGTCAAACATGCATTCGAAATCATCTATCTTCTTACTGGAGAAAATCCATTACAGGTACATAATTGTATTTTTACTTGTTAATATTTAAAATAATATGTTATTCATATTTTACCTTTTTTATAGTAGAAGAGGTGTTACTTACTAGGAGAGGACCAGGCCTTTGGGTCATGGATTTGGCTCAAACTTGGTATATGGGCTCCAAATATGCCAAAAAGAAACCTCCAAGTGTCAGTTTCTCTGAATGGGCCTTTTAAAGTCATGTTCCCTCTACACCCCATGCTAAAAAATCATCATTTTATCAGCATTTTTCAATAAAAAGCTGTTTTTGACCTGATTTTCAAAAAAAGATTGCTCAGACCCTATTACACCTACAGAATTCCGGAACCTCGCATTTTTTTTTGTCTTTCCAAGTACTTTTTGAAAAAAATTATTTGAGATTTTTTTTTTATGTATTAGACCATGTAAAATTGAGATATTTAAAATGAAAAAATGACGAAAAACATCGTAATTTTACATGGTCTAATACATAAAAAAAAAATCTCAAATAATTTTTTTCAAAAAGTACTTGGAAAGACAAAAAAAAATGCGAGGTTCCGGAATTCTGTAGGTGTAATAGGGTCTGAGCAATCTTTTTTTGAAAATCAGGTCAAAAACAGCTTTTTATTGAAAAATGCTGATAAAATGATGATTTTTTAGCATGGGGTGTAGAGGGAACATGACTTTAAAAGGCCCATTCAGAGAAACTGACACTTGGAGGTTTCTTTTTGGCATATTTGGAGCCCATATACCAAGTTTGAGCCAAATCCATGACCCAAAGGCCTGGTCCTCTCCTTGTTAGTTCAATTTAAACTTCTTATTTTTGTTTGTTAAAAACTCCATGTAATTCTAATTTTTCAAGATTTACACTCACCTTAAAATCTCTTGAATAATTACTATATTATAAAACAACTCAACTAATCAAAATATATTATCAGTAATTTTTATATAAATAAATGTTTTGTAGATTAAAAAACTGATCTCTATAATATAAATTTTTTACTCAATTATTAAAAAACAAAATTTCTGCAGGTCTTGGTAACAGCTATTATCAACTCCGGACCTCGTGAAGATTCAACGAGAATCGGAAGAGCCGGTACTGTAAGACGACAGGCTGTTGACGTATCACCTCTTCGTCGTGTAAACCAGGCTATCTGGTTGCTTGTCACTGGAGCACGCGAAGCTGCTTTCCGTAACATCAAGACAATCGCCGAATGTTTGGCCGATGAGCTTATCAACGCTGCTAAAGGTTCATCAAACTCATACGCCATCAAAAAGAAAGACGAACTCGAAAGAGTTGCCAAATCTAACCGTTAATCGTCTGAAATAAGGTTATTTCATCTATGGGTTCACAAGAACAGCTATTTTGACTGGTTCCTACAACCAGTCAATTTTCTATGCATAATTGCATAATACCAGTCAATTTTCTAAGCAATGTAATTGCATAGAAAACAAATGACCTCATAAGTGAAAATGCCTAATTACATTTCATAAATGTAAATATTTATTTGATTCCAGAATTAAAAAAAATTTTTTTAAAAGTATTTTGTTATGAAATTTTTCATTTAATTTATTCCAAAACAATTTAAAATAGTTATAATTTAGTATCAAACAATAGTTATATATCACATTTTATAATTAATTGATGGTAAATTAAAATTGTTTTAAAAAATTGCTTCTTTTCATTACTAAGTTTTATTTTAAATAAAATTATTTGATTTGCCCTTCACAATATAGAAACACTAATTAATCATCATTATAAATTTTTTATTAAATTATACAATCAAAGTTAAATTGAAATTTTTGAACTTATACTATAAGAAAATTTACACTCTAAATAAAACCAAAGAATTTTATAAAAAAATTTATTGAGCATTTTGATACATACAGATTAATTAAACGAAATTTTTGATGAGATTACAGGATAGTTTACAATAGAGATGATACATTTTTGTTTTTTTAAATAATTTTTTTTTTTTTTTTTTAATACATTTAAATATAGTTTTTAACTCAATAATCACTTGACTAGCATAAATATAAAAAGCATTATTAATAGGATAAAAATCCTATTGTCTAATTTTTATTTTTAATCTTTATTAGTCAGCTTTTTAGATATTGTTATAGTAAATTTATTTTGATTACTCATTTATTGGTTTTTTGTAAGAAATATTTAAGGGTAGATTTCAGTCCATAATCAAGTGAGTTTAAGCTGACCAATACAGACTCAACTTCAGCAATTATTGAAAATGTTTAGTAAAAAAGAATAATATACATAAATTATTAAATGTATGGTTTATTTCGAAGACACCATTTTTCCCATACCGAGAATTTAATTGAGTTACAAAATCATTCTGATCAGAAAATTATAAAAACTACTAAAATGTAAATACATTTTATAACAAATAATAATTTACAAAAAATTTTAATTAATTACACTTTTTTACAATCAAATTTAAAATGAATACTAAATTTATTTAGTAACTTAATGGTATGCAATTATTGTTCTATAACGAAACAAAAATATAACACTACTATAAAAAAGCTTTTTAAAAATAAAATCAAAGGAACCAGTTCCTCAGTTAAAAATAAGTATTGCTAAGACTTTTTTTTACTACTTTGAAACATATTTGGTGTAAATTTTTACATCGATCATGATAAAAAATACAATTGATGATCTTATTACTAATAGTAAACTTGAAAGGTCTTTTATAAAATTTTCAAAAATATAATTTTTTTTTTTTTTTTTTTCGTGTATGACGCAGTTTATTTTTTCATAATCCTGGAATTTACTATCAAACAGGTTACAGAACCTACGATTTTTTTTGCAAGTACTTGTTGCACTGTTCAGTAAATAGTTTTAAATTTGTATCATTAACTGAAAAGTTAAAATTTTATGTTTTGTATCATTTTAGAAATAGTTTGATTGTCTTTGATCAGTCCTATAAAATTAAAGCAAAAAATTGTACTATTAATTTTTTTTCCAGTGAGAACGTTTGCTTTGATTATTTTTATCGTTGCAAATTTAAAATTTTTGATTTCATAAAAAGTTTGTTTCGAAATAAACATTTCTGTTTGGTATTTATTCAAAGAAAGTTTGAAATATAAGTCGACAGTCACGAGTAGTTACCTCGACATCAAGATTTTTAGCAGAAAGTAAAAAATAAATTTTAATAACATTTAAATTGCTCCAAAAAAATTTAAATTTATAAAAATCAGTCTACATAAATTGCTTTAAGAGTTACAGTTCGAATTTTTTCTTTTTGATACATATATTTAATATAAATAGTATTGCCATTAAATTGACCTCACACACTCTACACACTTTTGAAAAATACTTTTGAACTCTACTTCACAAGTTGATGAGATTCTTGTACAAAAATTGATCAATATTTATCTACTCTGATCTACGGTTTTACTTTTACTTTTTTTTTTTTTTTTTTTTTTAATTTTATCTTGTCACTTGACTATGTGAGATTTAGGCAAGTCTCTCATTTGGAGACACAGGTTGAGGCTTATTTATTGAACACTCGTATAATGTTCACTTCTTATCACACGTCTAATACTTGTTCGATTTGTATCTTCGGAAAAAATTAAACCTATAGATAATCCACAACGATAAGAGATATTTTTCTTTTCTCCTTTTCTTCGTTGTTATTATTTTTACGAACGTTGAATCAATATTTTATCATGATTTTTTCATCTAATTTCGATTTTTTAAATCATTTATATGCTATTTTGTAGTATTATAAGTTTTTATCTTTTAAGTTTTATTAATACAAGATACGATACACATACATAAAAAAATCATGTATTAAACGAGAGTACATAATTCTCAAACCCGCTTAAAAGTTTCAAAATTGGTACAAATTTTCAAGAGCTTAAAATTCATACAATTTTTTATTGTTTGTTTATTTTTCAAAACTTCTATGATTATGAATTCCGCGATAGTTTCAGGTTCCTTTCACCCTTGCGTATTGCACTTTATCACTGGTATATTTCTAACGAATATACATTAAAAATGCTAAGCAATGAGTATATGAAAATATAAAAGTCATTACAAGTACATGATCAATCGTTATAAATTACACACACCATTTACATTTAATATTGCGTACGTTATGTTGAATACTCGTCTCAGGAAAAGGTGTAGAGCAAAAAAAATTTAATTAAATTAATTTTCTCTGCCTTCAATTAACACATGGTCGTGACAGTTTAAAATATTTTGACTTTAGAAAGAGCTATGTAAGGAGTTAAAGAAAATAAAAGGCCATTTTTTTTGAAAACTTTTTTTTTCATCTTTATCTCTCAACTATGTAACAACAGAGCGGTGGGTTTACTCTCAGTCCACCGTACGATTCTCTTTTGACTGTTTTATTATAAATAATACAAGTTTTTTGAATACAGAATTTTCGCGACGCGTCGCGGCAGTATGGATAATCAGGATGCCGTGATGTTGTTGCCGTTGGTGATCGCGGCAGTCGGCGTGGTGGTCTTCGGCCAGGCGATCTTCGCGTCTATACGCTTGAACGCGAACAGACAGTGGGAAAGCTCTTGTGGGCACTCTTGATCTCCAAGAAGAGTTTCTGAAATAAATAAATAATATTATTATTGCGAAAAATTGATTATTTAAAAAAAAAAAAAATTGGTTACTCAATATCTTACCTTCTCCTTGGACGAGCTTAAAGAGACCATAATCCTGAGGATTCGTGCATCGGATTTTGTGAGCAAGAATTCGGCAAACGTCGCGAGTATTCATGTTCGGTCGGACTGGCAGTGTTCTGGTATTGAGAGAACCATGCAGTTCGTCTGGTACGAGTACGCGAAGGACTGAAGAACAGTCTGGCGTACCGCAACCCTAATCAAATTCAAAGAATTATTAATATTTCTTTATTTTTTAAATGTATTTTAAAAGCTTGGCATTAAACAAACAAAATAAAATCAATCAAAGCAATGACGAATAACAAACTCTCGAAAATTTAGTTATGCTTGAATATTTATTAAGAAACGGGACTTTCAAGTTGATTAAAAATTACATTTATATAAACTTTGTCTTAAACAATTTTAAACATCCTAATGCCTATTTTCACGGTTTCAAACTAAGTTCATATTCCATTTTTCATTTTTTGCAGTTTTAGATTTTTTATAATATTATTGATAATATAAGGCGATGGTCCAAAAAACATTTGCTTTTGCGATGTGCCATTGAACAGAGAGAAATATTGTTTATTTTTTTTAGATATTTACAAACAAGTTCAAACTTTAGAACTGTAACTATTGGGACTTGGAAGAATACAAGAATAATTTTTGCTTATTTAAATTATAAGTTTAAATGTTTTCAATAAATTAATAAATATTTAAAATTACAACACACAGCGATATTTCCAGAAAATTATTCGGATCATTGATTTACTGAGTGTTCAGAAATGAATTTTCCACAAAATTAATTAAAAAGTTTAAACTACTTATAAGTAGATAAAGCAAAATTTCACTTTTCAAGTTTTTTTGTTTAAACTTTATTTTTTGCAACTATAATGAACCGTGATGATTTCATAGTCTGTTTGAGAATTTCAGTCGATGAGTCGATCTGTAAATTCAGGAGGCGGAAGGTTTAAAAATAAATCCTTGCCCTTTTTTGAAATTTTTAATATTTGCAAAGTAAAATATCATTCCATATTTTAAATTTCGAGAATTACATTTCAAGAGATTACTTGCCATGGTCATTGATAAAAAAATATTCGCAATCTCGATAAAATAAGAAAAAAACATCAGATATGAATCGGTATTCAATGTAAAAAAAAAATGAGTTATTTATTTATTCAACAATGTTTCCAATGTTCAACATGACACATCGTATTCGTAACAACGTATGGCAACGTTTTTATGAAACAACATAAAAATCTGACACATCAACAATTTACATTGAAGCTCGGGTCACTTGAACCGTCGTCAAATTTCTAGTTTTTTTTTTTTTAATATTATTATTATTATTATTATTATTATTATTATTATTTTATTTATCATTGTATATAAAAAACATCTCTTGTACAAATACTGAACATTAGCATAAACATATAAAAAAGCAAGTAGGATCAAAATGAAAAAAAAAATACTATCACACACATATAAAAAAGCGTTTGTTTGTTTGTTTGGTTCAAATTAAAATACGACATTTTGGAATCTTGTCGCTATCACTCACGTTGACGGTCGACATGGTCCCTTGACTAGACTTGAAGGTTTTGATGACGTGTACGGCGCTGGACAGGGTAGTGAGGTAGTAGCCGCCCTCGCCGGTCAACAGCGACGGGTGCACCAGGCCCCACATGTACTCGGCCTCGATCTCCGCGTCCACGAATTTGCCCCGCACCATGACCCACACTATCAGGGGCAGAAGCTCGTCCGCGCTCAGCGTTACCGGCCTGCCTGTGTTCGCGTGCTTCACCTGTTGAAGTTTTTTAAATTAATTTTAGTAAGTTCCAGGAATTCGATTTTATCGATCTATCAGAAAAAGCTCTTCCGTACGTCATAGGAAAAAAAAAAGTTGATCGTGAGGTAATTAATATAGAAGTGATTAAGCCTGAAAACAATGTCGGCTCGATAAGATAATCGTATCTCTCGAAAGATCATTTAAACTATGAACGTTCACAGAAGTCAATTTAAAGAAATGGCTAGTTTATTTAACAAAATAATTTGAGTTTTCTTACCGAATCAATGATGGCGTAAATGGCGGACAGTAAATTTTCGAGCTTCTCGAGTGGGGAGTCGGTTGTTCTTAGACGCTCGATGTACTTGAGGATGCGGTCCAAACTCGCTTCCGACGGAGGGGATATTTTAGTCTGAAAATTAAAAATTTGGCGATGATAAATTTGTAAAGACACCTTCAAAGTACGTTTAGTTGTGACTTGGTAACTTACACGAATGCCGAAGTCATGTAAGTGTTTGTGTTGTGACAGTTGTATGCTCTCTACGAGGGTCTGTATCGAGCCGTTGGCCGCGTAGTACTCGACGAAGAGCCGGTACACGTGTTCCCGCAGGGGGCTCACCACCAGGTGCATCATCACGCTCTCGAGGATGGCGTCGAGGTTCAGGAACTCGTTGGCTTTTAGCTTCAGGCGTTCCTTCTCGACTTCCTTCTCGAACTCGCGCTCGCCATGTTTTACCTGTTGACAATTGTTTGATTTTTTTAGTACACTTTATTATGAAGATAGCTAAGATTTGAAAGACTTTTTTAACACTACCAAAGGACTTGTATACTCTGAAAATCTTTACAGTTATGACAAACTATAGTAAAAGAAACTTACTTTCTTCAATTATAAAAAAAATCCATCTAACTGTATTCCTAAAACAAAGTAAAAAAAAAAGCTTACCAGGTAGTTCTTCATCCCGGACATGAACTGTCGCATGTTGCGCATGACGACATGGGGCGAGGCCTCCTTGCTCTCCTTCGTGCACTGTATGAAGTTCTCGATGTTCTGGGAGAAGGTCGTGGTGCTGTCGCTGGCCAGCTGGAGCGCGTACTCGCGTATGGCCGAGCCGGCCGCTCCGCTCGCACCGGTCAGTCCACCGATCTCGCGGTTCAACTTTGGCGGTGCTGTAACATAAGAAAAATACAAAAAATTATTAAAATAATAAAATTAAATAAAATGTAAAAATTTATAAATTGAAAAATGTTGAAAGTTTTCTATCAGAATGAATATGGCTGATGTGCCTGTAGCTATAAAATAAAAAAAGCTAGTTCCAGATCATTATTACAAAAAAAAATTACATTCATTGTATATGTTCTTTCATTATTTTAACTCTACTTGAAATTGTAAAATCATTTTAAAATAAAAATAAATAAGTTTATATTATATACTGTAATATCTGTACTATCAACGACTTCACTGCTTTATTAAAAACCTACGTAATAAAATTGATAGTCTAGTCTTGCTGAATATTGAGTTTTTTGATCTGATGCACAAGGAAAAATGCGAAATCATGGGAGATCAATAATTATATTTATTGCTGATATGGTTTTCTAAGCGTGCAACATTTTTCGCGCTGGATAAGATCCAAACTGAGCTCAGCTTTCTAAGTAGCTGCGCTAAACCAGTGTGTCACAGTTTTGATCGAGTTAGAAAAAATTATACACGATTACATTGATTTTTTTATACAGATTACTTAGATTTTTACATCTCTATCCCCCACGAGCGTATTCATGAATTTTTTTCTAAATTTCAAGGTCATTTAGAGTATAAATACCTAATAATCGGTCAAAATTTTACGCAAGATGCCGATAGCTCTTATTTAGGGTGCAGTTAGGTACATGAGCAGTTTTTTCAGCCAAAAATGAGTGGTAATTTGAATTTGAGAAATCATAAAATATCCAAATTTAATAAGTAAATTTTTTTTTAATGTTGATAATTAATAAAAAATCATTTTAAAGAGTTTTCATAATCTTTCAGTGCATTTAGTCCTTTTTTACAAAAATCTTATCAATTTTTTAATAACCAAATTTAAATTACCCCTCAATTTTGTCTGAAAAACCTGACCATGTAATCGCACCTTTATAATGGGATAATAATTGGATTTCATCGTACTATTAGCGGTTACAAGAAACAAATAAGAAAAATAGAAATCGCCGTGATAATTCGACTGATAAAATGACAAAGAGAGTAATGAGGAATTGATGTTTTTATATTTCAATCAAACGAAAGATTATGCTCAACATGATTTTAATGCATTTAATAAAGTTAACGATTAGAAAATGTGAAAGTTTTGATTTTGAATGTAAACACTGAGCTTTAACGTAAACACTGTGATCAGATTAGAAGTATTCGCACTTAATTTGAATGAGAAAAAAATTTTCCTAATGGAAAAATTAGATTGAGAATTTTCTCTTCCGATCGAGGCGGTGCCCTTGATTATCCGGGCCCGTCACAAGTATTAAACTCGGATAAGCTGCGCAGTAAAAATAAATCTGCCAAAACTTAAAACCAAGTTTAAAAAAATTTTCTCGCCGAATTTATGGATTAAAAAAATTTCTAATCGAGCTTACATTTTTTGAGCTTCTGTCTGAGCTCCTGGTACCACTGTCTTATCTTCTGGAAGAGCTTGGTGGTCTTGAGGGAGAACTTCTTGCACCTGGGCTCGCTGCACGAGCAGCTGCTCAGGACTTCTTCCGAGTTACTCATAATTGTTGTGTTTCTCATTTTGAGGAGAGAAAACACAAAAACAAAGAAAAAAAAAAACACTAAACACAAACCACCACAGCAGTAGTGCACGTCAAATCCCTTCTCACATTCCAAAAAACCTATGAGTTTGAGATCAAACTAACTCGACTCGATGGAGTCTAGTCTCAAAAGCTACTGAACTATGGTCTGAAGCTGTCTGCTCGGTCGTTGTAGTCCTCTGGGAACCTCTGTAGTTTCCTCAATACCGTTGGGTCCATCGGTCCCAAAGATGGTTTTTTTCCACACGCCGACGCCAGCTTTACGGCTTCGCTTGAGACTTTGGTTTTCTTCATAAGGTACAAAGGTACTTTTGTCTTTCAAACACACCTTCCACGAGAAGTGAGAGAAATTTAATTTCAAATTGATTACTCCGGCTTTGTTGTCGTTCGCGGTCCTGCGCTTTTCGACGCTACCAGACGTTCACTGAGCCGGGAGCGACCAAGACGCGTACACTTGTACGCGGGCTGACTTGCAAGACAGATAAATCGGCGGTTGGAGTGGGGGGATGGGACAGTTTGATGGACTGAGCGATTATCAAAGACGACGATTATAATTATGATCGTGATTTTTTTGGTGGAGCTGTACTTTTGTAGTTTGAAGAATATCGTTGCGTAAGCTGATTTTTTGATAGATAAAATAGATTTTACTGCTTTCATTGAAACGTTGTTTGATTAAAATTGATTTTTTTTTTTTTTTTAATTTTTAATCGGACAGTACACGTGCTTTGACTTTTTCCGATACTTCAGGGCTTATGAAAATTTTCCTATCAAAAATTATACTGATTCGATTTGTACGTAGCTTATAAATAACTCTAATGTAATAACTTTATTTACAAAAATTTTTTTTTCCATAAATATAAAAAGTTACTAATTTTCACTGTTTACATTCATGGAAAATTTTTTAAATTTATATGAAAAGAAAAATTTTACGAAAGTCATTTTTTGTCTGTCCATGGATGGAAAAAATTCCTTATTGAGTATATAGGAAATACATCTAAATCTATATACTGACTTCTGAATCAAATTATTAAGCGGCGCCGCCAGTCCACGATAAGCACACTCTAAATAACTCTTTAACTCATCTCACACGCTGATGATTTCATCAAAACTTAACATTAAATCTACATAAAACTAATTTATTCCATGATACATCAACTACATTTCAGTAGAAAAATTTTATAAAATTTTCACCGACTAAAAATTACCCATCACGAAAATTTCGAGCAAAGCACAAAACTGAATCTCGTAGAAGTATAAAAATATAAAATTTTTCCATCCCCTAATCCCAAATGCCCCTACAGCAGTAACCGTTTCAAAACACTTTTGATGGCTTATGCTATAAGTTTAATATTTATTTAATAATCCGGATCAAGTGGTAAAAAGTCAAAAGTTTAAAATTATTGACTCTCTAAAAAATTTTCAAAAGAAGCAAAGAACTTTTATGAATTCATAAATGAAGTTAACTTTCTCCAGAATAACATTTATTTACAGAGACAAATTGTATAGATGAAAATTTTAAACAACTTTGTAACTTATTTTTACCGGGAAAAAAATTTTGTCCTCTGCGCCATTGGTGAATCATAAAAAAAGAACTTTGGATTGTTGAGTTGCTTTGAAAATTCAAAAATTATCGCTAATGTCTAAGAAACATGTTGTTTTTTAGATTTAAGATAAGATAATCATAAATAATGAAGAGACTGGCCGAAACCTGAAGTCCTTATCTAGGTAAAGGAACCGTCTAAATAGAAAAGTCGAAAAGTGAGAATAAATTATCTATTTTGGTAAATATAAACTGAGAGATAATTTTCTTACGCATTTCGGTTCTCCACATCCGACTAGTGAAAAAATAATTCCTTGAATCTTGAATGAATGATGTACAAAAAAAAAAGTAATTTTAATTTATACGCTTCAACGAAGCTCGAAAACCGTATCTATATGTAATCATACAAAATTATGACTCGTTCATGATGTACGAATTTTATCTCGAACGAATTCATTAAATTACCGGAAGTTACTTAAATTCATGTCGGAAACCTTTTTTTCGGATTTACTACCTCCATTATCATTATTTAACTTCCACTCCTTAGTCCTTACAATTCAATGTTGCAACGTATTACTTAACTTTTCTAAATTCGTTACTTAAAAATTATCAAAGAAAGGCACTTCAAAGGTGATTACTACACAATTTATCATTCTTTTTATTGTGAAAAAACATCTTCAAAAAGACTAATCAGTGAAATAGTTTCATGATCAAGTAAGCTTTGAAATACCCAAGATAATGGTTTATTTCGAACAATTCACCTTAAGATAAAACCAATTAATATCTAAAAACAATACTGTCGAACGTTAATCAGCAACTTATTGAAAACTAGTGCAGTAAATCAGATCGCCAGTAGCTTTTAAATAAAAAGTACCATCGAGTGGTTGCTTCACAAACGTCTGAAAAAACAGAACTCGCTGAATGAGTTGTAAGTAAATCAAATCAATTAACAAACTACACCCGGTACGGTGACTAAGCAGCAATCGGTTTTATTTGTGGTGCACTCGTGTGCAACGGGGATGATAATCTAATCTTCAGGAGAGGAAGTTTAAAAGAAGAAGTGAGAAAGAAGAATATTTAAGAATTCGTTCAACTTTAATCGGGCCGCCTCGTCTGCGCTCGATAAGCCAGGTGTATCATGCGACTGCCATCGACGAGTCGCGTGGTTTTATCTTCGATTCACACCTTTCGGGGGGCTTGATTGACAGGTCTTTATCGCCCCGTCCTTCTCGGATCATTTTTTTTTGAGAAGAAAAAGATAAGCTATACCTGCGGTATTTTATCGGTTAAAAAAAAAGAAATTGATTCATTCGAATAAGCGCGGGAAAACCTGCTAATAAATCGTGAGCAAATATTTGAAGTCTTGCTAAAGCACTCGTAAATAAAATATGTTTGACCGAAGAAGTCATCGAGTCGGCTACTGTTTCGTGTCATCGGGATCCTTTTTCCCCTTCCTGGGTTGTTCAACTTCTGCGTAAACTAATTTAACCTCTTTTTTATTTATTATTATTGTTATTGTACTGATAAACAATTTTTTTTCTCTGTAATATAAAGATATTCTCCTTAAAATAGCTTTATAAGTTGATAAACAAATTTAAAAAAAAGGTCGATCAAGAAATTTTTTTTTTAATGTTTAAAAAAATTACGATACAAAATAAAAAGAAGAAACAAAAATTTATTTAAAAAATTGATCCATACGACTCAGTAGCTCCGTCAATCTAACGATAATTCAAATCATATGGTTTTACGATTGTTTGTTTGGAAAGTTGTTGTGGTTGATATATCGTCAAACGTAACAGTCAAAGACGCAGTCTGTTGAAACGTGAGCAAATATTTGCAAGTTTAACGAGAAAATTGCATAAACACGACGGGAATAAAAATCTCTCCAATTGTGATATCGATATAAAAAGTTTTCTTCTTTCGCGCGTAAACCTGGCGATACCCAGCATTGAATGAATTACTCAATCAAGTCTATTTTTTTTTTTATTCAATATGCATGCGTACAAATTACACTCACGTAGAAAGTTGCGATTCTTTTGGACAAACAATAATTTCCGATACGCTTGCGTCAAGAGTTTGAAGAAAAAATCGACCGAAAAATAGAATTTTCATTGATGTACTCATCGGACATGTCGCAGTGACGTATATCATATTGAAAAACTTGTTTATTTCTTATGTTCAAGCCACGAATTTTATTCATCAGAAACTGATCGAACCCCGATTAGATTTATTCGACTGATTTTCTTTTTAATTTATTTAATAATCGTTGAAACATGTTTGCGCTAATTTTTCAAAGATTTAAAAAAACAAGTTAACAGCAACACCTAAAATTAAGAGTCTGTAACGTCTCTCTGATTAGATTAAAAATTTTGATCGATTGATTGATTTGTAAAAATAGAAGCAAAAGATTAAAAAATTAATGAACCTTACAGCAGAGATCACAAGTGCTGATAAAAAAACTGATTTAACAGACATCGCGTTCATCTATTTTTTCCTACCCCCAGCATCATTTAATTAGACGTGTCGAGATAAACCGGCTTTTCTTGAAAAAATAGATCCCAATCGAATGATCTTTAGATAAGAAAATTTTTCGACGAAATTTCACTTTTTCGTGACCACTGGTTATGAAACCAAGAAGCTGAGTTGCTGATTAGGGCTCATTGTTTAATGTCTGCTAGATGCGCATGCAACTGTGTTTACGCTTACATCATGTTCCGTTTGATTTGAGGCGAGCCAAACACGAGATCTTACAGTCAATGATTATTGTCAGGGTTATTTTTACTCCATCATTGTGTTTCTGTAGAACGAGCTTTATACCACTAGTGCGTAGGTACTCGATTTAACGCACGCTTAGAAATTTAAAAACTCGCCCTACGCACCAGTGGTATAAAATAGTATATGCAAAGGGTGCAGCACGTCACCAGGCCTTCTTAAAATCGCACTCGGTACCTTTAAAACCACCCTGGCGACGATACTGCAACCCGTTGCATAATATACTATTTTTCGATAACGACACAAGGTACTTGCAGAATTTTTTTGTTTCGCGTTTCCAAAACTCGTATTGAAAAAAAAAACTGTATAACATTCATTGATTTAATAAAAATAATCTGTAGTTATGTAAACATTATTCGTTATGTAAATCATAAACTTCAAGGTATCATTATTGAAACCGCATTGGTTTTTGCATCATTCGTGATTGATTCGCGTCATCAAGAAAGAAATTCATGATACTGTTGATGAAAATTTACTATAAATCATTTTAGTTTTCATCATTTTACATGTAATTTAATCGGCAGTAATTAGGTACTTTCTTTAAACTTTTTTTATGACTGAAATTGCTCATTTAAAGTATGATTCGCAAAGGTGAGAATAATTACAAGAGTCTATCATGCATTTTCGTCTCGAAATTAGCACATAAAGAGAATGGTATTACTCGAGCATGATTAGCTAGATAATTACGCATGAACTACTTGAGTAACCTATTTATTTGGGTGAATCATAATAAGAACGAGAAGATGATTTTTAAGAAAGCCTACAAATTTCTATGGAATCATTAACGTAATCGTTCGCTAACATTATCTTTGCACGATTTTTTATCTGCAAGAGTCCCTCACCCACTTTGTTGATTGACTATTTTAGTGCATGTTCATCCACTCGAGTTGTAAATCGATATTTACCCAAATATATTTTTTTTTTTTTAACCTACTGTAATACATTGAATCTAATCCCATTTATTCAAATATGAGAGAAATAATTCTGCTCTGAAATTATCTTGGAAGATTAAAAGCACCTGTGGAAGAGTAATAAAGCTTCAGCTTATGAAGTCATAAATTCAGATGTTATCCTCAACAAACTGGCGTTTAATGCAGACAAATTGAATTTAAAAACTCTTGAGAACTAACGAGTCTGCAAAATTTAAAGTAAATCACACTGCACCTAATTTTCAAATTTCTCTGTAATTCAATAGCAGGAAAACCATCTCTTCATCCCATGAAAAATTCAAAACAATGCATTAACCTTTAGCTAACGACTTCCCGAGTCATAATCGCCGCCAAATTTTTACTTCGGCCGCTGGTTCGCTCGACCCCCCGGGACAATTAAAAACGCATTTGGAAAACGCGCGTACGCTAATACCCCGAGCTAATTTACGTAGAGCCGTAAAGGCTTACAATGGAGAATATCCCCCCGAGGGAGCGTGCACGCGCAACCTTTTACAAATGCGTAAAAGCCAAAGTGCGCGATGCTTTTTTTTCTCTCTCGCTTTGACCCGAAGGATGAAATTTTCCCTAATTGTTTCATCATTTTCATTTTACGTAACATTATCTTTGTGAAAATTGTGGAAAAAAAATGCCGACGAGATGGAAGTTTTTTTTTTTTGCAACTGATAAGGTTGTAGAGATCTCGGTTGTTTATCTGAAGTTTGCTAGATCAAAGGAGTTGAAACAAGTTTTTGCCGTTATGAAAAATTCGAAAACTTTACTTCCTTGAAGTTTAAACAGATTGAAGGAAGCGTGCAGATGACGAAGTAATTTTAAAAATACCAGAAAGATTCAAAAAATAAGATGATTTGGCAACGCAATGTTTTAAGTCAAAGTTGTTCCTTCTCGTGCATACATTACTGAAATTTGCTATCCCAGGCGATATTCCAACAAAAAACCTTGATATTTTGATTAAAGTAGCAGGTCAGAGTTTGTTTTAAAAGTAAAATCTAAAGTATTTATTACATAATGCAACAATGTAATACTTAACGTCATCCAGTGCCCCTATTATTAATTATAAAAATATCAATTGATTAGCTAAGTGCTCAATTTGTTCGGTTAATGATGTATTGCTCGTACGATACGGGAGTTCAATAAAATCGCATTTTTTATTAACATCGCAAAACGTGATCGTGTACATTTCATAAGAAATTCAGAGAATGTGAGTACGAACAACATAAACAAACCTTCGTTCAAGTCATTCTTATCTTAAGTAATGTTAGAATTTTATTTTTTTTTTAGTTTTTAACTTAAGATTTTAGAGTTTGATGATTAGAATTATAATTATAAATATTATAGGTACGAATTGAAAAATTGTACTTTTGATCAGATACGCACAGAAAAAAAAACTTCAACATAGAAGATAAAATCATTTCAAATATAAACAAATTAAATGCTTCCTGGAGTTAAACAAGGAAGTTCATTCTAAGAATTCTGTCATTTCTTCAATCAAAGTACAATAAACAATAAAATAGAACTTCAAATGAAGTGATACTAACTTGAATGCATTGTGAATCTTGATGAAGGCTCGGTGACTGTTACTTCAACTTCTTATGTCAAGTAGATAAAAAATTGTAAAAAAATTTGTTCACGGAGCTGTTTTTATAAAATTGTATTACTTTTGTAAATAATAAATTTTAAGTGATCCATTTAATTGACTTTTATAATTTCAAAGTATGCTAAATGCATCAGCTGTGAATCATTCGTATGATAATGATGATCCACGCAGTATTACGCCTAGCATTTAATGGGTAACAAGATTTTTTTTTTTCTGTTAATTTTTACATTGCTTATCCTTTGTTTGAAAGATCAAAATTCATCGATACTTTCATTTTAAAATATTAATTTTGAATATTGAAACATTTTTTTCACAGAAAATTTTTTATAACAACAGTGAGTTGACTTTTGTACTGTAGCCTCGGCCAGACTGAAATCATAAACGAAACCATCCAACGTTCGCGTCGAATAAAAGTGCTTACTCAAAAAATATAATGTTTCACTGCTGAAAGCTCTCTTATGCAAAACTTTTTCTCACGCTCGATAAAAAATATAAAAAGTTTTTATCAGACATACAGTGACAATTTTCCGTTTTTTTTTTTTTTTTTTTTTTATAAATAAATTTTAAAATCAACGCAGACTATAAATTTACATTGAAAAAAAATACGATTACATTATTAGTTAAATATCGTGTTTGAAATGATGTACGACCTGTATCAGTTTAAATTAAATAATAAAAATCTTTGAGAATTTTTTTAATTACTTTACTTGAATATCAGTCAAAATCATTTACCCGATTTGAAGTTGTTTATCTATTGAATTTTGAAAAATAAGATAAAGCAGATAAGTGAATTTTGTCTTCATGTAAAGACAAGTAAGTATTTACGAGTTGTTATTCGAAAAAAAAGATCGAACCAAGTCGTGGTTCATTATTTCGCACGGTGCAATAAATCCAGTAACTTGTAATTATAAATAAAAGCCAGCCCAGAGGGCTCAGCCGCATAGCGATTTTATTTTTTTCTTTTACACTCCATCGTATCTCAGTTGGACCAATCGATTCCAGGCTTAAAACGGATTAGTTTTCGATATATTTTTTCGCAAAGCCACTTGTTAGTCATATACGAATGAGAAAAGAAAAAAAGAGAGACGAAGAATGAATGGAGTGGACTAAAAAAAGCTCGCACTGCAAAATTGTTCTTTTTGTTACGTTCGATCGGTCCTCGAATTACGTGTCTTATCTAAGATTAGCAGACACCCCAACTGGCGTACAAGCCCCTGTACTGCAGGGCGATAAATTTTATTGTCTGGAGAGTTAATTAAACTTTATGGGGAGCAGCAGAGTAACAAATGGAAATATTTTTATCATTGCAATTAGTTATTAAAAAGAGTTTTATAATTCCATACAAATTTTCAATTCATAGTTTTTAAAGTATGTTAGTTAATTAATTAAAGATTCAATCCTAATTTTTAAAAAATAATTAATTTTATTATATTTACTAATTATTTTATTGTCTAGAGAGATAGTTGAAATTGATGGGCAGCGACAGAATAATAAATGGAAATTATTTTACAATTTTTTTAAATTTATAAAATGAGGGGTTTCAATTGGATGAATTCGAAAATTCATACATAAATGATGAAGTCAGTTTATTATATCTACATATCTTTGATATTTTTCCATAAGCACGAAATCGAAGGAACTTCCGTTGATATTAATTTGCGTAGGTAGATAAAATATTAAGCTCTTACAAGTTATTACGTCAATAATGAAATTTTTAAAATGAAAGATATTTTTTAATCTTAACAATAAAATGGAAAAATAATAATATTTTCAGTTCTTTTGATGATAATACCAAGAAATTATATTTTAAAATCTATAAAAGAATTTATAGATTTTAAATATATTATTTCTATTTTAACTTATTGTTTATATAATTTTAACTAATTTGATCTTATTAACTTTCTCGAGATCTAGATTGTTCCTTCGGTATTATGAAGTGAAATTTAAATTACAATTACGAAAATATGCTTTTTTCAGTTTCTACACCACTAAACAATTTTGTATAATTAGAAGATATTAAGAAATTGAAAAATTTATTCCAAATAAATTTGCACATTTGAAAAAAGAAAAACCTGTTTGTCAGGAAAACTTCAAAGGGTTTGCCGCTGTTTGACTGCGATCTCGAAGATTTCAATTAATTACGAAATCAATCGACTTTCGAATAAACATGTTGCAAAAATAACTTCAAGTGTATTCCTCAACGAAATTGCCAAGTCACTGTCACCTTCGAATACTCGCAATCTCCCAGAAAATCAGTACTCATTAATTGATTGATTAGCTTTATCTCAAACAAGACATACCTCCTCGTCTTCTATTTCAAATAATTTCAATCGATTGACAGGAAGAAGAACCCCCTTGACTATTTGCACAAGTCTGTTTCTTTATTTTCAAATTATCGCTGCATTTTTTTCCATTGTCGTTCGTCTCCGTTTGAGGCAAATACGGAGTAAAGATCATAAACGATAAGAAGCTTATCGTGGCTTTACTTACGTGCCGGGTATGGATATGTAGAACAAGATTAACGATGATTTTTAATATTCATGGCTTCGATAAAATGGGTTCGAGCTGGATTTGGCGAGATCAAGTACTTATAGGTGAACGATCCGAAATCAATTTTTTAGCATCTATTCGATGTGTGGAGAGAATAAGTGCAATTATTTTATTTTTAGTACGGATCAAAAAACTTCTTAAAAATGTTAATGTATACATGTTGATACAAAATGGCTTCGTTCAATTATTACTTTTTGGAATTCAAATGAAAATAATAATAAAAAAAAATGTTTTTGAAATTTTTTACAGTTTTTATAAGCTTGTAAGTCACAAATTAAAATGTGTTTAAATCTCTTTATTGAAATTTTATTATCCTAATGTACCAAAAGCTTAAGAGCTTATCATCCACTCAACCAAGCGCTCACATTATTATTATAAAGTTTAATTTTGTAAAAGAAAAACAATCGAACGGCTGTAAAAAATAAAATAAAAAATTCCGATACAGAAATTATAAAAAACTGCTCTGGTAAAATAGTATATCTCGTCGGTTTAGAGTAAGAACCTGCTATCTCAGCAGTCGGAGCAAGAACCTGCTATCTCAGGGGCCGGAGTTAAAAGCTACTATTTCACGGGCCCATTTAAACAATGGCATCAAATTTTTTTTTCTTTTTTGAAGCGTAGCTTCTATACTTACGTTATAACTCTGCTAAGCTTCAAAAAAGAAAAAAAAATTTTGATGCAATTGTTTAAATGGGCCCGTGAGACAGTAGCTTTTAACTCCGGCCCCTGAGATAGCAGGTTCTTGCTCTGACCCGCTGAGATAGTAGGTTCTTGCTCTGGCCCGCTGAGATTTCAGGTTCTCACTCTAAACCGACGATTTTATCTTTCAAAAATTCAATAAAATCCGTCCAGTTGAAGTAAAAATCTTTTTAAAAATTAAAAAAAATCAAACATAAAAAAAATTTCACATTTAAATTAAACTTTACCAAAGTTTATTTTGATTATACACTAAACAATGGTTACGGAAATAAAAATTTTCAAATTAACACCAAATAACTTGTTCTTTCAAAGAATTCATAATTATTCATAGAATAAATACTACTGTACAGAAGCCTAGCCTATTCATTAACGGAAGATAAAAGCTCCTCAACTCAACGGGGTAATTAAAAATCTTCGCGTTACACAATGCGACAATTAGCATTCCAATATTCATCACTCCTTTGTGTTTATTCACTGGAAGACCTTAAATGAAAGCGATCGCTATTTATCTACGTATTCAAATGGCAAAGGTCTGGAAATTCAACTCAAAGCCCTGCTTAATGAATAATGATCTTCAATGCTGTCAAAATATTTCATTAAAAGCGACTTTAATGAAAAATAAGTTTCTTTGCAAGTAAAACTCTATGAAGCAGATCAAAAAAGGTTGGTAAGGTCAAATGGTTAATACAATTTTTTGCACTTATTATAATTCATGTTTAAAAACTTTGTTAAAAAAATTTACTGCAACATAAACGTGCATTATTAAAAATGATTCAGAGCTACTTGGAATAATTTTCAAATTCAAGGTCGAGCTTAAATCATCTATTTTCTCCATGGGTAGACAATCCATACTTTCATCGAGATTTATGATTTTGTTTTGATTTCGTCTAGCCCTATTTTTTTCGGGATTGTACCGTAAGATCACAAAAAACTAAACCCTTCTTTGGCATCATACTTGTTTACTCAACTCACAAAATTATTCAGGCATAAAAAAAAGATTGAATATATATGTACCCGTTTCATTCAATCTTGTAAATTGTCTAAAATATAACGATTCAGGAGGCTTACATCCCACCACAGATAATTCCAGTAAATTATTAGTACTCGTGAACTAAACCAAAAAAAAAAATCTAAATAAAAAGCTTACCTAAAATTTGATCCCGAAAGCTTCTGCTTCTGCGGACTCTCTCGGCATCGCTGTCATCCGTGTCGAGGAGTGTCTCGGATTCGGATGGCTCGTACCGGCTGAGCTCGTGTCTGGGTTCTCCGGTCGGGGTCGAGGAGCTCAGGTTCGTAGTCATAGTGCTCGTGGTCGTCATGGTGTGAAACAAGCGGCTGTCTTGTCGCCTCTCCACGTTGTCGTAAGACGAGTTTCTATCGCTGTACATGCTCTCGGTCGTTTCGGGAAGTTTGAAAAGTTCAGGATATCTGGATCAATTAGATTTTCAATCAGTTTTGAGTTAAAATTTTTCGATGCTTTACAGATGACTGAATTAATTGAGTGGTTTGAGCCTTACCTTTGCAGAATGATACTTTGTGCCGTTAACTTATTTTTTACAGAATTCTTGTTTGATACTTCACCGGGAAACTTTCGATCGTTATTATCTGCGTCGTAGGTTATATCACAGTCGTAGTCGGGTTCGCAGTCATCAACGTCTTTCCCTAAAATTTTAAATAAAATTTATAAATATAAAAAAACATCATAAATTGAATAAGTTTTTATTTCATTTACAATTGAAGCAAAAAAAAAATTTTTGTATTGAAGAAAATAATGATAAAAGTTCAAAAATTACAGCTACTACTGTGAAAAATGAAATGAGATTTCAGTTTGTAAATAAATGAATAAATAAATATTAATCATTCGAACCCACCAATGAATTCCCAGCTGGAATCAACCGCCCACGAGGTGTCACTGAAGATTTTTGGTGGCTTCACGGGTTTGGCGGCGCAGGGCAAGCACCTCTTGGCGTCCTTGCCGCCGTTCAGTCGCTTCGCCAGGTTGTCGACGCTCGAGGATATCAGGGGCGTCTTGTCCTCGGTCTCCTCGGACTCGTCCCATTCGATGGGGTGAAGCGCGTTGCCGCTGATGCTGCAGCCGCCGGTAATTTGGTTCTGCTGAAGCCAGCCGGGCTCGCTGTGGCGGAATCGACTGGCCACTGGGTTGAGTTTGGGGCGCCGTCGGGCAACCAAACCGCCAAAAGTCGGCCGAGGTATGGCGTCAGCCGGCTCGGCGTAGAACGGGCTGCTGTGCTTCGAGTCGGGCGTCATGGGGCTGTTGCTCTCGGAACGGGCCATTATCACGGGCCCGAATTTTGCGCGCGGTGGCATGTTTGGGCTGTTGAGAGAGTTTGCGCTACCTGGAAACAAATTAAAAGATTAAGCTAATTACGCAGTACTTTAGTTTGAACGAAATTTAATTGAAGTACTTACAAACTCTGGACAGCAAATCCGGTCGCTTCCCCATAGCCATTTCGTCGGGAGTAGGTGTACTCTCGGGACTTTTGATGTCCTGGGGAGGCTTGAAGCTGCTGAACTCGGGACTCGTGATTTCCTTGTAGCTCAGCTTTTCGCCGACGCTCGTCTTGTCGTTCCTGATTATGAGCTTTTCGTTTGTCTTGACCACCATCTGCTGCTCGGTTCTGCAGATCAGCTTCTCTCGGACCTCAGAAGGACTGAGAATTCTTTCTTTTGGATCGTCTCGCTTAACGGACTCGTCGCTGTTGCTGCTGGACTTTGAAGCGCAATCCTTGGGTGACCAGGTGGAGGGGTTTGACTGGTCGGTTGTGTTCCAAATGTCCTCATAGTCAGAAATTTTGTCGGCCGGCGAGCTCCTGTAGTAAGACTCCATGATGTCGGACTCCTGATAGTGCTGGGAGTTTTTGCGAGCATCTCGTTCGCGTCTGCGTCTGGATTTACCTGTGTTGGAGAGCGGCGACAAGACCTGGGGCGTGCGATTGCCGTTGGAGAGGATCTTTGAGGTTGCCGAGAGGATTGGCGTAGACGAAGGCGTGGAGGATGACTTGAGTGAAGAAGGGTTTGAGCCTAAAGACTTCGATGACGCACTCTGGGGACTCAGTAGAGACGGCGTGTTCGAGTCCGATGGAGTCGACTGTAAAAGATACAATAAAATTAAAGTTTGATCCATCACATTGAAAAATTTTTTTTATAAAGTACAGACCTGCACGGTGCTGATGTCTCCGCTCTGGCTAACGTTGAACAGAACCGTAGTCGTGACCGTGAAGTTATTTTGGTTCTGTCCAGGTTTGGCCCATCTAGGAGGCGGGGGTGGTGGGCTCTTGACGCTTCCCGGAGTCTGCACTACGTCCGGCGACGCTTTGATGGACAGCTCGTTGAATCCGGTTGCGATGTTCCTGTGGAAGTTCGAGGTCATGGATGAGTTGCTCGACGTGAACTGACTGCCCCGGATGAAGTTATTCTTGATTTCGCTGAACGGACTCAGGACGTTTGAGTCTACGTTGTGAACTATGGGGGAGGGCGACCTGACTAAACTCTGGACGAGGTTTGGCGAAATTAAACGCTGAGAGAGCTTATCGCTCGGCGATAACTTGGATATGTTGAATCGAGCGTCCAGGGGCTCGTTGAAGGTCGTCAAGTTCAAGGTGTTTGGAGGCGTCGGACGAGGCTGACGGGGCACAGTTGTGCTGAATGTAGACGTCGAGTTCGTTGGCGATGGGCTTGCTAAAAATTGAAAAATTTAAGTGGTTATTATGGAAATTAAAATTGAAGAATTGAAAAATTGACTGGACTCACCAGATTCCTTCCTTGTAATTGGGGTGAGGTTGAGCACTATGCTCTCTGTCTTGGGTGTGCTGAGGCAGTTGATATTATTGTTGTTGTTATTATTAGTCCCTGTTTACAAAAAATCAAAGTTTCAAACAATTTTAAAAACAGATTATCATTTAAAAAATCAAGAGAAAAAGGGGGGATTACCTCCGTGAAAGCTGCTAAGACTGGACGTGTTGCTGCTGCTTCCGGCGCTATCGGGCGGCTTGGGGTTGGCCATGGGGTACCTCCAGAACTCTTGCCCGAGGAGCGCCAAAGACGACAACTGCTGGCGATTCCTGGCCTCCCGCATCGCCCGGGGCAGCGTCAGCTGTACCGGTAGCTCGTTGCTGCGAAATTGAGAAGTTTGTTAGAGGGGTGAAAACGAGAATTGCGAATAGTACAGTGAGACCTAAACTTTTAGAGTTTCAAAGTAGAATAGATGAAGCATCTCGAATTTTCAATGATATTATTTATTTATTAATTTTTAAACTAACTTTAACTTTTGCTCGCAACTATTATAAACTCATATTTAAAAGAAATATAAAATAATAAAATCTTCATTCATTTTTATTTGCATTGTTCGAGCTTCAGCTACCAAAAATTAATTTTCAGCAAAAACAGGAATGAAATTTCAGTAATTGTAAAAAAGCACACCCGAGGGTGCGAGAAAAAGTTGAAAGTAAAAAAAAAAAAGAAGACTTACCAGCACTGTGAGTAATGGGCGATGAGGGAGGGTATGTTGTCGAACCTATTGTCGCTGGTCTCGAGGCTGAGCTTTCCCTTGTTCGCCTGTATGAGGTAGTGCTCGATGTAGGGTCCCTTGCCCGGGGGCAGTCGCACCGACAGGGCCATCGTGTCGCTTTGACTCGACTGTCGCACAACAAAGTTCTGAAAATAAAAAAACAAGTATAAATATATTTATAAAATTTTTTAATTAGTTGCAAGAATTAAAATTAGTATGAGAGAAAAAATCTAATGGTACTTAAGAGTTTTTTTTGTTTAACATGTTAGAATATTTTTTTCAAAGTAACTACGACGCGCTGCGTGGCCTTGAATATCTTGTGTCTCGTATCTTTAAATAGAGTGTGGTATATTTAAAATCGATGGCTTATTTATAAAAATAATAGATAAACAGGAAGTTTTTTGCAGAGACTATAAAGGCAATGCAATGACCTGGATGGTCCAGTTTTTCCGCCCTTTTAACTAATAATATAACGAAACCGCATTTTAATTCTAATTAATAATTTTATTTCACTCCGGCGTGCAATCCTCACTTTGCCCGTCTGTTTTCAGTCAAACAAAGCACTACTTTGCCCGACTGCTAAAACGCGCGAGCAATCCTTACTTTGCCCGCTCGAGACTGAAAACAGACGGGCAAAGTTCAGATTGCCCGTCCGTCGTGAAATAAAGCTATGTTGTTTCACTCGTGCGACCTCTGTCGGTACATTGCCCGGCTCGGCTGCGCCTCGCGCGGGCAATGTACCACAGAGCCGCACTTGTGAAACAAAATACCATTACTATTACGTTAACTAATAAATACTAAGCGTGAAATAAAAAAAAATTTAATTAAAAATAGGTCATTGCTCGCAATAAAAAATAATAACTATCACTCCTTACCATGCGAGAATAATGACACTAATTTAATCTTAAATAAGTACTTTTCAAAAATACACGATTGGTGATTTTCGTAAGTTTATCAACATTAAGGGCGCTAATCATCATTTTTATCAACATTAAAATATTTTTAACTTAGTTTTAACTTTTAACTTTCTTGTTAAAGATGTATTATATATTTTATACTTCATTTCTTACATTGTTGCCTATTACGTCAAAGTATTATGTTTTAGTGAGTTGTAAAAATGTATATTTCATACGAGTATGATAGGGTTACATCCTTGTATTCGAAAAATAAATAAATAGTAATAAAAAATAATAAATGAAATAAAATTGAAGCAGTTTTTTTAAATAGACCATGCCAAAACTTGCTTATGTCACGCTGGAGTGCTAGAGTGAAATGCAATTACTAATATTGAATGAATTACGGCCCTTACTTTCCCCGGGAAACAAACTTCACCCACGGGAGTAATCTCTTACTTCGGTCCCTCGAGACGAGCAACTATTACGACTCGTCGTGTTGCAATGGTACAAATGATTTGATTTTTTTTTTAATTTTTCAGTTCGATTATTTCATAACCAAGATTTTTTATATTTTATTTTTAGTAGAAGCTTAAAAACTTCACGTGAATAAAATATGAAAAAAAGCACCCCAGGCTAAAATCTCTAATCACTCAGCATCACCGGCAAAAACATTTACATTGAAAGCCGGAGGAAGAAAAAAGCAGAGCCTCCCCCGGCAATTTACTCCCGGAAAACTAGTCTGGCGAAAGCTCACCCCGTCAAAAGACCACCGTTCGTGTATCTATCCGAGGGCGTAGGATAATAATTGCAGCCGTCGCATTGTTTTTTTCACGGCGACTATCGACAATGCGGGAAAACAATGAGCGCGGGGGTATAACAATGACACGAACGGGCGTTGGACACGCTAAATGAGGAGCCCGGGGCCTCTCTGACTCTCTCTCTCTCTCTCTTATTTTCATTTTTATTCTAATGCAGCTGAAATTTTAATTGAGAAGTTTTGCACAGCAAAGTTCTTTCACAATTTTTTGTTGTTGAAAAATAACGATTGCTGTTGCATTTGGTACTTACGAAAAAATGCAGCCGATTTGACAAATATAATCGAATCTTCTAATTATTTATATCAAAATAAACGTTGGATTTTTCTCCGTTTTAGTTTTTTATAAAATTAAAGGATTTGTAACAGAAATTAAGCATTTTTTTTTTTCTTTATTACTTGCAACTCTCTCAAATATGCAGAGATCGTTGAAAAAACTGTGATTTAGTTTAGGTGATACTTCAAAAAAAATTTTAATATTTTTTAAAGTTTGAATTTAAAAATTATTTTATTAAATAAAAAAAATGCTTAATTTTTATAAGATTAAGCGTTCAATTATTTAAACAACTATTTGAATTTTTGAAAAACTAAAACGGAAAAATAAAAGAAAAATCCAACGTTTATTTTGATATAAATTATTAAAAGATTCGATAAAAATTGACAAAATGACTGCATTTTTTCATAAGTACCAATTGCAAATAATTGATGTTAAAAATTTTTCTGATAACCATTAAATTTACCAGAATCGTTTGAGTTGGCAGTAAAAAATTTAATTTCTTATAGGGTTGAAGTATACGAACTCATCAAAATTAAGATTTAAAAATACTAGTATTGTTCTAAAAATTTTATTCATGAAAATGTCTTTTCTTATAATCTTGAATGCAATTATTCATTTTCCCGCTAAAACTTTAAAACCATCAATCAAACTAATTTTAAAATCAACTCGCACAGCTCTTTTTTAGTTTTAAAGTCTTCGACAATAAAAGTGATAATTACCCCTTCCTCCTTGCCCTGGAGCAGATGAAAGGCTCCGGATCTCTGGATTCCGGGCAGGAACCATATCGGATGCGACCGGATGAGGCGCTCTATGAGAGTGATGCTGCAGGCGACCTCCTCGCTGTCTTCGATTCCGCCGCCACCGGTGGAGTCCTCCTCCGTCGTCGAGCCGGAGGTGCCTCCGGCCGAAGTTCCAGCCGAGCCCTCGGACGACAACGAACCTTCGCTCTGTAAATTAAATCAAACTTTATTTGTATCTACTAAAATTTACCAGAATAAAATTTTTTCAAATCTTGACCAGTAATTTTCTTATTTTTTTTCCTGATAATTGTTTAAATAGTTTTGAAAGTCTGGTTTTTTTAAGTACAGGTCAAACAATTATTTTCATCCGACTCACAGCGAGTCGACGAAGTCAAACCGTTTTACTGGCTACATTCGTACGCGTACACCCGGAAGTGCTTGTTTGGATCTCGAGGGTAAATAAATGCTCTCTTTGATTATAATTGATTTCAATTGATTTATGTTACCTACTTTAATTTAATTAAATTTTCCAACCTTACAGCTGTGCACTTTTTTCCTCTTTAATTGTTAAAGATCGTTCAACAGACTCTATCCATTTTAATACTAATCATTGTTTCTTTCTTATTGAATTTTAATCCGATTTTCATACAGGTAAATCAAATAAAAAATACTCAGCACCTAAAGCAAGGCATAATCACAAAGCGCCCGACGATAAAACGATCAAAACCCAAGGAGGGAAAATGAAAAAAAGAAAGAGCATCTCTTGAGAGATTCCCCCTGGCGCATTCATAATCCATAAAACGCAATCAAACTGGAGCTCGACTCTTTATTCCTCCCCTAATTAAAGAAAAGAAAAGAAAGCCGAGAGTTCCATTATCATCCGCGCGCGATTTTCTTTCTCTCGCGCGCTAAACGACGGGAGACTCGCGTCTAGACGACTGTTTTTTGGGATATTGCCCCGCTGAGATACGAAGGAGGGAAAAAAAAACTTCACGGTCGCTTCATTTTAATGAAAAAATGCGGCTTACGCTTGCTAAGTTGTTATTTTTCGGTTTTTATTTTGACCGAGGAGTTTATTCGAAAATATCGCGGGGTTGCGTAGGCGGAGAAGTACCGTGACGAGAAATATATTTATTAATCTCTTCGTTGAGTTGGAAGAGAGAAAATCTAGTGATTTATCGGTGAATTATCTTGTAAAGTTTCGTGAGATTGTTCGGCGAAAGAATAAACATGTTGGGAATGGTGAAATTATGCTTAATTGAAATTACAAATGATGTGAAAATTGCTAAATACTCATTTTTACGTATTTCAAATAAGTATTTAGTAAAAATTTTGTTTATGTATTGTTTTTAACTAATTGAGAAAGGAACTGCAATAACAAGTAATAAAAACGTATAAATAAAAATTAGATAAATTTTTATAAACTTTTTTATAAACAAAAAATACAAAAGTAACACATGCATTTTTTTTACTATTGTATAATTTATTTGGTTCAACATATTGGTCTGAAAGAAATTATTACTGGATTCATACCCAAGGCTCTTTGATGATTTTCACCAAGATATGTTCTTGATAAAGTATAAATTTTTACTTCCAACTTAGTCAATATTTAAAATATTTCAGAACCCATGAAACACAAATTTTTAAAAGTGTATTTTAATGAAGTAAAAGTTTGAAATAAATCTAAAACTTTTCTCGAAACCTTGCCCGTAAAACTTTTCTTCTAGCAATCTCGAACGTCCCATGAATCAGTCGCGCAATCGTTTCATTCATCGCGCAATAATAACCCCCAGGATGAGAAAACAAAAAAAAAAAAAAAAAAAACCTCCAACGTTATCCCGCAAAAACTCATCTCCCGGTTTCATCTCTAGCAAGTGACTCACGCGATCTTTCCAGACACCGTAACCATAACCATTCCAACCGACTGCCAATTGGCCATCTGTGATTTTTCTCGGACCGCTTTTCCTCCTTTAAGACGATTTTTTTTTATTTTTCCACGGCTAAACACCCTATTCATGCAGATTTATGATCACTGATTTTTCACCGAGGATTTTCTTTTGATGGATGTTTCCAGGTTGCATCGAATAATTGAATCTGGGTTGATTTGAATGCGAGGGGTGGTTAAGTTTCATAACCGAGATTACCTCGACTTAGCATTGGTAATTGGATAAATTAATTGTAACTGTTATACGCAATTGTGATTACCGTTAGCCGAAAATTTGACTGATATTTGAAATAAAGTTGAAAATAAAAATATAACTGTTTTTGTAAATTAAAAACAAGAATATTTAGCTGGTACAATAGTACTGTATACATATTTTGTACTTCGAATAGTCTGCATGATAAAACTAATATTACAAATTAAATTAAAAATAATAAAGACTTAAAATTGTAAAGAATAAATTATTATATTCGAGATTATATTATAAAACTTGATAAATCGCATTAAGTTTAATAAGTTAATTTAATCAATACAGGCACGAAGAAAAACTTGTCTTAATTATTGTCTGATTAGATTTCAGTGAATAGTTTATATTATGAACAGTAAAGCCTTAAATTGAGAGTATGTAATTTTATCTCATTTTCAGTAGTATTTTGGTAAATTACAAATTAAAAAATATTATGTAAGCAAAATATGCCTTTTTTCAAAAGAATATAAGTTATAAATAAAGTTGATACAAAAATTGATACTGGTAAAGTGAACATAATTTTTGTTATAAAGTACATACTACAAATATAAATGAAATCCAACATTTATTTTTATAAAGATCATATATTTTTGAAAATATAGTTAAAAAATTATATCAATAATTAACTTTTTTACGATGCTACTTTGACGTGTCAAAGATTTACATAAACTTGAAAAATTTTCGCTCTAGATTAACATTCTCCTTAAAAATTATTCACTCAATTAACTTTGCATCCCGCTCGCTTTGTGCAAAGAAAGCCTACAAAAACCATTTTCATTCATCCAAACCAAGGGCAAAAAAGATTCCTCCGCGACCACGGTGAAACTCGACTTTCAAGAAGGTACACCTACGGATTCACCCCGCAAGACATTGAAAATATTTTTTCCTTCCATCAACTTCGTGAAAGGCCTATCGAGGGCGCCAGAAGGGGAAAAAAAAAGGAGCAGCTTAGTTCCTCGCAAAAGGTAATTGGCCTTCCTCCGAATAAAACATTTCCATTCATCGGTGCCCTAACGAGCGCCAAATCACCCTCGTCGTTTCTTTTCTACACGCACGACGGCGAGTATAATACACTACGTGCAGTCTGCAAATTGAGATAACCCCGGCGAGACTCGTTCCTGGGGTGGGGGAGGGAGGGTTTAAGCCTCCGGGGAATATAATGCGGTATTAAAGTGTATTGTCACCCTGGATTTTGGCGGGAGCCACCGTTCGAATCGAGGATTAAGGGGATACGCGAGGATCTTTGATTTTCTACCGTGGTCTACGGGATGTTATTAATGCATTGTGGCTCTGAGAAAGCTTTTATAATTCAGACTATTTTTTTTTATATGTTTCCTTGGGATGTAAGATGATATGAAAAAATTGACATTTACAGGTTGACTCATGACTAGATAAAATTGGAAACGTAAGCTTTTTTCACAATGTCGGAAAAACTTAGAAGAAACAATTTTGAAATAAGTAAATCAATGAAAAATTGTTTAATTACCAAAACAAGCTACTGTAGCAAATTTGAAGAGGAAAAAGATGAAATTAACCAGAGTTCACTACAGAATTATTTATTTTAGTTTTCAAATCCTGAATAAGCTATAAAAATTTTAAAAAAGATAATGTATTATTTATAATTTGAGGCTTTGATTTTTTATTTTCATTTTTAAAATAACGTAATAATCCAGAGTACAATTTTTTTTACACATTTTCTATTTAAATTCTAGATCCAAATAATATGTGAATTAATCTTTGAAATTTAAAATAAATTTTTTTAAAACTTTGTTAAAAATAAGTCTTTTACAGTATTAAAAAAAAAAAAAAAAAAAAAAAAAAAAAAAAAAAGATTGTTAATTAATTATTTCTTGTAAAAATTTGAAAAGCTTGAACGTCATCTTGAACGATCATTTACTTCAAATCTTACTTAGAATCTTTTATTATGCGTAACTATGATTTTTTTCATTAAATTTTTGATTTATTTTGTATAAGTAGCATAAAATTTGATAAACAGTATTAAAATAAAAAGAACGTTTAAGTTCATTTACCAAGTACTCGGAAACTTTGAAAAATAATCAAAATCCTTTAAAAATTAAAACTCAATGTCCTCGCTCACCTCAACCTCATCAAACTCCCACTCATTAACACCCCGAGCATGAAGTCAAGGCTCCCCTCGGTTCAATTTTTCCCAACGCAATCAGAGAGCTCCGGAAAGAGGTGCATCGCCAATTCCAAAACTCAATCCCAACTTATCCCCCGCACAGAGGAGCAGAATGAAAAAAAAAAAGAAGGACCAGCAGCTCGGAGAGCCGCACGCAGGAAAGTTTAGCGTGACAAGCAATTAGGGACATTTGCAATTAGTTGACCGGAGACTCGGTACGCTTTGCACGTTGCCCACCCGGCATTTAATCCCCTTAGCCCTCTAAACTGCGCGCGCGTGTCAGTCTGCATTTCAAATTAAATTACCGGGGCACCGGCCGGTGCGCGCCGAACCTCCTCTGATTTTACGATGACGCTGCGACCGATTGATTGTACTGTTTTGTTACGATTGATTGTTACGCTGTTTTTTTTTTTTTTTTTTTACTCTCTGTATGTTGCAGTGAAAAAACGGATTTGTTCGCTGAATAAATTTTTGGATCGAGGGTCGTTTGTCATTGTTGTTACGAGTCAAAGCTCGGATTAAGCGTAAAAAAGTTTCAGGGATTTTTGGATTTTCGTACGATAATTGAAATTTCAGCTCTTTGTGCGACGATTTAAATCACAACCTTTTTTTTTTTTAGTAGTGCCCAAGAAGACAATATTTTTTTTTTTTTCAAAATAATACCGCTACTCAAAAAAAAAAAAAAAAAGAGTAGAGAGAGATAAATTTTGAGGGGAACGCGAAGCGTAATTTCGGAGGGACGGAATCATCTTGGAAAAAATGCCCTCCCCCTGGAATTCGAAAAAGCATTGAAATTTAACCGCGACTAGTCACGCGTGCAATCGATAAGACATAGTGACCACGGGACAATGCGATCGCTCGCGCGTGCCACCCGATCGAACAATGACTTTCCGATGTCTAAAAGAAGGCGAACGAATAAGAAAAAAAAAAAAAAAAAAACATCGGCCATTATGTAACCCCAAGGTACCTACGATCGTAATAATGCCCCCCGGTTAAATACACGTAGGCAAATACGAATTTATAACGCTAACACGGCACCTGAGACCGAAAGTTTCTCTCTTAAATCTTACAGTGTACTTTGGGATATTGTTCTTTTTTATTATTATTATTTTTTATTTATTACCATTAGTTATGAACGTCCTTTGAGACAGGATATAGTTTTTGATAATGAGTCAAATCATCTGAACTGGGCCTCTAAAAACTGATGTTTTGAATTTCATATATATTTTTGTAGATTCTGAAAGGTTTATCCTCAAAATTAACGCCCTAAAATATTTTTTGAAAATTTTAATAAAAAATAATTTTTTGTAACGTCTGTATTTATAAGGCTGTATATAAACTTTGTTAAGTTTCATTAAAAATTAGTCAATAAATCGTAAATTTAAAAAAAAGGTGGCTTGAATTTCATTTGCTTATGACTTATTCAAAAATTGAAATTTTAAAAAAATATTTTAGGGCGTTAATTTTGAGGTATAAACATTTCAGAATCTACAAAAATATATTCGAAACATCAGTTTTTAGTGGCCCAGTTCAGATGATTTGACTCAATATTATAAATATTTTAAACATTTCACAAATAAATCACGATTAAAATCGGATAAATATATTAATGATTATAAAAAAATAGTCTTAATTAAAGTAAATTACTGTCTGAAAAGTACTTTTCGGTTATTGTGACAAAAAAATTAAAATTAAATGTAACCATACAAAATTTTTACTCAATACCATAAAAGCGCACGAAAGTCAATTACTATGGACCCATCTAGCCACGGTGCCTAAGTTTAGAACCGTCAACTTCCACTCGACACTGTCTAAAACAGCTTACCACCGACCATCAAAAACTACTCTCCGGTAAGCAACCCGTAACCCTTTAAATTCATACCCCATATGAATTATCTCCGAAACCAAGTACTCGTCCCCTCTAGTCGCATCAAACTCTCGTCGCTCATCAAAATTACCTACCCCCCGGGTTCGAGTCACCCCGGCGATAAGCAAACTCCCCCGTTGTCCAGCCGTCGCAGGCTTCGTCCCCTCGTTTCTATTAAACTCGGTCCCGCGGAAACTGTCCACCGATACGAGAGATAAACAGCCGGTGCGCGCTTCTTCAACCTTCTGGCACCGCGTGCACGTCAAGGCCACTCGGTGCTATGTGCTAACAGTCTTCACGTTGTTGGACTTTGAATGTATGATTCGGGTCGTCGTTGTTTAAGTTGGGAGATCTCATCGAGGAATCATACCGTCAAGTGGGATGACCATATATGAAACCATTGTACGATTATTATTTTCAGAAATGTGAATTTTTTTATTTTTTTTCATTTGGAATTTTGAAAAACACGTCGAATTAAGTTTGCTGTTATTTATTATATTACTTCGTCGAGATAAGACAAACAAAATTTTTGTGCTTTGAAAATAAAATTACAAGGTAATCTAATTAAGCTTTTGTAGTTTTTGAGTCTATGGTTTCAATTGCGTCGAAGTTAATAGATCTTCATTCAGGCAGCTTAAACAGAAATTTGATGTTTTAATCGCTGATCACAAAGTATAAAAAGTAGTCGGTGAATACTATTTAAGAGTCATTCAAAGAGACAGGTCGAGTAGTTTGTAAAGTTGCGTAACATCGAGAACACAATGAAAATATTTAAAGTGTACAAAATTATGAATGAAGAAATTACAATAATACGTGGATATTTTAAGAATACTTCCCGTAGATATTCAATGTTGCAGTGTTTTCTTTTGCAGTTAGGTAACATTACCGACTTGATGAATATTTTATAATAGTGAAACTCGTTCTAAAGTTTTTTTAATAAAAATTTTACGAGCGTTTTAATTAAACATCGAAATATTAACGAACAAAAGTTTGTAAAGTTAGTAACATCGCTCAACGTTTAAACAAAAACACAATGAATGTATTCGCAAATGAAAATTTGAATAGCTATACTTATGAAAATTTTAATTAAAACTCTCCAGATTTTCCATGATTACTATTGAGCAACGTGTGTTATAATATTTTTCAACAAAGCTTCCTCAATTACAATTCATAAATATTAAAGCGCGCGAAATTTTGAATTTTTCATTTTCAGAATACTGAAGAAGTATCGCAATACCCTTCATAAATATAAACCATCCCCAAAAATTTTCAATATCGATCATAAACTCCCCTTTTTTAATAAACAAGCTTGAAGTATCCCAAATCGAAGATAAAACGGTTTGATTAAATCCCTTCGGGCTCCCAATAACCCACCTGCACATGATGAAGCTGGTGTCGTTGCAGAGGCTCGGGTGTCGCGCCGGAGCCGGCAGCCCCTGGCGTCGCCGTAGCTTGACCGTTGCTCAGCTGCTGCTGGTGATGGCGTCCGGGGTACGGCTCGAGAAACACCTCGCTCCTGCAAACGCAAAACGGGGGTGGTTAGCTCTGAATTATTTAGGGGGGCACTTTCGGGATGTCGAGCTTTAATCATGCAGGACCAATTTCGAGACTGTTTATGTAATTGCGACGTTTAAATGTTTGGGTGTGTGTGTATGTGCTGAAAGCTGGGATTAAAGAGTCGTGTGCTTTGGGTAGGATTCAATTTTGGTTTGGCATTTTTTAGTTTGGGTATGTAGTAGAAAATCAAAAATATACATACATGTATGTTTGAAAAAAAAAAAAAACATTTATTTCTTATCAGATGAAATTTGAGTTGATGATAGACTATAATTACTGATACTCAATCGATTTCAACGTAAATTGCATTTTTATATTTTTAACAATACCATCGGTAAAATTCTTATCAGCAATCAAGTTGAAAAAAAAGTAACGGTAGTAATAAGATTTTTATCGGTGAACGAAATAAATAATTTTTTATCCGTACAAAACTTTTACCAAAAAGTCATTTTTGTCCGCAAAATATAAAAAAAAAAACTTATTTATCTGATATCGAATATTCAGCGTATGATCGAGATTATGATTTTTTTTAAATTATTTATCGAGAGTGGATTAACCTCTGAGTTATTGAAACATGACGTAAAATGTACATTTTTGCAGATTAAAGTGTCAGGATGCAAGCCCCGGACGTAATATTTTATTGATAAAGGCAGTTCGGTGGGTATCCGTTATGCAGCGATACGTCCCTTTTGGGGAATACAAGTCTGACTTTTCGAATGATGCATCCCAGTAGGGACGTAAACACGTGTCTGACCTGCCCTTTTTCTTTCGTGCGAGTTCCAGTATTACCTCGTAAAATATTACATCTCCGGTAAAAATCCACAAACAACAATTTTCATCAGTGTAAATAAAAATGACCGAGTCACATTACTCCCTCGGAAAACATCAAAGGGGCCGCGTACCCTGGAGGAGAAAATATAAGCGCATAAATCAGCTCGGGCCCACGCGCCCAAATCTGGTTCGGTCGCTGAGTGCATCATCCAGGGTTTCCGGTATACGAGCCGCGCCCGCGGAATTATTGTGACGAGAGGATCGCCCATAATTCATGACGTTTCGAGCTGTATAACGAGTCGATGTCGATTGTCAGATTCATGGGTGCTTGGAAATTAATTTCTACCGTGGTTCGTAGTTGAATTTTCAATTAAAATATGATTAAAAATTCTACTATTTGAGTACAAAGTTAAATAAAAAAAATATTTAGCTATCTATGAAAGCATTTTTTTAAGAATGATTTACAGTGTTTTTCCTGAAACATGATTAGTTCAAAAACTTTCATTGATCGTTCGTTGAAAGATTTACCGCAGCTCAGACTACGCTGTAACGTTCATGACCATGGTAACTCTTTAAAAGAAAAAATCTCTTAAAATTTAAATATTACTCTCATTTAAATCGATATGAATTTCTTGACTTTGTCTTGATAATCTAAGCAAGAAAAAGAAAGTAACTAAGATGTAAATTGTTTATTCTTTATTTTACAACTAAGGTAAGTGTGCCTAATATGGCCCTGTGCCTAATATGGCCCCCCTGTTATTTTGAATATGCTAGGTATGCGGCATCTCCGCAAGGTTGGAAGAAGTCAAAAACACTGATTTATAAAGTTTTCAGTTGTTTAGAACATTTTAAAATTATTTTTGCGCACGCCTAATAGCTAAAACTTGTTTCGTATACCTCCGTTATTATTTTACGTTGTAATTAAGTGGTCTGCCAAAATATTTAGACGCACCTGATCAAAATTTGAATAAGTAGCTTTGATTCGTTATTGTTTCAGCTTTAAAACGCGACCTTAGTTTTTGTTCAACTCGTTTTCTAACGGATTTTATTCTTAAATAACTTTTTATTATGCAGTGTACCTAATATGGCCCCCCACGAATTAGTAGAAATACCGATATTAAAAGTCCTTAGTTTCATGTTTACTTTTTAGAAAATCCTACCCTAATGTTATTTAAGAAAAATAAATTTAATTGTTTCAAAGCTTTTTTTCATTTTATAACTAAAAAAGCATTCTAGCTCAAAAAAAAACTTTGACTAAAATTTAAAGTTGAAATTTTTCTACTGGTTGCAAAGCTTTCAAAAACATTGTAAAAAAGGCTCAATTTTTAAATAAATCATTTTTAAAATAATAACAATTTTGAAGTTTTTAAAATATTATATCCTGATTGATTTAAAAAGTAGGAACAAATTGCAATTAATTAATTACTTTAAGGGGGGCCATATTAGGACACAAATTTTAGGTGTCTTAAAAAACCGTGTTTTGGTAAATCCTCTGGCATTTGAAGCTCATTGATCAAAATCAAACGTGTAATGTCTCATTTTAAAGCTCTTGAATTAAGCTTTAAAATGAGACCTTACCCGTCAAAAAATATTGATTTGATTGGCCACAACGTCGATTCTCGCTTAGGGGGGCCATATTAGGTACAGGTACCTTAATTCAATCTCATTAATTTACCAAAAAGACAAATCCATCAAATATTCAAATGAAATCACAAAATTATCGCGTAGCCATTAATTTTTTCAAGTATCATTACCAGCATGCAGTTACACTAATTTAGAAATTATAATTACGAGGAATATTATTTTATTCTTCATTCAGATTTGTAACAAAATAATTATAACAATTTTTAGTGATTTCAAAATCACTGATAAGAATTAAAAACTCTTTTACGATAAATAAGTAAAAATAAAAAAAATTAACATTGAATAAACTAAAGAATTAAACTTATAAATAATGCCGGATTGAGACTTGGAAAAATCATTATTTTTATTTGTACCAAAAAGCTTTTCTAACTCATCCTCATAAATTTTCATGATAAATTCCGATGAAAGCTTAATTAATTAATAAAACTCTAAAACGAACCAAGCCACACCTCAAATCAAGTCAACTCTTCGATAAACCTAATCAATCTTCCAGCATCTCACAATACTTCTTCTTCCATTAAACTTTTGAAAAATCCCCCGAGCATCGGCCCGCGAATAGCATAAATCAATCCTCCGGCTTACAACACAATGCTCGCCCTTATCTCAGTCTCTCGGGCCCGAGTGAACATCGGAAGAGGATATTACGTACTACCCCCCGGCCGAATCCTGGCTGCACGCAGGGGGCCCCGACCACGACGACGTTAAACGGTCCGTGCAAGAAATACAGCTGCCGAGTGTCTTTTCCGCGAAATGTTGGTGCGCGGGACTCCCCGGATTAAGGTGTTGAAATTCAACGAGTTTCTTCTTCTTTGAAAGGAACGTGGGATTTGATTAAACGATCGGGGTTCTCTTAAGATGAATAGGATGTCTACCACGTATGAAAAAATTCGGCCATTTTGTTAATATTAGTCAGATATTTTAATAATTTTTTGGATTTTTTCACTATTATTTACCGGTTTAGTTTGTGAAAAAATTAAAATAAATATTTATTTAAATAATTGAACTCGGTATTTTGTAAAAATTACCTCATAATTTTTATAATCATCTCTGCATTTTTGTGAATGTTACGGGTAATAAAGAAAAAAAGCTCGATCTTCATTAGACCAACTCTTTAATAGTTTATTTAAATAAAAACTTCGATTTTTTATAAACTAAAACGATGAAAAATATGAGAAAAATTTGACGATTATTTAAATTAAAATTGACAAAATGACTCTTTTTTCATAAGTGGTAACCATTCGTGGATGAATTCAGTAGAAACAGCCGAGACTGGTCAGACGTGACCTCGGACGCGACGCACGCGCATCATGACTATTTTTCAACTATTTTATTTTTAAAATGTTTGAAGATTTAGAAGAAGTGCTTCAAACAATAATTTTTTGTTTTAAATTAAATTTTTTTTAATTTTGAATTGAAAAAAAAAAAAAAAAATTTAATATTTAGACATTTAACTGTCAATATTATATCAGAAAAGGTTGCAAGTGAGATTTTAACTGATGACAACGTTGAATTACAAGTTCAAAGATCTACCAACTGAACCGTTACACAATATTTTGCTTGTTTACTTGTACGTCATTTTAACATAAAATTTTAATTTTTAATCTTTATGGAAACTGAATTAAATACTTTTAAAAATTACCATGATTTCCACGGTTTTTATCAAGTTTTGATCCCAAGATCTGAATTAAATCCAATACTTCGTGGAGAAAATTACTTTTTTTTCAAATTAAAACCCTCAACGAGATGCCAGTTCACCTTTGAAATGCAAGACAAAAGGGGAAAAAAAAGAAGCCAGTATCCCCCATAATCGCGACATCGTCTCTCTCTTCATCTCCGGCTCGGGTCTGACAATGCTCTGCGAGGATTGGATTTCCGGCTGCGATTGTTGGCGCAATAATGCAGCTATTACGAGAGAGAGCCAGGCCAGGCGTTAACGCGTTTTTCGTCGCGTGGGCGTCGTCGCGCCTCCTCCGCCCAACAATGAACCTGTAGGCAGGCAGAAGGCTGCTAAAGGGTTTTTTATATTTACCCGTTACGGCGTCGGTTTATTACCATGGGTAAACATATTTTACGACCTTTGGTGCGCGTGGAAGATTGATCAATAAAACGTCGGATTCCATTGATTTTTCTGAGAAACTGTACGTGGAATGTCCGGCTTTTAGTTTAATCCGCGACTGACATTATTACAAAGCGCACAACACGATATCGCGTTTTGAATTCAAGGTTCTTTTGAAAGAAGATCGTTTTGTACGGAGAAACCTTTCGTACTCTTCGCGCGGCTAATCTTGTTACGATAATTTACAGCGACCAACGTAACACGCGGCAGCAATTTTTCACTCTTGTACCCCGTTGAAGCTTCATCGCCGCAAATATTTGTTTAAATTTTTCATTTCGAGAGATGGTAAGCAAAATACACGAAAAAGCAATAAAGCTTCATCAATACGCGCCGGTGCGGGAAAAAATATTCGAGCCCCGCGGGTGCCGTACCGCGTTTTTTTTTATTACTCGCTCATCTCTCGTACCGCCCATAACTCGGGTGTCCGTAATGAAAGCGAGGGTGGTAACAAAAGACACACAAAGTGTATCTCGAAACGCGATAGCGCAGCCATTTGCATGAAAGACCTCTTAAACGCACGCATTTCGCATTGAGGAAGAGCTGGCTGCGCGAGAGGAAAAAACACCGAGCGGAGGAAGAAGCAAGCCTCGCGAATTAATTCGAAGGGCGGAGACGATGGCTCACTTAATTGTTGGCTGGTGGTGGTTGGGCGCAAATTTTTAATTATTTCGTTTTGGGTAAATCGTTACGACGGGAGTAGCTACGTGCTTTTTAATTATTTTTAGCTGTTTTGTGTGTTGATGATTATTCGTAATTGAGTTTTTTTTTTTTTTTTCGGAGGAGTTTGTTCAGGAGTGAAACTGAAATTAAATGTAAAAGCTCTTAACAGATAATATAGTTTTACATTTATTATGAATTTGTACACTTTACAAATTATTTTAAATTAAAATAACATTATAAACATTTTTTCAATTTACTCTAATTTAGCTAACGCATTTAAAATATTTACATATTTTGTACAAAAATTTATAAACTTATATATATATATATATAGCAATAAACTGTACTTTTACAAAGTACTTTAATTAATTTTCATATTTTTAACTTTTATTATAGTAGGTACACTGAAATTTATAGTTCTACAGGGAGTTTCTTTTTTAAAACACAAGAATAAAGTTTCTATGGTTTCAAAAAATAATCTTTGGCACTGCCGTTCTGAACCACACTCAAATAGCATTGCTAGAAAACTAAAAGACAAATTTTGTTTTAACTTAACATATGCCATCACAATTCTGTCTTTGGTGTTTAAAGTCGGTGCACCCTTTTCAAATTTATTTTCAGTTGCAGATTTTACAGTTTCAACCATGACATTTAAAATTTCAAAATTTTCTATTCCAGTAGCCATAAAAAGTTGTTCTTCATTTTTGATGAGATGGCAGAACTTGTGTTTCGTGTCTGTGTTTGACATAGGTACAAGTCGAACTCCATATTCTTTTTGTTTATCATACACAATAACTGGTTGAAGTTTTATCGGCTCATGTATTGTACTATTTTGACCACTAATTTCAGGCATGTTACTGACGCTGTTTAAGTTATTTTTTTTATTTCGCTTATGTTTTTCTATACAGCAACTGAGGAATCTGGAAATACAATCGCTAGCCTGTGTGAAATTAGGGTCCTTATAAAATAAATTGTCATTGGATCTTATAGCTGGGTTTATTTGTAGATTAACTCCATCGACTGTCAAAAAATTTGTTTCTTCACACTTTACAAAACAAGTTGGCCTTGTTTCGTTATCCTTCCTCGATACTTTTTCTAAACATTGGCTATCTCTTGTAACTATCTTTGGACTAGAATTTAATTTGATATCGATATTAGAATTAGTAACTGAATCTTCAGGTGGTATGTCATCTGAATCAGATAAATTTGTTTCACACTTAACAAAATGTATTGGTTCTGTGACTTTTTCAATATTTTGTGTTTTTTTGAGCTGCCTTTTAGTCTTTTTAATTACTTTTTCATCAGGAGCTGGTAGGTTGCGACTGGGAACAGTTGCAACTCTTAGCTTACGGGCCTGGCATGGTACATCTGAAAACAAAATAAATTTATAAATAAAAATTGTTATTACTAAAATTAAGAATGCTTTTATGTGAACATAACCTCTTTCTGAAACTTACCTGGAAAAAAGTAATCTTCTTTTCTGAAATGCATGGAACAAACTTTAGTGTTTTTTGTAACTTCCTTCACTTGAAGAACAGTTTTCCAAGCTGTCACCTGATCAACTTTAATCTTATTCCCGTGGTCGTCGTTGATGTAAACAAACCGTCCGTTGGGAGAAGGAAAGTTATGGAAGCTAAGATTTGGAACAGATCTAGTATTATTACTGCAACCTGGTACAAAACATTTTTGTTTGTACTTATAACTCGAAGTTTTTTTAGCTTTAAGAGTTTCCGATTCCATAATTTAGCAAAAAAAAAAAAAAAATTACTATTTAGATGCAGCAGCAAATGCTGTCGTCCGCCATACTATCTGATACTATCACCCCACTCCAGCTTTGCGCGCGCATTTCGCAACTCGACTCCAAGGCTTGGAGTCCAAGCCGCGGTTTTCGATTTGAAAGCCTACCTAAAGCTCACTTGAATAAAGTTTATTTTTCTTCAGTAAATCACTCGGGCAAAAAAATTTTATAAATTATTTTTTATGGCTAAGTACACCAATTTTTTGAATCTTGAGTTATTAAAATTTTGTGAAAGTGAATATAAAATACAACAGTAAAACTGAGTTTTTTATCAAGTGCTTCTGATTCATTTTAGAAAGTCGATGTTAATAATCTTTTTTACATAGTACGAATATTCACTAAAATAATAAAAAAATAAATAAAAAAGGTAATATTATGTGATGAATGTTGTAAAAATTTTGTGACTTTTCTAAATTTAACTAAATAAACGATGAACCATACCATTCATTACAAATCTAGCTTGTAACTGTTTGTTTACATAACCAGCTGCTTGCGGTGCGTGTATAATAAATAATTGCTTTAATTCAATAATGTTACGTGACTAATCGTGAATCAAAACCAATTAAGTGTCCCTGAATTAAATTTTAATAAAAAAACAAATTGAAAAAAAAATAATAATAATAAAATTACTTTTCTGTTTTTAAGTCTTGCCGTTATTTTTTGTTTGAATACATAAATATGCATAAATAAAAAATTAATTAGATTTTCTGTCCTTAGTGCGCTTTAAGAATTAATATAAAATTCTTGAAATCTCCAAATTTTCATTTATTTATGAGATTGAATCTAGAAGATTTCGACTGAAACTTTTAAAAATAAGTTGTTGTTTTTGTATTTAAAAATAAGTTGTTGTAAGTTGCTTTCAACTTGAATTTTGAATGATATAATCTTTACTTCGTTCAATGAAAAAACTTTTTCAGTAAAAATAGAAAATAAAAAATCAATTATTGAAATTGCCACCGTATAAAATGGAGTATACGAATTATAAATCAAATATTAAATACCGGTCGACTTTTCTTTTTAGCCTTCAAAGTAAATTTCGGTAGTTAAAAAAGCTCCTTGGAAATAAATAGATTTTCCACCAAACCAAGCGTCATCAAAACCAGATCCATCCTCTATTAAGCCCTTTACGAGGCCATTAGTCGAACAAGACGGTCGGTAGGATCATTCGAGCACCGAAATTGAACATTAAACTCGAAGACGCATCGCTCTCGGTGCATTTGACAGCGCCCGCTGCTGCGGACAGCCACTCCCCCTCCGCTCTTTTTTTTTTTTTTTTTTTTGTTTTTTTTTTGTTTTCCCTCCTCCTCCTGCAGAGAGGGTCAAGTCCGGGCGTTTTTCCCTCCCGGTTGGATGATTGACGAGAGGGTCGTGCTCATGATTGTTTTTGCCTGCGCCCGAGATTATACGACTCCGGAATTAACTGATTTGTGCGGGACCGCTCGTACGTCATCATTCGTTACCGGAGTGTCAACCCAACGAGACTGACGTTTTTAATAACGCAAAGGTGGGCGATTTGCTTGCGCGGTTTTAAATTCTTTTTTACCCGTGGTGTTGAGAATTTTTTTACAAAAAAGTTGCGATTAGAGCGGAAAGTTTTTGATCGAGAGAAATCTTTAATAGGTACCAAGCGTTTATAGTTGTTGCATTTATGAATAATAAATTGACGGATTGATTGAATATAATTGCACCGTTGTAATTTTTCTTGTACAGTTTTTTTAAATTTATTCATGATGTTTTGTTACCATTGTTCTCTCGATTGTACTGATTATTTTTTAATAAAACCAGTGGGCTAAATGATTATTTATAAATCTGTAACTTTTAAATGAATTCGAAAATTTTTTTTGATTGTAGAAAGTTTTTAATGAAGTGAAATTTGGTGTATATTGAAAAACCGCATTATAGTTTGAAGTAAATTTATATTTATGGATAATAATTCACTAAAAGCCGTTAATTGATTTATTATTGGATATTCATTAAGCCAAATGAGATAAAAATTAAACTTTAATTCATCTTTAATAAATCAAATTTGTAGAGTTACAAAAAAAAAGCGTATGATTTACGACCAGTCATGTTTCTCCGTGAATCGAGACAATTTCAATGCATTTTTGAGCGAAACTTTTCCTCCAAAGTGAAAATATACTCCTCTTTCCAAGAGAGAGAGAGTGAGATTACAAGCCTTAGTTTGTGCCCGTCTATATATCTCTAGGGCTTTTTTGCATTCTATTTGAAGAGCGAGTTACTCCTTGGGAAACTCAAACTTCCGAGGTCCCCCGAGATTTTCGGGAAGTTTGTTTCGGTACAGCCCGAGCCTCCCCGTCACGTATTTTCTTTTTAAAATGTCGGTCCGCTACCGCAAATGTAACTCTATTACCTCGTCGTATAATATTTTTCGGTCATTACGGACCGAGATGAAAGGGAAGTGTCGATTAACACCGAATTACGCGGAGTGAAAGCGCGCGGTGGCCTGGTCAAAGGCGATGCAGGTACATTCTACCGAGAGATTTGAATATAAACGGCGCGGGCATGGAAGTTTGTTCAAAGCTTAGCTTGGCAAGTGCTTCTAAATCAATCCAACGGTAGGCTTTCACGAGTGTATAACCATTCTAAATCATAACGCCGTGGTACAGGCGCGCTGTTATAAATTTTCGGCTGACGAGATTTACGCGGGTATTTTTTTTATTTATATTTATTTGATTATTGTAATAAGTGAGGGTAAAAAAAAATTAATAAATAAATCGAGAATTTTTTTTGTAATGGAAAAAAAAATTATTTGTTAATTTCAGGATAAATATTTATTTTGAATGTATCAATTTTTTATGACGTAAAGAGTGAAAATAAATCTGTAAACAAATAAAATATCATTTACTACAAATGCTTCAGCCAGTGGAGAGTCCAATTATTAATCGATATTATCTGATGAATAAATAATTTAGTTTAACTGCTTGAGATTTGCGCGAAAAATCAAAATTTATAATTTGCTTTAAACTTTGAATTATAATTTGATGATTCTTCAACCTGCCTCCAAATGAAACTGTCAAAGAATTGAAAAATCATAAAATTGAGATAAAAAATCAAAATTTCTCAGAATTAGAACTTGAGAATTTTATCTGTAAGAAGCCTTTCAAAGTCGCTGCATAGCTTAGAGATTTAGTACAAGTTTGAGTACATCACAACGGCAAACCCAAAATCTGCGTAAGGTCGACCTACAAACGCACCCAAACGGTTCAAATAAAAATCATTTTTCTGGCATCCCCGAAGTGAGACCCCGGCAATAAACAAAACGGCAGTTGCGATATTAAAAGAAACGCAGCCATCCATAATCCATCGAGCGCAGGGTCTGGCTCCGACCTCCGCCCGCACTCTTTTTCTCTTCTTCTTCCGGCCCGGCGTTGCCATGCCAACCCCTGGCCTGCACGTGGTGCTCGGCCGGCCGACGACGACGACGTCTCGCGCTTTACGTATTAACGAGGACTGCACCCAAGAAGCCAGCCGGTGCTGCAAATGTTTATGCCCCGGCTACCGGTCACTGCGAAACTACCGAACGCGAGGGGGAGAATTTACGGTGCGTAGACCCGATAAATCATCGCGAATGGGATTTTAAAAGTTTTATCAACTTTTTGATCTTGTCTGTACACTGTGCTGCGTGAATACTTTAAGAGGGCTCCTTTTGAGTGCGAGACTGGTTTTAAACTTTTGCTGGAAAATTTAGGGTGGATCGACTTGGGTTTTTTAAATTTTCAACGGATGAGCTTTTGAAATTTATGTAATGAGAAGGAGATTTAAAAAAATAAATTTTACTTACAGGTACTGCGAGCTAGACAAGTTGTATAAAAAATTATATCTTTAGGATTGAAAGCAGTAGTCGCTGAGGTGTGGAGGAGTCTCTATTTTACTTAGATTTAAAAAGGAAAAAAATGAATTTTTATTAAAAATTTTAATTACAATTTTGTTTTATTTTTTTTTGCACTATAAAAATGCATTGATTTATTTATTTAAATTAAAAAAAAAACTTTTTTTGAAGATGAAGACTCGTGAAACTTTTTAAATTTTTTTTATAATTCTTTACTTTCATAATTTAGAAGTATTTTATAATTGCATGCGGTAATTCGGGAATTGAACCCGAAACTCTTGCTTCACAGTCAAGCGTTTGCTAAGACACTTCAAAAGCTCTACCATTAATTTTTTTACAAAAAAAATACAATACATGCTTAGAGCTGATCATATTTTTTTCTTTTTTACTTCAAAATTTAAAGAAAAGGGCCAGCTTACATAGACTTGTATTGAGCTGGGACGAAACGCCCTTACTCCTCAATCCTATGACAGTTTCATTGGAATTTTTAATTTTAAAAAAATAAATAAATTTCATAATTTAATGAAAAACAATTTTTCTACATTGTAGCTCGTTTATAGTTTGAATTAAAGTTCTTGACTTATGAAAAATCCACGTCAACAAAATTTTTAATAAATAACTAAACGCGGAAATTTTCTTGATCACACTCATAACTTTCTGAAAACAACAAAAATTACCAGCTCTCTCAGTAAACACACAGCGCAATCCCAACCCCCATTTAAAAAAAAAAATTAAATTTCAACCCTCAAAACGAGCCATTTTAATTAACCACCCCCTCCCATTTTAACCCTTTCGCATATAATAACACTATTCATGAGTCCAAGAGAGAAAAAAATGAGATTCTCTTAGCATAAGTTGATGATATATTCTCGGGTGGGTAGGGTGAAAAAACACCACGAAAAAGTTAATATTCCAGGGAAAGAAAATCGAGAGAGAGAGAGACAAAGGTTAAAGGTAAAAAGTGTCGTAGACACACGCGTATCTCTTTTCGCCCCTGCACTTTCCCCGAAAGCACGCACGTCAACTTGGCTGTGCGTCTCTTGAAAATCACCCGGGGATTTATTCGCTTGGAAATATGGCTGCCTTGACAAAAATATGAGCGCGCGGGGGCTTGGTTTCTTCTACTTCTGGCCCTTTTTCTTTTGTCGAGGATGAATGCGTGATTACGGTACTGTCATCATCTTCAAGCTTTGCAGTTTGTAGACTGAAGACCGCGTGAAAACCATTAAGAGCCTTTTAGAGTCTCTGCGCAAGACAAAGAGACGAGAAAAGCGAAAAACATTATCAATTTTATGAGTTTTAAATAAATTTCTCTGTATAATGATGAACGATGATCGAATGAACTCGATTTATAATTGATGTGATTGGTCGAGAACATTTAATTCAAAATTTGAATTGTGCTGAAGTTGACATGTTGAATACTTTGTAATTAAAATTGTTTTTGCAATAGTGTTTTTAGAGTAATTGAATACTTTGTTTAAATAAATAGATAAAATTTCTTTGTACAATTCTAGAAAATAAAATGAGAATCTTTGATATTTTCAAAAAAACTTTTTTAACTATAACCATATCGATCTGAAGTTAGTTGCAGGTTTCAAACTATATATGATGAATTAAGTGTTATTATCATTAATCACAGGCTAATAGAGGAAACGCTCGGAAAATTTTTTTTTTTTAACTTCCCTTTTTTGCAATTGAAAGTGAAAATTATCATTTATTTACTTTCAAGATTAAAAATTTGATGGCGTATTAAAATTTGAGCGCACTTGCGCGCTGATTGAGACAAGTTTTATTTAAATTATTAAGCTGTTAATTAAAATAATTTTTATTGTCGATATAGCAAAAAAATTTTTTTTATCTTGTAAACTTGTAAAAAAAACACTATTCCACATGGGATTTTTTTTTTTTTTTTTTTTTTTTTATATATATATAAGTTACACTGATCAGCAGGATTCGAACCCGCAATCTTTAGATTTATAGTCAAGCATTCTATTGACAAAGTCGCTTTAGAGAAATAATATTATGATTTCAAAAGTAATTCTTGTGTCTCAAAATCTTATCACGTAACTTTCAATTGTTTAATTTTTTATTTTTATTATCAAATATTTATTCAATATTTATTAATGGAATTTACCTAATAACTGCTTAATTTTTGGGTTATATAGTCCTTTCATACACTCATTAAGGCTTCAGATTACATTTAATCACTCGAAACGACGGCTCAAACAGAGTCCTGAAGAGACAGATTTCGCGTTTGAAGCATCCCACAGTTTTCCGTTAATATCTCGGTAACTCCCAACACATTATAGATTCCCTTTGAGCTTTGATAAAAAAGAAATTACGTTTCATACGTGATCGGAGTCCGCTATGAAAACACGTACCTCATAGAGCGCCGGCACGTTATATTAATACGTTTGCGGGATCCGCGGAGGGGGAAATATTGCTTTTCCCAAAAATAAATTGACATTTTTGCATCAAATTCGTAAAATCCCCGCTGAATCACTCACATCAAAGGGTGCATTATGGAAAATCAAGTTTTTCTCAGACGAGCTCTAAAGTAAATTTAATTAAAGTTTTTAAACGTCTGTATAACAATTAGGGTTGGGGGAGGAAGATAAAGGATTGAAATAATGGAGTAAATCAGCCTTGAAAAAACTCAAAATCAACGTAATAAAGTTCTCGTTGAAAGGGGCCTGGCTTGCTTTTTTTTTCTCTTTTCAGTAAAATGTTTTACCGAACTCATCGAACTTCGAGCTACTCCGAAAGGGCGGACAAATAACATGATGAAAGGGCCGTGGAGAAAGGGCGCTGCGGCAAACGATCGGGAGAGCTGATAAAAGAGACTCTATACAAACGTGCTGTCTAATTTTTTGCATTTTATTTTTCACTTTGAAAATGACAAAAATTGTTTAAATTAATTTTATTAATGCTCTTGTGTCGTAACTGATTGATAAATATTCACATTTGTTTATTAGTGTCAGTTCTTATCAAAATATTATTAGAATTTTTGGTATTGCATTGTAATGCGAGTAATTACAATAATATAAAAAAAAATTATGAATGAAAATTTACAATTTTTATAATTAATAAAAAGTATAAAGTTTTTTTTGTCACATCGATATGTTGTATGTCTATAAATGGTTGACTGTATTGAAATTTTTTTTAGATCTATAAAATTAATAAATGTTTTTCAACATCACTTTTATTGACAATTCTATGCATGTACTTTAATTTTTAAAAATTAATTAATTTGTGAAACATAGTTGTTGTAAAATTTCCAATATTATTTTTAATTAAATTTAGTTTCGATACAATATTAATAAGCCGTTATTAAAAAAAAAGAATACCTTGTTCCATGAAAAAAAAAAAAAAAAAAACAAAAGATTTGTACGCCAACCGCCAGACTTCAAAAATTAAAGACCCCCAGTCCGAGACCCAGATCGTATAAGCTTAAAAGCCAGGGACAGGGAAAAAAATCGCCCAACAGTCTTACCCCCAGGAAACAAAAAAAAGTATCCTCCCGCTCCTCCGTCGACACGAACCCTTGCAGCTCGGATTGATACCCACGGAAGCGTGAACCGGGTTTTACGTATTAACGAGCCCTCCGGGAGTTTATCCCCGCTCCACACGTGCATCCCACCTCCTGCCATCGGGAAGGGTTGCGCAAGTCTAAAAATGCCGGGGGATCAAAGGAGGCGGAGGACAGACGTGATTTACATGCGCGACGGGGATGATCTTTTTCCAAGCTACGGTGCGTGTCCTGGACTTTTTTTTTTGTTTTCCGGATTGATTCGGGGGGTATTTGGAAGTCAGTCGAGTATTACGGCTGAGGTGCGGGCAAGTGTACTAAATTTGATTTATGATCTTGGCTGTAGGAGCTAGTCGGGTTAGCGTCGGTAAATTGAATTCAAATTGAAATGTTGCGACGCGTATTTAATTAGCTGGCGAAGAAGTTCGAGCTCTTGACTTGTACGATGATTTATGTTCTTAAACAAATATTTCTATACTATTGATAATGAAATATTCCCTTGAACTTATTTCAAACTTTAGATCAATTTTGTTGAAAAGTAATTTTTGAAAAACCAACTTTTCAAAATGAAGTAATCCCGTTCGAACGACTCAATAGAAGTTTCCTTGACTTCGGCCCGGAGTAATTATTCGATGAGAGCTGCAAACCGAGTTAAAAGAGATCCAATTTGTCGCGAGCCCCGCATTAAAATTCAAGCCGGGAGTTCGTCGTTAACGAGCTCGAAAACTTCACATGTGTGCGTGTGCATCGGGAGAGGGGGGAGAAAAAGAGGAATGATGCGATTAGAATTAGGACAGCCGGCAATAGATCCTCGAATCTCGGGAAGATGCAGGAAGACTTTGCCCATTTCTCTCTACAACTTTTTCCCTTTTTCACTCCTCTACGGGCCTGGTACGGTACAACTTTTTCCTTATCTCGTTCTACAAATTGATTATCGGACGTTGGCTTTGCTTAGACCGATCTGAGTTATTTGTATCATCAACGGTAGCTTTTTTAAGGGAAAACTTGGATTAAGATGTACGAGGAGGGGGGAGAACTTTCGTTAAGAATTTATATAGGAAGCTTGGATTTATAAATTTTGATGTAATAGTTGTGATCGTCTTGTATGTTATTACTTTCTCTCGTAAAGCAAAAGAAAAAATTTTGAGAGTTATTCTATGTGTATGTTTTAAGGTCTTAAGTATAGTAAACAACTTGTAATGGTAATGTAAAACACATTTATGACCAAAATAAACTAACAAATAATATTGAGGTTAAGACCGTTCGTTTAAACTGGCAATTATATTTTCACACCAAAAAAGCATTTCGTTTACTCAACTCGGAGGTTTTTCCGTCTCAAACGATAAGCATGTAAAAAGGAGGCGTCAGTGGGGAGTTTCATTTGCGAGATAGAGAGTCGCGTATTAACGAGCAAAAAGTTTTATAATGTTTTAAATTAAAGTTTTATAATTAGAGAAAATTTCAAGATTTCAAAGTTCTTAATCGAGTTAAAACTTGTAAATTGAGTACAATATTTCCCCCAAAGTCCGCAGGAAATTCCAAACAAATACACTTCAAGATATCGGAAACAAATTCTTTGGTTATTATGGTTGCACGGAAAATACTTTCGCAAGCTTAGCCATAATTGAGTTTTAATTTAATAATGAGATCCTGAGCGATTTTTAGTTCGAACTTTTTACAAAGAGTTCAAAGCTTGCAATGATAGTTTCTAAATTTAGAAATTGATCCAGTATAAAAATTTACAGTAAAAATGCAAGTAAAAAAATACCACTGTATATTTAACTCAGTTAATATACATCACAGAATAATAAGATCCACTTTATGGTTACCGCAATAAAAAGTAATATACGACGCATTTGATCTACCCATAAAAACCCAGCAAAAAATGTTATTCGTTAGCGTACCGAAGCCAGTATACGAGTGTTCTGATAACTTGTCAACAATGATTGAAGGTAACATCTCCATTACTTCCCTCTCCTAGAACAACCGTAACGAAAACCATAAATCATACAATCAGTCTTGAGCATCCCGCTACGAAACCGTAAAATTTTACAGCCGGCTTTACCGTATGCAACTAGACTTTCTACGTAAGAAAATAAAAAAACGCACGCGCACGCACGTTACACTAACCCAAATAGCCCCTCCGAAGAATATAATTTTCACGGTGTCCGAGGTAAATAAATTTTATTCGGACGGAGATGCAGCAGCAATTAGCGCGCGGACCGCAACCGTCAATGATGATAACAATGAGGCGGTTAATTAGCGGATGGTGCGTTTTAACTGTTTTGGGATTCCACTGTACGCGTTTAGGTAAATCAGTGAAATTTCGCGGGGGGATTACGAGTGATCGATTCATTAGTGGAAGTCGCGGTTAATCAAAGAGAAAATTTACTTTTACCGCGGCGCTCTACAAAAACATTAGAAATCTTTTATTTTTTTTCTCTTTCAAGTATATTTTCCAAGTTCAACGGTGTGTATGAGAAAAATGTAAATTTGTTTTTTGTTCTTTTTGGTTCAATTAATTGATTTTTGTACGATGACAAATAGTTAATTCTGCAATCCATCCAGAGATTTTATTTCTATAAAAAATGAAAAATACTCAAAGCAGAAGTAAGTAATTGGAGGAAGCAGTTTGAAAGATCTGCGATCGAGCGTCAGAGAAATAATAAAAGTTAAAAAGAGTATTTGCTCAACTTTTCTCGAGACTCTCAAACTTAGACAAACTTTTACTTTGTCCCTCCCCGGTATACAAAGCCAAGGTAAAAAAAGTATAAAATATGAAATTCATAATACGGAAATTTTAAGCACCCCGTAAAAAGCACTGTAAACTCGTTTTAAAAAGCACCCCTGCCAAATTGATTTCCTGCGGTATCACGTAAAAAATTCATGAGCGTACTTCAAAGTCAATTAACATAAACTTGACCAAAACAATTGCCCGACACTTGTTACCCGAGAGGAAATCATGAAGCACGGATTATGAAAATACAAGAATTTTCATGAAAAAAAGGAGCTCAAAATTATTTACTAGTAAACAAGGACAGCGCGCACCCTGAAAAATAAAGGGCTTCCAAAGAAAGGAAAAAAAAGTTGTCTCGCGAAAAGAGGCTCCGAGACAGGCTTACATTACTTAGCGCCAAATGGACCCGACGAGGAGTAGCAGGAGGAGGCTTAATTTGCAAATGGAACGCTTCTCGGGCAACAAGAAGAAGGGAAAAACTTTTTCTTCTTTTTCATCGATATTGCCACGACGCCCTCGAGGATGTCAATATTTTTATGCCTTTTTTTACACCGGATCGGGTGTCATCTGATGCACAATGTTTTTTCTCCCGCGATATCACTTGGAATAAACATCTGGGATACGCGAGATTTTGAGTGCGGGTTTTAAACAAACCGCCTGGAGTATGACTGACAGTCTGCTTACGGTGTACTTCAAAGGTTGTTTACCGGAAGCCAGCTTGGGTAAAAAAAAAAATCCTCAAACTTCCAATTTCTTTTTGCCCTCAGCCCGTCGCCTTCACTTCCTCTTAAAACAGCCTCGTATTTCCTGGAGTGCCCATTCGACCGGGCAGGGACAAACAAGATCGAGTCATCGTTTCTTTCATCCTTTGGCTGGAGGCTTCTGTTACCCCACCTCGGAAAGTAGTCGGGCAGGCGATCATCGGTGACTTAATTAATTGTCCTCCTTTAGATAAATGGCTTCCAATATCCGGTTTTCTCTCTGTTTCAGCGACGACGCCCCATAGTTTCCGGTACGAATCTAATCCTCTTCCTCCGGGCGAAATTCGCTTTCCTGTATGTGTGTACGGAAGTGTCCTCGGGACGGGGTGTCGAGAGAATCTTTCTTCCCCCTTTTTTAATTAATTTTGAATGTTCGCTTGGGGACTGATTTAGAGGGTACGAGGTGCAATTGTTAGGGAAGTGGAAGTGATTTTTCCAGGAGATAAGTTAGAGAAAAGGTAGAGTTTTACTTTGACTTATTATTTGATTTTGAGCTTTTTATATGGAAAATTAAAAAAGAGATTATTTAAATGAACTTCTTGTTTGGATAAATTTACAACAAAAGTTCTTCTGGGTAAATAAAAATATATTTCGAAATGGCAAAGGCATAAGAGTTCAGTGGTAAAATTCTTATGTCTTGGGTTCGATGTTATGTCCATTTAAAACTTTCAGAAAACTCATTGTAACGTTGAAGGTCCATTGATAAAATTTTACAACACAAGAAATTATCTTCTAAAGAACTAATCGAAAAGCCAATATTTTAATCGATTTTTAAAATATTAAAAATTTAAACAAATTTTCCACATTCTGAATAAATTTTTTCAATTATTCAATTTTTAAATGTTTGGTAATCCAGTGCCTTGCCTTTCAGTCTCCTTCAAACATCAAATGGGACTCCGCACGCGGGCGCGTTCGGGAAGAGATTTACTTAGCTCAAATTGCCAATCACTGTGGCAAATCCCCTCATCAGGCTCAGATAAAAGAGAATCATATCGCTCTCTCGCAGACGCCCGCGTGAAATTGGCTAGAGCTTTGAACCCACTGCACCCAAATTAACCTGCGATCCGGGCGTAGTCTTCGTAAGAAATTATCAAATTAAAAATCGCTCAACGAACGGCGACGAGAAAAATTCAAGCCTTTATGCGAGCGTTTGATGTCGTCAATTTACGATGAATGGAGTGGTGTCAAGTCATCCGTATGAATTGATTTCCCGCCGACTGAACGCGTCTGATGGAAACATTCATTAACTCCTCCGGAATCCTTGTAACACTTTCCCCGCTGCAATCTTGGCGAATCAAAAAACGGCGTTAAAATTGAAAACATCTCAATCTTCAACCCCCCTTCGTAGTCCAATTCATCAACCACCATTGTCTTGGCGGCTCCTTCAAGCTCCTCCTCCTCGAAATTGAAATACTTGTCGGGGAGTTACACTTCCTCGGTCGATACGTGCCCGCTCTATTATCGCGCGTACGGCAAGTACCAACCAAGTTTGCTCGTTACGAGATTTATGGAGTAGGGCCACTCGCTTGAGTTTTGACATCTTCCGGTCAACGCGCGAGTCTCGAGACGTAAGACGTTTGTTTACTCGAGGGTGACGATGACTCACTCGGCTCGAGAGATTTTGGTTGTTGGCTTTCCATTTAATTCGATGCGCGAGAGTGGAATTAATAAAATTTGCATCTTAGAGAAAGCGAATCTCGTAATTCAATCTTTTGGTTTACAACAGTACGTCGAAACTAGGTTTTCGCACCAACAACACAATATAACAATGCAACAAAGTATTCATATAAGTGAAAAATCTGACTACTTTACTGCCTTGGTTGATATCAAAACTACAAGAGCTTGATATAATATTTTTATCTGATAGCCCTGCGATAGTCCTATCAAACAGGACCAAGTGCGCAACTCCTTCATTGTCTCAATATCATTGGAACGTTAATAAATGATCTCTTTTACTGTATTTAAAATTTTGTTTCTGTTTTTACGCTACATATCAAATTATATCCTATAAACTGACTGCATTTCATTGCGTTATTTTCAAACCCAAAAAGAACAAATATTGGTGTTTTAATAAATCATACAATCAAAACCAACTAGCCAGGTTATAAACCCGTTTCTTCATCAAGACAAAGGAATTTCGAACCCACGCGATCTCGATTTAGATCAAAATAAAAAAAAAAGTAAAAAAAAAGGGCTGACTTCACTTAACACCGGTGCTTCACAGCTCGGCGAAGCCATTTTCGCAAAAAGGCTCGTGCGCGGCAGCGACAAACGAGCTGCCCGTCTCCTAAAATACACGCGCTCGCGCGAGGCTTTTCCATAAATAAAGCGTCGATGCGCTTCGCCACCACCTGCTCGACGTCGTGTGTTTTATAGTTTGATTAAAATTATTTTTTTTACGGTTCGGATTGAGACGCATTGCTTTTCCGGCACACCGGGTTTAATTGGTTTATCAGGTGACGCCTGGAGATTGAGAGAAAGTATGCGCGCAACGTGTGTACTCGATAATTTGTTGGAGAATTTTAAAAGGCATTGTGGGTGTGCAAGAAGCCGATTTTAATTGATGTTGAGTGTTAATGTGTTTAGAGAACCGGATTTCAGAGTGTGGTACTTTTTAAATTTAATTGTCTTGACGCGTTTGTCTGTTATTACTTAAACTTTATTTGTGTTAATTGTTGGGAGTTTTTCGTAAATTTAAAATTGTGGGTTTGGGCTTGAATATTAAAAAGTGAAAGGAGTGCTAGATTTATTACAGAGTGGAAAGCAAGTGTTTTGTTTGGAGGCCAAGTGTTTTTGTAGGTATAATAAAAATTTTTTGTGCATGAATATCCCGATGAATATACATCGATGGTTCCAACGAAGAAAAACCTTAGACCAAAATCTGCCACGAATAAAGTTACAATGAGGGGACTCTAAATCACTTTATTTATTATTTTAGCATGCGGAAAAAATGTCAAAGTGACCCTTGCTACCATACCGTTGATATATTATAATAAAAAAATATTTTTTGTCACACCAGCCACGAATAAAATAACTTCTTGCGACAATTTCATAAGCTGAAAAGTTAGTCAATTTATTCACGGCTGGTCTGTCAAAAAAAAAAATTTTTTCCCGTGTACAAATGGACTGATAGCAAAGCTCACTTTCCTTCAATCCATAAAAATTAAAATCATAATAAAGTGATTCAAAGACATTTTTGTAATCGAAAGTCGCCTCATTGTAACTTTATTCATGGCAGATTTTGGGCTAAGGTTTTTCTTCGCTGGAACCATCGACATGATTATTTTCGGTAAACTGTGTGATGACTTTTTTTGGTATTAAATATACCTAAATTGATCTTGAATTCTTACTCACGTACGCATAATCAATGTTTCGTAGTGTAACAAAGTCTTACCTGAAACAAAAAAACAAAAAATACGTTAATCATCAAAAACGATATAGTGTTTTTATATTTCTCTCTTAAGAGATCAACCTTCACCATAAAAAAAACTATTCTTCCAGTCCACAATCATCATCTCAAGATCAGCAACCAAAAAAATCCAGCCCGTCATAACTCGGCGCACCCATGAGAACTAAAGCATCTCCAGTTTATTTTATTTTTGTTCGCCCGGGGTCTTTGTCTCCAGTGCTGTCGGCTGCGATCGCGACGCAATCAATTACAGCCAATCTCGGGCAATCAGCCGACGAGACCGTACACTGGCCTACCAACCAGCGCGTTTCGTTCTTAGCTCTCCGTAGTATTCTTTTTTAAAACTCAACTAGTATTCATTTTCGTGATGCGATGGATCGACTTGCGGAATTAACCCACAAACGTTAAGTTTACTCTACTAAGACGAATATTTATACTTGTTGGTCCAGGCCTACCCTTTCCAGGCCTAATCCTTTTCATGAATAATTTAATCGGGAAGGCTTACTTTATGATGGACGCCGAACCGAGCTTCCTCTCCCGGGGTTTTCCTTCCAATTTATAGCGTTTATGCAAATTACCGTTGATTCTCAGATCCCGAGATGTTTTAGACCCCGACCCACTTACTGCCGAGTTGCGCGTAAATAAACATTTTTTCAGAAAAATAATTGTCAGTGCGTACTGTATAAACTGCCATTTTCACTAACTTTGAGAGATTAAAACGCCGTAACACGCCCAAATTCATAAACGTCAGATTGTAATGAACTCAAATGAGGTTCGGGCAGCATCTCCCGTATTAAAAACCAGTGAGATCTCAGCTACGGTAATAAACTCGGGTATGTCTTTCATCGTTACTTTCATTAACTCTCTTTACAATCTAAGTAAAGTGAAACCTTGAAGCAGAAAAAAAAAAAAATTTTATTCACCCCTTTTTTGAATGGTAATGACTGGCTGAGTAGAGAGAATGGATTTATCCGAGCGACAGAAAGTTAAAAATTCGAAAAAAAGCCCCCAGCAGACACTTAATTAAAGGCCATTAAGGGTCATAATTCGGTTTGATTAACAATGAGAAGCAATCAAAGAGGAGCATTCAAAGTCAAAGAACTAATTAATTTTCGGCTGAATCATCAAGCGTCTTCGTCGTCGTCATCTTCTTCTTCTTTTTTAAAATCTTCAGGCCACACATGCACCTCCTTTAGTTTTCCCGGTCGTAATTAGTCTGAAGAGTCTTTATTTTTCGCCCCCGAGGAAAGAAGAAGAAGGAGATGCAAAGTCGCAGAGGCGAAAGGAGATGTAAAACACGTAAGAAGAAAAAAAAAAAAAAAGACGGGGAGTAATAGGCCTCGTGAGTAACAGAGTGTATGAAAAAACTTGGGCAAAGTTGGCTTTTTTTTTCTCGCACGCTGTAGACTGCAGGATTGTTTTACGGGAGTTGGGAGTTTGACGATTATTTAAATTTTACGCGGCGTCACCTTGTTAAACTTCGGCTGACACTTTCTCGAAACTTGATAATGAGAGCTCGTAAAGATATTTGAATTTAGAGTAATCGTGCCTTTGAGAATAGCCTTATTTTTTTTTTATCCCAGAGGCATCTAATATTTTGATGGTCCCAGCGAAGAAAAACCTTAGCCCAAAATCAGCAGATTTTAAATAATCAATGAGAGGCTGAGATAAATGAAAAAATCAGAAAAATTCAGGAATCTTCATAAAGTATTACACAATAAATAAGATTTTATTATTTTTTTCTATTTTTTTTATTCATTTCAACACTTGGTCATTATTGGTCATTTAAAATTTTCTAATCTTCGGCTAAGGTTTTTCTTCGCTGGGACCGTCAGTTTATGTTTTTATGTAATTTTTTTTTTTTTTTTTTTTTTTTTTTTTTTTTTTTTTTTGTAAGTTTTAGTAAGATTAGTAGTGTTTAAAAAGAATTTCGATAAAATTAAAAAAAAAAAAAAATTGTTTTACGGATAACAAGCAGGAAACATTTTTTTTTAATTTATTTCTACGATCATCAATACCGCTTTTTAGGCGATTGAAAAACATTAAGTAACATATGAATCTGGTAGGGCTCGAACTCAAAAGCTCTTAGTGCGAGTCGGACACTCTACCCACCGAGCCATCGCCCGCTCACACTGGAATTAAAAATTACTCCATCTTTGAATACATCCTCGTCTCTTTTCGGCATTAGGCACGAGTGAAAAATCATAAAGCGCTTCCCGCACTTCAAAGCAGAAGTTCCCAATCCTCGGGGGAAGCCCCCACGTGAAAAAATTCAGGCAACAGGATAGGTCTAGAAACCAGGAGGACTCGGATCGATTAGGCCTGACCACAAAAATCGAGAGACGTTTCGGGACCCGCCTTGGGTTACAGCTGGGTAAGGTTACCCACGAACACGCGACACTCGTTCACGCACCGAGTAGCTTCACGGTCTGTTTCGCTCGGTGGTCTTCTTCAGGCCGCGCGCGCATGTGAGAGACTCGATAATAGATGTGCGTTCCCTTTTTTTCTTGCATACGTAATTCCTGCAGGCTTAGACTGAATCGTAATGCTTTGCTGATGGAATTAGCGGGGCTTTTTTTTTTTTTTATTTAGAAAGTGGTTTTTTGTACGAAGCGTTTCTTCGAACAATAGATCCGAAGGAAATGGTCCTTGAAATTGAAGCTCCCGGATCGTAACCGAACGCTTTTTTTAATGGAACAAACAGTTTTCATAGACAATTTGTTTGTTTGTTTGTTTAATAAACGGGCTAACTTTTTCTTTTATGCATGTAGATCGTGATTAAATTTTATCTTTCAACCTTACAAACTCGGTAGAATACAATGTAATGTGTGTATACTCCCTAAAAATATTAATAGAATCTTTGTCTACTTGGTGGTAATTCATATTCAACTCAGGTTTTTATTAAAAAGTATATGAACAACAAAATTATTTGTTACAGTTTAAAATTTCCACTATACAAGATTTTATTAATTTATTGAAAGAAGGTGAAACCAGCTATTTGTTAACTATGTATTTTAAACTGATTTCAAAATGTAAACTTGCTACGCAAAAAATATGGTTTTTAAAATATGTTTGTTGGAAAATTTGGTTCCTAACTACATAATACTCAAGACTGACAATAAGAGTGCTTCTGCAAAAATTGCTCAAGAGAAAGGACTTAAATCTTGGATCAAGAATGATATGAAAATCCAATATAGTAAGAGAGATATTTACAATGTTTACCTAAAAATATAAATAAACCTACTAACAGTTAGGTAGTATAAATTATTGAAGGACACAAGTAAAAAATAAATTTTAGGTATATACTCTTAATTAAAAACGACAGTGTTGCAAAAAAACGTGGGTTTCTCAAGCCACCGAGACGAGTTGTCTCCTAATCCTCCCACGAGATTGTTCGTAACCACTTGAAATTTTTAATTCCACCCGCGCTAGGGTTCATCTTCCCCGTCAGCGTCTTTTCATTATCGAGAATCCTCCGGCACCGCAACATCGAATTCCTCTCTCCCGGAGCAGGGAACTTTGTTCCATTCGGTCGCTACTTTTTATTGTTTCTCCGAAGAAAGCGAAATGTGGTGTAAGGAAGGGCCTCGAGATCGATTGCTGGTAAGAGGTTTTTTGATACCCATGAATTATTCATGGTACGGGACGGGGGTGGGTTTGTACCTTATTTACCCGTGTTACCGCTCGGATGTACATTAATAAATAATAAATCCCCGGACGCATTAGTTGCGCGGGGCTTATCTGTCGATTTGCGATACACGGAGATTCGCGGGATTGGATGTTTGTGACAGACGCGAGGATTTAATCCTTTTTTTTTCCAAGTTGTTTTGAATGCTTCATAAATAATGCATATGATTTTTAGGTCTTTGAACGCTAAGAAATTTTTAATTTTGTTGAAATAGTGATCACTTTTATTCAAATGATAAAAAAATTATTTTTTTGTTCACACATGATATGAACTAAATAATTATGCAAAAAAATTATAGAAAAATAATTGAAATAATAATAATATTTTTTTATCGAATAACACTAATACAAGATCGTTGTTTAACAAAAAAAAATAATAATATTTCTAATACCATTATTATAAGTTTATTTATTTTTATTTTTTTAATTCAACAACAATATTGCCACATACTAGTGACTTATGAAGTCATTGTTGAATAGTGCCAAAGTGGGACTCGAACCTGCGACAGAAATTTACAAGCTTCGGACTTTAGTGACTGAGCTGCTCTCGCGATACAGACTTTGAAAAATATACCTGAACCACACACAAACTTTGAAAGGACATTACTCGTCTCGAAGCTTTCACTAAACCCTACAAGAACCACAAGAAATTAGAGAAAAAAGTCCCCATCAGGAGCTTCCCTCGCGTTTCGTCAAATCTCGAATCTCCGCGTAGCCCCACAACAATGCCCGTATAATATTTCAATCCATTCCTCAGCAAAGACACCGGAAAAATCAATTTCCCCCTTCTCCACTCCATCACCTGCGCTTATCTCCCCCGCATCTTTGTCGTACATAATACTCCGCGGGAAATGGAAAGTTTCGGGGTAGATAGTTTTTAATAAAAGGGGGCTTCTCTGCGGTATCATTCAATATTCATAGGAGTAGTGCTCGTAACAGATGGGCGTGGAAGACTTTGGGAAACGAGATGGTACTTTACGGAAAAAAACTTTAAATTGAAGCTATTTTTCATGGCGATGTTCGAGAGTAACGAATTTGTTTTGCGCAGATGTTTACCGGATATCGAATTGGGAAACTGTGTCGTGAAATCATGACGAGTCCTAAACTTTTACGATGTAATTTACATGATTATTCATAAAAATCAATCAGCACGCATTGAACAAATATTTGGTTCCCGATAAGAAAGTCGTAAATTTAAGGTAGTTACAAGTTTGAAGAATCCAGCTGACCACAAAGAACCGGATAAATAAGATTTCGATCTCTTCAGAGGTATTCTCGTCGCAAAAAACCGATGTATATACGCGTAATGAGACTAGACGACAGGTTTTACCCCGGCTAATTTTTACTTAGCTTTTTGCATTCCCTTTATCTATCCACCAAGACGCCAGCCTTCCCTTTTGTTTCCCCCCTCCCCCTCCCCCGGGTTATTTTATATCCCTCCGCTCGCGGCTTGTTTTGCACTGTTATCACGTTTTAATGTGCACCGTGGATTCCTACCTCGAGTTTTACGATTCACGAGCCAAGACGTTGGAAGCTGATTTTTTTACATCTGAGATGTTTACGAGAAATTCTTGGGTCTAAAGAGTTCAGAGAAGAAGAAATCTTTGGCATTGTAGAAGTAAGATTTTCCGAGAGTAAGATATTTTGTCAATTCAACTAGAATCAAATCATAATTATTTTAGATTTAGTTCTAAACAACATTTGGTTTTGCAATAGAATATCCCTTTGTTTAATGATGAACGATGATCAAATGTCCTCGATTGATGTGATTGGTAGAGAATGTCAAATTCAAAATTTGAAATTGTGTTGAATTTGAAATGTTAAATACTTTGTTTTTAAAAAATTTTTGCAATAATTTTTTGAATAATTAAATACTTCGTTTAAATAAAATAAAATAAAAAAATTTTTTGTGTAATATTCTATAAAATAGTATTAGATTCTTTATTATTATAAAATTAGCTTTTTCAAGATATAACCCTCAAAAATATCGAACTGAACCCTTAGTTGCAGGTTGCAAACGATATGTTATTACTTACAAGTTAATTGAGAAAAGGCTCAGAAAAAAATTTTTTTTTAACTTAATTTAAGTAAAAATTATCGTTTATTTAGTTTCAAGATTGATAATTTCATGGCGTATATTAAAAATTGTGACTAGTATAATAAAAAAGTAATCTTCAATATTTTCATGAACCTCCGCGGACGATCCACCCCTAAGCGGCCTCATTAAGCTCATCCCATTATCAGCCCCAACAATCGCATTATTTTAAATCTCCCCTCAATACCTCGGCGCCATGCCTCTGCATTGATTTCAGAAAAAAAAGGCAGTCCTATTTTTTTTCCCTCTTTGCCTCCGAATCCTCCTCCTCCACAGTCTGCATTTTATTTCCGCTCACCGATTTCCCTTCCCCGTGTGTACAGTCCGGACCTTTTTTTTCTTCCTCTTCTTACCCTTCCCCCTTTTTTTTTTTGATGGATCGCCCGGGGAAATATTCCGGGGGCTTCGATAGTTGCTTTCGTCGCGAACGGGCTTTGCATAATTTCCACGCGGGATTTCTTTTTTTGCTCGTTCCCTTTTTTTCGGCCGGAGACGGTTATTACGTACGTGGGCGCGAATAAGGAGGCATTGATTTGAATTTTAATTGACGAATCGACTCTTGATTCGATCTTGGGTTCGTGAAGTTTTTTTCAAAGTGGCAGGTTCTTTGAGGGTGTCATAGGACATTTTATTTTAATACAATCAATTCACTAAATGTTTTTAAAGAAGAAATTTTTGAATTGGAAACCATGAGTATAAAAAATGTCCAGAATATAAAAGAGTTGCGTATGAATCACGGAAAATTAGAAAAACAAGAAGTTCAGAGTAAAAAAAATGGGTAGGAATTTTAGAAGAACGTATTATTACACGCATCCTTTGTTGCTTACGTCTTACTGCGAACGATGATTTTTACTATAGCTAAGATTCCAGTTTAGTGCAATGATATAAGTACCAAGTGCGTTTCCACGACTTGACGTTAGTAGAAGACAATAATTCGAGGGAAAACGACAGAAAAAAAATTTTAAAAACAAAATGAAAAATATTTTTTTAGCTTTCAGTGTTCTGTTAGTTGTGGTGAGTGGAACCAAGAGGTTCTAAAATTTCGTAGACACATATTCAATAAACATCTAATAGATTACATAAAATTTTAATAAAAATTCTAATACTACGATAGGCGCAGATTCATGGTAACACCGAAGCTGATTTTTGGGATCAGTGCAAAGATGAATTGGGGATAACCGAAGGTAAGCGTTGAAAATGTCAAATCCCTTCCTATTCTGACATGACATTTAAATTTTCAAATTTTACTTTTATTTCATAGATATCTTTGAGGATTTAGATCTAGAGGATCCAAAAATAAAATGTTTGTTTGCTTGTGCGATGAGAAAAATGGGAGTGGTAAGTTCAAAAATAGAAATTCCTTTTATTTTATTTTTTTCGTATTATTTATTGTTTCAAAACAATTTGTTTTTTCAGATTGTGGATGGAAAAGTACAGTACAATGTAGAGATGGATTATCCCATTAGTGAATATACAGGACAACATATTACTGATTGCATCAATAAAGGTAAATAAACTTTTGAATTTACAATTCATTGAGTATAACTATATTTAAAGTTGTTTTAATGTTTTACAATTAAATTAATTAAAATATTTTTTTTTTACAGCAAACAAGGAAAATAACGAGTGTGATATGGCTGTAACATTGTACACGTGTATTGTAGGATGATTTTAATTAATTCAATAAAATAATCTTTGAACAGTATTATGCAGAAATTAATGCTTACAAAATTTAATCGTCAAAAAAATATATGTACAAAATTTATGTCATTGGATTGAAAAAGTTCAAGCATTCGTAACATTTAACGCGCAAGTTAGTCAACTGCGATTACAAGTGAGTCATCAAATTCATGCTAGTCAAAAAAAAAAAAAAAAAAAAAAAAAAAAAAAAAAAATCAGACGTTAGAGCGTAGGAAGTCTTTATGTATTTATCTCATTTTTTGCGTTTCCAAACTATACAAGCATCGCAGACGCAGTTGAATTTTTCTGTTCAAGATGATATTTTTTATTTTCTCTGTATGACATCATAGATTTAGATCAGTCTTCCATCAAAACAAATGGTTCTTCTTGAAAATAATTTTCATTGATTTTATGTCTTACAATGAGTCAATAAAATTGAAATAAACAATTTAAAGAATATAATTTTTGTTTTATTACCACTGTACGACATTTGTATTCACACCGCAGCTAATTAATTTATAAATGAGACGTCATTCGCTAATTAAATGAAACTAACAGGTACAGTAATATTTGATTCACGTTGACTTTAAAGTCTGTCCAATCTGAATCTTTTATTTAAAGAATGCATCTTGAAATCGAGTTGCACGCAGAATTAAAATCAACCTGACTTTTAGCATATTCATGATTTCAGCGTTCTGTATAAGAATTTATGTAAACTCTGGAGAGACCGGGTCCGTTGAAAATGTATGCAATCCACTGGTTCGTTAACTTTTTGGTAACGCTCGAAATGTAAAATAAAAAAATTATTTTTTCCATAATTTATAACATTTTTTTTCAAATTTTAGAGTATCAAGTACCCTCTTACTTAGAAGCTAAAAAAAAAAATTTCCTCTAGGTATATTATACGCTGTCGTAAAAGCTTCCACGAATGAAAAGCTCGCGATACAGCAGCAGCACTCGAGTCAGCCATCGCTTTAATCATCGAATTTGCATGTAAAGCAAGCAGCGACCGAAGTGCAGAAGCCATCGACGGTGGCGTTGAGAGGACCAATCGATGATGCTTTTCCTCGAGACCGCTAACGAAGCAAACTCCCTCTCCCTGACTAGACCGTACGCGCGAAAATTTTAATGCAGTATCACGTGCAGACGCGTTACGTGGCAAACATGAGAATACTACGAAAATTTTCTGACGCTTTATTTGTCAGAAGTTTGAAACTGAAAATAGTAAGGAGTTGAAAAATAAAGATCGGGACTACTTTTAGTTTAATTTTAAAAAGATTCATTTCATAAATTTACTGATATCAATAATTATGTATTGTTAGTTCGAATACATGCGTAAGATTTGAATATTGTGTCCTAACTAATGACTTATGCGCATAATTGAAGTGAGCACCAAATAATTCATTGATATCGGGTATATTAGAAGATTAGAGTACAGAATTAAAACCAGCTGTATTTCGTCCAGATTCTAAATACTTATACTTTATATCAAGTATCTGCAAGTTGCAGTTGTTAAGAATAAATTAAAATTATAGTTCCTATTTAAAAAATGGACCTTGTTGGTTTTTTTCTACATTACAAAAGTTTTAAAAATGCATTTTAATTTAATTTACAAAATCTAATGCGTCTTGGTACAAGATTCGACCAACATGAAAAAGAAAAACTCAAAAACTTAAACTTTTCTAATTTCACAACTTCCACTTGTAATTCAAACGGACTTCAAACAACCATTCAAGCATTCAAAACCGCACGAGCCGCATTAACATTAAAATAGAGAAGAATCTTGGCGCAACGACTGTCAATTATGCTTCTCGCAGAAGCCCATTTAAAAACCGTAAATTTTTCAACGCTCGTATTGATCCTCGCCCGCCACGTGTCGCTCCTCCAACCTCCTATTCATGCGGCCTGGATAAAGAAGTTTTTAAATAAAAAACAAGGAGAAATAATAAGCCACCGTGCGGTTTTCTGTATGCCCGACACGTGCCAGCAGCAGCAGCATCCCCCGAGTGATTACTCCGCTGGCGCAATCGTGATTTACGCTAAACGTTGACGCGTCGTCGCGCCCCCCACGCGAACTTCCGCGGATGCACGCGTATCGGCCTTTGTGGGAAAACTCGCTTTGATGTTTACGCTCTTTGTTGCCTTTTTTTTTTTTTACCACCAGACGGCGAAGTTGATTGTTTTTCCTTTGTTTGATATTGTCGAGCTCTTTGAATTTTTCATCTTTGATTAGCCGAGAGATACCTGGATGAATTTTATCAATAGTGCTAACGTCCGATATAAAATTCAAACGGACGATTCTTTACGCAATAATGCAAATCGTGGAAGAAAAATATTTAATGATCGAGCTAGAACGGAGCCAAAGAATGTCGCCAATGCATCAAAATGGACTGAAAAGGCGCCTTCACAGCCGAAGTTCTCGAGCAGTCCATCCATCTGCCCCCGCGGCGGAACCTTTTTCCGGGGGGTTGCGCGACGACAATTTGCCGCGCGGGGTCCGCGTGCGAAGTACACAAAGAGGCACTAAACCATCGGAAGGGGCTGGAAAAAAGTGTCGCTGAAAGCACACCGGAGGAAGTGGATTTTTTAGGTTATGATTATCATTGTTAGGGGAGCTTTTTTCAAAAGTCGAGGGATCAATTTGGCTGAGTGAAAGAAATTATCGCTACCTGCAGTGGAGTGCAGAGGGGTAAGAAAGAGAGTTTTATTTGAGATTTAGCGATAGCGACTGAGAGTTATTGAATTCATGAGCAAGTAATGAATTCGCTTTTTTATAAAAGTCTATACAGTTGGAAAAAAGTTGGCTTCTAAGATAAAAAATTATACAAAATATACTGAAAAATATTTTTTATTATTTATAAGATTACTGGTTTCAACTTGAATAATATAACAATCTAGTTTTGTTCAATGTTTTTAATTTTCTTACTACCCTGAGGACAAAAAAAAAATTTCAAAACCTACAACGAAAAATTTTTAAAAGAATTAAAAAAAAAAAAATATGGGATTTTCCAGGTCGTAATCAGACAAAAGAGCGAGCTTCCCGCAAAGCGCATTCACACTCGAAAAAATATTCGAAGCCCGCGGTGGCGCTCGCATATTTATCCACGCGCACGCATCCATCTACTCTCAGCTCGCGGACGACGACGAGAGAGAGAAAAAAAAGAGGAAGGAAGGCTACGGAAAATGAAGCAGAAAATAAGAGAAAGAGGGAGCCTCGACTGCGGCAAATCTAATAAAACTCCGCAAAGCTACACCCGGTCGGAGGATTCTAACGCCGAGAAAGTTTGCGGAGTTCGATTCGACACTCCTCGTGAAAGCATTTTTGGGTAGCCCTTTTTTTTCCATTTTCTGGTTAGTTTGGTCTCGGAGGGCTGCGAGATCCTGCATTAAAATTTTCTATTTCGAGGCTTTTTTTTATTTTGTAGAATGGAAGCTTTTGTTACAATAATAATGATGGTACTTTTTTTTACAGCTTTTAGTAAGTGGAAATACCTCGGTAAATTGGTTTTAAAATACTGAAGCGATCTTGATAAAAAGAACCTTGAATTCCACTGCGAAAAAATATTTATTTTACAATTTTATCGCACACTACATCATTCAATCACAATTATTTTTCTGAAATAAAAAATTTCAAATTGAAAATCATTTTTCTGAGCTTCTTCTTTCATCTCAATATCCTAGAATTTTTAACAATCATAAAATTCTACCTTCTATATTTTAATGTTTTAAGAGTTAGCAATATTTTTAGCGATTTCAAGTAAAATAAAGTAAAAAATTCATGGTGCAGCACATGAGCATTCAGTACAATCAATAAATGAGCAAATTAAACAAATCAACGGTTAAAATGAATTGAATTGCGGTCAATATTGATCTAAAATAAAGTAAAGATTACAGACATTACATAATTTAAATAAGAAACTTAAAATCAAAATTTTTTTTCAAGCTTGAATTAATTATTTATTCTCAATAGCGTTTATTAAAATTTTTGTTCACCTAATGGTTTCAAATTTATTGAATTTTGCTGCAAATCCAAATTTGTCAATGAAATCAAATTTATTTTAATATAGAATACAATACGTTCAAATTTTTCAGGCAGTAGGTCTATTAAATATTTTCTTAAAGAAAGATTAAATTTAACTTAATTAATAAGAAACAACAATCAAAAAGCTCGGTTAACTCATTTACAAAATAATAACATTAATACCAACAAAATATAACAATAATAACAAATTATTGAACACATCAATTCTGGTTGAAAAAAAGTCCGATCCACATAATATTTTTCAAAATCAAAAAAGGATTCCAAGTATGAATAAATCATCCCAATCGTGCTCAAGTTCAATTTACGATGAAAAAAAATTGACCAATAAATTCTTGGGTTTGTCTGCGGAGAAGAAAAAACTGTGCTGCACTGTGCGTGATTCACTTGAGCGAAAGCCTATGAAAGATTGAGACCTCGAGCGGAGTTTTATCGAGCGCTAAGCTTGGCGTCAATCGCCCGGAATATCGTCCGCGATTTCTTCGTATCTGTCTTCGTGTTAAACTTCTTCTATCTCTTTTTCTCCCAGAAGTCAAGGAAAAAACTACAAAAACTGGGCAGCCGAGGAAAATGAGGCTTGTTGAGCAATTTTCATGTCTAAATTTTTATTAATTTTGAATAACTATTGTTATTATGAAGTATAACGTTTTTTTTATAAAGTTGATTAAAAATTCTAAAATAAAAACTATTCCAGAAACAGTGAAACCAACAATACATATCAGCAATGATTGAAAAAAAATGACTTGGCCATCTTGGTCTTCGTTCTCAACAATAGTATCGACAACCAACTCATCATAATAATAGGATATGAGTTTTTTGTATACACCTGCTTCAAACATAACCTGAGTGATACTGTCAAAAACTTCAACGTAAGGAGAGGCTGGAGAAAAAATGAGAGTTTCTGGTACCTTAGGCACGTACATCTCGGTAATTTTCAACAATGAACGACCATTTGATCTTTTATATTTTTTCTGGTACATTTTGGCTTTCAAAACTGATACGAAGCAAATAACGTTTCCTCCTCTGATTGCAGAATTCAAACATTCTTCATCAGCCAATTGTATTATTTTTGATAACATAACGTCAACGTATTCATCATTTGCGCGCGATTTTATGTACTCTGGGAATCCATAAGGTTGTAAACCAGCATCCAAAATATCTTTATAACTGGATATAGGTCTTTCTTGGTTATTTTTGAATATTTCTGTTAGCTGAGCAACAATATCAGGAAAAAACAGCATAGAAAACAATCCCAAAAGTAAATGCAATATTTTTCCAATAAACTTTTTTGGTAACTTTGTTCTCGATTGACCCAAAATTGTTCTAATAGTTTCAAAAATATCAGTTTCAATCTTTAAAATAATCAAAGTGCAGTGGATCAAATTAGCAATGGACAATGCCAAAATGATGTTAGATGTTACTGATATTAGTTTAATTATTGACAGTTGCAAGTGTAATGACTTTTTGTAACTCGTAACCACACAAATTTCTGAATAAGTGACGACTCTTCCAATCTCCATTATATTATACAGTTCCGATATAAGTGGATAACGCGCAGGTAACATGTCTAACTTTGAACCTTGCATGAGTTTTAAATGAGTATCGAGAGAGCTCGTTTTTTGCATGTAATTTAGTGTAAAATTTAAAGCTGATGCTAAAAATTTATGGGAATCTATCTCAATCCCGTAGTACTCTGTAATATTCTGTAGTTCTTTTTTAACGAAATACGGTTGATATTCAAAGAATGGGATTCGTATTGCAAACCCGTTCATATTTTTTAGCTTGTTTGGAAAAACAGTGTCTGATACAACGTGAATATGAACTAATTTTCTCAAAAATGGATTGTAATAAAACATGTCACCACTTCTCGTATTTACAATAGTCAAATCCAAAAACTTTTTTGACCATCCAAATAATAAAATTGATTTAATGACAGTGGAATCGTAATGAATATCGTTACAAATAATCAAGTACTTTGGACGTATTTTTAAAGATGACACTTGAGTGAAACTTTTTATATTTAGTTGAATCTCAGTCAAATTAAATTCATCTTGAAGATGTAGAAGGAGATTTGATTTTCTGAGCAAAATAGTGGCTGGAAAAATGGTTAAAGATTGACTTGAGTTTTCATCTAGACCAACTCTGTATGTAGGTATTTTAGAAATTTCAGTATTTTCCATCAAAGCCGTCTTTGAATTTAACATCAGGTATTGATTTGAGAATAAAATAATTTCATACGGCTTTAAATTAATGATTTGCTTAATGAGTACAGACATATGATGAACTGTTTCTGATTCCATGGAGTATATAGAACAAAACATAATTACAGAGCAGTAAAAACTAGATGATTTTTTCATGGTTGAAATGATTTTCACTTTCAGTTCTTTAGGTGAACTTGAATTTAAAAAAAAATATCTTCTCTTGACAAGAACTAAATTTGCAGTAAATCGTCTATAATGTAAATAGAAACGAAACATTTGAATAAATGGTAAATTACAAACATTGTTGAGCTGTTAGGGGTAATTTCTTGACTTGCGTGCATCATTATTTGGATTTAAAATATGAATAAGTTTTGTCTTACCTTGTCAATATTTCAGTCTAGGTTTAGAAAAATCCAATTTCAAACGGTACTAATTTTTTTAATTACTTCTAAATTTTAATCAATTTCGGTACCGTAAATTTTTAAGCTGATGGAAAAAATTATTTAAATTCAGAATTTTCGAACCGGGGAGTACGTGTAATCAAAAAGGCTTATACACCGTTGACAGGTTCATCAAAAAAATAAAATAAAATAATCTTCCCACTCTTTTAGGTATAAAAGACTTTGAGAGCGACGAATGATAAAGCGTCTCAAAGAAAAAAAAGCAAGAGAGAAGCGAAAAGTCCTTCAAGCAAAAAGACACTGAATTTTCTGTAGGCGAACTCATAATAAGCCGGCTTATGCGGGAGTAGCAGCAGATCGGGAGGGTGGTGCTAATCGGCTTTGTACCAAAAGTCCTGTACAACTTCCCCTCCCCCTTGCTCTATGCACCAAGATGATTATAATTGATCGTGGCTCTGTTTGTTTTGCGTGAGGGTGGCGGTTGAGAGATACTTATAATGTTTGATGATAATTTTCGTTGTATTTCTAATTTTTAAATTATTGAAATTAATTTCCAAGTAGAGAATTTATTAGTGGAATAAAAAATTGAAATCGACGAGCTAAATCAATAAGATAAATATGGAGTTTTCTGTGCAATAACATACCTTATTAGGTCACTGATAAAAATAATCTCATTAAGAACGATATTCTTGACCAAAATAATTGTGTTATATATTTTTAATAGTACTCTTGATAGATTTCTGGAAAAATCTCAGCCTCGATTATTTTGATCAATGTCGCCATTAAAGGCATCCACGATACTTTTGATGCTTCAATAAGGTATGTTATTGCACTGCATAATCCGGATTCATCTAATTGATATAAATGGATTCATTGATAAACGGGAAAACGAAGGTTTTGTGTCTATTAACTTCAATTCCAATTATTAGAAAATAATTTGCTTTCATTAATCATGACTTTTGTTCCTTTTTACTACTTTTATCTTTTAGATTTAGAGCTTGAGCATTAAAAGCTATCATAAAATAATTATAGATTATTTCAAATCAATTTTGAGAATGATGTTAAAGTTTCAAAAAAGTCAGTAAAGCTTATTTATTAATATTATGAGACCGTCGAGTCCATAAAAAAGAGTAACAACAAAGAAATCTAATCATTCAAAACTAGGTAATTTTTCACCCATGTATGATGTTAAAACGCTATAAACTGTCACTATTGTATCTACTTGAGAATCTCTTACGGTCTATTCATCATACTCCAAAAAATCCTGAGATCCCAAACCATTTAAAACAGTAATCTCAAACTTTTGATCGATGACTTCTACTCCCCTCCCTTTCTATTTCGAATATATTTGAAACTTTTGTCAAAAAGTTTTTGTGACTCAAACAAATCCATTTCATTACCAATGTAGCAGCATTAAATTAACCAAGTGCTATAATTATTGGATTGATTCAATAACTTCTTTTTCACAGTTTTATTAAAATAAATAACTTATTACCCCAAAAATGAATAACAAAAGCAAATTAAAAAATTTAATCAACCGAGGAAAATTTCTTTTAAATTGAACTATTCAGGTTAAATCACCGATTGCACCGTTAAATTGATCACTCAGGGACAATGATCCATAAAACCAAATTATCCCCCTCCCTACCGTTAATGGAAAAAAATATTAGATAAAGATTCATAACAAATTTCATTATCCGGATAATTTGACTCATCGCATCGTAGGCTCCCCCTCATTTCCACGTGTTCCTCTCTCTCTCTTTCCACTTATCTCGAGTCGAGGAACGATAAAGAGGCGGAAGATACCGATACCTTCCGATAAGGAAACAACCGATCGATTTTCCAATACCCTTACTGCACCTGGCTTTACAGGACCGAGTAAGATTTTGTGTATTTAGACTATCGATTTGTTTGTTTTTCACTTAGTCACAGACGCAAGGGTAAGGAGTTTGACTACCGAGGGGAAGAAAAGATTATCATCCCCGCGCTCGGGATTATTCGCTCGAGATGATTGTAACGAGATCGCGCGGGGTTTCTCGAACTTTTCTTCGAGCTTTGATTAAACGACCCGGGAATTCATCGCTGTACTCTCTCGAGAGCAGTACAAATTACATTCTTAACCTGATAACATTGTTTCCGATAATTCAGCCGTTAATCAATTTACTGGAACGGCTTTTAAATTCAAACAAGGTGAAGGTTGGGTTTTCCAATTACAATTGCTTTGGTTCTTTGACCACCGAAATAAATTTGTGATAAAAACAATACTTTTTTTTTTCAGGACCAATTATTTATAGTTATAACAAAAAGAAATCAATGATAAGAAAGCTGTAAGAACTCACCTTCTGACTCCGATCTCAGCGTATCGTCCCCTAGCCGGTCTCCCGTTGGCATTTCCGGCGCCCCCATCGTTGCCCCCGGCAGCAGCAGCGTCGTCGTTCCCGTTCGGGCTCGTGTAGAGGGTTAGTATCTCGCTGTTGATGTTGCCGATGATCGGCGGCAGCATCTTTATCGCTCCCTTCCTCCTCCCACTTCTGTATTTATCTCTCTTTACTCTTCCTCTGCCTCCTCCTCCGAGACGAGCCGAGACAGACTCATTTTGATCCTCCTCCTCGCTGTTTGTTTTGCGGCGGACTACGACGGGCCTGGAAATATATACAGGCCGTACGTCAACCTATTGCTCTTCGTGATGAACATCTTTTTTTTTTCATTCCGCGAAAAATGATAAGCGAGGGGTGAGCTTTTTTTCAATAAGAACCTTTCCGAATTGATGGGAACGTAGTTTAACTGAATTCCGAGAGTTTTTTCGAGACTTTTCGTCTCAAAGATTCTTTGATTTGACGGCTTTTAAGTTCAAAATTGTTATAAAAGAAATTCATTTTTAATATCCAACCCGACCGAGCTTTTGTTAGTTTAAACAAATCTATTTTTTAAGATTAATAATGAATTAATTTAATTAAAAATAGATAAAATACGCATGCAAGTATTGAAGAAGCAATATTATTTATAAAATAAAATATTTGTGAAATCCAAATACTTATATTTTATAGACCATATGAATTCAAAATCACTTTTGAGATTGAAGAAAAAACATAAATAGAAGTTGAACTTTGTCTAGTGTTGAGGGCGGTCGTTGGGTCAGTGGTTAGCGTGCTCGCTTCTGAAACAACGTCGTTCTTTGGGGTCTTGGGTTCGATTCTCCGCGCAACTAACTTGGAATTATTTTCTTCGTTCGTTGCGTCGGTTATGTCGATCCCTACGTTCACCCCGACTGCTTTGGAGTCGGTTTTACCGGGGGCCATCATTTCAGCGCTGGTCGTAAGTTTATCTCGACCGGGGGCAATATTTGGGGCTTACCTTCCCAATGAGCCTACCCGCTTCGGCACTGGTCTAATCCAAGACTATCTGATTGGGGGCGATATGTGGGATAAAAAGTCCCAATGAGCCTGCCGGTTCAGCGCTGGTCTTACGATTAACTCGAATGAGGCACATACCCTGGCTTTCCCGTACTCCACATGGTCCATATGGGCCATGGGCTAATGCGAAGCAGTGTAGGGACAAAGTCGTCAATAAGCCCCATACGGAGCATAAAAAGTCGCGACTATAAATAAGTATTAAAAAAAAAAAAAAAACTTTGTCTAGTGAATAAATAAATCTCAGCACAAAGTTTGTCGCAAATTGAATTTTAACACAACCCATTCATTACCTAGATGGTTAATAAACATCAGCTCATAAAATTCTAATTTGCATTCAATAAGACCAAAGTAAACAGGAAAAACGAGAATAAAAGCCTGCAGCAGCGCACGCGCATCACATGCAAATTTCTCGAGCCTGTAATTACGCATGTACGTAGCAAACTACTGCAAAATTATTGTTTATCGATTAAAATTCATATTCCTATCTACATCGATAACTCAAACGCTCTCGAAAAGAAAAAAAAGACTCTCGAATAAAAAATTCCTACCAATCACGACTTCGTAAATTCACGCAGAACCAGATCTAAAATAAAACTCGTATCGCGTAAGCGCTAAGCTCGCAAGTGATTTTTACGGCGTCGTAAAAAAAAGCCGCCCATCGCAGAGCGAGTACACTGTTCTCGGTTGGTTAACTCAAAACCATTCACTAATTTAGCTCTTCTCCCCTTCGTATCCTCGGCACTTACTTCCGTTATCCTTGAATACAGGTTCCACCGGTGTTCCTCTTGCCTTTATATATCTCGAGTGCAGCGAATTCTGTACAAAAAAAAAAAAAAAATCAAAGAGATCAGTCGAGTGGGCGCTTAAATTTCACACGCAGAGAGAGAGATGCTTTTTAATTAGAGTAAGCGTTTAATTAACCTCGGGTGGGGATTGTTTAATGAGTGGTTCATTGAACCACTCGGATCAAGATCAAAACCAGTTTTTAACCTGGACCAATAATATTGCTCCGGGTAATCTTGATTAAAACTCGTTTTACGTACCTGGTTAATTCTAATGTTATTCAAACGTAATCTCGATATAGCATCGCTGTATGACTAAAGTGTCGGATAATTTGAGAGAAATTATTTTTCATGACGATCGTTACTGTAATGAATTGCCAAAGTGCGTCCGCGGTTTTATTAACCCAAGCAATGTTGACACTGACCCAGAAAATTTTAACGCCGATTCGAGGAAAAAGGAAGAGACATCAATCAAAAACCCCCACCCCCTTACTTTTTCGCGCGAATTTTCACTTTTTTTTTTTTTTCTCGCCAGCTCTAATTACCTCATTGTGCGTGGCCTTGGAATCTTCCTAAGTGCAGCGTCAGCGAGTTATTTTATTTTATTTTTTCTCTTTGTTTGTTAGCTTCCGTTGGGAATCGCGATGCGACACATCCGAGCCTTTTCCTTTTATCGCACTGACCGAAGATAAAACCAACTAGGTGGCGTGATTTATTCAATGGCTAAGACTAACGAAAATATAAAATTTTTCGAGATGAAGCGGTACAAAAATAAACTTTACGTCACCCGTTGGTTATTGACATTGAAAAATGCTGCTGTTTTTCGGGAACATTTCGTAACCAAGCGAGCCATATACAATTTTCATTTTACATCAGCGAGGCTCAACATTCTAAAAAATTCTAACTAGTTTTACGAAGTACATCGTTATTAAGTTTCACCTCGAGGATAGATTTAGAAGCAAAAAGCAGATAATAGGCTGGTTTTCTTTCGCAGCGATCAAACATGAGAATTCATGTAGAAAATAGCCTCAACTAAATTTGAGCGCATGGAAAATATGTCAAGTGCCCGCTGGTGCTAATAATAAGCGCGTCTGCGAATCTACTTTGAGAGTCGCGGAGATAACGAAAAAAACCCGGGTTTTTAGCGAATAATTATTGTTCGAGCGACAAAAATCTCTCTGCGAATTCGTTAATCACTCGCCGGCTCATCCTAATTCAGTGTGCACGCGAGCGTCTCCCTTTTTTTCACCCCGCGGGCTTTCCGTATTTAAAGTCTCTCGAGAATTTGTGGGCTGAATAATTTTGTCAACCCTTTTTTCCGAGTACAATGGGACGAATTTATTCACGTGGTTTTCGAAGCAGAAAAAAGCTTATGCTAATTTTTGTTACAAAATTAAATTTTGGAATGATTAATTTGTTTTTTTATTTGATACAAAAATAAATTCATAATAGTCTTTGACAATCCATTTAAACTTAATTTGAATAATAAAGTCGGTAGTTTTTTTTTTTTTAATTATTAACAAGTTAATTAATTGACGTTAATTAATTAAAACTAATCAACTTGTCAGCATCAGATAAATATCTAAAGAGATGTACAAGGAGATGTAAAAATAAATAAATTACATAAACGATCCTTCTGTGCTATTTTAGCCTTTATCTAGATAACTTAACGATGTCTTCTTCTCCTTCAAAGACATGTATTCTATCTTATCTGTTTTATTTATTAGTGTCTGAACGGTTTTTTCGTATCTTTTTTAGTAGGGTTTGATATGACATTACACATGTACTTTCTTTGATTTGAGTGCCGAAAGTCGATTACATCTTTTTATCGTAATTACATAAATTTAAATCACCTCTATAATGTTGCGTAATGTTTAAAGCCTCTCATGTCTCCATGTTTAGTTTATTGCTTGTATCTCAGTAAGTAAATACCAAAATGTAGGTTGATTAAAATTTTTTATAAGTCTATGAAAAAAGTTTAATTGAGAAATCAAAGGCGTAGATTATCCTATATAATAACTTTAATTAAATTGTTAATCTGATTATTAATTTAGTAGGATGTAATAAATAACTTAAACATTGATTCACTTTTCTCTAACCGCCGAAATAGTTGGATAACATAAAATTGGCCGAGGAGCCAAAAACGTTTTACGACCACTTCAGTTCTTCGTTAACCCGAAGTTTCACAAAACTTTTTCTTAAACACTCTTATCTCCGAGAGAGAAGAGATTTGGCTCAATTTTTTTTGGATGAGTCACTTTTTATGAAGCTAAATAAAGAAAAAAAAACTAACAAACAAAATCTTAACTTCAAAAACTATGAAAAATAATCATGACCGACCCGTACTGCTTCCAAACTAATTTGAACAAAGCCAATAATGACAAGTGAATTTGTCGAGGATAAAAAATCAGCACCGAGTTAATCAAGCTAACACTCCCTGGCGAAAGCCGCAGCCTATACGGTGCCGCGGTTTTCGTCGAAACGACCGCGGATTAATGACCGCGCGGGGATGACTCTCGGGAGAAAACAGGGAGGTGGCGGTAAATTCAAGGCCGAGCTCCGAAGCCCGCTCGTAAATCAATTAAACCTGCGTACGCCCGGATTTAATTTTTTTTTCTTCTTTTTTTGGGGGATTATTTTACTTTTGGTTGGTAAACATACGGATTACTCAAATCTGTTTATTGATAGAAGAGATTTTGGGTAGACCAGGTCTAAATTCGTAAATCATCAGACGTAATGTGTATTATGGATTGGGATAACGAGTTTATTGAAATTTCAAGCTGTGCAGAAAGTGAGGTTTAAATGTCTTTTTTCTGAGGATTGAAAGTAGGCAAATTAAATATTATCCAGTGAATTGAGAAATTTTTACGGAACTTCAGAATTAACTTGATTTATTTTAGCATAAATCAGGAAATTTAAAAGACTATAAAAAATACAGTTTTGAGTAGGAATATGTAATTTTTGTTAATAAAATATTATAAATTTTCTTTGTAATGATAATAATATCAGCAATTCTTTTATAAAATAAATAAGTTTTATTTTATTTTATTTTTTTTCAATACACTGTGACTTACTTTAGTACATACGATCATTTGATATAGTTTTTATACTAATCTGATTGAAAGTCAAAAAGCTAAAAGGTAACAGGAAAATTTTATAAAAAGTTATCGAGTTTTATAATCTTTGATTGGTCGTAAGACTACAGTAACAGAAATTATGCTTCACTACGAAATCGATTTTCATGTTTGACTTCTTCAAAATAAATAAAAATTATTGATCATTAAATTATATTTGTGCGATTCTTTTGTTGTTTGATCTTCGGAAAATCTGTATACAGAAAATGAAAATAATTATAAATATTCGCTTCAATAAAAATCATTTATAATAAGCTTTAAAGAGTTAATAGTAAAGATGAAATAAAAAAGGTTTAATCGAATTCGAAAAAGATCTTGGTGGTCTTCATTACATAAATCGTTTCCAATTAGGTAAAATAACCTGAAAAAACTTTGTTGCTAATTCAAAGATAAAAACAAGCGTAGAAATTGAAAGACAAAATAAGCAATTAACTAACAAGAGATGAATGAGTCCAGCAGAATCTTGTTCTTCGTTTTTTGAGACCAAATCAATTTTTGGGGGCTCAAGATACTCTGATAATAATTTTTTGTCTATTCCAGCCTGAGAAATCATTCGACGGATCTTGTCAAAAGCCTCTACGTAGGAAGAAGCTGGAGCAAAAACAGCAGCTTTTGGAATCTTTGGAAAAACAATATCACTCATTTTCAGCAAAGAACGACCGTCGAAGCCTCTAAATTTTGCAGAGAGTTTTCTAGTTACAACATGGGGAACAAAGCATATGAAATTTTCCCCTTTTAGCGCTAAATTTGTACAATCATCATAAAAATCTTCGATTGTTTTTGACTTGATTCTTTCCAAGTATTCATCATCAGCACGTAATTCCGAATACCTCAATAGACCATAAGGTTGTAAATTTGCATCTAAAGCATCTTTACACGTGGATATTGAATGTTCTTGGTAACTTACAAATATTTGGGTAAGTTGAGCAACGATATCTGGGATCAAAAATATTGAAAACAATGCCAAAATTAACAACAGAATTTTTTCGATGATAGTTTTGGGGATGTTTTTTCTTGGCTGACTCAACAAAGACTTGATTGATTCGAAAATTTGAGAATCCACATTCATAATTACTAAAATGCAATGAACCAAATTGGTAACAGAAAAAGCAAGAATAATATTTGATGAAAAATAAAATACTGTGCTAAATGTCAGTACCGAGTCTAGATCTTTAAAAGTAAGTGATTCCGTGTGGTTCCAAAAATGTTAAAACTTCTCCATACTCTGCATTATTGTATAACTTGTATGTTAAAGGGTGATGACCTGGAGTAAGTCAAAGTTGAGAATAGTACATTGTGCATAAAATAATATGTCAATCATACATTGACATACTATTTTTTGCTTCGAATGCGTGACAAATATTGTGAATTAGAAGTGTACGGAGATTGGGGGGTGGACAGGGGGGTTCAGGGGGGCGGAGCCCCCCCGAGTAAGAAAAAAATACTTTTCAAAATTTTTTAAAAACAACTTCCATTCACGTGAATCTTAACCTCATCTTCGGTCTGCTAAACTTTTCTACACATTGTCGGTGTTGCCAAGCTTGTTACAACAGATCAAGAAGTTAACTTACTGCTGCAGCTAGATGCGTGCGGATAAATAGATGCTGAACGCTGATTGGTTGCGGAGCGTGTAGAAAAGACTTTTTTTCACGTTGCTAGGGGCAACGTGAAGATAAAACTCCATCTCGCACTCCGTGTTCAATCGTCCGGTTTCCAAACCCAAATGCGTTCGGAAACAAAGCACTTCCCACGCATGAGAAGCAAAAACTTCATTTGAGATACCATAACGTAAAAATCAACCAGCATAACTTCAGTAAAATTGAGTGTGAAATTCAAAGTTGATTCATAAAGTTTCAGTTGGTTAACACTTGCGCCGAAATAACTTGTATTGTTTTTAATTTTCTTATAATACATCATAGGTCTCATATTGATGAAAGGCACTTGCACAGGATACTTTTTCATATATACTAATTTATTTGGAAATATTTCAGATACTGATAAGTCAACTTGCATTTTTTTCAATCCATTTTCGTTTGAAATGTAGCAATGATTAATGTAGCAATGATTTTATTTTTACTCAAAATTTTATGTGATAACCAATAGTTTTTAAATATTTACAAATTTCATCATTATGCAAGTATTCGTGATACTGCTTTACAATAGAATAAATTTTTAGCTCTTTGTCTCGGCGGCTTTTATCAGTAAGTTTTCGCACACGCTGCCCAAGTTGAAGCTGTCGAATCATGATCTCCGTGTCGGCTTGTTCTTTTCGAAGCTCGTTGAAAAACGCGTACAGACTTGGGTGGTGCTTTCCAACGACAGTTTGAAATTTATTGTGTCAACCCTCCGAAATGTTGTTGGTACGAGCCTCGCCATTCAGTACGGCCTCGTACTGATTCCAGAGAGTCGGTGGGTACCGAGCTGCACGGCGCTGAAGACGTACCGTCGACCCAGCCCGTCTTTTTGGGCGGCTAAACCGACGAATGTAAGTATTTTCGAAATAATTGACAAGATCATCTAATTCCTCTGGTAATTGCTCTCGTAATTTTTCAAAGTGTTTTTCAACGTCTTCGACGGGAACAAACGCCAAGGCACATAGCGAATGTACAGCTATTTTAATAGTACGATCTTCCCCATTGTAGAGGGTGCGCAGACCTTCATCGACAACGTGTCGATAAATATTTTGTGAAAAATGGAAAAAACAACATTTTACGGAGCCCGAGAATTCTTTAACCGAGTTAATGATACCCATTTCAAAATCGGTCATGATTTTTGGGTAATGCCTAAAACCAAGTTTTTGCCCCTCTTCTAAGACTACACGAAATACTTGATTGTAAGAGGACTGCTGTTTATTTTCCAAAAGTGCGTGTACAAATGGTAGGCCAATGGTTTGTGGTTTGTTATTAACACCGGTTTGAGTTACAGCGCCGAGGATTGAGAAAAGCTGAACGAATATAGTAGGAGCAGTTTTAAATGTACCGTCCGCGAACCATATGGATGACCTGAATAATTTAACAAGATTTTCTTCTGTTGAAAATACAAGGATTCGACCTCCATCGTAGTCTTCGTCATCAAACGAGTCGTAGATTAAAAAATGAGATCCTCCTAATGTTTGTGTGAATTCAGCTGGAACATCTTCGAGATCAGATATACGAGTAGGATTCGGTTCCATATTTTGTAGTCGAGTGCGAGAGATTTTTTTTCTTAAACTCAGTCGATCAGGCATCTCCGCCAATATCTCTGATGAGAGGAGTTAAACTTTAATACGACTGAGTTGTATGAAAAAGTTATGAAAAAACTAAAACAATTATACCTGATGGAACGTTTCTTAATTCGGTGCGTAAGATGCGAGCAGGTGGTTCTTCAGGGTGTTCTGCAGCGACTCTTTTTATCCTAGCCTGAATCTTGCAAGCTTCAACTTCTTCCCTATTCGGAGCATGAGTATGCCCGCCCTCCGATTCTGTAAGAATTACCAATTCAGCGCCAGTGGTTACGCGAGCCTTACATTCCTTTCTGTTCCGACAGTGCCAATATGGCCCGTACTTATGGTAATATAAAAAGCCATCGAGATGTAAAAAAAACTGTTTCCGCGATGGCACTAATTCACCTCTTTTGATTTCATCCATAGTTAAGTACACAACAAGAAATTTTAAGCGAAATTAATAAAAAATTTTGAAAGAAACCAACAAAAATTTTGAATGTAACCAACAAGAAATTTCGATTGCTAAAAATGTTTATAACCAATAAACTGAGTTTGGTGCCTGAAGTATGCAATCTATGTAAATATAAATTGGGAAAAATTTTTTTTGGGAAAACTAGCTTTGGGAAAAAAGATTTTGGGAAAACAGCTACATTGGGAAAAATTTTGATTGGGAAAACTGGATTGGGAAAAGTGTCCACCCACCGACATAACCGACGCAACGAACGAAGAAAATAATTCCAAGTTAGTTGCGCGGAGAATCGAACCCAAGACCCCAAAGAACGACGTTGTTTCAGAAGGGAGCACGCTAACCACTGACCCAACGACCGCTCCATAATGTATTTCATTACAGATTACCAAATATCTTGGACGCCTTTTGACAGGTGACAACCGAGCGAAGTTTTCCAGATTTAATTGAATTTCTTTTAAACTAAAGGGTATAGCCGGGTAAGATAGTCGAATCGGCCGCCACGGCAAACCCTTACAATATATATATCATTCGAAAGGGCATAAAAAAAGAAAATTTTTGGCGCAAACCGCAGCTCCCTATTTCTAATCTATGGACCCTAGGGTCTAAAATAGTGACTTTTCAACTTTAATTTTTATCTCAGAACCTATTAGCGCTAGACATGCGGTTTGCGGCAAAATTTTCTAAAAAAAAAAAAAATGTAGTTCACCTATATTTTTTAATATTATTTTTGGCGCCAAATTTAAACCGTTTGGGCCACTTTTCGAATTTTTTTACCTTAAATTTGCGATTAAAAAAAATTGAAGACAAACACCTCGCTAGAAAAAAAATATGTGATGTATTTTAACGAAGATTAACCGCTCTGATTTTTTCAGACTTTTAAAAAGGGTGGAAGGCACTTTTCTGACCGATTTATTAAAACTCTTAACATAAAAAGCCGTCTAGCGGGCGCATATTTAGTCAAAATTGAAAATTATATGTACGGTTGAACTACATTTTTTTTAAAGAAAATTTTGCCACAAACCGCGTTTTTCTAGCTATTTTAGGTTATGAGATATTAATAAAAGTTCAAAAATCACTATTTGGCTCCGCGCATTCGCAGTTGAGGGAAACAAAATTTGCGGTTTGCGCCAAAAATTTCCTTTTTTAAAGACCTTTCGATTGATATGTATATATATATTATAGGGATTTCTGCGAAAAAAATTTTGACTTCTTTATCTAGCTTAATTATTTACAGGGTTGTATTAACCTTTAGGATTCTTAGGTTATAAACTGGCCCTGGGATGATTCTTAAAAAACTTTTTCAGGTCCGTAGATTGGGAATAGGAAGCTGCGGTTTGCGCCAAAAATTTTCTTTTCTTATGCCTTTTCGAATGATATATATTTTGTAAGGGTTCGCCGTGGGGGCCGATTCGACTATCTTACCCGGCTATACCCTTTATTTTCAAAATGTACAAGCAAATTCGAGTTTCTATGCAAAGTGATGACTTTTGTAATGTTTAAAGACTGATTATGATTTTTATCCAAATCAACAATGACGGTTGGAATTTTTAAAAGAGCAGAATTTTTAATGAAAATATTTTCATAGAGTGTAGAGAAATTTCTTGAAAATAAAGTCATTTGATACGGTTTCAAATCAGCAATTTGTTTCGTGAGCATTGTTATGGCACTTATATCACAATTAATAAAATTACTTTTGCAAATTATCATCAAACATAACAACAATAATAATTCAAACATTGTAAAAAAATTGTCTTGATGCGGTATAAAACTGTTATAGTTTGACGTAAACTTGATCTTGGAGGTAAGAAAGACGGAAAATCAGTAGGGAATTGAGAAAATGTCACGTTTGAACGCCTCATTTGTATGCAAAACTTGTACAACAAGTAGTATAAAACTATTTTTTATAGACCTTGAGTTTACAGAAACCATCATTAACTATGATGGTATAATGTTGTTTTTGTTTATTCTTGTAATGACCTGCGGGACTATAATAAAAAAATGACAAGAACTCCCAATCGCATCGTCAAATATTTAAAAATTTTTTTTTATTGTTCCTGCAGACAAAAATACTCAAATGAACTTTGTTATAACCTTGCAACAACTTATACGGATATTTTAAAACTTTTATCAATAAATTATTATTACTTTTTTGAGATAAATGAACTCTTGCGCACAATTAGAGTCGTTTTGGCCGAGAGAACATTAATTTTATGGGCTGTAATTAAATCAATTGAGAGCATTTCTTGCGGTGTTGATTCATTGGGTTGATGAGTGTTTGGGGCTCTTTTAATATCCGCTCGTAACTCTTTACAAGCGTTGTCCGAATTAATTTAAAACGAAATGTTTGAAGTGCGTATATCTTTCGTAAGCGATTTTTCGACCTTCAAAATTAATTGTCTTACAAAATAATCAAATTTCAACGGTAACCCTGACTCTTTAAACTGATACACACAATGAAAAAAAAAAATCTTTGATTCTTCCATAATAGCTGTTTATCACTATTCAATCGCATAAATATCGAGAGAGAAAGTGGCATAATTTACATGGACGCGTCGTTTTATCTCTAGAATCGCTCCGTCTGACAAACAAAGGAAAAGTCATCTCTCGCGTATACGCAGTCCCGTTTCTAACTGAAAAAAAACCGTCTCGCAAGTCATACACAATGAAACAGATGTTCGAGCCGGCGTTATTGTTTCTGAGTATAGGTTTATCTAATATCTACTTTCTTTGGATCTTGTCAAGCTACATCTCGATTTAATTTTTTCTGCTTATTTTTTTTAAATAAAATCCGTGAACTTAATTAATTACAAAACAATCCAAATGATTTAATAAATCGTTCACGTAAAATCAGTACCTCGTAAAACATCTTACTTGTTACCCGCCACAGAGATAAACCAATTTCACACTCCCGAGATTCGAATAAACCGTCGTCGTCGTCAAAGCTCGAACCTCAGGAGTTCGTACCCTCCCCGAGCCAATTCATTTAATTCGACAAGCTTTAAACTCCCAGGAAGGAAGAACAAGTAAGGGGATGCTGCTGCCTTCTCACAGCCGGGCGTAATCGATAAAACTAAATTTATTTTATTCACCGGGGGCTCGATGTCTCTTCAACCCCCTCGCGAATTAATTTTCAAGACTTCGGGATTTTAACGAAGCTTATTTCAATCGCGGCTCAACCTGTATTTAATAAAAGCCCTCGTTTGAATGGAAAGGATTGGGGAGGTTTTTTTTTATTATTTTTTTTCGGCTTATTGAATATTGGCCGAGGAGAATGGAAATATTCGGAGGCCCGGACGATATTGATAAAAAAGAGAATGACTGCAATAAAGAGTTTGGAATTTTTTTACATATCCGATAAGATTTTGCGTATTAGATTTTTAGATGAAATTCCGGGGTTCGCACAGATGCTTTGAAATTTAAATGCCCCGCGTTTATTAATTTTTCAATAAAAAAATTTACAAATTTTAGCATCTTTAGTTTCGCTTTCGTTGAAGATTTTTCGCCCAACGCGTATAAAAACGAAAGCCCACTTTCGTACGCACAATATATCCATTCCGAAGTTTCACCTTTATTTTATTTTTTCTCATCATTCAAATGATTGCAGTCTCGAGAAAGAAGGTGAGGAAGATAAAAAAAATTATCCGGCTACGCAAGCGTAAAACTCTCTTTGTTTGTGTCGAAGAAGCGTAATTGCGCGCACGCATCCGTCATTAAGTCGTAAGCGTCATTAATACAATTCGTTCCTTTCAGCTTTGTGTCCAAGCCGACGAAGTTTTCGAGCTACAAATCGATCCAGAAACGAGTTTGTTTGTTTATCTCATCATCCATTACTATCAAACTTTTAATTAAAAAAAATTTTTAAACTATGTTAACACAATAGTATTAATTAATCATTTTACGATCGTTGATGTTGAGAATCGTTACGATTTAATATACAAATACGAGGACCGTAAAAAGAAAAGCCGTAAATAAAGTTTGATAAAAGTCGAATCTTTAAAAGCTCACAAAGTTTTACAACTCGCTCTCGCGTACCCGCGTACCCAGTAAAACCCGTGAAAGCTATTGATACTTAAATAATGTTCCTTTCACATTGGGCTGCAAAGATAACAGTTTGAAATATTGCAAGTACACAAGCCTTGAATACTAAAAAACGGTGAATGTTTTGAAATTTTTATTTTTTTTTCTTCTGCTGGCGTAACTTTCTACCGACCCACTTTGCAATTGCCAAAGTATAAATTGATAAGTTAAAATTTGGCCTTCCACCGGCTTTATTGAGCTGTTTCTGATAATTTTTATAAGGCGTTGAAAGTACCTTTAAGAGGCATTTAGTTGACGATGCATTATTAGTATTTAATTAAAAGACCATTATCTAGAAAAAGGGATTTCGTATACCAAAAAAAGAAACGAAAGACAAATTAATTACAAAAAGTTGATTCACCCTTTTACCAAAACACAAAGGGGCGGGCCCGGTTTCGAAAAAAATTTAATCTTCCTTCTCCTCCTCCCCGTGGAATTCCCACCGAATAATTTATGCATGAAAAGAGCTCGGCGCGCATTAAAAAGCTCCGCCCAAGCAAAAACGAGGCGAGGAATTACACACAACTTTTGGCTTTGGTGGGGGGGAACAAAGAGCTTTTTCGTGAAAAAAAATAAATAAAGAGCAACGACGTTTTATTTCGCGCGTGTGAGCCTGACACGCCAAACCGATGCGAAATTAGATTTCCCGAATTCCCGCGTGTCTACCGGCTGTTCGACGATCCCCGCGTATTTTTGGTGGGCACAGGCTTCGATGATTTTACCTTTTTATTTTGCGTGCGGCTTTGCTGAGCTTTTGTAATCGATGGAATAATTCCTGCCGAGATAAGGAAAAAGCGAGAACGTAAATTTCGTTTATTTATTTTTTTTTTTTTAAGTCAAATCAGTTTTTCTTGGCATGTATACAGTACTAATGGAAGAATCATGAAAATTAAGGAATTTAAAAAAATATTATGATCTTAAATCAATTTTTTTTTCTGTATGTACAGTACTTAAAGAAAAATCATGAAAATCAAAGAATTTAAAAAAATATTATGTTCTTTATTATTTTTATTTTTGAGAACAATACTTATAAAATGTAAATATAGTTGAAATAAGACCTGAAAAAATCTACTGTTTTTCATAAGTAATTTTTCAATCTGGAATTTTTGAAAAAAATATCAAATCCTCGTGAAATAGTGTTGTAACCCTGACATTTTTCTAAAAAAAAAAAAGCAAGCGAATATTGTCCACCTCCGATGTATTAATAAACCCATCCACCCCCGCCAGTATTTTTTCCTCGTCCACTTACCAAAAAAGCTTTTTTTTTTAGATCCACCCCGATGAATAAAGCGAAAAAAAGTCGCGGACAATCGTCCACAAATCATCGAGGCACGGAACAATCAAACAAGAGAGAAAGAGGAGCCGATCTCGACTCGGCACGCGAAGCTGCGGCGCGATTTATAGACGCGCGCCGTCTAGTCTTCTTCCGCGATTCTCCGTGCCAGTTTCTTCCGAAGCGTGCGTGAGCCGAGTTTTCCTGTACCTCTGGCTCTTCCAACCGAAGGACGCGAGAGAGTTTTCTCTTTTTTTTTTCTCTATTTTACAGAATGATTAAAGGACGGCCGAGAGAAACTTTCGGAAAATTTTGTGGAAGTTGTTATCCGCTCGCCGACTAATTGTTCAGAAATAGTTTTATAATTTTCAGAGTTTGATCAAATATAATAGACGTATAATGCTGAGTTTATTCATAAAATTATTTATTTTTCATCATAAATTGTTTTTGTTCTTGTAGTTCCCACAAAGAAGTTCAAAAAAACTTGAAAAACAAAAGGAAACTGATGTTTCTTTCAAATTTAGCCCTATCAATCATCAGCCACTGTAAAAAAAGAGGGAGGCGAACTCGTATAACCAAAGCGAATCACACCTCAATAAACAACTCCGCGCGTAGGAGCCACTTACTTACACGTGCGCACCCGCGTAAACGACTCCAAGAGAGAAAGAAAAAAAAATAAAGACTCGAGTCTCCCGCACGATAAAAGACTTCTTTTTTTTTTTTTATAAAATTCGATTCGCCGCCGCGTAAAGAATTTCATTCGTCCTCCGACGTTTATTTTAACGACTACCGCGAGGACGACCGGAGGCTTTTCTTCAAGATCAACCAGACGACGACGCACAGGAATTTTCGCAGGACGAGTTCGTACCATTGAGGTTATTTTCAGCGGTGATTCTCGAGGCGAGGCGAAGGGACGGCTTTTTATTATTACAGGGAAGACTTATTAAGGAGATATCAATTTTTAATATTGAAGCAAGAGAGTGAGTAAGTTCGAAGTAAGAAATTTATTTTTAAAGAATAGTTATTGGCTATTATATCGATTTTAAGTATTTTTAAAGAAACTAGAAGAAAAAAACGTTAAAAACACAGTTAGGATTTAAAGTGACCGGAAGCCTTGCGATTTTATTTATCGTAGTATTTTTAACTGTACTCTTTGCATCGATAGCGATGCATTTCATTACACTTTACCCATCACTGCTGACTTACTACTAAACATATGTTACGTAAAATGTGATACATGACTGATTCTTTGGAATAAATTATGATTGATCATTAAAAGAGCGAAACTGCGAACAAACTGAACTTGTAACTGAGAAAATTTTAAAAACTGTAATTATGTATTTATAACTGGTAGTTTTTTTTACTTAAAATATTGATGTTTTAAACTGGTTTTAAAATCAGCATCCTTGTGGTTCTTGATCTAAAATTTCCTCACAGCGATTCTTTTTGTCTAATTTATTTCAATTTTATTCATCTTGTTTAAACAAAGATGAAACACAGTTTAGCGATTAATTTTTCCATTTAATTTATTTCTGGCATATTTTACTACAACTTTTAGTAATTAATTACTATGTAATTTTCTAGAATGTGGGCATCAATCAATTTTATTATAATTTTTGTGAGACCTGAGTTTTCTCGATAGATAAATGGAATTTTGAAACTGGTTCAATAAATAACTGTTGGATCTGAGTTTAAAGAACAATAAACATGAAATAAAGAATGCAAAAAATAGAACTACTGTTTGAAAAGTCTGATGTGCTTGAACATTCGAGCGAACATTACTAATCATCAAATAGTCTTTAATTGAAAATGTAACGAATAGTCTAGAATAAACAATTCTGATTAATACGATTGAGGTATTGCGAGATTTATTTTCACTCATAAAATTTAACAGCTGCTATAAGTTGGTTCATTATGATAATTTTATTTCATATATCACGCTTATACATTTTTTTTTTTTTTTTTACAGAAAATACAAAGTTTTCAGATGCAACAGTTTTATATTCAACTAGAACCACAAAATACTTCTTAGAATATAAAATACTAGACATGTCATGCATCTTTTGATGACAGTACTAAGACAGATGTCTAAAATTATGTTTTCATCTTCATCAATAAATTGAATACTGATTTCAGTGAGCCCTTCGTTTTGTTTTGGAATGAAAGGTATTTTAAAATCTGAAGAATAAGTGACAAGTTGACCCTTGTACAGTGGACACGAAATTTTGCCTGAAGGTTTGCAGAACTTGGACATATGGATTTCTGTATTTCCGTCAGACCGAATGAGCTCTGAATTTACTTGCAAGCTTTTTACATTTTCAGCTGAAAATTCGAAATTTAGTAATAAAAACAAAAATATGTCACATACTCTAATTCAAGTAAATAAACTACTTTTGCTAATACATGAATTTAAAATTTAAATCAAAACAAATCAGTGGTACAAAAAATAAGTGTACCATTACTGTATTGACATTTCCAATGTAAAACTTACGCATAACAAACGTTAGATTGATAGAATAGTTGTCTTCTTCTACATGTTGGCAAACATTTTCTTCACAGCCCTCCATGCGAAAAGAATATACTCTGGCGTCAGAACCATCATATCGTTTCCAAAATTTAGTACTTAATTTACTCAACGATACAGATAAGCAGACAGAAATTAAAAGACCTTTGATTAAAAATAATTTATTAGTAAAAAGTTGTAACAATAATTTTCGAAAAAAATTCTTGGTTAATTACCAGTGTAAATCCAATGCATTCTTTTAAAATAAAATTACGTTTTACCTTCTCGACTCGCTTCAACAGTAAAACTAATTTTTTTTGACAAAAAAAACTCTTTATCAGTCTCAAAATTTTCATTGTACATGTCAATTTATTCAACCACCTTATCAAAGCACTTTAGCCATATCTATCATAAGATAATTAATTTCCATTTTCAACTCATTTTTTCAAACTGTCATTTTGAACATTAAACTCCACGAAATGAAACAGTGTCGCGTGTACAACCAAGAGCTCGGTGTGCAAATTGGAAAGCACAAACGCGTTCTAAACAAAGCCCCAGTAGGGAAGTAAAATCTCTCGAGTGTCCGTAAAACCGCGCACTCGAGCTCTCCTACTCCGCGTTGCATTAATTTCGTGCTCCCGCGCCTGTAGCCGCGAGCAGTGAGTTCTCGAGCCGCGCGATTGCATCACCGACCGACGTCGTTGTCGTACTCGTCGTTGAGATAGTTGACCGGAAGTCGCGAAGGTGCTGCGAAAAAAAATAGACCGGGGAATGCCGATTACTTCCGCGGTGGCTTGCGTGAGAGCGTCCTTTTTTCCAACCGTCGCGAGGGTTTTTGATGGAGCATGACTATTAAGACTGATTTGGATCATCACTTTTTTTCGAATAATAATAATAAAGTAGTTTTTTTTTGAGTTTACAATGTGTTATGAGTCACAGTGATAACGAGTTAGTTAGGTTCGGAGATAGGTCAAGGAAAAAATTCATGTCAGGGAGATAAAAGATGCGATTGTATTGAATTCAGTCGCGCAGCGCGTTCTCGGTAACTCTCCTATGCACGTGTTGGCTTCCGGTGAGACTTTTATTTTCACATAAAGTGTCTTTTATCGATTGTCATCGTAAGCCTTTTTTGATTCGTCATTCTCTCCTCTGCTCAGGGAGTGTGTTTTACGAATACAAAATTAAGAGGCGCTGCGCTGACGTTTCAATATTAAAATTATTACATACATTTTATTGAGTGATGTATACGCTTTTGACAAAAATAAATTATTTTATTTTTATTTTTTATAGTAATGAATTTTACTGTCGATTATTTCAGGATATGAATCTGATAAGAATCTTCTGATAGTCACACGGGTTATCCATTGCGTCACGAAATGAATTTTAAATTGTCAAATGTTTAAAATAAGATTATAAACAACAACTACTATAAATAAAAACTAATGAAAAAATGTTTCCATCCGGTCTGGTAACCTATATTTAAATCCAGATAAGCATAGTCTGAATTAATACTTGAATTAATTATAGAGAAAAATGAACTATAGATTGTAATTTTAATAACGCAGCAGCAGCAGCATAGCTTTAGCGTAGCGTGTAAAAGTAATTAGTAAAAAATTAGTCGGTAATTTCAGAACGAGATTTAATTAGAATCGATAGTAAATTTATGAGACTGATAATGAACAAGAATTTTCTTAATTAGCAGTCGATTATCATTATACAACTAAATAGGGTGATTCCACAGATTTCTCATTTCACTTTTATAAAAGCATTTTCTGTCATCAGTCATGAATACTGAATTACTTTTTAAATTTGGTTATAATAGAATCATGAGTTTTTCAATTTTTAAATATTTATAAAGTATAAATAATGCTGAAAAAATTTACATCCTAATACTCTTGCCTGAAAATGTTAAGCCAAACAATTTGCAATCTTTGAAGTACGAGCGTCTAAAACGACCATTACATACTTCATTTTTTTAAATCTCTCATGAAAGAAATTTTTTTTGTTGGCAATAAATGTTTATAAACGTGAAAAATTTTGCAAAGCCAAAAATATTTCATTATATTGGTCAAAGAATGTAAGAGTAAAACTAGAAGGCATAAAAGGCTTTTTAAAACTAGTCAAGTAAGTTACAGTCTGGCTTGACTTCAAAGGACATTAAAACATTGATCAAAGAGTTGCAAAAGTTGGACCATTTTTTTTTTTTTTTTTTTTTTACTTTACCAGATTTAACTAGCGGTAAATGTAGGTTTACATTTCAAAAAAAAAATTATTTTCAACTTATCGAAAATTTTTAACTCGTTTATTTTATAATTGCAAATATTATCTTCCACTTACTAAAAAGTAAAATTTTGAACCTACAAAATTCGTAGACAAGAATTTTATTAAATTCTCCCCGAGTCTCAGCGAAGGAAGAAACGTCTCAACTCGAGCGCCTCACTTGTACGGTTGCAGTTCTCCCATATCGCACATCTTTTTTTTCCCTTTCCGCCCTTCGAAATCGCAATTCAGTTAATTAAATTGGATTACGGTGCACGATATCGATGGCTCTATATATACGTATTGTTACCTCGGCCTCGCTTTCCTTTTCTTTCGACTTTCTTCTTCGTAATCTCATAAAATATCAATCTATGTACCAATAAAAGTACCCTGGGACTATCGAATAATCATTCACTTTTTTTTATTTTTCAACTCTGGATTGGGTTTTATGAAACTTTGAAATAAATATTTGTTTCAGACTTGTAATTGTGAGGAACAGAATGTAGGTTTTTATTTATTTTTTTACCAATGCATGTATTAATAATTTAATTTATTAAATAAATCTTTATATTGACTGTCCTACAACAAATATCTTATGACTATTAATTAGATAAATCTTTATATTGTCTGTCCTACAACGAATAATTACAAGATATTTATATCGGTCCTTACAGTCTAACCATCTTATGATTATTAATAATTTAACACATGTACTTATTAAAAATTGTCATAAATCATGTAACATACCATCATCAGATAAAAAATTTTCTCCTGTCACAATATTAAAGAAACGAAAGAAATAATTTTGTACGTTGATCCTGATTTAGTTCTCGAATATAAGCCTCATTTTAATTTGAAAAGCCACGTCGATGCAGAAGAATTCCAACACCTTCGATCTCAAACACCGAAACGAATTTTCCCAGGTGAAAAGCGCGGTATAGGTATACATCTATCGACAAAATCTCTCGCCTTTCTCCGTAAAGCACAAACCGCAGCTGAGTAACCCGCTCGGCTCCACACACTGGATGACGTCACCTTAATAATCGAACCCGTGTAGGAGTTGCCCGAAAGGAAACAATTCTTCTCCAAAGCAAAGAGCCTTGTTTCGGGATTTTAGAAAGTGAGGGGTAAACAAACCCGGAGATTGATATGTTTGCCGCGGTCTCTCGGTCTCTTATTTTTTTTTGACTATGCTGCTATCCTCGCTGCTATCTCAAGGTTGACTCTTTAATCCATCGCGTATAGTAATTTACTTGGTAAAATTATCGGAGAAAGTTTAACCGGGGCTCGTAAATCAGGTCGAATTGATAAATTTTTAAACGATTCGCGATTATGTTCGAAAAAATCGGGAAAAATTCAACAGACAAACTGGAAAGCCAGACGCGCATCGGCATGAATTTTAACGCGGCCCGCGCGACGGGATTTATTTTTAAACACTACGCGGCACGCGAGATTCGCACACGTTTCTTTCGTTTATCTTATTTCGTCCCTTTTTTTTTCTTCTTCTGTATTTCTGAGTCAAAAAACGAGCGGGTAATCTACTATAAAAACATGCTGGTATCGGACGCGTGCATGATGTTTTTTCCGGATTTTTAAAGAGCCTCGGGAGAATGTTATTTTCTATGATTTTAGTTTTATCGCGGTCACTTGTTTTATCGTTTCTTATCCCAAATTGGGGAGCCCAGAGAAAGTTAATTAAAAAAACTTCAACACGCAGGTTTTTTGGCGTTTTGCGAAATCATTATTGATAGGCGTTTCGTAACTAGCGGCGCAGGTAACAAGAGTTATTATACAAGTTCGCGAGTTTTTAAGTCAGCATCTCAATGCAAAGGAATAATTTCATGCAATTTTTTTCAATCGACCCTGACTCGCGAAGGGTCATTTTTACGGATTCGTCGGGCACATGGTGCGTGAAAAAAAAAATTATCTCGCATCATCGAACGCTTATGAAATATTATTTGCCGTTTCAGGGAAAACAAGACGAGCTTTTTCATCTAAAAACTCCGCTCGACAATTTATCTCCGGGATTCCGGGTAAATTATTATCTTCATTACGAAATTCGTGGTAAGCTACATAGCCGATGGGTAATTTCTATTTGGCGGTCGTCCTCTTGACCATTACGCATCGAAAAATATCTTTCATTAAACAAGGTTCAATTCGGTGTCGCAACTTTTAAACTTTTTAAACGAGTCAACAAAGTTTCTCGCTGGGAAAGACAGTCGAGAACAGCTGTCATTAAAATAATCGACGCCAACTACGGACTCGTTAGTCGGAGGACGCGCTTCATAAATTTAGATCGCCAAACGCACTCAAATTAAAAAAAAAAAAAACCCCATGGCGCTTTTTAAAAATACAAGATCAAATGCATATTCCAGGATCGTACAGATCCGCATGCAAACTCGTCTCTCTCTTCCTGCGTGACGGGATTTTGGGATTTTTCAAAGCTACTGCACCCCGGACGATACCAGATTTTTTTTCAGAAACCCGTTAGCTTTTCAGTATGAATTTTTCACGCTGAATTTTCATAAGCTCGACGATGATTCACACCGATTTGAATTTTCAAATCGACGACTACGGGTTAGATAACCCGGGTGCACTGTTTACCGCGTATTATTTTTCGCTGCAACAACTCGTGCGACAGACAATGCTCCAGGGCGTCGTTAAAAAATTACGATAATCCAACACCCGGCTTGCGTAACTCTCCAAGGTATAAAAAAGAAAAAAAGTATTACGAAAACAAGAGGGTTTATTTTCGACCCATTAAGGCTTGATTTTCCGGGTGCGTGCGGCCATCAAACGAGCCAGCTCTTGTTTGTTTATACGGCCCGTTGTGTATAGGACTCTTTTCTTCTTCTTTTTTATCCGAGCGACTTAGTTCGTGCCAGATGGTTTTCTATACTTTGACTAACGGTTCGCCTTTTTCGAGATAAGTCTCGAGCTGCCTGATTACACCGTACTGTAGCTGGCCTGGCTTCATTATGATCTTTATTTTTAGATGTACGAACTTTGTGGGTGGGAGGGACAGGTGCATTGTTTTAGAGTGATGATTTTTAATTATTTAAATAAACTTTTTCAAATGGTGTGCAATTGCTAAACAGATCATTTACCAAAAATAGTTTAAAAACATGTAAGTTGTTTACTACTGTAAATGCGACAAGTGCATTGTTTAAAGTAAGTATGGTCTAACTTTTTTAAAGAGTATGATTGATTAATACAAAAACACGAGCAAAAATACTTATTGATGTTATAATAATAATAATAATAATAATAAAATAAAATAAAGTCATCATGAACCACCATAAACTTATGTTACTCGAAAATAAAGTTAACAATTCACAAAACAACAATCATTATTTTACACTACTTCATTCTGCTGTTTGCTAATCGACATGTTACGATTAATCAACAAAATAAGATAAAACTAAGATAAAAACTTTTTACATAGTGTAAAGAAAAAAAAAAAATCACAGAAAACCAATTTTTTTACACCCCTCCCAACAAACAAACACTCGCAGATCAAAAACTCATTTCCTTCTTGCGAAGCTCCCTTATTTTCCGCAAACACGTGATGCACGCTCATTGCCGAGCATTACCGAATTCCTATCAGCGCAATTTCACTCCACTCCACCGCAAAATAAAGAGAACGACCGTTTCAGATAAGACCCGCGTCGTTGGTGCACTCGAAGAAAAAAAAAAAAAAAAAAAAAAAAAAAACAGAAAAGACAGCGAGGGGGCCATTGACTCCGTTGTCCGGGTACAAAAGTTCCGGAGCGATGTAAAATGATCACGAGGGAGAATAAGAGGAGGAATAAAAAAAAAGGAGGAGACAACAATCCTCGCGCAAATTTATGGCTTGTTAAACGGATGTTTTCAATCGTGAGCGACGCGTTGCGAAAAAAGAGATCTTTTAAAAATCTCGCGGGATAATTTTCAAATCCCACGTACCTTGCATAACGAAGTTGGATTATTATCAGCACCACGAATAAAAAAAAACTCATCGCCGAAAGAAAAGCTTCGTAGCGTGAGTCACGCGCGGTTTTTCCGATCGCCGGGGGTGCAGTAGCTCATTGATAAGATAAAAAAGAACCAGGTTCAAGAAACTTGGTGGATAGCTTACCCGAGTCCATAACAGCGAATCCCGGTTGCCATGCACTGAACAAAACAAACTTACAAAACCGCACGCACAGTACTGTACACACCGGCACTGATAAGACGAAACGCGGGGTCGGGTGCTGCTGCTCCGACGACGATCGCGAGGATACTGAACCAGCCAGCCAGCATGTGGACGAGAGAGGAGAGTGGAGGCGCGTGCGCGTGCGCCACCAGCCGGCCGGCGAAGCGCGGGTGCAGTTGACCGGTTACTCGATTATCTCCTTGGCCACCGAATAGCTTCTCGGGTAATTGATTAGCTGAGTTTTCGAGTACGGCCAGAGGTAATTACCGCCCCGGGGGTCGCCGACGAGCCTTTTTCGGGGATTCGGTTCGAATTGGGGCTTGATGCGTAGATTTTGGTAAGGTTGAATTTTTTTAGTTTGTAAAAATTGATTTATGATTTGAAAATATTAGTATATTATAGTTAGGGAGTGGGGGGTTGGCCAATACATATTTGTGAAAAAAAGGTATTGAGAACCAATGAAGAAAACTTGATAAAATTTAAGAATACTTAAATAAAATTCAAATGATCACAAATTGAATTAATTAGTACAAGTCAAAAAATCTGCAGAGTGTGTTTGGACAAAGTTAAACAAATAAAACCTAGTAATACGTATATCTTATTTTACATAAGTTGTTTATCAAAATTTAATTAAATATTATACATCAAAAACTGAAAAGTTAGGGAAAGCTATTTTTTGCTTACCTTTATAACTCGTTTAAGAATTAATAATTTAACTTAATATTTTTGAAATTTAAAGTTTGACTTTCTCACCAGACTAGGATTTTGCTAATGACTTGGTCAAACAATAATCATCAAAGAACATTACAAATTGAGTAGTGAAATTACTACAAAAAATAGAACCTCAATTGTATTTCAATTGTATACTAAAAAAACAAGTCCAAAGAGATATAAATGGATTTTAAATTAAGTTCTTGCAAACTTTTTTCAGTGTCTTCTAATTAAAAACGAAATTTTTTTTCCACCATTTGGCAGTGTAACTACATAGCTTTTGCAAATCACGAATGAAAGTTTCGTCATTGTAACTTCTGGGACGACTCTAAAATCAAAACCACTCCTGAAAAACGCCAGCCTCAATTAAAACCCCACAACTTAGCCAACCTTTTTTTTTATCTCCAAAACTCATTAAAAACAAGCTGCATTCACACGAGTCCATTAAACTCCAGCCACAAAATTTTCATACACCACTGTGGTTAAAAACTTCTTTCACTATAAATCACCCAAGCATTAGCATCTGATTAAAAAAAAAAAAATAAGTTTAATCTTTCAAAAATAATCGCAATAAATACATCCAGAACTTCCCTTCGGAATCGCGTGTCGAAGTGTTGCGTCTGTCGAAGCGGGGGGGTGACTCAATTATGGTTTTTTTTTTTTTCTTTTCCCTACATTTGGTGGGTATGTCGTGCGTGTACACGAGTGCGGCTCGTTCGGATCGATTAGTTTTGGACGGAAAACGGACGTAAGTGGATTAAGGGTGGCATTCGTCGACTGAATTCTTTATTTACTAACCTCGATGAGTCGAAACAGCACCGGTCGACATTTATTATTCAACTTGGTTTTTCTTTTGTGTCTCTATCTCTTTCCTTGATTGCGGTTTCTCCGTTCCGGAGTTTACTAAATTGATAAAATGTTTAAATTTGAAAAGTTATTGTTGGGACTATGAAGTTTTTTATGTAATCCGTATGCTATTTTTAAAATTTCCTGATGGTTGTTGTATTCTATTCAGGCGCTTATTTATAACATAATGACTAGGTTACATGCTTGACCTACTCACTGCGTTACAAGTGCTGTTGGGTTAACGATAGTTTTCAGATTTTTCAAAAATTTTACTCAAAAATGAATTTTTAATTTTATTTCATGTTTACTACGATATTATTACTTAATCTTGCTATGTTTTCTGTTTCAAAATATACTAATTGATATTAAATTCACTAAACACATGGTATATGAATGTTTATTGCTGGATAAATAAATTTAAAAAAAAATCATTCCGGCCGAAGCCTACTCTTACAACAAAAACTAATCAACTTGCTCCATTTTTTGACAATAATGAAAATTTAATTTTGACTATACTGAAAAAATAAAATTTAATGTTGGACAGGCTTAAGTTTTAGTTACAACATAAACCTGGACTGTCCACATTGATTTTTAATAATTACCATTTTCTTATTTAAAATTTTTAAATTTAAAAATAGAATAACGTCGATTTACTCGATATTAATCAAATTAATTATTAAACGAATGATTAGAACCTCGGTATGAAAATTAAATTATCTCCAACTTCCATCAGAAAAGAAATTCAATAAACGTTCTCTATTGGATACGTTAATTAAGCATAGTACCCTCCCTAAAAGCAAAATTGAAAATTAAGATCCACAGTTACCGCACTAAAGACTAATTAATTTTTCTAGCCTACGCAGTAACTATTACACGTATAATAGGGACCCAAATGAGGCACGAACTCGTCGGTAATCACGCAAAGCCACCAAATCAAAGGTATCCACGGCAAACTAATAACCCAATAATCCCCAACCCCTCGCGAGGATCATCCATTTCAGGCCTCCACTCCGGCATCGATACCCCATTAGAGTCCAGCCGCACGTACGCTGGCTTTTGGGCGCAGGTGCGTACGGCCTCACCGTCCATACGGATGCAACCGGGCTATAATATGATCTCTCCAACGCGACAGCCGTTGTTGAAATTTTGATACTGGGTGGAATTAGTCAAGGCCAGGTGCTGCACTTGTTTACGAGTGGATCACGTGCTTTTGAAATGTTATAGTTATTGTATGTTGAGCAAAATTATTTCGTCTGATGGTTGTTATGATAGGCTGTGATGTAAAAAGAGATCGAAAAAACTCGTATGCAAAACAAGTGTTGTGAAACTTATCTTTTGTACTGACGCTTGTCTAAAAGCAATATTTCTCAGTTGATAAAGCTTTTAGAGTCTTAGTTTTTTATGGCTCTTTGCAGCTGTTGCCAACATTTTTACAGTTTAAAAACTTTTTCCTAAAAATACTAAAAAATTTTAATTAAAAATTTGAGATAATAAAATAAATTTTAGCTATCATAAGGTAAGAATACTTTCGAAATAAAATTTAGCACTAGAAATTCAAGAAAAAAAAAAACCTACGAAATATTTGCTAGTAAAGACGAGTATGTTAAAATCTACGCGCTTGGGAAACTTTTTTTTCACACATCCAGCGATATTTATCGGCAGATAAAATTCCAGGTGTGGGCTCGACGTTCATCTATGATTAATAGTGACCGGATAGGTACTCCATTTCCATTAATGAATTACGAATAGTTGAAAATTTCACAAACCCGTGTAATAATTAAAAAACCTAATGAATAAAATAAATCAATTGTTAGAGTCATCGCGAGTATGTTAATTCGATCTTTCACTCGATACATAAAAAACGCAAGCGATAATGACATCAATGCGAGAAAATTTTTAAACTGACGTAAGTCGAACTGCATATCGCGATCAAGTCATACCCGCGTTTGTACACTTGCAACATCATCGATGATCTACGATTTTAAATTTGACGTGATTGAGTCATGACTACATAAAATTTAAATTCGTGAAAGAAACCGACAAAAAGTTTATATTCTAACTATGGAATGAATTCGGTCCTAGGTCCGTCAGTTTTTGCGAGGACCGGACAAAGGAAACCATTGAAAGCTCGGCTTTCTCGAGTCCAAAATTTTAAACACCGTAAAGTTCCAATAGATCCGCAGGTCGTTAAAATTGTCGCGCGACATCCAACCGACTGCTTTCCGATCTCTCTTTCTCTCGTTCCTTCTGCGCTCCACTTACATCAGCCCGTTACCATTCCGTCCCCAACCTACGCGAAACTTGAGAGAGTAAAAAAAAAAGAATAACTCGATCGCTTCGTAAGCAAGTGCTCGTGTATATTTATTCGCAAACTCAAACGAGTTTTGAAAATAAAATTGTAAGAAGATAAAAAAAAAAGTTGGGTGCGATAAGTTAAAGCACGATGGGTTTTTTAAATTCACCAAGTTTTGAATGCAATTTGCGGTTTTATCAAACCTTTCTTTTTTCATGAATCAATCTGTCCTTTTATAGAAAGATTTTTTCGCATGGGAAGTCAATATTGGTCAAGTGTGAATTCTGCTATACCTCACTGAACCGTTCTACGATAACCTGCCGTATGAGGACTTAGAAGCTTTGGTTTTTAGTGCAGAGGAAAAAAATTTAATGAATCCATTAAAATTTCAGTATTCTTAGTTAAAAAAAAAACTTCCTTTGCGACTATTAGTTGATTGAACAGACATAGCAAAAAGTGTTTTGTTAATTCCAAAGTGCAACAGCTTTAATTGAAAAAAAACTTGAAAAATCAGGCTTTAATGAAATTTTAACTGAAAAAATGACAAAATAAAGTGATTTAGCGTAGAATCACAGATACGTGTATGTATAAATATATGCGACGATATATGTATAAAAATTATCTGATGTTTTTTTTTTTTCTTATTAGCTTTATTAACCAATTTACATGATTATTAGCATTATTAATTAATTGTTACAAAAAATAAATACAAATGATGAAAAAAAAAAGATTTAATAAAATAAAAATATAAACCTTCATCGAAGGTCACAGTAATATATTCATTTATATCTTGATGCCAATTTCTTTGAAAAAACGGTGAACGTGTTGAAGTACTTGTAGATTTGGTCCAGACAAAAAAGAAATAATATCAAGTGGAGGAAAGATCCTCATGTAGGCCAGTTTTTTCATGAGCGTTTGTCGTTGCTGTTGATGGAGCGAGCACTGCCATATAACATGGTTGAGATCTTGAGTTTCGTGGCCGCATTCGCAGTAAGGTGATTCAACTACATTGATCTTAAAAAGAGATTGATTGAGTGAGTAGTGGTTACTTCTGCAGCGGACTATAAATACAAACAGTTCTCTGTTAAGTTTAAGTCTGTGATACCATGGTTTAGAGTTAGAGGAACGAATGCGTTCGAAGTAAATCACGCCTTTCAATAGTCCCTCTTCTTGGAGTAGTCTTTCGTTGTCATCCCAAGCCAGTCTCTTAAAAAAGGCTCTATGGTCACTATATGGCAGTCGACAAACACTAGGGGCCATTTCTGTCGTCCTTCTAGCCTCTGTATCTGCAAATTCGTTCCCGATGATGCCAATGTGTGCCGGAATCCAGTGTAGCGTCAATTTTTTTGTGTAGGAGTTGGATTGAGAGTATTGCAGATTTTTATCGAGGATCTGGAGGAGATAATAATTAATGCCGTCATTTAGCTTCAGGGAATTGATAGCCAAGAGTGCACTCAAAGAGTCACTAAATATTTTAACGTTCATGTGTCTGTTCTCGAGTGCAATGTCCATAGCTCCGGCGAGTGCTCTGCACTCAGCTGTGAATATAGATGCCTTGGGGTTTAGACTTTCAGAGTTGATTTGTCCTGTATCCATAGAGATCCAAGCAGAGCCAACAGACGAACCATGATCCATTTTACTCCCATCTGTGTATATCTTAATCGTTTCGCTGTCTGCGAGAGTCGATTGGAGTAAGAAGTTTGGATGTGCTGTATTCCTAAGAGAATACCCTAAGCTAAAGTCAACATTGACCGGCGAACGATATGCATCAAATGTATGTTTGTAGATACTTGAAAATCGATCTTGATGTATTTCATGCTTTATTCCAATGACGCGTTTGATACTACGCCTAAGCACATCAACTCTCGAGCGTCGGTAAAAAATTATCTTCATCCCATGGTTATCTAGAGACCTGCGAGTGATTGTATGGGTGTGACTATATGCTTTTAGGAGAAAGTTGGAGCAAAGCAGCTCAGACCTGTGGCTTAACGTCATAAGTCGAGCTTCGGCCAGAAGAATGTTCGTGGGGGTGCTTGTTCTCATGCCAAAGGCCAGTCTCACCGCTGCGTACTGTATTCGTTCCAGTTTCAGTATTCTGTCTTTACGTGTCGGGAAGTAAATGTAGCTCCCATAGTCAATAATCGACCTCGTGTAGCTTTTATAAAAACATAACAGTGTAGCTGGATCAGCACCCCAATAAACTCCACGTAAGAATTTTATGATGTTTAGGGACGTGTTGGCCTTTCGAGTCACGTATTGTTGGTGTTTTTTGAAATTCATTAGGTAGTCAAAATGAATACCCAAGAATTTGACAGAGTCCGTAGAAGCAACCAGAGAAGTTGAAACTTTAACAGACGTTTCGCCAGGAAGAATACCTTGGTTATTGAAGTGAATTAGTTCAGTCTTCTCAGCAGAGACTTCCAAGCCAATTTCACGAAGGTTATTAGTAATTTGCCTCACAGCTTTTTCAAGAAGGTATTTAGCTGTCACAGGATCATGGGTCCTAAGGTATATAACTACGTCATCTGCATATTGCAGGATTTTGATTCTCCGGAAGGGGGAATCTCGTCTCTTTGGCTTTTTACCTTTATTTTTCTTTGTTTTCTTCCTTCCGTTGGCTTTGTTTCTTCTGCTAGAATTCTTCTTTCTTCTTCCAGTATTTTTCTTCTTTCTTGATCTAAATTTGACTGCTTCTGCTACATAGAGCAAATAGAGAAGTGGGCTGAGAACCCCTCCCTGGGGCACACCCTTGTAGGAAGATCTAGGAGTGTTTTTGTTGGTTTCAGTGAAAATTCTACGGTGATATGTAAGAAATTTGACTAATCTGATGATTTTTTTAGAGCAGCCAATCTTTGAGAGTTTTTGGATTAGTATGTCACTCTGTACTTCGTTGAATGCGTTGCTCACATCTAGGTAAATAGCCAGTACATGATCTTTATCTCTCAGTGCATCTTCAATATCGAGTTTAAAAATGGTCAAGTTATCAGAACAAGAATATCCCTTACGAAAACCAGTCTGCGAATTGGGAAGAATTTCTTTCGTTTCAGTCCACCACCTTAATCTATTTGAGACCATGAGTTCGAACAATTTCGAGGTGCAGGAGGTCAGTGCCAAGGGTCTAAAGCCTCGTCCATTTGGTTTTTCAGCGAAGTGTACAAACGTGTCCTTCCAGGCTTCTGGGTATTCATCCAAACTAAACATACCGTTGAATATATCGAGGAGTATTAGATGATATTTTATCGGCAGATGGTGCAGTGCTTCATAGTTGATGCCATCTATCCCTGGAGCTGATTTGTCACCGCGTGACGATAAAGCAATATTATATTCCGAGTAAGTGAAGAGTGCATCAAGCATAGGGTCGTCTACTCCTTGCGGTTGGAAAGATGGATCAGTAGGAACATAGCTCGGACAGAGCTTATCAAGAGCTTTCTCACGTTGTGCTTTGTGGACAGCGTTACTTTGTTTGTTGGCCTTAATTTTCGTCCACTTATTTTTCAACAGGCGAGCTTTGTTCCAGGTATACGTTAAGTCTTGACCAAAATCAATTGTGCTGGCAAAGATCCTGTAACTCTCGCGTTTTTTACAGCGGAACAATTTTCTGGCGTCTGTTCTTAGATGTTTATACTTGAGTTTATCTTCTTCCTTTTCGGTGTATTCCCATCTCTTGAAGGCTGCTTGGCGTAGCCGTTTGGCACGGTAGCACTCGTCATCCCACCATGTGACAGGATTTCTATGAATGGCGGCAGAGACGTTCTTCCTAACGGGGGTTGCTTTTGAAATCGCTGTGGAGATAATGTCCATAAAAACGTCATACTTCATCACAGGTGTCATATTTTCATACTCCAGACTAAAAAAGTTGAAGTATTCCGCTTCAAGTATCTCGTTGACCCGCAGCCAGTCCGTTCGTTTAGACTGAACTTTAAACGATTCACGTCTGTATATGAACTTATCCAAGTCAATCGTGAGCCTAATAGGGAAGTGATCTGACCCAAGTGTATCCGATAGCACCTCCGTTCGCACGTGTGAAGCGATATCTGATGTCGAGAATACTAGGTCGATGTTTGATTTCAATGAAGTGGCAGGATCAACGTGAGTAAGTGTATCGTGATTATGAAGTATAAGAGAGTGTTCATCTGCTTTGTCCAGCAGTCTGGTGCCGTTGAGGTCAGTGTGCGAGCAATTCCAGGCTTCATTATGAGCGTTAAAATCGCCCATAACAAGACAATTCTTATCAGTTGCAACATTTATTATAGCTTCCCATTCTTGTTCTGATAGGGAGTTTTCGGCAGGCGGCCTGTAGACCGCAATTAATGTAAGCGGCTTAGACAGACTGTTTAGCTTAATACATCCGATTTCTGCTTTACCAAAAGGACTGTCAACTTCAATAGGCTCGAACTGGAGAAAATTACGGACAAGGAATGCCACGCCTCCACCGGTGCCTTCAGCCCGAGGAATACTGTATAGATTGAATTGACTGAATTTCACTTGGCGGACCTTACTGAGCCATGTTTCAACTAATACCACAATATCATAATCTTCAAGTACTTTATCCAGTTCATCTTGCTTATTAACAATACTACGTGAGTTCCAAAACATAACTCTTAAACCACTAATTTTAATGCAATTTGAAGAGCTAGCGTTCGAGCTGTGCTCCTCCATGTACGAATAGTGATAAAAAAAAATTTAAAAAAATGAATTAGGCAAAGGCGTCGGACTCGTCCGAGGTGTTAATAATACCACCTCGAAGCGCCTTAGCCGTTTTAGTAAGCCTGGATTTAAATGCTTTGACAGTCGCATGCTGTCTGACTTCTTCCAACATTATTACGAGGGACTCTAAATTCGTAGTAAATTTACTAGCAGTTTCCACAATATCAGCGTATCTACAATCTAGCGTAGCGGTGATGAGTTCCGTCAGCTGTTCGTAGTCCATCGGAAAGGTGGCGGCCGTCCCGGCAGGTATAGCCACACTCGCCGTATGAATTTCACTCTTCACTGTTTCAGGAGCAGTTTTGGAGGTGGCAACTTTCTTTTTCTTTGTACACAACTTTTGTGAGTTTTGTGAATCCGCGGTGCTTGACGCTGTAGAATTATGACCACGTTGTCTCTTATTTTCGTTTAAGGTTGATGGTTTAGTAAACAGCAGCGTGCCATTGAACATCAGCTCCTCTTCTGATGTCTTGGCTGTCGAGTCGATAATATTGCCATCTGTTTGCTCGGTCGATTCGTCTTTATTAAACTGGCGGTCGGTAAAGTTGTTATCTTTATCTCCCTCCTCTTCAGCTGATTGCACTTGTGAAAGCACAGTGTTTACGTTTTGTTGGGTCATGTTTTGTTTAAGTGTAGGACAGAATCGCGAGATATGACCTTGGCCCTTACATTCAAAACAAGTCATAATATCCGTAGTGACGTATATGTGATATGTTGTTTCATCGTGTCGTACAGAGAAGTCGCCAGGAATCTTGTCAATATCTTCGGGAAGTACAAAAAATTGTCGTCTAAAACATTCAATGTGTGCGAACTCGCTGCTGGCACTAATGCGTATTAGAGTGATGGCTGACTTTATATTAACTCCAAATTCCTTTAATTTACTTTCAAGCACTTGGTTTGGAACAAAAGGCATAACATTTGACAAGATTACTCGCTTTAGTCGTGAGACGTAGGGGCGCATGATAACTTTATTTTTGGTTGCTCCAACAATTATAACGTTGTTTCCTTCACGAATAAGTTCATCAGCAAGCTCGACAGATTTTACAAAGAAGCAGAAACGATTTTGAGTGATACGAGAGGCAGCGATGATGTCAGTTGGGTTTATTTTCTTGCAAATGGCGCGCAGGTAGTCGTCGTTCCTCATGCCGTCTACGGTATCGATCACGATCCCTTGTTCTTTCTTCGGGTATTTCACGGCAGACACCGCTACGGAATAGCCGGTGAGCACTTGGGTGGGTTTATCGTTAACAGACATTGTAGTTTTTCCTTTTCTAAACAAAAATACGCCTATAAAAACGAGGTAGGTAGCACACGCGAGAGATACTCGCTGCGCCGCGTACTACGCACGCGCAGCGCTGTTTGTCAAAAACTTGCGAGCCTGAGTTAACACGTCTACCACGGTCAACGGTCAGACGAACACCAGGGTACCTCCACTCCCGCTGTATAAAACGGACAGAGTTCCCCAATAGAAATTGGTTGCCTTGTTGGCGGAGAGGGCGCGCTGTAGTAGAAATTATAGCAGAGGTGGGGAGCGCCTATAGAGACTTTTGAAATGAATAAAAAAGTTATCCGCCAAGCTCTAAACCCACGAAACCCTGGGCGTCCGAGTTAAATTGATGAAAGAATTAAATACATAAATAAACAAATGATCCCCCAAGCTTTAAACCCTAGATGCCCTGGGCGTCCGAGTTTAAATTTTAAATAAATAAATAATCCCCCAAGCTTTAAACCCTAGATGCCCTGGGCGTCCGAATTTCATGTTTAAATAAGTAAATAATCCCCCAAGCTTTAAACTCTAGATGCCCTGGGCGTCCGAGTTAAATTAATGAAAGAATCCTGGGTGTCCGAGTTCAAATTTTAAATAAATAAAGAATCCCCCAAGCTTTAAACCCTAGATGCCCTGGGCGTCCGAGTTTAATTTTTAAATAAATAAATGCCCTGAGCGTCTGAGTTAAATTAATGAAAAAATAAAATATGTAAATAAACAAATAATCCCCCAAGCTTTAAACCACGATGCCCTGGGCGCCCGAGTTTAATTTTTAAATAAAAAAAAAATCCCCCAAGCTCTCAACCCACGGTACCCTAGGCGTCCGAGATTAATTTTTAAATAAATAAATAATCTCCCAAGCTGTAAACCCTAGATGCCCTGGGCGTTCGAGTTCAATTTTCAAATAAATAAATAATCCCCCAAGCTTTAAACCCTAGAGGCCCTGGGCGTCCGAGTTTAATTTTTAAATAAATAAATGCCCTGAGCGTCTGAGTTAAATTAATGAAAAAATAAAATATGTAAATAAACAAATAATCCCCCAAGCTTTAAACCACGATGCCCTGGGCATCGAAGTTTAAATTTTAAATTAATAAATAATCCCCCAAGCTTTAAACCACGATGCCCTGGGCGCCCGAGTTCAATTTTTAAATAAAAAAATAATCCCCCAAGCTCTCAACCCACGGTACCCTAGGCGTCCGAGATTAATTTTTAAATAAATAAATAATCTCCCAAGCTGTAAACCCTAGATGCCCTGAGCGTTCGAGTTTAATTTTTAAATAAATAAATGCCCTGGGCGTCTGAGTTAAATTAATGGAAAAAAATATATATAAATAAACAAATAATCCCTCAAGCTTTCAACCGACGGTACTCTGGGCACCCGAGTTTAATTTTTAAATAAATGAATAATCCCCCAAGCTTCAAGCCCTAGATGCCCAGGGCGTCTGAGTTTAACTTTTTAATAAATAAATAATCCCCCAAGCTTTAAACCCCCCATGCCCTGGGCGCCCGAGTTCAATTTTTAAATAAAAAAATAATCCCCCAAGCTCTCAACCCACGGTACCCTAGGCGTCCGAGATTAATTTTTAAATAAATAAATAATCTCCCAAGCTGTAAACCCTAGATGCCTTGGGCGTTCGAGTTCAATTTTCAAATAAATAAATAATCCCCCAAGCTTTAAACCCCCGATGCCCTGGGCGCCCGAGTTTAATTTTTAAATAAATAAATAATCCCCCAAGCTTAAACCCTAGAGGCCCTGGGCGTCCGAGTTTAATTTTTAAATAAATAAATGCCCTGGGCGTCTGAGTTAAATTAATGGAAAAAAAATATATATAAATAAACAAAAAATCCCTCAAGCTTTCAACCCCCGATGCCCTGGGCGCCCGAGTTTAATTTTTAAATAAATAAATAATCCCCCAAGCTTAAACCCTAGAGGCCCTGGGCGTCCGAGTTTAATTTTTAAATAAATAAATGCCCTGGGCGTCTGAGTTAAATTAATGGAAAAAAAATATATATAAATAAACAAAAAATCCCTCAAGCTTTCAACCGGCGGTACCCTGGGCGTCCGAGATTAATTTTTAAATAAATAAATAATCCCCCAAGCTTTAAACCCTAGAGGCCCTGGGCGTTCGAGTTCAATTTTCAAATAAGGTACCTGTACCTAATATGGCCCCCCTAAGCGAGAATCAACGTTGTGGCCAATCAAATCAATATTTTTTGATGGGTAAGGTCTCATTTTAAAGCTTAATTCAAGAGCTTTAAAATGAGATATTACACGTTTGATTTTGATCAATGAGATTCAAATGCCAGAGGATTTATTAGAACACGGTTTTTTAAGACACCTAAAATTTGTGTCCTAGTATGGCCCCCCTTGAAGTAATTAATTAATTGCAATTTGTTCCTACTTTTTAAATCAATCAGGATATAAGATATTAAAAACTTCAAAATTGTTATTATTTTAAAAATGATTTATTTAAAAACTGAGCCTTTTTTACAATGTTTTTGAAAGCTTTGCAACCAGTAGAAAAATTTCAACTTTAAATTTTGGTCAAAGTTTTTTTTTTGAGCTAGAATGCTTTTTTAGTTATAAAATGAAAAAAAGCTTTGAAACAATTAAATTTATTTTTCTTAAATAACATTAGGATAGGATTTTCTAAAAAGTAAACATGAAACTAAGGACTCTTAATATCGGTATTTCTACTAATTCGTGGGGGGCCATATTAGGTACACTGCATAATAAAAAGTTATTTAAGAATAAAACCCGTTAGAAAACGAGTTGAACAAAAACTAAGGTCGCGTTTTAAAGCTGAAACAATAACGAATCGAAGCTACTAATTCAAATTTTGATCAGGTGCGTCTAAATATTTTGGCAGACCACTTAATTACAACGTAAAATAATAACGGAGGTATACGAAACGAGTTTTAGCTATTAAGCGTGCGCAAAAATAATTTTAAAATGTTCTAAACAACTGAAAACTTCATAATTCAGTGTTTTTGACTCCTTCCTACCTTGCAGAGATGCCGCATACCTAGCATATTCAAAATAACAGGGGGGGCCATATTAGGCACACTAACCTTAAATAAATAGTCCCTCAAGCTTTGAGCCCTAGATGTCCTGGGCGTCCAAGTTTAATTTTTATATAAATAAATCACCCCCCAAGCTTTAAACCCGCGATGCCCTGGGCGTCCGAGGTTAATTTTTTAGTAAATAAATAATCGAATTTAGTTTTTGATAAAATTTACAAAATCCCGTGAGACGGAGTACAGTTTTCTATTTATTTATTCAAAAATTAAACTCGGACGCCCAGGGCTTCTAGGGTTTGAAGTTTGGGGGATTATTTATTTATTTAAAATTCAAACTCGGACGCCCAGGGCATCTTGGGGGATTATTTGTTCATTTATTTATTCAATTCTTTCATTAATTTAACTCGGACGCCCAGGGCATCTAGGGTTTAAAGCTTGGGGGATTATTTATTTATTTAAAAATCAAACTCGGACGCCCAGGGTACCGTGGGTTGAAAGCTTGGGGGATTATTTATTTATTTGAAAATTGAACTCGAACGCCCAGGGCATCTAGGGTTTACAGCTTGGGAGATTATTTATTTATTTAAAAATTAATCTCGGACGCCTAGGGTACCGTGGGTTGAGAGCTTGGGGGATTATTTTTTTATTTAAAAATTGAACTCGGGCGCCCAGGGCATGGGGGGTTTAAAGCTTGGGGGATTATTTATTTATTTGAAAATTGAACTCGAACGCCCAGGGCATCTAGGGTTTACAGCTTGGGAGATTATTTATTTATTTAAAAATTAATCTCGGACGCCTAGGGTACCGTGGGTTGAGAGCTTGGGGGATTATTTTTTTATTTAAAAATTGAACTCGGGCGCCCAGGGCATGGGGGGTTTAAAGCTTGGGGGATTATTTATTTATTAAAAAGTTAAACTCAGACGCCCTGGGCATCTAGGGCTTGAAGCTTGGGAGATTATTCATTTATTTAAAAATTAAACTTGGGTGCCCAGAGTACCGTCGGTTGAAAGCTTGAGGGATTATTTGTTTATTTATATATATTTTTTTCCATTAATTTAACTCAGACGCCCAGGGCATTTATTTATTTAAAAATTAAACTCGGACGCCCAGGGCCTCTAGGGTTTAAGCTTGGGGGATTATTTATTTATTTAAAAATTAAACTCGGACGCCCAGGGCCTCTAGGGTTTAAAGCTTGGGGGATTATTTATTTATTTGAAAATTGAACTCGAACGCCCAGGGCATCTAGGGTTTACAGCTTGGGAGATTATTTATTTATTTAAAAATTAATCTCGGACGCCTAGGGTACCGTGGGTTGAGAGCTTGGGGGATTTTTTTTTTATTTAAAAATTAAACTCGGGCGCCCAGGGCATCGTGGTTTAAAGCTTGGGGGATTATTTGTTTATTTACATATTTTATTTTTTCATTAATTTAACTCAGACGCTCAGGGCATTTATTTATTTAAAAATTAAACTCGGACGCCCAGGGCATCTAGGGTTTAAAGCTTGGGGGATTCTTTATTTATTTAAAATTTGAACTCGGACACCCAGGATTCTTTCATTAATTTAACTCGGACGCCCAGGGCATCTAGAGTTTAAAGCTTGGGGGATTATTTATTTATTTAAACATGAAATTCGGACGCCCAGGGCATCTAGGGTTTAAAGCTTGGGGGATTATTTATTTATTTAAAATTTAAACTCGGACGCCCAGGGCATCTAGGGTTTAAAGCTTGGGGGATCATTTGTTTATTTATGTATTTAATTCTTTCATCAATTTAACTCGGACGCCCAGGGTTTCGTGGGTTTAGAGCTTGGCGGATAACTTTTTTATTCATTTCAAAAGTCTCTATAGGCGCTCCCCACCTCTGCTATAATTTCTACTACAGCGCGCCCTCTCCGCCAACAAGGCAACCAATTTCTATTGGGGAACTCTGTCCGTTTTATACAGCGGGAGTGGAGGTACCCTGACGAACACTGAATTATCTGATGTATTACCCGTTTATGTGTTCAAACATAGAATTCAAGTTTTAAAATAAAAATAAAATAAAAAATTATTTGCAGCTTTAATTATTCATTCATTTATTTAATTGAGAGATTTTTTTATTCGATGTTTTGATACGTAATGATAGGCTGAACCAGCAGAGTCTTAGACTAGTAATCTAAGCATCTATGATCTGAGTCCTACTTAAAGCATTTTCTGATAAATCATGCATTGCTAGTTTAAATGATTGTTAATGTAATACTGAAAAAGATACGCCCATGAATAGTTTCCTAAACTTATATAAAACACAATATATGGTTTCAGAATTTTTTCAAAGAACATTGCGAAATATAATAAATAAATTACTTGAATGAAATTTTGTAAAAAAATTTCAATAGTCTTTTTAATATGAAATCATCTCCCTACCTAAAGGTTTTTCGGATGACAATAAAACCGCAATAAAAAATTTTCAATAAAAAATTTTTGGAGCCCTTGGCTCCATGAATCACGCCGGGGCAAAGCAAGCATCTAATCCAATTTCCCCGGGTTCTTCCCCGAACCGCAGAGATTTCGTAAAAGTACGTTCTCGTAGGTGTAGCGTGCATAATGGCCCTCGAGATCCGCACCGACGTCGCTGTCGCTACGACCGCAGAGCTGTCTGCCTACTACACTGGGTGTAGAGGGTGCGTACTGCGTATTCGCTCCGGAGAATTGGTTTGTCGCTAAACGCATGTGCGCGCTAAATTGCCGGTGCGACTCGCAAATTTTCCCGAATTCGCCCTGGAATTTGAATGCCACGCACCGCCTGAGGATTATGTCACCTGGTGGTGATATGCTAATTATTAATTTCTACGCCGAGGTAATTAGTCGACGCGAAATTCCTCCGGCACAATTAGAGTAGTAAATTTTATTTTATTTCATAGGAGCAAGCTAGCATTTTTATTTGACTTATTTGTTTATAAATATTGAGTATAAGGCAAGCCTTACCATACTCGTATGGTTACAACAAGTTATAAAGTGTCTGTAATAATATATAAATAAATTCATAGCATATGTGTAAATTTGAGTAACAATAATTAAAGATATAACAACAGTTATATGATTGTTGAATTGAATAATTATGCTTATATATAATACAATAATGTGGCATTTAATGTCTTGAGATCAGTTTTTGCAGTTAATACTAAGATGAGTCGAAAGATGTTGACTATTATAGAGACTCTCCAATATTTATTTTGATCACTTAAAACAACATAAAACGTCAACAGACAAAACAAGATATAATTGATGAAACTTTCCCGAGAAGGTACAAAATCGCTTTATCATAAAGTACCCCAAAACTTCCATAAACTCTAATCTTTCGCGACTGGAAGAAAAAAAAGAGAGCGCGCAAGCCGCATCTTGAATTCCCCCCAAAAGGGGCGACTCAGCTTACGTCCGACTTCTGTCTCGTGTTCCATCAAAAAAAGCGTAGGAGGAGGCCATAAGGCACGCGCTCACCGGAAGCGCTCGCCGGGGTAAAATCGATGGGCTTATTATGCCCCTGCTGCAGACAGGTGTCGAGGGTGGGGCGATCGCGGTACATGGAAACTGCGTGGGGACTATCGATGACGAGGCGGGAGTTCGATGTTCTGCGGTTAGACGAGCTTTATGAGGGGCGTTTACCCGATTTTGATTGCTGGGTCGTGTTAGTTTAAAGTTTTTGATTTGAGGCTAACGTCGAGTGAGACAATAGATATCAATCATTCTCATTCTCATCATCTGAGATCGATTCCGGCAAAGACTCATCTGCTTCTGTAGTTTTAATGGTGACAGTTTTATCTTCTTTAATAAACTTTCACCTTCGACGTACTTTTGAAAGCTTGTTTGGAAGGTAAAAAGTGCATATTATTCGCCGAAAAATACGGTATTAAATGTTCAAATTCGACGATAGGTAAGTATGCATTTGAAGAATATTTCTAACAGTGTCATACTTGCTCCTACTATACAGTAAATAAAAAATGATTTTAAACTATCTCCACTATTCCAACCGTACAAACTCAATATAGTTTACACATAATGATTTTAACGTATAGACGAAATCTCTGGTAGTTCAAGCCAGTAATTACTTCGAGATTCAATGGGATCGCACCGCACAATGAGCGTCTTCCTCCCGAAGCTCCACTAATCATGGCCCAACTTAGCTGTAATCACAATGCATCCAGCCGCAAACAATCCGAAAAATGTTGAATTTCGGCAGAGTTTAGAAAGTCAAGGTGGGGGGTTGGAAGCCTGCGACCGAATTTACGAGCCGCCGTTAAAATTCCACGACTATGAGTTGTTTATACCCTTTAATAACGGGCGTGACCTTCCCTACAGGCGCCTTTTTTCTTTTATGTATTCCGAGCTGCCTAATCCTTTGACTTTCGGATCGACAAAGTGTAATTGCGACTATGACTCCTGATGCTTGCGGGCGGGGGTGAGGATTTGATTTATCGAAGCGTTTATTACTTTCAGGGGTGGGCGACAATGAGGACGATAATTTAATAGGGTTAAGGCGAGCTTCAAGGAATTATTGCGGTTTGGTGTTTGCTTTTGTTTATGAATTGCCATTAATTAACGCACGCAGCCTTGCTTCGAGCAATTTCGGCGAGCTTTGGGTATTATTTTATAAAAAAAAAATTTGTGTGAATATATTTTTATTCTATAATATTCTGATTAAATATTTATTTATATTGATTATAAAAGTATCTAAAAAATGAAATAAGTCAGGACTTTTTTCGATAAATCATACTTAGCTAGAAGCTTAAATATATATCTGACTGTGAGCAATAGACATTCAAAAATCAACCGCGATCGCACACGAGTTGCACCTGTTGTCTACCTGCAGGGGCCATTGTTTTTTAAAGTATGTCTTGGTTGCTTTTTATTTCTTATTGCATTTTTTTTTACTAAAAGAGATTAAATATTTAATATTTATGTAATAACTTCTCAATCAATTGGAGAAGATATATAGTTTTATAAATATTGAAAAATTCGAAATTATGGTAAAATTTAAATATTTTCATGTAAAGATTACACAAATTATACATTCTCTTTAAAATCAGAAGAGTGAGGTTAGCTTGAAACCACTCCAAAAGAGTGAAAAATCACTCTTAATTGGGACATAAGTGCACCACTCCAAGCGAGTAGTGGTGCACTTTTCACTCTTATGGAGTGATTTTTCACTCTTCCAGATTTAGTATGTTTATCAATCAAAAACAATTAAAATATTGTAATCAGTAATAATTTCTTCATTAAGAAAATAGAAAAATCATGATTACGTACGTAAATACCACACGTTTTTCCAAAATCAACAAAAAGACGCTAACAAAAAAATCAAAATTCGATTGACCAGCTGAAAAAGTGCGTGAGAGGGAGAGGGAATCTCCCCCCCGAATTGAAAACGGGCGAAATCCACAAAAATTCAATTTTTCCATCTGCGGTAATTAAGGGAGAGAGACGCAATCTGGGCTGCGTCGTCCCCTCCCCCTCCGTGTTAAAATCGTCTGCGCCAGACAAGCGAGCAGTCATCGCCACCGGAAATCCCTGCGAATTACAGCCCGCGGGAGGAGTAGGTTTAATGGACCGGATCGGAGATAGAGACTTCGATCGGTTTTCGACCCCTTCCCCCCCCCCCCCCCACTCGTCTTCCTCTTTTTTTTTTTTTTTTTTTTTTTTTATCCACCACCGCATGGATTCGTTTTTAAACGAGTTCTACTGGATTAGTGGCGTTCCTTTTGATTGGGGAGGATTCGCACGTTGTTTCAGAGAACGTATTTTTAATTGGAAGATCTCGTACGGATTAAGACCGAGGTGGCACGCGAAATCGAAAGAAGAGCTGGATATTTACTGACCAAAGCCTGAATAAACAGAAGCAAAGTGAAGATACATCCTCTCAACTCGCAGACCTTTGTTTGGTTTATACTTATCTTTCCTTTACAAATATTTATATAAAAGGTTGAACGTAGTCAAATCAATGTCTCCACTAACTAAAATTTTCGGGCGCCATCCCCTGGAATTTCAAATGAATGCAAACAAATTAATTGACAGACCGAAATTTCCCACTCGTCATCGAAACCACCGCATCGTTCATCGGAAAATATTCGATTCCCGTGCATTGCTCGACGCGCCCTGATAAACGCGCTCGTAACTTCATATGCATGCGAATCACAGCTGAATGAGCGTTCCTCCATGGCAGAAAAAAAAAATGGAAAATTACGGGGGTTCTGTGTATCATTTACCGTTCTTGTCCAACCTGAAAATTCATAGAAATCATCAGACTCGACTGAGTTGGTATGCTTATTTTCTTTTCCCAACCCTGCTAGAGGTTTCAACAGAACGTCTGGGGTGCTCGCCAGATAGTGGGCAGAAAATTCTGTCAAGCTTATTATTTTATGTATATGTCTATATATATATACATATATGTATATGTACCTAGATGCGTTGATGAGAGGTTAGTTTACAAATCGGAGCAGCAGCATGCAGCTCCGATGTTACAAAATTGATAAAAAATAATCAAATAATTTTATAGAAATATAATTTTAATTTTTAATCGATGAATTATGCTTGCTGTTTGAAAATCCTAACCTCTCCCTGCTGTATAGCCACACGTACAATGGACTTGAACAAATTTTTTTTCTTTTGCGAAATATTTTAACACCTATGGAGTCAGGGCAGTGACCTAGCGCATAGGATAGCGATTACAACCTGGAGATGATTTCCCCAGGAAGTTTTGACTCCGGAGAGGCCAGGGCGTATACCTGGTGCACCTGGTGATACTTACGCCAGGGAGATGATTTCCTCAGGAAGTTTGGACCTTGGAGGGGCCAGGGCAGATACCTGGTGCACCTGGTTATACTGAAACCTTGGAGATGATTTCCCCAGGAAGTTTGGACTCCGTAGGGGTCAGGCTGAACACCTGGTGCACCTGGTGATATTTACGCCTTGGAGATGATTTTCCCAGGAAGTTTCGACTCCGGAGGGGTCAGGGCGGACACCTGGTGCACCTGGTGATACTTACGCCTTGGAGATGATTTCCCTTAGAAGTTTTGACTCCGGAGGGGCCAGGGCGGATACCTGGTGCACCTGGTATTAATTACGCCTTGGAGATGATTTCCCCAGGAAGTTAGGACTCCGGGGGGGTCAGGGCGGACACCTGGTGCACCTGATGATACTTACGCCTTGGAGATGATTTTATCAAGAAATTTTGACCCTGGATGGGCCAGGGAAAATACTTGGTGTACCCGGTAATAACCCAACTCTGAAGATGCTATCCTAATAGTAAACTTGATGATGTGAACCCACTGGGATCAAAACTTTCTGAGAAAATCATCTCCAAGGCGTAAGTATCACCAGGTGCACCGGGTGTACGCCCTAACCCCTCCGGAGTCCAAACTTCCTGAGGAAATCATCTCCGAGGCGTAAGTATCACCAGGTGCACCAGGTGTTCAGCCTGACCTCTCCGGAGTCCAAACTTCCTGGGGAAATTATCTCCAAGGCGTAAGTATTACCAGGTGCACCAGGTATCCGCCCTGGCCCCTCCGGAGTCCAAACTTCCTGAGGAAATCATCTCCAAGGCGTAAGTATCATCAGGTGCACCAGGTGTCCGCCCTGACCCCCCCGGAGTCCTAACTTCCTGGGGAAATCATCTCCAAGGCGTAATTAATACCAGGTGCACCAGGTGTTCAGCCTGACCCCTCCGGAGTGCAAACTTCCTGGGGAAATCATCTCCAAGGCCTCAGTATAACCAGGTGCACCAGGTATTCGCCCTGGCCCCTCCGGAGTCCAAACTTCCTGAGGAAATCATCTCCAAGGCGTAAGTATCACCAGGTGCACCAGGTGTCCAGCCTGACCCCTCCGGAGTCCAAACTTCCTGGGGAAATCATCTCCAAGGCGTCAATATCACCAGGTGCACCAGGTATCCGCCCTGGCCCCTCCGGAGTCAAAACTTCCTGGGGAAATCATGTCCAGGTTGTAATCGCTATCCTATGCACTAGGTCTCCGCCCTGACTCCATAGGTGTTAAAATATTTAGAAAAAGAAAAAAAATTTGTTCAAGTCCATTGTACGTGTGGCACACGTATGCCACACGTGTGGCTATACAGCAGGGCTGGTATTGTGTGAATAATATTTTAAAATTACATCAAAATGGATGAGAAAAATGTTCAACATAAGGAAAAAAAAAAAAGAAAAATTTCAGAGTCAAGTTATGAAACTGAACATATTTTTGTTAGTAATCAATGTTACAATTTAAAATAAACAGGTTTAGGCTATAGCTCGCCAGAATCCCTATGCGTAAAGCATTGGCCTTCTGTCAAGAATCTGGCGATTAACCCTACTAAATTTCTGCCCAATTTCGCTAAATCTGCCCACTGTCTGGCAATATTCTGGCGGAAATTTCTCGCAGGGAAGTAAATGTTAAAATTGATTTTAAGAAAACGAAGTATGGCAGTTTTTAGTAGTTTCTACATTTTTAATTTTTAGTTAGTTAAATAATTATATTTACTGACTATAAATTATATATATGTTCCAATGTAAGAAAGCTCTTCATACTTAATTATAATGTACAACCGAAAAAAGGTTATTCTTAAATTGCCCCATCAAACTAATGATAACTATCAAACTATTTTTCACAAAATTAAATCGAAGCAATAATTTATTTTAACGATTCTAATTACATCAATATTCCATAATTCAACCGTTAGGATCCTCCTACAGCTACCGATAAAACCCGAACAGTCTCAAATGAAAATTAAGATCTCGGGCGTTGCAGCGCCCGATCAAAGTTTAACGAACTTAACGCTCTCTTGAGTTACGCGTATATCAAGTTCGTCTTCTTGTCGTCTCTAACGAAAAAATAGCATCGCATCTTTTTCTTCTTCTTCTTCTACTCCCAGACGCGGTGATGTGCGAGCACGTTCGATTAAAACGAGCCGTCCGTGTCTGTGTGTACACATAATTCTTTTTTTCCCTGCACTTTATATCTTTTCCCTCCCCGCTCCCACTCCAAACTGCCCCAGTCGCTATTTCTTTTTCGCGTAAAAATGTGTTCCGGGCACGCATACCAGGATTCCAACGGAGAAATAATTACTGACAGCGATAAATCGTTTGCGGGGATATTAGTTTCCTTGATTGAATCTATATCGGAATAATACTTTTTTTTGAAAAAACAAACGGGATTTTTATTGAATTGATTTCTCAGTGGAATTTGATGATTCGTTTATACAAACTTGTTTTGTTAATATTTTTTATCTTGTACTCAGGCAACTGAAGAAGTTAGCTTTGTAATAACTACGATTTATCAAAATCTAAATCGATGGCTCCAGCCAAGAAAAACCTTAGCCCAAAATTTGCCACGAATAAAGTTACAACGAAGGTACTTTTGGCCAAGAAAATGTCTTTAAAAGACTTTATTTATTATTTTAGCCAGCGGAAAAATGTTCAAATGGCCTTTGCTACCAATCTTTTGGTACATTACAATAAAAAAAAAAATTTCTCAACACATCAGCCACGAATAAAATGACTCTAACTTTTTAGTTTATAAAAATTGAAAGAGTCTTTTTATTCGTTGCTGGTGTGTCGAAAAATTTTTTTTTGCCCTTATGTATCAACACACTGATAGCTAAGCTCACTTTCCTTCAATCTACAAAAGTTAAAATAATAAATAAAGTCTTTTAAAGACATTTTATTGGCCAAAAGTACCTTCACCGTAACAGTTTATTCGTGACAGATTTTGGGCTAAGGTTTTTTCTTCGTTAGGACCATCGAAATATTTTCATGTTTCTGAATTTCCAATCGAGCACGAATCTTTGGCGAGTTGAGATTTAGTTTTGAAATATCAGACACCTTATTTCATCTGAAATTAACTCTGGACTTCGTGTGAGGTGCACCCCATAAAACTCCCGAGCAGCAACAACTATTTTTCGATCGGACAGTTAACTTTCCGGCGATTATTTACACTTTCCTCCTTGAACAAACAGCCGACACATGAAAAACACACGCAAGTCTACTTAGCTCACTTCGAGGGAGCAATAAAGCTTTCTTGCTTGCCTCCTCCTCCTCGTCTCGTTCCTTTTTTTTTTCTTGCAAAAGCTCGTACCTTTCTTGCGCTTGATTCTCAAAACAAGGATAAGTTACGCGCCGGCTTTTTCATAAAGTGCGGCGCTAGACGATTAGAACGAGGGCTTTTGCACCTGGGTGGAAGTTGAAGCGGGGAAAAAAAGATAATGGAAAAAAGGAGGAGGGGAGGAGGAGTATTACTTATTGCGCTTTTCACGAGAAAGTTTAGCTAGATTGCTATTGAAGTTTTTGGAAGTGCCGAGTTTTTCAAGAAAATTGAAGAGGAATTTTTAAGATGAAGTGTAGTTGAAATTGCGATGGAAATACAAAATTGATCAAGTGAAACCTATTAATAATGTCAAGTGTCTACAATCGACTGCACTCGAAATAATAAAGCAATATTTTTTTACGCATGGATTTACTAATGTGTTTCAACGCACTCGATAAAAGAAATAATAAGTAAATACAAGAATCAAATTCTGAATAGTCAGTGAAATCAATAATTTATAGGTGGCCCAAATTTTCTGGATTTACTAGGTAAGATGTTAATGAAACACTGAATCAAGATAAAAGCTTTTCCGATACAACGGACAAATTTTAAGTGGTAAATATTTTATTTATAGTTGAAGCTTTAGTAAACATCTCGGGTGGTAAATTATTTATAATGGGCTCATTCATTATTAGTCGTAATTAAGTGCTTCGCATAATTTATAAAGCTAAAAAAAATTAGAAGAATAAATAACATTCACGAATACAGGTAAGCCGGGATTGGAGTGGTTATTAATTTTATTATATTTCTTCTTGGCCGCTTAGTGACAATCGCAGTAAATTTCATTGGGACAGCGCCGATAAGCCATTGTATTAAATTTTAAAGTCATACGATAAGCCGTTTTAAATTAATTTTTTTAACTTATTTTTTATTTATTTCGGCGTACTAAAGCCTGAAAGGCTTACACGGCCATACCTATTTTTTATTAATTATTTATTAATTAATTTACCTGGTTAGAGTGTAATATCGATATAAATATCTTATGATTATTTGTTTGTTGTAGGACAGTCAATATGAAGATTCTCGTGAAGATTTATCTAGTTTATTTTTTAAATAACTGCGTTTTGCAGTAAAATATTCATATCCGACTGTTGAATTTTGTCTATTCTCAATAAATTAAAAATCTAAATATTATGTTTTGCAGCAATATTCCCTTTAAACTTTCTACTTTGCATCATAAAAATATAAAATTACGAGCGCGGAGACACAGGAATAAAACGCGAGAGAATTCGACAAATCATTCTTCAAAAAGCAATCATATCGCGTGACTGAACCCAAAAATTTTCAGCAAACAATAAAAAAGGTGGTTTAAAATTTCAAGTATTCGCGGATGATGCAATAGAGGCCAAGACTTTGGGATTTGTGGCCTGGGGAGATATTTGGGGCATCTGCGCATTACTTATGTAACAGGTCTCAACCTGATAAATTCTCTCCGTCTTTTTTTGTACCTTCGTCTTTATGCTTCCAAGGAGTTTTGTGCGAGTAAAAAAAAGATAGCTGACAGAAAAAAAAAAAAAAATCGCCCGGACGCGACGCACACGTGTGTCGGATGCGTTTGAAATATTCAGCCCGGACAGAGTGGACTTATTTGATTTCCGTGATTTTTTTTTTCCTTACCCCCCCCCCCCCTTATTTCTTTTTTTATTCATGAGCGGCTCTGAGGAATGAGGTAATATTACGAAACGCGTGCTTCATTCATTATTTGTTTATTTTGTCAGAGCTTTTTTAAAAATTTATGTGTTCTTTTCATTCGAAGGGAGCTTTTTTAAGCAGGATTTATCAAATTATACTTTTGGAATTTAAAACTAATTTATTATTTATATTTGCGAAATAAATTATCAATAAGGGAAAATTTTTCTTTTGACCATAATCATTATATGGATAGTCCCAGCGAAGAAAAATTTTAGCAAAAAATTTTTCGATTTAAAATTACCAATAATAAACTAAAATGATTAAAGAAATCGGAAAAAGTGAAAAAATCCGATTTATTGTGTACCAATCGACCAAGATTCTTGATTATCTCTGAATTTTTTATTCATTTCAGTCTTTTATTGATAATTATAAATCGACAGTTTTTCAACTAAGGTTTTTCTTCGCTGGGACCGTCGATAGTTTTTATTTCCTTATAATTTTTTCCAGTTCTCTATAAAATTAATTTTTTATTTATTATTCTCCTCTTATTTTTCTCCGACTTGTTAAAAATTTACATCTAAACTGTACTGCACGATAGTTATGAATTTCATACTTTAAAAACCCGAGCCAACCGCAAGTGCCTCCTAAATAACGCAGGTGGCACTCCGAAATTGTATCCTAAAGCCACCCGGATAAGTACATAAAGTTACCCGGAGACAAGAATAAAACACTTCGAGGTTAAAAATATAGCTAACCGAGTATTTATTTAGGAGCGGGGGCAGGCTCGGGTAATCCTTGAAATTTATGCCCCTTATGAAGTCTTCCTAAAGAAAAAAAAGTTCCGCACCTGCAGAGGCCGCGCACCTATGATCCCTTCTTTTATTTATCGCGGTTTATTCGCGAAGGAGCGGGGATTAAAGTTTCAGGGAGCGCGGGGATTGATGGAGCGAGACCTAAGTGCTGCAAGCTTTTTGGGGGATTGCGTTTAGTGAATTTATTTCATTTTTTTTCCTCCTTTCTCTTTCGTAACACTTGGACTGGAAGGGATTAGACTTTTTCAAGTTGATGATATTTTTTAATGATTTATGGAGTTTTATGGAATTGTTTTTTGATCGACTTTTAAGAAAATATTTTTCATAGTTTTTTTCAGTGAAGTTCCTGATTAAACAACTCTTATTGAAATACGTGTACCGTCACATATGTTCGAAAGTATTCTTTATGTAACAATATTATCTAATGGTATAAGATTGTACGAGTCTCATTAAAAAAACACCGTAATCCTGTAAGAAATGTGTATTAGGTTATCCATTTAATAGCCATTAAATGGCTAGTTACTAGAAAAATATTAGATTGAGTCTATTGCCCTGTCTCCACCAGTACTTAAAGCACGAGTTTACTTAAGCACGATAAAATTTTTTAATTGTTATATCTTTTTATCAGATATCTATATTATACTGTATTTTGAAAATACGTTACAAAACTTTATTTTTTATCTTGAAACTAAAAAAAACACTGCGTTCTATTGATATACGGACGACATATAATGATTAGAATTTTATAGCGTGCTTAAGTAAACCCGTGCTTCAAGCACTGGTGGAGACAAGGCATACGAAATAACCAGTAAATGATTATTGAATGGATAACCTAATTCAGATTTCTTACAGGGAAACAAAAAAAAAGAAAAAGAAAAAACGATAACATTCATGAACGCTAATATTCGACGTAAAAGAGTAAAACATCCGCAACGGTAATAATGTCATCCATGAAAACCGCACTATGAAACAAATCACAGTCAAAACGGGCGCGCGTCACTCCCCCCGCAGTCCGAAAAAATGAGCTTCCCGACATTATGACGAATCGTCCAAGCGGACGTGTAGCAGCACCACACAGACGAAATCCGTAAACACCGGGTCTATTTGCTCGCTCGCTCGCCCCCGTCATTTGTCTCTCGGTTCGTCTTATCTGGTGATGTTTTGCTGCCGGGAGAAAAGTTGGGGTGCGGAGTCGACTCACGTACAGGGAAATTGCCCAACCGACGAGCTGTTTTTACACGCTCTTTTTACGGATCAAGTTTTACCCAAGAGCCTTCGACTTCCAGTCCATTGTTTTTGTCGATCTTTCGTAAAGGGTACGAACTATATGTTGTGTCGAAGTGGTCTTGGAAAAAATAAAATATTCAAAACGTAAAATTACTTATAATTTTTATGTTAGGCTCAAGACAGATTCTGGTGATGCAGATGCTTATTTAAAAGGGTTTTGTACAAGGGTCTACCCACTTAGTCCTGAATAGTCCTGGCCAGCCTATTTTGAACGGGACAGGGCTACGAAAGCTTGATATATTTTCTGTCATAGTCTTGTATCAAACAGGACCAACTGCGTAACCCACAGTAATAAATGATTAAACTTTCAATATGAAACCTTTGTTAAGAAAAGTTTTATTTTTTGAATGTTTTTCTCTTGAGATTCACGTGTCTTGTGCTCACGTGCAATAAGGTCAGTACAATAGTAAAATAATCAAACTGTAAATTTTAATGGCCATTCGTAATAATCCGAGGAATATACTCAATATAATGGCCGAAAGCATACGAACTTTGAGTAACCTTACCATTACGCTAACAAGAAAAGTAATCGGATGGTCTTCGGGAAAATCATGACCACGCTTGTCGCTAACGAACATTGAATCATTCACAAATTGGATACAATCAAGGTGTGCGTATTACCTTAGAAATATCTTTGGTAAAGGAAAAAAAAACAAAATTTTGATTGCGGTATAAAATCGACGGCGTAACAGTTTTTCAACTCATTCGCTCGATTGGTGTGCAGTAAAAGACCCTTACGTAAATATACTGGTGGCTAGTGTATCCTGTCATCCCAAGTGAATCCTTCATAAAGTGCCCGAGCTCTGCAGAGTATAGTTCTTTGAAAAATTTTAAATTTCACACTGAAAAATGAAGTACGCGCTCTGTTTGGTCGCTAGTTGTTTATTGATGGTAAGTTAGCGAAAGATTTAAAGTGTGTTAAAAAAATAATTACTAAAAATATTTAATGTCTGGATTTCAGGCACCATGTTTTGTTTCGGCTGAATTTGACATTACATTCATGGCAGAATCGCTAGGATGTGCAGACGAATTGGGAATAACTGCAGGTACTTCCTTTTTATTTATAAGTCAGTTAAAAGTACCTTTCGAAGACAATGATATTACCTCGGATATTACTTTTGTTCTCAGATGAAGCAAAAGAAATACTCAAAACAAGATCTGATAAAGTTGGCTGCATCCATGCTTGTCTCATTAGGAAATTTGATGCGGTAAGTACTAAATTTGTAAAAGAATTTCCAGGTAAAATTAAATTGATTCATCTGAAAACACTCAATTACCTCATTTAGTTTAAACTAAAACGTTTCTCAATTATAAGCTAAATGATCACTTTGTATTGATAGTCTAGGCATCGTTAATTACATTCCCACATTAGAAGCACAGCTCCCTAAAAACTTTATATTCTAAATTTAAATAAATATCCACCCCCAAGAATTAAATTGAGAAAGATACGGGTCCTGGATTATTAATACAAAGTTAACATTTAGCTTATAATTGATTATTTTCGCTGGGCAATATGAAGTTTATATAAAAAAAAGTTGGTTTAAAAGCTTGATAAAAGATTCGCAGGTAAAAAATTAACGCTTTAATTTAAAAATAACCTAAAAAAGTTTTGATATTTTTTTACAGTTCGATGGAAATGGAAAAGTCATATCTGCAAAACTGCTTTCCGTACTAGACGACAACAAAGCCGCTATCGATGATTTTGACAAAATAAAGGCCCTTTTAGTAGCCTGCATTGATGAAGGTGAGTAAAAACAGTACATTAAAATAATCAATACTTCGAGTACTAATTAAAAGAATGAAAAATAAAATTCACATTTTGTGTTAGTACTTGTACTACTCCGAATAAATTTTAACATTTAAAACGATTAAAAATTTATTACAGCTGAAGCTGCTGGATACAGTTCTGAATGTGAAGCCGCTAAAAAAATTGGTGACTGTTTAGTCCCAAAGTTACGACCAGCAAGACGTTAAATTTATAATGATTTGTACTCACGTTCGGTACATGCAAAATAAATAAAAACAAATGTTTCATATAATAAGCTACTTTTTGTATTATTCTGCCCAAACGTTCAGCATGCACTGTTCATTTGCATACACATTCGAGTTTCATTATCGAATTAATCCTCTACTAATGAAAACGGATTTCGGTGAAATACGTACGCACGCATCCCAATTCAGCAAGCATTGCCAATTGGAATGTAATAAACTTGATAATATTCTGTATAAGCCCTCTGCGCTTTATTTAGCCGCAATTAAAGCAAATCATTTCCAAATTATGAGTTGAAAGCCATAAACGATGTATCATTTTATTTATTTTTATTCAGTTTCAGAGTAAATTTACAAATTTACATTCAAAAGTTTTTATACATAAATCAAAATCCAAGCACACTTATGCTTTTTTACAACTTTTTATCATTTATAAATTATTCGAAACAAAATACATGTACCTTTTCGAATACAACTAATAAGTCAGATAATAATCTGCTCAATAATCTGACAGTTTTTTTCTACTTACTTAATTTTTAATTGTCGATATTTTAAAGCATATTAATTTGTTTAAAATATTATGACTTATTCAAAAGTTTTGTTAACTCGTCTAAGAGTCTATGTCTTTATGTATGTAACTAAAAATTTATTTCGAATGGATTTTTCTCAGGTTAATTTTGTGATTATTTTATTTATAGTATTGTAAATAAATAATTTGAGCACCTACGTAAGTAGTGCAATAATTAATAAAATGAAAAGTGTTATCATTGGTTTAGAACAAAAAATTAAAAATTTGAATTTGGAGATTTAAACTTTAAAAATACAAAATTTATTACAGATTAATTATAAATTAAAAATTCCGAAAAAATGTGAATTATTCAAAATTAAATAGAATTAAAATTATACACATGGTATTTTGTTTTTTTTTTATGCTACGACTAATGATTACCGGTTAGCCAATTCAAAGTAAACCGAGCCGGAAGCGATAAAAATTTTTTGCACCATCTTTTACGAAATGCTAGAAAATATAAAAAATCATTACTCTTGCTAAGCAAGAGAAAAAATAACTCGCGGCAACTCTTGTTCCCGAAAATCCCTCTCGATCCAGCAATTAGCTGTTCTAAAGTAAAAAAAGCCCACCCCCGAGCCTCTCCCTATTCATAATCCCCCTCTTCAGGATACATTTCCGCGCTCGAGAGTCCGAGCTCTTTCATCTCCTGCCGTCCTCCCCGGGTGATTTACGGAGAGCGCGTGGAATCCGAACAATGTTAATTTCGGCGTGTACGCGCCCCCTGTATATATGCGCCGAGGGATAACGGCCGTATTAACCGGAGCTATGCCGTCGATCGGCCAGAGCTTTTTTCACCCCATACTCCTACAACCCCTCGGGGAGATTTTTGCTAGAGGATGAATTTTGATAGCATTGATTTTTACTTTTTAAAGAGGATTTTAGGGATTAATTGATTTTTTTTTAAGATCTTGGGTTACATTATTTTAAAAAAAATTTACGACTCATGAAAACAGATAATAATATGAAGATCTTGCCGAAGATATATAATTTTGTTACTTTTTGACTTATTCTTAGTTGAAATTTGAATTTGTTGATGGAGCTTTAAATTTTTAAGTAGAGCCTAAATAAGAAATCCCCCAGAAAACCTCAAAGAGGTAAACAAACTTAGGGAGAGTTTTAGCACCAAAACATTAATTAAAGGATTTTTAATAAAAATTCGTGATATCAAACTAAAGGAGTTTTGTGATTTTAAAAACACGACATTGATCTGTTAATTCAACTAAACTCTACCACACCTTACAGAAGTCAAAAAAGTATCTTCATATAGAGTTTGGTAGAGTTTAGTTGAATTAACAGATAAATGTCGTATTTTTAAAATAAAAAAATCACTAGAAATTACTCAGCGCGCACGGACCCTTATTTATTGATTTTGCAAAAGAAATTTTTGTTAAATAAAATAAAAAATTCTAACTCCATCAGTTTTTAAGTGCGCAAGCGCGCATAGGAAAAAAACAAAAATAGTAACCTCAAATGCACTTTTCGAATATTTTAAAAACTTCGTCACCCATCAGCTCACGAATAAATTGTTTACGCAAGATGGCGATAGCTCTCTTTTATAAAGGGAAAATCGCTACTGCGCCATCTGGTGAAAATTCTGTGAAAATTTTTTTCGAACACTGTGGAAAGTCCGAAAAAAGGCCGAATTCAAAAGCGCGAGTTAATAAATAAGGAAATTAAAAAAATATACGATCCAAAAACAATTCTCATCTCTTCGATAGTGAAAAATAGACGTACTCTACAGGTTTAATGACGCAGGTAACGTGTTTTAATTTTTAAATAATAAATTAATTATGGTTAGTAGGGTTAAGGTAGCTCCAGCAGCTGTAAATAAAGCACGGCAGCTGGCTACTATTTTGGCGCGAAAAACTCTCCCAAGCCAGCTACCGCTGGCTTTGATTACGCAAATTCGTGATTTAAAAGTATTTTAATCCAACTTTATCGTAAGTAATGAATTTTTTTACATATATTTTAAATTTTTCTATCAAATAAAATAAATTTAATTTTGTTTAATTAAACCAGTATTTTATTTTTGTAGGCACTTTTTATAGGTCTACGCTTCATCCTACTATTTCATTGTAAATTTTCGCTAATTACTTCATTACGTGAGTAATTATAATTTTTGAATTATCAATCAGTTGTTTCTTTTTAATTTTAAACCTTTTTAAATTTCTTTAATTTAAAATAATGTAAAATATTTAACAGATTTAATTTAAAATGGAACAAATTTTTGCTAAATTTTTATCAAGAAGAAAATTTTTTAGTGGAGTTAGAGAAGCTAAGTTTTCTTATACATTTATTTTTGAAAGTAAAAATTTTCAAAATCAAAATCTCGAGTTAAATGATACTTTTAATGTACATACTCTAGATTTTGATCTAGAAATTATTTGGACAATTTATAGGTCTTTTAAATTCATAGATAGGTTTTTTCATATATATATTCCCTATATTATAAGCTGGTTTTTTTTTTATGATCCTCAAAGTTAAGTCCTCAAAATTGAAAATCAATAAAGACACGTAAAATAGATACTTGCCAGTTCGTTTTAAAATTTAAATTTTAGATAAGTCTATTTTACATTTTTTGCTTTTTTCAAAAAAGTTTAATTGAAACGAAAGAATAAGTTTGTTAAACTGTTTGAATTGTTTTTTGTTGCTATAAACAATTCTTAACCAATTTGATTCCAATCAATTTGACTCTGCTTTTGTTGAATAATTTTTCGAAAATTATTAAATAAATTTTTTAAGTGTTCTAAGTTTATAAATATTTACTAAAAATTACTTTTTTCAAAAATTTTATTGACAGAATTATATTGGTTTGTTTTGAATTTTGGCTCTTTACCCCTCTTTTTTGAACTTCGAGCACTTCAAAATTTCAATAGCAGATTCATAAAACAATTTATCTCTGAGAATTTAGCATAAATCTTCAGACGAACAGGTAACATTTTACATTAAATTAATAGTATTAAAAGGTATAAATAAAAATATTCTCATTCAATAAAACATTAAAAAATTTTAATTCAGTATTATAATGGATTTTGATATATATATATATATATATATATATATATAAATCTTATTTAAGAAGCCCTTTTTAACCCAATCCTCTATAACAGACACTTATTAGTTCACACTAAAAAAAAAACCTTCAGCTGTTCTAAGTGTTTGAAAAATTTTGGTTCAAGAAAAGATAATTTAGATAGGCAATTGAATAAAATTTGTAGTAGTAAGACTATAACTTTTATTTTAAAATGAAATTGTAATGTTTCTTTTTAATAATAATTTTATTAATTTTTCAGAAATTTTATCGAACTATAAATGTACAGAAGAGAATTGTAACGAAAATTTTCAAAATAAAGCAGATTTAGAAAATCATTTGAAAAAAATTCATCAAGAACAGATTTTTTTTGTTTGTTCTAATTGTCAAAATCCTTTTTATTCAGAAGAACTTTTAAAAATACATTTGAAAACTTATTGTAATAAAAATTTATAGTATCAATTAATAAAAAAAATTTTTCATTTCAAAAATTCAAATTTTCATTTTAATCTCAGTCGCGGGTTGACGCGCGGAGCGAGTAGGCGGTACCCCCCTAGTATATATATGTATATAAACATTTTTTTCAACAGTTTCAGTGATTTTTTTTCGAAAAATCCGAATAGCATGTGTACATTTTAGCACCTCCGACGTCATCCGGTATGGTCTAGTGGCTAGGATACCTGGCTCTCACCCAGGAGGCTCGGGTTCGATTCCCGGTGCATCCGAGATCGACCTCATCAGAGAAAGCACCTGCAACACGGAAGAACTGGTCAGACACGATGACACTTATACGATTGAGACTCCGGTCGACATCCTGAACATCCTTGGGGCATTCTATCAAAGCATAAACTCCCCGAACTACATAAATGAAGGCACCGAAACCAAAAAAAGGGTAGATGCTCAAGTTGGTAAGCTGATCTCTGACTTTGAGCAAGACAAAGCGCGAGGAGCGACAATCACCACGTTTTCTGCTACAAACAGAGCCATCAATCCAACGATCGAAAACAGCCTGGTCGATTTTATAAGTGTCCGACGTACCACCAAAATATTTAAATATCTGCCCAACAAAACCTCATCGGGATTAGATGAGATACCGCCGATAGTCTTGAAAAACTTACCCAGCAAGATTTATGCAGACTACACGGTGATCTTCAACAACTGCATCAACCACCTATATTTTCCTGTCCGCTGGAAGAGCGCTAAGATCCTGCCCATCAGGAAAAAGAACAAACCACCTGACGAAGTTAGCAGCTTCAGGCCTATCAGCCTCACCCCTGCGGCTAGTAAAGCCTTTGAGAGGCATATTAACAAGATCATCTTGGACTATGCGATCAAGCTCAACATCCTCTCCAGCTTGCAATTTGGATTTATGCACAAGCACTCCACAGTACACGCTATCCATAAAGTGATGAACGACATATACGCACACCTGAACAAAGGAGAGATAGTCGGTGCTTGCCTCGTTGATATCCAGCGTGCCTTCGACTCAGTATGGATAAACGGGCTCCTCTATATCCTCTGGTTCCTAGGCTTTCCAACAACTCTGATTCGTCTAATCTGGGATATGACTAAAGATAGAAAATTCAAGACTTGGAATGGTACCTCGTTTTCAAGCAGATTCTTCACCATTGTGGAAGGCTTGATGCAAGGAACGGTCAACTCTCCTTTGCTATTTAATATATTCATATTTAACGTCTGCCATCTCTTTGGATTTAACACAGGCAACAACACCTACTCCGCTTCATTTGCGGATGACTATACTTTCATGGTCGCTGACAAAAACCCCGAGATAGTCCGCAACAAGGTAGAAAGATTGGCCAACGAAATCTCCGACCACTACAAGAGATGGAACCTAACCCCTAACGTCTCAAAGTACGAAGTTATAGTATACCACAAACCCTTAAATACCATGGGACAAAACAAGCGCGACGCCATAAAGAGGTTCAAAATCGAGATATCAGATGGTGAAAAGAAACACTCGATCGTCAAGGTAGGAAACGTCACGTACCTGGGCTTCAAGTTCGACTACCTCATGAGGCTGAACGATCATGTCCTCGCCCAGCTCAACAAAGCCAAGGCAGTCTTCCGCAAGTACGCTTCGCTCTTTTACAGCAAATCACTATCTAAGCGAGCAAAGGTAGTCTGCTACCTACTATTGGTCCGCCCGATCCTCATATATGCTGCGCCAGTCTGGTGGAACGTGAGTGCCAGCACCATGGAGAAACTGCGCCGGTTTGAGAGACTCTGTCTACGAGCTGCACTCTACACATACCGAAGGGGACCAGACAAACACTTCTGTAGCAATAAGGTCCTGTACAACCTGGCCGACATACCTAGAATAGACAATTTCATTGTCAGGCTATGCAGAGACTACTTTGCCAATCTGCCTAAAATTGACAACCCCATAATAAACAGTCTGGCGCTAATTAGCGAGAGCGAAGCGAAAGACTGCAAGATGACTGGATACATCCCCCCGCAAACCTTTACTTACCTGGATGCGGAAGGATGCATACAGGACCGCATGAACGTGCCGATAATCTACCACGCGTCAAGACATAGGGCAAACAAGAAAATCCTGTACGATCAACAAAACCCGCCGAGACTAAAGTACTCAACTTCAACTTCAGACAGAGATCGCAACGACACACGCAAGCACAGCAAAAAATATTGGTGGCTCGCCTCGGACGATCGCACTCGAGACGAGATCAGAAGAAGAGGCAGGAGAAGACAATAAACGCAAAGTCATCGAGTTAGCTACTACAATATGCAACTTACAGAGAGAAGCTCGCCCGGACCCGGATGGGGAAGAATATATATTTGGACGTAAACAGTCCCGCCGTTCGGATGTATATATGTAGATAACCCTAGTTTTAAGTTTAATTTTTAAGTCATATTTACCTTGAGATAATGACGGCAGGTTTTTTTTTTTTTTTTCTCTATTTTTTACTGCCTGTACCCAGCTGGAGATAGATTGGCACCCGACGAATCTGTCACCGCCAATAACTCGAGACCGGCAATCAGTCAGCCAGATATTGTCTAATTGCGAGTTGCTCTTAACGAGCCATGCGTATTAGGTTGTTATTATAGCGAGAATGAAAGGTTTTTTTTTGTATTTTATTATTTGTACCTACCAAGCGCGAGATGTATCGATTTGACAAATAAATGAAATTTATATAAAAAAAAAAAAAAAAAGGTTCGATTCCCGGTACCGGAATTTTTTTTTTTTTTTTTTTAATTTATTTATTTGTTGTTGCTTATTTATAAGTTTTCATAAATGCCAAATATTGTAAATTGTAATTGTAGTAATGAAGAATTAAATACTAGCTACGAAAAAAACTTTTCCTCGGTAGATTTATATACGTTAAGTCATAATAAACGGTAATGATTATGGGAATACGGTATAAGAGAAACATAATCGGAGATAATTATGAGTGACTATGAACTCGCCATAATCAATGCCTGCCGTTCAGTGTTCCCGCATGTGGCACTTTCCGGCTGCTTTTTTTGCAGCCGACAATCAGCATATAATGACCACAGAGACTTATTCATCAAAAAATTTACACACATGTTCGCAGCTCTCGCCTTAGTCCCGAAATCAGAGAAAGAGTGTTAGTTCACGAAGGATTGAAGAAGGAGATTACAGAAGAATTGCGAGATTTCGTTGATTATAAATTTATTTTAAATGGATTTTATCACATTATAATTATACAAGATGGACACACATGTTTATTTTTAAATAGGCGAGCCCAAGATAGGAAAGCGTAAAGCTGTCTCTCCGAGATACTGTTCTGGAATCAGAGGGGTGGCACAATAGGTTCCACCTGTTGATGGGAAAAAACCATCCGGACATCTAAGCATTTATCAAACAGATTCAAAAAGAGCAGAGGGACACGGAAGTAACAGATGTAAAACTTTCACTCGGATGAAAAGTAAAGGCAGCTCCAAAAGAAGATGGCTTGACACCAAAACGAAATTACGACGAATCGTCTTAAATTAGGAATCTTATAAAACTTAAAAAAAAAAAAATTATATTTTACTAGGGGGGGTACCCCCCTGCTCGCTCCGCTCGCCAACCCCCTAATTATAATTGATAAATATAAAAATTAATCGAAACAATACGTAAGCTCTATGTTTGGTAAAATAATCAAAAGACTAAAGCGCTCAAAATCAATAAAAATTAGACACGAGAGTTCAGTTTGAACTTTACTTACTCATCATAACTTGATTCATAAAATCAGACTTGAAAAGTTTTTAATTATTTAGGCAAAATCATGAGGTATAGAATTTTATTTCTTTTTTTAATAATTTTTAGTCAAAATCTATCCAGGGCTAAAATAGATCTAAAATTGACAAATGAAGATATAAATCAATTTTAAAATAGTTAGAGTGTTCATGTAAGGTACATACATAAATTTATGATGACTCATAAGGAATATTTTAGTAAGCCCACTGGTATTTTGAACCATTTCATTAGATCTTACACACACAAAAATATTTTTTAGAGCTTCTTTTGCTTATGGCGGGCATATTAAATAGATTCATTTCAGATCGATATTACAAACTTTATTATATTTGGCGGCCCACAAGTGTCACTCACCTAATCACATTAACTATCTAACCTACTTCACTATCTCACCCATTTGGAGAACCCTACTAACCTTACTTAATCTTTCATCTTTAACCACCTGACCTATTTTAATCTTAGCCGCATTACTGACCTTACTAATTTTACTTACTTCAAATACCGTAAATAATTCCCAACTCATCTCTCACTCACTCTACCAACAAACCCTACTCACCTTATTCATTCTTGATCTGACTCATCTTAGATCTCTAGCTTATACTCCCAATCCTGAAAACTACTCTAGTAATTTGCCAAATAATAAAAAAAATCACGATTTTTTTCAAATTTCGCAAACTTGTACAAACGAACCTTGATTTTCTTCAAAATTATTTTACAGATTCTTCATGAGATGAACGTATTTCCTTTATAAAGGAATCTGATCCCCTAAATTGGATCCCCTATGTAATTTTCGGCCGAGGCGCAGCCAATTGTAGTAATCTACTAATTAATAAAAATTTGAATGACATAATTAGAAAGCTGAGCTCAAGACCTTTTTTATCATACATAATTTTATATAAAAATTTTCATTGGAGCCAAAGTTATAATTTTAATATGTCTATACCAGCCCACAACCACACAACCATCACTCACCCCATCTAAGTCTCTTTACTATTCTCACCCGTATTAAGGCGAAGTCATAAGGGTCATTTTAACAAAAAATTGAAGATTCAGTAAAATTAAAAATGAAAATGAAAAAAGGGCTCTGTAGCGCTGGAGCTACTATCTTAATATATCTTTTAAGCCTAACCCCATCAAAATCGGATCAAAATTAACGTCAGAATATGGGAAACAGTTTTGTAAATTTTTGTATCTTAATAGCATTTGCTATACATCTATATTTATTGAATCTTTAGGAAGTTTTTTTATTTTCGTTTTCGTTTAGTTATAAATGATTTTTTTCGCAAATTCTGCAACTCCCCTTAAGACTTCGAATTTTTTTATCTTCAACTACATGACCTAGTTTAATCCTAGCCACATTACTGACCTCACTAATTTAATTTACTTCAAATGCCGTCTTTTATCCCTACCCCTAAAATCCAGCTGGATTTCCAGCAGGATTTCCAGCTGGCTATCCAGCTGGATTTCGGTTTCAATATGACGGCTGAATTTCCAGCTGGATTTCAAAAAAGAAATTTTTTGGTGAAAATCAATATTGCTTGAAATCAAGTTATTATTCATTTTTCAATGATTTTGAAAAAATTTATCTTAGTTTTTTTTTTTTAATTTTCCAGCCTGATCTGTCCAGCTAGAAATCCAGCTGGACAAATTGAAAAATGAACAATAACTTGATTTTAAGCGATATTAACCAAAAAATTTTTTTTTGAAGTCCAGCTGGATTTAAGGGGTAGGGATCTCCCAAACTTATTTCACCCAATCTACCAACGAATCCTACTCACCGTATTCATCAACTCAGTCACTAACTTTAAAGTTTTGTTGAAGTACTTTAAATTTTGAAAAAGCTCTATTAATATTTTTAAGTAAAATAACAAACCCTTTCTCACCTCATCTCCCCTTCCACCCTCCTCCCGCATAACCTCCGCCTAACCAACCTTATCTACCTTACTAACCTGAATCGACTTAAATTATTAGCTCTCACTAAACTAACGTATCTCGCTTATCTAACCAGCTGGCTTGGGATTGCGTAAATCTGCCCACTCAAGTGTCCCTTGATTACCCGTAAAAATTTCTAGTACCGCACAAATTTTTATTCCTAAGTAAATGTTTTTTATCAAAAAGTAAACATTGGTATAAAGTTAGGTATGGGTTATATAAATTAATATAAATAATATAAATTAGTAATTAATATATATAATATAAATTAAAATCCAATCGTTCGTTGATCTTAAATCGGTATATAAATATATATAAATAATTATTGGATTTTAAATTATATTATACTTTCAACGAAGAATTAAAAGGGATCTTTGAAAAGGGGATTTTTGAAAAAAAGGGGATCCAACTGAGGGGATCCAATACTTTCGACGGAGATCCAATTTAGGGGATCCAATTTAGGGGATCAGAAAAGTGCGATATTTAACTGTGTTTTGACCGTGTTTTTAAGAATTTCAGATTTTCGAAGATCCAATTTAGGGGATCCAATTTAGGGGATCAGAATCAAAAACGGAAATATAATATAGGGAGATAAAAATTTCATAAAACTTTTTGTTTGGGAAAATGGATTTGGGCAAATGGTAACGATTACCCACACTCCTCCACCAAATGTAAAAAACGGCGTTTCTATTGGTTGAAATTCAGCTCGAGAAAATAATCAAAGATATCCTGGATCTTCCTAGTATATTAATAAATTAACTGGCGATAGGTTTTTGATTCATGATTCTAAAGATTAAATCATGACCTGCAGAGTTTTAGTTTTCTCGACAAGACGCAACCTGGAACCACCCAAAAAAAGTAACCCTACGTTCTTGGATGGGACCTTTAAGGTACTTCTCATGTTATGGCCGTTCTCATGGCCTTTGTATTTCTATTTTTTACAAGTTCGTAAAACTTCGTTAATTCCGGTCGTATCTAAGAAAAAAATAATAGAGAATTTAAAATGACATGTGTTACCACATACAAAAGAAGTCTTGAATAATCCCAGATGTTATTTATAAAAAAATTATAAATAGAAAAAATTGTAATTACTAAAATCACAAAATAGTCTCTAGCCAGAATGATAATCCTCCGAAACCTTCTTCTTCAACTAAAGTAATTTACAGTACATACAAAATCTGAAGACAGATGTAGTAGTCATTCGTCTTGCTCTTTGTATGACATCGTGGGTGTTTAATCAGCACAAAAGGGTGACACAAGGTGTTCGCGTCTCGTTTCGTAATACACGTAGCGTCGTTTCTTAAGTCTTATTTTACTCAGCTCCTGTTGTGAAAGATCATCTCTTCTCCTACAGTAATCTTGCAAGTATTGTATTCTAGCAGTGATAATGGAGACTACACCGATGATAAACTATGCTAATCTGACTCAACCCTCTCGGCCCGGTGCAAACGTGACAGTGGCGTACCGCAAAAAGCTGGTATCTTGTCCGCGTTTGATTTTGCTAATTTTGTGAAATTTTTTACTAAATTCTTAGTTTGAAATAACATAATTATTTTGCAGAAAGCAATAATTACTGCATTAATATTAAATTAGTGGATTATTGTTCAAATTTATGGTTTCAACACCGCAAAAATTCATTTTAAAAACTTTTTATAATTCTCGAAAATCAATTACGATGTTAAGAAAATCTCGTTTAAATTTCTAAAAATTTAAATTTCACCTTAACGAGCACACGCAACTTCGCCAACAAAAGGAGAGATACGCCTAGTTTAACACAACGTTGCTTCGTACCAGGCGAAGAGGGTGGCTTTACAACCGAGCCTAATTAAACTAAACTGTAGAATTCGACTATTGCGTGTTTAGACGTGGGTGAAAAGAGAAGTTTATTCATTTACAGAACGAATTCGTATTTACGGGAAATGGAAATTTCGACTGTTTGATAAACAATAAATATTTAAGGGTAAAAATTAGTTTCTTGTAATGCAAGGAAGTTTCGAATTTCTTCACTAATTTGAAGTAATGATAGACACATCTCACAAAATAATGTATCAAGACTATCAATACAAGTATGCATTTTGAGCACGCAAAAAAAATCTTGATTTATGATTTGTTTACTTTTTGTTATAGTAATAATTTTTATTTATTTTTTTTTATAACCAGTATATAAATAAAGTTTTCAGATGGAAAAATCAAGTCAGCGAAAAAAAAAATTATTTATTATTTAGCAAAATAATGCTGGACTCAGAAAGGAGTACAGACGCGTTGAAACATTTTTAAAAAACCTTTTGAATACATCAAAATTTTCATGTAGAAAAAATTTATATGTAAATTAAGTGAAGATTATTTTGGCCATAAAAATTCAATTCAAAGCCAAGAGGTTTCATTCCCGAGGTACATAAAAAATTAACCCTTGTGTAAATAAAAACTCAATGAAATCATCCCTCGCAACGACTCAAGCTTAAAAACCCTTCTTGCATCATGTTCTCTTGCGAATAATTTAATTAGCTAGAGAGCACCAAGCTTCTATCCCATGGGCTTAATAATAGCATCCGCGGTACAAAGTTCATAGCCGAGACGTTTAAGTTTCCGAGGAGAGGGTGGAAGAGGAAAGGCTCCCCGAGGCTAGCGGTCGATCGGATCGTCTGCTCTTGGAGTAATTATTTGAAAAGGGATACTACTTCGATAGTTACGCTCAGTTCGAAAGCCTTAAGCGATTATGCTTTGAAGGCTTTTGTATACATTCATTCATACATATATACATACTAGGGGGGGGGGGTACCCCCCTGCTCGATCCGCTCGCCAACCCCCTAATTATAATTGATAATTATAAAAATTAATCGAAACAATACGTAAGCTCTATGTTTGGTAAAATAATCAAAAGACTAAAGTGCTCAAAATCAATAAAAATTAGACACGAGAGATCAGTTTGAACTTTACTTACTCATCATAACTTGATTTATAAAATCAGACTCATAGAGAAAAGTTTTTAATTATTTAGGCAAAATCATGAGGTATAGAATTTTATTACTTTTTTTAAATAATTTTCAGTCAAAATCTATCCAGGGCTAAAATAGATCTAAAATTGACAAATGAAGTTATAAATCAATTTTAAAATAGTGAGAGTGTTCATAAGGTACATACATAAATTTTTGGTGACTCATAAGGAATATTTTAGTTAGCCCACTGGTATTTTGAACCATTTCATTAGATCTTACACACACACAAAAATATTTTTTAGAGCTCCTTTTGCTTAGGGTGAGCATATTAAATAAATTCATTTCATATCGATATTATCGAGGGCTGTTCGAGGGTAGGGCTGTTCGAGACCGAGACTGACGAGACTTTGGATGGTCTCGGTCTCGGTCTCGAAAAAATTTTCTGGTCTCGATCTCGGTCTCGGTTTTAGTCTCGAACTTCCTAAAAGTTCAATGCAGCTGATAGTTAAAAAAATTTTCCTTTTGAAGTTTAATTTCTACAATAGAAATAAACTATTAATATTAATAGAATTATATATTAGTATCTGGCATAATTCACCATTAATCTAGAAGATTTCAAAAGTTTTTAAATTTTTCAAACAGTTCGTTTTGTATTTCAATGACAAAAACATAAAGGAAATTAAGAATGACTGAAAAAATAGAAGTTAAAACTGAACTGAAAACAGCTTTTAAAAGCAGTGATAGAACTTTGAGATATTTAAAGCGCTGTAAAGCAGACATTAAAGTCGAAGTTGATGAATTATTGGCAGATTCTGATCGAGTAAATATATATTTCGGAGACTGAAAGCAATAAAATCAAAGGACTCTTTCCAAGGTGTATCAGAATTCCATTTTATATTCTAGATTGAACTATAAATATTTTATTAAATAAGTTCGAAAATGTCGAGGCGAGTTGGGCAGCTTAGTTTCTTGCAACCCAAAATGCTTAAGCACCACCTACAGTCCTGGAGTCTTCTAAAAGACTTATCAAAAGAAGAGATAAAGCTGATGCTGGAAGATGACCAGATACTACTGGAGTTTGTCAGAAAAGTCTATCAAGTTCACGATACTGACCAGCGTGCAACAATAAGACAGTTGGAGGCCCAAGAATGGAAAGCAGTCTATTCTTCCTATGATAAAATTGAACATTTCATCCAAACCTTATGATTATTTTCCGAGAGTGGCTACAATCTATCTTGTAAAATACTTTTGCACTTTTTTTACCAAAGAAGAAAAGAGGAAAGTCTGCACAAATAAACATGCTTCTCTAGCCAGAAAAATGTACAATGAAATTTTCACGCTAGTAGCCCGAAAGTACAATTTTCGGGCTCGTACCGGAAACGAATATTGTACTTTCTGACTACTAGCGTGAAAAATAGTATACAGCCCTTGGGAGTGCAAAAATGAGCTAACCTTTAGCAAACCTTTGATGACCTCGCCTTCGGCTCGGACATCAATTTGGGTTTGCTAAAGGCTAACTCATTTTTGACTCCCTCAGGACTGTAATATACTATTGTCTTAATGATAGAATGTCATTGAGTATTATGACAACTGAAGGAGGACCATCGTATCAGAGATGTATTCAAACTTACAATCACGACTACGGATGCTTTCAATATGATATCTAAGTGGCTAGATCCAGAGTTCAATCCATATGTAGAAAGAATAGATGATCATACAAAAAATCAAATCGGCGAGGAACTCAAAACCAAATTTCGTGTATCCGTTTGCCCACATTCTGGGCTAGACCTAGTTGTGCCTCAGGCAGAACATGATTCTCCTGTACTCCATAACCAACCTCCGCTTTCACCTCAACCTTGAACAGATCCAGTTGGGCCTCAGGCAGACTGAAATTTTTCCAGTCTTAAGAACGTACCTCCGCCTTCACCTCAACCTGGGCCATCAGGAATGAGCTGCCCAACTGGCATTTCAACAAGACGGAGGTTGTTCCAAAGTCCAGACGCATGTATCAGTATTTCAGAAGGACGGGAGTCCACACCAGAATATCCTGTAAATGATTTGGATCATGTGCCTGTAGACCAAATAGAGTTCGAAAATCATAATCAAAGCTGAGATTCATCATCGACAGAACTAATGTCAGAATCCGATGAAGAAAAAGGTTCTCAGTCGAACGACTTACTGGTGAATAATATTCCGGTGCTGCCATCAGGTGGCAGTCACGTGGAGGTTGTTGATACGGCGACGCCTACTATAAGAAACGTGGTACAGATCCGGCTTCCAAAAGCTTTGACTTTTAAAGAATTCAAAGAAAAAATTCTTGATAGAAACTGGTGTACCATGCAATTACGGATTACATATGGAGAACGGAGAGAATGGACTAGAATGAACCAAGGGGAAAGAAAAAATGGAAAACTGCGTAATCTTTACGACAAATATTTGAAAAGATTCGTGCTCGAAAAACAGTTATAGTAAATGAGTCAAAAATCGCGTACTTGGAAAAATACAACAACTACGTCGAGGAATTCAGACGAAAACTTAACCTCAAGTATCAAGTTCCAGAATTACTAAAACTAGAATTACCTCCAAAAGTCATTGAAGAATGTAAGCAATATTGCGAAAAAAAAAGAATTGACTGGCAGAGCTACCGTAAAAAATGCACAAAAGAAAATTATTACGAATATTGTGTAGACTGCGGCGTTATGGGCCATAAAAGCGAAAATGATATGTGCTGTGCCCCATGTCCAGAAGAAAAGGAAAGAAGAAATCAATTAAAAAAAAACTAGAGAAAAACTGTGTTCAAAGAAACAATTGCTCCTTTGTTTTTTTTTTCTTACAAAAAATTATTATAACCCCTATATTTTTGTTCCACCCACCCACCCAGCCCAATTTTTTTAAAAGTAGTTTTCTAAATTAGCTTAAAATGCCGAAAAATCGTGTCCCAGTTTTAATTGTTGGCATAGACATCAACTACAATGCTCTACTCGACAGGATTATGCTCATTTGGAAAGAAGAGGACTAACGTTACAGGGAGAAATTCACATTACATTTACAAATAGCGAATGGCTTACAATGATAAAAGACTTTTACCAAACAGAACTAAATCCCAAAAAATTGAATGAAATATCAATATACTTAAACAATAACCTGCATACATTTTTGCGAGATGTCAAATCAAAATTTAATGAGGAAATGGTCATTGAGGCCCCAATGAAACGGGACAAAGGATCTAAAATTGATGCATTGGCTGAACTAATATTTAGATTAAAACTACAATACCATGATAATACATTAGAAGAGTGTTTAGACTGTAATGTTTTCAAAAAGACCATAGCACTAAATTATCATAAATGTAATGATTTGAGTAACAAAACTTTGCAAAATCTAAAAATTTTTTTGAAAATAAACAGAGAAAATATAATTGAAAAAGTTAATGTCTTAATGAATAAACATAACCGAGCAGCGGAAGAGGAATTAGATCAAGCAGAAATAGTGGATCCACTGGCAGATGAAGGAAACCAGGCAGAATGGGATGAAGATAACATACAGGATATTGAACCACATCGTCTTCAACAAAGTGACAGCTCTGATGAAGAAGCCGGAGGAGAAGTACTAGTGGTCCCGGCAGAAGTACATATGCCAGTATTAAAAAGAAGAGGTCGTCCTTTTATTTTGAGGACAGGAAAACCAGGAAGACCGAGAAAAATACGCTAAATTTATGTCCCCCCCCCTTATAATATATCGACACTGCTGCTGTAAAACTATAAACCAAATTGCTAGTCCTGTGGAAATATAATCTATATATTTTGTAATCATGTTGAGCTGATAAAACAATAAACAAAATTGCTAGTCCAATGAATATGTAATGTAAATCTTTTATAATCAGGTTGAATTAAACTTTTGAAACTTGTTAACTGCAAATTTTTGAAATATATACAATATTTTATTCATAATTTGTGTTTGTTTTTTTTTGGTTTTTTTTTTATTTATATTAAAACATACTACCTACCTTCCAGCCCACTCATATCTAAAGGGTATGAAATAAAAAATACATCACAACCCTACGTTCCGATCTCAGAGTAGCTCACCGTCAACGCACCTGACGAGAGCATCTCGACGGTGCGCGTGTCGGTGCTCTGGCCGTTCGAGTGGATGGTCATTTGGAGGCAGCACAGGATTTTTTCTGATATTTTAGGCTCGCACCGTAGCAGTGAACTCTTGGTAGCCTCCCACGGTGCGACTCCTGGAGTCTGGACGGTAGGGGTAAGAGCAAAAAAATACAGCGCGAGTATATAGTTATACCGTACCCTGGTTTTCAATGAACTTGTACACTCTTATCTTCTGACTATTTATTCTTAATTTTTTTGCCCTCACCCCTACGTCCCGGTCGTCGCTATCCCTACCTTAGGCCTGCCCTGTAAGAGCAGCTCGACGGTGCGCGTGTCGGTGCTCTGGCCGTTCGAGTGGATGGTCATTTGGAGGCAGCACAGGATTTTTTCTGATATTTTAGGCTCGCACCGTAGCAGTGAACTCTTGGTAGCCTCCCACGGTGCGACTCCTGGAGTCTGGACGGTAGGGGTAAGAGCAAAAAAATACAGCGCGAGTATATAGTTATACCGTACCCTGGTTTTCAATGAACTTGTACACTCTTATCTTCTGACTATTTATTCTTAATTTTTTTGCCCTCACCCCTACGTCCCGGTCGTCGCTATCCCTACCTTAGGCCTGCCCTGTAAGAGCAGCTCGACGGTGCGCGTGTCGGTGCTCTGGCCGTTCGAGTGGATGGTCATTTGGAGGCAGCACAGGATTTTTTCTGATATTTTAGGCTCGCACCGTAGCAGTGAACTCTTGGTAGCCTCCCACGGTGCGACTCCTGGAGTCTGGACGGTAGGGGTAAGAGCAAAAAAATACAGCGCGAGTATATAGTTATACCGTACCCTGGTTTTCAATGAACTTGTACACTTTTATCTTCTGACTATTTATTCTTAATTTTTTTGCCCTCACCCCTACGTCCCGGTCGTCGCTATCCCGACCTTAGGCCTGCCCTGTAAGAGCAGCTCGACGGTGCGCGTGTCGGTGCTCTGGCCGTTCGAGTTGATGGTCATTTGGAGGCAGCACAGGATTTTTTCTGATATTTTAGGCTCGCACCGTAGCAGTGAACTCCAGGTAGCCTCCCACGGTGCGACTCCTGGAGTCTGGAAGGTAGGGGTGAGAGCAAAAAAATACAGCGCGAGTATATAGTTATACCGTACCCTGGTTTTCAATGAACTTGTACACTCTTATCTTCTGACTATTTATTCTTAATTTTTTTGCCCTCACCCCTACGTCCCGGTCGTCGCTATCCCTACCTTAGGCCTGCCCTGTAAGAGCAGCTCGACGGTGCGCGTGTCGGTGCTCTGGCCGTTTGAGTGGATGGTCATTTGGAGGCAGCACAGGATTTTTTCTGATATTTTAGGCTCGCACCGTAGCCGTGAACTCCAGAAAAAATTATTTATCAAGTACCCAGCCGGACACCATATCGTTCCGAGGTTTGAATTAGGCGCTCGAAATTTGACCGTCAACCCAAAGTTTTTGCTAAAGTGCCAACCTTTGGGACGGGTAAAAAATTATTTTTCATAAAGTAGGGTTAGAGAGTCGATGTCAATGATCAACATTGATTTATTTCAGAATTATTTTTTTACTTCACATTTGTACATAAACACCTTTTTTTTAACAACTAAAAAACTTCATAAGTTTAACTGGTAAGAATCGGTCATTTATTCTGAAATTTTTTTTTTTTTTTTTGAATAAAACTAACTTATTTACTTGAGATTAAAATAATAACAAAAACAAAACCAAGTAAAGTAAAATTTCACTAGAAAGATGACTCAAAGAACAAAAAGGTCGTCATGAACTTGCAACGCTGCGGAAATAATTTGATATCGATAGATCGATATTCGATACTAATTGATGTAATATACTAAAGTAGACTCGTAGAGGTAATATATGTCATATATTATGTCATAAGGGTTATAAATTTTTCCATGCGATCGATTCTAACTTAATAAATTATTTTTAGCATTAGACTTGAAATGAAAGTTAATCTTTCATTCTTAATTTTCATTATTTAGATATTATGTCACGGAAAAAATCTAATCACAGATAATAAAAATTTCTGTTTTTTCATCGCTTTTATTAGACGAAAACGATATAAATACTTACAGTTCTGTTCGTGGATAAAAAAAAAAAAAATTATACCTACATTGCGAAAATTAAAAAAGGAAAAAATACATCGAAAAAGCATTTGTACCTATGGTATCGTAGAAAGTATTTCTGCTACTAGAACTGACTTGAAATTCTTGAATTTCAAAAAAAGCCATTTCAACGTTAATTTAATAAATTGAATGTCTATTAAATTAACTGTAACTTTTTTTCCTTAACGAATTAAGAAACGCGGTTTGCGGCGTTTGAAAGCTGATTTAAAAGTACATCAAAAAACACAAAAACCTGAAAATTGATTTTTTGAAAAATTTTAGGTATATGTACCCCCTTAAACTTCAAACGATCACTTTCATCATGGTATTGAAGTATATAACGTTATATACAAAAAATTATGCGAAGAATACCAATGAAAAGTAAATAACGACATGAATATCAAGTACCTTGAAACATAATTTCATTTGAAAACCATCAAGATACAGTCAAATGTATAATGGATGTCCACTTCGTATAATGCGTTTATCACTCGACTGCGGTGGACTTCTAAGTTAATTTCGAAACTGTTACACTACACACCTGAGTATCAATTATCTTGTCAGTGTCCGAGGGAAAGTTTTAGTGGTAATGAAACTGGACGCATGACTAAAAGGGTAGCCTTTTTCATTTAAATGGAAATTTGTTATCGACCAAAGAGATTTAAAATATGAGATTTTATTACGTTCGCCCTTACGATTTGCAACCAAAACGTTTGATCACACAAATAAAATAAAACGGAAAGTAGTATAACTAACAGGTTGCTTCTATAATTCCTTCCACGAGATTGATACTGGCGACTTGAACCCTCTTGAAGGCTCCAATTTTTTGATATGCTTTGACAGTAGTGGTGCTTGGATTCTGAGCCCTCCTTCAAATTCGGTAAATGGCGAGTCGAACGTTCGTCGAAAAAAAAAGTTAGTAGTACCAACCTCGCAACTATGACGTAACTTTGTTCTAAATACTTTACTTTCTGAGATTATGACACTGTTATGTTCTTCTCGTATTGAAAAGTTAATTTTTTTGAAACTTGTGATTTCAGAAAATATTTTTGGAAGTGAGTTGATTATTTGTTTATGTGTTTTTGTTAATTAATATTGAACTTAGAATTTTCGATAATATATATCTTACTATATTATATAGTTGTTTTCCCTCTCTCACGCCTTCCCCCTGCCCCCCACAGGCCTCTCAAAAAAGTGCTTAACTAACCGTAAAAGTGTACCGAAATATGCTTATTTCTATGAGTTTTGAATTATCTTATGATTTTCCAATCACGCCCCCCTCCCACCCTTTTTTTCCCCCGCCACCCATTTTTAATGTTTTGTTACAAGTTTCGTATATTTTTTTAATTTAATAATTCTTTTTTAATGGTATAATTAAACTATATAAAATTTTAAAATTTGAATTCATTAATTTAAAAAATTTCAGTATAAGATTAATTAGAAAAATCCAAGTTTTTAATTTAAAAAAAATGAAAAGAAAATTTTATTTTCAGAAAAATTAAATTTTTAATGGAGTAATTTTTTCTTTTCAATAAATTGTAAAATTTTATTAAAAAAATTCTTGTTAAACTTTAAATCCTTATTTATTTATTTTTTTTATTTTGTAATTATCATCCAATTATATTCATGTATGTTTTTTCAAATGCTTATGTAGATAACTTCAAACTTGCTGTTACTAGGTAAATAAATAAACATATTGATATTGTTTTTTTAACCTTTCAGTTGTACAGTTTAAAATTTTGATTAGTAAAAGAAAATTTGTGAATTTTAAAATTAAATTTTTTTAAAATTAAATTAATTTTTAAAATTAAAGTTTTTTTAAAAGTGAAAATTTTTTTTTTAATTTTCTAAAATTACAGTGCAACTTTTTATTATAATTAGAAAACCTGGTAAGTTTAAAAAAAATTTTTAAACTTTTATTACAGATATATATTTAAAAAATTTTAAATTATTTTTATAATTTTTAGATTTGTTATTGTTTTTTTTTAGATTTTTTCAATTTCATTCAGTAATCTCAATCCTGATTTTTCTCTTATATAAGGTATATATTCTAATTATTAACAATAGATCTTTATCAAAGATTGTTGTTCGAATATAATATGTAAGTTTTGATTTTTATTTTATTTAATTTAAGTTTTATAAATATTAATCACCCTTCCAAGTTTTCACATATATAACCTTACATATGAAACCATGAGAACGTACGTAAACTCAAAAATTAAATCTTATTAAAAATATATATACATAAAATTTTTCTAAATGTTTATTATATTTTAAACTTTATTTAAGTATTTACTCTATTTTAAGTATTTATAGATTATTTAAATCCGTGTTTATTCTTAAAATCAATTAGTTTTTTATAAGCTCAAAAAAGTTTGAAGATTATTCAAGATTGATCTGGCGTTATAAAACTACACAAATTACTACGGTGTTTTGGTTGTTCACTTTATTTTTAAAAAAGTTTTACATTGGTTAGAAAGAACATAAAAAAGGAATCCATCATGAATCAAGCTACAAAATTATCAATTTAGTCTATCAATTAGTCAGCTTTGTTATTCATATCAATTTATTTCATTTATTTAATGTGAAGTTGCCACATAAATATCAATTAGTCTATCAATTAGTCAGCTTTGTTATTCATATCAAATTATTTCATTTGTTTTATATGAAGTTGCCACTTAAGTAAAAAGTGCAATGCCGTGTTTATTCTTAAAATTAATTGGCTTTTTATAAGCTCAAAAAAGTTTGAAGATTATTCAAGATTTAGATTATTATTTAGAATGCTTACATTGGTTAGGAGGTTAGGGAAAAATAATTTAATTTTTATGTAAGCTCAAGTACGATGGTCTCTTACACAGTGCTGATAATTTCGTGTCTGCTGATCATGGTTGAAACAAATTTGTTAACAGTTTTATTGTGAAATTTTAAAAAGCAGGTAAATATTCTTTGTAAAAATATTCTTTAACAGATATCATTTTTGATTTTTACCTCCCTAAACCTCTATCTTTTCAATTTAATTTTTACCTTTATAAAGCCCTAACAGCCCTTGGTCTTCGATTATGACTTTAGGCGCGATACGATAAGTAATTCAAAACAACCGTAGGTGAAAAATCTCCCAAGATTAATTTCCGTTGACGGTGTCTCATGATTAATCGGACGAGTTTGCGCCTCTCGCTTTTTCGTACACCCCGTTGAATCTCCCTACCTCCGGCAGCTCCTTTTCGTATATGAATAATTTCGTCGACCGAGGCCGCGCGTGGTTCTCTCGATTTCGTCGCTTTATCTCTGCGAAGCTCTCTTGTAACACCCCTGCGTTTCGGGTACAGGAATAATTCACGGGAAATGTGTGCACAGCGTGTGAGACAAGACAGGCCGGAGAGTGATGTTCGCGGTTGTATCGGTGTCGTTTTGCACATTTATTTGCTTTTTTTCAGGGACGAGTTTCGTTTACTTTTTATAAATTCATTAAAGAAAAAAAAAAAAAAAAATTAAAATACGTTCTTTAAAAATCAAGTAAATTGTTCATATTGAATAGTTCTTAAAATGTAGAAGGATAAGTTAAAAGTATACATATGTAATAAATTAAAATTATTTACAGTATGGCCAAACAACAATAAACTGAGAAAAATCGTATGGAATAAATTTCACTCAAAAATTATTTACTTAAAACTAATCTTTAACTTCAAAGATTAAAAACTTTTGATTAAGTTAAATTATTAAACAATTTAGAGTGAACATTTTAGATTCACAGACTTAACTTTATCTACGCACATATAAATCTACTTAAATAATTGATTTAAATTTAGATGCATGGAATGAAATTCAAACTAAAAAATTTATCGAGCTAATGCACAGGGGTAATATGTAAATACCGTAAATAATTCACCCACCGAGCACCGATCCTTTACCTTCCCCTTCTTTTTCTTCTTAAAGCTTTAGTTTACGTTCTTTTTTTTCCCTCGCTTGCCACAATCGATAGGCAAAAGATAAAATGAATCGCCTTTCATTTTTCATGAACAAATGGGATTAGAAGACAAATTGATTTACCAATTACCAGAAGTAGGGAAAAGCTCGGCGATCTGCTTCTCTTTATGCTTTAATATTGTAGGTGGGGAGCTGCTTGACTAATGAAGAAACGTGCTTCGAGTTTTTTTTTTCATCTCTCTTTTACCTCCCGGTATTATTTGTTTTCACGGATCCCAGATTTTTCTCAAGTTCCGGAGAGAAGAAATCTCTTTTCGATTATATGATAAATTGCAGTCTGAACGCACCCATAATGGCAGTAAGGATACTACATATTGAAATTAGTGGACTATAGAATATTTATATTGAAAAATTGTTTCAAATGTGTATCTTACCGAATGCGATTGATTGGTGATGCTCTTTCATTTTAATACAAACCTGTAAAAAAAATTTTGATGTTTATCATAAAAATTTTTTTTTGTATATAATTGAAGTTTTTAACTAGTTCATATGGAAGAAAAAAGACAGTGATTGGGGTTTTTTTTTTTTTTTTTATTTTTACCATTGTAAAAATTTAATCATTGAAAAAATTCTAACTTTCTCGACTCAATACTCTTACTTAACATAAACTTTGATGGAAAAAAATGCAGGTCCAATAAATTTTATTACGCAGGGTATAAATCAAGCATTGATCAACCGCCTAATTGCTAATGAAACAAGAAAATTCGAATAATCATTCCTGAATGAAAATTCGATGGCTGCACGCTCTGCTTCCGCAATTAGGGAAAAAAAATCTCATCTCATCATTAAACTCACCTAACGGAATCAATTTCCATTCATTACCCCCTGGTGGCTTAACCTCGTTTACCCCGGTCTACTCAGGGGCAAATTGTACAAACGCCAACTTCAAGCTCGGAAACTTTTGTTTTGATTACCGACGCGCTAAATTATGCCGAAAATTACGACGAGCCTGCAGAAGAGAGCTGCCGTCTCTGGCGCTGCGAGAGAGAGAAAAGCGTTCGCTTAAAATAAAGCTCGAGAGCGAGTAAAAAGCTCCCAAGTCAAGGCCTCTTAAACACGATTCGTAGACTGCGCTTTCGAAGATCGACGCGTCTTAAGATCCGAGTAATTGGATTGGAAACTCTTATTCGCCCCTTTTTTCTTGCCAAGTTTTCTCCCTGTTTATTCGCGATTAGATTTGATGTTAAGTTAATGTTTTAGATTTAAGTGAATTTTGGCTATTAGGAGTTTTAAACCAAATTTAAATATTGACAAACAAAATTCTGTTCCAATTGAATTTGGAAACAAGACATCATCTTATAAAACTGTTGACTTATGGGAATGCATTCTGAACTCAAGTGTAAGGTTTGACAAAATATATTATCTAAAAGCAGCTTCACAAGCTGGTTATACAAAGTCTACGTTAGATTCGTATTGTTAAGCCTAAGAATATAATGAACTTCAAATTTTTTATAAGTGTGCTATAAGGTCAATTTAAATTTACTAGTGAGTAGTTTAAAATATTTTAAATAATTCAATATAAAAAAAATGAATGGATTTAATTTTTCTGAATAAAACGTAACTTTTGAAAGCCAGGTGTTGAATATGCATGCCTGGGTAGCAATTTAGAAATGTATAATCCAAGATAAAATGCAAATGAATTCATATTTTTCTAGAGTTTTATAATGGTTTAAAATTTTAATTAAATAATTTTCTCTATAAATTTTCAGACGTATCAGTTGTTCAATTCAAATCAGTTAGCCTTTTAAAAATAAAAAAAAATCAAAATCTTAATTTCTAAACCCAAACTGACTTTAAATCAAAGGCAATAACCCAACCTAAAATATACCTTACCCACGCTCGAGACTAAGAAAGGGATATCCGAACAATTCATCACAGCAAGTCTATAAAATCACTCCGGGTAAATATCATTTCCAAGATACCCGAAACGATTTAACGGCGTCGCTTTGGCTCGGCTCCAACGTAGCTGCAGCACATCAAACACTCGGACTCTAGGTATAAAGGGGGGATTCCTTAAACTTTTGGAGGCAGCTACTGGGCGATGTTTGGTTTCGCGAAGGTCCCCCTCCTGCTGTGTTGACTCAGTTATTACGCTGCGTCCTCCCCCGGCTCTTATCATAACTCCCTAGGCACACGGCATGAGATTGGAAGCGAAGTTGGGGCTTTTTCTTCTCCTTGGTCTTCTCTCCTTCTGCGAAAGCGAGAGTAATGGAGACGGTGAAAGTGAAAGATCCATGATTGGGTGCGGGCGGACTCGAGCTTTTGCGAGGAGGAATTGAAAAGTTTGAGCTGTCTTTTTTCACGGTAAATATGGGTCCAGGATTGCTCGGAGTTGAAATAAATTTTCTAAAACTAATTTAACGTCAGTTTCAAATAACAATACCTTATGTGCGAAACGAAATATTCAAATAAAAAAAAGCTCGAAAAGCTTTCGATAGTATGTACCGTACAGGTACAGAAAAAATAATTTTTTTTTCGTTTGAAAATTTTTAAATTTGATACAAATCAGCGAAAACTCATTAAATGATTTCGAGAGAAACAAATTCCGAGACCAAAATAAATACGACCGTTCGATTAACTTTCCACCTCGGAACTGACCATTATAAATAATCCTCCAGCCACCGCTTTGATGACCCTATAAACCGGATGAATCCCCGAGTTTATAACGACCGAGGCATCAGCGCGAGCGAGCCACCGGTTGACGAAGTTTTTACGCGCTTTCACACAAAGTGTATTTACGATCGTTCGCGAAAATAATCAACGCAGGACAGTGTCGCAGGCGCACCCCCGTTACGTCAACTTGTTTATTGCGCAAAGCCCTCCGGTGTGACTCTCCCTCCCTAAAATTTTCCGCCACCCGGCTGGTGCAAACATTAAACCCGCGGAAGACCTCGGCTCGTTGTGCGTGCCTGCGCATACTCCGGACGAAAAATCAGACTCCGGTTGTTTACTTGATCTGACTGTGCAAAGCTCCAAGTTTTTAATTAACTTCGGTTGAGAAAAAACATCAAATCAAAAAAGCTTGCTCAAGGTTCGAGAACGGATCAACTTTCAAAGCCGAAGCTTAGATTGGAAAGTAATTTTTTAAATGTCAGTGTGATGCCAATATCTTAAACTGATATTAAAAAATTCTTTCAAATATTAAGTTAAAAAAATGATACGGTATTCGACTGTTCATAATTTTGGTCAACAAGTCAATGATTGAATAATTTTAAACATGACTTTTGAACCATTAGCAATTTTAATATTAAAATAATTCAAATTTTTTGAAAAAGACTTGAGTTTATAAGTATGTACTAATAATAGTGTCAATAAAAACTTATTAATACTTTGACAATAAAATTGTCATTTAAGAAAATTACATTCAAAGTTTTTCATAAAAACTTTAAAAAACCAGTTAAAACTTTTAGTTCGGTCCAAAGACTTCAGTTTAATTAATCAATCAACAAATAATGAAATAAAAAGTACTAAATTTTTAAAATACATTATTCGGTGGTCGTTTAACGAGCCACCAAAGCTATGCCTTCAACCCTCGCACTGCTACAATAAACACTGTCCGCTTACGAACTTAGCAATTCATCTCTCGGTTGAGTTCGGAGCTCGTAATTTTACGGTCAGCCGTAATCGTTATAGCGCGGCAGCGGGAGTACAGCCGAATTATTATTACGACCCCGGCGCGGAGTTTGCAAAATTATCCCCCGAGCTCTTTATGGCAGTTCGGCTTTATTAGCCGTCGTTATACGCCACCGGCACTCACGCCGTTAAACAGGGTAAGATAGTCGCGGAGACGCGGTAGCGCGGGCTCTCTTAAGAGCTAAACGCTAAAGGCGCGGAGAGAGGTGTCACGGAAGAGTCTGGGCGAGGGCGCTTAAATTCCTGCGGATAGGAGGAGATTCTCTTGCTAATTGGACTGCATTAGGCAGCGTTTTATGCCCAGACTGACTAAGGATGTACCTTTTTTTTTTTTATTCACTTTTTTTTTCGAAGTCGTTTCAACGCTGGCTAAGTATTTGCATAGTTTGATGAAAGTTTTTTCATTAGGCTGAAGAGGTGTCACCATTTGGCGTTTTAACTTCCTAATTGAATACGAGTTGTCATTTGCTAAGTTGACGATGCTACCTTGACAAGTAACTTTTTAAGGAATACTGTACAGATTTTCAGATTAATTTATAGTTTCCATTATATATTAAACTAAAATAATTTATAAAAACTTAACTGATTTTAAAAATTAACTATTACAAAAACTTACATCAAGTCACTCGTGGAATTTCAAAAGCTCCACAGTTTGTTCAAAATAGATTGAGGCCATGGAAAAAGTTAATCAAAGCAAGGAGATATCTGTAACTTCTCTAACTTCTTTTTTTTGGTAATCATTCTAGAAGTAGCCAAATTTTGACATCCACTAAATTTTAATTAATTTTTATTGATAATGGTATCAAAACCAATTTGTATATTATAAACTGCTCAACCAGAGTCAATTTTCCTAGTGTAAATCATCATTACTATGGTATACTTATAATTCTCATCACTTAAAAGACTAGTTTATGGATGATAATGTTTGAGTGGCAATTCATCTTGCATTTTAAAAATCTGTGTGAATATGAAAAATTTAAGATTTTAGAATTTTGAATATCTATTTGATGTTGAGTGTTGTGCTAAGTTCATGAAAAAAAAAAACACATTGTATCTTTAAAATTGTTGCAATTATTTAAAAGAAAATCAAAATATCAATACAGTAATTTATTTTAAAAAGTTATATAAGTGTCATAAATTAATTATTAACATTTGTGTTTGCTATGTGGTCAAAAAATTTGAGTTGAATCAATTGTATAAAATTTGGAATAATTTATCTCTACAATTAATCTCATGTTACAGATAATTCAGCTTGTCACAACAATAAGCTTATAGTAGAGATATTTGATGTATCATATTGTAAATATAATGACTTGTAGTCTTAGCAATTTTCATTTAATTAGATAAGATCAAGTCTTAAACAAAGTTGCATTATGATTAACAAATTAATAATGTTGCGCACTCCAAAATTATACACAAATGCCAAGACAAATGCATTTTTTTTTTTCAGTAATATTAGCATAAACTTACTTTGGTATTCTCTTGATATATATATGTGTTGTCGTTATTTTAACCATGAGCTCATTGCTTATTTGCAAAAATAGTTTACTGGCCTGCATTGAATGAAACTATTGAAGTGAATTTTATACATCTTTTTCCAATGAATAATTCTATCTATAATATTAAAAAAAAAAAAAAAAAAAAAAAAAACAAATAAGTAGCTGATTTAGTTTTTAAAAAATTACTTGAAAAAATTTGTTTTACCTTACTAGTTAAACTTATTAGTATAGAAAATACTAAATATTCTTCAAACTTGTTATTAATAATAACAAAAATATCTCTGGAAAAAGTAGTCTAACCTTTGTCCATTTGCGCACTACAATTTTCACGTTCTTTGTTTCTGTGAAACTGATTTTTACCTGTTTCGATACAGCTTTCATCTCTATGTGATTCATTATTTCATTATTAATAAATCATTCATAGATACAAACATAAAAGTGTTCTACTGTTCTAGTGTTCTCTCACAAAGTAATGTCGTACACGCACATAAACACACGCGAACAAGAGTGAACTTGTCTGCGCAAAAAAAAGAGACAAATTCGAGATTTTTTATTGGTTACAGCGTAGCGGTAACGAGCCAATCACGTATCTAAGTTTAATTAGGAAAACATTTCAAAGTTATAGATAGGTATAAACTGAGTCTGAAATTCATAACTAATGTGACGTGCTTACGTAATTTTTGGATAATTAAATTTTTTCGATTGAAAAAACAAAATTTTTTTTAGTTAGACTTTAGAGTCGAACAGATGGCCGGAAAAAGACAGAATGTTACGCCCTCTTCTGGATATAGTATAACTAATTTCTCTATTTTAATTTCTGCTAGTATCATTTTTTATGATAAAATTAAAAAAAAAAAAAAAAAAAAAAAAAACAAATTTTTTACATTGATTCATTTGTTTTTTTATCTTTAAACTATCTATAATTTTTAATACATGTACATACAGTATGCAATCATTTTCTCATCGCAATACAATTTTGAGCGCCAATGCGAATTCAACTGCAGAATCGACGCAATGCATCATTCAATCCATGTTATCAATCCATCAGCCTTTTTTCTCTGAAATCCTTTGTTTGCCCCGATTTTACGCGCGGCAATGAAGTAATTTATATGCAAAAGAATGTGTCAAGCAATTTTCAATACAGTTTTTTATGAAATTTTAATTTAAATTATTACAACCAAAGTGAATTTAATAAAACTTTCTCAATATGGCTTTTAAAATAAAATTTAAAACCTTTAATCAAAATACCCTCGGTTATTACACTTGTAAAGCATTAATGTTATATTGATCATTCATTTAACAATGTATAGTAAATTGGAATATAGTGAATTGTTTCAAAAATTTTCAGGTTTTTCGAAACAATTGTGTATTTTTAAACAAGCTGAACGAAAAAGAAAACTGGTTTTCTCAAAAGTTGAGCGTTTTAATTTTATAAAATCTTAAAAAAAACAAAACTTTTATCGACACAAAATTAACTTCAGCCCGCCCTCTAGATTGTAACTCTGTTTGCAAAGACGGTAGAAGTGAATTTTCATTCAAAGTCCATACAACACATTGAAAAAAGGCCTTCTCGGCTTTATAAGATCAGAAGCCGCAAGACCACCACGGCGTCGCTCATGCAAATGCAGGCAGCAAAGACACAAAGTAACACCCCCTTTCGTCCGGGTAGAGGTATAAAGTTCGGCGTCTCGCTGATCGCAAAGTAAAGGAGGTGGCGAAAGACGACGACGACGACGAAGACTCTTGACTTGTAAATTTTCGGTCCTCTAAGCCAACTCCCCCGAGAAATTGTATCGGAAGGACTGAAAATTATTATGACGAGCTTTTAGGCCTTTTCAGGGACGCGGAGGCTTTCACCACCACGCTTATATTCAATCAGTCGGAACGCTTCTGCCATGATTAAAGTTCGAGAGTTCTCGTTCCTGTCCTTTTTTTTTATCAGTTAATGTTACTTTAGCTTAGCTTCAAGCTGAATTTTTAAATTTTACTTTCGAAGTTTTTAAGTCGGTCTCTGCAAACACTGATTTTTAATAATCGTTATTGTGTAACTGAGAGTCATCAAAAAGTTCACGCGTTTGTATACTATTACCTCTTGAGTGTTTAAATGACGATAGCCCATTAACAGTACTGAGGCTAAAAATAAAATAAATTATTGATTTTAGTTTTTAAATTAACTTTCGTGATGGAAATTTTTTTTAATTTTTGAGTACGTCATACCGTAATGTTAACATGGCCAGATAAATTTTTAAAATTTTAATGTAAGAAATAAATGTAGAATGCCTTTGGTTTCAAAGAATGGCAAAAGTACATTTTTTTTTAATTTTCCGGTCTGCTGTAGATTAAATTGATATTTTATCAAAATTAGGAGGTTTTAAGTATTAATATCACGTTGTAAGCACAACTATACTGAAATTGATAATGAAAGAAACATCGAGTACTAATGTATTAAATGGATGACTAATGATTTTTTTTTTTCAAAATTTATTATTTTATCCTCAAACGATATTAATCATAAATAATTTTGATAACTTAAAACACTTTAAAAAAGTCAATATATTTGAAAGTCGAAAAAAATTCAAGTTATAAGTGAATCTAACGTTTAATAGTTATTTAACTTTCACCCAAAAAAAAAATTATTTTCAGACTATTGAGTCTAGTGCTACTTATTAAAGACATTATTTTTTGGATAATTGAACTGATGTTCTACAAAAAAATGAAGTCAATAGTTTTAATTACTTCTACGTATTTAGTAATTTTTCTAACTGCTTTTAAAATTTCCGATGCACAGTTGGTGAGTAATGATTTGAAAGATAAAACTTCCGAATCGCAATCAATATATAAGGATTTAAGAAGTAAAGCTGAAAGTTTGACAAAAAAATTAGAAGTTCTTCAGAATAATATAGATGATCTTTTAAAATTGGTAAAAGTAACCGAAACAGCTTTTCCAGAATCATCAACAATGATGACAGAATTTTTGAATAATAACACTAAGATTATCCAATTAAAGGTATTTCAAACATCGCTTCATAGCCATCATTTATCTGTGTCATTTCTAAAACTTTTATTTTCATAGGAAACTCTAAAACAGAGCGGAAAGAATTGCAGTTTTGAAGAAAAATTCAAAAATTTTACCACTGATTTTGAAGAAAGGTCAAAAGTATACATCAGTCGACTCTTCAGATTTTTATTAGAAATCGTAGAAGAAGTAAAGTTAATTCGAACGTAAGTATTAACATTCAAAATTATGTTAATTGTAACATATTCATTTTATATTTTAGAAATTAAACATGATTAATATTGTTCTAAACAATGATTTGGAAACGGAATTGGAAAATTGTCAAAAACCTGATTTTAATTGTAAGATAACAGGAGAATATGTACATGAAATAGAGGCCGCAGAAAAAGTGTATAATCGTTTAGATAATCATTTCCGCCGAACACTATTAGACTTGATTTCTTCGATTATTCAAAAAATGAACTCATCTGATTTTATAGAAGAAGATATAATAAAGCCTGTCACTGAATGTTTGAATAATAATACCACAGTTTGAATGAACTCAAGATTCTAAATTTTGTGTTACAACATTATGTAATACAAAATAATAAATTATATATCCTTAAATAAAACTTTTTATTCATTACTAAATAGTTATTAATAGATAGGTAAACAACATGTGCCTAAAATAGTCTCATAAAAAAATATAAAAATGTAAAATATCTTCACTGTTGTTTGACAAAACAAATGAATCTAATTAAAAATAGCAATATTTACTTTGAGTCGAAAAAAATTATACTGATCATGTTAAGCTTTATACAGTTTTGATGTAGTACATACATTTCAGACAGGATTTGGTTCGGTTCTTTACGTAATAGCTTACAAGCAAAAATGACTGTCAATTTTTTTCTTTTTTTACACAATGCTCAAGCACATTGCAAAATAATTATTAGTAATATACCGATTGTCAAGTTTACCTCACTCTCAAAGTCCAAAGACCATTTCAACAAAATGAAGTTTTTTGTACTCACTCTGAGTGTACTTTTTTTTGAAATGGTAAATAATTATAAATCTTTTATTATTATTTTGGTAATTGATCATTTTTATAATTTACAGATATTTGCAGCTTCGCCTGACACGAAATTTATCGATGAATGTTTGAAAGAAATAAATATACCCTCAGGTAAAAGTACTCAGTTGTAACTTTTTTTTCAAATGACAATTATATCAGTATCAATTAATTTAATGAAAAAAAATTAATTTCAAGGAGAAAAAATTTTCAAATTGCGATGTTTTACAAGAAAAATTTGGTTGTGTTTTCAGATGTACGCAATCCAGTAGTTAATGTTAATGATCCCAAACAAAAGTGTTTCAAAGCTTGCATAATGAAAAAAATCGGGACGGTACGTCAATTAAAATCAACTTCAATATGAAGTATTTATGAGATTATAAAATTCGATTTGTAACAAATTCAAAAATATCATAATTTAATGAAAGCTTAAATTAATTTCTTCTTGATAACTACATTAATTTTCATAAATGAATTTTAAACTTGTTTTTATTTCAGCTGAAAAATGGTAAAATTGATCCAACGACAACTTTTGAAATCATGAAAAATAAAGTTAATGGAAACTTGAGCTCATTAAAAGAAAAAATAAATGAATGTGCAAAAAAAGGTAATAGCCAAATTTTTTCTATAATATATTTTCATTTATTCGAACAAACAGGGGTGAAAAGTTACCAAAAATAATGGTGACTTGTCTTAAAAAAGCAAGTGAGAAACATTGTTTATCAGTGCCGGATTAACCCTGATGGGGGCCTATAGGCACAATTTTGGTGGGGGCCTATGCAAGAAAATTTTTTTTTACTATTTCAGTTAAAACGCATAAAAATTGAGGTCAGGGGCGCAACAACTCCTTCCAGGCTGGAATTTCAAGTTTCAGCTGGAGGCTGTCCTGAGGACCTCCACCCTCCCGCCCCTAATAAAATTGACGTCTAAAAAAAAAAAAAAAAACGAGCCCAATACCCTGGGCGCCCGAGTTCAACGAAAAAACTAATCAGCTATCCTCCAAGCTCTAAACCCCCAAAACCCTGGAAGACCGAGTTCAATAAAAAAAACTGATCAGCTATCCCCCAAGCTCTAAACCTCCCAAAACTCTGGTTACCGAGTTGAATAATTTTACAAGTTAAGCGTACTTTATATTTGTATATCAAGTCAATAAAACAGTGTTGTTTTTTTTTTTTTTTTTTTTTTTTTTTTTTTTTTTTTTTTTTTTTTTTTTGTTCCACAAAAAGGTTGTGGTGTACTTTTATTTACATCACTTAAAAATATTATTAAATAAAAAAAAAAAAAAAAAAATTTACACTTTTCTCGAAATGTGTCTTATTTGTAAAAGCATTTAATTGATAGTTAAAAAAAAAAAAAAATTTGTTGATTACTCGGTAAATCTGTAAGAGTGAGGTTAGCTCAAATCCACTCGAAGCCTAGTAAAAAGTGAGCCACTCTAAGCTAAGAGTGGCTCACTTTTAACTCGATTCGAGTGGATTTTCGTACTTTTCACTCGAACAAATTTAGAAGGTATGTTGCAAACAAAGAGTCAAATGATAAGTAAAAAATTAGAGTGTTTTCCTACTCAACCACGCCATTTTGGAGTTAAAAATTTCAGACTTTCAACTTTATGATATTATTGCACCAGTGCAGCGCAATCAGATATAGTTACAAAATTATTTATTTCATGCTTAAGTTAACTAAAATGCACTTATATTTTTGGAATAATTCAACTCGGGCTCCTAAAGTTTTTAGGGGGTTTAAAGCTTGGGGGATAGCTGATCAGTTTTTTCGTTGAACTCGGGCGCCCAGGGTTCAGAGCTTGGGGGATAGCCGATAAGTTTTTAGTTGAACTCAGGCGCACAGGGTTTTGGGGGTTTAGAGCTTGGGGAATAGCCGATAAGCTTTTTTGTTGAACTCGGGCACCCAGGGTTTTGGGGGTATTTTTAAGTTTCTGAAAATAAAAAAAATACTTTTTATATTAAATCATCAGTTCTTATTATTTATCTATAAATAAAAAAAAAAAATTATTAAAAAAAAAATGTGTAAACTTTTTCCCAAAATTTTGGCAACATATTGGAAACATATTGGAAATTTCAGGCGAAAAAATTTACCAAAATGTTGGCGAAGTGTTGGCCAGTGTTTCTGAGCGCAGTATTGCTAATATGATTGCCATGATTCTTTCCCATATGTGGCACATACTTCCCATGTTTTGCCAATATTTTTCCAACAAATATTGCCAATACATTGCCAACATTTTCCCCATGGTTCCCATTTTTACGCGGGATAGCTGATCAGTTTTTTCGTTGAACTCGGGTGCCCAGGGTTCAAGGGGTTTAGAGCTTGGATTAGACAAAATTCATTGTAAAAGAGATCATCACTTTTTAAAAAAAGCATCTAGTAGTATCAAATAATTAATTAGTGCTGATCATAATAAATTCAATAAAAAAAAAATTTGGTACTTTGTTTGAATTATATTTATTATGTTTTCTAATATTAAATTAAAAAAAAAAAAAAAAAAATTCGTACATGCGGTGGGGGCTTATTGGTGGTGGGGGCCTATAGGCACGTGCCTGTTCTGCCTACCCATTGATCCGGCACTGTTGTTTATAATAAAGAGTTCAAAGTTTCAGTAATTTTTTTTTACAAATTTTTCCTTTTAGATAAAGGGCAACGCTTAGTTCATTTGCAAGAATTTTTTTTTTTTTTTTTTTTTTTTTTTGATTGATTTAATTTTAGTTTATAAACCTATTCAATACCCTTAAACAAATAATATCTTTAAAAAATACTTATTTTTCAGCAAATCAAAAAAAAGATGAGTGCGATGTAGCCAGCGAAATGGGATTGTGTTTGGATAAATAAATATTATCGACAGTTCATTCATAACATCAGTACTCCTAAAATTTATTCTAACTGTAAAAATTAATTGGATTGTCCAATTTGAGAGATATTCATATTTTTGATTATCTATGAAAATTAATTTTATCTTCTGATATCAACAGATGATTCTGCAATTTATTGGACCTGACAAAAACTTATCATGAAGATTGAACTCAACATGAAGATTGAAAGTAAACTTCAATTTAAAAAATACAACTCAAAAATAAATTTTATATACGAGTATTATAAAAACTTTTCGAATTTATGGCTGATGGTTACTACTATGATTTACATTTTTATAAATAATAAATTTAAATACAAATTATGTAAGTTGTGTGAAACTAGATAGACTTTTTTTCCCAAATCATTTTTAATTGATTTTGAAATTTTTTTTTTAATGTTTGGAAACTTAAAATTAAAGAGCTGAATATTAATATTTTTTCTGACAGTTGTTCTATCAAATAACGAAGTATATTTGAAATCCTAGTTCTGATCAGATTATTGAGTATAAAGAACTTTTTTTTCTCTTGACACCTTGCTTGATTTTTCTGAGCTAGACTTTAGTTTGTTTTTTTCAAATTTTTTTCGTAATACAGTTCCGAGTAAGAATATATTTATGTAATTAGTAATGACATTGTTTCATTTTTTTTCGCGTTATACATACTTCCGCATTGACATTTCACGAAATTCATATCAAGATCTAGAGTATACAGTAAACCTATTGTAATTTTCAACCAGGTCAGGAAAAAAATAATCTGAAATCAGGTAAACCAAAGGAACAAGAACGAAATCAAATCACGCAACAATAACATTTACTGCGTCGAAATCTCTCAAGAAAACAAGCTGATAAAGGAATAAGTTTAATCTTGTTAAACTATAATTAGACGTATTATAATGAAATTAAAGACTGTTTATGAAATATTGAAAAAATTATTTATCAAGTATGTACATATATATTTTATTAAAATGAAAAAATTTTCAAGTTTTTTAGTTTTAATTTGTTTAAAAAATCATATTTTACAAAATTTAGAAAATGAAGTTTTTGTTCTACGAATGTTGTTTGCGTTTCCTACACTTAATTGAAGAAAAAATACAAGCGCTGACACGCGATGGAGTATTTAATTTATCGCATAATAAAGGAAGCAGATTTGTGATTCACTTTACAATTTAATTGTATCAAACTCATATAAAATCTCACTCCAAACTTCATGAATTTCAATCGTGAATTTTCAAGTGCAGTGAGTGAAACTATTTTAAAAGTTTGAAATGAAAAGTATAATTTTAGCAGTTTGTGTCATTGCTTTAGCAGTAAGTTATAATAATTAAAAAAAAAAAAAAATTATTGGAAATAATTTTTATTCAGTTGGTTATATTTTTTTATTCATTTTGATTAAAAAATCAATTTTTTTCATTTGTTTAATTTGTTCATTTTTTTCATTAATAATATATTTTTAGTCAAAGATATTTAAAAAACTTTAAATGTTGTAAGTTTAAAACTGAAACTAAACAAATTTATTGCAGATGAAAAATCCAAAAGTTATATTGAGAAGTTTGTTTTTTCCATTTATCATCGTCGAATTTTTTAATTATTCAACTAAATTTTACTGCAATTTTTTTTAATTTTCATCAATTTTTCGTTAAAATTACTTTTAATAGTATATTATGCAACGGGTTGCAGTATCGTCGCCAGGGCGGTTTTAAAGGCCCCGAGTGCGAAGCGAAGCGTAGCACGAGTGACTGTAAGACGCCCTGGTGACGTGCTGCACCCGTTGCATATACTATTTTATACCACTGGTGCGTAGGGCGAGTTTTTAAATTTCGAAGCGTGCGTAAAATCGAGTACCTACGCACTAGTGGTATAAAGAATATTATGGATTTATATAGGGACAAAGTTATTGCGACGATGATACTGCCGACATCAAAGCTTACAAAGAATGTTTGGCGGAACGCAACATAAAAGAAGGTATTTCATGTAAATACCTAGAATTCGTCATCTGTGATAGGCCCTAATAATTAATAAAAATTTTTCAACAGAGGATATTGATAAGTTACAAGACAACAACGATCCAAGACTAAAATGTTTTTCAGCCTGCGTAATGGAAAAAACAAATGTTGTAAGTATACGATTTTTTTCTTGTCCAGAACAAAATACCTACAAAACTTTTAGAACACGGATGCATGATTTCAGATGAAAAATGGAAACATCGACGAAAAAAAGATGAAAGACGATTTAATAGCTTACGCGAGTGATCCTGCAGAGCAAAAATTGATACAAATTGTTGATACTTGTTTAAATTTAGGTAACCAAGTAATATTAAAAAAAAAAAATAGATATAAATTTAAATCTTAACTTTTGAAAGTCTAAAATTTCAAATAAATTTTTAACTCTTGTATTTTTTATTTTTAATAAATTAATAAATCTTATTTTACAGCAAAAGACTTCAAAGACCGCTGTGAAAAAGCTGATCTCATATATATTTGCATGAAGGATGAAGTAGAGAAGTTAGAAATGAAGCAAGAAGAATGAAACAAAAGTTATATAAAAAATAAAATATTTACATGTATTTGATGTAAAAAATAAAATAAAATAAAAATAAATAAATGATTCTTCTAAATATAGACATAATTTTTTGGTTCTATTAACACTTAAAATAATGAAATAATGATATGGATAGTGAGGATAGTTTTGATTTTTAAATAAAATATTTGAAAAACTAATTAAAAAAGTTATTATATGTGTGCTTAACATTTCCTAGAACGATTTTTTTACAACTCAAAAATGTGGTTCGTGTACCTTGTTATCTAGAAAAAAATTTTTTTACATACATATCCTGTAATCATTGTTAACAATTATAACTATTATTGATATAATTATTGTTTTTCATCACCATTTTCAATGCACAAATAAAAGTACTGATTTTTTGTTCAGAGTATCCATTCTCTAACTTCATAAAAAATTGCTTTAGAAATTTAAAAATGAAGGCTTCAATCCTAGCAGTGTGTTTCCTGTTATTCGCTGTAAGTTTTTTTTTTTACAATCTTAAATTCTCTTATTTGTCTTAAAAATTTCGCAAAAAGACATCTAATTTTACTATTAATATACTTTGAAACAAATAATTAATAATTTTTTATAATGATATGAATAACATTTAAGGTATGTATTCACGGAGAGTTTCAATACCGTGTTCCCTTCTCTCCATTTAGACAATGTTTAAATGAGACTGGAATTGACAGAGGTAAAAATCCTATTAATTTAAAATATACAGTGCTGATGTCAAAATTGTTAAAAAATTTTTTTCTTTCACTCAACAGAAGAATACATGAGTTTAGTCCGAAACAATGACCTTCAAGTTGGTTGTACCATAGCTTGCATTTTAGAAAAACGTCATCAGGTAAACACAAAAATGATGTTTTGATACAAGTTTTCAGAACTTTTTTTAATTTGAACATTATATTTTTTTATTTTAGATGATCGATGGAATTATACAATCTGAAGTCATTATTAACACGCTGAAAAATATTCCAAGATCAATGGGTTATAACGAAAAATTATTTAACTACGATTACGTGGAATCTTGCATTGCCGAGGGTAAGATTCATTTTAAGCCCTACTACTACCTAATCAGCTGAAATGTCTCAGATACATAAAATTGTCCGAGGCAAAGCTGATTTTTCGGATTCAAAAAGCTTTATATTAGATGTTAATCAATATTTCAAATTGATACTTGTGAAACAAAAAAAATTTATTTCTTTAGATATTTATTAACTAGAAAATTAATTTTTATTTCAGCGGGGTTGGCAGCCAAAAATAAATGCGAAAAAGCACTATTGTATCACAGGTGCTTATTTTACGTTCCTCCACCCGACGCAAACAGAAACATTCAAAGAGTTTAGTAAAAATTGTTTAAATGTACACCAAGTATCTATTAATAAACTGGCATTAAGAAAAAAAAACTCTTATTTTATCGGGATTTTTTTTTTTTTTAAGTTATCCACACGAAAAAGAAATCACGTACTCAAATTTGTGGTCAGTTTGACATAAGCTGGCAGCCCCTGGTTGATGCAGTATCGATTATTTTTGATCTTTTAACTTGGGGGACTGCAAGTATCCCGTTACCGACACCCCTTGTCTAATTAAACAAAAATATCGTGTTTCCATCCCTCGATAAGTCTTAAGCCAAGAATCTGATTCCCTATGATTCATTCTATGTGTCGTTTTTCTATTAATTTTAATCTCGGTTACAGATAAAACAGTTAAAAGTTGTTTTATATGAAACCATTTTTTTAGACTTCCAATCTACTTCTGTATTTATTTTAGTTTATCTAGTTTATGTTTATTTATTGTATCACTACACCGATTAACTAATTAATTTATTTTATAATAATGGTATAATAGATAAATATATTAAAAAATTATTTCATTCAAGGTTAGTAAGCAAACCTTGAACAGGCACAAAATGAAAAACAGTAATCCGGAATACAAAAGAATGAGAACGAGGTAATTATTTCTATGATTCATCAGCCGCCAAGAAATAATTGTTTATTTTTTTCGAAAAAATTCGATCTTTATTCGTTAAAAGTACATTTTTAAAAAATTCCAAACTGTAAAATTATTCATTTTATCAAAATGTATATAAACTTACGTTCATAAATCTTTAAAATAATTCAAGAGTAACGTGTTTTTTTTTTCTTCTTTTTTTCATCAAAGCGTTACATAGATTTCACATAAGCAAAAAAGTAAAACACTACGAAAACAACAATGGATAATTTCGAGGTAACACTCGACGCGGAGTTACATAAATCAGTGGTGCAGATGGAGCACTGCCGTGAATATTCACCTCTCAGTTGTCTCTGTAATTCGGGATCTCTGCAGCTCAAGTCAGCCCTCACGCATGATTTCCAAATTTTTCTGACGTCGTCACCTGAACGAAAATAAGTGTTTATTTAATATTTACTTTTAAAAGCACTGAATTGTGAACGTAAAAATGTGGATTTTCTCATGACAATTAAAACGCGTGCTGCCTTGTTATTCTTTAAACCATCACAAAAAATTTGAGCTGACGGAAATTGTAAGCGCCTGGGAACTTTGAATCCTTCAAGATTTCTAAAGATTTATTATGGTTGGGTAAATTATAAAAAAAAAACTTCAAATAGTAAAAATTACTGCAGTTTTAAAATGATTTTGACTTGACCCAGAATAATAATTTTCATGAATTTTGTAACCATTAATTAAATAGTTACTTCCTTATTCGACGGTATATAATTACTAGCTACTTAAGAAATTTTCCATGAAAACTAAAGTATAGAAATAACTTCACTTTGACAATACTGTTTTCATTGAAGCGGACAAATATCTTTAACTGTTCGAAACATTTCTACGCCTAAGTAATTTTGATTTTTCAACGACTTAATTTACAAACCTGCAGTTACACTTGCACATGTCTGGTAATCACCGCAATCCTGTATGTCGCAAACTGCGAGTGCTCTTTCGGTACCAAAACAAGAATAACATCTCACGGATTCAGCTGTATGTTAAAAAAATCCATTTTACCATTAAAAAAATCAAATTTTAAAGCAAATAACTTGAATTTTAGTAGAAGTAGAAAAGAAGTAAAAAAGAAACTATTGTCACAAATAAATCATTATTAATGAGTTATAATATAATAAAATGATTCGTTTGTTGTAAAAAAAATTTTTAGTACTAATAAAATTGTAAATAAAGATTAAGTTATTTTTTAGACTTAATTAATCTTAATGTATTTAAAAAAAAAAAGTTGTATTTTACTTTAAAAAATTAATATTATTGGTACAATAATACAAATAAATGAGTAAAAAAATTTAAGTATGTTTACTTACCAGAGTCAAAGGTATGAGACAAAGTCAACAACAATATGATTAGGCTCAAGGTAGAAAACATTACTTTATTAGCCATAATGAGAGCTGTTCCAAGTTCTTTGAGAATATTAAATGGATGATTCAGGCAGAACGACACACCTAAATATTTTGTTATTATTTATTTACTTCTGTTTTTTTTTTTTTTTTTTTTTTCAAAAATTAAAACTTTAAAGCTATAAAAATTTTCCAAGAAATACTCAGACTCGCTCCTTCGAGCTCGCGGTTAGTTTAAAAAAAAAAAACGGCTTCGAAGATGCTAGCGCAATTGATTTTGCTCCCGAAGTAACAGCTAAAAATTATGTAAGTCGTAGTTTCTGACTCACCTGCGGCAGAGCGGAAAAATCCGAGTTGTCCAAAAACACCGGGAAAAATCGAGCTCCTGCGAGTACGAACTACACCGCGGTATTAGCACAGTTAAACCTCGCGAGACGCGCTTCTTACGTATGCGCGACCGGCAAGTGTATCTAATAAATATCTGTTTACAACTGTACACCGCGAGTTTCGCGCAGGCGCGGGCGAAGACACTAAGCTTTTAGCTTATATGAACGTGGGTGTTTTTGCGGTCGGCGGTGGGATCGGCTCACCGTTTCGGTGTCTTCATTTTTCAAACTTGAGATTTTTAATGGGAAACTCGAAGGATTTGTTTTTTTTTTTTTTTAAATGTGTATTATGGATTTGATTCGTTTTAGAGTAGTATACAAAATTTGTCAGTTGTATTGGAATGACGAGTTTTTGAATAGATTTTAAAGTATGCAATTTAATATTTGAAAGCTTTTGGCTTTATGATTTCTTAAGATCAAAATTAATATTTTTTTTTTAATTCTTAAAACAATTATCGCAACCAACTGAAATCAAAGATTACAATTTAAATAATTATATCAAAAAATAATAATAATAAAGATCAATATAAAAATCAATCTTCAAATCATATCATTAATTTATGACCATGATTAAAACTTTTGTTTATTAAAAAACTTATGTTTATAATAGGGCTGTTCGAGACTCGAGACTTTTCTCGGTCTCGGTTAGTAATATCGGTTTTAATAAGAACCTTTTTAAAAACAGCAAAATTCAATCTTAGAAATATTATCAGAAACAATATCACTTTCGGTCGAATGTACTCGATTTATAATTGATGTGAATGGTCGCAAATGTTCAAAATTTGAATAACTGTTAAAGTTGAAATGTTGAATACTTTGTTATTAAGAATTTTGTTGCCATCGTTTTTTGAATAATTGAATACTTTATGTAAATAGAATAAATCAATTTGTAAATCAATAAATAGAAAAAATTTCTTTGCAGAATACTATAAAATAAAACGAGAGTTCTAACAAAAAAATATCGAACCGAACTTAGTTCCAGGTTGCAAAAGATATGTGATGAATTAAGTGTTGTTATTATTTACAGTTTAATTGTAATTAAAATTTTCAGAGCACTTTCTCATCCTTGCTATTTTTGAAACTAAAAATAAAAATTATCGTTTGTTTATTTTCAAGATTAAAAATTTGATGGCGCTTATTAAATATTCATTTCTTTCGTGCCGATTGAGACTAGTATCGTAAAAACAGTTAATTATTTATTTAAAAAATTTTTATTTTAGCTTTCAAATTAATAAAATTATCAGGACCGATACTGAGACTTTGAAACCGATACCGAGACTATACCAAGACCGAGACCGATAACGAGACCGGTAAAATTTTTCGAGACCGAGACCGAGACCGGATAAAAATCTCGTATCGTCTCGACTCGAACAGCCCTAGTTTATAAATATTTTTGAGCTTAAAATGAGCTAATTTTTTCAGTATGACCCACAAAGGTAGATATAATTGTCTATCTGCCAAGATGTCATCACTGAGAGAGTGATAATTAGCTTTAACTGCACCAGCGTCTTTACTCTCACATCTTTTTTTTTAGATTCAAGATACAATTTCTTGAGACCGTGTGGCTTCCTATTAAATAATTTTCAACTTAATGAATGTTTTCATTATTTTATAAAAAATTATGGGTTCGTTATCTAAAAATTTCAAATCTTAATTGTTAGTTTAGATAAAATCAAAGCCAAAAAAATAAACTTTTGAAATTTTTGTATTGAATTTTAAGAAAAAATATTAATTCTACAATCGAGTTCAACGATCTAAGTGTGGATGTAATTTGCTCTTGTTAGCGAATAAGCGAGGATTGAGGAAACTGGTAATCTAAAAAAAAAAAAAAAAAAAAAAAAAATTAAGTATATTAAGTACGGGCAAAGCTTAAGGGTTGCAAAAACTTATCTCTTATGAGAAAGAAAAAACATTTTTGAAAATGAGTTTAATGGAATAATTTCATTAAATAAAATTTCATTTCCGGAATGACAACGCGTCGTAAACAGCTTCATTACGATTTATATTATGCTAATTTAATACTTAGTAAATTTTATTTGAATTTGCAAGTGAATTTGCAATAATTGAAATTGAAAAAAATGTCATTTATGATCTGTATACAGGTCAAAGAAATCTTTTAGGATCGTTAATCAGATAAGTCATCCATGAAGCGAGTTCAATCTGAGTCTTCAGTAAATATATATACGCGTGCAAAAAAGATCATTAAATTTTATTTACTTCACCCACCGATTTTAAGTTGAAATCATCATCATAAAGGTGCGTTAGGAAAAAAAACCAAGGAAGTCATAAACTGCTAGTGCTCTATGATAATGTTCAACTGCATATCGCCGAAGCGACCACTGAATATATCTTTAGGTTCTGATAGAAAGTCCTTCCGCAATTTTATAAAAAATACAAAACAAATTATAATCTTACGAAAAATATAAGAAACACTGATTCAAAGACAACTCAGCTAAAGATACAAAAGATAAAATGATATAACAAAAGTTTTTTTTATTGAATTTAAAATTTATTGCATGAGAAACACTTTATTATTGTTTACAAATTATTGGTAATATTCAGTTCAAAATTAACAAACTGTCATGATTTGATAGTATTTGACAGAAACTTCAGCAAAAGTCGTAAGATTCGATTGGTACTATTTTTTCATTGTTAAAATTGGATTGCTTTACTACCGATCGTTACAGAGATTATCGTGACAGGTAAAACAGTTTCGAGATTTTTCATCTGGCAATATGCCTTTCAACTCGAGATCTTGACAATTTTTATTAGCGCTTATGCATCCTCTCCAAATTTTCTTTCCTAAAAAATTATATTAACAATTTTTAAATTGAAATTTACCATGGAAAAAATTAGCTTTCTATCTTTGTTGCTTTTGAAAAAATAAATTTTATACTTCATTTTGATCTGTAAATTTAGTTATGATAAAAAAATTTCTTTATGCATGTTTAAAATTTGATTTAAAAAAAAAAAAAAAAAGATAGAAAAACTTATTTCAATTAGCACAAATGTAAATATTAAAAATTTTTAACCGTACAAACCTGCATCAACACCTCCACATATTTTTGATCCACAATTGAATTTCTCTAAATTAGCTTTTTCTCTATTTGACGATAAACCTCTGTAGCAATTCAGCGGTGTCACTAAAGGCAGAAAAAATAATCAAAACTCTGGTTGCTTTTACAAAGATTTGTGAAAAGCAGATTTTCGCGCACATTTAAACCCAAAAAATAACGGTGTAATATCATCTTTATAAAATTTTTTTTTTGTCGATATGGGCGAAAGTAAGAAAAAAGTCTGCTTTATTTCCGCCACGCCTATACTGTGATTCCACACAGAAAACAGGTTTTTTAAAATGAGATATGATTATAAAAATTTAGCAGCTTCTAATTTAAGTCTAAAAAGAAAAGCTGTTGAATTTTTATAATCATATCTCATTTTAAAGTACCTTTTTTCTGTGCGGAATTACAGGACAGATGCGGCGAAAATGTGTTCGACTTTTTGAATTTAGTATATACTAACACTGTTTATATCAGACGCGCCAGATATCGACTATCAGTCTTTAGATGCAAGCTCTAACATGTGGCCCAACAGAAACTCATCTTCCATGTTTCTATTTATCACAAGTCAAGGCCAACGTTCTTAATCAAAATGACTTTTATTTTTACCAAAAAAAAAATGCGTATCTACGTGTCTGTGTTTGACGATACAATGTTGCTGCTTAGAATTTTTTATTATTTTTAAGAATACGCTCTGAACTATGCAATTAAAAATTTTAAACGTGTGAAAAAACTGATTAAAATTTCTCATATGATGAATTACAAATTTTTATACATTAAAAAAAAATCTATAAATAAATACATGATTAATTAGAACCTTTAATTACTTTACATTAGAGAAATATTCCATTATAGTTAAATTCATTGAAATTGATTTCACTAATAAAATTTTTGGAGTTTACTTACCAACGTTGATCACGTAAGAAAAAATCAACAATGATATGAGTAAATTCATGGTAGAACACAATTCTTTGTTAGTCATAGTTATACTTGAAAAACGCGTTTATAAATTAAACTAAAATCGATTTTTGGTACGGAGATAAAACAAAATAAAAACAGTGGGATAGTTGCTTTTTTTTCAAACTTCTACTTGGCAGAACAAACAACTAAACTGTGCTGATACATTTCTATAGTAAGTCGCATGTTAGTATTTTTTACTCTGAGTATTTTACTCAGAATTAAAATTCTTGAAAGATACATATTAGTTTGTAACTGACGCACATAATATACGTATCTCTTTAATACAGCTTTAAAAGATAAGAAACAACTTCTCCCACGATTTGAAAAATAACTAAAATTTCTATAATTAGTTCAAAATTTTGTGAGTTTTTTTTAAGAACCTAATCAGTAAAAATGAAAATTCTCGCAAATTTTTTAAAATAAAGAATTTTTGTAGCTCTAAAAATTTGTAGTTGTTTATTTTTACGATTTTTCAACTTATTTGTGACGATTTCTATTTTATAAAACTACAAATAAAAAATGCTAATAATAATTATTATGTCAAATTATTTTCTCACTGCAAATCATTTAACCACAACATAGTTTATTATTACATGTGACTTCACTGTAACTGGAATGAAGAATAAATGTGTTGACATTAATATTGACAATATTTTATTGATCTTCAATTAATCTCTTACTCACTACACATGGTTACAAAAATTAGTGTCGCAAGTAAAACATTTTCGATTTTTTTCATTTGACAATGTACTTCTTACTTGCAAATCTTGGCAACTGTTAGCGCATCCCCTCCAGATTTTCGGTCCTAAAAATTACGTAAATTTTTGTAACTGCTTTTACTTTAAAAAAAAAAATTTGTTTTTTATCAAAAATTTGAACTTAAAATTTACAAACCTGCATTTATACTTCCACATAGTTTAGATCCGCAATTAACCATTCCTACACGAACCCTTTCTCTGCTGGATGCTAAGCCTTTAAAGCATTGCAGCGTCAAAGCTAATTTGAAAAATAAATTAATCAATTAATAAAAAGTGTTGATTAGCTTCACTTTGTTTTTATTATTAAACCTATAATTTTTATGCAGTTTTACGGTCAACAAAGAGAATGAATACAATAATATATTTTATGACACATAATTTATTTTAGTAATGAATATTCAATATTCAACATTATTTAAAAATATCTTAATCAAGAACACTGTTTATATTACTTACCAACGTTACATATGCATGATAAAATCCAAAATACTATGGTTAATTTCTTGGTAGAAAACATTTCTTTGACACAAATGGAAATAAGTCTTAAACAATGCGTTTGTGAAGTTAGACCAAATTTCAATATTGAGATAACTGATAACAACAAAGTTGAAATAAACTTAGCTTATGACTCATCAATCAGATAACAAAATTCTTTTTGTTCATAAATGAAGAAAAGGAAAAAATTTACCTGGCAGAACAGTAGCTGTGGCGGGATTTTAGTCAAAGAATTTTGTGTTTAAAATATTTTCTATTCATATTGAGTATTTATATTTTTTTTTAAATGCGTTTTTTATTTCACTGTGTTTTAGTGTACAATAAACCTCTACAAATAAAAAATTCGTGACAAAATTTAATAATTCATAGCTTTGGTTTAATGTATTTATTTTTCATTACATTCTACATACGTAGACTTTTAACTACTTGTTTCATTTTTGAATTTGTAAACAAATTTTCGAGTAAAAATTCGAATGATTTTTTGAATCTCCAATATCCATCTAATTTAAACTCAAGATGTTAGCATTAAGAATAATTTTTTATAATAAATTATTTACATTTTTTTTTATTCAAAAAATGTAAGAGAAACTAACTCGATCTATAGTTAGGAAAACAAAGCAAATTTATTGTATAAGTTGTGCAGAATTATTTAGTATTGAACTTCTCGTTAAAGTTTAGTTTTAGATGAAATCGTTAAGAATTGCACTCTTTAAATTGAAAAAATAATCAAATTTTTAAATTTAAAATAATCAAGATTCATCGGTTTTTTTCTCGAAAAAGTTCAATTATTCATGTCAAAAAACGGTCAAAAAAAATTTCGAGATGTGACTATTTTCAATTTTTTTTTACGTGTAATGTTGGATGTGATCCGAAGTCTCAAAATACACCCCTTGCGTATGATCCACACTAGTGGCAAAAGTTTCACAATTGTCGATTCCTCGTCCATCCAAGCTCATTCGGGTAAAATTTATACCGACCAATAAATTTCATTTCGCTTTCATTAACGCCCTTGTCCCGGCGATTTCCGGGCGTTAGAACAAAAAAAAGAGATTTACGCGAGGGTGGATTGCCGCGATTGGCACTTGGTTCGAGCAATCTATAGAGATTAAATCGCGCGGCCGAGTCTCATTGCACGAACTTATATATGATTAATGGCCGTCTTTTTCCTGTTCTTAATTGGATCCCCAACTTGAAGTTTTTTTTTCTACATGCCGTGTTCATGTTATTCCGTGATTTGGGGAAAATTAGGGAGTCGATTGCTATTTAATGTTTAATTTCAGGTTGATTTATACCAAGTTTTATCCTTTTTTGTAAAAAAATTGTTTCCTTCAATCAGATAAGAAAAAAATTGTTTCTCCAAAACTTAATTTTGGAGTTTACCACTATGACAAACAATAAATAAAGAAAACTGGTTATTTTGGTAATATATTCACGAGTCGACTCGGATTTGATACCGTGGCTTGCCTTACAATATTAATCAATGCGCAACGGGGATAATTTAAGGGAATTCCATACACCATAATTAAACCCCATAAATCTCGGCCTTTTGCGTGGAAAAGTCTCGAAACGTACCCAGTATTAGAACGCGTACATTAAGGCGAGTTCTGAACGATGTCGATTTCTATGCAAATTCCCACTTCCTCGAGGCATTCCTTTATCTTCAAATATAATTTACGGAAAAATATTATCTTTTTAAATTAAATTTTCAATTATATCTCCCTGCTTCTTACTTCCGGACGGATGAAACGTTACATAAAAGACTGGGAACCTCCCTAGTACACTACACGTTCAAATAAATGTTTTATTAAATCAATATTTTTTTCTAAAAAATACTTTTTTCAATAAGGTAATCAATCTTTTCATAATTACCATAGCTTCAGCTGCCGTAAAACAAAGTTTTTTCCTAGAATACCAAATCAAAAAATCAATATCTCATTCTTCCGGAGTTTTCAGTTCGTGTGGAGGAAGTGAATTACTTTCATCAAAAAAAATTCCCCCCCCCCCAGTCGTAGAGTTTGAAAACTAAATTTGCCGCACTAAAACTCGCCTCAGCCGCAACTGCCATTCCGTAACTTGACAGGCCATTGTTGTTGAGGCAGAATGCGAGGAGGGAGCGCATTTAGAATCCCGTAAAAGGGTCAGAGACTTCGGAGCTTATTCAAGACCGAACGAAACGTCGAGTGTTTTGTTGGAGGGTAAAAAAAGATATTGAGATTTGTTTACTGGAACCTATTTAAAAGTTTCATTCGCAAAAAAACAGTTTTAAATACGAAACAATATCTTTCAATGGTTTGAAACAATTACCATGAAAACTAGAAAAAATTAAAGTTTTTTTTTCGGGTAGAAAAAAAGAGCAGGAAAAAGTTTAGAATCAAAGCCTAGATTCACACGATCTTGAGTCTACGAAACTCAGTTTCTGAAGGACAAAAATCCATATATTCTACTGTCAGACTATCAGAAAAAGCTAGACTAGTCTATCATTTTTATTCTCTGATAAAAATTATTTATCAAAAAATTACAAATAATTATAAAAATGACTTCAGAATTTATATTTCACAGAACTTTAGTCACTGAACCTTTTCTCAGCCCTTGTCTGTAATTTTTCTCTATATAATTTAATTGATCCCATAAAAAAAAAATCAAAATGAACATTCTGCGATTTTCTCAAAAGTCCAATTTAATTTTGAAAAAAGGTATACACTTTCTCAATTAAACTTTAAGCCTGCAAAACATATCTTTCAGCTACCCTATCACCATGACAAACGACGCTGTTCCAAAGGCAACATCGATCAACGAAAACAAATCAAAACAGGACGATTCGCATTTTGTAATTTCGAGACATCTTACGGGGGTAAACAAAAGCCAGATAAATACCTAAATTCCATCATTTCTCGGGACTTTTATACGTGACTCGCAGGGAAAAGTCTCGCGCATTTTTCACGGCCAACCCCCCGCGAGGGATTACGTATTCGCGGTTCGTCCGCGCATATTTAAATCCGTAAATTGGCTGCTGCTGCTGTGTCTACGGATTTATTAAATTTTCATATCATCGTCGCTGGTGCCAGAGTATAATGGAAGCTATGAGAATTCTTTTGTTTGGCGAGAGTTTATAGTGAGGATCCCGAGGTGTAATATTGAGCCAAGTGCAGGGGTGCGGGAGACGGAAAATATAAGATATATTCTGCTTAAGACAGCCGAATTTGATTAACCTGTCCTTTGCTGACGAGTTTCTTCTTTTGACAGGGAATTATTTCGTTCTGTTTGGTGTTATTGTGCGAACGGAAAGATCAAACCGTTTGGGGCGATGATTGTGTTTGATAATTCGATAGAATCCTCTTGTTTTTCTAGTGCGTACACAAAGTTTTTACAGAGTCAAATGTAGAATGTCAAAAAAAAGTTAAAGATGACTTTGTTTAATTCATAATGTTTCAACATTATCTTCAAAGTTTAAGAGATAAAGTTTTTTTTAGTTTTAATTAAAAAGAATTTTGAAAAATTTGTAATTGTAAATTTATAAATAAAAATTTAGTCAAATAATATTTCCCTTGATATTATCAATAGTAATTATAATGATTTTTTTTAGTTTAAAAATGACTTCTAGTCACTCGTGTAAAAAAAAAAAAAAAAAACAGAATACCTAATGACAAATTTTTTCAAACTTAAATAATGCACAACCGGCAGGAAATAGGCATGAAGTCACTTATAAAAATAAATCGCGGTAGTTTACGGTGAGGCAGCAGGTAAGTCACAGCTTGAATTTTCAAAAACGGCTATCATCGTAAAAGTGCTCAGTCTAGTTTTGCAAGAATCTTATCACGCCTGTGCATTGACCTTAGTACGGTGTAAAGCAGCGTGGGTCTTCATTTGCATGCTGTTTATTTTTTATTTTTCCGTCTCGTTAAGAAGTGGCACTTTTTTTTTTTCACTGACGGGTCAAAATTTATTTTAAAATTTACTGGCTGAATGAAGCCAGACGAAATTTACACTCTATTCTAAAAAATTTTACATGTATTTAACGTAGTACTCATATCTATTTCAAGACATATTATCAAAAATTGATTCTAATTTAAAGAATCAACACCTGCAGATGAATCGCGAATTATTTTCAGTTCAAAACAAAAACTTTGAGGGACACAGTTTGCGAGTCAAGGGCAGAAGGCAAGCTCTCTTGAATTATATTTTCCTCCGGTTCTTTTGACTTCTCTTCGAGACTTGCACGCCGAGAGTATAAAACACCCTTTTCTCAAACCTTTTTGTTCTCTCTTTTGCGTACTGCTGCGCTCGACTGAACTTTGGACAATTTTAGCTCACACGCTTTCTTCCGGCCGTTATCGCGGCCATACACCCAGACTGTTTATTTTTCGTTTTCCATCACGTATTCGCTTTGCTCACAATATTTTTAAAACTATTTTATGGAGCCGAGCGAGTTAATTTCTTTCGCGTAATTTTTTAATTTTTTGCTTGAATTTTGTCGAGTAAATAGGGCGACTTACCTAGTAATTCGCTGCCGATTTGTTGTTTGCAACAGGATCGTGGTGTATTTTGTGATGAGCATTTTTTCAAAGGTTTTTTTTCACAAGCTCTTACACTAATGATTAACTTGTTATTTTCACTTTTAAAACTTGTTTGAAATGTTTGGTAAAGAAAAAATTTATCTTCATAATAATTACATTTAAAAATTTTTATTTGTTGTGGGCCTATAATTTTATGTATTTTTTAAGCAATTCATTTATTATAATTAATTAAGGTGTTTCATATTAATTTTTATCCGCGAACAAAAGTACAAAGAAAATACTTGTTAGTTATTTGCAATTAAATAAAAAACAATCACCGCGATAATTTTTAATAATAGTTAAATTAATTTTTATAGTAAGTACTCATTATTCAATTTTTTAATTAGTTGGTGATGTAGTAGTTATAATTTTAATTAAAAAAGTAAAATTTGTTATTGTTATCTTAAATAATTTTTCAATAGGTAATTTGAAACGAAAAATTTTTTTGAAACCACTATTCCAAATATAAGGAGCACAAAAATTGATTAAAAAAAAATTTAATGGAAATCATAAAAAATCAATGGTTTGAGAAAAAGTATCCTCACACTATGGAAAATCGACTTTACTCGCTCGAGACACAGCACGGATTTATCGAGTGACGGAGGTGAGCGTATAGAGAAACGGAATGAAAATATCCCCTTCTTGGCGAATCGTAGACCTTTTTCTTTTCATTTTTTTTCTTTCAACCTTTTACTTTGCTTTATTTTTTGGGTGGGTGTGCAAGTTCAGCTTTATTTTGAGCTCGAAGTTTTCGAGTTGGGCGTTCGTAGCCGTGATAAACCATTCGTAAAAGAAAGGAACAAAATGAAAATAGTATAAGTTAATCCTTAAATATTGCATAGTTTATTTTTTCTTTTTCATTATTTCAAGTACATTGCAAACATTTTTTTAAAACTATCATAATATCTAAAAATAATGGAAGGTAAATAGGTAATAAAAAAATTACATTTCTACGATCAAACAGCTTTGAAAAAAAATGACTTTATTGGTCGAACCCTTGAAGATCTTTAATCTCTCGGTTTTGTGTATTTCCTGTTCGTCCGCTAATTTTCTAGCGGTCAGATAAACCATTGTCGGGAAAACCGCTCAGACATCGCATATAGATTTCATCTACTCTGTCTGTGGGTCACTCAATTGAACTAATGAAAAAAACCATTAGTGACTTTGAGGAATATATAAGCGCATTTTCGACGGACTGGCATGATTAGAAATATTTATGGACCGGCACTCGATAGTCCTGATTTTACAATAATAACTACTTAGTCAATATTACAAACAGTTAAAAATTATTTATTAGTTTAAGTATTCATGCTCAGCAAATAAATTTTTACCAATGAAAAACTGTGCCTAATATTTTGATTTATTTTCATTACAATCTCTTATTTGAAATAAGAACAAAATATTCAGGTTCGATTTTAAATGTAAAATTTATCTGCTGAGAAATTATATTAGTTGTCTGTTACTAGCAAAACGTTTTTTTAACTTTTGTTACATGACAATTACAACAAAATATCAAAAGTAACTCTTATTATGTTTTTTAGAAAAATAAATAAAATGAAATTATGTTATGTTATGTAAATAACTTTTATTGTATTAATTTTCGAAATAACATTATAAAAGTTTATTTTGTCAAACTGTTTTTCTAAACAACGTAACAAAAGTGAATTTTGCAATGTTAGTTTTCGAAACAACTTGACAAAAATAATTCTTTTATATTATTTTTCAAAGCAACTAATAAAATAATTTTTTTTCCTTTGAAAGTTTTTAAAATTACATAGCTTTGTAAAACTTATGTTACCTATTGATCCTTAGTTGGTTTACATAATTTTTCGCAACAACTAATTTTGATACTTTAAAACTAACTTTAGACAATAAAAAATTTTGGTTCGCTACCTTCTATGTACAAGTATTTTACGCTACTTTGATCTTTATTCTGCTAAGCTACTGGTTTTCAATACCCAAAATATAACAAATTTTTTTTTTCAGCGAATTAGGCGATTTTTTACCCGGTGAACAGGTTGTTTTTTTATTTGGCGACAAACTCAGTTGTGAAATTGCAGGTGATTTCTGTTTTAAGTTAGCCGATAAATAATTCTTCGCCACTCTGGCTCTATCACGACAAATCTGCAAGAAATTTAATTTTACATTAGGTTTGATCATGGTAAGTACGATAGATAGGTATTGGTTAAATATGTATTCTTCTTACTTGTTCATATCCGCTTTTACTCGGACTTGATATGGAGTATCGTCGTTTTTCCAGCGATTCAGTGTTTTTGATGCTCTTTAAAGGCTGGCGAGGACTGATGGAATGTATGGTCTGTATATAAAAAAATAACAATATATAAATAAAAGTTATGAAATAAAGATTCTTAAATTTGTGCTTGATGTTAATGAACTTTTTTTTTTTCAGTTATAAGATCGAGGCAAGTACTTGAAAAAAAACTCTTCCGAACTTATCATTTAAATAATTTACAACAAAGAATGAAAAATTATACATTACCCCACTTCGTGCTCGACTCATGCATCTGTTTAACAACTCAGCGTCCCCGAGTTTGCCTTGCTGTTTGTATATAGAATTTAGATTTTTTTGAGCGATATTAAACGTATACGGGTCTATTTTCGATGACTTAGAAAGTGTTCTCGACATTCCGGCCAGTACCTTTTCTTCCGCCTCAATCTATCGAAAATAAAAAATAAAATTTTAAGTGTGCACATCCTTTCTTTACAAAATCTAAAAAAAAAATTACAATTACCTGTTCAAGACCTTTGATCAAAACTTGTTTGTAGATCATCTCAGCGTCTTTGTAATTTTTTTGCTTCAAGTAACAGTGGGCCAGGTTGACTTTGATCTTGGCAATGTTGGAGTCATCAGGCATGAGCTTAGCCTGGCTAATTTCCAGCGCCCGGTTAAAACATCTTATTGCCTCTTCGTACTTGCCATGGTTCTGATAAAGCATGGCTAGAGTTTTTAAGTGCTTTACCACGTCCGGATGATCTTTGCCAAGTTTTTGCTCACGAAGCTTGAGCGATCGCTTGCTCAAGTTTTCGGCTTCCTCGTGCTTACCTAAATAAATGTTATTATGTTATTATTTTTAATATAAAGTAAAAATAAAAATTCAATTCATACAAAATAAAACTATAGAGGAAGTGTAAAAAAATTACACAAAGTTAAATTTTTTAATGAAGCGGAAAAACACACCAAGAAGAAAAATTCTACCAATCATCCAATCGAAGGAAAATAAACATCAGGGCTTGCCCGACTGATTTCGTGGAACAAAAAACTGACCTCTTTTGCCATAGAGAACCGCAAGGTTGTTCAGCGTGGTAGCTACGGCCGGATGATCCTCTCCCAGGGTCTTCTCCCTGATATCCAGGGCGTCCTTGAGCAGATCCTCAGACTCCTGGTACATCTTCTGATCCCGGTAGACGAGGGCGAGCATGTTCAGGAGTATGGCGACGTCCGGGTGGTAGTGACCGGTGGTCCTCTCCAGGTCTTCTATGGCCTGCTTGCACAGAGGCACTGCCACCTCGTACTTGCCTTTGCTCACGTAGTGGGTAACCAGGTTGCACAAGCCGTGGTGGCGAACCGACAAGTCGCACCCGGCGCTGGCCTCCCGGACCAACAGAGGCGCGGACTCTGACTGCATGGCTGAAATGATAAATATTTACGTATTTTAAATTTGAAGAAGGAATTTTTGTGTTTTCTTTTTCGTTTTTACAACTAACTTACATTTTCTTTTATCGGTGGGTTCTGGAACCAGCATTTTTTCCAGCGACGCGTCCATCATTTCTTTTCCTTCGTACTCGACCGATTTCAGTTGTTTCAAATCGCTTTTCAGCATCTCGTTTGTAAACTCCAGATGCTTTTTTTCCTCTTCCAGCTGTACTACCTGTTAAAAAAAAATCATTAAAAAAGATTTGATAAAAGTTTTTTTTACAAAGTACCGAATTAGAAGTGGTCAGTAATTATAAAAATTATTAAATAGTTTATAAATTAAATTATTTTGTAAATTTAGTGAAATAATCAAAACAATCTTAAACTGCACTCACAGTCTTTTCGCTGTCCATCAATTTTTTTCGGGTCTCCGAAAGCTCGTCAGTGAGCCAGGTGCTTTCCGCGTCGAGCCTTTTCGCCAGATCCTTGAGCTTTTGCATTTCGAGTTCCACGCACTTCATGTGCTGTACCATCATAAACATCACGTCACCCTCGGCCACTCCGAGATTGATCAACTCGATATTCCTGGCGATGACCTCGGCTTTGTCGACGTCGCACTCCACGTGCTGCTCCTTGAGAAGCTGTTCCTGTTCGAGAAGTAACTTTTTCAAGCTTTGGATGGCAGCGTGAGCGCCTGATATGATTTTCTCCTGAGTTTGGCCGCTCATTTTAAAAAAATTCTGTAATTACTGAAAGAAATTTTTTTATTTTTTATGGTATTTAGTGAAAATTTGATAAATTATTTAAAACTCCTGGTTGAAGTAAATTGATTTTATCTTTGTTTTTGAGCTTCAATTTAAATTATATTCACTAACAATTACAGTTAGTTAAACGACGATTTTTACAAATGCAATAAAACTATTTAATCAGAAAAATTTCAAAAATAAGATAAGGGCCTTTTCATGGTTGCGGATGGGACATTTGTATGTACGTCTTTAAAGTGACTAGGTAAAAAAAATTAAATTTCAATAATTATATATGAATTTTTTATTCATGCTTCACACAAAATTTCCCTGTAAGAATTTTTTTATTTATTTTCACGTGTTTTAATAAAAATAAAAGTCGTTGCACGGGGTAAACGGAAGTGACTTCTTTTTTTTAATTTTAATCTGTATCTGTATATTATCATTGCTTGTCGAAGACGTGAATGTAATCAATTAGTTATAACTGCATAGTTGATTTTGAATAGTTTTTTTGAGCTTTTTAACACGGCTTTTTAGGGATTTTAGTCAGATATTTAGTCGAAAAAAGTGAAAAATGTAAAAATAAACTACGTAAGAGAATTTTTTTAATAATATTTGTACTTGAAAGGTAGCTCTAGTTTCAATTAGTGTGGTTGACTTATAAAACACAGTATCAAGAATTCATTGGAATATTTATTTTTAAATAAAAAAAGTAAGTGACATCTCAACGTTTAAAAATTATAAATTTTCCGTATAACGATAAGCTTTAAAATATTTGCCCAGCACAAAAATTTGTTTTGAAACTTACCGTCCTAACGAATGTTTATCTTTTAGTCAAATGAAATGTCTGATAAACCCAAAACGATAACGTCGAGTTTCAAACACCAAATTCACTATTAAATAAGACACTTCATAACTTTGCTGTCACTAAATAAGTCAAAATATTAATTCTAAAGTTTTTAACTAAAAAGAACTAAGTTAAGCAGGGTTGATGTCAGAAAGTTTTTCGGTATTGATGTTCACTCAGTCTCATGGACTGGCTCCAACTGAAGCGTAAAAGTCTACTTTACTTGTGACCTGGAGGCCTAGTCGGTTTCTAGCCTGCACCGCAATGGACTAATTAAGGGGCGGGCCCAGTTATGCCAGTAAATCCAAGCGCCAAACTGTAGCAAAGCTATTAACGAAAAGAGATTATATCCCTACCCCTAAAATCCAGCTGGATTTCCAGCTGGCTATCCAGCTGGATTTCGGTTCCAATATGACGGCTGGATTTCCAGCTGGATTAAAAAAAAAAAATTTTAGTTAATATTGCTTAAAATCGAGTTATTATTCATTTTTCAATGATTTTGAAAAAATTGAACTTTTTTTTTTTTTTATACTTATTTATAGTCGCGACTTTTTATGCTCCGTATGGGCTTATTGACGACTTTGTCCCTACACTGCTTCGCATTAGCCCATGGCCCATATGGACCATGTGGAGTACGGGAAACCCAGGGTATGTGCCTCATTCGAGTTAATCGTAAGACCAGCGCTGAACCGGCAGGCTCATTGGGACTTTTTATCCCACATATCGCCCCCAATCAGATAGTCTTGGATTAGACCAGTGCCGAACCGAGTTTAGCTCATTGGGAAATTTTGCCCCAAATATTGCCCCCAGTCGAGATAAACTTACGACCAGCGCTGAAATGATGGCCCCCGGTAAACACCGACTCCAAAGCAGTCGGGGTGAACGTAGGGATCGACATAACCGACGCAACGAACGAAGAAAATAATTCCAAGTTAGTTGCGCGAAGAATCGAACCCAAGACCCCTCGAACGACGTTGTTTCAGAAGCGAGCACGCTAACCACTGACCCAACGACCGCTCTGTGAAAAAATTGAACTTAGTTTTTTTTTTTTAATTTTCCAGCTGGATTTGTCCGGCCGGATTTGTCCAACTAGAAATCCAGCTGGAAAAATCCGGCTGGATAAATCCAGCTCAAAAATTTTGAAAAAAAACTAAGTTCAAAATTTCAAAATTATTGAAAAATGAATAATAACTCGATTATAAGCAAAATTGACGAATTTTTTTTTTTTTTAATCCAGCTGGATTTTGGTTCCAATATGACGGCTGGTTTTCAAGCTGGATTTCCAGCTGGATTTTAGGGGTAGGGATCCAATGTTTGAATGGAGTTTTACCTGGGGAAATGTCCAATACTGTTTTTTTTCGTAAGAAACGACGAAAAGTATTTTTTTTGAAGATTTGAATTTCAGCTTTCATTTACAGCTTTGACTTTTGTAGAAAAAAAAAAAAAAAAACAAATATATCGTCGCGTGAATAGCATTAATTATTTAGTTAATTGTTTGAAAAATTTAAAACCATTTTTGAAAATAATTATACAACAAACTAAAAATTTAATAAAATCTGAATAAAAATAATTCAATGTTAACAATTTAGGCAAGTTTATAAATATATTTTTCGAATTCCTGAAATTTTATAAGATGAATATAATTATCAACAAGTTTAAATTTTTTATCGTGAATGAAAGCTTTTATTGCAACAAATAAAAAGAATTCATTTATAACAAAAAGTATAAGTATTCACATTTTTTTTAAAACAAACTTCATATTGAAAATTTTATATTTTATACTGATAAGCACAACGTTGCGTTGTTCTAAATCAACTCATACTCTAAGATTTGTTAGTAAATAACAAATTTAATTGAGTAACACGGTCTGAAAATTTTATTAAATGAACAAATATCTATATTTGAGTTAAATTATAGTTGTACAAACCATAAATAAATATTAACTACAAAATTTTATAAAAATAATAAATATTTGATGATTTTTCATAACTATGTACAAGTTTAAAAAAACTTTGAAATACCTAATCAGAAAAAGTTGGCGACTCTAAAAGAAGTTTTTTTTTTTTTCTTTTTTTTACACAAAATTCAAAAGAAACCTCGTTCAAAATGAAAAAGCGTGTTTTTTTAAAAGTATTCAAAGGTAAATTAAAAATTTCTATTTTTTTCTTACTCAATGATCTTCATTATTATTCAGGTTTTTGATAGATGAAGGGTTATTGTTGTAAATTAAAATTAACGCTTTTGAATTAAAAAAAGTTTATTGTTCAACATTTATCAATAATTTAAATCAGTTTTTTACATGTGTATATAATAAAAATTTGAATAGCTTGATGCAATGAGATTTTGAAGTGGCATTTTTATTTTTACTTGCGCACATAAACAGTTATCATAGTGAAAAACACCTTTTATAATTTTTCATTCATGTATCGATGACCTACATTATGTATAAAAATGCAGCATTATGTTTTAATAATATTAAAATTTGTATTTGTAGAAAATTTAAATTTAAAATGCTGTTATTACTATGAATAAACTATAAGGAATTTAGAAATTGAAATTTTAAATAACTTAGTGTCATAATGATTAAAATATAAATGTATAAGTTAATCATAATATTGTGAATTTTTAAATTTAAATATTATAACGTCCTAAATTTTACATTGCACAAATTTTTTTTGCAACAATAGTTGCAATGCAAACAATTGATTTAAAAATTAAAAAAAAAAGAAAAAGAATAAAATATTCTTATTGCTAGAAGTAAAATAAATAAAAGATTTATAGCTTTAAATAATAATCTTAAACATATATACTAGCCTCCTTTGAATATTTATTACAAAGTTGGTAGAAATATAATTCTAATATATCTTAAAAAGCATATTTTCTTTTTTTTTTTAATTTTCATATTTGTATTTTCATAATACAAAGAATAAAATAAAAAGAAAAAAATAATAACAGGTCTACTATCAAATACTGACACTCCTTCATCTCAGTCCCGCAATTTTAAAGTTTATAATACAAACTTTTATCATTAACTAACGCAATTTTTTCTGCTTATATTTCGCGTTGACACTTTTTAAGATAAAAATTTTTTTTTTCAAGTTCCTTGCTGCTACAATTTAAAAAGATCTCTGGAATGTGTTCTACGAGAAGTTCCAAGTATTTGATCATATCTAAGTGCAAGTTGCTACAATCCAACATTGAACATCCAATGGGCAGATGTGGCGTTTCATTACTTTATCAATTGTAAAAAACGACACTTCTCTTTATAAAAAATATATCGTTGAATTCTATCTTGAATTTTCATACGTCTTCACTACTGGGCACGAACCATGTGTTTTCGTTCCTTTAACAGAAAAAAATATCATTATAACAAAATAAAATTTCAATTTTAATAAAAAAATTTCATGTTTTTTGATAATTATTAAAAAAATGAAATCAATTTTTTCTGATTTTTCTCTATGATTTTGAAATTTTTCGTGAAACAATATTTTGGTTATTAACATGCCTGGGCAAAATGTACTTCACAAAAATTTTTAAAGACACGAATTGGATTAATTTATAACATAAAAAAAATTTAATTATAAATTTTTTTAAATCACAAAACAAACTATTACTTTTCAATCAACATTAAAAAAACCATGACAAAAAAAAAAATAATAATAATACTTAACACATTTTCAATTGAAATCATAATGCAGTGGTACATTTAAAATAAAATAACAGATGCAAAAACACAATAAAGTCATAAAGCACTCTAACTTTGTACATAAAAAATTGTAAGTTCTACATTAAAATAATTTTGTGTTCAATCAAATATCATAAGCAATCTAGTCAAATATCATAAGCAATCTTTTCATGTTATTGGTTAGAAATTTATTTCTTATTGAAAAACTGTTTTAAATTAAAAAATATTTATTATCAAAAGTAAAATTTTTTACAAATATGTTTATAATTTGATTGATAAAGTTGTTTGAATAAATAATTTTAAATTATCATTATTTGCATAATTATAAATTTTGTATGAATATAATTTTTTTCAAACTTTAAACTTGAGATAAAATTTCAGTGTAGTCCATACATTGTCAATAATAGGGACAATATCAAACATACTAATGCAACATCAAACCCAATGCTCAAATTTGGAAATTATAACTTAAGCAATCTACAGAGTACGCACCTTTTAAAACAGGCCAGACTTACTGCTTCATTCTTCGGTCATACCCAATGATCCAAATTTATTTAACATTAGATCTATTTTGAATTTAAAAGCCATTGCTTCAAAAATTCTCAAAATAATAATTGAAATAATCAAACAACAAATATGATAACAAGTCATACATCTAGTATAAGAATAAAATATTTGTATTGTAACTGTGTCAAACACAAATGCGTGCAAAAAAATAAAAATTTTAGCATATAGTTATCATCTGAAGGCTCATAAAGTTTGTACCATTAACATATCTATTTGATTTGAATTTTATTAAGGGTAGACTACACTGAAAAAAACTCATAGTTAAAGAAATTTTTTTTGTAATTTTATTGATGATACATTATTTTTGTTTTTATAATTTTTTAAATGAAATTAAAGATTTCAAAATAATTCTTTTATTGACAAATTTATTTTCTGCTCATAAAAAAAACTCGTTAAAAATATTAAAAGCAGTTTTTAATAGATTATATGAAACCATAAGTCCCATGAATTTTTGTTTGTTCAAACACCAAGTGTATAAAAGAGGTTATTATTAAGTTATCAATTGTTAGTTTGTGTTAAAATTAAAAATTCCTTTCCTCTGTTAAAAATAATGAAAGGGACAGTCTTATTAAAAATGCTTCAACGATGCACAAAGATTACTGAAAAATCCTACTAGAACCTGATTTAATAAATACCTACCAATGTGTACTATAATTAAATTTATATTTTTCAAAAGTTAAAAAACCCAGTAAATAATAAAAAAAAAATTTTTTATATTAAATCTATTAAATAACTCAGTGTAGTTCACCCTTAAGAATACAGACAGATATAAAAAAAAAAAAATTTTGTAAAATACAGTTCTATGTTTTTTTATTAACAATCAAAGTTTTACAAATTTTACTATCTATATTCTTAATTATACTATTTATTTTATTAGACTGGTCGAAGTCTTTTTTTTTTGTTTCATTATCACACAATCATATTTACAATCATGCTTAAGACATAAGGCATTTCAAATGCACTTATGAAATAAATTTTCACGACGTATATTTATTAATTAATAATTGATCCAGTTCAAGGCTTTATTCAATTATCTTTTCTTATTTATGTAAAATTTAAAAATAAAATTATATGAACAGTAAAATTTATTAAAAGGGCACATTCATAGAACGCATACAAAGTTTTTCTAATTGCAGTAACAGAATGATATTTAGTACTTTAAATTGTAGACCACGAAAAAAAAAAAAAAAAAAAAAAACTACGAAAAAATGTACTAGCTACAAGAGATTATAAACTATATACAAAAGTTCAAATAAGCACATTATTAAAAAAAAAAAAAAAAAAAAAAAACAAGTATCACTGTAACTAGCTACTTACTTCAATCATTACTAATCACATAAAAAAATGTTTAATATACAATTTAATTGACATGAGATTTTTATTTAATGACATTACAAGTCTTATGCATGGTTACAAAACATTTTTGATTTAATATTAATAAAAGATTTTTCAAGAAAAAACGTTTGCACTGATTAATTTTTTGAATACCATAAGTATATTCAAAAGTATTGAAAATAAAAAATTTAATAAAAAATTATGTTCTATAAAAAAAAAAAAATAAAATAAAACTTGTTGATTGTAATGACTGAAGGTTTGCCTCAAAACAGTATACAGTTAAAGCATAATTGCAAAAAATCTAGCTGCTTATTTTAAATCATACAACAATTATAATAAAACTCTATTTTTTCTTCATTGGTATACTTTCATTAAAATACCATCATCACATTTACTCGGCAAGGAAAATATTAATTCGGAAGACTTTCTTTAAGCTACTTAATAGGAAAAAAACGATTCTTTCTTAATAGTTTAATTTTAAACATAAAAAAAAATTTTGTCATAAAGTAAAAACAAAGAGAAAAAATCTGTCATCAAAATCTATAAAAAATTTACAAAGTTACTACCTTAAGTATATTAAATGCCTTTTATGCAAAATATATTTTACAGAAAATTTTTTTCCCTTCATTTTGCTTACGACTTTAAATTTTGATTTTCAACCAAATCTGAATCGCAGCTAGTTTTACTCTACTGCAATGATTTTCTCACATTTTTTAAGTATTATATATTATTTTAATAAACGAAAATGAAAAGTTAAATTTAAATTAAAATTTTAAATACTTGCAAATAATAAAAATATTTAAAAAACATGAGAAAATTTAAATTACAAGCTCGAAATTTTTAGTTTTACTAAAATCACAAGGTTTTTCAAACTTTTATATTATTTTTAACTATTTGTCAAACTGAAGTAGGTCTGAGTCACATGTATGACTTCAACTTTGTTTGTAAGCCAAAGTAAGAAAACTATTTGTTTTTAAAAGATCAATTATAAAAGAAATGTTTAAGTAGATCACTATTTTAATAAGTCTGGAAAAATCAAATTCTATTTTTCATGCAATATGACTATTTAAAATATGTACATATAAATTTTTCAATTGTATTACTAATTATTGAAAGATTATCATTATTATCATTATTTTTTAATAATTTTTTTCAATAGTAGTTTTGAGTTTTGACTATATTTTATGTTAAGCACTGAAACATCTACAGAATCTGATATGTACACATGGTATGTACTTCTAAAATATTTGTCTTTAATCAGTAAAAAATAGTAATTCTGTTGTAAAAATAAATATTGATTATTCAGGCTATTCTAATCAAATTTTTTCAAAATAATTAATACTGCAAACGTGTTGAAAAAAAAAAAAAAAAATTTGTATGCATGCAAAATATTAAGATTTTCAAAAAAACATCAAATTTTTGAGTGTAAGTAAAAATTATTGTCAAGAAGGTAATGATTCTTAACTTTTACAAAATTATAAATTATGTTCTCTGTAATTTAAAAATCGATTTCTTATGAGAGTAGCAAAAATCAAAAATTCAGTTTGAACTCTAGACATTCTGTTCGATTGAGTTAAAAAAAATTTAAGTTTTCTTACTTTGACAAAGACGGCATACCGAATACTGCGAGCGACAAAGACACAATATTCAAAAGAGTTAAACTTAATCTTAAAAAAGAAAAAAAGAATAAGAAATGAATACGCGGGGTAAGAAAAAGAGGGCACGGGGGTGGGTAAGAACGTCCTACGAAGTTGTGGAAGAAGGGTGAATCCCTAAAACGTGAAAAATCTTGTTTTTAATGCCAGGTCTGTTAGGACTAGCATCGTGTTGGCCCGTCTGTCCTTCGTGCATGAGGGCTCGCTGTACCAATGGCATCTTTTCGTCGTAGATCGGATTGAGTGAGTGTCGTGAATCGTGAGGTCCCGAATTTGATCGCAGAACGGGAACCCGGACAACGAAACGAAGAAACAAAAAAAGAAAGAAGAAAAAAAGGATAGTTGACGAACTAATGGGATTATTATATTCTATAGGGTGACTTGATAAATATTAAAAAATAATAATAATAATAATTGTGTGTGTGTGTGTGTGAAAAAATTATGTACTTTTTACGGTACTACATGCATGCGGTGCGATGTAAATATATAAATATATAAACTATGTATGTACTAATAACGATCAAATGACTGTACTGACATCAAATTAATAAAATAGTAATAAATAAGTTAAAGTTAAAGTTATTTAAATACTTTGTACATTTACAAGGGAGAGGGTGCGATTTGTGTTATAAAACACCCAAAGTGTGTTACAGCTTGTTAAAAAAAGCTTACCTCGTCTGGCTGCTCCAGTTCACTGTTGTTCAAGCTCGTTCTCGAACCGCGTCGATTCGAACCTTTCTCGTCGCCCAAAATTTGCGCAACCTTTGGCTGTTTCACCAAGTCCAGAGCCTGAAAGTAAGGATGACTTATTAATTATCAAATCTAAGTTTTCAGGATACAGACGAGTGAAATAAATATGCCATGCCTCGAAGTCGCTTATATAAATATGCGCATGCTTCTAACAAAATGAAAAAAAAAACACTGAGAGAACTAGAAGTTTAATTGAAAATGATTTTAATAAAATTGGTAATGAAAAATTTTTAGACTTAATTTAAACAAAAATGATCTTTATAAAGCTATAAAAAAAACAAAAAAATTCTAATAATAACTAGACACTTATTACCCCCAGATTTTAGTTGTTTATTTAAAAAAAATTTTTTTTTTTTTTTTTTTTTATACTCTCAGTGTAATACTTGCAAAAATTTTTTGCTAAAAATTTTTTTTTTTTAATTAACATAAAATATTTTCTTATCATTAACAAACTATATAAATGCAATATTAAAAAAATAAATCTACTTTAAACTGTAATGTTGATGGATGGCTTAAACCAGAGCTCAATACAACATTTTAAATCTTGTTTTTCAAATTTTCAAAAAAGATAAACGTGGATATAAAAAATTTAAAGTAGATTCTATAAAAAAATTATAAAGTGTTACAACAAATAAGCATGCTGATGCTAACCTCTACAAAATTAAAATATCTTTTTTTTGTAAAACATTTATATGAACTAAAAATGATCAGCAATTTACAGAAATTGATAATAAGTTTGCAAAGTTTAATATTTTGGTATGATTTAAACTAAAAAATGAAGCAAAATAAATCGATTCACGAAATATTAATTTTTAAAAATATTTTACGTGAATAAATATGTGAATGCAACAGCAAAAACAATTTACATTCTAAATAATACAAACGAATATGAATTTCACTTCTGCAATCCTTACTTATATTTTTCAATAAAAATGAATATTAAATTTTACCTTTAAAATTTAAAAAATTTTACTATTAAATATATTTTGATGATTTCTCAGCACTGTGTTTAAAATAATTAAAGAATCGGTACAACAAACAAAAATTTAAAATAAATTTGAACTGAACAATGGAAAAGAAACTAGATAAAATAATAAATTTGAAAATAAAAAAATCAAATGAAAAAAAAAAAAGTTTTTTTCGAGGTTTTTTTTTAAAGATAAAAACTAAATAATACTTTCACAAAAATAAAATAATTAAGGTTTTGTGAAGTGACAAAAACTGTTGTAATCTTTTACTTTTGATTCAAATATCATAATCTTTATTGTTATTTTGCATGATTTCGTTGTAACAAACATTTTTTCTTACACAATATTTATATTGACATAGTTTGTTTCAAACATAATAATTTCAACTCTCAATATGGTCATTTTTTTTGTTTTTTTGTCTGGATAGGTACGCAGGCCTTATTGCTACATACATATATAAATTCTTGCAATCGAGTGGCGATATGAAATTACAAAATATACAAAAATCGAGCAGTCTCGAACTTGTAACACTGAAAAAATAATAGTTCGAAGCATTCTAAAACGATGTGATAACCTTTTCGGACCGTCATAATCAATGGGTTTCATATCGTCGCAAAAGTCCGAATAGATTTAGTGTGTGATGATGACTTTTAGAACGAATTACATGGAGCACACATTCTGCATTTTCACGTTCGGCTTGTCACTTACCTGCTGAACGAGCTGCTTGGAAAAACAAAAATCGAAGCATTTTTTTGTTAGCAGACATTCGTGTAAGCGCGGATGAAAAAAATTTTCATGAATTTAATGTTATGAAATTTTCAAATAGTCTAAATTGAATTTAAAACATTTTTAAACTTCTTTTCTTTTCAAGGTTATGTACGCTAATTTTGTAACTAAAAAACAGACTCTACCTCTCTTCGTGATCGAATCGCGCAATCCTCCAAAGTTTCAGCCGCTTCGTATTTACCCTGCCTTCGATAAAGAGCACCGAGATTTTTAAGAGTCGTAGTGACAGTAGGCGAGTCGACTTTAGCCGCTTTGTGCCAACCACCATATTCTCCGTAAGGAGCATTTTCTTTATTTCTGTTTTTATTCTCCTCTCGCTCTTCTGCCACCTGTTTTTTTAAATTTAAATTAATTATATTTTTAATTTTTAGTGGCAAACATTTCATAAACTATTTTTTCAAAAGTTTTTTTTTTCTATTTCAATGAAAAATGAACATTAATACTTTTGAAATCATAAATTTGAGATGGTGATAGCTTTTTCGGCGAAAGATTATTCGTAACACTCGAATAAAAAAATTTAATGACTACTTATTTTACTGTTCTTAAAACAATTTTGTCATAAATTATTTGTATTTTTTGTTTGTTTGTTTTTGTTTTGTTTTATTTGTTTGTGTTTTGTTTTTTTTTTGTTTTTTTTTTTACCGTTTCAGTCAATTTGTATAACTTTGAAAAACATAAAAATTTTATCAATTTAATATTTTTTATAGTACTCCAAATGATTAATCAATAATTGGTACAAAGGTGCTAAGAAATATTTAAAAAAAAATCTTATACTGAATTAAATTACACTTTGAAGCGTTTTAATTTAGCTTTATATTATCAGGTAAAAATTTTCAGTAGCTTTCAAAGAAAACTATTTATTAAAAAATAAATTTTTTTTTTAATTTTTAAATATTTATGCTTCGATTTTATTAATCACATTATGGTCTGAAGAAAAATGAAAATTTTGCTTGAACCACCACCATTTAAAAAAAATGAACGTAAGCAAAATGATGTGTATGAATGTAATAAAATACAAACTACACACTGATGAACTGAATTCTAAATAATACAGAAAGATGACCATTTTTATTAATTTGTTTTATGCTCAATTTAAAATCAGGATATTATGAAACGATATCGCCCATAAATAAAAAAAGTAAAAATTTAATTTAATGCTCACCTGCCAAATTGGTTTATTGTCACCATCAATAGCACCGAATTCCTTTTCGTGAGCCCTAGTTAAAACTTGTTTATAGAGGACTTCCGCATCCTTGTACTTGCCCTGTTTGAGGTAGCACGAGGCAAGATTATTTTTTGTCTTGGCGACATTAGGATCGTCAGGACCAAGTTTTGCCTCATAAATTTCTAGTGCTCTCTGGTAGTAGCGTTCAACTTCTTCGTACTTTCCTTGGTTCTGACAAAGAAGAGCAAGATTGTTCAACTGTTTCGCGACATCAGGGTGATCTCGGCCAAGAACTTTTTCTCTAATTTCTAGAGCTCGCTTACACAGGGGTTCGGCTTCCTTGTATTTGCCTAAAATAAATTAAATTTATAATAAAACGAATAAAGTCGCACGACACGAATTTAGATCAATGATTTTACCTCGCTTGCCGTAGAGCACCGCGAGATTGTTGAGCGTGGCGGCAACAGCCGGATGATTTTCGCCGAGGGTCTTTTCCCTGATAGCCAAGGCATCGTTTAACAAATTTGCCGCTTCTTTGTACTTGTTTTGGTCCCGGTAGACCAAGGCGAGGATGTTGAGCATCGTGGCAACGTCGGGGTGATCGTGTCCCGACGTCTTCTCAAGATCCTCTAGGGCCTGTTTACACAAGGGTACCGCGACTTCGTAGCGGCCCTGGCTAGCATACTGAATAACCAAATTGTGAAGAGTGCGGAGACGTGCTGGTATCTCGTAGCCGGCGGTCACCTGCTGCGCGAATTGGGACGGAGGGGTCGGAGACATTGCTGAAAATATGTATAATTATTAGATAAATTTTTTAAAACTAGGTTTCATACAATTCAAGTGTCAGTGTGCGAATGCCTTGTAAAAATTTTTTTGTTTTTTTTTTTTCTCTTCGGTATTTTAGAGCAGTTCTGAAAACTTTAATCGATCAGGCTGTATGAATCTCGAATATTTAACCTGAAGATTAACTTAATTAGGTTTTTAAATTATGTTTATTTAAATTATTCTTTGATTTAATACAATAAATTTTTCTGCAATACCTTGATGAAATTTAAATATCGTTAAAAACTGAGAAAAAATGAGTCGTCGATTAAAGTAGCTAAACGTTTGTAATTTGGAAAATTATTTTAGACAAAATTTAGATTCTAAAATTTTTTTTAACTGCTCAGTTGTAATTGTGGTGACTTAAAGATTGATGGTCTGTTTTATACATCCTGTCATCCGACAATCAATAAAATTAATATAAAAAATATTGTTTTCTATGATGTTAACAAAATTAGCTATGTATAAATTGAAAAACTTTAATTTATAATTGTCAAATGTTTGCGTTTCAGTATTCAACTTACAATTTACTTGGTTTATCAATTACTATTTTTACTTCATCAAACTTTAACATTGATTAAGCTTATAAACACCAATAAAAATATTTGTATATTTAAAAAGCACATTTATAAAAAAAAAAATATGCATGTACTGAATTATAAATAAAAATATGATTAATCATGCTACTCCACTTCAATATACTGTGAGGTTTATGGTATAAGTCGAGTATAAGCACCCTTATTTTTAAGTATTGATTTAAAAAAAATTGCATATTTGTGTGATTAAAAAATCCACCAGAACCTTAAACATCTTCATACATCAAAAAACTACAATGTGCCACTACTGGAAGAAGGTTGTGCTTGGGTTTAAAAAAAAAGATAAAAATAATAATAATAATAAAATAATAAAAATTCCCATAAAGCATTCACCAAGGACTCTTTGAAGACAAAAAGAGGGAGTCCGACTACATACACTTACTGTTTCTCTCCTCGGCATCGTCGTCTGGGAACAGATCCACAACAGGGTCATCCTTAGGTCGGTCCTTGGCGTTTTCGTCTTCCGCCGGTGGATCCGGATCGTACTGTCTCATACTGTCCATAAATTCTAAATGCCTCTTCTCCTCTTCCAATTGTGCAACCTGTGAAAAAAATTCATTCGTCAAGTATATTTTTCTTGAGCTTTAAATAGAATAGAACTAAGAGTAATTTCTTTGCAAAAATTATTTTGATTTTTGATGTCTCGAAAAGTAGGCTAAAATTTTAAAATTTGATCATATTCATTAAATAATGTTTGTTTCTGTTACTTTTATTATTCTCAAATGAAAACTAGAAAACAACAAACCGCTTGTTCGCTGGCCTGAAGCTTCTGCTGGGTACCGGCGAGTTCGTCCCTGAGCCAGGCGTTTTCCTGACACAGCCTCCTGACCTGAGTTCTGAGCTTCTGTTTCTCAGCCTCGACGTTCTGTAGGTGGCTGGCCAAGGCGAGCATGACCTGGGCCTCGCCGAGCCCAAGCTCGATCATCTCGATGTTCTTGGAGATGAGGTCGGCCTTGTCGCGCGCGGCCGGGGCGTCCTGCGACTGCAGCCCGTTCAGGAGTCCCGTGTGCTCTACCCTCAGGGCCTCCAGACCCTGGGCTATCGTCCTCGCCCCGGCCACGATCTCCTCCTGCGTCATGGCCGTCATTCTACCGATGTGCTCGATTTTTTTGCTGAAATATCATAAAATTCACTCGATTAGTTTACGTAAAAATATTCAAATTTTTTTTATTCAATCACTAATTATGAATCTGGATTAAATTTGATTTTGCAAAACTATATAAAATGGAGATAAAGTATCGACAGGACGACGTACTGTGTAAGCGCGCAATCGATATCACATGCATACCCGCACGTATAAACAAATGACCCTTTAAAACACAGCCGAACGATCGATCCGCGACACCCACACGCGTATCCCACTCGCGCTGTAATCAAATGACTCATCCGCCAAACAATCGGCGAAACTCGGTAAAGAAGAAGTGATACTGTTTAGCCAACTTTCTACGATTAATCTCGTTTGGACGCATTTGAAAGAGACTTTTATCTCAAAAGCACACACACTCACGGGTTTTTAAAATTTCACAGTAATCCATGTAAGGCACTCGCGAACGTCACCCCTGCACCGAGAGACGGCATTCACAAAGGAGGGATCTCAGGTGCAGGGAGAAAGAGTTACAAAAGAAGAAAGGGAGGTGGGAGATGAAAGAGGCCTTAAGTCGGCCGAGTCTAGACACTAAAAGACCCCCCGACGATAAAGTTTCTTCACTCACCCGGACTCTCGTTCATTCGAGGACGATAATTAGCAGAAAGTTACGCGTGTATTATTGTTATGTGTGTACGATGACTACTGCCGCGGTCTCCGAGTATCGATAAAGCCGCGTCTGCGCTCTGACGAAGCCGCACACGTGTGTGGAAATTTTAAATCGCGGAGAGCTGCGAATCGATTCTCAGGGGGGGACCAACGAACTCTTTCAATTATTTTGATGATTTTCCGAGAGATAAAAACCTTTTTTATATGATGGATGGTTGGTATGCGCTAGACCTTTTTCAAAGCGATGATCTTTTACAGGTGAACGGTCTATTGTTCTGGACGAATAACTATAGCTTTTTTTTTTAAATAACTTTTTTGAAACCAATGTTTTGTGTAGGAAAAAAAAAAATTTTCCGGGTAGTCTTTATTGATTTTTACTAAGCTTTACTAGCAAACTGTAAATGCTCAATTAATTATTATTATATGTATAGCGTATCTTAAATGATTGATACAATGTTTTCCAAAAAAAAAAAACCGTAATAATCGATACAACCAATGTTATTGTAAATTTTTTTTTTTTTTTTTTTTTGTATATAAATCAAATATTCAAAAATAAGCACTGAAAAGTCCTTCTAGATAAATCTTTTAATTAAATGGTAATTTATTGATTCAGATTGGTAAACATTCTACTTTTTCACTTAGAAAAGTGTAATTTTCCTCTACTTATGAAGATAACAGTAAATTTTTTAAAACTTCCCCCATTTTTTTTACTTTTAAATCTGCGGATGTAAACTTCGTTCAGCTTTCCAGTTTAAAAATGTGTGGCAAACTAGAGAAATTTATTACAAACGAATGGACGAAAGCTCTCGACTGGACCAGTCTTGCCAAAGTGGGGTATGCTCGCGTAATAAAACCGTTGATTTTATTATGTTGTCGGTTTGTTTTATCTAGCAACCGTGGTTTCTCCAACTTCGGATATCTCGCTTTTCTGCATAAATTTTCACACCGCGAAATAAAAATAGCTATGACTTGTGTCAAGAGAGAAAAAAAAAAATAACAAACAAAAGTCAGCAACTTTTGTGCGGAATCACGCGCAACTCGAGACCTCGCGCTGAAGTTTAATTTTTCAAACCAACCAAACTATAAAAAAAAATTTCACAAAATTATTACAGTTCAAAACTTCCTCTTCCAAAGATTCTAAAAACTACCTGGAGGTTGTCCGTCCACTTGTTCACTACGGCCGGATTACATCGCGTAAACAATATTCGCGAAGGAGAGTATCGCGGTTCCTTGATATTAAAAAAAATCGCGTCGAGTGTCGAGCGATCGCGCGCGAGACTGAAGCGCGCTCTTGACCTCGACGGCGCGCCGGCTTCGCGCGGGGATACAAGGACAAAGGATCTCCTCCTTCCTCCAAAGTCAGCTCCTTTCCTTTTTTCGATCATGCAGCGTGGAAGTAGAGCCTCCTGCCTGCTTTCCGCAATTATCGCACGCAAAGCAGGATCGAACTACACGCGATCTCGCGAGAAGTTCACGGTGGAATATGAACTCGAAGGGTCGTACGGGAGTATTGATTCGGAGATAAAAATTAATTATTCAAGACTTGAATTTTTTACTTCGAGAGTAACTTCAAAGTTTGATGAGCGTATTGAAAATTCTTGAGTGTGTGTCGCGAGCTTGTTTGAGGAGTACTGCAGCGTCTATTTTTAAAATAGGTATTCTGCCGCACGGATTTTCGAGAGGTCTTGAAGTTAAGGGCCGATCTGCATTGTTTGAAATGTCATTCATCATAATAAAATAAGTTTACGAATCGAGTATAAACAAGGAGAAATAGAGAATAAAAAATTGATTGAAGCATTAGAAATATTAAAAAGCGAGGTCATGGATTTTTCGATGAGGATAATACTATCACTGAATGAGTTTTTTTATTAAGGGAAAAAAGATAAAACCAGGCGATTGATTTTTCTTCGAGTAATAATACTCATATTTCAGTCGAGACACAAAGAAACCGCATGAATCCCTACTACGCCCAGACAATAAAACTATAAGACAAAATTAAATTAAATAATAATTTTTTTTTTAAAGATAAAAGCCAGGAAAAAATTTGATAAGTAAAAAAAAAAATAAAAAAAAAATAATAATAACAGCAACGGAAGTGGAGGTGCAGTTGTCAGCGAGATTAAAAATTACATAAGTTTCGTCGGTACTTGAGTTAATGACATTTCGTCGCAGTAATTTCAAGGCTATTTTAAACCAAGTTCAAGCCGGTATGCTTCACAACAATAATGTGATTTTTTCATTCTTACAAAAACTTTAAAAATTTTAAAAAACAACATCGACCACGTAAATAGTAATTTTACGCTGTTTCAATATTGCAGGACTTATCGACAAACGCACGAATCAATAAGTCGTCCGCACTAACAAAGCTCCGGAATCGACAAAGCAATTAACTTTTGAAATAAAGTTCCTCTGTATTTTTCAAGAGTTTAATAAAATTAAAAGCATCCTGGCCAATAAAAAAAAAAAAACGAAGTAATAGCCTCGGCGATAACCCGTTATTTTTCTATTTCGTTCGCGCGCACACACACATACGAAGCTCGATTTCTCCCGGTAATTAGTAACGAGAGCGCCACCGAACCGCGGAAGTATATTGCGACTCCAGGCTATTGCATTCAATTTTCAATAGTCCGACGATTCTTATTTTGCGGTGTGCGGGCTTTATTGTCGGCACCGTGCTGATTCATCGCGATGAAAATTGTGTTTTGAGAAATGAGCTTATTTCCCGATCAATTTAAAATTTTATCAAGAATGAAAATAATAAAAATGAAGTTTACCCAGAATTCATGTTATTTGTCAATTTTAGCGTGATTTAAATGCAGAAATCATGAACATTTTTTTTTTTAAACACTGTATTTTCAGGTCTATAAAATAATTTTAATTTTTATGACAGTAATAGATTTTATAATCTTCCGATTATACATGACAAAAATATAGTTAATGTGAGTTTAGAATAGAACGATTTAACTATTTTTATAAATTTTTAATTAATTCAAAACAAAAGTCTATTTACTAACTTTCTAGAAGATAATAATAATTGTATATTCAATCGACCCCTTCTAAAAACCAACTAACCTTTTTTCAAAAACTCTTTGCGAAAGAACTCATGAAAATTTCATTTCAATCTTGGAAAAGAAAAATTTGCATCGCCGCCTCGGGCAGACGAATGCTTTCACGTTCAGCCCCGAAAAGAGCAAACAGAGAAGCCCTGACGAGCAGTCAATAGAACTTGAGTTTTTCCCCCGAAAAAAGAAGCTTCGGTAACCATCGAAAAACGCAATAAACAAGTTTGACCGAGCTTGCGAGCGAGATAAGTCGGTATCAGCTCAAGCACCACCAACGTGAACGGATTAAAACCGGGTGGGTGCCCGAATAAATGAGATGTTTTCAATCGCGGAATTGAAATTTACGACGCGAGTGCCCATGCGATCAAATTTTTAAATTAGATTACGACCGAGTGGCGTGCGGACAGGACGCACTATCGTTACTCTTATTTTTCATTCAAATGGATTTGAGAATCGCGCCATGAAACGAGAGGGATTAATATCCAGACGTCCTTATCGATCAAATAGCGAGCTCATGCACGCAGGATTGTTATCAACCGGGAGGTAAACAATTCGCGTGACGTCATCGTCAGGGGGCATCCCCAAAAGTGCTGACATAACTGCAGTGTCACCGAAGTTAATCTGTTCTACTCACATTCTGTAGGCATTCAGAGTCTTTGACATATCTGTCCTGCCCATTGGTGTGTGTTTGTCAGAAATCGAAGGAGTAAATATGTTTCACGGTTGTATTTTCACTTTCCACAAACTACAGTCGCCCCCCGCGAGCGGAAAATCGGGTATCGACCGGAGCCCAGCGTCGTCTCTCGGGGGTGCGCTACTACTAGGGGGAGCGACGCCGACGACGAGCTGGTCTGGCATCCAACCACCCCTCGAGTTTGCGCACTGGGTAGCGAGGGTGGAACGCGATGGAGATTTTATTCTTTTTTGCCGGGGGTTGGACGCGGAATTTCGGCGTGTAGGCTCTCGCTTTCGTTTGATCGAAGTTCGATTTTGTTTTGGAATTTTCAGGTGGGTATCGAGATGGATTTACAAATCCTACTAGTGAGGGCACTGGAATTTAATTTTTTTTACGTTTTAGTTTTGTTGAAAGAAATAACTTTATGGAATTTTTTTTTAACGTTTATCAAAAATTCAAATAGTTTTGTCTTACAATAAATTTGGGTAAACTATACTTTCAACAGAGTTATACTTCAAATAATATTGATGATTACAAAGTCAAAGACATGTACAACAAAAAATTATTTTCGATCGTATCAAACAATCAGGAAAACTTGACTTTAAGTATAGAATTTGAAATTTTTATATTTAATTTTTCACCATTATCAATAAATCTACAATTATATCTTCTAAGTATCTTTTAAATTGAATAAAATCCTTGAATTAATTTCAAGCCAAGACAAGGACTTTAAATCACGTTCTTGGATGAGTTAATCGAGTATAAACAGTGTCAAAGTTACCCGACGAGCAAGCTAATGAAGCTCGGAGAGCGAAAACACATCACGCCCTTATCGGGGGGAGGAAACTCGAGTAGAGTCTGACGTGGCGAAATTTTTTTTCTCGAGGACTGCTTCGAGAGTGTTGACAGCTTGGGAAAGCCTTGCGCTAATTGAATATCATTACGCTATACATCAAATCAAGTTCGTCGACCCAATTAATCGGCAAAATCTGATCTTCCTTGAATTTTGGTACAAATCTTTGGTCTTTTAATAAAAATTTCAGTGCCCATCAAAGTATAACTTAATCAGCTGGGTCTTCCTCGAGTGATAATGAATTTAACTCAACGCACCAATAAAAAGCCAAGATTCCCCCTTCTAAAAAATTTACGCCGAGCCGTAAATGTTGACCGAACGTGAGTGCCTAACCTACATAGCCACCAGCCTCATTTTCTCCGTTCAAACAACCATTTTTTTTCTTTTTCAAAAGGGACGTTCTTAGTACCTTGGGTTCGCAAATTTACAAGAGTCTTGATTATTACTGAAATAATGGCTCGTTGTATTCAAAACCAGTAAGGATCCGCGCGAGGTCGTCTGGACCCGGCGCGCGCGGTGCGTGATGATGATTCATCCCATTGCGCGTCACGAAAGCAAAGAGCTGATTACAGCTTCGGAGGTAATTATCTCTCTTTATTTCCCATCCTGATTTACTTTGAGTTTCTTTTTTCTTTTTTTAACGTTTCCTCTTTTTTTTTCGCAGATGCGTGTGATTTCGAATGATGATGGGCGAGTAATTTTTTTAAAACCAAGTTGTCAACATTGTAAAAACTTAATGGAGCTTGAGTTGGAATAATTTTCATTCAAAATGAGAACAAGAAAAAGTGATCTCAATATTGGGTAGTTTTTGAATAGCAAATGAAGTTAAATGAAATGTTCAAGAAGATGACTCATGTAATTAAGAGTATTTACAATTTTCTTCGAGGCAGATTTGAAAAAAACTTGATTGATGAGACTTGATAAAAAAGTCGAGGATCGTAAAACGAGACCTAGAAACGAAGCTGTCGGTGATCATCCTCCTTGATGCGTTTGCCGCAGTGTTATGACTACGCAGTTGGGTAAGTTGTGTGCTGTACGTGGAATGTCGATCTGACATTCGCCATGGGGAACTTGATGCGGCAAACCAAGCCATTTTTGCTTCTTCGCGACACGACCGAGACCGATTCATCTAAAAATAAAATTCCCCCGCGAGTCCTTAGCTGATTTACAAACGCATCGTGGTGTATTTTGGAATAAAGGTGTAAACATTTTTTTTTGATAATTATACGTATGAGTTTTGAAAAGATCTCCTTCATTAATGAATTACTTTAATATGTCGTCTTCCAATGTACTAAGAAAAAAAGTAAAATAATGCCTTTGGGCTTTACTACGATTTGTTGCTGACAAAAATTGATAAATAGGAAATAGAGTAGCATTGGATATAAAGACAGAAGGAGGTCAGTGTGCGAACTCGCCTGCACCTTGCAGGTGCACCGCACGTCGAATCCCATTGGCCGACATTGCATCACACAATATAACGGCTCGATCGGAAACAATCTATACAGTGATCCGAGCCGCCCGTTGAATCGCAATTACAAACGTAAAACAGTCGTCAATATTCTTGAGGTGCAAGATGCATACAAATCTTTCTTTTCACGTCAGCGATAACTTTGAACGGAAGGAAGATAAATGAAAACTGAAAAAACAGTTACAAGTCGGAATAAATGGAGCGAGACGGTCTTATGTCAAGGGCTGTTTTCAAATCATAATTTAAAGTAAAAATTTTTTTAGGTTTACAAAAATATATTTAACCATTTTTTTCAAATAACACTTGGTAGATACTAATCTAAAGATTCATTCTATTATTATTTTTTTTTAAATCAAATTGAACAAAAATTTTTGAATGAACAAAATAGAAAAACAAAAGGTTTTCACAAGTAAAATCAAACATGAAGTGTCATTTCTGTAAGCTATTCTATTCTAAATGTAAAACAAAAAAAAATTTGTCCTTATATTTTTCATAAACACAAATTATTAATAAAAACCAGTAGAACGTTTTTTTTTTTAGGGATAATCTTATCCCTAGCATCATTAAATCTTATTCGTACAAACTTGAATTAAGTACAGAAATGAAATTGCATTTTATTACTTCCTGAGCTCTTCTCTGATTTTCAGCGAAGCATAAATTTGCAACAGATATAAATCATTTTGAGAAACCTACTCTCATAAAAATTGATAATTTTAAAATGAGGTACCTATTCTGTAGTTAAATTTTAAAAAACAGCATAGAGCAAGGCAGAGAGATTATTTAAGATGTATCAAAAGTTTTACTCAGTTTAATAATTCCATGTGAACAAGTTATATTTTAAAAATAAATTTCAAAAACTAAGTTATAAGGTCAAACTTAAATCCAACAATGAATTTGAATTATTTATTTAGTTTATTTTGAGATAAAAAAGTGGTGTCTTGTATTTTTTTTTTTAACTATGGTACATTAATACAAATAATTACTAAACTGTTGAAAATTTAATTACTACTGAAAATTAGGAACACACACTGATAATTTAATGTAAACGTAAAATTTTGGAACCAACTGAAAAAAAACTGCTTATAACTTTTGAAAGACCATCTGCACCTCCTTTGAAGATTACAAGCACACCTGACTCGGTTCATCTACCTAACACCTGGAGGCTCTAGCAGACAGAATGGTCATGGTCAGTGGTTTTCCGTCACGCCGTATCTTTTCCCTTTTTTTTTTTTTTTTTTTTTTTTCCCTCCCTCTCTCTCTCTCTCTCTCTCTCCTTCTGTCTATCTTTTTCTCTCTCGCACCCGTAAAACACGAATTAAAAGTGTAAATTTCCGGTCGCACCTGCCACCAAAGGCGTGGCTTCCCGGTGCATCATCATTGAGACCTCAGGTACCAGCGGACACAAGAGAAAGGATTAATAAGTAAAAGTAAAACATAGAAAAAAAAATGAACGACTTACTCTTGAGAATGGTCCATGCAGGGAAATCCTTCCTCCTAAGAGAGAGTACCTGCCTCCCTAAATTTCAGTGACTCATCACTCTGGGCTCTGAAAAAAAAGATAGAAAAAAACTGTTAGGGGAAAGTCATCAAATGTGTGTATGGGTACCGAGGTAACAGCGCACCTTCCTCGAAGACGCGAGGGGACTAACCTAACCTTGGTTAACACCGAGTGTGTTGGTGTGAGTGAGCGAACGAGCGCGAGTAACATAGATAAGGATGAAAAAACCGAAATATGGAGTGTCGACGAGGTGCGAAAGGTTCGTTCGCCCTAAAAAACATATGACGCGATTGAGGTTAGAAAACCTGGATCTGGTATCGCAGGAAATTATTAGCAGAGTTTATAAGCGGATAAAATGGAGGCGTGAAAGGCTATGCACCTTGCTTACTCGCTCGCCCACAACAAAGTTGCAACTTTTCCTCCTCCTCCTCCTCCCTTCCCTCTCTCTCTCGCTCACCTTGTGCTTCCTCGTATTCGAGCAACGTTAGGAATCGTCCTGAGGATGTTGTCGTTCACGAGGACGAGGCTCGTTCTCCGAGGTGTTGGGTGAAAACAAATTTATAGGGGTAAAACACCAAGTGAAGAAGCACTTTTCTTTAATCACACACGCACACACAGTATAAAGGCTGCAAGACGACTGACGGCTACACTACAATGCCTATATTTTTCAATACAGTGCGTGTATAGGAAAAACTCGCGGAGAGCGCGGAATATCGTGGAATACGGAGCGACCAACGGACAACTCGCGGACCGAGAAAGCGCAAGCGCGAGTTTTTTAAAAGCCGGAACGCCGCGTTGACGAATGCAATGTTGCTGCTGCAGCAGTCAAATGTATCAAGGAAAAAATTTATCTCATAACGTCTTAAATTTAAGTTAATTTTAATTCAATTCTACACAACCTTTAATTTTATATAATGAAATTCTTATAATAAAAAATGTTTTCTTTTAATTAAAGACATAGAAGCAAATAAAACGATTATCAAGCCTTGTTATTTCACCCATTATTAAAATTTCATAAAATATTATATGTATGTAGATACATGTGAAGAAATCACCTATACAGAAAAAAGAAAACTTCTTTTATATAATTTATATATATTTTTTTAACTAAAGTAATCTTTATTTATTTATCTTAACAGTAAGCGCCAATTATAATAAGAAGATTACGAATTATAATAGTTTAATTAAACTAAAAAAAAAAATTCATTTTTATTATAAGCAAAATGCAAAAAAAAATTTAATATAATAAATGATTATAAAACTCTAAAAATCAAATTTACTTTAAGCCGGTAAAAAATTTTGTTCTTCCCGCGTTCCCAGGGTTGAATACGATATTCCTTCGTGGGGACGGTGAGCTGTGTTCAGGGCGTACAATCGTACCAAGAAACAAACGGTCTATATATATTGAGCGGTTTATAGGCTATGAGTTTCGAACGTTATCGACATTGCAGATTCGTAAAGTTATTAAAAAAAAAAAAAAATTATTTATTCATTTTTATAAACTAAATAAGTCTTTAAGATTGGAAAAAAAATTAAAAAATAACTTCCGAGAAATAATAATTGATGATTAAGGGAATTATCCACCAAACATTAGAAATAAAATACCCTGAGCATCGAACTAAAAAAAAAAAAAAAAATTAGTAATCGTTTATCCCCAAGCCTTTAAACCCGAATACCCTGGGCGTCGAGTTGAATAAAAAAAACGAATTGTTTTTTTCAGAGGCTTTATACTAAAAAACCCAGGGCATAAGTAAAATTAAAAAAGTAATTCTTTATTTTTAAACAAAAAAGTTATGTGCGTAAGTTGATTAAAAAAAGTAATTGTTTATCCCCCAAGCTTTAAAACTCAAATACCCTGGGCGTCGATTTGAAAAAAGAAAGTAATTGTTTAACCCCGAAGCCTTTGAACCTGAATACCCTGGGAGTAGACTTGAATAAAAAAGCGAATTGTTCATCTCAGAAGGTTTATACTAAAAAACCTGGGCATGAGTTGAATAAAAGAATTTATTGTTTACACCCCAAGTATTTAAACCTAAATGCCCTGCTCGTAGAGTTGAATAAAAAAACGAAGTGTTCATCTCAGAGGCTGTATACTAAAATACCCAGGGCATGAGAAAAATTAAAAAAGTAATTGTTGTTTTTTTAAAGCTTTATACTAAAAAACCTGTGCGTAAGTTGATTAAAAAAAGTAATTGTTTATCTCCCAAGCTTTTAAACTTAAATACCCTGGGCGTAGATTTGAAAAAAGTAAGTAATTGTTTATACCCGAAGGCTTTAAACCTATCCTGGGCGTAGAGTTGAATGAAAAAACAAATTGTTTATCTCAGAGGCTTTATACTAAAATACCCAGGGCATGAAAAAAATGAAAAAACTAATAGTTTATTTTAAAAACTTTAAACTAGAAAATTCTGTGCATAAGTTGAATAAATGAACTAATTGATTATCCCCCAAGCCCATAAAGCTATAACCATGGGGGTTAAGATGAAAAAAAAAAATTATTTATCCCCAAAACATTCGACTAAAAAACCCTCGGCGACGGTTTGAATTAAAAATTAATTGTTTATCCTTCAAGCCTTCAAAACAAAACACCTTAGGTGTCGTAAAAAAAAAAAAAAGAAAGATTGTTTTTCCTCAAAGATTTCCATTAAAAACCATGGGCGTCGAGTTGATTAAAATAACCAACTGTTTATCTCCAATATTGATATTTGTGGGATAGCCGATAAGTTTTTTTGTTGAACTCAGGCGCCCAGTGTACTAAGGAGTTTACAGCTTGAGTGATAGCTGGTCAGTTTATTTATTAAACCCGGGCGCCCAGGGTTTTGTGGGTTTGGAGCTTGGGAGATAGCTGATCAGTTTTTTTGTTGAACTCGAACACTCAAGGTTTTGGGGGTTTAGAGCTTGGGGGATAGCTGATCAGTTTATTTATTGAACCTGGGCGCCCAGGGTATTTGGAGGATTTGGAGCTTGGGGGATAGCTGATCAGTTTTTTTGTTGAACTCGGGCGCCCAGGGTATTTGGGAGTTTGGAGCTTGGGGGATAGCTGATTAGTTTTTTTGTTGAACTCGGGCATGATGAGATTTCAAAATTTCGATATTTTTCTTGATTTTTCAGCTGTACATACAAGCTTGAAAAAAAAATAATTTTTTGACTTCATAAAATGCTATTATTTCATGAATATACTCCGCAATTTTCAACCACATACGAATATTTAATCCTTCGATTGAATTTCACCGTGGGTCCCTTAAATTTACGGAGATCTTGAAAAAAAAAAAAAAATACAATTATATATCGACAAATTTTCGTCGGTTTAGTTTTAGAAGGTTACAACTCGGCACGTTCGATTGAAAAGGTGGCAACTCAAAGTTTCAAATTGAAAAGGTGGAAACTTAAAGTTTCAAATTAAAAAGGTTGCAACTCAACATTTCATTTTTAAAAGGTGACAACTCAAAGCTAAAATAAAAATGAAGAGGTTAGTAAAGACACACAGTATAGCAGGCATCGCCTCCGACTTAGACATGACTAAAAAGTACTATCCCCCAAGCTTCAAGCCCACAATACCCTGGGCGCCCAAGTTCAATTTTTAAATAAACGAACAATCCCCCAAGCTTCAAGCCCACAATACCCTGGGCGTCCGAGTTCAATCATTAAATAAATTAATGATCCCCCAAGCTTCAAGCCCACAATACCCTGGGCTCCCAACTTCAATTTTAAATAAACGAACAATCCTCCAAGCTTCAAACCTACAATACACTGGGCACCTGAGTTCCAATTTTAAATAAATGAACAATCTCCGAAGCTTCAAACCCACAATACCCTGAACGTCTAAGTTAAATTTTTAAATAAATAAATGATCCCCCAAGCTTCAAACCCACAGTACCCTGGGCGTCCGAGTTCAATTTTTAAAGAAATAAATGATCCCCCAAGCTTCAAACCCACAGTACCCTGGGCGTCCGAGTTCAATTTTTAAAGAAATAAATGATCCCCCAAGCTTCAAACCAACAATACCCTGGGCACCCGAGTTCAATTTTCAAATAAATAAATGATCCCCCAAGCTTCAAGCCCACAATACCCTGGGCTCCCAACTTTAATTTTAAATAAACGAACAATCCTCCAAGCTTCAAACCCACAATACCCTGGGCACCCGAGTTCAAATTTTAAATAAATGAACAATCCTCCAAGCTTCAAACCCACAATACCCTGAGCGTCTAAGTTAAATTTTTAAATAAATAAATGATCCCCAAGCTTAAAATCCACAGTACCATGGGCGTCCGAGTTAAATTTTTAAATAAATAAATGATCTCCCAAGCTTCAAATCCACAGTACCCTGGGCGTCCGAGTTAAATTTTTAAATAAATAAATGATCCCCCAAGCTTCAAACCCACAATACCCTGGGCACCCAAGTTCAAATTTTAAATAAATGAACAATCCTCCAAGCTTCAAACCCACAATACCCTGTGCACCCAAGTTCAATTTTTAAATAAACGAACAATCCCCCGAGCTTTAAACCCACAATACCCTGGGCGTCCGAGTTAAATCTGTAAATGAATAAATGATCCCCCAAGCTTCAAACCCACAATACCCTGGCCGTCCAAGTTCAATCATTAAATAAATGAATGATCCCCCAAGCATCAAACCCACAGTACCCTGGGCCTCCAAGTTCAATCATTAAATAAATAAATGATCCCCCAAGCTTCAAACCCACAATACCCTGGGCGCCCAACTTCAATTTTTAAATAAACGAACAATCCTCCAAGCTTCAAACCCACAATACCCTGTGCACCCGAGTTCAAATTTTAAATAAATGAACAATCCTCCAAGCTTCAAACCCACAATACCCTGAGCGTCTAAGTTAAATTTTTAAATAAATAAATGATCCCCCAAGATTCAAACCCACAATACCCTGTGCACCCAAGTTCAATTTTTAAATAAACGAACAATCCTCCAAGCTTCAAACCCACAATACCCTGTGCACCCGAGTTCAAATTTTAAATAAATGAACAATCCTCCAAGTTTCAAACCCACAATACCCTGAGCGTCTAAGTTAAATTTTTAAATAAATAAATGATCCCCCAAGCTTTAAACCCACAATACCCTGGGCGCCCAAGTTCAATTTTTAAATAAACGAACAATCCCCCAAGCTTCAAGCCCACAATACCCTGGGCGTCCGAGTTCAATCATTAAATAAATTAATGATCCCCCAAGCTTCAAGCCCACAATACCCTGGGCTCCCAACTTCAATTTTAAATAAACGAACAATCCTCCAAGCTTCAAACCTACAATACACTGGGCACCTGAGTTCCAATTTTAAATAAATGAACAATCTCCGAAGCTTCAAACCCACAATACCCTGAACGTCTAAGTTAAATTTTTAAATAAATAAATGATCCCCCAAGCTTCAAACCCACAGTACTCTGGGCGTCCGAGTTCAATTTTTAAAGAAATAAATGATCCCCCAAGCTTCAAACCCACAGTACCCTGGGCGTCCGAGTTCAATTTTTAAAGAAATAAATGATCCCCCAAGCTTCAAACCAACAATACCCTGGGCACCCGAGTTCAATTTTCAAATAAATAAATGATCCCCCAAGCTTCAAGCCCACAATACCCTGGGCTCCCAACTTTAATTTTAAATAAACGAACAATCCTCCAAGCTTCAAACCCACAATACCCTGGGCACCCGAGTTCAAATTTTTAAATAAATAAATGATCCCCAAGCTTAAAATCCACAGTACCATGGGCGTCCGAGTTAAATTTTTAAATAAATAAATGATCTCCCAAGCTTCAAATCCACAGTACCCTGGGCGTCCGAGTTAAATTTTTAAATAAATAAATGATCCCCCAAGCTTCAAACCCACAATACCCTGGGCACCCAAGTTCAAATTTTAAATAAATGAACAATCCTCCAAGCTTCAAACCCACAATACCCTGTGCACCCAAGTTCAATTTTTAAATAAACGAACAATCCCCCGAGCTTTAAACCCACAATACCCTGGGCGTCCGAGTTAAATCTGTAAATGAATAAATGATCCCCCAAGCTTCAAACCCACAATACCCTGGGCCTCCAAGTTCAATCATTAAATAAATAAATGATCCCCCAAGCTTCAAACCCACAATACCCTGGGCGCCCAACTTAAATTTTTAAATAAACGAACAATCCTCCAAGCTTCAAACCCACAATACCCTGTGCACCCGAGTTCAAATTTTAAATAAATGAACAATCCTCCAAGCTTCAAACCCACAATACCCTGAGCGTCTAAGTTAAATTTTTAAATAAATAAATGATCCCCCAAGATTCAAACCCACAATACCCTGTGCACCCAAGTTCAATTTTTAAATAAACGAACAATCCTCCAAGCTTCAAACCCACAATACCCTGTGCACCCGAGTTCAAATTTTAAATAAATGAACAATCCTCCAAGTTTCAAACCCACAATACCCTGAGCGTCTAAGTTAAATTTTTAAATAAATAAATGATCCCCCAAGCTTTAAACCCACAATACCTTGGGCGTCCAAGTTCAATCATTAAATAAATAAATGATCCCCCAAGCTTCAAGCCCACAATACCCTGGGCTCCCAACTTCAATGTTAATAAACGAACAATCCTCCAAGCTTCAAACCTACAATTCACTGGGCACCCGAGTTCCAATTATAAATAAATGAACAATCTCCGAAGCTTCAAACCCACAATACCCTGAACGTCTAAGTTAAATTTTTAAATAAATAAATGATCCCCCAAGCTTCAAACCCACAATACCCTGAACGTCTAAGTTAAATTTTTAAATAAATAAATGATCCCTCAAGCTTCAAACCCACAGTACCCTGGGCGTCCGAGTTCAATTTTTAAAGAAATAAATGATCCCCCAAGCTTCAAACCCACAGTACCCTGGGCGTCCAAGTTCAATCATTAAATAAATGAATGATCCCCCAAGCTTCAAGCCCACAATACCCTGGGCACCCGAGTTCAATTTTTAAATAAATAAATGATCCCCCAAGCTTCAAATCCACAGTACCCTGGGCGTCCGAGTTCAATTATTAAAGAAATAAATGATCCCCAAAGTTTCAAACCCGAAGTACCCTTGGCGTCCAAGCTCAATTTTTAAATAAATAAATGATCCCCCAAGCTTCAAACCCACAGTACCCTGGGCGTCCGAGTTCAATTTTTAAAGAAATAAATGATCCCCCAAGCTTCAAACCCACAGTACTCTGGGCGTCCGAGTTCAATTTTTAAAGAAATAAATGATCCCCCAAGCTTCAAACCCACAGTACCCTGGGCGTCCGAGTTCAATTTTTAAAGAAATAAATGATCCCCCAAGCTTCAAACCAACAATACCCTGGGCACCCGAGTTCAATTTTCAAATAAATAAATGATCCCCCAAGCTTCAAGCCCACAATACCCTGGGCTCCCAACTTTAATTTTAAATAAACGAACAATCCTCCAAGCTTCAAACCCACAATACCCTGGGCACCCGAGTTCAAATTTTTAAATAAATAAATGATCCCCAAGCTTAAAATCCACAGTACCATGGGCGTCCGAGTTAAATTTTTAAATAAATAAATGATCTCCCAAGCTTCAAATCCACAGTACCCTGGGCGTCCGAGTTAAATTTTTAAATAAATAAATGATCCCCCAAGCTTCAAACCCACAATACCCTGGGCACCCAAGTTCAAATTTTAAATAAATGAACAATCCTCCAAGCTTCAAACCCACAATACCCTGTGCACCCAAGTTCAATTTTTAAATAAACGAACAATCCCCCGAGCTTTAAACCCACAATACCCTGGGCGTCCGAGTTAAATCTGTAAATGAATAAATGATCCCCCAAGCTTCAAACCCACAATACCCTGGGCCTCCAAGTTCAATCATTAAATAAATAAATGATCCCCCAAGCTTCAAACCCACAATACCCTGGGCGCCCAACTTAAATTTTTAAATAAACGAACAATCCTCCAAGCTTCAAACCCACAATACCCTGTGCACCCGAGTTCAAATTTTAAATAAATGAACAATCCTCCAAGCTTCAAACCCACAATACCCTGAGCGTCTAAGTTAAATTTTTAAATAAATAAATGATCCCCCAAGATTCAAACCCACAATACCCTGTGCACCCAAGTTCAATTTTTAAATAAACGAACAATCCTCCAAGCTTCAAACCCACAATACCCTGTGCACCCGAGTTCAAATTTTAAATAAATGAACAATCCTCCAAGTTTCAAACCCACAATACCCTGAGCGTCTAAGTTAAATTTTTAAATAAATAAATGATCCCCCAAGCTTTAAACCCACAATACCTTGGGCGTCCAAGTTCAATCATTAAATAAATAAATGATCCCCCAAGCTTCAAGCCCACAATACCCTGGGCTCCCAACTTCAATGTTAATAAACGAACAATCCTCCAAGCTTCAAACCTACAATTCACTGGGCACCCGAGTTCCAATTATAAATAAATGAACAATCTCCGAAGCTTCAAACCCACAATACCCTGAACGTCTAAGTTAAATTTTTAAATAAATAAATGATCCCCCAAGCTTCAAACCCACAATACCCTGAACGTCTAAGTTAAATTTTTAAATAAATAAATGATCCCTCAAGCTTCAAACCCACAGTACCCTGGGCGTCCGAGTTCAATTTTTAAAGAAATAAATGATCCCCCAAGCTTCAAACCCACAGTACCCTGGGCGTCCAAGTTCAATCATTAAATAAATGAATGATCCCCCAAGCTTCAAGCCCACAATACCCTGGGCACCCGAGTTCAATTTTTAAATAAATAAATGATCCCCCAAGCTTCAAATCCACAGTACCCTGGGCGTCCGAGTTCAATTATTAAAGAAATAAATGATCCCCAAAGTTTCAAACCCGAAGTACCCTTGGCGTCCAAGCTCAATTTTTAAATAAATAAATGATCCCCCAAGCTTCAAACCCACAGTACCCTGGGCGTCCGAGTTCAATTTTTAAAGAAATAAATGATCCCCCAAGCTTCAAACCCACAGTACCCTGGGCGTCCAAGTTCAATCATTAAATAAATGAATGATCCCCCAAGCTTCAAGCCCACAATACCCTGGGCTCCCAACTTCAATTTTAAATAAACGAACAATCCTCCAAGCTTCAAACCTACAATACACTGGGCACCCAAGTTCCAATTATAAATAAATGAACAATCTCCGAAGCTTCAAACCCACAATACCCTGAACGTCTAAGTTAAATTTTTAAATAAATAAATGATCCCCCAAGCTTCAAACTCACAGTACCCTGGGCGTCCGAGTTCAATTTTTAAAGAAATAAATGATCCCCCAAGCTTCAAACCTACAATACCCTGGGCACCCGAGTTCAATTTTTAAATAAATAAATGATCCCCCAAGCTTCAAATCCACAGTACCCTGGGCGTCCGAGTTCAATTATTAAAGAAATAAATGATCCCCAAAGTTTCAAACCCGAAGTACCCTTGGCGTCCAAGCTCAATTTTTAAATAAATAAATGATCCCCCAAGCTTCAAGCCCACAATAGCCTGGGCGCCCAAGTTCAATTTTTAAATAAACGAACAATCCCCCAAGCCTCAAGCCCACAATACCCTGGGCGTCCGAGTTAAATCTTTAAATGAATAAATGATCCCCCAAGCTTCAAGCCCACAATACCCTGGGCGCCCAACTTCAATTTTTAAATAAATAAATGATCCCCCAAGCTTCAAATCCACAGTACCCTGGGCGTCCGAGTTCAATTATTAAAGAAATAAATGATCCCCAAAGTTTCAAACCCGAAGTACCCTTGGCGTCCAAGCTCAATTTTTGAATAAATAAATGATCCCCCAAGCTTCAAACCCACAGTACCCTGGGCGTCCGAGTTCAATTTTTAAAGAAATAAATGATCCCCCAAGCTTCAAACCCACAGTACCCTGGGCGTCCAAGTTCAATCATTAAATAAATGAATGATCCCCCAAGCTTCAAGCCCACAATACCCTGGGCTCCCAACTTCAATTTTAAATAAACGAACAATCCTCCAAGCTTCAAACCTACAATACACTGGGCACCCAAGTTCCAATTATAAATAAATGAACAGTCTCCGAAGCTTCAAACCCACAATACCCTGAACGTCTAAGTTAAATTTTTAAATAAATAAATGATCCCCCAAGCTTCAAACTCACAGGACCCTGGGCGTCCGAGTTTAATTATTAAAGAAATAAATGATCCCCCAAGCTTCAAACCCACAGTACCCTGGGCGTCCGAGTTCAATTTTTAAAGAAATAAATGATCCCCCAAGCTTCAAACCCACAATACCCTGGGCACCCGAGTTCAATTTTTAAATAAATCAATGATCCCCCAAGCTTCAAATCCACAGTACCCTGGGCGTCCGAGTTCAATTATTAAAGAAATAAATGATCCCCAAAGTTTCAAACCCGAAGTACCCTTGGCGTCCAAGCTCAATTTTTAAATAAATAAATGATCCCCCAAGCTTCAAACCCACAGTACCCTGGGCGTCCGAGTTCAATTTTTAAAGAAATAAATGATCCCCCAAGCTTCAAACCCACAGTACCCTGGGCGTCCAAGTTCAATCATTAAATAAATGAATGATCCCCCAAGCTTCAAGCCCACAATACCCTGGGCTCCCAACTTCAATTTTAAATAACCGAACAATCCTCCAAGCTTCAAACCTACAATACACTGGGCACCCAAGTTCCAATTATAAATAAATGAACAATCTCCGAAGCTTCAAACCCACAATACCCTGAACGTCTAAGTTAAATTTTTAAATAAATAAATGATCCCCCAAGCTTCAAACTCACAGTACCCTGGGCGTCCGAGTTCAATTTTTAAAGAAATAAATGATCCCCCAAGCTTCAAACCTACAATACCCTGGGCACCCGAGTTCAATTTTTAAATAAATAAATGATCCCCCAAGCTTCAAATCCACAGTACCCTGGGCGTCCGAGTTCAATTATTAAAGAAATAAATGATCCCCAAAGTTTCAAACCCGAAGTACCCTTGGCGTCCAAGCTCAATTTTTAAATAAATAAATGATCCCCCAAGCTTCAAGCCCACAATAGCCTGGGCGCCCAAGTTCAATTTTTAAATAAACGAACAATCCCCCAAGCCTCAAGCCCACAATACCCTGGGCGTCCGAGTTAAATCTTTAAATGAATAAATGATCCCCCAAGCTTCAAGCCCACAATACCCTGGGCGCCCAACTTCAATTTTTAAATAAATAAATGATCCCCCAAGCTTCAAATCCACAGTACCCTGGGCGTCCGAGTTCAATTATTAAAGAAATAAATGATCCCCCAAGCTTCAAACCCACAATACCCTGAACGTCTAAGTTAAATTTTTAAATAAATAAATGATCCCCCAAGCTTCAAACTCACAGGACCCTGGGCGTCCGAGTTTAATTATTAAAGAAATAAATGATCCCCCAAGCTTCAAACCCACAGTACCCTGGGCGTCCGAGTTCAATTTTTAAAGAAATAAATGATCCCCCAAGCTTCAAACCCACAATACCCTGGGCACCCGAGTTCAATTTTTAAATAAATCAATAATCCCCCAAGCTTCAAATCCACAGTACCCTGGGCGTCCGAGTTCAATTATTAAAGAAATAAATGATCCCCAAAGTTTCAAACCCGAAGTACCCTTGGCGTCCAAGCTCAATTTTTAAATAAATAAATGATCCCCCAAGCTTCAAACCCACAGTACCCTGGGCGTCCGAGTTCAATTTTTAAAGAAATAAATGATCCCCCAAGCTTCAAACCCACAGTACCCTGGGCGTCCAAGTTCAATCATTAAATAAATGAATGATCCCCCAAGCTTCAAGCCCACAATACCCTGGGCTCCCAACTTCAATTTTAAATAAACGAACAATCCTCCAAGCTTCAAACCTACAATACACTGGGCACCCAAGTTCCAATTATAAATAAATGAACAATCTCCGAAGCTTCAAACCCACAATACCCTGAACGTCTAAGTTAAATTTTTAAATAAATAAATGATCCCCCAAGCTTCAAACTCACAGTACCCTGGGCGCCCAAGTTCAATTTTTAAATAAACGAACAATCCCCCAAGCCTCAAGCCCACAATACCCTGGGCGTCCGAGTTCAATTTTTAAAGAAATAAATGATCCCCCAAGCTTCAAACCCACAATACCCTGGGCACCCGAGTTCAATTTTTAAATAAATAAATGATCCCCCAAGCTTCAAACCCACAGTACCCTGGGCGTCCGAGTTCAATTATTAAAGAAATAAATGATCCCCAAAGTTTCAAACCCGAAGTACCCTTGGCGTCCAAGCTCAATTTTTAAATAAATAAATGATCCTTCAAGCTTCAAGCCCACAATAGCCTGGGCGCCCAAGTTCAATTTTTAAATAAACGAACAATCCCCCAAGCCTCAAGCCCACAATACCCTGGGCGTCCGAGTTAAATCTTCAAATGAATAAATGATCCCCCAAGCTTCAAGCCCACAATACCCTGGGCGCCCAACTTCAATTTTTAAATAAATAAATGATCCCCCAAGCTTCAAATCCACAGTACCCTGGGCGTCCGAGTTCAATTATTAAAGAAATAAATGATCCCCAAAGTTTCAAACCCGAAGTACCCTTGGCGTCCAAGCTCAATTTTTAAATAAATAAATGATCCCCCAAGCTTCAAACCCACAGTACCCTGGGCGTCCGAGTTCAATTTTTAAAGAAATAAATGATCCCCCAAGCTTCAAACCCACAGTACCCTGGGCGTCCGAGTTCAATTTTTAAAGAAATAAATGATCCCCCAAGCTTCAAACCCACAATACCCTGGGCACCCGAGTTCAATTTTTAAATAAATAAATGATCCCCCAAGCTTCAAATCCACAGTACCCTGGGCGTCCGAGTTCAATCATTAAATAAATTAATGATCCCCCAAGCTTCAAGCCCACAATACCCTGGGCTCCCAACTTCAATTTTAAATAAACGAACAATCCTCCAAGCTTCAAACCTACAATACACTGGGCACCTGAGTTCCAATTTTAAATAAATGAACAATCTCCGAAGCTTCAAACCCACAATACCCTGAACGTCTAAGTTAAATTTTTAAATAAATAAATGATCCCCCAAGCTTCAAACCCACAGTACCCTGGGCGTCCGAGTTCAATTTTTAAAGAAATAAATGATCCCCCAAGCTTCAAACCCACAGTACCCTGGGCGTCCGAGTTCAATTTTTAAAGAAATAAATGATCCCCCAAGCTTCAAACCAACAATACCCTGGGCACCCGAGTTCAATTTTCAAATAAATAAATGATCCCCCAAGCTTCAAGCCCACAATACCCTGGGCTCCCAACTTTAATTTTAAATAAACGAACAATCCTCCAAGCTTCAAACCCACAATACCCTGGGCACCCGAGTTCAAATTTTAAATAAATGAACAATCCTCCAAGCTTCAAACCCACAATACCCTGAGCGTCTAAGTTAAATTTTTAAATAAATAAATGATCCCCAAGCTTAAAATCCACAGTACCATGGGCGTCCGAGTTAAATTTTTAAATAAATAAATGATCTCCCAAGCTTCAAATCCACAGTACCCTGGGCGTCCGAGTTAAATTTTTAAATAAATAAATGATCCCCCAAGCTTCAAACCCACAATACCCTGGGCACCCAAGTTCAAATTTTAAATAAATGAACAATCCTCCAAGCTTCAAACCCACAATACCCTGTGCACCCAAGTTCAATTTTTAAATAAACGAACAATCCCCCGAGCTTTAAACCCACAATACCCTGGGCGTCCGAGTTAAATCTGTAAATGAATAAATGATCCCCCAAGCTTCAAACCCACAATACCCTGGCCGTCCAAGTTCAATCATTAAATAAATGAATGATCCCCCAAGCATCAAACCCACAGTACCCTGGGCCTCCAAGTTCAATCATTAAATAAATAAATGATCCCCCAAGCTTCAAACCCACAATACCCTGGGCGCCCAACTTCAATTTTTAAATAAACGAACAATCCTCCAAGCTTCAAACCCACAATACCCTGTGCACCCGAGTTCAAATTTTAAATAAATGAACAATCCTCCAAGCTTCAAACCCACAATACCCTGAGCGTCTAAGTTAAATTTTTAAATAAATAAATGATCCCCCAAGATTCAAACCCACAATACCCTGTGCACCCAAGTTCAATTTTTAAATAAACGAACAATCCTCCAAGCTTCAAACCCACAATACCCTGTGCACCCGAGTTCAAATTTTAAATAAATGAACAATCCTCCAAGTTTCAAACCCACAATACCCTGAGCGTCTAAGTTAAATTTTTAAATAAATAAATGATCCCCCAAGCTTTAAACCCACAATACCCTGGGCGCCCAAGTTCAATTTTTAAATAAACGAACAATCCCCCAAGCTTCAAGCCCACAATACCCTGGGCGTCCGAGTTCAATCATTAAATAAATTAATGATCCCCCAAGCTTCAAGCCCACAATACCCTGGGCTCCCAACTTCAATTTTAAATAAACGAACAATCCTCCAAGCTTCAAACCTACAATACACTGGGCACCTGAGTTCCAATTTTAAATAAATGAACAATCTCCGAAGCTTCAAACCCACAATACCCTGAACGTCTAAGTTAAATTTTTAAATAAATAAATGATCCCCCAAGCTTCAAACCCACAGTACCCTGGGCGTCCGAGTTCAATTTTTAAAGAAATAAATGATCCCCCAAGCTTCAAACCCACAGTACCCTGGGCGTCCGAGTTCAATTTTTAAAGAAATAAATGATCCCCCAAGCTTCAAACCAACAATACCCTGGGCACCCGAGTTCAATTTTCAAATAAATAAATGATCCCCCAAGCTTCAAGCCCACAATACCCTGGGCTCCCAACTTTAATTTTAAATAAACGAACAATCCTCCAAGCTTCAAACCCACAATACCCTGGGCACCCGAGTTCAAATTTTAAATAAATGAACAATCCTCCAAGCTTCAAACCCACAATACCCTGAGCGTCTAAGTTAAATTTTTAAATAAATAAATGATCCCCAAGCTTAAAATCCACAGTACCATGGGCGTCCGAGTTAAATTTTTAAATAAATAAATGATCTCCCAAGCTTCAAATCCACAGTACCCTGGGCGTCCGAGTTAAATTTTTAAATAAATAAATGATCCCCCAAGCTTCAAACCCACAATACCCTGGGCACCCAAGTTCAAATTTTAAATAAATGAACAATCCTCCAAGCTTCAAACCCACAATATCCTGTGCACCCAAGTTCAATTTTTAAATAAACGAACAATCCCCCGAGCTTTAAACCCACAATACCCTGGGCGTCCGAGTTAAATCTGTAAATGAATAAATGATCCCCCAAGCTTCAAACCCACAATACCCTGGGCCTCCAAGTTCAATCATTAAATAAATAAATGATCCCCCAAGCTTCAAACCCACAGTACCCTGGGCGTCCGAGTTCAATTTTTAAAGAAATAAATGATCCCCCAAGCTTCAAACCCACAGTACCCTGGGCGTCCGAGTTCAATTTTTAAAGAAATAAATGATCCCCCAAGCTTCAAACCAACAATACCCTGGGCACCCGAGTTCAATTTTCAAATAAATAAATGATCCCCCAAGCTTCAAGCCCACAATACCCTGGGCTCCCAACTTTAATTTTAAATAAACGAACAATCCTCCAAGCTTCAAACCCACAATACCCTGGGCACCCGAGTTCAAATTTTAAATAAATGAACAATCCTCCAAGCTTCAAACCCACAATACCCTGAGCGTCTAAGTTAAATTTTTAAATAAATAAATGATCCCCAAGCTTAAAATCCACAGTACCATGGGCGTCCGAGTTAAATTTTTAAATAAATAAATGATCTCCCAAGCTTCAAATCCACAGTACCCTGGGCGTCCGAGTTAAATTTTTAAATAAATAAATGATCCCCCAAGCTTCAAACCCACAATACCCTGGGCACCCAAGTTCAAATTTTAAATAAATGAACAATCCTCCAAGCTTCAAACCCACAATACCCTGTGCACCCAAGTTCAATTTTTAAATAAACGAACAATCCCCCGAGCTTTAAACCCACAATACCCTGGGCGTCCGAGTTAAATCTGTAAATGAATAAATGATCCCCCAAGCTTCAAACCCACAATACCCTGGGCCTCCAAGTTCAATCATTAAATAAATAAATGATCCCCCAAGCTTCAAACCCACAATACCCTGGGCGCCCAACTTAAATTTTTAAATAAACGAACAATCCTCCAAGCTTCAAACCCACAATACCCTGTGCACCCGAGTTCAAATTTTAAATAAATGAACAATCCTCCAAGCTTCAAACCCACAATACCCTGAGCGTCTAAGTTAAATTTTTAAATAAATAAATGATCCCCCAAGATTCAAACCCACAATACCCTGTGCACCCAAGTTCAATTTTTAAATAAACGAACAATCCTCCAAGCTTCAAACCCACAATACCCTGTGCACCCGAGTTCAAATTTTAAATAAATGAACAATCCTCCAAGTTTCAAACCCACAATACCCTGAGCGTCTAAGTTAAATTTTTAAATAAATAAATGATCCCCCAAGCTTTAAACCCACAATACCTTGGGCGTCCAAGTTCAATCATTAAATAAATAAATGATCCCCCAAGCTTCAAGCCCACAATACCCTGGGCTCCCAACTTCAATGTTAATAAACGAACAATCCTCCAAGCTTCAAACCTACAATTCACTGGGCACCCGAGTTCCAATTATAAATAAATGAACAATCTCCGAAGCTTCAAACCCACAATACCCTGAACGTCTAAGTTAAATTTTTAAATAAATAAATGATCCCCCAAGCTTCAAACCCACAATACCCTGAACGTCTAAGTTAAATTTTTAAATAAATAAATGATCCCTCAAGCTTCAAACCCACAGTACCCTGGGCGTCCGAGTTCAATTTTTAAAGAAATAAATGATCCCCCAAGCTTCAAACCCACAGTACCCTGGGCGTCCAAGTTCAATCATTAAATAAATGAATGATCCCCCAAGCTTCAAGCCCACAATACCCTGGGCACCCGAGTTCAATTTTTAAATAAATAAATGATCCCCCAAGCTTCAAATCCACAGTACCCTGGGCGTCCGAGTTCAATTATTAAAGAAATAAATGATCCCCAAAGTTTCAAACCCGAAGTACCCTTGGCGTCCAAGCTCAATTTTTAAATAAATAAATGATCCCCCAAGCTTCAAACCCACAGTACCCTGGGCGTCCGAGTTCAATTTTTAAAGAAATAAATGATCCCCCAAGCTTCAAACCCACAGTACCCTGGGCGTCCAAGTTCAATCATTAAATAAATGAATGATCCCCCAAGCTTCAAGCCCACAATACCCTGGGCTCCCAACTTCAATTTTAAATAAACGAACAATCCTCCAAGCTTCAAACCTACAATACACTGGGCACCCAAGTTCCAATTATAAATAAATGAACAATCTCCGAAGCTTCAAACCCACAATACCCTGAACGTCTAAGTTAAATTTTTAAATAAATAAATGATCCCCCAAGCTTCAAACTCACAGTACCCTGGGCGTCCGAGTTCAATTTTTAAAGAAATAAATGATCCCCCAAGCTTCAAACCTACAATACCCTGGGCACCCGAGTTCAATTTTTAAATAAATAAATGATCCCCCAAGCTTCAAATCCACAGTACCCTGGGCGTCCGAGTTCAATTATTAAAGAAATAAATGATCCCCAAAGTTTCAAACCCGAAGTACCCTTAGCGTCCAAGCTCAATTTTTAAATAAATAAATGATCCCCCAAGCTTCAAGCCCACAATAGCCTGGGCGCCCAAGTTCAATTTTTAAATAAACGAACAATCCCCCAAGCCTCAAGCCCACAATACCCTGGGCGTCCGAGTTAAATCTTTAAATGAATAAATGATCCCCCAAGCTTCAAGCCCACAATACCCTGGGCGCCCAACTTCAATTTTTAAATAAATAAATGATCCCCCAAGCTTCAAATCCACAGTACCCTGGGCGTCCGAGTTCAATTATTAAAGAAATAAATGATCCCCAAAGTTTCAAACCCGAAGTACCCTTGGCGTCCAAGCTCAATTTTTGAATAAATAAATGATCCCCCAAGCTTCAAACCCACAGTACCCTGGGCGTCCGAGTTCAATTTTTAAAGAAATAAATGATCCCCCAAGCTTCAAACCCACAGTACCCTGGGCGTCCAAGTTCAATCATTAAATAAATGAATGATCCCCCAAGCTTCAAGCCCACAATACCCTGGGCTCCCAACTTCAATTTTAAATAAACGAACAATCCTCCAAGCTTCAAACCTACAATACACTGGGCACCCAAGTTCCAATTATAAATAAATGAACAGTCTCCGAAGCTTCAAACCCACAATACCCTGAACGTCTAAGTTAAATTTTTAAATAAATAAATGATCCCCCAAGCTTCAAACTCACAGGACCCTGGGCGTCCGAGTTTAATTATTAAAGAAATAAATGATCCCCCAAGCTTCAAACCCACAGTACCCTGGGCGTCCGAGTTCAATTTTTAAAGAAATAAATGATCCCCCAAGCTTCAAACCCACAATACCCTGGGCACCCGAGTTCAATTTTTAAATAAATCAATGATCCCCCAAGCTTCAAATCCACAGTACCCTGGGCGTCCGAGTTCAATTATTAAAGAAATAAATGATCCCCAAAGTTTCAAACCCGAAGTACCCTTGGCGTCCAAGCTCAATTTTTAAATAAATAAATGATCCCCCAAGCTTCAAACCCACAGTACCCTGGGCGTCCGAGTTCAATTTTTAAAGAAATAAATGATCCCCCAAGCTTCAAACCCACAGTACCCTGGGCGTCCAAGTTCAATCATTAAATAAATGAATGATCCCCCAAGCTTCAAGCCCACAATACCCTGGGCTCCCAACTTCAATTTTAAATAACCGAACAATCCTCCAAGCTTCAAACCTACAATACACTGGGCACCCAAGTTCCAATTATAAATAAATGAACAATCTCCGAAGCTTCAAACCCACAATACCCTGAACGTCTAAGTTAAATTTTTAAATAAATAAATGATCCCCCAAGCTTCAAACTCACAGTACCCTGGGCGTCCGAGTTCAATTTTTAAAGAAATAAATGATCCCCCAAGCTTCAAACCTACAATACCCTGGGCACCCGAGTTCAATTTTTAAATAAATAAATGATCCCCCAAGCTTCAAATCCACAGTACCCTGGGCGTCCGAGTTCAATTATTAAAGAAATAAATGATCCCCAAAGTTTCAAACCCGAAGTACCCTTGGCGTCCAAGCTCAATTTTTAAATAAATAAATGATCCCCCAAGCTTCAAGCCCACAATAGCCTGGGCGCCCAAGTTCAATTTTTAAATAAACGAACAATCCCCCAAGCCTCAAGCCCACAATACCCTGGGCGTCCGAGTTAAATCTTTAAATGAATAAATGATCCCCCAAGCTTCAAGCCCACAATACCCTGGGCGCCCAACTTCAATTTTTAAATAAATAAATGATCCCCCAAGCTTCAAATCCACAGTACCCTGGGCGTCCGAGTTCAATTATTAAAGAAATAAATGATCCCCAAAGTTTCAAACCCGAAGTACCCTTGGCGTCCAAGCTCAATTTTTAAATAAATAAATGATCCCCCAAGCTTCAAACCCACAGTACCCTGGGCGTCCGAGTTCAATTTTTAAAGAAATAAATGATCCCCCAAGCTTCAAACCCACAATACCCTGAACGTCTAAGTTAAATTTTTAAATAAATAAATGATCCCCCAAGCTTCAAACTCACAGGACCCTGGGCGTCCGAGTTTAATTATTAAAGAAATAAATGATCCCCCAAGCTTCAAACCCACAGTACCCTGGGCGTCCGAGTTCAATTTTTAAAGAAATAAATGATCCCCCAAGCTTCAAACCCACAATACCCTGGGCACCCGAGTTCAATTTTTAAATAAATCAATAATCCCCCAAGCTTCAAATCCACAGTACCCTGGGCGTCCGAGTTCAATTATTAAAGAAATAAATGATCCCCAAAGTTTCAAACCCGAAGTACCCTTGGCGTCCAAGCTCAATTTTTAAATAAATAAATGATCCCCCAAGCTTCAAACCCACAGTACCCTGGGCGTCCGAGTTCAATTTTTAAAGAAATAAATGATCCCCCAAGCTTCAAACCCACAGTACCCTGGGCGTCCAAGTTCAATCATTAAATAAATGAATGATCCCCCAAGCTTCAAGCCCACAATACCCTGGGCTCCCAACTTCAATTTTAAATAAACGAACAATCCTCCAAGCTTCAAACCTACAATACACTGGGCACCCAAGTTCCAATTATAAATAAATGAACAATCTCCGAAGCTTCAAACCCACAATACCCTGAACGTCTAAGTTAAATTTTTAAATAAATAAATGATCCCCCAAGCTTCAAACTCACAGTACCCTGGGCGCCCAAGTTCAATTTTTAAATAAACGAACAATCCCCCAAGCCTCAAGCCCACAATACCCTGGGCGTCCGAGTTCAATTTTTAAAGAAATAAATGATCCCCCAAGCTTCAAACCCACAATACCCTGGGCACCCGAGTTCAATTTTTAAATAAATAAATGATCCCCCAAGCTTCAAACCCACAGTACCCTGGGCGTCCGAGTTCAATTATTAAAGAAATAAATGATCCCCAAAGTTTCAAACCCGAAGTACCCTTGGCGTCCAAGCTCAATTTTTAAATAAATAAATGATCCTTCAAGCTTCAAGCCCACAATAGCCTGGGCGCCCAAGTTCAATTTTTAAATAAACGAACAATCCCCCAAGCCTCAAGCCCACAATACCCTGGGCGTCCGAGTTAAATCTTTAAATGAATAAATGATCCCCCAAGCTTCAAGCCCACAATACCCTGGGCGCCCAACTTCAATTTTTAAATAAATAAATGATCCCCCAAGCTTCAAATCCACAGTACCCTGGGCGTCCGAGTTCAATTATTAAAGAAATAAATGATCCCCAAAGTTTCAAACCCGAAGTACCCTTGGCGTCCAAGCTCAATTTTTAAATAAATAAATGATCCCCCAAGCTTCAAACCCACAGTACCCTGGGCGTCCGAGTTCAATTTTTAAAGAAATAAATGATCCCCCAAGCTTCAAACCCACAGTACCCTGGGCGTCCGAGTTCAATTTTTAAAGAAATAAATGATCCCCCAAGCTTCAAACCCACAATACCCTGGGCACCCGAGTTCAATTTTTAAATAAATAAATGATCCCCCAAGCTTCAAATCCACAGTACCCTGGGCGTCCGAGTTCAATCATTAAATAAATTAATGATCCCCCAAGCTTCAAGCCCACAATACCCTGGGCTCCCAACTTCAATTTTAAATAAACGAACAATCCTCCAAGCTTCAAACCTACAATACACTGGGCACCTGAGTTCCAATTTTAAATAAATGAACAATCTCCGAAGCTTCAAACCCACAATACCCTGAACGTCTAAGTTAAATTTTTAAATAAATAAATGATCCCCCAAGCTTCAAACCCACAGTACCCTGGGCGTCCGAGTTCAATTTTTAAAGAAATAAATGATCCCCCAAGCTTCAAACCCACAGTACCCTGGGCGTCCGAGTTCAATTTTTAAAGAAATAAATGATCCCCCAAGCTTCAAACCAACAATACCCTGGGCACCCGAGTTCAATTTTCAAATAAATAAATGATCCCCCAAGCTTCAAGCCCACAATACCCTGGGCTCCCAACTTTAATTTTAAATAAACGAACAATCCTCCAAGCTTCAAACCCACAATACCCTGGGCACCCGAGTTCAAATTTTAAATAAATGAACAATCCTCCAAGCTTCAAACCCACAATACCCTGAGCGTCTAAGTTAAATTTTTAAATAAATAAATGATCCCCAAGCTTAAAATCCACAGTACCATGGGCGTCCGAGTTAAATTTTTAAATAAATAAATGATCTCCCAAGCTTCAAATCCACAGTACCCTGGGCGTCCGAGTTAAATTTTTAAATAAATAAATGATCCCCCAAGCTTCAAACCCACAATACCCTGGGCACCCAAGTTCAAATTTTAAATAAATGAACAATCCTCCAAGCTTCAAACCCACAATACCCTGTGCACCCAAGTTCAATTTTTAAATAAACGAACAATCCCCCGAGCTTTAAACCCACAATACCCTGGGCGTCCGAGTTAAATCTGTAAATGAATAAATGATCCCCCAAGCTTCAAACCCACAATACCCTGGCCGTCCAAGTTCAATCATTAAATAAATGAATGATCCCCCAAGCATCAAACCCACAGTACCCTGGGCCTCCAAGTTCAATCATTAAATAAATAAATGATCCCCCAAGCTTCAAACCCACAATACCCTGGGCGCCCAACTTCAATTTTTAAATAAACGAACAATCCTCCAAGCTTCAAACCCACAATACCCTGTGCACCCGAGTTCAAATTTTAAATAAATGAACAATCCTCCAAGCTTCAAACCCACAATACCCTGAGCGTCTAAGTTAAATTTTTAAATAAATAAATGATCCCCCAAGATTCAAACCCACAATACCCTGTGCACCCAAGTTCAATTTTTAAATAAACGAACAATCCTCCAAGCTTCAAACCCACAATACCCTGTGCACCCGAGTTCAAATTTTAAATAAATGAACAATCCTCCAAGTTTCAAACCCACAATACCCTGAGCGTCTAAGTTAAATTTTTAAATAAATAAATGATCCCCCAAGCTTTAAACCCACAATACCCTGGGCGCCCAAGTTCAATTTTAAAATAAACGAACAATCCCCCAAGCTTCAAGCCCACAATACCCTGGGCGTCCGAGTTCAATCATTAAATAAATTAATGATCCCCCAAGCTTCAAGCCCACAATACCCTGGGCTCCCAACTTCAATTTTAAATAAACGAACAATCCTCCAAGCTTCAAACCTACAATACACTGGGCACCTGAGTTCCAATTTTAAATAAATGAACAATCTCCGAAGCTTCAAACCCACAATACCCTGAACGTCTAAGTTAAATTTTTAAATAAATAAATGATCCCCCAAGCTTCAAACCCACAGTACCCTGGGCGTCCGAGTTCAATTTTTAAAGAAATAAATGATCCCCCAAGCTTCAAACCCACAGTACCCTGGGCGTCCGAGTTCAATTTTTAAAGAAATAAATGATCCCCCAAGCTTCAAACCAACAATACCCTGGGCACCCGAGTTCAATTTTCAAATAAATAAATGATCCCCCAAGCTTCAAGCCCACAATACCCTGGGCTCCCAACTTTAATTTTAAATAAACGAACAATCCTCCAAGCTTCAAACCCACAATACCCTGGGCACCCGAGTTCAAATTTTAAATAAATGAACAATCCTCCAAGCTTCAAACCCACAATACCCTGAGCGTCTAAGTTAAATTTTTAAATAAATAAATGATCCCCAAGCTTAAAATCCACAGTACCATGGGCGTCCGAGTTAAATTTTTAAATAAATAAATGATCTCCCAAGCTTCAAATCCACAGTACCCTGGGCGTCCGAGTTAAATTTTTAAATAAATAAATGATCCCCCAAGCTTCAAACCCACAATACCCTGGGCACCCAAGTTCAAATTTTAAATAAATGAACAATCCTCCAAGCTTCAAACCCACAATACCCTGTGCACCCAAGTTCAATTTTTAAATAAACGAACAATCCCCCGAGCTTTAAACCCACAATACCCTGGGCGTCCGAGTTAAATCTGTAAATGAATAAATGATCCCCCAAGCTTCAAACCCACAATACCCTGGGCCTCCAAGTTCAATCATTAAATAAATAAATGATCCCCCAAGCTTCAAACCCACAATACCCTGGGCGCCCAACTTAAATTTTTAAATAAACGAACAATCCTCCAAGCTTCAAACCCACAATACCCTGTGCACCCGAGTTCAAATTTTAAATAAATGAACAATCCTCCAAGCTTCAAACCCACAATACCCTGAGCGTCTAAGTTAAATTTTTAAATAAATAAATGATCCCCCAAGATTCAAACCCACAATACCCTGTGCACCCAAGTTCAATTTTTAAATAAACGAACAATCCTCCAAGCTTCAAACCCACAATACCCTGTGCACCCGAGTTCAAATTTTAAATAAATGAACAATCCTCCAAGTTTCAAACCCACAATACCCTGAGCGTCTAAGTTAAATTTTTAAATAAATAAATGATCCCCCAAGCTTTAAACCCACAATACCTTGGGCGTCCAAGTTCAATCATTAAATAAATAAATGATCCCCCAAGCTTCAAGCCCACAATACCCTGGGCTCCCAACTTCAATGTTAATAAACGAACAATCCTCCAAGCTTCAAACCTACAATTCACTGGGCACCCGAGTTCCAATTATAAATAAATGAACAATCTCCGAAGCTTCAAACCCACAATACCCTGAACGTCTAAGTTAAATTTTTAAATAAATAAATGATCCCCCAAGCTTCAAACCCACAATACCCTGAACGTCTAAGTTAAATTTTTAAATAAATAAATGATCCCTCAAGCTTCAAACCCACAGTACCCTGGGCGTCCGAGTTCAATTTTTAAAGAAATAAATGATCCCCCAAGCTTCAAACCCACAGTACCCTGGGCGTCCAAGTTCAATCATTAAATAAATGAATGATCCCCCAAGCTTCAAGCCCACAATACCCTGGGCACCCGAGTTCAATTTTTAAATAAATAAATGATCCCCCAAGCTTCAAATCCACAGTACCCTGGGCGTCCGAGTTCAATTATTAAAGAAATAAATGATCCCCAAAGTTTCAAACCCGAAGTACCCTTGGCGTCCAAGCTCAATTTTTAAATAAATAAATGATCCCCCAAGCTTCAAACCCACAGTACCCTGGGCGTCCGAGTTCAATTTTTAAAGAAATAAATGATCCCCCAAGCTTCAAACCCACAGTACCCTGGGCGTCCAAGTTCAATCATTAAATAAATGAATGATCCCCCAAGCTTCAAGCCCACAATACCCTGGGCTCCCAACTTCAATTTTAAATAAACGAACAATCCTCCAAGCTTCAAACCTACAATACACTGGGCACCCAAGTTCCAATTATAAATAAATGAACAATCTCCGAAGCTTCAAACCCACAATACCCTGAACGTCTAAGTTAAATTTTTAAATAAATAAATGATCCCCCAAGCTTCAAACTCACAGTACCCTGGGCGTCCGAGTTCAATTTTTAAAGAAATAAATGATCCCCCAAGCTTCAAACCTACAATACCCTGGGCACCCGAGTTCAATTTTTAAATAAATAAATGATCCCCCAAGCTTCAAATCCACAGTACCCTGGGCGTCCGAGTTCAATTATTAAAGAAATAAATGATCCCCAAAGTTTCAAACCCGAAGTACCCTTAGCGTCCAAGCTCAATTTTTAAATAAATAAATGATCCCCCAAGCTTCAAGCCCACAATAGCCTGGGCGCCCAAGTTCAATTTTTAAATAAACGAACAATCCCCCAAGCCTCAAGCCCACAATACCCTGGGCGTCCGAGTTAAATCTTTAAATGAATAAATGATCCCCCAAGCTTCAAGCCCACAATACCCTGGGCGCCCAACTTCAATTTTTAAATAAATAAATGATCCCCCAAGCTTCAAATCCACAGTACCCTGGGCGTCCGAGTTCAATTATTAAAGAAATAAATGATCCCCAAAGTTTCAAACCCGAAGTACCCTTGGCGTCCAAGCTCAATTTTTGAATAAATAAATGATCCCCCAAGCTTCAAACCCACAGTACCCTGGGCGTCCGAGTTCAATTTTTAAAGAAATAAATGATCCCCCAAGCTTCAAACCCACAGTACCCTGGGCGTCCAAGTTCAATCATTAAATAAATGAATGATCCCCCAAGCTTCAAGCCCACAATACCCTGGGCTCCCAACTTCAATTTTAAATAAACGAACAATCCTCCAAGCTTCAAACCTACAATACACTGGGCACCCAAGTTCCAATTATAAATAAATGAACAGTCTCCGAAGCTTCAAACCCACAATACCCTGAACGTCTAAGTTAAATTTTTAAATAAATAAATGATCCCCCAAGCTTCAAACTCACAGGACCCTGGGCGTCCGAGTTTAATTATTAAAGAAATAAATGATCCCCCAAGCTTCAAACCCACAGTACCCTGGGCGTCCGAGTTCAATTTTTAAAGAAATAAATGATCCCCCAAGCTTCAAACCCACAATACCCTGGGCACCCGAGTTCAATTTTTAAATAAATCAATGATCCCCCAAGCTTCAAATCCACAGTACCCTGGGCGTCCGAGTTCAATTATTAAAGAAATAAATGATCCCCAAAGTTTCAAACCCGAAGTACCCTTGGCGTCCAAGCTCAATTTTTAAATAAATAAATGATCCCCCAAGCTTCAAACCCACAGTACCCTGGGCGTCCGAGTTCAATTTTTAAAGAAATAAATGATCCCCCAAGCTTCAAACCCACAGTACCCTGGGCGTCCAAGTTCAATCATTAAATAAATGAATGATCCCCCAAGCTTCAAGCCCACAATACCCTGGGCTCCCAACTTCAATTTTAAATAACCGAACAATCCTCCAAGCTTCAAACCTACAATACACTGGGCACCCAAGTTCCAATTATAAATAAATGAACAATCTCCGAAGCTTCAAACCCACAATACCCTGAACGTCTAAGTTAAATTTTTAAATAAATAAATGATCCCCCAAGCTTCAAACTCACAGTACCCTGGGCGTCCGAGTTCAATTTTTAAAGAAATAAATGATCCCCCAAGCTTCAAACCTACAATACCCTGGGCACCCGAGTTCAATTTTTAAATAAATAAATGATCCCCCAAGCTTCAAATCCACAGTACCCTGGGCGTCCGAGTTCAATTATTAAAGAAATAAATGATCCCCAAAGTTTCAAACCCGAAGTACCCTTGGCGTCCAAGCTCAATTTTTAAATAAATAAATGATCCCCCAAGCTTCAAGCCCACAATAGCCTGGGCGCCCAAGTTCAATTTTTAAATAAACGAACAATCCCCCAAGCCTCAAGCCCACAATACCCTGGGCGTCCGAGTTAAATCTTTAAATGAATAAATGATCCCCCAAGCTTCAAGCCCACAATACCCTGGGCGCCCAACTTCAATTTTTAAATAAATAAATGATCCCCCAAGCTTCAAATCCACAGTACCCTGGGCGTCCGAGTTCAATTATTAAAGAAATAAATGATCCCCAAAGTTTCAAACCCGAAGTACCCTTGGCGTCCAAGCTCAATTTTTAAATAAATAAATGATCCCCCAAGCTTCAAACCCACAGTACCCTGGGCGTCCGAGTTCAATTTTTAAAGAAATAAATGATCCCCCAAGCTTCAAACCCACAATACCCTGAACGTCTAAGTTAAATTTTTAAATAAATAAATGATCCCCCAAGCTTCAAACTCACAGGACCCTGGGCGTCCGAGTTTAATTATTAAAGAAATAAATGATCCCCCAAGCTTCAAACCCACAGTACCCTGGGCGTCCGAGTTCAATTTTTAAAGAAATAAATGATCCCCCAAGCTTCAAACCCACAATACCCTGGGCACCCGAGTTCAATTTTTAAATAAATCAATAATCCCCCAAGCTTCAAATCCACAGTACCCTGGGCGTCCGAGTTCAATTATTAAAGAAATAAATGATCCCCAAAGTTTCAAACCCGAAGTACCCTTGGCGTCCAAGCTCAATTTTTAAATAAATAAATGATCCCCCAAGCTTCAAACCCACAGTACCCTGGGCGTCCGAGTTCAATTTTTAAAGAAATAAATGATCCCCCAAGCTTCAAACCCACAGTACCCTGGGCGTCCAAGTTCAATCATTAAATAAATGAATGATCCCCCAAGCTTCAAGCCCACAATACCCTGGGCTCCCAACTTCAATTTTAAATAAACGAACAATCCTCCAAGCTTCAAACCTACAATACACTGGGCACCCAAGTTCCAATTATAAATAAATGAACAATCTCCGAAGCTTCAAACCCACAATACCCTGAACGTCTAAGTTAAATTTTTAAATAAATAAATGATCCCCCAAGCTTCAAACTCACAGTACCCTGGGCGCCCAAGTTCAATTTTTAAATAAACGAACAATCCCCCAAGCCTCAAGCCCACAATACCCTGGGCGTCCGAGTTCAATTTTTAAAGAAATAAATGATCCCCCAAGCTTCAAACCCACAATACCCTGGGCACCCGAGTTCAATTTTTAAATAAATAAATGATCCCCCAAGCTTCAAACCCACAGTACCCTGGGCGTCCGAGTTCAATTATTAAAGAAATAAATGATCCCCAAAGTTTCAAACCCGAAGTACCCTTGGCGTCCAAGCTCAATTTTTAAATAAATAAATGATCCTTCAAGCTTCAAGCCCACAATAGCCTGGGCGCCCAAGTTCAATTTTTAAATAAACGAACAATCCCCCAAGCCTCAAGCCCACAATACCCTGGGCGTCCGAGTTAAATCTTTAAATGAATAAATGATCCCCCAAGCTTCAAGCCCACAATACCCTGGGCGCCCAACTTCAATTTTTAAATAAATAAATGATCCCCCAAGCTTCAAATCCACAGTACCCTGGGCGTCCGAGTTCAATTATTAAAGAAATAAATGATCCCCAAAGTTTCAAACCCGAAGTACCCTTGGCGTCCAAGCTCAATTTTTAAATAAATAAATGATCCCCCAAGCTTCAAACCCACAGTACCCTGGGCGTCCGAGTTCAATTTTTAAAGAAATAAATGATCCCCCAAGCTTCAAACCCACAGTACCCTGGGCGTCCGAGTTCAATTTTTAAAGAAATAAATGATCCCCCAAGCTTCAAACCCACAATACCCTGGGCACCCGAGTTCAATTTTTAAATAAATAAATGATCCCCCAAGCTTCAAATCCACAGTACCCTGGGCGTCCGAGTTCAATCATTAAATAAATTAATGATCCCCCAAGCTTCAAGCCCACAATACCCTGGGCTCCCAACTTCAATTTTAAATAAACGAACAATCCTCCAAGCTTCAAACCTACAATACACTGGGCACCTGAGTTCCAATTTTAAATAAATGAACAATCTCCGAAGCTTCAAACCCACAATACCCTGAACGTCTAAGTTAAATTTTTAAATAAATAAATGATCCCCCAAGCTTCAAACCCACAGTACCCTGGGCGTCCGAGTTCAATTTTTAAAGAAATAAATGATCCCCCAAGCTTCAAACCCACAGTACCCTGGGCGTCCGAGTTCAATTTTTAAAGAAATAAATGATCCCCCAAGCTTCAAACCAACAATACCCTGGGCACCCGAGTTCAATTTTCAAATAAATAAATGATCCCCCAAGCTTCAAGCCCACAATACCCTGGGCTCCCAACTTTAATTTTAAATAAACGAACAATCCTCCAAGCTTCAAACCCACAATACCCTGGGCACCCGAGTTCAAATTTTAAATAAATGAACAATCCTCCAAGCTTCAAACCCACAATACCCTGAGCGTCTAAGTTAAATTTTTAAATAAATAAATGATCCCCAAGCTTAAAATCCACAGTACCATGGGCGTCCGAGTTAAATTTTTAAATAAATAAATGATCTCCCAAGCTTCAAATCCACAGTACCCTGGGCGTCCGAGTTAAATTTTTAAATAAATAAATGATCCCCCAAGCTTCAAACCCACAATACCCTGGGCACCCAAGTTCAAATTTTAAATAAATGAACAATCCTCCAAGCTTCAAACCCACAATACCCTGTGCACCCAAGTTCAATTTTTAAATAAACGAACAATCCCCCGAGCTTTAAACCCACAATACCCTGGGCGTCCGAGTTAAATCTGTAAATGAATAAATGATCCCCCAAGCTTCAAACCCACAATACCCTGGCCGTCCAAGTTCAATCATTAAATAAATGAATGATCCCCCAAGCATCAAACCCACAGTACCCTGGGCCTCCAAGTTCAATCATTAAATAAATAAATGATCCCCCAAGCTTCAAACCCACAATACCCTGGGCGCCCAACTTCAATTTTTAAATAAACGAACAATCCTCCAAGCTTCAAACCCACAATACCCTGTGCACCCGAGTTCAAATTTTAAATAAATGAACAATCCTCCAAGCTTCAAACCCACAATACCCTGAGCGTCTAAGTTAAATTTTTAAATAAATAAATGATCCCCCAAGATTCAAACCCACAATACCCTGTGCACCCAAGTTCAATTTTTAAATAAACGAACAATCCTCCAAGCTTCAAACCCACAATACCCTGTGCACCCGAGTTCAAATTTTAAATAAATGAACAATCCTCCAAGTTTCAAACCCACAATACCCTGAGCGTCTAAGTTAAATTTTTAAATAAATAAATGATCCCCCAAGCTTTAAACCCACAATACCCTGGGCGCCCAAGTTCAATTTTAAAATAAACGAACAATCCCCCAAGCTTCAAGCCCACAATACCCTGGGCGTCCGAGTTCAATCATTAAATAAATTAATGATCCCCCAAGCTTCAAGCCCACAATACCCTGGGCTCCCAACTTCAATTTTAAATAAACGAACAATCCTCCAAGCTTCAAACCTACAATACACTGGGCACCTGAGTTCCAATTTTAAATAAATGAACAATCTCCGAAGCTTCAAACCCACAATACCCTGAACGTCTAAGTTAAATTTTTAAATAAATAAATGATCCCCCAAGCTTCAAACCCACAGTACCCTGGGCGTCCGAGTTCAATTTTTAAAGAAATAAATGATCCCCCAAGCTTCAAACCCACAGTACCCTGGGCGTCCGAGTTCAATTTTTAAAGAAATAAATGATCCCCCAAGCTTCAAACCAACAATACCCTGGGCACCCGAGTTCAATTTTCAAATAAATAAATGATCCCCCAAGCTTCAAGCCCACAATACCCTGGGCTCCCAACTTTAATTTTAAATAAACGAACAATCCTCCAAGCTTCAAACCCACAATACCCTGGGCACCCGAGTTCAAATTTTAAATAAATGAACAATCCTCCAAGCTTCAAACCCACAATACCCTGAGCGTCTAAGTTAAATTTTTAAATAAATAAATGATCCCCAAGCTTAAAATCCACAGTACCATGGGCGTCCGAGTTAAATTTTTAAATAAATAAATGATCTCCCAAGCTTCAAATCCACAGTACCCTGGGCGTCCGAGTTAAATTTTTAAATAAATAAATGATCCCCCAAGCTTCAAACCCACAATACCCTGGGCACCCAAGTTCAAATTTTAAATAAATGAACAATCCTCCAAGCTTCAAACCCACAATACCCTGTGCACCCAAGTTCAATTTTTAAATAAACGAACAATCCCCCGAGCTTTAAACCCACAATACCCTGGGCGTCCGAGTTAAATCTGTAAATGAATAAATGATCCCCCAAGCTTCAAACCCACAATACCCTGGGCCTCCAAGTTCAATCATTAAATAAATAAATGATCCCCCAAGCTTCAAACCCACAATACCCTGGGCGCCCAACTTAAATTTTTAAATAAACGAACAATCCTCCAAGCTTCAAACCCACAATACCCTGTGCACCCGAGTTCAAATTTTAAATAAATGAACAATCCTCCAAGCTTCAAACCCACAATACCCTGAGCGTCTAAGTTAAATTTTTAAATAAATAAATGATCCCCCAAGATTCAAACCCACAATACCCTGTGCACCCAAGTTCAATTTTTAAATAAACGAACAATCCTCCAAGCTTCAAACCCACAATACCCTGTGCACCCGAGTTCAAATTTTAAATAAATGAACAATCCTCCAAGTTTCAAACCCACAATACCCTGAGCGTCTAAGTTAAATTTTTAAATAAATAAATGATCCCCCAAGCTTTAAACCCACAATACCTTGGGCGTCCAAGTTCAATCATTAAATAAATAAATGATCCCCCAAGCTTCAAGCCCACAATACCCTGGGCTCCCAACTTCAATGTTAATAAACGAACAATCCTCCAAGCTTCAAACCTACAATTCACTGGGCACCCGAGTTCCAATTATAAATAAATGAACAATCTCCGAAGCTTCAAACCCACAATACCCTGAACGTCTAAGTTAAATTTTTAAATAAATAAATGATCCCCCAAGCTTCAAACCCACAATACCCTGAACGTCTAAGTTAAATTTTTAAATAAATAAATGATCCCTCAAGCTTCAAACCCACAGTACCCTGGGCGTCCGAGTTCAATTTTTAAAGAAATAAATGATCCCCCAAGCTTCAAACCCACAGTACCCTGGGCGTCCAAGTTCAATCATTAAATAAATGAATGATCCCCCAAGCTTCAAGCCCACAATACCCTGGGCACCCGAGTTCAATTTTTAAATAAATAAATGATCCCCCAAGCTTCAAATCCACAGTACCCTGGGCGTCCGAGTTCAATTATTAAAGAAATAAATGATCCCCAAAGTTTCAAACCCGAAGTACCCTTGGCGTCCAAGCTCAATTTTTAAATAAATAAATGATCCCCCAAGCTTCAAACCCACAGTACCCTGGGCGTCCGAGTTCAATTTTTAAAGAAATAAATGATCCCCCAAGCTTCAAACCCACAGTACCCTGGGCGTCCAAGTTCAATCATTAAATAAATGAATGATCCCCCAAGCTTCAAGCCCACAATACCCTGGGCTCCCAACTTCAATTTTAAATAAACGAACAATCCTCCAAGCTTCAAACCTACAATACACTGGGCACCCAAGTTCCAATTATAAATAAATGAACAATCTCCGAAGCTTCAAACCCACAATACCCTGAACGTCTAAGTTAAATTTTTAAATAAATAAATGATCCCCCAAGCTTCAAACTCACAGTACCCTGGGCGTCCGAGTTCAATTTTTAAAGAAATAAATGATCCCCCAAGCTTCAAACCTACAATACCCTGGGCACCCGAGTTCAATTTTTAAATAAATAAATGATCCCCCAAGCTTCAAATCCACAGTACCCTGGGCGTCCGAGTTCAATTATTAAAGAAATAAATGATCCCCAAAGTTTCAAACCCGAAGTACCCTTGGCGTCCAAGCTCAATTTTTAAATAAATAAATGATCCCCCAAGCTTCAAGCCCACAATAGCCTGGGCGCCCAAGTTCAATTTTTAAATAAACGAACAATCCCCCAAGCCTCAAGCCCACAATACCCTGGGCGTCCGAGTTAAATCTTTAAATGAATAAATGATCCCCCAAGCTTCAAGCCCACAATACCCTGGGCGCCCAACTTCAATTTTTAAATAAATAAATGATCCCCCAAGCTTCAAATCCACAGTACCCTGGGCGTCCGAGTTCAATTATTAAAGAAATAAATGATCCCCAAAGTTTCAAACCCGAAGTACCCTTGGCGTCCAAGCTCAATTTTTGAATAAATAAATGATCCCCCAAGCTTCAAACCCACAGTACCCTGGGCGTCCGAGTTCAATTTTTAAATAAATCAATGATCCCCCAAGCTTCAAATCCACAGTACCCTGGGCGTCCGAGTTCAATTATTAAAGAAATAAATGATCCCCAAAGTTTCAAACCCGAAGTACCCTTGGCGTCCAAGCTCAATTTTTAAATAAATAAATGATCCCCCAAGCTTCAAACCCACAGTACCCTGGGCGTCCGAGTTCAATTTTTAAAGAAATAAATGATCCCCCAAGCTTCAAACCCACAGTACCCTGGGCGTCCAAGTTCAATCATTAAATAAATGAATGATCCCCCAAGCTTCAAGCCCACAATACCCTGGGCTCCCAACTTCAATTTTAAATAACCGAACAATCCTCCAAGCTTCAAACCTACAATACACTGGGCACCCAAGTTCCAATTATAAATAAATGAACAATCTCCGAAGCTTCAAACCCACAATACCCTGAACGTCTAAGTTAAATTTTTAAATAAATAAATGATCCCCCAAGCTTCAAACTCACAGTACCCTGGGCGTCCGAGTTCAATTTTTAAAGAAATAAATGATCCCCCAAGCTTCAAACCTACAATACCCTGGGCACCCGAGTTCAATTTTTAAATAAATAAATGATCCCCCAAGCTTCAAATCCACAGTACCCTGGGCGTCCGAGTTCAATTATTAAAGAAATAAATGATCCCCAAAGTTTCAAACCCGAAGTACCCTTGGCGTCCAAGCTCAATTTTTAAATAAATAAATGATCCCCCAAGCTTCAAGCCCACAATAGCCTGGGCGCCCAAGTTCAATTTTTAAATAAACGAACAATCCCCCAAGCCTCAAGCCCACAATACCCTGGGCGTCCGAGTTAAATCTTTAAATGAATAAATGATCCCCCAAGCTTCAAGCCCACAATACCCTGGGCGCCCAACTTCAATTTTTAAATAAATAAATGATCCCCCAAGCTTCAAATCCACAGTACCCTGGGCGTCCGAGTTCAATTATTAAAGAAATAAATGATCCCCAAAGTTTCAAACCCGAAGTACCCTTGGCGTCCAAGCTCAATTTTTAAATAAATAAATGATCCCCCAAGCTTCAAACCCACAGTACCCTGGGCGTCCGAGTTCAATTTTTAAAGAAATAAATGATCCCCCAAGCTTCAAACCCACAATACCCTGAACGTCTAAGTTAAATTTTTAAATAAATAAATGATCCCCCAAGCTTCAAACTCACAGGACCCTGGGCGTCCGAGTTTAATTATTAAAGAAATAAATGATCCCCCAAGCTTCAAACCCACAGTACCCTGGGCGTCCGAGTTCAATTTTTAAAGAAATAAATGATCCCCCAAGCTTCAAACCCACAATACCCTGGGCACCCGAGTTCAATTTTTAAATAAATAAATGATCCCCCAAGCTTCAAATCCACAGTACCCTGGGCGTCCGAGTTCAATTATTAAAGAAATAAATGATCCCCAAAGTTTCAAACCCGAAGTACCCTTGGCGTCCAAGCTCAATTTTTAAATAAATAAATGATCCCCCAAGCTTCAAACCCACAGTACCCTGGGCGTCCGAGTTCAATTTTTAAAGAAATAAATGATCCCCCAAGCTTCAAACCCACAGTACCCTGGGCGTCCAAGTTCAATCATTAAATAAATGAATGATCCCCCAAGCTTCAAGCCCACAATACCCTGGGCTCCCAACTTCAATTTTAAATAAACGAACAATCCTCCAAGCTTCAAACCTACAATACACTGGGCACCCAAGTTCCAATTATAAATAAATGAACAATCTCCGAAGCTTCAAACCCACAATACCCTGAACGTCTAAGTTAAATTTTTAAATAAATAAATGATCCCCCAAGCTTCAAACTCACAGTACCCTGGGCGCCCAAGTTCAATTTTTAAATAAACGAACAATCCCCCAAGCCTCAAGCCCACAATACCCTGGGCGTCCGAGTTAAATCTTTAAATGAATAAATGATCCCCCAAGCTTCAAGCCCACAATACCCTGGGCGCCCAACTTCAATTTTTAAATAAATAAATGATCCCCCAAGCTTCAAATCCACAGTACCCTGGGCGTCCGAGTTCAATTATTAAAGAAATAAATGATCCCCAAAGTTTCAAACCCGAAGTACCCTTGGCGTCCAAGCTCAATTTTTAAATAAATAAATGATCCCCCAAGCTTCAAACCCACAGTACCCTGGGCGTCCGAGTTCAATTTTTAAAGAAATAAATGATCCCCCAAGCTTCAAACCCACAGTACCCTGGGCGTCCGAGTTCAATTTTTAAAGAAATAAATGATCCCCCAAGCTTCAAACCCACAATACCCTGGGCACCCGAGTTCAATTTTTAAATAAATAAATGATCCCCCAAGCTTCAAATCCACAGTACCCTGGGCGTCCGAGTTCAATTATTAAAGAAATAAATGATCCCCAAAGTTTCAAACCCGAAGTACCCTTGGCGTCCAAGCTCAATTTTTAAATAAATAAATGATCCCCCAAGCTTCAAGCCCACAATAGCCTGGGCGCCCAAGTTCAATTTTTAAATAAACGAACAATCCCCCAAGCCTCAAGCCCACAATACCCTGGGCGTCCGAGTTAAATCTTTAAATGAATAAATGATCCCCCAAGCTTCAAGCCCACAATACCCTGGGCGCCCAACTTCAATTTTTAAATAAATAAATGATCCCCCAAGCTTCAAATCCACAGTACCCTGGGCGTCCGAGTTCAATTATTAAAGAAATAAATGATCCCCAAAGTTTCAAACCCGAAGTACCCTTGGCGTCCAAGCTCAATTTTTAAATAAATAAATGATCCCCCAAGCTTCAAACCCACAGTACCCTGGGCGTCCGAGTTCAATTTTTAAAGAAATAAATGATCCCCCAAGCTTCAAACCCACAGTACCCTGGGCGTCCAAGTTCAATCATTAAATAAATGAATGATCCCCCAAGCTTCAAGCCCACAATACCCTGGGCTCCCAACTTCAATTTTAAATAAACGAACAATCCTCCAAGCTTCAAACCTACAATACACTGGGCACCCAAGTTCCAATTATAAATAAATGAACAATCTCCGAAGCTTCAAACCCACAATACCCTGAACGTCTAAGTTAAATTTTTAAATAAATAAATGATCCCCCAAGCTTCAAACTCACAGTACCCTGGGCGCCCAAGTTCAATTTTTAAATAAACGAACAATCCCCCAAGCCTCAAGCCCACAATACCCTGGGCGTCCGAGTTCAATTTTTAAAGAAATAAATGATCCCCCAAGCTTCAAACCCACAATACCCTGGGCACCCGAGTTCAATTTTTAAATAAATAAATGATCCCCCAAGCTTCAAATCCACAGTACCCTGGGCGTCCGAGTTCAATTATTAAAGAAATAAATGATCCCCAAAGTTTCAAACCCGAAGTACCCTTGGCGTCCAAGCTCAATTTTTAAATAAATAAATGATCCCCCAAGCTTCAAGCCCACAATAGCCTGGGCGCCCAAGTTCAATTTTTAAATAAACGAACAATCCCCCAAGCCTCAAGCCCACAATACCCTGGGCGTCCGAGTTAAATCTTTAAATGAATAAATGATCCCCCAAGCTTCAAGCCCACAATACCCTGGGCGCCCAACTTCAATTTTTAAATAAATAAATGATCCCCCAAGCTTCAAATCCACAGTACCCTGGGCGTCCAAGTTCAATCATTAAATAAATGAATGATCCCCCAAGCTTCAAGCCCACAATACCCTGGGCTCCCAACTTCAATTTTAAATAACCGAACAATCCTCCAAGCTTCAAACCTACAATACACTGGGCACCCAAGTTCCAATTATAAATAAATGAACAATCTCCGAAGCTTCAAACCCACAATACCCTGAACGTCTAAGTTAAATTTTTAAATAAATAAATGATCCCCCAAGCTTCAAACTCACAGTACCCTGGGCGTCCGAGTTCAATTTTTAAAGAAATAAATGATCCCCCAAGCTTCAAACCTACAATACCCTGGGCACCCGAGTTCAATTTTTAAATAAATAAATGATCCCCCAAGCTTCAAATCCACAGTACCCTGGGCGTCCGAGTTCAATTATTAAAGAAATAAATGATCCCCAAAGTTTCAAACCCGAAGTACCCTTGGCGTCCAAGCTCAATTTTTAAATAAATAAATGATCCCCCAAGCTTCAAGCCCACAATAGCCTGGGCGCCCAAGTTCAATTTTTAAATAAACGAACAATCCCCCAAGCCTCAAGCCCACAATACCCTGGGCGTCCGAGTTAAATCTTTAAATGAATAAATGATCCCCCAAGCTTCAAGCCCACAATACCCTGGGCGCCCAACTTCAATTTTTAAATAAATAAATGATCCCCCAAGCTTCAAATCCACAGTACCCTGGGCGTCCGAGTTCAATTATTAAAGAAATAAATGATCCCCAAAGTTTCAAACCCGAAGTACCCTTGGCGTCCAAGCTCAATTTTTAAATAAATAAATGATCCCCCAAGCTTCAAACCCACAGTACCCTGGGCGTCCGAGTTCAATTTTTAAAGAAATAAATGATCCCCCAAGCTTCAAACCCACAATACCCTGAACGTCTAAGTTAAATTTTTAAATAAATAAATGATCCCCCAAGCTTCAAACTCACAGGACCCTGGGCGTCCGAGTTTAATTATTAAAGAAATAAATGATCCCCCAAGCTTCAAACCCACAGTACCCTGGGCGTCCGAGTTCAATTTTTAAAGAAATAAATGATCCCCCAAGCTTCAAACCCACAATACCCTGGGCACCCGAGTTCAATTTTTAAATAAATAAATGATCCCCCAAGCTTCAAATCCACAGTACCCTGGGCGTCCGAGTTCAATTATTAAAGAAATAAATGATCCCCAAAGTTTCAAACCCGAAGTACCCTTGGCGTCCAAGCTCAATTTTTAAATAAATAAATGATCCCCCAAGCTTCAAACCCACAGTACCCTGGGCGTCCGAGTTCAATTTTTAAAGAAATAAATGATCCCCCAAGCTTCAAACCCACAGTACCCTGGGCGTCCAAGTTCAATCATTAAATAAATGAATGATCCCCCAAGCTTCAAGCCCACAATACCCTGGGCTCCCAACTTCAATTTTAAATAAACGAACAATCCTCCAAGCTTCAAACCTACAATACACTGGGCACCCAAGTTCCAATTATAAATAAATGAACAATCTCCGAAGCTTCAAACCCACAATACCCTGAACGTCTAAGTTAAATTTTTAAATAAATAAATGATCCCCCAAGCTTCAAACTCACAGTACCCTGGGCGCCCAAGTTCAATTTTTAAATAAACGAACAATCCCCCAAGCCTCAAGCCCACAATACCCTGGGCGTCCGAGTTAAATCTTTAAATGAATAAATGATCCCCCAAGCTTCAAGCCCACAATACCCTGGGCGCCCAACTTCAATTTTTAAATAAATAAATGATCCCCCAAGCTTCAAATCCACAGTACCCTGGGCGTCCGAGTTCAATTATTAAAGAAATAAATGATCCCCAAAGTTTCAAACCCGAAGTACCCTTGGCGTCCAAGCTCAATTTTTAAATAAATAAATGATCCCCCAAGCTTCAAACCCACAGTACCCTGGGCGTCCGAGTTCAATTTTTAAAGAAATAAATGATCCCCCAAGCTTCAAACCCACAGTACCCTGGGCGTCCGAGTTCAATTTTTAAAGAAATAAATGATCCCCCAAGCTTCAAACCCACAATACCCTGGGCACCCGAGTTCAATTTTTAAATAAATAAATGATCCCCCAAGCTTCAAATCCACAGTACCCTGGGCGTCCGAGTTCAATTATTAAAGAAATAAATGATCCCCAAAGTTTCAAACCCGAAGTACCCTTGGCGTCCAAGCTCAATTTTTAAATAAATAAATGATCCCCCAAGCTTCAAGCCCACAATAGCCTGGGCGCCCAAGTTCAATTTTTAAATAAACGAACAATCCCCCAAGCCTCAAGCCCACAATACCCTGGGCGTCCGAGTTAAATCTTTAAATGAATAAATGATCCCCCAAGCTTCAAGCCCACAATACCCTGGGCGCCCAACTTCAATTTTTAAATAAATAAATGATCCCCCAAGCTTCAAATCCACAGTACCCTGGGCGTCCGAGTTCAATTATTAAAGAAATAAATGATCCCCAAAGTTTCAAACCCGAAGTACCCTTGGCGTCCAAGCTCAATTTTTAAATAAATAAATGATCCCCCAAGCTTCAAACCCACAGTACCCTGGGCGTCCGAGTTCAATTTTTAAAGAAATAAATGATCCCCCAAGCTTCAAACCCACAGTACCCTGGGCGTCCAAGTTCAATCATTAAATAAATGAATGATCCCCCAAGCTTCAAGCCCACAATACCCTGGGCTCCCAACTTCAATTTTAAATAAACGAACAATCCTCCAAGCTTCAAACCTACAATACACTGGGCACCCAAGTTCCAATTATAAATAAATGAACAATCTCCGAAGCTTCAAACCCACAATACCCTGAACGTCTAAGTTAAATTTTTAAATAAATAAATGATCCCCCAAGCTTCAAACTCACAGTACCCTGGGCGCCCAAGTTCAATTTTTAAATAAACGAACAATCCCCCAAGCCTCAAGCCCACAATACCCTGGGCGTCCGAGTTCAATTTTTAAAGAAATAAATGATCCCCCAAGCTTCAAACCCACAATACCCTGGGCACCCGAGTTCAATTTTTAAATAAATAAATGATCCCCCAAGCTTCAAATCCACAGTACCCTGGGCGTCCGAGTTCAATTATTAAAGAAATAAATGATCCCCAAAGTTTCAAACCCGAAGTACCCTTGGCGTCCAAGCTCAATTTTTAAATAAATAAATGATCCCCCAAGCTTCAAGCCCACAATAGCCTGGGCGCCCAAGTTCAATTTTTAAATAAACGAACAATCCCCCAAGCCTCAAGCCCACAATACCCTGGGCGTCCGAGTTAAATCTTTAAATGAATAAATGATCCCCCAAGCTTCAAGCCCACAATACCCTGGGCGCCCAACTTCAATTTTTAAATAAATAAATGATCCCCCAAGCTTCAAATCCACAGTACCCTGGGCGTCCGAGTTCAATTATTAAAGAAATAAATGATCCCCAAAGTTTCAAACCCGAAGTACCCTTGGCGTCCAAGCTCAATTTTTAAATAAATAAATGATCCCCCAAGCTTCAAACCCACAGTACCCTGGGCGTCCGAGTTCAATTTTTAAAGAAATAAATGATCCCCCAAGCTTCAAACCCACAGTACCCTGGGCGTCCAAGTTCAATCATTAAATAAATGAATGATCCCCCAAGCTTCAAGCCCACAATACCCTGGGCTCCCAACTTCAATTTTAAATAAACGAACAATCCTCCAAGCTTCAAACCTACAATACACTGGGCACCCAAGTTCCAATTATAAATAAATGAACAATCTCCGAAGCTTCAAACCCACAATACCCTGAACGTCTAAGTTAAATTTTTAAATAAATAAATGATCCCCTAAGCTTCAAACTCACAGGACCCTGGGCGTCCGAGTTCAATTATTAAAGAAATAAATGATCCCCCAAGCTTCAAACCCACAGTACCCTGGGCGTCCGAGTTCAATTTTTAAAGAAATAAATGATCCCCCAAGCTTCAAACCCACAATACCCTGGGCACCCGAGTTCAATTTTTAAATAAATAAATGATCCCCCAAGCTTCAAATCCACAGTACCCTGGGCGTCCGAGTTCAATTATTAAAGAAATAAATGATCCCCAAAGTTTCAAACCCGAAGTACCCTTGGCGTCCAAGCTCAATTTTTAAATAAATAAATGATCCCCCAAGCTTCAAGCCCACAATAGCCTGGGCGCCCAAGTTCAATTTTTAAATAAACGAACAATCCCCCAAGCCTCAAGCCCACAATACCCTGGGCGTCCGAGTTAAATCTTTAAATGAATAAATGATCCCCCAAGCTTCAAGCCCACAATACCCTGGGCGTCCAAGTTCAATCATTAAATAAATGAATGATCCCCTAAGCTTCAAGCCCACAATACCCTGGGCTCCCAACTTCAATTTTAAATAAACGAACAATCCTCCAAGCTTCAAACCTACAATACACTGGGCATCCAAGTTCCAATTATAAATAAATGAACAATCTCCGAAGCTTCAAACCCACAATACCCTGAACGTCTAAGTTAAATTTTTAAATAAATAAATGATCCCCCAAGCTTCAAACTCACAGTACCCTGGGCGCCCAAGTTCAATTTTTAAATAAACGAACAATCCCCCAAGCCTCAAGCCCACAATACCCTGGGCGTCCGAGTTCAATTTTTAAAGAAATAAATGATCCCCCAAGCTTCAAACCCACAATACCCTGGGCACCCGAGTTCAATTTTTAAATAAATTAATGATCCCCCAAGCTTCAAATCCACAGTACCCTGGGCGTCCGAGTTCAATTATTAAAGAAATAAATGATCCCCAAAGTTTCAAACCCGAAGTACCCTTGGCGTCCAAGCTCAATTTTTAAATAAATAAATGATCCCCCAAGCTTCAAGCCCACAATAGCCTGGGCGCCCAAGTTCAATTTTTAAATAAACGAACAATCCCCCAAGCCTCAAGCCCACAATACCCTGGGCGTCCGAGTTAAATCTTTAAATGAATAAATGATCCCCCAAGCTTCAAGCCCACAATACCCTGGGCGTCCAAGTTCAATCATTAAATAAATGAATGATCCCCTAAGCTTCAAGCCCACAATACCCTGGGCTCCCAACTTCAATTTTAAATAAACGAACAATCCTCCAAGCTTCAAACCTACAATACACTGGGCATCCAAGTTCCAATTATAAATAAATGAACAATCTCCGAAGCTTCAAACCCACAATACCCTGAACGTCTAAGTTAAATTTTTAAATAAATAAATGATCCCCCAAGCTTCAAACTCACAGTACCCTGGGCGCCCAAGTTCAATTTTTAAATAAACGAACAATCCCCCAAGCCTCAAGCCCACAATACCCTGGGCGTCCGAGTTCAATTTTTAAAGAAATAAATGATCCCCCAAGCTTCAAACCCACAATACCCTGGGCACCCGAGTTCAATTTTTAAATAAATTAATGATCCCCCAAGCTTCAAATCCACAGTACCCTGGGCGTCCGAGTTCAATTATTAAAGAAATAAATGATCCCCAAAGTTTCAAACCCGAAGTACCCTTGGCGTCCAAGCTCAATTTTTAAATAAATAAATGATCCCCCAAGCTTCAAGCCCACAATAGCCTGGGCGCCCAAGTTCAATTTTTAAATAAACGAACAATCCCCCAAGCCTCAAGCCCACAATACCCTGGGCGTCCGAGTTAAATCTTTAAATGAATAAATGATCCCCCAAGCTTCAAGCCCACAATACCCTGGGCGCCCAACTTCAATTTTTAAATAAATAAATGATCCCCCAAGCTTCAAATCCACAGTACCCTGGGCGTCCGAGTTCAATTATTAAAGAAATAAATGATCCCCAAAGTTTCAAACCCGAAGTACCCTTGGCGTCCAAGCTCAATTTTTAAATAAATAAATGATCCCCCAAGCTTCAAACCCACAGTACCCTGGGCGTCCGAGTTCAATTTTTAAAGAAATAAATGATCCCCCAAGCTTCAAACCCACAGTACCCTGGGCGTCCAAGTTCAATCATTAAATAAATGAATGATCCCCCAAGCTTCAAGCCCACAATACCCTGGGCTCCCAACTTCAATTTTAAATAAACGAACAATCCTCCAAGCTTCAAACCTACAATACACTGGGCACCCAAGTTCCAATTATAAATAAATGAACAATCTCCGAAGCTTCAAACCCACAATACCCTGAACGTCTAAGTTAAATTTTTAAATAAATAAATGATCCCCCAAGCTTCAAACTCACAGGACCCTGGGCGTCCGAGTTCAATTATTAAAGAAATAAATGATCCCCCAAGCTTCAAACCCACAGTACCCTGGGCGTCCGAGTTCAATTTTTAAAGAAATAAATGATCCCCCAAGCTTCAAACCCACAATACCCTGGGCACCCGAGTTCAATTTTTAAATAAATAAATGATCCCCCAAGCTTCAAATCCACAGTACCCTGGGCGTCCGAGTTCAATTATTAAAGAAATAAATGATCCCCAAAGTTTCAAACCCGAAGTACCCTTGGCGTCCAAGCTCAATTTTTAAATAAATAAATGATCCCCCAAGCTTCAAGCCCACAATAGCCTGGGCGCCCAAGTTCAATTTTTAAATAAACGAACAATCCCCCAAGCCTCAAGCCCACAATACCCTGGGCGTCCGAGTTAAATCTTTAAATGAATAAATGATCCCCCAAGCTTCAAGCCCACAATACCCTGGGCGCCCAACTTCAATTTTTAAATAAACGAACAATCTTCAAACCCACAATACCCTGGGCACCCGAGTTCAATTTTTAAATAAATAAATGATCCCCAAAGTTTCAAACTCATAGTACCCTTGGCGTCCAAGCTCAATTTTTAAATAAATAAATGATCCCCTAAGCTTCAAACCCATAGGACCCTGGGCTAGGGTGGGCCGAAAATGAAAAATTTTGGAATTTTGACACGCCTGAGGTCTCAAAAGTTGTCTTTTAACATGAAAATAAGAAAAAAATTTTTGTACACGCAAAAAAATAAAATTTTAGGTTTGCCCAAAGCCCTTGAAGTTTTAGTAAAATTTGTTTAAAATGAGCTTATTTAAAAAAACATGTTTTTTTTTTTCAAAGCTCGATTACTTTGCGACAAAAAATCGTGGAGACGCGAATAAAAAAAGAAAATAAAGCTTTTTAGTTGTAGTTTAAGCTTCTATAAATTAGAACATCATAAAAAAATTTTGGAAACTGTTTCGCAAGTACAAACTTCATACTTTTTTTTTTTGTTTGTAGTGATTGTCACCCGAAAATCGCTGAAATGCGATTTTTTTTTTTTAATATTAATAACTTTGAGAAAAAAAATCGTAGAGATATGAATAAAAAAAGAAAAGAAAGCTCATTAGTAGTACTTTAAGCCTATGTAAATTAAAATACCATAATAAAATTTTTGTAGCTGTTTCATGAATGGAAGTATGCTATTTTATTGTAAATTTTTTTTCTAAAATGGTAAAACTGGTTTTTTTCTTTAAACTTCAATATCTCTGCTAGAAAAAATCACGGAAACGCGAATAAAAAAAAGAATTGAAGCTGTTTAATTAAATTTTAAGCTTACGTAAAACAAAATTGCATAAAAAATCGTAAAACTAGTTAATAAAAGGTTTTCGTCAATATTTCTAGTTATTTTGCCAAATTTCAACATATTTGTATGAAAAACTTTAAAATTTTTCTATAAAATCTTCGAAAAAAGCTTTTTCATATATTTTTTAAGTTTATTAATTTTTTCTGCTTTTGATAAAAATTGTAATATTCATATGTTACAAAAAAAATGTTATAAGTGTATAGTGAAACCCAAATAAAAAGCCCTCCTCTTTTTTCATACGGGCTTGGGACCGTCAACGGCAGAGTTACCATTTTTTTTTTTTTTTAAAGAAATTTTTTTTTTTTTTTTTTTTTTTTATACTTAGTTATTATTTTAAGAAATGAATTGTTTGAAATCTTTTTTTGAATTGAATTCTGGCATAATTGATCTTGATTTAAGTGTGGCTATGATCCAATTATGTCTATTTTCTTTTCCAATGACTCTTGATGATGCTTCGGTGACTAACTTTACTGTGCGTTCGACAGCTTGTGTATGGCACGGAAAAGCAGTAAAATTCCAATTAGAAGGTATTTGATTATCATTTAGCGTGCGTTCAATATCATTTATTGTTAAATTGCGTAAAACGGGAGGTGATCGTGTCTCAGAAATCGACCAGTCAATCATATTTATATAGTTAGTTGCTTCAAAGTTTAATTTCGGAATTTCAAATTTATTATTGTTATTATTTTCCAATTGCAACCGTTTAGCTTCAAGAATTTTCTCTAAGGCCAATCGTCGTACAGATGGGTCTTCGTCAGTCAGCATGCCTAATAAAATATTTTCAGGAGCAGCAAAATAAGCATTTCGTTCTATAACTGGGTCTATTATTTTTAAATATTTTTCTGAAAGATATCGTGTAGATCTGATAAACTCAAATAAATTTTTCGATCCATCTTTGACTGAACAATTAATTTTAATTCGGAACCAGGATGGTACATATACTTTTAAAATAAAGTTTACAATCTCTTTGAAATCTTCAGACGGATTTTCAGAAGAAATATAGAGCCTCAAAATTCGATTAGCTGAAGTTAACCATCGTGAATGAGAAATATTTCCAGGGTGGCGGTTCGCTAAGTCTTCAGAGCAGTTACCTGAACTGACAGCCTTACTTATTTCAAAGAGATATTTTTGATCATCACTTAGTATTTTTAAATCGATCTCAGGTAAAACACAATCGATTGGTTCAAAGGAAACAACTTTTAGGTTTTCACAATCTTTCAACTCTTTACCGATTGGACCAGAATATGTATTTGGACCAGATGTTACACCATCAATTTTTTGAAATAAATGTCTCAGTGGCAACTCATTGAAATGGAGTAAGCATATGAATCTTTGAATCGGCCTTCCTATTTCTACTTCAAGACGCAATATTACGCCTCCTTTACGGCCTGTATTCACTACCGTACCGTCACAACCAACTGCTTCAAGAGTCTCCATAGCCGTAGGAAATTCTTCTTTCAAGCATAATATTATAATATTTGCTATACTCTTAGCATCACTTTTTTTTGGCGTAACGTGGCTAAGATACTTTGACCCAGGTTCTTGAATAAGTGAGTAGTGATCTTCCAAAGCAGTACCTTTAAAATATTTGTTTCCTTTTTTTTCATTTATTTGAGTTTGATCGTGGCGTCCATCAAAAGATAAGCCACGAATAGAATTATTTTCATCATTTTCAGATCTAATACCAATTGCAACTTTCTTCTGTTCTCTTAATATTTTATTTTTATCGACCAAATTAGACTCTGATGCTATTCCAGCGTCTTGAAAAGCAGCATTTACTAATGCTGCAGTGGCTCTAGTTGATATTCCATAACGTTGACTTATGAGTGCAACATTTTTAAGCTCAATCCTAGATTGAGTAGATGAAGCTGTTTTACTAAAATGTTGTTTGTATAAGTCTTGAGAATCATAATCTTCACTCGAGTTGGAATCTTGCGATGATTGCACATTTTTAGTCGTAAACTCTTCGATACACTGCTTTTTTAATTTTTTTGCATCTTTTGAGTTTCTTTCGAGTTTTCTTTTAAATTCATTCGTGTTTGAACGGTCAACTGAACCTATTGATAAGCGTCTTGAGCTTCGTTGGTCACTCAAAAAATTTCTTTCTGGCAAAGGTACCTTTTTATTTTTAGGACATTTGCACTTATCAAAAGTATTACATTTACAAGACGCAATGTCAAATAACTTAAGTGAATTATCTTTAAACTTTTTCAAGTTTTCTTCACCATTCACAGATTTTTCAACTCGGTCTAAATGTTTTTTAATTTTTAAATATTGTTGGTAATACTTTATAATCAGTTGTTTTACTCTTTGGTGACTAACTCTAGGAATTAATAATTTATCATATAATTCCTCTACTTTTATACTCACTAATTCTACAATGTCGGAAGAAGATGGATAATAGCCACTTAGTTCTTGAAGATTTTTGTACTCAAATAAGTAACACTTCAATACATCTTGATAGGTAGGAAGCACAAACCGAGAAAGATCGTTGGGAGATCCGAAAATTGGACACTTAAATGATCGTTTTGAACGTTTGACTATTGACATTTTCACTAGTATTTAAATAATTAAACAGTAGTTTTTCATGAAAAAACTCCATACTTATGACAAATGGTTTATTACTTTATTTATAGATTTTTTAAAAACTTCGCCACCTAGGAAAAAAATATTTAACTAATGTTTACTTATGACTAATAGTTTATTACTTTATTTGTATAAATAAAAACGCCATCTAATGAAAAATTGTTCAACTAAAGTGTATAAAAAAGTAAGAAATGAACGGATTTTTAACAATTACATGAACATTTTCGAGTAAAAACAAATAAACTGAAAAAATATATGAAAAAGCTTTTTTCGAAGATTTTATAGAAAAATTTTAAAGTTTTTCATACAAATATGTTAAAATTTGGCAAAATAACTAGAAATATTGACGAAAACCTTTTATTAACTAGTCTTACGACTTTTTATGCGATTTTGTTTTACGTAAGCTTAAAATTTAATTAAACAGCTTCAATTCTTTTTTTTATTCGCGTTTCCATGATTTTTTCTAGCAGAGATATTGAAGTTTAAAGAGAAAAACGAGTTTTACCATTTTAGAAAAAAATTTACAAAAAAATAGCATACTTCCATTCATGAAACAGCTACAAAAATTTTTTTATGGTATTTTAATTTACATAGGCTTAAAGTACCACTAATGAGCTTTCTTTTCTTTTTTTATTCATATCTCTACGATTTTTTTTCTCAAAGTTATTAATATTAAAAAAAAAAATCGCATTTCAGCGATTTTCGGGTGACAATCACTACAAACAAAGAAAAAAAAGTATGAAGTTTGTACTTGCGAAACAGTTTCCGAAATTTTTTTATGATGTTCTAATTTATAGAAGCTTAAACTACAACTAAAAAGCTTTATTTTCTTTTTTAATCGCGTCTCCACGATTTTTTTCCGCAAAGTAATCGAATATTGAAAAAAAAAACATGTTTTTTTAAATAAGCTCATTTTAAACAAATTTTACTAAAACTTCAAGGGCTTTGGGCAAACCTAAAATTTTATTTTTTTGCGTGTACAAAATTTTTTTTCTTATTTTCATGTTAAAAGACAACTTTTGAGACCTCAGGCGTGTCAAAATTCCAAAATTTTTCATTTTCGGCCCACCCTACCCTGGGCGTCTAAGCTCGATTTTTAAATAAATAAATGATCTCTTAAGCTTCAAACCCATAGTACCCTGGGCGTCAAAGTTTAGTTTTTAAAGAAATAAATGATCCCCCAAGCTTTGAACCCACAGTACCCTGGGCGTCCGCGTTCAATTTTTAAATAAATAAATGATCCCCCAAGCTTCAAATCCACAGTACCCTGGGCGTCCGAGTTCAATTATTAAAGAAATAAATGATCCCCAAAGTTTCAAACCCGAAGTACCCTTGGCGTCCAAGCTCAATTTTTAAATAAATAAATGATCCCCCAAGCTTCAAGCCCACAATAGCCTGGGCGCCCAAGTTCAATTTTTAAATAAACGAACAATCCCCCAAGCCTCAAGCCCACAATACCCTGGGCGTCCGAGTTAAATCTTTAAATGAATAAATGATCCCCCAAGCTTCAAGCCCACAATACCCTGGGCGCCCAACTTCAATTTTTAAATAAATAAATGATCCCCCAAGCTTCAAATCCACAGTACCCTGGGCGTCCGAGTTCAATTATTAAAGAAATAAATGATCCCCAAAGTTTCAAACCCGAAGTACCCTTGGCGTCCAAGCTCAATTTTTAAATAAATAAATGATCCCCCAAGCTTCAAACCCACAGTACCCTGGGCGTCCGAGTTCAATTTTTAAAGAAATAAATGATCCCCCAAGCTTCAAACCCACAGTACCCTGGGCGTCCAAGTTCAATCATTAAATAAATGAATGATCCCCCAAGCTTCAAGCCCACAATACCCTGGGCTCCCAACTTCAATTTTAAATAAACGAACAATCCTCCAAGCTTCAAACCTACAATACACTGGGCACCCAAGTTCCAATTATAAATAAATGAACAATCTCCGAAGCTTCAAACCCACAATACCCTGAACGTCTAAGTTAAATTTTTAAATAAATAAATGATCCCCCAAGCTTCAAACTCACAGTACCCTGGGCGCCCAAGTTCAATTTTTAAATAAACGAACAATCCCCCAAGCCTCAAGCCCACAATACCCTGGGCGTCCGAGTTCAATTTTTAAAGAAATAAATGATCCCCCAAGCTTCAAACCCACAATACCCTGGGCACCCGAGTTCAATTTTTAAATAAATAAATGATCCCCCAAGCTTCAAATCCACAGTACCCTGGGCGTCCGAGTTCAATTATTAAAGAAATAAATGATCCCCAAAGTTTCAATCCCGAAGTACCCTTGGCGTCCAAGCTCAATTTTTAAATAAATAAATGATCCCCCAAGCTTCAAGCCCACAATAGCCTGGGCGCCCAAGTTCAATTTTTAAATAAACGAACAATCCCCCAAGCCTCAAGCCCACAATACCCTGGGCGTCCGAGTTAAATCTTTAAATGAATAAATGATCCCCCAAGCTTCAAGCCCACAATACCCTGGGCGCCCAACTTCAATTTTTAAATAAATAAATGATCCCCCAAGCTTCAAATCCACAGTACCCTGGGCGTCCGAGTTCAATTATTAAAGAAATAAATGATCCCCAAAGTTTCAAACCCGAAGTACCCTTGGCGTCCAAGCTCAATTTTTAAATAAATAAATGATCCCCCAAGCTTCAAACCCACAGTACCCTGGGCGTCCGAGTTCAATTTTTAAAGAAATAAATGATCCCCCAAGCTTCAAACCCACAGTACCCTGGGCGTCCAAGTTCAATCATTAAATAAATGAATGATCCCCCAAGCTTCAAGCCCACAATACCCTGGGCTCCCAACTTCAATTTTAAATAAACGAACAATCCTCCAAGCTTCAAACCTACAATACACTGGGCACCCAAGTTCCAATTATAAATAAATGAACAATCTCCGAAGCTTCAAACCCACAATACCCTGAACGTCTAAGTTAAATTTTTAAATAAATAAATGATCCCCCAAGCTTCAAACTCACAGGACCCTGGGCGTCCGAGTTCAATTATTAAAGAAATAAATGATCCCCCAAGCTTCAAACCCACAGTACCCTGGGCGTCCGAGTTCAATTTTTAAAGAAATAAATGATCCCCCAAGCTTCAAACCCACAATACCCTGGGCACCCGAGTTCAATTTTTAAATAAATAAATGATCCCCCAAGCTTCAAATCCACAGTACCCTGGGCGTCCGAGTTCAATTATTAAAGAAATAAATGATCCCCAAAGTTTCAAACCCGAAGTACCCTTGGCGTCCAAGCTCAATTTTTAAATAAATAAATGATCCCCCAAGCTTCAAGCCCACAATAGCCTGGGCGCCCAAGTTCAATTTTTAAATAAACGAACAATCCCCCAAGCCTCAAGCCCACAATACCCTGGGCGTCCGAGTTAAATCTTTAAATGAATAAATGATCCCCCAAGCTTCAAGCCCACAATACCCTGGGCGCCCAACTTCAATTTTTAAATAAACGAACAATCCTCCAAGCTTCAAACCCACAATACCCTGGGCACCCGAGTTCAATTTTTAAATAAATAAATGATCCCCAAAGTTTCAAACTCATAGTACCCTTGGCGTCCAAGCTCAATTTTTAAATAAATAAATGATCCCCTAAGCTTCAAACCCATAGGACCCTGGGCGTCTAAGCTCGATTTTTAAATAAATAAATGATCTCTTAAGCTTCAAACCTATAGTACCCTGGGCGTCAAAGTTTAGTTTTTAAAGAAATAAATGATCCCCCAAGCTTTGAACCCACAGTACCCTGGGCGTCCGCGTTCAATTTTTTCAATTTTTTTTTTTCCATTTTTCGTATTGTGGGTTTCAAGCTTGGGGGAACATTTATTTATTTAAAAACTGAACTCGGACGTTCAGGGTACTCTGGGTTTGAAGTTTGGGGGATAATTTATTTATTTAAAAATTGATTTCAGTCGCCCAAGGTATTGTTGGTTTGAAGCTTGGGGGATCATTTATTTATTTAAAAATTAAACTCGGACGTTCAGGGTACTGTGGGTTCGAAGTTTGGAGGATCATTTATTTATTTAAAAATTGATTTCAGACGCCCAAGGTATTGTGGGTTTGAAACTTGGGGGATCATTTATTTATTTGAAAATTGAATTCGGGTGCCCAGGGTATTGTGGATTTGAAACCTGGGTGAACATTTATTTATTTAAAAATTGAACTCGGATGCCCAGGGTACAAACCTTGGGCGCCTGAGTTCAACAAAAAAACTGATCAGCTATCCCCCAAGCTCCAAACCCCCAAATACCCTGGGCGCCCAGGTTCAATAAATAAACTGACCAGCTATCACTCAAGCTGTAAACTCCTAAGTACACTGGGCGCCTGAGCTCAACAAATAAACTGATCAGCTGTCCCCCAAGCTCTAAACCCCCAAAAACCTTGTGAGCCCGAGTTGAATTATTCCAAAAATATGAGTACATTTTAGTTAACCTAAGCATGGTACCTAATCATGCTGCACTGGTGCAATAGAGCTTGAGGGATAGCTGATCAGTTTATTTGAAGAACTCGAAGCCCAGGGTTTTGGTGGCTTAGAGGGATTTGGAGCTTGGGAGATAGCCAATAAGTTTTTTTGTTGAACTCGGGCGCCAAGAGTTTTGGGGTCTTGAGCTTGAGGGATAGCTGATCAGTTTATTTATTTAACTCGACGCCCAGGGTATTTGGGGGTTTACAGCTTGGGGGATAGCCGTTAAGTTTTTTTGTTGAACTCGGGTGCCCAGGGTTTTGGGGGTTTGGAGCTTGGGGGATAGCTGATCAGTTTTTTTGTTGAACTCAGGTGCCAAGAGTTTTGGGGTCTAGAGCTTGAGGGATAGCTGATCAGTTTATGTATTTAACTCAACGCCCAGGGTATTTGGAAGTTAACAGCTTGGGGGATAGCTAATCAGTTTTTTTGTTGAACTCGGGCGCCCAGGGTTTTGGCGGTTTAAAGCTTGGGGATTAGTTAATCAGTTTTTTTGTTGAACTCGGGCGCTCAGGGTTTTGGAGGTATAGAGCATAACATTAAAAAATATGTATATATCCATCCCGCTGTCGTACTTAAATATTTATATATATCAACTACCCAATTCGGCTTTTAGAAGTACCCATATTTCATTAAAAACTATCCTTTTGGTTAGAGGTACCCGTTAAAATATACACAACTATACGCCAAGGGTATTTGGGTTCAAAGGCTTCGGGGTTAAACAATTACTTTCTTTTTTCAAATCGACGCCCAGGGTATTTAAGTTTTAAAGCTTGGGGGATAAACAGTTACTTTTTTTAATCAACTTACGCACATAACTTTTTTGTTTAAAAATAAAGAATTACTTTTTTAATTTTACTTATGCCCTGGGTTTTTTAGTATAAAGCCTCTGAAAAAAACAATTCGTTTTTTTTATTCAACTCGACGCCCAGGGTATTCGGGTTTAAAGGCTTGGGGATAAACGATTACTAATTTTTTTTTTTTTTTTTAGTTCGATGCTCAGGGTATTTTATTTCTAATGTTTGGTGGATAATTCCCTTAATCATCAATTATTATTTCTCGGAAGTTATTTTTTAATTTTTTTTCCAATCTTAAAGACTTATTTAGTTTATAAAAATGAATAAATAATTTTTTTTTTTTTTTAATAACTTTACGAATCTGCAATGTCGATAACGTTCGAAACTCATAGCCTATAAACCGCTCAATATATATAGACCGTTTGTTTCTTGGTACGATTGTACGCCCTGAACACAGCTCACCGTCCCCACGAAGGAATATCGTATTCAACCCTGGGAACGCGGGAAGAACAAAATTTTTTACCGGCTTAAAGTAAATTTGATTTTTAGAGTTTTATAATCATTTATTATATTAAATTTTTTTTTGCATTTTGCTTATAATAAAAATGAATTTTTTTTTTTAGTTTAATTAAACTATTATAATTCGTAATCTTCTTATTATAATTGGCGCTTACTGTTAAGATAAATAAATAAAGATTACTTTAGTTAAAAAAATATATATAAATTATATAAAAGAAGTTTTCTTTTTTCTGTATAGGTGATTTCTTCACATGTATCTACATACATATAATATTTTATGAAATTTTAATAATGGGTGAAATAACAAGGCTTGATAATCGTTTTATTTGCTTCTATGTCTTTAATTAAAAGAAAACATTTTTTATTATAAGAATTTCATTATATAAAATTAAAGGTTGTGTAGAATTGAATTAAAATTAACTTAAATTTAAGACGTTATGAGATAAATTTTTTCCTTGATACATTTGACTGCTGCAGCAGCAACATTGCATTCGTCAGATTCTTCATTAGCTGTATAAAAAAATAATAAAAATTGTTTAAAAATATTCTATGATTGTTTTTGTAGTGTCAAATTAAAACATTTGGTTCATTAACATTATGGGTACAAACTTTCTTTGTTGAATTTAATTAGTTTAAAGAGCTCCGTAAGACAAATTAAGTGACATTAAAAAAAAAAAAAATTTTTAATTAAAAATTTTATGCTTCACTTTGTTAGAATGATTAAGTAAGATTTTAACATTAAATAAAATTTTCGATTACAAAAAATTTTAGAGGCTATTTAATTGTTTTAAGAAATAATTTTCTGTATGTTCGTTAAGTTGGAGGCTTATAAATTATTTGATAAGCCTATGATAAAAATATTATTGATCAGGAGCTGATAAAAAAAATTTTTAAGTAATGGCAGAGAAAATATATTATTTACCTGCATTAACACATTCGGTAGTGAGTTCTTTCACCGTATCATTGGAACCAGGGTATTTTTGATCCAAATAATGCAACTCTTTTTCAAGTACAATTTTTCCATTCTCAATCTGCGGTAGGAATAAAATTATAAACAATTGCTAATTTCAAAATTTTATGAAATAAAATAATAATTATTTGTTTAAAGAATTGATTAAACTGACCAAGTCCAACTTTTTCCATGAACACGCTACCAAACATTTTATTTTTGGATCTTCTAGATCAGGATGTTCGCCAATTTCTGTGGAAACAAATGACATTTTTACATACATAAAATAAAGAAAACAGAATTTTAATTATACCTTCTGTTATCTCAAGTTCAATTTTACATTGATCTATAGCTTCTTTTTCTTCAGGTGATGGTACATATGAATAAATTTGTGCCTGCAAAGAAAATTGATCAAAAATTTAAAAACTAAACTGAGATGATTTCTATATCTATAAAGTTGTAGTTTTATTAAAAATAAAAAACAAACGCAAAATAAGTATTTTAAAACAGAGTTTGACTATATATTATTCTATGGGCTAGCGAGTCCGAATTACGAGTCCTCGGGATACTTATTACAAAGATTAATGAGTCCGAAAATTGGAAATGAAAAGGTTGTTTCTTATAAAAATTATTTTATTATCTTAAACTGCGACGTTAAAGTATGTTATAATTATACCGCGACAAAAAATTTTGAATCTTTAAGAACCGGTCCAGCTAGAATCTGCATTTTTAGAAATTGGGCTGTGAGTATTGTTCTAGAATCAGTTAAATCTATATTCTATTTAAAATTTTTCTATGAAGTCTGCTAATTGCATCGGGGCTCTTTTAACTTTACAAATTTTCGTCGTAAAAAGTGTGTCGGTAATTTGAATTTTCTAATTATGATTAGTATGTTATAATACAAAAATTACAACAACCCTGACCGTCAGTATGATATAATACAATTTATGTTATATAAAAAAAAAAAAAAAAAAAAAAAAAAAAAAACATGTATCCATTTCTGATTTAAAATTATTTTACGCTGGCGTAAAATCGTCACTAACAATAAGTAGGTCTAGTCGTTAGTCCTACAAGAAGTTCTGATAATATAAGTTTGAGTAGTTCAACCTACCTATTAAATAAATAATAACGGATATTGTATTCAACTTACCATACTTGCAAGAACAATAAAGGCGAAGAAAAAAGTCTTCATTTTGAATAAGCGTTTTTGTAAGCAGGCTTCAAGATCTCGACACGAACTAACTTAATTCTTAGAAGCTCCTCTAGAATTTATACCAAGTCTTTGTCCGTGTGTTTAATAGCTAACTTTTGATTTTAAATCATCATAATCGTAAAGTTTAATATCGGAAGCTAATATAAAAATTTCGAGTTCTCATTATTTATAACATTTTTTCTGCACTAAACTATAAACCACGAGCCTTTAAAAATTACTATTAATGGTCATTTAATAAACTTAACGTAAGAACCAATCATCAGTTTTTATATACTTCTTGTAGTTTACTGATAACTATAACTTGAAATTTATAGGAATCACTAAATTACCTCTTGACTTAAAGCACTATTTCAAAATTTAATTGATCAAAAATTAAAAACAAGGAAATTTACAAGTGTTGTAAAAAAATAATACTGTTATACTTAAATATGAAATTTTACCACTTTATTTCATTGCGTTAATGCAAAATTAATTTGTGTTAGTAATTTGAACAATTTTAATATTGTGAACTCATAATATATTTTGTAAACATTGTTCAAGTAATTTAAAGTTTTTAATTAGCAAAGCCATAAAAAGTAGTAAAAAGATTTTAATTTTATTTATTATTTCCCGAAAGCATTTATTTGCTCAAATCATAAGTTATTCGTGCCTAGATCATCAATAAAAAGGCACTTTTCCAACAAATCATAAGTTATTAAATATTTTATAGATTTGAAATAAAATAATAGTATATAACACACCGGTCGCTGGAAAAGTATTTTCCAGCGTCGTGTGTAATGTTTTTTTCAACACAAGGCAAGGAAAGTTCAAACTCCCTGTTTGGGACAAATCAGAAAGTTTGAACTTTCTACGCCGTGTGTTGAAAAAGAGGTTTCTGCGAGGTATATACTTGTTAGTTTTTTTCCCGGTGGAAAATTTGTAAATTAATAATTGTACGGGCTCAAGTGACACAGCAGTTACACTATGTATCGAAAAATGTTCATTAACTTGTAAGTAATAACATCGAACACAAAATTTGATTAATATTTTTATATTAAATAAACCTTGTAAGTTCTGAATGAATATTTTAACGATTTGAAATATTATTTATATTGTTAATGACTTTCAAAAAAATTTTTAAATGATAGTTCATGATCAAATTATAAGATGATTGATTGAATTTTATAATAATATTTATTCACATACATTTATTTATTTATATTACACTTAATTTAAGGGCTCTCCAGTTTTATCTTTAGTGCACTTGTACATGATTGCAGCTGCTTCGCACTGATCAGTTAGTTCGTTCGCTATAATAAAGAAAAATATTTTTTTATAATATTTCAAATTGAAATGAATTTAAAATTCATTCATGGTTTGAGTTGTTAACGGACACTCAATATTTAAATACGCAAAGCAAAATTATGTTCTAGAATTTCATTATTTATAATTTATTTCTGAGCTTTGTAATCGTTCGCTTATAACGTAATTATGAACAAATTACTCCCAAAAATAAATTTGTTCCAATATTACACTTGAATTACATTTTCGTATCAACGTTTACATTACTGACTGATCAAACGCTTGGAAAAAAAAAATCTGATCACTATGCAAAAACTTAGATCTTATAAGTTAGGTGAAAGTCGAAAAGAGATAAAATCATCATCAACTTACCTTTAGTGGTACATTCAGTGACCTTTTTCTTCAAGTTTTCATCAGCGTTTGGGAAATGCATCGAGATGTATTCCATTTCTTTTTCAAGTATCACCTTGCCATCAGCCATCTAGGAACAGGATAAAATTTCAATAAAAATATAAAATCTGCAGAAATTAAAAATTTGTGATTTTATCTAACCTTGCCCATTTTTGTCATCATGCATGCTAGAAAGCATTTTACTTTTTTATCTTCAACGTTGAGACTATCCCCTAAATCTATGAAAATTTTTCAAAGTTTAATGTGTTGTTTAAGAGTTACTTTAAAAAATTATTATTTACCCTCTGTAATGCCATTATCCTTTTTACATTGGTCATAATGCGCTTTCAATTCAGGTGGGGGATGACTGCGAACGTGTGCCTTGGCAGAAAATAAAAATACAATTTTTGTTTATAGTACATCCAAGCTTTAAGGAACGTAAATAATTGATTTTTTCGTTGCATAGAACTTTACTTCTACAACTTACCACAGCAATCAAGAGAAATAAAGTGGCGATGAAAGCTTTCATTTTTTAATCAAAACTGTACAAGATTGTCTGCTCCAGAAATCTTATATTCAACTGTATAGCGCTCTAGGAAGTCGACAAGTATTTATACTACTCTCAGTTCCTGTGTCTCCACAGGAAACTTGGCGATAATTACTATCATCATTATTATGTTGTAAATTAAATAAGCGAAGCGCGACCAACGGTCCTTTAGTTTATTTTGAATTTGGAGTTTAACTTAAAACTCTAAACAGAAATATTGTATTAACTTTCTGAACAGTAAAGTTTAAGATAATCATTATAATTTTTTAATAGTCCTTTCATTCATAGAATTTTTTAATTTTTAACGGTTAAAGTTTAGTCGATGAATGTTCGAGTGGTCAAATACATTGACGTTGATAAAAATTTGATACAAAATTTTGAGTTTCGTACGAAACAGGAAATGAAGCCTCTTAACGACTTTCATTAAGTCATGAAATGAACAAACGAGCCAAAAAATCACGAGTGATAATAAATAATTTTAATCGACTGTTTCCTTCAGTGTTATATATTTCATACAAATCGTAGGTAATTATGGATTTTTTAAAGCGACAACAAACTCGAAGGATTTACCTTTTATGTTACTAATTATTGTAATCAAATATTTTTTTGTGTAAGTTGTAAATAATGGCTTGACAAAAGGTTAAAATAAAGTGATTCATCTGAGTCATAATTAAATATTTTAGTACAGTTGTAAGAGATTATAATGTAAGTTGAAATTTTTATAAAATGATCAACACACTTGTTTTTTATGGGAGTATTTTGATAATTTATTTTTCTATCTCAAAATGTTGCAAATCTTTTGTTCATTTCGGGCCCAGGAATAATTTTTATTAAAAATTAATGAATAGAGATATATTCTGTGACTAAATACTTTCTCATAAGTTAATCCAACTTGATAATTTTTTTTTTGCTGGAAAAACTGTTTTCCTAAAATCTGATACTCGGATGTAATCAATCAGAATAAAATAATAACTTTTAGTTTAAGCGCTCTTAATTGAAGCTTGAAAATTCACTACATACTTAAAAATATTATATAATTTTGTTAGTCATCAAATTAGGTTTTGAGAAATTATTATATAATCAACGTTTTTATTGAAATCTTAATTAATTTCCAATATTTTACCTTTAACATATTATTCTCAACCTCTTAATTTTTACAAAAACTTGAGTTAAAAGTTACACGATAAAATTTTAGAGTTTATTTACCGCTGGAGCAGCTTTTAAATAAAGTGTTTCATGTCTGAGTTCTTAGATGGCGCACACAGTTTCGTCACAAAACTTTGAACTGAAGAACTGTAGAGAAGTATTCGAAGATTTCAAAGCTCTAAATAAAAATTTGGAAATCTATATAGATTGTTAACAATAAAACAGATAATCAACAATTTTACATTCTTTAATTATATTGTTCTTGGTCCATGTGTCGATTTTCAACAAGTGTTAACTTTACGCGCTTTTTTAAGCTGAATTTTAAGGTGATTATTGAAAAGTAAACGTCCTTCTATTATAACGCAATTTTTGTGAGGGATAGTTTGATGATCATTATTATTGATTGAAAAAATTTTATTTTCTTTCTCTCGTTAATGCCAATGTCATGAATAAGTAAGGTTTCGCGCGAAATTTAACAAAGGCTCATTACGGCCGTTTCTATATGGGTGATTCTCTGTCAAGACGACCGACCAAAAAATAAATTTCAAAAATAATTTTTCTACATGATCTAGACTATTATTTGGACTCCCTGGTAAATTTTTAGATTTTTTGAATGCATATTATTTGAATGGCAATGGTCTAAAGTTGACAATAACTGGGATTTTTTCATTTTAGGCTATTTTTAGGCTATTTTAGAGCTCAAATAACTAAAAGGGGAAGCATTTTTTTTACATACACATAAATGTAAAAATTTTTGGAAATTTTATAAATTTTCAGAAAAAAATTTTTTTAGGGTCATTTGATAACTTTTTATTTTCATCCTCACTGATTAAGAGCTTGAAAAACCTTAAAATTGAGTTATCTTGATGTTCGCCATCTGGGAAAAAATTTTAAAAATCCCTAAAAGTTGTATTTTTTATCCACAAAAATAGTCCTGGTATTTTTAGAGTGGGCCTGATAGATAGTAAACCACTACAAATCATTTTATCATTAAAAATAAGCCAAAAATCCTCTTTTTTGACTATTTATAAGCATTGTACGCTCTAACATTGTTAAAAGAAAAACCATTTGTTTGAATGAATTTATGGTCATGTAAAAAATGACAGCTCTGAATTTATAGAGTTGGCTTGATAGAATTTAAACCACTTGAGATGATTTGATTAAGAAAAACAAGACAAAAATGCTTTACTTTGATTAAATATGAGCATTGTACACTCTAACATTGTTAAAAGAAAAACCATTTGTTTGTATGAATTTATGTAAAGGTAAAATTTTAAAAATCTGATGTGTTTGAAAAGACAAAAAATTATATCCATAAATACTTACAGATTTTATGGTTTTAAAAAAACTGGGCTTAATCGCTTTAAGTCAGCTTTTTTTACACACATACTATTATCATGTACCACAACACAACACAAAACAATACAAAACAACACCTTGATAATAAAAATTAATTTATTTTTCACAATTTTAATTAATGAATAACTCATAAGATTTGTTATCAATCTTTATTATTTGAAAATTACTTAATTTTGCTTGTCTAAAGAATTCAAACAGCTTGTGAATAAAAAACAAATTACTAAAAAAATTATTACCAATCACTATGAAAAAAATCTGCTTGTTTGTTTTGATCGTGGCTTCTAGTGTAGCAGACAGCAGCACCCGAAATTTCAAGTGATTGACTAAAGCGCTCTCTTTAGCATAAAAATAAGTATGAAAAAAATCAAAAGAAGCAAGCAAATTTTTTCATAGTGTTTTTTATGCTAAAATTTAAGTCTAAAATTTTAGACTAAAATCAGTGAATTAAAAATCAAAACAAGCAAGCAGATTTTTTTCATACTCATTTTTATGCTAAAGAGAGCGCTTTAGTCAATCACTTGAAATTTCGGGTGCTGCTGTCTGCTACACTAGAAGCCACGATCAAAACAAACAAGCAGATTTTTTTCATAGTGATTGGTAATAATTTTTTTAGTAATTTGTTTTTTATTCACAAGCTGTTTGAATTCTTTAGACAAGCAAAATTAAGTAATTTTCAAATAATAAAGATTGATAACAAATCTTATGAGTTATTCATTAATTAAAATTGTGAAAAATAAATTAATTTTTATTATCAAGGTGTTGTTTTGTATTGTTTTGTGTTGTGTTGTGGTACATGATAATAGTATGTGTGTAAAAAAAGCTGACTTAAAGCGATTAAGCCCAGTTTTTTTAAAACCATAAAATCTGTAAGTATTTATGGATATAATTTTTTGTCTTTTCAAACACATCAGATTTTTAAAATTTTACCTTTACATAAATTCATACAAACAAATGGTTTTTCTTTTAACAATGTTAGAGTGTACAATGCTCATATTTAATCAAAGTAAAGCATTTTTGTCTTGTTTTTCTTAATCAAATCATCTCAAGTGGTTTAAATTCTATCAAGCCAACTCTATAAATTCAGAGCTGTCATTTTTTACATGACCATAAATTCATTCAAACAAATGGTTTTTCTTTTAACAATGTTAGAGCGTACAATGCTTATAAATAGTCAAAAAAGAGGATTTTTGGCTTATTTTTAATGATAAAATGATTTGTAGTGGTTTACTATCTATCAGGCCCACTCTAAAAATACCAGGACTATTTTTGTGGATAAAAAATACAACTTTTAGGGATTTTTAAAATTTTTTCCCAGATGGCGAACATCAAGATAACTCAATTTTAAGGTTTTTCAAGCTCTTAATCAGTGAGGATGAAAATAAAAAGTTATCAAATGACCCTAAAAAAATTTTTTTCTGAAAATTTATAAAATTTCCAAAAATTTTTACATTTATGTGTATGTAAAAAAAATGCTTCCCCTATTAGTTATTTGAGCTCTAAAATAGCCTAAAAATAGCCTAAAATGAAAAAATCCCAGTTATTGTCAACTTTAGACCATTGCCATTCAAATAATATGCATTCAAAAAATCTAAAAATTTACCAGGGAGTCCAAATAATAGTCTAGATCATGCAGAAAAATTATTTTTGAAATTTATTTTTTGGTCGGTCGTCTTGACAGAGAATCACCCATATACATGTATGTATGTAGTCCTCTTCAAATGAGTATAGTTAGAAATTACTTTTTTTTTTTAACTTTGAAATAGACTTTTTTAATAATTAAACATAAAATTAAAAACACTGTAATTTTTGTTTAATTCATGTAACTTGAATAAATGTTTCCTCATAAAAATAAACAAAAACAAATTAGAGAATTTGTTTAATTCAGCTTTAAAGACCAATTACTGTGTTAAAGCATATTGTTCCTTCCCTACCTTTAGCATCCGTACCTAAGATTAAAAGTGGTAATCTGCGGTGTTCCATTAACAAAATTGGGTTGGTTCAAATCTGCAGGATGCAGCTTGACTCAGGTAGCTGCAGTGTGAGCAGACAAGTTTTAATCGTTTACTATCCTACTCAGTGAAAGGACGTATTCGTGCAAATCAAGCTTTAAACGAAATGTCGTACGTATTGGCTCATCTTGAAAATGGATGGCAAGTGGATCAGGCAATTTTAACTGAGGAAGATCGCGTTGTTGTCATCAGATTTGGCCACGACTGGGATCCAGTTTGCATGAAAATGGACGAAATATTATTCAAGGTTGCCGAAAAAGTTAGACAGTTTGCAATCATTTATCTGGTGGACACAACAAAAGTACCGGATTTCAATAAAATGTACGAGCTGTATGATCCTTGCACAGTTATGTTCTTCTTCAGGAACAAACACATAATGGTTGATTTGGGTACTGGTAACAACAACAAAATCAACTGGGCAATGGATAACAAGCAAGAGATGATCGATATTATTGAAACTGTTTATCGAGGAGCCCGAAAAGGTAGAGGTTTGGTGATTTCGCCAAAAGATTATTCAACAAAGTATCGGTATTAGTTTAATTTTCAAACTTATGAGCGTAAAAAAATAAAAAATTAAAATAAAAAGTGACAGTGCACATATGAAAATTTTAATGCTCAAAACGACAATTTTATGGACATTTTATAGTTTTATAGAATTTTTCTGTAAAGTTAAGCAGAGATTTGAAATGATGATAGTTATTCAAGCAAAACATGTAAAATATAAATTGTATACATTATTTAAAATATACTTCATTTCTTTAAATAAATAAATTTATTATTAAACCATATTTTTCTATTCCTCTAAACTCCAAACTAAAAGCAAAGCAACTTTAAAGCAAGTATATTTTAAACATCAAAAAGGGTGAGTTTTGGCCTGGTCAACCCTTAGCTGCTCTTAGCTTCTGTGGACATCGGTTAACTCCTCCCCTTACTTTACTGCTTCAGGGGAGAACAAATACAGAAATTTACTGTGTTAAGCTAATACCAAAGAATTTTGTGACAAGGTTCACAGTGAAACTGTGTGCAGCGCACGAAAAAATATTGTGTTGGGGCCTCCACATGAATAAGGCAGTAAAAACCTTATGGCAAGCTTATGGCCGCTTCGACTCGGGTTTGATATAAAAAAATTATTTGTTTATTTTTTATACTTTCAAAGTAAACATTTTTAAAATATACATTTGAAACAGATATAAATAAATATTTTTAACTAAATCAACTTTGAAGAAAAATTTATTTTACCTTTGAGAAATTCCAAGTCAATTTACTTACTTTTATTTTATTAAGATTATACCTATATCCATAAAATTCAATTCTAATATCCATTAGATGGTTTTTTTATGGACTTATAACTATTTATTAGAAATTAATTATTATATTATTGTACTAATCAGTAATTCTAATTTTCACACTTAAATTTACTTGCCGTCTGTAATTTATACTCACGAGGTGATTCTCGAAGACCCAAAAAATGTTTAAAAAGCGTTGCAATCATATATGACATATATGTTTCAAAGATAATATGATGATAAGTCTTCTGGATAAACATAATTTACTTATCGATGAATTAAATCGAGATTACAATAGCTGTCATAAAAATTACGTTAAATAAATGCAATAATTCAGTTCATAACCAAGAGAAATTTTCTGCTTAGTTGACCCACATACAAAATGGTAACGTAAATACTAAAAACATTATGAGAATTTTGGAAATTATCAATTTCGTCTCTTTTTTATTTCTTAATATTCCAGGTTCAATAGTTTTGGAACTAACAATAAATTCTCATTCCAAAATTTTAATAACTTAGACGGAGTTTAAAAAAAAGTAGAATGCTGATTGGTTAATAAATTTTAAAACTTTTCACAGTTTATATGTATTTAAGAATTGTGAAATTTAATTAAATACATAGACTCTTACTTCAAAATTTTTAAATTAATATTTATTATATCTTGATTACCGAAACACAGTTTAAAAAAGTTAGTTTTGAGTTTACTAAATTTTCAAACGTTTTTTATGTTCACGATTAATGAAAGAACTTTTCTTAACTATGCGGAAAATAAAGCAAAATTTATAATCAAAATGTACTTCTCGTTTAACTTCCTTCAGAAACCTTGAATATCCAGTCACGCTTCCATTTCAATTAAGGACAATTTATAGTGAACAGCTTCTAATTGACTTTGGTCAATCGTTGAATTAATTATTTTCTATCGCCTCAGTCCATGCCTTGGAACCTATTTTTTTTTTTTTTTCACTTGTCATCCGATGATGAGCATTGTGCGTGTGGCGAAAAAAACTTGCACAATCTAACATCAAGTTTGCGATACTACATTACATAATTTAAACAATCCTAAAATACCAGAATGCAAATATTTTACAGAGAATTTTAAAAATAAAAACAAAAATTTTGATACGAATACCTCTTATTAGGAAATCTCTTGTAATAAAATTTTTTTAATCTGTTCGGTAGTTGGGAAGCTTGTTATATTATGGGTCTGTCCGTATGTGACGGGTGTTACATCGTACACAGTTTTTCAAATATTTATGAACATAGAATACTAAAAAAAAAAAAAATTGATACTAAAGGGAAGTACTTTTTTTTAGAAAATTTTCATGTCATTCAAAAATTTTTCACATCTTTCATTTTTCTAAAAATTTAATGCAAAGTCCGTTCCAGGCGTTACTGAAAACAGAAGTGGTTCTGATGTTACCAGTAAGAATACAAGAACTCAGCGAATTATGAAATGATGCAGTTCTGAAAAAAATTCATGTTAAAGTTAAGTCTTGAAACTTTTACGCTCATATAAAAGTTTTTGTATTTTTCATTTTTTTTACTTAATAAAAATTTATCTTTATGTTCCGGGTGTTACACGAATTTGTTCCGGGTGTTACGCGTACGAATAAATTTCTTGTAGAACACTGAAAAAATGATTTCTGATACATATTTGATACTATTAAATTAAAAATCATCTATTGAAAAACTCTGAAGCAGTTTATTTAAGAAAAAATATTTTTTGAAGATTTTACATTTTTAACGGGTGTATAATATAAACATTGTTATATAATACTACTTAAATTAAAATCTTTGATAATATAAGATCTAATAGTCAAATTGATCACCATGAATATATTTTTTAATATTTTATCTCATTTGATTCAACGGAATCTTTTTTTAAAAGTAATTTTTTCTTTTTTCGTCTTTTTTTATCTCTGATTCTTTCTTTATAGTCTCGTCGCCGCGCCGTAGGGGTTTTCGTGACCTGATAGCGGTCAGCGATCCACCCAGGCTTAAAAGATGTATTTTGACCTCCTAATGAAGAATTTCAAGGGTGGACGGAAAAATTTGTTTACAATTATTTAAACAAATAACAAAGTAAAAAAGTCATTTTTTCGATGAAAAAAATTTTTTTTTATATTTTTCAGCTAAAAATAAGTTGAAAATGTAAGCGGACTTTTATTTGTAAAGTCAATAGTTTTCGAGAAAAAAATCATCAAAGTTTAAAAAAACCGTGCATCTTTAGAAAATCAGTCGAGCCTACCATGGCGGCCGGAGTATAAGTTTTTTAAAACTTTGATGATTTTTTTCTCGAAAACTATTGACTTTACGAAAAAAAGTCCACTTAATTTTCGACTAATTTTTAGCTGAAAAATATTAAAAAAAAAAATTTTTCATCGAAAACATCGATACCGTCCAAAAGATTGAACGGAGGCAAAAAGACCAATGCTCTAAAATACGTTTAAAAGTGAAAAAAAAAAAAGATATCTGTATTGTTTCTTTTTAATGCTTTAGTAATATTATACTTTTTTCTGCTTAAATAATGTATTAATTCTGAAAGATTTAAGTGCACTTTAACAGCGACGTCCGTGACATGTAACACCCGGAACGCATTTTTTCGGAAAGAGGAGTCTCAAAAATTTTTTCTACAGTAGGGGGGGATTAGTTATCTTAAGATAGCTTTGTAAACAAGAAGCTGAGTAAAAATATTAAAAACTCAAGTCACTATACAAACAATACCCTTTTTTAGCGTTCCGGGTGTTACAGAGAAATAAGAATCTTTACCACAGCACAAAATTTTCTGTAATTACCGAAACAAATTGAAACTTTGCTGAGAGCTCAATCACACTGCATTCTAAAGAGTGAAACATAACTTATAAATCTTTGTTGATATCGAAAGATTTACAGTGCTACCAACTTTGCACTAGAATCACACAAGTCAGGCCGGCGGTGTTCATAGATTCATCAACAGGCTAAAAAAATTTAAATTAAAAAAAAAAGTGGTAGAACCAGTATAGTTCCAGAAACTATATATAATTTCTGACCAGAAAAAACGGTTTATATATATTTTTTTCATAATTTAATTTTTTACTCTGAGGTTGGTTTTTATACGGACAGACCCTTATACAATAAGAAATCCTATCTAACCGCGGTTCAGCCCGCTTTTTTCAAAAGATTTATTGTACTCGTAATTCAAAAATGTCAAGCTTTACAACAGCTAATATTTAGTTTATTTATCCTTAAAAAAAGAATGAAAAATTTTTATTATTTTTTAGTTTGACCTATAAATCTAATAAATTTCATTCTAAAGTTTATGATATAAAAAATTTTTTTTAAACTAGCCTTTCCAAATATAAGTGACAATTTTTTTAGTAACAATTATTTAATTTATTTTTAAATATATAATCAAATTAGACTTTGTTAATACTATAGAAGGTCTTAAAACACAAGATTATCAAAATTATTGTTGCTTTACAAAAAATCGGTTCATAATAAATATTATTGCTACTATTCAAAAATAATAATAATAATAATTGTGACGACTCCCTAAAATTTATTTAATTCGCAAGAAGTACTTAGAACTAAACTAAATTTCAGCTTGGAAAACAAAATAATTTTTTGACTAGCCACTTTTTCGAGAAAAAATTTACATATTTATAGCAAAGTTATTCTTGTATAACTTACTAAAATACTATTGATTATTTTTGATTGATATCAAAATAGTCCAGAAGTAAAAAATTTCAATTTAACAACAATAAATTTGAAGATACCAAAATAAAAAACCCCAGTTTTTTATGAAATACAATAATCATTTGAAAAATTACTTATACTAAAAAAATTTCTTTAAAAAACTAATTTTACTACAGTTAGTATTTTTTTTCCTTATACGATTTGTTATATATTTTTCAAAGATAAAGAGATTAATGCCATCGACCTGCTGTCGATATTTACTTAATGACTATTTTATTTCTGAAATGAACTGCAGACTTATTTAATTCTAGCTTTCGGGAAAAACGAAAGAGAAATAAATTTTTTTACGCTGCATAATTCTGGCGAACAATTAATTGTTAATTATCTAGCTTGAAATTGAAATTCCAGGGCAAGAAAAAAATGCGTCAATTGTGATAAATAATAACTCGAATAATAATGCTGCGCCACCTTCACGAAAGAACGAATATTTTGATAATTGGTTGTATCTCTGAATTTGACTGTGGTTCTTAAAAGTTAGGCCATATTCTGAAATACCTTTGACTTAAAATTATAAAAATTCTAAGACTATTGAATAAAAAAAAACGTTTTTCAAAGAATTTTTCTTAACTGGTCTATAAAAAACGCTCTGCGACGAATGGAAATTTAAATTTTTTATTCAAAAAAATCCACCTGCAGTGTGATTTAAAGCTACAGTTGCTTTTTTGTGTTTTTTTTTTCGTTTTTGAAAAAAAAAAGGTCGAATCTAAGTAGAGAAAGAATTTAGTAGACAGTGAGACACAAAGATGAATAATTTGTTGAGCGTCACGAAAGGCATTGGCTGAGTGGACATATTTTATAGGAGTACGAGAAACTCGCGTTGATTTTATTGAATTACTTATATTGGGCTCAATGGAGCTATATTATCTTAAGCAAATGTACCGTGACTTTGCTAAAAATTAAACTCGAGAGAGAAAATTTTTTCAATTATGTCACGATTGAGATAAAGTTTTAATAATTTTGACAATGACGGTTCATTTATTCAGAGACAATTATGACGTTGACACAGACAGCTTGAGAACGGTAAAAATAGAAATCAAATTTATTTGTTATCTCAATACTCTTAGCCTCATCATTTACGAGAACAATAATTATGAATCTGCTTGAAAAAAATTTGATAAAACAAATATCAAAACTAAACTTGATCTTATACAGGAACCAGTGGCTGTATAAGCTAATCTGAACAATACACTTTAAACATGCAAAAGAATGCTTTGATAAAATTACGTTTCGCGTTTCATGCTAAGCCTTATCAAACCAAATCAACTCAAATTGTTATTTTGAATCGATCAAAATTTAGCGTGTTAAAAAATTATTTCATTTTTACATGCAATAATGTATGAGACGAATCAGAATCTTACATAATGACGGTTATTCGCGATAATTTTTGTTTATCGATCGGTGAATAATAATCTAGTAACGACTAATATCAAAATTGTCAGAGTTGACAATGCTCGAATCGCGTATTACCCAATAATCGAGCATTATCGAGATTTTCTTGAACTATATTACTATTAGTCATAAGAATTTTATCTACAGAACTGCACCATCGTTGTTTTACAGTCCACGAAACATCATTTTACATCAATTATCCAAACATAAGTAGCTCAAAGTAATTGAAGATGAAAAATTCTCCAACAAAAAACCTGTGATATTCTAGATTTCACTCGATTGAGCGATTAAGTTTTAAACAGTTGAAAGCCCGCCCGACGATTGTCCTCGTTTTCACTTGTCGCGGTTTCGTGATTCAACTTTGATGCAGTGACTGCTATTTTGTCCGGGAATCGATTTTATGTTTCTAACCGGATATAATCAAACATCAGTTACGTTCGTCGACCCATGCATCATCTCATTGCTGGTGAATAATGATTTTTACAATGACGAACAATGAACTTTTCTAGGCGATCTTATAAACAAAAAGCGAGTTTCTCTAAGAGCATTAGCGTCCACAAATTTAAAATATTGAAATTTGAAGTAAATAACAATTTTTATACTAATCCAAAAATTTTACGTATAATTTAAGTTTGAAAAGAAGAATTACTCCGTTTATCGAAAAAGAGTAACAAAAAAAAAAAAGGACGGTCCAGTGGGTAATGTTAAAAAAAGAAATGATTTATTAAAATCTTTACATCGGTGACGTGAAATTGAAATAGAATGACTTACCATTAACCACCCCCAGGATACATGGAAATCTATCGGAATTCTAAAACGAGTATAAATATAATTAGTGAAAAAAATGTTAGTTAGCTAAAACACCAGTTTGTTGTACAAACACATCAAATTTTATAAAAATTTACCGTTTAAAAACAATTCTGGTGGGAAAGTTAGCGAAAAACTTTTCATAAAAACCCCGGTAAAGGCCGGTCGCTGCACTTGACACTCACGTGTTCATCGGTTTTTAGGGTTGATCACGCACGCGCGCGACTCTGATGCGTGGGGGGGCGTATTAAGCCACCGGCCACCGACACCAGCTGGGTGACTTCGGCAGTCGCGTCTCGAACTCGCCACGGTCAACAACGCGCGAGCGCGGGTCGCTAACACTCGTCGTCTGCTCCCCCATTTTTTTTTTTTTTTATGATTTGCTGGTTTTTTTCCCCGAGTGACAGTGCGCTAGAGTGGTGACGGGGGCCCGGTGATATGAGCCCCGTAGATGACGTTCACTGATCATTCCGGTAAGTCGGTGCTTTTTGGAGGTTAGCGGTGTGCGTGCGTGGGAGTGTGTGCGAGTGAGTGCATGGACGGAATTTTTGGCCGAAATAGCCGTGAGCTGAATATTTTTTTACCTTTGCTAAGTACGAGCGAGGAATTCGCGATTCGGTCACTGTGTTTGCGGAGAATAATTGTGTGCCGTGGGTTGCTTGTCGGGGATGGGTAAATAATATTATTCGAGGATTTTTGGTGTTGTGCCCAGTCGTTATGTAAGTTATTCGCGTCGAAGAAAGTCACGGGGGATTTGTCAAGCTTTTGTGTTTGTTTTGATGTTTCCTCGAGTACAATTGAATTACGAGCTTGGAATTGATAGTTTTATCGTCTCGAGGGGAAAAGCTCGACCGGCGTGCTCGAGGTAATCTATATGATCGCTTTGATGTAACGGTTCGTATTCACTGGTTGATTGTTGTCAACGGTAATTTCATTTTTTCTTTCTTCAATTTTCCTTTTTTTTCAGTCAAAGCATTTTACTTACATAAGTACTTATAATTTTTAAAAACACTAATATATTATTGTTTTGTTTAGATTTTTTTCGATTTTTCAAAAAACCGGATTCTTTGTTACATGAGGAGTAATTATTAGATTATTAGGCAATATATTTTAATATGTTCTTAGAAATACTTATTAGTGATGCATTTCATAAAAGCTATTATATCTTGTGATGTTTTAGACTTTTTTTTATTAATTAATCATTGGACCTTGAGTATTGTAAAATTTAAAAAATAAAGAAATATTTTTTACAAGCCATAAATGAAAGTTGTTAATAACCCCTATCTTTTAAAGTAAAAATTACTAAACAGTAACTATAAAAAATACTATCAAAGTTTATTTTGCATGCTTAAATGCTACATGTATTTACTGTTGCTGATTTCAGAAATGAAATTGAAAGTTCATTGTTAAAATATTATCAACATTAATTTTAGAAAAATAAAAAATTAATTTCTTGATAAAAATAAATAAATAGATTACCAAAATTATAAGTTCACAAGTCACACCAAAATTTGTAATGATTTATGCAGTATGTCTTGAACTTTATTAGGAGATGTCTCATTTGATATAAATCAATAATTACTATTTACACTTTGCACAGCTGACTTTGTTTACAAGTTCTATATTTTTTCCTATCTGTCTACTGATACTTAATGTGTTAAAAATTGTAATTATTAAACAATTTTCAATTTTCTAATTTTTTTTTCCACCACTTTGTCTATTAATTTTTTAACTAATTAATTTTTTTTTTTTCTTAATTTTAATAGTGAAAAATTCAATAAAATATTTGTGATTATGATAGTGGATTATTTTTTATACTAAATATTAAATTCAGAATATGTTACTTTTTTATGTGCAAACAAGTTATCATAACTCAAATTAATTTCAATTTTAAAAAGAAATTAACTCTTCATAATCTCCAGCTGGGAAAAATTTTTGTTTTTCATGTTAATTTCATGTTAGATTATGAATATAGATTAATTTCAATAAAAACTTATCTCTTGGAAAATTATCCATTTTGCCCAATAGCTTTACTTATCTAGAAAATAATCTGAATCAAGAGATTCTTAACATAATCAGTACATTTCTTTTACAATTCAAACACTTGATACACTTGATAGCTTCTAGAAACAATTTTATTTGACTACTTTTTAATTTGAACATTGATAACTCAGATTGATTTCTGAAAATATCTATTCAATTGAAATTACATGTATATTTAATATAAAATACAATTATTAATGAATGTACGCCCAAATACAGTTGAATCTGTCATAAAAATTAAGCAATTATTAAATTTATGAATCAATTATTTTTTAAACATCGATATTTTACTTCATTCGTGAATTAAAATCATACATAAATTCTCGCATAAATTTTATTCTCAAACTTTCAAAATTTACATTTTTAAACGTGAATCACCAATGAATCACATAAAAGTCTTGTTGGTTATAGGCAAAAATTAATTATAAAATCTCAGATATGATAGGATTGAATGACGACGCACACTTACACTCATTTAGCGGCTGAACTTTTGTACTCTGGCGAGCGAGATTGAGTTTCGGAGTTTTATTACTTTTTGAGGAATTAATATATCAATAGGGCTAAAGCTAAACAGGATGATGATAACATTCTTAAGTACGTTAGTCAGGGTCGAGGTCAGGGTATGAATGGTTTAGCCTGCTGCATGTGTCTCCGTCAGTCGATGTCCGACACTCTTACGAGGAGGACGTGCTCTATTTTTGAGTATTAAATGTATTTTAATTTTTCACACTCAATTCTGTTTATTATTTCTCATAACCTGCTTCCAAATATTCTTAAATCTTAAATATTAAAAAGTCTCTTCTTTCTATCGTTCAAATCAATCAATATTAAACTTACTCGTAAACTTGTGCCCTGTATATATAAAAAAAAAAGACAAAAAAAAGTTTTAAAGTAAAATTTAATTATTTTTTTTAAACAATTTTACTTATTGGTATAGATAAAAAATTTATTGGAATTTTGAATAAAGAATTTTTTACAGATTTATTCAAGAATTAATTTATAAGTATCAATGAAACGACAAATTTATGGTATCGTAAGCTCTTACGATAAAATCGTAGTTGTGTATTAGCCGAGGCATTAGCGTGTACTATATTACCGTAAACATGATTATAGATAAATTATGATTAAATAAGATCGAGTAATAAGCTGAATATGTAATCAAATTTTTTTTTGTTCTGGTCAAACAAAACTTTTTCTTCTTGATACCTAACTAGTAAAAATAATAAAAGTAGTTCATAAAGTCTTTTTAGTTTGAAAAAAATCTCAAAACATTACTTGTATCAAAATTTTTCAAAGCAAACATTACATTAAAAATTTTCAAATTTTTCGAAAATAAAATTAAATCAAGAATTTGTAAAATTTTTAAATTGCTTTGAGTCAGAAGATCATGTGTTAAAATATTAAGTATGTATTATTTTTTTAAATAAAAAGAAAAAAAAAAAAACGAAAAAATAGAAGTTATTTTAGCAAATGATTAAAATTTGATTAATTAAACAAACTAGTTATCAATTAGTCTGGTCAAATTTAATTAATTGGGAGCCTGATTTATTATCAACGTTTATACATAATTTCAATATGCTTATCAAGTTTCTTAATTATTATTGATTAAACTTTTTAAAGCTAGTAATTTACATTTTATTATAGCATCTTAAAAAATTTCGCTTTGTGATGAATATAATTTTAAATATATCATTTTCGCACTGAATAGTTGTTTTAAAAATGAAGCAAAAATAATTTCACAAACTAACATGTATTACTAATATAATTAACGGTATAAAAAAATTTTTTTTATAGTTTCACATTTTGAACTCTATTTTGTACTAGAAAATTTTATTTATTTATTTATGATAAAAGTTGGTGAAAATCAACTCGAGCTCAATGAACTCTGTAAATTTAACTTCTGATTAGATACGAAGCGTACAATTTCTATGGAAACATGTATCTTCCACGGTAATTTTGAGTGGAGCAAATCAATATTGGGTCACTTTTTATATGGTGCCTTGAATCTTTTGTAACATTTTTATCTAGATCTTAATTAAACAAAAAGTGTTGATCGAAGGATTAGGCGAAAAGTCATCTTTACATGAAGCTTTTTTTAAGTAAATAAGACTACTATCGAGACTACTATGTTTCTTACCTCAAACAAAAACACTTGAAATTACTATCAGGAATACGTGCGAGTAACCGTGTCTAAGATGTAAATATACAAAACAAACTTAGGTTTTCCCTTTACGGATTTATTCGAGGATTTATTGATTGGCTGGTAAATATTTCATTCATGGTTCTTTTTCGCAAATTGAAGCTTAAAATATTAATAAGCCCTCGAATAAGCCCAATAAAGTAAAATATGTATGACAAAAAGTGGGCCTTTCACAGTGCTACTCCGTACTCAACTCTGTAAATATTTTATTCGTGCTAGAAAAATGTTTGAATGCACTTGTAATTTATTACTTTGTTTACGCTTGAATTTGTAGATGTATATATAATAACTTGATTGACAAAAATTTCATTTTACTCAAAACCTTTACTACAATGTAAATAATAGAAAATAACTTTTGCCTTGTTTCAGATTAAGATAGTGACCAAGTGAAAAAAATGGACGGAAAAGTATACGAAGAAAAACCAAAAAATCCCAGGGAAGGAGCTAACCCACTGAGCGCCTTAACATTTTGGTAACCAACTTTTATTAAAAATATTTTTTTCTATTTCTGTCCACGTATTAAATTATTTATAGAAAATTTATCTTTAAATAAAGGTTATTAATAAATCGTTGAGTAGGCTCACTTGTAAATCAGTTGACGATGTTAAATTTTCCTTCGATCAATAATCAATCTCAATTTACTGATAATAAGATAAGGAAATGAAGTCACCAAAAGAAAAAGAAAATCTTGTTTTCTAACCGCAGACTAACCTATTTTTCAAAAGTGCTTAATGATTGACTTTAAAATCGTTCGATTTGGACAAACAATGATTAAAACAATAAAAAGCCACCTGCAGAGTTAGAACAGTATAAAATTATCTTATCCCGAGGTGTATGTTCCGGATTGCGTCGAGAGTTGACACATAGTTTGAATTCCAATTGAACTTTTTTTTGTTTGATTACGGTTAGATCGAGGGTTAGAGAGTCGATTAATTTTTTTATAGTACTCCTGGTCACTCTAACCTCAAAATCAAATCTTTGATGCGTGTTTTCGGTTACTCGTACTATAAAATAGTATATAGCACTGGTGCAGCACGTCACCAGGGCTCTTTAAGGACCTCGTGCTCCGCTTCGCTACGCACTCGGGTCCTTAAAACCGCCCCGGTGACGATGCTGCACCCGTACTATAATATACTATTAAGAGGATAATTTATGCTTTGTATTTACGAAAATTAAAAAAAAAAAAATGATTTTTTTTTTTAAACACACTTTGGAATTGTGGTGGGGCTTTTCAAAGTTACAAAAACAATTTGTTTATTATTTAAGTTATATTTATTTTGAAAGTTACAAAAATAATTGTCTTTTGTTTGGTCTTTTGTGTCAAATTGGATTTTGAATTTGAATTATCAATTTGTTATATAAAAATTATATTTCCGGCTTCATCAAATTGATAAATTGATTGTAACTGATAGATGAAATAATAAAATTTTATTCAATAATTTCATTTAAAATGAATCAAAGCATTCTTTTTTTTTTTAAGTTTCAAAATTTGAACTTATTGGCTTGATTATACACATGACAATTGGTTCAATATTTGTAATTTATTTATGTGTTGAGTGAATCATCATTTCAAATTCAAATTATTAGTTAGTTACAGCTGTCTTTTTCATTTTCTCTTATTCGTTATGCTTCGATTGATAATTTATTTTTTCCGGTTTTTTTTTTTTTTAACGCATAAATTAAAATTTTTGAATTTTGATAATTTTTCAAACTTTCAATGCGTAGTTTTTAAGAGATTAAAAAAAAGTAAGACAGATGATTATTTTTTTCTAGATTTTTTTGGTGTATACAATAATAATTAACCTCGTTTGCTTTTTTTTTAATTGGTTTCCTTTTTAGAAATTTAAGCTTTTTAAATGAAATTTTACCGTCACCAAATTTTCATAATAAAAATTATATAAAGTATGCAGTCTTTTTGTTTTCAAAAAAAGCATCAAAAAATTTTTTTAAACAATATTTTTCTGTGGAAAAAAACTTTTTTATGTTGTATTGGATTAACACAAGATACAATAAACAAAAAAAAAGTAATCAATATTATTGAATAAAATTTTTAATGAGTCGCAGTATGTATTATCAACAAAAGAGTTTTCAAAAAATGTAAGCTGATAATTCTTACCAAAATCTTTTAAACTCAAAGTTTATTTTTGCTCAAATAATTTTGTTTTAATGTCGTTTATTTTACATAGTCAAATAAAAAAAATTCTTTTAAAGTCTTTCATTTTCGTAATTATAGAGCTTTGATCAAAATATGGTTTAGAAATGAACCATATTTTTATTAAAGCTCCATTAATCAAAATTATTTTAATCATCGAACTTTTTATATTCCCTTGTCAGCACTTCAAAAAGCTCGTACAAAAGTTATTTTCTTGAAATCAATATGTAACCAAAATGTAAAAAAAATCAGCCGCAATATCGCGTTGGGCATAAATAACAATCGTGTTGTAAATAAGATTTTCAACGAGTACGTCACAACTGATAACCGGGCAGACAATTGACTTTGAATAGATTCCGCAAAGCTTTTTTTTTAAACAAAAGTTCAGCCGAGCAACATTTTCTAGTAGAAATCGTATTACTGTACTCTCTAGTGAGACTTTAATTGAAACACATTGCCTTCGCGTAATTCAAAATTCATTGATTGGAATCGTTTTCTTCACACATACTATATCCTGTAATCGTTTCGATTCTGTGTCATATTTCTCTGATCGCTTTATCTTGTATGTTGAGTTAGAGTTAAAATTTTAGTCTAAAAATAGTTTTTTTTTAATTAAAAGTTGAAAATACTATTATAAGTTATTATTAATAATGTCAAATTAGCGTCTGTATACATAAAAGTTTTATAAACGTTTAACGCATCATTAGTTTTTGTGATAAAGCTTCATAAATTTACTTTTACAAGGCTCGGAGACATTCATTCAATGCAATTAACGCGTATCGAATTAGAATTTTATGATTTATTATAAAAATATTTTATTTTTGTCAAAAAAACTGGTTTTTAAATTTTGAAGTCAAGAAATTGGATTCAACTGTATTAAACAGCTCTCGGAGCAGCTTTTCCGTCAAATGTTTACAAAACTTTAAAATGTTATGTGTATATAATTTGATTTAAAAATTAAACGAACAGAAAACTAGTTATTCTGCTTCAAGTCTTAAATTAAATAATTTTCTACCGGCAAAATGAAGCGTGTCGTTGCAAAATCCGCCAAGTCCATTTTCAAAAAAATAAATCTACCCAAGCTCATATATTTATTACCGAGCGCTGATTCTATGGTCTCGCCGAGTCTCTTACACTGTGTTCTCTCAAATATACATTTATATATTTTTTAATGAAGTTTCAAGTTTGAGAAACATATTTTTGAGTGTAGAGTGAATCTTGCTACTTCAAATTTTAAATAGATAAATTTTACTTATTTTTTTGAAAATGAACTAGGTAGGTTTTACCTCGGGTTTTACAACCACATGCTTTAAATAATTGTTTGAACTGTCTGTTACAAGTTTTTGCTTTCGTAAAAGAAAATATCAGTGTATCAGTGTAAAACAGAGCACACTTTTTTTACCGTCACGCGACCTTTTTATTATCGTAAAGTTTTATGCTAAAATTCCGATACATACTGAGTGCGAGCAAGTATGAAGTTTGATAAATCGTGCAATTCTTATTAAAACTATACTCCAAAATAATCGTCGTAAAAGTATCCTAATATATTCTCGATATCTTTGATCATGAATTTCATTGCTTGTTTTAGTAAACAATAAGTCTGAAAAATATTCTATGAATTTTTCAATCAATGAAACAAAATTAAAGCAAAAAATCATTTTATTTGTTTGCAGGTACACCCTACGTTTATTTTGGGTGGGCTTCCGACGAGATCTCGACGTGCACGATCTTTACGAGCCCCTGAAAGAGCACACAAGCCATCAACTTGGCGAACGGATAGCCAGGTTATGGGAGGAAGAGTGTCAAAGGGTCAAGAGAAAAAATGACCTGAAGAAGAGAAAAAACGCCCGCTGGGGGGAAGACGAGAGCACGACTTACCAGCCGAGTTTGCTAAGAGTTTTGCTGAGATGCTTTGGCCTCAAGCTCGCGCTTTACGGTATCTGCCTGGCCATCATGGAGATTTTACTGAGGTAATGATTTACGTTGGTCTTTGAGTGTATCGGTTGCTTGTGTAAAAAAAGCAAACAATGCTTCCTGTCTGAAAACCCAGAGTTACAAATCTTGCTTGCAGTAGAAAGTTTTGAAAATTTATTTTTCGAGAAAGGTGGTCTGAGCTAGTTTTATTTCGCTTATTTACAATGCACTCTGTACAATCAGAAACTAAGATTCTTAACGATAAATATAACTATTAGAAATACTAGTCTTAGTATGTTTTCATCCTATCTAAAAAAAACGTTTAGCCAATGAATAAATCAATTAACGCGTGTTTCGATCAATAAAAAAAGCTAAATTAACTTTATTGTGAAATCAGAAAAGAAACGATTTTTCTATTCATTGAATGAACAATGTGAGTTATAATTGATGCTATATGTATAGTACTTGGCAAGCTTGTTTAAATGCTAGGTTCGTTATACCTGACATCATGTACTCATTTTTCTTTAAAATTAATGCTTTCTTTTTCAAACATCAATTCAAAAATGATTTCCCGTTTAAAAGAATCATCAGATTTTAATTTTTTCACGAAGTAAACTTAGTTTTATTATATTATTATTCTGATTAAAACGTTGTTGGGACATCTAAATGAGATAATTGTGGTTTTCGCGAAATAATTGTTTTTATACTAAACTGCTGAGTCGTATCTGTTTTCCCGCTCATCTATGAATCATCAAAATTTTTTTCACAATTAGTTTATGAACAAGTCGCCTTTCTCGAAAAAAACTTTCATAATTTTCTAGAACCAAAAAAAAAGAGAAAAAGTTAAAAATTATCCGTCCTTTGAATGCGAAAATTTAGATTGCCGCAGCCGTTTCTCATAGGTTTGCTGGTATCTTACTTCAGGGTTGAAGGCTCGTACGTCCCGGTACACGCAAGAGTAAGTGGAATTGCCTCGATCAACGAATCGACGACGCTTCGCGACTTCGATGACGCCGATGAGCCGTTAAGTTCCATAAAAGCGAGTTTCCCTACCTTCTTTTTTTTTTTACACGCTGACTAAGTAATCACCTGTTGGTTTTTCTTTGATTTATTTACTAACTAATTGTATCAAATGCTTATTCACTCAAATTCTCGCCAAATCATTTAGCAAAATAAAGAAGTTTTTTTCATCAGAAAATAATTCCGCATATCGTTGATAAATAATTTACACAATTGGAGTTTACTGTCGTTACTTTCATATTTTTAATTAAGTGCGTTATAGTTTCGAGTTGAGTTCATTCATTTGCTTGTGAAAGAAAAAAAAAGACGTCATTTGCGTTGGTTCGAACATCAGTGGACTGAATTTTTTTTTTTTTAGTGAACTTCATTACCCATAAAAAATGCAATGAGAGCAATGGGGAAAACATCTCAAGTGGTAGAAATATTTCACTGCAGTTTTAGTGATTTATGTAATTGGCAAAAGAGCAACAAAAGATTTTATACGCTTTTAGATTTGTGCACGCATCATGATCATATACGATCTTATATAAATACTGCCGAGTCATGCCGAAATAATTTTCCTGGTTATACTTATAAAAAGAATAGGTAAATAAAGTTGATTGTGGAGTCATCGATCGATAAACTGAATCATTTTAAAAATTGGTTTAATAGTAAATGATTTCATACAAACGTTGATTCTTTAAGCTTTTTTTAGACTAAAGCTCTTAAGATAAATATAAAAAATTTCTCAAAGGTGTGAAAACCTCAATTTTATTGATCAAACAGAGTAAATTAAGCGAAGAACTGTCGTTTTAAAAAATATCTTTGACACTACAAAGCAGGTAAAAAATTAATACTCGAGTCTTGTAAGAATTATCGATCAAACAAAGTATTCCGACACCCTATATCTTCGAAATTTTTATCATCAATTTAAAACTATTGTGATGCAAATTTTTTGAAGAACCCATTTTAAATATTTTTAAATGAAGCTATCTTTATCGAAAATTATATTATACATTCATATTTTACAACTAAGTATTGTTAAGTCGAAGACACATTGTTTAATCAATAGTATCAAACAAGGACGGAATTTTTATTTTCCATTTCCTGTGAAACTCCAAGACTTTATACTCTGTGACTTTAACAATGAGCAAGCTGCAAACAATGAGAAGGGGGCGACTCAAACAGGTTTTGGTTTAACGTGTAATCACATTAGTTACAAGAGAAGTCTGTTGAAAACGTAAAGTTACTTGCACGGTTTTTAGATTATACTTATGACGCCACAGTTCAATAGATATTTCCACATCGAGTAGCTATAACAGGAAACTTTAGTCCTGTAAAGCTTTTCTTCGATTTAAATTTATTGTAGTACGGTTGCTTGAAGCTGAAAAAAAATTACTTTTTGATGTACTGAGTCAGATATTTCAAAACTTTGTTTTAAATTTATGGTACTTTGTGTAGTGCGTGGTTGTAGTGAATAATATTTTGATTGCAAAAAAAAATTAATCACTAATTCCTATTAAAAAAATTAGTATCGAATTACGCAGGAAAATTCATTTAAATTTTAGTTTGATCTTTGGTAATATTATACCTGCAGGGAAACAGTGAGAACATTTTTTTCAGAAATTAGATAAGATAAATTAATGATTGCAGGCACAATATTGATATAAAAAATAATAATTTTGAAATTTTTTATTTCAATCGAGTTGATTTTATTTATTAAACAAATAAATAAATGATATCATACACACTGAATCAGACTCAGCCAGGGCAATGACAATTTTAATTAATCTGAAGTTAAATGAGTAACTCTATAAGGTGGTGAATAATATCTCTATATCTTGTCAATACTGACAAAAGAAAATGGAAAAATATTCTTTTCAAAAACTAAAAGAGGCTGTAAAACTTGATTGAGAAATAAACATGATAATGAAATCTCGACAAAGGCATAAAATGAAGTGTCAATTTAGTATGCTTACAACGCTATTTATACTTGCAATAGTAGACTTATTTTTTCGTAATAAAATGATTTTTTTGTAATTTTGTAGGTACTTAATGAATTTTTAATTATATTTAAGGTAAAAAAAAGTTCAAAATAGAAAATTTTGACTTATACGGGAGCACACCTTGATAACTTTTGGAGGTAAAAGATTCAAATATTAACCGAACAGAGAAAGTCATACTAGGTATTTTGACTAGTGCAGTAACGGCTTGAATTGTGCAGTAATTCTAAAACTATTAAGTTAGTTCATTTTAATCTTCTAATTACAGCTGTTTCACATACAAAGAAATTCCGATGTTAAAATATTTACTAACGATACCGAATTTAAATTAATTTACAGGATATCCCAGCCATGGTTCCTGGCCCAGCTTTTGAAGTTCTTCATGAAGGCGCCCGAGATAAGCACCAACGACGCGTACATGTACGCAGGTTTGATAATCTTCTGCTCGGCCATGAACGTCCTGGTGATACACCCTTACATGATGGCGATTCTGCACCTGGGTATGAAGATGCGGGTGGCCTGCTGCACCCTGATATACCGGAAGTCCCTGAAGCTGTCGCGAACCGCCCTGGGCTCGACGACGATCGGCCAGGCCGTGAACCTCCTTTCGAACGACGTCAACCGGTTCGACGTAGCCACGATATTCCTGCACTACCTCTGGATCGGACCCCTCGAGACTATAATCATCATGTACGTTATGTACCAGTACGTCCAGGAGTCGGCGGTCATCGGAGTCGCGACTCTCCTCATGTTCATTCCCCTCCAAGGATTTCTCGGCAGCAAGTCTTCCTCTTTCAGACTTAAAACTGCCCTGAGGACCGACGAGAGGGTCAGACTGACCAACGAGATTCTCTCTGGTATTCAGGCGATCAAGATGTACACCTGGGAGAAGCCTTTTGCCGAACTTATCGCTATGGCCAGGTGAGATTATGATTTATTTGTATGGGCGTATTTACGGTTAACAATCGTTTTTACGTATTTATGCGAAAATTAAACGCGACATCTAATGACAATTTGGTTTTTCTTATTTTAATAGTTCTGAAAACTAATAAATTTTAATTTTTTTACCAGATAGCCGTGGAATAAATGTGTCTTTTATTATTTCACAAGAGTCAAAAACTTTCTTATTTAATCAATTCGAGACAGAACTAGATTGAACTGAATCATAGTAGAGTGTGTTGAAATCTTTCTTTAGGATTTATTGCAGCGAAATGAAGTTACAAAAAAGTTAAAAAAATCGATTATCCTTGAAAATTACAGGGCCAAGGAGATAAACGTCATTCGTGGCATGTCGTACGTTCGCGGTGCCATAATGTCGTTCATCATATTCTCGACCAGACTGAGTTTGTTCATCACCCTGCTGTCGTTCGTCCTGCTCGGTAACAAAATCAACGCCGAGATTGTTTTCATGATCACTGCGTATTACAACGTTTTGCGTACGAACATGACGGTCTTCTTTCCACAAGGTGAGTGCACTGAGTGACTACCGAGGACGAGTTATTGGACTCTCTTGTTTGTCACGCACCTCGATAAGGGATCTAACGCGAAGAATATACCCCCTTGGGTGCGGGCTTATCGGTTTTTCGCACGTGTTTTGCTCCGATTTGTTTATCAAAAGTAGACTAACCGATTGTATTGATAAATACAATTTTTCAAATGAAATCGTAAGATAATATTTGAATATCTCGTAAATTTCAATATTGTCAAGCGGAGTTTCTTTGGTTACTATGAAAAACGATTGCCTCATCTCGCTCAAAAATGTTCTAAAACTTTAATTTTCTACCTGAAATGTGTGTTTTTTTTTTTAATATTATATCGGAAGCCGAGGTCAGACAATGCGTTTTTGTGGTGGCCAAAGTAGCCTCGCGATGTCAAAGTAGCCCCGGTTAACTGCAGTTTATTATGACGTATTGATTGACCTAAAATGTGTCTACATGCGATAGACTTTTACTACATAAATAACTTAAAATCTTATTTTACTTTTTGTTCTGTATTTTGATACATCCGAACCATTATTTTATAGTTACTTAATATTTACTAGAGACTCAGTTTATAAATTGATTTATAATTTACAAAATATTTTTTTTCATTTGAAATTGAAAAAATTCAAATTATCAAAATTTTGAGCTTTTGCTTTTAAATTGTTTCATAAATTAGTACTATTAAGATAGATTGGATAATTGGAGAGGCAGTAGTAAATCATTAAAGAAATACTTTATGAAAAAATTGTTCACATTTACCAACACAAAAATAATCGTAAAAATTGTTTGTTTAAAAATTCATTGCTAACAAAAATTTTACTTTATTCATTGAATTAAAAGAGCTTGTAAAAGGTTAAACAGTTTTTAAAGTATTTATTGAATGATGCATCTTGAAAAATTCTGAACAAACAAACGTCTCTCACAATATTTCAAGATTAATATTATCGTCAGGTGAGATAATAAAAAAGCAGAAATGCATTTTTTTTATCTAAATGGACTAATATCGGAAAATAATCTTTTTATCCACGTTACCAAAATCACCGAATTTAAATAAATTTAAAACCTTCTCATCTAGCTTTTCATATAGCAGTTGCCAGTTTCTTTTGTCATGCTTGATAATGATAAAATTAATGCTCACTGCAGCGTGATACTCTTATCTAATACAGGGGCTTCTTCGATTGCGTATGAAGAAATATTTATCGGACGCACAACTTTTTTAGCGTGGAATAAATTTTTTTTACGTTATTTTGCAGATGAATTTTTACTTGAATATTATAAAAGTCTCAATTTAAATATCAAATATAATTTATTGCGGATTACATCTTTCCATTATTATAAAAATTAGTAATGATAATAATTTTAGTTGGTCATTATTATCAGTATGCGTGTACAGACATACATACGAATAACATTGAATCATCATAATTTAAAAATTATTTTATCACTTAATTTTGTAAACAAAGTTTGACGGTCTTCGACACTTTCGAAGATTCTTGTTTTTAAAAATGTTACAATTATTTTTCATTAAAAACAAGTTTTATTGCCTTTTTTTTTATATAGTTTTATGTTTTCCCCTCGGTTTTTCCACGTAGCTATAAAATGTTTGTTCCTACTCTACCAATAAGCCCCAGTGGTCGTGATAAAAGATAATAAAGTACAATAAACTTGTATTGATGATTGCTCAGTTTGATTGGTGATTTGCCAAAAAGTCTACTCTGTTTATTACGCGTTATATTTAGTTATTAATACGTTTTCAGCTAAGATAGCTAAAATATGGTCTAGTCGATGCTAAGTATTACAATACTTAATTATTTTTGAATTAAAAAAATATGTATGAAAAAATTAAATCCTGAAAAATTTTACTAAGCTACACTCAAAGATTAAAATTTTAGAATTTTTAATCGATAATCCATCCACTTCCACAGGTATAACTCAGGTAGCGGAAGCGATGGTCTCGATCCGTCGACTCCAGAGATTTATGCTCTCCGAGGAGGTCTCGACTCGCGTAGACCGCAGCATGGTCTACCGCAAGAACAAGGACGAAAAGTCAACAAAAAAAAAGCCCTCGACCGCATCGGAAAACGGCAAGAGCCTCAACGGGGTGAACGAGAGCGGCAAGGACGAAGCCGAGGGGGAGGAGGAGGAGACCGTGGTGGCTGACGAGAACAAGCAGGACGGTTACATCAGGCTCAGCAACGCCACCGCCAAGTGGGTATCAAACGACAGGGACGATACCCTGCGAAACATCGACCTTGACGTGCAGCCCGGAGAACTCATTGCGGTGGTCGGACAAGTGGGAACTGGAAAGTCAAGTTTGCTCAACGTCATTCTCAAAGAACTACCCTTGACTTCGGGATCCGTTCAGGTGAGATGACGCTTCTGGATGGTAGTTTTTAGAATTTTTTTTTTTTTTTATCTTGCGTAAGTTTTGTTTTTTCACGAACATCTTATTAAAAAAATTAAACTCTTTATCTTTAATTGTTAATAAAATCATAAAGTAGTTAAAATTAAAATAAAAACTACTTAATACAACCAGTATGTAGTTAAGTCAAAAATTAAAATGTAATTATTGATAATTACCGAGAATTACAATAAAGAAGGGAATTTTTTTAGATAAATTCGAAAACATGTTTATATAATAAAATTGTTGCCAATCAACGTAGAGTGTCTACGTTTAGTTAAATTTTTTAAAAAATATTTCCGCTAGATTTAAAATTTACGCATGACTTTTTTGATCGCAGGTCAACGGTCAAATAGCGTATGCGAGTCAAGAACCTTGGCTCTTCGCCGGCTCGGTTCGTCAAAACATACTATTCGGTCGTAAGATGGATCAGCACAGGTACGAACAGGTGGTGAAAGTCTGCCAATTGAAGCGGGACTTCAGATTACTGCCTTACGGTGACAAAACAATTGTCGGAGAGCGTGGAATCAGCTTGTCGGGTGGACAGCGTGCAAGGTATAGTTTCGCTGCATTTTAATAAGAATTGATGAAAGTGACGTGCAGAAGATTGAGATTTTAGAATTTCATATCGTAATCCGATCATACGGATCGAAAAATCTATTTATAATCTTACCTGTAATTTTATTTAGCAATCGTATTTGACGCTTATCAATGTCGTCACGTCTGTAAATATGCTCGACTCGTTATCCAAGATTCATTAAATGGAAATATTAATTTAAATTAAATTAACTAAATAAGGATAAAGTTTTCTATGAAAAATCTATTACCAGATAATGTTTATCCAATAAGTATAAGCATTTTAACGTACAAAGTAAAATAATATTGTAATTTTACAAAAACTAAGTGAAAAAAGGTTTCATTGTAAAAATGTGCTTTTAAAAATTTTCAGAATCAACTTGGCAAGAGCGGTTTACTCAGACGCTCCAATTTACGTTTTTGATGATCCACTGAGTGCAGTCGATGCCCATGTGGGCAAACACATGTTTGAAGAATGCATTTCCAAGTACTTAAGGCACAAAACCAGAGTCTTAGTAACACATCAGTTGCAATATCTGAGTACCGTAGACAGAATAATTGTTTTGAAAGATGGTGCTATTCAAGCGGAAGGGTAAGTTGCTTCGAGTTATTTAACTGAGAAAAGTCAGTAGCAAAAGAAAGTTTATAAAATTTGTTTATTATTCACAGGTCTTTTGACCAGTTGGTCCAAAAAGGTGTAGATTTCGGGAGACTTCTCGAGAATCAAACCGAAAAAACTGCAAACGAGGAAACCGGCTCTGCTCCTCCCAGTCGAGCTACCTCACGTCAGGGCAGCATAACTTCTCTCAGTTCTTTCATGACGAATGAAAATAATCTATCTTACGATGATCCAAAAGAGGAAGAGGAAGCGCGTAGTAGAGGCTCCGTTGGTGGTTGGGTGTACAAGGGATACTTCAAGGCTGCCGGAGGCTGTTGTACCATTTTTTTGGTGTTTACTTTGTTTGTCCTGTCACAATTCTTTGCCAGTTCAGGGGACTTCTTCGTTTCCGAATGGGTTAAAATGGAAGAAAATGCAGTAAGTTGAATTGAACGTAAATTGAAAAAAAAAAAAGCTCTTGGTATGTACAAGACCTTAAATTTTCTTTTCTGAATATGTTTTCAGAACGCAAATGGCTCTTACGAAGGCATGGAGGGATGGAAAGGTTCGTTGTCTCTAAATGACTGCATCTACATCTACAGCGTGATAACAGCTCTGACCATTATCGTCACCCTCGTTCGTTCGGCCGCCTTCTTCATCGCTTGCATGCGCGCATCGCGTCGACTGCACGATGGGATGTTTAGTTCGGTAAGCCGAGCTATTATGCGTTTCTTTAACACCAACACCTCGGGTCGAATTCTCAATCGATTTTCAAAAGATCTGGGTCAAGTGGACGAGCTGCTGCCTATCGCTCTCATCGACGTATTACAGATCGGATTGACGCTTCTGGGTATCGTCACTGTAGTAGCTATAACAAATCCTCTGTTGATGATCCCAACGGTCATAATTAGTTTCATATTTTGGTGGCTTAGAGTTATTTACGTACGTACAGGTCGCAGCGTTAAGCGACTCGAGGGAGTCAGTAAGTATTTTAGTATAATAAATTTACTGCAGCAAGTAGTAGTAGTTGGAAGCAAACAGTTTTAATATTTGATTTAATTTCTAGCTCGCTCACCGGTATTTGCTCATCTTAGCGCGAGTCTCCAAGGACTGCCAACGATTCGTGCCTTCGACGCTGACGAGGTTTTGATCAACGAGTTTGATCGACACCAGGATTTGCACTCGTCTGCATGGTTTATTTTCATCGCAACGTCGCGTGCCTTTGGATTTTACTTAGACGTTTTTTGTATTATTTTCATAACTTTAGTTACGGGAAGTTTCTTCTTACAAGACGAAAAGCCCGATGGTGGAACTGTTGGTTTGGCTATCACTCAGAGTATTGGTCTCACTGGTATGTTCCAATGGGGAATGAGGCAGAGCACGGAACTTGAAAATCAAATGACTTCCGTTGAACGTATTCTAGAATACAGGTGAGATTACAGTTAAGTTTGTTTTAAAAAATTTCGTTCCCGCGTAACTGATTATTTTATTTTTAGCAAACTACCGAGTGAACCTCCACTAGAAAGTTTCCCTGAAAAGAAACCTAAAGATGATTGGCCAGACGAAGGCAGGGTCGAATTCAAAGAAGTTTTCTTACGTTATTCACCGCTAGATCCACCAGTCCTTAAAAACCTCAATTTCACAATAATGCCCAAGGAAAAAATTGGTATTGTTGGTCGTACTGGTGCGGGAAAATCATCTCTTATTCAATCGTTATTCAGGTTGGTAAAAGTTTTTTCATTCTCACATTATAACTTACTTATTTACTTATATTTCTTAAATTTTAATTATAACTTGAAATATTAATATTTAAATAAAATTTGAAATTAATTTTTTAACGAAGTTAAACAGTTAATCAATTTTAAACCAATGAAAAATTTAATATTCATTTCAAATATAATAATCATTCGACGCGAAAAATTCACGTGTGGAAAGTACTACTTTTTGAAAACTAAACTCTTTACGGCAAACAACCACCTTCCACACTAGTTGAGTAATATATATTTCCATTCTTCAGGCTTGCGGACGTCGATGGAGTTATAGAGATTGACGGCATAGATACTAGCGACATTGGTCTACACGATCTCAGACGTCACATTAGTATCATACCTCAAGAGCCGTTCCTTTTCTCAGGTGATCTGCGAAGCAACCTTGATCCCTTCAACCAAAGCGAGGATATTGTTTTGTGGCGTGCGCTGGAAGAAGTCGAACTCAAAGAAATGGGGCTCGCAGCCCATGTGAACGAGGGTGGCAGCAACATGAGTGTCGGTCAAAGGCAGCTGGTCTGTCTTGCTCGAGCCATTGTCAAGAACAACCCGATTCTTGTGTTGGATGAGGCTACAGCTAATGTTGACCCGAAGACGGATGAATTGATTCAAAAAACTATCAGGACGAAATTTGAAAACTGCACAGTACTTACTATTGCTCACAGACTGAACACCGTTATGGACAGTGATAGAATATTGGTCATGGACGCTGGAACAGCTGTGGTAAATTCATTAATTTTTTTTTTTTTTTTTTTTTTTTTTTTTTTCGTAAAGTGATAAGCATTTGCTTTTTAAATAAAAAAAACTACCTTTTTATGTAGACTTTTTAAATTCATTGTAATTTTACGATTTTATAGGAATTTGATCATCCTTACATTCTCTTGCAAAAAGAGTCCGGCTACTTAAGAAGTATGGTCAACGAGACTGGCTCTACCATGGCTGATGCTTTGATGCAAGTTGCAGAAAAAGCTTACAAGACTGGCTCAGCACACACCTATGATACGGCACTCTAAACTAACTCATCTGTGTATTAGTTTGGTTTTCGCCTTGCAAGTATTCATGACGTCATTGAATCGTTGTCTGAAATATTTTATTGCAAATTAGGAATAATTAATAAGTACTTGAGCGCCGATTGTGTTTCAAAAGCACAGTATTAATTTGCGCAAAAAATTTTTATAGGTCGTATGTGCAATGCATGTGTACATATGATATATATTTTTGTTAATTTACGTAAGTGGTATAATAAGTGAAAGTCCATAGTGTGATAAGATGGATATTTTTTAATACTATTAATTTATAAGTAAATCATTTCCCGCCAGAGACAAATATTGCATTATAATTGGATTGAATTTTTTTTTAGTTTGTTAAGTACCCATAAATAAATCAAAACTATTCGATAATCTAATTTATTAATTTAAATAGAAGTTTGAATAATTGATCGGGCTAATCAACTAAAAATCCTGCTTTCGTTAAATCCTGTAACTTTTGAATTGGTTAACACTAAGTATTTAAATGAGTTAAAAAAATTATTGTTGTTAGAATTTATAGTAAGATTAAATATTGAAAATAGAATTTTAAATGACAGTAAATTTTCATTTAATTTTTTTTTACTAATAAATTTTCAATTTTTTATAATTTTTTAGATTTTCATTTAAGTCTAATTAAATAATTTATTGATTAATGTTTTGTACTTGTAATTTAAAAAAATATCCATTTTTCACGCAAAAATACCTATGAGGTATTTTATTTACCTGTTATGTATGTTTGTCATATAAAATTTTGTGTACAAGTGTAGGAAATATTTACATATATTTTAAACAAATTTCACGCGAAAATTTTTGATATTTTCCGGTGCTTATCATAATGTGCAAAGATTAAGCTTTACAAATATTTTTAAATGAATTTTTCTATATTAGTTCTTGCTCTTATTTCAAATAAGCAGTAGTTAAAATTTATATACATTCAAATTTAGACTAAATTTAATTAAAAATATTATTTACTATGATGTTTTGTAGGGACTTTAGTAGCTTTCGATTTTCGTATTTGTAACTTAATTTTTATTAACGAAAGAAAAATGAATTTAGTAGTTATTTAAAAACTATTGTTATTAGAATATTAGTAAGATATTTGTTAATTATATAACTTAATTAGTCATCGTTATTTTTTTTCAAAAATATTGTAAATACGTATAATTTTACGAGTATAAATTTCGCACAAGCAAGTCGTCTTTAAATAAGTGCCTGCGAATAACATTATGTACCATATTTTTGTATAAAAAGTCTATGAATATTTTTTCGTATGTACTGTTAAATAAATGATCTTTTTATACGGTTTTAATGTTGTTTAACCGGTTTTGAAGAATAAAAATGTATGTATACGTGCATACAAAGATACAAGTGCATATATTCATTGTAATTAAAAAAAAATGTAGAGTCAAATAATTAATTTTGTAAACACTTACAATATTGTAAAAATTTCTAAGTACATTTTTTACAATATGTTTTACAAGCGTAGAGAATGGAATTTATAATTCTCTGAAAAATTATCATAATAAAATACTTATAATAAAAATAATAGCATGTATGTACTTTTTTCAAAAAAACAAAAAACAAAATTTAGAGCAAGTATTTTTCTTCTTTTATTGGATTATTTATTCATCTATCCTTTTTTTTTTTTTAATTTTCTCTTATTGTAAGAATCGAATCAATATATCTAATTTTTAGATTTCTCATGTTCAAAGAAATAAATTACGGTTTAAACAAATAAAATTTATCTTCGAAATCAAATCGGAGTCACCAGAATATCTTGTTAATAAACAAAGTATCAGACGCTCGACCTCTTGCCCTTGGTTCTAGAATGGCGGAGTAAATTTAACAGTCTTGAAATCCTTGCGTTATAAGGTTTCTCTAAGAAGTCTAAATGCGGATCAGGGCGTACCCCTTTGAATTCAGAATTGGAAGACGCGTTATTAGAATGGATTGTGGATATGAGGTCATCATCTAAAGTAGTGCGCCGATCGGACATCCTAGACTGTGCTCTAGCATTAGCTGCTGTATTTAAGGGAGAAGGACCTCAAAGCACAATTGATTTTCGTGGTGCATCATCTATTTACATTCCAGCTGCTGGATATGAAAGCACTCGTGTAACTTGTGTTTTAGCGATTTGTCTTAATGGAAGTAAAAGCGCGGTAGTACTGGCTACTTTTTTTTGGGAAAACTATCTCAAGCCAGCTACTACTGGCTTTGGTTAGTCTTTCAATTTGCTAATAAATAAAAAATTATAATGATAATATTTTCTAGATATAAAAATTATGAACAACAAGGTAATTATAACTTTTTAGTTGACCAGTAGAAAAATTAATATAATAAAATAAACAAAGAGCTGCATCGAAAATCACTTTTATTGTTTAATATTTAGTTTTTATAGAAGTACGATACAAAAAGAAAATTAAAGTAACAAAGTAATATGACCTATAACTACTACATGGATGAGTAAAAAACTTCGCTGGGGTTGAATTTATTAAGTATATTTATCACATTAACTATTTTTAATTTCGAACTATTGGGACTTTAATTATGAGTGAATAAAGAAATTGAAAAATGTATTGGATGAATTTATAGTGCATAAAAAGAATACATGGTTAACTATTTATCTCTGTTGATACTCAGCTCGCAATTTTAACGGATCTTACACATACATAAAAAGTCAGTCTTAGCCAGAGTTCAATAAAAAATATTGAAAAATCAATTTTTGAGTTTTTAAATAATTTAAAATTATTTAATGGGTACATTATAATGAAAATAGAAAATCAATTTTTTCACTGAATGGACAGGTTTCAAAAAGAATTTATAACTTGAAGATTATTGTTGAACCGATCTCAATGTGTATGTGAATGGATCTAAGTTGCAATATCCACGAGTCGAGTACGCGCTAAGGTAAAGGACCCAATTGTGGACCCCTTACCCCAATTAATGGTCCCCTTCAGCAAAAATCATTTTTAAATATTTTTTTAATGCAAATATCGGCATAAAACTATTTTAAAATAAACTTATGTTATCAAAAAATATTTCGAAATTTTTTTTTCAAGTTTACGTTAATAATTCCGTTTTATTTTGAAAGTCACAATGTTGGTTGACTCGAGGGTTAGGTTGGTGTTCTCGTTGCAGCGAATCAAGCAACTTTCAAACTTGAATTTCTAGGCATACTTTATTTATTTACGCAATGTATCACTGATCAATGAAAAGCTTAGACTTCAAAAATTAGTATAGTATCAATTTTGTAAGTTAGAAATATAAATTTTTAAATAAATAATGCAGTTCTCATAATTGGGCCCTAGTCTCAAGGTACCCCAATTAATGGTCCTGAAGAGCAGCGGTCCATTAATACGAACCTTTAAATGAAACTCCGAGTACCCCAATTAATGAGACGTTAGTTTTGGCTTTCATACCGAGTTTTATACACTAAAATATCAGCTTTATAAATCTTCTAATGTGGTTAAATTACTTTTGTCAATGAAAACTGTAACTACTTTTAACTTCAATGTCAACAAAAATCGTAACCTCAAAAGTCAATAGTTTGAAATAAAATCACAGGGTCCATTAATTGGGGTAAGAAAAATGTTAAGGGGATATCGCATGTAAAAAAGGTCCATTAATCGGGGTACTTTGACACACAGTTCCAAAAATACGGTCCAAAAGGTCTCTACTTTAAACATTAATTACTCTGTAAATAAATAAAATTTTTTAATAAAAAAAATTGATTTTGATTCTTAAGACCACTAAAATTAAGTATGTACAAAAAAAATTAACCTCACTTGCTTGGTTTTTTCTATAAAATTCAAAAACCCCGAAAGTTGTGATTTTTGGGGTCCACAATTGGGTCCTTTACCTTAGTGTATCGTAATACTGACAGTAAAGAGATATTTGTATATCATTGTTGAATTATAAAGCTTACTGCAGCCTCAAGCAACTTTTCTCGTAATTTTGAGTACAGCTGCACGAGTTACATGAACGAAAATAAATCTAAGTACACGTACTCGTCGCAAGATGAGAACATTATATTTATTTTATGCAGTCAAAAATGCGTAACTTTCATATAACTTTTCATTCATTTCGGTTACGTAACTATTTATTTCAATAATTGAAAAATATAATTAATATAAAAAATTATTTTTATTTAAACAAATACAGTATTTAGCCTAAGTTAAATTCTTTGAATTTAATGAAACGTGAACGATGCACATTCAAAATTATCAGTTTTAATTATTTTACTATTCAAAAAATGTTTATAACATTTTTTTTAAACTAAAGTAACTGTTTCATACACTTAATTAATGAAAATAACACGCTTATAAGTAACTGTAAAGCTAATACAAAAACGCGTTTGTATAAAAAGTTCCTTCGATTATGATTTAAATTAAAAATTAAAAATACGAAGCTAAGGAAATTAATTATATTTTTACTTTAAATTAAAAAATTTTTACTTGACGAATACGAAAAAGATCTTTTTTATACAGGCATTCATCTTGTATTGACGTTATTTCTTAATCATATAATAATCTGCTTTTTACAAGTTTAGAGAACCATCGACTAACAAAATAATGAATATGTAAGCAACAAGGTAGAAAATTATCTGGTTAAAAATTGTTTACGTACATATATTCTGTACTGCAGTTAGATTGACATATCTTAATCTATAATTTACATAACACATATGAACAATACAGTAAGCTTACAATCGAATAAATAATAGCACTTGAGTGCAAATTTCATTTATGGTGGTTTATGTACAAATTCGAAGTAAGGATGATCATCATAATCACTTAAAGAAAGACCTTTAAGTTTACGAATCAGCCATTTTAAATGCATGACCATTGATAATAGATTTAACGAAAAAAATCAATTTTTTACTTCGATTTACTTATTTTAAAAATATTTACTATTTTATACTATACATATTACACCTTCAATAATTTTTGCTTTTAACTTTAATAAATATTTTTATCGAGTCTTAACAAATTTTCTTGGTATTTTTTTAATCGATGTAGTTACAATTAATTACAAATTATGCTAGCTCAACGTCATCTGTAGTCGTATTTTATCTTTTCAATTCTTAACATTTTTAATGATTGAATTTTTTCTTTATTATTTTTTTTAATTAAAGTGAACAACAAGCACTTATGGATAAAATTATATGATATATTAAGAACTATTAAGAAGTGACTTTGAATTACACACAAGAAAAAAAAAAAATTACTTCATTAAATACAGAAAGAAATTTTTAGAAACTAATGTTCATTGAAAAGTAAGAAATGAAAGTACAGCTGAACATTAACTTTTCGATAAAAATATTGCATGTTGTAGATAAATTTTGTTGGCAGTATAGATTTTTGATGTTAAAAATAAATAATTTTTAGTGTTTTAAAAGATAATATTATTTATATTAATCACATAATTAATTTTGACATAGAAGTACAAATCGGTCTGATAATTTCATTCTTACTAAATTGATTTCATAAAGAATAAAACGAAAAATTGATAAAAAAAATTTTTGAACATCGCGTTTCTAATTTTTTAAATAAATATCAGACCATATAATAGAATGAAAATTGAATTCTCAAGAAGTTACGAAAATAAAATAGATTCAATTATAATTTGAAAATTTCATCTATAGCGTTTTGCAAACTCGTCAGTAGCATAAAAATTGATTATTTATCAGTAAAAACTGTAAAAGTAAACCGCGGTAACTTCTGAAAAAATCAACGTTTTCATTCTTGCTTCAAATTAAAAATATATATATATAAAAAAAAAAAAAAACGAATAAATTAAAAAAAATTTTTACTTTCCAATCGTAGCAATATTTTTATCAGTTTCGTTAATTTACACGTGGCAAAAATTGATTTGACGAAGTAATAAAAAATCACGAGTACTAAAGTACCATTAAACATCTCGACAATAAATTGAGCGTAAAAACAACAATTTTGGCTTCTATATATTTACAACATTATAAAAATCACACAGGCTCGCACGTACATACGCAAACACACTCGACTATGCTACAACGCTTTTTAGACGAGCACCTCGAGGCTCTCCCTCGATCTCGCGCTCTGGGCGGTGTTTCCCTGCTGAACGATCATCGCGACGTTCTGGGCCTCGGGTCTTCCGGTCCTCATGGGCGGCATCGCGTACCTGAGCCTGAGCCAGAACTGTCGGTCGCCCCAGCACAGCGTCTCCAAGCCCGACAGGTCGACTATGGCGCTGGCGTCGCGACTCACCCTGCCGCGAACCGAACATTTAGCCAGCGTCGGTGGCTCTTTCAGGGTTATTATCACCGTCCGGGTGCTCAGGGTTGAGAGTAGCTTCAGAGTCTGCGAGAAGAATGGATCCGACCAGGTCAGCGACTCCGGGGACAGAACCACTATTACTCGGCGTGCGGATGAAGCGTGTGGGCTTATTTCGAGGCTCCCTGCAACAAGACACATGGTAAAGTTAATTGTTTTTGCAAAATAAATATAAATTTTTATTTCTGTTTCTGTTCACAAAATATTAGTTTTCCTTTAAAAATAAAAAAACATTGATAATTTTGCAGTCTGGGGACTGAAATTTTGATGAGAGAAATGTCGTGAGTCACCAGTTTTTCAAGAAATAAAAAATTCATCCCCTACAAGACCCTCGATTTTGCTCTCTTGAAGATCTATCGGCTCCGTCAAGATTCAAAGCATGAAATATGAAAGAGAAAAGAGACCCGAGAAGTCTGAGAAATGTCCCGACCGCGCGGCGTGGATTTGAAAATTTTTATATCAGCTTTCGAAAACCCAGAAAAAGCGCAAACATACCTTTTTCACGAAACATAAAATTGATTTGAACTAAAGCCCCCCCTTTGTTCAAATTTATTGCGACGCTGCGGTTCCTAAAAAACCAATAACAAAAAACCTCCTCCTTCTTTTAAAAAAGGTCACTCATTGTTTCCCTCCTCATTGTACCTGCGTGCACGCGAATTCCTCTTCGACGTACCCACCTTCGCGAGAAAGAAAAGTTGACAAAAGGACGGAAGAGTTTTTCGTCACGCGCACGCACGCGTAATGATTTCGAGGGAGAAGAAGAATGAAGTCCCAAGGTGTTGCTTTGACACTCCACCCTTTTTTTCGTCGCGGGGTGTTGGTAATTTTGCATTTAGTCGAGCATTTTGTTTTACTCGCCCGGCCGGCCTTCTTTTGAGTGTACGATTTCTTTTGATGTCACGTCGGAGTTGTTTATTTCGAATACTCGCGCGGTGAGAGAATTCATGTGACTGCTTGCGGAAAGTGATGTATTGAGAATACCTTTTTTTTTTTTTTTCCTTTTCTTTCTCTGGTATGCGACCGGATTTTTACGTATTGCTATCGGCGCGTTGACGCATAGGTTTTTTTGACGCGCTGATGTTAAAAGTTTTTGATGACTGAGTGCTAGACAGCCCCTAGCAGAATGATTTATAAGTTCAATGCAGAGGTATGAGAGAAATTTGATTGAATTTCAGTCAAAGTTTTACGTTCAAAATTATCAGTTTTGTGTTTATTTTAGAACAGGGGTTATTTTGAAACAAAATATTTATTTAGTTTTCCCAAGTTTTATAATTAGGATCGAACCTTTCCTAAATTGATTTAAATTTTCTGAAAATTCAAAACAGATTAACTCTTTTATTTGATTACTGTTTTTTATGTTTTATTAGCGAAAATATATAAGTTACAGAATGCTTTTTGCTCGGTTCTTTGTATTTTTAAAAATAACTTTTTGATAAATATAAAGAAAAATAGTACTTACAATGTTGCCTTAAATTTGAAAGCTCCAGTGGAGTGCATTTGTATCGATGTCGCGTTTCCAAAGTCGGTATGATAACTTCGACGACAAGCCTCGAATCTTTTTCGTGATAGCACACAAGCGCGTCGGCTTCTTTACCATCTGCAAAATGAACGAGATTAACAAACATCCTTTTGTTCTTTTGTTTTCAGTTTATCATAAATAGATAGGATTCTTAAAAATTTTCAAATTATTTTAATTGATTCAAAGTTTTTCAGAAGATGGCTGAGACGATAAAGTAAAAAGTTTAATTGATTTAAAGTATTTTAAGAAATGAAAATAAATCCATCGAAGAAATTTAAAGTATTTTAAGAAATGAAAATAAATCTATCGAAGAAAACTGAAAATCGATGGGAAACCCAGACGGAAATTTGAAATCCATTTGCAATTTTGCATACGGTTGGGAAAGATACGGAAACAATTTCCAATTATGGTACGTAGAAAAAAATTCTGTCCGAGGAGTTACATCTGACGCATTTCAATGCGACGAGATCGCATCATTAGCGACAAAGTTGATTGCGCATGCGAGCGTCTTGGACTAATTACTCGAGAACTTCAGAGTTTTTTCGGGAAAATGATTCAAACTTGCAAATTAGATCAACTTTTTTTTATTTTCAATTTCCATGAGAATTCAGAAAAATGAGTCCCGTTTGTTTTCCGGGTGTATTTATAAATTACATTAGGGTCACTCCAACGAGAGGCTATGCACTTCAGAATCACTAAAAGAATCACATATAAAAATCAATATAATCAATAAAATATTAATTTCATTTCAAGTAAAAATCTTCGAAAATTATTATTTTTAACAAAATATCAATTGAAATTGATTCCAAGGCTCTAAACACTTCAAATTTGCCAAAAGAATCACAAAAGAATAAAAAAGAATCAAAAGAATCATCAGTGATTCTGGAGTGCATAACCCCTCGCACTACAATGTGATGGGTGGGACATATGTACACATTTAAAGTCAATTTTGACACAATAAAAAGATTTAAATATCAAAACTTATAGTACAAATAGAAAGCTCTTAGTTTGTAGATTAATTTTTATTATTGAATTTTCAAATTATTCCAAAATTTGTTTTTTGGAATTTTACCATACTCAATATGGTTGAGCATGTCTCAAAAAGTTAGCTTTGAAAAAACCTTGTAAAAACAGGTCTAAGTGATCACTGAAAATTTAAAATTTTATAGTTACCATTTTCTTCGAGAGAGCCGAATCTGTCTCGAAAGAAGAGGGCCAGTGGCAGCCAGCACCGTACGTAGAACGCGGCGGCCGAACACAGCAGCACGAGCACCAGGACCGACAGCAGCAGGGTCTTGTGCCAGGAACCATTCGGTGGACTCACAGCCAGTTTTGGTTCTAAAGAGGAAAAAATTACTTCATCAGTTTTTACCTTACTTACGAGTGTATAGGTAGTGTGATGGAAAAATAGTTACCTTGTCTGTACAGGTGGGCGAAGATTTTGATGTTGTCCTCTTCGATTCCGTTGTTTATTTGGCACGTATACTCGCCATAGTCCTCCATGGTTACGTCCTCTATGACCAGGTACGAACCCACGATCTGATTGTCCTCTCTGCGAAAGAAAAACAATTATTATTTTCAAAATAATTTTATTTTTCAAGTACACGTTTTTAAAACTTCTGTTGATTTTACAACTAAACTCTGCATGAAATGAACGAACCAGCAGTATTTTCACAAAATCGAGCAAGCAAAACTCTTGTAAAAAAGTAAAAGATTGTACCGTAGCTGCGGTGTAGGTCAGGTGAAAGAAAGAAAGCTAAACGGCAAACCACCGAGAATAAATCTCCCTCTAATCAGCTTAACCCCCCTGGATCAGACTTGAGCCCGGACCAGATGGCCAGTCTCACTCACCCCGTGATGGCCCATTAAATATCTATTTATATTCGCGCTTCTTCTCAAAGTGCCTTATTGATCGGCGTCTGTCGGACGATAACAACTTAAGTATTTATTTTCGGGGATCTTTCATTCACCCGAGAGCTCGATTGATGAGGCTCGCGCTTTTATCTATGAGCTATTTTTGGAAAAACTTCGGGAGCTGTATGAAAGTTATTCAGACCGTTGCTGACGGAGTATCGAATTTTCTGACCTGATTAATTCATCAATGAAAAAATTTCTCATTTTTAACAAAAATTTTAGACGAGTTAGACAGTAGTAACAAAGTTTACGAAGTTTCTTCTTAAAATATTAATTTGATTAACTTGAATAATAAAGTCTCTTTATACTCGCTCTTTATACGTATAACTTCTATATTTTCTACGGAAAATTAACTACATACATGCTCTAACTATAAAAAAAGGCTCGTTTTAAAAAATTACATCGCACATAGTATAAAGGATAAAGGGCTGAACTCAAAATGCAAAAACTCAATTCGTCACGCACATTAAACGCCTTAAAAAGAGCCCTTCTCCTCCTTCCTCCTACTCTGGGTCCGTAGCGGGCGAGAGCATTACCATACCAAAAAGCTCGAGAGCACGCGATTTCGGGAAAATTAATTCCCCTCCATCATCGCTTACGTAACGCTTGCATATTAAAGCCCGAATCCAAAGGTTTTTGGCAACGGCCGGAAATGAAACTCGGGAAATTAATTTTACCCTAAGAACGTTTGCATAATATTTAATTAGCTTTTATCCCTTTTGTTTCTTCCCTTTAACGCATTTACAACTCTAATTTCGGGGGTTTTTTTTTTTTTTTTGTAAAAGATCTTCGTCAGTTGTCGAGTATAAACGACTTGCTTTGAGAATTAATTTTTAATTTTCAATTTTTCTACGTAAAGAACCCACTTTTAATTTAAAATAAATCAAATCAGTCTTTAAATGAGGACAGTAAATTGAGTTGTAGTGAAATTTCAAAGCAGAAATGAATCCTTTCGAAATGTGTACTCCCGGGACGATTCCGTACCCACAAAGACGAGGTAGACAGAATGTAATTATGATGTAACATGCGACGTTGACTGCTGCCTCATCGAGTTTTGAAGTTTAAATTTGAAACGAAATTTTGATTTAACTAAAGTATGAGTTGGAAGTTTTGGGTTATTACGTTTCGCGTCACGAACCAAATTAGACTCGAAATTAGACGTGCTGATTTCGGAATATATGCATCTGTGATTGTCAAAAAAAGACCTCAAATTAATTGAGAATATAACTTTTCGTCCCAACTGACAAAAATCAATTTAAAAAGTCAATTCAAAAGTTTGATTTCTTCAGTGTTTTTTTTTTTACCGTCTGGAAAGATGAAAGAAGAGCGTACGTAAAACTCATTCAATTAAAACTTCAAATGAAAAGGAGCAAGCTAATAAAGCCATTCGCGTGGACGCTCAAATGAAAACCTCGTCATTTAGTTAAACAGCGGCGAAAAAAATAAAGATACGAAAAAAAAAAAAAAAAAAAAAAAAAAAAGAGGAAAGATTTAGAGGGAAACCTCGGGAAACTGATTGCGGGTGGACGAAAAATAAAATGTCCTGGGAATTTTTTTCGGAAAAAGCGTTAGAAATTAATGCCGGGGATTAAAGCCGTGGGTTTTCGGATGAAAAGTTGCGGCAATCAAGCGCTTGGACTTTTTAGCCACTGAACGACTAAAATTTTTCAAGTTCTTATCTACAAATAAAAAAATAGAAAATATTGCTTTCATGGGGCTTTTTTATTTTACAAATTCATTCATAAAAACATGCAAAAATAATTTTTATCACAAAGGTTACAATATTGATTTTTTGCTTATTTTATGTTTTCACTTGATCGATGAACTCGAGTTATCAAAATCTACAGGTGCATCGCAGAGAAAACTTAAGGCAGCTTTTTGAGATCTTGAGTAAACGACAGAAAAGGATTTGTTGAACCGAGAGAAAAGATTTAACGGCTTGTGCCAAAAAGAAAAGAAAAAAAAATTCTTCAGCTCTTTACGAGTACAGCGACGACGAACTTTGACGGGAGCTGAACTTCTCGGAGTGATGTTATTCTTGCGGTATAGCACCAAGGCAGGGGAGAGAAAATTTGAATGCATGCCTCTTGGGAGTAAGCCCAATTATGATACCGTGAAAAATTTCATGAAAAACTTTATCGTTCGGGATAGTAGGGTGCATAATTTGTTGGTTTTTCATGAATCTGTTTTTTTTTTTTTTTCATTCTGAGATGCGTGTTGAAAAAATGTTAAAAAATATTTTATAACAAATTTTGACTATTGCACACAATAATATATTTATGAATAATTAAAATGTCTAATCATTCAGAATTTCCACTGCTTATCCCTCTTTATAATGATGAAGCATGTTCGAATGTCTTCGTTTTACAATTGATTTGATTGATTGGGAACATTAAATTCAAAATTTGAATTGCATTTAAGTTGAAATATTGAATACTTTGTTTATTATTATTTTTTAAGAATTTTTTGAATAATTGAATACTTTAAACAATTGTTTCAATAAATGGACTAAATTTCTTTATTGAGTTCTATAAAATAAAATGAGAATCTTTATTATTTTAAAAACAATTTTTTTAAGCTATAACCACAAAAATATCGAACGGAACTTACTTGCAAGTTACATACGATTTGTGATGAATTAAGTTTCAAAAAAAATTTTTCAACTTCGTTTTTTTTAAAAATGAAAGTATAAATTATCGTTTATTTACTTTCAAGATCAAAAATAGAGCGCGTTTGCACGCTGATTGAAACTAGTAATGACAAAAAAATAAAGTCATTTACTTTATTGTTATTAGTTTTTCATAATTGTCAACTTTTAATTAGGTATTTTTTTCTAGATCATTATAAGTTTAGCCAGATAATTACAGGATGTCCAAAATCCAGTCACAAAATCAATACTAAGAAATTAATAACAACTCAATTTATCAAAAATAAAAAATTTTGGTAGCATCATACCCAACTTCATGCTTCGAAAATTTTAATCACGAGCTTTCATAAGGACTTTGAAACCCGAACCCGAAAACGTCGATATCGCTCCGAAGCGAGGCCGGCCGGGCTTCGGCAAACATATCATTACCCTAATGACGGAGGATCCCCGGCTGGCCAGCCGATGGCCTCCCACTGAATAAAACAAACAAAAAAAGTAAGCATAGGGGGAGATCGAAGATTGCGCACCGAGAAGACGGAAATCGGAGAGCCAGTTGCTAAAATTAATGAGAACCCACCCAATCGTCATTTCCCCGGTAGTTTGTTTTCTTCTTGGAATTCAAAAAACGTCTCCAAGATTATTTTTAATTACCCCCCGGTCAGATGGAATTTATTAATTTCAAGAGAGAGAAAAAATTTTAACGAAAGTCAAACAAACTTTTTCTCTTTTTAAAACACAGCGAGAAAGAAAGAAGGTTTCAAAAAAGTTGGGTGGCTAACGAGTGCAAACATTGGAAACTAAAGTTACCCCCGGAGAAAGACTACCTCCCGCGAAGAAACTGAAAAATAGGGGAGAAAACTTTGAAACAAATAAAACCTCCCTGTATGGAAGTTATAAAGCACAAAACGTGACTCAATTAATTTTCCATCTTCTTTTTTTTTCTTTCCATATCGGAAACAAATTCGCAAGCTCATTAAGCGGGGAAAAATACGAAATTCGTTATGCATACCGACGGATGATAAAGGTAGGAGCTGCGAATAAAAAGAGAGTCAAGGGCTAATCGAGCCGTGATCCGCCGGTCCGATTCCCAGAACTCGCTCCTCCTCCTCCTCCGCCCTTTTATTCCTCGGTCACGGTTCGCGTGGGGGGTTTTTTAAATGAGGCCGCGGGAGTTTGATCAATGCCCGGATTCGGCTGAATAAATTATCAGCCGAAACTACTCCGATCGAAGGAAGAAGATTTTTCCAAGTCTACCGCGAGAGCGTATTGGTTTTCAGTCACTGTCAGTCCCGAAATACTCTTAATTGAAAAACAAGCTGGATACAAAGTCAAAGGGTACGAAGTGATAGTCTAAAAATACAGAACCCGGGCGATAAGCCTGCGGTAGTCCGGCTTCTTCTCTCAGGGACTCTTTTTATCTTTTTTTTTCTCTCTCGTCTGATTCCCCGACGGTGATATCCTGGGCTCCCCGAGGAAAGGAAAGACGGAAGTGGGAGAGAGACAAAAGGGAGCATAATAACGAGTGCGACCTTTTTTTTCTCTTCTTTTTTTGTGAGATCCATTAGTAGTGCCGGCTGATTATACCCGGTATAAATCGATGAACTTGGGAAAACACATTCGAACTTTGTCTTGATTAATTCATGTGTTTGTATTTTTTGCAAGCAATCTGAATTAATTCAATATTAATTGTAAATACTATATTATTATTACAAAAAAGAAAAAAGAAATATCAAACCAAGTATACTAACATTCGAATAGGGATTTGTGAAAGTGACAGTTTATAAACATACAACATACAAAAAGAAAAACTTAGTGTAATATTACCAAACTGTTAAATTTTAATTTCAATTAATTAATTTTAAAACTTAAAATTTAAGTTAAATTAAATTATATAAATTTATTAAATTGTTGATCTGCGAAACTGTTTTCTAAATATCATACATAATCTATGACATTGTTACCTCTTAGTATTAATTTTCATAGAATTATATTTATTGTTATGAGCCTACAGCTCGTATATTTAAATAAAATAAAAAATAACAATAAATCAATTTATTTTTTGGTCCTCAGAAACTAATGACGAAAATTTTCTCAGTGTATCAACTTTTAATAAAATATAAATCCCTGCTCTATGCGATGAGAGTTAATAACGATGGGAGTAGAGATTACGGATATGCAAAAAGGAGGAAGGTAGAGAAGAACAAAAGACAAGGAAGAATAAAAAAGGACGACGGTGCAGCGCCTTGGAGCGGTGGGTGGCCACGCGCTTCATCCGCTCATATTCCAAGCGTCACGAGTGCGAAAACTGGTTGGCTCTAAAGATGTCAGACTGATTATTATTTTTTTTTTTGGTCTAATAATCATCGAAGCGTTAGTCATATGCAAGGAATCGTTTGAAAAACACAACATTCACCTTTGTTGAGAAATAATTTTTTGATATAATTCATTTTAATTTATTTTTTCGATCCAGATGTGTAGAAAAAATAATTAATCATTTCTCAGTAGCGGTAAATTACATAAGCATGCAATTATAGAACGTTTCCAATGAAAATTGTACACTGATTAGCTCGTTGCAGAGAAAAAAAAAGAACAGTGTTGGCTATACAACAATTATGATTTGTAAAACATTGAGATTCCAACGTCTCGTTTGTCCTTTTGATTCTCAAACAATCGTGTGACGTGCAATCAAAGCAATTTTCCTCGCAATTTTCTGTGATTCAGTTTCTTCGTACCTATTTAAAAAAAAAATTATGATCACAGAAACTGTTTTTCAATTCTTTGAAATTACTACCTTTTTTTTTTTTTTTTTCTTTTGTCGCAAATACGCGCAATCACGTCAACGTCAGAATTTTCCCGGGATTAGGAGGAAAAAATCCGATCAATCGCTCAACAAGTTGCACCAACTCTTTTTTTTTTTTTTTTTTTTTTTTTTTTTTTTTTTTTTTTTTTTTTTTTTTTATTGGAATTTTTACTTTTTCACACGAGGATTTTTCCAACACCATAAATCCTGCCGGAGACGCAAGTACGAAAGCTTGTTCCGAGGCTTGTTCGAAAGTTTTGCGGACTTGTAGCGAAAATTTTAAATTTGTTAGGAATAATAGAGTTTGTGGTTTTCAAAGTTTCTTTTTGGTATAATTGCTCTACTTCTGAAGTTAACCAAATCAATCGAGTGAGTAAACACTTTTTTCATCGATTCGATTATTGTATTTTCCGAGTTTCAACGAGCACCATCAGTCAGGGTAATTAAATTTCCGAAAAGCTTGCAACTCGAGTACATGTTAATCCTACTTTTACAGAGCCGAACGACAGCTGGAACCAAAGTGTTTAATGAAATTTTTCAATATTTAAAGAGCTAAATGACAACATATTTAAATTTGGTGTAAAATACTGGCCGAGAAAACAGATTAATCAATCGAAAATCAAGTTTTGTTGCAAATGAACTCGGATGGGATTTTGAAGAGCAAACTCATCAATTTAACGCTAACGAACTGAAGAGAAAGGGACTTCAGAAAAGCGAGTGCATCCTAATGGGTGGAACGAAAAAGAAAGTCCTGGTGACAAGCGTAGCGATGACAAAAGAGGTGGAAAAAGAGAGCCCGAAAAACCCCCGAAAAGAGAAAAAAAAATTACAGTAAGGGAAACGAGTCGTTTGCTTAATAAGCTTTTCAGGGTAATTTTAGGGACCCTGATGGATTACAGTTAAGTTAAGTGAGCGGCCTTTAAAAAAGTACAAATGATATTTTTAATGAAAAATTGATTAAGGATTCATTTCCGACTATTATAAAATAGTACAAAAAGAATAGAATTTTTATTCATACATTTTGTGCAAGTTTGAGCTTTTATTCGCCAAGACTTTACTGAAAAGCATGACTCATTTTAGCCCGTGTAAATAAATTAAATTATTTAAAAGTAATCTACAATTATCAAAAACCTGCAAAATTAAAAAAAAAAAACAAACCTTGAGACGCGAGTTTGCGAAACTCGTCCGCGGTAGGATATGCTGTGGTTGCTATCGGACTTCTTCCAGTAGACGGAGGTCCGGGCGTCCGGCACGTAGGCCCGTCCGATGTACGCCTCGCAGAAAAGCCTCGCGGTACCGCCCAGGGGTACCAGCTGGGACGATGGCCTGTACGTGGGAAGCGGCAAGCCCTTGTATCCATTGTTTTCATCTAAAAAATAAAAATGAGTACATAAATTTAATAAATTTTACGGTTTAACTTTCTTTATACTTATGAAATAACTTGGAATTTTCATTCATTGGTTTTGTCTGAACTCAGTAAAGAGCTTTTTTTTCAAACAAAGGAGTAAAATCTCGGAAAGTCCGTTTTTTGAAAAAGAAAAATCTAAAATTCAAATTAATTTTTTGACTAACTGGGTAGCTTGAAATTCATATATCTCTTCATTTTCAACACACCACTCATACGTTTCGGTTTTAGAATAATTTGATTTTAATTTACATAAATCAACTTTGCCGTCATTGATTCGACACTTTATCGTTAATAAATTTCTGTAAATAATTTTACGTTTCCCCATCATCCAAACTAATTGATCCCTAAAAAGGCCTGTTAAGCAAGTAGACCGCATAACCGAATTATTAAAAAAGCGTTGAAAGAGTTTCGAAACTCGATACCTCGGGAGAGCACTTATTCAAATTTCCTCCGAAAAACGATGAATTTCAATTTGGAGCGCGATAAAAGCCGCATTTTATTACGTGACACGCCGCACTTTAGCGACACTTCTTTAAAAGCCGCACGATAATGCTGCTTTAACCCTACTTAATGCATTTAAGAAAGGCCCCGGGGCTCATTTGGAATGCGAGACATGAGCGTGCAGCGGCGGTCAAGGGATGCTAATGCGGACAAAGTCGGGTAAATTGGCGCATGCATGGGAGGAGGTCGATAATGAGGCTGGCTTTAAAATAAGCTGACCGATCCATTTTGATTTTGAGGTCGGTATTTTGGTTTATTCAATCGTGAATTATTCTGTGCAATGAGTTGTATTACTCGGTTTGATGCAAATCCATTAGGATTGTTGGTAAACAGGATTGGTTCGAACCATAAATAAAGCAGGCCTTAGCACAAATATTTGTACCAAAGAATTCAACTGTTATGAATAAAAACATAAATTTTACTCAAAATCTTCATGTTTTTTATCATCGCTACGCTGACAATTTTTTAAAAAAGTTTAAAGGAGTTTTAATAAATGGAGCCTGGTTAGTTGGTCTTAACGAACTTTATTTGAAATTATAGGGTTGTAATAACCTGCTAACGTTTTGCCATCGTTATCGGACCTCTTGAGAGCTACAAAAAATTTTTCATAAGCAAAATGAATTTATAATAAATTCACAAAAAAAAGAGTAGATTCTATCTAAAAATATATAAAGTTACCTTAAATTATTAAATTTCATTCAATAAAATGATGTTTAAATAATTTACTGTTGTTAAAACATTGCAAAGTTAAAAATAAATTAAAATTCTTTCACTTATTCGTAGTCAAAAATAATAATAAAAATTAAAGTCATTTAATACAGTGTAAACTAAAAATTTGGTTATTACAACCCTGTAATTTCGAATAAAGTTCGTTAAGACCAACCAACCAGACTCTATTTATCAATAATTTTTAACTTGATAATTTTCGAAGGAATGAAATTTTTGAATCTATAGGAAATTTAAAACTGTTTGAAGAAAGTTCATTTTTCTAATAAAATTGATAAGGCATATTTGGAAAAGAGTAATCTCTGTCTCGCTATTTGAGGAACCGATTCAAATTTTTTGACCCCAAAAAAACATACTTCAAAGGATCATCAAAAAATCAAAGAACTACAATAAAACCATAGAAGATTAAAGGAATGCAACAAGAAACTCGCTCTCTCACGAACAAGCTGGCAGAGGGAGGGATTTGCCGTGAAATAGATACGACGAGGAGATTTAGTCGTGTCAGCAACGCTCGACTTTGAGATTGAATCTGCATTTGATCCCGGAGCAAATTAAAGACACGTACACGACACACCAAATCTTCGATATGTTTAAAAAGTACACTTCACTCGTGCATTGCTAATGAATTCGCGTGGTCACAGGCTAAAACAAAGGGAGCAGCTATGTAGCACACAAGCGAGAGTTGATAACTCTGTGGCTATGCGCGCTATAACGGACGTGTGCGACGTTAACCGCACGCGTCGCACCACTTTTGAACTTGGTGCGACGTTTTTCAACCCTTTGAAATGAATGGATTCTGTTAAAGTTAATTGTGTTTGGAGTGGAAGAATCAAGTAAAATTTGAATTACTTGATAAAGTTGATTTTTCGAGTTGAGCAATTTAAAAAAGAAACAATTAGATTACAGCAGGTTCAACAAAGCCTGTTTAGCATAGCGATCAATCAGCATGCATCGTCGTGCTGAACCAAGCCATAAATCAGTCTCGAATCAGATCGATCAGTTTTAGCGATTGCCGCTCGCTCGACCCTTTACCCGTTTTCTCTCGTATCTGACGTTCAAAACTTGCGCTTACGCTTCACCGTAAGACCAAAGAGATTAATTATTCCCACCGTCGAGGTTATAAGCCAGGTAAGCTTGCAGACATAAAAATAAGCTTTTAAACGGTTTTGAATCCGGTGTTAAAGAAGGCACTCAACTTTTCTAATGAAAAATTTAAGCGGTTGCTCCCCAGGTAGAACTTTTTTATATGATTTTTATAAAATTTTTATGAAATAGTTTTTATATAATTTTTGCACAGAAATGATTCTATAAAAATTTTACAAAAACTTGATAAAAAACTTTTTTGTATAATAGTTGCTTTGTAATTTTTTTTTTTTTTTAATTACAATGTTTTAAACAAAATTTTACACCGATTTCACCTGTGACATTCATGTAAACTATTGGGAGGAAAAGTGCAGTCACAGAGAGGGAAGCAATATGGCTGCACATAACTATTTTCAATGCGATCAGCGCGCATGACGACATAACCCTAAATTCAACATGGCTGCCCATAACTATTTAAATCCACTAGAACAGCGCGTGAACCACGTGACCTCATCCCCACCACGACTGCACTTTTCTTCCCAATACTTGGAGGTAGTTGAGACGAGCAAATTCTGAAAAACGCAGAAGTTAAGTTTATTTAATGGTTCAACTTTCACTGATTAGATCGTTTACATTAAATTTTATCCACAAGAGATGGGAAATTGAAAATTTTTAAGCTATTTACTATACTTCCACAAATTTGAAGTTTTTTTTTTTACTTTTTTTTAAATTTAGGGATTTTCTTACGTCAATGTCGTCCTGCTGCATCGTAAATCGTACTCCAGCAAAAAATATGTGATAGTCCTGAAATAAAAACATTAAAAAACCACAAAGTATCTTTTGTTGCAATGATGACGAAAATTTTTCCAATAATAAAAAGACTTATCTGATGAAAAAACGAGATTTCATGTTTCGTGATCATAACCAATGTTTTAAATATTGTTGTAAGAAATCCGAGTACTGTCCTCATTATTTCTATCGTTTATGTGTAACAGCAGATACAAATTTCAAGAACATTTTACTATTCGATCACTTTTTTTTTTTTTTGAACTTATAATTAAATTAAAAAGTTTTGATTATTAACCTTTCAGCCTAAACTGGCCTAAACAGCCGAAAAAATTTGTTTACTATGAATTAGCGCACATATGATTTTGTTTTGGTGAAACTCACATCGCATCGCACTGCCATTTTTAAACAGCGTTACAGGTTACTTTTTAAACGAAAAAAATTTTTTAAATTTAATGTAACCCCTTTGCTAAATTTGAAAAAGTGACAAAAATAATTTGATAAAGTGAAGCTTTGCATTTTTTCGTTTAAAAATTAGATGTATGTATATTCTAGTGCCAATTCTGTGTCAATATTTCCAAAGTTGGTTGTGGGAGTTTTTATTCTTCGTATCAGATAAGTCTCTTTATTATTGGAAAAATTTTCATCATCATTGCAACAAAAGATACTTTGTGGTTTTTTAATGTTTTTATTTCAGGTCTATCACATATTTTTCGCTAGAGTACGATTTACGATGCAGCAGGACTACAGTGACGTAAGAAAATCCCTAAATTTAAAAAAAAGTAAAAAAAAAAAAACTTTAAATTTGTGGAAGTATAGTAAATAGCTTAAAAATTTTCAATTTCCCATTTCTTGTAGATAAAATTTAATGTAAAAGATCTAATCAGTGAAAGTTGAACTAATAAAAAACTTAACTTCTTTTCAGAAGTTGCTCGTCTCAACTACCTCGAAGTATAGTTTACATGAATGTCACAGGTGAAATCGGCGTAAAATTTTGTTTAAAACATTGTAATTAAAAAAAAAAAAAAAAATTACAAAGCAACTATTATACAAAAAAAGTTTTTTATCAAGTTTTTGTAAAATTTTTATAGAATCATTTCTGTGCAAAAATTATATAAAAACTATTTCATAAAAATTTTATAAAAATCATATAAAAAAGTTCTACCTGGGTCGATATTCAATCCGCGAAAGGTTTAAAAGCGCCTACTTCCGGCCTACTTCGAAAACCACTACTTTAGAGCTTTAATCGCGCGGTTTCTCTAATTGCTGCGAAAGGGATGGTCAGAAGAAGTTTCGAACGCCGGGTTTTTTTTTTCCAATCGAGGGTGCGAAGACCAAAGTTGGATCGAAGTGGCTTTTTTCTTTTTTTTTTCCTTTTTACAAGCGCTAATTGATGGCTGTGGGTCTTGGAAGTAAAACGCCCGGAAGTTTTATTTATCATCGAAAAGGTGGATTTAGGAAGATGCATCTGCGTCAAGTTTGAAAACTTTTTCGAATTTATAGATTTTTTCAAATTTTTGAGCATTGAAAAAAGAAAGAAGAAAAAATCTACTGGTGGGGATGCTACGAACTCTATAAATAAGTTTCAAAAAAGTTTAGCTCGACAAAATTACAGTCACGCTGACAAGCCGATTGTCTAAGAAAAAAATTCCAAAATTAGAATTGGCAATACAGTTCGAAAGCTCAACGCAAGGTTTCGAATTTCATGTCCAGTAAAGTTTTTGACTTCTCGAAGTCAACACGCTACAGAAAAATTTGAAAATATATTTATCGTAGATTTGAATGTACTAGTGAAGTGAGAACCAAAAATTTCAGTTGAAATGTCGTCCAAAAACTACACTGTAAGACTAGCAAAGTCAGCCGACATCCCCGGGATAATGTCGATGGTGGAACGGGACTACATCCTGGACGAGCCCATCAGCCGGAGTTTCCTGATCAACAGAGGTAGTCACCTAAGCCAGGAGGAACTTCACTGCATGAAAAAGAGCCTGCAGACCCTGATCTCGCCCCATCCGTGTCTGGTCGCGGTCCACCTGGAGAACATCGTCGGGGTCCTGGCGCTGATCCCGTCCGAAACTTTGAAAAACCTGAATGAGAGCAAGGAGAAGAGCGGCGATCTGTACGAACTCCAAACTGGCCTGGCCGAGATCGTCGAGAGCTTCGGTCTCGTCGAACGCTACCCCCAAGCCAGGAAGGTCGCCAAGCTGAGGATGATGACGGTCCAGCGGGAACATCGTGGCCGGGGGCTGTCGACTCTTCTTCTGAGGGAGGCCATTCAATGGGCTCGAGAGAACGGAGTGGATCTGCTCTGGAGTCTGTTCAACTCTCCGGCGTCCAAGAGGGCTGCCGAGAAGGCCGGGTTCGAACTTGTGCGCGAGTACGACCTCCTGGACTACAGGAACAACGAGGGAAGAGCACTGTTTGCTCCTGTGGAGGAGCACGTGTCCTACGTGATGACCTACGTGGTGCAGAGGAAGAGCGACAAGAGCTTGATCAGCAATCTGGAGAACGAAAATAGTGACTTTGTGCAGTCGTTGTGAAACAAGAGTGAGAGTCGTAAGATTTTTTACGTTTTTTAAAGTAAATTGGAAATAGATTTAATTTTATAAAAATTTTAAAATTGTGCTTGTGAAAAAAAAAAAAAATTGTTGTTTTGAAAATAAATTTTACTGACAGTAATAAAAGAGATTTATTGTTTTTTTAAATTTACTAACAGTTGAAAATAAAAAAAGTAATAAAATAATCAATACCGTACTATTCGATGTATCACGTGGGTCGTGTTGACGAGAGTGACAGTTAAAAATAAAAATTTTAAACTGTTTTACGCGCGACACGTGCATTTTGACAAATAATTTACCAACCGATGTTTAAACAAAAAAAGTTAGACCGATCTTTCATCAATATTTAAAGTGTTTGGGGGGGACTGGGTCAGGTTGCCATTTTTTAAATTTCGTTCTAATTAAGTTAGCTTGGCCCTCGGCTTGGCCTCTCTTCTCAATCAGTTTATTCTACTTTATCGTCAACACATTTTGATAATACGAAAGTTTAGCAGAACTTCTGTATGAAAAGTAATGAGTTATAAATTTTAAACAATCATTTCCTTTATCACGTATTAACTCAGCTAACCCCAAGAAAAACAAATAATCTACTTCCTCAAGCTTATTTTTTATTGCGTTTCAAGTGCCCAAGAAAATATCTTCCAGTTATGAATGTAATATGAAATTTGCATTTGATTACGTGTAAATTGGCAAGCGTTAAGAAAATTACCAGCACATTAAAATTTTAATTTTTGATTAGACTTCAGAATTCCTACTCGACCCAAGCCAACAAATCCTGCATCCCTACTCGTTATTAAATCCAATTTCAATCTCCAGATTGTAAAGTTTCAACCAAACGTCTGATTATAACCGCAATAAAAAGAAAAATCCCTTCTTTCTCGCTCGGGAATGAATCTCGGTAAGAAAACAAACATGCATTAAAATACCGCGGCTCCGTCGTTCGGTAACGAACAATCCCCTACTCTTCTAATTGCGGCTTTATGCGCCAAGGCGCGAAAAACAATGAGCATCGTCGCGGCACGCGAGCCTCTCTCTCCCCCGCGTGAAAACCTACTCCTTTTATGGAGAACCGCGAGAGTACGGAGAATGACGGCTTTTAATGAGGGGAAAGGGACTCTTGTGGGAAGGAAAAATCGCTATTGTTTCGCGATTCTAGGGATTTTGAATCGGACAATTACAAATTTTGAAACGAAGCTTTTTATATGAGGAGTGAATCCGTAAAAAACGACACAAAAAAGCTACACCACTATATATATATATATATATATATATATATGTATATATTATTATATCTAATATATTACATACTGCTACTATATTATATCTAATAATATATCCATATCTAACAAGCCAGATTATAATAGATGTTATCTTACTTATGATTATCTTAGTTTTATTTTATAAGATAATATATAAATTTAATTATATACTTAATTTTTATACTGTTCAAATTTCTAATTTTCAAATTAAAATTTTCAATTATGCTTCGCTTCTAACAGGCGTCCAAGACACCTTTCTATGAAATTTTTTGTCTACGTGGCTGCGCTTGATAGATAAATTAAATCAAAAGTTAAAAAGTCAAATGTTGCATCGTATTATGTGTTAATCCCCAGTCGGGTGTTCATAATTTAAGGTTTACAGTTCGCTGAAAGTAAAAATTTTAATGAAAAATGACTGTAATTCTCTCTCGTGTGGGGTTACTTGATCAGCGAATAATTTTGTGAAATTTTTTTTAAATAATTTTTTAAACTCGCATGAGTGGTTATTTACAATGAGTTACTTAAAAGCAAGTCGTAAATTATTTTTAAAAACTTGAATTTATAGCTCCAAAGAAATTATTACATACTACGTATCTTGGTTGATGAAAAATTTTGTAAATAAATCATCATCAACATTGGACTGAAAAATTAAGAAAAATCACTGACTGCATAGTAAGTACAAGACTGCGTCAAGTTTAAATAATAAGAAACATGATCAACACCGAGATCAACACAGTAAAAAACCAAATCATACAACATAATCTATTTTTATCTTATATGTTGAAAATTCTCTTAAATATTTTTTCCTTTACGAAGCGTAGACTCTAAAGTGTATTATTATTAATTTAGCAAAAATGGGTTCATAAAATTCAACGAGCTTGCAGGAGAGAAAAAAGACGGGGTTACGAAAAACGGAAGCTCGCAGGAGAGAAAAAAAAGAAGAATCCGCAACTATACAAGAGAGAGAAAGAGGAAAAACACACGACGGTGTTTTCCTAGAAGCGATTTACTTGGCGGCTTCAAGCGTGTCATCACGCGTGATACGACACGCTCGGGCTGTAATGGGAATATGCCGTAGGTAAGAGAGCTGTGCGAGTTTTGAAAGAGAGAAAAAAAAAAAAAAAAAAAAAAAACTTGGTGTGCAGAGCAAGAACAAAGGAGATGGAGAACACAACCGCAAAAAACATTGGGGTAAACGTGAGAAACTAGGATGTTTGATTTTACAGACGGAGTTTTGAAAAGAGCTGTGTAATGGATATTTTAGGGTTGTAGCTGAAAAGGTGCAAATTGACTTTGGTTTAATTATTGCTTATTGTGTTTAAAGAAAAAAAATTGTATAATAAAGACGATTTTTTGTTGAATTTTTTTTTATTTTAAATAGAAGAGATAGCAGTAACAATAGTTTCAGTCCAGATGTAAATATTACTGCAAAATACGAGGTAAAATATTCATTCACTGGCTAGAACTGCTCATAATCTAGTTTTATTTTTACTAAAACCTTGCAACAAAATTCAATAATATTGTTTTTTAAATCAAGTATGAATCTAAATGGGTAAAAAAACTACTTTGTAAGCGTTCACGAAAATTATAGCATTTTTGAATAATGCACTTAGTAGAGTATTCTGCAACTAATTAAACGTTCATTGTTAATTTTTGTCCCTTTGCATCTTTTAACAGTAAACCAACAATTTTTCATTAATTAAGAAGAATATGTATGTAAATAGTTTATTCAATCAACGGTTAGTTATTCAACAATTTCATTTATTCATTCATTTTACTCGAGCGATAATAAATAAAATAATTTTACTCGATTTTAGATTAATTGAAAGATTGAAAGCAAACGAATAAAACGGCGTTTAATATTCATTATTTACACTGATTATTTTCCCAACAAAATTGGAAACCTCTGATAACAAGAATTATCTATCGTTGAAACTTTGAAAAAAATTATTCCGGCAAAAAAATAAATCACGAAAAGTCGAAAGTAAGCAGTCACATCCTCTTCCGAGTTATAAATCGTGCTCGGTTAATTAAGCAAGGGAGGTCTCCCCCGATTTCCATTCAAATCTGGAGGCTTTATCTGTTCCGGACAAGATATAACCGGGGCAAAAGCTCAGACAATGCACACAATGGCGGGACACTTTTAATTGATTAACCGTGTGCAGGACGACGCGACAATCTAGGGAAATGCGACTAATCGAGTCACGGCTAACTTAATCGGTAAATTTACGGTTGCTACCTGCACCTTGAAGATGCTTCTCGGAGATTACTCAGACTTGATTGTTTTACCCTGATTGTACAGGATTTTCTTAGGGACCGATTAAAAGTGCTCGAACGTAAATCACGGACAAAGTTCCTAATTTACCGTACGATTAGGGAAAAAACATTGCGCTTCAGGAGGAGAGAAACGAATTGCCTAGCGGGACCCTATAAATATACTTGGGTGCAAAAGTTTTCCCCCCTGCAGTTTTTATTATGCTCGCGCGTAAACACCGCAAAACTCCGCTAAGTACGCAAATGTTTCTCTTCTCCCGCCCCCCCAAACGAGCCAAAGTAATCGCACCCGAAACTTTATTCGAGAAAATTAAAACTTGCGATGGCGAAAGAAAAAGGGTGCTTTTAGCGAGGGGAAAAAGAGTTGGGAGCAATTTTTCCTGATAGTTGTTGGAAACTATCGAACCGGGTTCGATTAGGACTAATTTGTATATATGGGGTGAAAAATCTATAGTTAGGTAGGAAGTTTTGTACGTTCCTGACAAACCATTAATTATCTGTAGGAGCATATGTTCAGAATTTATGAGAAAAATATTTAAAAAATAAATTAAAATGATGATGAGATTTGATGTTTTGGTAATAATGGTTATCTAAGCTCTGTTTGAGCCCTACATAAAGTACTCGATAAAGTAATAAACATATACACACAAAATCAGTATTACACAAAGTAGTAACTTAGGCAATATACAACTAAAGCTGTCAAGTTAGACGATTATGCAAGGGGTTACGCACTTGGTCCTGTTAGATACAGGACTATGACAGGACTACGATAGGACTATCAGATAAAAATATTATATCAAGCTCTCGTAGTCCTGACCCGTTCAAAATAGGCTGGACAGAACTATCCAGAACTATTCAGGACTATTCAGGATCACTTTTATGATAGGACTAAGTAGGGAGCCCTTTGCGATTATGTTTAAACATATAAATAATTTTTAATTGTAAATGAAAAATACATAAGATCATGTATTCCACTAAATTTTTCTCAAAATAAAACAGATTCCTTGTTATAGAACCCACCTGGTTCTTAATCGGTGCGTCTCTGGTCATCCAACCAAAAACGGTCCCCAATTTGTCATGGCCTAAAATGCTCGTCAAACAAACTCTCAGAAACCGCCGTAGAACCCAAAAACTCGAATTCAAATGATAGGAACAGGATCCCGAAGCTCGCGAAGATGCAAGATTCCGAAGCAGAGAGGTTCTGCCCTGTTGTGCGGAGGTTAAAAAAGGGGGGAGAGGTAAACGTTTGGCTTTCGTGACTCTCGCGCGAGACAGATTACTTTTAATGGGGTAGGGGTAGCCGGGAGTAGTAGGGGTAATGCTCGTCTTTGAGAATTCCTCCTCGTTCGAAGGAACCCGAGTAAACATTATAATGCGGCTGCCGAAGCCGCGAATTCGGGCCGAGTTCGGCAGCCGAGCTCGGCCCGAGGTCGGTTGGGGGCGCGGTAGTGATCTCGGTCCGAACTCGGCCGATGGATTACTGTAGGTATTTAAAGGTTATGTTATTATAAAGTATGCACATTATGTTGCTTCTGCTATTTAAAATAAATAAACAATTTTGTTAGTGAGTGTAAATATAATCCATAGAATTGGCTGAAACTTGAGATGTAAATATTTTACAAAAAAAGTTTTAGCTATCTGTAACACAAAATGTTTTCTACAGAAAAGAGAAGATTAAATTTAAAAAAAGTAAATCAAAATAAACGTTTAAAAAAGGAGTCTGATAGCAGTTATTTAGATGAGCAGGAACCTAGAAGTGTTGAAAGTTTTTGTGAATTAAGTCAACCAAGTGAAACTGTGGTAATTGATGAACAAGTTGATCCTACTGAAAATGCTGAAAAAAAATATGAAAAAGTTTTTTTTCGGTGGCATCTAAGTAAAATTTAATAAACAAATTTAGTATTGCAATGAATTAAAAACTTCATTTTTTTATTCAGTTATAAACAAACTACTAGAAAATTTGGTCTAATAAATGTAGTAGATAATTTTTTATCAAACTTTATCAATGAATTAAATCTTTGTTATCAATTTGTGGAATTAAAAAAAAAACTTTTTAGAATAAAAGTGAGTTGTTATTTATAATAAACCAACTGTATAAATAAAAATTTATTATGATTGTAGTTGAAGGTGTGAAAAGAAAATTGATAATGTAGTTGCATTCAGAATTAATCAAAAAAAAAAATGTAAAACAAAAGTCAGATATTTATGACAATAAAAGTTTTATATTGGCTTGTCAAGGAGCAGTCAGATTTAGCCACCCAAATCTTTCTAACATTGGATCAAATTTACTCATTCGGGTGCTTTATAGAGCAAGAGAATAAATTTTAAACTATATAATGAGCAAAAAATATACCATATTTAACTCAAGATAGTATTCATAGGTACTCGATACCACAACTTAAAGTATTTTATAAAGAAAATATGAAAAATGTATGCTATTTCAAAGTGAATAAGCCCTCAAAACTATTTTAGGTGAATTTATTGTGTCAATTTTAGCTTTTTTTGCTTAAATTAGTCTGTACCACCCAACATCATGTAACTGAAACTTATCAAATTTTTTGCATTTTTTTATTTTTTCCAAACAGACACTTCAATGCTTTCAACTGATTCTTTTTAGTTAATATATATAAAAGTTACTTGATTCTTGTTTTTCACACAGGATACAGTAAAATTGATGTTTCAAAAGATACTTAATTTATATCTAATAGGTTTTAGTCAATAATTTTAAATGATTTTATTTTTTGTTTACACTTACCTAAATAATTGAAAACTGTTGGTATAGAAAAAAATAATTATCATTTTGAGCATGTTTCATAAAATATTTTTATTAACTTTATTGTATCTTAAGTGAAATACATAAAACAACTTGGGTAAGTCATAGTTTCAATATAGTGGAAGGTGCAGACTAAGTACGGCTTAAGCAAAAAAGCTAAAACTGACAAAATAAATATAACACAGGTGGTAAAATGATCCTAATAGATTTTCAGTTTTGAAACAGCATGAATCCTTCATTTTTTATTTATAAACTACTTTAGATTGTGGTATGAAACCTGTGGATACTATCCGGTGTGAAATGTGCTCCACTGTAGTGTATTTAAAATCAATTCTCTTTCTCTGTAGAGAATCTGGCCCATTCTAAAAATATCAAATGTTTTTAGGAATAAAAAGCTAAATTTTCAGCGTATTTAAAAAAATTTTGATACCAGTGAGCCAAATATAACCTCAAAAAAATATTGCATTTAGTGTAGTAGAACTAACTTTTGTAATATTTTAGGAATAGCTTCTAAATAATTACTTCTCTCAGGGCTCTAGAAGTAATTATTTATATAAAAATTCAGTTTTTGTATAAGAATATCAATGTATAAATGCACATCGATAAAGTTTATCGTCAGCTAGCTGAGCAGCTTTGCACTGTTTTGTTTTCGGCCGAGTTCGGGCCGAAAGCGTCGCCGCGCCCCCCACCGAACTATGGCCGAATTCGGCAGCACTTCGGCTAGTTCGGATACGAATTCGGGCCGAAGTCACGCCGAATCATAATGTTTACTCGGGAAGCGCGGATCGAGGAGAAAAGCCTAAGGAGCCCGGAATGCGGGCGCTAATTGTCCCGCTTTGAAGTTTGTTACTTCAAATCCCTCCCTTTTTTTTGGGGTGTCTGTATTTTGAATTCACGTGAATTTTAGTGCCAGAGAATACTTGCTCTGGATAAAAATGAAATAAATCTGGTTTGATTTCCGGTTGATTTATCTCGACGAGGCAAAAAGAACTCGACGGCACCGCGAGTAGGTTTTTCAAATAAAAACGGCGTCTTGCGTAACGCGCTCGTATACCGGTTCGATAATCCACGGAGGTTACAGCGACCCTTTAGGAAAAATTTTCTTTAGCGATGTCCATTTTACAGTAAAAGTTGTGTGTGCTGGAAAAATAAATTGGATTACTCTTTGCTCTGCGCTTTTTTATTCAAGAATTATTCTTTGTGTACATATAAAGAGAACAAATATGATCTAAAAAAAAGTAAAAAAGGGTGGATTCATTCAAAAAGCGAGAGAATATTTTTTCGCACGCGAGTAAATACTGCACTGTACTCGGCAGCATTTCTCACATCGATAGTGCACCCGCGAGCTAATTGAAGGTGATAAAGGTTTAAAGCTCGCGAAGCGTATTTACGGATGAGCAGAGCGAGTAAACATTTGCCGAGCTTTAAGTTTGATCGGGATTTTAAAACACGGATACCTACCTACTATAGTTAGAGAATCAACTATTTGTAGCTGTATTTTTTCATTTGTATAAATACAAACAATGATATATGTTGTTTGTTTTGCTTTTGCAAGGTAGAAGTTATACGACATGTGGTAAATTCAACCGTGAATCAGAATGGCTTGACTGGTATAGTCTCGAACTTTCAAGCCAAAGGTGTGGCGATCGAATCCCACAAGTGTGAAATTATGATTCCGGTTGAAAACTATTAACAATGAGTACAAAACTACAAACTTAAAAAAAAAAAAAAAAAAAAAAAAAATTTTTTATCACAAATTGTAAACACTGTCAAATATTATTAAATAAACTAGTTATTATTTCTACAAAAAATTTTTTAAAATAATTTTTTGTATCTTAATTAGCACCGCAAGTTTTTTAAAGAAAAGTTTAAATTAGAAGTGGAAAAATCATCTTACTTTAAATGAAGTTACTATAATAAAGAAAATTTTTAACCCTTAAAGTACACACCCAAATCCAGAACTGCCACACTGACAGTTATGTGGGGTATTTTACACCCCGTGTGTACTTTAAGGGTTAAATATCAACACCTGGTTACTAAAGCACGCGATGTAATTACAAAATAATTACAAACCGCAATATTGAACAATCTGTTTGGGTCAGTAAAATCGACTGTCATTGTCGGTATTTACACTCACAGGAGAGTTTAATAATCCCGATAAGACTGCACAGGAGCTTTTTTTGTCTTGTGTCATGGTACGATAGTGCAAAAAAGACAAAATAAACTCAAAGAACCTTAACATCGGCTAGAGAATCATCTTGAGTTATTTGTTTGTTTGTCAACTCCTTCGATGAACATTGCAAATTTTTATTTAAAATTAACATATTTTCAATAATTAATCAATATTATTGCGAAATTATTTCCAACATTAGGTGTCAATTGCAATAAATAATATTAAAAGATTTTAAATTTGTAAATAAAATTGTCGATGGTTGAGAAAAAATCAAAGGTTCTTGCAAAATTGAAAAATTTCAACAAATAAAAATAAAGCTTACTTATGACGATGAGGGTAATGTCGCCCTCGACCGTGTGCGTCTCGTTTCTCGCCCTGCAGGAGTACCGTCCCGCGTCCGAAGCCTTGACCTCCTGGGTGTAAATAGTCTGGTTCTTGTTCTCCGGGTAGATGATGAACTTGCTCTCCTGACCCGGCCACGGGTAAGCTCTGCTGTCTTTGTACCTGGAAAAAATAAAAAAAACCGTAGGATTTAATTAACGTGATTGCTATTGCGCGTGCGTAGCTACGATAAACCTCTCAATTAAATTAGTGTAATCAAGTTGAGTGCAGATTTTATTCAACCGCGTAACAATGTATACCGGGAGTTTTGAGAGCTCGAGAATAAATCCCATCAAAACTTGGGTGCTCCGCTGAGATTTCGTTGCTAATGTTCGAAATATCTTGGGAGGTTTCTAAACTTATGGTCCAAAAAATTTATGGGATTAAATAAATGTTAAAGGATTTAATTCGTTACAACTAATTTCAAAAAATGTATTTGACTCAATGAATTTTCAGAAAAACTAAAATATTACCAACGATATTGATAATCGATTTAATTTTTCGTTAAGTCCTCTCTCTGCTCGCAAAATCAAGGATTCATAACTTCAATTAAATTTTAATGAATCAACGAACCTATCGATTGCACCAAATCCTCTAAAATTAATAATGACGTATGCTCTAATTACACTTGAATCCCGAGGAGCATGTAACAAACCTCGAAAATCCATCCCGAGTTATTTTCCAGAGCAAAAAGTCATCCGCGAAAGGAAAGAAGTGGTAATAAAAAACGCCCGAACCGAGACCGTAATAAAACCGTCCTTTCCGTAAAAAAAAAAAAAAGAGTCCCGACCGTAATAATTACAGTCCCATCGTCGCACTCGATCGAACAATAATTCACGCCGGGCCGCGAGTAAGTACACCCATTTTCCCGGAAAGACTTTTGATTGCGGTTTACGACTCCGGGGAGGAAAAATCAAATGATTCTCCGTCAAATTCCCCGAAGCCAGCCGACGCGAGGCTGGAAAAAAAAACCCGGGGTCCTGTGTACGTACCCGCAATTACGGTTAAAATTTCCGGTGATGCCTTTACGGAATGATGAAAAAAGGGTTTATGGCTCGAGGGCGACCTGAAGGGAAAAAATATGTCGACGGGTTGATGATGAAAGGTGCACCGGGTTCGCCGGTCTTGAATTTTCATTGCTCTCTTATAAAAATTCTGAAAGTCAAGTAGGAAAATTGTTTTTCTTTAGTCACCAGTTTGCTTGTATAATGAGCTATTTTGAAGTTTTTTTTTAACAAAATTTTAAATAAAGTTACAATGACCTGTAGATTGATTAGTCCAAATTATTTGACTGAAAAAAAAACCGAGTAAACAACGAGAAAAACAACTCTCGACCAGTTCGGTAATTGCACTTAATGACTTCCACTAAATGTTTTGCTGAGCGATATTAACTTTTACAAAAAAAGAAAAAAGAAAGGTCGATAAAACAGTATTACGGAAACGGAAAATAAAAAGAAAGAACGCCGCGAGGAAAAGTAAGAATTATTGAAGTAAAACAAAAGGAGCGCCGGGAACAAATAAAAAAAAACAACAGGGAGCGAGGGCGAGAGAAAGACGAATTGCAATGAGAAAAAATGAGATACTGCATTTTTCAAAACCCCGGCGCGTATACGTGCAAGCTCATAAATTCGTAACAGCTTCATACGTCTCTCCCGCGCTTCTTGTTTGTAAAACAAGTTTGAATTTTCATCGATTCGGTCATCAATGAACATCGTTTTATTATCGCCGAGAGTAACCAAAGGCGCCATTGTTCTCTTGCAATTTTACGGTCGTTACGTATCAAATGAAGCTTGCGAAAGATGATTTTTTATTTTGTTTATGACTTCCTACCAGGCCAAGACAATGCGAAACTATAATCGTAATCGCGGAGCTTGGGATCCGTATTAAGGTTTCCAATCGAGCTGATAAAATCCGCGCGAGAGAGTCTAATTGCAACTATTTGTACGTGCGCACCAATAACGTGGTCCATTATCACCTTTTGAAATCTCCCACGCGCGCGCTTGCTGAAAGCGAGTTTGAAGATTTTTCTCTTTTACGGAGATTCGCGTGTTGATTTGAAAACAAGTACTTTTTGAATGTAATTTTGATTACACGCAGGTGTAATTGTACTCTTAACGAGGGGCTATGCACTTCAGAATCACTAAAAGAATCACACATAAAAATCAATATAATCACTAAGATCTTCATTTCATTTCAACTAAAAAACTGTTTTTAACAAAATATCAATTGAAATTGATTCCAAGGCTATAAACACTTTAAATTTGCCAAAAGAATCACGAAAGAATCACAACAGAATCAAAAAGAATCAAAAAGAATCAAAAGAATCATCAGTGATTCTGGAGTGCACAGCCCCTCGACTCTTAATTAGTTTAATTCTTCGTTTAAAATCGAAATTTTAATAAGGTGCTGATGTGAACACAATAGTTACGTTACTGGTAATCTAAAAGAATATTAGCTGATTCGAAAAAAGAAAAAAATATATATATTTTCCTTTATCACACAGCAATTTTTTCTTATTTATTTATTTATTTAATTTAAAGAATTTTTTAAAAGTACTAAAATTTGAATCAATCTAATCAATTCACAAATCATTATAATCTTCAATAAATTAAGATTTTCCACATTTGCACGATAAATTATCCGGAATTTCGAAAATCACAGTGCTCGGTAAATCAAGATTTCCCACTTTTCCACAATTCATCATTCAGAATTACAAAAAACCCATTAACAATAAATCTCCCTGCTTAAAAAAAAATATTTTTCCTCGAACCACACCTCACTACCAATTGTAGTCGAAGCGTGTACTTATGTGTTTTTTCTCTCCTGCATAATCGAGGCGTAAACGGCCGCTTGCAAAACGGCTTACACGCGCTTAACCCATTGAACGGCCCGAAGAAGTACAACAGCAGCGGCCGACTTTGTGTACTTAAGCTCATTTGTATTTTAAACGAGCGCCAAATTGCCCGTAGGTTTGAATCGCTTAACAGGATTTTAATACTAATAACTATTGTTTTAATCGAAATGATAATTTGAAGGGGAAAAAAAGAAATCCACACCTCGAGTATTAATTTTTCCACCTCAGAACGATTGCGGTGCATACGTGCGAGTCGTTTGTTTTTGTAATTACCTTCGAAGGGGGTTAATTACAGTAGATGTCACGTGTTTTTGTAATACCGGTGGTACGAAGATTTGAAAAACATATGAATTATAACTGTGGCAATTTTATTCTCGGAATGCTAAATTATAGCTAGGGAAGTGAGCTATTGCAACCCAGTTTAAACGATAATAATATCGCCCGACCATTTTCTCCGAAGGTAATACGCTCGATACGGTATCTATCTACGACCACGATAAGATTGCTTTACGAATCGATGATCGACGATCGAAAACAAACATTTTCCCAGCGAAGAAAAACCTTTGCTCAAAATCTGCCACGAATAAAGCTACAACGGAGGGTACTTTTTTCAACTAAAATGTCTCTAAACTACTTTATTTATTATAGCAGCCTGCGGAAAAAATTTGTCGACACACTAGCCACGAATAAAATGACTACAAGTTTTCAGCTTATAAAATTGTCGTAAGGGTCCTTTCATTCGTGGCTAATGTGTCGTAAAAATTTTTTATTTTAATATATCAATGGACTGATAGCAAAGATCATTGACAAGTTTTTTTCGCAGGCTATGATAATAAATAAAGTGGTTTAGAGACATTTTAGCCCCGTTGTAACTTTATTCGTGGCAGATTTTGAGCTAAGGTTTTTATTCGCTGAGATTATCCAAACGTCAAATTTAAGCTCCAAAATAGGTACCTTGAAAAAAGTTTCGTCAAGTAATTTTCGAATTTCAATTTCGCCAATAGTTCTCAAAATATAAGTCGCTGTTCAGTCTCACAAAACGTAAAAAAAAAAAAAAAAAAAAAAATTTCATCAAATCACCACCTTTTGATAGCCGTAACAACAGGCTCAGCTTCTTCGAATCGCACGAAAATACACGGAGAAAGCAGGTCGGATCTATAATACAGCGTCAACCGTCGTATACTCGGAAACTAATTATCCGCAGCGACGTTCACCGATATCTCTTACCTGTGGTTTACACGGATTAATAAAATATCGCGTCCGATGTTTCGTGACGACAATACTTCACCTCCCTCGAGGCGTTAATCTTGCATGAGACGGGTTTTTTTTTTTTCTTTTTCACGCGTACCAGCTCGATGTTTTAATAAACACGTTTGTTTATTTTCAAGGTGGAGGTAGAAGTTAATTAGCTGTGGTCAATTTTTTTTTTTTTTGTAACCAATCTGGTGATTAAGTTGAGACTTATTGGTCAACTGAACCAAAAGAGGGTTAGTTGAGAGTAATGAGACTCTTGAGAAATTTTCATCTTCGATAAAAGTTTGATCCGCGGGCGTGCGAAACTTCAAGAACTTCAGTTGGCTGGTAATGACTTGAAAATTGCACCGAACGAGGGTGAAAAAAAAAAAACTTCGCGAGTCGCCGATATTTTTGCGGTAAATGTCTTCATGCAATATTTACTAGCTGAAGTTTTCCACGCGCTCCTGTAAAGACTTCTTCTCGGACTTCTTCATAGTATAAAATATGCAAAATATATCGATTGCGGTTTTATTTCCGGCAGTATTGAAAAAATATCGATAACCATGAAGTTTTAAATATCAGGGGTTGTTCACTCTAACTGCTCAGTACTTGAAGTTTTTTAAATAAATGTAATAAAATTTAAATAATAATTTCGTAGGTGAATCTACGGTGAATTGAATTAAAGTTTGTACTTACTCTTAAAAAAAATATTAATTAATACAGACTTTTACAAAATAGAAATAAAGAAACTCAGCTGATCAAATTTTTTTCGTGCATAACTTCTGGAATCAGTATTTTTATTAAATAATCCAAATTTAATTAATATTTTTATTGACTGATTTTATTAAACAACTATCGGATATTTTTATCGGTCTTGCAGTATAATTAGGTTGAATTGTAATTAGACTGTAAGACCGATAGAAATATCATAATAATTTAAGAACAGGATACATTTTTCAAAACAACTAGCTATTTTCTTCAAACGAAACTATCAATAAAAAAAAAAAAAAAAAAAAAAAAAAAAAACACTTTCAATTCAAATGAAAAATACTAGCCTCCGTGCTCTCAACGTCATTAAAATTACCCGAGAAATTACCTGCCAATGCGACAGCTGGGGATTCACGGAAGGGCGCGCGCCCGGACTCCTCGGTTTCAATCGTGCGACGGGGCAATACTAAAATTAAAATTCGGAGAAACGCAAATAATACGAACGGCGCGCTCTACTTTATCCGCTTCACTTAGGCACGAGGGAGGAATACCCGAGAGCGTGTGTAAAGACCAGGGTTGACACAAACCCACCCCACCGCGCGATGAAGTTTCGCTTTGATAATACTTCCGGGGGATGAATTTAAACCCGTAGTTTTTACCCTGCGTAATGGTTTTCCTGGAATTTAATACCGTTACAAGTTTGTAGCGAAATGATAGATATTTGAATTAGTTATCGGAACCTAACGCAACTTCCGTTAAATCGAAAACTTACATGCGTTTTATATACCGTACGGGGGTTGAAGTAAACTTTAATTTTTTGAAGTAGCGAGCGAAATTGCGATTGGTGTAGTTCCGAGAAAATGTTAATCCAATCTCTTCGGACCTTTTAGTGAACCTTAAGTGTGGTAAAATTGGGTAAAAGAGAGAGCTAAAAGAGAAGGTCAGTATTTTATTCGCGATGATTGCTTACCGGAAAAAATGTTCAAATTTTGGATCTTTAAGTTTCAATATTCATTTTGCATAGAAGGTGTAGTGAAGACACTCGAAATTTTAAAAAGTAATTATTAAAAAATTAAAATTAATTAGAATCATTATTAAAAAATTATCGAAAAATTTCTTCAAATATTTTGCTGTTGCGCTAATTACTCGATTAAATAAAAAGAAAATGAAAATAAAACAAGGTGTGCGTATCATAGTGCAAATTTCACGGGTGAATCGGAGGGAGATCGTAATTACGATAGCCACCGTCCAATAATAAAACTTTCGAATCAAAAGCGCGCTTTTGCGAGATAGCGTCGCTCCGAAATTGGCGAATTTTCAGGTCCTGCAGCGATGATAACCGAATTAGACGGATGATATCGGACCGGAATTCCCGGTAGCCGGGCGGCTCCCCGCTGCAGGAAGCGGTTTGTTCGCGTCCGGTAATGTCACCTGGGATTTAGAAGCTCCCGATCCACGCGTGGTCATTTGATTTGGATTTGTTGGATTATGAAACGGTATGCATGATTTCGACCGTTAATAACGAGTTTTCAAATCAAAATTGTAATTACTTTTGGACCGTCCCGCGGTATGAACTTACAAACAGTCGAGTTTGGCAAAATTAGAAATATCTTTAGCAATCCTATTTTATGAAATTTTTCTTCAAATTCGTAATAAAAATTATAATTATGTTGTGAATGTAATACATCTATAAGATTGGGTAAATTTTTACGATAAAAAAGAAAAAGATATAGACGCTTAATTTTGACTCGTGGAAAACCGCAATAATGATTAATTTTGTAATGTTTCATTCTCAGCCTCATTACTGGTTTTAATTATACGGATATTTTTCAATCACCAATAACCGCGCTGATTAACCCTACCAACATAAAAAAGACAAAAAAAAAAAAAAAAAAGATTCTAAAAAAAACCATTCAATCACAGCGTATCAACTTAATTAAGTAGAACCTTGTTCAATACGTGACCTCACAAAAAAAAGTCGATTCGGTTAATTGAACCCACTGAAAAAAAAAACAAAAAAAAAAATACCGTTTTTGGTTTTGTGGAGCAAGTGAATTATTTTATTTGCGTTTCTGTACCGGCGAGAAGAGCATCAGCTTTGTTGTAAATCGATGGGAATGTCGTTCGCAGGGGAAAAAATTTTTTAATTAAATCAAAAATTTCTCTCGTACTTTTTGGAAAGAGCTTACGAGGCACGTATTTTTTACTCTTTTTTTTTTAATCCAAGGTTTGCTTTTAATTTATTTAAAAAAATGTTCTCACGTTTATTTTTAATTAGTATGAAAAAAAAAAATTCGAATTTATCGCGAAAGTAAATGCTAGTGAATGTATATTTTTATTTTTATTTTTATTCAAATTTAGACAAAGTTTAATGGAACAGCTTGCTTAATTATTTGCGTATAAACTGGTGACAAAACCAATTAATTTGATTAAAACGTAAATGTGTTTAGTAAAGGAAACAGCAATTTCAACTGATTCGTGTGAAATTCATTAGACGAGAGAATTTCAAATTTTATTTTTAAATCGGACGAAATTAATTAAAATAGCAAAAACTAGTAAAAAGTTTAAACTACATTGTTTCATTAATATTTGATATAGTTACTCTATTTAAACTCTCAAATCCTTTGGTAGAATTAGTACCTTTAATTAAATTTAAGTTTGAAGATTACAAGATTCATCAGAGCAGAGCGCGAGGTAGTTTTACAAGAACAAAGCACTTCGCCTCCTGATTTATCGCCGGGGATAAGCTCAATGATAGAATCAAAAATTTTCTATTAACTTGGTAATGTCTTTACGCCAGTTAAACTTGAAGTTTTTCAATTTAATTCTCGATCTATTTTTAAATTCAATAAGCGGAAATTTTATTATTCGATTTCTACAGGAAGATAAGCAATGATTCATCTAAACTTTAACAGTTAATTCTAATCTGTTTAAAGACGTTCAACTTTGACTACTCAAGTCAAGTCTTCTCGTATGACTATTTTTCCCTCGATTTTTTCGATATAGAAACACGCTGATTGGTTGCTCGAGTCTAACCTAACCCCAAAAGTAGTATTTTTTTTTCGTTGACTATTATTTTCTATTATTAGATAATATTCTCCTAATCGTCTCCGTAAACATCCTAAAATAATCCTCAATTGCTCTTTTAACACCTCAAAAAAACTGTGCTTTGTGTCATCATCCATTATTGAGAGACTTTGTTAAGAAGCACGAAAAAGTTCGATTTCCCATATGACTCTGTGTTAATGGATCAAAACAATAATTATTGATATCTTTGTTATTAGACTCCTAATTGCTTCCAGATTTTAACAGACTTCTTATTATTCAATCAAAATATCTCTAAATTTTCATAATTTATTCATCATGATTAATTTTTCGAGTTGAACTTCCTTAAAGTACATAGATTCCCGCATACGTCAAATTTTATTTTAAAAATATGTACATTGAAATGAAATATTAAATCCATCCCAGATCGACAGTTGTAAAATCAAAACATACGCGTCCGTTTTATGACCTAATCAGAGCTCCCTCAGAACTCCGGTTAAAAAAAAGTTCCCCAAAAAGAGTTACAAAACTCTTCCCCCCCCCCCCCCCAGCTCAATCAAGCGTCCTTCGGAATCTCACTTTTCGCGAAAGTACACATCTACATCGCGCCGAGGGATACATAATGACCGGGCAGAACCCCGCAGGCCAGAAATAATGATCCCAACTCTCCCCTTCCCCCCCCCCCTTTTTCCTGCTTCATTCGAGTCCTTCTAGGTCTCGGTTTTTTTATTGTTTTCTCGGGATGTGTCGATGACCGGGGCTGCTTTTTTTTTGCCCCTCTCTCTCTTTCTTCTTTTGCAGCCGGTGATTTAGCCGATTTTTCGGAATCGGAAAGGCCTTTTCCAGCGGGGCCTGCTTTTTTTTTTTCAAGCCGAGAGCAATTGCGGTAATGCCGAGGAATCATTTTTTAATGAAGCTTGCAGCTGCCTTTGTTGGGTGTGAGTTCGCTGGGATTGGATTCCTTCTTTTTTTTTGTGGATGGGAATGTGTGCGATTGCGTAGGTAATTTTTTGATTCGCACTTTAATGCCTCTACAGAACCATTACAATGGGGATTGGGTCTGAGTTTGAAAAAAATATTCAGAGAAAAGTACTGCCGAAGAAACTTTGAATTCTTTCATGGTATTATTTAATGATGATAGACAACATTTTTAAGATGAAAATCTTCTGTACTGTCTTGTATATGAACGCAACAAAATTTTAAATTTTAGTCTTTTTACGAGTGGGTTTAAAAAAAACAAAGGGTAGACCAATGTAATAACACATACGCAAAAATCATTTGGCGCCATTATCGAGATTTATGAGGCCGAAAAAGTGGGTACGCATCCTCAAGGCACGCAACACAATAATCGTTCGAAGTATAGGTCGAAGAAAAACGGTTGTTAAGGTACTAAAGGCGCATAACCACGTGTGATTGCTCCCGTTCTTACCTCGAAATTTTCAAATTTTTATTCTGTTTTGAAGTATCAAATAAAATTGTCGTTTATATAAAAAAAAAAAAAAAAAAATTACAAAGGCAAATACTGTAAATTGCAAATACTTTTGATAAATTCAAAATAATTCCCAAATTTGAATGCCGCGGCAGTATGCAAAAGCCTGCGCCCTGAATTTCATTTAGTTCTAATTGGCACTTGAAAAACGTTGAATTTTTACTTAACTGCAACTAAATTTACTTTGGATAAATCTCTCAAAGCAAATATGGTCAGGACCTCGGTCAGGACTGTTGAAAAAAAAAAAAAAAAAAAAAAAAAAAAAAAAAAAACCCAACCGAATCTCATAAATTTTTATTAGACAGACGGCCTAAATAAAAAAAAAAGAAATAGAGGTAAATCAATCGTCGACTATCTCAAAATAGCAGCTTGGCTAGGTGCTAAAAGATTGTCGCAAAAAAAAAAGGCGGCAGGCGACTCAGGAGACACTTTTCCTTCGTTATTTATCGGCCCGGTTTTTCTTGCGCAAATTGAATTCGAGACGTGCCCCGAGAAATATTCACCTGCTCTCCTTTTTTTTCCCTCGGTTTCGAGGAAACGGCGAAAGTGAGTACACAGGTGCGAATTATTATTATACACGAGTCTCGCTGATTGATAAACAGATCTCGGTAATTTGGGATTTTTTTTTTAATGAACTTAAGTTGGTGGGAATTTTTGAAATCGTAAATTTTGAAGTAAATCATTTATGAATCAGGTTTTTAATATCTTCAAATGAATATAAATATTTTGACAAAAATGTCGATTAAAATTTTTTATTACAATAAATTGAAAAATTGCTTAACAAAAACGTTTTATATTGAAACCTTGAGCGGTGAAAACACAGTTCAAGACAATCGCGTGAGAGCTTGAACTCTGAATTCACACGCACCATGGCTACATGTGTAGTTCAAAAGTCGCTCAATTATCCACACGTATGAGTGTACGCTTGTGCTCAATGGAACAATGTTATTACAAAAATAAAGTTTTTTTTTCGAATAAATAAAATTAAAAAAAAAAAAGAAAAAAGGTAAGGAGAAACAAAAACATTGCAGGAACGCACTGGTTACACTTTCTTTCACTTTTTTTCCTCCACAACTTTAATATTAAAAGTCACGCCACGCTATTTCTCGGGAAAAAGGAATAATTAATTTTCCACGAGGCACACATGAGAGGATTTCACAGAAATTTTTTTTTTAAACGACTTAATCACTTAAAAATCAGTTGAAATTCATAAAAAAAATTATTTTTTTTTAAAGAGTTAAATTTATTTCTTTATTGGAAGTAAAGATTGTTATGATTAGCAAAACAATGAAAAAATTACTCCTTGATTAAGCTTATTAATAGGGTATATGCACGCACTTGTATTATTTTTAATAATTTATAATAATTATATAAATAAATATTTAATAAATATGTAACAATAATTATATAAATAAATACTTTAATAATCATGTAATAATAATTATGTAAATAAATATTTTAATAATTATTATTATAAAAATTATTTATAATTATTACATTTTTTTTTTCGAATACAAGTGCTGAAATCATGATAGCCAGCAGGTCTTATAGGGAAAAGTGTCAGAGAATGAGAGTCTAATCCATCGAATTATGAATTGAGTCCAGAATCGAGTCTTAGATTCCACCAGTAGAGAGCTCTTAAAAATATTTATTATTCTACACAAAATCTTACTACACACTATTTTTAGATGATTTACTAAAAAAAATTGTAAATATCAATGATTGTTCCGATTGAAAAATTTCCAGAAACATCAAAAGGGGAACTTATTTGTCGATTCTCAAAACTCGGGTAAACGTTTTTACCGAACCGCAGAATATCGTACCTCAGAAAAAAAACGCGCCTCCTCCTTCCCACGGCATTGTCATCCGGATAAAACAATCATCGGCGGCTCTCGGGCGGGCGAAGAAGAATGAAAAAAAAAAAAATAAACCGCAAGCTACACGAAAAGCCACGCAAAAAGGAGCGATAGTAGCTTCGGTCTCGGCGGCTTTGAAGCTCGCGCATTTCCCCGTCGAGCCGGATAATTGTCTTCTGGAAATGGGGAATAATTGGCTCGCGTGCTTACTCCGCGATACCCAGAAAAGCTCTTTTTGTCACCGTCGCGTTAGAGCGTCTTTAATGAGCGTGCCTCACACCGCGATCGAGCCGAATCCCCCGGGTGTTTTCATCATTCCGACACTTCCGAGCTCATTTTGTAAAACTTTTCATCCGAAAACCCGAAGGCTGTTGAATATTGTTATAACACTCGTAGTGTTTAATTATCAAAAATTACACGTGTTGTATACATAGTATGACAATTACAAACACGCACTCTTTTAATAAAAAAAAAAGTTTTTTTAGATATCGCAAATCGCGAGGCAAATCGCTTATTATATCGCAAGATAAAAGAGAGAACCCAAAAAGAATGTCAGCATTTTATTCGTGATGTGATTGGTTGAAGAACAAAATTTAAAATTTGAATTTTCATATTTAATTTTTATATAATGATTCAATTAAAACATTTAGAGAATAAACTTGATAAGAAATAATTATTTATTCAAGTGTTCGAAATTATCCGATCAAAATCATGAAAATAATAATTATTAGTATAGTAGTCCCAGCGAAGAAAAACCTTAGCAGAAAATCTGGAGATTTTAAATGACCAATGAGATGCTAAAATGAATTAAGAAATTGAAAAAAAATTAAAAAATCTTATTTATTAAGTAATGATTTATTGAGATTCCTGATTCAAAAAAATTTTTTAATTCATTTTAGCCTCTCATTGGTCATTTAAAATCTCCAGATTTTCTGCTAAGGTTTTTCTTCGCTGGGACCACCGATATAAACAAAACCAATGAATTTATAACCACGAAAGTTTAAATGAACTCTGAATGTTAACTTATTGTAGGTTAATTTAGATGAAGCTTCGACAAAATTTATTTTAGATAATGTCATACAATTGCGGGCTGAGAAAGACTAGTTGATTAAAAATAAAAAAAACTCAATAACGCAACCTGGACTAGAAGAATACTCGAAAAGGTAATTAATCAGCCGGTGGTGTGTAAGCTCGCGAGGAAGAATAATTATCAGGGATCCAGCTGCAAACAATCCAGGGTATGTTTAGGGTTGTTCGATGTAGTCAACGCCACGCGTCGGGGATTAATCACCCTAATTCCGGCTGCTTTCCGAGAGGATCGTCGGCGTGAATATTTGATTTGTTGCGTTGGGCCAAACAACCTTGTTTCAACCTCGGTTTCAACTAATGTTACTCCGACCGCGTGGAATATTGCTATTGGTTTTTGCGTATGTGTTTCGAATGCTTAATTATCAGAGATTAGTTGTATTCATCGGGTTGGTTCTATTGGAAAGTTTAATTACATGATCTATTAGCTAAAGCATACGAGAAAAATAATTGTTTAAACAGACTAAAAAATCCACAGTTCTAAGTGTTTATCATGTTAGTAGAAGCGTTTTTAATCTTGCGAAGCGGGAATATAAACTATATTTTGAACATACGACCTTAAACATTCTAAATGAACGAAATTTTCATAAATATTAGACGTTGTTATATTAATGTAAGCTACTTTACTCGATTCTCTGAATTTCTTACAGTGAATATTAACTTTAATACTCATGTAGTCTCTAATGTAGTACTGCGAGTAGAATAATTTGAAAAATTAAAGTCGTATTTGGTACTTTTTAATTTAGTTAAAATATTCAATCTAGAAAAATCTCCATAGAAACACTATCAATCTTCGTATAGATCTTTAATTTTAAAATTAAAAAAGATTTATTTACACTCCGACAAAACTCTAAATTCAACCCGATTTAAATTTCGTCGCAAAACCAAAATCGATTGAATTTGTTAACGCACCCAAAATTATTTATCAAAGCGCACTGCGCACTCGTATCTCTCAAACACCGTCGCTGTTTGCCCGCAAACATCGCTCGTACGCAACTCCCGAAACTGCAGCTCGCTTTTAGAAAACAACAATAATTTACATAAAATCTTTTTTACTTTTCGCATGATCATCTTCGGGCTTGTGCGTGAGCGGAATAATTTCGAGCTCCCCCCCGTATGCAAATATTACGGGGCGTTGCGAGCAATTACACGTTGCGGGAAGATTGCGTAATAATGTCGCACATCGCGTTCTTAACGTCCGAATCGATAGCAAACAATGGGAACAAAGAAATTTTCCAGCGAAAATACTTTCGGCTGTCTATCGCACTGCCAGTACTACTACATTCGAGCTACATTATGATTTATGTACAGACTTTTTTTTTTTTTTGTCTCGGTGAGTTGCCACTACTGGTGACTGTGCGATATCTCAACTTACCTGAAACAAAAAAAAAATACGGAAAATTAATACATGAATCGTACATAGTAAAAATTGCAAAAATGTAATCTTAAAAAAATATGGAAGTTATACAACCTTTTCGGACAAAAAAAGAAGTGGGATATAAATAAAACTCCTTATTTTTAGTTTATCAATCAACGTTTCGGGTACCATCGGCTGGCCATTTTCAGGATTTTATTATTAAAAGTTATGAGTAATCTGTTTCGCTTGACATCTCTTTAAAGGTAAACCAAAAATAAGGAGTTTTATTAATATTCCACTCCTTTTTTGTCCAAACTTCCATATTCATTTAACTCTAAGACGTAAAACAACTATTTAGGTAATCTCAAAAATCATTTTCTCACACCAGATTTCCTTAAAAATAATTAAGAAAAAGAAAGAGGCGAGCACGATCCTTCGGGGAGGGGGCGATCGTATCGCGCCAGACTTACTAATTGCGTCGACCGAACAAAAGGGAGAGGAGCAAGCTACCAGGATCCTACGAGCGAGAAGTGCAGATAACAACCTCCTCGCGTGAGGTCGATTATTTCCTTGGCTGACTGACTGGACCCCGTGAGTGATGAAGCTCAAGCCGGGAGTTATGAATTATAAGATTTCGAGTTATGGTTTTATCTCGATTAGTTCGTATAATTTTTCAAAGCTGCGTTCTTCGTTGTTTTGGGAGTAGAGAAAGCAGGAATTTTTGATTGGATCGTGAATGTTTGTTCAAATGATTTTAGCCTATCAGAATGGTTTGACTTTAATTTTGAAAAATAATAAAAATTAATAAATGAAATATACGATAAATATTTCATTTATTGATTATTATTATTATTATGGATCTACATCAAGTATCGACCACGTCCATCGATTAATAAAAAAGTATTATTAGAGCTTAAATTTACTAATGACGATACTTGCTTCATTCTTTGAAAAATGTTCTCTTAAAAAATAAAAGTTTAAATAATACGAATCGTCTATTGATTGATCATATGATTTTTTGATAATCCAAGCAGTACGAACGAGTAATTTTTAATTAAAATAAAAACGACCAGTCCCCTTTGATTTAATTTCGGCTTTGAACACGCTCGTTTGGTAAATAAATTCAATGGTCCGATTCCTATTTTTTTCATCGAAATTGAAACATGATACGCGAACGCAATCCTTTTTGTCGCCAGTCGTCAAACCACGGTACATTAATTAAAAAATGTCCCCGGGGATTTTGAGTAAAAATTCAGTCTACCCTTTGATCGAGCTAGCACAAATGAAACTTCGAATTCCAATTTAAAAAGTAAGTTTTGCAAACGCCCCAAAACGAGGGAAAAAGAAAGGGAAGAGCTAATCACCGCTGCGTCGGCCGAAGCTTATTACGCGATAAATCGGCTGCAGACATAATGCGGTCCGATTCCGCGAAGCCGATTACCTCCCGTGCGGGGAGCTGCTCATCCGAGCTTTGAGAGTCGAATCAATCGACACTCTTCTCTTTTTACTTTTTTTTTACTCTGGGATTTTTGCGAGGGAGATTATCGAGGACTCGAGCGAGGACTGCTGAGTGATCTTGATTTTTTGAATCGCGAGGTTTGTTTTGGAACGAGCGAGTAGTTTTTGTGATTCAAAAAAAAGGAGGGAGTTTTTTGATTGATCGTTTAGAAGCTCTGCGGGAGTTTGAAAATTTGAGTGACTTCAAGGCCTCGTTCAAGGCTGCAGAGGGTTGGCAAATTTTTGAAATTTATAATATTTTTTTGCTTATATAGTTAAAGCATCTAAAAATAATCGACACGTATTTTTTCTTTTTTCAAAAAAACTAAAATTAAAGGAACTACAAGTGTTTAAATTGTTTTTAAATTTCAATATATATAGATATACTTCTAATGGGATTTCGGGCCAATGACGTAATCAGCCCGTAGTTTCAAAAACTTTTCTTAATTTTTTTCTTGCTCAATTTTGATTTAAAAATTCTAAAAAAATGTTAATATTTATTAAAGATCAAGTACATCTAACCCTATCAGTTGAAAAAATTTCGTACGTATGAGATTTTTCGGTTACAAAGATTGAGAAAACTAGTTTAGGTAACAAGTAGTAGACTTACATATAAAACTTTTATCTTAAAAGATTGCATAAAATCAAATTTTTCATACAAAATTTTTTTATGCACCTTTTTTATTTTTTCAGAAAATAGGTACATGTACCTTTGAAACGCGCAGTTTCTCACTCAAAATGATAATTTTATTTTCCGTGTATCCGCTTTTACACGCGTTACATAACTTCTGCGTCCCACACACCGAACCCCATAAACTCGGTATCAAATATTATTTTATCGACCCGAGTAGCGCTGCATATTGCACGACTTTTACAATAACGGAAGAGCCTTACCCTGTAAAAAGGTGAATCGAACGCTCGTTAAATAAAAATAAACGACCGCGTGTACTTATAAAATCCCCCCCTCGCGCGGTAAAAATCAATGCGTAAATTATTTACGGTAAAAAAAAAAAAGAGCCGCATCTGAAAACATCATTACGGAAACGGCGCTGTCGTAAAAAAGTACCCGGGTGTTTAGATAAGCCCGCGCTGCAGTTTGGATTTTCTTCCGGGGGGGTTATCACACTTATGTAAGCTTTTCTCGCTGCGGGGGCTCTTTTAAATTCTCCGCTGTATTATGCGCGCGACATTTTTCAAAGATTAATAAATTGAGGGGGGGGGGGGGCGGGGAGGAGAAAAGAATAATCAGAAATGATAATAAACGATTCTCGAGAAGTGCGGATTATTATTGGCTCCAGCAGGAAATCAAAGCGTAATCACAAAGGTTCAAAGACAAATTGCCCGGCGACTCCTTAAGTACTACGTGTGACTCGCTCTCTCGAGAGAGAGCCACCAATTCTTTTCGCCGCAGTGTAATGTCAAAGGAGAGAACGAGTAACCTGTCGCTTCTTCGCTGGCTGGAAACAATTCTACGAATATAATAATACCCGACCGACTCCCCTACTCCGCATTACCATCGGTTAAAAAAAAGGAATAAGTGGGAGAAAAAAATTATCATTCTTTGACCACTGGCCAGCCAGCTTCTCGGAAATCTGTCTACGCTACATAATTCAAAAAACACAGACTTAAAAGTCACGCAAAAAAAGATGATTTTCGAGACCAGAGAAGAAAATTCAGTCTCATAATGGACGAAATCGGAAAATACTCCGATCGAAGTTTATAAAAATAACCCAGCGAGGGAGAATTATTTTTTGGGTAAGGGGGGGAAGTAATGAGGGCGGATGATAGGCTGGGAAGGGAGTATGATTTTAGAGAGTCCGCGTGGCTTGTCATTATCGACGGCGGGCTCGGCCGCTCCAGCTGCCCTACAATCTCAATCTATTCGAACAATGGTTAACGACCGACTCGCGATTCTCCCTTCCTACCTTCTTTTCAGCACGCTTCCGAGAAGATCAGACGCGATGTTTTGTCGGCGAGAGCCGAGTTGGTCATTGCGGCTTACATCAGTTTCTTACTGAAACTTCTTCTTTTTCTCTCGAAAGTTCTTAATTTAATTTTTGTGGATTTTTATTGAGTACATTCTTTTCAATTCCAATGTAAAAGGTGGACTTAGAGAAAAATAGCCTCAGATTTATCAAAAATGCTATACTGTAAATTTTTCAAGACTTTATTGATTCTGTATCAAATAGGGAAGATGAATAAAAAAAAAATTAATAAGTTTAACTAGCTTGATTGAGTAGTGGATTGAAAAATAATTTACATGTATTTTTTCTTTTCGAAAAGAAATGAAAATTTAAGGAGTTATATGATGACGTCACGATTACTAAAAAAATCACATTTCCGGTAATTCTGATCAAAAATTTGTTTAAATAACTTTAAAATTCATTTAAAATCAAGAGCTTGTAGAAAAAAATATTACTGAAAAGTCGTCATTGTTAATACAGTAAAATAATTTTTTTTTAAATAATCGCAAAAAACTTTTCATTGAAATAAAATTAAAATTTTCTTTGGACAAAAATACAAACCCTTCCCCACCAATAGAACAATGATTAAGAAACTCTGAGTAAAGAAGTAGAAAATCGATAGAAAATGATCAGAAAATAATTAAAGGATAAATAAAAAGAAAAGTGGGACGAGAAGACGAGGAAGACACATCATGGCAATCTTGAAAAAGAATTGAAAGAAGGATACGAACATTGATAACTGATAAGACGTGGATGGAAAGTAAGGAGGGAAAATAGACAAAGAAGAAAGAGAAAAAGACCAATTTGTGAAATGGTCGGGTATCCTTCTTTTTCTTTTATAACCCTTCTATTTCTTGTCTTTTACCCATTTTATATTTTCTTAGTTTGCTTTTTTAGAACGAGAAATTTTTCAAAGAAAAGTCAATAGCACCGAGATGTTGAACTTGAATGAATGTTGGATGAATTGTCTTTTTGATTTATTTTCGAGTGCAATTGTCAATGTTGACTTTATCGCAAAAAATTCATCGCCCTGATTCGTTTATTAATTTTTTATCGAGTTGCGTATTAATAATTAAAAAGTTATAAGTCATCCTATATTCCACTTTTTGCAAAAATCATTTTGCTAGAATGATGTACTGGATTATATATATAACGTTGCATAATTTAATAACATCTATAGCCATGCGTACATCCAAGCCGATCGATATTACTCTATTGACATTCAAGTTTTTCCACTTTATGCAAAATAATGAGTTGGCAGCCAAGACTGGCGGAAAAAAAGAAGATTTATTTTTGGATTTATTACAATATGAAATTTCAAACAAAAAAAAGCAGTGTCTTTTACAACACTCTGCGACTACATTCTCTTTAAACGAACGTTATTCTTTCAGAGGTAAAACCTCGGGTAAAACTTTCTAAAGAAAAAGTCCTTTTTCAAAGCGAGGAGAGATATTTTTCAAAAAAATCCATGCAGCTTTTTCACACTGCATCTCGCAATGATGAATTTCATAATTTGAAAAAGTAAAATCACCTGGATGTTCCCTATTTTAAAAGAAATTCAAATTTACTTTAAAGTGTCGTCAAAGGACTCTTTGAAAAAGGATCTCGAGCACATAGGAATTATTAACTTCTATTCACCAAACAAGAGAAAAATCACTTTCAAAAGATCCCCCACTTGGTGGGATATAGCGTAGGACTTGACCTTTTCAAATCCTGTATGAAAGTCGAAAAAAAAGTAGGGCTGCTGCCCCTTGGCTGCCCCCGCATCTTATTCAAAGAGTCAAATTATTTACAAATTTAGAATGCAGAGGAGGAGGAGGATGAGTTTGCTTGAATCCGTAATGGCACTCTCGATGGCACTCGTATTTTCTGCAGGATTTTTTACTTCTTTTGATTATGGAAGCCTTATAAAATTATCTCATAAATCAAGACGGGAACAGTTAGTTCCGAGCGATGTAAGATCTACATTGTAAGATGTATTATTATTATTAATTTGGAATGATTCATAATGGGAGATTTCGGTTTTTTTTGGATTGATATTATCTCGCATATTATACTAGATCAAATTAAAGACAGGGAAGGATCAAATTTTTTGGATGAGCATACAATAAATTTTCGCAAACTATAAATACTATTTAATTCAATAAAAGAAGCAAAAAAAAAAAAAAAAAAAAATCAAGTCATTAATATAACTTTTAATTAAATATGTAGTGTCATAGAAAAAATCACAATAATATTAAAATAATTTTCCAAATAAATCATCAATATTTTAAAAAAACCGAAATTTAACATGCATTAAATTAAATAGATCGTAAACCTTATAAACATTTACAGGTATTTAAAAAAATAATATAAAATAAAAAAATTAATTAAATTTAATAATAAAATATCTAAGTAGGGAGCGACTATTTAAAAAAATAGAATAAAATCAATAAATTAATAAAAATTAAAAACTAAATATCTAAGTAGGTATCGACTAAGCTCTACAATCTTCAAATATGTAGCCACATCAGCATAACAAATAACAAGGTGAATATCTCGGTGAATATTTTAAAAAATCGCGTCTGCGCAGCCTCCCCCCCAGAAAACAATTCCCAGCATCCTCGACACATATTTCTCGCGAATCCGCTCCTCCTCCTCTTCCTTCCATGACGCGCGGGTACGACAATGCTGCGGGAGGGGAAAAGGTGAGGCTGGGCGCTCGGCGGGTGGCAAAGGTGCAAAGGACCAGCAGCAGCCTTTTTCTTTTGATCTTCCTGCGGAGCCATTCGATTCTACGAACGAGTCCTTCGGGCCTTCGCTTCGTTCCTCTTTTTTTGTCTTTTCTCGAGGGTCACGACTGTCTTTTGGATGCCGGGACTTTTTTTCTTCTTCTTACGTGGTTGCAACGGGATGAAGATTTTTACCTGAATATACGATCGACACAGATTTTGGGAACAGCTTGTTCGAAACGTCCGCTTGGTTTGATCCGATAAGTCCAAACATTAACTTCTTCTGATCAATCGATAGTTTGAATATTCACAAACGTTGTTGAATTATTGACCAGTTACCATACTAAATTTACCAATTATACTTGAGATCGACCACATAAATAAAGTCATATAACAGGTTACCAGTTTGTTGTTCTTCCAGAAGACAAACATAAAAATCGATGTACACGTGTACTCCGGACGATCGAAGCTTGTTTGGTCAGCGTGAAAAGGCTCGTTGCTGTGTCGAGCAACCTGTACACCGAGCAAGATAAAGGCGACAAGACAGATCAACCGGAGATAAACCCACAGCTAAATTGCATTGTGTTCGATCGCTTCAACAAGCCATTACGTAATTCACAACATTATTACATTGATCATTGCGATTCGAAAGGGTGCTAGAATTTTTTTACTTCGTCTTTAATATTCGCGTGAAATAGGGCCGTATCTCACATCGCGAGCAATAACTCACCCGGGAATACGCTATCAACCACCTTTTTTTCCTCCCCCACCCAGGCGCTCGAAAAAAGCGCGGAAGGAGGAAGCAGAAGGAGGAAAAAAGCATTGTGACCCGCGCGGGTTCTGAAAAGTGTCACTCACTGGACGATTTTTGACAGGTGACAAAAAAAAGAAGAAGGAAGCGAGTTCCGGAGTAAAACAATCAAACTGGTTTCTCCTAACGTAACGCTACGTCGAATCTATGATTTATTTCATAAAAATTTTGGGTGAAACACCTTTAAGGAATTCGCGCAAGATTGAAACCTTGAGTAAATCCGACACACGAGCCGGCCCGGAACACTGACGAAAACAATTTCTCTCGGCATTTCCAAATGAGATTTCCCAGAGTGAGAGAGAGAGAAGAGCCCAAAGTCAAAGTTTTGAGCCTGAATTCATCCGGTGAGGAAGGAAGGAAGGAAGGAAGGCACGAGAGAGAATCCCAAAGGCTGATAAGCTCAACTATGCAAATAACTGGGAGCCGGACTTCACTCACTTGTGCTTGCGGAAAACCATGAGAACAAATATCAGCTCGAGTGGAAATATCGAGGCTTTTTGGGGGAATTTATTATTGAGCTTTTTTTTTCTGTAGTTATATGAAATAAACTAGGGGTTAACATGATAATTAGAGCAAAATTATATCACATTCGGAGGTTTCCTGTTGGATTCCACGTCGTTCCAAAATTCCACAAGTAACTAGGAACAATTATTTGAATTTCATATATGTAATTTTGAGACAGACATAATAAATCTGGAGGAGTAAATTGCTCTTCATAAGTGAAAAGTGCGTCACTCTTAGATGGAGTGTCATACTTTTGTCCCTAAAAAAGTGATTTTTCACTCTTTTGGAGTGATTTCAAGCTAACCTCACTCTTTCGATTTTAGAGTGGAAGTTAATAAAATTTCAACATTGAATACTTGAATCTTATAAACAATCCAAAAAATTCAAGGTATCATAGAATTTATTTGTATTTTTAGAAAATAAAATACTGTAAACGTTAAGCGTATTCGTCCGCCCTGAATCCAATTTATTCATGAATTCAATGCATACACGGCCCGGTTTCCGTGACAATTAAATTTAAAATCAGCTAGGAGAAGTCCTTTTTACAAGCGGACGGCTTGTGTTTCCGATATCCTGTACTGATGCAAGCAGGATTTAAAAGAAAAAAAAGGAGAGTAGCTTTCCAGGATCGGGTTTGACTATGTACTCGTTTTTTTCCACGTCGATACCTCGATTTGGGGAGCTTTTCTCGAAACTTGAAATCTCCCGTGCACTCTTTCCTTTTATTTATATTTTACCATTTTTCAGTCAGGTGTATCGACAAAGGATCCCGTTTTGCGGACGGCTGGAAACGGATTGCTCCGAGTGAAATCAATTTTTATACGGAGGATTTGGTTCTTATGGATTATCATGTACAGTATTATTTTAAATTTTAAAACTAGTTGAAATTTGATTTACAAATATAAGCAAAAATTAACGATCACTTTTGTAATATGTACAGTGCTTCAAAAATCAGTTGGTGGTCGCAGCGTCCTTCATTTTGAATACTTTATTACAGATTGATGAGGATGTGAACTGTCAGAAACGTCAAGATTTCTCTAGGCAATTATCCTACACCGACCCTCCCTTTTTTTTTTATCCACACAATTCTTATAAATTTTCAACTTCGTGTCTATCTCAACGTTCCAATTTTCTTTGATTTCTACTATCTATCCGGACAGAGTTCTTTTTTTTTTTTTTTTTTTCTCTCGACTCTAACGTACGTCAATAACTCAACGTCAAGGGAAATTTTTCACCCGGGATCGCGCATATAGGTAAGCTCCTGATCGAGATTATAGCTACTCAATTGTAAATCGGCGGGAATTTTTCACACCTAGACCTTTTTTTTTCCTCAAAGATCGATGTGCAGGCTCTTGGAATAAGTTGCGCAATCTTACTAGGCGTGACCATATCAGTTTCGAAATATGAACACAAAACGCGGGAATATTACAGTGACTCACAAGCTTTATTTTGTCTTCGTGGCTGAGCGAATAACCTGTTGACTCAAACTAGTAAACTGCTAAAATTCGGAAGACTTTTCGCGTGATGATCCAAGTTTTCCCGGGGCACACACGGCGGGGATAACGTATACCGAAACTCGATGAAATGGCCCCCCGCGAGGAGAGATAAATCTTTCCCTAATTAGTGGCTCCCCCGCTAATGCGAGCGTTGCCGCGATTCGTCAGGGTGCATTGTGCGGTAGCAGAATTTACGGGAATACTCGGGTGCTGTGTTTATTCAACAAGTTCGACCGAACATTTGCAGCACTGGATTATCAAATGCATTGCTTATAAATTAATAATGTGCGAGTTTGGTCTGAACTCGTTGAAAAAGCACTTTGTTGATTATATTCCTTGATTATGGAACACTTGATATTTGTGAAAATTCACAAATGTAAATTAATGTGTGAATATGTTGAATTCATTTCATCAGTTAGGGTGCGGTTGAATGACAAAAAATTTTAGCGCATGAACCTCGGCATGAACGAGGTTGCTTAAGTTTATTAACCAATCACAATGGATCTTTACGTTTAAAAAGAGCTGTCATTGGCTGAACGGATTTGAATAGATCCATCCCTGCGTTGAATTTTGTAACCGCACCCTTAAGATCTCTAGGGTTTGTCTACAATTACAAGCCTGGAGATTGAATAAGAACCTCGATAAGAACATACCTAAGTACATGAGAAGAAAGTTGAGATTTTTAAAGTTTGTTTACAAGAAATGACATTAGAAATTAGTTTAAAATTATACTCGAAATTATAAGTCTCCAGGATGAGTACCAGGTGGAACTCGAGGTGGAAGATAAGCCAAGTTCACAAATTTTATCCGTACTTCCAAAGTACCCCAGATTTTTCGGGACAGCGTCAAATCAATTTAAACCACATCCGAGCTGCGCCGGCAAAGTTCGTACAAACTCTGATCCTTTCGGGAGTATGGTCAAGCTCCTCTGCATATGTATGCATTCTGGTGCAGCGACAAACTTGCGGCGTGCGGGCGGAAACGACGATGCATTAGGGGGGCGGGGGGATGGGGGTAGGAACTTTGAAAACCCCGCGGATGCAAATGCGAGCCACGGCGAGGTTTTAGCGGCTAATGGAAAACGGGTGAGATACGCGTTTAACCGGTGCGCCCCCAGAGTTTATCAACGCAAAACGTGCAACGACCCGGCGACGTGATTTAGGATTTTAATCTGCTTCGATTTGGTTTTTTTTGGTAATTGGGTTTCCGATATGCAAACGTATTTTTTTTTTTTTTTTTTTTGTTGGACAGTTTAATTAGAACTTTGATTTTTTTTTAAGTAAAAATCTCGGTAAAAATAGGACTGCGTAAAAAGTTTTAAATATTAGAGTACACTTGAAGTTTGTTTTACTTTTTATCGAGCTTTTTATGTATTTAAAATGACCAAACTTTTAATTTTGTAATTTCATGTCAAAGATAAGTAAACAAAACTCTGTAATACAACAGAACTTGTATCAAATACACTCAAATATACTCTCCGTAATTTAACTTCAATCAGTCTGAAAGCCCCCGGGTACGGTTTCGCAACAGTCACATTAATCTCCGAAATCGAAGTTCTTATTGGCAATAATTTGGGCAGGAAATTAGCCAGAACCGGATCCCCGAGGTCGGGTAAGAAGAATTCGGTCAGTTTTTGCTTTTACGATGAGAAACCCACCAAGGCGGCTGACGAGGCGTGCCAGCAGAAATTTTTTGTAAAAGAGATCGAAAAATAATTTCGGAGTTTCGATCGCACAAAAAAAAAAGGCGCGAGAGAGTGCTCATTTCGAAGTAATTGTTTTAGGGGAGGTACGAGGGACGCGTTTTTCGAACTTAAAACGAAGGACTAACCGAGTTACATAAATCTGAGTTCATAACGGGAGAGGAGGAGGATCAATACAGGAAAGTTTCGAGGAAAAATCCCTCCGGCAGCAGCTGTACTCTCGGGTAACTTTGCGGTTAAAGTTTTGCGAGTACTTACCAAACAAAGTCGCGTAGCGACGACCGTAAAGTATCAAACGACGTTGGACACACGTACTACACCAAAGCCGCCACTGCAGGCCAAAGTAGTTTTCAGCGAGGTTTTCAGGGTCTTTACTTTATGGGGTGCGATACGTTCATGATTTTGATAAATGAGATTTCTTTAATGTTGAAACTATTATGTACCACTAAACTTTGCGGATAACTAAGTTGATCAGTTCGATGGCCCGTACGAAGAAAAACACTTGCCGAAAATCAGTCGATTTGAAATTACTCGTAAAAGGCTTAAATGAATTAAAAAATCAGTTTCAATAAAAAAATTCGATTTATTAGCTACCAACTTATCAAGATTCTTGATTTTTTTTAAATTTTTAATTTTTTGCAGTCTTTTATTGGTAATTTTAAATCGACTGATTTTCGGCAAGTGTTTTTCTTCGTAGGGGCCATCGAGTTGATGTCCAAGACTTGCATCTATAAAATCATTGCATGAAATAAATGATCATATTTTTACTTTCAAAGCTTTTAGAAACTTGTACTCTACTCAGGGTGATTTGATTGATTTATTTCTGATTAGAAATATTCGATTTAATATAAGAAATCCCAGGGAATTGGTTGAATCAAATTGTAAAACAAATTCGTTATATTATTCTGTTACGAACAGATTGATATCTGTTGATACAAGAAATTGTAATTATATTAGCGAGTATATTAGTTTATTTAAGAAAGATATCAAATCAAAATTTTTGAAATTTGAATAAGAAAGTTGTTATTGATGAAATGTATATAAATTAATTATGTATTATAGGACATTGTCCGTTGATGATGGAAATAAATAAATAAATAAACCAAAGACTTTGTACCGAGTTTTATAATAAATAAAAAATAATAATTTGAGGTAAAAGTTTGTATCAGTATCCATACTTTGATAAAAATTCAATGAATTTCCTAATAACAAATAATGCTGGCGAGGTATAGCAAAAAAATCCATCATTTTCTCAAACTTAACGTCGGAATTCCACAAAGCAAAATCACTGGGCCCCAATTAAGGAGCCCGAAAAAACAGGCCCGAAGCCTGGTAAAAATCCTCTCTCTCTGCGCCCATTGTCTCATTTACTCTTTCCCTTCTTCTTCGGAATTCAAAATTAGGCCCGCCAATCGGACAAATGGGAAGCAACCTGGCGCTATAAGTGTCCCTGAACACGTGCATGACGCTGATGTACAACACGATCGGTAGACCAGATAGCACCGGGCCTGCTTCGTTAGCGCGTTTATTCAAATCAGCGAGTCCGACCGACCACGCGAGCTGGTTGTTATATTCTTAATTTGTGGTTTTTTTAATATTTCGGTCCAGTTAAAGGATTTTATAATTTTTTGGGTATTCTCACGCTGTATTTTGCATTTCATAAGATGCTGATTGAGTGCAATGTCAAATCAATTTTATGCATATTAAATGAAGAATTTTGAGCTTTTATGCAAAAATTTCAAGGCAGTAGTGAAAAAATTTTTTAAATAAAAGACAGTTTTGAAATGTTTTAACTTTTAAATTCTCAGCATTACGCGAGGTATTTTTAACCGAGGTACTTTAATTAATGAAAATTATTTTAGTTCACGTGCCCAGTGTTATCTTGGGGTCTAAGTCAACCTCTTTAAATAAATTACGAGACCAAAAGTCTTCTTACGCACGGAAAACTCCGACTCGGAAAGCTTCTGAATAGTTTTGATAAAGACTCTTATCTGCATTTATTGTAAAATACTTTAATCTTGTGTTGTAAAGACTCTCTGCTTTTTGAAATGTTTTAACAGGTATTTCGAGAGGTATTTTTAAAAGCACAGTCGAATGGTAAATTTGCGTTTGTTAAAGGAGTAATCCCATTAAATTTCATGAATTTTTCAGTGGCCCCAGGAATTTAAATTTGTTTAATGGTTCAGATTTACCAACTAAATCAGTACAAATATCCTTTCGGTTTATGATTTTCTAGGAAGCTTTTAATGAGAAAACATTGCATTGAAAAAAAAATAATAATAAAAAAAATTCGTAGCAATTTCAAGTTTCAAAACTCTTTCAGTTTCGTGAACCCATAAAACAGGAGTGGCACTGAGTACAAACTCGGTTCATTGTTCCGCAGGATGCTGTAAAAAAAAAAGCCGAAAGAAAAAACTTTTTTTTTACGAATCATTCGTACACTGCGAGAGAAATTTTTGATGCGAAAACTTGAATGAAGAGAAAAAAAAAAAACTCGTCAAAGCTAATCACACGTTCCTTTGTACACGCGTTTACTACTATTTGCGCAATTGTGATGTGCAATCCGACATCATTGAAGGTTCACCAGGCAGCACGAAATCAGAAAATTTCAAACTGTTTTTATGGAAAAAATTTACCATTTTTTTTTTCTCTAAACCGTAAAAATCTCATACTTTATTTCTCGGTTGAAGCATTCCTAAAAAACTCGGGAAGGCGGATAAAATTTTTCGCGGCGTTTTACGATCGAAAATAGATAGAGGATTCGAGGAGCTTTGACGGGACCGTCGCGTCGCGTCGTCACGGAGGAAGAAAACTCGTTTTTGAATTCCGAAACGACATCCTCTGAGCTTTTCTCTCCTCCTTTTTTTAACGATTGAAATGTATTTTTTTTTCATTTTATTCTTTTTCACTCCCCGGCTTATTGTGAGAATCTTTTTCATGAAAAAAAATAAAGCCTTTGTACTCACGGAAATGTAGGTTAAACCAATTGAATGAACAAAGTACAAATAGCGCTTACCTAAAACAAAAAAATAAAAAATAATTTATTAGACAAATAAAGGCTTTGTTATCAACGGTGTGAGTGTACAAATTTTGATCTAAACTACTGTTTACACACGGATGTTTGGGAAAGGATTACGAAACTTGGGAAACTTTAATTCAAAGCTCACTGAGTAGAGAGGATTTTCAGTTGCCGACAAAACTATTATCGTTTTAAACTGATGACGCAGCATGTATAAACACGAATGTAATACTTTGAAACAAAATCTAGTTGGTCTTTTTTGCGACAAACTATTTATTTAAACAAAACTTAAATTTAATTCTTTTCCGTAAACACTTATTTTACTAATAAAAATTTTGTTATTACAAGATACACGTATTACAAGAGGGTTCAGTCAAAATCAATAAGACAAGTAAAACGTAATAAATGTTAAAATTGAAATTTTTTTGAATTTTGGTCTTAATTAACAATATCATGAATTGCTCAAAAACTGTCATTCTACAGTAAAAAAAAATTCAGTAAAAGTATTCAAAGACCGAGTACAAGAATGTCTAACAAGCACAACAAAAAGTAAAGGAGTAAACTAACTAAGCTCGCTTGTAATTCAAACGACGCACGTCCGGAACGACCAACGGGCGTGTTATTATCCGAAAAACACCCGAATTTGTCTTTCAAAGGACGGGTAATAAAAAGCGCGGAGCGCACATGCCACCGGGATAGAAGTAAAAGGGGAGGTTTTATCATGCAGACGGGCACCTGTCGTTCCGACACCCGTGCCTCTACGCGTGATCAAATTCCCCAAGTCGAATTTTATAAAGGAGGAAGTGCATGGCTTCTACCCCTAATTTCAACCTTGTTTGATTGAAACGTTTTAAAAAAGATAGAATTTTTTGGGGGATTTTCCAGAGTTGAATGGAAATGAAAAAGAGAGAGAGAGAGAGAAACATTTTCAGAGCTAGAAAATGAAAATTTACCGCGAATTTGCTCAATACCGATAAAAAATAATGTTTTTACAAAAGGGTGAGGACTATTGAGCTTAAAAGTTAAATTTTAAAACGTCAGCTTCAAAGATTTGAATTTTGCTCGAAATTTTGCATTTGATTCTTAAAATAAGAGACCTTCTTTTTCACTGTAATCATTATTCAATTAATTTTTAATTAGTTGTTAATGTCATAGTAGTACATACTTTTTTTTATTTTATAAAAAAAAAGAAAGTAAAAATTTATAATTATCATTTTTATTGTACAAGTCAAAAAAAGTCTCATGAAAGCATTGAGGTGTTTGTAATAGTAAAAAGCAATCAAATTCAAACGGAAAACTACTTGGCCTCAAATTTATTAATTCAAGTATGTATTAAATTTTTCGTATTCATCAATTAAACGTTAAATTAACATTTTTTAAAAATTATTTAATGAGAAAAAAATTACTAATTACTATATTTTAAATTATTATTTCATTTTCATATATATTACTTAATTTATTTACAATTTTAATTGTTTTATATCTACATATGACCCACAAGAGTGAGCTTTAAACAATGGAAACTCCATAACCAAAGCAATTCGAAACTCAACAAGTCTTCAACCCGCAGGAAACAATTTGACGAACAAACTCCCAAAAAAAAATAATAAAAAATAAAAACAAATTGAAACCGGTGCAGCAGTTCAGTATTTTACAGAGAGCCATTGGTACACGTTTGATACACGGAAACATCAAACTTTATCTTTGGCTCTCCATATTTTCAGAAGAGGTTGGGGGGACACTCCACGTCTCCGGTTTTTAATCAAGCGACAAATTTGAACTTTTTCAATTACCGGGAAAAAGTTTTCGATAACCGGCCGCCCCCGCGCACCGGTATTTATTTGACGGTTATTTCCCGCGTATGTAGCTTTTCAAAAAAAAAAAAAACTGGGAATCAATTTGTCCGACAGTGTTTCACGATACAATAATTTTCCCCCTTTTTTTTTTCATTCCCTCCCCCCGACCCACCCACACCACGTACAATAATCCCCCGGGTTCCGCGAAATCGAACGCCATAATGATGAATAAAGAGAGAGGAGAATGAAAAAAAAAAAAAAAGAAAGAATTGTAGCATCATTGAAGCATTGTCGCGTGTATAATAAACGCGAATCGTCAACGGAAACGCGGCGGCGATACGGTAATAATTACGACGATCAGCTCGCTCGCGCTCTCTTACGAAATGCGCTGGTCGGGTAGTCTCTCTCTCTCTTTTTTTTTTATTCCGTCGTATACCAGCGTCCGAGTAATTAACATCGATAATTACACTTTTTTACCGTGCAGTGTGGATCATTTTTTTTTTTTTTCTCTTTATTTCTTACTCTGCTGGTTTTGTCGAATGTTTTATTTGCGGGTGAAAAATGTCTATACTTACGCGAAGGGTATCGCATGATGTATAAAAAAAGGGAGGGAAAAAGAGTGTGTTTATTCCCGGGCGGGAATGGTGGTAAAGATGGTGGGAAATACCTTTTTTCTTCTCGGGGTACTTGGAAGTCATAATAAAAGGATGGGTTTCCACAAAAGGCTGCTTAATCGCACGATTAATGTGTTTCAGGGAATAAGAAAATTAATGGGAAATGAGTGATCGAGGTAAATTAATTTTCCATCTTTTTTTTTAATTGCCACCGTGTTTCTTTGTAAAATATTGCACTTAGAGGTTGCTAAGGGTACCGAAAGTATCAAATGGATAGTTACAGAAGTGAAAATTAGAAAAAATTAAAAACAAACTAAGCTAAAAATCAATTAAAATGTAATGACTGTTTGGGTTAATTAATTTTTGGGAAAAAAAAAAAGAGTTAGAAAAAGTAATTATGCTTAGGAGATTGAAGCAGGCGAAAATTATTTGTTTCGTTTGTTACTCAGTACAGTATAATTGGCTTCTACTTTTATATTTATTTTTTATTTTATTTACTTTATTTTTTATATTTATGTCGGCCTAAATAATTTAAAGCCAATATAAATATAAAAAAAATATTCAATAAATATGTGTGCAGTATTTTTGTTTTTGAATGAATTAGACGTGCATTGTTAAATGTAAAAACAATATCTAAATTTTCCTATTACGAAGCTTTTTATATTTAATGATTCTTGCACTAGCAACATTGCTTGAGTCGAATAAATTCGAAGATTCCACTAAATCTGGGAGTGGCGAACAGTTGCTACAAAGATTGGTTGAAAATGGTTTGCTTCTTACATCGGCATTCAAGTCGAAACAACAAAAAGGGAGGAAATTCAATAGTATTTTTTATAAGGTGAAATAAAAATATTCGTCAATCATTTATTTATTTATTTATTTATTCTCAGCGATGTTGGAGTAATTATAAAACCTCTCTTAGAATAACCCTACTTGCAACATTTAATCAAGACAGGCGAGAAGAAGTAATAAAAAACTATTTTCAAAATCCGATTTATTTTAAATAATTTATGATTGTTTAAAAGTCGCAACTTCCCTCAAGACTTCAAGGTGCCAAGATAATAAAAAGAAACAATTTATGAAACGCAAATTTGTTTAAGTGAATCGTCGGAGTATGTAAATCAAGCCCCGCAGCGGCTAAAATAAAAAGAGAATACCCTTAAAACCCACCTCACGAATGAATTAAACAGTCATACCAAACTCAACCAAACAAAAAAAAAAAGAAAGAGACCGAACACACACGGAGCAGCTCCACTCCTCACGGATCCAAACTCGGATAAAAAGAAAGCAAAGGGGGGGGGGGGTCCTTCAGCAAGCGCATCAGCACTTTTTCCTCGGAACGACCGGCGACGACTTCATCGGGGCACGCATCGCCGAGCCCGCAAAAAAAAAAAAAAAAAAAAAAAGGATGCTACCGTGTGTGCGAACCGAGAGGGAGGATCGAACAAATCTGAGGAATTCCGGGGCCGTCCCGACATCCGTCTTACCTGTTCACAAAAGTCGAAATTTTTTAGTCAAAAAGTCGGATTTTTATCCTGAAAACTATTTCGTCAAGTTTAAAAACAATTCAGTAGCAGCATGATTTGCAATTTGTATATAAAATTTATTACGTAACATTAGAATCACTTACACTTTGAAAGCTCTTGATACTTTGCAGGTAACCATTTCCATAAATATTGTCTAGACTTCCCTTATATCCAAAAGTCGCGACTTGTATACCCACAGAGCCAAGGCATAATGCATGAAAAAAGACGACCTGCCGAAATTCCAGGGGATTATCGTCCGTGAGCAAGTCTCTACGCGCGCGCGTGCGAAAGTATACAAGGGTTAGAACGTCAGAGAGCCAGACTGAGAATAAAGAAACGAAGAGGAAGAATTAAAAAAAAAAAAAAACGGGAGCGGTACAAGGTAATCTGATCGCTAAAACACTTGTTTTCTCCTTATCTCCGAAACCCCCTCTCTTTTTTCACTGAATTCCCTCCTGTGTGCGAATTTACCGGTTTTCTTGGGAATCCTCTTCCTTTTTTTTTTTTTTTTTTTTGCAACAGGTGGGGATCGATTTTTGTGAATGGGGATGGGAATTAGACCGAGAGGTTCGGGTCGAAACTGGAACTTTGAAAAATTTAGCGAACGAGAACGGCGGAACGAGAAAAAAAGGTTTAGCCATGGGAAACCAAGCTGAGAGTTGCAGTACCAAAAGTATTGTACTTGCAGTAACTGACCTATCGTAATTAAAAATTCGTCTTTTTTGGTTCTTGAATTTTCAGATAAAAAAAAAAACTTGTAATACTTTCGATTAGTTCATTGTTGTTTTTTAGTGATAAGAAACAGTTTTTGTTAAAACATCAATACTTTTGTCTTAATGAGATAGTTAGAAACCTCATTTTAGCGAGGTTGAAGCCTTGCATTATTTGTAAATATTACTCGCGCGATTTCGTCATCTCTTTTGTGATTCGCGTCTCGTGCAGGATCAGCATCATCCGCAGCAACACGAAACCTCGAGGGTCTCATCTTCTCTCTCTTTTGTAAAAAAAAAAATAAAACGTATATCTCGGTTTCACAGAAGTATGCGTATGCAGGCAATCAAGAATGCGAACGACCCTATTTTTGGAATATATATCTCCTTCGTCACGTTTTAGATGCGATTGTTTGGATCTGGTTTCGGGCTTAAAAAGGCTTGATGAATTATATTTTTATCAAGATTTTCGTACGTTGAGCCAATTTAATAATTGAATTCATATTGTACTACACTGACTCCGAGTTCTGTCGATCAAACCTTGTTTTAGTTAAAAATAACCGTAGAGATAGAAAAATAACGACATGTCAACAGTCTGTATACATATTTTGCCGAGAAGTAAATTTTGAAATCAGGATATTTTTGAGGTAAAAGTTCTTCACAAAAGAAAGAAGATTTTCATGCTCAAACACATCTGATAACACTTCGTAGAAAAAAAAAAAAAAAAAAAAAAAAGGGGCAACGCACCGGTGCAAGTCAGCACGCGTGGAAGAAGGAGGAAGTTCGCGAACGTGCGTCCGGCCTTTGTGAACGGGATTTTAATTTGACTTTTGATCACCGCATACGAAGAATATCGATAAGCCTGCGCATTAACATGTCTCTGGCTCGGTCGTAAACTATTAATTTGAATCGACCATAGGATTACGCAGATGCGGCAATTTGTATTTCGGTTGGTCGTCGTTTACCCCCCCCCCCCCCCCTCCCGACAAAACTTTAAATTGCTATATTTCCACAGCGCGGCGATAGCTATTAAACAAACCGTTTACACAAACTTAAATGTATTTCTCCCCCCCCCCCTCCCCGCTGGCGTAACTTGATGCATTAATTTTAGTTAATGATTATGAGTTGTTAGCGCCTGCAGTTGCTCGAGCGAAATCATTCCGAGGCATTGAGTTCTCGATTGAGTTTTATGTACTGCTATAGCGAGGAGCGAGTTTTAATTTAAAATTAAAAGGTTTGCGTAATAAGTAATTTAATGTTTCAAAGGAAATCTAAAACAGTTTGGATGCCGGTTTCAAAATAAGTTTTCCGGGGGTTTTTCGATACGATTGAGTACTCGATTGAGTAAAATAAGTTGAAAGTTCGTTTTTTACTAACATAGCGTCGAAAAAATTAAATGTTATTAAACGTTAAAGCCCTACTCCCAACCATTGATAAAAAAAAAACTGCAAATAAAATTTCTGTACACACAAAAATCCTCGCAAACATCAGATAAATATTTCTAATAAAAATACATTCATTCCGTTTAAAATAATAATAATAATAATAATAATAAAACTTATTGAGCTTGCTGAGGGCAGATCGATAAATTTAAAACACTAAATAATTACAAAAAATACTATTTTAGTTTTTAAAAAATTACAAACAGTTTAGTTAGTAAAAATTAATGAGTCGATTCAATTTGACATGAATTACCAATCGTACAATTTTTAAAAAACAAACGGAGCAAAGTACTAGTCGAAACCAAACAAAGATTGAAAAAAAGGCCGATCCTTCGCGCTCGTTTTTTACATGCATCATAAATTAACGCCTTGCACCGAGCGAGCGAGCGAGGTTTGCAGAACGCCCGGGCGTAATTATTGCTTCGGGGGTGTACTTTAACACCGCGGCGGCTGCAGGTGGTGTAGATAAAACCGAAGGATCGCTTCGGCACGCGTCCGACCGGGAGGGGCTGATACTCGATCGGCTGCTATTACGTTGCGAGGGTGAAGGAGTTTTTCCTATCTTTACCGAGGTTATTTATTCAAATTAGAAGCCTCGGGTGGGGTATGATTTATTAATCAAGACGTTCAATGTTGCGCGGGTGCAGGAAAGTCGAGTTTTTAACGAAAAACCATTTGTATTGTTGTTGCGATGCTCAAATGACGATAAGTCTAATTTATGAATGGATATTGTTTAATAGAGCGCAGTATAATTGTTTTTTCGCATTTTAACCTCAAAATTGGACCATCACTCCTTCTCGCTTTTCGGCGTTTCATGCGGAAAAAAATATTTCTAAATCAACCCTCTCCGACCTGTATCGAAATGTACTATTATATAAAAATGAAAAAATTCAATTGAATTTGTTTAAAAAATTTTTTTTAGGTATCAAGACAAGAAAAGCCATGCTGAAAGGTTTTTTTCTGTAAAATGCAGAAAGATTTTGAATTATAACATTAATATTTATTTAATACCACATGCTATAAAAACAAATATCTATTATAGATGTTTCCCCACATCTTTCCATCAAAATAAATAAAAAAATAAAGCTTTCATGTTTGTTCAAAAAAAATTTTATTTTTGTATGAACCATTAGGTATCCTGAAACTATCGAAGTATAAAAACTCGTTGAATAAAATCTTGTTACGACCGATTTTTCTGAATTCTATGAACGTCATTTGCGTCATACTAAAATTAGATACTAACTGAAGCCCTTAATCCCGATGAAAAATTACCGTTGAAAAACTCAACTTTGATGCTGCTCGTATTTGGCCATTGTTTGGCCATTTCGTTTATGAAAGAAATCAGAGAATGTCAACTACCTTTCAGACTGCACATTTACCATTAAAAATTAAAATTAATTTTAAAAAAATATTAAATCCTCGATGAACACAAAGAAAGGGATCAAATAAATCCGCTGCAAGTTCCACACATGGCTAAACCCACTTCGGACCCGGCACGCGCCGACAGCTCCTCACGCGTCGGCGCCCCGATGAAATTCATATCGGCAGCGTTTTTCTCGCATGACGTGGTGCAAAAAAAAATAAAAAGGAGGCGCATGTCCGCGCTGATTTTTCCAACCGAAGGGAGACGAAATTTATCCATCGCTGGGTTATTAGCTTAACCAATTAGAAGAAGGTAAGGTAAAAAAAAAAAAAAAAATAAGGACGCCGAACATGATTTTCCGTTCCGCTAAGTGGAAATTTAGATAAATCTCCGATATAGTCGAAGCCGAAGTGTGTCAATTTCGATGTAGCCGATCGACCGCGTGTTTTCCGTACGCCTCGATGAACCTTTTCCGCGTTATCGATGGATAACTCGCCGTTTTTTTTTTTTTTTTTTCTCTCGAGCTAAATGGATTCTCATGTCGAGCTTGTAAATTTGCAGACTCGCTACAACTTCCGGTGGGGTCGAAAATTTTGTGCAAATACTCGACTTTACGACAAAGTATTTCAATATGCGCTCATGACTCGGATTTCGCATATATATACTGTGCAAACCGAGCGGTCTTGACCAAAGGTCAAGCAAACGGGTATTCACAGTTCTTTTTTTTTGTCTCTCTCTCTCTCTCTCTCTCGACGTCTCTCTTTGTTTCCGGGGACAGAAAAAGTAATGTCTTTCATAGCTTTACGGCGCGTATTTAAATCTTTATCTTTGCGCACAGACGAGAGTGGCGCTTTTGTCGCATGCAACTAAAACACGGTTTTCTTTTTTTTTTAATTACAAAGATAATTAAAACTTTGCGACGTAATGTTTAACATAAAATTGAAATTTAACATTTAAAGCTAGAAAAAAGGTTACAGCTGTAGAAAAACAATTATTTCTTTGAACGAACCGTATTTAATTTCCTGGAACTTTCTGTACTTTCTTCAATGAACAATATTAATTAAATGAAATAAAAAATAAAATTTTTGCAAAACATTTTCCTGATCAGGGCACATTTTACAAAATTTACAGAAAATAATCATTTTGACGGTCCCATCAAAGAAAAACTTTAGCCGAAAATCAGCTGATTTAAAATTATCAATAAATGCTCGAATAAATGGCTGAAATGAATAAAAAAAAATTAGATAAAAATCAGCTGATTTTCGGCTAAGGTTTTCTTCGCTGGGGCCATTGATTTTTTAAAGTCTATAAAAACTTTTTATTATATTTTTTACTACATCTTTTTACCAAATCTGACTTGACGGATTAATTCGTAAAAAATTTTTTTATATTTTTCCAACCGTGCAGACACTTTAATTTCCTCAAAAAAAAAAGGTCCAAGTCAATCGATGAGACGGTTAAAACAAACTGCGTTTCGCAACCCTCGAGAGCGTAATGACCGCGGCAAACATCAGGAGGGCTCGTTTGCCCACGTACGAAAAATATTATTCGAGTACGCGGGCAAACAAACGCGGATAATACGAAGAGTAAGAGGACGACAAATATTTCCAGGCTCACGGAAGTCCTCCGGCTCGGCGGCAGGGCAGACTTCTCGGAAACTCGAGCGACGATGGAACGCGGTGCTGCGGGTTATGACGTTCTCCTCTCCAGCTTTGTGTTGTATACCTGATTTCAGCCTTATTCCTTTTTTACCCGTCCCCGCTTCTTCTGTTTCTTCTTTTATGAGCTAAAGGGGCCCCGATTCCTTCGTCCTTTTGTGCTGTTCATTTTGTGCAGCGACGACGCTCTTTTCTTTTTGCTTCTTTTCTTTTGTCTCTCCTAGTTGCGCGGATTTTTGGATCGGTGTATGGTTCATCCCCGAGGAATGTTTCAAATTCATTGAGTCATCATTCGAGTTTGTTAATTATTCGTTGAACTTTTTGAATAATTTTTAATTTCGATAACTAGTTTTTAATTTTATACAATTGACTAGGTACTTTGAATGTTTGGTAGAAACTTTTGGGTTCGTCGAAAAAATAAAATAATAAAATAACCAGTAAAACTCATTCGTAATTCCAGAGTACGTAGCCATTTGATAATCGGTAGAGATCAGGTTGGTTACAGGTCAAAATATTAGTAACAAATAAGTTTTTAATTAAAATAATCTACTATTGGCTAGTGTAATATACATAATTTTAAAGAAATTTGAAAATGATCATAAAATTTTTTGTGATGAATTAATTTTATAAATGTTGGATAAATGTTTAATTTAATTACTTTTCACGATCAATTTTGAATTTTACAAAAAAATATAAAAGTTCAATTTTTGGTCTTTATAGTCTGGTAGGGAGTAAATTTTCAAGATTTTTAAGACTTTGTTTGAAGCGCGAACTTTAACAAAAATTTATGCTCCCAAAAGAGAAAATTTTATAAATTTCTGAGCAAACGTAAGTGTTCTGCAGTATCCTTAGCTGAAATTGAAATAGTATCGAAAACAAGTAAAATTTAATATCCCCCGAAACACGTCGGACTAGTCCAGGACGAAAAGGTATTGGAGGAGTCAAAAGGAGGCGCGCATTTATTTCCGCTGGGGGATTAAGCGACGAACTTCCTTGCGTCTCACGTTCGCTCGGCGCTATTTTTCTTCCTTATACTCCCCCCTCCCTCGGCCATTGTTTTACCCGCGTGCTCTTTATCGCACTCCATAACTTTTTTGCCACCCCCTTTGTCTTGTGCAGAATACCTTCTTTTTTTTACGTTTCTTTCCTTTTCTTCCTCTCTCCCTCTTTTTTTTAACATTGACTTATCTGTATACACTCGCGAAACATTGGCGGGTCGAGCTCCAGTTTCTCGCAAATTATTTGCTTCTGCAGACACTGCAACGCGGTCGTTTCTTTTTTCTTATTTATTTTTGAAGTTATCTTACAGACTCGATGCAGGAGAGAATTCGGACGCTAAAGTGCATGCTGAACGAGATAAGCGAGTTTGGTTAGGAGCGGTACTGAATGGTCCTAATTTTTTTTTTTTTTATAACAAATGAAACTTACGAATATAAAATAAAATGCAAATTTCAAAAGTTGCTGTTAAACACTTTATATAGCTGTTCACTTGGAGTAAAAAATTTTTATTTTTATTTTCTAACAATTTAGATACGAGTTTGTAATGCTATTCACCGTTGCTCTAATTTATGCTCTCAGTTTAAAGCTAATTAATGGGGAAGCATCAAACTGTGTTAGTAAACAAAGCAGTTTTAATTAAAAATTAAGTCTGTGTCCTCGTCTGTGTCAGTCAATCAGTACTTAAAACATTCCAAGACGTTCTATTTAAATTAGGCTCGTACACAAAGCTCGCAATGAATATTTAATATTTGAAGTGTAAAAATTTTAACTCATTACCTTTATTAACAGTGATATAAAAAATAATTTCAAAAATGTAAGCTTTACTAATAGTATACCAACTACTTCCAGCTTTCATTTATCTAGAAAATTTTTTCTTGGACCGAGTCTCCAAATTTCCTACGAAAGAAGCCTCCCATAAAATATCTTCCGTCGAAGAGTCCAAAAAAAAGGCTGAAAATAAGAAAAAGAAATCGAGAAGAATCGCGCTCACGTACGAAGGTACGAGCAAAACGTGTCGTTGCCGCAAAGCGAGAGAAGAGGAACGATAAAAAGGAAAGGGGGTTACAAAGTGCCAGAAATAAGACAAAACGAGAAAAAATCCTTAAAAAGGCGCCGTTCGACGTGAGCGTGTACGCACTTACACACTGCGTGTGGCTTGGTTATTAACCGGATGCACTCTCAGGAAGTCTAATTTATTTTTTATATAGTTTTCTAAAGCATTCGTTCTGTGCGTAGTCTACTTTGGCAATTAGAATTTTGGGAGTTGAATAATTAGAAAATTAATTGGATTACGTCAGTTGTTTTACGCCCTTAATTGAATCAACGTCTGAAACTTCGAATAAATTTAATTTCCAGTTATAATTTTACTAACGTAAACGAAAATTGAAGAAACTTACTAATAAGACGAATTTTAAAATTAATTTCTTGTTAATTTCCGTCTGGTAATAGTTCTGAAATTCTCATAAAATAGTTTTAAACAATAAAATTAATTCAATTATTAAACTTTTTTAATTGGTTTGTAAGTAGAATGTAGTCACTTACATCACAAACTTTTAAGAAATAAAAAAATTGCTCGAAACCTGTAACAGAATATTGAAAGGCTCGCATGCATTGATTTAATATCCTCGTTAATATCCAAAGTCTCAATGCTCCACCGTATTTCTCGAGTTCATAACGTTGCGAAAGCATTTCACACTCGTAAAAAAGTCAAAGAAATGGAGTTTTAACAGATTTCAGACTTGAAAGAGCTAACTTTTTGCATTAGCTCGTGTTCCCTCTCTTTTAGTTTACTTTTCTTTGACTTTCAGTTCCGAGCTCTTTTTATCTCACACAACTTTACTGCAGGCTTTATTATCGATCCAGTTATGAAATTATTTCGGTTTTGCATGTACAAATAAAATTTTTCAAAAATACGCACTTATATTTTGAGTTAGACGACTTTTGCAATGGTTCAAAATCAACTCACCTGAAACAGAAAGAAAAAAAAGTGTCGTTATTTCATTGTCCGGTTGAATTCAAAACGAAATAATAAAGCTATAAATTAACATTTTTCTCACTTCGAGGGTATTGTATGTAAATCTCTTAACGATATCCGGGGAGTTAATTTTCATATGAACAGACAAGGAAAAAAGTTTCTAAATTACAAAAAAAAAAGAGGGAAAATAAAAGGTAAGAAACAAGGTGACAAATGTAAATTGGACCGCAGATAAACGTGGGGGTACGCGAGGATGAATGGAGGCGAGTTTAGCAAGTGCATTATGCGAGTCGAGAGGTTTGCTCGAGCATTATTCTAATGCCCCGCGGCAACAAGAGCAGTTACAAGACGTCGGAGTGTCTTTATTTTCCATCGAATCATATTGTTCTTTGCATAAGCGATTCGAATTTACATGTTGTTTGATTGAAGAAATTCATATCAACAGTTGCATAAATCTAGACAAAATTATACATCTGTTGTTAGGAAATCTGCAGAAATGTGATATCTAAACAGTCAAATATATTTAAACAACAAAAAAATTTACTATAAAAATTCTTGAAGTTATCTAACACTTATAAGCAACTTTAAATTGATTGATTGATTGATTGATTTATTATTTCCGAATGTAGGGTACAACCCTGCCACATAATAATACATCAGTATAAATACAAATATAAATATATATAATATAAGAAGAAATATAAACATAAATATCCTTAGTAACAGGTTAACAAATTATATATATATATATATATATACATATAATAGTAGGCAACTTGTTCATAGATTCTAAAATACAGAACTGGATATTCATTAGAAATTTAGATGCATTATCAGCTGTATTGTGATTGATATCAGCAGTAAGAAGACTTTGAAAACTATGAGAAACACTCGAATCAAAGCGTCCGGTCCAGTTAGGGCACATTAAAGGAATCCAAGGAACAAAAGCGCAAGAGGCGAGGGGTATACAACTCCTAACTCAGGCAAGAGTTGCAAAGAGTTGCAAAGAGTTGCAAAGAGTTATAACTCCATAACTCCCGCATGAGTTCCAAAGAGTTGCAAAGAGTTGCAAAGAGTTGCTATGCCGACCAAAGAGAGGCAGCCGCAGCCGCGCGGTACTTAGAAGTCGAGCGCGGCGAGCGGCGGCTTCTGATGTGTAAAATTCTCGGTAAGAGACACCTGGAGGATGCCTGACTAAAAATTGCGAGAAAAATTGAATTGATCCTTAATATAAGAAGGTGGCACACCAAACTGTACGCACTGCAATGAATGAATAATTAATTTTAATAATAAACTAACAAACTTAAAACCAAAGTATGTAATATCGACTCGGATAAAAAATTAATATTTAATCGCGAAATAAAAGGAATGCACTTTTTCAAAATTTCAATTCATAATGAATAATAAAGTTTGGTATGAGTAAACAAAACCACAATATAATTTAGCTTTGTAATCAAGCCCCGAAGGGGCACAACTTAAATAAAAGTTTTAAAATCTATATTACTACATTAACGCGTAGTCCAGTGGCTACGGTCTCTGCTTTCTATTTTGCAGTCATCGGTTCGAATCCCGATACTTTTTTTTTTTTTTATTTTTTAATTATTTATTTTTACTATTTGTGTTTTTTGTGGGCATTGTAAACTTTTTTTTTATTATTAACTAGTATTTTTAAGTATCATTATGTTTATTTCTAGGTATATTAAATATCGAGTTAAATACGGAAAGTTAGAATGGTAAACTAATTATAAACTGACACATTAAACTGCATGCACTGCAATAACTAAATAATTAACTAATGATCATATAAGAGCAATAATTTTGTTACGTACAAAATAATTCTCTCTGAAAAAACTGATCAGCTGTCTCCACGCTCTAAAGCCCCAAAATTGGGAGAATTTTTTCGTCCTTTTGTGGGTGCGGTTACATGTCACGAAATTCAGCGCGGGAATGGACCTGTTCAAATTCGTTCCGCCAATGACAGCGCTTCTCAAACAGATAAATCCAATGTGATTGGCTCAGGGATTTAAGCAGCCTTGTTCCTGTGCTAAAATTTTTGGCCACGTAACCGCACCCTAACCTGAGTCGATTGTGACGAGTATCAGATCATCCCAGATTCGCAGGCAACCGATTTCTAAAACCCGCCGCTACATCCCGCGAGCGCGCAATGGGAGTTTAACAGCAGGAACACGCGTGATTGAAAATTTGATCCTTTTTTACTACGAGTACATACTGCTGTTGAACGCACGATTGTTGAACGAGTGCACGGAGCAGTTGGACCATCTTCCCGGGATGTCATTGTCGAGATATTAGAGGACACATATAGCTCATCGAGATTTTTGGATATCGACGTAGAGAGAGACCAGGTACAAACAAGTAATTTGTTTTTTTTTGAGTTTATTATTGCATGTACGTGAAAATTTTAGCTTACCAACGCACACTATGATAGTTAACGCGAAGAATAAAAAAATTCACTAAGAAATTCAAGCTACGGGATGTTTTTTGGTTGGAAATCGTCTAAAATTGAAAAATAACAGGGCAGAAGAAATTTGTCCGTGAAACGCGCGCGAAGTAACATTTCTAGAACAATGAAAGTTTGAAAATTAAAAAATAAGTAAGAATAAATCACGAGAAGTGTCGGATACACGAACAAGGTCACGTCAAGGTGAGCGCGCTAAAGGCTATCACAGGAGTTCCTTCGATAGTCTTAAGAGCAAGATAGCCGTGTCTGCTCTTCGGCCAATACCCTTCGAGACGTTTCGAGAATAATAAACGAAATATTCCGTTTCCTGAATCCTTTATTTCTTAATTCTGTATTTGAATACAGTGATACATCAAAACAGTAAATGATCGAGTAAAGAAATGAATAAAAAGGAGTTGTCAACGTGTAGACAGATTTATTCGACTTCGGTAAATAAATCCGATCTATGTCGTTCAAGCAATCGTGAACAAGACGAGAAAGAAGTTCAAAAAGCCGTTTTGCTACTTGGCCATTTAAATTTCTGAGAAATTTATCGACAGAGCGACCGAAGGTAAACTCACGCGACGTCACAAGTACAGCTGACGTTACGTCACCGCGCGCCCATATGTTGTTGAAACCAGATTGAAGACCGAAAGCGAGCGCAAGAGTCATTGACCGCGCGATCAAAATATTGAAGTATCGCGGCCGCACCGCACGATTAGGCCTGCACATCAAAAAAAGCACGAAGCACAGGCGCCTGTGCGTGTGCGTGTGCTTTCGTACTTTTGTTGCTCCGATGCAGGGCTCTCGATTCCGTGATAATCCGAAACAAAGTGAAGTTGGCACCGCAAGATTAGGTCGTTCAGTGTGCGTTCGAACAGCCACGCACAAGAATTGAAATTTTAGATGTGCGAAATGATTAATAACAACGACAGAAATTAATAAAATAATAATAGTTGAAAAATAAATAAAACAACAAGTTTATAAACTCATGAACGTGGGTTGAAAAGTTTAGACGCCAAACTTGAGAACTAAAAAACTCGGGGCATCAAAAAATTAGGAAAAAATTAATAAACAAGTTACCTCTCAAGCTCAACAACCCGATAACGCTGGGCACGCGAGTTTTAATATTAAAAAATAGATAAATAATAAACAAACTCCCAAGCTCAACAACCCAAAAACGCTGGGCAGCAGAGTATTATAGAGTTGAAAAATTCGGAAAAAATTAATAAACAAATTACCCCCCAAACTCAAACAACCAAATAACGCTGGGCTACTGAGTTTTGATTAAAAAAATTAATAAATAAATTAGCCCTCAAGCTCGACAACCAAATAACGAAGGGCACCCGAGTTTTTTTATTAAAAAATAGACAAACAAATAAACAAACTCCTAAGATCACAACCCAAAAAAGCTGGGCAGCAGAGTATTATAGAGTTGAAAAATTAGGGAAAAATTAATAAACAAATTACCCCCCAAACTCAAACAACCAAATAACGCTGGGCTACTGAGTTTTGATTGAAAAAATTAATAAATAAATTAGCCCTCAAGCTCGACAATCAAATAATGAAGGGCACCCGAGTTTTTTTATTAAAAAATAGACAAGCAAATAAACAAACTCCTAAGATCAACAACCCAAAAACGCTGGACACCCGAGTTCAGATTTGAAAAAATAGGATAAATTAATAAACAACAATGTAAGCTAAGATGTGTCCTGATCAATTTTTTTCCTGACACCCCCTAGTATTTTAAGGGGTTGTCAACGAAATTGTACAATCCTAAATCCCAAGCCTTAAACCTCAAAATGCCTAAGCGCCCTGGGCGCCTAAGCTCAACACAAAAACTAATCAGTTATCCCCCAAGCTCTGAATCCCCAAATACCCTGGGCGTCCGAGATCAATAAAAAAACTGATCGGCTATCCCCCAAGCTCTAAACCCCCAAAACCCTGAGCGCCCGAGTTCAACAAAAAAACTTATCGGCTATCCCCCAAGCTCTAAACCCCCAAATACCCTGGGCGTCCGAGTTCAACAAAAAAACTGATTAGTTATCCCCCCCAAATACCCTGGATGCCCGAGTTTTACAAAAAAACTTATCGGCTATCCTTAAAACTTATCGGCTTGGGGGATAGCCGATGAGTCTTTTTGTTGAACTCGGCCGCCCAGGGTATTTGAGGGTTCAGAGCTTGGGGGAAAGCCGACAAGTTTTTTTGTTGAACTTGGACGCCCAGAGTATTTGAGGGTTCAGGGCTTGGGGGATAGCCGATAAGTTTATTTGTTGAACTCGGACGTCCAGGGTATTTGAGGATTTAGAGCTTGGGGGATAGCCGATAAGTCTTTTTGTTGAACTCGGCCGCCCAGGGTATTTGAGGATTCAGAGCTTGGGGGATAGCCGATAAGTTTTTTTGTAAAACTCGGGAAGCCAGGGTATTTGGGGATTCAGAGCTTGGGGGATAGCCGATAAGTTTTTTTTTTGAGCTTGGGGCTAATTTACTTATTAATTTTGTCCCAATTTTTTCAATCAATACTCAGTAGCTCAACGTTATTTGGTTGTTTGAGCTTGGGGGGTAATTTTTTCATTAATTTTTTTCTAATTTTTCAACTCTATAATACTCTGCTGCCCAGCTTTTTTGGGTTGTGATCTTAGGAGTTTGTTTATTTGTTTGTCTATTTTTTAATAAAAAAACTCGGGTGCCCTTCGTTATTTGGTTGTTGAGCTTGAGGGCTAATTTATTTATCAATTTTTTCGATCAAAACTCAGTAGCCCAGCGTTTTTGGGTTGTTGATCTTGGGAGTTTGTTTATTTGTTCGTCTATTTTTTAATAAAAAAAATTGGGTGCCCAGCGTTTCTGGGTTGTTGAGCTCGGGGGGGAATTTGTAAATTAATTTTTACCTAATTTTTTAAATCAAAACACGGGTGCCTAGCGTTATTGGGTTGTTGAGCTTGTGGGCTAATTTGTTTATTAATTTATCCTATTTTTTCAAATCTGAACTCGGGTGTCCAGCGTTTTTGGGTTGTTGATCTTAGGAGTTTATTTATTTGCTTGTCTATTTTTTAATAAAAAAACTCGGGTGCCCTTCGTTATTTGGCTGTCGAGCTTGAGGGCTAATTTATTTATTAATTTTTTCAATCAAAACTCAGTAGCCCAGCGTTATTTGGTTGTTTGAGTTTGGGGGGTAATTTGTTTATTAATTTTTCCCTAATTTTTCAACTCTATAATACTCTGCTGCCCAGCGTTTTTGGGTTGTTGATCTTGGGAGTTTGTTTATTTGTTCGTCTATTTTTTAATAAAAAAAATTGGGTGCCCAGCGTTTCTGGGTTGCTGAGCTTGGGGGGGAATTTGTAAATTAGTTTTTACCTAATTTTTTAAATCAAAACACGAGTGCCTAGCGTTATTGGGTTGTTGAGCTTGTGGGGTAATTTGTTTATTAATTTATCCTATTTTTTCAAATCTGAACTCGGGTGTCCAGCGTTTTTGGGTTGTTGATCTTAGGAGTTTGTTTATTTGCTTGTCTATTTTTTAATAAAAAAACTCGGGTGCCCTTCGTTATTTGGCTGTCGAGCTTGAGGGCTAATTTATTTATTAATTTTTTCAATCAAAACTCAGTAACCCAGCGTTATTTGGTTGTTTGAGTTCGGAGGGTAATTTGTTCATTAATTTTTTCCGAATTTTTCAACTCTATAATACTCTGCTGCCCAGCGTTTTTGGGTTGTTGAGCTTGGGAGTTTGTTTATTGTTTATCTATTTTTTAATATTAAAACTCGGGTGCCCAGCGTTATCGGGTTGTTGAGCTTGAGAGGTAACTTGTTTATTAATTTTTTCCTAATTTTTTGATGCCCCGAGTTTTTTAGTTCTCAAGTTTGGCGTCTAAACTTTTTAACCCACGTTCATGAGTTTATAAACTTGTTGTTTTATTTATTTTTCCATTTTTATTAATTTATTAATTTCTGTCGTTGTTATTAATTATTTCGCACTTCTACAATTTCAATTCTTGTGCGTGGCTGTTCGAACGCACACTGCACGACCTAACCTTGCGGTGCCAACTTCACTTTGTTTCGGATTATCACGGAATCGAGAGCCCAGCTCCGATGTTTAAAATCAGGTTAGGGGTATCATTCGTTGGTTAAAAATCGGTCCATGAACTTACATTTTTCCACTAAATTATTATTTTAAGAAATAATGTTTTGTCAAGTTGCTAAAATCAAAATTAATTTCATTTTTGAATTAGACTCTGTTTTTATCAAGCAGAATTTTTAGATTTTTTTCGATTTTTAGTTTTTTTGACCGTTACGAAATTTATTATTTTTTATTACGTAAATTCAACAACAATATATTTAACTTCGTGAAATAAATCTTTAAGCAAATATAATTTCTATTGAGTAAAAATATTTTTTTTCTAGCACAATACATAAAGCTTATGTGTAATTTTTAAAATCTTTAATTTTCATATTTTTATAGATTTATTACTACAGTAAAATCAAACAAATCTATTCATTTATTTTTAACTTTATTTAAATCATCATCCAACAGTAAAATTTGAATTAAGTAATATAATTAAAAGCTTATTAAGTAACCGCTAGTTTAACTATTTTAAACTAGTCTTTCAAATTTTTTTTTCAAGGGAAAATGTCAACTTTTAGCTGAGCAAGAAATCTCTCGTTTTGAAAAAATTTTTAAGTAACTGTAGTATTAGTAATTTTAAATAATTGTGGCAACCCTTGAGAAAGATCCATCTGAAGTGGTCATAAAAATAATCCTTGATACAATTCCAAAAATCTCCACAATCCTCCAAAAATGATGCTTCGGATTGTCTAAAAATTCTTTTTGATACTTATAAAATCCATTATAACAATAAGATTCAATGTAATAAGAAAAACTTTTTGCAGTAAAGTACCTTATTAAAGCGTATTAATTGCTGTGATCGAGTATACTGAAGCTAGAAATCATTTTTATCGAGTATTTAGTGTTTTTTTTTACTTATTTATTGAATTTTTTACAACTCATTACTATTTGATGCAACCAGGCCAATAAAAAAGTAAAAGTCTTGCTAGATTTTTTAGGTGAAAATTAAGCTTTAAAACTATTTTTATATGTAAGTCAAAAATTGTCAACATCTTTCGCAAGATATCGACAATTAGAAACTAAAAATTTAAGTAAAGTCTGAATTTAAGTTGAGTATTTTTATTTAGTTAAAAACTAAAAATCTAAATTAAGTCTGAATTTAAGTTGAGTTTTTTTTTATATAATTAGTAAAAAATAATACACTGATTTATTTTTTCGTATAATGAACACAGATAAAATTTTGCTTGCTAAAAAAGAGTATTATTCAAAAATGAATTTAATTTTGATTTTAGCAACTTAAAAAAACATCATACATAAATTTGAAATGAGTAACAATTTTTAATCTCTTCCAGGAGTATATATTATTTATTTTTCACTAAACAATTAAATTTTTAATAATCATTTGATTTTTTACTAAACTATATACATCCTTTAAAAATTAATTTAGAAATGCAAGTTCATGAATCGATTTTTAACCAACGAATGATACCCCTAACCTGATTTTAATCTTTGGAGCAACAAAAGCACGAAAGCACACGCACACGCACAGGCGCCTGTGCTTCGAGCTTTTTTTGATGTGCAGGCCTATTAACGACAGCGACGACTTTTGCAGTTTTTATCTTTTCTTTTTTCTTATCTTCTCATTCCACAATTTCATGTCATATTTTTTTGGACTGATTGCGAATTAGGAGGGGGGCTGGATTCATGGAGAAATTCAATAAAACCCTCTGAACATTGTTTTTTAAGCTTTCAGTTCGTGGAATTTGTTTTTATCGGCTTTACGATAGTACTTATATTCTTGAACAAAGCATTTTCCACTGATTTAGATATTTCATGTTCTCAGCTGGTAGATCTACCAAATACTTCAGGTGTTCTCAACGGGTACATCTCCGTAGTTATTACTTTAAAATTGAATACAATCATAACAAATTAAAAATTTACTTTTCCAATAGTTTTTACATTTAGACACCACCACCTAAATCAATTAAAATTTTAATTACATAATAGTTTTTGAATCGAGTCTCAAATTATTTTTATTTTCTTTTTTTAGATTATTGATAATTTTGCAAAATTATTTGCCAAAAATTTTCGAATTTCAAAATTAGTTAATTACAATTTTGTAAAATGAGCGGTATAGTACGCAACGAAGAATTTTGGACTAAAATAGAAGAAGAAATCGGTGATGTTCCGCCCTACATTCAACAATCTTTTCAAAACGAGGATATTGCCCAGCCTTTTGTACTGAAAACTCTATTTGATGATCAATCAATTATTGAAGTCATGAGTACTTTGGAAAGTACAATTAGAGTACATTCTCAAGGTAAGTTGATTAGATGTTACAGTAATTTTACAATAGAACTTGCCAATCCCTTTTAAATTAAATTTAAATTCTTTTTTTCAGGTTTCACTTTTTCTGTTCAAGATATGAATGTAGTAGAGAAGATTAAGACAGTCATCGAAACAAAACCAAAAGACTTTTGGACAACAGCAGAAGCATTACAGGCTAACTTCAAAAAACAAAAATTGCTAAATAAAAATTATAAGCTGTTGGATATGTTTACTTTATCTAGGTACTTGTTTTTTATATTTTTATATCAACCCCCGATAAACCTTTTCAGACAATCGACTGATGAAATTGCGGATCTCTTGCTTTTTTTTTTTTTTTTAATTACCGGAGTGTTAATCGTAACAGTGAAATCGTAACTCAGAACTGACAACAGATATTTTAGTCTTAAATTTTTATTATTTATACTTCTGTTATTTACGATAATAGTCCTCATAATAGTAATATAATCTAATTATTTCACTGTAATTAATAGTCTTAAAATGCCGCTGCTTGGGTGATTTATTTTCATTGAATATATTTAAATATTAATATAATACTTACTTTAAATAATTTATTACTACATATCTTTACTATTGACTAAAAAAAAAAAAAAAAAAAAACGATTTCCTTGCGTTATTATAAATTAAATGTTATAAAATGTTTAAAGTTTTTTCGGACCTAAACTGACAGCCCAGATCTGAAAGGATTTATACTCACTTCTTATATGTATGAATGAACTAATAATTACTTTCTTTTCAGTCATGTCAACAAAGGCAGAAGCAGCCAAGGGTTTCGATATGATGCAATTGATGGATTGAAATATGCTTGTTCGTACATTCGTATTTTAAGAGGGCGAATTTTGTACAGTTTTTTGAATAGAAACTTACCGATACCCAATGAAGTAACCATAAAAAAAATGATTGGTAATACCGTTGAAAAAGTTGTTGAAGGAGCACTGCGCGTCGAAGCTTTAAAGAATCATCTCGCTAATTACAATACTACTTTCGAAGTTTGGCTTTCTGAAGATGGGTCCGGAGTTATCAACAAAGTTGAGTATGACTCAACCAATAATACATTGGTTGGATTAATACTTCCGACTGACGTAAACTCAATGCCTGTGACGATGGCTTTCGAAGCTACATCAGCAAAAAAAATAGAAGATCATTTTAAAGAAAATAAAGTTTCTACTTTAATGTACATATACATAGCTCAGGCTAACAATCCTGATGTTCCTCCTTTCTGTCTGCTATTTTATGGTAGTGATAACCGAATGTTATTTAGTGATGTGGAGAAAAGGCAAACTTATATCTCTAATCAGTTAGAGAAAGCCGGTATTAAGGTGCTTGGTTTTTCTGGAGATGGTGACCCAAGAGTATTAAAGGCTATGAGATTAAGCGCTGGTCTGGGAACTAGGAGTTTCGAAACTGACGAAGATTCAAGATTATATGGAGAAATACCAGACTTTCACGCTAAATTTTTGACTAAGTCAATACCCATCCAAGACACAGTGCATATGGCAAACAGGGCGAGGGTTCGCTTATTTAAATCTATATTTTTAACAATGGGTAACTACGTTGCGTCATCGAATGACTTACTAATTCTCGTTAAATTTTGTACCAAAGAAAAACACTTATTATGTACTAACGATCTAACAATGAAGGATAAGATGAATTTCGCAACCACAATGAAAATTTGCCACCCAAGAATTTGGACCTTACTAAAAAAACACGTGCCCGGGAGTGACGGTACGCAAATTTACTTGAAAATCACGTTTTTCTTTTCACAAGCTTTTCTATCTACAAATATATCACCTCTGCAGCGTCTTCATTCCATGTATTATTGCATTTATTTTTTGCGAATGTGGAGGGGATGGCTTGAATCGAGCGAACATTATTCTGAGGTCAAAAACTTTATTACAGTAAACTTGTACACCTGTTTGGAAATTAACGCTCACGGCCTAATAAATTTAATTCTTAAAAACATGAAACAAAAAGATTTTAAAAAATTTTACCCCTGGATATATAGTAGCCAAGCCTGCGAAGGGTTCTTCAGATTGCTTAGATCTATTGCTTCTACCTTTTCCATGGTTGCTAATTGTTCAGTTTTGGAGTTCACGCACAAGATAAAACAAATAGAAATGCTGTCTGCTGTTGCTAGTCATAAATTTAAACAGTTTGAATTAGAGTTCCCAAAAACACGATATCTTAATGGATCATTCGAAAAACAGACCGGGACATTCGACGTTTTTAAAGAAATTAATAATGAAGTCACTGTTGAGACAATAATTAATGTCCTCCTAGATGCAAAAAAAATGGCTTACGATGACTGTGTTCACTTGGGAATGACGATTGACATATCAACTGCCTCAGAAATTAAACTGAAATTTAAAGAAACGATAGTCAATAATCAATCATTTCCAGATGTTGAAGACAATGAAGATGATGAAGATCACATTGAAGATGATGAAAACAATGAAGATCCAATGATTGTGGAAGCACTGGGTCCTGAAGCAATCCATCCTCATGCAGAAAATGACGTAACGAATGATGAAGCGGACGCAGAAACACGTGATCATATCCAAGTTCCTAGTCCACAAGAACTGGACATATTCTCAGGATTCGATGAAGAATCAGACTTTCCAGAATGTTTACAGTCTGGTCCAACGATTCTTTCATCAACAGGACCTTTTGTGGCTATCAAATCAAAAAACAATAAAATCAAAGAAGTACGAAAGTCTGCGTTATGTTGGTTTTTCAATAACCATCAAAAACTTAGTAGCGATAGGTTGCGAAGAGTTCAACAAAGCGAAAGCTCACAAAAATCGATTCATGTAAATCCTCAATCACGTTTGATTATGCCAAGTAAGGAACCTGTAATTCGTATTTCTGAATATTGTGTTTTTGAGATTCCTGAAAAAAATTGTTACCTTATAGGGTTACTGAAAGGTTTTGCAAATGTCTCTGAAAAAAGTGAAAAAAAAAAGATTATTTATAAACAAGAAGTTGATGTTACTGATGACAGTAAGGACAACATTGGAGTTTCTGCAACGTGGTTCGGCGTTAACCGTATAAATAGAACTTTGCAAATATTTCCCATGGACCATTGTACTTATATACCTTTGAAATATTACTATCTGACAATCCCACCTCCTATTGTAATCAATGGTAAAAGAAACGTCATTGAAGAATCAACGTTTTCGAAAATATACGGCAACGATTCAATAGTCTGCGTGAAATCAATGTAAATTTTCAAAATATTGTTGATCATTTTTTGTAATAAAATAATTTTTTTCAAATTATTACATTGTTAAAAAACTCGCTAAAATTCGAGCCAAAATTCTATAAATGCGTGCTCATCCTCGATCTAGAAATTTTTCACAATTAACTGAGTTATGTGCTGTTACGATCCGAGAAAAAAACACTGCAATCGCAGTTTTGTATTGTATACTTTTTTATTTAAAGTTTAAATAATTTGTAATGAGTGGAAAATTAAGTTTGTTTAAATAACCAAGAGTTATGTTTTGTTTTCGGAACAAAACTCTCAGCTTCGATCCTAAACTGAGGTCCGAACTTCGGTTCAAAGTATCTTGAAAAAATAACTGTAAAATACTTGTAAAATTTTACTTTAGATATAGTCGTACGCTATCCAATGAAAAGATGTTTAAAAATTTGTATTAAATAAATCTTTGTTTCTCGCGTAGCTTATCCAAAAATGGTACGATTTTGTATATATTATTTTTTTTACTTTCAAGGTCTTTGTAAACATCTCTACTTAAAATAATTAATAAATAAATAAAAGTAAAGAGTAGTTACAATAGCGTACCACAAATCATTTTGTGGACCAAACTTCCAAGTATATTCAAAAGTTACTCGGGCTGCTTAAGTAACGTCCCTCAAAAAAAGCACTCATAAAACACTGTAAGTAATCTACAAAATCAAAGCTCAGTTTTTTAACGAGTCATCGGAAACAGATGGTAAAACTGCTGTTTTAATCAATATTTAAGAAATAGTCGAAAATTTATTGAAAAAATATATTTATTTTATTAACACTAATTAAATTTATCTAAATCTATTAATTTTTGTTTCGCTATAACGCCAAAAGTGCATTTGTAATTTTTTTTTTTTTTTTCAATTTCACTATGCGTTTGTACTTAAGATGTGCTAATTATTGAACCTAGTCCAAGGCCTAGTCTCAATAGGCCAAGATTTTTGTATTTAATTATATCGAAGTTTTTTTTTCATTTTTCATAGTTTTCGCATTTTTTAACTATTTCAATTGCTTTTTGACTTACAATGGAGACTCACAATAACGGTTTGGTTTACAAATCAAAGTTCGATCATAAGTTTCTGAATTATATTTATTTACGTGTATTTTATAATGAGTACTTTTAATCTGACATTTATAAAATTTTAACTTATCACTGGAAAGAGCTCAAAATATCTGTATAGTATGAGTCATAATCTTGGTGAAAATTTTGTTTGAAAGTAGTTAACGCAAAATATTTTATAGACATTACAGTATTTCTAGGAAGACGTTTAGCGTTGTTCGAAAAAATGCAAAAATATTTTCACTTTTTACGAAGCTAAAAAACATACGTTAATTTTAAAGATCAACTCTGTAGACACCTTAATTAGGATTCATTTATGTGTTTAGTATATTCACAACGAAAACTGAATACTAAAAAAAAAAATTTATTGAGTTTGAAAAGTTTCAAAATCTTACTTTCACTATTTAAGAAAATTCCGAGTAAAATTTTAATCAATGAATGTCCTATAAATATAATAAAGTTGAAGAAAATCAACTTACATTGTGACGATATTAATATCTAAAGAAAAAAACGCGAGATAAAACCGAGGATAAAACGCTTTATTATCATAAATAATGTTTTCGTACTTTTTATATCGCGAAAAAAAAATTAAAATATCTTAAGTATTCAGTCATCATAAGTTACAAAGTCAAAACGAAGTAGCGATTGAAATTTTTGAAAAAGTAAAGCGACAAGTAAAGACACTCAAAATTTTGCTCAAAATGAAAAAAACTGGTACCACACAGTGCGTTGCAAGCGCGCATAGAAAAAAAAAACAATGATTTTAACCTCACAAGGGACTTATTGAATCTATCTATAAATGAGAGATATCGCCATTTTGGTGAGATTTTCAATGCAAGATTTTATTCGTGAGCTGATTGGTGTAGAAGTTTTTAAAATATTCGAAAAATCCCTTTTGAGGTTTCAATCATTGTTTTTTTTTTCCTATGCGCGCTTGCAGCGCGCTGAGTGGTACTAGTATTGTAAAAATTCATCCAGCGATCAGTTTACTAATACAATCTTACATTGAAAATGTCATCAAAATGGCGCTACCTCTCTTTTACATAAAGATCTAGGGAGAAATGTTTAAAAATAAATAGAAAAATCTTAGCCTATTGGGACTGGGTTTAATCTGTAGCTCTTCTTCAGTACAAAAACATACTGAAATTTTCAAAAAATCAAAGATGCACTTTTCGCATGAACGCAATTTGAAAAAATTCGTACTTTTCTGCTTTTAGAATTTAGTATGAAAGGAAAAGCTTTGATCTAAAGTGTAATGAAAGGTTAAAAAATCAGAGCACAAAGGAAGAATTAAAGAAAAAAGCCTGGAAAAAAGCGTCCGAAAAGTTTGAATCTACACCAAGTTACGGCCCCATATAGATTAAAGAATATTTTTATAAAAGAAAAACTTATAGAAGAGTTTAAAGAAGTGAAAAAAAAAAAATCCTGAAATACGTGACATCAAAAAAAATTTCCAGGCAATTCCAAGACAAATTTCCTACAGCATTGTACGATTAGAAATGGATTCGGACATCTAAATAATACTGTATGCGTCTTAATTTGATTCTTATTCTTATATAAAATTATATTTTTACTTTGAATTTAATATTACTCACTATTAAAATTTTAAAAAATTTTCAATATTGTATATACTAAGTAAAAAATAATTTATTTGATTTTTATAATTAAGGGCAAGGTAATTAATAAAATAATAGAAAGAAACATGTATAAATTACTAAATTTTTTTATAATAACGTTGAAAAAATTTACACACTAGCGTTTTATAAAGTATGGTAAATTTTTTGTTTCTCTTGGTGTACATTATCATCTAATGTATTATTTTCGGTATCGGATGACGAATTAATCGACGAATTCAGAATCTTTGGCGTACATAATGATCCACCGAGCTCCAGACGTTCACTTTCGACATCGTTTTTTCTCATAGAATCACTACTAAAAATAGCGGACGTTTCAGACATCAACGATGTTGAAGTTTCTGACCTATGCAGCGGGGAGGATTTAGCGAGGGGCGGTGTAAGACAATCCGCGTCTGTAGCAGTCGATAAAACGGGTGTCAAACCCTCTGTCAAACCAATACTAGCATGGTTATTTGTCTGTTCTGAGTAGACTTCAGCCGTGTGTATCACGTGAATTGCATCTTGCTGTTGTTCATGAAAGTTGTCTCCCTCGAAATTGGCGCCTTCATCAAGGATTTCACCCGAAAGCTCTTGATTTTCACTTGTATTGATAGGAATGATTCGAAGTGGAGAAATATCACGTTCTTGGCGTGGCTCTTGGCCATTGTTACCTGCAACAAAATTCTGTTTACAACCTCGAGGCAAAACTGAAAAAAATTGTAAATTACTTTTTTACTAGTACGATACGGCTCTAATTTCATTGAATATTTGCGTGACCAATTTTAACCAATTACTATTTTAACTTCTGAATTGGTCTCAATGATTGGTTAACCCTTAGAAAAAAAAAAAAAAAAAAAAAAAAAAAAAAAAAAAAAAAAATCAGTTTCAATGAACCATTTGTTAGAAGGAAAGTACGATCCCCAGATTTTATATTTAAGGAGGCTTGGCAGCGTAGAGGTCGTACCTAGCGGGGGCCCTTGCGGGTGCATGAAATTGAAAATAAGAAAAAAAGTATTTTTTTAATTTATTTTTATTAGTAAGTGATTATTTATTATTTTTAAACATATTAAAACTAAATTTAAGATAAAAATTTTTTAAAAACGTTGAAAAATTGCACGTTTTGAAGGTTATGTACCGCAATTTTCTATTTTTCTTGTAAATTAGTCCGATAATCTCAAATTTTTACAATTTTAAAATAATCTTCAAATTTTTATCTTTAATATGACACCTGACTCGTAGTAAACTTGTGGATTTTGTTGATTTGCCAAATTTTTAAATGTTTTTTTCCATAAGAGCCCATGTTAAAAAAAAAATTCTAAACTGATTTTTTGCTCGAAAACGAGTCCGACAACCATTGTTGTGTTAAATAGGAAAGTTGTTTGTCTTACTACAAGGAATCTACAGGAATTTTTTGGGTTCTTACTTTTGGATTTTGAAAAAACTGCCAAGCCTCCTTAATAAAAACTTGGTTGATATCTTCAATTCTAATTTTTTTTTTTTTTTTTTCACTAAAAGAGAAGTATTTGGTAATTTGATAAAATTCAGCTCTACTATTTAAAATTTTATAAAAGCGCGATTAAAAATTTTTGGGCACGTGCTTTTATGGAAGTTCAATTATTTTTCTTTCGCTTAACATCTCTCGATAATTTTTAAAATGTCGCTTCTACACGTGAAAATAAAAGGTCAAATATTCTTCATTTTTGAAAAAATGTTAAAAAATACTTAAAAGTGAGTTAAAAAATTTATTACTACTGATTTAAGTAGTCAATACTATCGAAAATATCCTCACCAAGTTTCGTTAAAATCGGTTTGATAGTTTTGCTATAATCAATGCGTCAATAACGCTTGTTGTTGGAAAAGCCCTAATTTAAATAACTAAAATACAATTGTATTTAAAAAATATTTAGATTCGAAATATTATTTTTTACGCATAGATTATGAGTTAAACTTCCATAAAAAACCGTTGAAAATAAAATTTTTTTTTTCAATAAAATTTTTTCTACTGATTCAAACTTAATTCAATTAAAAACTTGGTTATACTTATGAAATAGGCGACTGATAATTGTATGTAATTTGTTATTATTGCAAGTGGCAGCAAAATTGAATGGTTTTTAATTTATAAAAAAATATGATCAGTGCAGTATCATAATAGTAAATCGACGGGTGATACGAAAAAGGGCACTTCAGAAAAATTAGCAAAGTAAAAATTAACAACGTGGGCCAGCCACGTAAAAAATAACACGAGTGATTTCATCATTATTTAATAAAACAAGTTATCAAAATAATGAAAAAATCGTTCGTGCCATTTTTTACGCGACTCGCCTACATTGTTAATTTTTACTTTGCTAATTTTGCTGAAGTGCCCTTTTTCGTATCACCTGTCGAAATGATTCCTAAAAACTGTTAATTTTCGTATGATTCATTGACATGTTTTAAAGTAAGTAGTACCACTCAGCGCCAATAGGAAAAAAACAATGATTATAACTTCAATAGGCGTTTTTCGAATACTATAAATACACTTCTCCACCAATCAACACACGAATTTTACATTGATAATCTCGCCAAAATGGCGTGACCTCTCTTTGACATAGGGATTTATAGATAAAAAAAAAAAAAAAAGAAAAAAAAAAGGAAAGTAGAAATAAAAAAATCCAAAAATATTACTCTCGACTTCGGGATGTTCTTCTCGAGGTTCTACTGCAGGATTAGTTGATTTTTCCAAACAGTGATCAATATGTCGAAAAACGTTGGACATGTTCCAATTACTTGTAGTTCCGTTTGTAAAAAATTTGTGGGTAAAAATTTTTTGATCACACAGTGGACAAGTACATTTCGCGCAAGCTTTTTCAGCAAAAATTTCAACAGAAATAGCACTTCTGATTTCTCGATATTTCTGTAATAGAGTTTCTGACTTGATTTTTCTGTTTAAAATTTTTGTTCTCAACGACTGCAATTCTAATTCTGGTTGAGATAAATGTACTGTGTCTTTGTTGCACTTTTTACTAATTTTTAATATTTTACTTGCGTTTTCCGTACTCATTTCCAGTAAAGAATTGGCAAAGGGCAACAAAGATTTAATAAAAATTTTCTCACCCATCGAGAATTTGAAATTGTGGGGGTATTGAGCAAAATTTTTTCCGTAATACTCAACAAGATTGTCTTCGCTAAGTTCTACTGTTCCTACAGATGCTTCGACAAATCGCATGTAGTCGTCGCTTTTTGTAACAGCTTCTATCTCATTAAACGGAAAGTTTGCTGCGTTGAGTGTCCCAAACACATGAAAATTGTCTAAATTATTAAAATGAAAAATGTGTTTTATGTGAGATTGGATGGGTTCACTGAGAATTTCCTTTTTTAGTTTTTCTTCTAATACTACCCAAAACTTCTCAGTCACTGTAAAAGAACGTTTTTTCATTGTTGACTCTGTAAATGAATGAAGTAAAACCTTTGTAATAAAATACGTGGACAGAAGCTTGTATTACTCACAAAAATGTCATCTATAATCAAGAGTAAGAATCCAATCTTTACCTTGAATAAAAATTATTTTATTTTGAATATAGTGAAGTTTATGTTCATGAAAGATTAGAAACAATTAATTGAAGAATAAACCAATATATGTTTAAAATGAAATGTTCTAGTTTTTATGTAATTTTCTAGGAAATAACCCTATATAAAAAATGCCTTATATGTAAATAAAAAACAGCTTATTTTCTATTTATGTTTACGAGCTTTACAATATTTCATTCCAATAAATTTTCAATTTTATTTATTGATTTTTTTTAAGTATATGCGTCTAGAAATAGAAATCAATCTTACAGGTAAAGTTTTTTAAAACACGAGAGCAAAACGTATCGGTTCGGATTAAGGACAATTTTTAAAAATGTTTACTATTTTTACGTCGATTTTTACTTCATACACTCGTATTTCTAAATGTTAAAATAATTAATTAAGGCGAAAAAATTAAATTAGTTACGAACAGACCAAATTGTAATTATAATTTATTATGGACACTTTAACTTTACCCATTATGTCCCAAGAGTTATGAAATTTTTTTAGTATTTCGAGCTAGAAATTGATTAATTAATGGAAACTGTAATAAACAAAAAATTCATCTTCATTATAGAATCTATTTTTGTGTGTGATAGATTTAATATTGATTCCTCGTACGAAAAAAAGGTATTTGCAAAATTGTTACGATAAACAATTGATACTCGAGAATATGTACATTATTTCGTAAAAAGTATAAACATAAATATTATTATCTCAATGAAAGAACTAAAACATTTTATTTCATAATAAACGTTAATTTGTTGCTTTTTATTTTACTAAATCTACTCAAGTGGTTTTTTTCTACGAGGTATTGATATCAAGCTTAATGGTTTATATTTTAAATAATATTGTTCGAAGAGTTGTTCGATATAAGTGCAACGACATTTGTCCGAGTCACCAGTATCTAATTTGTTTTTCGCACTCGGACTATACCCCAAACTTTTATTAATTTCTCGAAAAATTGAACAGCTCCGTGCAATAATAAGCTCTGAATTTTTTCATTGCGTTCACAAAATTGTGTTTGAAAAGTGTGAAAAGAATATTACTAATACGAAAAAAAAAAATACAGAACTTTCCCGAAAGCAGCTGACGCTGCCTGAATCCTGAGCCAATTTCAAGCGCTCGAGCGCCTAACTGATTTTTTCACCGAGCTGTTCAATTGTTTATGTAACGAAGCTTGTTTTAGATACAAATTAGAAAATATACACTGCACACTTACCTTTTTAGTAATAATGACGCTGACAACATGAAATCGCGACGAGACTGAGTTGTCAAAGACTTGTATACTGTAGTAACGCACCAAAAAAAAAAAAATAAATAAATAAAGAAAAAAATGAATTGATGTTTGAATTAACTGATGGAAAAGAAATTCAAAAATAAAAATGAATATTCTTTGAAAACACGAGGCAACAAACAGCATGGACCACGCGATCTCGCAGGCGACAATTGAAGATCAAAGTAGCGGAGGTTAGGTTCTGTGTACTCGCAGCTCCGTCTAAGACAAGTGACGTTTCAGGAGTAACAAAAATTGCGCCCTCTGCTCGCCCTCTCGCGCAGATCTTAAAATACACTTTTTGAATAATTTAAAAAATTCTCCATCAATAGTCTCACCAATACAAAGTTTACGTATTAGATCTCTTTTACAAAGAGAGCACAGTCAATACCTGGAAAACAAGAATCCAATCCCACTTATTTATGAATTTTTACCGAGATTTTTTCATATTAATCGAAAAGAATATATTTTATAACAAACAGTAAATTTTACAGTTACTTCATATTTCAATTTAAATATCGATCAAATTTTAAATTTGAAAAATTTGGTTAGTAAGAATAGAGTTTACGCTAGTTCATGGCGCTGATGTTAAAGCTGGTACTTGATATCATATAATCGTAATGAATCCCCGTTACAGCAAACTGTAACGAAAAATATATGGTTTTCGACGTTGAACCTTATGTACAAATTTTGAAGTTCATTTTCCAAATCGATCCCTTGGTCGAACGGGCAAGAGTGTGCTTTGCGGCAGGACCCACTCTGAACCCCGGTGTCCGAGGGTTCGATTCCCGCTCTGGGATGAGTCGGGTTTTTTTTTTTTTTTTCTTTTTTTTATATTATAATCTATTAATTATATTGTGGTTTTGTTTACTCATACCAAACTTTATTATTCATTATGAATTGAAATTTTGAAAAAGTGCATTCCTTTTATTTCGCGATTAAATATTAATTTTTTATCCGACTCGATATTACATACTTTGGTTTTAAGTTTGTTAGTTTATTATTAAAATTAATTATTCATTCATTGCAGTGCGTACAGTTTGGTGTGCCACCTTCTTATATTAAGGATCAATTCAATTTTTCTCGCAATTTTTAGTCAGGCATCCTCCAGGTGTCTCTTACCGAGAATTTTACACATCAGAAGCCGCCGCTCGCCGCGCTCGACTTCTAAGTACCGCGCGGCTGCGGCTGCCTCTCTTTGGTCGGCATAGCAACTCTTTGCAACTCTTTGCAACTCTTTGGAACTCATGCGGGAGTTATGGAGTTATAACTCTTTGCAACTCTTTGCAACTCTTGCCTGAGTTAGGAGTTGTATACCCCTCGGCAAGAGGCACGGCGTTGTTAAAATACCCCCACTAGGTCCGTTGATATCATGAATCTCGTTGAAAAAGAGTGCGGAGAATGAAGGTAACCACAGTCCCACGCCTCCCTTCTATCTCCGGGATAAATCCATTCTCAACTCCCTTCTTCTTCTTCTCCTCCCGCAGTTCTCCTTCTCAGATGCAAAGCGGCATAATCGAGGCTACACGCGGCTACATCGATAAGAATCATCTCTCTATATTCGTGAATCGGGTATCAAGTTGCCGACGCCGCCTGGCCTCCCTCTCTGCAGCTGGAACAAGATTGCATCGATGCGTTTTGCACCCGTATATAATGCAGCGAGCGGGGCAGGGGAGGATGATGAAACCCTATAGCTCCTCCTCGATGCAGGAAAATCTTGCTCCTGGGGCACAGTTAGAGGTTCAAGTTCGGAACTTGCCCGCATCCTTACGTATCCGGTTTATAATGGGCCACGCGTATTTTCGAGCTGTGTGCAGGATGTTTAACAATGCTCGAGATATCTGTTTAGAAACTTTTGGAAGGAGTCTTTTAATTATTGTTTAGCTGGATTGTCCAACGAATTTTTTTTTCAATAAAAAAAGTATTACTGCTGAATTTATTTAGTTTGTTAAATAAATCTATCGATTAACAAAAACCAATATTTATTATTATCATATCATAAATTTATTATGCTACAGTTTCGAAGTAACTGGGACGTCCTCAACAGGCCAAAAATTAATGATAGAAACATTATTATTTCGATAAATTTCAACCACGTACCAAATCTCATCCTATTGTAACAACAGCTTCTAGAAAAATACTTTTGAATTCCAAGTTCATAGTTTGTTTAGTGGAAGTAACGATTATTTTTAGAATATATGATTGCTTTTGACAGGTAGATATTTGTTAAAATAATTCCTTTGAACTTTTACAAAAATAGTAAATTAAAATTTCTTAAAAAATACATTTTTCTGACAGGCAGATTGACTTGAGAAATTTTTTTTACGAACTGTATTTATCAATTTAGAAACTTTTGAACAGTTCATTTGAAGCTCTGTTACATTAATAAAAAAATCCTTTCGCCTCTACCTTCTTAATTCAGGCAAGTGCGAGGACAAGTGCATTAATTGAATTATTTTCCTCTAGATGTTTTTTACTATTTACCTTAATATTGTAACAGTTGGGGTTTCGGTAAAGTAAAGTTTTGTCGTAGATTATTGAAGTTACGAAGCGTGAATTTTATAAAAATATCCAGTGTAAGCCGGACGTCAAAACTCCAAAGAATGTCACCCAGCCTCCTATACAGAACCCCTTCTCTCTGTATATTTTATGTCTGCCTTCGCAAGCATATACAAACATATACTTTCGCTTTTGACTCGATTGTGTACACGGTTTATAAACATTTTTGCCTTTTTCATGAAAATTTAAAAAACTTAAAGCTTTTCAGATATACCTCACATTCAATGTAGGGCGAAAATTTTTTAATTTATAAACGATCAACTTTTTTTTATGGTCAGCTTCGCTCCGAATAAAAAAAAGCTCTTAGTTTATTATTACTGCTTCCAAGTTTCTAGTTTTTAAGGTCGTTTAAAAATTAATATCACAAAAAGCTTTTTAAAACTTAAACATCTCCACCATTAAATTTTTCATCAAGGCTTATATTACAAAAATGCTTCGATCGATTTTTCGCTTATACACGAGAACCTTTTGTCGGCTGTTAAAGTTGCCATAATATCTCTTGATAACCCCGCTATTGATATACTTACAGAGTTTTCGCGAATTTAAACCTTGCTTGATGAAAATTACGAGACTTTTTCTTTTTAATTTTTTTTTTTTTTTTTTCAGGAAAACAATTCAATCGACGAAGTTGGAAACGATGGAGCCGAGTTTGAAGCATACTTCTTTGAGCGTCACGTTCGGAAGTTTTTGAAAATTCTAGATGTATGGTACTTGTTGAGTAAAACTTTTGCCGAAGTAATTCTGTTTAAAAAAAAAAGAGTCATAGGTACCATGTTTCACAATGAAACTGTTTACATGAAACTTGAACAATGGAGCCTGCAGTGTAAGAATTTCCGAAAGAAAATTTTATTTAGTGTTCTAAAGGATCGATTTTACAACGTAAGACTTGTTTGGTCTTTACGTTTTTCTTTAAGAAATTCTAAAATTGAACGATACACTTTATTCAGCACTAAAATATTTGTTTTTGAAATTGAAGTTTTCAACAATCAAGGAGTTTTTGCTTTTTTGCTATAGAGCTAGTAAAAATATTTAACAAAAACAGTGCAGCAGCAACTCAAAGTTCACTGGGTTGACTCTTTCTATTAGGTAAAATCTTCAATTTCAAAACCATTTTTTACAAATAACGGAATTTTCTCTCGCCCCAGTTCGAATTTAAAAGTTTAAAAATATGAAAAATCTTTCTGCGAACTATTATCCCGGCTGCCACTCGTCGGGTAGCTCCCTCTCATCTCGATAAATCCACATAGACTTGGGCAACGTGCTCGGGGAACTCGCTCGCCGATGATATCGGACAATCGAATTCCGGCCGAAATTCGACGGGGGAATTTCGCGGTCTTCCTCCCCTGCTTCTTCGGCTTCTTCTGCTTCTTCTTCTGGCCCCAAGAGATGATTCCGAGAATTCCGTCATCATCGGGTCGCTAATGGCGGAAACCGAGAAAGTCCCCCTGGGATGCCTGCCGACTACCTCTTCTTTTTTCTTCTCCCCCTCGAGTAGCTTCGAGCAGGGGGCTGGCTCCAGGTATGCAGCGGAAGAAGGAGAGAAAGTCGATTTAATTGACTGACGAAATAGACGAAAAAGTGGATTTTACTGGTGTGCTCGAAGAGTAAATTTTTGGAAAATTTCCGTGTGTATTTTACGAATTTACTGGGATAATTCAGAGCGAATTCATTAATAATTCAGCGCGAGCTCTCCTACTCGATTAATGTAAATTAAAATTTGAAGCGCTTACACGAGATATTCATGCTTCACTTAGCGAGTGCTCTTGTTATGTTATACATTATTCCAGGATCAGCACAAGGTTTGAATTGGCTTGTAATTCGGTTTTATCCAATTTGCTTTATTCAAATGTAGTCCAAGATAAAAATTTGAACCGAGCTGATAGTTGGCTATTCATCGTAATTAAAAAAGCATCAACTAATATTTTTTAATGAAAATAAATTCAAGGAAAGTTTACGCTGAGAGTATTTTGAAATTTCTCGCTTTTTATGTAGTTCAATTATAAAGATTTATAGCAGATCTGGTTTAATGAGAGACTTCAGTCCAGATTACTCACGTTTGATTTTGAAAGTACCAGGTAATCAGTGTTCATGTCAAATGTTTGAGCCAACTTGCACAAACATGGAAGTAGAAAAAAGTAACTTCAAAGATAAATCAAATGAGCTGTGAAATATCCTCAATTAGTTCACAATCCTCAAAGGAAAATTCACCCAAGTTGAGGATTAAAATTAGACTTTATGGAATGCATCTATACACTTCAACTACTCAACATATTTCGATATAAGCAAAGGCACACATCGAGGCACACATTATAAAGCACGAAAAGCCAAAACCATAGCAGGTGGTTTTATTCCATCTCCCCGGAGGGTATCTTACTTAGCAAGGCGGAATTTCAATTTTAATTGTGAATCCCGGGCCTAATATCGCCGAGTCACAAAGTGCGCCTCGCTGCGGGTTCATTACCCCAGATATGACGTTTCCCTTTCCCGTTCCTCCCCTTTGAAAAAGCGTCATCCCTGAGAAATTCTCTCTGAATCCTGGTGCACACAGAGAAAAAAAAAAAAGGTTGAAAAACCAACATTCGCGGAGCGAGGAAAAAAGTGGGAGGATCGCGTGCGACCACATCAAAAGCGCACCTGGCGACGTAAAACTTTTTTTTTTAACGGAAGTTGCGTTTAATCGTTTCGGGGAATGCGCGCCGCGCGCATACACACACGCGAACGGCTTTTTACCCTGCGGATGCGTTTCCTGGGCATCCAGCCGTCATCATCTACCTCCTCGGGCTGTCGTGTTTACCTTCTCCAGAGTCGCGTGCGACAGTTTTTCGAGGGCCGTTGCAATTGATGAACTTGTAAGCTGGGGATTGATGATGAAAGGTAGAAATTTTCACGAGTCGAGAGAAAAAAAACTCGGTTCTGGGAATCTTAACTGCGTGACTTTTTTCGTTATAGATTATGATAAGTTTACGATAAGAAGTGTTTTTGAATTGTTTAGTGTTCTCGGAACAAACGATTAAAACTAATGTTTCATTTCGGAGAAATTTTTATTTCATTTTTCTTTTGAGTTTTCTTGATTTTTTGAATAAATTCAAATAAGAGGGATGAAAATACAGGTCACATGTTGCATGCCCTTTCACAGCTAGAAAATGCATGCCGGAAAAATATTTGTACGTATGCGGAATCCTGATAACAGGGGAGGAGAAAAATGCCAGGCCGGGAATTTGGAAAAACACGTGGAAATGCCAGTCGTGAAAATTCAAGCATTTTTGTTTTTTTTCGATCTGCTCGGTCGGAGAGATTGAGCGGTTTGTGTATTCTCTGGTGCGGACTAACATTTTTCTTTTACTTTTTAACTTCTAATTTGAAACTTTTAATAACTTTCGCTCTGCTGACCATTCGTTATGTGCGAACACTCAATTTTAATCACAAAGTTAAAATTAAAGGATCGAAATTGAATTTTTAATCTCTTAATCGACTGGCGACCTCTCTCTTTCAAAAAGTTTACCCAATCATTTGAATCATCCAACCGTTGAATGATTATTTCACACTCGAATGCATCAATAAATGGATTTTTTCAATTGTATCCACCACTGAGGACATTTATTTACAACTGTCAACTTTCTGGTTTAAGAAAAATAAATAAAGATTCGATCTTGTTGCACATGTCCCATATACACAACAAACAAGTCGCGTGGGGATTCAGGAGCGGCCCATATAACCGTGCAGGAGCCGCGAGATTACAGGGTAGCAGCATCATACCCTGGTGGCTTGTAGCTGCTGCCGGTGCTTTTGATGTCCCCGAAGCAATAAGCTCCGCTGCGCCTCGGCTCAAGACGCCCAGGATCAATCAAAACTCGGTCAAGCCCTGTTGTAACCAACAGAAAGAGGCTTTGTACGTACGTCGTATTTTTATTAAAAAATATTTGTAGCAGAATTATTGTTCTTGGTTAACCAAGACTTTGTTTTTTATTCATTAACGAACAAATGGCCCCCTGAATTTGCTTTGAGGCTCAAGATCAAACATCAATCACGGACTTCAGGGGCATTATACGGGAATCCGGGAATCCTTTGAAGGGGCAGAGGTGGTTTATCCAAGCGCCTACCTTAATTCATTAACCTCCGTAAAGCTTTTCCACTCTGAAAGCTCTCGCAAAGTACTGCTCGAACTCTGATATTCCCCGGGCACAGGATGGACCGCCGGTATACGCGTGCGGTTAATTACCCAAAGTGCACCGCTCAAACTTTCGTTAAGCTCTTGAAATAGTGCGGTATGGAATTTTGGATGTCGCGCAGGCTTGGAACGGGAAAAAATGAGAGTTTTTGTGTGGTTGGTAATTGAATGTAGATGGCTTATCGGGGATGTAATAAAATACTACCGAGAATTTTGAGCGCATGCAGGAAGCTCTAATCGAGGCTCTAATGTCGCGTTTCCGAGAGGGTAGATTGATGGAGGTCGAGTAACGTGTGAATTTTTTTTTTTTTTTTTTGTGATTATTACGTGACTGCTGTGCGTGTGCAGATTTAATGTAATGATTTAGCAAGCAAGAATTTCTTCAGCAGTACAAAATAGAAAAAAAAATTTATTTCTTAGATTAAAATTCTGCTTAATAATCTCGAGTTTTTTTTTTTTGAATTGGAAAAAAGCGCGATGATAATAAAATTCTACAATGTTACAGAACGATCTGTAAAGTGTTAATTTAAGAAATCAGTAAGAGAGCCGAGTAAATTATTTCAAGCGGTCGTAAAGTAATAAACGCAGAGCATTAAAACTTGAATGAAATTAAAAACCTTGATGTGAATTAAGTATGTACAAGACGTTTAAGTGTCATAATTTTAATGCACTTACAAGCGTATAAACAGTGTAAAACTTGTTTGCGAACTGTAACTCATCGTACTACAATCATTACGCACATTATTGTAAAATTAGTAAAAGCACGTATGAATATAAACAGATGCCATAAACATTGCACAATCAGTTTGTAATTTTAGTACGAATGAGATGCTTGTATTTTTAAATCAACAAGTAATAAAAAAAATATGAATCAAGGATGGTATTTATTTAAAAAATTATCAATACATTATAAAAACGCAATAATGTACGCGTTTCCGAGTAAATTCGGTCGTTGGATTTTCCCGGTTTACACGCAGCGCACGGCCGTGCAGGTGGGGTACAACACCAGGATGATCCTAATGCGGCTCGGAAATCCTATCCTGCTGCTCTTTGAGAAGCAGCTGCAGCAATCCTCCACTGCAGCGAAATAAATCTCGGACGTTACCCTGAGTGAATCTGCGGTGGGGTGTAATGAGCCACATTGGAGTGGAGTAATGGAAAACAGCTCGTTTCCAAGTAGCATACCAGCTTCTTTTTTTTTCTTTTTTTTCTTTTCTTTACAGAGCAAACTGACAAAGTTCGTAACGACGTTTAATCCTATATTCAAAGTCGCGAAATACTGTGCGCGGCTGTGCAATTAGAAGGATATTTGCACGAGCTTGACCGCACTGGAGGCGAGGGCCAATCAAAGCGGTCTCTAAATAAGCACCCGGAGTGTTGAAATTTCTACCCCCTACCCCGACGAGTAAATTCCCGGCTCACTTTTGTTATCTAACCCTGACGAAGTTCTTCGAAAATTTGACTTTTGCTTCGATGGTTTTGTTTTGAATTAATCAGAGTTCGTATGTATTAAACACCTTTTCTTGTGAAAATACAAGAATATCAATGTGGTAGAGTTTGGGGTAAAAAAGTATACTACCCTTTTCCTTTGAATTAGAATTCAACAGTCCAGCAGAAAAAAAAAGAAAAAAAAGCTTCTTATACAAAATTCACTATCGACTAGTAGTCGAGTCAAAGTCGTAAAAGCTGAGTTTTACGAGAAACGGCTATACGCGAGAGAGAGAAAATGTAAAGAGTAGAGAAGAAAAAGCTCCTTAAATCCCTGCCGCCGTACCTTGTACACACAACAGCGTCGAGGAGGAGGTGGGGATTTAAGATCCACCGTCATTTTTCACCAGGATAATTTAATATTTCCCCTGGTGCCGGTGGCAGCGTTTTCTCGACCCCCTTTCTTGGAAAATTAAATTCTGTGATGCTTTTTATGAATTTTTTTCTATCTCGGGGTAAATTGTTTGGGGGCTTAAAGGTGACCTTTGTAAATTATTGTAAACAGGGTTGGCACTTCAATAAGTCTGTGAAAGAATTTTTTTTTCGTAGCGACACGGTTTTACCAAGGACTGTTAAGGTAGTTCCGAAGCGTATATATAGCTAACCTAAAATATAGTTATAGACGCTCGTTGCCCCCACTCTGACGCCACGCGCCACCGTCGCCACCGCTGCTTGAAATCATGCTAAAATCATGCATTTTTCATTCTTTTTGATTGTATATCTCATAAGTTAATATCGCTTGCTATGTTTATCTTTGTACGATACGTTTTCTAAGATCTTGCCCTGCAAGAAAACCTGTTTTTAAAAAATATTTTAAGAAAATTGAGTTTGCAATGAGAGAATAACCTTCAAAATAAATATGAATTCACGCGCTCAGCATAGGAATCCCATGTAAAAAATTGAAACTTCTGAGCCCAATATCTCAAAATTAAGTATGGCTTGGGGGTTTAAGAAAAATACCAGCGTTTACAAGACTCAAAAATCTACCTCTGTGCAAAATTATAGAGATTTTTTAAGAAACTCAATTTTTTTGGGAACTACCTTAAATGTCTTCTTGCCGAGAACAAGAAATGAAGAAGTGTCCTTTGATAAGAGAGTGACGAGAAATAAAAGAAATGCAAGGATAAATCGTAAGGTGACGTCAAAATTGTGCGTTGGGGTAAACGACGGAAATTGCTGAGACATTACGTAGTTTTCAATGACATCGTTTACTTGTTTCACGTGTGATTATTATGTACGGTGATCGTAAAAAATTTTTTTGCAACGTGTAGAGAATCGACAATTTCGGAGGGTTCTTATTAAGTGTAGGACTTACTTTATTTCTGTACCACTGTTCACTTTTATTAAAAGCCACAATTTTTCTGAAAAATGTTAGAAGCTGAAGAATTTAAATTGTTTCTCTCAAAATATGATTGTTAGTTTTATAATTTAATTTCAATTTCAAGGGAAAGATTTTTAATTTTTTACATTGTAAAAGTAAGATCTATGTTTCTAAAAAAAATTACGAAGTAATTCTCGAAGTAATTTACATCGGAAATTGGATTGTGCAAAAGCCTTTGTACAACTTTACAAAATTTGTTTCAATTTTCTCAACTTGGAGCATAGTTTAACCAAGTACAGTTGTAAAGTTATAAAATTTAAAACAAAAAATGACTAGTCAAAGCCTTTAAACTTTCCCAAGTTTGTGCATGAATACATTTGTCAATTTTTTTTTTTTGTCGAAGTTTAGCCAAAAATTTTTATTTCTTACTACTTTGTCTAACTAACCTTAATAGAAAAATCTGAGTTTAATAAAACTTAGGTCAGAGTACAGAGTAAACATTAGTTACTCAGCATTCCGAGGTATCGAAAACAAATAATGATCCCCTTGGAAAGATCCAACAGTTTCGCAAAATTCGAGTGATTCACGGTCGTACTCATCTGACCTAAAAATTGAAGGACCGCCCGGTCGTCCATCAATTAAAAACGGAATGCCCGTGAGAGAGTTTACAGTTCGCGGAGTGGTCATTATCGTCATTAGCATCATTACAAGTGCAATTACCACCATTAACCGTCGCTTTCAATTCCTCCGTGGCGGCGTTTTCCCTTTTCTTTTTTCGTTCGTCCCGACTCCCGAGTAACGACCTTTTGTACGTTTCAATAAAAATCGGCTGCGACAGCTGCTGCGGTCGCGTCCGGAAGGGTGGCACATACGAGGTTTTTTCTAGGTTAGGGCTTCTTCCTTTTCTTACGAATTATAGAGTTATTACGAGTCTTTAAATGATGGTTTTCTAGCAAAGATAAATTTTTGCATTCTAGTAATTTAAAATATTCTATAAATAACAAAATGTTCAAAAATAAAAATGATTTCTACAAAAAAATAATTTATTGGGTAATATCTCGGGTAATATTAAAAGAATCATATGTATTTGAACTAAATTTTGTACAATGTAGATGTGTAACTGAGTAAATAATTATAAATAGTCGAGCTTCTTGTTAATCAGCTTTTAATAACTCGTTGAGTGTGTGTGATTTATTGTTTCAATTATTCCGCTTTCAAGTACGCTAATAACATTTTAATATTTTTCTCTGAATAAACGTATGACTCAGGCCGATACTCACGCATAAACAATTTATTAAAAATATCATACTTGGTAGAAATTTTCAAACGTCTCCAATGAGGATTTTTTTTTTTTTTTTTTTTTTTTCATTTAGTAACAAGATTCTTGGAATTTATTTTTTTGAAATGAGTAACATTAACCGTCGGACCTCGCGTCGGACGGCATTTACCTTGTGTAATTATGAGACTTTTTTTTCTGGTTCATTATAAAACGAGTAACTGCACAGTTGCGAGCAAATTTTCACAAGCTTTCTCTCTCTTTTTTTTCGTAATTCGCGAAGATGACTATTTTCCCGATTCCTGGAAAATTTGCCAACCACAGAGCAAAAAAAAAAAAAAAAATCTATCGCATTACCGAATTATGTAATGACGCTCTTACGCGTATTTCGCATTAATATAATAACCCTGCGGTGAGCTGTACCTATTGTAATTTGAATAATAGTTTATCGACTTTCTCCATTAGTTTGCAACTCCGAACAAAACGAAAAAAAAGTGGGGAAAAAAGAATGGTAAGTGCGAGGGTAAGTGTGTAAATACATAAACGTATGTACTCGCGTATGTACATAAATGTAACTATTTTTTTGTCATTATTGCCCAACAACGCCGGCTACAATAAAAGCGATAATTCGTCCGCGGTTTCTTGGAAAAACCGAAAAAAAAATGATGGCAGAAAAAATTGATTTACACGAGTTTTTTTTTTCGTAACTTTTTCGATTACCACAATTACAACTCCAAAAGTTTGGTCGGGTCGGACGGCTTAATTTAAATACCAGATTCGTCCTTAATAACGAATAACCACGAAAAAAGTTTTTAATAATTTCTGTAAATTTTGGTCACATTAATAAATAAAGTTACGATTTCTAACAGTAAAAATTACACCTACGCGCGATTAAAAGTTCCAAAAATTCTACGAAATCATCACAATTTTTTATTGATCCTAATGGCAGACTCATTTTGAATACGCGTCGGTATTAATGTAATCAAAACTTTTTTTCCTTCCCAACACATCTGCGAAGATAAAATTTCGGTTGAAAAAAAAAAAGAAGGAAACGCCATAATTAGAGAGGTCGCAGGCAAAAAGGATCGTAAATCTTCTGCGCGTCTCGTAAAATCAGTCTCTCGTCACTGCTTTTGTCGCTCGAAGTTAGAACCGATTTGAATCCGTGGGATTTACGAGGCGTTTTTTTATCTGGTAGAAACACGTGTAAATATCGGTAATTAATTCACTTCGATTATGAGAGAGCTCTGAATGGCGAGGATTAGAAGCGAATTTTTTTTTATGGGCCCGCGCGAGGTAATAAAAGTAACAAAATTTCGGCTTCTCGGAGGCTACAAATTATAGAGATGATTTATTTTGAGATATTCTCCGATTCTGGCGTGCTCGACAATGGGAACGATAAAAAAAATATTATTTTTATAGGTTTTTAAACATATGTAAATTTTGGCTTTTATGTGTTTTCAAACTATTCTTTTTTTGCAAAATTGGGAGTTGAAAGAATGCAAGTGAAAGGTAAGAGTGACAAAAATTCTGCATCAATGATTTCCCTGTCATCAGTGATTTTCTCTTTATTACCCGCTGCGACACCTCGCACTCCGGGCTTGACTTTTTCCTCAACTGCGAAGTGTGAAATTTTTCGGTAGTAGAGTGGAAAGGTAAATAGGCTCGGTTAGTTAAACCGGACTTTATCTTTTTTAAGTAAAAGACCGAGTAAAAGACTGCGACACCGCGGGGGACGAGGAACGCGAAAAACCGTTCGGCATTCTTTTGTCTTTCCTGTGCTGCCGTTTCCCTTTTTTTTCTATCTCTTTTTTTACTTTTTCATTATTATGGTATAACTACAGGATCAGGAAGTTTTAGGTAAGTAAAAGTTAAACTGCCTAAGTAGCTACATTAATAAAAAAAAAAAAAATGTACAACTCTTCAATTGCCTCTTCAAATGAATTTTTTTTTATTGTTTGAAATCTGTAATCAATAATTACTGTGAACTGAAAATGATAAAAAGCTCGATAAAAAGAATAAAACAAACAAATGTATACATCAATATGATTCTTTGCTATGATTTATTTAAAAAATTTTATTTAAATATGATGCTGATAAAAATTTCATTTTATTGATGTATCATTACCGAGCATTACCATTAAATAAATTTTATAAAGTTTTTATGTAAACAAGTAAGTCTCTTCTTAAGATAAAAATTAAAACGATGTAATACAAAATTCGCTTCTTTAATCTTTTCTTCCTCGTTTTCTTCCTACGCGGGCTCTACACCTGTCTACCAAAAGGAATATCGATCCAACCCGCACTGCGGTGTAACAATCGCATTCCCCGTATATATAATAAAAGGAACGCGTCCCAGTTTCAAAAACACGCCGCTCATCGTTTACGAAAAAAAAGGATCAAGTTACCAGCGTCATATTTGGACAGGTAAACCGGAAGGCCGAACAATCGGGGCCCAAACCGCACAATAATGAAACTCGCGCGAAACAGGTAAGAGCCGGGATTACCCCACCCAAAAATCGTATTAAATTCGCATAGGCGAGAGACCAGTTCGGACCTGTTGCGGGGCGCTCCGGTTCTGAATGGGTCTATAATAAACTCTCGTAAATCTCCTTTGGCTCCCGCGCGCAGGAGTAGGCCACCACGCGGCTGCTGCTGGTTTCCATTGTGCGTCCTTCGGAGTTTTTCGGGAAGTGAGAGATTTCTCTTTTTTCTGTCGATGTTGACCCTGCTTATAAGGATTTTTCTTAAAGGAGTTTTGCTTATAATCTTATTAAAAGGATTTTTTTTTTTTTTTGCTTTGTTTTTGAGATTTAAGTTTATGTTTTTATTTTTATGATTAAGAAAAAAAATTGTTTACTCAAATGATTTTTACTCGGTTTTATAGTAATGACAGGACCTACCAGTGTTTCACAAAAAACAAAAAAAGACATCAAAATAATTTTATGAGAATCATTATTTTTAAAGGACATTATGGCCCGTTGATGATAATTAATAAAAATATATACTTATATATTTAATTTTTTATAATTAATTTTTTTTTCAACATTAAAATTTTTTTTTTTTTTTTTTTTTTTAATTCTACGTGAAATTAAAGGGTTTTGCTCGGGGTTTTGTTGACTCAATTCTTGATTTTCTAAACTAATTACGAGACTAATTATATACTTATTTTGAAAAATTTATTATAAATCCCCACCAGACTTTTTAATAATTTACCTTATTTTGCGATGACTAATTTTTTAAAATAACATATAAAGTCGTGGACGATAATTTATCAATTTTTTTTTTTTTTCGGGTGCAGCCCATGCCATTATTAAGTCTCGCCCAATTTCCAAACAAAAATTTTTCGTAGAAATAAGCCCGCCCGCACTTCAAAAGAGCAAAACACAATGGAGACGAGCAGGTATAACACACGGTCGCACGCGCCTCCTTCTTCTTATTTTTTTTTTGAGAAGCCGACCGGTCTCGGAAAAGCGACTTTTATTTTCGGGAAAAAAAAGGACCTGCGGGTTTTTATATCGAGAGGAAAATGCGTAAAGTATATACGTAGCGGACTTTAGGGGATTTTAAATTCTTGTGTGTTTGTCGCAGGTCTGCGCGGTGCGACAGATTTGTTATGCTCGGTCTGTTTTCGTCACTCGAGAGTTTCAAGTGGCTTTACACACCTCATTTCATCTTTGTGCTATTCAAAAATCCCTTTTGCTACAAATATTGGTATGTTGTAAAAACACTCCACGACGAAAGTAAATAAATTTTTTTTAATGATACTTACATATTTTGCTTGTGTCAGCAATAAAAAAAAGGATTATACCGAGACGTTGCAGATTGTATTCACTGTAATGTAATACGAAGAATTTCATTGTGTCGTTGAGTGATTTAAAAAATTACTCCACTAACATTAAAGTAAATTAACACATTGACGTTGAATCACAATTTTTTTTCATATTTAAATTTGATAGAAATACAAATACAACAGATTATTTCTACTTATCAAAAATTTTCAACATAAAATTACAAAAAATTTTAATCTCATCAACGCATTACTGAAGATAATGAAAAACTAGGAATAAATTAAATTAATTAATCAATAAAACAGCTGTTTTCGATTTTCTCAATTTGTTTTATTAACAATAGTTAATAGAAAAGTATTCTATATACTCATTTGACGATGGCATTTTATGTCGAAACGGCCGTAATGAGGTGTTTCCTCGGGTGTTTCTATTAACTATCGCTAATAAAAAAATTGTGAAAATCGAAAACAGTTGTTTTATTCGAGGTTATATTGATTAATTAATGGGCCATGGATTTTCACCAAGTAGACGCAAAAAAGATGGAAATAAATTAAATAATTTTATAAAACAAACTCAAACGTACAGAAAAATCGTTGGAACAATAATTGAATCATACATCCCTTTTTGTCTGAAACTCGTGAATATTTATCCTTATCTCTAATAATAATTGTCAATAGGTGTTAAAAGGTTACATCACAGTCTTTAAAAAAGCGCATCCAAAATTCCATAACTTTGCACCTGAGGAGGTAAAAAAAAAAAAAAAAAAAAAAAATGCATCACCGAAGGCGTCTAAAAATAGATTTTTTCCACAAATCCAAGTTCGCGTCACCAGGAACAAGACGCGTGCGCGGGTGTCTTCGTGAGTCATGTTTTCTCCCGGCGATTGCTTTTTTCCCGCAACGTAATATTGATACACTCTCGCACCAAACGGCTTTTCTATGGTCTCGGTAGGAGAAGACGTCCTTGCGTGCGGCTATAGCGAACAAAATGTCATTTTTCGATTTTACTTCCGAGAAACGAGACACAATTTTAAATTCAAATCATCCCCGCGATACCCATCGTTAAATTACTCGATGATTCAAGTTTAGTTTGCCGAGGAAACGAGAGGAAAATCTTCGCAGTCTGCAAGTGTTGGTTCGACCCAAGTATTTTTTTAAATTACTCGCAAATAAAGCTGTTTATATTTATTTTCGCGAGCATGAGCTTATAAGTTGCACTCTGCTACGTAAAAAATGCTGAATAAAATCAACTGATTTCAGGGAACTCGACAAAGGCTCGAGTTATTCCTAGAACCCGGTATTATCATTTTTCAATTCGAATTAAACAATGTCTCTTCCACTAAATTAATAGAGGAAATGTAACTCTGAAAAAAAAAAAAAAAAATTTTTTGATTCTCGATGAAATGTTGCGCAGAGCGGTTCTCCTGATTACTGCAGAGAGGAGCACGGCAGGGCAGCGCGCGCGTTTTGGCGCTGAGTCAAACTGAGATTTAAATGCATCACCTGCCACGGCAAACACGTGTGCTCGACTCTACCTCCCGATAATTTGTAGTTTTCTTGTTATTTGCGCTGTTTCAAACATTGTCGAGACAGCGGTCAAGTCACGGTTGAAAGATAACGAAAACATGCGCTCAAAATCCGAGCAAAATCAAAATGACTGTGACCTAATGCGAGCGATACCTCGCTGTTTACCACTAATGAATTTCTATTATTTTCGAATAGACTCCCGACAGTTTGAACAGGAAGCACTTTTTTTTTTTTTTTTTTTTTAAACAAAAATTTTGGTTTTTGACTAATACACACGGTTTCTGGAAAATATAAGCCATTGTGACAGTCTAGTTCCATGAAAAACCAAGTCGACTTGACTTAGGTTTTTTCCTAATTCGTATGCTCGAAAAGCGAAGTTTTGAAATGATTCGTTGACTTTTTTTTGATTCGACAAATAGTTCGATGATTAAATCGTCTTGGTTGAAAATGTAATTAGGTACCTCAATAGAGTTAAAAAAAATAAATTGAAATTCAATTAAACACCATGAGTCGAATCAAAATTAATTTTATTTGTTTCTTTTGCACGAAACGTTGATGAAATTGCTCGTGAAATTGAATAATAGATTTTTTTTTTGCAATAACAAACTCGTCAGATTCCTTTAGTAGTTTTACAGGCATTTAAACAATTTTCAATTAAAACCGTGCGGTATTATAGAAATTTTGATTGAGGTATTTTGTGAAGCTCGCGAACTTTCATCCGAAACAATTCTTAACTAAAAAAAGTTGCAATTACTCGTCGAATAAAACAAACAGGTTACTGAGATACTTTACTTCGAAGTAAAAAAAAAATAAATAAATAAAAACAACTTCCTAAGCTAAGTGAAAAAAGTTAATGTTTTTTTGTACCGCACTCACAAAACCAGAGTAAATTATGAAAAAAATTAATACTCGCGATATATAAGTATATTTCCCAACTTATGCTCATATGTGCAATTATGTAAACACCAGATCGGAGCAAAAAAGAGGGTTTGTGAAATGACTAATTTTCCGTAGACTTTTCCTTAGCGCGTGAAGCAACAAGTTTTCTCGTGAAATGCAGAAACAACATAATTATAGATACTCGCAAGCGCGCACTCGCAAAAAAAAGCCGCGAAAACAATCGACGACTCACCATTCGATGCTCCGGTATCCTCTCAGGCAGCAGTGTAGAGCCTTGAAGGACCCGACCCCGGCGTACTCGGAGCCGGCGACCTCCTTGGTGAACCTCAGTCCCGGGGGCAGTTTGTCGAACTTGTTGGTCGAGCAATACTCCCTGAGCTCGTTGTCGTCCGCCCTGGCCGCACTCAACACCAGCACAAACACCACCTTCAACACAAGGCCACCCTTCATGGTCATAAATAATAATCTTCTCCCAACTGCGATATCAAAACAAAAATTTTAGGCGAGAGGACGCGAATTCGTTCACATTTTCACATTACGGAAGGTACGACTCGACACACTCGCGCACGACAGCCGGCGGCAGACTGACTTGCAGGACGAGAAGAGGCGCGCGGGGATTTTCGAAATGTCGGCGGAAGGGGGCGCTGAGCTCGGACACGCGCCGCCGCCGCGTGTGGTGGCTCGCGGCTCGCCGCTGCTTTTTCCCCGAACTCAGTTTCCTGGAGAACCAAGGTGTGGGAGAGACACTGTATTCTATAAGAGGCTGCCTTTATTCTTTTATATTCTTTCTCTCGCTCTCTCTCTCTCTCGGACGGCACTGCTTTAATGATGCTTGAATTTTGCGATTTTCAGAATTCACTGATCACTGGGTATCCGTTTTGAATAGCCCAAGATTTTTGCGGCGATGTTGTTTCTTGTGGTTGTATTCGTTTTGTGGTTTGATTGATACAATGTAAATGAGGCGCTTTTTTTTTTTTTAATTTGTAATTGCTGTAAAAATTTAAAGCAATTTTTAATGTTTTTGGTCAATTTTGAACTTAGGCGCGGGTAATTACTTGTATTAAATTTACCTGTGAATTAAAACTGTCAACAGTCAACAAAAAAGTAACATTTTTTCATAAAATTTTTTTACACTTATGATACTAAAGAGATTGAAGTCTAATCACAATCATTTTGATCCAATGTATCAGAAACCACATAATCCCAGGGATTAATAATTAATACATATTATTAGGTTGTGATTTCAACAAAATAAAAGTTCAAATTGGAAAAAAAAATTCTGCACTTAGTGTAAAACTAAAAAAAAGGCTTATTTATGATGCTAGTCTAGCTTGCCATTGTCTAGTTGTAGTCGTATGGAAATTATATTATTTATAACTTTTTGTTTTTTATCTTCAAGACATCGATACTAAAGTTATCGAATATAGTTTATTTATTAGTACAGTTCCTGAATAACAGTTTCTCGGGTTTTTCCTACTTCGGCGAATAAATCAATCAAATAATCAGCTGGTACCATAGCAATGCTTTTAAAAATTTTTTTTTTCAATGCAGTAGCTGAACGCCATTAAGACGTGTTTATAAAATCAGTAGGTAGTTATTATAACTCTTTGAATCAAGAAAATTAACACGTCGACAGTAATGTGTTTAAATCAGGTAAAATTGATTATCATTTCGAAAAAATCAAAGTGCCGATAAGGTGTAAAATAAGAACAGATTTTTTAAATAGTGTTAACACACCATTTTATAAGTAGACCGATTTCATCTCAAATTTTCTAAAATTTGCAGTTAAGGTCTTGGATTTGTCTCAAAATGAAATATGTTACTTCTTATGCTGTATGAAAAAAGACCTACATTATAGTTTTTCCAAAAAATTTTTTTTTTTTTCGAGTTATGCGATATTAAAGTTTTGAGGTAAAATGATCAATTTTTAGTAAAATAGAAATTTTTTGTTTCAAACCACCGCCATTTTTTCAAAAATTATTATTTTTTTTAGCAATTTTGTGCATTTGATAGTAAATTCATGGCTCTTCCAAACTCCGTTTGAATTTTTGAAAAATTTTGAAAATTAACAAAATGGCCGCCATTTTTAGAAAAACTATAATTTTAGAAAATTTAAGATGAAATCGGTCAGTAGTAACAAAGAAAGTTTTTTTTTATATATAAGGTACCTAGTATGGCCCCCCTAAGCGAGAATCGACGTTGTGGCGAATCAAATCAATATTTTTTGACGTGTAAGGTCTCATTTCAAAGGTTGATTGAAGAGCTTTAATATGATACCTTACGCGTTCGATTTTGATCAATGAGCTTGAAATGCCAGAGGATTTACCAAAACACGTTTTTTTAAGACACCAAAAATTTGTGTACCTAATATGGCCCCCTTGAAGTTATTTATTAATTGCGATTTGTTCCTATTTTATCAATCAATCAGGATATGAGATTAAAAAAACTTCAAAATTTTTATTATTTTAAAAATGATTTATTTAAAAATTGAGCCTTTTTGACAATGTTTTTGAAAGCTTTGCAACCAGTAGAAAAATTACAACTTAAAATTTTTATCAAAGTTTGTTTTTTGAGCTAGAATGTTTTTTTAGTTATAAAATGAAAAAAAGCTTTGAAAAACTTAAATTTATTTTTCTTAAATAACATTAGGATAGGATTTTCTAAAAAGTAAATATGAAAATCATCAGCATCTTGTTATGAAATATCGGCATTCCTACTAATTCGCGGGGGGGCCATATTAGGTACAGTGCAGAATAAAAAGTTATTTAAGAATAAAACCCGTTAGAAAACGTGTTGAACAAAAACTAAAATCGCGTTTTAAAGCTGAAATAATAACGAATCGAAGCTACTTTGAAAATCAAGATTTTTGCGGCGATGTTGTTTCTTGTGGTTGTATTCGTTTTGTGGTTTGATTGATACAATGTAAATGAGGCGCTTTTTTTTTTTTTAATTTGTAATTGCTGTAAAAATTTAAAGCAATTTTTAATGTTTTTGGTCAATTTTGAACTTAGGCGCGGGTAATTACTTGTATTAAATTTACCTGTGAATTAAAACTGTCAACAGTCAACAAAAAAGTAACATTTTTTCATAAAATTTTTTTACACTTATGATACTAAAGAGATTGAAGTCTAATCACAATCATTTTGATCCAATGTATCAGAAACCACATAATCCCAGGGATTAATAATTAATACATATTATTAGGTTGTGATTTCAACAAAATAAAAGTTCAAATTGGAAAAAAAAATTCTGCACTTAGTGTAAAACTAAAAAAAAGGCTTATTTATGATGCTAGTCTAGCTTGCCATTGTCTAGTTGTAGTCGTATGGAAATTATATTATTTATAACTTTTTGTTTTTTATCTTCAAGACATCGATACTAAAGTTATCGAATATAGTTTATTTATTAGTACAGTTCCTGAATAACAGTTTCTCGGGTTTTTCCTACTTCGGCGAATAAATCAATCAAATAATCAGCTGGTACCATAGCAATGCTTTTAAAAATTTTTTTTTTCAATGCAGTAGCTGAACGCCATTAAGACGTGTTTATAAAATCAGTAGGTAGTTATTATAACTCTTTGAATCAAGAAAATTAACACGTCGACAGTAATGTGTTTAAATCAGGTAAAATTGATTATCATTTCGAAAAAATCAAAGTGCCGATAAGGTGTAAAATAAGAACAGATTTTTTAAATAGTGTTAACACACCATTTTATAAGTAGACCGATTTCATCTCAAATTTTCTAAAATTTGCAGTTAAGGTCTTGGATTTGTCTCAAAATGAAATATGTTACTTCTTATGCTGTATGAAAAAAGACCTACATTATAGTTTTTCCAAAAAATTTTTTTTTTTTTCGAGTTATGCGATATTAAAGTTTTGAGGTAAAATGATCAATTTTTAGTAAAATAGAAATTTTTTGTTTCAAACCACCGCCATTTTTTCAAAAATTATTATTTTTTTTAGCAATTTTGTGCATTTGATAGTAAATTCATGGCTCTTCCAAACTCCGTTTGAATTTTTGAAAAATTTTGAAAATTAACAAAATGGCCGCCATTTTTAGAAAAACTATAATTTTAGAAAATTTAAGATGAAATCGGTCAGTAGTAACAAAGAAAGTTTTTTTTTATATATAAGGTACCTAGTATGGCCCCCCTAAGCGAGAATCGACGTTGTGGCGAATCAAATCAATATTTTTTGACGTGTAAGGTCTCATTTCAAAGGTTGATTGAAGAGCTTTAATATGATACCTTACGCGTTCGATTTTGATCAATGAGCTTGAAATGCCAGAGGATTTACCAAAACACGTTTTTTTAAGACACCAAAAATTTGTGTACCTAATATGGCCCCCTTGAAGTTATTTATTAATTGCGATTTGTTCCTATTTTATCAATCAATCAGGATATGAGATTAAAAAAACTTCAAAATTTTTATTATTTTAAAAATGATTTATTTAAAAATTGAGCCTTTTTGACAATGTTTTTGAAAGCTTTGCAACCAGTAGAAAAATTACAACTTAAAATTTTTATCAAAGTTTGTTTTTTGAGCTAGAATGTTTTTTTAGTTATAAAATGAAAAAAAGCTTTGAAAAACTTAAATTTATTTTTCTTAAATAACATTAGGATAGGATTTTCTAAAAAGTAAATATGAAAATCATCAGCATCTTGTTATGAAATATCGGCATTCCTACTAATTCGCGGGGGGGCCATATTAGGTACAGTGCAGAATAAAAAGTTATTTAAGAATAAAACCCGTTAGAAAACGTGTTGAACAAAAACTAAAATCGCGTTTTAAAGCTGAAATAATAACGAATCGAAGCTACTTTGAAAATCAAGATTTTTGCGGCGATGTTGTTTCTTGTGGTTGTATTCGTTTTGTGGTTTGATTGATACAATGTAAATGAGGCGCTTTTTTTTTTTTTAATTTGTAATTGCTGTAAAAATTTAAAGCAATTTTTAATGTTTTTGGTCAATTTTGAACTTAGGCGCGGGTAATTACTTGTATTAAATTTACCTGTGAATTAAAACTGTCAACAGTCAACAAAAAAGTAACATTTTTTCATAAAATTTTTTTACACTTATGATACTAAAGAGATTGAAGTCTAATCACAATCATTTTGATCCAATGTATCAGAAACCACATAATCCCAGGGATTAATAATTAATACATATTATTAGGTTGTGATTTCAACAAAATAAAAGTTCAAATTGGAAAAAAAAATTCTGCACTTAGTGTAAAACTAAAAAAAAGGCTTATTTATGATGCTAGTCTAGCTTGCCATTGTCTAGTTGTAGTCGTATGGAAATTATATTATTTATAACTTTTTGTTTTTTATCTTCAAGACATCGATACTAAAGTTATCGAATATAGTTTATTTATTAGTACAGTTCCTGAATAACAGTTTCTCGGGTTTTTCCTACTTCGGCGAATAAATCAATCAAATAATCAGCTGGTACCATAGCAATGCTTTTAAAAATTTTTTTTTTCAATGCAGTAGCTGAACGCCATTAAGACGTGTTTATAAAATCAGTAGGTAGTTATTATAACTCTTTGAATCAAGAAAATTAACACGTCGACAGTAATGTGTTTAAATCAGGTAAAATTGATTATCATTTCGAAAAAATCAAAGTGCCGATAAGGTGTAAAATAAGAACAGATTTTTTAAATAGTGTTAACACACCATTTTATAAGTAGACCGATTTCATCTCAAATTTTCTAAAATTTGCAGTTAAGGTCTTGGATTTGTCTCAAAATGAAATATGTTACTTCTTATGCTGTATGAAAAAAGACCTACATTATAGTTTTTCCAAAAAATTTTTTTTTTTTTCGAGTTATGCGATATTAAAGTTTTGAGGTAAAATGATCAATTTTTAGTAAAATAGAAATTTTTTGTTTCAAACCACCGCCATTTTTTCAAAAATTATTATTTTTTTTAGCAATTTTGTGCATTTGATAGTAAATTCATGGCTCTTCCAAACTCCGTTTGAATTTTTGAAAAATTTTGAAAATTAACAAAATGGCCGCCATTTTTAGAAAAACTATAATTTTAGAAAATTTAAGATGAAATCGGTCAGTAGTAACAAAGAAAGTTTTTTTTTATATATAAGGTACCTAGTATGGCCCCCCTAAGCGAGAATCGACGTTGTGGCGAATCAAATCAATATTTTTTGACGTGTAAGGTCTCATTTCAAAGGTTGATTGAAGAGCTTTAATATGATACCTTACGCGTTCGATTTTGATCAATGAGCTTGAAATGCCAGAGGATTTACCAAAACACGTTTTTTTAAGACACCAAAAATTTGTGTACCTAATATGGCCCCCTTGAAGTTATTTATTAATTGCGATTTGTTCCTATTTTATCAATCAATCAGGATATGAGATTAAAAAAACTTCAAAATTTTTATTATTTTAAAAATGATTTATTTAAAAATTGAGCCTTTTTGACAATGTTTTTGAAAGCTTTGCAACCAGTAGAAAAATTACAACTTAAAATTTTTATCAAAGTTTGTTTTTTGAGCTAGAATGTTTTTTTAGTTATAAAATGAAAAAAAGCTTTGAAAAACTTAAATTTATTTTTCTTAAATAACATTAGGATAGGATTTTCTAAAAAGTAAATATGAAAATCATCAGCATCTTGTTATGAAATATCGGCATTCCTACTAATTCGCGGGGGGGCCATATTAGGTACAGTGCAGAATAAAAAGTTATTTAAGAATAAAACCCGTTAGAAAACGTGTTGAACAAAAACTAAAATCGCGTTTTAAAGCTGAAATAATAACGAATCGAAGCTACTTTGAAAATCAAGATTTTTGCGGCGATGTTGTTTCTTGTGGTTGTATTCGTTTTGTGGTTTGATTGATACAATGTAAATGAGGCGCTTTTTTTTTTTTTAATTTGTAATTGCTGTAAAAATTTAAAGCAATTTTTAATGTTTTTGGTCAATTTTGAACTTAGGCGCGGGTAATTACTTGTATTAAATTTACCTGTGAATTAAAACTGTCAACAGTCAACAAAAAAGTAACATTTTTTCATAAAATTTTTTTACACTTATGATACTAAAGAGATTGAAGTCTAATCACAATCATTTTGATCCAATGTATCAGAAACCACATAATCCCAGGGATTAATAATTAATACATATTATTAGGTTGTGATTTCAACAAAATAAAAGTTCAAATTGGAAAAAAAAATTCTGCACTTAGTGTAAAACTAAAAAAAAGGCTTATTTATGATGCTAGTCTAGCTTGCCATTGTCTAGTTGTAGTCGTATGGAAATTATATTATTTATAACTTTTTGTTTTTTATCTTCAAGACATCGATACTAAAGTTATCGAATATAGTTTATTTATTAGTACAGTTCCTGAATAACAGTTTCTCGGGTTTTTCCTACTTCGGCGAATAAATCAATCAAATAATCAGCTGGTACCATAGCAATGCTTTTAAAAATTTTTTTTTTCAATGCAGTAGCTGAACGCCATTAAGACGTGTTTATAAAATCAGTAGGTAGTTATTATAACTCTTTGAATCAAGAAAATTAACACGTCGACAGTAATGTGTTTAAATCAGGTAAAATTGATTATCATTTCGAAAAAATCAAAGTGCCGATAAGGTGTAAAATAAGAACAGATTTTTTAAATAGTGTTAACACACCATTTTATAAGTAGACCGATTTCATCTCAAATTTTCTAAAATTTGCAGTTAAGGTCTTGGATTTGTCTCAAAATGAAATATGTTACTTCTTATGCTGTATGAAAAAAGACCTACATTATAGTTTTTCCAAAAAATTTTTTTTTTTTTCGAGTTATGCGATATTAAAGTTTTGAGGTAAAATGATCAATTTTTAGTAAAATAGAAATTTTTTGTTTCAAACCACCGCCATTTTTTCAAAAATTATTATTTTTTTTAGCAATTTTGTGCATTTGATAGTAAATTCATGGCTCTTCCAAACTCCGTTTGAATTTTTGAAAAATTTTGAAAATTAACAAAATGGCCGCCATTTTTAGAAAAACTATAATTTTAGAAAATTTAAGATGAAATCGGTCAGTAGTAACAAAGAAAGTTTTTTTTTATATATAAGGTACCTAGTATGGCCCCCCTAAGCGAGAATCGACGTTGTGGCGAATCAAATCAATATTTTTTGACGTGTAAGGTCTCATTTCAAAGGTTGATTGAAGAGCTTTAATATGATACCTTACGCGTTCGATTTTGATCAATGAGCTTGAAATGCCAGAGGATTTACCAAAACACGTTTTTTTAAGACACCAAAAATTTGTGTACCTAATATGGCCCCCTTGAAGTTATTTATTAATTGCGATTTGTTCCTATTTTATCAATCAATCAGGATATGAGATTAAAAAAACTTCAAAATTTTTATTATTTTAAAAATGATTTATTTAAAAATTGAGCCTTTTTGACAATGTTTTTGAAAGCTTTGCAACCAGTAGAAAAATTACAACTTAAAATTTTTATCAAAGTTTGTTTTTTGAGCTAGAATGTTTTTTTAGTTATAAAATGAAAAAAAGCTTTGAAAAACTTAAATTTATTTTTCTTAAATAACATTAGGATAGGATTTTCTAAAAAGTAAATATGAAAATCATCAGCATCTTGTTATGAAATATCGGCATTCCTACTAATTCGCGGGGGGGCCATATTAGGTACAGTGCAGAATAAAAAGTTATTTAAGAATAAAACCCGTTAGAAAACGTGTTGAACAAAAACTAAAATCGCGTTTTAAAGCTGAAATAATAACGAATCGAAGCTACTTATGAAAATTTTGGTCAGGTGTGTCTAAATATTTTGGCAGACCATTTCGTCGCCTTGGAATAAAAAGGTACTATCTCAGAAATTTTTATAGAAAGATACTATCTTTCTTCTAAAATCGATACGAGATAGTATCTTTCTATAAAAATTTCTGAGATAGTACCTTTCTATTCCAAGGCGACGATTTAATCACAACGTAAAATAATAAGAAGGTATACGAAACGAGTTTTAGCTTATAAGGCGTGCGCAAAAATAATTTTCAAATGTTTTAAACAACTAAAAACTTCATAATTCAGTGTTTTTGACTTCTTCCTACCTTGTAGAGAGGCTGCATATCGAGCATATTCAAAATAACAGGGGAGGCCATATTAGGCACAGGGCCAAATTGGGTACACCTACCTTAGTTTATTCACTTATCTAAAAATTAATCCACAAACAGATTCTAAATTTTCGAATGTAATTTCTTAATACTTGAAAAAAAAAATTAAAAAAAATTAAGATAATTTTTTTTAATGTATGTACTAAAGTTGTGATTTATTTTTTCATAGAATTAATAATCTAATAAATCAATAATTTAATTGGTACAATTATTACCTAAATAAAAAATTAAATTTTTCAAATAATGAAAAAAAAAAATTTAATTTTGAAGTACTTATTTCAAATTTTAAAATACTAATATGGCGGAAAAGAAAGTCAGATTCTGCAAGCGCGCTTTTTTTACATGTAAACTTAGCAATAACATAACCTGATTATTCGATTTGCAATTTTGCATCATTGCTGACAATGGTTGGTGGCTCATTGCAACGATGCTAACTGAATAATCAGTTTTTGTAAATTATTCAGTCACTCTGTGTACCACTAGGTAATTTTATACTGTGACAAAAAAGTTTTAATTAGAAGCTGAAGAAGTTATAAGTTTCAAGAAGTTTGAAATAAATTGTTCATTGTGAAAATCGGTAGGTTAGTTTTTTATTCAAAGATGTCTGGCGGCGCAACAAATAACCGTCCATATTCAGTGGCAGCTGATTTCATAAATATAAAGAAATCAGAGATTAATACAATGAGAGATTACAGGGGCCGTGTTGCATTACATTTGGCTGCCAAAGACAACAATTTACTCGAAATTAAAAGATTGTTGTCTCTTGGTGCAGAAATAGATATGACTGACAAAGACGGTAAAACTCCACTGCATTCTGCGATCTGTGCTAACAAAGTTCACTCTCATTTCGATGCAATTGAGTTACTTTTAAAAAGAGGAGCAGATGTCAATATAATAGATAATCATGGTAAAACGCCGCTTCATTTTGTAGGGAAACAGAGCAGCGTTAAAATCGCTCAGCTTCTTTTGGATCACAAGGCTGCTATTAATGTGAAGGATAATTGCGGTTTTATCCCATTGGTTTATGCAATTAATTACAACAAAATGGAAATTTTTCAATTACTCATCGACTATGGTTCAGACATTAGCAGTGTTAGCAAAGAGGGATTAACACCTTTGCATATAGCAGCAGATTGTAGTGGAAGTGATAGCCACCTAAAGATTATTGAGATACTTTTAAAAAATGGTGCAGGAGTAGATGCTAAAACTAGTTGTGGAAAAACACCACTTCACTGTTTAACAGGTGGTTATTCTAATGTTAAATCGGTCAAGTTACTGTTGAGTTTCAAAGCAAATGTAAATTTACAAAATAAAGATGGTGAAATTCCCTTATTTAATGCAGTTGGCAAAGAAAACATCGAAATCATACAGATTCTTCTTGATCATGGCTCTGACAGTAAAAACATCAATTTAAATCAGTCAACACTTTTGCACAAATCAGCTCAAACCCATGAGAGATTAAGTTCTTTGAAAATAGCTGAAATTTTGTTGAAACGTGGAGTTGATATCAATGCCAAGGATAACTTTGGCAAAACAGCACTTCATTATTTGGCAGTAAAAGATAATTTCCTAAAAACTGCTCAATTATTCTTAAATTACAAAGCTGATGTCAACATTAAGGATGATGAAGGTAAAATTCCTCTATATTATGCAGTTACCTTTAGACATACCAAGCTTGTGCAATCACTTGTTGAGAATGGTTCAGATTTAAATAACATCCGTAGAATACATGCTAAGCATGGATCAACAGTTTTGCATTGGGCATGCATGTTTTGTAAAGTTGAAACTATTATAGCTCTATTAAAAGATGGTGCAAATATTAATGAAACTGATTACCAAGGACTCACACCTCTCAACCACATGCTATTAAGATATTATAAAAATTATGAGACAAAAGATTTTAAAATAAAGCTCAAGTTTTTATTGAAACATGTTGATGTTAATATGGTTGATTCAAGGGGGAATGATATTCTATATTATTCCAGCAATGGACATACTAACAAGATTATTATAGAACATATTGCAAAACTGCATGAACTTGATGCACTTGTAAACCCAAGATTACTTGTAACCATTTTGGATAAAGATGATTATAAAAAATATTTTGAAAAGTGCATAGAAGAGCTAGCAACAGCAAAAATTAGTAAGCTTAAAAATTCCTGGATTACTTTTTTTAATCTGCTAGTAGACAACAATAGGAAACTCAAAAACTATGCAGGTAATCATGATATATCTCAAGATTTAAAAACCAATGATTGGAAAAAAAAATTTCCCATTTACGGAGGTGAGATGCAAGAGAATATGCAAAAAGGAAAGAAAATACGAAAGCTTTTTGAGAAATCAGCTGGAACATTAAGTAATCACATTCCTATATTTGGGCCATCTCATTTAATCATAAGAAATACTCTAGATTTTTTGACGTTTGAAGACTACAATAAATTGTCTTCATTTGTTTAAATTTATCAGTAAAATATATATTCAATAAGTTATATTTTATTTATTTTCTTAAATAATGTATATTACATGTTTCTTAAGCTTTTATTTATTTATTTATTTTTTTTTTGAACCTAAAAAAACTTCATTTGGAAGTTATTACTACATAAAGTGTTTTACAGCATTAATGTTTTCTACAAACTGACGAAATGAATGTACCGAAATTTAAAAATGTGTTATGTCTCTCAAAACTAAAGAAAAACAAAATTGATGTCCACAAATTGAAGAATTGTGTATGTACATGAAAAAATAATTACTGTATGTTATTATATGTTATTTTCCAGTCAATTCTTTTATGGTCTTGTATTTAATTTTAGATTACAACATGTACTGTTAAAATAATTTTATCAAAATAAAATAATTTTCCACAATAATTAAAATTTTTAAGTCATGAGAATTTGTTCTAAAAACCTATTTATAATTTTAATTAATTAGCTTTCATAAACTTATGTATTGCATATAACTAACTGTAAGTCCAAAAGGTGATAAAATCTATTTTCATTTTATAAATGTTGCCAACATAGTCAACCATATAATTCTATAAGTAAAAAAAAGCATTTATACTTTATTTAGTTAAAAAAGAATCTTATATTAATAGTTAATTAGTGTTAGAAAATACTTTATTAATCATTCCTTAAAAGTTATTGCAAAAATTTACATTCTTTTAAAAGTTTAAATTAATTTACATGAATTTTAGAGAATCTGATTACTTGTTTGTAATCATTAGTCGACAACTTCAAAATGATGAATATTTGACCTTATGTGTGACGATATCAAAACTCCCAACGATCAAAAATAAAAAAATAATAAAAAAAAACAAATAAAAACTCCTGTATTTATTTCCATTACTACTCCGTTCTCGCCAATTTACAAAAAATTATTTACCTCTGTTTGAATAAAGACTTTAACTATGGTTTTATCTAAAAAAAAAATTAAGTTATGTATACACGTAATATAATACGCCGGTAAATAAATAAAAATTAAAACAATGACCTGGTAATAGTGTAACGTTCCTTATGTAAAATTTTATCCTATTTTTTTTACCGAAAAATCAAAATTATCTATGTAGTCATGAAATCATGCTTTATGAGCGTGAAGGAGAGAAGACGTCAACCGCACTTCCACCTTCACATCAGTCGCCTCCAAAACTTGAACCTTGTCTTAAAACGTTAATTATTTTAGAAATAAATGAGCAATGAAATCATCAATTGTACAAACACCTTTTTTACATGAAAAATGATTCGGTTTACTGATCTACCGAACGGAGGTTTTTACTATCACGCATGAATCGTCTGAAATAAAACAAAATTATTGTAGATTTATAAAATCTTTTATATTCGTGTTAGGAAATTAACGAGGCGAATCAATATTAAATCTTGTGCGTAAGTTATTAAATTCAGTTTATTTCCGGGGTTCGATTGTATCGGACGTCCCAAGTTTTTCTAAAAACTATCGTAACGAATTAAACTACAGGAAAGAGGAATAAAATAATAATAATTTTAAATTAATGAATAATTTGATTAGTTAAATAATAGTTGTGGATCAAATTTACTAATTCCAATAAAATTTCAAAATAACAATAACTTTAAAATAAAAATTACTAGTGGACTTGGGTCAATCAAATTTTCATACAACAAAAGAAATTTTTTTTTTTTTAATTGGTTTTCAATTTTTACTAATTTCTATGATTAAAATTTTTTTAAAGATGAAATCCCAAGCTTTAATTTTCAACGACAAATGTTAAAAGTGTAAACATATTTTGAAGAATTTTTACCTCTTGCAAGATATTTAACTAATTTTGTTGAAAGAACGAATTAATTATTAATGTTTTAGCTCAGAAGAGACAAAATTAAAAATCAAATGAAACGTTTGTAAATGAGTGGCTGAATAAACATTTGGCTATCGATTTCAGTTTTTTTCTAGCACAGGTTTAGATTTTACAAAAAATTCGCAAGTGTCAAATTAAAACTAGTTTACTAAAAACCATAGAAACGTATCAGCATTTATAATAAAATTAAAATTCGATGAATACTCAGGTAAAATCATTAGATTTAAAATTACCCATAAAAGGCTGAAATGAATTTAAAAATCAGTTTGAATAAAAAAATTCGATTTATTAGGTACCAAGCTATTAAGATTCTTAATTTTTTCTAATTTTTCAATTTTTCGCAGTCTTTTATTGATAGTTTTAAATCAGCTGATAATAAACCTAATATTTATTTTTGAAAATAAAACTGTTCCTAGAAAAAAAAAACAGTTTCACCATTATTTTCTCTGTGATAGCAAACTTCCAAAATTTTTACACTTTGATACAGGCAGTTTCGTTTTGGAATAATATTTCGATAATTGTATTTTTTTAGGTGATCTGGCTGACCGCAATCCTTTGTATTCCAATAATTACTGCCATGAATCGCACTATTTTTTCAACTACTTCAAAAAATCAAGTTTTGTCGAAGAAAGTTGAAGGAAGATGCTTGGAGAAGTCGGTAACAAATTTGTAAGAAAATTTTCATTACTTTGACTTTAGAAATTTCGGTACTTAATAGGTAATTGAATTATGATTAAGACACGTATAGTTTGCAAAAAAATCCTTTGCATATTAATTTACATTCACCTCGATATTTACTCTATTAAAAAGCATAAAATAATGATTAAACTTCATTTTCTGTACATATAACTACTAACATGCAGCTTCAAAGAGTCGGAGGAATTAATGGATTCCAAAGGAATGAGCCGAAAAAAAATAAGCAGCGATCCAAGATCCTGTCTGAGAAGCAACTGCCCTACGACGATGAAGATAATCGAGCCGGTGGGTGGACGCAACCGAGACGGAATGTTCGTCGACCTGTACCAAAACGGCAACTTCTCGCAACGGTTCATAGAGTATTCTTGTAGATCTGACGTACTGGAAAAGCCTTGCCGATTTATCAGTCACCGAAAGTTTAAATCAAAATGCATACAATTGTATTCGTACACCTATGCGTTGGTCAGGGTAAGCCGCCAATCGTTTGAGTTTTTATACAAATTTAAACTTTTGTTGAACTTCAAACTTTCAAAGTTATTAACAAACTTTCGTATTGTTGCCGAGTAGACGTAAGAATAGGATGGTACAGGACCAGCACTTAACGATGTTCTTAAACCATGCAAAGTTATGGAGTCTGGATTATATCCAGGTGCGCAGTGGATGCTCTTGTGACATTAACCCGCTAACGAACAATTCATCTCTGGATCTTTAACTTAAAATTTTTTTTAATTTTTTTACAAAAGATTAAAAAATTTGTAATGATTTTTTCATTAGCTGAATCAGACATAAAATAGTTAAACCAATATAATGAAAAATAATTAGAGCCGTTTTTTAAAGAGATTTTTTAATCATTTATATCAAGGTTAATTACATTGTATAGATTTTATTATTTTGTTGAAAAATAATTTTTTTTTCATTTATTGAAAAATTCGAAAAAAATCTATGATGAAGTGAAAAATAAATTTTAAAAAACCTATACGACAATTATAATTTACAAAGTCAATGTAATAATGTAATAGTATATATTTTTTTAATTTTTCCAAAAGTGTTACTAATCTTTTACATTACATAATAGAAATAATATTAAAAGAAATAATACAAAGTAGAAATTAAATCGTAATCGTTGCATTAAAACGACGGGTGATACGAAAAAGGGCACTTCAGAAAAATTAGCAAAGTAAAAATTAACAACGTGGGCCAGCCACGTAAAAAATAACACGAGCGATTTCATCATTATTTAATAAAACAAGTTATCAAAATAATGAAAAAATCTTTCGTGCTATTTTTTACGCGGCTCGCCTACATTGTTAATTTTTACTTTGCTAATTTTGCTGAAGTGCCCTTTTTCGTATCACCCGTCGAAAAGTTGGGCACTCAAACAACTCATTAGAGTTATGAGAAAAATTTTCTTGCTTTTTGTGTATTTAAATAATTAAAATAAATAATAATAACAATACGAGTAATTTTTACACGTGAGAAAGTGTTAAAACAGTGCTCTGCACGCCTTAAATGCGCAACCAGTGATAAATTCCACGAAAACTCTTGCAGAGCAGAGCTCGGTGATCAAATTACGTCATCACCTTTCGCGGAAGGTAATTAATTAAAATTGGTGAGGAAGATAGAACTGTATACGTAGAAAAAAGTGAAAGAATATAGAGCAAGATGAACTATATGAATGAAATGTAGAATGAATAGAAAAGCCGGTACCAGAAATTCTTCGAATAACAGATTGTATTGTATACCACGTTTAAAAACGAGAAGTTTTTTATGCGAGCTTATTTTTTGATTTATCAAAAATGATTGGCCTATTTTTAATTGAACAAGTTGATCGAGTTTTTTAGTATTACACAAGAATTTTATCAGTTTTAATTGAGTAAAAATCATAAATTATGAACTTATTTTTTTATTTTATTTATTTTTTAATCGATCCGCATATCGATAAAATTATTTAATAAACTGAAGTGATCAATTTAATAATAATCTTTTTATAATTTTCTTCCAAATTATATGAAAATTTGTTTCGTATTTTTTTTGGAAAAAAAGTGTATTTTTAATTATGTACCTAAAATTTAAAATATTTTTTATATTTATCTAAACAACAATAATTGACGATTAAAAATAAAACAGAAATTTAGTACATCCTGCTCAGGCTGCCTGAGTCAGGCATAGATGGTAACTTTTATTACCTACAGCTGTTTCACTCTCTGTGGTGCCGCCACTAGCTGGTAAAGTTGAAGTCTTCAACTTGTATCACTTATAAATAAACCATTCAAAATTCAAATTAAGTTCTGTTAATTATTTACCATATTAATGAAATTATTAAGAGCAGTTTTTGAGGAAAGTGGAACTTTGCGAATCGTCTCTGTTAGATCCTTTGATTTTGGACTATTCGCGAGGTTCCATTGTAATTAGAAAAACTGAAAAAATTTTAAGTTACAATTATTTACCTATTTATTCTCGTTTGGTTATTTTAAACTACTTTGTTTAATCAAATAATTGAATAAAAATTGAGTTATTTAAGAGTGTATAATTCAAAAATAATTTTATCACGTGTTTAAGAAACACTTTCAATTTTTAAATTAGAAACACCAGTACAAGGATTGTTTATTAGTTTGTAAAAGACTGCATTTCGTGATATTTTTTTATCATTTATAATTTTTTATACAATACGGTACTGCAAAAAATTTTTATGTATGTATCAACTTTTCTTTTTTTAACAGTTAAAACAAAAAATACAAATTAGAATTTAATTGATGGTTCAATATTCTTCACTGGATAAAAGGTAAGGTTTATCGCTCATTGAAAAGACAAGTTTCGAAGGTAGCCTTTTTTTACATATTTGTAAACAGTATTTAAAAATTGAAGCCAGTGATTACTCTTCAGGTGGTTCTTCTGCATCAAAAATTGTTTTGAAGCAAAATGGCTGGAAAGCGTAGCCTTGACCATCATAAAATTTACTCATAAACTCGACCCTAAAACGTAAAAACAAAAATTATGAGTAAAATTTTTTTTTTCAAACACAACTATTTAATTTTTTATCATAAACAGTGGGTAATCATTAAAAAAAACTACGACATTTTCATCTTATCTCACATGGCTTTTGATAAAACATTCTGTAAAAAACCATTCTTACCAATGTAGTCGAAGGGTGTGCAGGAACGCCGACATGCCCTCCATGACGACGAGGATGGCAATGGTGAAGACGGACCAGGCCCCGAAGGTGAGAAAGAGTATGAGAGGTTGTAGAGTCCTGACGGCTTCTATCTCGATGTAAGACAGACCCTTGCGCATGACCATGCTCCAGAGGACCTCGGACAGCTGAGCGTGGGCCAAAGACAGGGCCCACAACCTGAGGTACGAGGCCGTGTGCGAGACCGTCGACAGGACGTACTCGACCGTGTGTATGGCCTGGTGGATCATTATGTCCCCGAACGACTCGTCCTCGTGCTCATCGCTTCGACGACTGGTTCGAGCCCCGCCGTTTATCTGGTGCAGCTCCACGTCCTGCCCGTTGGAGTTGTTTTTCTGAAGATAATATTGTTGTTCTCAAATATTTAGACATAATACATTCTTTAAATACGTTAGAAACAATAAGACTGAATATTCCAAGACTCTATTAAATTTAGTATGAATCAAAAGATACTAACATAAGATTTTTCTTGGGTCTTCTTTTTGGTGCATAGGAAGTGAATGGGCTTGCCGAACAACATTATTGGTATGCAAGCGAGACACGTTACTAACAAAATTTGTTGAATCAAATGCTGATGAGGGAACATAAACTCCTCGCATGGGGACAATCTGCCTGTAATTATAGTATTAATGAATACCTTATGGGGATTAAAATAATAAACCTGAAACGTGCAGAAAATAAAAAATTCACATAACTGTTGAATTTTTTCTACTTGAATTTTGAAAAACTAATTAAAATAAATAGTTACTGTCTTACAATTTGGTCGACTAATATTTCACTTACATGTTGTGGTTCCATTAACAGTCGTACATTCTTCTTTCTTCTTTTCATTGCCACCTTGGAGTATCATGTTGACAAAAGTAATGATGAGCGATGGCGCACAACTATCCGAATATCTTTCTGGTGTCAAATGAGAAAAAATATTTTAATAATACGCATTGTCAATTATTAGAACTTTTTGAAAAGCATACCTCCAAGTGTTGCACTGTAGAGAATCCATTTGATGAACATGATAGCCGACAGATAGCCAAACATCAAAGTTAAAAATATCAGTTGCGGTAGAAACTCCAAGAAGATGCTCGCGTACTTCTTGAACTGTCTGTGTATTGATAAAATTCATCGTTAAATTATATTCTCTCGTTTCTGAGATCATTCAACTCACATGATGTTGAAGACATTCATGCAGACTCCGAAGATCATGTGCACGACTCCGAGAATAATGGACATTTTCATCTTGAACGAGTTGAGGAACAAAATTTTGTTCTCCGACACGGCCCATACGGGATCCATTCCCACTGGGTACGGTTCCATGGAGTAGGTATCGTTCGGATTCAGCATCAAAGACTTTGATACGCGCACGTAATCCCATTCAAGCTTGTCACTGATACTCCAGCTCGAAGAAAAAATTTTGACCGACTTTGAAAAAACGTCATTATAGATTATTCCAGTGTAAATGGAAAACAAACCCATGAGCATTATTATGTAACGTCCACCAAAGAAGATGTTCCATATCTCATTGGTTGACTTCTTAGCTAGAAATTTTTTCTCCCATAGTATCATGTAGGCGGCAAACAGAACCACTATTAGACCTGAAACGATGAACCAATACAAATGATTTCAGTTTCGGATTTATCATTTTTAGCCATATTGAAAAACTAAATGAAAACCCAGTTCACAAAACATTAAACTAAAATTATTACCATGTCCGGCATCGCCAAACATCACACTGAACAGAAATGGAAAGGTCACAATGGTGTAAAGAGCTGGATTGGTTTCACGGTATGAGGCAACACCGTAAGCGTCTATTAGATTTTGAAAACCTCGGGTGAACTTGTTTGTTCTATTGAACGTCGGTGGATCTTCTTCTGTGTGAATGACATTTAGGAACGAGGCTATCGAGTTACCACTCAAGCGCTGAAAGATTTATAATTTCAAACATGAGTTGGTATTTGCTGAAATATCGCGTCTTTTATAACGTTGGAGTTTAGTTTACCGATCCCTCCGTTAGGCAGTTTTGAACGACTTGAAGATCGGCAATGGGAACCCAACATTCTCCGATTAGACACTTCTTCGACACATCTGTACTAAAGAGATTCATGGTGTGATAAATGGCCTTCATTTTCTTCACCATAACAGTCCAGTTGGGCAACTCTTTAGCAACGCTCCGTAGTACTCGCATTCGGTGGTCAAAGGTTTGATTCAAAACCTTTTAAGAAAGAACAATTCAAAATTATAACTTTATTGCAGATTTATTTTTTTAAATGCCCTATCAATAAATTCTAAACAAATAAGACAACATTATTAGGAATTAAAAATTAATCCTACCATATTGAGATCCTCCAGTCTTGTACGGACCCCATTTAACATTTCCATTCGCTTGGAGTAGCTGCTCGGACAGGGACACAAATTCGCGTGAAACCCCGTGCAGACTTTTTTAACACGATTTTTTAGCTGCTCACCTTGGAAGAAGGCCACGAACACAGTTTTGTAGACTTTGTTTCCCTGAAAATTTTATGCTATTAATGACCATTCGAAGAACCGTAACTTTTCTGAAATAGTTAATGTGTACCGTGGATGGTTCCTCGAGCGGTTTCTCGACCTCGGCCTGCCTCAGGAAGACGTTTCCTCTGGATATACGCCACAGCATCCGCTCGAAGGCTGGCATTCGTTCGCGGGCTACGACTCCGGCTACAAACCTGTAAATTAAAATTATTCAACTGTCTCAAACATATTTATTTGGAATCACTCAATCATTGTGATTAGTACAAAAATTTTAACCAGTATAAGAAAATTGAAAAATAAATTTTCTTTACAAAATACTGAAACGAAAAAACTTACTCGAGAGTTTCGCCTCCAGTGATGTTCTGAGACTCCTCGTTTACCATGGTACGAGACAATGTGTCACTGACTTCTTCCTGTTTCACAAAAAATTAAAAGTTTGTATTAAAAAATTTTTTTTTTATAATTATCAGTAGTTTATTTGTGACTTACCTCTGTCAAAAAAACCTGAGACTTTTCCAAAACATGACGCAACTCCATAAGCTCGAGGAAACTGGTTTTCAAGTTTACCGCATTTTGACTGAGCTCCATGATGTCGTTTTCGGTTTTTTCAATGCAACTCTAAAATGAAAAAAAAAAATTAGTATTTTTTTCTGTTAAAAAAACGCTTCTTCATTATAATAGTACTATCAAAAGTGTTTATGAGACTATAAACGGTCAACATAAAGACTCTTAAAGTATATTAAAGTACGTGCGAACCAGGCAAAATAATTATCTTTAGGCTTTGGTTAAGAAAAAAATTTTCTTTCACCTTAATCTTAAAAAATACAAAAAATCATTACTAATAAAATACAGTTTGGTATCGGTACAAATACAAATTCCAATCGCACGAGAAAATTAAAGAAAATTTAACTCCTTATACTAAAGTCAGGTCCAGGTTTAAGAAAAAAAAAAGGCATTTACTTCGAGAACGGTGATCTCGCGTGGATTTGGTGCCCTCGGCAGTTCCCTGGCGTCGTCCTCGATGAGGACCCCGTCCTTCTTGACCTCGGCCTCGATGTACCTCAGCTTCCTCTCCATCTCGTCGCATCTTCGGACCTCGGTGACGAACTTCCTTTGGAAGTAGTTCACGTCGGCGTTCAACTGAAACGGGTATTATCAATCCAAACGTAAACTCTAGATTAAATTATATATATATTTTTTGTGACTTACGTCTCGGAACTGCACTGTGCCGGACTCCCCGAGCTCGGAGACGGTCAGGTAGGCAACCTCTGGCTGTATGAAAAGCAGGCACAAGGCCATCTCTTCGCTCCTGAACATCGCCCCCATGGCTGCTCGAGTAACGATAAAAACTGAGTTAGATGAAAAATTTATGAATTCGTAGTTTTTTTTACGTTTGAGACTTTTGAAATTAGAGTGGGGTACGATTAAGCACAATCATGTTGTTAAAATTCACTTAAAATGTAATTTGAAGTTTTTGGAAACTCGCTTGTGACTGAAATTATAGTAGCGAGCGGAGATAATTTGAGCTGTGGTAATAATAATGAATCAGTTATGGAATGCCTAAGTAAATAATATAAGTTCGTATCGTTCGTGATCTAATCTTGCTGTTGATAATGAGATATGTACAAGTTTTACTATCTTAAACTTTTCATTTGTTATTTGACAAAACACACGCAGGGAAACGCTACTTAAGACTCGTGGTATCTGACAAAGAATCAGTGAATTTGAAAAATTTAATTAATGATTAGGCATGATTTTTAATTTTTTTTAATCATCTTAGGTAAAATTTTTGAAAAAAGATAGAGCAGAAAAATTTTTGAAACATTTTTAAAAGATAGTACAAGTTTATTCAGATGATTGTTGAATTAAAAAAAAAATAAAAAAAATAAAATATTAGATAATAAAGCATGAAAAAATAGTTTAGAAAAAGTATGATGCTTGATGGAAGCCGTGTAAAATTATTTCCTTAATTATTGTTTAACTTAATTTATTATTTCTTTACTTTTATTCAAAAACTAAATTATATCATTCACAAAGAAAATTAATATTTTTTCAAATAATAAGTTCGAATAAAATAAATTTGAATTACATAAACAATCATAAATACAGATATCTTGCTTGTACAAGGCTTACGTGAGAATTATAACGATAATGCACGACTGATCGATTTATGATCGTTTTCATTTCATAATCAAATTGTTTTCACAAAATTTTAGCTAACACCATAATAATATTAATTAATATTTTTAAAAATGAAAAAAAAAAATTTTCATCTGTAATTTTTATTTTGGAAGGGTTTAAATTTTATAAAGAATTAACGTTATTTCATCCACAGGATCTCACATAAATAAATAAAAACTACAAAACCAAATATGCAGAAAAACTCAATGAATGGTTAGTTTGAACATTTTTTTTTTTTTTTTTTCATTCGTTTAGGCTCGTTAAGACTTCACATTTTCACTAAAAAAAAGCTTACTCGCAACTGGTACCGCTTCTTTATGTGATTAGAAAATTCAAAGACCAACGCTGCTCACATTTAAAGATCCAAACGTGCACTGCTAAATAATCGCAGGTAGCTTATCTTTTTCCGCTCCTATCTTGCGATACACAAACGACTTTGAGTGTCTTACGTGAATCTATAAGAAATATTGATTAAAATTAATTTTTTTTTTTTTTTTTTTCTTCATAAAAAGTAGTATCACACGATTTTGTGTAAATTGAACGACGAATTTTCATTTATTCTCGAAATAAGAAAACTTTGAGCAAAACTGTTAACTGAGTATTTATTTTGGTGTAGTGGAAAAGGGCTTTTTTGATAATATTTTGTTGATAAATGGTCTTGAAAATGCTTAGAGGCAGAAGTTTTGGTACTTCAATTCGTCATTTAGTGTAATATCACCCAGTTTTCCTCAACCAGTGACCTCTGTTTAAAATTTTAATCAATTTTATGACCGAAACGTGTATCTCAAAACGTATTATTGTCATAAAAAAGTCATTTTTATCATTATAATGAAATTAACTATGGCATTGGATACTGTATCATAATCTGAATATACGATAAACTCGTTAAATACCATGTGATATAGAATAAAAAGAACCCAAATGGTGAGTCAACTCCCCAAACTGTTGGAAAAAATCTAAAAAAAAAATATTTTGGTGAAGTAAAAAAAATTTAAACAGTTCTGTACAAAATTTGTACAGATTTAATTTTATTTAAATAAATATTAAATCACTTCACTTTAAAAGTAATTCTAGATCTGTATAAATTATAAAATATTTTATTTATCAGAATCTACTGTAACGAAAATGATAATTAATCTGATTTAGCTCGTGTTCGAATAATTTAATTTTGCTAATATATTTGTTACAATAGTTGTCTTTGCACATTGATTTTTATATACGGAGAGTCCAGAAGAAAAACCGGCAGACTCGATTTTTTTCATTTTTTTAATAAAATGATACTTTAGAATCTCAGAAATACAACTGATCAAACTAGATTTTAATGTCTTTTTTTTACAATTTTTAGACAAGAAAAAAAAGCGCGAAAAATTAAATTTTTTCACCAAAACAATAATAAAGGGTCGAAAAAACTTGTATATAATACACGTACTTTTTGTTTCTTTTTTTTCAAAATTGAAGAATGATCAATAAAATTTTAAACCTGAATAAAATATCAAAAAGTTATTTAAAGTCTTGGTTGATGTACTCAAATATTCTTCATACATTATTAAGATCGGCATTTAAGCTAATCGGACTGAAACATAAATTTTTCTTCTCTAAGTAATAAAAAAGTAATCCCATCCCGAATACCGCGATTTTAATCAATAATCAGTTGTTTTCGTAATCAATTTTAAACTTCATAAAAGGTAATTTGATGAAAAAAGCCCCTTGTGAAGTAAAGGGGCGCCCCAAAAATTGCATCGCCACGAGGTCACCCAAGGGTAGGTCCTCGAAGGACGCGGGTTTGATTATTTGTTGGGTGTCAGCATCAGTACCCTCTCTAGACGATCATTGAATACTATGCTCCCGCTAGACAAGGACGTCGAAGGTTCATTGTCCTAACCGCGGCTCTTTATATCGGATCTGCGGGCTTTCGCAAGCGGAAAGTTTCCCCGCGTCAGCCATCTGGTGGTCTAAGTTTAAATTATTTTTACTGTTTTTTCAAAAAAATATTTTTTATTCTTTTTTTGTACAAAATTCGAGTATGATTTATTACAGTTGTCACACAAACAACAATGAAAATTTATATTCAAACTTTTGATTTGAAACAATAAAGTGCGTAAAGTTAGTTAATAAACAAAATATACAATAATTTACAAAAATATATAGTAGAAAACTTTGATAATTTATTATAAATTATCCTGTCCAAGACACGCTCTACTAGTTCTGTAGTGTACACATAAACACCAAAAAAATCACATCCACAAAAAATATTTACACTCCCGCAAAATCTAAACTAATGAATCTTCTGTATATCGACGTTGTGTATCTCCGTGTAGAGGACGAACATGGTGTAGAGCGACTCGATCCTGGCGTTTCCGTAAACCGGAATGTCGAGGATGGCGCAGATCAGATCTATCGTCCGGAGCAGATCGCAGTCGAGCTTCCCAAGGTCGATAGGCGGCTCGAGACCGAGTTTGTCCTCGATCTCCTGGGGCCACTGCTGCAAGAGCACGTCGATGTGGGGAAACTTGTTTATGAGCTGGACCGCCGGGGGCGGCTTGCTGCGGTAGAGCTGGCCCATGTCGTCGATCCACTTGTCTATCACCCGGCCCTGCCGCGTAGCGTCTTCGAGACGTTTGACCAACGATGGTTGCTGACGAGTTAAAAAATTGTTGTGAAGATTATTAAAAATTTTACAGTAAACCACAACTGTTAAAAAAATATTTTAAGTTATAGCAATATTTAACTAACATTTTCATAGCCAATTATAAAGAGATATATTTCAATAAAATTTCAAAATTTATTATACATCTAATAAAAATTTTTCTTTCTTAAGTATAATCTTTTTATCTAAGGATAAGCTAGTGTACCTTGGATGCGCCAGCAGCACTTCGAGTACGACTCCTCAGTTGCAGATGTAGGACGGCGGGTTCGGACTGCTCGGACGCGGGTTCGTCCAGGACGGTAAGACCGACTTTGTCGGGTTGACCGTCGGGTCGAGGAACCTTGAGGAAGGCGTCGATGTCCCCAACTGCGGGTATGTAGTCCGGAATAAAAGGTATCAGTTTGTAGATGAGTTCGATCTTTTGAGGCGTGTACCTGTAACATCATTTTAATTTTTCAGGGTTTCTGGAAATCTCAAAAAATTTTGAAAAAGAATCGTGTGAAGTTTAATAAAGAGATTTAAATTTGAAAAACACTCATGGTTTTTCGTAATTTATTGTAGTAATTTTCATGATAATATTAGTTATTGTATAAATATGAGAATATAAGTCACAATTTATTTTACCCTTTTTTTAAATAAAAAAAGCAAATTATTAGAAAAAAAAAAAAAAAAAAATATTACATTTTAGGTGAGAATAAATTTAGATTACTGTGTTCAATAAAACTTTGGGTATTTTCATAACTCTTAAAAAATCAATAATTTTCATAATAAATAAGTTAAACTATAAATTTTATCAACTGAAAAATATGTAAATTTCACACCTCATGATATTTTGAAAGAGTTCTTTGACCTCGGCCGATCCCTCCAGGTTCTCAAACTGCTTGGCGTCGTAAAAATCCGTGAGTTTCATCTTCGAAGGCTTTTGCGCGTCCAAATCGTCACTGTCATCGCTCTCTGAGGTTTCGCTGTCCATCCCCATGGATTTATTGAACGGGTCTTCGGGCATCGAATACCTAATAACAAATCATCTAACATTGCATTTATACTTTTCATACCTTTTTTTTAATTCATTAAAAACTAACCTTCGAAAATCAGCCGCACGGGGAGAACGAACTTCCTCCTCCTCCTGCTCGTTCTTTCCAGTCTTGGACCGCTTCGAGCTCCGCTTGGTCTTATCTTGATCTTCCATATTATTTTGATTGTTAAAAAAAAAAAAAAGAAGATTTATCTGCAAAGTGTATAAGAGCTCGGTCTTTAAAGGGATTTTTACACGCTGTGTTTACCACCGGTCGTATCTATGGCAACGAATCTACGTACACACTTTTATGCAAAAGCTCAAAACTTTATTCATGAGGTATAATTTTTATAAAAACACGTAAAAAATGAAAAATATGCATTTTAGTACCGTACCACAACAATGTTAAAACATGTTAACTTTACAGATTAAAAAAACGTCGGTAGATTTTTAAAACTTACACAATGATTTTGACACACACAAAAAATAAGTATTCGTAAAAAACAAAAAAAAACAGTTCTAAAAATTTTCTCTACAAGAAGCAATAAAAAAGAGGTATAAAAATTTATCAAGGCGTGGGGTATCTTCCGTAAACAAGGCCGCTGCGGGTGCGTCGGACGTTGCTGTCGTAGTTGTTTTGACGTTCGAGTCGAGCGCGACGGTGCTCGGATAACTTTTTCGGCGTTTGCTCTTGAGTTGGATGCTGCTGGAGGTCCTCGGCCTGGGGTAGATAATCGGGGGCCGTCTGGACCGATACCTGGGATGGGCTTGAAGGTTCTGGAAAAAAAAAAAACAATTTTTAGATTTTTTAGAATCAGCGTCATTCGCCTTTTTAGTTTTTTTAAACATTATGTACTCTCGAGTAAGGCCACTTTGTTCTTTTTGACGGTAATAAAGTATTTGAAAGTATTGAGTTGAATATTTGAAATTTTTATAACAAACACTTTTTCTTACTTCTAAGTCATGGTCAATTACCAGGAAGATAAGAAGAAAAAAAAAAAAACAACAACAACATTTTGGAAGAAAAGTTCAAATAGCTTTACTTGACGGTAGCTTTTCTCGAGAAAAAGTAGTAATAAGAATAATTTTTTTTCCTACACTTTTTTTATAAAAAAAAATAATAATACGTATTATTTTACAAAAAATTTGTTTTCATCACAATAATGAACGCGAAACTTTGTCTTTTTTTTTAATATTATGAAAATTACAACAGTTTAGCAATAGTAGCAACTAAGTCTGGAACTGGCTACTGTCAGCTTACTAATCCAACACTCTATCAAATGAGTTACTCACAAGGAGAGGTCACACCCTCCGGGTCACCGATCTTGACGAAACTTTGGGGATCGTTTTCTTATACCAAAAGATGAAGAAATCTACCAATCATCCCGTCTAATGGGCCTTTTATACCTAGTTCCTACATAGCTTATATCGTATTTTTAGCTCTTTTTGGGTTTTTTTGCGAATTTTCAAAAAATTCCTGTTCGTAGCCTATTGCACTTACAAAATTCTGCAACCCCGCATTTTTTTTGTTTTTTCATCTTCTTTTGAGAAAAAATATTTTTAAATCTAATTTTGAAGAAATAGTCCATGTAAAATTAAGGTAATCAAAAGCATTTTTTTACTGTTTTTTTGGTTTTATGAACTTAAACTGTACGTCGTCAGCCTTATCAAAATTATGTCTCAAAATATTTTTTCTAAAAAATTCATAAAAAAACAAAGAAAATGCGGGGTTGCAGAATTCTGTAAGTGCAATAGGCTTTGAGCAGGAATTTTTTGAAAATTGGCACAAATAACCACAAAAGTCGCACTAAAGTGTTTAAAGTGTCAAAACAAGCTGATTTTCAAAAAATTCCTGCTCAAAGCCTATTGCACTTACAGAATTCTGCAACCCCGCATTTTCTTTGTTTTTTTATGAATTTTTTAGAAAAAATATTTTGAGACATAATTTTGATAAGGCTGACGACGTACAGTTTAAGTTTATAAAACCAAAAAAACAGTAAAAAAATGCTTTTGATTACCTTAATTTTACATGGACTATTTCTTCAAAATTAGATTTAAAAATATTTTTTCTCAAAAGAAGATGAAAAAACAAAAAAAATGCGGGGTTGCAGAATTTTGTAAGTGCAATAGGCTACGAACAGGAATTTTTTGAAAATTCGCAAAAAAACCCAAAAAGAGCTAAAAGTACGATATAAGCTATGTAGGAACTAGGTATAAAAGGCCCATTAGACGGGATGATTGGTAGATTTCTTCATCTTTTGGTATAAGAAAACGATCCCCAAAGTTTCGTCAAGATCGGTGACCCGGAGGGTGTGACCTCTCCTTGTCAGTGCAAAATATTTAACATGATGATCAAGAAATATCTTATACACATAAATATAATATGCAAGTTACAAACACTCAACTGGCATAATTACAAATAGTTAATCTTTCATCTGACACAATCTTTGAAAACTTGTATGTCATGTTACTACAAGCCAGTTGTACTAAAACTTAAACTTCAAAATTTAATTTCGCTTTAAGCTCAAGATTCAATAAAAATTCTGTGTGAACCTGTAAAATTGGCAAAGTTGTGATCGTCCTGTTCCAGGTTGATCGAAGAAAGTTCGCCGAGCTGGGACATCGAGGTAGAGTCACCGCAGTCGCATCTCAAAAAACCGTCCTTGAAGTCGTCCGGGTGCATGGGAACAGAATATACCGAGCCCTCTCGAGATTCATTCATCCTAAAAAAAAAAAGAGCGAACCATTACTTTTGCGTAATTGTTGTTAGATGGGCTAAAATTAAATTTTCAGCTTCAGAAATAAAAGCGAATGTTGGAAACCTTTTGCAATCAGAGCCAAAATATTTGAGGTAAAAATTACCTTTTTTTTAAATTTATTGTTATATTAAATCGAAAGTTTTTCTAAATGAGACTAGTAAAAACAATATTTACGCTATAAATTACTACGAAAAATTTCAAATTTATGTTATGTATACACATCACAAAATTTACATATACGCCAAAAAAAATTATCAAAATAGTTCGAAAATACATTGTAGTTGTTGCAATTTAAAAGACGAGGAGTTTTTGAAAAATCAAAATTATTGATTAAAAATTTTCAATTTTTAGAATCGCTAGAAAATAAAATTTTGAAAAATTTCGAAAATTATGATCTATCTGTGGTCTGTAACTCACGAGACATTGAGCATGGAGTTTGTGGACATGACCCCTTGGCTCTCCACCTCGTCCGCTTCTTCCTCCTCTTCGTCGTCGTTCCTCTTCGGCGCCTTGTACGACAGGACTATCAGGACCACCATGAACACGCACACGGCCAGGAAGGTCAGGAACTCGGTGTGCAGTTGATTGGCCAACTGGGCTCGTTTCTTCTCTGCCTCCAAAAGTTCCAGCTTCTTTCTGCTCGAGACCACCGTTGGAAGCTCATTGATTATTTTGTCCTGATTTGAATCAATTTAATAATTTTAGATTGACAAAACAATAAACATTTTTTATTGTAAACAAGTTTGTATTTTCTAAGTTATAAAAATTTACGAACTTTGTTTTTAAATAATAGTTTGAACTATCATGTATATTCACCGATTTATAGACCGAATAAAGTTATTTTATTTTAAAACTTTATAAATGCTTTTGTATGATTATATATTTTCTACTTTGTAAAGGATTCAGGTCCATTCATGATAATTGAATATATAAATAAACAAATTATGCACTTAAAAATTTTTGTCAAAGTGATTTTCTGATAAAAATACTTGTTATATCAGATTTTAAATCTGCAGATAGTAAATTATTTGGAAAACAATATTATGGATACTGGTCAGTCTTTAAAACGTGACCATGCCTAAAAAATTAAGTTAAAAAGTACACATGTCTTGCTTGATAAAATTATTAACGATTAATATCAAGATTATCGACAGACTTGCAGCGTCGGAGAAAAATTTTTAATGGAATCGTTGATAACAGAATTAAAATTGTTTAAAAAAGTTTTTGATTATTATGTAACGAGGCGTATAAATAAAATAGGATTTGTGAATTATTTAAATTTTTTACCAAACAAGTAATTACTTGTTTAGATATTTAAAAAATAAATTTAAATTTTTTAAATAACTAAACTTATTTGTTTAATGTGTTTACGGGTTAATAATAGGTTTTTGTTCGTTTACCTATGAATTATATTATAAGATAATTCACAAAATTATAGGTCAAATTTGAACGATCGATCAAGTAATCTTCGATTAAAAAATTAAATTTAATAATTTAAAAAACTTTTATGGAGCTTTTAAACGATATAACAAAAAATCCACTATAAAACAACAAGGTTAAACGAATAATTGATCAATCACCTGTTACCCTCCAAAAAATTCAAAAATCGAAAGATAGCTTTTTTGTCGGTGTTGTATATACTTACTTGTATGAAATCAAGTATTTGGCCGAGGACCCGAAGCACGGGGTTGTGAGACTTCGGATGGTTTTTCATTTTCACTTGGCCCGCCCATCAGTGACGCCCGCTGCAGCGTAACTGCATTCGATCTAAACGTACAGGCGTACACCGCCGGCTTATTTTTTTCTCTTTTTTACTTTTTAAGACTCCAATCACAACATCGTATCAAGATTGCAAATTTGTATCGTGCTCGTCCACTCGACTCCTAATGTAATAATAATAAAAAGGTTCCGTCTGTTTGTACGGTGGTTACGGTACGAAGTTCGGCACTTATTGTTTCAGAACAGTTCTTTTTTGAAATGAACTATTTTTATCTCTAATAATAAATTTTTGAGACAAAATATTTTTAAGAATTTAAAACTAACAAAAAAAAAAAAAAAAAAAAAAACAGTATGCTTTTCTCTTTCAATTTCAAAGTAAACATATATTTAGGCACGTGTTTGATCGTGTATACAACTTCACTTACAACTGCACTATAATTAATATCAACCACAACAAATTGACATTTATTTTTCAAATAATCTTTGAAAAATTATCTTATCAACGCTTACTCAGTCTTTAACTTCAACACATAAATATCTTAACAACAACTTATTTGTGTATAACATGCCTAAATCGATTATCAAATCAATAAATTAACATTTTTTATAACATAAAGATCACTTACTTATGACTAAACACTGCTAAATCAAAAGATTTAAAAACAAATCATACTTTCCGTAATTAAATTAACAACTTTTCTTTTTAAATAACGATAGGTTGTAGCGTGTACAACGTTTTACATAACGAGCTTAAATATCAACATGCATACATTTTTGTAATTTTTTCTTAGACTCTACAATATAAAAATAAAATAAAAAAAAAAGTTTTTTATAATTATTGTAGATGAAAACTCATTAAAGAGTTGGAACTTGACTAATGATCTTCTTGAATGATTTCAAATTTTTCTTTAATTGCAAATTATTGCCTGCGACTTCTTTTGCATTTTTGAACTGCTGGTAAGATACGTGAGTGGGAATAAACCAATCCTACGTTTAAAAAAAAGTATTTTTTATTTTTCATTCATAAATAAAGAAGGAATAATTACTAAAATGGAATGGGTGTGATTTAGGGATTTGTGGAAAATTGTAAGTAACATTTTTTAAATTGACAGAAATTTATTGTTAATAGAATGTAAACTACAATGTAACTTCGAGGTATTATTTTTTAGTTTTTAGTTAAATATATAAGATCTAATAAGATCTATTTCTATTTAGATAGGAGTCATGTTAAGTGTTTTTATTATAATTTATTAGCTTATACTTATGTCTGATGAATATTTTTTAGTAAATATATTACTACTATTGTTAGTATTATTAATAAAGTCTTATACAAGATACTAACGTTCTCATAAGCTTGTTGTCCGAACGGGGAACAACAGCGACCAGATGACGACGCGGATGATGCACTAGAGGACACAAACGAGGACGAATCAATCGACCGTTTCGATGAAAAATTTGATTTTTCCGTTTTCCCTGAGTACGTAATGTAATTACGCGTTTCTCTAACCTTCTGTTTTTTGGGCGAATGATTATTAACGAATGCTGACCACTTTCTAGTTTCGTCATCTTTGTAGTCGCATGTTGATGTGGTGCTTCTTTTCGTCGAGGATGTTTTTTGTCTTTTTCGCGAGCCCGACTGACTCTTGCTCATCGAGGCCCATTTTTTACGCGGAGTTTCAATTTCTTTTGAAGGTGACGTCGTACGTGGTTCGGAAAAAAATTTTCTGGGTCGTTTTACAACTGTGGACTCGCTCGAAGAAACATCGGTTGCTGGGTTTGAAAATGACTTGGCAAGTGTCGATCGCTTCTCGGTGGAAACTTCAGTTCCACACAGTGATGCTTCGGGTGACGTTGGTAGTGTAGGACATGAATTTTTGGACCATACTTCGCTCGAAATTACGTCTCGATTCGAAGAACCTTCGGGTGAAGCTGGGTTTTGCTCGGAGTCTCCGGTGTTGATCTGTATCAGAGAGTTTTTTGGTTCTTCAGGTTTCAGAGAGCTGGAGGTCGTCTTAACAAACGAAGAGCATTGACTTTCGTGGTTTTCGGATTTTTCACTCCGAAAAACCTCGAATACCCTGGACTTCTTGGATGGTGGAGTGTCACTGGAGCTTTCGGTGTTGGTAAAGCTTAACTCTGGTAGATCCGAGATGCCCACTTCGTTGAACTCACTGACCAGGGAGCAAATGAGATTTGCGAGCTTCTTTCTTTTATGTCGAATCAGGGAGTGGTCGAACCATCCCTCTAAATTCGCTGAGCACGGACCATTCAAAAAATCCTGTCAAAAATAATTTAGATTAATTTTCTTGATTGTATAGGTAACCTATTAGTAATATATGATATTTACCTTCAAATAACATTCCACATATTGTAGAAGGTAAAGCCCGCAGTCTGTCAGATTCGGTTGTCTCGGTAGCGAGGGATAGCCGACTTTTAACTTTGAAAAATCTAATTCGATTCGTTTTTTCACTCGACACTCGAAGGAGAGATACATTTTCAAATTTTCAACCACCTGCGATTTTCGCTCTCCAGAAAGAGAGTCCATGATTATAATACATGGCGATGAACTACAAAATTAAAATTTTTTGTAAAAAATCGCAGTCATTAAAAATAATTGACGAAGTTTCTATTGGATTACTGAAAAAATCTTACATTTTTGATTCGTTTTTTTGATCAGAATCATTACTTCGATATTTTCCAAAGCTAATAATGGCCAAGTACCAGTGGTGGCTGTAACAAGAAATGAATAAAATTTTACTTGATAATTCGTTTTACGGATAATCTTTGTAAAAATGTTAGAAAAATGTCTCGGGTATGAAGTAAAATAATTTTTTTTTTCACTACTTTATAAAAACATTGAGTCAAGAGAACAAAAGCTGTTTTTATTCATTTTAATTTTTTTTCAAATTATTTTGTGCAGATTTAAACAGAAAATAAATAATGCACACTTGAAAATCGTTTTACCTAAATGCTAAAACATATAATGTGTAAAAATTAAAAGCTTCTTCTAAATTATAGGCAGATGAGAAAAAGAATGTAAGTCTTACTGTTCGTTGATCGGCACCAACACAACATCTTTGGAAAATATGTCCACTCCTTTGGTCCATTTGTCGAGGTTTTCGAGGCCCCGTTCAACGAGTCGGGTGTAAAACTGGGTGCTGAACACGTGAACCCTTTCGCGGTCCGATAACGAAAGCTCCTCACACAAGTACCTGATGTAAAAATCGATGATGGTGTCGTTCAAGTACTGACCGTCCGAAAGACAGTTGTAATCATTTACTCTTATTGGAATTCCTGCTAGAGCTGGAGGTGGTGGGTATATCGTTATGCTGGAATTTAACAATATAAAATTATGAAGTCGTCAATAAAGTGCCTGGACTTGTATTCAAATAGTACCATTTCACGTAAATATGTGGCAAATCAGTCATGTAACTTTTTTAGGCACACAAGTGTGTTGTAAAAAATTGTAGGGTACAAATTTTGAAAACATATGGTTGTTGTTTACAGTTTCATAATTTTACGTTTCAAAAAACTACTATTTTCAGATAACTACTTATAAAAAAATTTTCAACTCACATTTTTTTTGTTATGGTCCTCTTCCTAGATCTTCTTTCACCCAACTAAAAAAAAGTTCAATGCAAATAAAAATAATTTATTGGGAAAAAAAATTGATAAGAAATTAAATTTCATAATCTTACAACGGGGCTCTCGTCCAGCTGTATAGTGCCAACCGTGACGTCGTCAATCAGTTGAACAGAAGTCGACCTTCGAAAAAAAGTCAAAAAATTTTTTCAATATATATTTTTTATGCGTAAAAGTATTTAATATATTATACTTACCTCTTTTTTAATGGAAAAAAAGACCGGATAGGAGTATCGGTAGGTTCCATCATCACTGACTCGGGGGGCGAGTAACGTGCAGGTTTTTTATCGCGATCGGAAATGTTCAAACTTTTTACAAGATGCTCTTCATTCAAGTATTTATACAGCGATGCCTGGAAATCAGTTAATTATTAATACTATTTATTGAAAATGAAGCCATATAAAACTTGTAAACAAAGTATACCAGCATAAGATTGTCGGTGGTATTGAAGTCACTCTGAGTCACAAGATCTGCATCAAACCTTGGAATAAAAGTATTGAGATATTATATTTTTTGTTACACAAAAAGAAAAAAAAAAATTGTTTGAAAGTATAACCCACTTGACTGTTTCTTCGTAATCGAGCATAACCACATAATCGAACTGGTATTTAGCGTCTTTGACATTATAAATTTTGATATCTTGGCAGGTTTCGTTCTCGTTTAGGCAATTCTTCAACTATTTGAAATATTAAAATACAAACTATTAAAATACATATATAAATTGAGAATTACATAATTTGTTATTGTTTAATGTTGATTTAAGGTAATTTTTTTAACATAAAGAGGTTTTTAAAAATCACTTATAAATACAAAGTGCATGGTAAGTATTTTTTTCACTGCTAAAACAAAGCTTTAGATGATCATAAATATAACTAATTTTTTTAAGTCAACTACATAATAATCTTTTTTTTCCTCGATTTTATAATTTTATAGTTAACAAACGAATATAAATTACCCCTTCGGTGACGCAATCAAGAGGATCTTCATCTGCAGGTACCCTGAACGTCATCTTATACTGCACGTTCGTCTTTGAAACCAAAACGTTCACCACCCTTGTCTCCGGCATCTCCACCTGATTAGACGTCGAACCCGAGTCATCTGCTAACACTGGTGGCATGTTTGAAAAAAGGTTTTTTTTCCTAATTATGAGAAAAACTTCGACTGCGTCGTAGAGACGCGTGCTTGCAGCTCGATCAAAACACAAATCTTGTTGAAACCGGCTCAATCACAATCAAAAGGTTTATCCATTCGCCAACCATTATATTTTGTGTTTGCTTTTAATACTCACACACGTTGTATTATAACTGATCAGATGCAGTGACCTAAACTGATAAATAATATCATGCAAGAATAATAGTGCACTCCCGTGAAAAAAAAAAACTCGAGACTTTTGGCATTTTTGGCACCCTCCGGAATTTTGAAACAGCTGTTGATTCGCGCGCACGTAGCGCCATCTGCCCGGCTTCCCACTTTCCTCTCCCAATGGCCAATTGTGCGCAGTGCGCGCTCCGGAGTGGCACGTGGTGATTGAAAAACGAGAGAGTGAAATGCAGGCCAGGTGCATCTGTTTGACCGTTGGAAAATATAAATTCAATTGACAAAGGGCGTCTTGCGTAAAGGGACTCGCAGTTTAAACGTATCTTTTTTTTTCTCAAGTTTGGGAAAATGTCGATGCTCGCTGGACCCAAACGAAAGCAAAAATGGACCCTCAATCCTCGAGGCAAGCAGTGGAGCGAAGGTTAGGAAATAAATTTTGTGTTTTTTAATTATTTTACAGATTACAGATTTTCTTGTGCTTTTATTGACGAGACTTTTGGTGGAGATATGTTTTGTTGTGACTCTTCCTTGATCGATGCATTTTTTGTTTGCTGTGTTGTAGTTTAAGTCAGTTTTTAAAAACTTCTTATGTATGAATTTATTATTATTTTTCTTTAAAATAGAAATTTATCAGATAAAAATGTAAGCACTAGCACTGAGATATTTTCATTTAGTCAGTCACTTCTTTTTTATACTCTCTAAACAAATCAATAATCATAAAAATGTTACAGCTTTTGCAATAATGAAGTACTTACAAGAAAATATCACTCTTACTTTTCACAAACAAATGCAACGCTATTAATACTTTTGTATATCCTTAGACTCCACCAAGTTTGGCCAGAAAATGTTGGAAAAAATGGGATGGACTAGTGGAAAAGGACTTGGAGCCAAAGAGCAAGGAATCACTGAACATGTTAGAGTCAGAGTGAAGAATGATTCAGTTGGTAATTAAAAAATATAGTATTTTTTGCAGTGAAGGTTTTTAAAACTATGAATACTAATAAACTGAAATTTAATGTTTCTAGTGTTATTTTATGTAGCTCCATATTAGTAAGGATAAATTAAAAATTTAACTGTGTTTTGTTTTTAATTTATCCTTACAAATAAACTAGTTGGATATTTAGAACATTTTTTTAACTCTAAATCTTTTAAAACTAATTTTAATAAATTCCAACAGACATTTAATACTTGTAATTCATAAATTTATTATTAAATATTTTATCATTTATATAGGTATAGGGTATAAAAAAGACAAAAATGATCAGTGGACAGAAAGACAAGATGAATTTAACAACTTTCTACAAAATTTGCAAAAGGAACAATTTTCAGAAGCAACAGAAACTGAAGATAATATTTTAAGTGGTAAATCACTGGAAGAAAAATCTAAGCTTAGCAGTAAAAGAGTACAGTAAGTTTATTTATATCTTTAACTGTGAAAAATAATTTTAGGTGTTTACCTTTCATTGATTTATATTGATTTAATTTAGCTACAAAAAATTCACACGTGGGAAGGATGTTAATAAATACAATGCAAAAGACTTGGCAAATATTTTTGGTAAGAAGGATTTGAATGAAAAGTATGAAAAGAAAGAAGTAGATGAAGAAGTAGAGGAAAATACATGTGATCCTATTGGTGCAAAAGACACAAGTGGCGGTATTCTCACAATCAAGGGTGGTAACATGAATGATTATTTCAAAAGAAAGTTGCCTGAAAGTCATCAGAATAATACTAGTCAGGAAAAATCTAAAAGTAGAAGTAAATTTTATGTTGATGAAGAAGATGTCGAAGTTGTCTCAGAAGATGAATCAGAGAGATTTAGAGGTTTTGGATTCAAGATGACTAATGAATCAAAGTCTAAAAATAAAAAAATGAGTAATTTAAACTACGTTTTCGATAACCCTTGTTTAGATTTGAATATACTTGATTCGCCGGTCAAAAATAAATCAAGAAATCTTGAAGCCACAGCATTTGTTACCTCTAAAAAGCGGAAAAGTGAATTTGATAATGATGATGACTTAAATTTATATTCTGATAAACAAACTCCAAAAAAACGAAAAAACGATACAGATTTCACAAATGACGGAGGTGAAATTTGTGAAATTGGTATTCCAGATGCATCAGATTCTTATAAGAAAACGCCACCTAAAATAATAATTAAAAGCAATTTGTTAATTGTGCCAAAGAAAATTAAAGATGAAAAGGAATCTCAAACTCAGATGAATGCATTTGAAAATCCTGGTTTGGATTTATCATTTTTAGATCATTTAAAACTAAACAGAATAAAAAAAGAAAAATGTGTAGAAAGTCATGAATCCAACCTTACTAAAAACTTGGCACCAATAAAAATAAAAAAAGAAATTGAATCTGATTGCTCAATGGAAGCTTGTGAGAATCCTGAATTGGACTTGAACGTTCTTAAAAACATAAAGAAAGAAAACGAAGACGATGAAACTTCAAATGCATTTGAGAATCCTGGATTGGACTTGAACGTTCTTAAAAACATAAAGAAAGAAAACAAAGAGGAAGAAACTTCAAATGCATTTGAAAATCCTGCACTGGATTTAAACTACCCTGATCGAATTGAGATAAAAAAAGAAAACAACTATGAAGTTTTACCCACGGCATTTGAAAATAAAGGATTGGATTTAAATTTTTCTGGTAAATCAGTAAAATTACATAAAGGAAATAATTCTGAAGATTCTTCAAATTCTTATGAAAATTCAGTATCAGATGTGAACACGACTAACAAAAAAAATAAAAAAACACCAAAGAAAACAGCAAAAAAGGAAAAAGATGAAGTTTGCACCGGTGTTTACGAGAATCCCGGTCTCGACTTGGAGCTCCTGGATAAGCCAACGAAAGTGAAGAAAGAAAAAAATTACGAAGTCTCTTTGAATGTTTATGAAAATCCTGGACTCGATCTAGATTGTCCGGACCAGCCGACTCCTAAAAAAAGCAAAAAAGAAAAAGCTTTACACGGCTTCGAAAACCCTGGACTTGATTTGAATTTTCCAGACAGGCCAACGCCTAAAAAAATCAAAACGGAAAAGTATGAAAATGTCTACGAAAATCCAGGTCTCGATCTCGAGTACTCCGACAGACCAACGCCAAAAAAAGGAAAGAAAAAGAAAGACAACGTTTACGAAAATCCCGCACTCGATCTAACACCCAAAAAGAAAAGAGGAAATGACTACGAAGTTTATGAAAATCCGGGACTTGATCTAGAGTTTCCAGACAGAAGAACTCCGAAAAAAAAGAAGAAAGAAAAAAATTATGGACCCTCGAACGTGTACGAAAATCCTGGGTTGGATTTAGCAGCTCCGGACAGACAAACTCCGAAAAAATCTAAAAAAGACAGAAGTTTTGAAGTTTCAGCCAGTGGATTTGTAAATCCAGCTTTGGATTTAAATAATTCTTCCGGTGAAGTTCCCGGGACTTCAGATTTTGAAGTTCTAAGAACTAATTATGGATTAGAAAATTGTGCCTTAGATTTGAACGAAGAAAATTCGTGCAAGAAGAGAGTGACTTTCAATAACGAAGTGGAGTACAATACGGACGTCGCTAAAAAGAAGAAAAAGAAAAAAAAGTTAGACAAGTACGAGGTTGTGAGTGAAAAATTGAAGAAGAAACACAAGCTGAAAGAACCCGAGAATTACGAAACTGTTGCGGCTACGTTTGTCAATGAAGCACTGGATGTTGTAGAATTAAACGAAGAAGAAATAGACAATCAATTGAACGAGAGAAAAAGCAAAAAATCTAAAAGAAGGAAAGAACGTAGAATTTCTCTTTTGGAAACAATTGTCGAAGATCCAGAAGAGGAAAACGTCAATCAAACTTCACCAGAGCTCACTGATGAAAACGATCAGGTCTCGAATGAATCACTTGAAAATGTTCAGGAAAATAAGACTGAAAACTCATCTGATAAAAAGCGGAAGAAAAAGGCAGGCAAGATTAATTTTTCAGAAGTAAATGCTGAAGAGATCGAAGATCTCGGAAGAAAAAAGAAAAATAGCTCCAATGAGGCATCAGAGAACGTACAAGTTTCAGAAGAACCTGAGAAAATTACCAAAAAAATAAAAAACAAAAAAGCCAGTTCAGAAGATATTCCAATGGAAATTGAAACTACCGCCGAGTCTTCGGAAGCAACTACCAAAAAGAAAAAAAAGAAAAAAAGTGAAGCTGAATCAGCCAACTTATCAGAATCAAACGTCAAAACCAGTGACTTAGAGAAGGAAAACATCTGTGAGGATGAAATGATCACGCTCAATGAGTTTCTGAATGAAAAACCTGCGTTAGAATTGCAAATTAATACGACGAGTAAAGTTCAAGCACGAAAAGATTCCCGTCGTTCCAAGAAAAAAAATAAAGAAATTATGAAACGCGTTGTTAGTGGACCAGCGTTGATGTTCAACGGATCGAATATACACGATATTCCGGGGTACGGCGTAACTGTGCGCGATACTGGATCGGAAACTAATAGGAATGAATTTAAAAAATAAATTTCTGCGTACTCAAAAATTATAAAAATAGGCAACGAATCAAATTTTACTATGAATTGAAAATGAAAAAAAAAGCAATAAAAGGCTTATAGTTTTCGTGACAGGTCCCACTTGATAAGTGTAAATAAAATGGATCAGAAGAGTGTATCTAATTTTTTTTTTGTATAAAGTTAAACTTTATATTTGTTAATTATGTACATAATATAGTAATTAAATTTAAGCTGTTAACATAGGTAATGATTTTTATTATAATATATATTAATAGGACTGAAATAACATGCATTTAAAAAATTTTGTTGTGCAACATGTATTGAAATTACATGAGAATAAATTTTTTGTTTCATTAATAAAAATGTGTATTTAATTTTGAATACGGGCTTTTTTCAATAAAAATAAAGATGTTTTTTTTTTCAAGGATAATTTTTATTAGAAATTCATTAGACAAAAAATTTCTTCATAAAACTGATTTTTTTATACCTAGAGAAATGTACATTTTTAACATCCTTCACTTTTTATTATTTTCTAGAACTGTACATTGTTTTTTTATAAACAAGATTTATATTATCACAAATTTTTACTTTCAAATTCACAAAAGTTACAAGTGCAAATTGACAATGTAATCACAGCATAAATCTCAGACTTTACCGTTTCTAACGGCACATGAAAATAGTTGAATATTTAAAATAACATTCACTCCTAAATTTTTTACAAATATTTTACTTTGAGATAGCAATCATATTTAATATTTAAATTGTACTAAACTAATTATTTAGACCAGCTAAAGACATTCTATCTTAATTCAAAATTTACATATTTAACAATATTTCATAAGAATAGTTTTGGCAAACAGCATCACTACGTTAATTTCATTTTGTCAAAAATTTCTAGAATTATTCTTTAAGTCTTGTGAATTTTCTAATCTGATAAACCAAAGTCTGAATCTGTCAATGCTGACTTTTGAGATTTGTACATTTCTTTGTACTTTCTTGCTCTTTTCTTTTCTTTAGCTAAAGCCTTTTTCATTTGATTATATTTTTTGTTACACTTTTTTATTTGTTTTTGCATATTTTCTAATTCTGTACTGTCCAAGCTGATAACTTTATTGGCATATAAAAAACGTATATGTTTTAAAGAGGCTTTTGCATTGCACTGTGGACACCTTTCTGCATATTCATTATTTGATTTTAACCACTGTTCAATGCAACTGTAGCCAAATATGTGGCCACACCGTAATGAGCATAATCTGTGTTTTCCAGTGGTTGTCCATGCTCCTAAACATATTGGACATTTTTGAGATTGATCTACAGTTTCTTCATCAGAATGGTCTCCTTTTTCTAAGTTTCTTCGGGTTGGCTCTGCAATTAAAACAACTTTCATGAATTTTTAATCAGATACTGATTAAGAGATAAGAGATACTGAAGATACTGTACGTACAATAATCATAACAAACTTTTAATTCAAAGAAATAATTTCTTTTTTGAAAAAAGGATCATCTATTTTCTAAATCAAGGATTTGATCTTATAATATCAATTTCTCAATTTAAAATATAAACAGAGGACAGAAGTAAGAATTCATAAATTTATTCTGATTAAAAACTTTTTCCATAAAGTTTGAATAAAATGCTGGCTAATCAATAATTTAAAAAGTCTGAAGATATGAATGTCCAGTTTTACAGAATCCTTTAAAATTTACCTGTCCCTCTTGTGGAATCTTCTTCCAAATGATTATCAAAATCAGCTTCAAATGAATTATCTGAACCATCATTTTCATGAACACCTTCATAAATTACGGAATCGCCATCACCAGGGATTTCATAAGAGTAATCTTCATAATCACTTTCTACAATGCTTGCATCTAACTCTTCTGCAACTGACATTTCTGAAGGATTGTCATCATCACGTTCATTGTAGTTATCTGTTTCATCAAAATCCTCATCATCTGAATCATTGCTATTGTTTAGGTCACTCAAAACAAATGAAAAACTATAAAAAAGAAAAGGTACAGAAAGTGCATTACTAATAACGAATTTACAATACCTGATTTTATTTATAATAATATTAATGACTGACAAAGATAAATATTAAAGATTAGGTACCTGCAATCAAAAGGGGAAGCCATGGACGTTTGTTTGATCCTTTTAAAATTTTGCTTAACAAAAAAAATTTTCAAAGATATATTATAATGATAAAAAACTAAAGTTCATTGGAAGAAGAAATGAATTCTAATACTCAAAATTTGAATAAATGATAAACTTTTAAATAGTAAATGACAAAACTGAAGATGAAAAAAAACATTGGCTAAACATAACCTTTGCGGCGATCAAATAATTGTTTTCACGCGAAGTTGGCGGCAAAAAAGCCGGAGTTTCAAATTTAAATGGAAATCGATAAGTATTTCATTAAAATTTTAATTAATTTTCAAGTAATAAGGTATTAAAAAAAAAAAAAAAAAAACTAGAGCTAGCAGTAACATTAGAACAATATTTCATAAGAACACTATGCAGGAAAAATAAATTCAAACACAAGTATAAAATTAAGTAAATTTTCATATTTTCATAATTATTTCATTAATTAACAATGAAATCAAATATTTATATATAATTTATATACAGATGTACAATTTATGAATATATGTACAATTTGTTGATAAAAAACGTTTTACAAAATATTTGTATAAATTCCAACAACTTCTTCTAGGTTACTTAATCTATCATACAGTTTGCCTACTAACTCCATTTCTTCTTCAGATAATGTGACACACGATAGTGGTAGATATTCAACTTCTGCTTGAAGTATTTTATAATTTATATCTTCCAATTTCTTTTTAACTTTAGTTAGTTCTGAGGCACCACAGGTAAACTGAAATAAGTTAAAAATCATTAATTGAAAATTCAAATAATTTATTCAATAAAAAATTTAATTTTTAGATTATTATCTAGTTCTTATATAAAATAAATCTAGTCTTACAAGCTAAAAACTTTAAAATATTTATTTTAATAACTCGTTGCTTATAAAATTTCAATGATTAATCACCTGTATGAATTCTTTTTCATCTTCTTTAACTATATCTGCCTCTTCAGCACCTACTTCAATGGCATCATCTGTAATTTTGTCAATATCTCGATTCTCAACTTCTGTCAATACTATTCCTTTATGCTGAAAGCTACCTGAAGTAGCAAAATCATTTGGAGAAAATCTAGAAAAATTTTACAGAAAATTGAAATTAAAAAATTAAAATGATAAAAAATAAAGAAGAACTTACTTTGTTTTCTTAAGATGAGAATTTAACGTTTGACGAGTAAAAGTGACATTGTCAGTTAATAAATGTATTAATACTACACATCCAGAAGGTCCTCTACTTTCCACAGCAACTGACTGAGCGGCAGTTTTAGATTTCTGTAATTTTTCAAGAAAATTTTTTATAGATGTCATTGGCAAGGAGTTTTTCTTGGCTTGTTCTATTACTCTTGCGAGCGCAATATTTTCTTCTGGTTTTGAACTTTTACCCTCTGTAAAAGATTTTAATCACTTAGTTTGAATTTTTCACATTTCCAACTTTAGTATAAAAAAAAAAAAAAATTGTAAAAATGTAAGATACAATCAGAGAAGAAAACTAAATATTTAATAGAACTGTAAGTATTTACCAGCAACAGCTACTTTCATTTTTTTTATGTACATTTGTAGGGCAGCTGATTTTTCTCCATCTTTTTGCATCTTTGTATGCCTTATATTGGCCCATTTGCTGTGTCCAGCAAATCTTTTGCATTCCGTATAATTGATAATACTTTTACAACGCACCGAAAATCTAATTAAACTTGTCATTGTTTTAAATTGTTATTGTTAAAAAAGTTAAATTAATGACTTGACATTGACAATGTTGACATCTTTTATAACAAATTTTGAACGAGAAAGACCAAATTTTGTAGTGAGGTTAGAATACTATGTAAGGTTTCTTTTTTACCCGCACACTGTATAAGAGTGGGTTACATATATTTTTTTAATTTTGTTGAAAAATTTGTTACTTAGTTCCCAGAAATTTTTTTTTTCTTTTTTTTCAAAAGTCAGTGTTATCTAGTAACTCTATACTTTTCCTGAGATTTATGCATTCCCTTACATGTGATTAATATAATTATAAGCACAGCTGATAACTTAAAGTGATCTTTGTTAGGATCTATATATATATTGATTAAATATAATAATTCTTAAATTTTTAAATTGATTTTTCGAAATTTTTCATATTATATACGCTATTTTGATCTCAAAAGATTTCGTTTTAATTTGACAAAAAAAGAAAGGAACAAAACATTTTTAAAACTGTTTGAAAAAAATGTTTGTTTAAATTTTATAAATAATGAAAATTAATGCAGTATCAAATTTCTGTTAAAAAGAGCAATAATCACATTTATAATCAGCTTTTTCGGAATAAGTGCTGTAATTTGAAAAGCTCAACATATTTTTTTGACCGCGCGTTTCAATTGGATTCTATATATATATATATTTAAACTCAATATATATTCATAACTAAATTATAAAATTTTTAAACTTACAATTAAGCTTAGTATGTTAAATTAATATCCAGATTATATTGAATTAACCAAGGACACATCTGTAAATTGTATGAACTCGTACGATATATTTTTTACTATAAAATTTTATGCTAGCAAGATTTTTATATAAGTAAATTCCGTCCGTTTTTTTAAAAGCTTGCTATAAAATTTGTATACTTACAATTAACATTAAGTTTGGGAGCTTTCGTTGATAAAAAAAAAAAAAAAAAAAAAAATCATACTAAAATATTATTTATTGTTCAATAGTTTCATGAAAACCTTCATTATCAAAATATGTCATAAGGTCAAGATAATTATCTGTTTTAATCTATAATATGAATCATCTATAATATCCTTCAATTTCATTCTGATTCTAAAAAAAAACGACGTTTTGACCTATCAAGGCAAATTCGGCTAAACATTTACTTATATGCAACAAAAAAACTACTATTTTAACGGTATAAAAACTTTTTTTTTCAAAAGCTCTTTATTTTAAATACTTAACAAAAAAATAACAATGATAAATAAATAAATAAGACTGGCCTACCATGCACCGGAATGGATTATTAGAACGAATCGTCAAATTTGAGTTAACAACCAATAGAGCAGTGTTAAAAATAATTAGATCCCAAACTATTTTTTTACTATAAAATTTTATTTTATTACTTGTAACTCACAGCAAAGAGTTTATAAAGCCGTCAGCTGGAGACATAAGTGTACTCCATACACTTAGCGAAAGTTAATGAATCATTCATTCCAGAATGGTAACAAATAATGACATTAATTATTGATGAATATGAAATTGGAAAGAGAAAAAAAGGATGACGAGGCATTTATATTTTTAAGGACCGACGAAATAGTCGTAATTTCTATTCCATAAGGGTAAGCAGTGTTTTAAATAAGCAACACCAAATACCGGTGATAAAAAAAAACATGTTGTAACAAGAAATTATTGTTTACATATTTGATGAACAGTTCTTTTTAACACGCGTTGTTTCAAATCATCTTTTTTTTTTTTTTTCAAACTTTTTTCCACCCAGAAAGCTTTTGAGTTAGGCAAAATGAAAATAAAATTATTTATTCAAAATTTGACTGTGATTAATTTAAATTCTACTGAGTAACTTTGAATTTTACATCATCTGAAAGTGTTCTCTTGATTTTATTTTACAATACTTAAAATCAGAGAACCGAACTGCAAAACAAACTACGATAAAAAATATTCATTATAGCAGAAAGTTTTAATTCTAAAACTCATTAAAAAAAATTTTCAATAACCGCTTTAAAATTGATGGTTCATATTTTCAAGAGTTTATTTTTTCTGAATGTCAAACGCTGAAGGTTTAACTCAACAATAATTGGTTTTTAAATGACTATTTCATCTTTTATAAACAATTTAGAGCATTTATTTTAAATTTCTTGCGCTAATTGAGTACTTTTAAAAATTTTTCAAAGTAGTTTACTGTAGTTGTATTAGAAATGATTGAAAATCTCAGTTAGCCTTCGGTTTTTTGCCTCTCAGATTTAAGTAAAAATCGGAAAAATATTTTCTATGTAAATTATGCATCTCTTAAAAATCATTTCAATTTTTGCTTTGAATATATTCTCACGAAAGATTGTAAATTGCATCACGATGTATATTTTAAAACAACAATTAGTTCAAAGTATCAAAACTTATCAAGTCGCAAACTTAATATCGCAAACAATGAACCAAAACTCATCCTTGAAATTACTATAATTCACGATTACCCAAACGTAATTTTATCTTTTGGAAACGATGCTTTTACAAAAAAACCAAACTTTGCAGCGTAATTTTTCACTTTCAAGCTCGGATCAAAATTCATTGATAATTTTTTACACAAACGACTTTAGCGAAAGCAAATCATTCATTGATTTATTGATGGATTCGCTGTCTGTTCATGCACGACCAAAATGTTTGATAATATTTTTCGATGATGCTTCCGATGAAAGAATTCAAAATAGTTTGAAATACGCTTGGGAAAATAAATTTTTAGACTTTACTATTATTAAGAAAAGTTTGATTGAGCAATCGACATCACCAGTTATTTATGAATTCAATCCGTTTTACAATCTATTCTCTCACAAAATTCTCGCTAGTAAAACACAAGTTTTTCCCCAAAAATTGCAAAATGTCAACGGGTATCCAATACGATCGTCGAAAATTCTTAGTACATACACAATTATTATTATTATTACATACACATTTCTTTGTCATCAAAAAAATCGGAATCCCCGCTTCTTACAATAACGGCGACATGAATAAATGGAACGCCAGCATTGTTGTTTTGTTTTCACTTTGCTGAATCTCTCCATAAAAGTTATGTCATCGTACCTACAAATGAACCCAGTACAAAACTTTATGCCTTCCTTCCAATTTTACCAGCAGACAAGCTGACAACTTTTTCCATGGTACTTTATAACATGATCATTGTCTCAGTGGTTGTAGTGGTACTGGTCTATTCTTCAAAGTTCTTGGGTGTTGCCGGCGACAACTTAGGGGCGTTCAACATTGTGACGATGATTCTGGGCCAATCGGTCTCGGAAGCGCCCCGAAATTTGGGATCAAGAATAATTTACATGGTAATCATCGCCTTCTATGTGAAACTAATATCCTTTGATTTCTACGACAACATCATCGAAGTCAAGTTCGAGTCGAATGAAGTGCCATTCGAGAGCTACAAAGACTTGGATAAATCGAACTTCAGTGCCTACACGAATTACCCGTGGATCCAAAAATTCATCCCAGACGACCGACACCTAAAAAATACGATGGAAAGGACGCAGCTCATCAAAGACATATGGAAATGCTTTGACCAACTGATCGAGTCGAAAGACATCATCTGCATGGCTTTCGAGCGCGCGATACATCAAGCTGTTTCCAGGAATAAAAAATACAAACACAGAGTCATAAAAGTGGCCGGACCTTCGATAATAAGCGAGGATTTTGGCTATTACAACTTCGAGGCGGTTTCACCTTCCGGGAAAAAATTTGGTCAGGTGTTGCGAAGAACTCAAGAAGCTGGACTGAATTGGGTGGAATCGTTGAAGCGAGGCTTTGAGGAAACTTATCACGTCGAAGAAGAAGAAGAAACGAAATTCGATGACGAGATTGATATAAAACAACTATTGTTTTTGCTGTTTTGTGGATACATGTTGGCTGTTCCAACATTCTTTGCAGAATTTATTAGGTTTTAGCTTGATTGAAAAGCTTGGTGATAATGATAGTAATTACTTTTATTATAGTTTTTTTTTTTAAATAAACAGAATTTTTTAAACAGAAAATTTTGATATAATCGTATGGTTTAAACTATTTTAGAAAAACTTTAAGGATTTTTAAACATCAAAATGAAAACAAATTAAATGGTTTTGTACCACTGAAAAATTTCAATCAGTGTTTTCCCAAAAATAGCGTTTTTAAATTTTGGCAATTCAAACTTTGTACTTTGATTCCATTGGATTTTCCGTATTTGTATCCTTATGATTATGAGATTTTTTACCTACCGTATTATTTATCGTAAATCTGAATAAAAATTATTTAAGTTTTATTTAAAAATTATTAAGTTATTTATATCTTAATTATTTAAGATGTAAGTCGTTAAACTTAAAGTAAGACTGATTTGGAATTCGGAAAATTGAAGAAGAGATCAAAAGAAATGTATCATGGTTTTTAAATTTTACAAGTTTAAGTGTACACAAAAATTTGTTTACATATAAAAAATTGCTTCAGAAATTTCTTTTAACACAAAAAAGTGTGAAAGAAAATTTCGTTATCCTAAAAACTCAGTCAAAAATAATTTTTTCACAAAATGATCTTGCAACCTTATCATACACGCAATAAATTAAAAAAACTACTTTAATCATATGTAACTACTGCATTATTGTCACCTTGAGTGATGCAAAAAATTGAATTCTTGCTATCATTCAAGGTCTCAAAGCTGTTCGAATAATGAAATTGTAATAGTGAAAAGAAAATTTAAAGCGTGAATCATTAGAGAATTTATAAATTATCCATGCACCTGCTAAGACAGAATTAATGAAAGTCGGCTTATTCGACTATAGAACTATAAATTATCCGCACAGCTGTTCATTGTTAGATTATGAAACAAGAATTTTTCAGGTGTTATCTTTTTTTCGTAGCATGCATATATTAAAGCTCGGAAGCTGCATTTCGCATGGCCAGTGTTACTTCGATCTTTAGAAAAGACTGTAGTCATGAAGATCTCCAAATTACTCGTCTTACAGTTGGCTCTATTGCTACTGCTGGTAGCTTTCAAAGTAAGTTTTATTTTTACACTTACTGGGCAGAGCTTTTTGCAAGCTCTCAAATACTTTTGATTTTAGAAAAAAAACGTTTGACAAAATATAATATGATACTATATTATGTTATATTATTATACTAACCCCTAAAGATCGAGACCTATTTTTTCGTTTTTTATGGAATTACTTACGTATTCTTTTAAATTTATTTTTTTAGCGAATCCTTTAACTGAATATCTAATTACTTAGAAATTTTAACTTGAAAGCAAGTTAGAAATTTAGCATTAGAATTTAGAAGTCGTCAAGTAATCTAACAAATATGTTTCAAGGCCAACTGTGAAGAAAACTCTACTGGCGAAGACGATAATAAGTCAGCAGGTGATCAATCGAACAACGAAAATGAAGACGAATCAACCGATAAGCCCCAAGATCAATCCACTGTAAGTGATAACGAGGATGAAAATGACAAGGATGAGGACGAAAAAGAAAATGACAATGATAAAGATGATGATGAAAATGACAAGGACCAAAACGAAGATGAGGAAGACAAAGATAAAGATGACCAAAGCAATGACGAAGACAACGATAAAGAAAATGACACAGACGAAGAAGACCAGTCCAAACCAGTCGAAAGGCCACCACTACCACCACCTCGACCCGGACCTCCGGGACCTCCTCCACCTCCACCCGGACACAGACCACCACCACCCCCACCCGGACACGGACCACTACCACCCCCACCCAGACACGGACCACTACCACCCCCACCCGGACACGGACCACCAGGACGCAGACCTAGATCAGCTCGAGTGGCGTGAAATGGTCAAGAATTGTAAGTATTGTTATTCTAAAAAGCTTTTTTTTTTATGATAATCACAATTTTATTTCAGGAATCAAAACAAACGAAAATGGATAAAAAAAATAGTGATAATGAAAACATTAAGAAAAAAACACTAAAAAGACACAGTTTTTTTAAAGCTTCTAATTCTCGTGACAAATTTATTATGTAAACTAACTTTTAGTAAATTTTATATAGATTACTTTAAGATTTATATATGATGACTTAATGTAGATTTAATAATATTATTAAAAGCAGAATAAAACAATTGACAAAATATTTATTCAATCCTAGCTGTTTCTTTCGAATGAGAATATGAAAAAGATAAAAGTATAAATTTATTTAATTTTTTTATTTTTATTTATTTTTAAATAAATGAGTTTTTGGAGTATTTTTTATCCTTTTATTTGTAAAAAAAATTTTTATGCTTACTACAAAAATCGAGATTGAAATTATGTAGACATTTATGATACTCCATTGATGGGAATAATATTATTTTTTTAAAGACACATTATAACAACACTGTAGAAAAAAATATTTACATTTGTTTTTTACACAATATACCACAACTAGAAAACAGTACCAAACACTTTTTTTTCCAACAAAAAAAATTTTTTGCACATAAAAATTGAAATAAATGCACTTTTTCCACCTTATCCTGTAAGGCAAGTCTAATTATAAATTAATACTGTTTAACAGAGAGTCAATATTTAAAGAACTAAACAATATTTAATTGGCAACACGTTTTTTTAACTTTGATACCTGGCAGTATTTCTGAAAATAAAAAAATTATATTTTGAAAAATAAATTAAATGATTCAAAAAATTGTATAACTTACTTTTTTTGAAAACCAAACATCTTTAATAAACTCTGTTGACCTTCAATTTTTGCAGTCTTTTTAGTACTACTTCTGGGAGTACGTTTTATAGAAGATTCCTGCTAGAAAAATTTTTTTTATTAAAACGTTTTGAAAATTTTTCTGTAGTTAAAGAAAAAAAAAACCAATTACTGATAAAGAGTTCCTCTGAGATGCAATGCCATCGCTTTTTCTAAATTTTTTTTCTGGAGATCCAAATTTAAATAAACTAGATCTACGTTCGGAAAACGATTGTCGCGCAATTGAGAAGTCTATCTCTTCTTCTTCATTCGTTAACTCGCGTTGAACTTCATTATCTTCTCTCGAGTCCATCTTTTCAAGTGTGACTTTGAGTTCCTTTTCTCCTAACGACTCTTCAACGCTTTTCATGACAACATCTTGAATTTTCGGAGGATTTTTGTCAATCGTCTGAAGAGGTTTTTTAACATCGTGATTCGTCATGGACAAGTTACTCTCAAAACCAGACTCTTTGAAACCACTGTCCACACCCTACAAAAATCATTTTTTTTAATATTAAAAAAATGAAAATAACAAACATAAAATACAATATTTCAAAAGTTACATAAAAAGTAACGTAACAGACTAAAATAAATGAATCCAACAAACTGTTGAAAAAAAATCATAGATTTATTAACTAAAATTTAAGAATAAATAAACCTTGATTTCAAAAATGATCTAAAATCAATTCTTAGAAACAATAAAAAAAAAAGAACCTCTTCGAAATCCTCAGTCTCGGGTATGACATCGCTCTTGTAGACCAAATTCTCCTTACAGTCTTCCTGGCTGACGTGGGTGACCATCGACTCCGCGACGTCCATGGACTCCGTGAACTCCTCTTGCTCTTTCTTCTTTTCCTCGGGCTTGGGAGCCTTGGCAGCGAAGAATGAGCTCTCCTCCACGACGTCCTGGTCTATCACCGTAGCCAGCATGCGGCTCTTCACCGGCAGAATTCGCCTTCTAGGACGTTGCACAAGACTCGGAGACGTATCGAGTTGGTCGCCTTTTTTCTTGAACGGATTCGAGCGTCGCAGAACTCGGGGTGAGCTCGTCTCGTCCGAAGATACTTCCGGCTCCGGTTTTGGATCTGGTTTCGAGGATGGAACCTTGTAGAGGCTGAGTATGTCGTCTATCGAGTTCTCAGTGTCTGAAATAATAAAAAACCTAATCTTGAAAAAAATCGAAGAGCAACTAGCATTTTCAGTGCATCTTACACAATTTTTAAATAAAATTTTAGAATTTGTTTAGTGCATAAATGTTATTTCAGTATAATAGAAGTTTAAAATATTTAAAAAATTATTGTTAATTATAAAATTTCCACCACTATTACTTTGATCTTAAATAGTTATGTTAAAACAAGAATTTTTAAGACTTGTGAAAAGCTCTAAGAAAAATAAGATTTTGAATTTCGCGCTTTTCTACAGAAGGTGTGCAGAGGTCGTGATGTGGTATTTTAGGGTTCAGGCACGTCAAGTTACCAGCTTGACGGGCGGTTGAATTTGACTTAGGCGTGTTCTATATCAGTGAGTGAGAAAAGGGATTGATAAATAATAAAAGCACTTGTTAGGTTAACTGTAGTTTAATGATAAAATGAAAATTAATGTTGACTGATTACAAGTTAAGAATGTATTTAGTTTAAGTGAATATAAAGATTATTTTGACCAAGCTACTCGGTTGAGCGTGGCTTGGGCTCTGCACGGCGTGCGTGGCGGTGCAAGACTGACTAGGGGGGCCCCCTGCGAACAGGGACGCTCAGGCCCAAAAGGGCCGCCTTGCTGCATCGGTGTTGGTGTGTGCGCTGTCCATGAGCGCCGCACAGTACACAGCGCGCGGTGCCAGGTTCTGCTTGCGCGGTTGCCGCTGTGCTTGTTGTGGCGGGTTTCCACGGGTCGCCACAGCTACCCCCTCTCCAGAGAGCTTCGCAGGACGAAGGAGCGAAGGGAGCGAAAAATGAACTTTCCGTGGTGGCTTTTGCTGTTGCTGAGGAGCTTGTTGTTGTTGCTGTTGCTGCTGAGGAACTGAAAAGAGTTGTTGAAGTTCGTGGCCAAGGTTCCACTGGAAAGGTTCTTGCTGAGATGACGAAGGAGTAGATGTTTGTTGTGGCTCAGACTCCGCGCTTGGTTGTTGTTGTCGATGAGGGGTAGTTTGATGCTGTGTCTTAGATTGTTTTGTTTGTTTTTGTTGAGGAGCAGCTTGTTGCCGTGGCTCAGACTCGTTGTTGCCCTGGGTTGAGGTTGAGGGCTGAGGTTCAGGATTTTGGCTGTGCTCCACCTGTGGTAACCTGACATGATCCAGACGTTCCAGGTATGCAGGCTTAAGTTGGTCAGTGGAGACAGTTTTTTCTGCACCATCCTGGTCGATGACGTAGCGTTTTTCGTCTAACCTCCGAATGACCTTATGTGGTCCTGTGTACGGAGGTGTCAGCATGGGCTTGACTCCGTCGACACGACGAAAAACGTGTGTGCTGGTGGCCAAGTCCTTGAAGACGAACTGCTTGTCCGGCTTTATGTGATGTGCCGAGGGTACAGGCTGCAAGGCTTGGAAATGTGCACGGATTTTCTGCAAGAAAGTGACTGGGTTTACTGGTAAGTCACGAGTGATAAAAAACTCACCAGGAATGCGGATGGTTGCTCCATATAGCATTTCAGCTGGTGACGCGCCGAGGTCCGGCTTGTAAGATGTTCGTAGACCAAGCAGAACTGTCGGAAGGATCTGGGTCCACGGGAATTTGTCAGAGTGACACATGAGGGCGGCTTTCAGTGTCCTGTGCATCCGCTCACACATGCCATTTGATTGTGGGTGCCAAGAAGTCGTTCTGATTTTGTTGGAAAGTCCCACTAGACGGCCAAGGGACTTGAAAAGATCTGACTCGAACTGACTTCCTTGATCTGATGTTATGGTGATGGGGGTACCGTATTGACAGATCCAGTGTCGGTACAGCTCCCAGGCGACTGTTTCGGCCAGCATGTCCTTCATGGGTACTGCTTGTGGCCATCTGGTGAAGCGATCCACGATGGTGAGACAGTATTTGTAACCGTCGGCGGGTGGTTGCAGAATAATGTCGATGTGGATGTGGTTGAATCTCGCGCCAGGAACAAGGATGTGTTGTGGTGTTGTCCTGTTGTGCCGAGATATTTTTGATTTTTGGCATGGAACGCATTCGCGCGACCATCGGATGGCGTCTTTGCGAATACCAGGCCAGACGAATTTTTGTGTCAGCGCTCGAGCTGTCACTCGACCGCTGGGATGAGCTTGACCGTGGATGACGTCGAATGCAACCCTGCGCAAAGATGCGGGCAGGTAGGGTCGCACGACGCCAGTGGAGACGTCACAAATGACGGGGTTGTCCTCCAGGTCCAGTAGTTGCAGGTTCAGCGAAGTTTGTCCGATCACTTGCTCCAACTCGTTGTCCAGTTGCTGTGCTGCACGGATGGTGGCGGCGTCGAGTAAGGTGGGCATCGTGATTGCATTGATGCGGGAGAGAGTATCCGCTGGAACGTTGTCCTCACCTTTGATGTGTTCAAGCTTGGTGTTGAACTGCGATATGAAGTCGAGCTGGTGCAGGACTCTTGGTGACAAGTCTTCGCTGGGTCGTCTGTGGCTGTTTTGTACCAGTGGTTTGTGGTCGGTCCGGGTTCGGAACTCACGACCGTCAAGTATGTGTCTAAAGAACTTGATGGCAGCGAAAACTGCAAGTAGTTCTCTATCGTAAGGGCTGTACTTCTTCTCTGTGCTCGTGAGTTTGCGAGAGAAGAAACCCAACGGCTGGATGATGTTGCCTTCGTGTTGCTCAAGTGTTCCACCGATGGCGACGTCTGAAGCATCTGTTGTTAGCACCAGCTGTCCAGTTGGTGAAATATAAGCGAGTTTTGTGGCTGTGATGAGTGCTTGCTTGCACTGTTCAAAGGCTTCAAGTGTTTGCGGAGTGTGAATGATGCGTTTCATGTCACGTTTCTTGGTGGAGCCTTTGAGACAGTCATTGAGGACGGCTTGGTGCTGTGCTGCATGCGGCATGCTCGATCTGAAATAATTTATGGTGCCTAGGAAGGCGCGCATGGCATGACAAGTTTCAGGCAAGGGAAAATTTTTTATTATTTCAACCTTGGCATCTGGGGCTGAGTAGCCAGTGCTAGTGATCTTATGACCTAGGAATATTACCTCTTCTTGACCGAAAGAGCACTTACTGGCGTTCATTGTCAGACCGTATTTTGCTAGTCTCTCGAAGATGATTCGCAGGTGTTCGAGGTGTTCTTCGTGCGTCTTTGACATTACCATAATGTCATCTATATACCAGACGACGAAGTCCAGGTCTTGAAAAATTAAGTCTGCGAAACGTTGAAAGGTCTGGGTGGCGTTTTTGAGACCTGGTGGCATTCTCAAGAAGACCCAGTTCCCGAAGGGCGTCGAGACGGCTGTCTTTGGTACGTCCTCTGGCGCCACAGGGATCTGGTAGAAGGCTTTCTCGAGATCGATGACGCTGAAAATTTTGTTACCGTGAACTTTAGTGGCAAGCAGGTCTTCGATCCGAGGAATGCTGTATTTGTCCGGTATGGTCTGGTTGTTGAGCCATCGGTAGTCTCCGGTTATGCGCCAAGAACCATTTTTTTTCTGCACCAGGTGGATGGGGCTGGCGTATGGACTGTTGCAGCGCCTGATGATGCCGTGGTGTTCAAGTAGCTTGAACTCTCGCTTCGCAGCTTCCAGTTTTTCGCCAGTCAGTCGCCGGGCTCGTTGAAAAACTGGTGGTCCCTTAGTTTCAATGTGGTGCATGGTGTCCGAGTTGAAAGCCATGTTGGGTGCTGCTCTGGGAAGAGAAAGGTGTTCGAATTCCCTGAGAAGGCTGTGGTACTGCTTGGGTGCGTCCGTAACGTAGGAAGCTGCAACCACTGAGAATCCGTGGAGGTTAGTTGGTTTTGTGAAGCCTCCAGACGAAACCGTGGTTTCTGGGTCCTGTAGTCGTTGTTGTTTCAGATCTATGACCAGACCGTAGTGGGTCAGTAGATCTGCGCCAATGATGGGTCTGTCAACGTCAGCAACGGTGAAGGCCCACCTGATCGGCCTTCGGATGCCCAGGTTAAGCTCCAGGTACTGCTGACCGTAGGTGTTGATGGTGGTCCCGTTTGCGGCGTGCAGCTTGAGACCAGCGGGCTGTGGAGTGTTTTTTAGAGCTGTAACAGGTAATATAGATAAAACTGAGCCGGAATCCACTAAGAAGGTGTTGTTTGAGTTCCGGTCCCAGATGAAGAGGCGGCTTTCTTGAGGTGTTTTAACTGGTTGCCTGTCGTCTACCGCCGAAACAGACGACAGTGGCCTTAGTTTTCCCTCTGCTGCAGAGGCTGGCCGTTATTGAAGTTGCAGGGCTGCAGGCATCTGTTGGCAGCCGAGCCAAATTTTGAATGGTAAAAGCATACTCCCGGTATGCCAGGTCCAGGGCTGTGAGGACGGCTGCGGCTGCGGCTGCGGCCACGTGGTGCACCACCGTTGTTGTTGAAGTTGTTGTTGTGGCGCTGCTGACCTGCAACCAGCGCGCGTACCTCAGCTAAAAGTTGAAGATTTGCAGCAAGCATTTGACCCATTGTATTGGCGATGGCGTTAAGCTGGCTGTTGTCCTGGTGACTTGCTGCAGCTACAGAAGAGCCTCGAGGAAGTTGTGGCTCAGGCTGGACGGCGAAAACTCCCGCTGAGGGGCTGCTGCGGATGAGTACCAGTAGTTCATCGGCCGCCTCGGTGAGCTCGTCTATGCTGCTTTTTTTAAGTGGCTGAAGTATCATCTGAGCCTTGCTTGGGAGGGCCTTGAACCACTTCACTCGTAGCGCCTTGTCGTCCAATGTACCCTGAGCTAATTCCCTCATACGTTTCATCAGAGTGGACGGTTTGTCATCTCCAAGGGTGAGGTCACCAAAAAGTTTTTCCAGTTTTTGGTCAGGAGGATCTGAAAAGTTTGCGATTAATTTCTCCTTCAAATTTTTATACTTATCCTGGGTTGGTGGGTTCGCCAGGATGTCGGAAACCTCCATCAATGCTTTCGGGTCAATGTGTGTCAGCACTGCGTTATAAAGTTCTAAGTCATCGGTGATGCCAGCGGCCGACAGGATGGCTTCGACCGTTTTGAACCAGATTTCTGGCATCGCGGATATGAATTGAGGCAGTTTGACGTCTTTGTTCGTTGACATTTTGAGATTGGTTTGTGGAGATAGAACGTTGTCGAGGACGTGCAGCTCCAAGCCAGAAGAAGAGTCTGTGGGCGACTGCTCAGAAAAGTTTGGCGATGATGGAGGTGACGCTGGAGGAGAGATTGACTCCACCGTGTCGTTGGTAGCAGGGAAGTCGTCGTCTGGAGTAGGAGTGACAGCGTCAACGGCCACAAAAAAGGTAGTAGATTTCTTACTGGTTGTTTGTACGGCAAGCTCTTCCTCTGGAGCAGGTGGAGGCGTACCGGCTGGTTGTTCTCCCTGCAGCTCGCTGGTGTCACGGTGTTCCTCTTCCACTTGGCGCTTAGCAGCAGCACGTGTTTGTCGGGGTGTATGGTACATGACACATCATGTGCCACATTTATGCAACCAAAACCCAAAGTTATTTTTAAAAAATGTACAGCACAGTTAAAATTTTGCACTGTTTGTTAAATGTTCACGCGCGTACTTCAGTAAGCGTAGCCAAGCCACTTTGAGCGCGTCGGTGCAGTGGCGGGAAACTGAAGTGGGGGCGGTAGCGTCTTGTGGGGGAGGGAGAGAGACGCTCTAATGGCGTGGAAAATTCCAGAAAACCGACGCCGTAATGGCGGCAACTGACGCGGCGTCACTTTCACTTTCGAATTTTCACAAAGTTTATTGTTTTTTAAAATCACGCTTTTTTCACTCACAAAATGTTTCAAAACTCGGGGTCACCAATGTGGTATTTTAGGGTTCAGGCACGTCAAGTTACCAGCTTGACGGGCGGTTGAATTTGACTTAGGCGTGTTCTATATCAGTGAGTGAGAAAAGGGATTGATAAATAATAAAAGCACTTGTTAGGTTAACTGTAGTTTAATGATAAAATGAAAATTAATGTTGACTGATTACAAGTTAAGAATGTATTTAGTTTAAGTGAATATAAAGATTATTTTGACCAAGCTACTCGGTTGAGCGTGGCTTGGGCTCTGCACGGCGTGCGTGGCGGTGCAAGACTGACTAGGGGGGCCCCCTGCGAACAGGGACGCTCAGGCCCAAAAGGGCCGCCTTGCTGCATCGGTGTTGGTGTGTGCGCTGTCCATGAGCGCCGCACAGTACACAGCGCGCGGTGCCAGGTTCTGCTTGCGCGGTTGCCGCTGTGCTTGTTGTGGCGGGTTTCCACGGGTCGCCACAGTGACATTCGCTTTCCAGAAACCTCCTGCTCCTCGCAAAATGGCGGTATTTCTCTGTGATTGTCGTCTTGAGTGAAATCCGTAGTGAGAGTGTTTACCCCAAAAATTTTGTATGAATTTAAACTTAAACGTAATAAAATAAATACGATCTCCTGAATGAAGCATCAAATAGAAAGCAGAGAATTACTACGTCTCGTTGTCAAATCAGTAGCGGCCGCAGTGACGCAATTAGCCCAGAACAATAAAAAAGGGTTATGGTTTCCTGTCGCTCCTGCGGGCGAAATATAACGTCCGGGACGATAAGATGCTCAAAATGTAGCTCCCCTTATCACTTGTCGTGCTCCCACAGGTACCAGATATCAACCGAGGGTGTTTTCAACGTCTGCTGTGGCAATAAAAACGTTTTCAACAACAGCGGACCGCAACCACTGCTACGCAATACCAGGAACAACAAGAGAAGACAACAACAGCAACAACAGAAAAAACAATTCGGAGTCAGCGAGGACGAGGATAGCATGAGATACGGTAAATTACAGAAAGTTCAGCTGATCATGGGCGCTAATAAGGAGCCCATTGCTGAAGAGAGCAAGAGCGAGGTGAGAATATTTTATGTTCTGGAAAAAGTTGAAAAAATAGAAAAAGTAGGTGCTTGGGTGAAAGGTCATCTAAATTTATTTGACACAAGTTGTGTGGATGAGTCATTAGTTTTGAATTAATCCTGTTACTGATTATAGTTTGCAAGGCAAGTAAAACTATGTGCCGACGCAGCATTTTGCTTTAGTCAGATTTATTCTTTGGGACTTTAACTAAACTGTCAGCTTTTTTTGTTTCAAATATGTCACATAAAATTTTTACCACCCATGATACTTTTTTAAAAGAAATTTCATTAGCATTTTCATGAATAATTGATATCATTTATAAAATTTGAAATTGAATTTTTTTTAATTTTTAACTTTCTTTACTAAATTTATTAAAAATTTTTTATTTTTTAATTTTAGGTTGAAGAAATAACCCTTGATAATGAAAACGACAACACATTTGAGAATAATGAACCTGCAGAGGAATCTGCTAGTACCTCAAATTACACATCTATTCAGTCCATCCCACAATTATCGAGTGTCAGCGATAAAATAACTCTGGAAACTGTATGGCAAGGAATTTCTGCTCTGCAATCATCAATTTCAAATATTTCTAATTCATTGGACACAGTCTCAACACAACTAAATACATTTGATCCCAGAATAAATGATCTTGAATCAACTTTGAATACAATCAAAGTAAAAACCACTAATTTTGAGAATGTACAAAGTGATGTTAGTGGACTTAAAGATCAATTGAATCGTGTCACGACAGAGCTAGAAAATCTGAAATCTAGTACTCCAAAAGAAGGTGCAACAAATTTATCTCAAATTTTTGTGGAAATAAAAGAGCGCGAGATGAAGTCACGTAATATACTTATTTATAATGTACTTGAAGATAACTTAAGAATATCTCAGGATTATTCAACCCTTGAAGACATAAACAAATTTAATGCTCTGGTAGCAGCTAGAGATCTATCTAGAGCAAAAGAAATTTTATCAACTATACCCAACATTGCTCTTGGCGAAATACGAACTAGACGTTTGGGTATGTCCCGACCCAATGTTTGCCGACCGTTGAGGGTCATTCTTTCTTGTAGAGAGGATGTCATCACAGTCATGAAGAATAGACAATTAGTTGATTCCAAGTATACAGTAAAAACGGATTTAACAAAGTATCAACAGAAAAGAATAAAAGAATTAAAAGAAGAACTGGAAAAGTCCACAGCGGGAGGATTGCAGACCATGACCATAAAATTTGTAAATGGCGAGCCCTCTATGATACCCTTGAATCGACAGCCCCAGTTTATGAAACGAGAATAGACTAGACTGTGTACAATTGAGTAATATGTTTAAAGTCTGTGTAAGTGAAGGTATATGTGGTTTTTTATATTTTTGTCTTTACCATGCAACTGTGTAAATCATCATAAATAGAATTTATTCTATTTATATTCATTAATTTTTTTCTTTTTCTTTACTGCATAACTAGAGATAGTTACAAGCATAATGTAATGTAAGCAATTCATTTTTTAAATGTTGAAGCATTAAAAAATTTTTACTAGTATTGTTGTATTCAATTTTCATTCAAAATTATTCATTTACATTTTTAATTTAAACAAAATCGAGTTTTTTCAAGAAATAAAATATTATTTTATTAATAAATAAATAATAAAAAAAAAAAAAAAAAAAAAAAAAGAATAAATGTATGTTGCTGAATAAAAAAAAAAAATTTGATAATCAGAGTTAAACAAAGAAAAAACTAATTTGAAATAAGAATTAAATTTATATAAATTATTAAGTTCATCAATTAATATCAATGTAATAAAGTATGCTTTAATATTACATGTTAAAAATAATAATGAAAATAAAGCAGATACCTACTTAGCTTACTAAGTTGAAATTTAAGTTTTCTGAATTGTATTTTTGATTACAAAATAGATGTCTTAAAAATCAGTGTTTTACACTTTACATTAGTTAATAAAAAAAAACCCGGAAACAAAAGACTGCGTCATTCTATACATATAAATGCTTAGAATATTTGTGTGAAGTTAAAAACTTGTAAAAATAATTTGAAATTATTTGATAAAATAATGAAAAATAAAAATCTAAATGTCTATAAAACATGTATAAATAATTTTTTTCCTTAAGAAAAAAAAATGTTTCTGTCTGAAAAAAAAATTCAAATAAGTTATTAAAAAATAATTCTTTCAACTATACCATAGATGATGTTGAAAATGGTTTGTGAATTAGTTTTAGAATTTCAATTTTTTTTCATGACAATTCTGACAGATTTAGTTTGGTAAGTTAATTACTGAAATGTGTGTAAATAATTATATACAATTTTTTTTTACAACACTTAAAACAATCATACTTTTAATTAAATCTGCGTTTTAAATTATAATTCATCAATGAAAAAACTTTTTTTAAATGATAATTATATTATGACTTTTTTTAATTTTAACATTTTTCATAATCAGATTTTAAATAGTAATAAATTTGATTTTAATAAAGTTAAAATATTAATTTTTTTTGCAAAAAGTGTTCAATTTTTAATATGTATAATATAAATATAATTTTTTTAGTTTATAAAGCTTAAAAAGTTTGCAACTAAGAAAGCTACTTTTCATCATATTAATAACATCACAATCTTCATTTATGTTAAAATCATGATACAAAATCAATATTTTTTTTTCAGTTATTCAGATATTCAAATTGAATGAAATGTACATATACTCAGAAAACTGAAATTTGTGTAAGTAAAGACAAATTTGGAGATACATTGTATTAATACATTATGGGTCTTTTGTTTGTATTTGAGTTACTGTTAAATGGTTGTATCTGTAGAAAAATGTTTTGAAAAAAAAGTTGATATCACATACATTTAAAAATTTAGAGATTGTTGTAAATTAAAGAAGAAAACTTTTGCTAGAATAAACGTTTTGAAAAGAAACTATTGAGTTTTAATCTTACCTAAAGATTTATCATTTTTTTAAATCTACGAAAATTTGCAATTACAGTCTTAAAAATTACTCAACTTAAGAAACTCTGGGAAATCTTTTCTCAAGTTAATTGGTTGCTTAAACTTAAAAATATATATAACTAATATTGAAGAAAGTACATAAATGACTTACCTTCACGACTTCGTTTTCGCGGTGTCAACTCATTTCTTAAGGTCTCAGTTTTCATCAATGCAACTTGACCACGCGTACTCAAAGTTCTGACAGGTAATTGCTTTTCTTTTTTCGGCGTTGATTTTTTGGGTGATTTTGGCTTCTCTTTTAGTTCCTTCAACTGGAAATTTTTGGACCATATGCTGATATGTTTTGTGACTGCATTTTTATCCCAAGAGTTTGTTCGTTTCAATCGCGGCTGTGAAAATTTTATTATTGAAGTATATTTCTAACTAAATTTTGACTATTAAAAAAAGATTTTGTAAATACTAAGCCTCCCAAAAATTCAAACTTCTAAAAGTTTGAGCAGTTCAAAAAGTTCGAAACTTAAGTTCAAGTGTTAATGAAATCATCATAATTTTTTCATATATTATTATTTTAATAGTTTGAATTAATGAGCACAAAGCTCGAAATTCAAACGGGTAGAACTTTTAAAAAGCTCAAACTCTATTTGGTAGCTTAAAGTAAAAACTTACTTGGTCAGGATCAAAATTGTGCATTTTCTTAAAACTAAAAGGATCACAATTTCCAAGAGCAAGTTGCCATGCAAGCTCGGGCTCGACTTCGGTTCCAGCATGATGCAGCTGTTTCGGGGTGACGTCGGGTGGAGGCTCGCTCAATCGGATTTGCTTCCGACGTACGGGACAAAATACAAGTTGGTGTTTAAAAGTAACTAAGGCACACATAAAACTGTCACGATATTCTCTGGTAACTATCAAGTTTTTCATATTTAAACTTGAAGGAAGTCTTTGAAGAGCCTAAAAATTAAAAGAAAGTTAATGTTTTTTATTATGAGATTCTGTTGTTTATGTATAAGTTGCTGTATATATTATAAGTTTTAAAAGAAAAAATAAATAGAAAAAGTTATAAAAATTACGCACGTTATAAATATCGTTATCGGTACTTTTCACAATGAATTTGCAAGCTTTAGCTAGACCAATTCCAGGCAGAGAAGCTAAATAATCACAGCCAGACAGTATGCACATGTAACGAAATTTATCTATAGTAAAATCAGATCTACTCAAGCCCATTGCTAAATGAAGCCGTTCTTGTTCAACCAAAACTCCATGTCCAAACAAATCCATTTTAAAAAGTATCTGAAAGAAAAAAAAAAAAAACTATAAATTTCAACTAAAGAAAACTCTAGATATTGAAGCAAATTATGCAAATATTTCAACACAAGTAATTATCAAATTTTAATATTTTTTTAGTTTAAGCAGTCAAAAATTAATTAATAATCTATCAATATACCTTTTTACACCCAAATAAAGTAAGATCACTATCTTCAGTAATGACAACATCAGCAATTCCAGAAATATTGAGGTAAGCAAGTTGAGCATCTGCTTCATAAGGTGCTACAATACAATCAACATTAATTGCCTGGCATTCTTTCATTACATCTAAAGCCATTTTGTGACTGACATCCAATGACCGCCTCAAAAGATTTCTTCCTTCATAACTTTTACCCATTTTGATCAACTCTGCAGCTCTCTTGCGGTTGCTGTCTCTTGATCTAAAAAATAAATAAATTACAATAGATTTTTTTCTTGTTTTTACACTTGTTTGTATATTTTGTTCCCTCTAAAAATTTTTCAAATAGATAATAATAAAAAATGATTATTTTTTTTAAAGCTGAGTAAAGTATAAATTTTTTAGTAAACTTACTCTCTCCTTTTCACTTCTGTTTCAGCCTTTGCAGGAAGATGTCTTCCATCAAAAACCAATATTGGTTTTATGTTATGACTAAGTAGCATGTTTACATACTTTAAGCAGTACTTAACATATCTGAAAATATTAATATTTAAATTATAAAAAAAGAAAAAACTAGCTACTATTTTTTTCAGTTAATTTTTCAGGTACTTTGACTTGAGATTTTAAATCAAAATTGAAAATAATAATCTTACACATCAGTTTCTTGACCCATCATAATTTTATCAGCACAAGCAAAGGCTCCTTTATGAAGCCAACAGTATGTATCAATAGCTACAGTACCTCCTTTAAATTCTGATATATTTGTTTTTCTTGAAGATTTTTCCAAAAATGGAATAAGACCTGTGATTCCCATCTGTTAAAAAAATTAATTTTATGTTTAAGTCACCAAGTAAGGAAGAATGATATTTGAAAGTAGCTAGTTAACTGATCCCAAAAACTTTTGTGTAAAATGCATCAAGTTTACCAGCAAAAGATTTTTTTAATGAGAGCAAAAAAAAAAAAAAAAAAAAAAACTAAATGTACAATATTTATTAAGTTAATGAATTATGCTCAAAAAGCTAAAAATAAAATTTCCAGTATCTAGTATGTAAGTTCTTTAAAAAATATGAGAGTACGAAAATTGTTTACCTTTTCAGTTATTTGTTACTCCAAAATGAAAAACAAGTTTAGGATACTCTCCAAAGTCTCAAGGCTCTCTCTAACCTCCCTCTTAAAATTATGACATAAACCAGAAATAACAACTTTAAAATAACATAAACCAAGTAAGGGAGAACTTTACTTAAAAAGCCAACTAAAAAAGTTCACGATACAACCACATTTTTGGGAATAAATTTATTTGATTGCAAACACGGAACTCGAAGACAAAGAAGCAGCGATCCTGCGATATAAAAGCGCGCGAGAATCGCCGGCACTGTTTTCTTCCGACCTCCGACTCCGACTCCCGCAGGCGAATAGAGACTTGTCGGGGACTCGGGGAGCTGAGAAATCAGAGAACAAAAGAGACACTTTCTTGTAAACAGGGTTCAGTCAACAACACCCCATTTATACCTAAATTTTGACCCCGAGGTTGCTGCAGTAAGCAGATGCAGGTGTTTTGTACACTGTAAGGTGCTGTAAGGGGTTGTAAATTGCTATAGTCGCAGTTCGTAATTTTACTACGCGACAGAAATAATTCAAATTAAAATTTTCAGTGACATAATCAGTTATAAAACATGTATGTTGATAATTATCTTTTTTTTATGTATAAATATATATAGAAAATCAAAAAATTTAAACAATATCTTGGGAAAATTGTTACAATCTGATCTTGTAAATTTTGGAAAACACGTCGTAATTTACAATGCAGACTTGAGTTAGTTTTAGACATTCGAAAATCTTAAAATTATTATACTTGGACAATATTAAGGCCAAATCTTGTGGAAAAAAATTTGGAATAAGTTTCATTTTATGAAAACTGAAAAAACAATTAATTTAAAAGCTTTCAATTTTTTTTTTTTTTTTTTTTTTTTTTTTTTAATGAACTGATTCTTCTGAATTTATTTTGAACAAACTGTTACTGAGTAAAACCAAGTTGCAAAAATTTATATTTTGTTAAAAAAAAAGCTACACCCCTTAATGAGTGATTAATAATTTTAGAGACCCCGCGGTGAAATTTCAACCTCGGGGTATAATAATACAATCGTGGGTATGTATAAGATTGATAATTTAGGAATATATTCCTCAAGTAAGAGATGTATATTTATAAGATATTATATATTTATAAGATGGAGTTAAAAAGTTTTGTTTAGCTATTAAGATTTTTACTTTTGGCTCTAAAATCCATGCGAGAAATTGTTAAAAATATCGTTTGAAAACTGTAAAAAAAATTTTTACGAAAAAATCAAGATTAGTGTAAAGGTTTTTAAGGTAGAGATAGTAAAAATCAGGAAAATTTTTTATTTTTTGCCTTGATGAAGATATCGGAAAATCCATGCGAGAAGTTTTTAAAAATGACTATACATATATAGACATTAAGTAGAAACTGTAAAAAAATTTTGATGAAAAAATATAAAGGTATAAGTTGGAGCTTAGAAGGTTTTAAATTTACATTTTTCTTAATTTTCAGCTCTAACAGCTTAAAAAAAAAAAAAAAATTTTCTTTATTTTTGAAGCTGAATACTTTGAAATACTATGACATTAGGAATAAATTCCCAAATTTTCAGTCAACTGCGATTAATTTTGTATCCAAACATCCATTGGTTTCGATCAATTCTATCAGAGCTGATGAAACTTTTCGAAAAAAACTACTCATACCGATTTGTTTTTTTCATTGCTTTCTCGGAACACAAGTCACAAATGACGAAAATATTCAAAAAATCTCGAAAAAGCGCGTGTTTCCGCGTAATAAGACACGTACGTTACTAAAATCTAAACGTGGCAACGTCGCACCCGGTTTTTAATTCGTCGGCGAGTTGCCCCTCCCACGCCCCTCTCGCGATCTCTCTCCCTCTAATGTAGGTAGAGCCTGACTGCCACCTCTTCGGGTACTGAAACGACACGTCGTCGGAGCCGAGAGCGCGAGTTTGTTCGCCCTCGCCGCAGTTATTCCGAAGCACCGCTGAAACCTGAGCATCCTAGACCTGCTGCACCACCCTCCTGAGAACATTCCAAAGAAATACATCGAGGAGAGGACTACAGGGACGCTCGCACCGACCACGCACAACCGCTGCAGCTCCTGCTAGCCTACGTCCGATTGACTCTATTCGGCCGTTTTTTTTTTTTTTTTTTTTTACCCCTTTTTTTTTTCTTGTTGCCCTTTTGGGTGGATAAACGAAGGTCGGCGCTTAACTCCGGACTCGTACGTCAAACACGTAAGCTATTACAATTTAACCCTTATTTGGACTTTAGAGTGTTTGGGAATGGTAATGTTGGTGCGTGGGATTTTCCTTTTTTTTTTCTCTCTTTCCTCGGCTTCTTGTGTGTGAGTGGGCAACTCCTCGTTTGAGGTTATGTTGACAGACAGGTGCGGCGATCTACGATTAATCAGGTGTCTTATTCCTTTTAAACCACCTTCTTTAAGATCATTTGGTCGCTACGAGAGTTTGAGAAATAAATAAATTTTAATACTTTAGCAAGTGAGTGAAGTTAAGTGATAAGATTCATGGTTGAGACCACCATCAGGTTACTCATCAAGCCTTCATAGTTAGGCTGGGTTGAGGAGATACTGAGGAGAAACTAGTTGTTAATTGGTTTTGAATTAGTGCCGCATTTCTCATATTCATTGAACAGATTGATAAAATTTAAAGTGTTAATCTTATTTTTTAATTTTGTTTTGTTTTTTAATCATCAATTTTTAACAAGGAAAATTGAATTTTTGCAAAAAACTGTTTTTAAATGCAGTTTTTATTATTGTTGCATTTTTAGCTTAATTGTTCTGCAAGTTTTTCTTTGACATTTCTAAACAATATTTCCTTATTAATATTATTTTAATTCCTAAAATTTTTATAACAAAATTCCTAATTTGGAAAACATTATGATTTACCATATGTTAGAAGATTGTAAATTATGCTAATTGTAGGATAGTTATTATATTTTTCATGAATATAGTAAAAGATAATACAAAGTTGACTTGACTTATTATGTGTGATAACTTCGAAATTACATCAGTTATTTAAAGCATGTGTTTTTAGTAAATGAGAAACTTCAACTTCTTTTGATTAGTCAGCCATAATAAATTTATTACCTATCAAATTAATCCTTCTGATTTAATCTACTTTAATATAATATCAGCATTTTCTTGGAACTAAAATAATAAATTGTTAATATTATGTTATTTAAAAATCAAATTTAACATTTTATACTGATTATAAAATTCACATGCTGCTATAATGAATTATCATAAAAAGTCAATTCAAAACAAGTTTTAATACTGTATTTTTTCTCTAGCAACTACTTTTAATAATTCAAAATTTCAATATCTCTGTTTTATAATTAATGTTGAATAAAACTCTTATCGCTAATAAAATTTAATTTTTTCCACTTTTAGATTTAGATAAACTACAATGGGTCTGACAATTAGTGGCATGCTGACGCGTCTGTTCGGCAAAAAACAGGTCCGAATTCTTATGGTTGGTCTCGACGCTGCGGGTAAAACCACCATTCTGTACAAGTTAAAGCTCGGCGAAATTGTGACGACCATTCCTACAATTGGTTTCAACGTAGAGACGGTTGAGTACAAGAACATCTGCTTCACAGTTTGGGATGTGGGTGGTCAGGACAAGATTCGTCCTCTGTGGAGGCATTACTTCCAGAACACACAGGGTCTGATATTCGTCGTTGACAGCAACGACAGGGAACGTATAGCCGAGGCCGAGCGGGAACTCGCCAATATGCTCAAAGAAGATGAACTTAGAGATGCGGTACTCTTGGTGTTTGCAAATAAGCAAGACTTACCAAACGCCATGTCGGCAGCTGAACTCACGGATAAGTTAGGATTAAACTCTCTGAGAGGACGGCACTGGTACATTCAGAGCACTTGCGCCACCCAAGGACATGGATTGTACGAGGGCTTGGATTGGCTGAGCAACGAACTGGCTAAAAAGTGATGGGTTTGGCTGGATCTATCTTGTGTGTATGTGTGTTTTATGCCAATGTTCCCTGGGCTATGATAAGACACGTTTTTTTACACAATGAAAAAAATCGTGGAATATCTAGAGACAAGACTATTATTTAAGATTCCTGGTTTGTTAGGGGACTGAAGCTTATTGAATTTGTATGAATTGTGAACACATTTATGATTAATATTATAATTCATTGCTGTAATTTTCTTTTCTTTTTTTTTTCTAATTTATTTTTTTATTAATAGAATTAATGGGGTAAATTTCTCTACTGGTAAAATTTCATTGTGCTTGTTGAAAAATATGTGGTTGACAAGCACTGTGAAAGTATAAATACCATTGATTATTGAATTAATACCCCCTTAGGTTGCAATATTTATCCAGGAAAAAATTTTCTAATGTTCTATATTTTTCAATATAAAAATAACTCAATTAAAATTTTTTAGTATAAATATGTTAGAAAATATTTTAAATACATTTATTTATTTTTTTTTTTTTAAGTAAACATGTTGCAGACATCGGAAAAAATATATTTTTTAAACATTTATAAACGTGAAATGTTTAAAAAATTTGTTAAACATTCGAAAATTTTTAACCTTTTAAAATAGGTTTATCACTACTTTTCTTTAAATTTTAGTTTGAAATTTTCAAATTTATGTCTGAAATTTTATTAAAATTCCATTTTCGTCATAGTAGGTCGACTTTTTATATGTTCTTGGATCATATATGTTTTTTTTTTTTTTTTTGAATGAAAAATATAAAGAGAAGCTATTGCTTCTGTAATAAAATTCACACTGATTTCTTTATGCTAATAGTTGTTTGTATACTAAGGAAAAACCTAGTTTTAAGAAAAATGTATTGATTTTGCAAAAATGGACAACTAAAGTCTATCTTCTTACACAAATAGCCTACTGGCAAATAAATGAATTTATAAAATTCTTATTAAGTGTTTTTATCAACTCCTAGCTCAAGTCTGTGATCTAGATATTAATCTTCATTTTGAATAGTGAAATTTTTTGATTCATAAAATTTTTTTTAAACAATTTTTTTTTCAATGTATACATAATTTGAATGCTAATTAGAAAAATCAGTTTTATGAATCGCATATTTACAGGTGTGAAATGTATACACAAGAGTTAAATTTTAAATTTGCTGGGAAAGTAAAAAAAACAAGAAAAATTAAAAATTTTATTAACATTCATCTTTAATAAACTGTACAACTTCTTGTATCATTCTTTTTTTGCATAGTTTTGTTTGATGGGATTGACATTTTCATTTACAGAAAAAAATGTTCAGAATCATACTTTGAGATATTTTTTCAATTGCTCAAAATTTTGACATTGCTGTACAAAACTTATGCACAAGTAAAAAATGACAACTTCATGCGATTTTTTATTTTTATAATTAAAATTTTGTATTATTTTATTTATTATTTCAACGAAAAATCAATGAAGACGATAAAAATCGCTCTTAAAAATAAATTAATTCATATTTTTGTCATTTATTTCACTTATAAAAATATATTAAACACTTCAATAAATTGATTTTTTTTTTTTTTTTTTTTTTTAGGCATATTAAACTTAGTTATAATTTTAATTTTTTGAGTGCGGGGGTTTCTATCAGCTATAACAGTAGCTGCAAGATTTTAAATGTTATTTTACATACATACATCATATTTTCATTTTATCAATTATATTATGTACAGTATAAAGATAATCAATTATCAGTAATCATCAGTAAAAGTTGAAAAATTTGTACTAACTATACATACAAATAATTGACCTTCAATTGAATGCTTAGTTGAATTAATAATCGATTGTTTTTGCAAGCTCCTGAAAAAAGTGCATGTATCTTGTTTGCTTCATCCAGAAGTAACAAAATTGCTTAGTATCCAAATAATTTTTTGAGAAAAGTCTAAACACTAAGAAAATACTTTATTTTTAATTATTTTAATGAAAGCATTTTTTAGTAGTTTTTTTTGAAATACATCATAATTTTGTTGTAATCTAAACATTCATGGCTTTAAAAACAAGGAAATTTATTTTTTATAGTCTTTAAATATATAAAATAATATGAGTATTTCTGTAATTACTTTTCTTCAAACTATTTCGAATTTTTTAAAATAAAAAAATTAACTGTTCTTTAAAATTTTAATGTATAAATAATGTTAGACAGCTTCATCTTGGCATTGTAAAAAATTCTTTACAGAAACAATAAGATGATTTTTAAAAAAATGCAAAAATATCTTAGAAAAAAATTAATCTTATTAAGATTTTGTAATTATTATACACAGTATAATTTTTTTTTAGTAAAAAATGTTTTTTTTTTTAGTATTTTATGAGGTAGTTTTTGCACTTAGTGACGACATATTCATCACTGCATATCAACTATTGCGGGTAAAAAGCACAGCTTTTGGATCCACCAATTAGCTTTGTGGTGACAAGATGTACCAAATACAATATGTACAAACAGTTTTATTTTCACAAGTTCACATCGCGTTCTAAGCTCAAACATTTATTTATTTGTAACAGTGAAAATCATCTTTTATTTAAATAAGAAATTAATTTTTTTTTTTAACAAAAGTATAAATTCATGCTTTGTTTATTTTTTCTTTAAGTTTTTCAAAAACATAAATTAGTTAAAAAATAATATTTTTGTTAAATAATTTTCGATTTTTAAAAAATTTGAAAATAAGCGCTGATCTTATCTTTTCTAATTGGAGCAAAAGAGTTAAAAGTATTTTAGAAACTAAACACAAGTTTGTTGAATTTTCATTAAAAAAAGAAAATTTTAAACAAAACAGTGTAAGAAAATAGTATCCTGCTTACAAAGTAGCTTAATTTTCAATTTCATTTTAAATTCTATTTTATTAGAGTTTATTTTTTTCATTTCAATTTTTTAAAATAATTTCCACGCACCACAGCTACTTTCATTTACTCTTCAATCACTTAAGATTAAATTAGACTGACCTGTAAATAATTACGTAAAATAAAATTTTATTTTTTCAAGATTAAAATCAGGCAATTTGTGATCTTAAATATATTTAAAAAAAAATTTTTTTTAAATAAATTTTTATTTTTTCAAGATTAAAATCAGGCAATCTGTGATCTTAAATATCTTTTAAAATAAATAAATAAAAATAAATTGTGATGAATTTTATTAATAGTTTAAGCACTTAATTAGAATTCTCTCTTTGAAAACAATAGTTCATCATAAATATCTGATAAATGTTTGATGTAAATGTATGAAGTTAATATTTAAATTTTTTCAGCAAAAAATTTTTCGAAAATGAAATAAATTGTAAAATAAATTAATCAATACAATACAACTAAAAAATAGTTTTAAAAATTTCAAAAGAATTCGATCGCAAACAAAGCTAAACTATCTAAAAAAAAAAAATATACAAGAGATCCTTAAATAGTATAGGTCTTTGAAATACATCTAAAGGGTCATAGAAACATAAATTATTTTGTTGTTGGATTCCAATAATAATAATAATAATCTATCAATGCTTAGTTTCATGGTTTAACAAAAGTTTATACAAATTATGACAAATTTCTGAAATCTGATAAATGATTGCTAATTTTGTCACTCAATACTTTCAAAGAACGCATTGTATCTTTGAAGGCACCTGACAGGTCAATCTAATTCAACAAACAAACTTCATTATTGCTTTACCATAAAATAGTTCTGTCCAACCAAAGGTACAATAAACAATTTTCCAATAAATCTTGGAATAATATAAAAACCATCGTGCCTTTCAATTCTCAGAACCGATAAAAGCTACATGTAACAAATAAAAATTAAAATAGACTTTTGATTTATACAACATCAAAATTCACAGCATTCGCTACTTTGTCGTTTCTCTCTCTCTCTCTCTTGCATTGTTTAAAAAAAAAATAATAATTCTCACACCTAATCACTCAAGTGGATTATGGGTATGCATATACATATACTTCATTTAAGAGTATGCGAGGGTTTAAAACACCTTTTTTTCTAAATGAGAATTACTTCTTAGACCACGCACTCGAACCACTGCCACTGCTGCCGAGCGTCGGAAAATGGTTCTCGAGGGTATGACTAGAGGCGTGTTGCTGTAAATCGGCACTTCGCAATATTTGTCCACAATTGGCGCACGATTCCAGTCCCCTGACACGACCGGAAGATTTAGTCTCGCGTTTGTGCACTTCAAAGAGTTCCCGCTGTTTTCTAATGTCTGGTAAAAGAGCCAGTAGCTCCGGAAACACCCGTTGAAAGACCTCTGTTCCCATTACCGTTTGGCATTGTCTGCAATAAAATAACAAAATTAATAAATTAACAGCGTAATCTGCTTTAAAATAAATAAATACCAAAAGACGGGGCTTTAATCAGTTTTTGCTAAAAATAGTTTTTTTTTTTTTTTCATTTTTCAACCACTTTCATCACATATGGATGACTTTCAAAAATAACTGAATGCTAACATTTCATTGTTTTTCGATCTACAAAATATAATACCCTGAAAGTATTACAATCTTAATTAAATAAACTATTGGATTGTTATGAACATAGCTTAAATTACACAGAATAAATAAAAAATCAAATTTCTGTAATTGAAACAAGAAAAACTGTATTTAGACTTTATCTACCTGTATTTAACTTTAAGTTGTGAGCCTCATTGACATTACTTTACTTTCATTGAAAATACTTTACCTTTACCATAACCTTATGATAGTTCTATATAGTAAAAAGTTATCATAGAACTTTTTTTTATAAAAGAACAAATATTAATTTTGTAGTGTTTTATTTTTCATATTTTTAAAATTATTGACAAATTCTTACTTGTAATATTCATCAGCATCGCAAACTCCACTACGATAGAGCCCGCTGAGGTACTTGAACGCTTTGAGTTCCTCATTGACATCAGACTTAAACCAGTCGTTGAATTCAGCAATCAAATTTTTGTTACGATACTGGAAGTTGGGAGGAGGCAGGTACGAGTAGCTGCGCTGCTGGTGCTGCGGCTGCTGTTTTACTTCATCAGGTACGATTGTGTAGCTCTCACCAGAGCTGTTGGTAAATGTGAGACCGTTCGACTTGTTGAGAAAACCCGGTGGCGGTTGACTCGTGTTCGCCACAGCCATTGCAGGTGCCGTGAAGCCTGGAGGTGGTGAACTCAGACCCGGAGGACGGCGACCGAGGGCTGGAAAGTCCTCTGGTTTTGGTGTTTTAGCAGTTTTTGTTTCGAGACTGTCGGGTAACAAAAATTAAATAATATGAACATTTTTTTTTTAATTTTACCAGTAATCTTAATTAAAGATCATGATAAATGAATTTAATTGTTTGAGGAACAGTTTTTGTTACTCAATTTTTACCGAGAATACGCAAAATTATTATATACTTTAATCAATTTTTACTTGGTGCACATATAATATTAATTATCAATAAGTGATGTGTGAAGGATGCAGAATTATAATTTTTATATTTTTGTTACTGAATTCGAACCGTTAAAAAAAGAAGAAGGACTTATAGACGTAAACGTTTTAATGATCAAATAGAAATACATTACCTTAAATTATTATTGGTAGTATTTAAATTATCAATTTTGAGTTCCGATCGTTTTCGCATGGCAGAAGCCGGTGTCGCGGGAATAAAAGATCTCTTTTCGGACGAGCTGTCATCGCCGGCATTACTGCTAACAGCCGAATCTGAATTTTTCTTGGCTTTGATGTCGTTCTTACTCGACTCAGCTTTCGTCTTTTTGTTGTCCATCGAGGCCTTAAGCGAATAACTCGACTCGTTACCCGAAGTACTGTCACCCATGCTGCTCTGCTGAGGTGGTTTTATCTTTTTCTTCTTGGCTTTACCTTTGGTCGCGTCCGATACAGCCCCGCTACTCGTGTTGATCGATTGTACCTTTAAAACGAATTGATTTTTAATACTCGCATGGCGAAGTCACAACGATATTATTTACGTTTCACCAACCTGTACCCAAGAGGGAGTCAGGACCTGAGCGTTATTTTTTCCCTTGCTTTTGGAAAGGCTTGGAAAGTCTTGACCGGAACGGATGGGCGGAGGCGACGCTGCCAGAGGTGGAGGCACGACTTTTTTGTTACGCGGCATCTCCGCTGGTTTGACGCACGTTACTTTGGTCCAGCTTTGGGGTGTAGAAGCTACAACCGGTTCACCACCGTGACCCAAGGCGGGAAAGTCTAACTCTCGAGACGTGCTTGGCTGAATTCGCAAGTTAGGACCTGACAGCCGCGTCATCACTGTACCGTTTGGTCTGAAATACATAAATTAGTACTATGTTATTATTGCAAAAAATATTTAAATTTATTTTGATTCAAATATTAAAAATAAATCTCAACTGAAAATGTATAAGCAACTCAAATGTCGAGGTAAAATTATAGACTGAATTTTTTTTTACCAGAATCGTAAGATACCAAAAGTTAATATAATGTTTTTAATTTTTAAAAGAAAAATTATTGTTATATAAATAAATAACTATTATATATATATAACAATGAATGAACTATGAAAATAATATGTATCATTTAAAAAAAAAAAAAGTATTCTTTAAAAATTTTTTTATTCACCTGTGATTGACGTGTATACTTAAATTGGGAGTGCCACCACTCTGCGGTCGACCGGAACTGGCGGCTGAAACTTTCTTGTTTGCAGAGACACTGAAGTTAAGAGTCTTTGTCGTAGTTGGAGCACTGCTGCTAGCCGCCGCCGCCGTCTCAGGTCCCAAAGCGGGAAAGTTCTCGTCGTAGTTTCCCTTTCTGAGTGTGCTGCGTATCGTGAAATTGTTTCGACCTTTTGACTGACTTACGTGCGGTACCATAGAAGGAGTGGCGTTTCCCAACGATGGGAACTCTTCCGTACTTTGTACGTCCACCAGGGGTTGTCGAACGAAAGTGGGTTGCTCTTCCCGAACAGGTTCGATTTCTTCGGGAAAATTACGTGGGTTGTTTGCGTTGCCGTCGTGGTTATTGTAGTTTCGATTTTGACCTAGATAATAAGCAATATTTTGTAAGTAAAATTTCATTCAGATTGTATAAAAAATGAAACTTTAATGATCACAAGTAATATTAAAATAATTTTCCAAGGTTTTTACAAACTTTTCAATTAAAATTATTTTCTCACCCAACGGTCCTCTTCGATTTCTCAAATCTCCTCTTGGCGCCAAGGTAAATTCCAGCTCGAGAGTTCGATTCTGTTTGGCAGCGTGTTTTCCAAGTTGTCTTCCGTGGACGGTAGCTTTGTGGGCCTTGAGATCAATGTCGGTTCTGAAGACGCTCGTGAACTGTTCGTCCTGACATGTCCCTTCCTCACAAAGAAAATGCTCCTGCCTGAAGTGGTCACGAAGGTCCCCGTACGAACAGTAGTAGTGGTGCAAGCCGTCCGCGTCGCAGAAGTGACAAAACAAGTGGTCACGTCGCAGGTGACGGTAGAGCTCGTCGTTGTCCATGTAGCGCGTATCGCAAAACTCACAGAGCGGGTGACCTCGATGACTGGTGTCATCTGGATCTCCCTTGCGACGGTGACGCGACAGTTCCGATTTTGTGTACGTCCGACGCTCGTGCGGGAAGATCTTAAAGGAAATAATAATAATGCATTTTTATAAATATTTCATAAGCTTTATATACTAAACTTATTCATATGATTATTTAAATTTTACTCTAATAACAATTTTTTTAATATCTCACCTTGATATTCTCGACACACAATTCACAGTAATGCAAATCATGCTTTCTTCTCATGTGTTCTTTCAGTGCGTGAAAAGAGTTAAATAATTGTCCTTCTTGACAGACATTGCACCTGTGAGCTAGTAGATTGTGAAACTTTTGCTGAACGTCAAGATTATCAAAGTAAATATTGTATTTTGCATCCATTAAGTTCCCTTTTCTCAAAAAACGAAATGGCTTTATTTCCTTGGTAAACACAACCTTTGGCAAATCTTGACGACAAATTGGACACTCATTTTGTTGACATAAAACTCGCATCCGAGTACTGCATTCAAAGCAAACTGCATGTTCACACATGCCAATACTGTAATACTCTGCACTCTTGTAGCAGACACAGCATGTAGAGCTGGATGTACTCTTGGAAGACATTATGAAAAGTTGATTTGTGGTTTGTGTATTGTAAAACCTAAAAAAAATAAATTTTTGTTCATTTATGATCAAAAAGATACAGTAACTTAAATATGTAAATTAGTTTTGATAAAAATACATTTATTTTTTATTTTCAACCCATTGGCTTTGCAAAAATTAAAGCTAAAATTGAACTATTTATAGCAGACAGGATGCAAAAAATAAATTAAAAACTTTGAAATACCTCAAAAACTTGCTAGATATTATAGTTAGTAGGGTTTCACAACTACAAAAGTTATAAAATTTTAATTAAACACAAAATTAACAAGAGTTCTTAGTTATTGTAACTAAAAACACTTTTTTAAGCATAAGTTGAAAACTGAATGCTTCATATGAAAAGAACTAAATTTCTTCATTAAAAATTAAAATTTTTCCAAAATGAAGAAACCAACAAATATGATGTAGGATTGATGCATAATCATTTTCAAAACAACAAAACTTTAATTTACAACTTGCCTTGTAACACTAGAATGCCAGATGTGAAACTTTCAACCAGATGAAGATTCACTGAATCAATTTCCTTGCTTGCCAGAGCACAGAGACACTTCTTCTGAATCACCTGACGAACAAACAATTATCCTGTCATAAAAAAATTTATTGCCTCGCTAAATTATTTTACACGTGTAACGCAAAGGTGCTTATACTTACTGAGAAAAAAGAAGACTTTACAAGGATAGGTTATGCACCGATTAGCTGGAAAGTGGCAGCAGCTGCACACTCCAGCGATCGGCGAATTTGTATCCAAAATGATTTTTATTTTTTTATTTGTCCAGGTCGTACACTATAGCCAGGATAAACGGTGACCGTACGTGAAAGTTGATTCTTGGGGTGTCTATAGAGATAATTGATCTTGACTGTTGCAATGACGAAAGCAAAATAGAGAGAGAAGGCTTTAGAATTATGAAAGATGTGGTTTTTCTGCTCTCGGGGGCTGGCTAGCTTGTCGAAAATAGCGTTCGTCCGCTCAAATTCGAGGTTTATCGGTTGAGTCGAGTTAGCTCTAAACTTGAAAGATTTTCGGAGTGGAGCACTGCAGGGCTCCGAGCTGTTTTATCGAGAGGATTTTCTGCGTTCGACTTGCTTGTTTTGCCACGACCGCACGTGGTCGCAACGCAAGGGACTTCTTGACTATCCCTGACTATCCCCGATCCCGAAGACTGTGCTCAGAGGTTCTGAGTACATCGAAAAAAATAATTTGCGTAGAGCAGACGCGATCGTCAAATCATATGTTGCACTTGTAATTGTGTAATTTCATGCTCGCAATTTTTTAACATCACCTTACAGCTTTTCAATTCTATTAGCAGTCGTAAAACAAAAAATTCAACTACTATACAGGTTATAAGCTCAGATTAATTTGTAAAAAGTTTTCAAAAACATTTAGAAGAATATTAAAGTTTAAAAGTATGATTAATGATTAAAACCAGTTTTGAAATTATCGCACTTTACTCCAAAGCTTAAAGTGTTTTTAAATCACGCGGTACCAAAAAATCTTTAACGTTTCTCTTGGGATGAGTTTTAGAACGCATGCGAGTTTCTTACAACCAATCATATCCCTTTGCCAGCAGGAAGACTGATAGAAATGGCGTCACCAAGTACAGTACAGCGTCCAATGCGCACGCAACCTCATGGTCGCCATTTTAACCGTCGCTTAATCCCGTGAGAAGTAGCCAGGTTAGTCAGTTTAGTCTTTTACTGCAGGTCGGTTGCCAACACACTTGTGTGAAACTCGTAGTTTTTTGAGTGAAAATTACATTTACTCCCAAATAAACTTTTTTGGCGACTTTGAACTAACTATTAGTTTTAATTGACTCAAGTTTTATCCCGGTGCACTTATTTTGACACTTTTTCTCCCGTTCTGTGAGTAACGCGTTGTACGATGCAAAAAGGTGGCGACTGACATCTCATTAGTTACACGAGGATCCCGATTAATGAGTTTTACAAGCCAGATGTTGTTTAAAGTGAGTACTTTTGAGTAAATTATTTTTTATTTTCTGGAAATATGGAGTATTTTTTTATAATTTCAAAGAGAAAGTTTGCGATTGTAAATGTCGGCTTTAGAGCTTTTTATTTGGTTGTGTAAGTCGAAGGCGTGCAAGAATAGTAGGTAAAATGGTTGCCGCACCAGCACTTTTGGAGTCCATTTAGACTCTGAGACTTAAGATTATTTTATTATTATCAAGCAAATTCTTGTTTCCGCGTTAGTTTAGTGGGAATGTAGTTTTTAAAATAATTTTAGTTTTATTTTGGAAGTACTTTTTGGTTATTCTGCTGTCAGTTTCGAAACATTCGGTAATTAGTAGAAACTTCTTTAAAGTTTTGAAACGTTAATTTTTACTAATTATCAGTGTTTGTAATTATAATTAAAAACTTAAAGAATTTTAAGTTATTGGTTATACTTTATGTTGCCCAGTAGCGTTAAAGTAATTTATATCATGATATGAATGATACAAATTACTTGAACGCTTTGGCGTTCTAATATTATGTCACCTGAAGAGGAGGGTTGTTCCCTCAAAAGTTGTGATAGTAACTAATATGAAAAAACCATCTTTTTCATTAATGCTCGAATTTTCAATATAAGGTCAACAAAAACCAGAAAATTAAAAAATTTTAACTAAGGACACTTGAAATTAATTGTTGATTTATTTTGATAGAGCACTGGGTAAAAAGGTCATGGCTTATCAGGAGTCCAGGTAAATCGAATAACCCATCCCAAATGACCCTCCCCTAATGACTCTCCTAGCTTTTATCTTGACACTAAAAAGGGTTGTAAAAGCTAGTATCCAGGTAATGCTAGGAGGGTTATTTGGAATGGGTTATTGGATCTAAGGTTAAAGCTAGTATCCAAGTAAAGCAAAAAATCTTACTTTTTAAATAATTGTTTAGTTTATTGAAAAAATGTTTATTTTTAAAATATTTTTGTATCTAAAAATTTCCAAACTAGAAAATTTATATATACATAATAAAAATTATGTTAAGTTTTGTTTACAAAAAAAAATATTCTATAAAAAAATTCAAAAATTTTCCATCAAACAAAAATTGAGTATGAAAAAAAAATTTTGTACACAAATTTTTTCAGCAAGTGGAAAGCATCACAAGAAAATTTTTCAGTGTAAAAGTCACTAGATTTTTGTACACAAAAAAATTTTGGTGTACAAATACTCCTGTTTAGCCCTGACCGGGTAAAAATTGAATAGAAATTTTGTAACATTGCTAGCAATTATATAAATTTTCACTTTTTGAAATTTTTTTTAAGCATTAAAATACTAAATTTATAAATTCAATTTTTATTTCCATACTACTCATAAAAATTAGATTTATATTAATAAATTGTTTTTTAAATTGACTATGACTAAAGAACTTAAATTTGAATTTCAGAAGAATAATCAAGTAAAGATATGTCAGTTCATTATAAATTCAAATCCACACAAGCTGTTGAAACAGTTGTATTCGATGGACTACATATTTCTGTTGTGGACTTAAAGAAACGAATTCTACAGCAGAAACGAATCAGCAAAAATGCTGATTTTGATTTAAAGATAACAAATGCACAGACTGATGAAGGTAAGCTTGAAAAATAAAAAGTTTTTTTCTATTTTAACATTTTAGCTTCAAATGTTAAAATAAAATTGACCAAAATTAAGTTAATACAAACATAATTTACTGCAAGATAAAGTTTATAACTTCACAAAGTGTGAAAAATAAGACCAAAGTTTAAATTCAATAAATAAAGAGATTCACTTCGACTATTTTTGAATTTTACATAGTAAACAGTTCAATCTGTGTATTTGAAAAAATTATTTATTTTATATTTATTTATTTTTTAGTTTATACTGATGATCATGCACTGATTGCTAAAAATACCAGTTTGGTAATATCAAGAGTTCCATCAAATGTACAACAAAAACGTGCCCATGATAAAGCAGAGGCTCCTTTATTTAATAATTCCAAAGATGAATCAAAGTTGGGTAGATCCGTCGATCTTACCCGATTAGATGGATCAGAAGAGGATAAAATACAGGCTATGATAACACAATCTACTGAAGATTATGATCCTTCAAAGTAAGAATTTCATGTTTTGATACTTGCTCTTTTGTTAATTTTTTGCTCTTTTCTTATTTTTACAGATGATTTTTATTAATAATTTTTAATTTCTCTTTTCAGTTATTTAAAACTTCGTAACTCAAGCCAAAGTGGTGAGGTACCTCCCAATTATCGTTGCTATAAGTGCCACACACCTGGACATTGGATTAGAAATTGTCCTCTTGGTGCAAGCACTGAACCAATAGAAATTAAGAAAAGTACTGGTATTCCAAGGAGTTTCATGGTCCCAGTTGAGGGCCCTTCAGTACCTGGCGCCATGATGACTCCTGGGGGAACTTTTGCGGTACCTGCTATTGATCAGTGAGTTTCTTGAAATTTATTTGTTACAAATTATTTTGAAAGTTTGGTTTTTATTTATATTTATATTTTGTTTTGTGTCTTTACAGACAAGCTTACAAGGAGGGTAAAAAAGAGAGGCCTCCTTTCTCCATTAATCCACAGCCAGCTGTGGAAAAGCCTGAAATACCTGATGACCTGCTATGCAATCTTTGCAAAGACCTTCTGACTGATGCAGTTATGGTACCATGTTGTGGGAACTCATTCTGTGATGAGTGTAAGTATCCTAAAATTTTAATCAACAAAATTTTGTCAGTAATTATCATTTAAGTGTTTCATAAGGTTTGGTGTTTCTTAAAAAAAAATTAATGAAAAAATTTATATTTTAAACTTCATTGAAATAAAAAAAAAGTAAACTAATTTGCATCTTTTTCAACAGGCATACGCGGACATTTGCTGGATTCCGAGGATCACGAGTGTCCAGACTGTAACGAGAAAGACGTTTCTCCGGAATCCCTTATTCCAAATCGTTACCTACGTAACGCGGTATTGAATTTTAAAAATGAAACCGGTTACGCAAAACGACCAATGCTCAAGCCCATGATTGTACAAAAATTACATGAACCGTCAATCTCGGAAAAGCTTAATTCGTCGACTAGCATGTCAGCCATTGCGCCGACTCAGGGTCCGCTCAGCACAATGCTTTCTAATTCGAGTCAAGCGGCCACAGGAGATTCGGAGAATAAAGAGGCCAACAAACCGTTGGGTATGTAACGTTGATAATTATGATTGAATAAGTCACAAGAAGTCTGCGTTTTAACTAAAACTATTTTATCTAAAGCTACTTGTAATATTAATTTTATTGATTTTTTTTTTAACTCAAGTTAGACCTTACAGTTTTTTATCCACACTATCCATCACATTTTACTCATTAATTTATAAAGTGCTCGATTTAAAAAATAATTTAATCAGATTCTTGTCTCTTGTTAAAATGGTTTTTTTTTAATTAGTTTCCCATCTTGCACAATATATCAAATTTTCTAAATGAAACCTATCTATTCCATAAAACTCTGCAACCACACACACTCAAAATCATTTTTATTATCAAAATTAATAGGTGATGATGAAGGCGAGGTACCTCCACCTCCGGGTACTGAAGCAGCTTTACTACCAAAACAACACCCATGGCACGATCGAAGCGACTCCGGCAGTGAAGTGCAGGACGGAGACTACGGAAGAGACAGCAGGTATTCAAGAGAGCGACGACGAAGTTTTAGTAGAGATATACATCGGGATAGGTGAGAATTTAAAAAGGAGGCAACCGTCCTGAGTAAAAAAAGAATCTAGCGCTCAAGTAGAATTGCTAAAAACCAAGCCTCAAGTAGTCATTAATAAACAACATAGACAGACAATAGTAAAAAATAGATTTGCACCTATCCCGATAGATATTTCCTTAAGTATCGCACCCTGTATTAAAAATCTCCAAATTTTAATAAACGAGTAACTTTCGTTTTTTACAGAAATAATTATCATAACAGAATGGAGAATAATATAAGACCCATGGGTAACCGTAGAAGATCGTTATCGCCCAGAAATAATACTCACGAGTACCCTATGCACCAAGGAGGCGGTCACAAAAATTATGACAACCGATATCATCCGGAACACTACGATTCCAGTTTGAGGAGATCAACAGAAGACAGAGCTGGAACTCCTACTGTAAGTATAAAGCAAAAGATTAACTGAGTGAACTGTTCCTTAACTTGTTCCGATTTTCAATCGTTGTTAATTATTATCTCAATATAATAAGGTCTGTTTCACGTTATTGTTAACCCACTCACCTATAAAAATATATCAACAGGTTGACGAGCCCCTTTCGCATACGACGCACGGTCACCCACCGCCTCTGGCCTACCCTTCGGCCGACGATCGAGCCCAGCCGCCTCCGCCTTATGGTGGTCAACCTCCCTCGGTGCCACCCGCACCGACCCAGCCGAGTCATATGCCTCCTGACCCGTATATGGCCCCGCCACGTATTCCCATGTACCCGCAACCTCCAGGTCCTCCGGCTCCTCCTCCTCCGGTGCCTCATGGCTATGGACCGCCACCTCCACCGCCTCAGAGGTACGACACCCGACCGCCACCACCCGCGGGGTACCAGCAGCCGGGCTACCGACCTCAACCACCCAGGAACTATGCCGGTGGGATAAGACCAATGAGAGGAATGCACAATAGTGAGTTAAAATTACTTGTAGCATTGAATTATAAGTTTTTTTTGTTTTGTATTTTTTTTTTCTTTGATTACAATTATATACCATTTGCAGCGATTAATTGTTTCATTGAAAAGAAATGTATCTTTAGTTTATTCTATCTAACTGTAGACCTTCCTACTTTTTTTTTAAACATAGTGTAGATTATGGTTTAGTTACTTTGAAGCAAGCTATTAGCGTAAAAAAGCAATTGAAATTAAAAAAAAATTTTAATTTAATGAGTTGAATTTATTGAACTAACTCTTTGAAATTCTTCAAAAGTTATGAAAAAAGAAGCTTTTAATTGAGAAATATCAGTGTCACTTGATTTTTTTCAAAGTTGCTTGCATGCTAATTTAATTAACATGATATTGTCCAACTTAAAATTATTTATATATTTTTGATATCTCTTGAGTCGGTAACCGAAAAGTACCTACATATTTGAATGTGTTGTTAAAAACTTCTTATTAATATTGAGATTAAAAAATATTAAGCATGGTAGACTAAAATTAAAAAATTGGAAAAATATTACTTGTCGAATCTTGACTTAGTCCAAAGAAAGTAGACGGAAAAAATCAGTTGCTAGTAAAAATTTATTATATTGCCGAATTCATTTAAAAAATCTTTTTTACGTTTGTTCTTATAATTATACCATTTTTAAAATTTTAAAAGTAACTTTCTTGTAATAATATCGCACATATATAGAAACTTTTCGGTTGTCTATAAATTCTTTTCAAATTCCTTGCACAATGCACAATCTGAGACAAAATTAAAAGTAGAATTTCTTGGACTTCTGGTTATTAACAAATATTTTTTCTTCATTTTTTTGTGCAACAAACAGGGTACAGGTCACAGATTCGATCAAAATGGGATTCACAAGGTTTTTATTTTTAATAACTACTTCCTGAATTTCAAAAGTACACTGAAGTAAATCAATTTTTACGTTTAAATGCTTTTCAGTGTACTATTGAAGTTTAAAAAATCAAAATTTTAGAAAAAATAATAATAATAATAATAATAATAATAAAACACTTTGGATTACTCTGAATTATCTGTAGATAAGAAAAAAAAGTTTTTTATCTTGAAATGCATGAAGGGTAGATTAATTTGACATAGCTTTTAAGCAATTTTCATAGTTCAATAAATTTGTAAAAAGTATTTAACTATTGATTTTATATATTTTTAACTTTAATTTTTTTCTTCTTTTATTATGTTTACTGAAGGGGCTCTTTTCTTTTCAACTAACTTTTTTTACTTATGTATACTTTAAACTTTACTAATTTCAATAAAATACATAAAAATGAACTAATAAATAAAATGATTACTTGCCATCTTAAATTTAAATTGAGCTTAAAAAACTTTTTTAAACTTGTATTAATATCAAGTTGTATGTAATGAATGAAAAAGCAAAATTTATAATTTTCCTTTATGTTTTCTTATTTCAATACCAAGGTTTCTTTTACAAATTAAAAATTAATTATAAAAAATTAAATTTTCTCAATAGTATATATATCAAAAAATTTTGGGATGAAAATTAAATTCAAGTTTTTTGTTATTAATTTCTTTGAAACTGCAGTTAAAAACATGTAAGTAACAAGGCTTATTTTAATTTAAAAAAAATTTTTCTTATAGTTCCATATAGAGGCATGCAGCCTCCACCTCCAGGAATGATTCGAAATATGCATAATGGCACTACTGGGTAAGAAAATTTTTCAAAACTCATCATTTTATCAAATTATTAATCTTAGAAATGAAAATAAACAATATTTTTTTCTTTTATTTTTTATTTTGAATCAATTTTTATTTGAATAATTGTAAACACAAATTTAATTAGATTAATTTTTTTTTTTTTTTTAATTTATTTGTCATAGTTTAAATATTTTATATTAAAAATAAAAATTGTGGAATGGAAGCTTTTTTTTACAACGTTATTAAAATTGGATTATTTATTTATTATTATTATTTTTTTTTTTTTCAGAGTAATCGACGATCCATTAGAGGCGTTCCAGCGCATGCTGCGCGAGAAAGACGAGCGGGATCGACGACTGGGCAAACATCGTCCTCGCAGGTCGTCCAGGTCTCCTCGTTCGAGGTCGCGCAGCTATTCGCGCTCGCGGTCCCGATCTCCATTCGGACGCAGTCCTAAGACGAGTCGAATCAGCAGGTCGCGCTCCCCGCCTCCCAAGAGACGTCCGGCCGCGGCTTCGAGATCACCGCCGCCTCTTCATCACAGACCCAGAAGCCGAACCCCTAAAAAACGCCGATCGCGCAGCGGTAGCTTCTCAATCAGCAGGTTAGTTTTCATAGTACTTGTGCTCACGATGAGTGACGACACACTCGATAAAACCTTGAATAATTATGGATCTACTCGAAATACTTTAACAGGAAAGAATTGTCATTATATCGATTGACATTCATTATTTATTAGTAAATGATGAGTTATAAACAGTCGTAAAACTAGGAGAAGAAAAATACGCCATGATCATTAAACTTATGCGTTTAGTTACCTGAAAGTTGTTACAAACTCTATTTATTTATTTTTTATTTTTTTACAAAGAGTAATGTTTAAAAAAATAAAAGCTTCTATTATTTGATTTTTAAATTATCTGTTCGTGTGAATTTAAATGAAACAAAAAAATAATTACAAAATTAATAATTTCAAGTCACTTCTGAAACACAATAATAGTGCATATCGACACTAGTGCCTAAAACAAGGCAAAGTTTTTTCACACGGCGCGAAGTTATCGCACGAGCGAAGCGAGTGTGATAGCGCATGCGCCGCGTGAAAAAACCTTTCGTCGCCCCAATTCAGAAAGATACTAACTCAGAAAGCGCGCGTGAAAGGTGCTAACTCAGAGCCGGTTCAGAAAAGTGCTAACTCAGCTTCCGTTTAGAAAAGTGCTATCTCAGACTAAATTTCTTTTTTCAAGCTTAAGTCGTGCCCCAAGAAGGAAGGCGACTTTTGCTGTGTAAATTGTAAAGGTAATCACTCTCCACGTGACAAATCTTGTCCTGAATGGTCCCTTCAACTTAAAATACGCTCCTTGGCTGTTACACGTAATATTTCGATTGCTGATGCTTCAGATGAAATATATAAAGTTGATCCCCCTCATCATATCTCTCGTAGCCTTATCTCCATTCAAAATCGTAATGCCAAATCCGATCAAAATTCAAGTAGAAATTCCTGTAATATTCCTTTAGTGCATGACCCGTCTACCTTTAAACCTCCTAATTTTACTTTTTGCTCTTCAAAACTACCTTTTCAGAAATTTATACCTAATTCCTCAGCCTCTTTTTCAAGTATGGTACGTCGAAATAGTCCTGTTTCTGACTCACATATTTTTTCTTCCACTTCCACTCCATCTTATTCTCCTACTTCTCAATCTTTCTTACCTGATGATTCTATGTTGGATGCTAATTCAAATTTTGATAACCCTAATAGAAATGCTAATCCTACAAGGCACAAGAACTCTTCTCGCAATCTTTCTGAACACAATAGCTTATTAATATCTCCTAATGGTCGTACTCCTTCTCAATCGATTTCATTCACTCCTGGTTTTAGTCCTGACAATCCTGATTCTAATATGAACACCAATTTTTCTTTTTCTTCATCTGATCCTTCGAGCACACTCTCTTTTATTGATAACTTTTTCAAAGAGTTCATTTTTCCTTTACTTAATTTTATGGGTCATTCGGATAAAATACAGATTGCTACTTATGTTTTTAATTTTCTCAGAAAGACTGTTTTGAATGATGCCCAGGGTGATAAACCCTGAAAATCTCAGAATTATGCAATGGAATATTCGTTCTTTTAAAAAGCATGAGATTCAGCTTAGCTTGCTTTCAACTGAGTTTGATTTAATTTTACTCAGTGAAACATGGCTGAAGCCTGATGTTTCTGTTTTTTTAAAAGACTTTGTTATCGTTAGGAATGACAGGTTAGACAATCCTGGTGGCGGTACTGCTATTTGTATTCGTAATAATATTTCGTTTAATATTCGTTCTTCTCTGAATTTACCTAATGAGCTAGAAAGTACAAGTATTTCTATCAAAACAGATATTGGTGATTTTTTAATAGTTTCTGTGTACAGACCTCCTCGCTATCACATCCCTAATAATCTTTGGCATTTATTTTTGAATTCTTGCTGTCCTGGTTTTGAATTCCTTTTTATTGGAGGGGATTTTAATTTGCATAATGTTGCATGGGGCTCTGTTAACTCTACTAAATTTAGTGATAATTTACTCTCTTGCTTTACGGATAATGATCTACTCTTTTTGAATGATGGTACAGGAACTTACTATGATAATAAAACTTCTTCGTATACTAGTTGCATTGATTTATCTTTTGTTTCTTCTAATATATTTCCTTTATGCTCTTGGATTGTCCTAGATGACAATTTATCAAGTGATCATTATCCGATTAAAATTAACATAGGCATTCCTTTCTCCATTTTTAACTTTACCTCTCATCGACCAAATTATAATAAATTATCTCTGATTGCTTGGGCTGATTTTTCGAATGATCTCAAGAATACAGATTTTACCCCTTGTTTAGAATTAAATTCAGTTAATGATAGATATAACTATTTTGTGAAAATTATTTTAGAAACGTTAGATAAATATCTTATCTCATCTCGTCCTAATGAGAATTCTAATATTAGGAAATCTTCTAGGAAATCGTCAATTAAACCATATTGGTGGGATGACGAATGTAGGGAGGCTGATAATATTCGTAAAATTGCTCTTTATGACTTTAGGCACAATAATGCTCTTTATTCGCAACTAATTATGGCAGAGTCATCAGCAACAGCTATTTTTCATAGAACTAAGAAAGAATGCTGGAAAAAGTTGGTAGAATCATTTAATCCTTTTACTCCAATCTCAAAAATCTGGACAATGATAAAACGTTTTCGGCATAAGAATTTATCTCCTTCTAACGTACCAAACAACTTAGATTATATTAAAAAGCAAGAAAATCTTATTCCTTCAATTTGTCCTGATTCATGTTTTTTCCCCTCTTTTCCTCAATCCTTTTTGAATTCCTCTTCAACCTATAGTTTTTTTCAAACACCTTTCGTTATGTTTGACTTAAAGGCTACTATCAAAAAATGTTCAAAGAAAATTAAATCTTCTCCTGGTTTGGATAAATTTGATAATTTACTGATTTCTAAATTACCGTATGAAGCCCTTACAATCTTATTGTCTATTTTTAACGAGATTTATTTACAAGGTTATTTTCCTGATTCATGGAGGGAGTTTTTAATTTTTTTTATTCCTAAATCTGATTCGAATAAGCTTCGACCTATATCTTTAGCACAATGTTTACTCAAATTACTTGAAAGAATGATTTTGAATAAGTTTGTTTGGTTTTTAGAATATCACTCTATGATCCCTTCTTATCATTCTGGTTTTAGGAAAAATAGGTCAGGTATAGATAATATTTCGATTTTAACTTCTACTATTTATCAAAATTTTGCTAGAAAGTCTTTTACTGTAGCTTTGTTTTTGGATGTAAAAGGTGCTTTTGATAATGTGGACCCTGCTTCTTTGGTTGAAATTTTAAAGAATTTGAAATTTCCTTCAAATATTTGTAAATTTTTTTTTAATTTGTCTTCATTTAGGAAAATTTTTTTCAAGATAGGTGACAAAATTAAAGGACCTTTTTTTTCGTATAAAGGAGTGCCTCAGGGTTGTTGTTCAAGTCCTATACTTTTCATTATTTATACTATTTTTCTTGCAGAATGTCTCATTGAAGATTGTAGAATTTTACAGTTTGCTGACGACATTGTGATTTATATCTCGTCCAAAAATATTGATGAGTGTTTGCGAATTTTACGTTTGAATTTATTGATTTTAGCCTCCAAACTTCAGAAATTAAATTTAGATATTGAACCCTCGAAAACTAAATTAGTTATTTTTTCTCGCAAGAATACTGATTTTTCTGACAAATTTATCGACTTCAATGGCATTCGTATTTTTCCTTCACCGTCAGCTAAATTTCTAGGGGTTTGGTTTGATTCAAAATTATCTTGGGACCGTCAATTTAAACATTTAATATTTCGTGGTTCTTCTTCTATTAATATTATTCGTTACTTATGTTCTACTTGGTGGGGTGGTCATCCGCAGACACTTCTTTTATTATATAAGGCTCTTTTTCTTGGTTCAGTTTGTTATAGCTCTTTCTGTTTAGCAACTCCTAATAACTCTTATTGGGATAAGATAGAAATTATTCAACGTCGGGCTCTTAGGGCTGCGCTTGGCCTTCGCATTTCTACCCCTAATCGGATTGTCTATGCTGAGTCTGGTGAATTTCCTATTAAGATAAGAATAGATAAACTTGCTCAGAATTACACTTTGAGGCTTTTTTCATTTTCTTCTCATCCAGTTAGTATTGCTATTGAAGATTTATTTAACACTCTTACACGATTTAAATTAGGTAGCATTAAAACATTTCCTTTGTTGAAAGCTTTTGTTCGATTGAAACAATTTAGGAAGGTTATATTCAAGAGCTCAAAAGTGAACTGTTTTTCTTTTTCACTAGATTCTCAGCATTTTAGTCCAAATGTTAATATTGACAAGGGTATTCAGATTAAGGGTTCGTTGTCACCTGTTGAAGAATTCAAGAGATTATTCATGGAAGAGTTGAATGTTTCTACAGTATTTTATACAGATGGTTCTAAGTCGTCAGATGATGATTTTGTTGGTCTTGCCACCTTTTGTCCTAACCTTAATAAAATTTTCTTAGGAAAGTTTTCCAAATATGCATCCATTTTTACTGCTGAAGCTCTAGCTATCAAACTCACTCTTATATTTATTAGAAACCACAGGATCTTAAAGTCAACTATTTTTACAGATTCTCAAAGTACTCTGTTAGCAATTTCAGAATTATCTGATTTTATTTCATCAAATAATATAAATATTTTTGAAATCAAAGATTTACTATTTCAATTATTTAAGGAAGGTTTTGAAATTACTCTGGTTTGGATTCCAAGTCATTTGGGAATACCCGGGAATGAGAAGGCTGACTTATTTGCTAAGCGTGCTTGCAAGGAAGGTTTTCTAATTTACCATAAATTACCTTTTTCTGATCTGAAACAATACTCATCTTCTTTAATAAAGTCTGATTTTGTTAATTATTTATCTTCATATAGGCCTGACACTGGAATTCAGTATATGAATAATTTCTTTTCTATTTCTAATAAACCTTGGTATTTTTCGTCTAATTTAGGGAGGAGACAGATAACTTCATTGATTCGTATGCGCAGTAATCATTATAATTTAGCATATAGTTTGCACAGAAAGAACCTTGTCAAATCTCCTGCATGCTCCTGTGATAATTTTTCTTTTGAAGATTTAAATCACATTTTTTGGTCTTGTCCTCGTTTTGATGAGCAAAGATTAGCCTTATTATCCAGTTTAACTAAGTTGAATTTCTTTCCACCATATGATATAAATAGTTTCCTGCATGATCCTAATGGTGCACATATTAATTACATTTTGAAGTTTATTACTGCTTGTGGATTATCAATTTGATTTGAATTTCATCAGGTTTTTTCTTATGTTTACCGCCTTACAGATTTCTCCAGCGCCAAATGCGCAAAACTATATTATCGACTGTTGATGGCCGTACAGTATATATATATTGGTGCCAATAAAAGAAAGAAGAAGAAGAAGAAGCTTAAGTCGGTGAAACATTTTTTTTTTTTTTTTTATAAGTGTATAATTTATAAATTTGAACACTACTTTACATTAATTATTATTATTTTTTTTTTATTAAAAATTCATTTTTTATAAAAACTTTGATTTTTTACCGTGTTGCAAAAAAATAAAATTGTGATTTTAATCACGAATTTTACAGCTGAATAAACTTTTTTCCCGATCGTTAAAGTTGCAACACGGTAAAAAATCAAAGTTTTTATAAAAAATGAATTTTTAATAAAAAAAAAATAATAATAATTAATGTAAAGTAGTGTTCAAATTTATAAATTATACACTTATAAAAAAAAAAAAAAATGTTTCACCGACTTAAGCTTGAAAAAAGAAATTTAGTCTGAGATAGCACTTTTCTAAACGGAAGCTGAGTTAGCACTTTTCTGAACCGTTTCTGAGTTAGCACTTTTCTGAACCAGCTTTGAGTTAGCACTTTTCTGAACCGGCTCTGAGTTAGCACCTTTCACGCGCGCTTTCTGAGTTAGTATCTTTCTGAATTGGGGCGACGCTTTGTCTTGTTTAGGCTCCAGTGTCGATATGTGCTTTTAGCCACGAATGCGATAAATGATGATTTAATTTTATCTAAAAAAAGCGTTGAAGAGTCATGAAGAAATATCAAATGTCTCAGTCGATGACCATTTTTTTTTTTTTTTTTTTTTTTTTTTCTCCACATCTCCCTAAGAGTTTTTTTTTCTGTGTGTTAACAGATCACGATCGTATTCTCGAAGTCAGTCGCCGAGAGGACCGCTAACGCGCGATAAAGACCGCGATAGAAAGAGCAAGCGAGTTCGGGATCCACTGCCCCCATACAGATCCCCGGTTCGATCTCCCCCGAGGTATGTTTAACGATTTGAAAACGTATTGACAAACTGCATGATTGCTTTAACCCCTAAATGACACACTGGGTCAAATTGACCCCTCATAACTGTCAGTGTGGCAGTGCTGGATTTGGGTGTGACATTTAAGGGTTAAACAAAATGTTTAGGTTTTTTTTTTTTTTTTTTTTTTGGAAAGTGTTTTGTTGAATAGTTGTTAAGGATGGGTAGGAAGTGAGGTATTTGTAGCCAATCTGTAGTTGTCGGCTGAGACGCATGATATAATTTTTTTTATTTATTTCTTTTTTTACTTTATGCTCAATGCTTTTTATGATTTATTGCATGTCTTTATAATTATTTTTTGCTTGCTAATATATTTACTTGTGCCTCTTATTTTGCGCACATTGATGTGATGCATGTTTTTTTATGCTTTATTTGGATTATTATTTTCTTGAATTATTATTAGACCAGGTTTTTTTAGTAAAAACAATTTTTGCAACCTTCTGAATTATTATTTTGGCAGTGTTAGTAGAATAATTAATTTCGCTTATTTTTATATCCATTTGTTTACGTGATTCTCTTTTGTTGGATTTTATGCACATGTGTAGCTTATCGATTTACTCTTTATAGTTGTCACAGTTTTTATTTGTAATGGTAGAAAAAAAAATAATTTCAATTACTTTATAAAAATTACTTAACAATCAGTTATCATACAGATAAGATTGATTATAAAAACCTTGATTTTTTCAATTTAGTTTACCTGGATTTTGAATATTTTTATATTTCAAGAAATAATATTAAAAACATGATACATTTTCTTCAAAAATTAATTTAAACTTTCAAGTGAAATTTGAGTTTAAAAATAAGATGATTAGCAAAAAAGCAAATATAAGTATTCCCCTTTATAACATTTATTTTACATAAAATAATCAATCTTTAGATTTGATTCCTAACAACTTTTTGCTTTGATTATGTAAAATTTCAATCAAAAGCGAAAATAATTCTGGAAAGTCGAAAAAAAATTACAAAATTTTTGACCACGCAACGTATATAAAATTCCGCTAATTAATACAGATGCATGAATCAAAATTTCGAGCCCGTTGAAGATTAAATTAACTGTATACTGAAAATTCATCTGGAAGTCTATAAATCCAGTTAAATTTAAGAATACGAAAAAAGATTCATAATATTATATAAAAAATTTCTTAAATAAAAACAAGCTTTTAATCTTGTAAGTTGTTTGAAATGTGTTTTTCTACATAAATTTCAGTAACTAGTAATTGCTTGTAGTTTTAATTATTCTGATAAATGTTAAATTTTAACTAATTTTTTGCCTCCAAAATACTGATCAATTTTTTTATTATTATATTTCAGATATCACAAAGAACGAGACAGAGATCGCGAGCGTCCTCGGTCGCGCGAGTCCTACGCGAGCTATTACAACGACACGGCTGCCTCGGATTACCACAGATCCGATCGCGCGACTCGTCCTGCCTACTCGTCCCGGGGTCCGGCGCGTTCGCCGCCGGCCCCGTTGTCATCGCTCCTGCCACCACCGCCGAATCTAATAGTGGCGGCGGCGGGCCCGCAAGTACCGGCTGGACAGCAACCCACCGCCACAGCTCCGCCACCACTGGACAGGAAAGACTATTATGATTCTTATAACAGGTATTTTCGCCAAAATTGTACTTACATTCACGTTTGCGATAAAAAAAAAACAAGGTTACCGGCGCTGCCATGCATTGCGTCACTTTATATATATAAAAAGATACATATTTACACATACACGTGTGTATAATTCATTTGCGGATCGCTTATAATTGATATACGTACGTGGTTTATCGATAGTATCAGAATGAGATTAAATTAAATATCAATCAATATCTCTTGCTTTAATCTTATGGGTGAGCTGAACTTATACAGCTAAAGATGAATTTATCAAAGACAAGTTGTACATTAATGCTGTTGCAAGTGCTGAATTTATTTTATTTTTAACACATTTAATGTTTTCAGCTTGAATATAAAGTAAGATTGTCTTTTGAAAATTCATCTTTAACAAACTTTTTTTTTTACCTTAGAAAAAAAAAAAAAAAAATGATTCAGCTAACAAAACAAAAAAAATAAACGATAAAATTGCGAACTGAAAATACGTCCAAAGTGCATAATTTTAAGTTGTGACACAAACTGTCTGAAGTGCCAAGAAAAAAAAGTATTAATAATTAGTGTCATGATATTGTATGAATTTTATTTTTTATAGTGTTTTTAAATTTTATTGTTGTACACTAATGAGTAACGAAATTTCTAATTCGTGAATTTATAAACGTACTTTTATCTAGTCATTAATGCGAAAATTTTATAATCATAAGTCTGTGATAAATTTTACCAGTCAAACTCGACAAGTTTTTTGAAAAAACTATTTTTACATTGTTATATTTGTATCAAAGAGTATCGCAAAAAATGAAAAAAAAAAAAAAAAAAAAAAAAAAAAAAATTATCGGCGCATTAAATGAAATCCAAAATTTTGATTTCATTAATGAATTCTTGATATTTATAATTTTGGAAGGTCAAAAAGACAAAAAATTTTAATCATACTTTGTACAATATCCCTTTGTAATAAGAAAAATTTGACTTGTCTAATGATTCTTCCATAATATTAAGAAAACAACTATAAGACTGAGTTTATTTATATATTTTATTAATACTGATAAGAAGAACAGAAAGAGAAGAAGACTGAGAAGAAACCAACAAAACAGAAATTTCATTAAAAAAAAAGACAATTATTTTATACATTGTGCTGCAAAATATTACGCATTTTGTACATTAATATAAGTGCCCTTAAAAATCATAATAGGTGTGCAAACAAAAAAAAACCCCCACTATTTTTGTATATTTTACATACATACATCGTATAATATTCTAACTCTATTAAAAATACATAAATATTATATATCTTAAAAAAAAAAAAATAATAATAATATATAAATGTCGGTGCATTTGTTTTAGCATAAATTTTCTGTGCCTGAAATTATCTTTAGCTTTAATTGTTTATTTTAGTTTTCCTGGCTCAAGAATCGATTCATAATTTTCGAGAACGGTTTTTACGTTTAAGTTCTTTATTTTTTACATTAAATTTTTTTTATTTAGAGGAAATCAAAAATTCAACACAAATCAGGTGAGTAAGCTCTAATTGATCTATAATTTTTAACGTAAAAACCAGTGAAATATATCAGCTAACTAAAACATTATTAAGTTAGTTATAAATTGTGGTTGATTAAAAACTGAGGATTGTATCGGGTTCTTACAAACTTAGATTTTTTATAACTATTATAATTAGTAATTTTAAAGACTCAGCCTCAATCAAAATTGCTTTAAAAATTAGTTAATTAATTATTTAAAATTCGTTGAATGTTATATTGATGTTAGTAGTTACTCACATCATAAAATTATTCATATTCTATGTTTGTGAGCTTAATTTGACTTAGCTGAAACAAATTTTCTCTTTCCAAACAACTGAACTACTCTGAGACTGCTTTTTTTTATAAATCTTTTGTGTTTATAACAAATTTGCTTAATTAGATAATGTTTAATACCTCCTTGACAGTCAGCATTCCTGCTCAGGCCTGAAAACAGGTAAGAGAAAATATTTCAATGTTAATTTCAGATACTATAATTCACTTATGCCCCGTCTACAATGGCGGCTGAGCCCCGGTTTAGCTTAAGAGTGATTTAAGATAAAATTGTTATACGGCATTTCCATACAAGTAAAATAATTATTTTTTTTCGTGTTTCATGATAAAATGTATAGTTTTTTAACTTAATGTCGAATTACAGAGCAGTACACATTTTAAACCACTCTTAATCTAAACCGGGGGTCAGTCGCCAGTGTAGACGGGACATTAGAGTTATAGTTTGATAATGAACATTATATACAAGCAATAAATGAATGAAGCAAAAAAACAGTTTAATCTTGAAATAGTATATTTCACACTGGGCGCTGAAAAGTATTAGCAAGCCCTAGCAAACCCAAATTGACGCCCGAGCCGAAGCCGAGGGTGTTAAGGGTTTGCTAATTCTTTTCCAGTGTCGTGTGAAATTTTTTTTCCGTACGATAGGTCCGGGAAGTGCTATTGCCTGAAGCGCTTCCCCCTCGGAGTACGGAAAAAATATTAAATTTTTCAATCAAGTTTTAAAAAAATTCATCGGTATTTTTTAGAAGCTGTAGTATTTGTAAGTGGGTAGTTGAAAGAAATGAATAAGTACCTTTTTAAATTATATTTATTAATCAAACATCATTGAATACATGTTACCTTGAGCGCGGCCGTAGTGCGACTGCCGCATCCTCAGGTGCGCCGAGGCTCACACCCGATAAGTGCTAACGCTTGCACATCTCTACTTTCATACATTACAACTTTCCGCCTCTTTTAAATATTGCCTCTCTAACAACCGTGAAGAGCGTCGCACTTTTACACTTTCATCATTACATTTAATTATCTGATCTATATGGTGTTTTACTGACACATTCTTATCATTTGTAACAACATACGTAGACGGTGACAATTGTTTCGCAATGGTCCCGCCTGATCTCTTATCGGACCTCACGCCGTGCTCATCTATCATAACGCGGTCTCCGGTTGACAATGCGACCTTGCGCCTGCTTGGTCTCGCTACAATTTGCTCACGCTGCTTTTTCGCTACTTCCGCCACAACATTCGGTCTTAGTAAATCAAACCTTGTTCTCATTTCTCTCTTACTCATCAGGTACGCGGGACTTCTTCGCGTTGTACAGTGCTCTATACTCCTATAATCATATAAAAACATGTTCACTGCATCATCCAGCGTCTCTCCCCCCTTCACAATTTTATCGACTTTATCTTTAAAGATTTGAACGAAATTTTCAGCAGCCCCGTTCGTAGCTGGATGATATGGTCTAGATAGCGTATGTAAAACCCCATTTCTGGATAAAAAATTATGAAATTCCCCGCTTTTAAACTGAGGTCCCCCATCAGTTACACAATGTAATGGCAATCCGTATCTTGCAAATAATTTTTTAAATTCTATCACCAGCCTATACGCTTTTGTGTTTGTATTAAAGTCTATCACTTCAGGCCACTTTGAGTGTGCATCTACAATTATCAACCACATTTTACCATAAAATGGTCCTGCGAAATCACAATGTATGCGGCTCCATGCTTTGTCTGGCCAAGGCCATGTTTTTAACGGTGTTTTTGCGGGCTTTTTTCTCTCTATTAAACAGATTTTACAATTACTAACTAAATTTTCTATATCGCGATCAATGTTCGGCCACCAAACATATGAGCGCGCAAACATTTTGATTTTTACAATTCCTAAGTGCGTAGCATGCAATTCGCGCAAAATTACACTTCTCATTTTTTCTGGAATCACTGCTCTTAGTCCCCAGAATAGACACCCTTTCTCTACCGTTAATTCTAACCTTCTATTGTACAGGCTTTTTTCTTCATTAGTCAAATTTTTACTATTATGAGGCCATACCCCCAAAACTCGTTTGATTGTTGTGCTAATCAATTCATCTTTTTGGCTTGGTTCAGCTAACATTTTATAATTAAAAGTAGTTATACCTTCTTCAAAAAAATTTACCTGTGAAAAATCTGTCTCTACCGGTTCTGTATCATCATCTTTTGGTAACCTTGACAACGCATCACAATTCGCGTTAGCCTCCGACTTTACGTGTTCTATTTTATACCTAAATCCCGACAAGTAGTAAGCCCATCGTTGAAATCGGTTATCAGCTGTCAATGGAATCCCTTTTCTTGGGCCCAAAATCAATCCTAAAGCCTTATTATCGGTCCTCAAAATAAATTCTCTCCCAAAAAGAAATTGATAGAAACGTTTAACCCCGAAAATTATTGCCATCGCTTCTTTATCTAATATTTTCCTATTCAATTCATTTTTTCCGATTTTTTTAGACGCGTATGCAATTGGTTTCTCTGAACCGTCTGTATACTGGTGTGATAATATAGCTGACAACCCGTAATCCGACGCGTCACATGCCAGTATTATTTTCTCTTTCGGATCGTAATTTACCAAAACTTTCGGCGAAATTAATTCTCGTTTTAACCATTCGAAAGATATCGTACAGTTTATGTCCCATTCAAATTTTTTCTTTTTCAATAAATCGTATAATGGCTATAACTTTTCCGACCTTTTTTCAAGAAATCGTGCATAAAAATTTATCAAACCTAAAAACGACTCTAACTCTTTAACATTTTTCGGTTGTGGCGCGTTAACCATTGCATTTACTTTGGATTTAGCTTTGTGTAGTCCCTCTTTCTCAATTACAAATCCCAACACCTCCAATTTTTTCTGAATAAATTTACATTTCCCTTTATTCAATCTCAATCCGCATTCTTGTAATCTTTCACATACTTCGTTTAAATTTTTTAAATGCTCTTCGTCCGTTTTACCCGTAACATAAATGTTATCAAGATACGCTATTGTACCATCAATCCCTCTTAAACACTCATCCATTTTTTTTTTTTTTTTTTTTTTTTTTTAATATTTAATTTATTTATTAAAAATTTAGAAATAAAAATATATAAATTATACAATAAAAAAATTTATTTAAAAATAATTGTTCCCATAATATTAAATATAAAATATTAAAAATAATAATAATTCAGTTGATTATTATTTTTAAGTATAGAATTTTTTGTCTTTAATTTTCGTGACTTTATATTTGATTATAAGAGATCTTTAATATTATAATTATAATGGTAATTTTTTATGGCGATTGAACATTTTATAAATAAGTCTTACAAAATAAAATAGGAAGAATTTTTAGTAGATTTATTATAAAGCAAAAAGATCATTTAAACTGTCTAATCTGACTATATCTTCATAATTTGTCGTACTGATACGTTCTTCATATATGATATTATCAAAAATAAACCCTACAAATTTTAAATTTTCTGAAATGTCTTCCTTAATATTTAATTTTATTATATCATGACTATATATATCATATATTATTTTTAATGGTGTTCTTAAATCATATTTTATTTTATTATATTCTTTTTTATTTTTTAAAATACTATCAACATCAAAATTCTTTTTAAAATCAATAATATTTTTATAATTTTCTAAAACATTTATAATATTTTTTAAACCATTTATAAATAGTTTATGATTTGCAATATCATTAAGATCATAACTATTTTTCTTATCACTATTGACATTATGTGTATTATTAATATCAGATCTTGTTTCTTCTGATTCTACACTTATATTAGTAATAAAATCTTCATTATTTTTAATAAAATCTTCTTTAATTTTAATAAAATCTTCTTCATTTTTAATAAAATCTTCTTTATTCTCAATAAAATCTTCTTTATTTTTAATAAAATCTTCTTTATTTTTAGTAAAATCTTCTTTGTTTTATTTAAAATTTTCTTTATTCTCAATAAAATCTTCTTTATTTTTAATTATTTTTTTATCATTTAAATACTTCTGGAAGTTATTTCCAGAATAAAATACTATAAAAGACAGTATGTAATCACAACAGATAAATTCGGGTAGTAAATAAGAATTAACTAAACAACTAATGTTTAACAAATCAGTATAAATACTAATTTATTTTTTATTTTTTTTAATGTCACAGTTAGAAGCAATCTCATAAATATTTTTGAACACATTTTTACTAATTTCACATTCTTTATTTGTACATTTATGATCATTGTTACTATATTTATTTTTTATTGATTCTAATTCGGATAAAATTTTTCTATTTTTGTCTCTTTATTTTGTATAATTTTTTGCGTACCGAGTGCATCCTTCTCCGCTGATTCTTGAGCGACTGCTTCTTTATAAGCCGTCTCAAATGTCAACTTTTCATTTTTAAAAAGTGCTATTCTTGTATCATTATTTTGAAGTCCACATAAAAACTGATCTCGTAATGCCGAGCTCAAATTAGTCTCAAAATTTCAGTTTAGCGCTAATTTTTCCAGTTTCCAAAAAAATAAAAATAAATTAATATATTTGATTTATTTCAAAATTTTCGAGTCAGTGTTTTAGTAAGTTTTTCGCTTGCATCTTTTTCACATGCTCAGATGCTGCTTTACTGACTGTCATGTGAGGTAAGCATGCTGCAATTCTAGGCAAAGTAATAGCCTCTGACCTAGTGGGCTAACATCTCCTTCCTTTCGTTCCGCAAAGATTTTTATTTAAAAAAAAAATAAATAAATTAGTATATTGGATTTTTTTCGATCTATGCGAGTCGGGGTTTTAGTAAGTTTTTCGCATGCATCTTTTTTACATGCCCAGATGCTTCTATACTGACTGTCATGTGAGGTAAGCATGCTGCAATTCTAGGCAAAGTAATAGCTTCTGACCTAGTGGGCTAACATCTCCTTCCTTTCGTTCCGCAAAGATATTAATTTAAAAAAAATAATAATAAATTAATATATTGGATTTTTTTCGATCTATTCGAGTCAGGGTTTGAGTAAGTTTTTCGTATGCATCTTTTTCACATGTCCAGATGCTGCTGTACTGACTGTCAAGTGAGGTATGCATGCTGCAATTCTAGGCAAAGTAATAGCCTCTGATCTAGTGGGCTAACATCTCCTTCCTTTCGTTGCGCAAAGATCTTTATTAAAAAAAACATAAAAATAAATTAATATATTGGATTTTTTTCGATCTATGTGAGCCAGGGTTTTAGTAAGTTTTTCACATGCCCAGATGCTGCTTTACTGACTGTCAAGTGAGGTATGCATGCTGCAATTCTAGGCAAAGTAATAGCCTCTGACCTAGTGGGCTAACATCTCCTTCCTTTCGTTCCGCAACGATCTTTATTGTAAAAAAATAAAAATAAATTAATATATTACAATCAATAATATTTTTATAATTTTCTAAAACATTTATAATCTTTTTTAAACCATTTATAAATAGTTTATGATTTGCAATATCATTAAGATCATAACTATTTTTCTTATCACTATTGACAGTATGTGTATTATCAATATCAGATCTTGTTTCTTCTGATTCTACACTTATATTATTAATAAAATCTTCTTTATTTTTAATAAAATCTTCTTTATTCTCAATAAAATCTTCTTTATTTTTAATAAAATCTTCTTTATTTTTAATAAAATCTTCTTTGTTTTTAATAAAATCTTCTTTATTCTCAATAAAATCTTCTTTATTTTTAATTATTTTTTTATCATTTAAATAATTTTGGAAGTTATTTCCAGAATAAAATACTATAAAAGACAGTATGTAATCACAACAGATAAATTCGGGTAGTAAATAAGAATTAACTAAACAACTAATGTTTAACAAATCAGTATTAATACTAATTTTTTTTTTTTTTTTTTTAATGTCACAGTTAAAAGCAAACTCATAAATATTTTTGAACACATTTTTACTAATTTCACATTCTTTATTTGTACATTTATGATCATTGTTACTATATTTATTTTTTATTGGTTCTGATTCGGATAAAATTTTTCTATTTTTGTCTCTTTATTTTGTAGAATTTTTTGCGTACCGAGTGCATCCTTCTCCGCTGATTCTTGAGCGACTGCTTCTTTAGAAGCCGTCTCAAATGTCAACTTTTCATTTTTAAAAAGTGCTATTCTTGTAACATTATTTTGAAGTCCACATACAAACTGATCTCTTAATGCCGAGCTCAAATTAGTCTCAAAATTGCAGTTTAGCGCTAATTTTTCCAGTTTCCAAAAAAATAAAAATAAATTAATGTATTTGATTTATTTCAAAATTTTCGAGTCAGTGTTTTAGTAAGTTTTTCGCATGCATCTTTTTCACATGCCCAGAAGCTGCTGTACTGACTGTCAAGTGAGGTATGCATGCTGCAATTCTAGGCAATGTAAAAGCCTCTGACCTAGTGGGCTAACATCTCCTTCCTTTCGTTGCGCAAAGATCTTTATTAAAAAAAAAATAAAAATAAATTAATATATTGGATTTTTTTCGATCTATGTGAGCCAGGGTTTTAGTAAGTTTTTCGCATGCATCTTTTTCACATGCCCAGATGCTGCTTTACTGACTGTCAAGTGAGGTATGCATGCTGCAATTCTAGGCAAAGTAATAGCCTCTGACCTAGTGGGCTAACATCTCCTTCTTTTCGTTCCGCAACGATCTATATTGTAAAAAAATAAAAATAAATTAATATATTACAATCAATAATATTTTTATAATTTTCTAAAACATTTATAATATTTTTTAAACCATTTATAAATAGTTTATGATTTTCAATATCATTAAGATCATAACTATTTTTCTTATCACTATTGACATTATGTGTATTATCAATATCAGATCTTGTTTCTTCTGATTCTACACTTATATTATTAATAAAATCTTCTTTATTTTTAATAAAATCTTCTTTATTCTCAATAAAATCTTCTTTATTTTTAATAAAATCTTCTTTATTTTTAATAAAATCTTCTTTATTCTCAATAAAATCTTCTTTATTTTTAATTTTTTTTTTATCATTTAAATACTTCTGGAAGTTATTTCCAGAATAAAATACTATAAAAGACAGTATGTAATCACAACAGATAAATTCGGGTGGTAAATAAGAATTAACTAAACAACTAATATTTAATAAATCATTATAAATACTAATTTTTTTTTAATTTTTTTTAATGTCACAGTTAGAAGCAATCTCATAAATATTTTTGAACACATTTTTACTAATTTCACATTCTTTATTCGTACATTGATGATCATTGTTACTATATTTATTTTTTATTGATTCGAATTCGGATAAAATTTTTCTATTTTTGTCTCTTTATTTTGTATAATTTTTTGCGTACCGAGTGCATCCTTCTCCGCTGATTCTTGAGCGACTGCTTTTTTATAAGCCGTCTCAAATGTCAACTTTTCATTTTGAAAAAGTGCTATTCTTGTATCATTATTTTGAAGTCCACATACAAACTGATCTCTTAATGCCGAGCTCAAATTAGTCTCAAAATTGCAGTTTAGCGCTAATTTTTCCAGTTTCCAAAAAAATAAAAATAAATTAATGTATTTGATTTATTTCAAAATTTTCGAAGCAGTGTTTTAGTAAGTTTTTCGCATGCATCTTTTTCACATGCCCAGATGCTGCTGTACTGACTGTCAAGTGAGGTATGCATGCTGCAATTCTAGGCAATGTAAAAGCCTCTGACCTAGTGGGCTAACATCTCCTTCCTTTCGTTCCGCAAAGATTTTTATTTAGAAAAAAAATAAATAAATTAGTATATTGGATTTTTTTCGATCTATGCGAGTCGGGGTTTTAGTAAGTTTTTCGCATGCATCTTTTTCACATGCCCAGATGCTTCTATACTGACTGTCATGTGAGGTAAGCATGCTGCAATTCTAGGCAAAGTAATAGCCTCTGACCTAGTGGGCTAACATCTCCTTCTTTTCGTTCCGCAACGATCTTTATTGTAAAAAAATAAAAATAAATTAATATATTACAATCAATAATATTTTTATAATTTTCTAAAACATTTATAATATTTTTTAAACCATTTATATATAGTTTATGATTTTCAATATCATTAAGATCATAACTATTTTTCTTATCACTATTGACATTATGTGTATTATCAATATCAGATCTTGTTTCTTCTGATTCTACACTTATATTATTAATAAAATCTTCTTTATTTTTAATAAAATCTTCTTTATTCTCAATAAAATCTTCTTTATTTTTAATAAAATCTTCTTTATTTTTAATAAAATCTTCTTTACTCTCAATAAAATCTTCTTTATTTTTAATTATTTTTTTATCATTCAAATACTTCTGGAAGTTATTTCCAGAATAAAATACTATAAGAGACAGTATGTAATCACAACAGATAAATTCGGGTGGTAAATAAGAATTAACTAAACAACTAATATTTAATAAATCATTATAAATACTAATTTTTTTTTTATTTTTTTTAATGTCACAGTTAGAAGCAATCTCATAAATATTTTTGAACACATTTTTACTAATTTCACATTCTTTATTTGTACATTTATGATCATTGTTACTATATTTATTTTTTATTGCTTCTAATTCGGATAAAATTTTTCTATTTTTGTCTCTTTATTTTGTATAATTTTTTGCGTACCGAGTGCATCCTTCTCCGCTGATTCTTGAGCGACTGCTTCTTTATAAGCCGTCTCAAATGTCAACTTTTTATTTTGAAAAAGTGCTATTCTTGTATCATTATTTTGAAGTCCACATACAAACTGATCTCTTAATGCCGAGCTCAAATTAGTCTCAAAATTGCAGTTTAGCGCTAATTTTTCCAGTTTCCAAAAAAATAAAAATAAATTAATGTATTTGATTTATTTCAAAATTTTCGAGTCAGTGTTTTAGTAAGTTTTTCGCATGCATCTTTTTCACATGCCCAGATGCTGCTGTACTGACTGTCAAGTGAGGTATGCATGCTGCAATTCTAGGCAATGTAAAAGCCTCTGACCTAGTGGGCTAACATCTCCTTCCTTTCGTTGCGCAAAGATCTTTATTAAAAAAAAAATAAAAATAAATTAATATAATGGATTTTTTTCGATCTATGTGAGCCAGGGTTTTAGTAAGTTTTTCGCATGCATCTTTTTCACATGCCCAGATGCTGCTTTACTGACTGTCAAGTGAGGTATGCATGCTGCAATTCTAGGCAAAGTAATAGCCTCTGACCTAGTGGGCTAACATCTCCTTCCTTTCGTTCCGCAACGATCTTTATTGTAAAAAAATAAAAATAAATTAATATATTACAATCAATAATATTTTTATAATTTTCTAAAACATTTATAATATTTTTTAAACCATTTATAAATAGTTTATGATTTGCAATATCATTAAGATCATAACTATTTTTCTTATCACTATTGACATTATGAGTATTATCAATATCAGATCTTGTTTCTTCTGATTCTACACTTATATTAGTAATAAAATCTTCTTTATTTTTAATAAAATCTTCTTTATTCTCAATAAAATCTTCTTTATTTTTAATAAAATCTTCTTTATTTTTAATAATATCTTCTTTGTTTTTAATAAAATCTTCTTTATTCTCAATAAAATCTTCTTAATTTTTAATTATTTTTTTCACATTTAAATACTTCTGGAAGTTATTTCCAGAACAAAATACTATAAAAGACAGTATGTAATCACAACAGATAAATTCGGGTGGTAAATAAGAATTAACTAAACAACTAATATTTAATAAATCAATATAAATACTAATTTTTTTTTTATTTTTTTTAATGTCACAGTTAGAAGCAATCTCATAAATATTTTTGAACACATTTTTACTAATTTCACATTCTTTATTCGTACATTTATGATCATTGTTACTATATTTATTTTTTATTGATTCTTATTCGGATAAAATTTTTCTATTTTTGTCTCTTTATTTTGTATAATTTTTTGCGTACCGAGTGCATCCTTCTCCGCTGATTCTTGAGCGACTGCTTCTTTATAAGCCGTCTCAAATGTCAACTTTTCATTTTTAAAAAGTGCTATTCTTGTATCATTATTTTGAAGTCCACATACAAACTGATCTCTTAATGCCGAGCTCAAATTAGTCTCAAAATTGCAGTTTAGCGCTAATTTTTCCAGTTTCCAAAAAAATAAAAATAAATTAATGTATTTGATTTATTTCAAAATTTTCGAAGCAGTGTTTTAGTAAGTTTTTCGCATGCATCTTTTTTACATGCCCAGATGCTGCTATACTGACTGTCAAGTGAGGTATGCATGCTGCAATTCTAGGCAAAGTAATAGCCTCTGACCTAGTGGGCTAACATCTCCTTCCTTTCGTTCCGCAAAGATTTTTATTTAGAAAAAAAATAAATAAATTAGTATATTGGATTTTTTTCGATCTATGCGAGTCGGGGTTTTAGTAAGTTTTTCGCATGCATCTTTTTCACATGCCCAGATGCTTCTATACTGACTGTCATGTGAGGTAAGCATGCTGCAATTCTAGGCAAAGTAATAGCCTCTGACCTAGTGGGCTAACATCTCCTTCTTTTCGTTCCGCAACGATCTTTATTGTAAAAAAATAAAAATAAATTAATATATTACAATCAATAATATTTTTATAATTTTCTAAAACATTTATAATATTTTTTAAACCATTTATATATAGTTTATGATTTTCAATATCATTAAGATCATAACTATTTTTCTTATCACTATTGACATTATGTGTATTATCAATATCAGATCTTGTTTCTTCTGATTCTACACTTATATTATTAATAAAATCTTCTTTATTTTTAATAAAATCTTCTTTATTCTCAATAAAATCTTCTTTATTTTTAATAAAATCTTCTTTATTTTTAATAAAATCTTCTTTACTCTCAATAAAATCTTCTTTATTTTTAATTATTTTTTTATCATTCAAATACTTCTGGAAGTTATTTCCAGAATAAAATACTATAAGAGACAGTATGTAATCACAACAGATAAATTCGGGTGGTAAATAAGAATTAACTAAACAACTAATATTTAATAAATCATTATAAATACTAATTTTTTTTTTATTTTTTTTAATGTCACAGTTAGAAGCAATCTCATAAATATTTTTGAACACATTTTTACTAATTTCACATTCTTTATTTGTACATTTATGATCATTGTTACTATATTTATTTTTTATTGCTTCTAATTCGGATAAAATTTTTCTATTTTTGTCTCTTTATTTTGTATAATTTTTTGCGTACCGAGTGCATCCTTCTCCGCTGATTCTTGAGCGACTGCTTCTTTATAAGCCGTCTCAAATGTCAACTTTTTATTTTGAAAAAGTGCTATTCTTGTATCATTATTTTGAAGTCCACATACAAACTGATCTCTTAATGCCGAGCTCAAATTAGTCTCAAAATTGCAGTTTAGCGCTAATTTTTCCAGTTTCCAAAAAAATAAAAATAAATTAATGTATTTGATTTATTTCAAAATTTTCGAGTCAGTGTTTTAGTAAGTTTTTCGCATGCATCTTTTTCACATGCCCAGATGCTGCTGTACTGACTGTCAAGTGAGGTATGCATGCTGCAATTCTAGGCAATGTAAAAGCCTCTGACCTAGTGGGCTAACATCTCCTTCCTTTCGTTGCGCAAAGATCTTTATTAAAAAAAAAAATAAAAATAAATTAATATAATGGATTTTTTTCGATCTATGTGAGCCAGGGTTTTAGTAAGTTTTTCGCATGCATCTTTTTCACATGCCCAGATGCTGCTTTACTGACTGTCAAGTGAGGTATGCATGCTGCAATTCTAGGCAAAGTAATAGCCTCTGACCTAGTGGGCTAACATCTCCTTCCTTTCGTTCCGCAACGATCTTTATTGTAAAAAAATAAAAATAAATTAATATATTACAATCAATAATATTTTTATAATTTTCTAAAACATTTATAATATTTTTTAAACCATTTATAAATAGTTTATGATTTGCAATATCATTAAGATCATAACTATTTTTCTTATCACTATTGACATTATGAGTATTATCAATATCAGATCTTGTTTCTTCTGATTCTACACTTATATTAGTAATAAAATCTTCTTTATTTTTAATAAAATCTTCTTTATTCTCAATAAAATCTTCTTTATTTTTAATAAAATCTTCTTTACTCTCAATAAAATCTTCTTTATTTTTAATTATTTTTTTATCATTCAAATACTTCTGGAAGTTATTTCCAGAATAAAATACTATAAGAGACAGTATGTAATCACAACAGATAAATTCGGGTGGTAAATAAGAATTAACTAAACAACTAATATTTAATAAATCATTATAAATACTAATTTTTTTTTTATTTTTTTTAATGTCACAGTTAGAAGCAATCTCATAAATATTTTTGAACACATTTTTACTAATTTCACATTCTTTATTTGTACATTTATGATCATTGTTACTATATTTATTTTTTATTGCTTCTAATTCGGATAAAATTTTTCTATTTTTGTCTCTTTATTTTGTATAATTTTTTGCGTACCGAGTGCATCCTTCTCCGCTGATTCTTGAGCGACTGCTTCTTTATAAGCCGTCTCAAATGTCAACTTTTTATTTTGAAAAAGTGCTATTCTTGTATCATTATTTTGAAGTCCACATACAAACTGATCTCTTAATGCCGAGCTCAAATTAGTCTCAAAATTGCAGTTTAGCGCTAATTTTTCCAGTTTCCAAAAAAATAAAAATAAATTAATGTATTTGATTTATTTCAAAATTTTCGAGTCAGTGTTTTAGTAAGTTTTTCGCATGCATCTTTTTCACATGCCCAGATGCTGCTGTACTGACTGTCAAGTGAGGTATGCATGCTGCAATTCTAGGCAATGTAAAAGCCTCTGACCTAGTGGGCTAACATCTCCTTCCTTTCGTTGCGCAAAGATCTTTATTAAAAAAAAAATAAAAATAAATTAATATAATGGATTTTTTTCGATCTATGTGAGCCAGGGTTTTAGTAAGTTTTTCGCATGCATCTTTTTCACATGCCCAGATGCTGCTTTACTGACTGTCAAGTGAGGTATGCATGCTGCAATTCTAGGCAAAGTAATAGCCTCTGACCTAGTGGGCTAACATCTCCTTCCTTTCGTTCCGCAACGATCTTTATTGTAAAAAAATAAAAATAAATTAATATATTACAATCAATAATATTTTTATAATTTTCTAAAACATTTATAATATTTTTTAAACCATTTATAAATAGTTTATGATTTGCAATATCATTAAGATCATAACTATTTTTCTTATCACTATTGACATTATGAGTATTATCAATATCAGATCTTGTTTCTTCTGATTCTACACTTATATTAGTAATAAAATCTTCTTTATTTTTAATAAAATCTTCTTTATTCTCAATAAAATCTTCTTTATTTTTAATAAAATCTTCTTTATTTTTAATAATATCTTCTTTGTTTTTAATAAAATCTTCTTTATTCTCAATAAAATCTTCTTAATTTTTAATTATTTTTTTCACATTTAAATACTTCTGGAAGTTATTTCCAGAACAAAATACTATAAAAGACAGTATGTAATCACAACAGATAAATTCGGGTGGTAAATAAGAATTAACTAAACAACTAATATTTAATAAATCAATATAAATACTAATTTTTTTTTTATTTTTTTTAATGTCACAGTTAGAAGCAATCTCATAAATATTTTTGAACACATTTTTACTAATTTCACATTCTTTATTCGTACATTTATGATCATTGTTACTATATTTATTTTTTATTGATTCTTATTCGGATAAAATTTTTCTATTTTTGTCTCTTTATTTTGTATAATTTTTTGCGTACCGAGTGCATCCTTCTCCGCTGATTCTTGAGCGACTGCTTCTTTATAAGCCGTCTCAAATGTCAACTTTTCATTTTTAAAAAGTGCTATTCTTGTATCATTATTTTGAAGTCCACATACAAACTGATCTCTTAATGCCGAGCTCAAATTAGTCTCAAAATTGCAGTTTAGCGCTAATTTTTCCAGTTTCCAAAAAAATAAAAATAAATTAATGTATTTGATTTATTTCAAAATTTTCGAAGCAGTGTTTTAGTAAGTTTTTCGCATGCATCTTTTTTACATGCCCAGATGCTGCTATACTGACTGTCAAGTGAGGTATGCATGCTGCAATTCTAGGCAAAGTAATAGCCTCTGACCTAGTGGGCTAACATCTCCTTCCTTTCGTTCCGCAAAGATTTTTATTTAGAAAAAAAATAAATAAATTAGTATATTGGATTTTTTTCGATCTATGCGAGTCGGGGTTTTAGTAAGTTTTTCGCATGCATCTTTTTCACATGCCCAGATGCTTCTATACTGACTGTCATGTGAGGTAAGCATGCTGCAATTCTAGGCAAAGTAATAGCCTCTGACCTAGTGGGCTAACATCTCCTTCTTTTCGTTCCGCAACGATCTTTATTGTAAAAAAATAAAAATAAATTAATATATTACAATCAATAATATTTTTATATTTTTATAAAACATTTATAATATTTTTTAAACCATTTATATATAGTTTATGATTTTCAATATCATTAAGATCATAACTATTTTTCTTATCACTATTGACATTATGTGTATTATCAATATCAGATCTTGTTTCTTCTGATTCTACACTTATATTATTAATAAAATCTTCTTTATTTTTAATAAAATCTTCTTTATTCTCAATAAAATCTTCTTTATTTTTAATAAAATCTTCTTTATTTTTAATAAAATCTTCTTTACTCTCAATAAAATCTTCTTTATTTTTAATTATTTTTTTATCATTCAAATACTTCTGGAAGTTATTTCCAGAATAAAATACTATAAGAGACAGTATGTAATCACAACAGATAAATTCGGGTGGTAAATAAGAATTAACTAAACAACTAATATTTAATAAATCATTATAAATACTAATTTTTTTTTTATTTTTTTTAATGTCACAGTTAGAAGCAATCTCATAAATATTTTTGAACACATTTTTACTAATTTCACATTCTTTATTTGTACATTTATGATCATTGTTACTATATTTATTTTTTATTGCTTCTAATTCGGATAAAATTTTTCTATTTTTGTCTCTTTATTTTGTATAATTTTTTGCGTACCGAGTGCATCCTTCTCCGCTGATTCTTGAGCGACTGCTTCTTTATAAGCCGTCTCAAATGTCAACTTTTTATTTTGAAAAAGTGCTATTCTTGTATCATTATTTTGAAGTCCACATACAAACTGATCTCTTAATGCCGAGCTCAAATTAGTCTCAAAATTGCAGTTTAGCGCTAATTTTTCCAGTTTCCAAAAAAATAAAAATAAATTAATGTATTTGATTTATTTCAAAATTTTCGAGTCAGTGTTTTAGTAAGTTTTTCGCATGCATCTTTTTCACATGCCCAGATGCTGCTGTACTGACTGTCAAGTGAGGTATGCATGCTGCAATTCTAGGCAATGTAAAAGCCTCTGACCTAGTGGGCTAACATCTCCTTCCTTTCGTTGCGCAAAGATCTTTATTAAAAAAAAAATAAAAATAAATTAATATAATGGATTTTTTTCGATCTATGTGAGCCAGGGTTTTAGTAAGTTTTTCGCATGCATCTTTTTCACATGCCCAGATGCTGCTTTACTGACTGTCAAGTGAGGTATGCATGCTGCAATTCTAGGCAAAGTAATAGCCTCTGACCTAGTGGGCTAACATCTCCTTCCTTTCGTTCCGCAACGATCTTTATTGTAAAAAAATAAAAATAAATTAATATATTACAATCAATAATATTTTTATAATTTTCTAAAACATTTATAATATTTTTTAAACCATTTATAAATAGTTTATGATTTGCAATATCATTAAGATCATAACTATTTTTCTTATCACTATTGACATTATGAGTATTATCAATATCAGATCTTGTTTCTTCTGATTCTACACTTATATTAGTAATAAAATCTTCTTTATTTTTAATAAAATCTTCTTTATTCTCAATAAAATCTTCTTTATTTTTAATAAAATCTTCTTTATTTTTAATAATATCTTCTTTGTTTTTAATAAAATCTTCTTTATTCTCAATAAAATCTTCTTAATTTTTAATTATTTTTTTCACATTTAAATACTTCTGGAAGTTATTTCCAGAACAAAATACTATAAAAGACAGTATGTAATCACAACAGATAAATTCGGGTGGTAAATAAGAATTAACTAAACAACTAATATTTAATAAATCAATATAAATACTAATTTTTTTTTTATTTTTTTTAATGTCACAGTTAGAAGCAATCTCATAAATATTTTTGAACACATTTTTACTAATTTCACATTCTTTATTCGTACATTTATGATCATTGTTACTATATTTATTTTTTATTGATTCTTATTCGGATAAAATTTTTCTATTTTTGTCTCTTTATTTTGTATAATTTTTTGCGTACCGAGTGCATCCTTCTCCGCTGATTCTTGAGCGACTGCTTCTTTATAAGCCGTCTCAAATGTCAACTTTTCATTTTTAAAAAGTGCTATTCTTGTATCATTATTTTGAAGTCCACATACAAACTGATCTCTTAATGCCGAGCTCAAATTAGTCTCAAAATTGCAGTTTAGCGCTAATTTTTCCAGTTTCCAAAAAAATAAAAATAAATTAATGTATTTGATTTATTTCAAAATTTTCGAAGCAGTGTTTTAGTAAGTTTTTCGCATGCATCTTTTTTACATGCCCAGATGCTGCTATACTGACTGTCAAGTGAGGTATGCATGCTGCAATTCTAGGCAAAGTAATAGCCTCTGACCTAGTGGGCTAACATCTCCTTCCTTTCGTTCCGCAAAGATTTTTATTTAGAAAAAAAATAAATAAATTAGTATATTGGATTTTTTTCGATCTATGCGAGTCGGGGTTTTAGTAAGTTTTTCGCATGCATCTTTTTCACATGCCCAGATGCTTCTATACTGACTGTCATGTGAGGTAAGCATGCTGCAATTCTAGGCAAAGTAATAGCCTCTGACCTAGTGGGCTAACATCTCCTTCCTTTCGTTCCGCAAAGATCTTTATTTAAAAAAATAAAAATAAATTAATATATTGGATTTTTTTCGATCTATGCGAGTCGGGGTTTAAGTAAGTTTTTCGCATGCATCTTTTTCACATGCCCAGATGCTGCTTTACTGACTGTCAAGTGAGGTATGCATGCTGCAATTCTAGGCAAAGTAATAGCCTCTGACCTAGTGGGCTAACATCTCCTTCCTTTCGTTCCGCAACGATCTTTATTGTAAAAAAATAAAAATAAATTAATTTATTACAATCAATAATATTTTTATAATTTTCTAAAACATTTATAATATTTTTTAAACCATTTATAAATAGTTTATGATTTGCAATATCATTAAGATCATAACTATTTTTCTTATCACTATTGACATTATGTGTATTATCAATATCAGATCTTGTTTCTTCTGATTCTACACTTATATTATTAATAAAATCTTCTTTATTTGTAATAAAATCTTCTTTATTCTCAATAAAATCTTCTTTATTTTTAATAAAATATTCTTTGTTTTTAATAAAATCTTCTTTATTTTTAATTATTTTTTTATCATTTAAATACTTCTGGAAGTTATTTCCAGAATAAAATACTAAAAAGACAGTATGTAATCACAACAGATAAATTCGGGTGGTAAATAAGAATTAACTAAACAACTAATATTTAATAAATCATTATAAATACTAATTTTTTTTTTATTTTTTTTAATGTCACAGTTAGAAGCAATCTCATAAATATTTTTGAACACATTTTTACTAATTTCACATTCTTTATTCGTACATTTATGATCATTGTTACTATATTTATTTTTTATTGATTCTTATTCGGATAAAATTTTTCTATTTTTGTCTCTTTATTTTGTAGAATTTTTTGCGTACCGAGTGCATCCTTCTCCGCTGATTCTTGAGCGACTGCTTCTTTAGAAGCCGTCTCAAATGTCAACTTTTCATTTTTAAAAAGTGCTATTCTTGTAACATTATTTTGAAGTCCACATACAAACTGATCTCTTAATGCCGAGCTCAAATTAGTCTCAAAATTGCAGTTTAGCGCTAATTTTTCCAGTTTCCAAAAAAATAAAAATAAATTAATGTATTTGATTTATTTCAAAATTTTCGAGTCAGTGTTTTAGTAAGTTTTTCGCATGCATCTTTTTCACATGCCCAGAAGCTGCTGTACTGACTGTCAAGTGAGGTATGCATGCTGCAATTCTAGGCAATGTAAAAGCCTCTGACCTAGTGGGCTAACATCTCCTTCCTTTCGTTGCGCAAAGATCTTTATTAAAAAAAAAATAAAAATAAATTAATATATTGGATTTTTTTCGATCTATGTGAGCCAGGGTTTTAGTAAGTTTTTCGCATGCATCTTTTTCACATGCCCAGATGCTGCTTTACTGACTGTCAAGTGAGGTATGCATGCTGCAATTCTAGGCAAAGTAATAGCCTCTGACCTAGTGGGCTAACATCTCCTTCCTTTCGTTCCGCAACGATCTTTATTGTAAAAAAATAAAAATAAATTAATATATTACAATCAATAATATTTTTATAATTTTCTAAAACATTTATAATATTTTTTAAACCATTTATAAATAGTTTATGATTTGCAATATCATTAAGATCATAACTATTTTTCTTATCACTATTGACATTATGAGTATTATCAATATCAGATCTTGTTTCTTCTGATTCTACACTTATATTAGTAATAAAATCTTCTTTATTTTTAATAAAATCTTCTTTATTCTCAATAAAATCTTCTTTATTTTTAATTATTTTTTTATCATTCAAATACTTCTGGAAGTTATTTCCAGAATAAAATACTATAAGAGACAGTATGTAATCACAACAGATAAATTCGGGTGGTAAATAAGAATTAACTAAACAACTAATATTTAATAAATCATTATAAATACTAATTTTTTTTTAATTTTTTTTAATGTCACAGTTAGAAGCAATCTCATAAATATTTTTGAACACATTTTTACTAATTTCACATTCTTTATTCGTACATTTATGATCATTGTTACTATATTTATTTTTTATTGATTCTTATTCGGATAAAATTTTTCTATTTTTGTCTCTTTATTTTGTATAATTTTTTGCGTACCGAGTGCATCCTTCTCCGCTGATTCTTGAGCGACTGCTTCTTTATAAGCCGTCTCAAATGTCAACTTTTCATTTTTAAAAAGTGCTATTCTTGTATCATTATTTTGAAGTCCACATACAAACTGATCTCTTAATGCCGAGCTCAAATTAGTCTCAAAATTGCAGTTTAGCGCTAATTTTTCCAGTTTCCAAAAAAATAAAAATAAATTAATGTATTTGATTTATTTCAAAATTTTCGAAGCAGTGTTTTAGTAAGTTTTTCGCATGCATCTTTTTTACATGCCCAGATGCTGCTATACTGACTGTCAAGTGAGGTATGCATGCTGCAATTCTAGGCAAAGTAATAGCCTCTGACCTAGTGGGCTAACATCTCCTTCCTTTCGTTCCGCAAAGATTTTTATTTAGAAAAAAAATAAATAAATTAGTATATTGGATTTTTTTCGATCTATGCGAGTCGGGGTTTTAGTAAGTTTTTCGCATGCATCTTTTTCACATGCCCAGATGCTTCTATACTGACTGTCATGTGAGGTAAGCATGCTGCAATTCTAGGCAAAGTAATAGCCTCTGACCTAGTGGGCTAACATCTCCTTCTTTTCGTTCCGCAACGATCTTTATTGTAAAAAAATAAAAATAAATTAATATATTACAATCAATAATATTTTTATAATTTTCTAAAACATTTATAATATTTTTTAAACCATTTATATATAGTTTATGATTTTCAATATCATTAAGATCATAACTATTTTTCTTATCACTATTGACATTATGTGTATTATCAATATCAGATCTTGTTTCTTCTGATTCTACACTTATATTATTAATAAAATCTTCTTTATTTTTAATAAAATCTTCTTTATTCTCAATAAAATCTTCTTTATTTTTAATAAAATCTTCTTTATTTTTAATAAAATCTTCTTTACTCTCAATAAAATCTTCTTTATTTTTAATTATTTTTTTATCATTCAAATACTTCTGGAAGTTATTTCCAGAATAAAATACTATAAGAGACAGTATGTAATCACAACAGATAAATTCGGGTGGTAAATAAGAATTAACTAAACAACTAATATTTAATAAATCATTATAAATACTAATTTTTTTTTTATTTTTTTTAATGTCACAGTTAGAAGCAATCTCATAAATATTTTTGAACACATTTTTACTAATTTCACATTCTTTATTTGTACATTTATGATCATTGTTACTATATTTATTTTTTATTGCTTCTAATTCGGATAAAATTTTTCTATTTTTGTCTCTTTATTTTGTATAATTTTTTGCGTACCGAGTGCATCCTTCTCCGCTGATTCTTGAGCGACTGCTTCTTTATAAGCCGTCTCAAATGTCAACTTTTTATTTTGAAAAAGTGCTATTCTTGTATCATTATTTTGAAGTCCACATACAAACTGATCTCTTAATGCCGAGCTCAAATTAGTCTCAAAATTGCAGTTTAGCGCTAATTTTTCCAGTTTCCAAAAAAATAAAAATAAATTAATGTATTTGATTTATTTCAAAATTTTCGAGTCAGTGTTTTAGTAAGTTTTTCGCATGCATCTTTTTCACATGCCCAGATGCTGCTGTACTGACTGTCAAGTGAGGTATGCATGCTGCAATTCTAGGCAATGTAAAAGCCTCTGACCTAGTGGGCTAACATCTCCTTCCTTTCGTTGCGCAAAGATCTTTATTAAAAAAAAAATAAAAATAAATTAATATAATGGATTTTTTTCGATCTATGTGAGCCAGGGTTTTAGTAAGTTTTTCGCATGCATCTTTTTCACATGCCCAGATGCTGCTTTACTGACTGTCAAGTGAGGTATGCATGCTGCAATTCTAGGCAAAGTAATAGCCTCTGACCTAGTGGGCTAACATCTCCTTCCTTTCGTTCCGCAACGATCTTTATTGTAAAAAAATAAAAATAAATTAATATATTACAATCAATAATATTTTTATAATTTTCTAAAACATTTATAATATTTTTTAAACCATTTATAAATAGTTTATGATTTGCAATATCATTAAGATCATAACTATTTTTCTTATCACTATTGACATTATGTGTATTATCAATATCAGATCTTGTTTCTTCTGATTCTACACTTATATTATTAATAAAATCTTCTTTATTTTTAATAAAATCTTCTTTATTCTCAATAAAATCTTCTTTATTTTTAATAAAATCTTCTTTATTTTTAATAATATCTTCTTTGTTTTTAATAAAATCTTCTTTATTCTCAATAAAATCTTCTTAATTTTTAATTATTTTTTTCACATTTAAATACTTCTGGAAGTTATTTCCAGAACAAAATACTATAAAAGACAGTATGTAATCACAACAGATAAATTCGGGTGGTAAATAAGAATTAACTAAACAACTAATATTTAATAAATCAATATAAATACTAATTTTTTTTTTATTTTTTTTAATGTCACAGTTAGAAGCAATCTCATAAATATTTTTGAACACATTTTTACTAATTTCACATTCTTTATTCGTACATTTATGATCATTGTTACTATATTTATTTTTTATTGATTCTTATTCGGATAAAATTTTTCTATTTTTGTCTCTTTATTTTGTATAATTTTTTGCGTACCGAGTGCATCCTTCTCCGCTGATTCTTGAGCGACTGCTTCTTTATAAGCCGTCTCAAATGTCAACTTTTCATTTTTAAAAAGTGCTTTTCTTGTATCATTATTTTGAAGTCCACATACAAACTGATCTCTTAATGCCGAGCTCAAATTAGTCTCAAAATTGCAGTTTAGCGCTAATTTTTCCAGTTTCCAAAAAAATAAAAATAAATTAATGTATTTGATTTATTTCAAAATTTTCGAAGCAGTGTTTTAGTAAGTTTTTCGCATGCATCTTTTTTACATGCCCAGATGCTGCTATACTGACTGTCAAGTGAGGTATGCATGCTGCAATTCTAGGCAAAGTAATAGCCTCTGACCTAGTGGGCTAACATCTCCTTCCTTTCGTTCCGCAAAGATTTTTATTTAGAAAAAAAATAAATAAATTAGTATATTGGATTTTTTTCGATCTATGCGAGTCGGGGTTTTAGTAAGTTTTTCGCATGCATCTTTTTCACATGCCCAGATGCTTCTATACTGACTGTCATGTGAGGTAAGCATGCTGCAATTCTAGGCAAAGTAATAGCCTCTGACCTAGTGGGCTAACATCTCCTTCTTTTCGTTCCGCAACGATCTTTATTGTAAAAAAATAAAAATAAATTAATATATTACAATCAATAATATTTTTATAATTTTCTAAAACATTTATAATATTTTTTAAACCATTTATATATAGTTTATGATTTTCAATATCATTAAGATCATAACTATTTTTCTTATCACTATTGACATTATGTGTATTATCAATATCAGATCTTGTTTCTTCTGATTCTACACTTATATTATTAATAAAATCTTCTTTATTTTTAATAAAATCTTCTTTATTCTCAATAAAATCTTCTTTATTTTTAATAAAATCTTCTTTATTTTTAATAAAATCTTCTTTACTCTCAATAAAATCTTCTTTATTTTTAATTATTTTTTTATCATTCAAATACTTCTGGAAGTTATTTCCAGAATAAAATACTATAAGAGACAGTATGTAATCACAACAGATAAATTCGGGTGGTAAATAAGAATTAACTAAACAACTAATATTTAATAAATCATTATAAATACTAATTTTTTTTTTATTTTTTTTAATGTCACAGTTAGAAGCAATCTCATAAATATTTTTGAACACATTTTTACTAATTTCACATTCTTTATTTGTACATTTATGATCATTGTTACTATATTTATTTTTTATTGCTTCTAATTCGGATAAAATTTTTCTATTTTTGTCTCTTTATTTTGTATAATTTTTTGCGTACCGAGTGCATCCTTCTCCGCTGATTCTTGAGCGACTGCTTCTTTATAAGCCGTCTCAAATGTCAACTTTTTATTTTGAAAAAGTGCTATTCTTGTATCATTATTTTGAAGTCCACATACAAACTGATCTCTTAATGCCGAGCTCAAATTAGTCTCAAAATTGCAGTTTAGCGCTAATTTTTCCAGTTTCCAAAAAAATAAAAATAAATTAATGTATTTGATTTATTTCAAAATTTTCGAGTCAGTGTTTTAGTAAGTTTTTCGCATGCATCTTTTTCACATGCCCAGATGCTGCTGTACTGACTGTCAAGTGAGGTATGCATGCTGCAATTCTAGGCAATGTAAAAGCCTCTGACCTAGTGGGCTAACATCTCCTTCCTTTCGTTGCGCAAAGATCTTTATTAAAAAAAAAATAAAAATAAATTAATATAATGGATTTTTTTCGATCTATGTGAGCCAGGGTTTTAGTAAGTTTTTCGCATGCATCTTTTTCACATGCCCAGATGCTGCTTTACTGACTGTCAAGTGAGGTATGCATGCTGCAATTCTAGGCAAAGTAATAGCCTCTGACCTAGTGGGCTAACATCTCCTTCCTTTCGTTCCGCAACGATCTTTATTGTAAAAAAATAAAAATAAATTAATATATTACAATCAATAATATTTTTATAATTTTCTAAAACATTTATAATATTTTTTAAACCATTTATAAATAGTTTATGATTTGCAATATCATTAAGATCATAACTATTTTTCTTATCACTATTGACATTATGAGTATTATCAATATCAGATCTTGTTTCTTCTGATTCTACACTTATATTAGTAATAAAATCTTCTTTATTTTTAATAAAATCTTCTTTATTCTCAATAAAATCTTCTTTATTTTTAATAAAATCTTCTTTATTTTTAATAATATCTTCTTTGTTTTTAATAAAATCTTCTTTATTCTCAATAAAATCTTCTTAATTTTTAATTATTTTTTTCACATTTAAATACTTCTGGAAGTTATTTCCAGAACAAAATACTATAAAAGACAGTATGTAATCACAACAGATAAATTCGGGTGGTAAATAAGAATTAACTAAACAACTAATATTTAATAAATCAATATAAATACTAATTTTTTTTTTATTTTTTTTAATGTCACAGTTAGAAGCAATCTCATAAATATTTTTGAACACATTTTTACTAATTTCACATTCTTTATTCGTACATTTATGATCATTGTTACTATATTTATTTTTTATTGATTCTTATTCGGATAAAATTTTTCTATTTTTGTCTCTTTATTTTGTATAATTTTTTGCGTACCGAGTGCATCCTTCTCCGCTGATTCTTGAGCGACTGCTTCTTTATAAGCCGTCTCAAATGTCAACTTTTCATTTTTAAAAAGTGCTATTCTTGTATCATTATTTTGAAGTCCACATACAAACTGATCTCTTAATGCCGAGCTCAAATTAGTCTCAAAATTGCAGTTTAGCGCTAATTTTTCCAGTTTCCAAAAAAATAAAAATAAATTAATGTATTTGATTTATTTCAAAATTTTCGAAGCAGTGTTTTAGTAAGTTTTTCGCATGCATCTTTTTTACATGCCCAGATGCTGCTATACTGACTGTCAAGTGAGGTATGCATGCTGCAATTCTAGGCAAAGTAATAGCCTCTGACCTAGTGGGCTAACATCTCCTTCCTTTCGTTCCGCAAAGATTTTTATTTAGAAAAAAAATAAATAAATTAGTATATTGGATTTTTTTCGATCTATGCGAGTCGGGGTTTTAGTAAGTTTTTCGCATGCATCTTTTTCACATGCCCAGATGCTTCTATACTGACTGTCATGTGAGGTAAGCATGCTGCAATTCTAGGCAAAGTAATAGCCTCTGACCTAGTGGGCTAACATCTCCTTCCTTTCGTTCCGCAAAGATCTTTATTTAAAAAAATAAAAATAAATTAATATATTGGATTTTTTTCGATCTATGCGAGTCGGGGTTTAAGTAAGTTTTTCGCATGCATCTTTTTCACATGCCCAGATGCTGCTTTACTGACTGTCAAGTGAGGTATGCATGCTGCAATTCTAGGCAAAGTAATAGCCTCTGACCTAGTGGGCTAACATCTCCTTCCTTTCGTTCCGCAACGATCTTTATTGTAAAAAAATAAAAATAAATTAATTTATTACAATCAATAATATTTTTATAATTTTCTAAAACATTTATAATATTTTTTAAACCATTTATAAATAGTTTATGATTTGCAATATCATTAAGATCATAACTATTTTTCTTATCACTATTGACATTATGTGTATTATCAATATCAGATCTTGTTTCTTCTGATTCTACACTTATATTATTAATAAAATCTTCTTTATTTGTAATAAAATCTTCTTTATTCTCAATAAAATCTTCTTTATTTTTAATAAAATCTTCTTTATTTTTAATAAAATATTCTTTGTTTTTAATAAAATCTTCTTTATTTTTAATTATTTTTTTATCATTTAAATACTTCTGGAAGTTATTTCCAGAATAAAATACTAAAAAGACAGTATGTAATCACAACAGATAAATTCGGGTGGTAAATAAGAATTAACTAAACAACTAATATTTAATAAATCATTATAAATACTAATTTTTTTTTTATTTTTTTTAATGTCACAGTTAGAAGCAATCTCATAAATATTTTTGAACACATTTTTACTAATTTCACATTCTTTATTCGTACATTTATGATCATTGTTACTATATTTATTTTTTATTGATTCTTATTCGGATAAAATTTTTCTATTTTTGTCTCTTTATTTTGTAGAATTTTTTGCGTACCGAGTGCATCCTTCTCCGCTGATTCTTGAGCGACTGCTTCTTTAGAAGCCGTCTCAAATGTCAACTTTTCATTTTTAAAAAGTGCTATTCTTGTAACATTATTTTGAAGTCCACATACAAACTGATCTCTTAATGCCGAGCTCAAATTAGTCTCAAAATTGCAGTTTAGCGCTAATTTTTCCAGTTTCCAAAAAAATAAAAATAAATTAATGTATTTGATTTATTTCAAAATTTTCGAGTCAGTGTTTTAGTAAGTTTTTCGCATGCATCTTTTTCACATGCCCAGAAGCTGCTGTACTGACTGTCAAGTGAGGTATGCATGCTGCAATTCTAGGCAATGTAAAAGCCTCTGACCTAGTTGGCTAACATCTCCTTCCTTTCGTTGCGCAAAGATCTTTATTAAAAAAAAAATAAAAATAAATTAATATATTGGATTTTTTTCGATCTATGTGAGCCAGGGTTTTAGTAAGTTTTTCGCATGCATCTTTTTCACATGCCCAGATGCTGCTTTACTGACTGTCAAGTGAGGTATGCATGCTGCAATTCTAGGCAAAGTAATAGCCTCTGACCTAGTGGGCTAACATCTCCTTCCTTTCGTTCCGCAACGATCTTTATTGTAAAAAAATAAAAATAAATTAATATATTACAATCAATAATATTTTTATAATTTTCTAAAACATTTATAATATTTTTTAAACCATTTATAAATAGTTTATGATTTGCAATATCATTAAGATCATAACTATTTTTCTTATCACTATTGACATTATGAGTATTATCAATATCAGATCTTGTTTCTTCTGATTCTACACTTATATTAGTAATAAAATCTTCTTTATTTTTAATAAAATCTTCTTTATTCTCAATAAAATCTTCTTTATTTTTAATTATTTTTTTATCATTCAAATACTTCTGGAAGTTATTTCCAGAATAAAATACTATAAGAGACAGTATGTAATCACAACAGATAAATTCGGGTGGTAAATAAGAATTAACTAAACAACTAATATTTAATAAATCATTATAAATACTAATTTTTTTTTAATTTTTTTTAATGTCACAGTTAGAAGCAATCTCATAAATATTTTTGAACACATTTTTACTAATTTCACATTCTTTATTCGTACATTGATGATCATTGTTACTATATTTATTTTTTATTGATTCGAATTCGGATAAAATTTTTCTATTTTTGTCTCTTTATTTTGTATAATTTTTTGCGTACCGAGTGCATCCTTCTCCGCTGATTCTTGAGCGACTGCTTTTTTATAAGCCGTCTCAAATGTCAACTTTTCATTTTGAAAAAGTGCTATTCTTGTATCATTATTTTGAAGTCCACATACAAACTGATCTCTTAATGCCGAGCTCAAATTAGTCTCAAAATTGCAGTTTAGCGCTAATTTTTCCAGTTTCCAAAAAAATAAAAATAAATTAATGTATTTGATTTATTTCAAAATTTTCGAGTCAGTGTTTTAGTAAGTTTTTCGCATGCATCTTTTTCACATGCCCAGATGCTGCTGTACTGACTGTCAAGTGAGGTATGCATGCTGCAATTCTAGGCAATGTAAAAGCCTCTGACCTAGTGGGCTAACATCTCCTTCCTTTCGTTGCGCAAAGATCTTTATTAAAAAAAAAATAAAAATAAATTAATATAATGGATTTTTTTCGATCTATGTGAGCCAGGGTTTTAGTAAGTTTTTCGCATGCATCTTTTTCACATGCCCAGATGCTGCTTTACTGACTGTCAAGTGAGGTATGCATGCTGCAATTCTAGGCAAAGTAATAGCCTCTGACCTAGTGGGCTAACATCTCCTTCCTTTCGTTCCGCAACGATCTTTATTGTAAAAAAATAAAAATAAATTAATATATTACAATCAATAATATTTTTATAATTTTCTAAAACATTTATAATATTTTTTAAACCATTTATAAATAGTTTATGATTTGCAATATCATTAAGATCATAACTATTTTTCTTATCACTATTGACATTATGAGTATTATCAATATCAGATCTTGTTTCTTCTGATTCTACACTTATATTAGTAATAAAATCTTCTTTATTTTTAATAAAATCTTCTTTATTCTCAATAAAATCTTCTTTATTTTTAATAAAATCTTCTTTATTTTTAATAATATCTTCTTTGTTTTTAATAAAATCTTCTTTATTCTCAATAAAATCTTCTTAATTTTTAATTATTTTTTTCACATTTAAATACTTCTGGAAGTTATTTCCAGAACAAAATACTATAAAAGACAGTATGTAATCACAACAGATAAATTCGGGTGGTAAATAAGAATTAACTAAACAACTAATATTTAATAAATCAATATAAATACTAATTTTTTTTTTATTTTTTTTAATGTCACAGTTAGAAGCAATCTCATAAATATTTTTGAACACATTTTTACTAATTTCACATTCTTTATTCGTACATTTATGATCATTGTTACTATATTTATTTTTTATTGATTCTTATTCGGATAAAATTTTTCTATTTTTGTCTCTTTATTTTGTATAATTTTTTGCGTACCGAGTGCATCCTTCTCCGCTGATTCTTGAGCGACTGCTTCTTTATAAGCCGTCTCAAATGTCAACTTTTCATTTTTAAAAAGTGCTATTCTTGTATCATTATTTTGAAGTCCACATACAAACTGATCTCTTAATGCCGAGCTCAAATTAGTCTCAAAATTGCAGTTTAGCGCTAATTTTTCCAGTTTCCAAAAAAATAAAAATAAATTAATGTATTTGATTTATTTCAAAATTTTCGAAGCAGTGTTTTAGTAAGTTTTTCGCATGCATCTTTTTTACATGCCCAGATGCTGCTATACTGACTGTCAAGTGAGGTATGCATGCTGCAATTCTAGGCAAAGTAATAGCCTCTGACCTAGTGGGCTAACATCTCCTTCCTTTCGTTCCGCAAAGATTTTTATTTAGAAAAAAAATAAATAAATTAGTATATTGGATTTTTTTCGATCTATGCGAGTCGGGGTTTTAGTAAGTTTTTCGCATGCATCTTTTTCACATGCCCAGATGCTTCTATACTGACTGTCATGTGAGGTAAGCATGCTGCAATTCTAGGCAAAGTAATAGCCTCTGACCTAGTGGGCTAACATCTCCTTCCTTTCGTTCCGCAAAGATCTTTATTTAAAAAAATAAAAATAAATTAATATATTGGATTTTTTTCGATCTATGCGAGTCGGGGTTTAAGTAAGTTTTTCGCATGCATCTTTTTCACATGCCCAGATGCTGCTTTACTGACTGTCAAGTGAGGTATGCATGCTGCAATTCTAGGCAAAGTAATAGCCTCTGACCTAGTGGGCTAACATCTCCTTCCTTTCGTTCCGCAACGATCTTTATTGTAAAAAAATAAAAATAAATTAATTTATTACAATCAATAATATTTTTATAATTTTCTAAAACATTTATAATATTTTTTAAACCATTTATAAATAGTTTATGATTTGCAATATCATTAAGATCATAACTATTTTTCTTATCACTATTGACATTATGTGTATTATCAATATCAGATCTTGTTTCTTCTGATTCTACACTTATATTATTAATAAAATCTTCTTTATTTGTAATAAAATCTTCTTTATTCTCAATAAAATCTTCTTTATTTTTAATAAAATCTTCTTTATTTTTAATAAAATATTCTTTGTTTTTAATAAAATCTTCTTTATTTTTAATTATTTTTTTATCATTTAAATACTTCTGGAAGTTATTTCCAGAATAAAATACTAAAAAGACAGTATGTAATCACAACAGATAAATTCGGGTGGTAAATAAGAATTAACTAAACAACTAATATTTAATAAATCATTATAAATACTAATTTTTTTTTTATTTTTTTTAATGTCACAGTTAGAAGCAATCTCATAAATATTTTTGAACACATTTTTACTAATTTCACATTGTTTATTCGTACATTTATGATCATTGTTACTATATTTATTTTTTATTGATTCTTATTCGGATAAAATTTTTCTATTTTTGTCTCTTTATTTTGTAGAATTTTTTGCGTACCGAGTGCATCCTTCTCCGCTGATTCTTGAGCGACTGCTTCTTTAGAAGCCGTCTCAAATGTCAACTTTTCATTTTTAAAAAGTGCTATTCTTGTAACATTATTTTGAAGTCCACATACAAACTGATCTCTTAATGCCGAGCTCAAATTAGTCTCAAAATTGCAGTTTAGCGCTAATTTTTCCAGTTTCCAAAAAAATAAAAATAAATTAATGTATTTGATTTATTTCAAAATTTTCGAGTCAGTGTTTTAGTAAGTTTTTCGCATGCATCTTTTTCACATGCCCAGAAGCTGCTGTACTGACTGTCAAGTGAGGTATGCATGCTGCAATTCTAGGCAATGTAAAAGCCTCTGACCTAGTGGGCTAACATCTCCTTCCTTTCGTTGCGCAAAGATCTTTATTAAAAAAAAAATAAAAATAAATTAATATATTGGATTTTTTTCGATCTATGTGAGCCAGGGTTTTAGTAAGTTTTTCGCATGCATCTTTTTCACATGCCCAGATGCTGCTTTACTGACTGTCAAGTGAGGTATGCATGCTGCAATTCTAGGCAAAGTAATAGCCTCTGACCTAGTGGGCTAACATCTCCTTCCTTTCGTTCCGCAACGATCTTTATTGTAAAAAAATAAAAATAAATTAATATATTACAATCAATAATATTTTTATAATTTTCTAAAACATTTATAATATTTTTTAAACCATTTATAAATAGTTTATGATTTGCAATATCATTAAGATCATAACTATTTTTCTTATCACTATTGACATTATGAGTATTATCAATATCAGATCTTGTTTCTTCTGATTCTACACTTATATTAGTAATAAAATCTTCTTTATTTTTAATAAAATCTTCTTTATTCTCAATAAAATCTTCTTTATTTTTAATTATTTTTTTATCATTCAAATACTTCTGGAAGTTATTTCCAGAATAAAATACTATAAGAGACAGTATGTAATCACAACAGATAAATTCGGGTGGTAAATAAGAATTAACTAAACAACTAATATTTAATAAATCATTATAAATACTAATTTTTTTTTAATTTTTTTTAATGTCACAGTTAGAAGCAATCTCATAAATATTTTTGAACACATTTTTACTAATTTCACATTCTTTATTCGTACATTGATGATCATTGTTACTATATTTATTTTTTATTGATTCGAATTCGGATAAAATTTTTCTATTTTTGTCTCTTTATTTTGTATAATTTTTTGCGTACCGAGTGCATCCTTCTCCGCTGATTCTTGAGCGACTGCTTTTTTATAAGCCGTCTCAAATGTCAACTTTTCATTTTGAAAAAGTGCTATTCTTGTATCATTATTTTGAAGTCCACATACAAACTGATCTCTTAATGCCGAGCTCAAATTAGTCTCAAAATTGCAGTTTAGCGCTAATTTTTCCAGTTTCCAAAAAAATAAAAATAAATTAATGTATTTGATTTATTTCAAAATTTTCGAAGCAGTGTTTTAGTAAGTTTTTCGCATGCATCTTTTTCACATGCCCAGATGCTGCTGTACTGACTGTCAAGTGAGGTATGCATGCTGCAATTCTAGGCAATGTAAAAGCCTCTGACCTAGTGGGCTAACATCTCCTTCCTTTCGTTGCGCAAAGATCTTTATTAAAAAAAAAATAAAAATAAATTAATATATTGGATTTTTTTCGATCTATGTGAGCCAGGGTTTTAGTAAGTTTTTCGCATGCATCTTTTTCACATGCCCAGATGCTGCTTTACTGACTGTCAAGTGAGGTATGCATGCTGCAATTCTAGGCAAAGTAATAGCCTCTGACCTAGTGGGCTAACATCTCCTTCTTTTCGTTCCGCAACGATCTTTATTGTAAAAAAATAAAAATAAATTAATATATTACAATCAATAATATTTTTATAATTTTCTAAAACATTTATAATATTTTTTAAACCATTTATATATAGTTTATGATTTTCAATATCATTAAGATCATAACTATTTTTCTTATCACTATTGACATTATGTGTATTATCAATATCAGATCTTGTTTCTTCTGATTCTACACTTATATTATTAATAAAATCTTCTTTATTTTTAATAAAATCTTCTTTATTCTCAATAAAATCTTCTTTATTTTTAATAAAATCTTCTTTACTCTCAATAAAATCTTCTTTATTTTTAATTATTTTTTTATCATTCAAATACTTCTGGAAGTTATTTCCAGAATAAAATACTATAAGAGACAGTATGTAATCACAACAGATAAATTCGGGTGGTAAATAAGAATTAACTAAACAACTAATATTTAATAAATCATTATAAATACTAATTTTTTTTTTATTTTTTTTAATGTCACAGTTAGAAGCAATCTCATAAATATTTTTGAACACATTTTTACTAATTTCACATTCTTTATTTGTACATTTATGATCATTGTTACTATATTTATTTTTTATTGCTTCTAATTCGGATAAAATTTTTCTATTTTTGTCTCTTTATTTTGTATAATTTTTTGCGTACCGAGTGCATCCTTCTCCGCTGATTCTTGAGCGACTGCTTCTTTATAAGCCGTCTCAAATGTCAACTTTTTATTTTGAAAAAGTGCTATTCTTGTATCATTATTTTGAAGTCCACATACAAACTGATCTCTTAATGCCGAGCTCAAATTAGTCTCAAAATTGCAGTTTAGCGCTAATTTTTCCAGTTTCCAAAAAAATAAAAATAAATTAATGTATTTGATTTATTTCAAAATTTTCGAGTCAGTGTTTTAGTAAGTTTTTCGCATGCATCTTTTTCACATGCCCAGATGCTGCTGTACTGACTGTCAAGTGAGGTATGCATGCTGCAATTCTAGGCAATGTAAAAGCCTCTGACCTAGTGGGCTAACATCTCCTTCCTTTCGTTGCGCAAAGATCTTTATTAAAAAAAAAATAAAAATAAATTAATATAATGGATTTTTTTCGATCTATGTGAGCCAGGGTTTTAGTAAGTTTTTCGCATGCATCTTTTTCACATGCCCAGATGCTGCTTTACTGACTGTCAAGTGAGGTATGCATGCTGCAATTCTAGGCAAAGTAATAGCCTCTGACCTAGTGGGCTAACATCTCCTTCCTTTCGTTCCGCAACGATCTTTATTGTAAAAAAATAAAAATAAATTAATATATTACAATCAATAATATTTTTATAATTTTCTAAAACATTTATAATATTTTTTAAACCATTTATAAATAGTTTATGATTTGCAATATCATTAAGATCATAACTATTTTTCTTATCACTATTGACATTATGAGTATTATCAATATCAGATCTTGTTTCTTCTGATTCTACACTTATATTAGTAATAAAATCTTCTTTATTTTTAATAAAATCTTCTTTATTCTCAATAAAATCTTCTTTATTTTTAATAAAATCTTCTTTATTTTTAATAATATCTTCTTTGTTTTTAATAAAATCTTCTTTATTCTCAATAAAATCTTCTTAATTTTTAATTATTTTTTTCACATTTAAATACTTCTGGAAGTTATTTCCAGAACAAAATACTATAAAAGACAGTATGTAATCACAACAGATAAATTCGGGTGGTAAATAAGAATTAACTAAACAACTAATATTTAATAAATCAATATAAATACTAATTTTTTTTTTATTTTTTTTAATGTCACAGTTAGAAGCAATCTCATAAATATTTTTGAACACATTTTTACTAATTTCACATTCTTTATTCGTACATTTATGATCATTGTTACTATATTTATTTTTTATTGATTCTTATTCGGATAAAATTTTTCTATTTTTGTCTCTTTATTTTGTATAATTTTTTGCGTACCGAGTGCATCCTTCTCCGCTGATTCTTGAGCGACTGCTTCTTTATAAGCCGTCTCAAATGTCAACTTTTCATTTTTAAAAAGTGCTATTCTTGTATCATTATTTTGAAGTCCACATACAAACTGATCTCTTAATGCCGAGCTCAAATTAGTCTCAAAATTGCAGTTTAGCGCTAATTTTTCCAGTTTCCAAAAAAATAAAAATAAATTAATGTATTTGATTTATTTCAAAATTTTCGAAGCAGTGTTTTAGTAAGTTTTTCGCATGCATCTTTTTTACATGCCCAGATGCTGCTATACTGACTGTCAAGTGAGGTATGCATGCTGCAATTCTAGGCAAAGTAATAGCCTCTGACCTAGTGGGCTAACATCTCCTTCCTTTCGTTCCGCAAAGATTTTTATTTAGAAAAAAAATAAATAAATTAGTATATTGGATTTTTTTCGATCTATGCGAGTCGGGGTTTTAGTAAGTTTTTCGCATGCATCTTTTTCACATGCCCAGATGCTTCTATACTGACTGTCATGTGAGGTAAGCATGCTGCAATTCTAGGCAAAGTAATAGCCTCTGACCTAGTGGGCTAACATCTCCTTCTTTTCGTTCCGCAACGATCTTTATTGTAAAAAAATAAAAATAAATTAATATATTACAATCAATAATATTTTTATAATTTTCTAAAACATTTATAATATTTTTTAAACCATTTATATATAGTTTATGATTTTCAATATCATTAAGATCATAACTATTTTTCTTATCACTATTGACATTATGTGTATTATCAATATCAGATCTTGTTTCTTCTGATTCTACACTTATATTATTAATAAAATCTTCTTTATTTTTAATAAAATCTTCTTTATTCTCAATAAAATCTTCTTTATTTTTAATAAAATCTTCTTTATTTTTAATAAAATCTTCTTTACTCTCAATAAAATCTTCTTTATTTTTAATTATTTTTTTATCATTCAAATACTTCTGGAAGTTATTTCCAGAATAAAATACTATAAGAGACAGTATGTAATCACAACAGATAAATTCGGGTGGTAAATAAGAATTAACTAAACAACTAATATTTAATAAATCATTATAAATACTAATTTTTTTTTTATTTTTTTTAATGTCACAGTTAGAAGCAATCTCATAAATATTTTTGAACACATTTTTACTAATTTCACATTCTTTATTTGTACATTTATGATCATTGTTACTATATTTATTTTTTATTGCTTCTAATTCGGATAAAATTTTTCTATTTTTGTCTCTTTATTTTGTATAATTTTTTGCGTACCGAGTGCATCCTTCTCCGCTGATTCTTGAGCGACTGCTTCTTTATAAGCCGTCTCAAATGTCAACTTTTTATTTTGAAAAAGTGCTATTCTTGTATCATTATTTTGAAGTCCACATACAAACTGATCTCTTAATGCCGAGCTCAAATTAGTCTCAAAATTGCAGTTTAGCGCTAATTTTTCCAGTTTCCAAAAAAATAAAAATAAATTAATGTATTTGATTTATTTCAAAATTTTCGAGTCAGTGTTTTAGTAAGTTTTTCGCATGCATCTTTTTCACATGCCCAGATGCTGCTGTACTGACTGTCAAGTGAGGTATGCATGCTGCAATTCTAGGCAATGTAAAAGCCTCTGACCTAGTGGGCTAACATCTCCTTCCTTTCGTTGCGCAAAGATCTTTATTAAAAAAAAAATAAAAATAAATTAATATAATGGATTTTTTTCGATCTATGTGAGCCAGGGTTTTAGTAAGTTTTTCGCATGCATCTTTTTCACATGCCCAGATGCTGCTTTACTGACTGTCAAGTGAGGTATGCATGCTGCAATTCTAGGCAAAGTAATAGCCTCTGACCTAGTGGGCTAACATCTCCTTCCTTTCGTTCCGCAACGATCTTTATTGTAAAAAAATAAAAATAAATTAATATATTACAATCAATAATATTTTTATAATTTTCTAAAACATTTATAATATTTTTTAAACCATTTATATATAGTTTATGATTTTCAATATCATTAAGATCATAACTATTTTTCTTATCACTATTGACATTATGTGTATTATCAATATCAGATCTTGTTTCTTCTGATTCTACACTTATATTATTAATAAAATCTTCTTTATTTTTAATAAAATCTTCTTTATTCTCAATAAAATCTTCTTTATTTTTAATAAAATCTTCTTTATTTTTAATAAAATCTTCTTTACTCTCAATAAAATCTTCTTTATTTTTAATTATTTTTTTATCATTCAAATACTTCTGGAAGTTATTTCCAGAATAAAATACTATAAGAGACAGTATGTAATCACAACAGATAAATTCGGGTGGTAAATAAGAATTAACTAAACAACTAATATTTAATAAATCATTATAAATACTAATTTTTTTTTTATTTTTTTTAATGTCACAGTTAGAAGCAATCTCATAAATATTTTTGAACACATTTTTACTAATTTCACATTCTTTATTTGTACATTTATGATCATTGTTACTATATTTATTTTTTATTGCTTCTAATTCGGATAAAATTTTTCTATTTTTGTCTCTTTATTTTGTATAATTTTTTGCGTACCGAGTGCATCCTTCTCCGCTGATTCTTGAGCGACTGCTTCTTTATAAGCCGTCTCAAATGTCAACTTTTTATTTTGAAAAAGTGCTATTCTTGTATCATTATTTTGAAGTCCACATACAAACTGATCTCTTAATGCCGAGCTCAAATTAGTCTCAAAATTGCAGTTTAGCGCTAATTTTTCCAGTTTCCAAAAAAATAAAAATAAATTAATGTATTTGATTTATTTCAAAATTTTCGAGTCAGTGTTTTAGTAAGTTTTTCGCATGCATCTTTTTCACATGCCCAGATGCTGCTGTACTGACTGTCAAGTGAGGTATGCATGCTGCAATTCTAGGCAATGTAAAAGCCTCTGACCTAGTGGGCTAACATCTCCTTCCTTTCGTTGCGCAAAGATCTTTATTAAAAAAAAAATAAAAATAAATTAATATAATGGATTTTTTTCGATCTATGTGAGCCAGGGTTTTAGTAAGTTTTTCGCATGCATCTTTTTCACATGCCCAGATGCTGCTTTACTGACTGTCAAGTGAGGTATGCATGCTGCAATTCTAGGCAAAGTAATAGCCTCTGACCTAGTGGGCTAACATCTCCTTCCTTTCGTTCCGCAACGATCTTTATTGTAAAAAAATAAAAATAAATTAATATATTACAATCAATAATATTTTTATAATTTTCTAAAACATTTATAATATTTTTTAAACCATTTATAAATAGTTTATGATTTGCAATATCATTAAGATCATAACTATTTTTCTTATCACTATTGACATTATGAGTATTATCAATATCAGATCTTGTTTCTTCTGATTCTACACTTATATTAGTAATAAAATCTTCTTTATTTTTAATAAAATCTTCTTTATTCTCAATAAAATCTTCTTTATTTTTAATAAAATCTTCTTTATTTTTAATAATATCTTCTTTGTTTTTAATAAAATCTTCTTTATTCTCAATAAAATCTTCTTAATTTTTAATTATTTTTTTCACATTTAAATACTTCTGGAAGTTATTTCCAGAACAAAATACTATAAAAGACAGTATGTAATCACAACAGATAAATTCGGGTGGTAAATAAGAATTAACTAAACAACTAATATTTAATAAATCAATATAAATACTAATTTTTTTTTTATTTTTTTTAATGTCACAGTTAGAAGCAATCTCATAAATATTTTTGAACACATTTTTACTAATTTCACATTCTTTATTCGTACATTTATGATCATTGTTACTATATTTATTTTTTATTGATTCTTATTCGGATAAAATTTTTCTATTTTTGTCTCTTTATTTTGTATAATTTTTTGCGTACCGAGTGCATCCTTCTCCGCTGATTCTTGAGCGACTGCTTCTTTATAAGCCGTCTCAAATGTCAACTTTTCATTTTTAAAAAGTGCTATTCTTGTATCATTATTTTGAAGTCCACATACAAACTGATCTCTTAATGCCGAGCTCAAATTAGTCTCAAAATTGCAGTTTAGCGCTAATTTTTCCAGTTTCCAAAAAAATAAAAATAAATTAATGTATTTGATTTATTTCAAAATTTTCGAAGCAGTGTTTTAGTAAGTTTTTCGCATGCATCTTTTTTACATGCCCAGATGCTGCTATACTGACTGTCAAGTGAGGTATGCATGCTGCAATTCTAGGCAAAGTAATAGCCTCTGACCTAGTGGGCTAACATCTCCTTCCTTTCGTTCCGCAAAGATTTTTATTTAGAAAAAAAATAAATAAATTAGTATATTGGATTTTTTTCGATCTATGCGAGTCGGGGTTTTAGTAAGTTTTTCGCATGCATCTTTTTCACATGCCCAGATGCTTCTATACTGACTGTCATGTGAGGTAAGCATGCTGCAATTCTAGGCAAAGTAATAGCCTCTGACCTAGTGGGCTAACATCTCCTTCTTTTCGTTCCGCAACGATCTTTATTGTAAAAAAATAAAAATAAATTAATATATTACAATCAATAATATTTTTATAATTTTCTAAAACATTTATAATATTTTTTAAACCATTTATATATAGTTTATGATTTTCAATATCATTAAGATCATAACTATTTTTCTTATCACTATTGACATTATGTGTATTATCAATATCAGATCTTGTTTCTTCTGATTCTACACTTATATTATTAATAAAATCTTCTTTATTTTTAATAAAATCTTCTTTATTCTCAATAAAATCTTCTTTATTTTTAATAAAATCTTCTTTATTTTTAATAAAATCTTCTTTACTCTCAATAAAATCTTCTTTATTTTTAATTATTTTTTTATCATTCAAATACTTCTGGAAGTTATTTCCAGAATAAAATACTATAAGAGACAGTATGTAATCACAACAGATAAATTCGGGTGGTAAATAAGAATTAACTAAACAACTAATATTTAATAAATCATTATAAATACTAATTTTTTTTTTATTTTTTTTAATGTCACAGTTAGAAGCAATCTCATAAATATTTTTGAACACATTTTTACTAATTTCACATTCTTTATTTGTACATTTATGATCATTGTTACTATATTTATTTTTTATTGCTTCTAATTCGGATAAAATTTTTCTATTTTTGTCTCTTTATTTTGTATAATTTTTTGCGTACCGAGTGCATCCTTCTCCGCTGATTCTTGAGCGACTGCTTCTTTATAAGCCGTCTCAAATGTCAACTTTTTATTTTGAAAAAGTGCTATTCTTGTATCATTATTTTGAAGTCCACATACAAACTGATCTCTTAATGCCGAGCTCAAATTAGTCTCAAAATTGCAGTTTAGCGCTAATTTTTCCAGTTTCCAAAAAAATAAAAATAAATTAATGTATTTGATTTATTTCAAAATTTTCGAGTCAGTGTTTTAGTAAGTTTTTCGCATGCATCTTTTTCACATGCCCAGATGCTGCTGTACTGACTGTCAAGTGAGGTATGCATGCTGCAATTCTAGGCAATGTAAAAGCCTCTGACCTAGTGGGCTAACATCTCCTTCCTTTCGTTGCGCAAAGATCTTTATTAAAAAAAAAATAAAAATAAATTAATATAATGGATTTTTTTCGATCTATGTGAGCCAGGGTTTTAGTAAGTTTTTCGCATGCATCTTTTTCACATGCCCAGATGCTGCTTTACTGACTGTCAAGTGAGGTATGCATGCTGCAATTCTAGGCAAAGTAATAGCCTCTGACCTAGTGGGCTAACATCTCCTTCCTTTCGTTCCGCAACGATCTTTATTGTATAAAAATAAAAATAAATTAATATATTACAATCAATAATATTTTTATAATTTTCTAAAACATTTATAATATTTTTTAAACCATTTATAAATAGTTTATGATTTGCAATATCATTAAGATCATAACTATTTTTCTTATCACTATTGACATTATGAGTATTATCAATATCAGATCTTGTTTCTTCTGATTCTACACTTATATTAGTAATAAAATCTTCTTTATTTTTAATAAAATCTTCTTTATTCTCAATAAAATCTTCTTTATTTTTAATAAAATCTTCTTTATTTTTAATAATATCTTCTTTGTTTTTAATAAAATCTTCTTTATTCTCAATAAAATCTTCTTAATTTTTAATTATTTTTTTCACATTTAAATACTTCTGGAAGTTATTTCCAGAACAAAATACTATAAAAGACAGTATGTAATCACAACAGATAAATTCGGGTGGTAAATAAGAATTAACTAAACAACTAATATTTAATAAATCAATATAAATACTAATTTTTTTTTTATTTTTTTTAATGTCACAGTTAGAAGCAATCTCATAAATATTTTTGAACACATTTTTACTAATTTCACATTCTTTATTCGTACATTTATGATCATTGTTACTATATTTATTTTTTATTGATTCTTATTCGGATAAAATTTTTCTATTTTTGTCTCTTTATTTTGTATAATTTTTTGCGTACCGAGTGCATCCTTCTCCGCTGATTCTTGAGCGACTGCTTCTTTATAAGCCGTCTCAAATGTCAACTTTTCATTTTTAAAAAGTGCTATTCTTGTATCATTATTTTGAAGTCCACATACAAACTGATCTCTTAATGCCGAGCTCAAATTAGTCTCAAAATTGCAGTTTAGCGCTAATTTTTCCAGTTTCCAAAAAAATAAAAATAAATTAATGTATTTGATTTATTTCAAAATTTTCGAAGCAGTGTTTTAGTAAGTTTTTCGCATGCATCTTTTTTACATGCCCAGATGCTGCTATACTGACTGTCAAGTGAGGTATGCATGCTGCAATTCTAGGCAAAGTAATAGCCTCTGACCTAGTGGGCTAACATCTCCTTCCTTTCGTTCCGCAAAGATTTTTATTTAGAAAAAAAATAAATAAATTAGTATATTGGATTTTTTTCGATCTATGCGAGTCGGGGTTTTAGTAAGTTTTTCGCATGCATCTTTTTCACATGCCCAGATGCTTCTATACTGACTGTCATGTGAGGTAAGCATGCTGCAATTCTAGGCAAAGTAATAGCCTCTGACCTAGTGGGCTAACATCTCCTTCTTTTCGTTCCGCAACGATCTTTATTGTAAAAAAATAAAAATAAATTAATATATTACAATCAATAATATTTTTATAATTTTCTAAAACATTTATAATATTTTTTAAACCATTTATATATAGTTTATGATTTTCAATATCATTAAGATCATAACTATTTTTCTTATCACTATTGACATTATGTGTATTATCAATATCAGATCTTGTTTCTTCTGATTCTACACTTATATTATTAATAAAATCTTCTTTATTTTTAATAAAATCTTCTTTATTCTCAATAAAATCTTCTTTATTTTTAATAAAATCTTCTTTATTTTTAATAAAATCTTCTTTACTCTCAATAAAATCTTCTTTATTTTTAATTATTTTTTTATCATTCAAATACTTCTGGAAGTTATTTCCAGAATAAAATACTATAAGAGACAGTATGTAATCACAACAGATAAATTCGGGTGGTAAATAAGAATTAACTAAACAACTAATATTTAATAAATCATTATAAATACTAATTTTTTTTTTATTTTTTTTAATGTCACAGTTAGAAGCAATCTCATAAATATTTTTGAACACATTTTTACTAATTTCACATTCTTTATTTGTACATTTATGATCATTGTTACTATATTTATTTTTTATTGCTTCTAATTCGGATAAAATTTTTCTATTTTTGTCTCTTTATTTTGTATAATTTTTTGCGTACCGAGTGCATCCTTCTCCGCTGATTCTTGAGCGACTGCTTCTTTATAAGCCGTCTCAAATGTCAACTTTTTATTTTGAAAAAGTGCTATTCTTGTATCATTATTTTGAAGTCCACATACAAACTGATCTCTTAATGCCGAGCTCAAATTAGTCTCAAAATTGCAGTTTAGCGCTAATTTTTCCAGTTTCCAAAAAAATAAAAATAAATTAATGTATTTGATTTATTTCAAAATTTTCGAGTCAGTGTTTTAGTAAGTTTTTCGCATGCATCTTTTTCACATGCCCAGATGCTGCTGTACTGACTGTCAAGTGAGGTATGCATGCTGCAATTCTAGGCAATGTAAAAGCCTCTGACCTAGTGGGCTAACATCTCCTTCCTTTCGTTGCGCAAAGATCTTTATTAAAAAAAAAATAAAAATAAATTAATATAATGGATTTTTTTCGATCTATGTGAGCCAGGGTTTTAGTAAGTTTTTCGCATGCATCTTTTTCACATGCCCAGATGCTGCTTTACTGACTGTCAAGTGAGGTATGCATGCTGCAATTCTAGGCAAAGTAATAGCCTCTGACCTAGTGGGCTAACATCTCCTTCCTTTCGTTCCGCAACGATCTTTATTGTAAAAAAATAAAAATAAATTAATATATTACAATCAATAATATTTTTATAATTTTCTAAAACATTTATAATATTTTTTAAACCATTTATAAATAGTTTATGATTTGCAATATCATTAAGATCATAACTATTTTTCTTATCACTATTGACATTATGAGTATTATCAATGACAGATCTTGTTTCTTCTGATTCTACACTTATATTAGTAATAAAATCTTCTTTATTTTTAATAAAATCTTCTTTATTCTCAATAAAATCTTCTTTATTTTTAATAAAATCTTCTTTATTTTTAATAATATCTTCTTTGTTTTTAATAAAATCTTCTTTATTCTCAATAAAATCTTCTCAATTTTTAATTATTTTTTTCACATTTAAATACTTCTGGAAGTTATTTCCAGAACAAAATACTATAAAAGACAGTATGTAATCACAACAGATAAATTCGGGTGGTAAATAAGAATTAACTAAACAACTAATATTTAATAAATCAATATAAATACTAATTTTTTTTTTATTTTTTTTAATGTCACAGTTAGAAGCAATCTCATAAATATTTTTGAACACATTTTTACTAATTTCACATTCTTTATTCGTACATTTATGATCATTGTTACTATATTTATTTTTTATTGATTCTTATTCGGATAAAATTTTTCTATTTTTGTCTCTTTATTTTGTATAATTTTTTGCGTACCGAGTGCATCCTTCTCCGCTGATTCTTGAGCGACTGCTTCTTTATAAGCCGTCTCAAATGTCAACTTTTCATTTTTAAAAAGTGCTATTCTTGTATCATTATTTTGAAGTCCACATACAAACTGATCTCTTAATGCCGAGCTCAAATTAGTCTCAAAATTGCAGTTTAGCGCTAATTTTTCCAGTTTCCAAAAAAATAAAAATAAATTAATGTATTTGATTTATTTCAAAATTTTCGAAGCAGTGTTTTAGTAAGTTTTTCGCATGCATCTTTTTTACATGCCCAGATGCTGCTATACTGACTGTCAAGTGAGGTATGCATGCTGCAATTCTAGGCAAAGTAATAGCCTCTGACCTAGTGGGCTAACATCTCCTTCCTTTCGTTCCGCAAAGATTTTTATTTAGAAAAAAAATAAATAAATTAGTATATTGGATTTTTTTCGATCTATGCGAGTCGGGGTTTTAGTAAGTTTTTCGCATGCATCTTTTTCACATGCCCAGATGCTTCTATACTGACTGTCATGTGAGGTAAGCATGCTGCAATTCTAGGCAAAGTAATAGCCTCTGACCTAGTGGGCTAACATCTCCTTCCTTTCGTTCCGCAAAGATCTTTATTTAAAAAAATAAAAATAAATTAATATATTGGATTTTTTTCGATCTATGCGAGTCGGGGTTTAAGTAAGTTTTTCGCATGCATCTTTTTCACATGCCCAGATGCTGCTTTACTGACTGTCAAGTGAGGTATGCATGCTGCAATTCTAGGCAAAGTAATAGCCTCTGACCTAGTGGGCTAACATCTCCTTCCTTTCGTTCCGCAACGATCTTTATTGTAAAAAAATAAAAATAAATTAATTTATTACAATCAATAATATTTTTATAATTTTCTAAAACATTTATAATATTTTTTAAACCATTTATAAATAGTTTATGATTTGCAATATCATTAAGATCATAACTATTTTTCTTATCACTATTGACATTATGTGTATTATCAATATCAGATCTTGTTTCTTCTGATTCTACACTTATATTATTAATAAAATCTTCTTTATTTGTAATAAAATCTTCTTTATTCTCAATAAAATCTTCTTTATTTTTAATAAAATCTTCTTTATTTTTAATAAAATATTCTTTGTTTTTAATAAAATCTTCTTTATTTTTAATTATTTTTTTATCATTTAAATACTTCTGGAAGTTATTTCCAGAATAAAATACTAAAAAGACAGTATGTAATCACAACAGATAAATTCGGGTGGTAAATAAGAATTAACTAAACAACTAATATTTAATAAATCATTATAAATACTAATTTTTTTTTTATTTTTTTTAATGTCACAGTTAGAAGCAATCTCATAAATATTTTTGAACACATTTTTACTAATTTCACATTCTTTATTCGTACATTTATGATCATTGTTACTATATTTATTTTTTATTGATTCTTATTCGGATAAAATTTTTCTATTTTTGTCTCTTTATTTTGTATAATTTTTTGCGTACCGAGTGCATCCTTCATCGCTGATTCTTGAGCGACTGCTTCTTTATAAGCCGTCTCAAATGTCAACTTTTCATTTTTAAAAAGTGCTATTCTTGTATCATTATTTTGAAGTCTACATACAAACTGATCTCGTAATGCCGAGCTCAAATTAGTCTCAAAATTGCAGTTTAGCGCTAATTTTTTCAGTTTCCAAAAAAATAAAAATAAATTAATATATTTGATTCATTTCAAACTTTTCGAGTCAGTGTTTTAGTAAGTTTTTCGCATGCATCTTTTTCACATGCCCAGATGCTGCTGTACTGACTGTCAAGTGAGGTATGCATGCTGCAATTCTAGGCAATGTAAAAGCCTCTGACCTAGTGGGCTAACATCTCCTTCCTTTCGTTGCGCAAAGATCTTTATTTAAAAAAATTAAAATAAATTAATATATTTGATTTATTTCAAACTCTTCGAGTCAGTGTTTTAGTAAGTTTTTCGCATGCATCTTTTTCACATGCCCAGATGCTGCTATACTGACTGTCATGTGAGGTAAGCATGCTGCAATTCTAGGCAAAGTAATAGCCTCTGACCTTGTGGGCTAACATCTCCTTCCTTTCGTTCCGCAAAGATCTTTATTTAAAACAATAAAAATAAATTAATATATTTAATTTATTTCAAACTTTTCGAGTCAGTGTTTTAGTAAGTTTTTCGCATGCATCTTTTTCACATGCCCAGATGCTGCTGTACTGACTGTCAAGTGAGGAATGCATGCTGCAATTCTAGGCAATATAATAGCCTCTGACCTAGTGGGTCAACATCTCCTTCCTTTCGTTGCGCAAAGATCTTTATTAAAAAAAAAATAAAAATAAATTAATATATTGGATTTTTTTCGATCTATGTGAGCCAGGGTTTTAGTAAGTTTTTCGCATGCATCTTTTTCACTTGCCCAGATGCTGCTATACTGACTGTCAAGTGAGGTATGCATGCTGCAATTCTAGGCAAAGTAATAGCCTCTGACCTTGTGGGCTAACATCTCCTTCCTTTCGTTCCGCAAAGATCTTTATTTAAAAAAAAAATAAATAAATTAATATATTGGATTTTTTTTCAAACTATGCGAGTCAGGGTTTTAGTAAGTTTTTCGCATGCATCTTTTTCACATGCCCAGAAGCTGCTGTACTGACTGTCAAGTGAGGTATGCATGCTGCAATTCTAGGCAAAGTAATAGCCTCTGACCTAGTGGGCTAACATCTCCTTCGTTTCGTTGCGCAAAGATCTTTATTAAAAAAAAAATAAAAATAAATTAATATATTGGATTTTTTTCGATCTATGTGAGCCAGGGTTTTAGTAAGTTTTTCGCATGCATCTTTTTCACATGCCCAGATGCTGCTTTACTGACTGTCAAGTGAGGTATGCATGCTGCAATTCTGGGCAAAGTAATAGCCTCTGACCTAGTGGGCTAACATCTCCTTCCTTTCGTTCCGCAACGATCTTTATTGTAAAAAAATAAAAATAAATTAATTTATTACAATCAATAATATTTTTATAATTTTCTAAAACATTTATAATATTTTTTAAACCATTTATAAATAGTTTATGATTTGCAATATCATTAAGATCATAACTATTTTTCTTATCACTATCGACATTATGTGTATTATCAATATCAGATCTTGTTTCTTCTGATTCTACACTTATATTATTAATAAAATCTTCTTTATTCTCAATAAAATCTTCTTTATTTTTAATAAAATCTTCTTTATTTTTAATAAAATATTCTTTGTTTTTAATAAAATCTTCTTTATTTTTAATTATTTTTTTATCATTTAAATACTTCTGGAAGTTATTTCCAGAATAAAATACTAAAAAGACAGTATGTAATCACAACAGATAAATTCGGGTGGTAAATAAGAATTAACTAAACAACTAATATTTAATAAATCATTATAAATACTAATTTTTTTTTTATTTTTTTTAATGTCACAGTTAGAAGCAATCTCATAAATATTTTTGAACACATTTTTACTAATTTCACATTCTTTATTCGTACATTTATGATCATTGTTACTATATTTATTTTTTATTGATTCTTATTCGGATAAAATTTTTCTATTTTTGTCTCTTTATTTTGTATAATTTTTTGCGTACCGAGTGCATCCTTCTCCGCTGATTCTTGAGCGACTGCTTCTTTATAAGCCGTCTCAAATGTCAACTTTTCATTTTTAAAAAGTGCTATTCTTGTATCATTATTTTGAAGTCTACATACAAACTGATCTCGTAATGCCGAGCTCAAATTAGTCTCAAAATTGCAGTTTAGCGCTAATTTTTTCAGTTTCCAAAAAAATAAAAATAAATTAATATATTTGATTCATTTCAAACTTTTCGAGTCAGTGTTTTAGTAAGTTTTTCGCATGCATCTTTTTCACATGCCCAGATGCTGCTGTACTGACTGTCAAGTGAGGTATGCATGCTGCAATTCTAGGCAATGTAAAAGCCTCTGACCTAGTGGGCTAACATCTCCTTCCTTTCGTTGCGCAAAGATCTTTATTTAAAAAAATTAAAATAAATTAATATATTTGATTTATTTCAAACTCTTCGAGTCAGTGTTTTAGTAAGTTTTTCGCATGCATCTTTTTCACATGCCCAGATGCTGCTATACTGACTGTCTTGTGAGGTAAGCATGCTGCAATTCTAGGCAAAGTAATAGCCTCTGACCTTGTGGGCTAACATCTCCTTCCTTTCGTTCCGCAAAGATCTTTATTTAAAACAATAAAAATAAATTAATATATTTAATTTATTTCAAACTTTTCGAGTCAGTGTTTTAGTAAGTTTTTCGCATGCATCTTTTTCACATGCCCAGATGCTGCTGTACTGACTGTCAAGTGAGGAATGCATGCTGCAATTCTAGGCAATATAATAGCCTCTGACCTAGTGGGTTAACATCTCCTTCCTTTCGTTGCGCAAAGATCTTTATTAAAAAAAAAATAAAAATAAATTAATATATTGGATTTTTTTCGATCTATGCGAGTCAGTGTTTTAGTAAGTTTTTCGCATGCATCTTTTTTACATGCCCAGATGCTGCTATACTGACTGTCAAGTGAGGTATGCATGCTGCAATTCTCGGCAAATTAATAGCCCCTGACTCAGTGGGCTAACATCTCCTTCCTTTCGTTCCGCAAAGATGAATACCTTTTTTGCTGTTTCAATGAAGGATTTTTATTCCGCAAAGCCTCTATTGAGGGTGACACCCTTGTCCAGGTTTTGCAGAAGTTCTCGTACATGCTCTACGAAGCATTCCTCGACAGCGTTCATCGCTTGGTTAAGCCGTCAACCATTTCATTTAAGGCTTTCACAATTGGTACTTGATTCGTACTTCTTGACCGACTCGGAATAGTTTGTGAAGTTTTTCTTTATATTTCTCTGCAATACCATTAGACGTGAAATTTGATTATGATAGATAGTAAAACTCTTGCAAATTTTTGTGAAAATATGAAGAATTTTATAACATATACTTTCTTTGCCTTTTACTTTATTGGTCTCTCAACACTTAGTTTTATCAAAATTTGTTGGAACAATTATTGACTAGTGGTGGTCGATAGTGTAGCAGTTTTAACAAAGGGATGATTACGCGGTAGATCGTAAAACCTTTTCGTTTATCCGTTTATAAAAATGAACGATTAACTTGACACTGATCTCATTTTTAACAAAAGTGAATACATTAATGTCCCATTCCTGAAATTTAATTCCATTTCTTAAAATAAAGGTTATAGGAATTTATAAAAGTTAAGAAGGAATTTTGATTCCTACACGGAGAGAGAAATGACCGTATTTTAACGGGCGTGAAGTCGCCCCGAGAAACACGGGCGAAAAGACCGACCAAAATCAGATGATCATATCTGAGCGCCACCATCGGATGAATTTATTACTAATCTAGCCTGTTAAGTTCGGTCTTATGCCAATTTTTTACGGGCGCTCTTCGCCCGTGTTTCTCGGGTCGTCTTCACGCCCGTAAAATACGGTCATTTTTCTCTCCGTGTAATAATCTACTGCATTCTTACTTACTTAAAATATAATCATCCATCAACTTAAAATCCTACTTAATATATTTTGTACTTGTAAAAAAAATCTAAAAAACTTTTTAAATATTTTATTAATAACAAGTACTTCAATATTCTACTGGTCTCTCTGACAGACTATAAAAAAAGTTTTGTTTTAAATCAAACCAATACTTCCCATTATAATTCTATAAATAATAAAAATGTTTTTTTAAAAACTAATATTTTAATACTGAACTGGTCTCTCTGACAGACTGTATTTAAAAATTTTGATTTAAATCAAACCATTACTTATGTTTACTTGCCATTTTGATTTTATAAACTAAAAAATGTTTATTTATTACATCATAAACAGACTGTCATGTATTTGAGTTTATTAAAGACATAACTTTTATATTTCTTATAGTAAATACATTTATTTCCAATAAGCTTAAGTCTAGTACATTATTAGCTGAGCGCGGCTGGATTACAACTGCCGCGTATGCAGGTGCACCGAGGCTCACCAGAGCGTCGCAATTTTGCATTCGAATTATTACATTCAATTATTTGATTAACGTGTTGCTTAGTTGTTACATTATTATCTTTCTTCACAATATAAGTGTAAGACTGTTAAGGGTCAGTTAAGCCGGAGCTTAACCGACCCTTAACCCTCCTTTGTTTCTAGCAGCTTGGAAAAGGAAGTTAAGGAAAACCAAGGAGCCCGGTGACCTTTCATATGCGTTTTGGGAGCCGACCTTCAAGGCTCCCTTACTTCGTCCCTTTGTTATTTTAGCTTATTAAGCTAACGATGATTTTAGATCTTACCTTATCCCTTTTCCATGTGCTTAGAACTGGACCTTGAACAGGAAGGGTTGTAAATGATCGTAATTGATAATTGATTTTTCTTTTATTTATACGAATTTTCACAGAACTTTTCTTAAATAACAATAAACCTGAAAACTTTAATTAATTATAATTTAATTAGCTAGGGACGACTCTCACTCGTCCCCGCTTGATCAAACGCTAAACTATTACATTACAAAATAACGGGGAACAGGGACGACTGTCACCCGTCCCCGCCCGAGCGGAACTGACTTCAAAAACTGCATATTAACCGTTGCAGCCTTCCGCGATCGCTCCCACCACGATTAATTAGCTTGAAGAGAAGTAATGCATACGCCTACACAATCAAGCGAGACTGAAGTCGCACTTGGAATGTGCGCGATTGCCACGTTTTATTCTCCTTGATTTAACTAATCGTGGAGGAGACTTTTTCTTGGGCGAGTTCTTCCCTTTTTATTTATAATATTTAAAATTACAAAAAGTGTCACGTAACAAAGACAATGCCTCTTTAATTAAAGTCTCGCTTGACCTATTAATCACAACGTGCTCGTCTAACTTAACACGGCATTCCTCCTGAAAAAATGGTAAAATCTTCCTCCTGAGGCCCGGATAATTGTTTTTTTATACCCGCGGTCAGACTCGTTGACAATGGTCATCGGTAAGAAGAAAAATTCCCAGTTTTTTGGCTTAACTTTTCAGAAAAGCCATAAACTTGATTCAATCGTACGCCTTTCTTGCGAGTACTCTCAATTTAATTCATCGATGACGATCATTGATTCGTCTGTCGCCCGCCTCCCGTATTTCTCTTCTGTTGTTGCTGCTTTTTTGTGAGCATTATTTCACTTCTGCCTCTTCTTTTTTATAACCTGTCGGGAATATCATTATTTTATTTTTTTTTATTTTTTTTGTAAAAATTTTTTACACAAAATATCCTATTTTGCTTTTACAAAAGAAAACATTTTGTTTTCTAATGTTATAAAAGTTTTCTTTTTTTTTTTTTTTTTTTTTTTTTTTGTTGATTAATTAATAAAAAAAAAAAAAAAATGCTGGGATTTAACAATTTGCACCGACATTGAAAATATATATTAATAAATTTTACGATGTATGTATCTTCATAAGCAGTAAAATTCTGATATTGATAAATACAATGTATCAACACAATTTTAGGAAATTACTGTTTGACAGATATAAAATATACACACTTGCTGTTTTACTAATTAAAAAGTAACCATTACTTTTTTCATTTTTTGTTTATTTATTTTTTACTTATGAAAAAGTTGCACTACACCTATTCAAAACTATACACCTTCAAATGAAGATAAGAATGTAACTTAGCTGAAAACTGTTAACAAATTGCTTAATAAATAATATGATGAACATGCGTAATTTTGTACAGTTTCCTAAAATTTTCCGTTTGTTTGAGTTTCTACCGTATTATAATGATATAAATAAAGTTTTTAAATTTATTTTACTTCTGTATGTGATTATAAGTTGTCATTCATATTTTCCATAATTATTTTGTTATTTGATGTATTAACTTTTGACTCACATATAAATTTTAAATATACCTGTATACAACTGAAAAAAAGTTCTTGATAATGTATCCAATTTCCTTGAGAAGTAAGTTTTTAACACATAATAAAATTACAAACTGCGACTAATTATTTAATAGATCCAGCGCATCACAACCTTTGGAAGCGACACATGGAGGCATCGTCAAACAAGAGAATTCATTCAGATGGTAGTTTGAGATAATATTTTTATCCACTTATTTTAATAACGAATCTTTTAACCGTTGTATCGAAAAGAAAATTTTTCTAAAAATTAAAAATATTTCAAGACTATTACATCCATTGAAAAACATTGAACAATTTAACTATTTGTTTTGTAGTAGAATATTGTGAAATCAGTCGATCTATAAATTACTAATTGTCAGTCGGCACATTTCTATCATTAATATATTTATTGAAAGCTTTTGCAACAGACTGAATGTGAATTTTTAAAATACTACAGGTGTCGAGTGGACGCGCCTCAAAATTTGATAAAATACCCCATGGAATCTTTATGAAAAATTGCTTGCGGTCAAATTAGTTCAAATCAACGTATTTTAGCAGCCGACGTAATTTCAAATAGTTGCAAGCGGCTGACTTTTGAGTATGCGCCTGCTTGTAGTATACCTATGAATTTCAGATGAGTTTATATCCTTAAGACGGGTGTATTGGCGATACAACCACAGAAGTTCGTCTGCTCGAGTCGGTGATAAACTGGCCGATTTGCATGGGGCAGCATAGGAGGTTAGACAGCTTTTCAAGCTTATCGTAATTTTAAGCTCATAAAACAAAAAAATTCGTGTCATGAAATAAAGTTTAAACCCTCAAGAATAATCTGAAATACTTTTTTAGCCATATATGTTTTTAGTGTTTTAGTAAAATCATTTTGAAGTCGCTGCTGCACCGAAAACTCCATGGAAAGTATACCTATAGCGATGACGTCATTTTCAATTTTTTTTTTATATAGATACACTTCTTAAGACCGTCACCGACTCAAGCAGACGAATTCCTCTGTGGTTGTATCGCCAATAAGTAATAGAATAAGTTGCGCGTCAGGTTGGTACAACATTTCTTCATGCTTGCTATAATACATTAAAATTGTCACTTGAGTATTTTTTTTTTTTTTTTTTTTTTTTTTTTATTATCAAAGCACTGCATAACTGATCGGAATGAAATAAAGAAAGAGATAATGCAAGTGTTAGCACAAAGCAGTTTTCAATCCAAAAGAAAGAATGATTTTCTAATGAGGAATTCTGAATCTAATTCGAGAAAACTATGTACAATTGTCATAAGGTGTATTTTTTGCGTATAAAAAAATTAAGCTGACTCAGTAAAATTGACTCTGATGACCGTTGTGGAAGATAACCCCCTAGGCCTATATGAATAATCAGGTTTCCACTGACTAGAGAATACAAGGGTTAACAGTAAAGTATAATTTCTTAAGATTGATTCTGGTGATAGTACTATAAATGATGATTTTCCAGACCTAGAAAACCTTGTTACCATTGATGATAGAAGCTAGCTTAAGTAACATGGATGTCTAGATCTAAAAAGTTGTTCTAAATGTTGATTAAAGTCACCAGAATCGATTTTGTGGAATTTTATTTAATTCTTTAATGATAATCTATCCAGATCATCACCGACCCGAGTAACCTGGTCTAGAGAGCCAAGTATTTTTTTTTTTTTTTTTTTTTTTTTGAAAATTATCAGAATCCACTTTTATAATTTTGACATATTAGTCTCTCTCAGCGCGCAAGCGTGCTCAATTGTTTTACGTTAATCATTATCTAAAACCAATTTTGTCGAAGCTTCATCTAAATGAACCTACAATAAGTTGTATATACCCTATACCTTTGCTGCTACGTTAAGAGTTCATTTAAACTTTCGTGGTGATAAATTCATTGGTTTTGTTTATATACTAATAATTATTATTTTCATAATTTTAATCGGATAATTTCTAACACTTGATTAAATAATTATTTTTTATCTAATCTATTCTCTTAATGTTTTAATTGAATTGCAATATAAAAATTTAAAATAAAAATTTAAATTTTAAATTTTGTTCTTCAACCAATCACATCACGAATAAAATGCTGACATTCTTTTTGGGTTCTCTCTTTTATCTTAGGATTGATGAAGTTGACCAACTACCCTTGGAAACCAGTTCTCCAGATTTAGGAAGCCAAAGTATATTCATTGCATTTTTTCCAGAAAAATTTTACTTCACTTTCTAGAGTTGATTTCAAGTGTACTGGTCATCAAGCATGTTTTATGAGTCATCCTCAACTTTCTGTACTGTCACCAGAGCTAGAATCACGCGCTTTGCAGACTTTCCAAAAAGTCAATATTTTTGTTTCGCAAAAAAAGCATCTTTAGACTATTTTATATGTATGTCAAATAGGACTCAAGCTTTTTCATTGGTGGAGATACGTTCCTGTTTATTTTGAAAGCTCAACTTAACTCTGACTTCACTTAAAATTTTAATTAATGGAAAGTTAGCACAAAAGCTATGTAGCCTGTAAACTGATATTCTAAACTATTTTTTTTACCAGTAGTTATCTAATTTACCCTGGCAGACCACGTGACATGTTGCAGTTTGCTCGCGCACTAACTTCATGCTGCATTAAATTGTGACGTAAACCTGGAGTGATTCTACGAGAATAACTATCCAGTTTCAGGTTTTATTCTAGGGTTTCAGACAGTTCTTTATTTTGAGCTTTTCAAATTGATAAATGTAAAGTTTTTATGATTATTGACCAAATACAATTGTTATTATTATTATTATTATTTTTTTAATATAATTGATTTTTGAAAAATTTTATTCGAAACACTCTTTAAAGAAAAATAATTCCAAATTGTTGTTTTTCTAATCTTCTAATTAAATAATGTTCAAACCTAAAAATAGTAAGAACTGAGTAAATATTAAATAGTTAAAAATAATGTTATGTTCATACAATGACTGATTTTACAATATACACTACATCTCAAGCAATGAAATTTTTATTCTCTCGTAAAAGTAAAAAATTTATTTTAAGAAATTTCGATCATTTTAACTCAGTTTATTTTTTATTTCAATAAATTGAAGGTAAGCATAAATGGTACACGCAGGTAAAAAAGTTCATTCGGGAAAAAATAAAAGATATCTGAATGTCTTGGTGTTTGATTTTTCTTTATATTTTTCACACTCATCACATTTTTCATGAAAAGAATGCAAAAGTCGTAATTTAATACAAAATAAAGTTTAATTTTACTAAGCTATGAAAAGTTTTTTTACAACGCAAATAAATTTTCATTTTGTGTGCGAAATGCAGTTAAATTTTTAAAATAACTACTTTTGATTTATTATTTTTTGAAATAAAAGTTTTGATCTGGTTTAAACTTTTGTAAATCAATTTTACTTTCAATTAAATTATTAGCTTATAAAAAAAGAATTGTCATAACTAATGCATTGAATTTTGAAAAATAATTTAAATAGAGTATCTCAACTAAAATTTTTTTTTTAATTTAAAAAATTTAAACTTGAGAAAGATTTTCTATTTGACACAAAAGTAAGATTTCTCTTTAAGCAAGGGAACTTTAAGAATTAACATTATTTTGAATATCTTTAACTGCTTCTTAAATAATGAAAATTTATTTACTCAATAAAAATATTAAAATAGCTTTTTTTATACATATATTTACAAGTGGATTTTACAATATTTATAAACATATTTTAAAAAACTTAAAAACATGAATGATTACTTGGAAAAATCATGGTTCCAATCCTGGACAAATCAACTTTAGACACCGTCGTAACCTAATGTTCACTTTCAGGAAGTTTGATGATTCGTGCGACGATATTTCCGTAAAGCTTGCTTAGTTGTTTTAGAGCGTATTAATGTAAAACGAATGGTCTCGTTGCTCTAATATCATGGAGAACCAGCGATTCTGCACCAGCGATTGCACTGACTTACCCATTTGGCAAGAACACCAATTCACTCGAGACATTGGTGTCAAAGAAAAAAAAATATATATATATATTTTTTGTTCATCAAACATTGTCATTTTTAATTTACCAGCAGCAAGTTCCCAGCTGCCGGCTACGACTAACCTAACCCCAGCCATTGCTTCTCTGTCAATAGGTACCCGGGAGCAGCGAATCAGCCAGCTGGACGATTTAACAAGAGATTCGACGACGTCGCGCCTCCAGGAACTGAGAACTACTACGATCTACCACCTCCTGGTGTTGATCAACTCGAGAGACCTGGATCCAAAGATCACCGACCGGTGTCCAAAGATAAAGACGGGGAAAGGTAATTCAACGTTGTTTTTTTTAGTTTCATTCTGTATAGAGAGAAAGAGAGTGAGAGAAAAAGGTTGTGTAGCAGTTACTTGGTTTTTCTTTGAATCTCGTCAACACACTTGCTTAGTGCAACTATAGGACGGCTTGAAATTTATTTATTTTTTTTAGAACTGAAAAGTTTTTTAAATAAGTTTGGTACTTTGTATGAATCTAATTCATCAAGTGGTAAAAAAATTTATCATTAATTATTTTAGTTTTTTGAACTTTTTATTTGATTTGGATTTTCTATTACAGTTTTTTATTTATTAAGTAAACTATTAGTTCAATCTAAAATTAGCAGTACTAACTCCCCTTACGATTTTTTTTTTTTTTTTTTTCATATATTTTTAAAAGCAACTGATATTTTAATAACATTAATTATAAGAAAATCATGAATTTGATACACAAGAAATTTAATTTTTCCTTTGTAAGAAGAAATAACATTGGACCATCTGTGATGCCTAATATCAGTCTTCTGTGGCTTGGTTAAAAAAAATAAAAATTTTGAGGGTTTGGGATTGTTTTAGAAATAAGTCAAAGAAAATTTTGATCGAAGACAAGCATTTGAGGTTTTTCCTTCTAGGCGTTCATCGTATTAGAATTATTATCGAAGGTAGGTGTACCTAGTATGGCCCCCACAAGCGAGAATCGACGTTGTGGCGAATCAAATAAATATTTTTTGACGTGTAAGGTCTCATTTTAAAGGTTAGTTCAAGAACTTCAAAATGAGACCTTACGCGTTCGATTTTGATCAATGAGCTTGAAAGCCAGAGGATTTACCAAAACACGTTTTTTTAAGGTAGTAGTCCGCCTCAGTGCACAACTCAAACTAATTCTGAAATTAAAATATGTTGTAAAAAGACACTTGATCTTTCTAAATATCATTTAAAAAATTCAGGTATCCATGCTTTTTTCTGATATAATTGAGTTAGAAATCCACCAAATCACAATATAACACAAGTAATAGTCGCGACTATAAATAAGTATTAAAAAAAAAAAAAAAACACACAAGTAATACCTAACCTGTAAAATTTAACATTTTTTGAACTCAATTATCTCGAAAAAAAGTATGGATACCTGTATTTTTTAAGTGATATTTTGAAAGATCAGATGTTTATTTACAACATATTAAAAATTCAGATAGTGTTTGAGTTGTTTGCATTTTGCATGTGTTTTCCCATGTATGTGCTATATATCGTGGAACTACTACCATAAGACATCAAAAATTTGTGTACCTAATATGGCCCCCTTGAAGTTATTTATTAATTTCGATATGTTCCTATTTTTTAAATCAGTCAGGATATGAGATTAAAAAAAATTCAAAACTTTTATTATTTAAAAAATGATTTATTTGAAAATTGAGCCATTTTTACAATGTTTTTAAAAGCTTTGCAACCAGTAGAAAAATTACAACCTTGAATTTTTATCAAAGTTTGTTTTTTGAGCTAGAATGTTTTTTTAGCTAGAAAATGAAAAAAAGCTTTGAAACGATTAAATTTATTTTTCTTAAATAACATTAGGATAGGATTTTCTAAAAAGTAAATATGAAACTAACACTTTGAAATATTGGTATTTCTACTAATTCGCGGGGGGCCATATTAGGTACACTGCAGAATAAAAAGTTATTTAAGAATAAAACCCGTTAGAAAACGAGTTGAACAAAAACTAAAATCGCGTTTTAAAGCTGAAACAATAACGAATCGTAGCTACTTATGAAAATTTTGGTCAGGTGTGTCTAAATTTTTTGGCAAACCATTTAATTACAACGTAAAATAATAACGAAGCTATACGAAACGAGTTTTAGCTATAAGGCGTGCGCAAAAATAATTTTCAAACGTTCTTAACAACTCAAAACTTCATAATTCAGTGTTTTTGACTTCTTCCTACCTTGTAGAGATGCCGCATATCGAGCATATTCAAAATAACAGGGGGGGGGGGGGGCATATTAGGCACAGGGCCGTATTAGGTACACCTACGTTATTAGATACCTAATTAAATTTTAATTATTCATCAGCATTATATTTTAAATTGAAGACATGGTTGAGGTAATTCAAGTTTTGCCGAGTGTTCGATATTTGTGAAATCTTCTAAGTCGTCAGTTTGTTCTTTTTCTGCCGAAGGCACCCCAGAAGTACATATTCGCGAGTTTGTATCATTATCAGTCATTTTTTAATCTTATGGATTTAGAGCGTAGCCCAAACATTAGAAACTAGGATTAGGGAAGCAATACATAAAAAGTACGATCATTAAAAAAAATATTCACTATTATAGGGATGAAGAAAAAATATTCTTTGTGTAAATTAATTAATATGTATATAAATTAATTAATATCTATATGAATGCATTTTTTTTTCACTTTTGATCGAACTCAAAGTTAATACGTATCTGCAATGCCATTGACCTAAGTTTACAGTCAGTATACCCTTGTTATTCTACTGAATTGTACTTATTGGAGTTCACCCTGTAATAATTTCATTAATAAGAAAGTAATCAAAAAATTTTTACGTTGTGGAAAGATCGTTTTGTTTTATTTATCGTGATGAAATTTTAAAAATCAAACATGTAAAAAAACTCCTATTGATAAAATGATTAAAAAAAAACTTTTCCTGAGTCATTCTAAATTTTATCTGCAAACTCGGAGTACCCGACAGGCTACTTGATAGCCAGATTGACTAACCTTGGTTTTTAATTTGAAGCTGTGTAAATAATTCTAAAAAAATTCATTTTTCACATAAAATATGTGGTTGACTATTTTAACTTATATTATGATCATGATGATCCAATTTTGTCAAAAATTGTTAACTTTCGCGTGCAAAAAATGGTAGAGTTATCATATTATTCCGGGTAAAATGAACTTTTGTTTTGTTATCACCATTTCCCATCGAAATTTTTTTTTTTTTTTTTGACCTATCTAAACAATATATTAGAAAGCATTCGAAAATCCAGATGGATCCAAAGAATTAAAAATTTATCAGTTTTCAAGCTTAAAATTTTAATTTCTACGTTTCTCGCACACTCTTGAATATTTATAGGCCTTTTTCTCGTTATTACCAGGTATAAAGACGATCGAGACAGGCACCGAGCGACCGATGAAAAGTCCCGATCGAGCAGATCAGAGCGTCGAGACCGCGACTACCCAGACTCTCGTTACTCGGCCGACCGTAAGCACAGCAAGCGCAGCTCGAGTCCGCACTCCTCATCCTCGAAGCACCGAAGCGACGTCAAAGACCACAGTCCTGAGCGCTCTCGCAAGAAGGACAAGGACCACGAGGAAAAGTCCGATGAGCGCAAGAAGGAGAAGAAGATAAAGGAGAAGAAAAAGAAAAAGGACAGCGAAGAGAAAGAAAAGAAAAAGAAAAAGAAGAAGGAGAAGAAGGCGGCACTTCTGCAGAAGGAGGCCGCGGCTGCGGTCATAGCAGCTGCGGCAGCCGCCGCGGTGAACTCGACTCTACCGGTGGTCAAAGTCAAGGAAGAACCCAAGTCTGGTGACGAGGCTGCGGTGGTGGAGCCCCCCAAGTCCTCGCCCCCGAAGCTTGCCGAGGTGACCACGACGACCCCGACGACTCCCAAGCAGCCATCGACCGAACAGGTTGTGGTCAAGTCTGAGCCCGTCGACGACATCGTCAGACCCTCGACCACCGAGGATCTGCCGACCCCGGCCGAAGAACAACACGCTACCGAGAAGACCCCGGAGAGGCCAATCGAGCCCCAGGAAGCCGAAACTCCCAAGCAGGAGTTGGAACTCTACGCCGGGGTGCTCGACGAGAGTGAGATCTCAACCACGGTGCCGGCAATCGCGACCCCGGAAGCCTCCAAGGACGATGATGCTGCCGACGCCAAATCTGAGAAGGAAGAGGGCGAGCTCGACGATGACAAGACCGAGGACGACGGCCAGTCACCTAAGAAGGATGAGTTCCTCGCTCCCCTGCCCGAGCCTTCCAAGTGGGAGATGGACGAGAACGCGGAGAAACTCGACCGCGACTCCGACACCCCCGAGAGGGAAACCGACTCGACCAAGAAGGTCACCGACGAGGTCCTCAAGAGGGCCGAGAATGTCATCTTCCAGAAGTCCGAGAGCTGCATCTTCCAGAAGGCCATAAACGCCATCAGGCCCTCGATCGAGAACAGACCGCCCATAGAGATCAAAAAGATCAGCGAGAGCCGGAAGGTTCTGTACCAGAATCCAGAACCCAAGGTGAATATATAAATATATAACATCAACTGTTTGATTTTGTCTGTGTTAATAGCTTAACAAAACTTAAATTCAAATTTCCTTTTGGTCCAAACGAAAACTAGAACATTTTTTACATATTCATTCGATTGACAGAAGTAAGTAGTCTATCGTCAAAATATGATGGCGTACAGAATGTTTTTATTACGTCTCCAAAAAATTTATTAAATCACCATATCCCCAATTTCCAATTGTTTTTAATTTGAAAATGTTAAAATTTAATTTCAGGTATTTGAACCGGAATCTGAAACTGTCAAGGATGTCAAGGTCATAGTAACCGTTAACAAGAACGAGCGCAACGTCGAGGTCACTGGCGAGCCGATCAAAAAGTCCAAATCTGAGCGCGCAAAGATCCGGACGAAGCCGGCTTCGCCGACTCGTCTGTCGGTCAAGGAGCGCCTGGGAGAGAAAATCGAGGACATAAAAAGCAAGCTGGGCGAGCGCCGGGAGTCGAGCAAGAGCGATGGTTCCAGGAACCTCTCGCCAAGACAGCACGGCAAGCGAATCTCGATTGGCAGCGACTCTCCAATCATAGCGAACCCCGAAAGAAAAGTCTTCGTTGGAGACAGGAAAAAGAGGGACAAATCTAAGGTCGACTCTCGACGTGGCGAGGTAAGACTAATTTTCTACTTTTAATAAAATTGAAAAAAAAAACTCTTTTACGCTAGTATTTTGGCTCAAATTTAAATATGTTACAAAAATAAGTCATTTTAACTGTGTACTATCATATCTTTATTTCAGGAATCAATACGGATACACGACCGGCTCGAAATGAGAAAGACCGATCGTATAACGCGCACGCCACCCCCGATAGTGACGTACAAGGTACGAAAAGAGGACGACGAGGACAAGGCAGATTACAAGAAGGACAAAAAGGTCCGGGACGAAAGGAAGCGCAAGAAGGAGCATCGAAGTCGCAGTAAGTCTCGCGAACGGAAGAAGCGAAAGGATAAGAAGCACAAGAAGGAAAAAGTCGATAAATCGACGGAAAGACGACAAAAGCCGAGCAAGGAGAAAGACACCCCCAAAGAGAAAGGCACCGAAGAGGCTCTTGAAAAGGCAGCTGACAAGACTCCAACCGAGACTGTCAGAAAACAGAGGAAGAATCCGAGATTGGTTTCCGATAGGAAAAAAAGCGGACTTGACGAGGCGAGCTTTGAACCCGACTACTCCGCTTCGAATTCTGATTCGGACGACGGCAGGACCATCGTCATCACGAAGCGGGTGCAGCCAGTCAAAATTGACGAGAATGAAATTATAGACGTTGACGCGGTTCCCACGCCAAGAAGAAAACGAAAGGTATGATTGTAGTTGTTTTAAAGATTGTTTCTTGAACTGTACAACTTTTAAAGAATTACTTGCAAGTCTTACGTTGTAACCTTTAATAAGCTTCTCGTTTCAACATATTCTTTTAAAAACTGGATTTTTAACAACTTTTCATTAATTATATATTACAGCAGACAGATGTTATTTCTAAATTCGTCATTATTATCCAAATAAAAAAAAAATTATATTTTATGTTTTTACTCTAATTTTATGAATATTATAATTACTGATTTAAAATTTATATTTTTAGGCAAGCAGCTCCGAAGATGATTCAAGTAGCTCTGATAGCTCGTCGTCAGATTCGGAGAGTTCAGTCGAATCACACAAAAAGAAGAAAAGGAAACATAAAAAACGCAAGAAGCGCAAGGTTTCTAAAAAAGAAAGCAGTTCTGAATCCGAGGAAAGTGATTCTTCAGATTCAAGTTCCGAGGAAGAGAAACATCGTAAAAAGAAAAAATCCAAAAGTAAAAATAAGGCAGCCAAGAAAAAGAAGAAGTCGAAGCATAAATGACGACACTAAGTTTTAACTTAAAAATACAGATACACGGTACGTGTAAAAGGATGTAAAAAAAATTAATATCATTTTTTAAACTTCTTAGTGATTTTATTAAATATATAATTCTCAGCATAATATTTGAGTGACGGATAATAAATGACCATAGCTCATAAACTTGTAAAATATGTTTGAATGGTGACAAGTGAGTGTGAACCAAGTGATTAAAAAAATAGTAATAATAAAAGTAATAAAAGTTTAATAATTTTTTGTGTTTATTTAAAAAAAATATATATATAAAAGTGTGTATATTGAAAATCAAGAAAATGAATTCTTTAAAAACTAAAAATATTAAAAGCTCTTTGTATATGTACCAGTAATAGTACCAAAAAGTCAAAAAAACAATAAAAAAAACTACTTATAAGTGAATTATGCATTTTTTATTTGATAATACTTTAGAAATTTCAGCAGTAAGTTTGTAAAAAAAAATTTCTTAATATATTTTTTATTTTAATTATTTTTCTTTATCTTATCTATCTATGCTTCTTTTGCCTCTTTGAAAGTTTCAACTAGACACAGTAATAATGGTAAATTTTTTGTTTTTTCTGATTCTATCGTTCCTAACTCTTTAGAGATGAAAGTACGGTCCAGAGGCTGCTTAGATAACTCGCTTTCTGTTGATAATAAATTTTCATAGGCATATATACTTTAATTTATTTTTACATTCAAAAACAAGTTTTTTAGATTTATACCTGCAATAAGTACATTAGATGTGTATTTGTATCCCATCCAATCTAAATATTCCCTAACTACTTCATTTAAAATCAAAACTTCATGAGGAGGTATTGGTCGCTTTGATTTATTGGTTTTCTGTGAACCTTCAAGTAGTTTCATAACTTTGGTTCGCATTTCAGCCTTTATTTGACCAAGTTCCCCATCAGTCTCTAAAGAAGTTCTGACAGCTGTAAATTTTTTAGAACATTAATAAATACTTAATATAATTATATAATTAAAAAATATAAAAAATAAAAACTACAAAAACTACTATAACTAACAGAGAAAAAAAAGAAATTAGGTATTTGCAATTTTAACCTATTTCAATTGATTGTGGTAAACAATCTTAAAAATTTAACAATATTTACCATCATTAAATGTAAATTTATTGAAAGTAAAATATTAATTTAAACTCAGTAAACAGTACCCTCTATCAAATCCTTTCCTGACGCCATACTTCTCAAATAAAAATAAAAATACTTTAATAAACTTTAGACAGCTGCATTGTTTTGGAGCAATCGCCGGTAGCAACAGTCTAAAGACACAATGAAACCTAACCCAAAACCTGAGCCAACTATAAAAAGCGCGCGAAATAGGTACTCTCGGTATTGTAATTTGTAGGTCCTATATATATTCACTGTATTATAATCATATACCCAAGCAAGTAGCTTTTATTTTTTTTTAAGAATTCTTTATTTAAATAAAAAAATATAAACAAATTGATTTTAAACTAATTTTAAATAATTGTTTTACTTTAATTTCTTATTTATTATTAAATTCTTTGATATGTGTACATATATGGTATTAATAACTAGATAAGTCCACTTTCAAAAAATTAAAAAATTGAACTTTTTGATCAGAAAATGAACTTATCCAATTTTTTCTGTAAGCTACAGAATTATTATTGTTTAATAAAGAATTATGCTTCGTTTTTTATATTCGTTTTCGTTAAAAAAAATTTTTCTCTCTAAATTTTATAGTTTTTTATTATTTATTTTATGAATTTCAAATACTAGGTCCAACGAAACTATTTTCACTATATATATATTAATAAAAAATTCAGACAATTATTTGCAAATTCTACTACTATTTTTATTTTTAACTTATATAGTAACAAATAATTACTCTTGCATATTGTTGAAAAAAATTTGCAAAACTCGATAGCTTCCTTAGCTATTTAGATCTTATATCGACATGATTTATTACATGATAATTAAAAAAAAAGAGCATACTTTTGTTGAATAAAATTAAAATATACATTTTATAAACTTTAATTTGAATAACTTAAGTTTTTTAATAAAAAAAAAAAAAAACATTTGTCTGGTTAAAAAAATCCAAATCATTTCGTAAAGGTAAGTTTATTGAATATTTGTATACATATCGAGAACATTTTGCTGCTTGTGAAAAATAAAATAAACTAATCTACATGTCGTATTCGTTTGTTTCTTCATCCACGCTTATCCGAACCGCTTGTCTTTCAAATTCTGGTAGGTAGTCCTGAACAAAAAGTAAATTCCATTGGAATAATAAAAAAAAAAAAAAGAAAAGAAGATTGAGATAACTAACTTTCGGCACTGGCAGACTCCCTTGTGGCACCTTCCGCCGGCTTTTCCCATACTGAGGCATCTTCCGGCGCACACCGAGTGTCCGATCTTGCTGCCGATGTTCACCAGGTCGCTGCAGGTTACCCGACTAGGTCGGGCCCGGCTCTCCGAGCTCTCGTAGTCCAACGGCTCGTCCGGATAATCTTTTTCGATCAAAGCATCAGCTTAAAGTTTCAATTATATTTTTCTTTCTTTTTCATCGCTTCATAATTAATTTTTAATTGACTTTAGAATGATCCCTGCCGCGTTAAAAGAGGCGCGAACAAGGAATTTTTATGAGTGTAAAGTAAGCTTATTTACACTGATATTTACCAAGTTTTTTCTTTATTAAATTTATTGATTTATAAATAATTTTTTTTAAATGTAAGTAGTTGTATGACTCTTCAAGACCTTGAGCTCTTAGTCGAAAAAAAAGTAATAAATAGTAAAATCAAAGAGTTTCTTTGAAAAGGCATCAGAAATTTATTTTTTTAAACTTTTAAAGAAAGTTGCTGCGTTTGGGGACTTTAATTTTTATAAATTATATAATTTAAAAACCTTTCTATAAAACGTCTGCACCCAATGGGTAAAATGAATTTTTATGTTTTCTTTAATTTTGCGAATAACGAATTCCTTAAATTTTTATCATTAATAAAATCTTAAGATAAAAAAAAAATAAATAAAAACTAATCAGAAAAAACAATTGTCAAGGCTGCGAAACGAAAAAAAATATAGTAACTAAATAAATATTTATAAGAACATATGATAACGTAAACAAAACTGTTCCAAACAATACAAAAATTAACAAAAGTTTGTAACCATTTATTACTCTTAGCTTTTATTTGTTATTTGTTAAAAAATTAAAAAGTGTAAAACAAAAATAAGAAACAAACCATTGTTCGTCGGATTCGAGTAAGCAGAGTTCAATACCAAGGTAAGCAGCATCACTAAAATAAAGAACTTCATAATTTAGCTGAACTTTCCCTCTTCGAAAGACAAATTGAACTTGATTTCATTCCCAGTTGAAGTTAAAGCTCTTCATACCCCAAATCAAAAAAACTCTTTGGGTTGACCAAGCAATAAAGAGAGGTAATGAATCCCTTTAGTCGCGTGCCTCACTACTGAATGCGCTTCGTCGCAAGCGTGTAAGACACTCTCTGACCTTTTTTTCTTTAAGTCTTATTAATATGTTAATTGGCGTCCGTTTCGTTTCTACTTACCTTAAACTTCAACGATGAATTTTTTCATGCCTTTGAGGCGATTTGACGATTTGAAAAGGGATTCGTATTAGTGATAATCGACTTAATTTGTACGGTTGATGTTTTTTTAATTTGGATTAATTACTTACAAGCGGAAGTTTTTTTAAAATTCAACACATGTATGGAACCAAAATAATATGCGGATAACTTTTTCTCAAACTTTTTATAGTAACCAGAAAATAATTTAAAAATAAATTATAAAACATTACTCGAATATTATTTAATTTCAATAAGTTTATTTAAATATTTTTCCCGTTGAGCTATCTTAAAATCTTTTTGATTCATTTGATACATATTTCAGTGATTCGAGTTTATAAATAATTGAGTCCAACAACTGTACTGCGTATTTTTATTAACTTAGACATATCAAGTTATGTGTCTCTCAAATAATTCAAACTTATAGTCAATGCTTTTATCTGACCAATGAATATCCCTTGTACCTGAAATTTATAAGTACATTTTTTTATACACCCATTTCATCGCCTGAATATTTTTTTTCTAGTTTCCTTACAGCATTCTCAGGAGCACGTACTCCAGAATTTTTTTTAAATTCTTTTTTTTTCTAGGATTCTGAGGTCTGGTATTTAATCAAATAAAAGCTAATTTTGAAACTAAACTCTATTGTAACCATCATAGCTTGGGCTAATGTTTTACATTTTTTGGACAATTTTTTTTTTTAATTGCTCGATTTCTATTAAAATCCTCGTTTTATTCTACCTATAATCAAAAATAGAAAAAATAAAAAACGAAAATAAAAAAGTATCTAAAAAGTTAAAGAGGTTCAATTTTTATTGTACATAATTTGATATAAATTTGAATTTTCAATTGTCCCTGAATACACACGACGCCCCAGTAAGATAAGCAACAATTTTCAACAAATTACGAAATTCACTTTATTTCAAAAAATTTTGAGAAGTAATTTTTTTTTTAGTCATTGTTGAGTATGTTTAGAGAGAATAAATGTATCTAATAGAACGATCTAAATTTTAATTGTGAAAACGATCCATTTTAGTCATTCGTTTAAATTTAAATGAATAATTAGAACTTTGTCTACATTCTGCTTAAATTTAATTTTGAATTCAGTATTTTATTTGTTTTCAAATAAGACGATGAAAAATGAGGTCCAATCGTAAACTATAAGATGAAAAATTATGATGCCAATGTTCATTGACGTAACTTGGTATTGTCTTAATTAATTAATAATTTGTACTGGAGTTTTGCTTATACAAGTGGTTGACTTATGGCAACCGGCTTCGAAAATAATTTCATAGAACTTGAGCCTTTTTTTTTATTCATAAAATAGAAATAAAAATTTTTTTGAACCATGTTTCATGCCCAGGTATGATTTTAATGCTTTATACCGAAATTTTCACTATATTAGTAATAAAAATTCCAAGATTTTTAGTTGTTAAAAATAATATTAATCACTAATCATTATTGAGTGAATTTTTGATTAAAAAACACATGGCTTAAGACGATTAAACTTCAAATTTATGAAACTTACTTTCGATTAATAGTCCCATAATTTTAATTCGCGTCATTAACTTTTATATGTAATCCAACAAATGGCATTTTTATTAAAACTACTTTTACTTAGTTGTATAAAATACAATATTTAACTAAACTTTTTTCAGTAAAGCAAAAAATGAAGTTGTACATTTTTTTCTGTGTCTGCGTTTACGCTGCAGTATTTTCAACTGGAACTCCAACTGATTCCGATGGTAACTAATTAAAATATTCAGATATAGTTGTTTTGATTTGAATTAAAATTAAATTTCTTTTTGTTTCTACAAAGATGCAAGTGAACGATCTGAGATGAAGACTTGCCTATTTCCAGACTTAAGAAAAGAAGAAAATTTCAGGGTCACTGATGAAGTTTGCGACGATTGGTGCATACGTTTACAGAACGCGAATTCTGGATCTTGTAACGAAGATTTGTGCCAATGTTTAGAAGCTGAAACATCTATAAAACTTTTACCAGACGCGCCATCAGATACATCAGTTAGAGGCAGTTACAAATATGATAAATATTTTGAATATGATGATATAGTATAATAAAAGAAAAATTTTTTTCTTCAGAAAAATTTCCAGTTTCATTGATTTAAAAATTTTTTTAGGGTATTAGAGATGTGTAATGATTTGTTCTATTGGCTTAGTTTTTTTATTTTATTATTTTTTTTTTTATAGAAAAATATTTTGACGAAATAATGGACTGAGAGTTTAAACTTTCATGATATATAAACTTCTTATTAAAAAAAAAAAAAAAAAAAAAAAAAAAAAAATTACAAAATTATTCTCATTTTTTTGACAAAAAAAATTTTGAAGTAACGAAAATACTTGAAATAAGTTTCGGATTTCAAACTAATGTACATACATATTTAACTTATTTCTACACTGAGAGAAGGATTTGGTTGAAAAGAAATCGGATAATTTGGTTGTGGGAACCAAATGTTTGGTCCACACTCCACGCGTAAAAATCGAGCTTTTATTTTTTATTTTAAAAACAAATTTTATTTATTATTGTATTATTTTATTGTTTATTGTTGTAATAATTTGCTTAAATCAGTTACCTTTACTCTTGTTAAATGTATAAGAATATATTTTAATTTCAAATTGCAGCAATAAATTTCGAAGAATTAATTAAGTTTATTTAAATATGAGTTTTCTCTTGACAACAAAATTATTTTTCTCTACGAAGTTAAATCAAATTACTAATCGTTTTCAATCTAATATAGCACCGATTATGTTTGAAGGTATGAAGCATCATTAAAAAGATTTAAACAAATAAAAAACGATTACGGAATAATAAAAATTAATAAAGGCTCTCTACTCATACTTAACAACAAGCTTCACATTAAGTCCCTAGATAGTTGAACTTTTTTTTCTGTCGCTTTTTCCACCACATTTTTAATTTTCATGATAAGAAGTTTTGGAATAATTTCATAGAAGTACTTACTAATAGATGTGGACTGTGTATGAACACGACAAAGTTTAAAGCATCTGAGATAACTTGACTATAAAACCGTTCTTTTACTCATCTGAATCACAAGTCAGTTTTCAAATTCTATAAGAAAACATGCAGCTCCTAATTTTTTTCATCACATCTACAATTTTAGTAAACGTTAAAATTTCATCTGCTATTTCTTTCCGTTATGGTGCTGACAGAGGTAAGGGTTAAAAATTAGTTTTATTTAAAAAATATCAAATTTGTTGTGTTTTCGAAATTATTTTGATGTTACATAAATTTAAAAAAAAAGAATATTTTTTATTTTTCAAAGGAGAAAAAGAAAAATACTACTATTCTCGTCGAATGATGAATACAATATTAATATCATTATAACATGACTTAGAAGAATATTGTTTTTGTATTAAAACGAATGTTTTTATTTTAAGCTATAACTCAATCAGTTCCCGTCGACAGCACACAAGAATGTCGAAAGAGTGTTACAGAAAATGAAAACGAGACTGAATGTTGCCACCTTGATATGAAAATACCGGATCATTTGTGCGGTTCTCGTTACAATGGGACTTGTAACAAAATAACTGGTAATTGCGACAGTGGGTTTGCTAGGCGTAACTATTACCCTGAGAATGCTCAGTACGAAATATCACCAAAAAATCATGAAAACGACCCTAAATATATGTACAAAGAATCTACTGAAAATCACGGAAACAATGTAGATATCTTCACCAAAGAATCTCTCGAAAACCATAAAAAAAGCATAAAAAATGACGAAAATAATAAAGATGGGACGGATCCTGAAATTCTTACAGAAGAATATCCAAAATATGAAATTGAAGAAACAAATATAAACGACGAAGAATCTTGTTCGTTTTATGGCGAAGAAATGGTTAGCCGAAGTACATGCGACAGCTGGTGTGATCTAACGTGTATCGGAAATAAAATATGCTGCTGTAGATTTACTGAAAACATGACCGGACCTCACAAATATTACAATCTCAACGGGAAAAAGCAGGGATACATTAAAGATCTCAATTCAACCGTTTGCGACGAATTTTTATATTGAACAATTTATCGAATGATTTCATATTAGTAAGCCGTAACTCTTTTTATCAATTAATTTATAAAATAATTATAGAGTTTGGTATTTTAATTTTTTTACATTTTTAAATTCACATTTATGTATGGAAAGGAAAGTTTATTGGAGCATTTTCAAAATTTTTGTTTGTGCTTTGTGTTGAAAATAGTACTTTCAAAGCTCGGTTTTTCGATCGTTCTGTTGGACGGTCACGGAATTCACGATCTATTCCAAGTATTTTCATAGGTAATCTGAAACAAGTAAATTATTACAAATTGTAAAAAAAATTAATAAAATGTAAAAAATTGATATGACAAATAATTTTTATTTATTTTATTGTGAGTAACAAACAAGATAATGTATATCGTATATATTTTTTTTTTAATAAGCTTTAAAAGGTAAAATTTTAGCTATTGATTTATATCATCTTGCTAACTAAAAATGGTTGAACTTGAAGTTGAAAATAGCATATTTTCATCTTTTTAATACTTTAAATTCTTAAATTTGCTTTTAGCCGTCATAAAACTTGACGGTTAGACGTAAATTATAATTTTTTAACCAGAACTTTCACACACAAAGAGTAAGTTTCATAGTATATATACCAGATAACTGTTCAAACTGTTAATATATTGATTTGTGTAAGTGTTTTCAGCTGTCTCGTAAGATATTAAAAATAGTTTTTGGAAAAATTACGACCAATTGTTATCATTATACCTTTGATATCATTACTTTTTTCAAATTCTGAAAATTCTAAAGTTATTATTGTCATCAGCTGGAAGAAGAGTTGAAAACAAAAATTTAAGCATGATTAAATAAGAAAAACTAAATTGAAGTACTTACAAAAAAATTTATTCTTGATGTTAGTATCAATTTTTTCTCATATCTCATTAAAAAAAAAATTTCCTTAGATTATAAACTTTACAAAAACTATCAAGTTTTTAAAAATTCTAAAATTCATTAACTATTTTAAATTAATAATCGAAAATATCATCCACTAACGAGTTTTTAAGTTAATGACAATTAAATATATTTTTAAAAGCATTACCTGGCTGTGACGAGGACGGGCTGTCGGTTGAACCGAGCTCGGGCTCGGGGATGTCGCCCGGTTATGCGTCGCTGAAGGGATCGTCGTCCCGCCCAGGCCCGCTCGCCGAAGAAGAGCACGATCGAAGCCGAGACTCCCAACCCCAGCAGCACGAAGGCCATGTAAGTGTCCATGAAGTTAGCCACTCTATACGGTTTGCGATTCCCGCAGTCCAGCAGGGGCGGCTTTATCTTCAGATTCAGTTTCTTCAGTATTCCGTACTGCCACATTCGCAGAATGCTGCATGAGTATTGTTTTATGCAATTTTTAGTTAATATATGTATTCTTGAAATTTTTTACTTTTTGATAGCTAATAATTTATTATAATAAATAATTTTATAATGATTATGATCCTTTCCGTTAAAAGTAAAAATAAATTACCTGATGTTGATGATCTTTTTGTATGGGCTATTCTTGGACATTGGAAGAGCCAGCTCACCAGTTGTATTCATTATGGGCAGCTCGTCGACCAAACATCGCTGGAATAAAAGAGCTTTGTGAAAAATTCTCTTAGCGACGGTCTCGGCTACGAGAAAGGCGAAGTTTCCGTCGAAAGTCTTCTGGAGGCCCTCCTTGTCCGACATCTTCTGCTGGTTCTTTTCCAAGGTTTTTACGTAAAAAGTTCGGAGATCTGGCTTTTGCTGCAATAAATTGATTTTGACAATTGTAATCAATTTAAAAAAATAACTTTCAATCTGTGGTAAGATATCTAGGTGCAAAAGAATGAAAGCGTTTCGTGTTAGATAAGATCAAGATGAAACTTTTAGTTTTTTGTAAATCTGGTTCATTCGTACTAGTTTTGATTTTATGTTAATGAAATTGTAATATGTCTGATCAAACTAGGAAGATATAAATGATCATAATGATCAAAACAAATCCTGACGTTAAGTTTAACGTCCAAGTTGTTGCTTGGAAGTCAGAGTTAACATTTTTAGTCACTCGAAATTTAAAAACCAATATCAATTGTACCATTTTCCGAGGGTAGTAAAAGAATTTAAAACTATGAGCGGTCGTTGGGTCAGTGGTTAGCGTGCTCGCTTCTGAAACAACGTCGTTCTTTGGGGTCTTGGGTTCGATTCTCCGCGCAACTAACTTGGAATTATTTTCTTCGTTCGTTGCGTCGGTTATGTCGATCCCTACGTTCACCCCGACTGCTTTGGAGTCGGTTTTACCGGGGGCCATCATTTCAGCGCTGGTCGTAAGTTTATCTCGACCGGGGGCAATATTTGGGGCATACCTTCCCAATGAGCCTACCCGCTTCGGCACTGGTCTAATCCAAGACTATCTGATTGGGGGCGATATGTGGGATAAAAAGTCCCAATGAGCCTGCTGGTTCAGCGCTGGTCTTACGATTAACTCGAATGAGGCACATACCCTGGCTTTCCCGTACTCCACATGGTCCATATGGGCCATGGGCTAATGCGAAGCAGTGTAGGGACAAAGTCGTCAATAAGCCCATACGGAGCATAAAAAGTCGCGACTATAAATAAGTATTAAAAAAAAAAAAAAAAAATTTAAAACTATACGTATCCAAATTTGATAAACAGCATACTAAAAAAAAAAATCAATTAACAAGACTAACGATTATGTATCTGTCTTCATTCTTGCTGCAAGCGCAGGTGTAGTCGTAGCGCAAAAAATCCGAGACGTTGTGTATGGATCCGGTCTGCACGGACAGTATCGAAGTAATGTAACCCGAAAACGAGTTGTAGATTATCAAGGCGAAGAACAGGCTGACCAGGAGAACGGCTTTGCCCGCTCGCGTCCTTGGCATCCAGGGCGATCCTGAGTAAACAAAAAGAAAAAAACTCAAAAAGGTATTTATCCCTAGAAGATTAGAAAGATCCACAACCCTGCATGCACATGATACTGAGGCACCAGAGGATCGCCTCGCCCATGCCAAAGTGCTCGGCATCCTCCTTCCAGTGTATGTACAGCGTCACGTAGTTTATGAGCTCCATCACCAGTACGATGAACACCAGAGTCGCTATGACGCAGAGCATCATCTCCTTGCTGAAGGACTCGAGGAACAAGTTACTGTACGTCTCGGGAGGCTTGAAAAATATACTGCGACTGTTACAGAAGTTAAAATAATAATTATTATGTTTATTTATTTTTTTTTTTTCAATGCGGTAGACTTGCCCGTAGTGAGTCACGGGATAGGTAAAGTGTAGATCCGAGGGCCGGTGGTAGTCCTTGTCCAGGTAAGATCCGATGTCTATCTCGTTCCTCAAAACCGCCTGCTCCAGGTTGTTGTCCTCCTTTGCGTTTGAGCCGTGGAACATGTACCATGTTATGTTTGAACTGTTCAACCGGTCTTTAATTATTTATCTTTCTTTGTATCAGTAATTAGAATAATTAAGTTGATTCGAAATCTAAATCAGTTAAAGAGAATAAACTTGAAAATATATAAAATAAAAAAGAATGTACGAAAACCTGGCGTTGAGACACCTCTCGAAGAGGTTTATGAGCTCGATGAGGCTCTCGACGCTCCCTGCGTGATCCCAGTTCCCCGCCTCCTCCTCGTCCCCGAAGAACGTGCTCTGATTTTGCAGTCCAAACTTCAAGACGTTCATTCTGTTGAAAATCAAATATTGCAAAATCCATTTTTCGGTATTAATACAATCTTAATTAGACCTCAAGTTAACTCTGTGCTTCAGCAGCGAATTCTTTTGCAGGAGATCGCTTTTGGTCGTGTTTATGAACTGGCGACTGGGAGTCCAGAAGGTCATGTCTTCCTTCTCGAGAGACGAGTTGCCGTCCACCCGGATCTTGTAGACCTTGACCATGTAGAAGACCATTACGGTCTTGGTTGAATTCTCGGTGTCCTGGGCGAAAGTCGTCTCCGGCGGCGAGATGCTCTGACTCCGGCGTAGTCTCTCGTAGTCGTAGCTCTGGCCGTAGATCCGAAGCTTGTCGCAGGTTCTAAATTATATTAGCAATCTTTATCGAGTCATCACAGGTTTTAAGAAGAAAAATAAAATTTTAGTTCAGGGAAACCACACTTTTCATTAAAAATAATGTGTTCAGAATGGAAAGATACCAGCTCACAAGAAGAGATCATGGCTTGGCACCTGCAGAACACCAATTTTGACGAAAGTTTAGGGGTCTTGTCTGGTTGACATTTTTTTTGAAAATTTATATAAAAAACAACGAGAATGCGAGATTGTAGAACTCTTCAAGGGTTGCAGGCTTCGAGCACGAATTTTTAAAAAATTAGCTAAAACCGTTTTTTTCGAAAAATGAGCTGAACATAAACGTATAGCAAATCGTTTAAAAAGACCCAATGGTAACACATATCGGTGGTTTCGTTCATCATTTGGTACCAGGAAATAATCCCTAAAGTTCCGTCTAAATCGGCGTTTCGCTGGTCTGGTCAGTCACTGTTTGTACCAAAAAGATGCAAACTCAGCGTTGGCAACAGAATATACCAACTAGGTTTTTCTATCAAATTTTTATTTTAAAAATTTGTTAAAATTTTCATTTGCAGGAGTTGGTAGTTTGTGATTAGAAAAGATAATATTTACAATATATTTATCACAGGTGTCGTTAGAAAAAAATACCAAAGTTTTGAATTTGAAGTATAACTAATTTTGAGTTGGAATCTTTCTATTCTAAAACAATGATTTTCAGTTGTAAAAGAAGTAAATTTTTTAACTTGTTCTCAAACTGATGCAAAACGGTCAATATAACATCCGCGGACAGGAAGGACATGGCAACCGTGACGTCGCTGTCGACTCCTACCGGCCAGTCCTGGATCATGTTGAAGATCTGAGTGTTGTTCCACTTGGTGCTGACCACCAGCCACGACACGTACTCGCCCAGTACGACCTTTCTGTTTTTCCTGTACTTTTCCATCACCTGCGCAATTTTCATCTCAAAACCAAGTGTTTAAACTCAGAGTTAAAATTATTCTACAACCTTGTGCAGAATGTTCTCTCCGTTGTCCAAGTCGACGTCGTCTATGAGAAGTACAACACCGACCCTCGAATTCTTGGCGCTTAACAACTTTTCCATGTCTGTTTCTTCGGTTAGCGACTTTATCGCAACGAGTACGTCGAGGTTTGAAAAACATTTTAGCAGGGGTCTTGCGTAAGGACGATTGCAGTCTGACAATTTAAAATTTTTTTATGATTTATCATGAAATAAACTAAAACTGATTCTTTTCAGTACACTAAAATTGTGGTGAAAAAAATCTTAATTTTATCGGAAACAAAATATTTTTGAACCGCAAAATAGTGATTTTTTCAGTTTGTTGACAACACGAGAGCAAAAATTTTAAAAGCTTCTAGCCAATGATTATAAAGATTGGGTTCGAAAAGTTTCGTGGAATTTTCTTAATTTTGTACAATGTAATGCCCTTAATTTTATTATTATGTGAAAATAGTCAAATTTTTATGTCTATATGTATCTATTTTATAGTGTAAATTTTCAATAAAATTTTTACTACGAATTTAAAAAATAGGAGTCATAATGAGACCTTCGGTTCCAGTGCAGTCGATGAAAACTACTCGCTTCCAGCCTTCCTCTGCGACGTAGTCGATGATCATCTGCAGGGTGAGTATGGTCGGCGGCATCGAAGGACTTCCGAATCCGCTCGATTTTACCCCGACAATCAAACAAAACAGAAAGTGCACTATCGTGGCGACAAAGATCATTTTTATTTTTCACTTTCAAGCTGCGAAAGTAATAATTAAGTTTTTTCGCGGGAAAAATTAATTTATTTTCTATCCTGCAACGCTTAAGTTTTAGCGAGCGGCAAAACACTACACCAAAGACTGTCTACTAAAATTGTTCAGTAAGTAAAAAAAAGTTTTGATGGCTGGAAAAGGCAAGAAAGTTTACTCGGAGCAGAATTCAATCAAGCAAAGTAAAAAGCTGAAACAATGGTTGAGCTTTGATGGGTAAAGTGGCGGAAAATTATCTTTGCAGTTGTGAATTATTTGTTTGCGGGTCAATTACAGTTTCTAAAGTGATGAGCGAAGAAACTGCTGACAATTTTTCTCCACCTGAAACTAGTCACGCAATCCCATCTTTCTCCGTTTATTTTTTAAAGAATTTTTTTTTTTTCAGTAAAAAATTAAGAAAAAATTTGAGCGAATTTTAATGTAATTTGGATTAGGACTTATAAAAAAAGTTTTTCAATTTATTCTATTTAAATATATTGCAATGAATATCAAGATCTGATAGTTCTGAGATTCGCTAATATAAGTATACAAGTTGCACAAATTCTATAAGCTTATAAACTGTTTTAGACTGAAATGGTCATTCTTTTTTTGCAAATATTTTGAAAATATTTATGAATAAAATATTTAAATGGAATGATAGAAATATATTAATTTAAAATTATCTATAAATAATTGACGCTGTTGGTTGTGGTACCAACTTTTTCTTGCTTGCCCCGAAATTTAATCTGATAAAATGTTCAATTTTTTATAACTTTGTCGATAAAATTCTGGACATTATGTTTTTTCAATTAAAGTTTTCTCAAAATATTCTATTTTTATTCCGTCGGTAGTACTGTACCTATACTGAGAAAATTTTTATTTGCATTAACTTTTTGTATTTTTAAAGATTTAAAAAGATTTTTGATTAAAATTTGAACTTTTCATTTTATTTTTCTCAAAAAATTTTTTTAATATAAATAAAACTGAATAATTTATAAAAGAAAATTTTGTTTGTTTAGAAAAAAAAATCAAGAATGTTTGAATTATAAATAATTACCCGCGCAGTGTCCGACTGCGGACTGTCCGGCCGGTTTTAAAACATAACCTAGAAATAGTTTGAAATCCATGATCATGAAATCATGGTAGAATCTTCTACCATGTTTGAAATAAGTTAGGCAACAAACGTGTATAAAGATTTAAAAATTAAGTTGCCGAGACTATTTGTGACACAAATAAATATTTTTATTTATTAAAGTTTACAGTGATTCGAATTGTTTAAAAATTAATACCGCAATATAAACAAAATACTTATTTTCTTTCTCCAAACTCATGTTTACATATCAGAAGCCAGTATGTTTACATTTTTAAGTTTAACACTTACGAAGGTATTTTGTTTATTAATATTAGTTTTATTTTTACAATTCTATTACCTTAGTTTCAAAAATTTTTTTACAATTATTTTATATCTGTCACTAAATTTCTGCACTAAATGTTGTTTGACGTTAGAAGCCTAACCTAAATTTTTTACTAAATACATGGTGTAACCGAAGATAAGGTGAGACCATACCGTGGACGCGTTTTCGTTCAGTCTGCGCAGGGCCGGATGACGTCACAGATTCAAACATGGCGCGATGCAATGTCTTTGTTTACATTTCATTCTACCGGTTTTTGAGTTGTTTCTTTTACATTTATTAGAAAAATGGTGTAGTAATGTGATTTTTCAAGTAATAAGAGTGCTTAAAGACTGTTTAAAGTTTCCCTTGTAAATAATTTCTAAAAATAGAATAAAAATTTTATACATAAATATGCCTAGTAATTGTTCTGTAAAGTTATGTAAAAACACTGAATCTAAGTGTAAAAGAGAAAAGAAAAATGTTCGTTTTTTTCACTTTCCTCGTGAAGAGAGATTGCATCCAGCATGGATAGCTGCTTGTGGTAAAAACGAAAAAGAAATTAATATAAAAAATGGTAAGTAGCCTCAACGAGGATTTATGCAAACCGTTTTAGATTCCATAAATTCCTCTTTCAAAATAATTGGTTTTTATACAAGAGTTTAATATTTAATACATACAGTTATTAGAATAAATTAGGTATGAAAGTTTTTTTATTTAAAGATAAAAATTTACAGAAAGTTGATTTCAATGAAATGAAGGAAAAGTTTATTTTCTAAAGTATCAAGTAATTTATTAACTGTACAGTATTTTATACTAAGTAGGTTATAAAAAATTAAAATCTGTATTTTTTTTAGCAAGAATCTGCTCAATGCACTTTGATGCCGATAGTTTTGAAAAGCCAAAGATACAAATGATGCTCAATTATTCTCCAAAGTCTAGTCGCAAATTAAAGAATGACGCTGTTCCTACTTTGAACTTATTTTGGCAAAATCAATCTTCTGACATAAAATTACCAAAAGAAAAAGTTGTGTCGATCAATAAAGATCCAGACAAAGAACTTTTAAATGTCAGTCTACAAAGCAATGGAAAGTTTAGTAAGCCTGTTGTATCTATTGAGAAAGTCTCTACAAATACAAAAAAGTATTCTCAAAATGAGTAAGTACTAATGATGTGTAAATAATTTGCAATAGGTTATTAAATAATTGAATACATTGTATATTAAATTTTTTTAGATTTGCAACCATGGATGCCGATAATAATAGTATGAAGTATGTAATTTTATTTTGAAAATTAATAGATGTTATCTGAACTTTTAGTTCTCTAATAAATATTATTGTTTCAGTGATTGTATACAAATAAAAGCAAGCGCAAAAGTCCATGAAGATTTATCGTTTGAGTGAGTGATTATAATTTTTATAAACAATATTTTTTTTAATGTTACATTGTTTAAATTTTTTTAGAAATGCTAGCAATAATAGTATACCAGATAATTCTGAAGTTACGCCAATGAAGACAAATGAAATGTATGATTCTTAAATAAATTTTTCAAAATTTCACCAGTCTTTTTAGTATGTATGGTAATTATTAGTTTTCAAATTTTTTGTTTCAGTTCCAAAACAAGTGAAAATTTTTTCAAACCAAATGATATTCAATCAACAGGTCAAAACGTTGCTCAAACATGTAGTAAAAAAAAAGTTGGAGATGAAGTAATCGAGTAAGTATTTTGCTTGATAAAATTTTATTTGATAATACAAATATTCAGGGGGGGTCTTTCACCATTGCATGACTTACATCTGTATTCTATAATTAATTTTCATACTTTTTATTATTTCTTTTTGGAGATATTTTTTCATTGATAATTTATAAACATTTTTGGATTTCTTTATAATTTTAAAAATGTTGCTAGTCAATAAAAAAACTTTTTTTTAGAAAACCTTGAAGTAAAATAAAAGGTGTAAATTTAATATTAAAGTCACAAACTGTTAGTAAACAGAAACGTGTTTTGCTTGAATATATCAGATATTAGAAAATTACGGTTCATAAAAAAAATGTATGCATTGTTTCTGAAATATGTGTGGACATTTCTGACTCCATCGAAGATACAAATTTGTTGCATAACGTATTATAGAGTTTTTTAAATTGAAATGCTTGTTGTAATGTTAAATTAAAAATTTAAATTGTTTAATACTTTTGACTTCTGAAAGTTTTTCTAAGTTACAAATGTTTGAATTTTTAAAAATAAAGGAATACATTTTGGTTAAAATAATGATTCAAATTTTTCTAAAATTTAAATTTTTAATCTAATTAATGCACCCCTCGAATATAAGATTTTAAGCAGATAATACATATTTTTTTAATTTTCAGCGCTTCAAGTGTCACCGTACAGGATATAAAAAAGATACAAGAACAGTTGAAAATTCTCACTGAGAAATATAATAAAAAGAAAAAAGCAATCAAAAAATTACGTAATAGTCAAGCTAGTATTGAAAAAAAAGCCAGGAAACAATCAATAGAAGAGATAAAAAATATTTTGTCGAAAGTATTTACTCAACAGCAAATAGATTTACTATTATCGCCAACGAAAACAAGAACTAGGTGGACAGCAGACGATATTGCTAGAGCAATTTCATTAAGATGTGTCAGTCCTAAAGCATATAGATATGTAAAATATGTAATGAAACTGCCACTGCCATCAATAAGCACTATTCGTCGTTGGGTAAGAAATTTTAATGTGAATCCTGGTATATTAACTAGTGTACTTAGTATTATGAAACACAAAGGTGTTAGTATGAACGAAATGGAAAAAATTACCGTCTTATCGTTCGATGAAATTCACTTATCAAATTTAATGGATATTGAACGAAAAGAGCAAAAAGTGTATGGCCCGAACGAATACTGCCAAGTATTAATGGCTCGCGGTTTATTTAAGAAGTGGAAACAGCCAGTTTTCTATGACTTCGATCAATCATTAACCAAAGATATTTTACTAAGTATTATAGAAAAATTATACGAGTGTGGATATACAGTCGTAGCTGTAACATGTGACTTAGGACCAAAAAATAAACAGGTTTGGAATTCCTTGGATATTGGCCTCGAAGATCCTGAAAACTGTTCGTTTCCTCACCCTAGCGATGAGAATCTTCAAGTTTTTACTTTTTTTGATCCTCCCCACCTTTTAAAGCTTTTGAGAAACCATTTTTTAGATGATGGTCTACACTTGGATGATGAATTTTTAGATAAAACAGTGTTAGAAAAAATTGTAAATCTGAATAGTCCCGAGGTCAATACTTGCCATAAATTCAATCAAACGCATTTAGACGTTCAAGGCACTGAACGCCAAAGAGTAAAATTGGCTGCACAGTTATTCTCTAATACAGTAGCTCAAAATATTTTATACTGGGGCTCGAAAAAACCTGGGTTGTTTGGCGACTTGCCTTGGCGGGCTACAGCATCTTTTATCAAAACCGTGAACGACTGGTTCGATCTTTTTAATAACAAAAATGATTTCCTCAATGCATACGGCAATAATTTACAGCAACAGAATGCTGTCTTGACAGAAATGACCCAGTACATGATGGATATTAGGTTCGGGGAACATAAATCATTAATAGAATGTCAAAAAGGTGTCATAAGATGCAATAAGTCTTTGGAAAATTTACTCAAATATTTAAAAGTAAAATATTCTTCATCTAAAATTCAGTTTGTATATACATCCCGATTAAACCAAGATATTTTAGAGAATTTATTTTCATATCTTCGATCGATGGGTGCCACAAATGATCGACCAACAGCTCTTGATATTCGTAATAGACTAAAATGGTTTATTCTGGGAAAACATTCTTCTGTAGTTTTAAGTACTGGAACGAATACGTCTGCCGATAGCAGCGACAACAATCTTCTTCAATTAGATAACTCTGAAGAAGTCCTTACTCACTTTCAAGACATCAACGATAGTACAGTTGGTCCTGAAGAAGATCATTTAGAAAACACAGAACTTCAAGACCTTCAAACGGAATCATTAGACTGCGATAATTTTGATGAAACTTGTGGAGAAGTTGATGAAGAAGAGCAACAGCTTATTGATTTTTTTTACAATTCTCCATCAGGTACGAAATGAAAAATGTCCTTTTTTGAAGTCGGTTCGACATCTTCATAAAAACAGGTTTGAGTCCCCGGGAAAATTAAACGTAGCACAAGAGTATCGTTTCGTGTGACAACTCTCGGTGCCTCTAAAAATTCCTGTTCACAAATGACGATGCCGCACCGAAGTAAACTATGCTATTCTTAACAAGGTAAAAACCATATGGTTTTTTTTCTCCCTTGCTGAAAAATATTTTGTTTTAAAAAATCTTTTGTTCACATGGATGCAGTCTTGTATTCATTTTTGGATTATGGAGTCTTTAGTCTCAAATCGCTCTTTGTACAGTGAATCTGGATTTGTAATAACCTGGATCAACAACGTGGCACTCAGACTGAGAGCAGATGAAATTGTAAATAAAAGCCCAATCAAAAATTTTAATCCAATATTGTTGTACATTTTCATATTCAAATGCTTTTATCCTAAAACCTGTTCACTTTTTATAAATCTTTGAGAGGTATTCTTGGGTTATTTTTGAATTAAAAAATGCTTAATTAAGTTTCAATTTGTTGAATTGTTTATTTTTTTTACCGGTTTTTTTTACGATGTTTAAAAGTTGGAAAATTTTTAACTTTAGTATTTCAGTAGAAATCGTTCTTCGAGATTTACAGGACAGAGAAAAAAATTAATAACCTTAATAAACATTTTCAACATAAAAAAAAACTACTTAGTTTAAACACTTTTTAGTATTAGAACTTGTATATTTTTTATTTTAATAATCAAAACTTTTATATTGTTTTTGTATAAATAATTCCAAAAAAAATAAAATAAAGATAAAATAACCAGGATTCTCCCACCATATATACCATTCCAAATGTTAAATTCCAAAAAAAGTATAAATAGTCGAAATTTGTAATGACTGTTACTGCTAAAAAATTTTCACAAATGATCCTTGCAATTAAAACTTATAAAAAAATCATGTATTTTATCTTGTTTTTTATTATTTCTCAGATACTTTTGAAGAAGACTCAAACTGTGATATGGAAGAGATTGAAAATAATCTTGATTTAAATATAAGTAATAGTCACGATGAAAATTTAATCATGAAAGAAGTAGAGGAAGAGGGTTTGCGTTACGTCGCTGGATATATTGCGCACCGATTTAGAATTAAGTATCCAGAACTTGGGTCGAAGACAGGATCAATTCCTATTGAGGATAAAAACCAAAGCTGGATCCACTTCGTGTCTAAAGGTGGTCTTATGCTACCTTCGAATGATCTTGTAAATGTAGTCAAAATTGTGGATAAACACTTTAAAGAAATGCATGGTGATAGCTTGAGTAAACAAAGTTTTATTTTCAAAAATTTATTTGAACGTGTAAAAACATCTGAAAAAAATTTAAATTTTTTGCCAGCAGAAGTTTTGTTTTGCATTGTTAGAACACGAACTTATATTAGACTTAGATTTTTAAATAAACAACTAAAACTAAAAAATAAAAAAAACAATCAAAAAAAAATGCAAAAAGTTACAAACGTTGTTTATAACTATAATGTTGTTAAATAGTTTGATACGTCAAAATTTATTTCATTTTTCCAATTTTGAATGTTTCAAAAAATTTATGAAAAAATGTTAGAATAATTTTTTGTATCTATCATTAAAATTGTTAACTGGTTTTAAATTATGTTAAGCGAATTTTAGAAAAAAAATGTTAACTCAGTTAGGTAGCAGTTCTCATAATAAAAACTTTTTTGAAAAAGAAAGCATTTGTTCATTTTTACTAAAAATTTTTCAATTGTTACTGCTTTTAATTTTCAATCTACTTAAACAATTGTCAAAATTATTTTTTTTATCAGATCAAACAAAAAAAAAATTGCATTTACAATGAAAAAATTCGCAAATTTACAAGTTTCGTACTTTTCTTAGCCTGGACGAAAAGCAGTTGCCAAAACCACTTGACCACTAAACTTTTCACCAATCTAATTATACAAGTGGCACAAACTTGAAAATAAATTTCAGAATAATTTTGGTGTCAAATTTCCTACTTTTACAATATTCAATAAATTTACTTCTTAACAACTATAATCATAGGTATTATTCGTTCAATCATAGATTAATTTTTTTTTTTTTTTTTTTTCACCTTAGTTCGATTTAATTTTTACTCAAATAGTTTGTTGATAAATTCTGAGATTATTTATGTTTGAAAATATAATCTTTATTTTGACAACTTTTTTTCTAAAAAAAAATAAGTATGACAAACAATTTTTTTACTTCCAGGACTTTATTTGAAATTGTTGTATTCAATTTGAAATTTAATTTTCTCTCTTGAGTTGTCATAATATCACTGTGTTTTATAAAGTAATATTTAAAAAAGTGGCATTTTTTTGGTTAATGTCTGCTAAAATTTAAAAATTAATTTCACAGTATTTGAATTTACCTCGCGCTGTGACGTCACCCGGCCCAGTCGCTTCTGATTGGTGGGCCCATTTTTTATGCGCATGGTCTCACCTTATCTCCCTTACACCATGACTAAATACTAAACAAACACTATTACATTACAGACATAGATCAAGAATTTTTAAGAAAGTATAGGATGCAGTAACAATCATGTATCCAGCAAATCACAAAACAGTTTTTGTGCTGGATCACACACCTTATTTTGGTATTTCAAGTGAAAACCCTCTAGATTTTGACTGTTTGAAACAAAGTAGAAATCAACAAAACATACCGTTACCTCCAATATGCAAATCACTATGGACAACAAGCATAGAAAGCTCAATGGAGTATTGCAGAATTGTATGGGATCTATTTCCTACTGGCAAACTGGTAAATATTTTATTTATTTATTGCTCTTATGAATAAATTTAAAAAATTTTTGAATGATTGTTACATATTATGAAATTTCAAGCATTGTAATTGAATTTGTTGATGAAAGACCTATTTGTGTTTTTTTAATTAAATATTTACATATTTTTTCAAGATCCGATTTGTCGCCAGTGATCACTCTGCTCACATATTAAACACATGGAGTCCATTACAACAAACTTTGCAACATGTAAGTAAAGCACAGTATCATGATATTGATTTTTTTAATTTTACCATAAATTTAATGACATGAATGTTAGTTTGAATTAATAATTTAAAAAATTATTTTAGATAATGAATGGGATGGCAATTATTGGAGTTCCTCCCCGAAATGCAACCGGTGTAGAAATATCTGTGATACATGGCTTGAGAGTCGCAATCGAAGCCCTTACTGAAATTTCTGAAAATCAACAAGAAAAGATTTCAGCTGGGGGAGAATCTTCCAGTAAGTTATTGAACAGAGGTCGAGTTATTTGTATCACCAGTGCCAGAGATAATGCTAACATGAAAAGTTTGGAAAGTATATTTCTAAATGAACTAATTTTACAAAATAAACACACTGCAAATAAAGATCAGTGAGTTCAAACAACTTTATTTGAATGTTAAAAATTAAATAAATAAAATGAAAAAATTAACATTTTTTTTGTTTTTAGCTTGATGCCCATTCATCATTGTCACCTTGTTATATTAAACATTTTTCCTAATAATATCGAGTCGCAAGTAACAAGCCAGAGCTTAAGAGAGGTAAATATTTTTTTCTTATAGTCAGCATAAAATAAAAAAAAAATGTTAACTGTGATATTCTTTATTCAGGTTTCACCTCTTCTTTCTATGGAAATACATTCAATAAAAGCCTCATTATTACATTCTAAATTATCTCATTTGATTTTGTCTCATTATAATCTTGCAAGTACAACTGTGACAGGGATACCAATGAAGGAGGAACAAAATGCAAGTTCTTCAGCTAATTATGATGTTGAAATATTTCACGCAGCAGCTGCTCATGAATCATTTTTAAAAGGTAAATTTTTCGAATCTTTTTGCTTTTTTTCCTCCAAACAAAATCAATTTAATTGTACGTTTATACAGGTAATCCCCAGGACGCAGCCGCGTTAAAGACTTATCGTCGATTTGACGAAAGCGATCAGTACGAGACAGTGACCCTCAAATGGTGCACTCCTCGAGGTTGCAGTACCAGTGAGATGCAAAATTGTACGGCGATGCACCGAATAACCCCGGTTGACGTTAATAGTCGGCCGTCCTCGTGCCTTATAAATTTCCTACTCAACGGACGCTCGGTGATGCTCGAGATGATCAGAAAAAGTGGTGGCAAGGCGATTTCTCATTTGCTCGCGTCTCACGGAGGAGAAATTTTCGTCCATACCATGAGCACTTCGAGAAGCGTTCTGGAGGATCCACCGTCGATTAGCGAAGGTTGCGGAGGAAGAGTCACTGATTACAGAATTACGGTAAGCACAAATATTAAATATAATATTTAGTAAAACAACCGATTTCACATAATTTTTTTTTTTTTTTTTTCGAAAAAATTTAACTATTGTAATAGTAAAATGAATTTTTTTTATTCGATATAGGATCTTGGAGCTCTGATGCGCAATAACATGATTGTTCCACTAAAGCGAGCGAATGACGACGCTGAAGGTCCGGCGGAAAAAATGAGAAGTCGTTTGGAAAGATACACGAAATACTGGCCCATCACCATTTCAAATACCTTAATGTACAATCTTAAAGGGGTAATTTATCCATTAAAGTTTTATTATAACTACATTTATTGGAAAAGGCGGAGTTTTCTTATAAAACTGAAATCTATTTATTCCAGGTGGTTGATCCTCTGCCGGAATTAATTGTAAAAGACGAACTGAGCAAAGACGAAATATTTAAGTGCAAGCAAATAATCTTCAGTGTATGTTCTCTGGAGAGTAAGAACGAGAATTTACCATTGCCGAATCTGGGTGGTGGGAGAGGTGGCAAGAGCGGTTTTCGCCGAGACGAGCAGTACAAGCTGCTGTTTACTGAACTGGAGAAGTTTTTGCGTGCACACTCCGGAACTTCGAGCGGGCACTCTGAAGTTTTAAGCTGTTTGTTGGACGTTAGGAATAAAAATGACAAAGACAAGGTGGAACTGGACCAAGCGTTAAGAGAGCTCGACAGGTGCGTTAATAAAAAAATTTTGTATTCATTAATTCAATAATTACATTGTATTTTATCCTAACGATGTCTAAATAAACGAAAATTTTTAATTTTTTCAGTCTGGGTAAAGACGACGTTACGGCACGAGCCACTGTGATTCGCGCCACGACGGACTCTCCCATGTCGCCGCCCGGGATCGTTAGCGTTAGCTTGTCGAAGCAATTGCAAAAGGGAGCCAGCTTCTCTTCGCGAAGTCTGCACGATATATGGTTGGAGCGGTGCATACCTCGCGAACAGAAGCCCGACTTTCACGGTCGTGTCAACAGCGAAGGACCCAAAGCAAAACTTTATCCTAATTTCAAGGAGGGAGGAGCTGGTGGTCCTCCAAACAGGGGCGAGACCGCGATGGAAGCTTGAAAGCCGACAGTGCGCAATATTCATCTGATGATGGTTTTACCTTTAAAACAACGTGAAAATTTTTTCAATCGCCGGAAGCGCAGTGTGGAGATAAATAGATTTACTCGAGAAGTATCTTTAATCATGTAGATAAAAAAGTTAATGAATTTAAAGACTTTTAATTTTTCTAAGTAAAAAATAAAGTAGTGCTAAAATATTTTTTACAAAAATGTGGAATAGTTTTTATTCTGTTAAAGAGTTTACTGTAGATATTGTAAATAAAGGTTTAAAAAAACAAATTTATTATTTTTATTCTTACAATTTAAAAATTAGTTAGAAACTTAATATTACTTAAAATAAATTAGCTGTTAATATTTTTACTGCACGTTTAAATAATTAATATTATTTTAAAGCTTGATTTAATTATTTTACTAAGAATTGAAGTTTATTTGAAATTATTTTATTTCATAATTCCTAAAAGGTTAAAAAAAAACTTAAGTTTTTAAGTCTTAAAAATTTTTTAATTAAAGCTAATCTTTCATTGCCGTTTGTCGTTCGTCTGCCTTAAATCTACCTCTACGACCTCAAGCACGAGTATAAAAAACTGAAAGCAAAGAGAACGAAATTAAATGTCAAATAAAAAGATTGAAAGTAAAAAAGCTTCAAAGAAGGCAAAGTGAGGGTGAAAGTGCAATAAAATAGAAAACACACTTACACGGCCGTGAAGGCTGTGAAAAGTGCAAGTTTACCACCTGTAACTCTCGGGTGAGTATGAGAGAGACAGACGAAAAGTTTGAGTAAAGAATTCATGAATGACGTCTCGTAGTATAAATACTTGTAATCTCGATTCACGAATTTGAACAATTTTTTTTTAATATAATTTTTTTATTTGTTGAGTTTTTGTCTGTTATAATAACTAATTAATAATTATTACTCGGCGAGTCTGATCGGCAAAAAATCAAATAAGATTTTGGTTTTCTCAATAAACTCGCATGAATATATTAAATCGTGAATTCTTGGAAAAGCCATAGTGAACTTTGAAAGACAATTTTTTTCCTTCTCAATGGTACCTAATTTAATTATTACGTCACTCTTGCTCAATATCCGGGTGATCGAGCGAAAAAAACTTTTCAATCAAGGACGACTCAATTACCAATAATAACTTTACAAAAAACTCTTTCTGAAATAAAAGGATTTTTTATTTTTAATGGGGGTATACAGAGAAGAGGAGAAAAAACTTCCCCTCTTACTCATTGGTAATGCACGAGACGCGCGGTATCGATCCTGGCCTCCCCCGGTCGGCCCGGCCTGCACCGGTCGTTTTATTTCTCGTATTCATTTTGTTTCTATAAAAAATTACGCTCTTGAGATTTACAAAATTAATGCCAATACTTATTTGAAGGATTAAGATTTATGTTTAAGGGGGATTTTTTCGTTTTTATTAAAAATGTGTGCAGCACGCAGGACCAGGAGTATTGATTGTGCGGCGCTTTCACTCTTTTTTTTACGCTTCAACTTTGAGGCTGTGTAAAAAATTTCAATTAAAGTTAATAATCATAATTAAAATTTTTTTTGTTTTTTGTTTTTGATAACTTATATTTTTTATTATTTTTTGAGAGTTTATTCTTTTTTTTCATAAGTATTAAGGGTCATTATACTCTAAGAAGTTTATAGAGTTTTTTTGAATGGTCAACGTGACTTTTCCATGACCAGGAAGTCGTGACGTCCAATGATTTTGAGATAAGCGACATTCATCACAACATGTTTTGCTTTCTAATAGGTCCAGAATCATCCAGAGCCTCGCAAAAAATTTCATAACACGCGGGCGTTGGAATGTGATTTACATATTTTTAACGCAAACAGGTTTTACTACGAAATAATTAAGACCACGTGAATTTCAACCCTGCGAAAAAAAAATTATGAATTAATTTTTTTAAACCAATTATGTTAAAAGCTGAAATTTTTAATGGTTTTTCACAGCATTACGGATTATAAATTTCAAAAATATTTTTAAGACAATTTTTTATGTCAAATTTAACGCAAATCTAAAGTTGCGGCTCACGTTCATGAAATATTTTGAAATATTAAAAATTTTATACAAAAGTATGCACTGATAAAAAATTTATTGAATTTACTTAATTATTTATTTATTGTTTCAATAACTGAATAGCAAAAATTATATTAATTTATTGTAAAATCAACGACCGAAAATTTGAAAAATTTATTGATTTTAGTAAAATTTATAAATTTTAAGATGAAAAAAAAAGGTAAGCAATTTAACTTTGACCATAAAACTAATTTTCCTAGTGTCTACATAATTTTGTATCGTAAAAATGAGTAAGCAACTTTGTACGATGATTCCATTTTTGGTGGATCCTTTTGTGTGTAATTTCTTTCATGTCAAGTTCCGCCTTGAATTTTGCTCATTGAATAAATTCTCATCTAAGAGCCCGGTCAAAAATCCCGAGAAAAAAATGAATAAAAAAACTATGATTCCCAAGCACGTTTACATTTGACTCGATTACCTTAACGCTAAATTCAATGTCTCTTATTGCTTCAAGTGAGATGAAATACTTTATCGTTTTACTGCTCATTCAGTCCGCAGCTATCCTAAGAAACGAGGATGTCGTTTGCTTCTTTTGGACGAAGACTTGTTAAGGTGAATAATTGTTTTTAAATAATTGCAAAAAATAAATCATTCGTTTATTAATGATTGAAAATTAGAAATATTCATATTGTTTATTAGAAATTTAGTGAATCTAAGAATTTTTCTTTACATCGCTCGTGTTAGTTGCAAAATTTCATTTCTCTAATAATTCTATTCACTAAATTTTTAATAAACGACAAATGAATTTTTTTATTTTATAGCGATTGAAACTCAAAATTTAAATTAAATTTATTTTTATTTATTTTACAATAGACGGCGTCTGGTCGTGCGAAAAGTGTTAATTTTTCTCCAACATGTCGTGGATTGAAAGTGGTGACAAATAATAAAGTCAATGATGCAACTTCATCCATCAAAGATAATCCATTGGAAGAGACAAAAAGATTAATGGATTTATACGTGAATGAGCAAATTAAAAATAGAGAAGTAAGTTACACTTGTATTTTTGCAATGAACGTGTCTCGGTAAATTCGTACACTACCCACATGGCAGCGGTCCAAGCCGGCAAAACTGGTTCTTTTTTTTACAGTTTTCTTACTTATAAAATACAATAAAGGATTTTTGAAGTGAAACTTCTTTAGCGAAGCTAAGCCGAAAAAAAAAAAATAAATAAAATATGGGAGTGAATCTGTGTGATCAAGCTTGCATCACGTTACCATCATCGCATGACAATCGAAAAGCGCGCGATAACCTTCATAGCTGTTTTTTAAATTTTTGAGGTTTGTCAATCGAACAAAGTTTAAAAATCATAATTTTTTTACATTTAAAACTTATTCGGTAAAATTTATCAGAAAAATCGCGATCGTGTTTTAAAGTTTTCATTAACTTAAAAAAAAAAAAAATGCTATCAAGTAATTGAGTTTAATAAACAGTAAATAAAGAATTCAAAACTTGAATAAATTAGAGTTTTTAAGATAAACGTCGGTAACAAAACCTTGAATAACCACAGGCACGATTGCGTGTACAAAAAATCTATCAATAAATTAAGCAAGCCAACAAATTGTTATCCATAATTAAACAATCACGTGTTGCAGTACCGTGAGATGTGACCTTTTGTCGAGAGTTTCTGAGATGGGACCTTATCACCCTCGATTGACGTCACCTTTTTACCTTGGATTTCTGAAATAGAACCTTTTTACTCTTAGCCGACGAAATAATCATCGTTTTTTTTTAAATTAATTAATTTTGCAGAAGGTTAAAGAAAAAAAATTTATTTTTATTAAATATTATTTTTATGAAATTTTAGGCATTACTTACTTTCACTTATCAGATGAATAAATTTTTATATTTTACAAAAAAATTTTCCTCGAACTTACCAAAAAAATAAACAAAAAAATAAATAAAACTTTAAAATTTGACAATTTTTGAAAAAATTTGATTTTGGTCTCAGGATTAAATATCTCTGGCCAATTCATAAACTTTTTTGAGCAAAATTTGACGAATAGGCTATTATTATTGGCCAACCTTATAGAAAATTCGATATCTTTACACTTTTTTTTGTATATTTCATTCCTATTTCGATGGTTTGGAATAAGAATACAAGATACTTATTGTCTTCTTACTCTCAGCCGACGATTTATTCCTCAAAGGTTTTGGTAAATATTCTTTAAAAAATTATATAATTTTAATAAGTCGATCATATGTGATTAAAAGTTTCACTTCTGTCGGGGGTTCCGAGACCCTCACTTTTTTTTAACTTGGGTTTTTATTTAATCAAAAAAACTGAGAAAAATATTTTGTAAATTTGAGAATGATTTATAAAAAAAATCTTACTCATCCATGCACAATTATAGAGAGCACGTGTGCTAAAGACCCGACGCGTGTTTTTTTCAACTACTAAATAATTTCTAAAAAAATATTTTATTAGTATAATAAAATTTAATATGTTTTATTATTTTCATTTAGACTCTTTATTTTTTAAATTTTTCTATAATTTTTCCGCTAATCAAAGATCTTTGAGATGTGTCTTTTTTAGCTAATAATAAGCTATAAGTAATTTATTTATGATTTTTTTGTTTTTAACTTTTTTTAAATTTATTTTCTTTGCAAATTTAAAAATTATTTATGTTTTGTGTATCATATAATATAATAAAACATGGATCAAAATTTTGCAAAGATCGTTGTTGATCACTTCACTAAGTTTTCAGATGCTGCATTTTATTTTTGCTCGATGGCTATAAAAAACACGGTTTAGTTGCAATATACTAAAAATATAAATATATTTAAGAAACTTTTTTTATGAAAAAATATTTTTTAAAGTATATTCAAAACTTGTGGTAACGTTGAAACTGAAATAAGCTGGTTTTTCAACTACGTATTGCCATAAGTATCTTATCTGATAATGACTTTTAAATTTCCAAATTTCTTGAAAAGTTAATTTTTTTTTGTGAGCATATTTTTAATTGAATAAGTGCAATTGCTAAAAAAAAGAACATTATAAAATATCTAGAGGTTCTAAAATTTTTTCTACAAATTACTCCCTCGATAAAATTTTATTTTTTCAAATACGAAATATTGAATTTTTTGAAATAAATCGTAAATTTAATGATTTAAACAAATATTAAATCCTATGAAAAAAAACATGAAAATAAATTACTAAGATAATAAAATTTTTAGCAACTGCTAGCCCCTTATATATACACACGAACAGTGTCCACCGGAAGCATAGTACCAAAAATTATTGAGAGTATCAATTATTGGATGAAAGTGCCAGAAGAAAAATTTGGTCCCATCAAAGATGCGTTATATCTCATCTACGACGCAGTTACAATGTAAGTAACAATGAAAAATGAACAGACACTTTTATAAAAATCTAATAAAAACTCTTTTCAAACTTTGTAGACTCGACGATGTTATTGACGATGCAAATTTACGAAGAGATCATCCAACTTGTCTAAGAATTTACGGACCAGTTAAAAGTTGGTTGGCCACTTTTTCCGCAGTCATCATGTCTATTGAAAAACTTCTTCCCATGGACCAACCCAAAGTGAGTTTTAGTATTGTGTCGGTATTTTTTTTTTTCGAAGTTCATTGGAAAAATTTTAATCATTCGTAATATTTTGTTTATTATTTCAGGCGATCTCATCAATTTGCCACAACTTCATTTTGATGTTTGCGGCCATTACTCAAGTCGAAAATATAAAAGCTTATTCTGGCTACCCAAGTGTAGATGAATACTTCAAAATTGCTTTTGGAAGTAAGTTATTTTCAAATAATCGTATATTCATCAAGATATCATTTTTTAAAATTCTCAAAAAATGCCTTTTTTCTAGAAAACGGAGGTGTCTACAATTTATTTTTCGACTTGATGCAAGCTCACTCCGAGTGTAAGCTCGACTTTACCATGTTGAATGCACTTTTGTCATCGTACACTCAAATTGAAAATGACAACATGAATTTTGCAAGAGGAAAAGTAAGTTGTAAAAAAATTCATTTGTTCACTTATTCATTTTTATCGTATTTTATTTTACCTTTTTGCAGATTATAAATGGGAAAGATTATGCTGAGGACATCTCAACTGGAACATTTAATTTCTCACTTCTCTTGGCAACGGACAAAAAGAATTTTGAAGCTGACACCGTCTTCAGTATCCTTTGAATTTGAAATTATCTCTTTTTTACATCAAATTGATAAAATTTTAAAATAAAAATAATTTTTTATATAATTAAAAGTTTTTCCTCAACAAATAACTTAGATATCGTTCGACAAAAAACGAAGGAGCCGTTCATGAAAGACTACTGTATCGAACTAGTTCACAGGCTTGGTGCGATAAAAGAATCAAAAGATATTGAAAACGCACTTTACGACGAGATTATGAAAGAAATTGACAGACTTGGTGGAAATCCAGTTTTGGTTGAGGCCTTAGAAAAACTTCATTGCGTCCAGCTAAACGAAAATTTTTTGCCTGATTTTAATTCAGATAAAGTTTAAAGACATCTACGTAGATACCGTTTTATTTGAAAAATTTATGAATAAGTTTAATTATAAGATACGATAAGAAAATAAATTTGTTTAAACCATAATCTATTTATTTTATTTTTAACGAGCTTTTTTGTTACATAGGGCCAAAAATATTATTAAATATTTCTTTTATTCTTTCTTCATCATGTTTTTAAAAACTTTTTACTTTGTTTTCATTGATCCAAATTGAAGTTTGATACAGACTGTCAGATAGCAACTGATTGATTTATTGTAAAAACAATTAGTTATATTACTAAAAGTAAAAATTTTTACGATAAGATAATTTGTTATTTATTTAAAAGAAAAATTTTCAACCAGAATTTCATATCCGTCACAAAGGAATAAAAAAATTGCCAATGAGTTGATTAGGTCAGTTATTAGCGTCCAAAAAAAGGGTCGGGTCATTTTAGCCCAACAAAAATTCTGTTTTTATATATATGTATTCATTAAGTATGAATTTTCAGAAAAAATAAAAATTCCGGGTTTGCGTGTTTACACAAAATAATGCAGCGGACTTATCGACATTTCAACTATCCCGGCCCTACGTTTGTCGGGTTGCGGGACTGAGGTACTTATTTTGAAGTACCAAAATGGAAACTATAAAGGAAGGTTTCAAATTTTAGCTTTAAACTGTTTTGTTTTTTACTCTTGCATAATTTTTTTTTTCCCCTTTCTTAAAACGTTTATACATGAAGCTGGATTGCTGCACAAAGCATCTTAATAATAGTTAAACTTCATAATCCAAAATAGTTGACCAACCAAAAAATAAATAATAAATAAATAATCAATTTTTGAAAAAAGTTGATTTTGGTCTTAGGATTAAATATCTCTGGCCAATTCATAAACTTTTTTGAGCAAAATTTGACGAATAGGCTATTATTATTGGTCAACCTTATAGAAAATTCGATATCTTTACACTTTTTTTTGTATATTTCATCCCTATTTCGATGGTTTGGAATAAGAATACAAGATATTGTCTTCTTACTCTCAGCCGACGATTTATTCATCAAAGGTTTTGGTAAATATTCTTTAAAAAATTATATAATTTTAATAATTCGATCATATGTGATTAAAAGTTTCACTTCTGTCGGGGGTTCCAAGGGGGTTCCACTTTCGAACTTTCCCGACAAGGACGATCCAAAGCTAGCTTTCTTTCAATTTTCGATTGTTGAAATTTGTTGACCTAACATATTAATTATAATCACAATTTAGACTTGTTCTAATCAGAATTGTTCATTTATTGTACATCTTGAGGTCGTTGTTTTAATGATAGTTAATTTTGAACGCGTAGCCCTCTAGCAATTGAAATTAAAAAAAGAAGTTTTTTTTTTTTTTTTTTAGATCCCTACGTATTGTTTTTAAATAAAAGAAATCGTTCGACTTGGAGTGAGGTATAAAAAAATATTTAAAAAAAAGTTACTAGTCACAAACTAGAAATGAATTCTTTTAGCAAATTGCGCATGTTTCATATGATAGCCTTCAGACAATCAATTTCTGTAGTTTTTGAAATGTAACTATTTTTTATCGACTAAAGTAATTTTTTTTTTTTTTTAATGAAGGCAATCATTAAAATTATTTATCATTGTTGTGGACAATAGACTATGAGCTACTCGCACTTTTCACTCATTTAAGATTTTTCATTTCCATTAATGACCAAAATGTCATTCGTTGGAGCGGGACAAAAAATATTTTCGGTAAATTTTACTATTAATTTTTTTATTTGAATTATTAAATAGGATTTAGTTTAAAATTTTATAACAAGTAAGTATTAAAATATAACACAGAAAGTAATATAATTATTAGTGTAATATATTAAAATTTTCAAATCATCTACCTCACATGTATCATTCCAAAATCATCTTCGATTGAGTTCGCGTAAGAATAAACACAACAATTGTGAGCAAAGTCATAAATAAATTGTACATAATGTTTTTCAAAGGTGGTGCTAGACCATCGTTACAAAATCAATTCCACGATTCGTCGAGGATTCAAACTGATTTCAAGAAACCAGGTGACTGAAAAATCATTGTTCGATCCAGCAACAGATACTCAGAGATTAATGGATTCATATGAAGCTGAAAGCTCAAGGACTCGAGAGGTAAATTTTTAAATAAATTATGTAAGATTCGGCTATACTTTTTAGTCTCTTTTATGTCTACCCCGCGTTACAATGATGAAAAAAATGGGCTTAATTAGTTTTAAAAATTCAAGATACTAATGGAACCGTACACCTACACCCGTTCACTAGCCACGGCGAGCATAATACCGAAGATATTCGAGGGCTTCAATTACTGGATGAAAGTTCCGGATGATAAATTTGGCCCCATAAAAGACGCCATGTACCTGACCTACGACGCCATAACCATGTAAGTTTCTATTTATCTAAAAATTGTAAGAATTCAATAAATCATGATATTTTTTTGGATTTAGGTTGGATGACCTGGTCGACGACTCGGACTTGAGAAGGCACTATCCTACGAGCGTACGCGTCTACGGTCCTGAGCGAGTTTGGCTTGCCACGTTTTCGACCGTGCTGATTGCCATTGAAAAACTTCTTGCCATAAACCAACTCGAGGTCAGATTGTTTTTAAGTATTTTTTTAGTTTTAAAATTGAGGCTGAAGTAAAATGGGTTCCATTCTTTAAACTAAACATTATTATAAAAATAAATTATTTCTATTAGTTATGTTTGAGTAATCACCCAATAGGGCGTATGGATCGGTTGAAGGCAGGAGGTGTGTTTGCAAAAAGAATTTTTCAAAAAAAAATTTTATAATCTGAATTCCTCGACGTTTCGTCGGCCAGGGTTTGCCGACCTCTTCAGGAGGACTTTATTGAACAAAAACAAAATTCACAATTAGTTTACAAACTCGAATAAAACCTTAACAGTCTAAGTTATACAAACATCAACCTCAACTTACTTATAATAAAAATTAGATGTACAGTATCATCGAAGGTGCAGTGTAAATCGCCAATGCAAAAAGCAGTCGTCAATCGTGAGGCAAATTAAATACAGTCTCAAGTCAGTCTCACAGTTTTGGTAAAAAATTTCAACACACTGCACACACAGTTCAGTCACTAAATTCTGTCAAAACTTCAAACTGCACAAAGAAAAGGTAAAAACTGCAATAATGCACCTGCAAGAAGTCACGTTCGCAAAAACTCAAAAAGCGCATTTACATTAATTAAACTTACAATTGACTAAAGTCAATTACAAATTTAATCAATGTATTTTTGAAAAACTATATAGCACAACGGAGTGAACAGCACGAGTGTTTAAAACAGACTGCTCCTCCCCCGCAGCTTCACGGTGAGCGAGGCGAGGGTGCAAGTGAAAAACGCATGACCAACGCTTGCACTCTGAACACGTGGGCCTCATGTTTTTCAAGCAGCGTCAAATTCGGGAAAAAGTCGTAAACGAGAACAAGAGCAGGTCCAGTGTGGTGGAGTCCGTGTGAAGGTCAATGAGTAGTTAAAATAGAAATCAGGAAAAAAGGGGGAAGAAAAAAAGTTTAAACTACAGGATTCATCGGAGTAGACGGGAAATATTTTTGTAAATGGAGTTCAAATTTTTTACTTCATGCTTTTTATTCAAATTATTGGGATTTGAATTTATAAAAAGCATCTCAGAAATATTACGCTTATACGGGTTCCTCTCAGTGTCCAAAATTTCAGTCTTCCCCCAGTCAAACTCGTGGTCGTGAAATTGTCTGTGTAATGAAACTACCGAGGACGGGTCTTTAAATTCAGCGTGCTCCCTGACTCTGTCCTCAAGTGGTCTTTTTGTCTGCCCTACGTACTCAGCTGGGCAGTTCTTGCAAACCAACTTGTAAACGGAGCAGGTTTTACGCATCCTAGGTGTACTGTCTTTTCCCAGTTTAATAAGCCTTTTCAGTGGCTTCGACATCCGGGGCACTATCTTAACATTGTAGGAACTCAAGGATCTTGAAATTCTACTAAAGGAGCGTTTGTCATTGAGAGGAATAGGGATAATGAGAGTGTTATTTGAAGGATTATTATTTGTGTCGTCCGTAGTGTTGGAGTTTTGTGTTTGGAATTTAATGTTCCTCAGTCTAACTTTAATATGTTTATCAACAAAATCCCCGTCATAGTCGTTATCGGCAAGAATCTTCCTAACTAACGTAATGTTCGCGTCGTGAAACTGTGCGTCTGAGAGTTTGATAGCCCGATCAACCAAGTTATACACGATATTCTTTTTCTGTGAGTCTGTATGGTTTGAGTAAAAATTAATTGTATAGCTATAACTTCAACAATACGTTTTTGATGTTTGTTTAGACCAAACTTGCATAGTGCGATTTGTTGTCCAGAAATTTACAATAAATTATATTGGCGATTCTTTGATTGAAAAAACTTTTGTTTATAATATGAAGAAAATTTAACAAATATTGTTACGTTCACAGGCTGTTTCCGCAGTTTGTAAAAATTTTATACTCATGCTTGGTGCTCTGGCTAATCTAGATCAGATTAAAAATTACTCTGGGTACCCGTCTAAGAATGAATACTTTAAAATTGTTTTTGGAAGTAAGTAACTTTTCCTCTTTGAAAATTATTTATGTAATAATAGTTGATAACTTATAAATAACTTTTTTATTTTATCATAGAGACGTGCGCAGTGTATGCTACGTTTATCGGAGTTATGCAAGTTTATTCCGATTGTAATAAAGACTTCTCCAAGTTTATTGCACTTTTAGGGCTGTACACACAAATTAATAACGACAACATGAATTTATCAAAGGGAAATGTACGTACATACAACTGTTTATTATGATTATTATTATTTTTATTTCAATTTTTAGCTTATAAATGGAAAAATTAATGCCGAAGACATCACTTGCGGAATATACACTTTGCCAATAATTCTTGCCGTAGACAAAAAAAATCTTGATGCAAACACAGTATTCCGTATCCTTTTTGAAAAATAAAACTAAGTCAAACAATCGAAAGTAAATAATTTTTCTTGACAAATAACATTAGAAATTGTGAGAAAAAAAACCAAAGCTTCGTACATGAAAGATTACTGCGTCGATTTGATTTACAAGCTTGACGCGATGAAGGATTCGAAGGAAATTGAAGAAGCACTTTACAGGGAAGTCATGAAGGAAATCGAAAAACTGGGTGGCAATCCAATACTGGTGGAAACATTCAACAAGCTGCACTCAATCACGTTTGACGAAATTTATTTCCCGGATGTCAATCCGGAACAGAAAGTGTGAAAATTATTTTTTTTTACAAATTTTTATTAGAGACCAATTACATTTGATGTACCTATCTGTTGGAATGATTTCCGGAAGATAATTTTAAAAATGATGCATTTGTAACTAGAGCTTTTGAATCAAAGTTTTGTAAAAAACGTGCAATTAAATTGTAATAATTACCATGATTTTAACAAATACAATATTTATTGTAATTTTAATGATTTAATAAACAAGTTAAGTTACATATGTATACTATTTGAGTTTATTATCCTGTGTAAATTACAAAAATTTTCATTTAAAAACTTTCATTTAAATACTGTTAATTTTAACCAATCATAATAAAAAATTAATTTAAAGAACGAAATTTTCACACTATTAAAAATAAATTTACATTATTTGATTTTCAAATTTACGTTCTTTACTAGACTTTCATTTTTCAAAATTCAAATATTTTAAAACTTTTATTTCTTTATATCTGTATACAGAAGGTTAAAAATAAAATCAGAATAAATTTAATACTCATATTTTTTAAACTGTGTTCTACCCAAGTGAATTTTTATTTATTTTTATTACTTGAAAAAATAAGTTTCTACTCTGAAAAATCAAGCGTACTTTTTAAAAAAAAATGATATATATGTATACAATTAATTAATTATCATGAAATTTCAAAAATTATAAGCTGATCTATTCATTAAAGAAGATAAATACGTACCCACATTAAAATTTTCAAATAATGAATAATTTATAGTTCAAGATAACCCAGAAATAGAAAAATTAAATTTTTACTCAAGAGCCGAATTCGATATTATTTAAAGTGTTTAATTTTAAATTGACTTTTAGTTCAATTAGCTTACTCGATGACGTTTTTTCTAAAAGGCACTTAATTTTATTAATAAATTTTTGAAGCAAAAATAAAACCATTGGTAATAATTGAATTGTAATTTTTTTTTACAGTCTTAAAAAATGTTATCATTCCAGCTTAAAATCATACTTTTTATAATTGTTACGGTTTCTTCTGCTGATAATCAAATATTGTATTGCAATGATGGACAGATTAATTTAAATAACAACTGTTTAGTTGAGTGCTTAAAAGTGCCAAATTCTAAATGCTCGCTTAATGTTAAAATATCCTGCAACTTTTCAGACTCGTGGGATGATTTTTCTGAAACTAAAACAGAAGGATGTCTTCTCTTTGATATGCTCAAAGTTATACAGCCAAAACTTACTTTACAATTGAAGAATTTTTTAAATCATGCGAATATTACGCATTTGGAAATTGAAGGTGGAAACTTTGACGGTATTCCTGATAAGTTTTTTCAAATAACAACTCTAGAATCTTTGAAAAAAAGTAACAGCTCTTTGAAAGAACTGAGAAATGAAGATTTAGTTTACATGAGTCAATCTACAAGATTTAGATTTGTCTGACAATCATATATTACTCATCAAACCCAAAAATTTTACAAATTTGTTGAATTTAAATAATTTAATATTAAAAAGAAATAAATTGTCAGAGCTACCAGCTGATCTTTTTCAAGGGTTAAAATCTCTGAAGAAATTAGTGTTGAGTCACAACTATTTAACAACTCTCCCTAAGAGTATTTTCGTGGGGAGTTTTTATACAATTCCTGGACTTGTCGTGCAACCACCTGACTCATTTAGATTCGTAAGTTGTTTTAGTCATTTGTTCACGTAAAAACTTTTAAATCTTATAATGGCAGTCTTTTCTTGATAATTATATTTGGATTGGCAGGAAAATGGTCACAGGATTATCTGAGTTATACTACATAGATGTTTCTCAAAACTATCTGAATGAAATCGATTTCGATTTTTGTACACAACTGCCAAAAATTGAATTCATACTATTAAATGACAACAATTTGAGCAACTTAGGTCATCGCGTACGATTGTTGCGAAATAATTTGATCGAAAATATTCAATTTTTGCCAATTGCGAACATAAAAAGTATTTGAATCTGAATGGTAATAAGATATCCACTTTATACCATGATTGGCTCTACAGTTCACTTGTGGTTCTTGGACTGTCTCACAATGAAATTTCAAATGTTACAGTTGAGTTTTGTGAGTTCTTTTTAACTGATATTTATGACTCATTACATATTGTTTTCAGATGGATGTAACAAAGTTAAAACACAGCATCCGCCTAGAAAATAACAAAATAACCACTGCAGATTTAAATATGAAAAAGTTAAATGAAGAAACTTCAGAAGACAGTGACGATCCGAAAATTGCAGTGTAAATTTATTTGGAAAATAATCCATGGCAATGTAATTGCAACAACCATTCAGTTCAACAAAAAAGTTACCCGAAAATTTCTGAAAGAGTTAAAATTTTTTTCAGTCATAACATTTGTGTTGGCTCTTTTACATCATGAAGTAATTTTGGGTGGGCTGTGTAAATTTATCATTTTTCGTTTATTTTTTTCGTGCGTAACGCCTTCTGAATGATAATATTTATTTCCTTTCCAAATTTAACACCTGTTTCGAGAAAACTGAGCAATTAAAAATTTTATCAAGTGTACGAATTGATATTATGAACGTTTTTCAAAGCATAAATGATATTTATAATGAAAATTTTTTTTTAATGTAAATTTTATCAAAGTTTCTAAAAGTCTATAAGCATTTTTGTTCATAGTTGCAACTTTTTTATCGTTATATAATTAAGAACATGCAAATTGAAATGCTAGTTTCTAAAGAACCATGAATTTTCATTCCATAGATCTAATTTAATTTTTTTTCTTTTCTTATGTATACAACATTTTTCACATTAACACTACTATCATAACATGACCTAAAAAATTTTAAATAATATAGTTGAACTAAAATAAATAAAACACAAAATTGATGTAAAAAAGCAATGAAAATGTGTCTTTTTTTTTTTTTTTTTTTTTTTTTAATGATGAGGCAGATGGTTTTGAATATACAATAAGAACTCAAAAATTTTTTAAATTCTAGGTAATGTAATACAAATAAAAATTTACATCATGAAATTTTATTAATATACTTACCGTCGGGTGTGTACAGTCTTAATTATTGAATGTCAAATGATATTTTAATTTTACTTGGCATTTGAACAATGCTTTTAAGAATTTTACTCAGTCGACTACGTAAAGAAGAACCAGTAAAGATTCATCAGTATTATAAAATATAATAGAATATTAAAAAAATTTTAATTTCGTCATATTTATAAAAAATGGAAAAAAAATTTATTGAAGAACCAAAATCTTCACGGAATAATAGTGACTGGTTATCGTTTTTGAATATATTAGATTACAAGTTATCGGAATATCAAGTGCAAGAAGATACGAGTAAATTCAAAGTTGAAAGTTTAGAGAACTGGGGAAAAGAAGGACAATTGCAAGGAATTGAAATCAACAAAACCAACGTTGATCAGTTTACAGGTATAGTAAGAAATCAATTTAATCTGTCACTTCCAAGTAATGAAATTACAGATGAAAATTTGATGAAATTGAATACGCTCCTAAATTCTACATTAAAGCATGAGATCCAAATTAGTTGTTCCAAGCCATACAAACTGATAGAGGGAAGTTACATCAGTTTAAAAAACATAATAAACGAAACACTAAATGATGATTCCTGCTTTGAGGACAAAAAAAAGAACATCTTGATCTTCGCTTCGAATTCTATTTTCATCGATGAAAACATTGTATCAAATGGTGATTCCATCTCTATATTGTCCCCTAAATGGGTTGTAATCGGCAAAAGAACAATCGATTTGACCGGGGAAGCTGGTGGCAATAACACAAGTCTTTTTGATAGCAAAGGGCGAAATGGTAGACCAGGAAAACCTGGAGGACTCGGTGGAATTTTCTTTGGAGTTGGCGATACATTTGTCAATGGTAAAAGCCTAACAATTTTGTCTAACGGTGGAACTGGCGGAGAGGGTGAATACGGTGATGCTGGAATATCTGGCTCTGATGGAGAAACCCCAGAAGTTCCCGAGGAGTTGACTTGTCTTCCTAATTTATGCGACAATGGTAAAAAAATTTACAACTTCGATTGTCAAAAAAAGAACTGTGAGAAGACTTACCTTGCTGCTACGAGATTCGGATTTATTTCTTACTACTATGATTGCCTCTATCGAATCATTGGCAACTCTGGTAATAAAGGTGGGCAAGGTGGAGATGGTGGCAAAGGAGGAATAGGTGGAAATCCTGGAAATGTCACATTATACGAAATTTCGGATAACTCGGAAATTTTTAAATACAATGAAATTGGAGCTGATGGACGAAATGGTACTGGTGGCTTAGGAGGCACTGGTGGAAAGAATGGGGATGACATCTTGGTGAGATGCGTCAGTGGTTTTCATAGTTTTTGGGAGCTTACTAACGTGTTTAGTAATTCCACCGTGGACAAAGGTTTCAATGGCACAGATGGAACCGTGACTAGAAACATGGAAACGCCTGAATCAGTAAGAACTAATCTTGAATATTCCGAAATAATACTTAAATACAAAAGGTTTTTTCACAGAACTGTGCTTTCAACCAATCCTCATGATGTTGGGTATGAAAATTTTCTTGAATTTATAAAAAAGTTAGATAATGATAAAAATATTAAAAAGAACTATAAGACTGTTGATTTCGTCACTGAACTGGAATCATTAGAAGAATTTTATCCTGAATTTAAAGGACACGAAGCTTTTTCATTTTTTTATCGATCATTGTTGAATAGACTAGATGAGTACTCTCAAAACAAAAACGAACTCGAAAACTCTGATGAGTTTACGAAAATTCTCGGTTATGTATACATCAATATATTAAATAAAATAAGTGAGATTGAACAAGGGTACAACTCAGAAACGAGTTTAGTGACAGACGTCTCTAAGTTCATAAATTTTTTGAAAGAAAACATTAATGATTTCAAAAGATTACTACAAGTTAAAAACAGAGTTGACATCGTAGACAGTTATAGAAACAAATACATAGAAAACATCCAAAAAGATATAACAACGGCTCGAAACTTGATTAAAAAACTAATAACGCCGGAGATAGATTTCATCACTACTAAAATGGACAGTGATATAGATTCATTGATCAAAGAAGTGAAGGCGTTAAAAGAAGCCGGTGCTGAGGAAAAAAATAATTTGATTAAAAAGAGAAAGGAACTAGAAGATGCTGGAAAATTAAGGATTCTGTTTGCATCAGTAAAAATTATTAGTTCACTGGTAACTTTTTTAGGACCGATAGGGGCAACTGTTGGTTTGCTTGGTGGAACTGCCACTACTGCCGTAGAAACTGCGCTTTTAAATAGCGGAAATGGTTTCCCCGGATCAATGTTACTGCACAATAACATATTTGCCGACACTGAAATAATAAGAGATCGAATATATTTTTTAAAACTTGACAAAATGAACCAACTCAATAGATTATTGGAAAATTTGAGCCAGCAAGTTAAGGTACATCCAGATGACTTTAGTACGTTATCCAGAAAAATATCTGACATGAAAACTAGATTAGAAAAAATGGATCAAAACAATTTCAGCTTTGAGACATACAAAAATTTCAAAAAAGAGCTGAAAGAAGAACTTAAACGTGAAAAAGACAGACTAGAGTATCAAGAAGCCATGAAAAGTTCTAAATTAAGAAAACCCATTGAAGCTATAAGAGTCATGGAGCTGAACGCAGTTCTAAGCTCAGACGTGTTGAGTATTTACGATAAATTAAGAAACGATCAGATAATCATTGACGGAGTCACAACTACGATTGAAACAAACTACGAAGATTTTAAAAAACTCGAGGAATACGAGGAAATGATTCTCAAAGCCATAGTTCCAATGTTACAAAATGTGAATACTGATCTAAATACGTTGCAAACCAAACTCGATACGAAATCAGTGGTGTCCCTCGAAGTTACGAAGTGGCAAGTTCAAAGTATATTAAAAAATTTGGAGTTACAAATGCATCAGTTGGGTGACCAGCTAAAAATAAAAAACGAATTTCTGGTTTGTATTCAAAACCTGTACGATGCTATGGGCATCCTGATCAATGTCTACGTTCAAATTCAAGATTTGCAGAGTAAACTTAATTTAGCAAACTATATTGTAGATACTACCTCTGATTCCACAAGTAACATCCTCATTGAAGATACAAAGCTGCGTCAAGCTTTTGACAATTTAGAATTAAAACTAAAGTCGAATTTTATATTACAGCACTATGACCGAGCGATGAGTGCCTTCAAACAGTTTGTATTTCCATTCGCTCACATTTTTCTGAAGGACTCGATACTACCAACTCACCTTCGATTACAAAAAAACATTGACAATTTAACCTACAACGCTGTGACTAAAATCAATCAAATTGTAAGAAAATTAAGAGACTACAACGATTTTATTTTTGAAAATGAAGTTTTAGGTACAAGTGAATTCAATAGTGAAGGTACTTCGACCCAACCTTTCTTTGTCTGGAACAATGAAGAAAACGCTGAGAAAATCAAGAACTTGTTGCGTGGACATGGTGATGTTTTCATAAGTGACATTGCTAAGTCGCCTCGAGGTAAAGATGCTATTAAATTTAATAATTTGTTTTTGAACTTCAAAGCAAAAGATAAGACAAAGCAGCCAGAGCTTGATTCTGTACTTGAAGGTTTTAAAATTGTCATTTCGCATCTTGGAGTTTCTCATTATCGGTACAAAAAACAAATTTTTGCAATTAATACAAACAAATTTGGATTTTGGTACAGTTTTGAAAAAAATCAAGATGGTGAGCCAGTTCATAGCGGTGGTGCTTCTGACGTAATAAAAGGCGGTGACTACATGCTTAGTCCTTACGGTCGTTGGTTCATAAAGTTGATCAGGATAGAAAACAAAAAAAACGTTACATATAATGATTTAGGGTTGTTCGCAAATGAGATTGACTTGGAGTTGAGCGGTCGAGGGCGATACTTAATTGAAGATAAAGTGAATTTGGACCTCAAAGTGAGCGATTATTATCAAATTATAGAAAATCCCGGTTTTGAAGAGCAAAACGTCACCAAAATTTTAAAAACTAATGAAACAAGAAAAAAACGCGAAATTAAAGAAAATTCTGAACAATTGTTTGATAAAACTAGAAGTGAAAATAAGGAGTGGTTTTCGTGGTTTAATTTCAAAATTTTACCTGGGGCAGATGCAGCGAGCACCGAAGCGAAGGATGAAAATTATAGAAGCTTAACTAAATCCAGGACTTCCAGTTTAAGTAAGCAAGAAAAGTTTACAAACTTGAATAATGAAAAATCTTATTCATTTTTCAATACAAAGTTTTACGATTTAGCATCGACGGTAACTACAGGAGTAAAAAACTTGAATCAACTGATTGATAAATTTTTAAGTCCAGTAAAATACGCATTTAATCATTTTTTAAACTATTTTCCAGAAAAAATTAATTTTAAGGAACAAGAAAATTTTATCGATGGTTCCAGAATAAGTTCCACAACTCTTATCAGCGATTTTCTTTTAATTTGGTTTTTACTAGGTAAAAAGTTTCCTTTTACAAGTCAGTACATATTACCTCAACACGAAAAAAACCAGGAATTAAAAGAACTTTCAATTTCGATTTCTTCTATTTTGGATAGCCAAGAAAAATCTTCCGATAATTTCGAAAGCTTCATGAAAGATTTTGATCATGGTCATCAATGGTACAGAGATTTGTTCAAGGACGATATCAATCACATATTAAAAAAGAGAAATTTTAGAAAAAGTAAAAAACATGATAATGATGGTTTGCTAAAAGAAAACTTTTTAGGACTTTAAATGAAAAATATCCATAAATAATCTCGGAATTTTTATGGTCTCGTTTATTTTATTTTATAAATAAAAAAAAATGACTTTCATTAACATATACCAAAGTATAATTGTAACCATAGATGTAGTTACAGTTCTTAGTTCTAGCGTTTGAAAACTGTATAATTAACCATTATTTTTTAAGCTTTGCAAATTTGCTTCTGTTAGTATTAGGAAACTAAAAAAAGTTAATTGTTGAAATAATTGTACATACATCGTATTGTATATTAATCCTATAATAATAAATATAAAATTAATTATTTGAAATAAATCAACAAATAGAAAATTTTGCTTTAAAAACTTTTAGATTTTTATTTAATTTTTAATTTTTTAATCATTTTTATAACTAAAGTAAAAATGCCTTTGTCCTACATTATCCCATATTTTTTATTTCAATAAATTTGTCATTAAAAAGTTGTTAAAACTGTAAGTAGTAGTACCACCTTCTTCTTGTTTTTAGTTTTAATATCACGTGCGTCGTGCGCCCGGATGAATAGCAACGACCCTCCCTCTGCACTATTTCCGGTAACTCATTCGTGCTCCATCGACTGCTGATTCGTTTGTCACATGCTGAACTTATTTTTCAATTTTTCAATAGTACATAGATGTCCAACTAATGCATCGAGAAAACCGTAATGAAGATTAATGCATCGTTCAGTACCTTTAATTGAGGCTGCTTTATCATACTTTTTTAGTAAACCGTAACTGACTAAAAAATTAATAATTTTTGTTGAGGCTGCAAGTTTTAAATTCGGTGTTGAGCTAAGACTAGTGTGTTAAAACTTTTTCAAATTTCAATTTTTTAATATTTTTGAATTCGCCCGATTTTCCAAAACTTGATAAATTTTCTCAACTCAGGTTTTGAAATGTATACAACCAAGAGATTCTTTGATACTCAAAATCATAATTGACTAATGTATGTTTCACTAAACCAAGCTCAAAAAATTGAAAGGACCTCTCGCAAGTTGCCGAAATATGGTCCCCAGAAACTCAGAATACGTATGTTCTGATTACTACAAAATTTCGAAATTTTTTTTGGGAAGTAAAAATAAGATAATTTAATACCATCTCGATAGTGAGCGTGTCTCAAGTTTGAGCTATTCCAGTTAACAAGCCGCGTTCTTAAACCGTCTTTTGGCAAAAATTTCAAAAATTCCTAAAGTATCGAAAAGAACACATCAAAATTTCAGAATAATCTAAGTACACTGAATATTTTGAATAACCGAGGATCAAATTTTGCTCAAAGGTCCTTTCAATCTTTTTGAGTGCAGTAAGAATAAATCAGTTTAGAACAAGGGTTTACATACAACCTCCACCCACAAAAATCTCTCACCACCCCCAGAAACTTTAAACTCAGATCCGTAAGCAACTCAAAAGTTCGACCAACTTCACCCACACTCTCGCACCTGCAGTTTCCTTCCTCCTCCTGCTCACGCACGCAACCACCACACTCGAGTCTCGGGGGGGTCCGTCTGCAGCCACTTTGTCTGATGCGAGAGTTGGGGGGGGGGGGGGGGAGGCGCTCCCCCCGCGTGGTGTTTGGGTTCGCGCATCGAAGGTCGCCTGCCTCGCACCACTTTGAATGTTACTGGGTCAAACCAGAAACAGAGACAGAGAGAGAAGACGTGACCCCGATTTTCTCTCCTTTTTGCATCCCCCCTCCCCCTCCCCCCCGCGATGGGGAGGTCGATGAACCCTCGAGGGTCAGAGACGGATGCGTTTTCATTCACAAACTTTGGATTCTCGAGAGTGATGGTTTTACTTAGGTACGATGAATTGTTTGTTTTTTTTTTAATTATTTGGTGCTGTGATTACGAAAATATCATACGTTTCTTAAACCTGAAAAAGTAATGCAAATTAGTTTTTTTAATAAATTTACTGTAATGTATTAGAAATTGATTGAACGTTGGTACAGCGAGAGAAATATGTTTTCATGAATGGTTTTGATAGAGAAAAAAGAAATACCACGCTGATGTCCATTTTTTATTATTGTTTATTAATACTTGCTACATGTTATATTTAGTTACAGCTGTCTTATAAGATACCGAGCGACGATCAAAGTCTTGTATTGTGGCTTGTCAGTTCTTTTTATTCAATTTTCACTTTACATCTCTGTGTTCAAAAGAGTGTCTTTTTATAATTTTATGAGTTTTTCTTTATTATACCTGCAGAGACGTATTGAAGGTACATAGATACAATCGAAAATGGACTATGCAATTGTAGAGAGCAGAAGGTGCAAAATAAATTATTACCCTCTTCCTTCTGTAACTGTTCTATCAAAATTCTTAAGGCCATAAGTGAAATATTTTCCAAAATTTTTTGCTTACTTTCTAAGTGGTTAATTAATGTTTCTATATATTTTTTAATTATTTTAAATGGTTTTATGAAATTTTATTCAAACATGTGGAAGCTTCTGCTATTGTTCAAAATTATCTTGGGTACTTTGTCAGTTCAATTTATTTGTTTTTTCAAGCTCTCTTACTTCACTTACAGCAGTATAACTAGTCAAAATATTTTTAAAACAAATAATTTTTTAAGTAAATTTTTTTGAATACTTAGTTTTAAGAATCATCAAGAATAGTTTGTGAAAAAAATTTTTTTGACGTATTTTTTGTTCGCTAGTGGCAGTGTGATTTTTATTTTCAAATTCAGCGTATAAACCATTTGTTTTTAGATTATTGTTTATTCTTTTTTTGAGATTTTAAAAAGCTATCTGTAAACCGATCAAGTCATAAGAATACCAAGATTTTAATATTTTATTGGTTAAAGTAAGCTTTTGATTCTTTGATTCGAAAACAAGAAACTTTTGAAAAATATAAAATTATGCAATTTTTTTAAACATAAATTTACATCAACGATAATTTAAAGCTAATCGTTTTTATTCATCAAAGTTAATCAAACTGAAAATACCAGTTTTATGTAATAATGAAAAAATGAATTGAATGCAGAGGTAGAGACTATAAATTTGATTTTAAGCGTACCAAAATTTTTCATGAAAATGTTAAAACTTACATAAAATTAAAATCGAATTAAATGTTAAAGAGATACGAAAAAATTAGCGCAGAAAAAAAAGTCAATAAATTATGGCAGGGTGATAATTGTAAATTCAGGCAGGTGATGATTGTAAAATATAAATAATAATGATTAAAATAAATAAAACTAGATGATTTGTTCATACATTTATTTTGCAATTATTTACTTCAATCGTCGGAGCAATCGTGCAAAAAGTCACTTGAAGTATACAAGCGATTTTAAGAGTCGAGACTGCATATTCGTCTACATAAGATGTGCTTTCGACACATTATGGTTTTTCTACATCGAAGAAAGACTCGTTACAAAAATTGAAACAAAATAATTCTAAAAAACAAAGAAATTAAAGTATAGTTTTTTGTCTTTGTTCTCCACGTAAGAGTCATCGCAATCTTAAAAAAAAAAAAAAAGAAAAAAAAAACTAATTTTATGATAACTCTTGTCCCATATACTCGACGATATTGTTTTTTGTTCACTTTCATCCCTTTAAGCACATTTTTACAATTACGCAAATAAGAAAAACGAAAAAATAAGTAAGTATGTAATTATATCATAATAATAATAATAATAATAATAATAATAATAATAATAATAAAAAAGAGCAAATTACAGAAAAAAGACGAGAGACTTGGAATGTTTAGCACGTTTACACGCACTTGTACAAATTAATCATTAATTAGTGTAAATAAAAGATGAGGGATCAGGAGGTTTACAGGAAGAACCATTTGTTTGACAAAAATTCATTATAAATTACCAAATACTTGAAGGACTGAACTTAATAACTTAAATCACGATAAACCAAAATTTACATTCAATAAATGGGACGTTAAACAATTTAAACATTTTTTATTTTATTTTTTTAAATCTTGCATCTAGTTTTTGGCGATAAAATCAATAAATCTATTATCTATTTTTTTCATTATTTTTTTCTTTGTTTCAACCACTTCCAATGATTTTTCGTGGAGCAGACATTTTTGTCACTTCAGCATCTGTTTCTTTTTGAGCGTGCTTTTAAACACGAATTCCTTTTTGTGTTCACTTAATTACAAATATATATGTATGAATGTATTATGTATGCATATACATATATAATATTTAATATGAATTTATTTATAAAATTTGAATGAACTCATACTTCAGTTTATATCATTCTTTCGTTTTGGCTCAGACATTCTTCTACTTAAAACCGTAATTATGTACTCTAGTTTGTTTATACTTTTATTTGTTTACTTCATTCCCACAAATCAATCAATGTACAATCTAACACTTTTTCCGCTCACTTAATCTCTGATTTTTTTCATCTAAACATTATGCAAAAATACTAATTGAATCCCTGTACAGAAGAACCTTTGACAATGCTTGTGTGTCTTTCGCAGGTTCATCGTTTTATTTTGCCGACTCTTTCATTTTAGCCTTGTTCAATTGATTTTTTTTTTTTTTTTTTTTTTTTTTTCAACTTACATTTTTAATATACTTTATAATTATTCACTTCAACTACGTACGATAACATTTTTGTGTCGCTCTACCTAACCTCTCGCCTTTTTGCTTTTAATATTCATTTCTGCTTTCTAAAAATTTTACTTACAAAGTATTTGGTTTACATCTATGCAATACACTCCGACGTGCAATGTATTTTATCTTAAATATTTTTTTTCTCAATTTAAAAATTTTTTTTTTATGAATTTAATCTTTTTCTCTCACGCACTCACTTTGTTTTTATGAAGGTATATAAATTATGGTAATGATTCGGTTGTAATTAAGATTATCGTTACTCTTTTAAATTACTTTATTGCTATCGTAATGTTTAGCGCCACCGTTTTTGTCACCGCGTTATCGCATAAAAACTTAAACCTTTACAGCTTTGTAACTCTTTTACTCCCTTTTTTTTCTTACAATTAAAAAAGCAAAAAATCGACTGGGCATTGAGAGGCTTAATGAAGAAAAAAAAAACGATGAAAATAACATAGAGATATCACTAAGTAAAATTCGAGCTTTTCAAATTCATTAATTATTACAAGCTTATCGCAAAAAAATTTAAACAACGAATGACCTCTAATTAAATTTTATTCCCGTTTCACCTCGTTAAGTGTCATGAAATACAATGATATTTTCGATGATTAAAAAAAAAAAAAAAAAAAAAACTCCTTGAATGTTGAAAAAAGAGATAGATCGAAATTTTAATAAACTAGAAGAAATATTGTTTTAAAAAAATTAAAATGTTACGGAAAAAAAATCGAGAAGAAAGACAATGTATAACAGTTTATAAATATGATTAACACTACCAATGGATTGATCACTTTAAATTCATTAAATCTTCTTAAATATAAGTCATTCAGAGAAAATACATGATTAAATTATCGCCATCCGTAAAAACAAAACGGAAAAAAAGAGTGTTGCCAAGCGCTGTCAACAGCGCCCAAATCCGAGACACATTGTGTCAGTCATTCAGTCATTATATATATATAATCGTTGACTACGCATTTTTAGCGAAACCAAGTTCATCGTAATCCAATGTGTATTTAATTAATGTTCACGTATATCTATTTTATATTTATATTTAATTAATAATAATCATCATAATAATAATTATTATCCATTATGATCCTTATAATCATAATAATAATCATCATCATCATCGTCTTGACGAAAGAACGAAGAAGTTTGTATAGTAATCAGGCAGGCTAAAAAAAGTGTCCTCGCGGGTAGGTGGTTGTATTTTTAGTTTTTTGTTGTTATTTTTTATCATCTCAAATCAAGCGTAGCCGAGGTGGTTAACTTGACGCTCCTCGCATGATTCAGAGCAGCACAATGAAATCATCGGCGGCGGGGGAGGATTCAACGCGCTGTTGTAGTCGTCGTTCTTGTTCTTCATCAGGTCACTTCTTGCTCTTCTTCAGGGGCGGCTCCTGCACGGAGTCCTGGGAGTCCTCCTCGGTACCTGGCTCGCTATCGTCCGTCGGCCTAGGCGTCGCGTTGTCGCTACAGCTGTTCTCCTCGTTCGTGGGAATCGAGTCGTTCGTGTCCTCGCTGGGGGCGATGGTGGCACCAGTGCTCGAGGTGGTTATCGGGGTAGCCGGCTTGTCAAGTGAGTCCTCGGTGAAGGAAGTCGTGGTACTGTTCTCGTCCAGATTAACGGCGGGCGCGTCGCTATTGCTCTTGCCGTTGGTCGTCGTGACCGTCGGAGTCCCGGTGGTGGTGGTTTCGTTGGTCGAGTCGACCGCCGCCTCCTGGTTGCTGTCCTCGGAAACCACCGTCGCCTCTCCGTTGGTCGCGTGAGAGTTGCCGTTCTCTGTGGTGGCGGGGGTTGTGCCGACGCTCAGGTCCGGGATGCCGTCCAGCAGCTCGGGTTTGAGCTCGGACGCAACATAGTGCGTCCACAGGGCCAGCTCGACCAGATGCGGGCTCCAAATCGTGCCATTTGAGTCTGTTAAACAAATAAGTAAAAAAATTTACATTAGTTTTTCAAAGTTTAAAACTCATGTACTTGTGTATTATGTATAACGAGCGAGACTAACTTTGTTTGTTGAGCCTCTCAACGGCGTTCGAGATGTGCTGGACGAAGTTAAGGTACTCCTTGCACGTGTAGTCGATACCCTCGATCTCGGGTATGGCTTTGAGACACTCGTCGGCCATAAAGGGCGCGTGCTCGGGCGACGCCGCGGCCAAAAGGGCCGAGGCCATCGTCGTACCGACACCCTTGAGATTCGACAGGGCCGTTATCGCCTGCTCCAGGTTCGGCAGCTTCTTGAAGGCCTTCTTCGTCTCTGCCACTACCGCCCGGGGAGTGTTTACCTTTACCAGGTACGAAAGCTGAGGGTAGAATTTTCCTCGCTGCAGGTACAAAAAAAGTTTTTGTTTTAGAAGAAAATTTAATAAATTGAGTATTATTAGGTTTTTAAAGCAGAAAAAGACTCACTGTCTGCTTCCATTTCATGGCTTGCACCAACTCCTCGTGGGTCAAGTGGGCATCCTTACCCCGGTGTTTGAGTTTTTTGGGAAGCTCATTTTGGAACCTGAAAGCCAAACATAATTCATTCGATTAGATATTTCGATACAACAACTTTCTAAATGAAATAAACAATATCATCAAATCCCAACTTTGTCTCTCCCACCCGATTCAAAACAAGAATCCCCAAAATACAAACTCCGATTTTCCACGTGCTCTCACGACAGACGCAACCAAAAAGAAAAAAAAAATGAAACCCAAACAAACCTCCTCTTACTCTTCGCCTCTGCTACTGCATCGGAGAGCGCAAGGCGAATGACCTCCGTCTGAAGAAGAAGAATAAGAAAACGCGTCGGCGGCGGCGAACAAAAGTAAAAACACGCGGAAGCAGGAGTGATGATCGTGTGCCGCCGACGCCGCCGCATCGACGTAATCGAGAAAGAGAAAACCATCGTCCCCCTCCCCCCCTCCGGCATGGCAGAGCGCGGGGCTGCAGGTGCAGAGAGTAGAGCGAGAGAGCGAATCTAAGCAACCTTGACACACAACGCGCGGGATGCCGGTGCTAGTGGTGGTAGTAGACCCGGAATAGGGAATGAAAACAACGAGATAATGCTCGTGTGTGCGTGATACACATGTGCAGTCACGTGAGAGAGCCGGCCGGTCTCATTTCTTCGACTTTTTTTTTTTCTTCTCTTTTTTCCTTCGCGGTACTACCTACAGTGTTTACCGCTTGACATGCGTGAGCTAGCAGACGATTTTACTGTTTTTTTCGGAGTATGTGCGGGTTTTGGATGCTGCGGTGAAAACTATCAAGTGGATTGTGAGGTTTTTTTGCTCAGGATAATGGGAAACAGACGTTTATGTAAGGTCAGTAGGGTTAGCCTTTATTAGAAAACTTGAATGTTAAATACTTGGAGGAGGAAAAATTTGTAGGTTCCAATAGGTTGTTTAGGTTCGAGTAGATCTAGTTGAAAATTCATGACAAATTAAGAGTTTCTAGAATGAACATGTACAGCTGTGCAGTATGGTTTTTGCAGAGTGAAAAAAAAAGTTGTTGACCACTGATTAGTAACAATTACAAGTGATCAGTTAACAATTTAAGAGCGTAAAACCTGCCAAAGTCAATGAAATTCATCTGTATTCCATCGGTATTTGGTAATGAATATTTATTTTTATTTTGTTGTTTTTTTGACCAGGTAATTAAAACAGTAATTTAATTAAAAATTGGTCAGGACTTCATAATCACAAAAACAAATTGAAACTGTAAGAACAAAGTTTGACTTGAAATGAATTTCGCGAGTCATTATTGTCTCTTTTTGCTGTGCCTGGAATATAAAGAGTTTTATCGTCGCTTTTTTTAATTCCCTACATATAAGAGGGTATTTATTTCCTATGTGTGTTCCTAAAAACTATTCGACGAGGTTAAAAGAGTCCGAGTTTTTTGTTCATTTAGGCTAACATACTTGATAACAGTTTATTAATTTTACTTTGAAAGAATTCAAAACTGTAAAAAGTAAAACTTCAAAAATTTTTTTTTTAATTGTGAAGGTATTTTCATAGCATTATTATAAACAGCCAAAACTTTTTTTTCGTGAAATAACTTCTGCTGTACCTTATTATAATTACGACAGAACATTTTTTACGATTTTCATTGAAATTATTGTAGGATTCAGAAGATATAGGGTTCGGATGGAAAAATGGCAGTCTAGTGCCGGCACTCGTGCAAAGTATAAATTCATCGAGATGCCTTGGGAATAAAAAAAATTATTTTTTTTAAGTGTAAAGTAATTTATTGTAAACTCGAAAAGCTGACGAAAATTTAAACAAAATAAATACATTAAAAAAAATACTCTTGTAAACCACATTCAAGAAACGACACGAACAAAAAAAAACCGTCACTTCAGAGTCCATTCCAGAAAGTTCCATTCCACGCGTACGCTCAAACTATCTCCAAAAAAAAAAGAAAAAAAAAAAAACAACTCCAGTTCTAAATAACAATCCGACCCTAAAAAAAAGCAAACTGAAATAAAAACTCATCAATCAAGCGTTAACAGCGTCCGCGTCTGTCTCCCACCCCACTCCGCGCACTCCTCGTCAAGCGCAACTCCAGGGTGGAAAAGAACACCAGGACATCGGGTCACCCTCGATGAAGTCATCAATCCCGAGAAAAGAGATCATTGTCCGCGGAATAAGCGCTTGCGCGGCTAAGTCAGGCGCGCGTGTCCCCTATTTTAAAGCCGCTGCGTCCTCCTCCTCCTCCTCCTCGTCACCGCGCGATAGCCTCCCTCCCCCCGCGACGTCGGCGGCGGCATACCAAATTCGAAAAGCTCCCCACCCCCCTGGGGGTTAGCATCGAAGCGCGCGAAAATTCGAAACGTCCGTCAAAGCCGTCCCGGTAGGGCCGCGAGATATCGTTATACCCGCGCCGCCATTTGCGTCGCGTCGTTCGGGAGAGAGCGAGATGTTACTCACCAGTTGTCGAGTTTGACGAGTTCCTCGGGCTTCTTCGACTTGTGGTTCTCGGCCTTTATCCTGAGCACCTGGGGGTAGAGCTTGAGTACGTGATCGAACTGGGCTGCGCTGCCCTCGGCGAAGAAAGTCGCCGTGTCTTTGACGGAAGCCATTGCCTTCGTCTTCGTCGTCGTCGTCGGCCCTAGCACGGCGGTGGATATTTTCGAACTGGTGCCGTCCGCTGCAAACGTGGCTGCCGGGAGCGGCCGTTAGGTGTCGCTCTGTGTCTCGCACACTGGGCGTCTTCTCTCTCCCCTACAACCTTCTGGCCTGCCTGGCTGGCTGTGTCAACCACGCGATCAAATTCTTGCTGCTCTCCGTCTCTCTCTAAATCAACTACTCAACTCTTCAACTCTATCGGGAATACTCAGTTGCGGAGCAGGGGGGGTTGCACTTATTGTTAACTCCTCGGCGGCCGCGCGTACACACGCGGTATTTAAACGTTTCTCTCGCTCTCCTTTGTCAGACAGCTATTTATTCAAAACTTCAGCACCACACTCTTGCGACACAGTATACGATTTACACACCCGTCACGATCATTACGTGCCTTTATTCACACTGGGTGCGGGGGATTATTTACTTTATATTTTTTTTTCCAAAACAAAAAACAGAAAAAAAAAAAAAAAGAAAAAAACCAAAGTAGCCGTAGAGCGTTTTACAAGCGGGGTGCCGCGCGCCTGAACCGCACGGTACGGACAGCTCGTCGGACTGGTGTGCGAAGCGTGCTTGTGTCCCCGCTTAGCCGGGAGGCGGGAGAGAGGGGAACGGTCCGCTAGGAGGCGCTCGGCGCGCATTCTCATTCGTTCGAGTTCGTATTATTATTCCCCTGCTGCCTGCTATGCCGTGCCGTGCAGGCTCTCTCCCCTCGCCTCGGCTCTCTCTCCCTATTCGCTATAACCGAGATGTTAAGGTCGGTTCACACTCGTCCTTACTTGGCCCACCGAGATCTGATAAATGTTCACCTCTTTCGTTATTTTAGTTTATTAGAAACCTGGTATAAGAAAAATATTTTTTGATTTCGTGACTAAAAAGACTATAGATGTTTGAATATTCGAACACCGCGTTCGATTATTTGAATATTCAATAATTTACCTTGGGAAAATAAAAAAAGATGTATTTTTTTAATTAACATATGAATTCTGACCGATCGTGTTAAACTACCCAAAAAGCATTCTTTTAATTTCAACTGAAAACAAATGTTCCCACAAATTACCAATAATCCTTGTAAGCCGACCTTAAAAAATATTCTCGTGAAAAAAAATTTCTCAACAAATTAAAAAAAATTTGTTCTCTTAAAAGAGCGCCCGATACTGCGAGCATGCAGTCCCCGTAAAAACCACGTGCGCGGCGAAAATCTTGTTTACATCGCACAAAAGCCAGGCTGCAGCAGCAGCGCGCCCGAGAACTTTATTCCGTGCGACACTTCGGTCTGCTAAAAAGAGAGAAGAGGAGAAAAAAAACCGCCTCGCTCGCCGAGCAAGAGGATAGCACGCGGCGTTAAATCGGATAGTGGAGGCGGTGGCGTAACCGACTGCGGGCTCTGCTGCTGCTCTCTCTCTCCTTCTCTCTCGCTCCACCGGCCTTCGAGCCGTTTGCATTATGTAGGTACCCCGCAGCAGCACACAGCCACGACCGTTGCGAGCTGTCATTTCTCTTTGGCGCGCGGCGCATGGAACGCTTTTAGGTTATGAGCGCTTGCTTGCTTGCTCGCCCGTCCGCTTCGTAAGCTCTTTTTGTGTCTGCGGGCGGCGGAGAATATTTTTAAAATCAATCCGCTCCGCGCTGCGGCTAGGGCCCCTTCTCTCGAAAAATCATGAAACTTTTTGAATTAAAAAAATAAAATGCAACGTTGGGTTCCATAATTATCTAAAAAACGTAAAATTTTTGTGTAAATTTCCAGTAGATTTTAAAATGCTAAAATACGTGGGTATTCTAAATTTACACGCGCGGCAGCTCCGAGAACTGAGGATGACGAAGCTCGAAGAGCGAGCGAGAGAGAAGGAGGGGCAGAGCTGCGGGGAGAGAGAGAAGCCGAGCGAGCGAATGAAAACGGGAACGCGCAGCTACACAGCGACTGCCGAGGTCTGCCCGCCTGCCTGGCATCGGAAAGTCGATTCGCCCGGCTCCGAGCAGTCGGTGAGCCAGCGCACGTGTTGGATGCACACCTACGCGACCAACACCCGCGACACTGCTGTGTGCGTGGGCTGCCAGCCTGCCGCGAGGGCATCCGCGCCGCGGACGATGATTGTTACGATTAGATGTGTACGAATAAGCGGGGACCTGTCCCACCTAGTTTTCAAACAGTTTCCCGCTGGTTTCAATACTGTGGAGCTTAAAATTTATTTCTATTTTTTGAATTTTATATCACGTTGGAGTTTTTTTATTAAATCGATTCAATCCAGAGATTTTTATAGCTATTTAGGTGTCGCTGCTGTTCAAATTTCAACTCCCATCGAATTTCCATAACCCCCCACACGATGCATAAAACATGATTTTTCGAACCCGAGTGTCGAAACGGAAGATCTTTTATCCGTTTAGAAAATTTTGAGGTTAGATCGTCTGTTTGGATTCAGAGAATTCAGCTCGTTTCTCCCCTTTCTATTTTCGCAGCTCTATACAGGGTGTATCTCGGTGGTGCATCGCGCCGCGGGGACTGGAAATCAATGTCGAAGCCCCCCGCGCAAGACTCGGGTTCGCTATAACCGGATAATAGGTTATGTTGCTCTATCCAGCTCCTCTTATGCACGTGTGTGCAGGGACCGACACGTGAACAAATAAACGCATATTTCGTACCGCTGCTCCAGGCGTTTTATAAGTTCATTTATATTATACAGTACGTCGGCTCGGCTTATCATATCTACAGACTGTGCGCGGGGTCGCACACATTCAAACGGTCGCGCTTGCTACCCGCGATGTGCGGACGCACACAAGCTCACGGGGCGAGGTTAGGACGAGTGCGCGCGCAGCCAGCTCCTCGGGTTTTTACTGCTGTGCTCGTGCGTGTGCATGTGGGACTTTATCATGCAGATGTAACGCGAGAGCTAATTTCGATCGTTTTGCAGAGTTACCGGTCAGCAGCATCGATCGAATTTTGAGGTTAGGATCGCGCGGTTTTGAAATTCGATTTCAATGAGAAATATCGAGTCTGAACGGGTGGTGGTTTTTTTTTTTTTTCGTAAAATTTATCGTAGCCGGAGTGGGGGAAAAAGCGAGGGCGGCCACGACGTTGAAAGTCGTTTCCACGGAGCGAGCAGCAGTGCTGGCGATAAAAAAACCCGAGGTTTTTTTTACCGAGTTTATAATACCGCGATGAATAACCTGCACCGCGAGCGCCATTAGTTATCTAACGTCACGAGGAATATTGAAGAAAAATCGTTTTAAAAATTCCATGAATTTAAACGTGTGACTCGTCATATAAGGATGAATAATAAAATGAAAAATTCATTTTATATATGTTTTTCGGGCACAGGAGAGGAGAAGAGCCGTCCTGGCTGGGAGGCGGGTAGCGCTAATCGTAAAGCTCTCGAAAGGGGATTAAAAAGCGCGTAACGAGGCCGAGCAGTTAGTCGGTGGAAAAGCAGCTTTGCAGTCAGCCAGCCAGCCTCGCTCGCTCTCTCGGGTTTTATATGCCTGGGCCACGGAGCAGCGTGGCGGCGTCGAATGGAAAGTGCCGACTCGCGGTAAATTTCCGTGCGCTGCGTGCATGCACCAATTGGTTTTTAACATTTTTTGACCATTTTTTTCACGTGTTTGTTGATAAAGATTGGGGAAAATAGGGTTTTTCTGAAGGTCGAGAAGTGTTTAAGGTAGGCGGGAGAGTTAATTGATTCTGGGCGAGATCCAGGCCGCTCGAGTTTGAAGATTCAAATCGCTTTTCCAGGGAACCTGGGCTCTGCTGTATTATTTGTTTCAATCACTGGTAGAGTAGTCATTATTATTATTTTTTTTTTATTTCTCATTATCAAGCACGATTATTTATTCTTGAAGTTTTAATTCAGTAAAATACACTGTGAAAAAGTTTTTATTTCGTTTTCATTGTTTTATTAATTATTATCTGAATTTAAAAAATTAGAAAAACGTTTGTAGCTCTTAAAATTTTTGTAAAAATATTTAAAGATTACCGTAATGGCCTTCAGTATGAATTTCCCTCTAAACTGTAGCAAAAGCTAAATCACGGGTTTTACCGAGGGGTGAGTATTCCCACTTGAAATGCCACGGGAATACCATGTGGGAAAACCAAGGCTTATACAATGATGAAGTAACCCTTTATTTTATTTTTGCTTTACCAAAAAAAAATTCTTTTTTATCTTCTAGGTAAACTAAAAGCGATATTTTTTTGTTCGTCAATACACAAAAATATCGCTGTTGAAGTTTTTTTGAGAGCTTTATGGAGTTTTTCTCTTGTAAAAATTTCGAAACTCCAACTTGAATCTTCAAAAGGGAAGCTTATTTTTTTTATTATTTTTTTTTTTATCGTATATTATGTATAAGTATAAAATGCAAGAAAATAAAAAAATTTTTACAGAATTTTAAAATAAAGATTAAGCAGGGCTTTGGTATGAAACTTTATTTTAATTATTATTAACAAGCTTCGTCTTTTTTAATTTTTGTCCTAATTTTGCGTAAAATTTTTTTTCTAACATTCGTAAACATGTATAAAGTTAAATTTTTCATTTGTTTAACAAAATGAAAATATAAAAATCTCCAAACACCAATCACCCAAGAAAAGTCAAAGCCAAGAAACCCCGAAAACAGCTTCCTTACAAAAGAATAATGGCAAAATTTTCGTTGCATCCTCCCGCACAGCTTGATGCCATCTCACAAAAAAGTCTGTTTCCTAAACATGCGGTCAAACAGCCACTTGAGGTCTCACGGAAAAAAAAAAAAAACAAAAGGTATCGATTACCTTTTAGAACCCCCTTTAAGCATAAACACAATAATCACTCGTCGTACCGCTTATTTACGAATTTCCTTCTCCTCGACCCATTAAGCCGTATTAAAGGGCTCGAACAGGTATGGCGAACATTTGACCTTCACCCTCATCTTCCCCCCTCGAGTGCAGCGGGGCCCGTAAATTCAGGGATTAAAGGGCCCATGGCTACTTCCGTAAAATAGGGCTTTTCTGAAATTTTCAAATCATCTGTCGCGGAGATCGAAGAACCGCACTTTTCTAAATGTTTCTCTCGTAATTCCTTGGGAGGGCTTGTAAATAAGCTGTTAAGGTAACCGAGTCTTGAAGGGATGCCGAAGGGCGCGTAAGTAATAATAAATAAAAATTATTGTTTTATCGGTACTGCCTCCAATACAAAATTTGAATAAAATACTGTTTAACTGTAAGATCCTTTAGCCAGTAAATGTTTAAATAAATAAATCAATTGAAAAAAGTAACTGTTGACGTAAATAGGCCACACTAATAAATAAATATTATTATCACGATAATTCCATCAAATTAAATAAATATAAAAAAATTTTCGCATATCTCAGTAGAATCCATTAGCACGGATTCGCAGCAATAAAACGATTACCTTGGCGAAGCGCAATTTTATTATTTTTATTCCTCATTGTAGTTGTAGTTTCGCGACGACTGCAGTTTTTAATTTTATTTTCGCATCGGCCATTTGAATTTTTTTACACCACCAGGAAACTGGGTAACAATAGTTTGGGCTCACAAAGCGCCCATAACACGAGTGTACGAGCGAGCAGCGAGCGGAAACAGCGGCCTTAATGAATCAGTATTTATTTTTCCTGTTTTTTTTTTTTTTTTTTTTTTTTCGACGTACAATCATTAATGTGTTTTTTGGACGTACAATTTTTTGGAAAGTGGTTGTTTTGTTTTTAATTTCCCTTAGTTAATGGGAAAAATTTTCAAACATAAATTTTATAACCGAGGTTGATCCTTAAAAATCGTTTTAAATTTAAAAATTTCTTTTAAGCAATAAATTTTCAATTTTAAACCAATACTTTTGAAATATAAAAATTGTTTATCTATTTTAGATCTACAAAAATTCGAATTTTTTGCAAAATAAAAATTATTTTTCTCGCATCAGTAACCCCAAAAATTGTTTTTCACTCTCGATCAATTTTTTTTTTGAAGCTCTATAAATTTTCAAAATCACAATAGTGCAATGGCACGAATAATGCGTAAATCAATAAAAACAATCAAAATGAATGGAGAGAGAAGAAAAAAAAAGTGGGGAGAGCCGAATGATCCCTGATATTTTTTTTTCTGTGCTCGTCGCGCGAACAATGCGCTCGAGGGGGGGGGGGGGTTGAAAAATGACTGGTAGTTTAGCGCACGTCGCGGGGGTTGCGAAAAAAAGCACCGGCGCGATGGAGATAATGCAGCTTTGTTGGGAATCGTTATCATTTTGAAGGGGATTAATTCGCGATTTCGAAAATGGTTATTACCATTTTTTTAATTAAAGTTATATTTTTCTCTCTTGGGGGCTATGAGTTGATTGAATTTAACGATCAACTTTATTTTCATAAATTTTCGTTGATTTTAAGAAAACTAAAAATAAACATTTTGAGAAAATCTTGGGTTTTCTAGATCTTAAAATTAAATGTATAAAGTCAAATTTATTATTAAAAATACTTTTTCAATGCAAAAGAAAATCTTTGAAAAAATATAGATATATTAATAAACATAAAAAATTTAATTGCGTTCAAGTATTACATTTATAAAAATCTTAATGGAAATGTAAATAAGTCTTTTGAATTTAATATCCAGTAAAAAACAAAAAATTTAAAAAAATTTATTTACCAATTTTTTTTAAACGGATTTTCTACCTATTCAACCGTGAAATATTCAAAAAATGCTTTAAACTGTTACTAAAAAACCAGTCTCAAATTTAATAAAATAAAAATGATGATGATCAATTTTGTGGGAAAAAAAGGTTGCTCGCGCCTGCGAATAAACCCTGCACCTAAGTTTAGAACCCGAAAAATATAATCTAAAACGAGAAAGCCAGCGCTCCGCGGCGTGGCTTAAAATCTCTCTCTCGCTCTCCGAAACGTTGGCTCAGAGGCAGCAGAAGGCATTACTACAAAGCTGATGGGGGAGCCCCGGAGAGCCCGGTTTTCCTGCTGCTGGCACGGACCGCCTCTCACTCGCCCGCGTATTATGCTGCCGACGCTGCTCGTGGGGCGTGTGTATGGGTGTATAACGCCGACTTAAGGCCCGTTCACCCTGAAAAACCTACGTTTCTCTTCTCCTGCCTGCAGCTGTATTGCTTACTTATTGTAAGCCTACGGGGAAAAAGCTCGTTTTTGGATGGACGACCGCGAGGGATGAACGTATATACGGTTGGGCTTGGATTGTTTTACAAGAAAAACATTATTTTTATCGAAGTATTTGGAAGAATTGAAGCAATTAATTTTAAAATATTTTCAAAGATATTTTTTATTTTGACTGATAGTTGGGATATTTTAGAGTGAGAAGCCAAGGATTTTTAAATTATTATAATTTATTTTATTTTTATTAAATTTAACATTTTTCAAGATTTTATGGAATTTTTTAGCAATTTTAATCTTTTGAACAAACATTTTTCCTTCGTTTAGTTATGATTAAAATTTTAACATTTTAATTTAATTTTTGTTAGTTTTAAACTAATTTATTATATATAAATAATTTCTAATTTTCAGCGTTTTATAATTTAATTCTAAAAATATCAAGCATTTTAAAAAAAATTTCCTTTTTATTTTATTAATAAAAATTTTTCAAAAACAATAATTTTACTTAATTTTTTCTAATCATTTTATATTAGTTTATAGATTAAATAGAAAATAAATTTCTTTTATTTTATATGTTAAACGTTTCTAAATATATTTCAAACCGATAAAACGAAGTGACCGTAAAAATTTTTACCTGAAATTAAAATTGAACCTATGGTTAGCGCAGAAGCACTTTTTTGGGGTAAAAAAAAAAAAAAAAAAAAAAAAAAAAGGGTCACGCCTGCCGGTCGTTCCACGTGTATACACAGGGGTGTCGTCAAATATCCGGCAATCCGGAACCAATGAGACCGTACTATTGCTGCATGTTGTACGGAACGAAATTGTAAAACTCGGGGGGGTCGTTTGGTGACTTACATACAAAGCGCCAGTTGAATTAGAATGAAGCATTACGTTATCAAAATATGTATTAGGCTTACCTACCCATTTTTGAAATCCAATAATTAGAATGAAACCATCTAATTATTATACTTACTTGTCTTTATGTTTTTTTAAGTATACTGGTTTGATACAAAGCGAGTAATTTTTAGTACTTAATCAAATTATTTATTTTGGAAATAAAAGAAAACAACTCTTACGTTTATAAAATTTATATTTCATAGTAAGGTGATATCAACAATTTTTAACCTGCACATTAGATTGTTTGAAGTTCGACCTATTATCACATACATGATACACGCTCGCAGCTAAGTTCAATTAGAAACTTTTGTGCAGGTTAGAGATTCATTATTTTCATATAACAATTTTTAATAAGCGGAACGATTTTTCACAATCTTTTATTAGCTGATAAAAAAAAAATTCTGTTTTTATCGGTTTTATCAAAGAAATGTTAAAAATATTTTGTTAATTGAATCTTAAAAATTATAAAAATCTTATATTGAATTAAAGCAAAAAACTTAAAAATTTAAATTATGAACTTGGTTTTTTAATCTCTCATTATTATGACTAGGTGAACAAAGTACCCCGCAAAATACTGACATTTTTTGGATCTTTCTTTCATCCAGCGATTATACCTATCTGAAGAGAAAAAACGCTTAAAGGATTAATATATTTATCCATGTCCAATCTCAATTTTACATTTACCACTGCAAACATTTAGAACGACCCCGCCGAGAAAAATTATTTTCAAATCAGCTGTCATAGTATACGTCTGCACAAAAATGTAATAAAAAAATTTCACAAGATTTTTCAGTCATTCTCATCGATAGTTTCTTTGTCTCGCACAAAAATTATTTATCAAAGTTGATACCAGGTATTAAATTAAACCTACAGAACACAGCTAAAATTCTACTCCACACCCACTAAAAAAAAAATAAAAAAAACAAGTCCAAATCGCAAGCTCCCCGGGATCCGTGAGAAATCCGAGTCCTCGTAAACGCGCCTTAAGTCGGTTCTCCTCATGCACCGTTAGTTATATCCAAGGCTCTATCGGTTGAGACCGCAGAGCCTCGCCAGGCACGGAGAAAGGGAGAGAGGCCCCATAAGGCCCCCGCTGTATTATACGTACCTACGTGCGCCTCACAAAGGCTCGGCTGGCTGCCTCGGGCTTGAAATTCAACCCCGCTGCGAGCTGCTGCCGGGCCGGAGCCAAAGGTTCCCCCTGCAATGAATGGAACGTCTTCTCCCGAAAGGAATCCCCCCCTTGCCCACTTTTTTTTATATTCCTCCTGCAGGCTCTCTCTCTCTCTTTTATTCAACTCGGGGAGTTTTTTTTATCCTCCTACTCCTCGGGCCCCTCCCGAATCGAAGTTGAAGATCCGAAGTCCGAGGTATTCCGTTTATAATTAATCTCCGTACGAGGCTGCCTTTTTTTTTTTTACTCTGCTCCCTAATGAATACACGATTGTTTGAGAGAAGGATTTTCTTTCCCGACCGCGCCTCGTCTTTACAATGCACACAGAGCAGTGTAGTCCAGGATAATGTTTTTAGCCGCAGAAAAAGTAGGACCCAATTTCTGGAGGTCTGCGGTTGAAAAAGAAGTTACAAGAATCGACGGAGCCGGGTTTATACAAGACACAGCTCGCGAAAGGAAGACCGTACTACACAGAGAAAGGAAGTTTTATAAGTACTAGCGTGGCCTCGGGAATTCCGCCGGTGTGCAGGCTGCGGGAACGCCGCCGCGCCGTGCCGGGCCCCGACTCGCTCCTGATGGCTGGTGCATGCACGTGCTGGATTATTATATTATGACGACCACCTGACGTACCTTGCTTTTATATCATTTTTATTTATGAGCGCGCGAGCTCGGGGATTGCGAATTACTCGGCCTAACTACGAGCTCTTTTTTTTCGTACCTCGCGAGAGTCCTTTTTTTTTTTTTTTGCTCTAAAGACGTAGAATGCTAATTCGCACTTGAGTAAACATAAATTTTTAGGCAGAAGAATTTTTTCATAATACGTACTTGTTCGAAATTTTCGTTTATTATACACAGTAAGACTCTTATTTGCTCTAGAATGACTAATATATTTTCTGTACCGTGGATTTTTCACTCTAGGGAGATCAAACGCTATTTTCACTTTTCAAAGTAGGTAGCCCTCATTTAAATATTTCTCAGTGACTCAACATCTTATAGTGTTGTTATAAGCTATTATTTGACACAGTGTAATAAAACTTCATTTCAGCACGAGGGTAAAAAACCGTGTATTTTATGACCAAACGATACACGTCATTTCGAATCAACGAAAAATCATAAAATTTTTTCTTACGGTTCAGATGTTGAACAACACTCTTATTCGCTCTAGGGCGTTAAAAAAAAGCCACCTTTTAAAACGTCGTTAGATCACGACTCATTGTTCCAGTTGGCACAGCATACACGAAAATCCACAGCTAATTGGCAGCCCGAGAGGGGGGAGGGGGAGGTGTGACGAATGACCCGAAAAAAAGAAGAAGAAGAAGAAGAAATAAAAAAAGGGTCACCGACCTTAACCTTGACGTTCATCCGTACACCTTCGAAAAGCCAGAAGCAATCAGCTGACTGTGTGTAACACGCGCGGATTCCGCTCTCGTAAATCACTTCTCTTCTCGGGCTCCGAAGAAAGAGAAAGACAGAGACTGTCGAGAAAGGGGGGATAAAGGGTGGTGGACCTGCGGCACACGAAAAACGCAACAGGTCGCTTAGTTCGGTATATATATATACATGTAGTCATGGACCACCCTCTCTCGGTCGTCTTCTTGACTGGCGCGCATGCAGGCATGCCTGCAGTGCACTACTGGTCTGCAGGCATTTAATTTTTCGAATGTGGGTTAGCAGTGCCGTGATTTATATTGTGTGATAATCGTTCAAGGCTCGGACGACGCGTAATTTGTTTACGGCACGCAGGTGAGCTGCATCCGTGATTCAGTCACTGCTAGCACACCGTGTGGATCATGTGGTGAAGGCGTAATTTTTATGTTTTATTTTTATCGGTTCTATGAAGGAACATTATGGACTGTACTGGTAGCAAATTTGTAAGTTTTTAATTTTTAATCATCAAATAATAAGTAGTAAGAAATTTTTATAAAAGTAAAAGCTACAAGACTGTAATTCTCAATACTTTTTGGTGGCAACACTTGTCAGTTAGACGAAAAAACCTTATGAATGAAAAAGCTTTGAGAAAACATCTTTATAATAATCATTTTTCATTCTAGACTCGGCCAAAATGCTCTGAAGAATGTCGCAGAAGCAAGCAAAAAGTTGGTTCCGGACTGCGCGATCGTAGTTTGTCATGGGAAGTCATACCAGAACCACCGGACTTCGAACCAAGTTCAGATTCCAGCGATCGAACTAGAGTTTTGAGTTTTGAAGCTCAATCTAACGTGAATTTCGGGACAGCTGAAAGCAATGGAACAAGGTGTTCGAATCCAGACTTTAAATACATAAAAAAAGCGGCTAAACGTAAATACGATGACGGAAAATCTCAATTCCACGAAGCATAATTTTTGATAAAATTAAATTTGTATGTAGTTTCTTTACGGCTCTTTCAGGCTGAATGGCTAAAAAAGGTGTAACTTTAGAAACATGTAAAAAGAAAATTACTTTCAAGAAAGATTTGAAAATGTACATAGTTATTAGCTGAGATCTTTCCAAGAGATAAACAAATTTTCAAGACACGCGTTTATTTTAAATTTTTTAATTCAGAAAGTCGAATTTCGGTGTTCAAAACTCAGATCTTGAACATTGTTACTACCTAAGTTCTAACAACGCATTCATCAGTAATAACTGCAAGCTCGCATTTAAAAATGTGTATTGATCATCGAGATAACCAACTGTCCACTTCCCGGTGGATTTATCGCAAACTCAAGAACAATCGTAATTAATCTCAGAGCATTCAGAGCATAAAAGAAACAAATAAATATTCATGAAGACATCAGCTCCCCGGGAGTGAGTAATCAAAGCAAAGATACATCGACGACGCTAGCGACACCAAGGTATTTTCCCGCCAAAATCAAAGCCCGTCTGTCTTTAAACGCGGGTGTTACGCAATCGATTATAGACTGCAGAGTGCAGGCGTACCGGAGAGAAATTAAAGCCGGCCGGCCGGCGAAACACACGTGCAAGACCCGCTAGCAAACACACCGAGTACAAACCTACAATCTCTCCTCCTCCTCCTCCTCCTACCGGCGTTCGCCCCCCTCGCGCCGGCTGTGAAGCACTCGGTCAGCTGTTTTGTTGACTTTGGGTGGCTGTACGTATAAGCTACACGATTGAGCTTTTAGCGAGAGAGGATTACCTTTTTTTTTTTTCTGCGCCGGCGAAAGCTTGTTTTTTTTACGTTGAGGTTTGTTATTTAAATTTATGCTTGGTTGGGAGGTACCAAGATAAAGATCGAGTTTTGGGAATTTGGAAGCTCTGTGGTTGGTTGAGAAGTTCGAATAATTCAAATTCAAAAACAAGGATGGCTGAAACAGCGAAATTATGCAGAGATAGGAACAAAGTATGAGGAATCAGACATTATTTACAACATTTTTAATTGGAGTTTCACGGGACCAGATGGTACAAATTTTTCTATTCTCGATTTCGATATCGATCTTGGTTTCAACCCGTATTTTCGTTTTTTACGTCTTTTAAAAATTTGTCAAGCGTTGGTTCAAAGAAAAGCTTTTAAGCTCATAACTTTTTCACGCAACTTTAGTTTTTTAATTGAAAAAATCCAGTTGTATTGTATTTTGCGCAATGTTCAAGTATAGTTGAATTTGATATTTGAGCGAAAATTTTAAGTCCAAATGAAATCTCTTGGTTTCAAGAATTTTTTTACAAAATATTAATTCAAGTTAAGCAAAAGTTAAAATTGTATTACTTTTGTATTTTAAACTTTAGATTTATTTTTCAAGATTGCTTTTGCAGAAAGTGAATTTTTGAAAAAACTGGTAAAGTCATTCTGTCAGGGCTTAATTGAAAATTGTAAAAATAATTTTTTTTTTTTTTTTTAATGTTAAGTGACTCAATAAAGCGATAAAACTTGGAAGCACTCATTGAGATTAGTAATAGTAAAAATGTTTAACTACGTTCAGTATTCATATTTTAATATGTACTTGATTAATTGAGAGTGAAAAAGGGTTTTTATTACCTGCGTAACAGCTATTTATTGCACAGCTACTACGTAAAGAAATCAATAAATAAAATGAAGAAAAATTTTTTTCTTCGTCCAGTAAGGAGCAAACAACTAATGTTTATAAATAATAAAAAAGCTCTTATGTAATCGATTAATCGCAGCTTTTATATTTTCTACTGTGCTTTTTTATATTCAATGTATTCTACTGCTACGCACATACATTGTATTTCTTACTAGCTACTCTACGATTGTATTTTTTTATTTTTGTTTATATCTGTAAAAAATTGATAGATTCATCCAATAAAACCCTATTTGCAGAGTTTGTGATTTAAATTTATTTTGCTTGAGTGGGACATTTATATTGTATAAAAATAATTTTATATTTATTTATATCAAATTTCTAGCATCTATTTGTATATTTTTTATTATTAATAACCAGTGTTTCAGTTTAATTAGATTTTTATTTATTTATATTTACTTCATCTGCTAGTAAATTTGTAACTTTCATTTTTTCTTGTGATTTTTGGTGGGAATATGCATCCAGTTAGTACACACTTATTTAAACAAAATTTATAGTACAATTTTTTTAAAACTATGATTTTTTATTAATAATTAAAAATCATCAACTTTTGTAAACTTTACCAATTTATACGTGTACGATATTATTATCACTAAAATTGTAATTCAGCTCCCACAGTCATAAACAATGACAAAGGGAAATTTGTAATAAAAAATATATTCCGAAAAAAAAAGTTTCTGTTTTCGTGGGTTCTAGAAAAAACCCTTATAAAAGAAATACGGAACAGCGTAAAAGTACAGGAGGATCAAAAACAATTCGGTACGCTCGGGAAAGGCAAACACACGAGTTAGCGAGTCGAGCGTTATCGCAGTGCCAGCTTATTGTTGTAAACGCGCTTCGCTACATCGAAATTTCTCGCTCTGTAGTTTCCAAAATTATTCCGGCCAATGTAATCGATCTTCGATCGGTCGTGAATTTTCGGGCAGTAATTTTGAAAACGAGGAATTGTGAAAGAGACGTTTCAACGATACGTATATTAAATTTTCGAATTTGATGGTTACTAAAATGAATAATTAATTTTTGAGAGTAAGATGATTTTTTTTTCAAATTTATTTGAAGGAATTTTCAATTTCCTCGGTTGTTTTAACAGTATATCTTTTGAAACCGAGTTGAGACTCGGTGTTTATGCTGCGAATGCTAATTTTGTTTTGCACAAAACACCGAGTTTTTCTTTGTTGCTGCAAGTATTTTTTTTTTTTTTCTGTCAGCTATTTTTTGTTGAAAACATATCAGTGTTACGAGAAAAAAAAGGTGGAATTTCTCGCCTTGGGATTATTAAAAAACAATTAAATTGAATCTAAAATTAGTCTTCGGAGTAACAAAAAAACTTTACAGCTGAAATTTTAGTTATTTACTGTCGAATGAAAAGAAGATGGTCATCAGCAGCATTAAAATTTATTTTATTAGTACTTACTGCATTAAAAAAAATTATATTTCTGAGTAACTAGTTTTCTCAATATTTTCTCTCTGTAATTGTGCCAGGAAAAAAAAGAAAAATTAAAATTTTCAAATTAAATTTTGCAAGTTCAAAATTAAAAAAAATTTTTAAACTTCTTTTCTTAAATTACGTTTGATTATTTTAGTAAAAAACGTATGTAATTTTAAGTATCAAAATTAAAAGTAAAAAAAAAAAAAACAGTCTTTTTCAATTTGAAGTAAAAAAAAAAAAAAACTCGACTCAACGCTCGCTCCCTCGAAAACAATTTCACCGTCAATCGCCATCCGTCCCGCAGAATTTACCCAAAAGCCACTAAAAAGTAGAATTAAAAAGCCACATCCCCGAATTATTATAAAAAAACGAGTTAGCAAAAGTCCGCAGGAGGAACCCGAAAATGGCAAAAATAAAAGAAAAAAAGAGAGAGAAAAAATGCCACTGGCTTACAGTTTTATCGTGCGGCGCGTGCGGCTGACCTTGGCAGCTCGCAGCGCGCTTCTCTTTCTCTCTGCCAGCAGTTGCGGGATATAAATTTAGCCTCCTCCGTGTGTGCGCCGCGTTACAGCGGCAGCTGCCCGACTGCCAGCCTGCGCTCGCTCGGAATCCTCCGCGGATTAAAACGCGCCTTCGGTGCGAGCCGAGTTTTACCCCAAGGCTCACTTCCAAGGGGGTGGGATTTTTTTTACCCTGCGAGGGTAATTTTTTCCTGGTCTAGTGTCTTGAAAAAATAAAACTTTTTCTTTCCGCCTTCCTTTTTCTCTCCTGATTTGATTTATAGGCGTAACGGATGAAAGTGTGTGGGTCGAGAGAGATATTTACGTTTTTCAAATGAAAATTTTTTTTTTAAGGTGGTTGCAAGAGTGTAGGCGTTATTTTTTTCAAGTTTAGGAAATTCTCATAGTAAAAAAGATTTTTTTATTATGTTAAGTACTTACAAAAACTAATAAAGGTTGAGTTAAAAATTAAAAACTGAAAGTTGCATGAGAGTGTGGTAAGTGGACATCAAAATTATAGAAAATTTAATGTATAAAATTATAACAATACCATATTTTTCAAAGTTAATTAAAATTAAATTAAATTGATTTTCAAAAACCATATAATTACAGTATAAAATTAAAAAAAATTTCTCTAAATGTTTTTTTGTTGCAATATCTTTTCTCTATGGGATTTTAAAAATTAGAAAAAGGTATGTTTCAAGAAAAATTAGATATTACTGAATTATAAAAAAATTTGTTGAAATAGAATTAATTTATACAATGTTTCCTATAGAAAAGTTTCATCAAAATTAATTAAAATGAAATGAAATTTCAAAAAGATAATAATGAGATACGGAGCTACCAAAATCTTAAAAAAAAAAAAAAAAATAATTCAAAAATAAAATTATGAAAATAGTTAAGCAATGCATAGAAACATTGTTTTTTTCAAACAAAAACTTAGTAATCCAACAAATATAATAATTAATTACAGAAAAAGTTAAAAAAAATTTCTTTAACTGATTTTAAATTAACACAAAAACTCTACTTAAAAAATTATCATCAAGTTGATGAAAATTCGTAAATTTACAAAAATCAATTCCAGATTAAAGTGTAAAAGTTTTTTCCAAACACTTTCACTTCGCAACCATATTACCAGCAAGAAAGTAAAAAGTTCAAAAATATCAAACCCACGTCATGACTCTTAATTTGACAAAACAATACGGTGGAAAAAGAAAAAAAAAACAAAAGGGTGAGACCGAAAAAAGGAAAAAAAAAAAAAAAAGAGTCCAGGATAAGGCCGAATTTACCGTTGGGCGGTCTTCCGGCTCCCGAAACCCGACGACGAAGCTCTTTTCGTGACGGCCGAGCAGCAGCTCCCCAGCTCGAAAGAGAAAGAGTCGCTTCTTCCGGCCACTTGCGCTCGTTAATGCCCAACTCTGCTGCTACCGACTCTCTGTGCTTTTTTTACTTTTTTTTTTTCCTTTTTTATTTTCACTGCATGATCTAAACTACGCGCGGTCTTTGTCTCCCGCATCATCGGCTCCATTACTTCGTTTAATGTCAAATTTCAATTGCGACGAGGACGAATAAAAAGCGAGACCTGGACTGCTGACGAAAATTTCAAATGGTTTTGTGGGTCTTTTAATTTGATGGTACAAAGTTGTTTTTATTAATTGGATTAAGAAATTGGGAAGATGTACACTTTCTAAAAGTACTCGATTTTTGGTGAATTTTTCTAACAATATTATTGGAGGAATAATTTTCATCAGTACCATTTTACATGGGAAGTATATCTATATACATGATTATTTGGGAAAGTTCTAAAGTCTACAATTTCTTCATTTCGTTTTTCTTTTTTTTTTTGTTAGAAAGTAAAAAATATGTGTCGATTATTTTTCGATATATATACTGTCTAATGAAGCTACATAAATTAAATAATTTTTATTTATGCATCTTCCCTAACAATACTATTTGATGTTTAGTATTTGATGAATTTTAAAACTTTCTACTTTGATTGCCCTAACTTCTGGCTCTTTACTGTAACTTGAAAACAATAAAAACAAAAGAATAATTTTACGAAATTTAAGCGGGAAGTAAAACTCTTATCAAGACATCTGATCGATATATAAAATTTTGTGTCGTATAAGAAATACATCAAGGCTTATCTTTGGATTACTTTTGGGGAAAATTTTTTCTACGTGCTTCCCTTATTTTGAAGCACGGTTATTTCGGCGCTGGGGAGTGTTCCGGAAGTTCCTTCCCTCTTCCTCTGATTTTCTACTTCCGTAGCGTTTTATAGCGAGGGGAGGGGACCGAAGTAGCTTGCGAAAAAAACAAACAGCGTACTTTTTTAACTTTGATTAACAAATGGTTCTGATTTATGTATTTTATTATTATTTCATCAGAAAAATGATGAAAATTCAAAAATTTCAGATTATGATCCCTTTGAAGTCTGAAGATAAATTAATCACGTTATTAATCAGCGCTCATCGCTGAAAAGGGAAAAAACGATAAAATTTTTAAAGTTCATAAATTATTTACGAGATAATTTACAGCTCCCCGTAAAACTGAATATTTTTGCTATAAATATTCAAGAGTGAGTTAATGGTTAATGTATTTTTCATTTTGAAAAACACATTAGAGTGCGCTTGGATTGCGAAATTAAAAAAATAAGTTAAATTAATTTATGAAAACGATCGACGCGTCCATTTCAGTTTTCCAATAATTCGTCCATTAGATTGAAATGTGAAGTTTTATTCGGATGTGAGAGGGAAAATTAGTCTCATCAAATAAATTGACCTCAAATATTTGACATCGATGAAATATTCAAAAGTTCGTTTAACCTTTTTTCAACATAAATATTTATTTATCGATCTTGAATAAACAAGCGTAGTTTTTGACTTTGGATTAATAATTAGTCAGATTTTAAATTACATATTAATAAGGTTTTTATGATTCTAACAGTTTTACGATTTAAATATTTATTTAGCTTCAGAAAAACGAGTTTTCGACTTATAATTGGATAATGAGCGTTTTTTTTTTTTTTTTTTGTAATATGCGCATTTTATTTTTAATTTACGCGTTAACAAGTTTAAACACTATTTTAATAAAATTTTTCAGCTATTTGAGTAAAATAAACAACTCTATGTTATTGTCTCTCTGTATTTTCAAGCCAATAGAAATTAAATTTTTTACTTACAATTAAATGATTAAAGTGTTTTATAATTTGAAAACAAGGTTAAATTTTATTAAAAATTATAATTACTAATAAAACTTACAAAAGAAAAAATTAACCACTTATTTTGAAATCCTACATATATTTGAAAAAGTATAATATTAGCTACTAATTATTTTGTAGATTATTAAATTGCTGAATTTATTTATTTATAAACGAATAATCAATTTAAATTATGAAAAAAAATATTTCTTTATTACTCACAATCAGTAATAAATATTTGCTATAAAAACAATACAGTTTTGTATAAGACTCCGGAGTCTTTATATCCTGATAACGAATGTGTGAAAAAATATCACTAAATTAGGTATTGTTACGGTTTTTCACATACTTCATCTTTTAACTATTCATTTATGAACCTTGAAAAAATGAGTTTTTGACTAACCATTTTATTTAGCTTATTATTTTGGCTTCACGAACCGTCAAGTCTGAAATTTTCATCGTGAAATTCAAGTTTTTCCAAACCGTAATTTAAAAAAAAATCACAAAAAACCAGTCTAATTTCAAACAACTCCCAACCCAAACCAGTAAAATATTAAATCCCAGCAAAGCAACGTTAACAACAATCCAAGGAACAATCAAGTCCCGTCTCAATAAACAATCATTTCATCCAAGCTCGGTGTAAAAACGTAGGTATAAACTTTCCCATCGAGCGAGCGAGCGAGTCGAGGGAGCGTCGAGCCGAGAGAGAGAGAGAGACGAGGGCGCAGCAGCTCGGCAGAAGGGGAGCAGCGTCGGGCGCTGCTGCACGAGATCGATATCGCCCACCCGGCCTCCGCTGGCCTGGCTCGGTGCTCGCTGGCTGGCGCGCCCCAACGCCAGCAAAAACACACTCGGTTTTTTCCCTTCGTTTATTATACCCGAGCCCTGACGAGGCCTTTCCTTGTTTATTCAAACCGAATTTTTATAATTTTTTGGTTTCTTTTTTACTGGAGAGGTGGATGTTTTGTTTAAAAGAAGGAGTGCGGTTTAGATACAAATAATTATATCAAAATTTTATTTTAACGCTCTTCTTTGAAATTGGAAGTTGTTTTCAATTTTTATAACTTCCATTAAATATTTATTTATCGTAAAGAGGTCCATAATTCATAGAAGGAATAGATAAATATTTGTCTAAATCTACTTGATCGGCGTGCACTCAAGTTAGGAACCGATTACGAATCGATATTGTATCAACTGCGCTAACAAACATTTATTGAATTTGAGATTATATTATGTATATGAATATGATTGACACTAATTACATAACTTCCATAGAGTCTTCCAATTTAAATTAGTATTACGTTGTATGCAATGTAATTAGGCTAGTAAACTCGTTTTTCGCAGTTATGTATAAAATAAACACATTCTAATGACAATGACTGAGAAATAATTGAAAAGAATTAAAAAAATTTTTTTTTGATTATCAAAGCACGTAACTAAACGTGAAATAGAAATATGTAGAAATCAAAAGGGAAGTTAAACAATTAATTTATTTTGGACTTGAGTTTTCGAATTTACTAAAAGTGAAACTGTAAAACTTTTTTTTTATAAACCGCTGGTTGTATCTTTTTTACTAATTTTAGATGGACTTTACATTGTATTTTCCAATATTTTTTGAAAAATTCTAGTATTTGTTTAAATGATAACACTTATTTGATCTTTTTAAAATGATAATAATGAATTTGATTTAACAGAGTATATTAATTATTCTATTATAAGCTGAAATTTGCAGACTTCAGCTTGAGCATGCTTGCCGCAGTGTACTCTGGAAATTGTTGTCTTATGTAATTCAATTTTAATTTAGTTAATATTCATTTTCATAAATAATTTACTTTTCATCATTTCATAAATAGTTTGTAAAATTTTGCTCTTTCAAAGCTACATACATACATCAAACTCAACTAAAACCATCGAAATTATAATGTTAATACGATGTTCAAAACAGTTCAAACTTTTTCAATTAAATTTATGAATCCACAAATCAAAGCGTTTTCTAATGCAACCCGGATTTGGGTGAACGGAAACAACAATACAATTATACAGTAATTTCGAGGGTAATAATAAACCCCCACAGCCGCAATAACGTTTAATCGAATCTATAATAGTAAGGGAGGTATGTCACCGCGAAACCGCACGTAATGACGCGATAGCTTAATTGCAATTAATCCCAACCCTCAGGTGTAATACTCCAAGGGCGGGGTTATTACCGAACGCCCAGCGCCGAAACACACTCGGTTGGTTATTAAAAATTCAGCTTTACCGCAAAGAAGCGATAATTAAATATAGTTTACAAAAAACTCTGCTAGGTTTTTGCAAGATGGATAAAGCCATAAAGGGTTGATTTCTTTGTGCTTTACACTATCCTAGTGTTATATACCTTATGTGTAATTTCAAACTTTCTATTTGAATATTTTATTAATCATTGCGAGCTCGTAACCTGCAGAAATTTTTTATGTACGAATTAATAATTGAGTAATGTAGATAGAATATAGTTCAAAGTATTTTTTTTTTTTGCACTTAAGAATAGTTTTTCTAATGCTAGCTTGTTATTAATTTAATAAACAGACTTTAAGTTCTTATTAATACCCGACCTTGGCTTAGCCCCTAGAAGATCCAAAAACGAACAACTCTTAAAAGAAGTAATTATGACATTTTTATATGAATTACTAATGATAATTATATTAATAAAGTATGTGATTTTGAAAAAAAATTGATAGAAATTAAGAAACTAAGAAAAGAATGATGAAATTAATAACTGAAGGGTAATCAATAAATGCTTGAAGATAAATTTAATTAATCTTAAATTAAATGTTATTACTTGATACGGTGACAAACTGATTAAAAATGATATGTTCATTTTTTAACAAAAACTATTTAAAATGTGCGAGAGAGAAGAGCCCTGAAATTTGAGAAACTCCCACGAAGCGATTAATTATTAAAATATTCTAGAAACCCAAGCTTATGAAATTTTGAAAATATCGTGCTCGCAACACATTTTGAGCTTTAATACTTGAACATAAAAGATTAAACTGGCTAGAAATCGAATAATTCGAGGAAAAATAACAGCAAGTACTTTTATACATGTACTAACAATGAGAGTTATTTCTTTTCATAGTATTACCTACATAAAAAAATAAACAATGAGGTGGGTAAAAAATTGGTCGATTCAACGGGATTCTCTCAAAGTAGCTCCTTTATTTTTTCCAAACAATTTCCAGTATTGTGCAAAACATCTTTTTTTTTTTGCACAAAAGGCCCACACCGCGGGAAGTTGACGAGGCAAACATGATTCGAAAAACAAACAACCCGAGTCTCCATAAACAAAGTGCATAATTAAGGGGGGGCACACGAGGATTAAAAAAAAAAAAAAAAAAAAAAAAAAAAATTACGCGACCAGAGAAACAATGAGAGGATGATGATGGGATGAAGAAATTAAAAACGCGGGGGGTTGCTGGAAGGTATATGACAGGAAGCGGGCTAATTAACAACGGGGATTTTTACCTTTGTGCCTGGACGATGCGGTCCTGTCTTTCTCTCTACTACTGTCCTCGTCATTATCACCGAGCGTTTGTTAAAAATATCGAGTCTCTTGTACGAGTATGATTTTTAGGTAGCAAGTACTTTCAATGAAATCAACGAATTAGAAGAGTTGAAGTGATCCAGGATCAGAGAAAAGTCTCTGATAAGGCACAAAGGTATAGGCATTTTTTAATAAACTGACATTTTGAGTAACAAAGTGAGTATTATGGTTGGCTTTGAAAAATTAGGGATTTAGGCCCCGCAATAATAGAAAGTGATTAATGTCAATCAGTATAAATTTTGTGAGTGTAGTCTTTAGGTTTTATTTGAATTCAAGGATCCCATGGATTAGTAAAAATTGAAAATATCAAAAGTAAGAATAGTTACATTTTAAAGATGACTGTTTTAAATCATAGTCGTTCAATCAAAACGATTAAAAAAACTTTTTTGTGAACTATTGAGCTTGCGAGTCAATTTTGGAACAGAGAACCACTCATTTTTTCCATACTATTCCTGAGATACTGCAAGTTAATTGTTTTCACGAAAAACATAAAACTGAAGAAATAAATTAAACTCCAAATTAAAGTTTCTCTAAACTGGTACAATACAATGTTTAATTGAGTCACTAACAACTTCTTAAATTCAGTTGCTTGGCTGATTTACTTCAAAGATAAAAGCTCTTCAAAACTCTTCATGAAAAACTTACTAAAAAGAAAGCTAACATTAGAAGATGTTTAATTCTCGCTTCGATGCTTTTCATTTTTGTTCATTGAAAAGAGATCGAACCTTTAAAAAAATTTGATGTAAGTTTTATTGGTCCAATCCATTGTTTAAAAATGGTAATTTAGTCCTGGGTCACTTCTCGAATGACTTTTACCTATAGGGTAAAAGCTCGTATAGACTTTCAATGAATGAACTTAATTGATGAAAAATGTCTTGATGATCTGACCCGGCTCAAAAACACTTCGTTACCATCAATTTCTTCATTAAAAGGACTCTAAAACCAGTGAAAAAATAAGTCCCACCATCTCCAATTAAAGTCCGGTCACTCCATCAACGATCCCCGCAAGAATCCTCCAAACAAGCTTGCACTTCTAACCCGGCGTAGCGTTGCGTCACAGTGGAGCAAGCCAAACAAACCCAAGAAGTTTAAAGCCGTCAACCTGCGGATTAACCCAGTGAGAGTCGTACACACTACCACCACTACCGAGGTGTGTTTTCCGCCAAGTTAAAACCGGCAGTTCCGCTTTAAGTAGCAACCACCCGGGGGGGGGGGGGGTAAAAGCCCTATCTCACGACGGCGATCGTTCACCTAGTCCTGCAGCGAGCGATTCACGGTCACGGCGTTAAATCACGTGGGTCGCGGGGAGAGAGGGGGAGGGGGGGTGTCATTCATGCAGCCCATTCCATTGTGAAGAGGAAGAGGAGGAGGTGGGGATATATTTAGAGCCGCGGTGGTGAATGAAAGTGCATACGCGGGCGCGCGTAAATACACACCGCGGGAGGGAGGGAAGGAGAGAGCGAAAAAAAAAATAAATAAAAATAAAAATAAGAGTGGGAGGAGGAAAACCGGGAGTGGGGGCGAGAGAAGGAGGCTTCCCTTTAAATCCCCCTGCACTCGGACACACGTGCTTTAAACACGTGCTTTTGGAAGTTGCGACCGTGTCTGTGTGCGAGCGAGCGAGTGTGAGTGGATGAATGAACACGACGGCCGAGGCGATAAGTATGGTATCTGCATGCTTCTTAGAAAACTCGGGCATCTACGGGCAAAGTCCTGCGGTGGCGTTTTCTTCTTTTGGTCGTTTGCGTGGCGAGTTGGTTTTTTTTGTGTGATGGATTTGGTGATGTGGGATTGTCGAATTTGTGGGTTACTGGATACGTGTTTAATTAGACAATTGGTACTTGAACATGGCAGTTTCATCCCATGAATCCAATGCTTTAGCGGAAAGAAACTAACAGTTGCTCCAAGTCAAAAACATTCTAATGTATGTCAAACTTCGCACGTGAAACTTGCTAACTCAAAGCTGGTTTAGAAACATGCTAACTCAGATACCGTTTAGAAATGTGCTAACTCAGGCTACATTCTTTTTTTGAATTTTATGCCGTTACATTTATAACACATTTTTTATAAATTGAAGAATTTTTTTGATAAAAAAATGTTATGCTGAGCTGAAAAAAAAAAAGAATGAAGCCGTAAGCTCTTTTCAAAATGAAATCTGAGTTAGCTTGTTTTTAAATGAGCTGTGAGTGCACGATTCATGAGCGAAATCGGAGTTAGCATGTTTTTGACTAGCAGCGATGATGTGTCTGAGTCCATGCTATGTGCCTGACTCAGGTAATGCTCATAAAACCTTGAGACCTCTGACAATTAAATATCATTCGAAATTTTTTTCATTTTTAGCATATTTTTAAAAAACTTATTCTAGAAGTCAATTAAACCTCCAGAGTTCTGAAACCGTACCTTTTTATAAAAAGCACCTTTTAGTTCTTTTGTTTCAGAAGTATAAAATTTTATGAAAATCTGTGACCAAGAGAAGAGATCATTTTCTTGTTAAAGTCCGTTGCCATTTGTAACGGGGTATTTCTAGAGAAAAGGGCCTCCCTTAAATAATTAATGGAGTTTCCTGGGCCCTCCCATTACAAGGAAAATTCACACAAAAACTACTCGGGGAAAACTCCTTAACTCCGGGGTAGGGTTCCCGCGAAAAGAAAACCTCCGGGACTGGTCGGTGAGCTAGAGAGAGAAGAAATAAATTATTGCAAAATTCTTGGTTGAATTTGATTTTATTCTTGTCTACGAAAATCAAAAATAATTTAAGTCTACATTTACAAAAAAATTTATCTTAAGAACAAAGGAAGAAAAACTATCAAGTAAGTCTACAAAATGGCGGATAACGACGCGCAAAAAAAAATCAAATTTATACAAGATAACTTCCAATAATTCGCAGACAATATTTCATTTAGCGTACCATAACCGAAGGAAAAGAAAACGAAAACATGCTTCATAAAATTTCATTAAATCAAAAAAAAATCTTACGTTTACCAAAAAAAAATTCCTAGGTCTAAAAAAAATGGCCACCGTTTGAAATACTTTATTTCTGGAAAATGGGTTCCCAACTCTCAGTTACCGGAAACAACTATAACCCAAGTTTATTCTGATTTTGTTGACCACCTAGCTGTAAAGAAACAAAAAAAAAAAAAAATGTCTACAGCACTAAAAAAAAAATTACTGGAAAGATAAACTTTAAAAGAAAAGAAAGTCTACAAATTAGAAACTTAGAACAAGAAAATATCATTCTCTCAAACACAACCTTACTCTACGGCTACCTGGAACAGAGTGACGCTTCCCCGCGTCTCTCTGACTCAACTTCCTTCCTCACCATCCCTTCCCAATACTCCCAACCAATCAACACTAATCTATTTCATCAAGTTTCATTCACACTTGAGGAACAGCAATGTGTCCACCAATCACACTCATTCACGCTACACAATCCAATCATACTCACGTCTACAAAGTTCCGGTGGCGATCGCCACGCCACCTATACCACGCGCGAACATTCAAAAGAAAAGAAAAAAAAAATAACGCACACGAGGCACTCACAGCTCTAACTCTATCCCACGCGCACATACTCTCTCTCTCGTTCTTCCCTACACGCACACATTGTCCACGCGCACCTCCTCCGTCGTCGGAAACTCCCGGACGGAGAACCGGGACCTGTATAAATAAAAAAAATAATATAAAGTCTACACAAAAAAAAATTTTATTCGAGTCGCCGACGTTTCAGTCGCTCGTTCTCCCGCCATACCTGACGAATAACCTCGGGTCTGACATCGTCCGGGAGCCGTTGAGCCATGAGTAAGATCTCCATGGCACTCAGCACTCTCGGCTCCAACGAATTCATCGGCTCCAGGCGATGCCAGACCGAAGCGTCAACAACGTTGGCCGGAGAAGAAACGACCGGAACCTCGACGACCTCCGCAAGCCCGTTGTCCCGGGCGCGTTTCCCCGAGACCGTTCCTCCCACCGCTGGCCACAAACCCGGTGTGCCCCCCCTCGGGGACAACCCCGGTCGCAGGATTTGGCGTGTCCCACCGAGTCCTTCTTCTGGCTCGGGACATGGCCGCAAACTGTTCGACGGGGAGGACCGCCCTCGTTTCGTTGCGTTCCCGATTACGCAGGCGCAATCGGTACGCTGAACTACAACGAGGGCACTCCTCCACTCGAACACCCCTGCGACCGCAGTTGTCACAGAAAGGCTTCACGAGGTAGCGGGGGCAGTGGCGAGTCTCGTGGCTCAGAGACCAGCAGCCGAAACAACAATTGGGGGGTGGGTCTACGTGGGGGTCTCTGGCCACAACAGCCAGACCCCCAAACAATCGATCCTCGAGCTTGGCTGGAAGGCCTCGATTATAAAACGGAAGGTATCCATGGGGGGTTGGACCGTTGACGTCCGTCCGAGTAGGAGCCCTAGTCTCCTCCGCGGTCTCCAGGGTAGTCGAAACTGGCACGGAGGTCGCAGGAGCGACCGGATTCGAACCTAGAACGGTACGTTTGACGGCCCCCCGCCCCACGGGAACCCGGGGCTGTCCGTCCGTGATCGTCGTGGTAGTCGGGGTCGCCTCTACGGCTGGTACGATCACTGGGGGAGGAGCGCGAGTTGGAGAGCGGCGGGGAGAAGGGTAGGACCCCCCCCCCCCGAGACGTAATCGTCTAGTGTGAGGTGTCGTCGGGGGTTGTTGTTCTTCTTCTTCTTCTTCCTTCGCGGCGCCGTTTCTTCCATAGCCGGTGACATTCTACGATGAGCATGATGTACCGGCACTGCTCCTTCCGTTAGTTCTATCTGATGTTGCGTGAGAGTAGTGAAACCCTGCAATTCTTCCGGCGGAGACAAAATTTCCTTGGCTAGATCTTCTATCCAGCGTTTCTCTTCTGGTGTTTCCTTCACCTCTGCACATTCTGCAATTAGAGTTTCACCACTCTCTCCATCAGCCTTCGTGAATTTGTGACAAATTCCACTAGAACCACTCTTCCATGTACCAGCCGCGTAATCACAACGAATCTCAAAGGCTTGAATGAAATCTTGGCCCAAGATGATGTCATTGGTGATACCTTTCACCGCTCTAGGTGAAATTTTCTCTATCCTGCCATCTATATTTATCTTCAGATCTAACTGACCCAACACTGTGAGGTAGTCATTACCCACCTGTTTGAGACTTGTAGCGCAAGGTTTTAGTTTAGCTTGAAAATGCTCGGCTACTGACTCCCCCACAATAGACACCGTGGTACCAGTGTCGTGTAAGGCTTGGAATGGTTTCCCATCCAACAAGATCTTGAAGAAAGACCTGTTATCTCTCAACAAACCACTTACTTCATCGTCTACTTCCTCAACTGGGCTTCGCACAGTTCCACCCCCCCCCCCTTGACAAATTTTTTTTTTTTTTTTTTTAATTTTCATTGTATAACTTTATTCGTGACAGGATTTAGGCTAAGGTTTCTCTTCGCTGGGACCGTCGATAGAATTATAACTGTATTGTCGACCAAAACTGTTTACAGCTTACATCAAAGATTTAGAATTTTCTCCTATTATTCTTACTCGAATGTCATGAAAAAAAAGTTATAATATTAGGGTTCCAAAACCCTACAGCTTTAATGGATTTCGGAAAAAAACCTTTCCAAACTATACCATTGATAAATATCATTGTGACTTTGTTACCCTATATTTCATAATTACAAAAAAATTCAATTTTCATAACCCTTTTCCAAGTTTTGGCACTGTACACTATCTCTCAAAATAATGTACTTGTAAAATGAAAATACTTCTGCTTGTAAAATGAAAATATGGGCGCTTTTCAAGATTATGACATACTGTTCCCTACATTTCAAAAGACTAAATATTTCTATTTTTGAACGATCTGCTCAAATTTTCAATTGAATTTTTATGACCCCTCTTCAATAAAAAAAAACCTTCCGAAGGCTTTGGAAATTATCAAAATTTATTAATAGCCAAACAGTTTGGAAATTGTATATTCCTAAATTTTGAGCCCTGTATGATTACATTATCCTTGGAATTATCTTGGATATTTTTTTAGAGGATAGCTCCATTACTTTTGATGCTGTTCATTAATTCTTGAAACATTTTATTGGATTCCAATGTTAATTTATTACCAATAATAACTAATTTGCTTTTGGCCCGAGTTAAGGCGACGTTGGTTCGTCTAGGATTTTTTAAGAAACCTACTTTTTTTTCCTCATTTGATCTGACAAATAATAAAAGTATAATTTCTTTTTCCTTTCCCTGAAAGCCATCGATATTTCCAATCTCAATTGATGAAAATTTTTTATTTGATAAAATATCCTTGCTTATCCAACGTCGCTGACCTTCGTAAGGTGAAATGATACCAATTTCAGTTGGATCAAATTTGGCACATAATTTATTTACAATTTCCATACACAGTTCAGCTTCTTTGCGATTGTAGTAAGATTTTCCTATTTAAATATCATGGTTATGAATATTATAAAAAATTATTGGCTTGTCATTTTTTTCAGAAAGCCAGTCGAACTTAACTTCTCGATCTTTTTCAGTTACGCCGTTTAGTAGGATGTTTTGATAAAAATAGGATGCAGGAAATTTAGCGATTCTCGGATTCATTCCGTATTGCGTGTTTAAAAAAGTACATGGTACGTTATTTAAATTTTTAACAGAGGTCCCAATTGATTTGGGTCACCTACTAAAATAACTTTAGAGACGCAGCGCTTAATAATTGATACCTAAGTCTCTGGCTCTGTGGCTTGCGACGCTTCGTCAATTATTACAACATCGTATGAGCATTGCTGTAAATCTTTTGAATCTGATGAAATGAGTGTGCAACATACCACTTGAATTGAATCTAGCAGCGTTTGTTTCACTTTATCTAGTTCAGAAGAGTAATGCTTTGACTCCTTTTCCTGTACCAAGTGGACCATGAATTAAAGTAAATGGTTTTATCATTCCAGTTTTGACAGCAACTTCTTGTAACTCATTAAGAGAAATATTACTCGCAGGCAAAGCCTTTATTGATTGGACATTAAAATTCAAATCGTCAGAAGTTTTTTGGGCTTTATTCAACAAAACGTTTAGTATATTCCGAATTTTTTGCGTACTACTGAAACGAACCATATCTTCCAATGCACTCTGCATCCTCCATTGAGGTTGAGGATCTTCTCCACCTTTGGAACAATTATGTAAGGTCCAAGGTAGTTTAATACGACTCCAGTACCATTGGTCAATTCAACAGTAATAGTTTCAGTTAAATCTTTACTACTGATTTCTAGAACTATGCAGCTCATGCTCCATAAAACATCTTTTTCTCTATGAATCACCAGCTTGTCGCCCACTAATTGTTTTTATGTTGAATCTTCTTTTTTTCTTTTTGAATTTATTATCTGGAAGTTTTGAATTTATTACTGTTATTCTTGAGCCAGGGTCGTAAAGACCTTTGACCTCCAAGGAATTATTCAGCAGGACTTTTATTTCAATTAGTGGGGGCAAGTCTAGTTTTTTGGGTCCTCGTTTGACAGCTGTACATCAAGAAGAGTGTTAGTTATCTGATCTTCCTTTATATTTTCCTTTTTGTACCAGCATGAGGATTCAATGTGGAATCTGTTTTTCTTACCCTTTGATTCACATATTTTGCACGGGTGCTTTTCTTTTCTCACAATTTGCTTCTGTGGCTTTTGTTTAGTTTGTGATATGCTCTTTTCAATATTAGTTTCTTTCACTAAATGTTCTAATCCTCTTAAATTGTTGAAAAGGTCATCAACCCCATTCAAACTTTCATGTAAGTCGGGTGATGAAAATTCGAGAACTCATTTTTATCCATCTCAAATTTTATAAAAATAGAAATCTCAAATTTCTTGAAAATTTGTGACCCACAGAAGAGATCATCTCCTTGTTAAAACATGGTCTGTTACAATAAAAACTATCATGTTCGGATTTTGAAAATTCGAGAACTCATTTTTATCCATAGAAGTTTAAATTACAAGATTATCGGACAGTTGGTCAGTGGTTACAAATCTTCATTAAATTCTAAGGGTTGCTTTTTTATACAAAAAAATGAAAATGTGAAGAAAGATGAAAAGAAAAAAGGTAGTAATAATTCGACAGAATGGGCTTTCTTACAAGTTTTCATGTAGCTATTGTGTTATTAGTAGCACTTTTATAATTTATTAAATATTAAAAAAAAAAAACTATTTTGGATTTTAGTTGCTCGGTTAGTTGCATCTATAGAATTCCGAAACTTTGCCCCCGAAAAAGGTTCAAAATTATGCAACTGCAATAAGCTTCGAGCATGGATTTTTTGACCCAATGATAATTGACTGAAAATAAATAAGGGACTCGATTTTCTGAACATTTACTTGAGAGATCATTACATTTTAATAAAAGGAGGAAAAATACGCTTTATTGTCATTGTTTCAAAATAGGAGCATTTTCATTCCTTAGCATGCTTCTTACAAAAATCAGTCTCAATTCTTTAATATTATTTATATTTTCTCTAATAATAATTAAAGATAGCTTTTAAACTATATTTGATACTTGCAAAGCTCCTCAGTTATTTTTCTTTTCAAAAGTAATAAATTATTAACCAACTTAAATTGTAAAGATATGATTATGAATACACTGAGTAGATTGAAGTCTTTTCATAGTAATTTTCTAAAGGAATTATAATTGTATCAGCGCACTCAGTATTTATATAGTCTTCTTGGTCCTTTTCAGCCCATTTTTCAGAAATTGGACGTGATACAATATTTACTAGCTAATCGACGTATCACAAAGTTCATTCTTTTCGAGGTTTCAACCAGTATCAATAGTTTACAGGTATTTTTAACTTTATTTGATTCTTCCATTGTTTTTTTTCAAAGATTTCAGCCCTCTTAAAAAAGAACCGAGTGCGTAGCTTCATGTCTTTGTCTTTTATTTTTGTAGCTTCGTCCGCTTCTCTCGCAAGCTCAACCTTTCTTGTTGAAATTACAATAGTGTACACAGTGTGAAATCCAGCTCCTTCAAGACCCAAACCCTCACTCCGGAAAATCAATATTTTCTAACCGTCAGTGCACTTCAAAGTGTTATTGTAACTCTCCCAGAAAGCAAAAAAAAAAAAAAAAAAAACCTCCGCGAAGCCGAAAAAGTCGATCTTCACCTCCCGATAACCCAAATAAAACTGATCGAACAGCTGACTCGAGCCAGCCCGGCAGTCGGCCGGATGGATCTAAGTGTAAACCAGCAAGCGCGTATAGCGATGTGCGTCGACATTCGAAAACATGAATGGGGGGTGGGGGGGAGGGGGGAATAGGTAAATAGCGTACTACGTCAGCCTCGGTTGGGTGAGGTGGGGGGAGGAGGAAGGAAGCAGGACAGCGCGAAAACAGAGCGAGAGAGAGAGAGAGACGTCGGCCACCGGCGCACACACTTGTTACTCCACGGCAGCTCCTCTCCTCCCCCGCGCGTGCACAGGCAGAACCGATAAAATTCCTCTCCTCCACCTCCTCCTCTGCAGCAGAAGCACGTGCTTCACCAGAGATCATTGACACGACGTCGGGCGCCGGGTTTGTTTACGTTCGGTACGGAGAGCTAGCTGTTTTGTGTGCGTGCAGCGCGCGTGCTTTTGCTACCTATCGAGACGCCAGAGGATGAATCAGCTGGCTACCGCGGAAAACTATATCGGAGCTTTTTTTAAATGCACGGTCAATGAGTTGGTTCGTAGGTACGCTGCGGCAAGAGTTGACGGTGATGATTGTGAAAGCTCTGGAGGTCTAGTTCGAAGGGAGCTTTCGACACCTATTTCTTTTAAAAAATTGTGAGACTGCTGTTTTGGTTTAATCTCAAGGAGCTAAGTAACTGCCTTGATTCTGAACTGTCCTTATTTTAAAAAAGCTCCAAAGCTTTATCTGAAGTAAGCTGCGAACACATCTTCTCATAAGAAAATTGAAATGATTTTATTTTCTTTTTAATTCAAAAGTGGACTAAGAGTTTGTCTCATTACTAAAATGGTAAGTAATCGCTAATTAAAAGTCCTTTTTTACAAAAGCATCAGAGCTTTAATCTGAAAAAAGCTTTCAGCATGTTTCAGTGGATTAGTTTTACAATTGTTTTTTTCGTTTTATTTCTGAAAAAGGTCTTATTTTTATCTCATTGAGCGAAAAGCTACTATATGAATCTGTACAAGTAAGAATAGATCTCAAATAAACTTTAATTTCAGTTAAAAATGATCTGTAAGAAATAAAAATTGTAATTTTAAATTAATTTCAGACTTTTTATTTAACAATTTTAATAAGGTGTAAGTTTAAAAGAAAATTTTTTTTTTTTTTTTAATGTGAGATTTTCTAAGATAAGACGGATAAAAAACCATTTTCTTCACAGAAACTTTGAGAAAATCTTTTTACTTGAGCCATATGCACACGTGAGAAAATTCTTTTCCTTGAGGTTGAAGGAAGTAGCATCTCTTCTGACTTGTTTTGAAAAAATATCATATTTTTTTAAACTTCTCAGTTTCTTTTTTATAAAAGTTGTTAAAAGTTCATAATTACTCGAAAGGGCTGAGTTTTTACATTAACATCGTGCAAAATGAGGTTTTGGTTTTTGATATAGAGACATATCAAGCTAGAAACGGTAACAGTAATTATTAGTTTTGAAGAAACTTGAAAGGAATAGGCTCTCAATTCAAAATTTTCATTCTAATGATAGCTCTGCATCTTCAAGATAATTTTATTCTGCAACTCCAGATCTTTTGACATACTTACTCAAGCTGTTTAATTGAAAGGTATTGCGCGACTTTATATTCTAGTCAGAAAAGTTAAAGTGTGTGGTTTCAAGTTTTTCCACTTGAGATTTATCCAAACACTTCCGGTAACGATCTTATGAAATGGTTAAAGTCAACATTGAATGAGTCTCAGCTCATAGTCAATATTAGGCAAGAGCCATTAAAAGTGGTTCTAAAGAATTTTATATTGCTATTTTCCATTTTTCAAGTAAAAATAACCAAATCGTTCATAAAAATCATGTTCACTCTATGGTAGTTGAGAAACGAAGATAGGTTTTAACTGGTAACATTAATTTTTCTATTACAGTCTCGAAACAGTTCTGAAACAAAATTAAGATTTCGCGACTTTACTTATATAAATTTCGACGAATATCATGTAAGCCGTAACATCTGAGAATGGTAAGACCAGTCGGTAAAATTTCTAATCTGAATTTCTTTCCGGTATTAAAGATGTAAGTTGAAACCTCTACATGACAACCAGGAGCTTTTTCAGTGATGAAACGTATACTTGTATTTGTGTAAAAGAAATTAAGCAAATTTTCTTTTACGCTTGATTTCTTTACCCTTTGATATGGAAAGTAAATATTGTTGAAAGTGGAAAAGGTTAAATTTTGCATGGAGGAAAAAAGCGATTACTTTTTGCAATTTAAATCTTATTCAAACTTATCTACTTGACTAACAGATCTGAAAAGTGGCCTTTTTAATAGGTTGAAAGAATCTTGATTCTTGGATTTCAAATAAAAATCTAGTCTTATGAAATTTCAAACAATTCCTACTATAAAAACTTGCGTTTTAAAAATTTACAAACTTAGACTTAACCCTTAAAGGCCACACGGGGTCCAAAAGACCCCACATAACTGTCAGTGTGGCAGTTCTGGATTTGGGTGTGGCCTTTAAGGGTTAACATTTAAAAGTCATGACCGTCACTGGGTAAATCAAAAAAGCTGTAATTAAAACGAAAATTTCTCTAGACTGAGTTCTTCTCTAAAAGCACAATTTCTTTCTTCTAAACTGAGCTTCATTACTATTTGATAAAATAGAAAATTTTTGAGACCTTTTTTCTCATACTTTTTGTCTCAGTAGGAGTTCTGATTTTCCTTCAAGTTACTACGATTCATGGTTTTAATGATATTTCATTTTTACCAAATATCTAAACTTTGAAAGCTTTCAAATTTTTTAAAGAATTGCCCAAAATATTTTCTCTCACATTGTACAACGAACTCAATATGTAAATATAGTATAGAGTATAGACTAACTTTTGAAGCTTTTGGCATCGATGATAGTTTTATATCCACAATATTGAACTTCAAAGTTCCTTACTGATGTACAATTGATCGAAAATCATACAATGCTTACCAGTTTCTAAAAATTCAAGCAACAAATATTATACAACATTCATCAACAAGTGAGTAAACTTTCAAGGCATCTTTGTCAGCAGCAAAAACATAAAGCTTCAGCATCTCTTTTCCCATCCGCAAGCTCCAAAGCCCTACAGCACGCGCGATCGCCATCGGAGTCAGCACGTGTTACACGTGAGTCATCGTAACGCACAAGCCGCATTGTACGTCGAAAATTGCACCGTTATCTTAATTGCCCGGCTGCAGTCTGACTCGCGCATGCACACTCACACACACACGTGCAGAGAGAGAGAGAGAGATTATCGAAAGGAGTAGACGACGGACAGACGCGCCGGCGGGGCACTCGACCTTGACCCCCACATCACAAAGCCCAGCGAGCGAGACAGAGAGAGAAAGAGAGAGAGAGAGAGAGAATTTGCTTATCTCTCTCTCTCTCTCTCGGAAAAAAGACAGCTGACGCGATCCTCCGCCTCCTTCCCCCCGGCGCGATTATTCATACGACGATTGTGGGTGCAGCGCGGGAGTTACGTAACCCACCGCCGAGGAGGAAGTAAGGTCACCGAGCCGAGGTCGATGGACTCGGTGTTTTTATTATTATTTCTTTCGCCGCCGCCGCGTTTGTGTGTCGCTGAACTATGCAGTAGCCGGCTTAATGGCCGAAGAGCTGGGAGCTTTCGACGCGGGGGGTGATTGATGCCTGTGCGTACGGAGTTTGGGATTTTGCGAAAGCTTTTTTTTGGGCTTAAACACTGTGCGTATACACTCAAAATTGATCGAGCGGGTTGTCGAGGTGAGTTAGCGAGGGGCAAAAGCACAGTGAAAATAATACTTACGCGATGTTTTGTGTTGTATTAAGGAGGCTTGACAGTTTTTTCAAAATCCAAATGTAAGAACCCAAAAAATTCCTGTAGATTCCTTGAAGTAAGACAAACAACTTTCCTATTTAACACAACAATGGTTGTCGGACTCGTTTTCGAGAGAAAAAATCAGTTTAGAATTTTTTTTTTAACATGGGCTCTTATGGAAAAAAACATTTAAAAATTTGGCAAATCATCAAAATCCACAAGTTTACTACGAGTCAGGTGTCATTTTAAAGATAAAAATTTGAAGATTATTTTAAAATTATAAAAATTTAAGATTATCGGACTAATTTACAAGAAAAATAGAAAATTGCGGTACATAAACTTCAAAACATGCAATTTTTCAACGTTTTTAAAAATTTTTTATCTTAAATTTTGTTTTAATATGTTTAAAAATGATAAATAATCACTTACTAATAAAAAAAAATAAAAAAAATACTTTTTTTCTTATTTTCAATTTCATCCACCCGCAAGGGCCCCTGCTAGGTACGACCCCTACGCTGCCAAGCCTCCTTAATGGTAAAAGTTTTTTTTTAATTTTTAGTCATGAATCACATGTGTTGAACTGAGGTGACTGTAGCTGCTAGGATTGACGCTGTAGAGTACCAAAATCATTTTTTTCTACGTGTGAGCTTGCAAGAGCTTTAATATTAATTATTAACAGTTAATACTAACAATGAGAGCTCGTACCTCGTGCGAGACCCCAAAAAAGGGGTTTTTATCTAATTTTCCAAAAAAAGTGCTCGAATCCTAATGCATTTCAAAAAATCCGAAATGAAGCTTTTTTTTGTTACTTATTTCTGATAAATTTTTCAGAAAAAATATTTTCAGGCCTGACTTTGATAAGTTGAGTTATTTACGATTTAATTTCTGAAAATACTTCTTGGATTTTTTGGGTCTTAAAAATATTAATAGGACATGGACAAAATCATCTAAATAAGTTATAAAATTATTATTCCCTGAAAATTCATGAAAAAACAGAAAAATGCGTGGTTCCAGAATCCCCCAAGAACACTTCAGGCACTAACTTTTTAAAAATTAGCTAAAAGCCATATTTTTTCAAAAAATGATCTATAAATAACCCGATGATTCGCTTAAAAGGCCTATTAGACAGAAATATTGATTGCTTACTTCATCATTTAGCATAAGAAAACAACTCCTACTATTTTATTGAGAGCTGAATTGCACATATTAGGTACTCCCATCAAGAAATACAAATTATGAAAGTTATATTGATGCGTTAAAATTAATTACTTTTTTTATTCATTCTAAGAATTATAATATCCGTAAAGAACCTGTGGATATAAAATACAAGCTTATTATTTTTTAATTTTAGCTATTTAAAAATATCGCAGTTTGATAAATTAACTTTATCGTATACATCTTTTAAGCCAATAGTATATTACAGTCCCGAGGGAGTCAAAAATGATTTAGCCTTTAGCAAACCCTTGATGACCTCGCCTTTGGCTCGGATATTAATTTGGGTTTGCTAAGGGCTACCTCATTTTTGACTCCCCGAGCGTGTAATGTACTATGTTAAACTTCGAAAAGATTTGATACTTTTGATTAAAAAAAATTATTAAAAACATTATTAAATCGAATAATATGTTTTTTATTATAATCTGCAAAAGAGAAATAATGCCCATCATATTAAAATATGATCAAATACATAAAAAATTTATTGTATTCATATTGTGAAACCATAGCAAAAAACCTGATGGATCCATGAAGTTGACATTTAGGTCGATCAGATAGAATAATTTTTTATTTAAAAAAGTTTCTAGTTTAACATTAAAATTTTTGTCGCTCTTCTATTCAAATGAAAGCTCTCTGACATCACGGACCATTTATTTAAAAAAATCCCGTCGAGTAACCGAAGAAAAAAAGATCCGATTTTTATGATGAATTAATGCACAGTTTTTTCTGAGATTTTTTTGCGCTTTGGCCTACATAAAAAGCGTGTTTGGAAAGACCCAAATGAATAATAATAGGGTGCCCGATGTTTCATTCAAAGAGAATTCAAATCAACTTATATTCCTGAAAAGTCTCTGAAAAAAAATTTACTCTATGTAAAAACCGAGTATTTAATTATTTTTATGTTTTTTAAATAATAATATACCATAAACTATAAGCATTATGAAAATTATTCATGAAAAATTAATATTCAAAAACCCAAGTTCTAATAGTAAAGTTTTAAATCACGCATTCATCACCGCTTTAATTTCGTATTCCTCGACGAATCTCACGTAATATCATTTTAGTGGCTAGCGTGTTGTAACCTTTACAACTCGCACCCACTCGCCGTCAAAAGTTTACATTTTCATCCACGTGGGTTTAAAAAAAAGGTCCAGCGGAGTAACGATGAATAACGATAATCTCGAATCGGAATTCCTGGATCTGGGGTGCAGCAGCAGCAGCAACGCGGGGGAAAGCAAAAACCTCTGGCGCGCCGCTGCACTTTACGTAAGTGCCGCATGCTGCAGTGGCAGCAGCAGGCAGCCAGGCTTAAATGTAGGTCGAGCGCGGCGGACGTGTCCGACTTTTATTTTATTTTTTTTTATTTTTTTATGCTCTCGAAACCCGAGAGACTGAGTTATCCTTTATGGCTGAGGGATTTTTTGATATTTTAATGACGAAGGCCGATACGGAGATTTTGAAATCGTACCCGGAGTTTTGAAAGTCCGAGATTTGGGTTTTCAAATGAGAAGAATGGCCCGCTCCGGGATAGTGAAATTGAAGGTGAATTTTAATTACTTAATTGCACGCCGTTTTTATGCCAGCTGCTTATTTGATTTTGAGATTTTTTTTTCAAGTAGGATTTTTTTTAAATTAAATTATTGTACAAAAGAAATTCGGAATCGCTAAAAGTACTTACATAGAATTTTTCAAATAGTTTGCGTATTTTACTATCCGTTAACATTGAAATTTTTTTCAATTTTAGTTACATAATACGTTGTTTTATTTTAACTTATTGTAATTGTTTAAAAATATTTTTCACTCATACAATACCATTAGTTTCCTATTAAAATTATGAAAATTTTACTGACTTACTATAAGAAGATTTCTGATACAAAAAATGTTTCAATATCTTTTTCATTACTTAATTTTTAAAATTTGTTTTAAAATTTATTATTTTTTTTATGACAGAAAATGAGTTTAGAATATTGTGAGGACTTAAAAAAATTTTTTTACTATCTTGAACCAGTAGACTATCTAGTATTTAATATGTATTTAATGAAAAATTAATATTTTCTTAGTAAATAAAGTATCAACGGCTATAATCCAAAAAAGTTTGAAAATGTATTTCCAACATTGATTTCGAGTTGTTTATTATATTAAGAAATTTATTATTTTTTATGACAGAAAATGAGCTTAGAATATTGTGAGTGGTATACTAAAATGTTAAAGTATCAACGGCTATAATTCAAAAAAGTTTGAAAATGTATTTCCAACATTGATTTCGAGTAGTTTATTATATTTAGAAATTTATTATTTTTTATGACAGAAAATGAGTTTAGAATATTGTGAGTGGTATACTAAAATGTTTTTGTCAGCCCAGTAGACTATCTCGTGTTTACAATACGTATTAAATGAAAAATTAATATTTTTTAAATAAATAAAGTACCACCGGCTTCAGCTCAAGAAAATTTAAATATGTATTTCCGACATTGATTTCAAGTTACCCCAATTTAACTTTCTAAAAGATAATCTGCATCACGTCATAAAAAATAACCCATTATGTCACGTTCACGCCGACTTAAAAGTTTCTCTCAAGCATCAATCCTTCGGACGATTAGTGTGAACCCGAGACGTTGCGCGAAATCAATTCGGACGTTTAATTATAGAAAACAAACGGGGAAAGAATAAAACAAAACAGAAAAAAAAATTTTTATCATCACCGTGTACAGCTGCGAGAGAGCGGCGGTGGCCTGTCGGGACGCGTGATCAATATTCTATAAATGAATACTGCATTGGGGCTTTCGATTTTACGTGCATCACGCCAATTCACCCATTATTTTATTGACAAAAAAACAAACGGGAATGACTATTATTTTATTTTTAGGGGAATTTTTCGAGAGACAATTTTTTTGGTAAAATGAATTTGATTACTGGAAAATTTTTTACTAATGAAAGAGCTGGACTCGAGAGCTTTTGATGTTACAGCTGCGTCGCGATGATTTTATTGCCAACGGATGGTGTAAAATTTTTGTTGTAAAAGTTTTAATTAAATTTTTTGACGGAGTTGTTTAATAAAAATGTAACGTAATGAACAAATTAATTAAAATCATGAAATTTTGTTTAAAATACAAGCTGGTTCGAGCTTGATTGTAATTTATTATAACAGAAAAAACCACAAAAAATTTTTTATCATTGATTTTGTTGATAAAAAATTAATTCGATAACGTTAATTTTGATAACAATCATTATTGCATGGCATAAACTTTTATAAAGTAAGCTCCATTCAAGCTAGGTATTGCTCTAATATATTATTCTTAATGTATTTTGTTTTAAAAATATCATAATGAAAAAGCTTTTTTCAACGTTAAATTGTATGAACGTAAGCTACATATAAGCTTTTAATTACTACGCGTACAGCAAGTATATTATTTATTTATTATAAATTCAATTACTGTAATAAAATAATAAAAACATTTTGTTCTAACTTTACTAGAGTAAAAAGCAACCAATCGACAATTTTTTATGAAAATAAAACGTTGAGGTCTTTTTTGTACGAAAAAAGCTACACCCCTTACGTAATTATGAAATTTATCGCTGACTTTTTTTGTTTATCAAAATTTGACTATAAAAGAAATTTTTTTTTATCATTAAATTGCTACAAAAAACATTGCAAATTAAAGCTGTTTCTATTTTACGTGTAATCAAGACTGATTTCGCGTATATGTATTTTATGCAAAAAAACAAAAACAATTCCATCTCCCACAATTTTTTCAAAATCAGAAATTTTTTCAACGATAAAATTGTTAAAAATTTTCAAAAACGCTCGATAATTCCAGTCACGGTCACTCGAACCGATTTCTACTAAAAATTTTAATCTACCCGCGAGCGCGCGTCCTTGATAAACTTATCATTCCCGAGTGTCACGCACCCGTCAATCGTTATAAAATACGCAACATAATTATTTAATCCGTTTCATTCATCACCCAATGTACTCTAATTTTTTAAAAATTCAAAATAAAAAACTAAATAAATAAAGAGAAATTTAACAACGAATAAAGAGCGAAGCACCCAGAAATACGAAAGCGGCTCGTTCGCCGAGGCCAGAAATCTTATCTGGGCATGTGCTCGGCTCAGCTGTGTCTTTGCGTATGTACGCGGCCCCTGATAAGATAAGCCGAACCGCGCACCGCCGAGCCCGCTTGACTGCTGCGGAGAGAAAACTCGGCTGCGCGGTTTGTGGTTTTCCGTGCGCCACTCCGAATGTTTAAAACGTTATAAATAAATAAAAAACCACCAAAAATATGGATGCTTTTTTTACTAGGATTTAAGAGATTTTTTTTTGGGATTAAAATGGTTTGGATGGAAAAAATATTGATTACAGAAAAAACTAATCTACTGTGCGAAAACATGATTTAGTTACGGAGTGAAATTTTATCATGTATAGTGTTGATTTGTTTAAAAATATTTTAAGAATTTTTTTCATTTTTTACAGTACCTATAGTTATTTTTTGGACATTTATATTTAAATTCGTGTACAATAGATTATGTTTTTCAAACATTTATACAACGCGTTCTAACTAACTAAATTTGTAAACCAAAAATTTTGAGTAAACAAATCAAATTTTCCTCGAAATTTTCTGTCTGTTTGTATTTTAGATTAAATAAAACTTTTGTACTTTGAACTACCGGAAATTTTTTTAAAGAAACAGTTGTGTACACAGAAATTCAATTAATTCAAACCGGTAAGCTACTGAAATCGAAATGATAAATTTAAAAAGAATATTCAAGAAAATTTTTTATTCAATATTATAAAAATAAGTTTAAAATTGGTATGGATGTAATAATTTTAGTTTTACATGCTAAACCAACATGCAATTTTTATAAAAATGAAAAAATTACACGTTTTATCTACATGATGTACACTGATAAAATTCAGAAAAAGTTTTTTAAAAATTGTTATTGTTTGTGAAAAAATGAATCAATTTTAAAGACACATCAACAATTAAGAAACTTGAAACAGATAAGAAAAAAAAAGTTAATAAACCCAGCTCACAAACTTTTTACATACTCATTCATTGAATAATACAAAACCTCAATTTTGAAGCAAACTTTGGTAAAAATTCGACGCATTAATTTTGGTTGTAAAACAACGAGCTCGTTAACGAATTTCACCGACGCCTAATTTATTTCCAGGAAGCTCGAGTAAAAAAAAGTCGAGAGAGAAAGCTCCCCTGCGTAAATAAAATTGGTCCCGTCGCGGTCAAATTGGACACTTCCAAAATTAATCTTCGAAATCAACCCCGATTCTCAAAAAACCCTCTCCCTCGATAAAAAAAAAATCTCAAAACAATACAAAAATTAAAGTCTTCATCCTCCCCCCGAACAGTGTCAAAGAGCACTCGACCCGCGAATAAATTTTAATTCACCTGAAAATTGATAAAGTTAACGAGGTAAAGGAATAATAAAAAAAAAAAAGGAGAGTAGATAGAGGGAAAAAAACAAAGCGTCGGCTGGCTGGCTCGGTGTGTAAGCTCGCTTGATGCCGGCTGGCGCGCTGGCTGCTAGCAATCGATACACTCGTGCAGGCGCAGAGACTCTGGACGTCGGTCGATGACTGCGACGAGTCGAACCAGCGGCGGCTCTCTCGCTCTCTTTTATTATTCGCGTTATAACAAACTTTTTTGTTAATTTTTTTACGAAAAATTTATTGGTTGTTTTTTGAAATTTAAATTGGGGAACGAGGGACCCTGAGTATTTTTTGTAAGCTGGTTTATTAATTAGATTTTATTGAAGATTTATGCAAAAGCTACTCAAATTTTGATCTAAAACAACTATTATTTTCATAGCAGTACAATACTGCAGTCGATTAGTTTCAATTAATTGTTTACTAAAGATTTTGAATTACGGCTGAGAAAGCAAATTGATCATTTAAAAAAAACTTTTTGCGGTATTGTTGATGTTCAAATTATTCACAAAGGGCATACTCTCGAAAACTGGTCGTTAATCTCGGATTCATCGCCGTTGCTTTTGTATTTTCGTGTGTGTATGCACAGCAGAGCGGCAGTGATTATTTTTACCTTTTATCAATTTGTGTCAGTTTGAAATGGAAATCCGTTTATTCAGTACTCGATTTTTTTTTTTTTTTTCTTTTTTTTTACCTTTTGCTTCGGATATCAACGGGAAAAGCTTATCAATATTGTTCGACTTTTAATACAAACTTTTAATTGATGAAGTTCAATCGTGCGTGTTTGCTCTGTGACAAATTGTCAAATTAAACAGTTCGCAGTGTGTTCGTTGATTGTATTTCTAGTTAAATAATTTTTAAATTCGTACGTTACTCAATATTTACACTGAACAATCAAATCAAAACTAATTAATTAATAATTGAAAAATTTTTAATAAATTTAAAAGTGCGACCTCCAAAATAGATCATAATTAGTAGCAGTTCAAACAGATTTACCCAGCCTTTAGTACTCTTCACTTTAGATGAAAATAGCCAAAGTAATTAGGCTCTGAACTTATTATTTCAAACATAGTAAATTATTAATTTTAGTTATAAAATTTTTTTTGTGATGAGAGATTTAATTAAACAAATTATGCCTTTGTAAAATTCAGATCTAAATGAAAGAGATTAATTAATAAGAGTGGTGTTAACTAATAAGCTAAAATATTACTTTTTTTCAATTTCCTAAAATTTAAAACCATGTATGTATAATTAAAATATACATGAACAACGTAGAAAGAACCATTAGGGCTAATTGTAATTTGCAAGCTTGAAATTCCTGCGTCCGAAGCCCTTAAGTTTTTGAAAATCAAAAATCTTTTCTTTCCTACTCTGTGACTTATGGAATCACGAATGAAAGTGAATTCCGGGCCATTAGACAGGACATAAAAGTCCGAACGAGCAGGAAAGTATCAAAAATACTGATCGTCCGTAAAAAAAAGCGAACGCGTTCTCTTTGACGGTAGGTTCCGCATTGAAAAATTGTCGATTAACGTTTCAATTGAATTCAGCTTTTCACACGGTATAATATTCGTAAAATAAAAATCAGCCTTCGAGTAAAAATAAAAAAAATAATTTTTAAAAATTTATATTTTATAAAACTTGCTCTTGGGATTATAAGGTGAGCGTATGCATAAACGCACGGAGTCGGTTTTTTTTTCTTATCTCATTGACCTCAGCGAGTTGCGCAAGTATAAAACCACGGAAGACTGGGCACCATCTCACCGAGAAGAGCTTCGCTGGCTTGTTTTTTGCACTAATCGCCGTCAAGGATCGATGAGGCAATGCGCGATTTTTTTTTTCAATTTTATATTTAAAATGCTTGTAAATAATTTAAATAAAAGTATTTGGTAGAATCGGTCTTTTGATCTGTCGGCTAGTGAGAAAAAAAGGTGAATGGCCAATAGGTTTATTGTGCCTGCAATTAAAAATTTAACAATGAATCTGAGAGTTAAGATTTTTACAAGTTGGTATGTTTTTTGTGAAAATTTGTAAAAAAATAAGGAAGTTATCGGTATTTTTCAAGAAAGAAAAGAATACAATGAAAAGAAAACAATTTTTGTCGAAAACTTTTTTTATTTTTGTGATGTATTGGTCTCGGTATTGGTAATCTTGAGAAAAAAGTTTTGAAAGGCGGTAAATGAATGGGTAAAATTTCATTATTACTAAAATACATTTTTCAAGTCTGGACTGATTTTGTGATTTAAATACTAATTAAAAATTTGTAGAATTGTTCCAATTTTTTTAATCATAAAGATCCAAGTAGTTTTACGTGACTCAAAGAACATTTTTTTTTTTTTTTTTTGTAAAGTTGGTTTTTTTTCAAGCACTGAACCTAAATACTCGCCTAAATACCCATTTCAATTGATCTGTAAAGTAAAAAAAATTATTCAAAAATTTGTCAAAGGTCTTAATTTTTATTAAATTTATTCCACTTTTAGCAATAAATATAAGTTTAACAAGCATCAATTTTCCAGTAAACTAACCAAGATTCTACAAAATCCGAAACTTCTTGCTTAATCAAATTTTAAATTAGAAATTTAAGCCCCGTGTCAAGTCATATTTTTTTTCCAGAATTAATTTCACAAACTAAACTTCGAGCTTCAGGAGGTTACATCCTCGCTGAAATGAGCCCCGAAACCTCTATTACACACGGTAAGATACGCATCTCACGTTCGTAACCGACGATGACGTAATGATACGCGAGTCACCGTAAAAGTCGCTGCGGTGCAGCGCGGCACAGCGTGAGTCGCGCTTCATTAGCGAAGGCTTGAGTTTCGTATTATGGTTTCTTATACCTACCTGGGACCCCCCGCGAGGGAAGGGGTCCAAACGAAAAAAAAAACGAGTAATAATTTTGTCCTGGCTGACGTTTATTTTTGGAATTAACCCGGGAGCCTATAGTGGCAATTAGTGAAGTAATGAAATTTTTTTATTTAATTGTAAGATCTACGAAATTACAAGTTTTTTTCATAGTTTTAGAAATAAATAATAAGTTTTTTTTTTATAATAAAATAAAATGTGAGAAATTATTCAACAAGTATAAGATTTTATCAAGTTTGAAGAATGCCAATGAAAATAAAAATAGTTAAACTTCTCCATAAGTTAATTGAAGGTTGATCATTTGAAAAAAATTTGATCGCATCCATAGCATCGGAAGCAATTTTCTTATAGCGAAACCACGTAAAACCCATCGATCAGTTTTATAAAGCTTGCGACAAAAGAGCATCGGCGGCAAACAACAACAGCGCAGGCTTATCATTTGTAAAACAGTGATTGTAAATAAATATCCTCGACGCGCTAATTTTAGACTGGACGGATCTGATATTATTGTACTCAAACCACGTGTCGCTATTTTTGGAAACTCGCGTTTGTGTGTGTGTGTGTGTGTGTGTGTCAAAGAGCCGATCGATGTTACGCAACGATCCCCGATACGTATGATTTCGTGCGTTTTACACGATTTTCTTTGATGCGCTTCATTCTTAACCTGCACCTCAATGAGTTTGAAGCTTTCGTGTCTGTCTATAAATATTGTCATTTCGCAGGATTTCTATTTCAAAACTGTGTACATGATTGCATCAAATTAATTAGTTCAGTTGAGAGTATTAAATTATGAATTAATGAGAGTTTTTCAAAAAACTATGTTAAACTGGTAATGATAAGGTAAAATTATGGCCACTTTTAGACCGAATAATGACCAGTATACAGTGTAAATACTTGTATCCATCCCAAATTGCGCCATAAACATACTTCACAGAGAAGAATTTTATATCGATGAGATTGGGTCATAGATATTTTATGAAAAAATAAAACCACAAGCTGCTAACTGTAATGATTAAACTGTAATCATATTCAAATTTTCTCAGTGTAAAATTTTTGCTGCTTCTGGAGTTTTTTCAAAGTAGCCTGCAACTGTTGAAGACACAATAATTCAAATAGACACAAAGTTAAAAAGCCCGCAATTGATGTAAAAGTCGGTAAAATTAGACACGTTACCAACTTGGGTGCAGCACAAGAGCAAAGCGACCTTGCTGTTACTACTCGGCCACCTGTGTGTTGTAGTAGGTAGCCCTGCATCCGCGAGAAACAAACACCTGTTAAACCAGACGGCCGCCGTAGTGTAAACACGAGGAGGAGTAAAGCCGACTCTATATAACATCACCAACACCGTGTCCTAAGCCGGGTGCATACCTATTCTCTCGGTGCCTGTTTATTTTCGCGATTTTGACGAGAGACGCAACTGCCCTACCGATCGGGTTACCCCCCGACGCGCGGTGGCAGCACCTCACCGAGGATAAGCAGCGAACTGGCGTACCGACCGAGAGGTTCGCGTCTTGACTTTTTGGATCTTTTTTTTTCAAATAGAACACAAAGTTCGATCGATTTTTCATAGTCGCAGCATTTTCTTTTGTACTACGAATAAAACTTAGAGATATTTTTAATTACCAGTAATTCGTAAATAACTGCTGTAATCATATTCGATTGTTATTTTTTTTTTTTTTTATGTACGAACATTATGTTTGACTTTTGAAATTTCGAATTCGTACCTCGCGTTCTTGTTCGAATACGACGTTCGATTTATTTTTCAAATTTCACTTTGATGCTCCAGATTTTTAAAAAGTTTTGAATACTCCCTTACAATTTTTTTTTTTTTTTTTTAAGTAACAAGATAAAAATTCAAATTTTCAAGTCCAATTAAATTAGGTTCCGTAAATACCCAGCTCGTATTTTAACTCGATTTCGTGAGAGTTGGCTATTGCGGCGGTGTCGGCGACGGTGAAACGAAAAGAAAAGTGTCGCTCGCTCGCGGCTGGCGCGGGGCATTTTGCGTCAGCACCGAACTATGACGTCAGAGTTAGCCGGGGTATCCCGCGCGCGACTGCTGATGATGCAGAATGTATCATGTTTTCAGCCGAAGCACCATCATTCGTTGACTCCTGGTCAGCATTTAAAACATCGGTCTTCTTACACTTGGTGACTTGTACTTATTACCTACATGCAAATATGTTTGCTCAACTGCAAACATTTTTTTAAATGTAACGAGCTCCATGCATCACGCTGCATGGAATTATTACTGTTAATTTTTTTTTCATTAGTTTCAGAGCGGATATTAATTTAATTTATTTTATTAATGTTTCTTTTGAAATCGAGGATTTTATCTTTTTGAATGAAATGGTTAATCTTGATAAATTTATCTCTTGATTTATCTCTGTCCATTGTTTTGAATTTTTTTAAAACACAGATAAGTACTGAAAATTTGAACCATCTACGTTGTAAAATAATGTTCAATCGCTTATGGACGAAAAGGATTTTATTTTTTTGGGAATCGCTCGATCGATTGTTACAAATATCTGTACTTCCCCTGCAGTCATATTAATTAGAGTTGATAAACTATAGTTATAAAACTTGGAAATAATATTTAAATTTATCAGTAGAATCAAGAACCATTTAACATCGATAATACATATAATGAATATCAAAATAATCTTACCTAAAAGTAAGTATTCCCTGATGAAGACAATACACAGTAAATTCAAAATTTTTTTTTGTTTTTTATTCAAACAAATCGTTAATGATTTACAGTTTTTATGGACTTGATGTGAAAAAAATCTTAAGTATTGAACCGCATAATGACGTCACAAGGTGGTATTAAAGTATTTTTTATAAATAATCATAATAAATTGAATAGTGTTCTTCTTAATCGACGTTAACTTAATTTTTTAATGTAAACGTTGTTGAGTTCTTATTTGCAAAAGACGCACAAATAATTACATCTACGATGCCCCAAAGTTTTTTTTGTAAAAATAATTAAATGTTGAGCAACAATTTGCTGTTTTTCAATTTATTTCTCTCTACAAAAATTTATGAAAGTTAAATTAAGTTGAAAAAAAAATATTATTCTTTTAGTAAATACTTCATAAATTTTCATTAATTATTAAACTTCTTTCTAAGTTTAAAAATTTTCATGCTCTTAAATAAAACTAATGTTTCAAAGTCTTTATTCAAACTAATTTCATTTGATCTTACATTTAAAGGTAGCACCAAATTAACAACATATTTTCATAGGTCACATGATCAAAGAAATCCAAAAAATGCGATGGTGATTCCGGTATCTGTTCACTGCTGACTCATATGCTCTAATGACTTATCCTACTCGAGTGGATGGGCTAGGTCGGAAAAAAAAAAAAACATGGAATTCGATACGATCCAATAAGCTAAATGATAAAATGGGGGAAAGAAATTGACTCGGTAGATATTTAATTGATCCATACATGTATATTATATTTTTTTATTGGTATTCATTAAACATTGTTTTTATAAAACAAATTCAGTTTAAAGTATTTATTTTTGCAAAGTAGAAAATCTTTTCTTTATCTCATGCAAGTTTTTGAAGAAAATCAGTGAAAAAATTTTATGTAAAATTAAATTTACTCTTATTTTTTAATTATTAATCAAGAGCTCAAATTGAGCCCTATGATACAGACGAAGACATGAGGTGTCTATAAATCATAAGTCCAAAATCGTGCAAACTCGGCGTTTCGCTAACTCGGTTTTGTTAGCCTCATCAGGAGTACTTTAATAAAAAATTAAACATTACAGATAACAAATACAATATTTAAACACATTAAACTTTAATTCCTATAATATTGATATAATTTCAAAATAATTTTGTTTTATCGCAAAATGTAAAAATTAGAAACGTATCAAGTAAAAACTAGTAAAACACGAAAAAAAATGTTTTTTTTTTTTTTTTTTTCTTTTTTTTTTATGTTTTCCGCCAGTTATATGTTTGTTTTAAAAACTTTTAAATCCGTTACGTTCCTAAGAAAGCAATAAAATAAAGTAAAAAAGCTTGCTTTAAAAGCATCCAAGTCCATATTTTAAAATTGCTGAAGTTTGAAAAGTATATTTATTGATGCGCATTGATGGCATTGCAAAGTTCCTTTAAACAGTCAAACATTCTTTATGCAAAGTTTATTGCAATATTAAAGCTTGAAAAAGATGTCCGAGACAAAAGATTATTATTTCATAAAGTATCGATTTCAAAGGAAACAATTCATCCTTAGAATGAAATAAAAATTGAATCTCGATATTTTTACAATGGATAAAAAAAAAAAAAAAAAGAAAAAAACAGGAACAAACTCCCACGACTCCTACAGCAGAAAATCTATTGTATAAAAGCGTTCGCAAATCCGGATTATAAAAAGAAGAAACACGGGGAACAGATACAAGCCGGCGTGCGAATCACTTGGCGTTTATGTAATTAACGATCCTGAGAAGACGGGAGTGATAACGCGCCCGAGACAATTATAAAATCATTCATCCGAGCCAGAGGATCGTTGTATAACTTGCAAAGTTTTTCTTTTTTTTCCTGCCAATTATTTAGCTTGAAAAACGCCGTGCAAATGAATACAGATGAACGTAACTTTGCTATTTTACATTGCAGTAAGAGATACTAATTATTATCTATATAAATTTTATGCTATCATCATTCATCGTTGTTTCTCTTAGTATTAATTTATTTTTATATTTATTAAAAAATAAAAATTTTTAAAATTATTCCAAATGGTATAATTTATTTATTTATTTGTCATCTATTTTATCAGATATTTTGTAGTGTGAATTTGGAGAGTATCTTGAATTTTCTAATCCATTCTTTTTATTTTATTTTCTTCACAATTTGCTGCTAGTTTGATCGAAATTCGATAAATTATGCAAAGTTCTAATGAATAATCTATCGGAAAGTTAAAATTCTTAACTCAAACTTTTTTTAAAGCTTACTTATCAATTTTTTAAAATAAAGTTTTAGTATACTTAGCTCTGAAAAGGATTGAGATATTTTAATATACACATCTGCTAATTATTATATTTACAATATTTACATGACCTTCATACATTTTATATCAAAAATAATCTTTAAAGGCTTTGGTTTAGATGACTTCATTAAATTTTATTCAAAACCATTTTTTTGCTAAATTTGACCAACCTGCTTTAGTCTCTTCTGAAAAAAACATAGAAATTTATTTAGTTTACCACATAATTAAATTTTACACAAAAACATCTCATAAAATATCATTTTTTGTTAAACTAAGAAGTCAGATTTTGTTTAGCTCGGACGTAAAAAAAATTCTACCGTACCGCACTATTTATATTTTACAAATATTTTCTCGGTAGACTATTTTACGTTGTCATTATACAGCATAAAACGAGGAAAAAAAACTCTCCTCTCGACTTTCTTAATAGAGTAAAAAAAATTTCACTCCCGAGTGTCCTCCCTCGAGGAGTTTTTGAGGAGACTTTTATATCTCGATGAGTAACGGGCGTCAGCGAGCACTTTCCCGTAAACCGCGTCACCGATGAATTTCGACTCGTTACGTGATGAACATCCGCCAGCACCACGTGGATTATCGGGTTTTCACCCTTCTTTGTGAATTTCAAGAGCCTACGGATGAAATTGCGATTAAATTTGCTCCGAGAGAAAGTCTCGGGTGTTCTCACGCACTTTACTTTTTATTATACTGGAAAAATTAAAACTTACGATTTAAGCGTTGAGGATAATTTTGAGTAAAAATTTTACGCTATTATGTGCCCAGAATAAAATTAGTATTGTGTGCTAAAATTATGATGAACCAGCATGCCTTTTGAAGCTTCGTAGATAAATAAAATTAAAAAAAACTAAGCAGATTGAAAAAGACCACAGCTTCTAACTTTTTGAAGTAGGTCAAATTTTGAAAAATTACAAGTACAGTACAGATTTTGTCCAAGTATTCTCAAAAACCTATTTTAACACAGCGAGGATTACGATTTTTTCGGGGATTCGTATTTTCCATGCATGATAATGAAAATTTTTTTCATCTCTTCAGCTCCACTGAAGCCCCGACGTAAGTAAAATTCTATTATTTAAAAAAATATCAATTACAAAGTTCTGTTTTAAAAGATATAGAGATTTCATTCGCTCTTAAAGTAAGACACTTCAAGAAAAAATTTAAAAATTATACGTTTGATCTATTCACGAAGTAAAAATAAAGATTTTGGAGGCCAATTTTGAAAGATACAGATTTTATACGTAGTCTTATCAATACAGTATTTTCATTTTCATGGCAACTCGTTTTTTTTTTCAAATTTCCTGAATTATTTTCCGGATTTCTAAATATACCTATCAATAATTCAACAGAGGAAAATTTTTTTACTCACTAAAGTTTTAGGAGGCTACATTCATAAACGAAACTAACTTAGTTATAAAAATAAAAAAACTTAATAATTTTTAAAATCCGTTTAATTTTTACAAATTGATCAACAAAGTATTCATAAACAAAAAAAAAAAAAATTATCGTAAAATAAACATGATAAAGTGTAATTCTATCGTATCAAAAATGGCTTGAGCACATATTGGGTCGATCGATCATCAGACTTATCTTTGCCATAAACTTCGCAGATAAGTACGAAGATCGAAACCAGACACACTTCAGCCAGCCATAAAAAAAGCATGCGTAGGAAAGGGACCACCCAAGTTTCAACCTTTTTTTCCTTTACTCTATAACAGTCGAGAGTAATAAGTTAAGCAATTTTATTAAGTACATTTTACTGTCAAATTAATAATATTTTTAAACCTCAATCTTCTACAAGAATGAGAATTTAGTTGTTTAAACTGTGACACAGTTTTTCCCATAAAAATTGTAAGATAAAACATTGAAGATTATTACAATTCTGATATGTTAATTCTAAAAATTTCAAATTTATCGGAATTACCGTACAGTATTTTCTCGAAGCCAATTCAAACTTCGCGCTACGCCGTCGACTTTCGTTCGTGCGTCAGAAAACTTGATCCGTGACGAATCGAAGTGAAAACTCTGTCGACCGATCAACCAAAAACCAAAAAATCCAAACTATTTCGTGTCACTAGTTAAAATGCAACTTTCGATCACCACCCCATAAACAATAAATCACCAAAAACCGTTTAAAAAATTCGTGGAATGATCGTCGGGATACGTGGGTTACGTGGGTGCGAATTAAAAGGCGCCTCGATCGCTCCTTCTCCGCGACGCAGGCGGGCCGGGGGGAGAGGTAAAACAGACGGAGAGATACATACATAGGTACACACCGCGATCGAGAAGAGAAGGAGAGAAGAGCCGATGTGAAGTATTGTAGTAGTAGCAGCAGCCAGCCCGTAGTGTTTTCTCGGTGTAAGCGCGCAGTGAGCGAGTGTAACGCCTGATAAGACCGACGATGGACCGTCGCCCGCGTCGCGAGTCTTCTGACGCGTAACCAGAGTCTTCGATCCTGGTCGTCTGCCCGCGCCCACCTCACCGGCATCGTCTTCTCCGAGGAGGAGGAGGATTTTTGGGGTAACGCCTGTCTGCGCCAAGAAGAAGGAGAAGAAGAAGAAGCACGGGAGCCTGCAGCTCCGAACAAAAAAGGGGATAAACAAAAGAGAGAAGGAGAGTGTGTGTGTTGTTCGCTAGCTCGCGGAGGCGTTGCGTGTGTCTGACGTGTCTGTCCGGTGGACCCTCGTCGGGGGCGGGGACGACTTCATAACCTCGACGGCGAGCTCGAGACTTACTACGGGAGAGGACCGTCAACCAGGAGTCTAAGGACGGACTTCGGTTTATTCGTCTTGTTGGGCATTATTTTTTTTATACCCGCACGACCGTCGTGTGCAGGACAGGGGGCACCACCGATTCCGGTTTTTCCCCCCCTGAAGGTGCAGCAACAGCAGCAGCAGCAGTATTTTCGTGAGCTGCACCCACACGCAGCAGTAGTAGCGTACCTCGGCCTCTTAGACATATAAAAGAAGTTTGGTTTTCTTCTCGAATTTTCAAGGAACGGGCCTCGAGGAGCAGGAGAAGCCGCGAAAACCTAACCTTCAAACTTTTGAGGAGGCGCCGCGCACCAGTGTTTTACTGTGTCTGTGTGGTGGTGGTGGTGCAGCAAGTGTTGATTGTGCAAAGAAACCTTTGCTTTGACGAGGATGGAGGCGATCGCGAAGCACGACTTCACCGCGACCGCCGAGGATGAGCTCAGCTTCCGCAGGAGTCAGACTCTCAAGGTAAAGGAATTTATCTATTCTCGTACGTCAAACTATTGTTGGAACGAGCTGGGCTACACGGAGAGAGAATTTTTCGATGCGGTTTTAGAGAGAGCATAATTCGCAGCTCGAGCGGGGCTGTTGTTGTTGCTGGTTTATAAACAATTATATTATCAGCGCGCGGCGATCTGCTGGCGAGATCCTTGTGCGTCGTGTTTAATACCACCTACCTACCAACCTACTCCTTTCTCTTTCCAATGGGGCATTTGTAGACAAAAAAAAAATACCGACTCTCCGGTGCACTCGTTTCTGCAGATCTTTAAAATCTTTATTAATTTTTAAAGATATTTTTTAAATTATTGCCTCGGGCGAACAAATATTTAATAGCGAGACTTTCTCGAGCGATTTAAAAAGCTACGTTTGTATACAAACGCTTACACCAGCTTGGCTCTCAACCCCTCTGGAGACTAATTACTTAATTTACAGCAGTGCGAGTGAATGACACTTTGCGAGTCGCATGTACGTATGAAAACCCGCGAGAGAAATAATAAATAAACCCGTACCGAGTGAGCATTGAATTTTTAAACTCTATATTCATCTCGCCCTGAAAGTTCATTGATCGCGAAAATCATGATCATCAACTCCTGCGAGACGCTGGCTCTTCTTGTTGTTTCTTCTTTTTTATTCCTGTTCCATTGTTTTTTCGGCTAGGTATTTCTATTTTTGGTTACGCGAGTCTTCGGCTGAGGAGTGACCCCACAAGAGAGAAAGAAAGAGCGAAGGCTCGAGCGAAGGCGAGGAAGAATAAATCGTTTGTTTTCGGTTCGATAAATGACTAATGGATCACGTGTGAGTCAGTATCGGGCAGAAAAGCGCGAAAAACTTTATGTACTCGGATTTGTCGAGTTTATGATTTTGAAAATTTTAATTTCTATGCTTGCTTGGGGTTTAGCGTGTGTATTTTAGGATTCAGTTACCATATTAGTAAACACGTTATGATGGTTTGATTTGAATTTTGAAAAATAAAGAGGATAAGATAAACTTTTTATTCATGAATGTATAATTTATTACATAAACAATTTAAATCAGGAGTAATTAAACTAAAAGAAAACTTAATACAGTACACAATGTTTTGGGAGGTTGAATTTGAATTTTTATATTATTATTATTATTAATTTATTGTTTCCGAGTATAGGGCATATGCCCATTATAAAACTATTTGAGAATTAATTTCAAAAACTGTTTAGTAGTAGTAAAAATTGATCAGAATAAAAATCTACTGAAAAAACTACAAATGAAATAGTATAAAATTATAAAATTAGAACAAAATTTAACTAAAAAAAAACAAAATTTTTCATGACTTAATACGTAACTTCCAGGCAATCTGAGTTTGGATTTTTCATTTACATATTTGTGTTTAAAAATTTTTATTTACTTCATAAGCTGATTAAAAATATTGTATAATACTTCAAATGAAGTTATAAATAAAAATATGCAATTAATTATAGATAAGATAACTTGTTATTTAATAATTAAATACATAAAATTGTTGTTTATTTTTAGAAACAATGAGTTCAATCATTCTAGTAATAAATAACTTTAAAATAAATTTAAATAAAAAATAGAATGACAATATTACACCTCAATTTGTATGGGAATCTGAATATGAATTTTCACCGATCTTAAATGTAAAGTTTTAATTTTAGAAATGCAGTAATAATTTAAACTAAATCTTGAAAACTAAAACAGAGCTCAGTAGAAAGTGAGTTTGGAAATATCTATAATCAATTTTGTTTATTTAAAACACTGATTATCCCAAGATTATCCTAAATAAATAGTGTAAATAACTACAATAATAAGACTAGAATAAAATTTAAGTTATAATAAAAGTTAACAATCATTATTTCTTCACTAGATATCAGTTTAATTTCAAACATCTGTAGTATTGAGAGTAAATAATCACGAATATTATCAAATGATTTCTCACACAAATTTTTAGTCCATGACACATGCTTCGAATCACACTATCTTATCCCGCAGTCGCATCCCGGTTGAATAAATTGAGTCACAAGTACTTTAGACATTGAATTTTCCAGGAAGAATGAAAAGAACTGAAAACTATAAAATTCGAAACGTGGGAGTAGGAAAAAAAAGAGGCCGGTAATTTTTTAACACTTTTACCTTTACTAAACAATCCACCTAATTGATAGTAACGCATACAGCTTTTCATAATGCGCATTTTCATGTGCAATTACTTTTCTTCCTCGCGTTGCATCACACGCAATTAAGCCTTATTACAATCGTCTGCGTGTCTTCTTCTTCATTTTTTTTTTTTTTCATTTTCGCGCATTCTTTTGAATTATTGGTATGCAGCGGCAGCATTATTATGTATTTTATTTTATTTTTTAATGTTTGAAAAATTTGTTCTAATTATCCGTTTATGGTGATTAATGGCCGAGACCAAATTTAAACACTCCGCAGTCTGGCTTAGTTTTAGCTTCGGTGCATATTTAAACTGTTCCGGGCTTCGGGGATATTTCAGGTGGCATTGCATTCTTGCACTGAAATCCAGAGTCTGGTGCTTCGAGCTTTTGTTCCAAATCTTCGTTTTTGACTTCTTAAAAGTATTTAAAAATTATCGCTGTATCTCAGGATGTTCTTTTTTTATTTAACTTCTTATTTGTTTAGCAAATAAAATTGACCGACTACGATATTTGTCTTCTGGTTGTACTACTCACGCGGTGTCTTGAATTTTTTACTAGTGAATGTCACTGTACGTTTTAAAAATACGGGTACATCAACACGCGTACTTTGTTGAATTTAAATTATCGAATTAGTTTTCTTTCCTTTATTTCAAAAGTTCATTGTGATTCTTAATTAAGGAGATTGGATAAAGTACGTAACTAGATCATTAAATTTAATTAGTTACAAATTACCCTAGAAGTAAACTTTTATTTCCAAACAGTCACGATGGAATTTCTAACAAGCGTCAGCTTTTATTATCGTATGAATTTTTGAAAAAATGAACAAAAAAAATGATAAAATCGGCTATGTAACCGGCGGGTGCGATAAGGCGCGTACGCGTCACTTTCGACGTAAACCGCAGCGCGGGAACAAATTTTTTTTCTTCATCTTTCTTTTGATTCTTCTTCTTCTTCTCGCGCATTCGATCGTGTGTTTGTAAATATTTTCAATGAAACATACGTACGACCGGCTAATTTGATTTCGATCGATCGCGCGTGTACCAGTTGTCGATCCGCTCGAGCTTTTTCCTCTCCGAGAAACTCAATTAAATGCTACTTGCGCTGAGGACTCTGAAAATACGTCTGAGACGATACAAAGTTGTTCAAATATTCTTTTACTTAAAATAATTGTTGAGTTTACTAAATATTCATTGTTTATTAAATAGAATTTTTTTCACTGTTGTTATCGTTTGATAGCGTGTAATTAGGTTACGATAATATTTTTTTTTTTTTTTTTCAAACGTGAATGTTAATTACATTGTTTGAATTCTGAAAAAAAAAAAACAGTAGCGGAGAAGCAATTTTTTTAAATTGGTCACACGTGAGGCTTAACTTTAGAGATTTTTAATAGATGTTGATTTTATCATTAGTCTTTGAAACAACAACATTCTTGTTCAAATTGAAATAATGATCCGTCGTAAAATTTAAAGTTACAATAAACAAATTTTTATTTTTCAACTTCAGATTCTCAACATGGAAGATGACATGAATTGGTACAGAGCAGAGCTCGACTCTCGGGAAGGCCTCATACCCAGCAACTACATAGAAATGAAAAACCACGAGTAAGTTAAAAAAAATAATAATTATAACAATTATTTTACTCTTCAATTAATTTAAATAAATTTTTTTTAGTTGGTACTACGGAAGGATAACCAGGGCAGACGCCGAGAGGCTACTGATGAACAAACACGAGGGCGCTTTCCTTATTAGGATCAGCGAAAGTTCACCCGGCGACTTTTCCTTATCCGTCAAGTGAGTATTACAAATTTTTGCAAAACAAGAGTCAAATTTTTACGAACGTTTCAAGTTTTCATGTTTTCTAAGTAGCTTACCTGTTCTCGTGTTAAAGAATTCCAATATCAACATATATAGTACATAAAATGTACATTAATGTCCAATGTAGGAGCTGAAAAACAAAAAATTAAGACAAGAATACAAGACTTTGATACAGTATCATAAATAATTTAAAAAAGAAAATTTTTTTAAATTATAATTGAAATTTCTAAAGTTTTAAATATCGTAAAGTGCAAAAACTTCTAGCTTTTATTTATTAATGATGAAATTTTAAACTATGACTTTAAAACTTGTAGTGGAACTTAACACTTAAGTTTTAGAATTCGAAGTTCTTAGAAACATAAAAACTACAGTCTAACTTTATTCAACTTGTTAAAAGTACAAATTGTAATGACTGTTTTTTCTTTACAGATGCTCAGACGGTGTGCAACACTTCAAAGTTTTGCGAGACGCCCAGGGTAAGTTTTTCCTCTGGGTGGTCAAGTTCAGCAGTCTGAACGAGCTCGTCGAGTACCATCGGACGGCGTCGGTTTCACGCTCGCAGGACGTCAAATTGCGCGACATGGTGCCCGAAGAGGTACAATTATTTCTCTCACCCAATCAAACTTGATAATTTCCACTAGATCCTGTTCCTGGATGTTGAAAACTTTAGTCTAGTTATTTAGGTTATAAAGTCATCAGAATTTCAATTTTTCATCTGCTTAATACACTTCGATACTTTTAATGAAAATCAAATCGATCATTAGAGTTGAACGTCATTGAAATTTTAATTCAACAAATTTGTTAAAAATTTTTTATTTTATTTTTTTCACTTAGTGTGCCTTGGCGAATCTCTTGCAATTGCAACTCGCGCGTAATTACGAAAGCCGTCGCGGCCTTGGTGTCGTGTACTCGGCGTATGCGATTCGATAAATTGTCTTGGTTAATCATTTTAGAGCTTTCGATCAAAGTCCTTATATTTTATTTTTATTTTTAAATGATTTTAAAGCCCAACTGAATTTGCTTCTCGAGCATGACAGCATCTACTCAAAATAAAAATACTTTTTTCTTAAATTTTTTATTAAGTGGGCTGGAAAAGATTGACTATAGTCAAAAATGTATGATTTTGTTTTCAATTTTGAAAGTCTCAAGTATATTTTTCAAATTAATCTTATTTAAATTAGATTTTAATGATACAATCAATTCAGCTGCACATTGAAAGCATATTTATTAATTCAAGCAATTAACCTCCTTTGTTTCAAATCGCTTTAAAATCATTTAAATAAAATTAAAAAAAGAAACTTCTTCAATTTTCTTTTTACATGGAAACATAGCGTGGCACACTCGATTGAAAGTCTCAAGACAAACGGCGTGACACCGTTTTCAGTTATTTTTGATGCCCATACGAATCAACGTTAATTAAAAAACCTACGTGACTTTAATGATTTGTTTTTATCATCTTTTTTTTTTTCTTCTATTTTTAGAGCGAGTTAAATAAATTCCGACTACTAAGTGAAGTCATTTGATAAAAAGTGTTAATTTCAAGCACAATATACTCGTCACTAATTTAAGAAAATAAATTTTTTCAAACAGAAAATAAGACTTTTTAAAAGCAAGTAAAAACTCAGTTTTTAAAAGAAAAAAAAAAAAAAAAAAGATGAACTAGTAATTACATAATGGAATCTGATTTCTGAAAAATTGCATCATTCAGTGCACGTTTAAAAATCCCAAGAAATACTCAACAATCGTATTGTATGCATCTCAATATCATACTTAATTTTTTCGCTTTCAGTGCCTGGTGCAAGCCTTGTACGACTTCACGCCTCAGGAACCGGGAGAGCTTGAGTTCAGGCGGGGCGACGTCATAACCGTCACGGATCGCACGGACCAGCACTGGTGGCACGGAGAAATTGGCAACCGAAGAGGACTCTTTCCCTCCACTTACGTCACACCCTACCACTCCTAGGTAAGTCGAAAAACATAGTCCGCCCTATTTTTAACCAAACAGATTTGATGAATTTACGTTTTTTTCGTTTCAGACCTCGTACGGTCAGTGCCGAACCTTTGGAACCAGCATAAGCAGCACTTTTGGAAGACACGAGATCGCTTGCCACGAGGCTTGCTGCTGATGACCGAAAGAGACAGAGATAGAAAGAAAGAGAGATAAAATATGAATGAAAAATTGAATTTAAAATATGAAAATCGCGTGTGACTAAATAACAAGTGATTGGTGTGCAAGTGCTATTTTACTGGGGAATGATGATCTGATTTGGGGATCGAATGGGAGAATAATTTTTATTTCGTATGATAAAGGTGCTTAGAGTGCGGCTCGGAGTTTAGGGTCCTTTTGAATCGAAGACTCGCTTAGTTGTGGCAAAAAAAATTTTTTTATCAAGGTTTTGGTATCAGGGTAACTTAACTTGTCAACGGACGGATGTTTTTTGATGATTTACTTTTAAAGGTTTTTAATCTCTTTCAAACCAGAGAGAAATATTAAATTTTATTTTTCGTGATTACATTGGTGCCAATTATAGATAAATAGATGATTGTTGTTTGCTTGCAGCATCCAATATCTGTACTTAAACCATAGAATATCGCACTCATGACATTTACTATAGCTAAAATGTTCAACGATTCAAAGATCAATGAGTGAAATTTTTGCCTATGCCATATTTCGTCAATGACGTCCGTCCTTGCTTGATGTTCTAATTATAAATTATTGTTTTTATAATTATGTTTTAAAATAATTTTGATACGGAAATCGAAATTTATTTATTTATTTTTTTATTTTTTTGAAACTTTACTTTGCTGAGTCTGATTTTAATTTTCAATGGACTAATAACGCTTGTTCGAGTCGTGTTTTATATCGAAAACTTTAATGAATATTTTCAGTTTTTAACATATTTATTTTAATATAAAAATTTACAATATTTTGTGATTGTCTAAAAGAATACTTTGAATTGTAAGACTATACATAGAAATCTTTTTGCACACAGACACAAAACCGCCGTTGAAAATAAGGTTCATTTTGTGAGAATGAGTATCATAGACATCACAAAACATCTATTGTAGAATTTTTGCGAGATATACATTTTAACTTGTAAAGAGCTTACATCAGCATTAACTGAGCAATTTGATTTTTAATTTCATTAGTTTTAAGGAACTTACAAGTATTAAACGAATGTTTTGTGTAGTATTACGAGCATATAATGGTTGATTAACCGTAATTTTAATTTATATTTTTGCAGCTTTTCAAGAATTTCGTAGTTTAATCTACAATTTTTTAATAATCTTTAATAATTTTTTAACGCATTTGCGAAAAGAAATTCTATAAAAGCTTTAAAAATATGAGCTAAGTTCGACTATTGACGTCTTCCTTCATTTTTTTTTGTATTCAAATTTTTACTAATATTCTACCATTAAGACAAATTTTTTTTCCAATGTCATATTGTGAAAAAATGAATGGAATTGTTTAGTTAATGCTAGATGTTTAATTTTTAAAAAGGGTAAAATTAAATTATCGGTTAAAAACAAGTTAAGGTAGAACTCTTGGAAAAAAATTATGCTTTTTGCGCAATCGAATCGTCGTTGCACGCTATTGCATCTTATCTTCTAAGAGTAACGTACGATTTTAAAAAACTGCTGTTACTGATATAGAAAAAAGCAAATTTAGTCGTGATTGAGCTCATTTACAATTATTATATACATGTTAAATCTATACATGAATAAATACTAGATGCGGACGAAAGGAAACGTTGCTGTAAAATATTTTTCTTGCGAATTTAAGAATTAAAAAAAAAATAATAATAAATAAGTAAGGAATTTGAACGCGGAAGTTTCATTTGAAAGCTTTTTATAGTAATACACTTTTTGCCTTGTTAATGGTTAATTTCATGGACTTACAACGCTTGAGTAAGTTTTTTTAATTTGAAATTTTTACGCCCACGAACACTTTTTGTAATAGTTTTTTTAATTTTCGTAAATGTAAGTTATGTAATTTTATGCAAACAGTGAAAATTTACACACATGTTATGCATAAATGTTCAAGTCTATAATTGGAGTTGAAAATCGGGTATACACTGAAATATTATGCAGTAATAGATCTCAAGTGGCAATATATAATAATGTAGCTTTTATCTCTTAATACACTTTTTTACCATTGTTAGCTTTTTCTTCGTCAAATGTAATCAATCTTTTGTTAAATTTATTACTATTACAATATATACAATGCGAATCATGTTAAATTATTTTATTTTGTATTCTAAAACTGGTCAACTTTACAGTACCACCGTTTTCAAGAATTCAAACAGAGAAATTTCGATAGGCACTGGGAATTCTTGGAGAAAAGGTCCAATTTTTACGCCATCAGGCGGTATTGAAAGGTTGTCTTGTATACGAAATTTTTTTGTGATATATCAAATGAAGAATCTTTTATCATTTTATCAAATAAAGAAATTAATGAAAAAATAAAGAGTTTTGATTCTTCTAAATCATTCTAAAGCAGTGTAGCTTGAAATTCTGATGTACGGATCATTTAGACCGTAAGTTATTTTATGTAGATAGATTAGCAAAATTGTAACATGCAAGTAAAAAAAAGTCAACAATATATATTATTAAGACTTTTAATTTGTTTTACTAATAATTAAAAAAAAAAAAAAAAAAAAAAAAAATTTGATGCCTAAGCTGTAGAAACTATCTTTTTTTTTTTTTTTTTTCTTTTTTTTCTTTGAATTAAAAACGAATTTAGTGTAAGATAACGAGTTTGCAATGAAAATAAAACCATTATTTAAAATATCATGTAAACACCGAGACCCGATTCTCATTGCAATTTTTTGTTTAAAAGCGCAGCATTTAATTTTTTTATTTTATTAAACTGCTACCGTATGCCATGCAGAAAATATGTATATTTCTCGAAATAATTTGAAAAATGTTGCTGCTCGCGTATAAATATTTTTCTTTAAGCTAAGCCTTTTAATTTAATGCAATTATTATTACTATTATTATTATTATTATTATTACTATTATCATTATTATTATTATTATTATTGCGTTATGTTACATTTTATTATTACTAATATATTCTATTGTATTGATTTGTATGAAATTGCTTCTTCCTCTTCTTTATTATTACAAAATATTTCAATGAACAAATAAAAGTAATTATAAATGAAATGAAGACTTGATACATAGAATAAGGCTTATTTGACTGAAGTGGACTAAAGAAAGTAAATAAAAGACACTAGTTTTCTTTTCACACGAACGAAGTTAACAACGCATAAGAACAGTTCCTTTAATTGCTTTTTAAAGTTAAATTAAAAAAAAAAAAAAAAAAAAAAGATATGTCGAAGTAATTCAATGTGTTCAGTCCACGGTGCTTCAGAAATTCTGCTTACAAAAATATAAACTCTTGATTAATAAAACGAAAAAAAAAATTTTTGAATTTATTTATTTAAAATATTTTATTATTTGTATTTTAAAATTTTACATTATTTTCATTTTTTAGAATTCCTTTTATCATAAGTAGTCTAGCTTAAAATTTTGATTATTTAATGGTTTTTACAAACTGAAGCGAAAGCATTTCTTTAAAAGATAATTAGTTAATATGGAAAATGTTTTGAAGAAAATTTTAATACAAAAAAATAATGAAATTAAAAAACTTTTCAGTTATTGCACATAAATATGGTAATATAATGTTTTCTTCAATATATATTTTTTAATATTTGCAAATTTTCTTTGCAAACAATATTAAGATTTTTTTAAATGCTTAAATAATGTATAATTCTTAGTAAGATAGTTTTTGCTAAATTTAATAAACATAAATATGAATTTGTATAAATTTGATTCTAAATTATTAGTAGAAAGTTTGCAGCAGATTTTTTTCATATAAAACATCACGATTTTTATTTATTGATAATTATCAACTAGAAATAAAAGAAATAAATGTAAGCCGGGAAATTTTTCGGACCAAAGTGTACAAAAAAGAGTGTGTAATTCCATCTATTTCATTTAAAAAATAAATTTTGCTCCTAACAAATTTTTAATTTTATGTAAAACGGTATAAAAAAGTGATAATGTATGACAAACATAAAAATCGTAGAAATAAAGTGTTATTCCAGAGCCTTAATTGACGTTGACGTTATTTATGATACTACCTCAAAAAGTCACCTGAAATTTTTTTCAAGATTTTTTTTCAAAAATCAGATTCTTTTTCCATACAAGAGAAAAACAACAGTAAAACACTCTATAAGGTTCGGTTGATTAAACTGTTCTATATAAATTATGTTGAAATATTTAAAACTGATAGAGAACAGAATATTAGATCAATTTTAGACTGCATTTAAATTTTTTAATTAATTTCTGAATTAAGATTACTTTAAATTTATTCAAATTTCTTCACTCTTTTTTGTGGATGCAATCATTAAATTATCAAGAAGATTAACTTTTTAATTGTTTAGAAGCTGCAAATATTCATCAAAAAAATATGACCTCAACATCAGTAATCTTAACATATTACTCAGATATTTAGAGAATTATTTTCTCAAAATTTTTAAAATAGAATCTTAAGTAAGAAATAGAACTTAGACTATTGTATGATAAATTTTTTTTTTAATTAAGTAATAAAATCTTTTTCCAATGCAATATGTAATTGCATTGGACTAAATAACTTAAAATGAAAAGAAAAAAAATAAAATAAAATAATTTTTTATCCCAAGAATATTAATTAGCTTTAAATAACTACTTAATTTTTAATCAAATTATACAAAGGTTATGAAGTTTTTGTTGAGTTCTTGGAAATTTTTTACATGGATGATGGAATTGCAAGATCCAAATTTATTTTAACTACTTGGAGAGTCTATAAATAAAGAGAATGCAAAATTACAAGAAATATAATGTTTATTTCCTCATAAACTATAAGCTTAATTATTAATTTATTATTTACATGATAGAATTATAAATTTATACAGTATAAAATTGTTCTTTGTCTTTTAATTCAAAAAAAAAAAAATCATTATAAATCTTTTACCCTAATGATGAATTGGATTAAGGTCAGTTTAATTTTTAATGAAAAGTTATTTTTAATATTAAATATGATTAGCACACTAATCTGTAAGAAATATAACGCCCAGCTGTCTCTGATGGTCTGATAATTTTGACTACTTGACCTCTTTTGAGACCAAAATATCTTGATACTGGGTCATTAGCTTGAATTCTCATAAGCTGATTTTCTTTAAGTTTATATCTTGACAACAACTCTTCTTTTTCATCTGGAGTTAAGACAATATGTTCTGGAACAAGTTCATGCTCAGTGATGTTAATCAAAAGTTCGGACTCTAAAAACTGTTCCAGAATATATTTTGGTGCCATGTCAACTAATGATTGTTTTGCGGATGGCGTCATACCAGATTGTACCACAATAATAGCTCTGTGAAACAAAATAAATGTATTTTTAAATATGAGACCTTTCATTGGAGGGTTTATGAAACATTTTAAAAAATTAATTGTAAAAAAGAGTAACCGCTATATTATAACAATCACAAAAAATTTTGTTTTCAAAGTAAAAAAAAAAAATCTAATAATCTTTACTGTAAACTTTTTCAAATCATAGAAACTAATAATACATATTTATTTTTTAACCACAACAAATGTCAATCAAAAAACACCTCACCTGTGGATCTTTTCTTCCTGCATTCGCTGACAATAAGTTTTGATAGTTTTGATACCAATCTTAGGTTCATCTGGGAAAAATACGAACAACTGGTCTGTAGGGTCGTCATTGTGAGCCACCAAGACAATCAAATCACTACGAGCTGGTCGTTTTTCACTAGGCTTGTCTCCGTATTGTCCTTTGAATTGTTCAATACTTTGATCCAACTCATCTTGAGTTACGAGATAACCGCGATCGTGACATAGCTGCATCACCGTTTTACGAATCCGCCAAAGTTTGTACGTCTCAGCTTCGTCATCCATTGTTTAAAATACTTTTTTTTATTATTTAACTCAATTAAAATGATAAAAATTAGTAGAAATACGTGGACGATAATTCACTCGAACCGGTCGTCCAAACACGTCCAAATACAACATCGATACATAACCCCAAAACTAAGCACACGAGCGCGGACTGCGGACCCCGCGAGAAATTTCTCTTGTAACTGACCAGTAGCAGTGAAGCAATGACAGGACCAATAAAAAATAAGTGCATTGGAAAGTCAAAATTTTTGAATTTTCACAATAATGGTTATGCATTCATGAAAAAAATTGTTTTTATTCAGGAAGAAGCCTAGGCTGTTTGCTTAAACTATTTTAGTTTCTTTCTGTAGCTTAAAGTTTATAAACTATTATTATAATAATAGAGTAAAAAAATTTCAAAAACATTAAAAAAATTTTCAAGGAAACCTTTAAATAATTTTAATTTACCATAATTAAAAATTATATAAATAAAATAGTATTATTAATATTTTTAATTTAAATTGAAGTATTCAATGTTTACTTAACAAAAAAGATAATATTGTTTTAAAAAAATTTCCTGCAAAAAAAAACTTTAAAAAAAATTAATTTTAATCCATGATAATGAACTCTTTTTCATGACTTTGAATATATTTATTAGCAATATTCTCACGTTCATACTGCTTACTGGGTCACTAGTGTGAAATAATTCATAAGTTTCTTTTTTGACATTTATCGAGCATTATAATTATACCCAAAACTCTCGAGCGAAGATTTTTAATTTTTTTGTTTGTTTCTCATTACAAATTTCTGTCATTTTAATTATTATTTCTTATGACTAAGAAAAAATTTCTTTTTATGCAATCTGAAAAGAGCATTTTTTAGTCTTCACTTTTATGTAGCAGAATTCAGCAACTGAATTATATCTTTTGGGATCTAGAGCTATTAAATGAAACATTTAACAAGTAAGACTTATTCTATGAAATAAAAACAAAAAAGATGTATTTTAAGTGAATTAATGTAATTAAAAAAAATACAAATTAAATATTTTTTTATAAATCATTAGCACTGGATAAGTCAGTTTTTGAGAAACACTTTCCCGTAAACTTAACCGTCTTGGAAGGATTATCACTTTCAGTGTCTTTCGGATCATGCCAAAATGCCAAACACACTCGCTCCTTAGTTTCAAAAACGTTAACCCTCGGAGAATAAACATCCTCCGCACCGCGCGGAACTATCAACTTTACACTTTGAAAATCGCTGTCGTCGATTTGAATTTTTTTCGGGGCGTTGTAGTTACCGTTGCGCTGATCAATACTTACAACATCGAAACTTTCAATTTTTACTTCCGAATTCGAACCACTGACGCCACTGATTTTATTGACGGCCACCAGTAGCAATCCGCCGTCCTGAAGACTGTGCAACTTCAACTGTCTGGACCTGCTCGGCTGCCCTTCTCGTAATCCAGGTAACTCAGTTTCCCAAGGTATTGAGTCGTCGAAGAAATTTTCTTTCACGCTCAATCTGAGCTTACCCCGTAAATCGTACTGTTTACAGCTGATGGTGTTTTGACCCCTCAACCAGCAGAAACTGGAGGTACCGGCCAACCTCGACGAGCCCATAATTAAATTTTTTGTCTTTAACAGTCTGGTCGTACCGTCCAAATCGCTCTGGTATACGGAATGGTAAGCATGTCCTTTAGGATTGCAGTAAAAAACGTGTAAGTAAGAAACCTCGTTTGAAGATCCAATCCAAACGGGATTTATAAAAAAGTAGTTTTTCGTCCAGCCCGGATCGGAGAAGAATATCCAGTTGGGCCTCCAAAAAATTTCAGCATTTTCATTGTAGGTAATTAACTTAACAAAAGTGTCATTGTTCTCTCGAGATTCGTCCTGTTCGAAAAACAGCACATAAAAAAAGTACTTCTCTGCGTATACGTATGGCTCAAGCTTGGTTTCAGTGCTCACACTTTTCACCGCACAGTCTGAAGTTCGAACTATGAGAAGCTCCATCGCGTTGGGCTCATTAGGTCTGAGCGAGTTTTTGATCAACAAAACTTTGTCACCGTTAAGGATAGCGACTTTGTGACGGTGTAAGTGGTAGCGATTCAGTATTTCAAGCTCATCCCCCGGTTCGGTTGAAAAATCAGCCTTGCAGGTTTTGTTCAAAGGTGCATCGGAAAAAGCTGCTTTCGTGGTCACGTTGCAGCTCATGTATTTTTGTCGAGGCTTAGTGGAATTGAGCGCATCACAGTAAACGTAGAAGAGTTGACCACTTTTTTCGTCCAGCATGTAATCGTAGTACGAGTAGGGTGTATTTTTGAATGTTTCAACATGTGTGAACGTTGTGAGATTTGTGATCTCTCCAGATGCCTTTAGTTGAAGAACTAATAAAAAGGTGACGAACACGATACATTTTAGCCACATCACTTGAATTTTTATTAATGAAATAAAAAAACAAATTTTTTGTTTTGAAAACACAGCTTTTGCCAAACTGGGTAATATACCAAGTTTTTTTTTGCTGTGCTCCACTTTCGGTGTTCACTAATCACGTGTAGAATATTCACTGAGGCACCAATGATGCATTGTATTCTAACATGAATCGGAACGAAACTCGTGGAAAATTCGTGCGCGCTAAACAATAGACCAGCAAATTCGATAATATTTTTGGTATTTTTAAATGGTTAAAAATAAAAAAACGTGAAATTAGTTGTTGTCTACAACGGCAATGTAAAAAATGTTTTTAAAAAAATGGAGCATTTTATTGTTTGCTAAATTATGATTATCATTGTCTTTATTTTATGCGAGCGAAAAAATGGCGTAAACATTTGGCTCGATTTTTAAAAAAATGTATTGATTCGAACGTAACTTTTCAAACTATTTTCTTTATAAAAATAATAGGTTGTAGAAATTAAGGTCAACATCATTGTATAATATTACACAGTTTCCATAAATCTTTCCACTTTTTTTTTTTTTTTTGATATTCTAAATAAAAATGTAATTTTATTAAATAAATAAATAAAAACTCGACATTGATTGTAAATATTTTATTATTTGACAAAGTCATTAGAAGTCATTCAATATTCACAGTAAATAAGTTTTTGAGAAACATTTCTCTATAAATTGGATTTTATTGAAATGACTGTCGCCTTCAATGAGTTCTAGATCATACCATAAAGCTAAACATATGTTCTCATCAATCTCAAAGACGTTTACCCTTGGAAAATAAAGATTATCAGCGCTGCGCAAAATAATCGATTCCACACTCTGAAAATAATCGTCTTGCATTTGAATTTTTTTTGGCATACTATAAGCTCCCGTGTACTGACTAATCTTGACTATGTCAAAACTTTCTACTTTAACATTCAAAATTGAGTCACTGTAGCTATTATTTTTGTTTACGGCCACGAGTAGCAATCCACCATCTTGCAAAATATGCAACTTCAACTGCCTGGATTTGAAATAATTTAAACTTGGCTGAAGTTTTTGTAATGCAGGCAGTTCAGTTTCCCAAGGTATTGAGGTGTCAAAGAAATCTCCTCTTATACTCAATACAGTATTACCCTTCGAGCCGTACTGTTTACAACTGATGGTATTTTTTTCTTCTAACCAGCAAAAACTCGATGTACCCTCGTTTTCTGATGTTCCCATGATCGAGTTGTTTGTTCTTATCAACTCTTTGACTTTATTATCCAGGCCACTTAAGAAAATGCGGTGGTAAATATATCCTGTGGAATTTCTGTATAAAACATGTAAGTAAGAAACCTCGTTGGAAGATCCCATCCAAAGTGGGTGCATCAATAAGTAACTTTTTTTCCAAATCGTGTCGGAGATGAATATTCTGTAATGTTTAAGAACTTTTTTACCGTTGTCATTGTAAGTGACCTTAGCAAACCTTTCTTTTTCATCCGAGTCTTCGGGCTTAAAATATATAACATTGAAAAAATTTTCTTTCGTGTACAAATGCGGCTCGAGCTGAGAATTGGTAATTATTTCTTTGACCGAACAATCGGATATTTGAACCAGAAGAAGTTCCATCGTGTTAAGCTCACCAGGCGTAAATGAATTTTTAATAACCAGAAGTTTGTCACTATTTAGGAGAAATACTTTGTGACGGTGCAGATAGTTGTTATTAAGCATTTTAAGGATGTTTATCTGTTCACTGGAAAAGTCAACTTTGCAAGTTTTGTTCAATGCTGAATCCAAAAAACCTGAGGATTTAACTTTCACCTCGCAGCTCAGGTATTTTTCATTCCCACTTGAATCAAGCGCATCGCAGTAAACGTAAACGAGGTGGCCACTTTTTTCGTCCATTAAGTAATCGTAATATGAGTATGGTGTTTTTTTAAAAGTCATAAAATCTGTAAACGTTGCAAGATTCGCGATTTCTTGAGCTGTGCCGACTTTGAAAAACATTGTCAGAATCGTCAACAAGATACATTTATTGTGCAACATCATACTATTTCGATGTGGAAAAAACAAAATTTTGTTTGTCAATTACTTCAGAAATTTTTGAGTCAATTAAAATACAAGTTTATACCTTTGAGTTTCAACTCTGGTGTGTACTTATCAAGTAAAGAATATTTACTGCCTGTCACGAATGAAGTTTCCTATTGTAACGAGTAACGATTATTCATAGCTTGCGTTTTAAGTACAATAAGTTGACGGAATTTAAATATTTTTCACAATTTTTAAAAAGGTAAAAAAATCAGTTACATACTTCAAGAGTGGACTTAAAAAAAATTTTTTTTTTTTAAGTCAGGAATAAATTACAAACTTTTTAGAAAATAGTAAACCTAAAATAATGGTTGTAAAAATTTGCATTGAACTTTGTAATTTTATTTTAATAAACTTTATGATTATATTTTTTCATATAACACGTTTTTGTTTATAAAATAAATAAAAAAACAAAAATTTCATTTTGACTTGAACAAAAAAATTATAATTCTTATTGATTAAAAAAAAAATTTAGGGAAAATAACATGTCTGCCTTTCTCAAACAACATTAAAATTTGTTTAATTAAACATTTTTAAAACCTGCGCAAATCATAAAAAATCATCAGACTTAATTATTTCACTCGAAACTCAAGTTTATCTCAATTATAATTCTACGTTTTTAATTTAAGATAATTTATACCTAGAATCTACAGAAAATAATTTCATTTAATACTGAACAAATACTTGAATATTATTCGTGAAAAAGCACTTATTTCTGCATGCATCGTAGTTATTATAAAATCAAAATTATATAGGCATGGACCCAAACTTTATCACATAGGATTTTGAATAAGAAGGATTTAAAATGCAGGAACAGTGAGAAACATTTTATTAACTTATGGTGATATTATACTTATTGGATCAAGATTTTATGAACAAAATTTTAACTTAAGTATTACCAATTACTACAAGTAGGTTTTTAAGAAACATTTCTCAATAAATTGTATTGTATTAGAATGAAAAACGCTTTCTATAACTTTTAAATCATACCAAAATGCCAAACATACATTTTCGTTACTTTCAAATACGTTAACTCTTGGGGTATAAAGATTTTCTGCGCTGCGAGGAACGCTCAATCTCATACTTTGAAAACCGCGATCTTCGACTTGAATTTTTTGTGACTCACTGAATTCACCTGTATTCTGATCAATCTTGACGACATCAAAACTTTCTATCTGAACAATCAAATTGGTACCAGTGATATTATTGATTTTATTGATTGCAACTAATAGCAATCCACCATCATGCAGACTATGCAACTTCAACTGCCTGGATTTGAAATAATTTAAACTTGGCTGAAGTTTTTGTAATGCAGGCAGTTCAGTTTCCCAAGGTATTGAGTTGTCAAAGAAATTTCCTTTCACACTCAACTCAATCTCACCTTTTGAGTTATACTGTTTACAACAGATTGTGTTTTGCGTTCTCAACCAGCAGAAACTTGAGATTCCATGGTTTGCCGATGTTCCCATAATAGAGTTGTTTGTTCTTATTAATTCTTTTATGGTATGGCCTAGGCCACTCTGAAATATGGAGTGGTAACTATTGCCGCTCAAATTGTTGTAGAAAACGTGTAAATACGAAACTTCATCCGAAGATCCAATTAAAACTGGACTCATAAACAAGTAGTTTTCTATCCAGACAAAGTCGGAGATAAATATTTTGGTGGGCTTCAACATTTTTTCGCCCTTATCATCGTAAGTTATTTTTACAAAACTTCCATTTGAAGTTGAGTTACCTTGTTCAAAATATATCACATTGAAATAATTTTTTTCCATGTATAAATACGGTTCGAGCTGAGTTTTAGTTGTCATTTCTTTAATCTTGCGCTCGGACATTTCAACTAGCAGGACTTCCATCTTGTTGGACTTACCAGCTTCAAAAGAGTTTTTAATCAGCAAAACATTGTCACTATTTAGCAGGGCTACTTTGTGTCGATGTGGATAGTTTTCATTGAAAGTTTTCAATGAAATCTCTGATTCAAATTTAAAATCAGCTGTGCAAGTTTTATTGACTGACGAAAGTGAGTAAGCTGACGATTTTACAGTCACGTTGCAGCTCATGTATTTACCTTTGTTTTGAACCATATCAAGTGCATCACAAAAAACGTAGCCAAGATAACCACTTTTTTCGTCCATCAAGTAATCGTAATATGAATAAGTTGTCTTTTTGAAAGTTGTAAGATCTGTAAACGTTGTGAAATTTGTTATATTCTTAGTTGCGCTTAGTTGAGATATTATTGACCAGATTATCAGCAAGAAATGTATGTTAAGTGGTACCATTTTCGCTTTACTCTGTCCTAAAAAGAAAAATAATGAGTAAAATGGGTAAGCAGTAGACAATTATTTTTTGGGTAATTTACGAATTTACTTCTGAATATCGTTTTAATGTTCGCCAAAAGAATATGGAATATTCTTCTTGTTAGTCCCGATGAAGTATTAGAAGACTTTTTTTTTATCTTTTGTACGTTTATGCAGCTGAAAAATTTGAATTATCGGTGTAAAGTAGATAGCGAGAAATAGGTCACGAGTTAAGTTTTTAGCTAACTTTTTAATCAAACGAATAATCAAATTTTCAAAGACGTTAAAGACTATCATTACTGAAAAGTATTTCAATACCTCTTGAATAGTTTTTTTGAATAAGAGATAAAAGAAATTATGAGTACTTCATTGCATGGTTGAAATAAATTATGCATTTATTATTATCTTTAATTTTATTTAATTTAAATTACAAATTATACAAAGTTAAAAACGTTTTTTTACATATCGATGTATATTCTAATACTTTAAATTTTTGCCGTTCTACTTATTCGTCAAAATAATTTTTCGTCAAGCATTTCATGCTAAAATTGACTCTAGTTTTTAATTTATTTTTTTGCACGGCATTCCAATCCCACCAAGTAGCCAAACAAACATCTTCGTCGGTTTCAATGACGTTGACCCTTGGAGAGTAAAGATTTTTTGCGTTCAGAGGATTCCTGCCCAAAAAAACTTTAAAATTTTGAAACCTTTCGTCTTCAATTCGTACTTTCAACGGTTTGCTATGTCGAAGTCCGGTCGAGTCAATTTTTACCACCTCGAAACTTTCTTTTTTCGTCATCAGGTAATTTGTGGTATTGCTTTTTTGGCAAATCCTGTTCAGAGTAACGAGTAGTAGGCCACCGTCTTGCAGATTGTGAACCTTGAGCTGTCTGGATTTGTAAAAGTTCTTGCTTGGTACATTAGTTTTTACAGTTACTTTGGTTTCCCAGGGTATTGAGTCAGTAAAGAAACTACCATCAATGTTAATCCTGAGATTACCGTTGCTGTCATATTGCCTGCAGCTTATAACATTCTGCTTGTTCAACCAACAAATACTCGATGCGTTGTTTAACATTGACGTTCCAACAATTGCGTTATCAGTTTTTACGATCATTTTAGGTACTTTGTTCAAGCCACCTTTAAATATAGTGTGGTAAGAAAGACCATTACTGTCAGTATGGAATGTTTGCACGTAAGAAATTTCATCAGGGGAGCCAACATGAAGGGGTTGCCAAAACGTGTAACTATCGTTTTCTATTGGATCAGAAAAAGCATACCTGACTGGGCCAAAAACTATCTCACCTTCAGAATCATAAGTCACTCTTATATAACACGAAGAACAAAGCTTATCTTGCTCATTTTCGAAATGTATCACGTGAAAAATTTTCTTTTTCGGGTATATGTATGGTTCAAGAGAAGTCGTTGCGGTTATTTCTTTGACCAAGCAGTCGGACATTTGAATTATCAGAAGCTCCATCTTTATCGGCTCACCAGATCTGAACGAGTTTTTAACCAACAAGACTTTGTCACTATTTAACAGGACAACTTGGTGACGGTGGGCGTAATATTGATTGAGAGTTCTTAGTAAACTCACTGGTTCGTTTGAAAAATCAACTTGGCAAGTTTTATTAAAAGACATGCCCAAAAAAATTGGAGTTTTGACCGTCACGTTACAACTCATGTATTTTTTTTCCGGCTCAGATGAATTAAAGGCATCGCAAAAAGCGTAAACGAGATGGCCGCTTTTTTCGTCCAAAATATAATCATAGTAAGAAAATAAAGATGACACCACATTTATTTCTTCGGTATAGTTCTTGATTTCTGGTGATAAATTACTGTAGACTTGAAAATTAAACGATAAGATTATCAAAATAAGATTATGCGTTTGAGTCATTACTAAACTTGTGACTGAACTGTATCAAAAAAAAATTTTTTTTTAATTAATCGTTTCAAATTGAATTTCATATGACTCTCTGAATTAAAATAAATTTTATCATGAATGAATGAATAAAATATTTTTTAGAGGGTCAAATAAAAAATTTTGACTCGCTGTCGATCCAAAAACTACGTTTTTAATAAAAAATTTATTCTTTCAGCTGGTGAGGTTATTTTTAACTATCTTTTCAGTATAAATCAATCTTATCTGATAAAATTATTACGATTTAAAAAAAGAAAGGTGGCTTACGCAATAGTTAACAATTTTTATTCATTCCAACTGTCAAACTTTATTTGAAATATAATCATTGATTTCTCAAATACTTTCAAAAGTGACCAAATGCTTGCATGGACTTAAGTTGGAAAATATGAGTAAAAAAAAAAAAAAAAAAAATGACAATAGAATAGAAATTTTTTTGATAAATCGGCGACCTTTCCGACTGATTTATACATATTTTTTATCTTAAATTTATTTTTCGATAATAAATTTTTACTGTAAATCGTTTTCAACAGTTATTTCCTGCTCGGAAACAAAGTGGAAAATTTTAAAACATAAAAGCACTTAATATTGTCATGGATACAAACGATAATCAGAATAAAACTTTGGTACTTCAAGAAGTTTCTATCGAAATTAGAACTAATTACAGCTAAAAATTTTTAACTTCTAAGTATTTTTTTTTAATCTCTGTTTTCTATGACATATCATTTAATATCTTATCAGGGTTAAAGGGCCTGAAGAGTGTGCGATTTCTTAATATAGATAAAAAAGTAGTAGGATTGATTCTGATTGCTTTATTGATATTTATAAAAAATATTGTGAGTAATGGTCACGTAGCGTTTCATACTTTTGACTGTAGTGAGCAAAAAACATATTTTTATTGAATCATTGACATTTTTATGCGATAATAGAATCTTACAACGTATATAAGAAGTAGATTAGAAAGCTTGTTTCTGCATTTACTTCATGAAGGTGTATTAAGTTTGTGAAATAATTTGAGTGAGTATCTAAAAACCCTTCTTGATCAGACTATTTTTTAAAGTTTAATTTGATAGAATCTTGTCTATGCAAGAGTATATCTACCGAAATTTAAATTATAAACAATTTTAAGTTATTAAATTGTAAAGAATGTTTTTCAATTCTTTAAATGTATAAAATGGTAATATTATAAAAATATATTTTTAAACTTATCTGTAGGGCCCATAAAAAAACCTATGAGCCGAAACTTCCGTTAAAATTAAAATCAATTTTTATAAAATAAAAATCTGTGGGAAATTTGCCAAAATCTGATGCTCTGTATTTTAAAATACGTATCTTTAAAAATTCCTAAAAGATAATTTTTTGTTAATAAAAAATAATTTTTCAAAAATGATTCAACTTATTCCGACGCCGATCAGCTATCGTATTAATTGCATTTTTCATTCAAAGACAGAAATGATGATAAAAAATCATGAAAATACAAGTTTTGTTTTTTCAAACTACTATTTTAATTCTAGTTTTACGACACAACCATGGCTCAGCTGAAAACTTTTTTGCTGATCTTTGGGACACTACACATGTCAGTGATTATCAACGGTCACTTGCACCCACCAGTCAAAAGCTTCCAGAAGACAGTAACCACTGACAATTCTACCGATGATTTAATCCACGCCTTGTCAAAGGACAGTGGCAGCTTTAACTATGCAGCCTGTGACTCAACCAGTTACAGATTTGTAAATTGTCAACTAACAAAAGAGATTCCGGTAACGGACGAAGTTGTGATAAAAAAGACTTGCAATGTTCCCTTGTCAAAAGAAGGTCTCAGAAAACTTCTGGTACCATTGAACGACGAAACAACTCTGCTAGTTACTTATGAATTAGATGATAACCCCAGTGTGACCATGAAAATTTACCTAACCAGGTTAACCGACTGCCGAGTTGTGGAACTAGACTTCCCCAATCTTGAGTTGTTTACATGGGTGTACGTCAACAAGCATATTTTTGACGTTTTTTACTCAAATGTACAGCAAAATGATTCCGTGGTGGATTGTCAAAGCCACATATGCAGAGAAACTTACAGCTCAGACGGCAGGAAGATTCGCGGACCCGAGCAGCACTTGCAAAGATCGGACTTAGGCTTGAATGGCACATTCGAAGATATTTTGATTATACCTCTGCACGTTGATTACTCCAAAAGGCCAGTTTCTATTCAGTATGTGATTTCTCGAAACATAAACGGTACTGGATCTACGCAGAGGCTCTACCGAGTTTCCCGTGGAGTTGGTACCGAGTTGTTTAACAGCACTATCGCCAGTGAAACGGATTGTATTACAGTGGACAATTCTAATAAAAAACTGAGCTTTTGTCAGAAGAGCAATGACAGCGTAACTTGCAGACAGTACGATTCCGATGCCAAACCAAGGTTGAATTCCAACTTCAGTCTAGCCGACTACTCCTCAACTGATCCTAAAAATGTTTTTCTGCAGCCTTACAATCTGCGACACCATGGATTACTCGTTTGGATCATAGAGACCATTCCAGTTGGAGCAGGTAAAGTGAGGGTAGAAAACTTGAAGGTCCTTGGGGTTGGCCAGAGTGGCAGATACACTCTGCCACTGGAGATTCCGTACGGAAAGAAAAATTTGACTTGCTCGATGAGTACCCTGACAATGTTGCCAGCTATTGTGCCCTTCGCCAATGTGGTGCAGGACGGACCAGAAGTTTGCTTGCAATTTTTGTGCTCCGACTCTCTGAAATATGTTGAGTACAGTACCGTATGCTTGTCCAAAGGTCATTTAGACAGATTGGTGGACAGCGATTGAGACTCTAACTTAGATTGGTTAATGTAGCAAGAAGTTTTGACAGATTTATGTAACTCATACAATGCACTAAATTTAATTACTATTGTTGAAACTTGTATGGATTGGATTTCAAAATATGTATACGTATAGATAATAAAAATTTTGATTGTTACTTTACTTAGTCCCAATATTTGTTTATTAAAATATAAAAAAAAAAAATTTTTTTATGTTTTTAGAATTTAAAAATTGATGAATAAGGGGTGGCTCACAAAAAGTATTCCCGTTGAATTAAAATCTGAAATTTAAATTAATAGTTCATCACAATGCTAGCCAAAAAAATGGATTAATTTTAAAAAAAAAATTTTGTGAATTTTCTTCTTTTGAAATAATATAAGTATGTATGTATACATGCAAAAATTATATGTTTGATCTGTGAAAATTGTATCAAAGTTAAAAACATGTAAAGAAAGTAAATTGCGAGTATTTTTTGAGTCGATCAGGGTTTTTTTTCATCTCTTGATTTTTTATATAAGTCTTAAATCTAAAAAGACTAATTAATTTCATTTGTTTATAGTAATTTCAATCCATATCTTAACGGCGTGAATTAAAATTTTCTTACTTGTCTGTGAATTCTGAAACTTTTTATAGATGATTTTCTAAGATAGATAATGAAAAAGGATCAATTAATTTATTTCAAGATATTTATTAAAAAATTCTGAATAATCTGAAGTTTATCTGTAATCACACATTAGATAATAAAGTATGTATAATAAAAGAATAAATTGATAAAGCTATTCTTGGTATTTTTTTTAGATAATGCAATCTTACATTGTTTATAAGTAGTTAAATAAAAGGTTTTTTACTGTATTAACACTGGGAAAGACAAGCTGAAAGCTGCTCTTTTACTTTATCGTTACTAAATCAGGTAAAAAAAACTAATATAAATTGAAATAAATCTTTAGAATAAATTAAAATTAAAATAATCTATTGCAGATCAAAGAAAATTAAACTTTTCTATGTGTTCAAACTAGCCCTTCTTTTTCTTTCTAGTTTTACACTTCAAAACTATGGACCAGTTCAAAATCTTTCCGTTAGTTTTTGTGTTACTTTCCGCATCAATCCTGGTTGAAGGTCACTTGCATCCTCCGATCAAAAGCTTTCAAAAAGAAGTAACCGCTGACAGGTACCATTATTTTACTTATGCCTTATCTAAGAACAGTATTGGCTTCAACTACGTAGCTTGTAACTCAACCAGCAATGTTTCCTACTGCAAAACAACTAAAGAAATTCCCATGACGGATGAAGTTGTGATTAAAAAAACCTGTAAATTTCATATTTCCAAAGAGGATCCGGCTTATGGGATGTACCCAGTACCACTAAACGACGAAACAATCCTGTTGATAAAGTATACTTCAATTGACGACCACCTCACGATGAAAATTTATGTGACCCGATTGACCGACTGCTGGATCGTGCAGGAACTGGCCTTTCCAAATTTCACGCAGTATGGAAACGTGTATGCAAACAAACACGTTTTTGACGTTTTTTACACGAATGAACAACAAAATGGTTTCAAGGTAGATTGTCAAAACTACTTATGCAGAGAAACTTACAGCTTGGACGGAAGGAAGATTCGTGGACCCGAGCAAATTTTACGGAGACCAAATTTGGGTTCGGATTTAATGAAAGAGGTTTGGGTACCCTTACTAGTTGATCCATCACCGAGGTCAGTTTCCTTCCAGTATGTTTTTTACGCAAACAACTCTGGAATCAGCCACAGGCTTTACCAGGTCTCTGAAGGAGTTCGTACCGAGTTGTTTAACAACAGTATCACTTTTCTCAAAGATTTAATTACCGTGGACAATGCGAACGAAAAACTGAGCTTCTGTCAAACCGACAAGGATAGCGTGGCTTGCAGACAGTATGATTTGAAAGCCAAGCTCAAGCTGAGTGTCGACTTTAATATGTCTGATTACACGTCAATTCCCCCAGAAAATATTTTTTTGCAGCCTTACAATCTACGACAGGGTGGATTGATAGTAGTGATTGTTGAAACTGCTCTGAATGAAAGCAGAAGATTTTTGAAGATAGAAAATTTGAAAATCCTTGGGATCAGCGAAAGCGGAAGATACTCATGGCCACTGGAGATTTCATTCGAGAAGAAAAATTTAACATGTTCGAGGGATTTTCACTCTTATTCATTTATGATTTCCTCGGTCAAGTTGGTGGAAGATGGGCCAGAAATCTGCTTGCAAATTTTATGCTTGGAATCGACTCTTGGATACAGCGTCGTATGCCTACCCAAGAGCCATTTGGACAAGCTGTTGAATATCAATTGAGATTGTTACTCTGATAATTTTTCTTTTTCAACTTTTTTTTGACGAGTTATATGATATTTAAATAGTTTTCAATTTTACTTACTGCTGCAGCATATTTGTGTAAGACAACTTGATATTCGAAGTTTTATTAAAAAATTATATGAAAATATCGTGTAAACTTGGTTACAATTATTTGAATAACTAGTCTCTCTCAGCGCGCAAGCGCACGCAATTGTATTACATTATCTAAAACAAATTTTGTCGAAGCTTCATCTAAATTAACCTACAATAAATTATATGTACCCTTTACCTTTACCGCTACGTTCAGAGTTCATTTAAACTTTCGTGGTTATAAATTCATTGGTTTTGTTTAAATATACTAATAATTATTATTTTCATGATTTTAATCGGATAATTTCGAACACTTGATTAAATAATTATTTTTTATAAAATCTATTCTCTAAATGTTTTAATTGAATTGTAATATAAAAATTAAAAATTCAAATTCAAATTTTAAATTTTGTTCTTCAACCAATCACATCACGAATAAAATGCTGACATTCTTTTTGGGTTCTCTCTTTTATCTTAGGATTAATTAATAATTGAATTGTAATATAAAAATTAAAAAAAAAATTCAAATTTTAAATTTTGTTCTTCAACCAATCACATCACGAATAAAATGCTGACATTCTTTTTGGGTTCTCTCTTTTATCTTAGGATCACATCACGAATAAAATGCTGACATTCTTTTTGGGTTCTCTCTTTTATCTTAGGATTAGGATATATGTTTTGTTAAATATACTCATAAAACTATGGATCTGACAAAAGTTTATGCATATAATTTTAAATCGTTAAAAATTTCTTGATATTGGTTGAAAAAAATAAGAAAAATACAACTTCTATTGAATTATTTTTTATTGTCATTTGAAGAGTTACATGAAGTTTGATGAGATTATCATGAAACCTATATCACACAGAGTGCCAATTTAATAACAACTATCACACTAAAATCCAATAAAAACATTCATGCGTGGTTTTTTTTTGTTACATTTAACACATTTTTTTTTATCACTTGTTCGATGTTTACAAATACGCCTTTGTTTATAACAACTCAAAAATGTGTAGATATCTTGTAGTGCTTCGGTTATAATTATGAACTTAATTTTATTTAAAGTTAAATGATTACTTCCAAACTGTGTTTTCAAAAATTTCCAGAGATTTTTTTCGTGACTGCTGAAGATAAGTCCAACCGGTGGTGGCGAAAAAATCTTTGAGTTGGCTAGTTACAACAAAACTCTTGTTTACCGAATATTCCATTGCACCTCTCCCACTTTTTTATCTTGTATCCGGGTCCCAAAACATTGCACCAGTCGTTGTGTGAGTGCACGTGACATCCTGTCCATCTGCACTCGGCACTGACCATCGACAAGCTGACCAGACCGACCAGAACAACGAGAGCGAGTACGAGTTTCAAACTCATTTTTGCAGTGTTTGAGGTAGAACTGTGATGCCAAAACCAAACGATCTCCTCTTTTTATACTATTAAGCCTGTTTTCGCCATTATTATGTATCTTATTGTCGTCAGCAGTTGAAGGAAAACTAAAAATAAGTTGGAAAATCCAATTCGCGTTAAAAAAATTAGTTAAGTTGTAAATTTTAGCAAAGTTTTCCTTGTTTATTGCATACGTAGAACGCGATAGAATTTATATCGAAGAATTAGAATCTTCTTGATTGCAATCGCAATGATGCTGTGACTCATGCTGCGAATAAATAGGTCATCGACTCGCGAGAAGGAAAATATCATACGTAAGAATTTCCTCTACAGTCTTCTTAAGCGTGAATTTAAAAATTTACTTAATCAGTTGTGACGTTTTCATTTGAAATCAAAGGAAAAAAAGTTTTGACGCGCAGGGAAACTCCGAGATTTCAGATAAACAGATTGAATTTTTTGCTGCAATTTTATCTTGGAATAATGATTATTTAACTTAAGTTTACAGATAATTTTCTTGGAATAGATTTATTATATAAAAAGATTTTTGTTGAATCCTCATTAATTTCGACGCAGTTTAATACTTTTAAAACAATGTTTTAGGAATTCATTTTTCTTTGGAGATTCATATTGATTACAACTAAAAATTATCACTCATTGTTTGTATGAAACAAAATTAATGTATTTATTTTCTATAAAAGTTTCAATTTTTGAAAACAATAAAAATATAAAATGATAGAATCTAAAAAAAAAATCCACTCAACCTAGTTTAAAAAAAAAAGAAAAACCAAAGTTATTTAGCAAAATTTTGATTTTAATTTTACTCTTTAATCTGATCAAGTAAAAAAAATTGCAATCAATATATGCTCAGTTTCATTAATTTTTTAAAAACTTTTAAAATAGTTCTAAATAAAAGTTAAAAAAAAAAACAAACTAGTTTTAGTAAATTTAGAAAACTTTTAAATATAAATTCAACCATAAATAATTAGCGATTTAATATAAAAATAAATTTTAAATAATTATAGTCTAAAATCATTCAAAAACTTGAATTTAATTTAATTTTAGTGATTTCTGAATTTTGCTTAAAAAAGTTTTTTTTTAATGAAACTGTAACGAGATAACATAAAATCAATTTATGTGAAAATTTAGGGAAGCATGAAAAACAGAATTATCAGTTCCGATAAAAAAGGCGTTAAATTAATCAATTTTTAAAGATAAGGAACCTCCTAAAACATATTGTCAGGTCACACTTTAGTCTATTGATTGAAATTGACCAAACGTGATTGAACCATAAGCTTCAGCAGCAGAGCTCCAAAAACTATTGTAAGTTGTATACATTTAGTACTTTAATTTTAAACAAGGTCTCTAATTATTAAATAATTAATTCAAAATGAAAATAAATTTCAATTAGAAAATAATTCTCTCATCATTGACTCATCCATCAGTAGATACTTTTTAATTTTAATACTTTTATCATAAGAGTGTATAAGAATTTAATTATTAAAAATATTTCTTGATATAATAACCAATTTCTGGAATATTCGATACGATAATGTGATTAATTTTTTATTTTAGTGCTTATATAATACACCATGAAGGGGACAGTGTTTATGTCGGTCCTCGTGACCTGTTTTCTACATTCGGTAACCGCCGTCTCCATCAAGACCAAAGAAGCGACACTCAAGCCTCAGGATCCCGAATTTTTCTTCGAGTTGTCCAGCAGTAACGGAAAATTCTACCAAGCTACCAGCGTCAAAGAAGATAACTTCACAAAGTGGGAAGTCACGGAGAAAACACTTCCGGAAACCGGTGCAGCTTCCGGAAAAACGTGCATGGTCGAGTACGACACAAAAAAAAATGTACCGGGCGCGAGAAGTTTCAAACCTTGGAGTAGCAGAAAGCTCCTGCTGGTAGAGCTGGTCTACAGCAATCTGTTGGTGCACCACACCAATATGGAAACGTGCGAGTACAAGATGATTTCGATTCCCAACGTCGACGAGTTCCAAGTGTACGTGGTCAGCGACAACCAGTACGACATCTTCTGGACCAGCGACAACCCGAAACTCAAGGATTTCATAATGGTAAGCGAGTACACCGTGGGCGGGGCCCAGACGGACGCGCGGAAGTTCGCGCGCAGACCCGACTCGAAGAACTGGGAAGCTCTTCTCCTAGGTAAAGCCGCGTTTTACCGCGAGACCCGGAAGAAATCGGAAGACGTGGTTTCGCTGGTTCGCTCTGAGCACAACATGACGGACCTGATGAAGATCGGGGTCTACGACGAAAGTCACAAGGTCGCTCCTTGGAAGTACCTCATAAGCAGCTTGCACAACGAGCTCGGAGTCTGCGTGGTCGTGTTCAACAAGTATTTCATCTGCAGGAAGTACGACAATAATGCGATGTCGAAGCTTAACTTCACCATGATCAGCGACGACTTGAAGCACCCAGTTGACAGCCAGTTCGAGAGCAACTTGGTTTTGCACAACCTGGAGGACGGAGGCCTGGTGATACTTTTCATAGACTCCGAGCCGGTTGAAAACGATCCCGAGTCTCAACTGATCCTCGGCTTCACACCGCTCGTGGTACACCCGAATGGTCAGTACAGCGACACTCTGAAGGTAGAATTCGAGGACTCAAAGTTCAAGTGCTCGACCAAGGTGGACGAACGCGGAAGAAGTCAGGTGTCGATACTGACGAACGTCGTGGAGCTGAGGGACAGCTACTGCTTCCAGTTCCTCTGCTCCGAGCCCAAGAAGAACTCGCATCTCTACCACAAGAAGAAGTGCCTGGTCAAGGAGTCCATGGGCGGCGAGCCTTCCACCACCCCCAAACCCACGCCCAAACCCAACGGCGCGCAGGAATTTTCTGGAGCTTCGGTGTGGCTGCTTTCGTTGATTTCTCTGATCCTGGTTAATCTTTTGAAATGAAATTGGAGGTTTGTGAAATAATGCGACCTTAAGATCAGTCCTGAAATAATTCTTAATAATAATTGTAAAAAAATATAATAAAATAGATGTGTAAGCAAGAATAAAAAACTTATTTTTTAAGCTTCAATGATTTAAATAGAGATGTATGCATGTGTAACACTGAGAAAACGATAAAAATATATTTTGTTGAAAAAATTAAAATGCATTTTTTTTTTTTTTTTAATTAAAGTTATGATAAGCGCCCGGATATTGAGATTAGGATAAATGTTATCAAAAATTTAATCACGATTTAATCAGATAAAAAAAACTAGCGAAAGTCTTGATGAATTTTGAGCTGTTCGTATATTTATATTGATAAGCCGATCCATTATTTTAGAGCAGCATCTAAGTCGATAAGCATCGTTTGTATAACTGATTTTTGTCCAGCCTAATTAATTATTATGGAATTTACTGATGCAATTGAAAGAAATAAACTAATAAAAAAAAAAAATAATAAATAAATAAATAAACAAAATGATAAATTATACGTAGTCTTGTTCCTTTTTCTACATCTTATTGAATTTTAAATGTAATATATTACAGTTTAAAAATCGGACCCAAGAATTATTTTATTATTAAAAAACTAATTTTTGAAAAATAGTTAATGATTGATGAATAATGTTTGTATTACGAATTATTGTTATTATTATTATTTTTATTTTTATTGAAGCTTTCGGGTAACACCCTTTACATATCTAAAATTGTTTTATTTTTAACATCTTACGTTACATATTTTGATTTGATTTGGTTTTTTTACAGAAAATTATATATGATTATAAGTAATTATTATCAGTTATTTCAATGAAAAACAATAAAACAAAATAAAATTGAAATAGTGTCAATAATATACTTTATTTAAAGAATTTTTGAAAATTTTAAATAGCTCAGTAAATAGTGAAAATATGTATAGGTACAAAATATATTCAAATTTCAAAGTTCGTAATTGCCATAGGATTTTACTACTTTTATATATACACAATCATAATTCATCACGAATATTCTAGTTAAGATTGAAAATAAAATTATTATAAATAAAAAAATTTTTATGGAATTCAAAAACTTTTAAATCCTTTCCATTTTTTTATTATGGAAGTTTAGTAATTTTATGAGTAAACATTTTTTTTTTTTTAATCACTATAAAATAAAATAAAAACTTTTTATATAAAATAAAATAAAAATCAACTTTTACAGTATCACTTAAAAAATTCCTTTTTGGCTTGACTTCTACTAATCATTCAAAATCCTGCTCAAATGGAAGATCCTCATAAACGATCTTTTTAAAGTCCTTCACGCTGCATCTTTCCGAGCACCCCTTTAACTTCACATCGAGCTCGTAACCCTGTATCTTCGCAATTATGTTGACATACGTGTCATTCTCAGCACTCCATTTCTCGAGTATGACTGCGCTTGCAGGTTTCGACAGCCGCGCGGAGAACCGGTGACGTCCCAGAGTCCTGAGGAGTCCAGCTATGTCTCGTTCATTACCTACGTGCAGATTCAACCCTTTGACAGTCGAATTAAAAAATGAATTCAGCAAGAAACCGCTGGTCATGCGTTTGAGGGTTGGGTTGAAGGATTCGATTTCATGGTGCAAACCAACGACCTCTTCGAGGAGTCCAAGCACTCCCACGGTGCACCATTCCGGTCGGGGTAGTTTCATCGCTTCCTGTATCTCCAGTATCCTGTAAAGCTTGTAAAGCACTTCGTCTGGATTTGAACTGTTTACCGGTAATCCAGTTTTTAGGGCTATGTAACTGGAAAAATCATTATGTTAAAAAATATTTTTCCTTTGTGTATCTTTGAACAAAAGAAATTAATGAAGGATCGTTACCTATACAATCCCGAATACCTATTCAGAATTTTTGTAACAACTGGATTCATTCTGACTCGTTCCAGTTCCTTGACGAAGCTCTCGCTCGTTCTCGGATCTTTTATTTCGTCAACCTTGATCTTTTTGTCGGTAAGTTCTTTTAACACCAACTCCATCGATTGCTTGGAATGATTAATGTCAGCGCTCGATGCTTGCACGCCGTTTTCCAGGAGTTGAGTGTATCGTTCTCGGAGCTTTTGTCCAAGGTGTTGCATCTGATGGATTCCGGTGTTTGTAAGCTGACCAGTGGCTGCAGCTTGGACATAAGAAGCGTAAGGGTCCATGGGATAAGTTTCTTCAGGGTAAGGCATCCTCTCGCCACCAATAAGAATGACTTTGACGTACTGGAGTTTTGTGGTGCTCGTTGAAGAAGTTGAGAGGATGAGCATTGTAAAGATCTGCAGATAAAAGAACATCCTGAGACTGGTTGGGATCTGTAACTGAAATAATTTGAAATCGTTTAATAAAGTTTTTAAACGGCCACCATGATTCAAAAATTAATGTTGCTTAAAGTTTTTGATTAAGTGCATACAAATAAATCCTGGTCAAAAATATAATTTAATTCTCAATTTTCTTTATCATCGTATTTTAATTGAAAATATATTTTTGCCCCCTCGTAAATTTGAACGTCACGCCCAACAAAGGTGTGAAGAGAATTAGTATAGAAAGGGTTATTCATCGTCTTTGTTAACTATTAGTCTGTGCATTGTTTATAAGTTTGTTACTCTCGACTTCTACTGGTGGACATAATTTAATGAAATACTATGTTTTATAGAAATTATAGGATTATTTATTTTAAAAAAGTTAAAATTTATATTCGTACAATTTACAATAATTATTTTTACTGTAAATGTTGAAACGATCATGAGCTCATGGTGGATAAATTTTTTTTTGGCCTTGCACCAGATGATTTTATAACTAACATTAAATGACTGCATGCAGATACCTGCATGTAATCAATAATCAATAAGCTCTTCAGGCTTAAAAGAAAGATGTTTATCACTGAGATTTTAAGTATACAATATACGGTAAGTGGTTCAATCAGTAAACTGTTGAAACTAGTGATACAAACATTTCTGGTTTGAGCCTTACTAACAAAATGTTTTTTCAAAAATATTTAATACAGTTATACTTTTTAGTATTTTCTTCGAAAAAAGAAACTGTCGATGATTAGAAAAATAAAACAAAAAATTGACGGCTAACTCATAAATGTTTTTATTTTTTTTAATCCAGCCCTTAGATTTAAATTTATACTCTCTACCTCAAGAAGCATTATCAAATTTAAAAAAGCCCATCTCATGGGTATCTCCGGCGAACCCTAACTTACCATTCCCAATCCACCAAACGCTTGACCGACGGAGGAGAGAGCCACGGGCGGTCGGGAAGGGGGATGCAGCGGCAGCTTCTTATCGCAAGCTCGATCGTCGGTTCTCGCCAACAGTCCGGTCGAAGCCGGGCGGCGAGCAGGGGTAGAGGTGGAGAAGGGGGAGCGGGGGGGTCGCAACATCCTCCTTCTCATCGCGCCATGCGCAGATGAGGAGGAGTTCGTAGTATCAGCGGGCGGCTCTCTCCGCTCAGTGCGGCCTGAACGGTTAGCCGGCCTACTTCCTCCTCGTTCGCGCGCGCTTTCTTCGATCGCCCGGAAGCTCACATTTCCTACCCCCTGTCGAACGCAGCAGTGGTGTGTGACTGTGCGTGCGGTTATTTGAAAAAAAAAAAAAAAAAAAAAAAAAAAAAAAAAAAAAAAAAAATTATTTACCAGTGTTTGCAAAGTGTGTCTTGTCCAACCAGGCTCCTGGACCTTACTTCAGTAAGTGTTTACGCATGATGGGGATGGGAAGAGGGGGGGGGGAAGACGATCGATTATAGAGAATTTTAGCCGGACTAGTGGCACTTGGTGGTGGTGCGGCATTATCTCCCCGCGGACGACGCCGGAGTAAAGGGACGCTGCCGCCGCTGATGCTTGATGAGAGGAGGGTGGGCTACGGGAGACAGATTCTGCGCACCCAGACACGTTGCAAGGGACGTTACTAACCCCCCGCAGCAGCCGGTTTGGAATTAATTTTTCTCTTTTAGGTTTTTTTTTTTTTTTTTTACGCTGTTTGAGAGGGGAGTGGGGTTGTTCGTAACTGATAAGTTTTCGGCTGGTTGGGTGTCAAGAGTCGTATACTTTTTTAGGTAGTGCGAAGGGGCTGGGTTCTGGCGAGATGATTCAAAACACAAATTAATGAAATATATTTAAAAAAGACCCACAATTATACCAACAGACATAAAAAAATTATTTTTCTACTCGGCTGTACGGAACTTGTACGTCTGATATAGTTTAAAAGGCTGCAAACGCTGAATAATAAACTTTAAATTATCCCGTTTATAGTGGAGTGCATAAAGAAAGAGATGTAAACCAGTGGAGTGTGTAAAGAAAAACAGGCAGCAACTATAAAAAAGCTGTTTGGTTTTATGCTATGTAAAATGCTAGCAAATTTTTTCAAATCAATTTTTTTTAAGCTTTAATGAAAATTCTCTTGAGTTAGAAGAAAAAACAATATTTTTAGCTTGAGCTTTCAATGCAGTCAAATTTTGTTCAGACTTATTTTTAAATAAATAAATTATTGAAAAGTTAGCTTTGGTACTTATGAAACCATTTTTTTTTTTTAATTGTTGATGAGAGTACTTTTTACTTTTTACCATGAAAATTACTTTTTTCTATCCTACATGTAGTGCTTCATTTCGTCAACCGACATTGTAGTTTTCCTCGACGATATTTTTAATAAACATTCTGAAAATAATAAAAAAGCATCAACAAAAAACCTATTTTTCACAATTTACGGACAAGACAAATGTTCCTCTCGTAACCCGGCATCAATCACTCTTCATTAAAAATTCCCTTCTTCTGGGTAAACACAGAGAAAAAAAAAAAGCTCCCGCCAAACGTAAATTAAAAATTCTTCATCTCCACTCTCGCAATTAACCGATGCAGCATAAAAAAAGCACGCCCGAGACAAAGCAAGACGTCGAGGCGGCGAGATGAAAAAAAAAAAAGCTGCAGCGAAAGAATCGCTGTAAAAAAGTGCCTTTGGGTTTTAAGTACCTCCGCGGAATATTGCTCGCGAGTGAAAAAAAAATGGAATTTTTTTTTTTTTTTTTTTTTTTTCTTTATTCGCGAGCAACCGGTTGCGGTGCGTGCACCCTAATCAAGTGCAGGCGGCGGAGCTTGCAATTCAACCCCCTTTGTGTGTCGCTCCAAATCCAGTGACTTAGTTTTTGAATGAATCGCTGGAATTCGTCAAATTAGTGCTGGAGATATGAGAAATTCCTGAAATGCTTCTCGGGGTCTATTTTTGTTCAATATTTTTGCAATTTTTTACCGTTGTTTCAAATAAAACTTGCAAATGAATCCAAATTACTGGTATCTTGTCATACATCAAAACAAGATTTGACTTTTAAAAAAATCACAAAATAATATTTAGAGCGTAGTAATGACCGATCGATTGGGAATTTATTTAGGTCCAAAAATAAAATACCGTAGTCGGAAACGGACTATCTACACAGAAATATTGACAACCCTTTATTCATAGATATCCGGTATAGTTAAAAAAATTTCCAGATCGATATACTATCTTTGAAATGAAAAAAAAAAAAATATCAATTAATCACCCAATCCAGGGATATCATTAGCCCACATACTCGAAAAAGGAGAAAATATTTCATGAGTTTTCAATAGCGTCGACGTTTGGAGTAATCACCGGCTTTCGTCATTTGTACCGTCGATCCCTTTGTTCGGCCGACTCCAAAACCGTTAACGTGTCACTCCGCTGACTTTACAAAAATCTTTGGCACTCTAATATTCCTCCCTGTATGAGGATCGCCTCCATTTTTTTTCCCTTTTCGATCTAAATTCCCCCTCCGCCTCGATTTTTTTCCATCCCGCTTTTTCATCACGGGCCATTTTTATCAGAGCTTTTTTTTCGTGTAAGCACGTATTAAGATTTGAAAAGATACAGTACCAAGTAAAAAGTACACTTGCGAATTTCGTTCGTATGCTCTTTGAAAGTACAGTGAAGCTTCGATAATTCGAAGTTTTAGCTCGGACAGTTGAATTTTTTGTATAAACCCGTGTAAAATAACCTCGATTATTTGAAATTTATAATTCAAAACCTCGATAATTTGAAGTAATGTTTTGCCCCAACAGGTTCTTATGTATTTTTATGTCGATAATTCAAAGTTGCTTCGGAGAGGCAATTTTGAAATTTATTTTTCAGACTCTCAATCAAATACATAAACTTTTATATGACCTACTACCTCGATAATTCGAATTTTTTACCTTTTTTGCAAATTTACCTTGATACGTCGAAACTCGATAATTCGAAGTTTGGGCCCGGTCCCTTGCAGTTCTGAATTATCCATATTTTACTGTATTTTATCTCATCCAAGCCACAATAAAAAAAGTTTCATCTCTCTGATAAAGAAAAGAAAAAAAAAGGTAGCCAAGCAAGAAGAATAAAAATCCAAAAATACACGTGACCTTACCGGCTCCTAATCGCTGCCATATCCTTCATCGCGCGCATCAAACTCTCACACTCGATTCCGTGCACGCGATTCCTCCTCGTTATTATTATGTACTCTCCTCGTATCCGTGTATTCCATTCCGCTCCCTCCCTCCTCCTTTTTTTTTCCGTTCCACTTTTTTTTTTTTTTTTCATCCGTAAAACTCGTGTGTATGATTTATCGGTTCGTGCATGTAACCGATGTTGCCGCTTAAATTTATGCGCGACTAGGTGTCGTTTTCGAGGGAGTTTACGAATTCGTAATGAAGTGTTACGTAATTACGGTAAGTCGACGGAGGGAATATTTATGATTGAGAGCTTTCGGAATCGGGATATGGGATCGATATTTAAAGCACAAATCTATTGCTCGCTTAATTTTTTCCACGGCGCACGGTATGAGCAATATAAAAGTTCATTAATCAAGTTATACAAATTTTCAAGAGGTGAAATGTTAATGATAAAAATTTATAAATCGATACATTCAAATCAAAGATTCTTATTTTATATAAAATAAGAATTTAAGTTAATAATATTATAAACTTAAATTGATCTATGACCCCACACAAATGTATTAAAAAGAAACAATACCCCTCGAGAGTACATACATCTTCACTGTTAAACGGAGTCTACATTACTTTCTACCGAGGGGCACTGCACTACAGAGTCAAAATAAGTAATTTTTTTTTTCTTCTGTGATTTAAAACAAATCTTTTTAAACATTAACCGGGACATAGATCTTTAAAATTATCTGAGATTGAAAAGTTTTGAAAAAAAAGTACTTCATGAAGTTTTTAAACCATAATACACAAGCATTTCATATGACTAATTTTTTTTAGCAAATGTCTCATTGTTATTATTTTTAATATTGCCCAAACAATCTATTACATCCAATGTTTTTAGTAAAAATAAATACATTTCGGTCTATTAGAATAGTAATAACTATGCGTTGAAAAAGGATAATTTTTTTGAATACTAACTGCTGCACCTATGTTGATCAATTAATTCATTGATTGTTCCGAGAATAGTTCTTTAATAACAAATTATTAAATCTGTAGATAAATAGTTTAAAAAAATAAATTGTATTACTTTATTTTTCAGGGCTAGAGTTTCTTATTTAATTATAAACAGTTGCTATTTTATCTCTATGTAACCAAGATTATTCAGCAGATTTAGATTTTTCAAATTATTTATAAGCCATTTGATGAGCTTGCACTAATAAATCTACGAGAAATTCCTTTTTAATATTTAGTTATTGTTGGATAAAATTTCAAAGTCAGTATACTGTTCAGTATACTGTTGGTATTTTTTCTTTTCTTTTTTCTTCTCTAAGCATGTATACAATAGAATATAATAAAATTAAACCTTTCAGAAACTAAATTATACGATATCTGAAAATAATCACCCGAAGAAAACTTCTTAAGCCCCTTCAGTCTTATCGAAGGAGCGGAACAATAAGCGAAGTAAGAGTTTCACGGGGTAAAATCAGATTTCATTATTTTATTCAAATCCAAGCTACCCCCGCCACTACGAATTAAGTCGCTTCCCTTAATTATCCGTGACCGACATTTAGCCGTGGAATTTTATTGACGAATCAGCTATTTCTCCTGCAAGAGAGATTTTGATTTTTGATTTTGATACGTTTATTGATTGTACATTATGTTGTACAAAATACCTAGAGAGAGAGAGAATAAAATCAAAAAAAAATTTTCGAGATTCATCAAGAGCTTTCGCCAGCTGAAAGCTAAATGTCCGATTGAGTGGGGGGGGGGGGGGCAGGGGATTAACGATGAATCCTGAAAAACTTGGGTCGGAATAACGAATCTTTTTCCGGCTGAACTAGTTCCAAAAATAGATAGTCATAATTCACCCGAACCAAGTTTTCTAGTTCACTTTTTTTTTTTCACGTGTTATTGTTGTTGTTCGGGATCTCTTTTTATGCCGCAATAACACGTGTTAAATCAACTTTTTTAGCCGATAATGGCAAACAAGAAGTTTCCAGTTTTTTGCAGAACTTTCTCTAATTAGACATACCTTTGACAAAAAAATATATATTCAATACTCCGGCTTAAACGAATAGACACACATGACATCTTATGAGTCCAGGTTCAACTTTATCGGGACTTACAAGTTACACAAAAGTAGTTTCCGAGATAACTTTTGCGAGTACATTGAAAAGACAAATTTTTTAAAGTGGATTGATGCATTTGAAAAAGAGACCATGTTCAATGAAGAAAAAAGAGTACTGCGTTTTTATGGAGATAAATTTGTTTGCACAGCCGGAGGAATACTTTTTAAATTTCAGGATGGATTCGGCAAACACGAACACGTCTAACGAACGAACGGCTAACGAATCAAGGCTCATTGAGGCGCGCGCGCGATTCTACGTCTGGAGCATAAACGAGCGGGGAGCATGGAAAAAAAAACCTTTGTTAGAGCTCGATACCTTTCTTTACCTTTTTTTTTCAAGAAGATAAATTTAGTAATAGGGTTACGTGAATTGGCAATGTTCTACCGGAAAATACAAGTAGGGCTGTTAATGCTAAATTGCGGGTATGTGATTGGTTAATATTTTGTAATAAAAATGAAGATTTAATGATGAATTTTCATAAGAGAAATATTTAAATTAATTTTGGATGTAAAAATTGGAAGAAGCTCGAGACTGGTTGGTTCATCAGCGTATGAAAAATTATCTCTGCGGCAATTTCGATTGTACCCAAACCTCATTTTTTTTTTCAAAAAATGATGAAGTGGGTCATTTTTTTAGGAACAATTTGTACGTGACAAGTACCTCGAATTGGCGAAATTTTTTTTCCTTCGAGCTGTTTTGGCAAAAAATCAAAATGGGTCCCCGCATGTATATTTTATATTTTTCGAAAAAAAAAAGAAAAAGAAAAATCGAAAAAATTGCCAATGACAATTTTATTTACCGCATTACGAGCAATTTTTTTTCTCCTATCTACATTTGAATTGTATGAGATAAGGATTCGTTCGCGACGAATTCATGTATTCGGTAGACGCGCGTGTTTGGCCCATTTTACCATGCCATGGATCTCATCCATAAATCGAGCCCCCGTATTCTTGAAAAAACGGCTCGTCAAACAAGAATAAAAAAAAATTGATCTCTTGCGAGAGGGGATAAAACTGTAAAATTTTCGGGATTGATTGGTGTCATTGTTCGGCGAAGAGCCAAATTTTTCCATCGATCGGATCCCAGTTCAGCCACGTTTATTTACGTGAAGTGTCTTATTAATACCCGTGACGCTCTATTGACCGATTATCGAGGATTTTTTTCGGTGATTAAGAGTTTGCGTACTCACGGTTTATGAATAGAGCTTTGCTGAAGATTTTTTTTTTCTCGTTCTTTGTGATTACGGTCGAAGCCTAAGTTTTATCGAATGTTGTACATGTATATGGTCAAAAGTCAAAAAGTCGGCCACGTTTGTAAAGTCATGTCCTGTAATTCCGCACGGAAAAAAGGTACTTAAAAATGAGATATCATTACACAAATTTGACCGCATCTATTTTTCAATGGGATCAGAAAGCTATCAAATTTTTGCAATGATATCTCATTTTAAGTACCTTTTTCCGTGCGGAATTACAGAACATGACTTTACAAACGTGTCCGACTTTTTGACTTTTGACCATATACAAATAAAAATTGAATAAAATACGTCAAGTTCGGAAAAAACTTTTTTTTAAAGTAAAAGTCTAACAATTTACGATTTCTTAAAAATTAACGAATAAAATAAAAAAAACTCACAAGAAATCAATTTCAGATTTTATGGTTTTCAAGTTTTATTCAATGATCGCAAATTTCAGTATGGGCAGATCTGGGTAGAATACACAGATTGACACGTTTTCTGGCGAAAATCTGTTTAAATTTCTCGCACGGTGAACTTGATTTTTATTTCAGCTGTCTCGTCATTAAATTTAAATTTAAAAAGTTGAAGTAAGTTTTTGTTTTAATTTTGATAAATTTTAATAAAAATTGATGCTTGTGTTGATGTTTTCACTGATTTAATTAACAAGCAACGCGTCAAAATATCCCTGAAGATGTCGATAATTCTTGTATTCGAGTAATTTCCTGTTTGCAGAGTTCAACAAGCTTTTTATTATATAAGCTTATATGAGTGATGTTTAATAATTCTGACGGAGTTTCAACAGCGAGAATATCATGCTGATTAAATTAAAAAAAATCAGCCAGTAAAATTTTTTTAATGCTTCTTGTTCTGTTTAACTAAAGAAAAAGTTTTTAATAAGTGTTGGTTTTTATTGTTACTTCCTACAATGCTTTGAAAATAAAACCATGAAAAAATTGAGCAGTAAAAACATTCAGAATTCAAAAATAGCAAGAATTATTCATTTCACTCTTCAAACAATGAAAAAAAAACAATAAAGAACAATTCTTGATATTTTTTCAATCTTGAAGTAAGTGGTCAATTTTCTTAATAATTGGTCTTTTTTTTTTTAAGCAAGCCTTACAACAATGACGGTAGTTTCTTGTAGTAGTTTTAACAATAACATACAAATCAAACAAATATAAGCACCATATTGTTGAAGAAAAAGTAAGCAATCAATAAAAAAAATATGGCAACAATGTAATCGCTCGGCCTACTTAGGTAATTTTCCTCAAATCAAACCCGACTCATTCAAAAAAAAAAATCTCGATCGAAATGAAGCTCTTGGAAAAGTCGTCCCCAGATAATATAAGCTTGCGCTTCCGGGTTTACGCGACGCTGATGAAGCTGAATTGCCGCCAATTGGAAGAAATGATTGTCCGAGTATGGCGTAACAATAATAATAATACCCTTTAAAGAGAAACAAACGCTTCCCGTGCGATTTGGCAGTCGTCATAGGCAAGGGGACGTTTAACGAGCGCGTGCGGCGATTCGATCAGAGTCGAAGCTAGGGTCTTTGATGCCGATGCGATTGCTTCGAAAGTCGACACGCGACGTTTTGCTTTTCACGATTAAGCACCGTGACCTTGCGATACCAAGCCCACTTTTTTTCGAAGTGCTTGATTTTTTAATGATACGGGCGGTGACTTTTGACTTTCTTTTTCATGGCTGGAAGGATTCGTAAAAATTTGAGTTGAGAGTAGGGGATTTAAAGTAAAGATTAAAAATAAGAATTAATCGAACGGCGAAACTTTAATTTTATTGTTCAATTTATTCTTCAGTTGGTCAAAAATTTTCAAACTTCATTAGGAAAATCTTTCAAAAAATGTAATAATCACATTAATAAGACTTAATACATTTCCTTCGTAACTCTATTTAATAGAACTCTTCAGGTTTTATGTTTTCCTCGTTTCAAATTAATATTTAATGAAAAAAAAAAAAATAAATAAACTCATAAATAAATTTTAACCATGGTATTTATTCAAAATTATTTCGAAATAATCTAGTTGTCAAATGGTACCCTCTTACCTTGGGAAAACCATGTTACCACCCTTTAGGCATTCACTTCTTTTGTTTCTAATGATACCTAAACCCGTAAACCATTAAGTACATCATACCATTTCCAATAAATAATTCCTAATCTCAAGACGTAGTTCTTAAAATTACACATCTTTGCCAGACAACCATGATATAAAGTGAAAAAAAATAAAAATAAAAATGTATGATTTAAAAGATAGACACGAGCGTTTTGAAGCCTAGCTTCCGTCACGTAACTCAATAAGATTAAGCGTATAGAATCATGTTGTGTTCCACTTTTTCTTCATTATTCATGCACCCGCGTCTCCCTCTCTTCCTACTCTACACGAGCTTGAGCTCCGGCGGCTTTTTATCATGCGCCTATACTACACCGAGTTAAAGCGGTACGAGTGTTACTTAAAAAATGTATATTATTTCATTCTTAACTTGAATTTTTTTAATAAAAGAAAGTTCGAAAATTCAGTTACATCTGAATGTGAATTGAAAGGCCATCGAGTGAATAACCAGTGAGTAAACTTAGAATATCTATGGTCCCTGCGAAGAAAAATCTGCCACGAATAAAGTTACAATGGGAGTACTTTTTTCAACTAAAATGTCTCTAAACCACTTTATTTATTATTTTAGCCTACGAAAGAAAAATGCTAAAATGATTTTTGCTACCATATCGTCGATACATTTTAATAAAAAAAATTTTCTCGATACACCAGCCACGAATAGAATGAATTTTGCGATTTTTACAAGCTAAAAACTTAGTCATTTTTTTCGCAGCTGATGCGTACAGAGATTTTTTTATAATATATCATGAGATAGATTGTAAAGGTCATTTTAACATTTTTTTTGCAAGCTAAAATATTTGACTTGACGAAAGTATCTCTGTTGTAACTTTATTCGTGGCAAATTTTGGGCAAAGGTTTTTCTTCGCTGGGACCATCGATATATTTCTTGATTGTAAGTTCTTGGATTCAGTACCGCTCATAGATATTTTTAAAAACTCATCATAGGTTTTTTAAAACAATAACAGAAGATTTTTTACTACTGCATCTAGTTGAACAAAATTTTTATTTGTCAAGAAGGTACGAAATACAAGCCCCGGTAAGAGACGCGCTTCTATTCTTACCCCTGAAAAGCCGCTAATAATACAGGGGCGCATCAGTTCGAGTCTGCGGTTCATACGTCATCCGAGAGCTTAAACGCACGCCTAAAAATTGCCGGGTCTCGTTAAAAATTTACCGCTAAAATCTCATCTCGTTCGTCGGCGTCCCCCATTAAAAAGTAAAGCTCCGCGAAATTACAAAGACTCATCCATAATGCAGGTGCGAGAAACAATGGAAATTTTTTTTCCTCCTTCTTCTTGTCCTTTTTTTTTTTTTTTTTTTTATACTCGGATGCATCATCCCCCCGGTAAAATTAATCCGGGCCGGGGTGTTTGCTTTTTATTTGCGGCTGTGTGCTGCCGGGCTGCATTGCGGGGCTGATGCGGCACCCGCCGTATAACATACAGGCCTGGGATTGGGGCTGGCTTTTGAGGTTACTTTGGTCTACTCAATGAGCGACGCGATGTGGGTGTACTCTGGTTTAAGGGATCGTTACTCTCTTTGTTTTGTGAATTAATCAAATTTTTTCAAATTTTTTTTCGTTTTTTTAAGTACTCTGTAATTCGCGGAGTAGTTTTTTTTTTTTTTTTTTTTTTTTTCGCTCGGCTCTCAATTTTGAAGCACGCTCGTAGAACGTAGTTCAAGAGTTTTTAGCTCAACGATTTGAAGTATAAAACATGTTTAATTTTTTTTTTTTTTTTTAAGGGCTGATTTTCATTTATATTCTTATGTAAATTAGCTAACTGTCTAGTAGTTAAAAAAATACAACACAAAATTATCAAAAAAAAAAAAAAAATTTAGATTTTGTAAGCTTGCACAGAATATCAGAAGTACTCTAGATTAAGCCCAGTGCATTTTCACACTTTTAAATTCATACATTTTTTTTATAAGTATAATAAAAAGTGAACGTAGTGTCGGTCTCAATGCACTGAATTTCACAAAAAATATAAACGAAAAACAAGTACAGCTCCTCGACAGAAAAATCCAAGCAATTTGAAAAAAAAAACAGCTAACAAAATTTTTCATAACCATAAAACGCCTCTTACACTCCGGTTTTGAAAAAAAAGAAAAAAAAAAAAAAAAAAAAAAACGCGATATAATCCATCTTGCCGTGGCAGCTTTCACCTCCTCGAGTTGAAGAACCATTTTCTAAATTAAAAAAATCCACGGATAGAAAAATAGGAGGGCGGTCGGTTAACCCATCGGCATATTCCAACTAATGGAAGCTCGACCTCGGCTCCCCTTGATTTTCTCCCAATTAATCTTCCTTCCTCTTTCTCTCGCCTCGCCTGCCCTCACGAAGAAGAGATCTTCTTTGGCGAGCTTCGCTGTTTACATTTTTTACACCGAAAAGTAGATCGCGTCGCGATTTGTTTTTACGTGCGATCAAGTCTTTGAAAGGGGAAAAATTTATTTGATTTTTCTGAACCTTAAATAAAACTGATTAATGAATACAGCACTTGAGTAATATTGAAAAAAAAAATCAGCCTCATAAAATTACAATTTCCTGTAGTACACTAATTTTGCTTCAATGAAGCATGCATGTAATTTACATCCAGAAAAAAAAATGCACACGAACGCATAATTGGGTCAAACAGCTAATATCATTAACATTTTGCAAAATTTGTTTTTTTAATTTTAGTTTTCAAGAGGCATGGATTTTTTATTTTTACTTCTTATATATAGTTATATACATATACAGAACTGAATGGCTTAGAAAAAAAGTTATTCAAAAATATAAGAATGACTTCTTAAATTCCAATTTTACAATAAAAGATAAATGATTAGATAATTATTTTTTACAATAGTGACTCAAATTAAAAAAATTGAACGAAGTTAAATATTATAAATATATTTATATTACAACAAATAATACAAATATATTTGTATTATTTGTTGATTTGGGTGAATTTTTCATTTTTTTATTTATATATTATTTTAATCTATTTATTTTAAATATTTTTCAACATTATACTGAAATATTAAGTTAGAAAACCAAATGATTAAAAAAAATTAAAATAAAACAGAAAATTTATTCCAATTTAATCAATAAACGTACATTTTTCAAGTAGAGCACTGAAAAATTTGATTCTGATATCTTTTTATTCAATTAAAATTGACTGATTTAATAACTCCACTTCTAAAATATTGAATATAATTTTTTTTAATAAAAATAAATAAATAAATAACGATTTCAACGCTCGAACAAACATAATTACCCAATTACAACTAAATTTTCTGCAGTGCACTTGAGTGCTCATGATAAAGTAGTTAAGCCGCTCTTACAGTAACTTTCCAAGAGCCAATAAAGTGTTACAAAACTTGTCGAGTGGAAGTTGTAACATGCTAATGAGTTTATCCAATAAAAAAATGTATTACCCTCGTAAAAAAAAAATACAGTACGGATTTTGAGTAAAATTTCAACAGCCCTCGCGTTCCCCGCTAAAAAAATTTTTTTATTTTCTCTCCCAAATTACACCCTGTAAATTCTCACTAAAATTCTAAAATAAAAAAAAAAAAAAAAAAAAAAAAAAAAAAAAAAAAAAATTTGAGCTAATTACCGTCCACAAAGACCGCTCCGCTGTAAATCAAACCAAAGCAAGCTTGTTTGGAGCAAAAAAAAAAATTGAGCCAATCTCATCGATACCCCGTCTCGGGCGTCCCCCGGCCGATTGATTTTCCTTTCAGTTCGGTCCTTCCTTTCACCTCATTTTTTTTTCGTCTCCGCACACGTACATTTCGATTCGAGTGCTTTCACAAACGTCCCGAATGAAAAGGAGGCCATATACGGGGAGGGAGGGATTTTTCCTTCTCGGGGGGGTTTTCCATTCCTTCCACGCGAAAAGTAACTTAGGGCGGGAGGAGGGTATAAAGCCCGGAGCAAATTGCCCTTTCAGCTGATTTTTATCCGGGCAAAACCGTCGAGGATGTTTTCCTTTCTGTACGTGCATTACCCGCGAGTTTCTTTTACCGTCTGGGACTGGGCTCCTCTAATTGTATAGATTTTACTGATAGGGCTTGATTGAAAGTTTTTTTTTACTCGGGTGAAATTGATGGATCGACGACGCGGGATTTCGAGAAACTAGGGTGATTTTTTTTAGATAGAAAAATTACTGTCCTTCTAGTTTGACTCGTCGAAGAGTAGATGACTCGAAAATTTTTTTTAGTTTATTAAAATTAATAAAAAAAATTACTTTGTTCTCCAAAATTTTTTTTTTTTCAAAGATAAGTATTTATTCTCATTTTAATTGACCTTTCGTCAGTAAAATTTACGAATAATCGTGCAATCATCGCTTTGACAAATTTCAGTTTATCGGAGAATTGAACTCGAGCCTTTTCGTAAATCAGCGCTGTCGAAACTTATCCGCTGAGCCGAGCGACTCTTATGCGAAAAAAGCTAAATGGACAACTTGAATGGGAATTCTGTAACCATCGACTTTTATAAATTTAATATTTTAGAAAGAGCAGAATATTAAAACAGGATCTAAATATTATATGATCCAATGATATCAATAATCAAGGCTAAATTTTAATTTAAATTCGATTATGATGACGAGTACGTCAGTTTTATAATTTTCTACAGTAGTTCAAAATCAAAATTTTTTGAGATCCTTAATAATTTATTTTCATTTTACGTAATTTTTTAATTAAGTTCATAGAAGCATAGCAGAAAATAAACATGATTTCTTTTGTTAAACCATCTTGTTATCGGGCTTCGGTACATTCGATAGAATTATACACCTGCCCGAGGTGCAAAATAAGCTGGCACTCGCCGAGTTGTAACTGCATTCTCGGGGGGGCTTTTGTTTTGAGACGTTGCCGTCGTCACTGCAATTGGAAGTTTGATATCACGAAGAGGCTTTAAAGTTTCAGAGTGTTCGCGAAATTACTTAGTCTACAAATTCCGGGCACTCAAATTCGTCAATTATATACGTGCACTTTTGTTTATACAAAAAATTAAATTAAATTTTTAATTCAATGTTAAACTTACCATCAGAAGGCCTCTTTCACAGTGGGATGCCGGTAGATAAAATCAGAGCTGTTTTCAAAGATCGATTATTTCAAAAGTATTTCAAAAACGTTTAAAAACTCTTCTGTAGAGATTTTGTCAACTAAGTACTTAGTAAACGACGCACTAAAATCGTTACGTTTACGATCGTATTTTCCTCGGTCATCTGGACTCAAAGATTTATGAAAGGTTTTGCACTAGAGCAGGCAATAATTCCTTACCGGGCGGGGTCGAGCTAATTACTCTCACAGTCTACCTGAATCTTCGCATCACAGCGGAAGGCCGCATTTGGGCTGCAAAAGGATATTAACTAATGCCTCTTCCAGTGGATCATCCGCACCGAAGTTAAGCCTCCAAATTTCTTAAGTCGCGTTCGCGGTACACTGCATTTCGAGCAGATCCTTATTTAGGATTTTCAAACTATGCTTTTCGCGCGGAGAGAAGGCTTATGTCTCTGCTGTGCACTGATTCTATGGATAAGTTTTTCCGATTCGATCTAACGATCCGTTCAGTAAACAAAAAAAAACCTTATGCTTGAAACTGTGGTACACATTAAAATGTTTACGCAAATATATCTTTGGTTTATTATGACACACAGTAGCCTTGTTGGTTTTAAGAGTTGAGTCAGTTCTACATTTTTCGAAAATATAATTTTTCAAAATTAATTCAACTCATAAATAATAGGTCCAAAAATTCATTAACCCAACGAATAAAAAAAAAAAAAAATTTTTTTGATGTAGATTTCCAAGCAATTTATTTTTCAATTTATGAACAATTAAATTTTAGAATCTTTTCTAGAAATTTCAAACTAATTCCACAAGCAACAACAACAAGGAAAAATCAGAAAAAACCATTACGGGCAGTAAGAAAAGCGCGGCTCATGCAAAAGTCAACAGAGCCTGGAAGACGGTGGCACAGCGAGAAACGAATTAAATCCATATTCTGGTAGACAGAGGGGGGGGGGGGTAGCCATCGCCTCGCGCGCGAGGTAAATTTAGCAGAACAATTAGGTCGACTGCACGAATACGCTTCTTGGCCGCGGGGCGGACGGTTATCCTTCTCTTTTTATCATCGAGCGCTTGAATATTTCGCAGCCGATGCTCCTTTGCACACGGAAACCAATAAATTCAGAGGAAAGTATGAAATATAAAAACTTGGGGAAGACAGCAAGGAGTTTTTTAAAAAAACAATGAATTTTTGAAATAAAAACACCGATTTGTTATTTATATTTGATTGAATTGTGGTCTAAATTTTCTAGTTTTCAAGTTGGTTTGTTTAGTAATTGTAATTTGATTTTTTGAAAATCTGTTTTTTCGTAACAAGTTTTATCGTAAATATTGCACTCTTTTCTTGTGATTTTCCATTCTCAATCTGTGCTTTTTTCTCAATGATCTTGCATACTCAATGGATTGTTACAATAATAGAATGTTTCTCATTTAGTTTCAATTGACAGTGTCTAACTTCAAGAAAACTTGCGTCAAGGGTATTTTAAGACCAACGAATGAATTATTCCTTCTAAAACAACCCTTCCAGAGTTACGTAATTTCGTAAATTTTCTAAAATAGAAGTCATCGTATCCTGCAGCTTGCACTTGAAATAACGTTTGAAGTGGTTTGCTTAATTGTTTCGGTACACCGTTTCGGTGAATTTATAGACCGGCATTGTCATTCGTCTTCATTGTTCTAAAATTCGTGGTACCTGGCTTATTTTCAAACTAATCAATTATTTTTTTAATAAATTAAATGTAATTATTAGTGCGATTTCTTAAAATTTTAATTTTTTACACAGCAAATGAGATTTGATAAAATAATAATAATAATTACTTTAGTAAAAAAAATTGAATTTCTTGTACACAAGTACCGTAAGACTTTGGCTACTTTGGCCATTTTTTGCATAAAAAAAAGTTTTTTTCCTAATTTAAACTACGGAAACGGTTTCGTATCAATTTTTGGAAGTAACCATTCGAAAGCTAAGACTTTCAACTTGGATTTAAGCTACTTTATTTTGTCAATTTTTATATTTTTTTTACTGCTACACCATTTTGAAGTCAATGGTCAAAGTAGCCCCGGGGTTGGGGCATAAATAAGCTAATATTGAAACTTAAGTTAAAACCTTATCTTTATTTAGTTCATAAAATAAACATTTTTAAATAAAATACTTAATTATCTAAGTTTTCACTAGATATAGTTTACTTAAATACATTAAGTAAAAAATTGGCCAAAGTAGCCCCATCATAGCTAAACATAACAAGCGAAATACATGAAAATGGCTATAGTAGCCCCATTTTTACGTGAAATCAATTTTTTTCTTAAAAAAAATATATCACTCACTAGTTTTAAAAAATAAATTCAAAAACTATCAGATTGTATTTTAGAGACCTTGAGGAAGATAAAAAAAATTGATTTATCTTCAAAATATGTATTCTTAACACTACCACTTGTAAATTTTGTGCAAGGAAGAATTTTAACAAAAAAAAAACATTTACATTGCTACATCGGTAACGAGCAAACAAGCGTCAAGACCGGTGGCAATCATGAAAACACAAAGTTTACGCACGCCTCTAGTGGAAATAACTGTAACCGCAATCACAACTTTCATTTGAATAGTAAGAAATTATCAAGTAATTTTTTTTTCTTAGTGGTCAAAGTAGCCCCAGGGAGGTCAAAGTACCCCGTCTTACGGTACTCAATAAACGCAATTGAAGTTTTGAAAAGTCTTTAAAAAACCTCAGGAGACAAATTATAAGTACCCTGTGAGAAAATAAAAAAAAGTTTATCTTTCAAACCAATAATAAGTACTTTAAAGAAAAAAAAAAACAATTGAACCAAAGTCCTCTATCAACTTTTTATCTTTCATACAGCTTTTTTAATCATTTCTTTATGTCCATCACAAACGTATAAAATTAAAAATTTTGACTGCCATATATCTGGGACAGAGCGATAAACAAACAAACTCCTGAAATTCACTTGAACCAATCGTAACTTTTGTAAATTTTTTTTCTCTGTTTCAGGTGGTGAGTGTCACGAGCCGGGATCGCAATATTTCACCGGAAAGAGAGCCCGTGAGAGTGAAAAATTTTGATGAACCAAGCCCTCCCCCCGCGCAAAGTGAAAAATCCTTCGTTTCCCAACTTTTTTCATCCCAGCAAATCATTTTTCAATTCGCTGACGGAGCTGTTTACAGACGAAAGGGAGATAACGTGTTTTTATATACGCGGAGAATGAAATATAGAGTTTTTTTATTTCGTGGCAGGGAAATTGAGCTTGGGTCAGTATTTGGGTCGCCAGGTGTGCGTGGACTCGGTCAAGGACCATCTCACGAGAATCAAATGCGTCGGGATGCGAAACTACCCGGGATCAATCATCCCTCCTTACCCCCGAGCGATAGAAAAAAAATTTTCCTGCTTCGCCTTGGAGTTTTCTGACGCGTGCGTTTTTAGTTTCTGGCTAGAATTTATTGCTGCGAGAGGAAATTTGATTTTTTTTTGCGACGGTTGATGGTATAAGTTTCATTAGTCATTTGTATGTTTATTTGTCGGTTGCCTGAGATATGTAAATGATTGGCAAAGAAACTTTATTTCATCTAATTTTCAGTAAATATAGAATATATATAATTATTTTAATAAAAACCGACAAATGATTATCTACTGTCTAAGATAGAATTAATTGTGATTTTGAAACAGCTAAAATTTCAATTTTTTTTTCTTAAGGTCCCAGGCCATTATAAGATTTTTCGAAAAAAATCCTTTATTTGAGTTATGACAGAATTATTCCTTAGAACATTGAATTTTTTTAAGTTCATTGAAACATGAGAGAAGAACAAAGTTTAATTTTTTTCATCACACAAAATTGTGCTTCTTTGATAAGAAACCTCTCAAATTTAACTTTGTTCATGAACACTGTACTGAAATCTCTCTGAGCTTACTGTCACATTGTACTTTTTTCTTGTTGGAGGCTTCATTTGAACTTTTTGTATTTCAAGAGAATCCACCCTGCAAAAAGATCTTTAAAACAATAACTAAATCTTCTCAAACAAATTTTGAAAGAAAGTATTTTTTTAAAATAGGCATATATATTGGTTCAAAATAGTGAATTATCAAACAAAATTTTTTCTTGTTTATTTTTACTGGACAACTCGTTCTTAATAAAATTACCACTTATGAATATTTTTAAAAAATGTAAAATTTAATCATACTGTTCACTGAATTTTTTCTTACTGTAACTAAAAAGTAATGAATAACTGGAATAAAAAAAAAAAAGTAGTAGCTCACACTTGAAAAGCACACTAATTATAATAAGGTTGATGCACGGTGGAGAAAAATCACTCTGAATCAGAGCCGCGCGTCTCGGTATGATTTATATTTCAGCTGGCTGCGAGTGGAATAAGTCAGCGCGAGGTCGGACGTCGCGCCGCGGCCGGCTAATTAAAGCGTCCATTCGTTCGAGTTAACTCCGCCTCTGGTCAATTTTTACCCTCTTCTTAATCAACCCTCGCTCTTTTTTCCCAAAAAAAAAAAAAAAAATTAAAATGGAATATCTTTGAATTCATCTGGGAATAAACAGGGGTTCATTCCTCTCAATATTCCGGGCGGCGCGGCTCGAGTGGCTGGTGCCCTCCACTTTCGCACCGAATCCACTCAAGCTCGGTTTCTTCTTCTCTTTCATCGCGAAGTTGGTATCGATTACCGTCCGACCGCCCCCCGGAGCCGGGTGACTCTGTGGCCTGGATTAAAAAAAAAAAAAAAAAATCGTCGTTTCGCTAATGAAGTATTTAACGACCAGATGAGCGATCCCCGCGAGGGATGTTTTTTTATAAATTTCTGTTGGATGTTTTAGACAGTTTTGAAGAGAGTTGAGTTTGATGTAATTATTTTCATGGGAAAAAATTGTGTGCTTGTCCGAGGAAGAATCGATGGTGGGGAATCGTTTTTCGCAGAGGAAATGATTTTCTTTCCTCTCTGATCCTGGATCCTGTCACGTTCTTTGACAATGATTCCAAGTTACACGAATGGCCTGTCCCGACTGGAAGACTAGTATTTCTATGTTTTTTATGGGTGACTGTCTAACTTACGTGAAATTTCAGATGATTGTCGAGAAAAATGAGCCCAGTCGGGTTTGTATGAATAGAGGATTCTTTTTGTTCGCCATAATGAGCGTCATAATTAGTTGAAATGAAAATTCTATTATGATTTAAAAAATTTAAAGTTATCATTCATATTTTCATCGCTTTGGTCAAATCAATAAATTCAAAGAATACAGTAAAATTTGATCATGATTCTGTATGGTTGCACAAATTTTTAAAATTCTTAATGTTTCTTGCAGAATGATTTACTGTTTCGAGTAACATATTTAAAATTAAAAATTTTCATTGCACTTATATTTTAAAAAATCTAGACTTTTTTATTTGTATTCTAAAGAAATTTTAATAAGATAAAAACTTCGGTTAAATATATACAAATTTAATCAAAAAAAAAAAAAAAAAAAAAAAATCAGAAAAATAAGAGCAATTAATCAACCACCGCGCACTTTGACCAGGGGCAGTGAATCTCATGAAGTGTAATAATTAACATACATTACTCCAAATATGGAGAAACGCCTAATACATCACTTCGACACTTCGGCATATCATCCATCAAGTACAACGCTACATCTACGAAAAAACAAACACTTGAACATTGAAACATAATTTTTAGGGTAAAAAAAGTTTCTTTAATTACTCAAAGGTTTTAATTTTTTTTTAATTAGAATGAATTCTAAGCTACATTACGCGTTTATTTGCGTGCATTTATGCATCAAAGAGGGGATTTGTGTGCTCATCATCATACAAATGCGATCGTAAACAGTTCAGTGATTATGCGGTGCACAACCGGTTAGTAAATTGAAGCCCGGAAAATCAGATTAACTTATTAAATTGGTATCCCACAAAGTTCGAGCGTAATCAAGTCGTTTATTTAAAAAAATAAATAAATAAGTTTCACCTCGTTTAATTCACAATTTCTTTTTTTAAGTTCAATTTATCAATTATTTTTAATCGATTTTCAATCAAGCATTTAGAAACTACCTGAAACTAGAGAACGATTGCTTCCGTTTTTTTTTTCCTCAATCAAAAAATTTACGACTGTTTAAAATGACAGGCAATCCATTTCCTACTTTATGAATACTCCGATCTTTTTTCGAAACAAAAAATAAAAAAATTAACACGATCAAATAAGCCGCATCCGAGTTGATCCTTTTTTTACAATGACGAGACGCTCGTAATACACGTGACGCGAGTAACTTAATGGCGCATTTGTTCTTAGCATCGCGGCTGGGATCTTTTTGTTTTATTATTTTCTTCTTTGCTCGTTTTTTTTTTCCTTTCTTTCTCTTGAGGTCGATGAAGAATTTACGAATTAAAAATCAATGGCCCAGATGCGAAGGTGTCGCGGAACGGGCAAAAGGTCATACCGTGGCGATTCGAAATATTATTGTTGAGCGTCATACTCCTTGATGGCTTCTGCCACAACCTTTTATTGCGTCGGTCTTGATTTTAAACTTTGATTGGGGTGTAAAAGCTTTCGAATTGTTTTGAAATTACATTGTTTGGTCTTGCGGTAGAATTTAGATACGCGCGATTGGTCACAGTGTTATAGCGCAACTAATTTTTTCAGTTTATTTTATTAGATTTTTGGTCTTCGTCATTGAGAGTAAAATTTTACCTGATAAATTGATATTAGAGCTTCGACTGATCTTCTAATAAACAAAAAAATTATTTTAATTATTCAAGAATTATTTAAAATGTAATTTTTGTATTTTTGCATCGCGAACTAGAAAATATTTTTGAAAATCAAAATTATTATGATGTACACCTCATTTCAGTTATACCACTATTCTTTCTCAAAGTGACTGTATTTTTCCAAAACCAAGGTTTTTTAATTCTGCCAAATATTATTTTCGAAGGATTGAATTAAGAAAACCGATGTTCTACAAGGTGGCTTGGATTAACCCGTAGCTGTTGATAAAATTAAATGTGATTTTTGCGTAAAAATAGAGTAATCAAAGTTTCAAGAACCCGGAAAGCTTTTTAAGAAGATAAAAGCATTCTAATTTGAATTTTTCAGAGTGGCTTCCTATGGAAAGCTCGCTCGAACCAATGATAATCCCCACTTTGAAAATCAAATATTTTTTTCAAAAATTGATTTCTCATAATTTTACCCGCGGTAATATTAAAAAAATTCCTATTTCTCTCAAAGATCAACTCTTCTCACACAAAAAAAGAAAATTCTATCTCGTTCGTTCAAGTCGCATCAAAATTCCCACCCCGGCTCACAAAAGCTCCCGCACAATGCCAAAGAAAACACACAACAATTCATCCTGGACATACATTTCCCAAGCCCTCCTCACACACAGGCCGAAAAAAAGGAGGCCTCACCTGCAGCCAGCATTTGAGCTCTTGCCAAAGAAGAATATCGATAAAAAAAAAAAAAAAAATAGTCGAGTGAGAGGGAGAAAAGGAAGAATAAGTAAAAGCCAGCCGTAGCTATCAAAGTCCTCGAGCAGGAGCTGCACTCAACTCCTCCTCCTCCCCGACTATAAATAAAACGGCAAACTCCCCCAAACTCATCGCGAAATCGTTATTCGATACGAAAGCAGCGGGGATAAGAGAGGAAGAAGTAGAAAAAGGAATAAGAAGAGAAAAAAAAAAAGATGAAAACAAGAGCGAGTACGTCAGAGGCGGTACGCGCATGCATACCACTGCGGATACGTTGCGGTCTGTGGCGGCGGTGGCCTACGCCCATGCGGACCCCCCCGTTTTAGCTGGATTATTCGAGGGGGATGCCTGTGGTGGATTATTTTTAATTTAGAATTTTGGAATTTAAATGCCGAAACGGTAAAAAACTCATTGATGGATTGTAGCCTTGATTCGGGAAAACTGACCAAAGTTGGGTAATTGTAGACTTAGTGGTTTTGTTGTAATTTACAAATTCACTCCTGTAGAGAGAAAAATTTTTGTTTTAAATAAACCAACAAGCCTACAACCCCATAACGCTGGGCGAAAAAATTAATAAATAAATTTATAAATAAACAAATAAACCAAGAAGCCTACAACCCTATAACGCTGGGCGTAAATATGAATAAATAAATTAATAAATAAACAAATAAACCAACAAGCCTACAACCCCATTAAACAGTTTAAAAACTAATTTAAACAGTTTAAAAAATATTGTAAAAGTTTAAGAAAAAATTGTCGTACATGTAGATGAAAAAAATAATAATTATAAATTAATTAATTATTGAATGAAATCATTCACATTGATCAAGAAAATGAATTCATTTTTTAATATTTAGTCTTTTTACTAATTTTACCCGAAAAATTTTGGTAATTTTGTATTTTTAATAAGCGATATACGAAATTTTTAATTGTGTTTGGTAACTGAAATATTTCAGACCGAATCCCAATCCTAACAACTAAAACTGCAATAACTTCTTCCAACTAAAATTGAAATGAAACCTTATACTCGGCAAGAATTTATTTCACTATAAAACTCGAAAAACTTGAGTAGACGAAAAAACAAAATTTTGATGAAAATTTCGGTCTGCGTCCACATGGAACACCAGAGAAACTCGAGAAAACGAGGTAGACAAAGAAAATGATCTAATCCACGACGCGAGACCCAAATTCTAGAGAGACTAATTGACGGAAGGAAGGAAGGAAGTGCGGTCGTCTCTGGGGATTCAAAGGATACCCGGGAGCTCGGTGGAAAATAATTGAAAGGACTCGGCGTCGGGACATGTGGGTGATGTCGAGGCGCACAATATTAAGCCAATGTTTTGCTTCTCTGATGAGACGCTTCAAGTAGTTCAAGTAGTGCAGACCAAAAACGTGTAATTTATACCCAAAATATTGAGCTTCCATTAATAAATTATTCCTTTGTTGTCTCGACAATATGGATTCTCGCTGTTTAATTTATGAGACTTTTTGGGAGAGTATAATCTTGATAAGCGACTGATTGTATCGGTTATTTAGTTATCAAAATTTAATAGCGCGATTAAAACGAAGTTAATTAGCTTTCTATATGGGAAATATAAAACTTTTGAGTGTTTAAAGAGTATCAGTATTGTTTTTGTCTCGTTTTTTTTATTCTTCGTATGAGTTCATTATCATTTTCTTTTTCAATCTCTCATTGTTTTTTTTTTTTTTTTCAATTTGAATTGAGAAAGAAATCTCAAGTGCTTCTTTACCGTTTGAACAAAAAGTGCTTGAGTCTTGAGCAGCATTTTCGAGTGAGGCAAGAGCTCAGAGCGTCATTCATGCTCGGAAAATTAAAAATAAAACAAAAAATTCTTGCACACTCGAGAAACACTCTTGTTTTTCTCCACTCTTCGAAAAAATTTCAACTCTACGATTAAAAGTATGAAATTCTAGCAAATGATTTCAAATCTTTTTAGAATTCGATCGCAATGCTCGATAATGCCTCGTCTACACCACCGGCTCAACTACGTCTCGGTTTGAGTTTGTTTCAAAAATTTTTCAATGTTGCCATTGGAATCGAAGTTCAAGGTGTAACCATCTTAATCTTATAAACTATTTACTATTTATAAAGTATAAATTAATCCAACGGCAACATTGCAAAATTCTTTAAATAAAGTTGTACCGAGACGCGGTTGAACCGTCGGGGAATAACAGAGATATTAGACTAAACAAGTTTCTTTAAAGTTTATTTAGTTCAAACAAAATGTTACACAGAGTTTAAAATACTCTTGACTGGATACTTTTTTCTTTTTCGTTCATTTAAAACCGAGGTAAATGCTAAAGTATATCTTATCAAACAAAACTTTCTTTTGCGTCTTATTTTTGTACTCGAAAAAAAAAAAAAAACAAATCATGTGTTTTGAAAAATTCCTGGTCAATTATTCTTGTTTATTTATTGAAAAAAATTTGAAAAAAAATCGAAACTAACAATAAAACGGTTTGATAACATTTAAAAAACTTCTATTTAAAAATAAAATCTAAGTAAAAATTATATTTCAACTTATGTCTGACCTAATGAACATTCTTTACTTCGGTCTGTCTCGAACCGAGACACTTGATAATCGTCCGGATATTAAACCCCTCGGAACGTTACATAACCATCCTCGTCAAATGAGCCCGCGAGGCGCGACTTATTCGTCTTTTTTTTTCCCTCCCCGCATCCGAGTAGGCCATTGTTCCCCGTTAATCTAGCTCGGATCTCCTCGCATTTGAAAAAAAAGAGGGACATTTTCTCGATTGTAGGTCATTGTACCCGGTATTGCCCCCCCCCGCCTTTTGAAGATTTTTTTTTTGCGAGAAGTGGTGATGAAAATTTGAGGGTTGTTTCTCTTTTTTTTTAGTGTACGCGCTAAGTGCTGGCAATTTGCGCTTTTCTCAAAAATCACAATACACAGTCTGTACAAATACCTAATTTCAGCCAACTATTCATTTTGAACAGGTTATTTCGACGGCCCGTGTGAAAAAAAACCTTAGCCGAAAATCAGCCGACAAAAATTACCCAAAAAAGGCTGAGTTGAATTTAAAAATCAGTTTAGTTTAAAAAATTCGATTTATTAGGTACCAACTTATTAAGATTCTCGATTTTTTCTAATTTTTTAATTTTTCGCAGTCTTTTATGGGTAATTTCAAATCGACAGATTTTCGGCTAAGGTTTTTTTTCGCACGGGCCGTCGATTTGATGAATTTTTGAAGTAATTAAAACTTAACGAGACTGTTAATTGCGAATTTGTGATCTTTTATTGTAGAGTAATGCTCATTATCAATTCCAAACGAACGCCGCAGTAAATTCATTCCACCCGAGTTATTAGAAAAAAAAAAAAAAAAAACCTGGTACTAAACAAAAGTGTTTGTTGAGCAGGTGCAGCACCCCGGTAAAATTGAAAAAAGCCAGACGGTCGAACTCGTAAACAGATCGATGCGAACGTAATTGAAAACTCGTGAGTTGGGTTTAAAAGAAAGGTAAACAAAGCCCCCGATCGTTTTTCCTGAAAAAATCTCTGACGCGAATAAATTAAACTATTTACAGCCCAGCTATCTTCGTAAAACTTCCACGACAGCAGTTGACGTTTTATCACCGGCGTTCCGGGCGACCGAGTAACTATTTTTCCTAAAATTAGCGGGGTTAATAGGTTGTTGTGGGAAAAACTTAAAGATGACGAATCGATGGAAGGAAAGAGATAAACGGGCGTGCCGGGGTACGCATTTATCGCGGTCTCAGCGACTCGATCGAATCGGTGCTGCTGTCGGGTATTAAGAGCGGGAGGGTGAGATAATGGGAGCTGCGATACGAGGTCAACCCCTAATCGTCGCAGCAGCATAGATTGCCTTAACCCCCCCCCCCCCCACGACGCCCATAAACGATCCTCCTGCGGCCTAAATGATCGACCGGATTCTGCGGTACACGAAAGGGTGCGTCAAGACGGTTTTTTTTTTTGGACAAAGTTGTGCAACAATAATGTTCTTTGTGTGTGCGAATGATTTTTCATTGTCTGATCTTATTCAGGATTTATCTGGTACTCTGCAAAAATTGTCTAAATTTTTTTGAAAATTTACCTGGTATGTGAAAAGATTTTTTCTTGTATTTAGTATTCGACACAATGATATGAGTAAATATATGGGTATAAGTCAAAAAGATGATTTGGTAGGCTAAAATATTGAAAAAAAAATTAACTAAAATTATTTTTGTTAGTACTAATAATTGTATATTATTGGTCACGATCATAATTAATAAACACGGAATTTAAACAATTTTTTGAAAAATCTACAGAATCGAAAAGTGAACATAAAAAATCATTATTAGTTAAAATTATGTAGTGTTTTTATCAGATATATCAATGACATCATAAAATTATTAGTTTTTGCAGCCATAATTCGATGCAAATTATTTTAAAAAAAATATCAAAATCATAAAATATATATCAATACATCAATTAATAAAGTGAATTTATTTCTTGAAAGTTAAATAAGTATTAATGGCCAGATACAATGTGAAATCTCTGCTGATTAATAATTGAATTTTAAAACGTAAATACGTGAAATACGCAGAATAACAACAAGTAATTATTCGCGAGACGAGTTGATTATTGATAAATTTGAATATTCGATGTCACAGTTAAAAATATATTTTTAACTTTCACTTATTTCATTTATAAGCAATGTAAATATTGGATACTCATTGATTATTTTTATTTTGGTCTCTATTTTCAGATGTAAATAAAGAGACAAATTTAAAAACATTGATTATGTCGCATCCAGTTTTTGTTTTAAATCGCTCAAGAATAACACTATTGTTTATCTTATTGTTATAGTTTTTTTATAACAAATGCGTTACAATACTAACAATACAATTATTTACTAAATTAATTACTATCAGAATATCAATGATAATGCACGTTTTTGATCCAGATATTTGTGCTGATCCCAGAATTTTTCGTAATTACAAATTGTACAAACATGCAAACGTTGCATGTTCTCGTGTTAACTTTGTAAATGATAATTACACGAGTGATTTAGAAATAATGACCGAAAAAACAGTGCGCTAGCACAAAGTTTCGGGTGATTTATTCGAAAAATTTGTGTCGAATACTCTCCCAAGATACATTAGTCGTGTCAAAGTAACAAACGAGTTGCATCAATCAAAAGTTAATTGCATTCTCAACGAAAATGAGTTCTCATTTTTATGAATAATGTTAGGTCGATTTCAACGTAAAAAAAAAAAAAATTCAAAGACTAGAATCCTACAAAAAGAAAAAGAGCGGTTTGCGGTCGATGGGCAATTGCAGCGGAGTGACATCTTTGTTATTTTTTTTCGTCTCTCACACATTCAGTTTTTAAGATTTTTTTTTTACCAAAATAGAGTGAAACCTCTAAAATTCGAACTTCCATAATTCGAAATCCTCTTTAATTCGAAGTAACCTTTTGCCTCATGAATGATATTTTCATATATTTTTACCTCTACAATTCGAAATCCTCTATAGTTCGAAGTTAATGCTCGGACACTTGAGTTTCGAATTATAGAGGTTTCACTGTATCTTTATTATTGACAAAATCAAACGTATTATAGTTTAAAACAATTAAAAATAATTCTGAACAAATATAAATAGTTACGAAAAATTTTCATGGCTGTATGAATTTTAAAAATAAACACAAAAGTTTAACTAAAACAATTTTTTATCATGGCTACTGATAGCTTCGAACAAAAAAAAAGCTTCGGCTATCGCGTGCTTTTGAAGTTTGCACAGTATAAAGCATGATTTACATTTTTGTCGAAAAAGTAGAAAGTAACGCTGAATATGAATCACGCGTGTGTGCACGGGAATGTCAATAATCAAAGGGATGATCGTAAAAAACGAAGTTTAAATCCAGGTATAAAATCGACACGTTACCAAATTGTGAAAGATTGCAGATAGAGTCAGACTAGAAAAACGTTAAGTAATTTTGAAATTTTTTCAGATTGCTTCGACCAACGTAGTAAATCAAGCTCGAATTCCGTGACGTTTTTCAATAAAATGCAAACATTTGTACAGGTTCCATCAGATAAAATTTTGAAAGCCCGGCTGTAAAAAAAATGACTCTGCAGCAATTATAGAATAAGTCTGAAATTTTTTTTTTTTTTTTGTGTAGACATGTCCTCTAAGTCAATGGCTTTTTAAATGTATCAAAGCGCTTTTTCAAAATTAAACTCAACAATTCAAGATTTTATTCTTCTCTAGCGTGCCATAAAACATACCGATTGAATTACTGGCTACAACATGGCAAAAACTCCGAAAGTTTTCGAAAGAAAAGTAAAGAACGTTGGATTCGATAAAAGTAAAAAAGTGTGATGGTAAACATTGGAAAAAGTTTCAGGATTTCGATGTAAAAATATTCTTTGGTAATATTTTACCATGAGTCCCTTCAATACTTTTTTTATAATTTTATTAAACAAAAAAAAAAGCAACTATGAATTTGAATTACATAGCATGGCTTAGTTAATTATAGAACCTAACTAAAACTTAATTTTAAGGGCCACAGAAACACTGATCATAAGATTCTTCGGAGCCGTACTCGAATTTTATTAAAAAAAAAAAAAAGTAAATTTAATATAGCTTAAATGAGGTGCAGTAGATAAACATACAATATATTGAAATAAAATTTTTTCAATTTCTGCTTCCTTCACACTTTTTCATACTTTGGTTTCGATAATTTTTTTTTTTTTTTTTTAAATATTACAACAAAATTTATTTGGTAAAAAAAATTTTCCAAACCAAAATATGGAAAAATGCATGCAAAATTGAGACTAAAATAGAGACTTTCTTTTGTGAACATTGTATAGTTATCTAGTGCATCTTAGCTCAGTTTAGCTGAAATCAATTTACTTTTTTTTTTTTAGAATCTGAGTGTCCATGGCCGTTAATTTTTTAAATAATTACTTTCATAATTTAAAAGACACATTAAAAAAAAAAAGGTTCGACGCTCAACTAAAAAGCATTTACTTTTCACATTTCAAAATCCCGGCATTTCAAAAAAAAAAAAAAAAAATGAAAAATTCTTGAGTAAAAAAGACTAAAGAAAACGTCAATCACTGTCTACCAGGATAAATCCCTTAGCCCTCAACGTGTATCTCTTTCAATCATTCCCCCAGCGAAGCCTGAAAGTTTATCGACTGCGTGACGCGAAAAAGAAATAAAAGTGGGGGAAAACGTGTGCGGACAGAAGTGGGTCGACTTATAACATCCCGCCACGAGCCACGCGTTTATTAGACATTCCCGCTGGATAATAAGGAATGTTTACGAGCCCCGCGGCGGATATCGTAAAACTCGCGTCCTCTTGCTTTTTCTTCTTCTTCTTCTTCAGGGGGTTGAATTTTTTTTTTTTTTTTTTTTTTTACCAAATTGAGATGTCGTAAACGCGGATCGGTTTCGCTCTTTATTGTGGGGGATTAAATTAGTTCATGTTTTTGTTTCTTGAAAAATTATTGTTAAGTTTTTAAGAATCGGAGTAAAAGTTTGGTTAACGTTAGCACTTTATTCTAGGGGTAACAAGTTGAGTAGTTAGACGGTAAATTTAAGTTTAATCTTAGTTCTCGACTGTTATTTAACTTTTCCCAGTACTGCTAACTGATAATTTTCCACTTGAATGCAAATTCATAACGGATTTAATGACTATTAATGCGTATTTTATCAAGACTGATTTTTTTTTTTTTTTTTTTTTTTTATACTTATTTATAGTCGCGACTTTTTATGCTCCGTATGGGCTTATTGACGACTTTGTCCCTACACTGCTTCGCATTAGCCCATGGCCCATATGGACCATGTGGAGTACGGGAAAGCCAGGGTATGTGCCTCATTCGAGTTAATCGTAAGACCAGCGCTGAACCAGCAGGCTCATTGGGACTTTTTATCCCACATATCGCCCCCAATCAGATAGTCTTGGATTAGACCAGTGCCGAAGCGAGTTTAGCTCATTGGGAAATTATGCCCCAAATATTGCCCCCAGTCGAGATAAACTTACGATCAGCGCTGAAATGATGGCCCCCGGTAAAACCGACTCCAAAGCAGTCGGGGTGAACGTAGGGATCGACATAACCGACGCAACGAACGAAGAAAATAATTCCAAGTTAGTTGCGCGAAGAATCGAACCCAAGACCCCTCGAACGACGTTGTTTCAGAAGCGAGCACGCTAACCACTGACCCAACGACCGCTTATCAAGACTGATATAAAATAATCGTAAAAATTTTTTGAACCTTGCTTCAACGAATTTTACATTTCTGTATATGATTATAAATTTTAATAATGTCCCTTTTTTATTGAAGATGAATATTCCCTGCAAACTTCAAGCGTCAAAAGGAAAATCTGAAATGTAAAATAACACAACAAAGTTCTGTCTGCAAATGTATCATGGCTGCCTGGAGGTTGGATTTTACCAACCGGCAAGAATAATTCAATTTATACTCTGGCAGTGCTGAAATACTAATAAACTGCAGCGTAATATTACCGGGCCAATTTACATAGAAATACCACCAAAAGCGAGCCCAGTATCACTTTTATAGTTTCTTTCTGCTGAATCACTTTGGGGTTCAACCCGAAATAACCGTCGAAATAATTACGATGAAAAGACTAATTAAATTAAATCACAATATGGAAGTTGCATAAAAAAAATTATTTAGTTTGTTTGATTTCATTAGATAGTATATATCGTAAAATAATTGATACTCATTTTATTGTTTTGAAAATAAATGAAAGTTGAAGGAGTTTTGATGACATCAGGAGTACCAATTTTGAAAAAATTATATCTCCAAGAATATTGATAGAAAAATTGTAAATTCAAAAAAAAAAAAAAACACTTTTTTCATAACTTTCTAAGACTTGATAAATTTTTGATACACGTCTGCTTGAATAAGTCTGTTCAGTAAGCAGACGAATTTGTATAACCTTTTATTTGCTGGTAATAAAAAATTGCCGTTTTTGTCAATTTCATCGGGATGGTAGTTAAACAATTATTTTGAATTTAATCTTAAAAATACTAAGCATCTAAAAACTCTTGATAAAAATAAATACAAAAAGTTTAAAAGTCTAAACGACGTGCACAATTCGTTTAGCTTGGGGTAAAAAGCTTGAGGTACAACAAAGATTTTTGCATCGGCTTTTCAATAGGAATAAAATGAATTTTTCTTCAATAAAGTAGCCAGAATTACACAATAACTAACAGAATTCGAAAATAATAAGTACATTAAATTAAAAAATTCATAAAATTAAATAAAACCATGAAATATCGTTTCGTGTATCCCACGCTAAATTGACGTCGTCTGCTTACTGGAAAGCCTTATTAATCAAAGAACGAACAATTAATTCGAAAAAAAAGGTATCATTAAAATTGATTAGCTCGAAAGTAAACCAAGCGTGTCGCGGTACACCGGCAATTAATTAAACCAATTTAATCCCATTTAATCAACAGTATGCACTTTTTATGGTTTTCCAGGTCAACGATGAGGTCCAAGGAGTTAGTGTAGAAGGAAAAAAAAAAAAAAAGAATAGGAAGAAGCGCAGGCCGTAAAAACGGGATTGTAGAAGCACCGGGAAGAAGACGCAGCGGTAATTGGCATCCCCGACCGGAGTCACGATAGACGAACTCGTCGTCGCCGCCGCCACACCGACGTGCAGCGTCTTCGATATTACTTTGACTTGAAAACTGTAAGTCTATAACTTTTATAGAAAAAATAAAATGAAATTTAATGAAGGACTGTTTACCTTTGACTCTGTTTACAAAGTAGTTGAGTTGGATTATTTTTCAATAACTAAACATGCGTAAAAGTGAGTATTTTTGAAGGGATTAAAATTTATCACCACAGCCTGGTTTCAATATTTCGGACAAACTTAAATAAAAATAAAACTTTATCCGCATTCTTGGTTTTTTTTTGATAAATCCTAAAGACCGAATCTCTTTGTAAAAAAAAAATTCACGCAAATTCGTTAATTTTTACGGGGTTATCGGACCATTAATTTTTTCGAAATAAAATTGTGGGATTTATGAAAAATTGGATATCTACAAAAGAGAAAACAAAGTTATAGCTTTGGTGCGTACGCGCATTCGTGCTTAAACTGCATGTAATAGATGCTGACTCGGGACGCGGAATATGGACCAAAAAAATGCAAGCTGATTTTACATTTCATTAAATACTGTGCACATTGTAAAGTTTGGTCTTTTTATCATGTTTAAAATTAACAATTTTTTTTTCAAAAACAAGTCGAAAAAGTCGAGAAACACAATTTTGAGTTCGAATAATTGATTACAATAAATAATTTGTTTTACTACTCAACACGGTATTGAATAAAAAATGAAAGCAATTTCGTTAACATCATTATTTATCATTGTTTAAACTTTCGTGCGTGTGTATTACAAAAAAAATTTATTTTTCTTTCCTAGTTTACACTGCTAAATTTTTCATCTTTCCACGTGGAGTTTTACCAACTAGCCAGGGCACGCCCGAATAAACAAAAAAAAAAAACTTTTCAAATTATCCTTTCTCCCCCGCTATTCTTACTCGAAAAACATTTTTCCCCAAACTCTCACAATTTCAACTTTTTTTTTTTTCCATCCCCCGTCCGGCAATTTTTTCATTGAATAACGAAAAAAAAAAAAAATCTCATCAAACAAAAAGGGCTGCACTAATTACGGTTGTACGTATTCCGCCAATTTTTTTTTTTTTTTCCAATAATTAAATCTACGAATAATAGTCTACCGTAAAACAAAGCGCAGTTGGACAAATCGACGGGTGATACGAAAAAGGGCACTTTAGCAAAATTAGCAAAGTAAAAAATAACACGAACGATTTTTTCATTATTTTGATAACTTGTTTTATTAAATAATGATGAAATCGCTCGTGTTATTTTTTACGTGGCTGGCCCACGTTGTTAATTTTTACTTTGCTAATTTTTCTGAAGTGCCCTTTTTCGTATCACCCGTCGAAATGGACTTCATTTCTGACGTAAACAAAACTCCCCTGTCGATATTTACGTTAGCCAAGGGCATCGTGATACAATATTACGGAAAACGTGCGTGGATATAAATATATTTTTTTTCTCCTTGAGGAGTGTGTTTCTCGTTAAGAGGGGGAGAAGGAAAATTGGAAAGGTGCTGGAAAGTTGGAATAATGGACGTACGAATAACTGATGAGCATCGCTTGTATTTTTTTTTTTTCAAACAAAAGCGTCGATCTTTTTTTCCTCGGCTGTTTTGTTTTATTTAGATCGAATTTTATTCGAGGGGATCGAACTTTTTCTGGGAAAACTACGAATAAATTGGTTTTTATTACGCGAGGTTATGAAGTAGTAGACTTTAGTTGCCGAATGTATTTGAACGCAGTAAAAATTTAGATCAATTATACCTTTTTTTTTTACGTAGCTGCAAAATTTAAATTTTTACAAATCTTGAACTTAAAGTTTTAGACACTTAGAAATAGCTAAGCGTCGAAAAATATTTTTTGCAAATTAAGAAGTTTTTAGCAGTTTATTTAGAAATTTTCTAAAAACTATGTTAAAATAATTTGAATTAAAAATTAATATTTTTTCTATTCATACTTTTCATTATTTACTTATACTCATAATTCGTGAAAATAAATAATAATTTATTTATTATTCCTAAAACTAGTACACTAATATAGAAAATTATCGAGTTAATTATACAATTGATTAACTAAATAAATCAATAAATTAGTTTTTCGAGAATCAATTTAAACTAAGCTATACGTTTAAATTTTGTTTGAATAATAATGTTTTTGTTGATTGTGAAAGTACTTTTGGGGATCGAACTAACCAGTGTCGATAGCTTAAATCCAATGACAAACTGATTTAGTTCGAACCACACTCAGCACAACAAGTAAATAAACATTATTCGAGGAGAAGGTTCAACGACCGAATTCACCACAACACATGCTGTGATATGAAAGTAAGTTCACGACATATCACACCATGCGTTACAGTGAACTCGATCACTTTCCATGATCTACATAGAGTAGTAAATACGAGACCGATGCGACGATGAATTTTGCGTGTTTCGTTACACAAAAGTAAAGCTTTATGAATTCAACAGACATCACAAAAGCTAAACCTTTATGGGGACAACAAAGCAAATTAAACTCCGATGACCTTTGTGTTGCTGCCCGATGATTGGTTTACGTAGATTCAGCTTTGCTGAAGTAGCTTTATGATTTAGAAATCTTCACACAGCTAGATCACCAAAGATAAACATAGCAAACTACGACGATCGATGAATTCTTCTGTACTAGTTGGTCGAAAAAAAAAAATAATAACAATAATAGAAGTTGTTAGTGAGATTTTCGGTGAGGGAATTCGCAGTGACTTGTATCTGTGATATGAAATTTCAAGAGGCACACAGCACAGATAAAGTCACCGTAAGTTCCTTCACAACGCTCGACTGATAAAAGAATTCGTTCGTTGATAAAAATGGTACCTCCGCGGGACAAACTTAACCAGTGTCGTTTATTGTAAATACACACGAGATCTTGGAAAAATTTGTAACCCGCAGCGTACCACCATGGAAACCTCCATCGTTGATTTTTGTAAACGAGTTGTCAACACCTATGGCTGTGATATGAAAATTATGAAAATAACAGATCGCCAGCCAGAGTTATTGGAAACCGGGTCACAAACTTTCAAGTTTAACTCACCTTCGCTCCGAATTCGATGATTTTGTCAACGTATATGTAACTTTGTTGACCAAACCCTATGACTTCTAAAGACACTCATACAGTTAAGCCACCAAAGAGAGACATAGCAACAACAATTTCACAACGATCGAGGCGACGAATCCAGGCTCGAACATGACCGCCAAATTTCCGATCTAGTCACGGTTAAATAAATAAATCTACGTGCACTAGACCGTCAATTTAGCGGCTATATGGAGCGCACTCAAAAAAAAAGGAAAAAGTTTGATAAAAATTTTTTCTCTTACCGGGACAGCCAAGAGTAGTGTTCAGCTTGTCGGTCGGGGCTCCGAGGACCGACTGCGAACTTTTGGCTCTGGGTGCTCGTATTTATACCTGGAGAGTTCGCAAGGACCTTAAGGCCTAATGGCTAATGTCCTCTGCTGTGAGCAGCGATGATCCAATCCCCCCCTGCCTAGAGACCCAACGGTCCGGTTGGTTTTCGAGTAACAGTTTCAGAGAAAATTTCATTTGGATTGAAAATTAATACTGGATTGGTGAATTTTATTACCGCGGATTTTTCAAAGGAATATAATGAATACACTTGGGTTGTACTTTTCGTTTGAAAATTTAGTTTGGGTTAAAATTCATAAAATAAGTTTCAAATAAAAACATTTTGTATTTCTGAAATACAATTTTAAATGTAACGTATTTATCTACTATTTTAAATTTTAGCTTTGTATAAAATTTTAACAATTTTTTAAAATTTTTACTTTTTAAATATTATTAAAGATTGAAAAATAGCTAATCAGTTTTTTTTTTATTAATTAAAATGATTTAAAAATATAATTAAGAAATAAATTATTAAAGATTGAAATAAATTTATTTTTAAAAATCATACACATCTAATTCCAACACTAAAATGAGTATTTGAAATTTATCTTTAGATAAAGATCTTTAGAATTTTTTTTAAAAGGCAAACATTGATGAAAATTTTTACTTTTTAAATATTATTAAAGATTGAAAAATAATTTTTTACTTAAAAAAAAAAAAACATCTTTTGAACGATCAAAAAAAAAATTTTAATTAATGTGATTTAAAATTAATTTAATTCCCGAAAGAATAAAATTAATGAAAACAGTATCAAGAAATAAATTACAGGTGAACCTATCTTATTTAGAATTTTCTAGGGAGACATATTAAGTGACATTGTCTCTCCCATGTAAACCTAAGCAGAGCAAGAGAGACAAAAGTTCGTCCGTATTGTCCGAATCAGAGATGTTCACTTTTGGTAAGGTAAATTTATTACGACGAATTGTTGAAAAGCAGACTCAAACAATAAAATGCTGCAACGCTTGTAAATTACCGATATTTAAAGCACGTACACCATTAGGATGAGACTCCAAACCCAAAATTCGCAAGATTAATAAATCAATAAGCAGCTCGTGTAAAATTTAAACGAACGCAACGTAACGAGAGCGTCGAGAGTATACCTGAGCCAAGACAAAAGCTGCTGCCCGCAGAGTAAACAAGGACGGAGGACTTGGCCGTCGCCCCTGGGCGGAATACAATTTGCCGGAGCTGGGAGCTGGCCCCCGCGGTCTGCTTATTTTACGCTGGCCGCGTGTTTATTAAATTGACGAACAAACACCCTCGACTCGAGCTACCCCGGTAAATTCAAAACTTTTTTTTTTTTCATTTGTGTGGAGTTGGAGGACTTACAAATTTCGATCCATTAAATCACTTTGATGTAAAATTAGCCGTTTTGGCGGGAACCGCATCGGGGTCGTTTTCGAAAGTGCTCGAGCCGGGCTTGAATATTGATGAGTTTCATTAGTCATAAATGATCCCTAATCCCAGAACGCATTAAAGCTGGGATTAATTTTCCAAGACTTGATTTTGGTTTATTTCACGTTTAGGGTAGGATTTACTGTAAACAATGAGATTAAAATTATTATCCAATCTGCTTCAATTTATTCAAATGTATTAAATTAAATAAAAAAATTTTATACGATTTTTAACAATTTTTTTTACACTTAATATATATTTTAATCAAGTTAAAAGTTATCATTCGCGCGTTTTGCACTAGACACGATATCGCTGTATTTTTCTTTTTTACGCCTTGTCAATCACGTGTGACTGCCAGTTTGGCTGCTGGAAAACATGGAAAAACACGATGTTCTTTTTTTTTAAACCTGGCACGTCTCTCAAAAAGTACGCTACCGGAAAAATCTCCTTGTAATTGTAAACAATTGAGTTTTTTTTTAAACCGAATTGATAGATAAAATTACGAATTTCATTATTCAGAAGGAATAAATTTTTTTTACTTTGAAATAATAAAATAATTTTAAAATTTGGGAGGACTTTTTTTTTAAAGCACATAATTTTAACAGTGAAGGCTTTAAATTCTCATAAGAAAAGCGTTGGAAAACGAAACATCTTAATGAACATTTACGAGGTAATCTGGGAAAAAACTAACTTCTGACGGTAAAGTTAATCAACTTAGGGCACATCACTTTTAAGAAGATTTTAAAAGCATGAAAATAAATCATTTGACGATATTAGACCTGGCAAGAATCCAATATCAAAGGTCGAGCCCGCGGGGGTAGGGAAAAAAAATTCTTTCTAGATCGAATAAACGATCTGTAAATTTATCATCCTTTAAAAAAAAAATCAATTTCCCAACTTTTAAAAAAACATTCTCCCTCGTTAATTACCAATTCACAATCAACGGTGCGAAAGTGCGCATAAATTTTTGTAAAACAATAACAACCGTAATAATGATTCGACGCTGGCAATAACTCATCCTTTAATGGTTGTTACGTAAAACACCGAAACTTCTTCTCCCTCCCGAAGAGTGCTTATTAACCCGGCATTGGCGATAAACTGCCTCACTTTTGTTTTTGTTTAGCTCCCGTCGGGCTCGAATCGATCGATGAAATGACCCTATTTACGGACTCGTAATATGTACGACCGGAGGGAAGCCATAACACTTGTGATCAAGGGGAGCCAAGACGCCGAGATAGCGACGACACTATACCCGCAAGCTCTATGGCTTGAATACCCAGCGAATAAAATAATAATAATAATTTTTTTTTTTTTTTTTTTTTTTTTTTTTTTTAATGCAGTACAATATTTCTTGGAAGTTCCATTGGCCTAGTACACAAGCCAAAATCAGCTGTGTGTGGGCGCAGCTTGGTTGACAAAGGGCTGCACGCAGAATCCTTTGACGAGCTTACGCGCCGCGGGTTTACAAACCGGCGCCGGGGCAAACAAGACCGAGCGAGCAGCTGAGGCAGGAGCCGCCGGGCGTGTTTGCGCTTGCGTGTTTTGGCGTTTGTTAGCGAGCCACGGATGGCTAATGAGATTCTACCTGTGTCTCGGCTCTATACTTGCTTTGTGAATGGATTAAGCTCTAAATTCGATCTTTTTTCATTATTAGATTTAAGAATTCTAAAAAGCTTTAATTTTTGTATGTTGGCTTCTACAAGTTTAAGATTTGAGAGTTTGATTCTCGAGTAGATTTTAGATTCATGGAAGTATTTATAAATTTTCTCTCGAAATTTAGGTGTCAAAGACTGCTTACATGAGATCACAAAAGGCTACGAACTCTTTAGGACAAGGGGTAAATAGATTGAAACTAAAATTGAAAAAAAAAATTCTTGTTATTGTCATAATATTAATAAAAATTGTGTTAAATACGAGTAAATACAATCTTAGAACTTACTCTTATGACGTTTTTTAAACAAACAGAATAAAAATTAAAAATTAATGAAAAAGTCAACAGGAATTTAGTGACTGAATTTCTATTGTCATTGAAGTTTTGAAGAAAAAAAAGAAATAAAAAAAATTTAATTATTCTACATTTTATAAACTAAAAATTAAATTCTCGTGTTTTCTGATTTTATTTTATTAATTTATTTGTATTAATTATGAGTTAGAAACTCTAATTATTAAGTTTTGATGTTAATTTTTATCCATTGTTCTCTTCAGTTTGAAACCAGTAGAACTGTTTAACAATATTGTTCAATCGTATTTTTGACAAATCATATTTTAACTCCAATCAAGTAATGTTTCATCGATTTTGTTCCAGTGCTTTTACTAATTAAAACAAATAACTCCAATTAAAATACCAATTCAATAATTGGTTATTTTTTTTTTTAATGAAAAAAGTTTTCAATTCAATTTTTTTAAAACCAAGTTAATTAAAAATACACAAAGCAAATTTTAAAAATCATCTTATGATGCAGTGCACTAATTTACTTTTCAGAACTCATTTTATTTAATTCGTATTTTATTACAGTTATCATTATTTTTTTTAATTAATAACTGTGTATATAATTATTCATTCACGAAAACTGACGTTCAAAATTTTTCAATGAGACAAAAAAGTTTATCTTCAATGATTTCATTTCTTTTTCCACTTATGAAAAAAAAAAAAAAAAAAAAAAAAAAAAAAAAAATTAAAGTGGTTTTTTTTTATGCTTGTCATAAAATTATTCGAACCAGTAACAAAATTTTACTGCCCGACGAATCTCGAAGCCGGGCGAAAAAAACACGATTCAATTTATATTTCACGCGAGTAACGAAATCACTCGTCATCCTCAGCCGCATGGATCGCAAAAAAAAACTCGGTAATAAAAAAAAATAAAAAGAAAAAGGCAAATAAGAAGCCCTTGTAAATCCAATAGAATATGAAATATCCCCTCATTGAAAAGACGAGCGGAAAAGTAGATAAGCTTTTCTGGGGGGAAAAGAAAAAAAAGAAGTATAAACCTGGAGAAGTAGATAACGAAGATGAACTCGTAGGAGACGTGGAAAAGACGCGAGGCGATTTCACTCGAGCTTAAAAGAGATATTTCAGGATCCTCCGCGCGCAAATCCGCATGCAGATGTAGAAAAGCGCAAAATCAATTTCTCCCGCGGTGTCAACCAAATGCTTCCGCGCGACCTTTTTTTTCTTCCCCTTCCGGTTTTCAAGAAATGATATTTCGAGACTTTTTTTTATCGCTGACAATTAAATTCGTGAATTAACTCGCTCCTCGTTTACACGATACCAATGAGCCATAAAATTATCCAACGATAATCGTAACCCTGCCAAGTAGTGATTAATTAAAAGCTGAACGAGTTTAATATAAAGCACGGGGGTCCGTTAGGAGGAGCAGCGAGTAAGAAAAGCCGGAGAAAAGTAGTTTCGTCCCGGACGGGAGTAGTCGGGTCGGGGCCCCATAAAGAAAGTACCCGGGCGTAATATTGCCTTCGCCGGGGATCTCATAAATTCGCTAATAAATTCACGAGCTCGACGAAGCGTGCCTTGGGCGGGGGAGGGACTACGTACGTTTATTGCCGTCTCGAGCTTATAAGGAGCGATCATTAGCGCGAAATTGTGTCACCGGGGAAGGGGGGAAAGAGACTAAAATTTTTGATTTTTCGCGGGCTTAAAGCTCGAGCAGCTTTATTTTTTCATAAAAGATTTTTAGGTTTTTGTCGAGGGTCCTGGGAAGTAAAAGGTTTTTGTGAATTATGGACCTTTCTTGGATGATGAAAATGATGGGTTTGTAGGTTTAATTTGATCAAAAGCTGCAATAATTCTTTACAGAGCTTTCTAATTTGAAATTTCAACGATGAAGTTCAATAACTCTTTTTATTCAATGAGCAATAAATTAAAAAATTAACCAAATAAAAGAAATAATAATAATGAATAGTTTGAACACAATTATGAATTGAGTGCAGGTACAAATATGTCATAATGAAAATAATATGATACAGAACTTGAAAATTAAGTATGTTGCTTAAAATTTTATTTTTTTATTTTTATATTATTTTATTTATAGTCGCCATGTTTATGCTTCTTTTTAGGGATTTTCAGCGGCTTTTTCGCACGGCTTCGTATTTACCCATGTACCAAAAATGGTTCATGGAAGGCTCCAGACAAAATGTCTAGTTTAAAGTCACCCCACATAATCAATTTGACAGCGTTAAACCGGCAGGCTCATGGGAAGTTACCCCAAATATTGACCCGAGATCATCAAATTGATCGGCATAGGCCTCGTGGTAAACCGGCCTAAAGCTCTCGGGGTGAACGTAGGGATCTATATTACCGACGCAACAAACAAAGAAAACGATAATCTAAGTTGGTAGCGCCGGGATTCGAACCCAAAGCGCGCTAACTACGGGCCCATTACCGCTATAATTTATTTAGTGTCTTGTATTATCAAAACAATACTTTATTTCTGAATATTCGATTTTTAAATTTAATTTTAATTTCATCACAAAAATATTATGGATAATTTTTAGCCTTTTAAAGTAAAATTTAATGTCGAGATGAAGTATTGAAATCCGTACTCCAAGAGAGAGACTATAGTTTCTTAAAAGACTAAAAAAGTTTTTATTTATTACTTATTAGTTTTACAGCAAATAAAAATTTAAAAAGTTTTAACAATCAACTTTTTTTGGAAAAGAAAAAGAATGTATTAATCAAAAAGTTAACGAATGTAATGTTACTCCAGTAACACACATATGTAAACAAACAAATTGAGCGTAGTGAGAGAATAAAAAATTTAAATAACGACAGAGCGCCCGGAAATGAGGAGGAAAGTGCGCGAGAATGAAAAAGTTTTTATTTTATACTTTGCATGCAAGCCTGAGTCATTAACAAAGCGAAAATAAAAATTAAGCTCTAACGAGCAAACGCGAGGGAAACAATTTTTTTCTCCAAGAAATTTATTGTTCAATTTAAAAAATTTGTAAAATTTAATGATTCCTGTAGTTATTATAAAGTTGAGAATTCTTTTCGAAGAACTAAAATTCTAATTCTTTATTACACCCCATTCGAATAAAAAACCAGTCAATTAGAACAAACTATATTGGATTAAAATTTATATACGCACCGCGATCTCGTCAAGTCATTGATCCACTGGGATTGTTTAGAAAACAAAATTATTAAAAATTAAATATTTCAAGGTTTTATTGCCGAGCAAGCTGGCAATTATGTAAACTTTTCAAATAAATACCCGAAATTGGTCTGCAAACAGTGACGGTCGGTAAATTTTTGAGTAATCACAACAAGCCGCCAAACTTCGAGAAGCTGTGTGTTCTGCAAGCTTGCTTTGCGAGATCCAAGAAACTTTGAATTTTGGAGATGCTGACTAATAATCCTCGAGTCAAGTGTTTCAGCTCGAACTACCTACTAATAAGTCAGTTTGATCTTTTAGACAATAATTATTCCAATATGCGAGCAATTAACGTCAGATTCTTTCCAAAATTTTACTTTTATCGAATAATCCAAATTTATTATTATCGGCAACAGAAAGTCAAGGGAGCAGCACTCGTCAACGCTCCGCTATTCGTGCTTTTCAAATAATTACTTTCGCAACCTTTTAAGTAGATAATATAAAAAAATAATCGATACGTATTTTTTCATTTTGAAAAAAAAAATGAAAATTGAAGAAGTTTTGGACTTTGGAAGTTTTTATATATACTTACAACGTAATATTGTACTGATAAAAACTATTCCTCCAATAATATTGATAGAAAAATGATCAAAAAAATGTTAAAAATCATTAAAAATCGAGAACTTTCAGAAAAAAATATATTTAAAAAATGTGCATCCCTATTATCTTAAAAAAAACTAAAAATTTTCTAAGAGGCACAAACTGCGACTGTTCTGGGGGTAACCCTTGGCAGCCTGAAATGAAATTCATGGGAGCCACGGGATGTCCAGGGTTTCATCCAGAAAGAAGTTTATAAATAAAGACCCAAGACACAGCTGTATCGATCAGACGTCGTCGGCGGCGTTTAATCCCCTCCACGAGGTGTTTCGCAGCTCCTCTACGTGATTCGATTCCTCCGGAGAGCTTTTTCCTTAGCACGGCTCGAGAGTGAAAGGTTGCCGGTACGTGACGCCGACGCGCCTGTTTCGGTGCCCCGAATTTAGCTGTTGCTTCGGAGAGGAAGAAGAAAGGAGGGAAAAATATAAACGCCAGGAAGGTCGACGGGGATTGATTGAATCCCCGGTGCGTACTCAACCGTGGTTTAGCTTACTCGGGGAAGAAAAAAGGTTAAACATTTTTCAGGCGTTTAAAATTTAATGCGTATTTTTCGAAATTTGGGATTTTTTTGGATTAGGAAGTAAGATCCCGGGGGAAGGATCATTAATCATTGATGGGTTGATTTGGGTAAGGAAATTGTGAGCTTTTTTTAAATGATTGATTTGAAAAACTTTGTTTTTCTCGAGGGGGTGCTTTTAGTCGATAGCAAATCAATAAAATTAATTAAAGAATAAATGGTTTTAATGAGTTGAATTAAAATTCTTGATAATTTTTGTAAGTCTTTTTTTTTGCTAAAAAAAATATTGATGTATACATGGTCAGACCAAAATCAATTTTTTTTTTGTAATTCTTGATAATTTATTAAATTTATTTATTTTTTTTCTAAAAAAATATTGACGAATCGTAGGACTGAAAGTAACTTTTTTTTTTTTAACTATGTAAAATTAATTTTAAAATCATTATTTAAATTTATATAATGAATTCAGTAGCATTTACTAACTAAAACGATAACATTAAGAATCGAACCGATAATGGTTTGGTTACTGTAAATCAAGTGCTCTAACGACTGAACCAGTTATGATACAATTACTACTTACAGTTTTTATAATTAAGTAGAATCAAAAGTAACGAAGTATTTAAAAAAAATTTTATTACTACATTATATAGTTTATTTCTATCGTTGTTTATCTGTAATATTTTTTTTGTTAACACAAAATATAAAATTTATTGACCGACTATAGTAATAAGATAAATAATTTACTTTTTTGACAAAATAACGTTACGTAAATGGAAACAAAAGGTCGTTTGAAAATCGGTTGATTGTAGTAATAACTCATCGCATATCGCTAATTACCGGCGGCGTATTTAGCCCCGGGCAATAGAAGCCAATTGATTCGAGCCTTCGAGGCGTTTCACACATATCGTGATTGCAGCTCACCGATAAGACGCTAACTGCTAATTCTGATGAAGCGTTTAACGTCTATGAAATCCTCAGAATAATTTCGATATCAAATTTTCAAATCAAAGCTGAAAATTTTTTTGACAAATAACGGAATCTGCATGTAAAAAGCAGCGGGTTGGCAGTAAAAAATTTCTTTATTTAAAATTTTAATCAAACACAGGTTTTAAATTCACGCAGAATTACGGTCCCCCGTCAGAAAAATGAAAATGAAAATTCCCACATGTATTCAGGGAAAAGGCCATTACAGTAATCGATACAAACGGATATAGAAGGAAGTAAAAGCCGCGGAGGAAATATTTTTTTCTCTTTTGATTTACTCATACGCGTACGTCCGTCGAACCGTGAGAATTGAAAAACGAAGAATCGATGAAAAAGCTCGCAACAAAAGGCAAGTGTTTTTCTCAAATATTATATTTTTTCTATTTTTTTTCTTCCATGCATCGACAAGTGTCTTGCAAAAACAAAGTCCATTTTGCCTGGGTTTTATCACGAGCTCGCGCAATGAGAATCGGATCCTCGTGGGATACGTAAAACAACTGGGAGTGAAAAAGCACGGAACAAGTCTCCGGCGTGTGCGAATAAAACGCGCGATATATTTTTTCGGTCCTGTACACCCGTAAATACGACGAGTTTATGATGCATTATTTTCCACCTGTTTTTTACCGCCAGGGCGTTTGAGATGAAAATTTAATGACACTGCTTCATAGTTAATGAATTTTTTTTTTTTTTTCTCAAAAATGTTTTATTGTTTTATAATTGAAACAAAAAAAAAAAGAAAATACCAGTATACCAGTAAATGAAGAAATGAATTTTTTTATTACAATAATTTTATTTTCACATAAATTATAAATCAAAAAAATGAAAAACCATAACAGTCAGACTGAAAATGAGCTGAAAATCAAGTTTTCACCAAAATCATAAGATTTTGAATTTTATTTATTGATGAAATTCTTCTGATCAATCTTTATTAGAAAACTTGATATAACTATATATAAGTGTGTGACTTGCTCTCGTAAAATAAAAAATATTTTTCTTGAATCAGGAATTCTATGAAAATCTGAAAATCTGAAATATCAAATATATCAAATATAAAACTGTTTTGCTCTCAATTTATCACATGAAACAAGCCAGTTACGAAACATTACTTCTGATGATGTAAAAAAACTATACTGTTACAATAGTGATAGTATTTTTTAACCCAAAGTTCGGCAGTTTTTTGGTGGTGCTAGTGTTTACCAACACCTAAAAAAAAAACTCCCGGTGGGTTGCACTAAAAAAAAAAAAAAAATTTATTGTTCCAGGCTGCTCGAGGAAGGGAAGGAGGAGGAGGAGGCGGAAGAAGGTGAGCATGTCGTCGTCAAGGTATGAGGTTTGGTTGGTGCTGCTCCTGACCGTGGCCCTCGGCCTTGACCCGGACCACCGGGGGGTCCTCGGCTCGCCCTCTCACCGGACCAGACACCACGGCGAGCAGCAGCTGGCGTCGGCCACCTCGAACCAGCAGCTCCACGAGGACGATCAGCACCAGCAGCCGTCGTCGGCATCGGCAGCAGCAGCAGCCGAGGCGCCGCTGCTCAGATCGATGGAGGTGCAGGGAGAAGCGGCTGCGGCGCTGCCAAGGCCGGAGCACCTGGCGCAACCCCAGCCGGGTGGCGGCGGCGGCGGCGGCGCCGGAGGAGGTGGTAAAAGTAGTGGTGGTAGTGGTAGCGATGACCCGCTCGTAGTCCAGACGAAGAAGGGCCGCGTCAGGGGCGCGACCCTGACCGCCACGACCGGAAAGAAGGTCGACGCTTGGTTTGGAATTCCGTATGCCCAGAAGCCTATCGGTAATTCTCTAATGCCAATGCTCTTCTTTTTTTTAAACCACACCTGGTGCCCACCCTTTTTTACGGGATCCTGGGTCGTCGGATTTTTTTGAGTGTCCATATACAGTTCAGAATCACTTTACAACAATAGGGTGGAAACTTTCTGAAATTTATAAAAATTTTTTGCTTATTTAGTTAAAATATAGAAAAATAATCGACACGTATTTCCTTTTTAAAAAAAACTAAAATTAAAAGAACTACAAGTGTTTAAATTTTTTTTAATTTCAATATATATAGATATACTTTTAATGGAATTTCGGGTTAATGACGTCATCAACCCGTAGTTTTAAAAACTTTTCTTAATTTTCTTCTTGCTCAATTTTGATTTAAAAATTCTAAAAAAAATGTTAAAATTCATTAAAAATCTAGTACTTTAAAAAAAATATATTTTTAAAGTACCGGTTGCCAACCCTATTGTATTTATTTTTTGGTCAAACGAACGGGTTTTATTTTTGACGAATAATTTACAAATTTTGCCAACGTTTCGTCATCGTTATTCAGGGCTAAAAAAGATACATGATCACAAATTTTGATTAAAATATCTTTGTGATTCTTACTGATTCTTTAGTGATTTTTTTGGAAAATTTTAAATGTTTAGAGCTTTGGAATAAATTTTAATTAATATATTTATATATCCTTAAAAATAATATTTTTGGAAGATTTTTGCTTGATATTCGATTGATTATATTAGTTTTTATACGTGATTCTGAAATGCATTGGAGACATTTTTTATTTAAAAAAATTAAATTTATTAGGTCCCGGGAGTTATTAAGTGAAAGTACCTTCGCTCAATATATTCTTGAAAATAATATTTTTAGAAGATTTTTGCTTGATATTCAATTGATTATACTGGTTTTTATATGTGATTCTGAAGTGCATTCAAAAAAATTTGTTATTAAAAAAAAATTAAATTTACTAGGTTCCGGGAGTTATTTAGTAAAAGTTCCTTCGCTTAAATTTATCACTGTTCTTTACTACCCAGTATTGAATTTTGTTTTGCTAAGTTTTATTGCACTCGCTATTTCTCAGATTGTCTTAGTGAATTTTTTATTGTTTTATTTTGGAGAAGATTAAAATCTATTGCTGACAATAAAAAAATTTTCCAAGTACAATCCGAGTTCTTAACAGACTTTTTATTAAAAACTTTTTCTTTTTATTGTTTTATTTAATATTTTTAATACAGAACTTTGAAAGAGAAATAAAAAAAAAACTTTTTCAGCTCGTGATTGATGAGATCACTCGAAATGTGTTAGACAATAAAATAGTGAGATTAAAAGTCGCATCATTTTTCCTGAAATGAATAAAACTTTGATATTAAAAGAGTATCCCGAACAACTTGGGAATCGTAAACTCAAATCGAAAGAAAATTACGAATCTTTTAAACGATTTGAAACTATACGCCTGACAACACTTATTAGCAATGCATGAACTTTCGGAAAAAATTTATCGCCTCGATTTTCCGAACTTTTTCTATCGTCTTTTATACGCCCAAACAAAAAAGAAAAAGTTCTTTTTTTCTCCGAAAGTCTTACCTTTCGCGATATAAAGTTTCAGCTCTCCAGGGCTTGAACTTCGTCACGCGTTGAGTGGCACTTTTTTTTTTATTGAATATTCCTGAAAATAGAAAAGAGTTTTCTCGGTTGATGCCTTACAAAGGAATATGAAATTTGTCTCTTAATAACGTGAAAATTCGAGCGTTAAGTTTTCAATGGCGCGTTGCTGATCGCGAGCTGTTTATAACGAAATATAAAACAAGATTTACCGCCTCGAGTCTCTAAATTACCTTAACCCAGAAAACTTGGTGCGAAGCGAAATGAAACTCAAACTGACTGTAACCTTATTACTTTTGGACAGGAATTTTTCGATGCATGCATACGTGAGTTTAAGTAATTTATTCAACGTGGAATTTGGAATAAATTATTTTCGTCCCACCATGGGTCCGTTCTAGACAATTTTTTAAACTCGTGCGGCTAAAAAATTACTCTCTACCGCAATGGAATTAACTTCTTTTTTTTTCAGAATACTTTTTAATTAAAACTAGTGTTTTTTAATTTTAATTTACTGTACAATGTTAATTATTTTGAAAGCATTGTTAGAAAAATTTCATTAAAAGTTATAAATAAATAATTTTAATTAATTGATTTTAATATAAAATAAACATTTTGAAAAGAATCGAAGTTTAAAAAAAGCTTTCACTAAAATATAATTTGATTTTCAATTTATGAAAAAAAAATTTTCTTTCTCAAGTAGTAAAATGCATCTTTAGTCAGACAAGACAAAACAGTCAAGTTCAATTGAATAATATAAAATATTCCGTCTTTAATTTTTAATAACTGTTATTGTACTGGGATTATTAGGTAATTTACTTACATAACTCAGGCTGATTATTTAAATTTTTTTCTACACTGATTGTTGAAAGGAAGTATTATTAAAAAAATTTCGAATCGAACCTGAGACCTCCGTGTTCAGTAAAATCCACCCGTTTTTTCTTAATTTTTTTAAATTATTAGTTTACTCAAAAAGTCTCAGTTGATTTATTTACAGTTTAAACTTAATATGAATAACAATAAAATTTGTTCTACAGGTGACCTAAGGTTCAGACACCCTCGCTCTCCGCAGAAGTGGGAGGGTATACTGAACGCGACGAGTCCGCCCAACAGCTGCGTTCAGATCCTGGACACCGTCTTCGGTGACTTCTCCGGGGCGATGATGTGGAATCCGAATACCCCGCTAAGCGAAGACTGCCTCTTCGTGAACGTCGTCGCCCCGCGCCCCAGGCCTACAAACGCCGCTGTGATGGTATGGATTTTTGGCGGTGAGTTTATTAACCCTTTGTTCTTACCTTTAGTAGACGTAAATTTTTTTCTCTTGGTATGTTTTACGATACTGATGAGCTAGATATTCTAGAAGTTTTATTGTGAAATATAGGTATAGTACATTATTGTACTAGTGCGTAAAGATGATTTTCTCTTCGGCACAATTTTAAGCTAGTCAAAGTATCTAGCAAGGAATGTAGAGTTTAAAAAAATTCTACTGGTCTAAACAATACTGAGGAATATTAATAAATTTAATTAATAAAAATATGACGTCTTATCGAGAGGCTGCGCACTCCAAAGTTACCAAAAAATTGTTCGTATAAAATACTTAAAATCGTTTAAAAATTTCACTCAAGCACTTCTTTTTCAAAACCTTTGAATCGAAGATAATTTTCAATGTCTACCTACATCATACTGTTGGAAAAAATTTTTAAAAAATCAAAAAATCACTGATTTTGACTCTGGAGTGCGCAGCTCCTCGTGTCCTACAGTTGAAGATATGCGATTAAGTAGGTAAAACACAGATTTTTCAAAAAAAAAAAATATTTATAATTATTTATAATTACGTAATCAATTTTTTTTTTACTGCATATTAGTATAGTGTTCATTTAGTAAAATAAAAATCTACCATATAACAGAATACTTAGAGCTACTACAAATATTAAAAAAAAAAAAAATTAATGTAAAAATTTTTAAAATGATATTTATAATTAATGACAATTAAAAAAAAAAAAAATTTAATCAGTTCCAAAAAAGCATTGTTTTTATTTTTTTAGTTAGCTCACTTACATATTAAAATACTTGTATAATTTAGATACATGAGTACGATATAAAATTGGTACTTGAAATTTTTCGCTAGATGGCGTACTAATCTTTTTTTTTCCACAACCGAAATTGGCGAGTCAGGGATACATAATCTGAAATCATGCTCATTTCAATTACTCTGGTTTCCCTTCAGTAAACGCATAAATCTTTCGCCTTTTACTAAAGATTTCCGTGGAGGGGAACACTTGATGAGTCTAATGACCAATTTTTAATTGGCCCTGACGAAAGTCGGGCTATATCATAATTCAAACATAATTATCATCGGAACTCTCTATGAGACCATTTTCGTGCTCATATTGCGTGCCACGAGGATTATTCTTATTAGGTACTTAGGAAGTTTTAATTAATATAAAATTGATCGACTATCTTGTTATTGCCAACATGTAATAACACTAATTGCTGTGATTAAATTAATTTTAGGTTTACTTTTTCAGATCTTCAAATTGAAACGAATAATTACAATAATTAAAATAAACGTATAATAACCCAATTATTATTACAAGCAAACATTTTATTAAAAATTCAAGCAAATAAATTTTATGAAATTAATTTAAAAAGAAAAATTATAATTTGCTTGTCACCAGGTGGTTTCTACTCGGGTACAGCGACCCTCGACGTGTACGACCACCGCACCCTCGTTTCCGAGGAGAACGTGATACTGGTCTCTATGCAGTACAGGGTGGCGAGTCTCGGGTTTCTGTACTTCGGTACGTCCGACGTGCCCGGAAACGCCGGGCTGTTCGACCAGCTGATGGCCCTTCAGTGGGTGCACGACAACATCGCCGCCTTCGGCGGTAATCCCGACAACGTGACCCTCTTCGGTGAGAGCGCCGGGGCCGTTTCCGTTTCCCTACACTTGCTCTCTCCGCTGTCCAGGTACTTTCATTGTTTAATTAAAAACTACTTGCTGGTTAATTTTATGATGTACATTTTATATTTATTGAAATGGATTTTGTCTCTTGAGCAACAAATTTTTTAAATACTTAAAAATTAATTAAGTGAACAAAATTAAATGAGGTGATTCAGCAATAATTATTATAAATACATAAATATTTTACAATTAAGGCAACTTGAAAAAAGTCCTTTTTTATAGTAGCTTTTAGTACACTTTTTTCTGTATAGCTTCATAGCTGATCTTGTAAAAATTTACATCTTTTACAGACGTTTTGTAGCTATAAAAATCAATATTCAATTTTGACTACTAATTTTTTGACGATAAACAGGATTGTAGAAATCCCTTTTTGATCTAATAAAAATTTCAATTAAAAAATTGAAATAATTATTTTGAACACATTGAAGAAACAATTTATGATTTAAAATTTCATTTTTTCTTGTAAAAAAAATATTATTTTAAAAATTATTGAACCAAGAGAATTTTCGAAAGTAAAAAGGTTAAATTAGTTTATTTAAATTTATTTTAAAAAATATTTGAATTCAGTTTTAGTTTTGGTAGTAAGCGAGATCAGTTTTTGATCCGCGTAAATACAAAATTAAACTTTTCAATCTCGAAATTCATTCCTCCAAATTAAACCGACTAAACTAAACTTTGATCTTCTCCAGGAACCTGTTTCACCAGGCTATAATGCAGTCGGGTTCGGCGACCGCACCGTGGGCCATAATATCTCGGGAGGAGTCGATAATGCGAGGTCTGCGTCTGGCCGAGGCGGTCGGCTGTCCGCACGACAAGTCAAACATCCGGGCCTCGATAGACTGTCTGCTGACGAAGGACCCGGTCACCCTGGTGAACAGCGAGTGGGGTACCCTCGGGATATGCGAGTTCCCGTTCGTCCCGGTCATAGACGGGGCGTTCCTCGACGAGACGCCCCAGCGTTCTATGTCGACTGCCTCGTTCAAGAAGGCCAGCATACTCATGGGGTCGAACACCGAGGAGGGCTTCTACTTCATAATCTACTACCTCACCGAGCTCTTCAGGATCGACGGCAAGGAGGACGTCAAGGTATCCCGGGACGAGTTCGTCAGGTCCGTCAGCGAGCTCAACCCCTACGTTAATCCCATTGGACGGTACGCCATAATCTACGAGTACACGGATTGGCTCAAACCCGACGATCCGGACGCCAACAGGAACGCCCTGGACAAGATCGTCGGGGACTACCACTTCACGTGTAACGTCAACGAGTTCGCAGCGAGGTACGCCGAGACGGGAAACAAGGTCTACATGTACTACTACACGCACAGGTGAGATATATTTTCTATTCCTGTCTGTATTTTACGCGTTAGGTTTACGAACTGCTAGTGACGGTCCACAGCGTCATCAAGTAGGACATCGTCATGTAAAGTAGCTGAAATACAAAACGTCGAATGAGATTTGTGCTCGCGAAAATTTTCGAACGAAGTACTTACCAATGACAAATAGTTCTTATTGAGGGCTGGCATGATGCCGCTAATGTATATTTTAGGGGATCTTTGGCATCTCTGAATTATTTGCCTCTTGGCTTGGATGATCCTTCGGTTCTCGTCGTACCACTTGCTGAAGTACACCACCGAGCTCAAAGCCTCGCTCTGAAAATTAAAAAGATTAATGAGTTTTCGTACATTTTTTTTTACGTTGGAAATAAATACTGACGGCTGACGTCATGTTGTCCGCGCAATCGGCACACATGAATATGATCGAGTTCTGAATTGAAAAAATAAAAATAAAAATCTTTTTTTTCTGCGTATAATTAAAATTCCCAGCAATTCAATTGAAATTAAGTTAAAAAAATTTGAATAAATTACTAACGCTGAGCATTTGCAATCCAGAAGCAAGGGTCATAGCCATGAAGCTAACGACTGTTTTAATAACCACGAATCGCGTAACTCGATTCACATCGTCAATAAGACTAAAAAAAAAAAATTATAGCTGATTATGAAAAACATACTACTTTCGTATATATAAAAAAAATCACTTCAAAATCCGTTGATGCTCCCTTATGCAAACAACTAGTTCCCGGTGTCCGCGGGCAGTTTGAAAATCGATTTCCAATTGCTTCAGCCGATCGATACACATGTAGATTAAGATAGCTACGAGCAAATCCAGGTGCGGTATGCTGAAAGCTTGTAACAAGAGAAATATTTGATTACCGTACAGCAATATCTTGACAAACACCGGTTCCAATCGAAACGAATAAACAGCCGTGAGGAAAAGTTGTCTGTTCGTCGTAGCCGGGTGTTGGAAAAACATGAACGTGACTATGAGATAGCTGAAGGTCATCAGTATGTACAGGCTCGTGTACACGTTCGTGTACTCCTTCACAATAACTTTCTTCTCGTTTTTCTCGAGCTCTGATTCTACTGCCAGAAGCAAAACCTGAAAAATGATATTTTTGAAAAGGCGTGCTTTGTACACAATTTTTTTAGACTCTCAAATTATTTTCCATTCGAGTAGTGGAGGCCAAATACTTATGAAAAAAATGTAAAATTTCGACGGAGTGTAAATAAGGTCCATTATTTGGTTCTCAAAGGTCTTTACTTTAAACATTAATTATCCCATAAATAAATAATTATTTCAAATAAAAAATAATTATTTTAATTTCTGAGACCCTCAAAATTAAGTTTGTACAAAAAAAAATTGTCTTTCAAACAATTTGTTTTTTCAACAAAATTCATTATTTGAGTCCAAAAGGTCTTGACTTTAAACATTAATTATTCCATCAATAAATAATTATTTCAAATAAAAAAAAATTTATTTAAATTTCTCAGATTCTAAAAATCAAGTTTGTACAAAAAAAATTGACTTTCAAACGGTTTGCTTTTCAACAAAATTAAAAATCTGAAAAATCGCTGTTTTCGCGCCCACATTCGAGTCCTCTAGCTTACCTTCATAGGAGAACTCGATAACTTGGTGTAGACCAGAATCACGACGCACTCGAGTACGATCATCATCTCGATCCAGGAGTAGGTGGCCATGACGATGTCGTGAAGATTTCTTTTGAAAGCTCGTAAGACCGGCACAACCAGCGCTGCGTCGTTGGCCAGAGAAACCCACCAAAGTATTTCGTAGCTGAATTTTGAACGCCTGTTTGATATTTTCACCGGCCAAGTGCACAACACTAAGCCTAAAAATTTAACTATGTAAAAACGTTTTCTCGGTGTTGAGTACTGGAGCAGCTTTTTCTTGAATCCGCTTAGAAATTTAATGCGTATTGATCTCTTCATACTCTACGGGGAATAAAATTCCATCCGATTGGTGCGTCCTTTGAGAGCTTATAGTCAAAAGCATCAACGTCCCATTTGCGAAGACGATAAATACAAATGCTCGCGCAAAGTGCATATTGATAAACACGGCTATAATGACTCGATATTATTAATTCGTCGTCGTATGTGACTCCGTAATTCGATCGTCGATACTCTGCGCCTGCCTGCGAGCCATTGTATAACGTTTACAAAGCACACAATTCATCAAGCCCGCTCGAACGCTATTACTTTGTTCTCTTTACCGGAAAATTAGTTTATTGTTTGAATTTTATACGATTAAGTACACAAATTATAAACTTAATTTTGTATGCCCTGTGAAATTACGAATTTTCATTAATAAATTTTTGATGGATTAAATTAAAATTTATGATAAAATTTAAGTAAAATATAAATTAAATTTTTATATTATTTTCACTCTTAAACAGTTGAAATTAAAAAAAAAAAAAACTTGATTTTTGTACCAAGCAACAATTTTTAACTGATTTTTCGTTTGTCTAATTAAAAAGATTGTTACAAATGAATCTTTTTGTTTGATTTTTCAAAATAATTTAAAAAATTAATAAAATAATAATTAACGACTCTTTAAGTGCAGTAATAACTTTTTTCTAAAAAATAGGATAATAAAATAAATAAGTAATCAGCCGTTTCCTAACAAAAATTATTAACTAGATAATTTTTATTTTTATTTTTATTTTATTCAAATTTACGGGTTGTACACCCATTACAACTTTATTTTTGAAAAGAAACTTTAATTAATGTAAATAATTTTAAATATTTATAAAAAAACGTAGCTTTCAGTCTTTATTTATTATTATCAGTCTTTATTTCAGATTTTATTTATTATCATCAGTCTTTATTTATTGATATCGGTCATAACTTACAGTTTAAACTTGAACAAAGTCACTTCTACCCTGTACTATATTTCAATGAAAATAGATAATACTAAAAAAACAATATTTAAAAAAATTAAGCAATAATAATAATGAAAAAATGTATGAATTTGTTGTAGATCTAAGAATAACCCGTGGCCGAGATGGACGGGTGTGATGCACGCCGACGAAATAAGCTACATATTCGGCGAGCCACTCGACCCGAACAAGGGTTACACGCACGAAGAGTCCCACTTGTCCAAGAGGATGATGAGATACTGGGCTAACTTCGCCAAAACTGGGTAAGTGCTTCAATGATGCTTATTTTCATTCATTCACCAGCTGACAATCCTAAAAATAACAGTAGTTCTCTTTGTTAACTCCCTCGCAAATGAGTCTTACACTCGACTGACTACTCTCTCACTACGAGAAACATCCTATCATATTTTTTTTTGCTCAAAAGCACTTTTTTTATTATTTTAAAGTCTAACATGTTTGAGTGTTCTTTTGTAATAAGCATAATTTTAATTTATATAAATAAAAAATATGACTAGACGAAGTAAGCAGATTAATTTTAATAGTTTATTGCATTATGAACTACAAGTGTATTGTAAAAAATTTGTATTTTATTAACAAAACTAATTTTTTCAACATTAAGAAAAGCTGATTTTATGTTTGTATTTGAATGAAATTTTATTTTATGTTTAAAATTGAGTGTCAGAATATGTGAATTAAAAAAGCTCACAAATGCTTTTTAAAAGATTAAAGCAAGAAAAAGCATAAAAAAAAAAAAATCAAAGCTTTGACCATTTAAACTTATTTACATTTTCCATAGCAAAAGAATTTGAATGTATCTCATAACGAGACATACTTAGAAGATCAAAAGGGAAAAAAAGTTGAAAACCGAAAAATGTTTGCTCGCGTAAAGCTGTGTTGTGTTATTTTCATCACTAGCAGTGCCGGCGGCGTGTAACTTTTCAAAAAACTTTTTTTTTTCAGTTTACTCAACGAGAGATTATTTCTTACTTACTTAAAACAAATTTTTTTTTTTTTTTTTTTTTTCTTTTTTACTCGTAATAATGAAAAAACTGGGTTTTAAATAATTTGAAAATTATAAAAATTTAGTTAGATTAATTTTATTATAAAATTTTTGTAACCATACACTGCTAGCATGCTCTCTGCAACAACCTAAAGACTAAAAAAAAAAAATCGGTTTATCTCAATTTTTTTTCGAGATTTCGGATTTCAAGAAATTTCTCTAATTAAGATTTTGTCCGAGTACTTCAAAAGGATTTTATAAAAAGTCCATTTCGAAAAATATGATCTTTTTTACATATTAAACCATCCACAATATAAAAAGAGAACTTATTTTCATAACAGAAATCCAAACCTGGGCGACGACGGTTCGTCCTGGACGGAGGTCAACTGGCCGGAGCACACGGCCACGAAGAAGGAGTACCTGACCCTGGACACCAACACCACGGAAGTCGGGTACGGTCCGAGGGTGAGACAGTGCGCCTTCTGGAAGAAATACCTGCCCCAGCTGCTCTCTGCCACGTGTGAGTAGCCCGTTTACTACCTTCATAACTTTTTCCCCTCTTGTTTCCAGCGTTATTTACGCTCCCATAAAAACACCAGCTAAATTTACAACCAGCCGCAAAATTTTTTAATGAGCATGAAAAAAAATTAAATCATAAAATTTGAGGGAACCAGTTGGGAATTAACCAATCCCCCCTTTCGCTGTCCCTTTGACACCTGTTGAGTCGGAAGTGCACTCGCTCTTTACTTCCGTTGATGTCGAGTCTCTCGATTTATTGTCTTTGCTCTGCACTCGAATTGAAGCGCGCGCGCGTGTTTCAGGTCCGAGTGTGCTCGATTGGCCCATTGAAACGTCTGTTTCCCCCCCAGACTCTTCTCCTGCACTATACCAGCGAGTTAAAACTTTACGAGTGGGCAGAGATATTCTTTTCCATAATTAAAACCTTTTTTTTTTTTAACTCATAAAGCTTGATGAGATTCTATGATTAATTTGTAAAACAAATTATCTATTTGTCCTCAAAAGGGACAATATAATAGATTGTGCCTAGAACTTGTGTACTAACATTTTTATTTTATTTGATAAAACTACTTTCCGAGAAGTTTTGTATAAACTAAATTGTTTTTTAATGGCCATTGTTTTAACTTTTAAAAACTATTACTTACTCTAAGTACGTGAGGAAAAAACTCTTTGTAAATTTAATTGTAAAAAAGTGAATTATTGTTACACTCAGATAGTTTTGATACCAATGAGATAAGATCATTTCTCTAGAACTTTCTAGCAATTTTTTTTAGTGATAATAAATTATCATCAATGCTATGATTAATCTAAATTGCTATTGATTTTCTCGATTAATTATTTTTAATTTATGCGTACTATTTTATATTAAAACAAAATTAAATTACTTAATTCTTTCAAAATATATTTTTGCGTTTCTGATTTTTTTTTTTCTGAAGAAGTCACCCAAGTCAAGAGTCAATAAAACAAAACTGATCATATCTTAATTTGTATTTCTGCAAGTTACCTTCTTGAGATATCTAAATTTGTATTCCACTAATTTATTCATGTAAATTTTAGAAACATTAAAAAAAAACGGTCTCAATGTTTCAAACAAACAGCATAGGAATGAAGAGAGCAAATAATTACAAACTCCCAAAGTAGTTGTTAGCCATTGTGTACATGAAGGAGTATATGCCCTTGGGTATATAGTACAGAGGTAGACTAGGAGGCCTTGCTGCTGGAAAGCGAAACCGATAAAACTGTGTTACGTTGTTGTTGTTGTTGTTTGAAGTACAATAAGTATGTACAAAGTGATAAATTGCTTAGCCGAGTAAACATTGTTTTGGAATTTAGGGTCAATGTACTTTCAAACTTATGCTAATTTTTTTCATTGGTATCTATTTTAATGTTTTAGAACATTAGCTAGTGTTTATTAATATAAAAAATCTTCGGCGTAAATTTAGAAATCCAATAGTTGAAAGCTTAAACCTATATTAATTTTAACGATTTAGTGTTTCTATTAGTATCATCCATCTCACTGTTTAAATATTGCTAATTTGAATTGTGTCAGTTTATTTTTTTTAAATATGGTTTATCTAAATAATGTTACTCTGGTCAACTTTACATTAGATGTATTAAATTTTAGAAAATATTAAACTCAGTTCTAAATAAGTTTATCATGAATAATTTGATCAGTTGAAACAATTAAATTCTCATCCAAAAGCTTTTGTTTAAATATTTTTAGGAGACGCGAATCGATTAGGTGTGCCAAATTAAGTACACTGACCTTACTCAATTCAAACAAGCGATTTAACAAATTAGTTTTTCGAATTACGCGTGCGGGAGAAGTTGGAAGGGGGCTTGTCAAAAGTATTAATTTTTTATCTGTGATAAAAAAAAAAATTTTTAAACTTTTAAATTAGTAATCTGGCTTTACCTTCAGGATGACACACGTCAGCACTTGATCCAACCTTAATTTACGACCCGGGTGCACCGGAAAATACTAAAAACTTGAAATGAATTGTTTTATTTTTTTTACCTGTAATTTATCGTTAAATATTTAATTTGAGAATATAATTAAGGAAATTGGTTTTTGAGTCACACGTGCAGGAGAAATTAAAAAGGAAAAAGAAGGATGGGTAGCTGACTGAAATTATGAGCTTTAATTTTTTTTTGAAAAATTAATTTTAATTTAGTGCTCTTAGATGACGCTCGTGTCTCGTCTCACGTATTACTCTTTGCGTGAACGTTTTTTATCTGGTGTGTCAATATAATTAAAATATTTTTTTGCAAAAAAAAAAAATTTAAACTTTGCAATTTAAGTGCGATTAAAGAACGTGGAAAAATTTTTTATTCAAAATTCAAGACTTTAAATTATATTTTGCAGCTGGTAAAACACACAAAAATTTTTTTACATTGGTTATAATTGTAATTTTTTTTAATTTTATTTTATTAAATTCGGTTAATTTTTTATATTTTAGTTTATTTAATTATTTATTAATATTTTTTTTTCTTTTTAAATACTACCATTTAAATAGCTAATTTTTTTTTAAACGGTTTACTTGTTCAAAGAATCATAAGCATTGAAATAAAATTTGAATAATTCTTAATTACCATGTCAAGATTTAAATTTTCGGAGATGATTCTTAAATTTTTAAGAAACTTATAAATGATTGTTCAAATTAAGTTTTAACTTAATGAGTTCGTTATTGCGTGCATATTAAAAATTTATTTAATAAATTTTTTTTTGTCCCTGAGTTATTTGAAGTTTTATAAGTTTTAAATCATATTAATTGTACTTAAGATTGATGAATTCAATCAATAAATTATTTTATATGTTTTTGAAACAATTACTCGAAAAATTAAAGTAATTAACCGTATTACTGTTTTTTTTATTTTTTATTTTGATTTCTTTTATTATTTAAAATTGATCGAGGATCTAACAAAAATTACTAGCTATAAAATTTATTGTAATTTCTTCTTTTTTTATTGACCAACGCTCATTCTCCGTTAAATAAAAGTTCGAATGAAGTAAAAACTCGGAAAATGCTGTTGCACTTTCAAAAACTTATACTTTCGTTGCAAATTTAACTCTCAAAATATTTAAACATAAATATCTGATTTTCGAAATATTACTTTCTTTTTTAAATTCTTTGAATAATATTAAAAACTTAAATCTATTTATTTAGCAAAAATTTATTGTAGATATTTTAAATAATTAATCAAAAGCATATTTAAAAAAACTGAAATTTAATTTACAATTTATTAAAAACTATCTACATTGTTTTTTCTAATAATATTAATAATTCTATTTGTCTCTTCCAAAGCATCTACACTCTACTAAACTGGAATTCGTGTGCGAAGCCATGCATGAACCACCAACAAAATTATGTTTACTACATTTATCCTCGCAGTTAGCAATTTCTTTCGTCTTCATTTTTCGATCATAGAAAAGACACACTGAAAAATAATATTTTTATTTAAAAAATTAATAAAACTTTCTAAAATAAAAAAAATCTTGTAAAAAAAATAAAGTTTAGTGATTTTTAGTATGTTATACTTTTTTTAACTAGAAAACAAAATGGAAAAATTATAAACTTTGATTACTGACGAATATTAATTAATTAACTGGTAAATGAAAATATATTTTAATAATTAAAAAAAAAAAAAAAAAAAAAATTATCATTTGTAGTTATAAAAACGCTGTTATCAAGTAAAATTATTCTCACTCTCATAACTAAAGTCACGTTGTCATATTAATTTAAATATAATTTTTTCAAAAAAAATATAATGAAAAAAAAAATTCAAACTGACCTTCAGGTGCTTCCGTAGTAGAACTGGAGTTTAAACTTCTAGAATCACTAACTAGAATATATAAAATGCAAACAAGAAAAACTATCAAAAAAGTCCTCATTTTCTTTAGCTGATACTTCCAGTCGATGTGAAGGCTTACTGATCGGTTTCTAAACCAGAGACTCGTATATTAAGTGTCTGAAATTTTTCGTTTCAATTAAAAAATTTTGAAATATGTTATCGCTTTCTCAAATTGAAATGTGTGCATAATTTTTAATAGCTGGATCGTTTTTCGCAAATCATCATGACTATTTAAAAAATAATTTTTTTCATGGAACATTTTCAAATTTCTCGTGTCGATCAGAACCTAACGTAAATCTTATTATTACAGTTTTAACCACTTTTAATAACTAAATGAACCCGCACGTGTAGGAATTTCATATCGAAATTAAAAAAAAAAGAATTCAATCATAAATCAACCTCTTTGATGTAACAGTACTAAAATTAATTTTTTTTTCTTTATCAGATTTCGTAAGAATTCATTTTGATTTATCGCTTGAAAGAGTAAAAAATTTTTACTACCTCATCCTTACCATCAACTGTAACACAAAAAAAAAAATTTTACAAATAGCGAGACCCTAGCCAAGGAAGAAACAGAGAAAGGTGGGGTAGCAGATACACATCATCGTTTGCCACCGGAAAGGTTAATTAGGAGCCGCACGCTGAGCTAATTAAGCCCTTTGCATGCAAGCCGCGCGCGCCTCGAGAGGAGGGCAAGCCGATCGGCCGTGAGATGACGCGATCAGACGCTTCTGCAGAGATCAGCTGCTGCTGCGGAATTAATGGCCACTCGACCGACCGTTTGTTTACGTGATCATGTAGAGGACTGATTTTTCTAGAGTACCTACGGTTTTATTGAGAGCTTTAAAGGCTGCTCATTTTTTATTGCTGGTCATAGCAAAAATCAAAATTGGAAATTTATTAGACAATTGATTTTTTAATTTTTTTTAATACGTAATCGAATAGTACGTTTAAAAATTTGAAGTACAATACAAGTGAAATGATACAATCTGACTTGTTGATAAGTTAATTAAACAATGTTTAATTTATTTATTAATTTTTAAAACTTCAGTTGTACAAACAAATCGTGATGTAATTTTTTTACACTGTAATGAAACCACTAAATTTTTAGCGATTTTTTTATCAATTGTAGCCAAAAAAACCAGCAAAAAAATTAAATAGTTGTCGTCTAAAATTTTAATTTTCTTATTCAAGTTTCAATTTGACTAATTTGCTAATCTTACAGTTGCAGCTTTAATTTTAATCATTTATATCACTTTAAAAAAATTTTCTGGCACGTAAATTTCTATAAAGCAACTTCAAAAGTACACACAAAAAGTTTACTTTCAGACGACTTTTTAGGCATAAAAACTCCGCGAAAAGATGTGCCAAAACTGCCTTCAAAGTTTAAGGAGTCTATTTCAAGAGGCTTTTAACAAAATTGCTTTATTTTTTCGTTTTTTTTTTTTTTTTTTTTTAGCTTAACTATATGAAAATAAATTTTTTAAAGCCGTACTTAGAACTAAAACGCACATTCAAAAGTACACTGTAAAAGCAAACATTGAAACTAACTCGTTGCGGTGTGTACGATGCATTTGCTCACAGATCAAGTTAAATACAACAGCTGGAAATATAAATAACTGCGTTTACTAATCTACATTAACACTGAATATTATTTAAATTTATGAAAGTAAACGAATAGTCAAGCATAGAAGTTCGGAAAACATTTGCAACCGAGAAGGAAAAAAAATTTCATCTGTTTTCTGGTAACAATATTTACAACGGGGATATTATTCGACATTTTTCTTATTAAACGTCAGATAGAAAATATTAAATTCTGTATAATTCAATTTAAATTCTATAATTTTGAATCTGCATACGACTTTAACAGCTCCATTTCCCAAATCGACAACTTTAGATCTGATTAGTAAGGATAAAATTCATAGAAATCAGTGTTCACATTTGATCCAGTTTACTTTAGTACTTAAAAAAATGTTTTAAACCATTTAATTTCTGATCACATCAAGTACATACTCCTCAAGAATTTGTTTTTACGAGTAAAACAGTATTATTATACTTATAATCGATCATAGATGAGTTAAAAATTTGTTTAAGTCATAATTTATTAAAAAGTGACTTCTCATTCTACTTTATGTATCTGTCATTCTCATTTTTTCTGCATGCAATCTGAACTTGCGTCAAACGATTAGTGTTTATTTTGTGAGTTCTTTTACAGGCATTTTTTTTTTACTTATTTTGCAATAAAACTCATAGATAATAAAAAAAATGCGTAAACATTCTTATCAATTTCATAACAGTGAATTGAGTATTGATCCAGTACAACAGATGATCTTTCAAAACTTTTTGATTTTTCCTGAAATTACTAATTAGAAGGTTAAATACCGTTGAAAGATGAAAAACAAGAAGCTTTTGTTAGTTGATCACGACGAAGCGACATGCAGGGAGAGAATTAAATTTCTGAAACTTATAATAGAGACGCATGGGTCGCGATGATGGTGAAAAGTTTTACCGGAACAAATTTAATTCAATTACCATCATTGAATGAAAAAACTTTTCCGCTCAAAACAATGAGACTTATAAAACAAACTCCCGGTAATTGACAAAGTTCTTTCTTTTCGAAAAAGTACGGTTGAGAAAAATTTTTCAAATTAAAAAGACCCCTACACTCTCGCAGTGTATAAAAATCAAAAACACGAAAAAGATCGATTAAATGAAAAAAAAAAATTTCCTCGTTAGCTGCAGAGGCCACTGCCCCACAATGGAGTCAAAGGCGCCCGCCGGAATCCCGGCTATCTATATGGCGAGCGCACCCGGTGCGGAGTCTAAAAATAGCACTCGCTCTTCTTCCGGTCTCTCTGTGTGTGTACGTCCATGTGTCTCTCTACACCCCCCCCCGACTTTGCTTTTTTTTTTTTCTCTTGCTACTTGGCTTGTGTGTGTCAAAGTCCCTCTGTGACCTAAAAAACACGCGTAACCCTAAAAAAACGCATCCGGCTGACCGAACAAGAGCTCGACTACTTGATATTCACCCAGTTTTCTTAGTGATCGATGAGGACGTTGTTATGAATTTTAGGGATGTTAAATGAGGGGTTTCGTGATAAACAGCAGTGGATTTTTTTTTTAAGGTCAGTTGGGTAACGTTATTGTTGAGAAAATTTGTAGTTTTGTTAATTAACAATTTTCAATGGTACACTGTTTTATTTTTTAGATTATTTACAATTATTCAAAGATGAAAATAATTGGTTAAAACTCATCTAGGTTTTATACTAAACCAAAATGTAAAAAAAGATGCAATTACTTTTTAAGGAGCTGACTCTGAAGCATGCTAAAATTTAAAAGCATTGAAGTCATTTTTGAAAAACCCACGGCTGCATGAACTTTCCATACTTCAATAACAAATTTTTTTCATAAAAAGTCAAAGTCATAGTTGAACTTAGGATTTATGAAAGCAATCTCTGAAAATAATTCAACCAAATTCGATGTCAAATTTAAATAAATGAGACATTTTTTATGGCCAGCTCGAGTAACCACAGTAATTTAAGTTTAAACAAGTCTATTTTAAATTTTCTTTTTATTACTCTCAAGAGAAAGAGCTAGGCAGAAGGTTTTTCCAGTTTGCACCAATTTTAAATTACCGCGGTAGTTGAGTCCGCAATTGAACTTCAAAAAGTAAGACCAATAATTTCAACGGCCATAAATTTGAATCACTCGCTAATGCATTGCTTTTCCAACCAAAAAGAAATTTGTTGTGTATATGATGTTTCAATAAAAAAAGAAAAACAATAATCAACCATCAATCTTTGTATTTCTTTACAATTTTAAACCTCCGAAAGACAGCATCATCTGCTGCCTAAGGAAGCATACAGAAACCACGTAGCCCTTTTTTTGGAAGTTTTTGACCCAGCCCCCGCGGGGGGTAGTTTTTTTTGGTAGAAATTTTTCAAAATCAAGTAATTAAATTGTGGTTTGGTTAAAATAATATTTCAAGTAGATTATTCTTGCGTATGCATTATTTATTGCAAGAGTTCATAAAGGTCATAAAAATGAAGATACTTTAAAAAAATTACATTCTTAAAAACTCTTAACATTAAATTATTAACAATTTCTTAAGAAGATATAAATCATTCGAATAAATAATCTAATTTAATTTCAATAGCTTCAGTAAATAATGGTGAATGATGTATCCATATCTTCCTTTTCGCGCCTCTTAATTTCCGTATTGAGCTCACTTCAGTCTCTCTTCTCAGTAAAATTTTTTTACCCCAATGCTCCCTAATTACAGTAGCAGGGCAGTTCATCGGTATTTTCGAAGCCAACAAACGAGACCACCCCAATTAAAAATAGCAGCATCCAAAAATAGAAAAAAAAAAAAAAAAAAAAAAAAAATCAATGCACCTGCAGGAGAATCAGGATGAGGATTAGCCCCGAAAATGCAGCTCGTCGAGACGAAGCGTCCCCCGGACATAACTGGGTTATGACGTCAGAGCGACCGGATTTTGCACCCACCCCGCGGCTGGGCTTTATATAGGCCTACATACGTACGTACCTACGTGTGATGCGTCTGCGGCGCGCGTCGCTTACGTCACGCGCGGGACGATGAACGCTGGCTGAACTCCCCGCGACTCTGAATGCACCTCGTTCACTCTTTCATCCACCGCCCCTGACTGCATCATCCGCAAGCTCCCCCTCCTCCTCTTTTATTTCGTGCTTTGTACAGTGAAAAACTGTTTTACAGAAATTGGAATTATTTCGACTTTTTGGAAATATTTTTTCTGTTATTGTTGAATTAAAAATAACAGAAAAGTATTATTTTTGAATATTAGTACTAGCGGTTTATGTTGATATTTTATTCATGCGTTTGAAAATAATTTCTAAATTTATAAAAATTTTAAACTCCCGCAATATGTAATATAACCTTATAAGGTTCAAATTACTAATAAAAAAAAACTACGATTCCTAAAAAAAAATTGTTCATTATTTTTGGAGTAACTAATTTTCTTTATAATCTTTCCTGTGCAGTGGTATTAAATTTGATTTTTTTGCTATAAACTTTATTCATTGTGAGACTTTGAAGAAAATTTACTTCACTGCAATCATCAATAAAAATTTACTAAAGTAGATAAAAATTTGATGCATTACTCTAAATATTTGACAAAAAAATAAAAACTGGCATATGGAATAACTTGACAAGGTTTTTGTAGATAAAATAATTAATAAAACCTTATGATACTACAAAAATTAATACATATTTTTCGAAAATAAAGCTGAAGAATACTCTTTATGCGTAAAAACAAAATCAGGAATTTTAAAAACAAGATTTGGGCTCGGTGAGAAATTAAAGTTTCGTTGCAGGTTTTACGCCGCATTAGGCAAACCCGAAACCCTAAATTTACAACAATTAAATTCGTCGAGCCTTCGGCTTAGTACATACAAGGCCTGGGTACAAACTCACGAAATCAGAGCGTAATCCAGTCGATAAATAACGTCCGCGTATCGTCAATAAATTACCGGATCTTCGGTTTGCAAAATCCGTGGAAAGTATAAGCGCGTCGATCGGTGAGGCGTTAGCTATCCATCGCATCGCTGAAAGATTAATAAACGCGAATCCGTGCGGCCCCCTTAATCTTTCAGTCTGGCGCAGGGATATACGTGACGCGAACTTTTGATTACGATCTTCTTTCCTTCCCACCTAGCGAGAAGATTTGGACGCTTTTTTCCTTTCCCGAGTTGTTTAATTGGGTAAGTTGGGGGAAATTAATGGGTACGTGTTGCGGTTGTAATTAGAACGTCGGGTGAAAATTTCAAGATTACGAAGAGTTTTTAAATTCAGGGGGACGGTCTGAATGATTGTTACTGAAAATTTTAGTTGAGAAGAATTTTTAAACTCAGGTCTTGAAATTTTTTACATTTTAGACCCTGTACTAGTACTTTTGATTTTTATCATTGTTTATTGTCATCTTTACTTCTGAGTAAATTTTTAAACATAGCTATGATCATTAAACATTCAGGCTATCCTGAATGTTTAGTTTTTGGATTTTGAAAGTATAACTTATATAGGGAAGATGCACACTTTCTAATTATATTTTTTTCTGAAAGTTCTCGATTTTTAATGGATTTTAAGATTTTTTTCATAATTTTTCTATCAATATTACCGGAGATATAATTTTTTTTTAATTGGTACTCGTGACGTCATCAGTACCATTTTACATTGAAAGTATATCTATATATATGATTATTTCGGAAATTTCCAACGTCTGTAACTCTTTCAATTTTCATTTTATTTAAAAAAGAAAAAATACGTGTCGATTATTTTCCGACAAACTATCGAATAAAGTCAAACAAACTAAATATTTTTTTTTATGCAGACGTGAAATTTAAACGTAATTTTTCAAACTTTAATTTTAGTTGAGAAGAATTTTTAAACTCAGGTCTTGAAATTTTTTACATTTTAGACCCTGTACTAGTACTTTTGATTTTTATCATTGTTTATTGTCATCTTTACTTCTGAGTAAATTTTTAAACATAGCTATGATCATTAAACATTCAGGCTATCCTGAATGTTTAGTTTTTGGATTTTGAAAGTATAACTTATATAGGGAAGATGCACACTTTCTAATTATATTTTTTTCTGAAAGTTCTCGATTTTTAATGGATTTTAAGATTTTTTTCATAATTTTTCTATCAATATTACCGGAGATATAATTTTTTTTTAATTGGTACTCGTGACGTCATCAGTACCATTTTACATTGAAAGTATATCTATATATATGATTATTTCGGAAATTTCCAACGTCTGTAACTCTTTCAATTTTCATTTTATTTAAAAAAGAAAAAATACGTGTCGATTATTTTCCGACAAACTATCGAATAAAGTCAAACAAACTAAATAATTTTTTTTATGCAGACGTGAAATTTATACGTAATTTTTCAAACTTTAATTTTAGTTGAGAAGAATTTTTAAACTCTGGTCCTAAAATTTCTTACATTTGATGAGACCCTGTACAAGTACTTTTGATTTTTATCTTTGTTTATTGTCATCTTTACTTCTGAGTAAATTTTTAATCATAGCTATGATCATTAAACATTAAACTTTAAATAATCTTCTCTTACTATCTTAACTTTAAAAGAAATAAAACTATTTTTATGCTACATATAAAACAAAAACAAAAGTTTCAAGGATTTATTACAGACAAATTATTTGTCATTCAATACATCGAAGCTTTCAAAACATTTAGTGCAATGCCAATACGGTAGTTTGTACGGATTTCTTTAAATTTTTAAGCTCAAGGCTCGCTCACGAATCCCGATTTAATTTCGAATGCGCATACATTCAATTTGTAAAAAAAAAAGGGGGAGGGGGAATCTTAATCTCGAGTTGGGATGCAGTCCGAAAAACAATGCCCGTAGGATGTTGGTGCTTCTTGCAAGTTCGTGAACTGTCTGCGCCTTGGACAGCAAACTTTCGGGAGTAAACGCCAACAACAGATGCACCGCGCCCCAAACTTTGCGCTCTGTTTTGGATAAGCGTACGAAACCCCCGCGAGTAATCGAATAAACTTTGTACTTCATCCTCCCCTCATTGATAATTAATCGCGAGCAAGCTGTACGTTTTTGAAGAAAAACAAAAAAGGTGCGTTAGAAAGTAACGTAAAAGGGGAATTGAAAGAGAAAAGAGAGGTAAAAAAAGTAATAAAGATCGAAGGCATCGACTGGAAATAGCTCCTTTACCCAGCAGCCTTTCGATTCTCTTTCGTCGAACTCGAGCCGATGATATTTTTCGTGAAAATGAGAAATTCGTTTTCGTTTGAAATCGAATTGACTTTTGATCGATACAACTTATTGGTTACATTGACATTCAAATAAGTTATTTGGCGAGATGCGCCCTGGATAAAGTATACACACACAGTTGGATATTTTGAGTTTAAAAATAAAGCGAACGCTAGGAAAAATTTCAAGTTTTGCTTTTGTTAAAATAAATAAATAAATACAAATTTCAAACGAGTTTTCGTAAAATAAGTGAAAGTGTAAAGGTCAAAAACAATAGTGCAATGAAGTTCTTAATTTAACGTAAAAGAAGAAAAATAACTTTTTTTGTGAAAATATACGAAATTTTTCTTAGCTCCCAGACTTTATTTTCGTTGAGTGTCTATTTTGGGTTCTTTTCAAACTTAACTTATCAACAACTTTTCATCCCGAGACCTCAGTAAGAGTTTCTCGTATCTTTCGAATCATAATTTTAAAATTGGATGCTCGTTTTTCGCATCGTGAATTATTCTTTCATACAGCCTTTTTTTTTCTTCCCTCGCGTTTTTTATAACGGTTCTATTTTTTCTTTGTCCTCTTTCGCATTCGTCTTCTTTTATTACGTTCCAGCATCTCGACGTCTTCCACAATGCAGGACGGGGCTTCTTTATTTGACAGATGGATGTAAAAGAATGCCCCGGTCGAGAGAATCATTTCGGTATTTAAAATTTTTTTTTTAGATGTTGTTTGTGTAAATTTTTTGGTAAGACATGAGTTTTTAAAATTATATCTTCCTGGGGTAAATTTATATCTTTTAATTTGAGAAAAAACTGAATTTAAATAATAAAATTTTCAGAAGTGAAACTTGAACAAATCGACGGTCCCAGCGAAGAAAAACCTTCGACGAAGATCAGCAAATTTTAAATGACCAATAAAATGCTGAAATGAATAAAAAAATCGAAAAAAATTATAAAATATTATTTATTGTGTAATAATTTATGAAGATTCCTGAATTTTACTGATTTTTTTCATTTATTTCAGCCTCTAATTGGTCATTTAAAATCTGCTGATTTTCGGTTAAGGTTTTTCTTCGCTGGGACCATCGAAATATATAATATGAATATCAAATTGAGGATTTTAATCATGAAGAGTAATCTTCTAAATATTTGTTAAAAAGATAATTTTTTTTCAAACAAATTTAAATTGCATTACAGAAAGTAATTCTGAAATCTTCATGAAAATTTTGTGTGAAAAGATAAAACCTGTCAACACACTATTGGATGATTCAATATTGAAATTAAACTTTCTTATAGAGTCCAAAAATATTGATTTCACGAGGCGTGGCAATAATTTATGCAAAAATTAAACTCGTTATCAAAAAATAAAACTTGATCATCGATCAGTCTACCGCTCTTAAAAGATGTATTTAAAACCGATTATTTTCCCGAGCTGAATTTCAACCAATAGGAACGCCGCATTTGAGATTTGGCGGAGGGGTGTGGGTAAAATGATTTAAATAATTTTTCGGTTATTTCCAATTCGAACGTTTCGAGTCGCATGGCAACTCGAATTGTTAAACTTGTTCAATTCAACTTTTGGGTTAGACCCGATCACTGCGGTGTATACCTATATATGAGTATTCATAGGTATATTCATAGTAAACAAGGAGTTATAGAACTATAACCGCCAAAATGTAAAATACAGCATTTCTATGGGTTAAAATTCAGCTGGGGAAAATAATCCAGCCGAACACCCCTCGTGCTTCAAAATTTTAGATAATTTTCCTCCAGTTTTTTCGCACAGCAACTCGCGGGGCAAGTTTGACAAAAGATTTTTAAGCTGCCAAACTTTCCCCCCTCGTTGCTGTGCAACAAAACACAGTCGGAAAATTATCGACAATTTTGAAGCACTAGGGGTATTACGACTGATAAAATAAAAGTTTGAACCAGGGTGCTTAAAAATAAATCTGAAATCTGAAACGTACGTTGAAAACACTCGATATTTATTTAAAACCAGTGTTGGGAACGATTATTTTTATGGCCCCCCCTACCCTGCCAACTTCAGAGTATTCAAGAGAAATTTCCCCCCGAGTTACGGTGTTGCCGGACGTTCTAAAAAATGGGTCTGTTCGGATTTTTTCTGCGAGAATTCGATAGTTATTAATTAGCGACTTAATTTATTTATTTGTATCAAATATACTTTTATTAATGTTGAAATGAGTTTAAATAAATTTTTAACTCAGTCCGAAAAATAATTTTCAGGGTAAGTTATTAATTACGACAGCTGTAAAATTTCAAAAAATGTGAAATTATTTTTTTAATCATAATACAAATTGAGAAAATGCATGAATATTTAAATAATAAAATTTTAATTTATTTTTTTTAATTATAACAATGGCTTAAATTATTTATTTTAGAATAACACTTCAAATAATTATAGGATACTTCAGCAACATCGCCTAATTATTACACATGAAGAACATTAAAAAAAATGATGATTAATCGAAATAATTCTTAATTCCAAATCTGTATTAAATAGAGATATTTGATAAGAGTATTATTAATAATTACTATTATAATTATAATAAATATAATTAAATACATTATTTGCGTAAAATATTTCCTTTTAAAGACATATTTTTCTAAAAGTGTTGCACTATCAACATTAAAGTTCCTTCGTTTTATCAGTTTTTATTTTTAATGAAAACATTTTTAACTTTATTTTAGAAATCTGCTCAGAGCAGGCGCGCAACAAGGGGGGGGGGGGGGGGGAGGTGTCCTGAAACCCCCTCAGCTAGTAGAGGACACCCTTTACAATTTCTTGAGGGTGTCCAAAACCCTGGGCGGCCGAGTTCAACAAAAAAATTGATCAGCTATCGCCCAAGCTCTAAGCCCCCAAATACCCTGGGCGCCCAAGGTCAACGAAAAAAATGATCGGCTACCTCCCAAGCTCTAAGCAGGGTTGGGCAGGTGCGCCACTTTGGTAAGATACCTAGTAAGTTACCATGGTGGATTAAGTGTTTTGGTGTTTTATGTCATCGGCGAGTCATATACATGGTGCGCCCCGCTTTATTTGGGAAAATTGACCGTCACAGTTAACGCGCAAGATTGAAAGCTGAATAACAGAAACCGTTGCAAATAATTAATCGATAAATAAATAAATAAATAAACCGACAAGCTCTAAACCCCCATAACGCTGGAGAGAGCGATAAATTAATGATTTTTTATAAACAATTAAATAAACCACCAAGCTCTAAACCCCCATAACGCTGGAGAAAGCCGTAAATAAATTATTTTTTATAAACAAATAAATAAGCCGACAAGCTCTAAACCCCCATAACGCTGGGGAGAGCGATAAATTAATGATTTTTTATAAACAATTAAATAAACCGACAAGCTCTTAACCCTTGTGAAGCTGGAGAGAGCGATAAATAAATATTTTTTTATAAACAATTGAATAAACCACCAAGCTCGAAACCCCCATAACGCTGGAGGAAGCGATAAAGAAAAAAATTTTTATAAACAATTAAATAAACCGGCGAGCTCTAAACCCCCATAACGCTGGGGAGAGCGATAAATTAATGATTTTTTATTAACAATTAAATAAACTGACAAGCTCTAAACCCTCGTGAAGCTGGGGAGAGCGATAAATTAATGATTTTTTATTAAAAATTAAATAAACTGACAAGCTCTAAACCCTCGTGAAGCTGGAGAGAGCGATAAATAAATTATTTTTTATGATTAATTAAATAAACCGCCAAGCTCGAATTCCCCATAACGCTGGGTAGAGTGATCGATAAATAATTTTTTTTAGGCAATTAAATAAACTGACAAGCTCTAAACCCTCGTAAAGCTGGAGAGAGCGATAAATAAATATTTTTTTATTAACAATTAAATAAACCGACGAGGTTATTTAGGTTCAGAGCTTGTCGGTTTATTTAATTGTTTGTAAAAAATAATTTATTTATCGCTCTCCCCAGCGTTATGGGGGTTTAGAGCTCGTCGGTTTATTTAATTGTTTATATAAAAAATTATTTATTTATTGCTTCCTCCAGCGTTATGGGGGTTTCGAGCTTGGTGGTTTATTCAATTGTTTATAAAAAAATATTTTTTTATCGCTCTCTCCAGCTTCACAAGGGTTTAGAGCTTGTCGGTTTATTTAATTGTTTATAAAAAATAATTTATTTATCGCTCTCCCCAGCGTTATGGGGGTTTTGAGCTTGGCGGTTTATTTAATTGTTTAAAAAAAATTATTTATCGATCGCTCTACTCAGCGTTATGGGGAATTCGAGCTTGGCGGTTTATTTAATTGTTTATGAAAAATAATTCATTTATCGTTCTCTCCAGCTTCACGAGGGTTTAGAGCTCGTCGGTTCATTTAATTGTTTATAAAAAATAATTTATTTATCGCTCTCCCCAGCGTTATGGGGGTTTAGAGCTTGGTGGTTTATTTAATTGTTTATAAAAAATCATTGATTTATCGTTCTGCCCAGCGTTATGGGGGCTTAGAGCTCGTCGGTTTATTTAATTGTTTATAAAAAATAATTTATTTATCGCTCTGCCCAGCGCTATGGGGGTTTCGAGCTCGTCGGTTTATTTAATTGTTTAAAAAAAATTATTTATCGATCGCTCTACTCAGCGTTATGGGGAATTCGAGCTTGGAGGTTTATTTAATTGTTTATGAAAAATAATTCATTTATCGCTCTCTCCAGCTTCACGAGGGTTTAGAGCTTGGCGGTTTATTTAATTGTTTATGAAAAATAATTCATTTATCGCTCTCTCCAGCTTCACGAGGGTTTAGAGCTTGTCGGTTCATTTAATTGTTTATAAAAAATAATTTATTTATCGCTCTCCCCAGCGTTATGGGGGTTTAGAGCACGGTGGTTTTTTTAATTGTTTATAAAAAATAATTTATTTAACGCTCTCTCCAGCGTTATGGAGGTTTAGAGCTTGTCGGTTTATTTATTTAATTATTTATTGATTAATTATTTGCAACGGTTTCTGTTATTCAGCTTTCAATCTTGCGCGTTAACTGTGCCGGTCAATTTTCCCAAATAAAGCGGGGGGCACCATGTATATGACTCGCCGATGACATAAAACACCAAAACACTTAATCCACCATGGTAACTTACTAGGTATCTTACCAAATCGGCGCACCTGCCCAACCCTGGCTCTAAGCCCCCAAATACCCTGGCCACCCGAGTTCAACAAAAAAACTGGTCGGCTTTCTCCAAGCTCTAAATCCCCAAATTCCCTGGGCACCCGAGGTCAACGAAAAAACTGATCAGCTATACTTCAAGCTTTAAACCTCCCAAAACTCTGGGCGTCGAGTTGAATAAATAATCTGATCAACTATGCCCCAAGCTCTAAACCCCCAAGACCCTGGGCGCCCAAATTCAATAAAAAAACTGGTCAGCTATCCCCCTAGCTCTAAACCCCCAAATACCCTGGGCGCCCGAGTTTAACAAAAAAACTGGTCGGCTATACCCCAAGCTCTAAACCCCCAAATACCCTGGGCCCCCAAGGTCAACGAAAAAAATGATCAGCTATCCCCCAAGCTCTAAATCCCCAAATACCCTGGGCCCCCAAGGTCAACGAAAAAAATGATCAGCTATCTCCCAAGCTCTAAACCCCCAAATACCCTGTGCGCCCGAGTTCCCCCTTGGGGGATAGCTGACCAGTTTTTTTTTGACCTCAGGCGCCCAGGGTATTTGGGGATTTAGAGCTTGGGGGATAGCCGACCAGTTTTTTTGTTGAACTCGGGTGCCCAGGGTATTTGGGGGTTTAGAGCTTGGAGGATAGCCCACCAGTTTTTTTGTTGACCTCGGGTGCCCAGGGTATTTGGAGGCTTAAAGCTTGGGGGATAGCTGATCAATTTTTTTGTTGAACTCGGGTGCCCAGGGTATTTGGGGGTTTAGAGCTTGGGGGATAGTCTACCAGTTTTTTTGTTGAACTCGGGTGCCCAGGGTATGTTTAAAGCTTGGGGGATAGCTGAACAGTCTATTTATTAAACTCAGCATTGTTTTTTTTTTTTTTTTAGACGTCAGTTTCATTGGGGACGGGGGGGGGGGGGGGGTTTGACCTTAGGAAACCCCCTCGCTGGAAGGAGTTGTTGCGCCCCTGGCTCAGAGATATATTACAGGATCAATGCAAAGATATTTTAATTAGTTTTGCAATGAAAAAAAAGGTAGAAAAAGTATCTTAGCTTCATAAATAGAACTTAATTAGTCAGAAGATTTGTTTATTTATTTAGTAATAAAAGTTTTTTATTACAGTAATTATTTGAAGTGTTATTCTAAAATAAATAATTTAAGCCATTATTATAATTAAAAAAAATAAATTAAAATTTTATTATTCAAATATTCATGCATTTTCTCAATTTGTATTATGATTAAAAAAATAATTTCATATATTTTGAAATTTTACAGCTGTCGTAATTATTAACTTACCCTAAAAATTATTTTTCGGACTGAGTTAAAAATTTATTCAAACTCATTTCAACATTAATAAAAGTATTTGATACAAATAAATAAATTAAGTCGCCAATTAATAACTATTGAATTCTCGCAGAAAAAATCCGAACAGACCCATTTTTTAGAACGTCCGGCAACACCGCAACTCGGGGGGAAAATAAATTCCTCTTGAATACTCTGAAGTTGGCAGGGTAGGGGGGGCCATAAAAATAATCGTTCCCAACACTGTTTAAAACCCGGCCGCTGTCTATTAACCCAGGACACCCATCGATCCACTTTACTTATCGCTCTCCATTCTTTTTTTTCCATCTCTCTTTTGATCCTTTGGCAGGACGTACCGAGTGCTTGATACTTATCTCGCGGGCCATTTTTTTACTAATCTCCGTCCGACACTGAAAAAAGTAAAAAAAGTAAGCCTCGTCGTCTTAGCATGAAATATAGTATTTCACACTTTTTGCCCATTCCCGATCGTAAATTCCTTCCATTTTCCTCGACCTCCTTTGAATTCTGTAGACACAACTTCTTGTTCCACTGCACTTCACTGCATTCCCTGTAATGCTGTTTTACTTTACTCGGCAGTTTGCCCGAAAATTTTCAAAATTCCTAAGCCCCCCGCCTGCGTCTGGATAATCCGACTTGGCTCAAGCTCTTTCACTGTCAAGGATACTATCTGCATATTTTATTCAAATGTACTGGCTATTTTCGAAAATCTACATCCTGGATTCGGAAAAAAAACAACTTCGAACTTTTTCCCAAAAATCGGGATTCCTCGGAGGAGAATTTTTCAGAATAATATTGATTTTAGTCTCAAAACTAATTTTAATCAAGGTCGTAGGGTCAACTTTATCACAAAATTACAATTTTTATAGTCAGAAAATTAAAAATTAAAAAATATTATGTTTACCCTCTTTTCATTTTTATGCAAGTCGAAAGCTTATTTTTCGTAAGCGTTAATATTTTGAAAATCATCTAATTTATATGCAATACGTTGAGGTCCGTTGACGGCTGATTGACGCAAGTCGCTATCGTCTCGCTCAAATGAACCCACTACGGCCGTCCTCACTTCCTTCCTCGGTCAAGACAGAAGCCGCATTGTAGCTCGCGCGACTATCTTTACCCGGGATTACCAGACGGGGGCTTGTTGTTATTATCTTTTCGAGCAACAAATTTATGCTGATGGAGCACTGCCACAGTGAACTTGAAAGCAATTTCTCGGCTAACCAGATTGGATTTGAGAAAATTTTGATTGAGTCGAGAAATTTGGATTTGGTGGATTTGGTTATCTCTGAACTTATCAAAATTTTTATGCAAACAAAAGCACTGTTCAAAAACATAAGAAAATAAAAATACTAATGCAGGTTTGCATTCAAATTTATTTCGACAGTTTTTTTATTCTAGTGTGGTTCGTTGCCGAGACGATGTAGAGCTTTGAACTAGTTATTCAAATTCACTCTCTAACATTTTCTATAAGAATGTTTCTATAATACAGGCTTAAAAGCTCTTTTTTACACCTAGATCTAGGATCCCTCTTTATAATGATGAAGCATGTTCGAATGTCTTAATTTAAGATTTGATTGGTTAACGTCAAATTCAAAATTTGAATTGCGTTTAATTTGAAGTATTGAATACTTTGTTATTAAAATTTTTTGAATAATTGAATACTTTGTTTCAATAAATGGACTTATTTTTTTGTAGAATTCTATAAAATAAAATAAGAATCTTTATTATATTAAAAACAACTTTTTAAAGCTATAACCAAAAATATCGAACTGAACTTAGTTGCAGGTTGCAAACGATATGTGATGAATTTAGGGTTAAAAATTTTTTTTAACATCGTTTTTTTGAAAATGAAAGTAAAAATTATTGTTTATTTATTTTCAAGATTAAAAATTGAGCGTACTTGCGCGTCGATTGAGACTAGTAATTAAAAAATATGATTGATAAATAATTTTTGTTTGTAATTATATCGTAAGATCTTAGAGACAAACGATAATAAATAACTCGTAACTACCACTAAAAATCAAAAATAATTTATCAACCCCAGCCTAATGGTTTTTAACGATATACCAAATCATAAAAGCATCTGCGGGGGTGGAAAAATAAAATAAAGTTTTTATCGATACCCCCCCCCCCCCTAAAAAATAAAAGTTTTTCCACAAACAAAAATAAATAATAACCCGACGCAACCCGTAAAACTTCGTTGGCGCGAATAAGATAAACTACTTCGCAAACGGGAGGCAGTCGGTTTGATCCGCGCGTTTTGTTTTCTCGCTTCGAGCAATAAAACTCACCGAGGCACGCCGTCACGACATAATTCACCGAGCGAGTCCGGCTCGTGTATATCGTCTACTCGGGCTCGAAAAACAATTTCACCCTTCGGAGTCTTGGACTATTCACGCCGGTAGATTTATTCGATTGTTTTTTTAAACTTCGACAAGGTTAACTTTAATTATTCACTTTTTTAGAAGAAGAACCGATCGATATGGACTTACTGTCAAATTAATTTTGAGGGAAATTCATGGGAGGTTAATCGAGTGTTTGCGTACGCGGGGAACAATTGTGAATATTCATGTCTTCGAGTATTGACAAATAAAGCTTTCCATTTACCGCATCGGATTTCAGAATTACTTAGTTTGAGGAAGAGAACCGACAAGAGTTGCCAATTAGGACAATTTCAACGAGTGGCGAAACTTTTCAAGAGAGGAAAAGCTCGGAAGGGTCACTTCAAACTTGATGTACGTTCAATTCAATTTCAGTTTCTCTCTCCTTTTTTAACTTCTGATGTTTAATTAGCTGCATCAAGGTCTTCGAAAAAAAAAAAACCAAATTTTAATTATTTACAGTGTAACATGAAGAGTTGAAATAAATTTATTCGGGCTTGCGATGCGGTACAAACTTCCACAATCAAAGCCCCCATACATATTTGCTCTGGTTATTAAGAACAACGTTTTCCAGAACACTCCATTGTAATAATGGAGTTTAAAGTTCTTACGTCTTTCAGTAGCACTTGTCGTAACTAACTCGATTCTCCTAAGCAACTTGCAAAACTTTTATTTACCAAGTATTGATTGCTTTTGAGAATCTCAATGAATTATTTATGATTAAGTTGCATCCTGAACTAAACTTACCTCCGATCATTTTGTCAATCAGCCACTTGAAAAATGATCATTATAGACGGTGAATGATAACGAAGAAATTCTAGTTTCAGACAATGAAAAACTTAAGTAAAAGACTTTATTCAACTAGGCCATGTAGTAGATACTTTTTGACGTGTAAAATACGTGGTAGAAGTGATACTTTTACACTTTGATTTCTTTTCATCATGACATTGAATAATAGGGTACATTGACTAATTTCCGAAGATGTATTCAAATCGAGAGTTCTTAATGCTCTCGGCTACAAACTATCAACTCTCGATTTAAATGTATGACTTCGCGCACTAATTGAGTAACATATCATTTAAAAACCATAAAATTTAAAAATTCAAAATTTTAATATATTCCCTAATTAAGAAAACCAATTTTAAGTGAATATATTGAATCTTTTTGAAGTAAAAATATCCTGGAAGAGACTACTCTTTGCCCAGTTTATAATCTAAACTAAAACCAGAAAATATTCTTACACATGCACATATCAAGTAGAGACAGTTAAATAAAAAAAAAAAAAAATTACTTATTTTGTCAACAGCAAAACTGGATCAGCCAAGCAAGGAAACGTGCAGCGGTTCGAGCTCGAGTAAGGTCCTGGACTCCAGGGGCGCATGTCTGATTCTCGTATCTCTGGTGACGATGGGACTTCGCGCGCTGTCGGGGGCGTCGCAACTCTGGCCCCAGGTCCAGGGACCGGTCTAGCTCCCGGCCGAGGTGCCCGGCGGGACCACCGAGCCATCGGCCGCCGACCACCACCAACACTGACATATCAACGGCTCGACTCGTTAAACATTGATTTTTCAAACTTTTGATCCTCTTATTACTCTCACGCTATTGCCGATCGCGTCAACCGCAGCAGCTTTACGCTACACTTTTTTCTTTTTCGAAAAGGCGCGTCTTTTTCTTTTTGAATGAACATCCTTTGAATTTCGAGGTTCTGTGAACGAATTTTTATTTTAGTGTCAAACGAAAAAAACTTCAAAAATTTTCAACGAATACCAAAAAAGCAATTTCTTTTTTTTTTCTGATTTTGAATGAGTATTAAATTTTTGAGATGTTTAATTTTTTCCTGGTAGTATAATTTCTTTGAATAAAACCTAATTGTTTTAGGATTGGTCAAAAACTTGCCATTTTTTAATGAAAAACTTACTTACTGGTTTTTTGTACCAGAATTTATCAATAATTTTTGTTTTTTTACATCAACATCAGTCTGAAAAAATTCAAAATTATGTCGGTTCAAATTGAAAAAGAAATTTTTATCATTTTTGGATTTGTAAAATTCTAGGTAGTGCGGTAATGTAAGTAGTAAACATTTTTCAGATATTTTTTCGCCATAAAACATTAGTAAGTTTGTGTTTTTTCATTTTTATAAGTAATTTTATTCGAACAAAATAACAGTTATTCATAATAATCGAAAAAAAAAAAAAAACCGATAAAATCGATTGTAAGTACATGCACGGAAAAAGAAACTGTAGATTTTACAGTGTAACCTCCGGTTACAACAGATACTAAAATAAATAATTAAACAGCTGTAGGTTTGATATAACGTGAATAGTAAGCTTTTATGAAAAAAAAAGTTTTGAAAAGTTTTACAAAATTACAATGCTGCTTAATCATTTACAAAAACTCTTTTCACTACGTAATAATGTTCAGTAATTTTAGTATAATTTCTAAAAGAAGAAAACAGTTATAGGGCCAAGTTATTAGATAACTATAAATTAAACAACAATAATAATCTACAAAAAAATATTTAAAAAAAAAAAAAAAAAATTAAAATAGAGTTGGTGACTTTATAAACTTTGACAAGTTATATATTGAAGTAATACATTGAAGAAAAAGTAAATAACAAATAGTTAAAATAACAGAAAAATTTGGGACATGCTTTTTTACTGCATATTAGATAACAGCTCATGATATAGCTGTACCTAATGTGATTCAGTATTATGTATCGTTCAGTGTTTTTACATGAATATTATTATTTATTTCATTATTATTGTTATCATACGTAACTATTTGTGATTTCAATTTAGTAATAGTACATTATATACATAAAAGACTTAGCAGATGATATTCATTCAAGCCTGTATCTCACATATATTACTAAACTAACATTAAAATGATATTAAAAAAGAATAATCTGGGTGCATCTATATTATGAGTTGGGAAAAAATTATAAAAATTATAATAAATATTTTAAATTTAAGATAATTTATTTTGTTAAATTTCCAGATTACAAAATTTTTTTTATAACTTTGAATAGCAGGTCTTCTGAATTATTCATTTTTCAGAAAATTTTTACTGCTTTCGTTGCAAACTGAAACAGCTCGAAATTAGAAATTTTGTTATTTTGAGGTTTAAAGTTAATAAAAATAAATAAAAACAATAATAATGCTAATAACTATAAAAATAATAGAATTACACAAGTTAATTATAACTCTCCCAATAAATAAAGAAGTATTTCATTTTTAGTAAATTTGTTTGCAATGCTCAATGTAAAAAAGTAAACATAATTTTTTGATTTTCGATACTGTTACTCAGTGCAAATATTATTGCTCGTTGATGCAATATTTTACTGTTTAAACAATAACATTTATTCGAGCGCTTCCAAGTTATTTTCTTCAAGCACGTCTTCCTAAGCAGTGTAAAAAGAAAAAAATTTTCTTATAAATTCGTATTAAATACATCGACACATTTTATTTATTTATTCTCGATGGTTGACAATGCAGTATGCCTTATTAATTTATTCATTTAATTTTTATCAATTTTTTTTTTAATTTCTTGGTTATTACATTTTTCAAAATTAATTTCCTAATAATTGCAGATTTAACATTGTTATGTAAGCTATCACAGCGTGAAAATTAATTGTTAATCTTATATTAGTAATTATTTTTCTTCCAAAAATAAATTTTAAGTTTATTTAAAAATATGTTCTGCCGATGACAATTAAAAAAAAAAAATAATGTTTTAGAAAAATGAAATACTAGGCTGTATGTACGTTGCCATCGTGAAGAGATCGTTCTTGCTGCCTTAAATTCAACTATAAATAAATGTATAAAGATACTTACAAAATCATCGTAAAATTTATGATGCTAAAACCATGAAGACAACCAAAATAGGGGAAAATTTTAAGTATAAATAATAACTATAATTAAAAAAACGAAATTCATACTCACAGTACATAAGAAATCAATAGAGACTTTTGATTATAACAAATGTTAAAATAATTCAACTCTTATGTTAATTCTTGATTTCTAAAATATAAATGTTACTCATAAATTGAACTGAAACCACTGTCGAGACAAATTTAAATTTAAAACCTACTTTTAATCAACAGAAACATGAAAATCCGTTCAAGTGACTTTCAAGAGAAAAATGATAGGAACAAAAAAAAAAAGAAACGAGAAAAAAATAAAATAAAATAAAACATTTAATTGAAAAATAAAAAATCTGATAAGGTTTTTTCTTGTCGGTATTTAATACAATTAGTCACTCTAAAGAAAGATTACATGAGCTTTCTTTAAAAAAATTATTTAAAAAAATACAATAATCAATAAGGTCTAAAAAACTAAACATACATAAAGTAATTAAATGACAAAAGAAAAATAATGAGGGATGAAATATTAAATAAATCAACATTTTTACTCTGCACATTAAATCAAGCGTTTTCTTCTCTATACATATCTTTTCAAATGGTGCAAAAGGGTTGATGTTAGATTAAAAATTAAGAATAAGTCTTAATACAATTGTAGTTAGCAAAAAAAGTTTGTCGGTTCTATAAGAATTTAATTATACTTCTACGGGCTCTGCAGTAAAAGTATTCTGTTTTTTAAACAATATACACATGATTGATACTAAGCATATTAGAAATTTTTTTAAGTTTTATTTTATGATATTAATAAATTTATGGTTTTATTCATCATTGATTTTATACGCTTTTTTTCTATATGTGTTTTAAATGTTGTAAAATAAAATTACCATGGATTTATAACCAAGTTATTTATTATCTGACCGAGTCAAAAAAGTCATAGTTTCAAAAAATTAATAAGTTTAATAAGTAACCACAATTACTATAAATTTTTGTAAAACTGTTTTAACGGATATTCAGCTGTTCATTATAAATATATAATTGTTATGTACTGTACTGGCATAGTATAAAAATAGCCAAATTTTAAAAATAATTAAGTTTTTCAAAGATTTACCTTTTTGTTCAAACTAAAGCTTGTTGCAACAAAATACATCTTTAGTCCTTGAAAAATAGAAAATTTCCTGGATTTGTTTTTAACCTTATAAGGTATTTTAATTAGAAAAATAAAGTAGTATTTTTTGGATTTGGTACAAATAATTTAAAAATATAAATGTAAATGTTAACGTTTAATCGAAAAAGTAAAAAGAGCTTTAAAACCACGAAGTTTTTTTGGATTCACATTCTACGAATCTGAAAAAAACACGATGAATGCTCAACCAACTTGAAGACCAAATGGTTTTTCCGGGTTAAAAACATTTATATATGCTACACTTGTTTCAAAAAGTACTATTTTAATTACCTTATATAGATTCGAACTCAATTTGCTGAATCTAGAGTCGACCAAATTTTAAATACGGCCGTCCTTTTGATTGCAACAAAACCGGCCAGATCCAACATTCAAGCAGAACTTGTTCAATGAATTTTTAAAAATTTCACGAATGAAAACTTTAAGCAAGTGATCTATAAGATTTTCAAATTTCATCTACTTAGATATAGGTCATTTTTTACACAGAAAATATTTTTTTTCATAAATCTTCAAAAGTCATCTCCTTTACCTGGGTTGTTTTCGATAATATCGTTTTTTATAAATAGTTCATGTTTATACGGATTTTTCATTAAAATAATTTTACCAAATTCACTGTTACGCTTATTTTTCTTTGATGATTTAAAAAATTAAAAATAGATTGAGTGTTTTTAATTAAAAAAAAACTTCAAAGAATATATTACGATTTGTTGTGTTAAATGTTTATAAATTTAATGAAACATCGTGTATTTGAATTGAATAAAATAAATTTTTTGTAAGTTTGAATAAATAATTGTTACATTTTAATAAATATATAAACAGTATGAATTTCTAGTGCTAAAATTAAAGAAAAGCATCAATGAAATTCATGTAAGATTCAAGCCGATTAATTAGATATACATGTGTATGCTACAAAAATTGTAGACACATTAAAAAAAAACTATAATAAAATGTCAACAAACATGCATTAATGATATCGTATAAACATACTTATTATGTAAATACCAAATAATTAAGCCTAAAAATAAACTAAATAAAATAAACTGTACTGACGTAGGTGATAAATCATCTATTAAATATTGAATTAACATTTAAATTATAATTTGATCGTAACAAATTGTTGCTCTTAAAATACATCTTTCTAATTTTGCAACGAATTATTTAATACTATCACAAACTGCTTCGTAAAAATATACATATTTATAAGTTTAGTGAAAAATCACGGTACCAATAAGTAGTAAGTTAAACTTACTATACTGTCACACACTCGTTAAATCTAATATTATCAAAGATAAATTAGATACAAACAGATAGTAACTGAAATATTTATAATAAAATCCATAGTTGTTCATGTTGTTTATTATTCAATTCTCATTGTTAAAAAATTGTATGCTATTCCTTAATAAGTATTCTCTTTTATTCAGTTTTATAATGATAGATAAGAATATAAATTGAAAGAGTTTTTTTCAACTAAAAATTTATAAAAATCAATGATTTACATTAATTAAAAAAAAAAAAATTGATTTTTAAAGTAGCTGATTGTATTATTTATCTTGTTATTAAACTAAAAATTGTAAAACTCTTTCGCGAGTCTTGAAAAAGAACAATCATTTTTTAGTGTTTAATCGCTTGACTGTTGCGTACAAATAGATCAGCTCAAAGCAAACAGTAAAAAGTCAAATTAAATTATGAAAAAATATACAAATATAATTGCATACGTGAGCAATTTCACGCAAATGATTGAAGTAAATTCAATATATATAATAATAATGCTTGAATTAATTACAACAATGTTTATAAAACTAATTAATATTAATAAAGATCACAATGAATTAAAAAAAAAAAAAAAAAAAAAATCATAGTGAAATAAATAACTGAAATGATCATTACATTCACGCATTCAATTTCCTATGTTACAGGTAATATTATTCAATAAGTATTAATTTTCTATTAAAGTACAGTTAATAAACACATATTAACAACCACATACATATTATTATAATAAAACATAAAATTTTATCAGTATTGCGCTTTAGTTTTGAAGAAAACTTAAAATAAAAAATTGTACTAGGTCATACAAAAGTTTTATAATTTAAACAATAAAAATTTTATTGTTTTCTTGCATACATTTTTACAGTGTATAAAGCATATAATATATGAAGGTTATAACATAGAAAGTTAAAAAATATATATAAATGTATAAGTGATGCGTAACTTTATATTTAAGCATAGGACTGTATAGAAAATTTTATGATATGTAATAGTAAATGATATGAAAAATATGAATAAAGAAGAAAATGAAGGCAAAAAAATAATGAAATATACAATTGATAAAAAATATAAAATATCTGTGTTTGTACATAATAAACACTCTGTCATGATGTTATAAGTAAAAAAATAAAGTGTTTCATGGAAAAGTGCATGACAAGTACGAAGTAAACCCTAAAATTAATATGAGATATTCAGAAAGAAAAATTCAGATAATAAATGAGTTTAAGGAATTATAAAATAAATATCATACTACTATACAAAACTATACATATAATATATGTATCATATTCGTTATACTATTAGTATAAAACATGAAAAATGTTGTGCGAAAAAAGTTTGCATTCAGCGCTAAAAAAGATAATAATGTGGATTGGAAAAGATGTTATTAAATTTGTGAAAATCATTCTATATTAAAAAAAAAAAAAAAAAAAATTAACATTATTAAAAAAAGAGTGTCAAAATATTATTTACTTTGCTTACATCTTTAGATGCGAGTAAAAATAATTCACAACGAAAGTGTCAATTGAGAAAAAGTAAAACTAATCATAAAGATCTAAAAATGACAGTTTTCTCATTTCCATTATGAAACTTTAAAAAAAAAAGATAAATGAAAGTATTCATTGTGAATCAAACAGTATTACTTTTACAAGACTCCTCCAAAAAACTTTTATTTATTTAAATAATTTTTTCAATTTTTAGTAATCAAATTTCAAAGAACATTTATAATTTATCAAAATACAAGTTTTTATAATTTTTTACTTAGTTACTCTTAAATTTAATTTCGATCATAAAAATGATTGTGATGTGGAAAAAAATTATTCAATGTAATGTAAAGTTGAAAAACTGTTATCTGATCGAAAAATCGGATAAAAAAAAAAAAAAAAAAAAAAAAAAAAAAAAAAAAAAAAAAAATTATTTTAAATGTGGTCCTAATAATAAAAAATGAAATAAATAAATAAAATCATGCATACTTAAGAAATATTGATCATACTTGCTACTGGGATGCTGTGGCGTCTTTTGATAACTTCTTACATAAAATGTAAGATCTAGCTCAGATTCTTATAAGAATAATCAATGTAAAAGATCTTGAATAAAATTTCTTGCAAATAAGTCTTCTTTGATTGTACATTTTGTTTTATCAACTGTTATCAACTTTTAACAGCTAAAATTTCCTTTTTAAAGCTAGTGCGTTCATGAAAAAAATTACACTGCATTCGGTCGTAATTTATCTTAAAATGAGGTCAGTATGAATCTTCAATTTAACTTCATCGAAAGAGATTCAAATTAAAATCTCATGAAAAATTTTTTTTATATTTTTTATAGTAGGTAACGTGTAGGAATTTAACATTTTTTTCAGTTGCGGAAAGAAAAAAAGGGGGACGAAAAATAACGAAACGAGAGTAAGTCGATTTTAGGGTGGGCGAGGAAGGGAAGAAGGTGGATTTGGCAGGGCTAAGCCTTATAATGTTTATATTCTTGGCTGTGTTCCAGGGAATTTCAAATGATTATTTCCTGCTGCAGAGCTACGTGAGCACAAGAACGCGGCTTGAAAATTTTCATTATTGCGACTGAACGCAATAACGCGCTCAACTGTGTAATAAATAGCATTACCTGATTAAGTCTAGTCTAGGATTTTTCGTTAATTCCAATAACTGACGTTTCTAGGCGATAATATTTTCATTGGTTTTTAATTTTAAACGAATTAGTAATGATTAATTTCATAAAATTAAGTGCTTGTAACGCTGTAAACTCAGAATTATCTTAAATTTATAATAGAATATTTTATAAAACTTTTAACAAATTAAGTACATTTTAAAAAATTTAAACGAAATTGCTATAATCTTAACTTATATCAAAATTGAAATCGTAAATACTATTATTCAATACTAGTAAACGTGGCTTTGTAAAATTATTTCTAGAAAGAATATTATGTAACTTAATAAGAATTAAAGAGTTTTATAAAAAGTTTTTCGTTTTTGCAGTTATTCTAATAAAATTATTTTACTTTAATTATCTGAATCACAAAATTATTATTCTGTTTCGTTGACTGTAATAAAACTATTACCATGAAAATTTTTTAAATAGATTCTTTTCAATTAATAAGACATTATTTGGAAAAAAATCATTTATTTATTAATTTTTTTATGTTACAATTTCAGGAAAAATGAAAACTTAGGTTCGTAATTTACAATAAAACTCTTCATAAATAGTTTGTACGATTACAATTTTATTCATACATAAATTAACAAAAAATAGTATACAAAAGTTCATAATTAAAAAAATGTTCACAATATATCTACTATATAACTTATTTATAATGAGATTGCATCTTTATTTTTGTTCTCAGTCGTGATTCATATCAGTGTACCCAATTCAATATCTTAGAATGAAAATTGCTGCTATAACTGCTAAGCAAATAAAGTCTAAGATTAAATTAAAAAAAATTTTTTTCATCAGATGTTGCATATAAGTGTTTACGTAATTAGTTAATTATTTTTAAGTATTAACAAAGAAAACCAATAGGCTTATTTAGCAATGAGTACAGAATTGGTTACTCTGATATTTTTTTGTTCAAATTTATAATTTGAAAAAATTAAATACATAAAAACTACTTTTTCATACGAGTTAAAAGTGATTTAATAAATTTCACATCATCACAAATTTGAATAAAATGTTTACAGTTAATGTACAATTTTAATGAACAAATGGTGTTTTTAATACACACTTTATACATCAAAAAATTAGTTTTTATAAGTTTTTTAAACTTCAACAATTCAAAATATCTAAAAATTTTAGCCAATTCATTAACTAAAAAACGAAACCACTAGACAAATTATAATTACAATTATTTTACAAATAATATCATAAAGTATTTATCACCACCAGTATCACGAAATAGAGTATTTATATAGAAATAGTAGAAAAAATGTATGCAGTTATTGGTCTTTTGAATAAATTATTTATAAATGCCACGTTCGAAGTTAACTACACTAGATCTATTTTAATTAATTCAATTTTTGTTCGCAAAAAAATAATCAAACTAGAATTTCATTGGTTTTTCTCAAAATTGATTAATTTTCTTTGAGAAGTAACAGAAAAATAATGAAAAAAAAAAAAAAAAATCATGATCGACAGTTTCAGCGAGAGAATATGGAGGCCCATGATCGCTTTTTCATAGACTAAATTATAGAAAATAATTACAAGAATAAAATTAAGCAAAAATTCACTATTCTTTTTAAAAGTTTTTCTTTAAATTGAGTAAAAAAAAAAATAAATAAAGGGCTAATTCATCTTGAAAATTAGATTCCGGTGTAGTAAAGTTAATTTAATCCTTCCTGGTGTTTTCCGTGAATACACAAAACGCATCACCAGAATAAAAATACTGTTCTCATCTTAGGTGTACAATCACCAAGTATCTGTGAATAGAATCGAATCTCGCTTTGCTCAGTGTTTCGGAACATGTGACAAGCTGATTGTTAGTAATATTTTTATACAAAATAAATAAAGATAAGTTTCTAACCATTTTAAATTTTGTACAAAACCTCTACGAGCGCCTAGTACATCGTGTTTTCTTACATTTAGAGTAAACAGGGAATATTTTAGGCTTAAAGAGTAAATAAAGTTTAGATTCTTAATCGTTAAAAATAGTAGAGATCAAATTAAATGAATAATTGTGTTGCACAAACTTAAGTTTTAAAGGCTCCAGACTGTGCAGCTTTAATAACAAACGTCTTAACCGTCGCTTCATCTAATTTAGCAAAATTTGGTGTTTGAATTACAGCCGTCATGTGATTTAAAGCAAATTTAAAGCAAAAATCCTCTAATTCCTAAAGCAAATATGAAGGTTCAATTAATTTTCTTACTATAGATGATATTGAAATTTTAGTCCTTCATTAAATATTTTTTTGCAAAATTAATTTTTCCATAATTTATTCCGAATATTTTTATTTAAAAAAATCTACTTACTTTGGCATTATATTCAATAGCAGTACTGTAAAGGAATGCAACATTTGAAACTGTTATCCCCTGCTTTATCATTTGAACGCAACGACGTTTAAGTTGCGTTTCAAAATAAGCATTTGCTAAATCTAGGAGTTCTGAAAAAATTATAATTACAGACCATTAAACAAAATAAAAACATTAGATAAGATAATTTTGAAAAAAATTAAAATTTAAAGACTTGAATTGTATGTACCTAAAGCATTTTCAGCAGGTAGATCAACTTCATCAGTATACAAATATCTCAAAAAAGATTTGAAAACTTCGTAAGAAAATTGATTATGTTCAATTACACTGGAAAAATTAATAATTTATGTATCATTTTTTAATATTTTATTTTCAGTATAAAAAAAATCAAAATAAAAGAAATTACTCTTGATTATTTTCTGCCCAGTGTTCTTGAAACATGGATTTAAAATACTGACAGCGAATTTTTAAAACAGCTTTGTGCACATAAATAAATTTTCCTTGGACTTGAATTTTTAAATCACTTGTAGTCTGAAACGATAACAAATTTATTAAAAATATTTTTTACATAATTTAAATATTTGTTACTACACTTACGGGATCGTCAAATGCATTTCGCAAACTGTCAAGTATCCCTACTTCCTCTTCGGCGTTTAAAATGAGAGGTTGATGCATAACACTTGGAGTTGCATAGCAGGCAAGAGCATCATGTATGTGAGGCAATGGCGTCGGCATAGGACTGATAACCGACTGTCCTCTACATTGCCCCCACAGAAATATTTTTCCTAAGTAAAAATTTTATCTTGTAACTTATTAAATTTCCTACAATTAAATAAATAAAAAAAAAAAAAATTGAAAGTCGAAGCGGAAGCATGGGGTCAAACTTGCATTTTTTTATATAAAAGTTATTATAAAATAGAACGTAAATAATTTCTTTCATAAAAATTTTAATTTTGCTCCAAAGTTTACTTGATTTAAATATTATCAGAGTAAAAAAAAAAAAAAAAAATTTCAAACCCTATTTTATAAACGGTGTGCCCACTTGAAAAATTTTCACTCACCTCCTTGTCCCATTGCTACACTTATATGATTGTAGTGTAATGTTGCTATATCTGAAACTTTTCCGATTCCTGGTATACATAGCTAATCATCACAAAACAAATTAAATGAATTATTAATTATACTATGAAAATAATAAAGGAATAAGTATTCACCTTTACTGGAGTGCAAGCATTAGCTTTATTTCCTAAGCCCAGCTGACCAAAACCATTACCTCCCCAAACATACAGTACTCCCTCATCACTTAATGCTAATGTATGAGCATAACCGCAGGCTACTTTTTCTAAAAATTAATGAACAAAAACTTTATAGAAAAAAATTCAAAGTTTTTTTTTTTTAAATTGTAAAATTAATTTTGTACCTATAACAATTCCAGTTAAAGTATTAACTTTACAAGGACTTAATTGATTTACATAATTCCCAATGCCAAGTTGTCCAACTCCATTATATCCCCACCCATAAACTTCTCCTATGTCAGTCACAGCCATTGTAGAGGTTTGTCCACAAGAAATTGCTACTACAGTTTTTCCTGCCAAGGAAGTGTTGACTTTGCGAGGTGCTCCTTGGTTTGAGCTAATTCCACTGCTAACTTGTCCACAATTGTTTTGTCCCCATGAGTACACCTAATAGAATCAATAAAAAAGTTGGTTAATTTTTTTATACCACTAGTGCGTAGGTACTCGATTTTACGCACGCTTAGAAATTTAAAAACTCGCCCTACGCACCAGTGGTATAAAATAGTATATGCAACGGGTGCAGCACGTCACCAGGGCTTCTTAAAGTTACTCGTGCTACGCTTCGCTTCGCACTCGGTACCTTTAATACCGCCCTGGCGACGATACTGCAACCCGTTGCATAATATACTATTACTCAGATAAGAAAATATGATGTCTTAATATGAGAACAATAAATTGCTATTTATTTTTTTTGGACAACTTACTTCACCATCTTCTGTAAGAGCAACTGAATGATGACTGCCACAAGCAATTGCAGTCACTACTTTTTCATTAAGATTGAGACAAAGAGTTGGGGTCAAGCCCTGATTTGTGGATCCATTTCCCAGTTCACAATAACCATTGTGACCCCAAGAATAAATCTGCCGGAAAATTGATAATTACTTAAAAATAAAACTTAAAATTTTCTACAAAATAAATTTAAATATTTGTTGATCATGATAATTTTCTAAAAAGAAAAATTATTTTTCAAAATTAAAAATTTTCAAATAATTTAATGAATAAACTATCATCTTTTAATTTTTATAGTTTACTTATAAATAGATGAATGTTTTGCATTTAATTTTATCAACTACATTTTAATTCTAAAGAAAAATTATTTTAAAAAATTTTTAACTTTGCAAAACATCTTAATTCCAGTCAGTTTATTTTCAGAGTAAAGATATTTTATTTTTGTACCTCTCCTTTGCTTGTGAGAGCCAAAACATGTGGCCCGCTTCCATAAGCAAACGATTTTATTTCTTTACCACAGAGTACTTCAACCTTTCTGGGATGAAGAGTGCTATGTGAATCTGTAAAATCTCCGGTAACGTTAGATTTATGCGAACAGTGCGTTTGTGTGGTCCCCGAGTGTTCCTCGATCATTCGTATTGAGTCAAAAAGATTTTTTTTTTTTTTTACAATTACATATCTAATTAATAACCCAAAAAACCCAATAATGCTAGGCAAAATGATAAACAAAATGTTTTTGATAAGCTAATAACTGACTGCTTTATTGAGACTCAAAGCAAGTTGTATTAAAGATAATTTATTTATCCCATTACACTTCGTTATTGGAGTTTTAGGTTTGTCGGTTAGTTAATTGTTGATGAAAAATAATTAATTTATACTCACATCGAACGTTGTGAGAGTTTCAGGCTAGTAAGTTGATTATTTATTTATAAAAAAATAATTTGTTTATCCCTTTAACCGGCGTTATTTAGGCTCAGAGCATGTAAGCTAATTTTTTATTTATTAAAAATAATTTATTGATCCCTTTTCCAAGCGTTATTGAGTTTTTTTGTCGGTTGAATATTTGTTTAAGAAAATAGTATATTACTTAACTAGGCAGTATGAATGGGAAACGTCTCAGATCGCATGAAATTGTCATCCGAGGCGTAGCCGAGTGTGACAAACATGTGATCTGAGACCTTCCCATTCAGGTGCCTAGTTGAGTATGCTATTTTTCCGCACGACGGCGCCGGGAAGCGCTACTGACTGTAGCGGCAGCGGCAGGGAAGTAGCGCTTCCCGGCCGGAGTGCGGAAAAAAAAAATTTATTTATTCATCCCTTTACTTATGAGGGCTTAAAGCTTGTCGATCAGCTATTTGTTTATTAAAAATATTTTGTTCATCATTCTGCCTAGCATTGTTGAGTTAGTTGGGTTACCACTTAGCTATTTATTTGTGAAAAAAAATTTATTTATCTGTGACTCAAAAATTACAGATAATTTTTTGACCTTGTACGAACGGTCGAGGAACGCTCGTGGACCAACGAACCGAATAAATCGAAACCTATACCTCCAGTTCCAAGACATCCAGCTGTATTACTTCCCAAAGCGTAAACATCATTGTCTTTAGTCACAATTAAGGCTTCATTCCCAAGATTACCTGTCAAAAAATAATAATATATTAATTTTTATCATTCAAAGCATTATTATAAAAGATTGTCATATTTTTTATATTAGATCTTTAAATATTTTAAAAAGAAAAAATTTAAAAAAACTACAAAATTTATAAAAAAAGTATAAAGATTAGTTTTCCTAGTAAAAGCAATAATCAGAAAGATTATTTTTATCTTATTATATTTTACAAATTAAAGACAAAGTAATAACAGAGTCTGTGAATTCTTAAAATAGATAACTGCAAAAAAAAATACAAGTAAAAAATTTTTTTTCGTTAAATATTTGTTTGAATTGAATTTTTATTTGATTAGCTTTTATAAATACTATTTATAATCTCTATGAATTAAAAATTTGAAAAAAAACTAAGAATACATAAATATATTATTTAAAACATTCTCAGAGGTAACTTATAATGAATAATAAAATTTAGGCAGGAAATAATCAATATAAAATAATAAAAGCAGTATTGACTTTAGAAATGATTTCAAAAGTTATCAAAAAATGTAAAGCACAAAATTTATACAAAAAGATTGTAATTATTAATAAAACTAAAACTGGCATTAGTGATGCGTCTTAAAATTTAAACATAAAAAGTTAAATTTTCCTCAATATTTAATAAATACACTGTCACTTTAAAAATACATACCATAAACCACAACCATATGAATCTTGGACACAAACTCAGACTCAAGCAAACTAAATATTGGCCAATTTTTTAGATCTGCTCGCGACATTTTGTTGTTAATAATTAAAAAGCAACAAGCCTTGATAGCAACTTCAGCCCTGGATGTTGACGTCTTCGCCGTCAACCAAGAAATGAAGACGACTCAACATAACAGAGATTCTGTACCAAGCCTCTCCTCTTCTTTCTTTGTTCGTCGTTAGTTTCCTTTGTGTATGGTGCGAAAAGACGCGACTGATAAAATAAAATATCACGATTTGAGGGGAAAATAAAAACAAACTAAAACCGTGATACACACAAACGAAGCCGAAAAATGATTGTTTTGCTTTTTTAAAACGCTTACCTCTGGATGTATCAGCAAAGTTTATTGCGTTTGTCTATATAAGTACTTGAGTCAAACCTAATAGTTACAATTATTCTCTATTTAAGACTAAATTTTCAATGTCTTACATTTTGAACAGAATTTTTTAATCAACAGCTGATCGTGCGTGTTTGTTTTTTACTCTTTGTTGCGTACTGATCAAAACGTAAACACCGACAGACTGACAGTCAAAAATCGAAAGTCGATTTTCGATTGTCGAGTATATTTTGTCGTCTGTCCCTTGTTTTGCTTAGTTATATATAAATTTGTGGGAGTATCAGAAGTGTTGTGTAAAGAATAAAAAAATTAATACATAACAATCATGTAACACAGTAACTTAATATTTATTAAGTTTATTTTATCTTAGTAATAGAATTAAAAAATTTTGTGATAATTTACTTCATTCACTCTCAGGATATAAATACAAAAACACAATGCAGAGAAAATTTTTTTATCTGACTAGAAGTAATAGTTAATAAAAAATTAAGAATTTTTTTATAAAATTTTTTTTAGAAAATTGAATAGTTAAACTTGTATTAGTAATTTTAGTTTTATTTACAATTCATTGAATAAAAATTGTAGACAAACCTAACTAATATTAAATAATTTTGTTTCAGTTTCACTCCCAGTCTGTTTAGAATTGAAGTACCAGCAATATAAAAAAAAAAACTCCATTTCATTTCAATGTTGGTATATTTATTAGTTTTGTAATCAAGAAAAACCTACTGTAAGGGGATAGCTTGGGAACCCAACCCTTCAAAAGAGATCAAATTACATTGCCTTATGATCAATATGATGTTCAAGTCCAGCACACTTTGTCTAAAGTAGTGAGTAAATTTTGTACAAATGTGAATTTCTAAGCTAATTTAGGTAAAAAATAATTTTTTAAATTGTTACAACTAAAATTGAAACATAAAAAATATTAAAAACTAGTAATTATAATCAGTTAAAGTTTGAAATTTGACTAAAATTTGTTTTTGAAGCAAACTAATTTGTGAAAACATTTTCAAAATTAAATGAATTATCAAATAGTTATTATATTTGAAATCAAAAATCCTAAAAATCCTTTTATCCTATAAAGATAAAAGCTTTTTCAAACAAAACTTTCACTCCCTTATGATTAAATTTTAGTTTTATCTAGATAAGCTGTGATTACTATTAAATCTGTGATTGAATATATATAAGTAAATAAACTTTTAAAAAATAGCTACTTTTTTATCTAATAAATTTTTTTTTAGATTATCAGAGAGCACAAAATGGTACGAGTAATTCCAGTACACAACTTTTTAGAACAAAATGTGGCTCAAATTGAGGAACCAGTGGCAAGTTGCATTGCTAACACAACTACTGACCCAAAAGGAGAGTTTCTTTTGCTTGCTCTTCCTAGCCATTGTGTGGAAGTTCGGGACTTAACTGTTCCTGAACTTAAATTTATCACTGCTTTTCCAACTGTGGATCTTGCTATTCAGCTGCTATATTGCTCTAAAGGAAATTATGTTGTTACTCTGGAATCTAAACTGTCAAGGGATAATATACATAGCAGTCATTTTGTTAGAGTTTACATCAATTGGAACACTCAAGAACGCCAGCCTATGAGAGCTAGAATAGCTGGAAGAGTTACCCCAAGTTTAAATAGATCTCAAAATAGTTTAGAAATGGTCGAGCTCCCATTAAATATCAAACCTACAATGGTAGCTTGTTGCCACACTACTGGAAATATTTTGGTAGCTGGTGGAAGTACTCTGATCTTGCATGAATTTAAAATAGAAACACAATCCACTTCAAAGTTAAAATTTATTGATTTTGAAGCTCGACCTTGGTCTTTAGGATTACACTTTTCCCCTACTAGACTAGAAATTGTAGAAGATTTCATATCTGCAATGGATTCTTCAAGGTTTGTCGTTTTTCGATTGACGAATCCACTATATGAAGATATTGATCATTTAAGCTCTCTGACTTCCACAACTTCTTCTTTAAATGATAAAACAGATAACTGCAGCATAGATACTATAGATAACTCGCTTACTATTATTTCTAATAATGAAACTCATTCATTAAAACAAAAAAATAACTCAAGCAAGACAATCAATGTGGATAACAATTCAAACCTTTGTAGTTTTTTCAACCTATCTATGAAAAAAAGTAAAAAAGAGAAGTGTATAGATTGGAATAGTTTAGTAAGCGATGAAAAGTTGGAGTTAGAATTTTTGACAAATGAAGGTATTATTGATTCCAGTTGTCAAAATTTTACAGTAAATTTACCTTCTATTAGCTCAGAAAGAGCTGGTCCTGGGCATGCTCTGAATCCATTTATTTTGAATTCCCCAGATACAGAGGTAATTATCAAAACAACTTCTCCAGATAATGGTTGGTCTGAAAATTATGCAGTTAAAAATATTCTGAGACTGAAAATTACTAGAGCAAATGATTTTCCCCAAGTAGATGGAAGCACAGAATACTTTACAAATTTTATTTTAAAGCCTTTATATCTAAAGACTAGCAATAATAGTGATGGCGTAAAAAAATCCATTCTTAGATCTGATAAATATAAGCATCTGCATGGAGTTACTTGTTTCGTTTGTACTACTCAAGAGGGCTACATGTATTACTTTGACGTTGAAAATAACGACAACAGTAATCCGGCCTGTTTGACTACTTATACATTCACAGCACCAGTTGTGTATGTTGCTTTAGAATGCACTGTTTTACATGCATTGACAGAAACTGGACTAGAGACTTACACTCTGCGTTTACCTCATCACGTTGCAAAAACAGCACAAAATATGAAAATAGTTTGCCCAGACGTTTCAGAACCTGTTTGTCTTATTGGACTAAGATCTTTTATGGGAATTCAGAAACTTCTTACTTCAGACAAATGTATTATACTTTTTGCAAAAGCTGAAAATTGTTGGACACTGTACTCGCTGAGATTACCGAAACCAGAGAATGTTTACTATGACATTATAAATGCAGCTAAAAATCACAAGTAAGTTTTTATTTTCACGACAATATGTTTATTAATTGCATTCGATATTAATATTTATATACTTTTGCTTTTAGAACAACCAGTGCGTCAACTTATCGTCATTTATTAGAAGAAGCTCACGCTATGATACGCTTATGGAAGGATGTTATGGATTTTTCCGTAAAAGACAATAACGAAGCACAAAACGACTCGAAACTGGAAAGTCTCTGTGATCAATCGTGTGCGCTTTTGGGAGACTATTTTATCAGATCTGACAATGAACTAGAGCGTCGTCTTTGCATTCCATATTATAAGATGTCAGGCCTAAAACCGAGCGAAGTTTTGTCCCGGAAATCAACCCAGGATGCTCCTGGTTTAGTTACTTATTTGACTGATATATTAAGAACTGCTAAGAGTGGACCAGAAGCTGATGCATTGTTTCAAAATCAAGATATTGTAAATATAATTAGCGGAGAAACTAGAGAAGATCTACTCAAAATTGTTTTCGGAAGCGTTGTTCTTCGGGAATACGCGACTGATAAACTAATTAGTCTTCTCGCGTCACAAAACGAAGATGACTACAGGCAACTTGCGCTCACGCTCTTATATATCCAAGCTGAAAAGAAAACTATGGCTGAAACTACTTTGGATCATGTATCAGATAAATTTTTACTTCGCACAATTCTCGATTATCCTCATTTACTATTTGATGAGGGTAGTTTCGATTCCCGAAATCATACCGTTTTGTCTTTCTCAGATTTCTCGGCTATCCTAATCGGCCGAAAATGTCACATTTTTGCACAAATTTTTACTCAACTTATTCAAAATGAAATTCTTACTCTTCGCCAAGTTATGCAAGTAAGTTACAAAGTATTTGTTTTTTAAATTAAACTTAGAATTTTAATTTAAAAATGATTAATACCAAAACAGATAAATAACAAATGTACTTTTTTTTTAGGTTTTTATAGAATATTTACCGTCTAGAGTAGGACGAGATGGTCAAGACGCTGCAGCTGCTTTACAACAATTTTTAGAAGTGTATCTTCAAAGTTATTTTTCTGAATTAGAAGATAAAAATGATATAAGTTACGATTTTGCCTTAACTGAAGCTTTCAAAATCCTTGTGAGATCTTATTTAGGAAAATTAATTCAATCAAAAGCAACGAACTCAAAAGATTCTTTATCAAATAAAGATTGGCACGACGAAGACACTTATCTTTTTGAAACCCAAAGACCAAAGTATTTGGACAAAATGCCACCATGTGCCAAAGATTATCATAAAATTATAAACGCTGCAGATATGGATGAATTTTCAAGATTAAATAATGCCGAAAATGAAAAAATAGTTCGCATAGAAATTTTAAAGTTGCAAGCTCTGATGGCCAGTGACTTTTTACCATCAGAATGTCTTCAAGAAGTTGAACAGTTTCTTGAAAATGAAAACGTTGAAGGTGACTTAGCATTTAGCACGTTGTATAATAGAAACGTCGAAAAAGTCACGGAAATGCTAATAGAAAAATGTCCACAGGCTGTGTTACAGTATGCTAAGGTATTGAAAATTTAAAAATGTGTGTCATATTAAACTCTGATCATCATTATTTATAATTTTTTTTTATTAATTTAGGATATGTATACCAAAGAATCAGAATGGAAATTATTAGTTAATTTACTGCAGCAAAAAATATCCAGTGGCAATTCTAATAAAGACACACGACTTTACTTTGAACAGACAATTATAGGTATGATCAGATTAATTATTGTAAATATAGTACACATTATGTGTATCTCTTGGAGATGTTTTCAGTAAAAAGATTTCTTTAAGTACTGAACACACTTAGGCACTTCCTAAATTGCATTTTACTTTAAGATTTTATTGCTTTAATTTATCATGTATGTTAAATTAGCTATCTAATTTTTCAGATGCACTCAAATATGCTGCTGAAATTTTACCACTGAAATCCTTACATTATATTTTACCCAGAGAAGATGAAGAATCGTTCCAACGGTATACAGAAATTTGTGGTCAAATAGTTCATGCGGAACATGTAAAGTCATTATTGATGGAAACTGGTCGACAGTTATTATCATCCTTAAATTTGTAAAATATTATTAAAATTAATTGTATAAATTATGAATGCAGATTTTTATCTAAAATGATTTATTTTAATTTGATTGCAAAAAATATTTTTTATTGAAAGAAAAAAAAAATAGTATATTTACTGTTGAAAAAATTTTTTTTTATATGATACTAATTATCAAAGAACCAAACATTGATTGTTAAATTTTATGATAATTGAATATTAATTGTTATTTTTTTTTAATTTTGCAATGCAAAAATTTTAAATTAAATTGATCTGAATTAAAGCTTTGTAACTGTGAATGTGATAAGTTAAAATTTTATTCAGAATTGTAAAGAGATATAAAATTATAAATACAAATATACTACATGAGTACAAAAAATATTGTCCAAAAGCATAAAATAATGACTAACACTTTTATTTGATTCAATTTGATGCTTTAATAGTTATTTTAATTTCTATCTTTTTAATATTTTAAACTTGGACACGAATTTTTTAATAAATACTTGAAAAATTACTAAAATCTTTTTAATAATACTGAAAAAAAAATAAAAATAAAGTAGTAACAGTTTTTTATAATCCATAATCATTGAATTTTCTTATTGAAAAGTAAAAATATTATTATGTAAATTTATGCAATAGAAATTTTTTTTCAAGTTTTGAAATTCATAAATTATTTAAAGTTTTATTTTTAATCGCTTTTTTTTTCAAACAATTAAATTCTTTAAACAATCTAAAATTTGAATTTATGCTTACCGTTCCGCGCGTACATTGTAACATACCCGCGACACAGGGGGTAATATACTCGCGACGCAATAATGCGGCGCGCACACTTCCCACGCACCCAACACCCGAATACCGCGAAAATTCAAACAAGCCACGCACAATTCAAGCACACGACTATTAAATCACGCGTCATAATTATTTACGCCCAACGGAAATCTATTACCGACACATTCCGAGCACACAACCATTAAACCGCGCGTCATAACTAATTACGCCCATCGAAAAACCTACTACCGAGCAATTCACATGGAAACGCGAGCGTGAGAAAAACACCAGGGACAAAGCTATAACGATAACACTAAACCGCGCAACACAAACATTTATACGACCCGCTAAGTACGTACCCCAGAAAGGACGATAAATTAACACTTATTCCACCCAACAGCTACTAAGTACGCACCGCGAAAGGACTATAAATCAGACAGAACTAAACCGCGTAACGCGGACACTTATACGACAAAAACTAATAGCAGCCACTAAATACGCACCGCAAAGGAAGACAATAAATTACACAGTTTACGACCAACAACCCGAGACGCCGGCCGCAAAACGATCTCACGATGTCCGAGAATCGGGAGAAAGCGACCGTAAAGATGTCATAGACCACGAAAATCGAGAGCACGTGTGCTCCCGGGAAAAGCGGACCGGAAAGGAAAGATCAAGGGCCACACCACATTCCTGAGGGGGAGGACCATCAGCGGGCCATCGACCCTCCCGGGGGACACGGGGGAAGTGGGGAGACAAAGGCCCAGAGGCAGGGGTCGAAACGGGTTAAATAGAGGGACCGGACCAACGGGTCGGGAGATTAGTTCGATCCTCCGACTTGAACCCTAAGCTCGTGCATCGAACACCGGATCTCGGTAACTTGTACTTCGGACGCGAGGCGTTAGCATCTTCGTACCTCGGTTCTTGACTAAGACATTCTTCTGTTGAAACCCGGTAGTACTTCAAGTCCTACACTCTGATCCGCGACTCGTTTATAGAGATAATACCTGCAATTTATATTAACCAAAGTGTGCATTCAAATAAAGACTACAAGTATCATACAGTTAACTTCAGTGACGTTCAATTAACCCTTCCAACATCACAGCTTACCCGTCCTTTAGCCTTCAGCGAGCAACACCGAATTCAAACGGTAGCGCGGGCCAGAAAGCCCACCTACGGAGCGCGCACAGCGGTAGCAAGAGTAAAGCAGACCGACGGGAGAGCGCGAGTTCATCGACCCACGGAACAGCAGCAGCGGTCGCTTACCAGCGCTCGCACACCACGAAACGCGAGCACGGAGCAGCAGATCGGAGTTAACGCAGCTGGATATAGGTGCCGCCAGGGACACCGCTAACCCGCTCTCGAGTGCGCATACAGCTCCCGTCCGTCTCCCCGGACCCGCGTGGCATCCAACGACCCTGAAGTATAATACGTGCACACTAGACACGCACTAACGACTAGCACCAACATCAGTATTTTACAGTGGTGACAGCGGAAACTGTGAGAAGGGTTATTATCAAAATAATAGTGCAAAAAGACACACTTAAAGCGAAATTACATCAAAAGCACAAGGTTCCAGTTATTGTGCCAACGTGGGCATCGGCGCAAGGCCGCACCGTTGGACGGACAACTGTCCGCGACGTGGGCAATCATCGAGAAAATCTTTACTTCACAAAAACCAACATCAACAAAACATACCAGAGCCAGGACCACCCGACCACACACCGCAGCCAGTAGCCGAGGATCTTCGAGGGACCAGGACCGCGATAACTACATAAAAACCAGTAAAGCTAAGTCTAGAATAATTTTGTAACATGATATGAGTCACCGTAGGGCAAATATCATACTGCAGTGACTGTACCTTTTCTATTCTCCCTCTCCTCCGGCAGACGAGATTCGGAGGCAGATTTTGCATTTAGATTTTATCTTTTATTTACCTCACGAATTTGTGATTTTTGTACAAACCTGACTGCAGTATGATATAAAGCTAATGATTTATATGAGCGAAAATAGCGTTCTCTCCGATCTAAAAATAAGCGTTAAGTTAGAAAAACTCAAAGAGGAAAGGAAGGAAGCACAACAAGGAGGCCTTCCGAAAACAGGCTTGGTTAAGGGCAAAGTTGCTAGTAAAGCATACACGCAACTAGCAAAACTAGAAAATACAATAATCTCCGAAAATATCTTAAATAATGCAAGAAAATATATATCATTATACGCGGACGATTTTCTGATATAATTTTCCATTCATAAAGTTTACTCACAATAAACCTGGTCGGATAACTAACTTCTTTTCTCAGAGATTTAATTAAATTTTGTTTTCAAAGAAGGAACCATAATTCTTATACTAAAACGTAATAATTTAGCACGACTGGAGCAACGCTCAAGTAAATTCTATATACGAACCCGTCTATAACAGTACATTCTTGACGTGATAGTAAATAAACAAAATTGTGAAAAATAGAAGGCAGGAATACCCCGCTCTATTTTTAAGAACATATATGTCAAAGGCAGAAATTTTGTCCGATATACTGAGGGACTTCGAGAACATTAATTACAGGGCAGTAAGAACCGCAAGGAGCTGGTTAGAGCAAAATATATTTACGGATAAAAACTTTCTCAACCACACGCTAGCGCAGGAATTATTGAAAACTATCGCCGCGAGAAACATTTTTAGAGAGATTAAGTTAAAACCAAGGAAACTTTGGGTAAAAAGCGACTGGGCTTACGCTAGAATAGTTTTGTTTAGGGAAATAGTCGAGCTGACAAAAATAATCGTCAGCTTAGAAAATTAACATTATCTATAAGCAAGGTAGACAGACTATTATCAATCGAACATGTTACGAATTCACGCGCGCCTTTTCCGAGCCTCTAAACTTCATGGACCGATCAGCGCGCTGCATACCGACGCCGTGCTGAAGGGCCCATTTTTGGGGCAGTTGTGATCGTACCCCGCAATGGAACGGTCGCACGCTGCATCACCGCCGCATACATTTAGTTTATTTCTTTGCTATTAATTATTAAAACTTGTAGTAAGATATAGATAAAATACAGTTCTTTATTTTTAACGAAAGTTTTAGTGTTATTAATTAAGCATCAAAACCTTCCCATTCTACACGCAACCCGCAAACTAAATACTCAAACATTTGGTCCTTCCGAGCCGCGATGGGAAGTGTTTTTTTTGAAATGAACTAAGTGCTCAAGTGAAATGCAGTGAAATTGATCAAAAAGTGAAGAAAAACCCTCTCATAATCCACGACGTCCAGTGGATACCTCGATCCAGGCCCTCACAACGTCTTCGTGCGGGAAACACCTGGTAACCAACGCATCCTGCTGCATCGCGTGCTTCACCGCCATTTTGCGCATCGACAAAAGGTGGCTTCATCAACGCGCCCTTCACCGCCATTTTGCGCATCGACAAAAGGCGGCTTCATCAACTCATCTCTCAGAGGAAGAAGACGGAAGCGCCCTCTCCCTCCCCTTCACCGGAACTGCAGTGGACTTCAACCAGCGCAGTGCAACGCAGTGCGTCCCTTCAACAGGACACTCGACCGTTGGAATTTGACAGCAGAGACGCTGCACGTGGCGCTCGCCAAATTCAACTACTCAACCTCAACTGCATCGCTGGATATTATCTCAAAGATTATTGTGGCATCGTAACAATAATCAAGGGTTTACTTTTCACTAGTTTTTCATTCTTTATTGTCATTTTGCTAATTCGCTTCATTATATTTTTCGTAATATAAAAATTTCAAGTTAGTTGTACCGCTATTCTAAAATTAATTTATTGCTATTTCTAATTCAATATTCGACTTGCAGCTTTATCTGGAATCCCAGTCATCAGGGACCGATCTCCATACCTCATTGCTGCGACACATCTGATATACATTCATCTTTAGGCTTAATTCGAAGCCCAGCCAAGGTTCAAAGTACTGTTTCATATTGCTGTAGCTGCAACTTCGAAGTTCATCTGTTCTGTGAGTGAGTCTTCATTAGCTGTAATTTCATCAGTTCAAACCCCGAACACCTTTGATTTAGGAACCTGCTGCTCTTAAAGCACCAGGTTGTTAGATTATTTAGATTAAATGTTAGCATCTTTAGTTTTTACCTTTCTTTTTTCTCTTCTTCGCGTCGCTTCTTTGTACCATGGTGCTGAAGCTTAATTTATTTTGTAAGTTAATTTTGTAAATATTTCTGTAAACGTTTAGGTTAGATTAGATGTAAAATTACGAAATTAAGTAACCCCGCTCAAAATTTCATTTTCACATGTAAATTTTGTTAATTTTTACGCGTTCAAGAACCCTCGTACCCTTAGTTATTCATATTGCTGATGAATTTCTTTGTTCGGTGATTAATCGTATCTTTGAGAGACCTCGTTGCTCGTTGATTTATCTACGTCTTGATAGAACACGTGCAAAATTAGAATCCTTACAAAGTTCTCGCTTCGAAGAACTGGATTCGGCCGCAAACTTCGACCCTCGAACCTTTTCAACCTCAATACATTTGAGGCTTCGATTTTCTTTTAGTCACTCGTACTGAACCTCGAGAATTTCAAAATGGAAGTTGCTTTGACAACTCAGCAGCTTCTTCAACGTAAGATCGCTGAGTCTTATTCAAATTTTAAGGCCAAAGGTCAAGAAGCCATGACTTTGGGCGCTGCTCAAGCTCAGCTGAGCGCCTTGGAGGCTTGGTACACCAAATTTCTAAGTAATCACGATAAAGTTCTTACTTATACTGATTACTCCAGCAAACACCCCTACGTCACTAATCAAGTCTATGATAAGACTGAAGAGGCCTATTACACAAATTTAGGTCACTTCAAGGACTACCTTTTGTTATTCGACAAAGTGGTTGAAAACTCGTCGAATAGAGAATCTTTAAATCCAGGAACTCAACTCAGTATGATACAGCAGTCTCTACCTAGAATAGACATTCCCATGTTCAATGGTGACTATGCGGAATGGCCTAATTTCAGAGATATTTTCAAAGCCTTGGTTCACGAAAGGCAAAACTTACCCTCGAGTTTGAAATTTTATTATCTAAAATCTCATTTGACTGGTGACGCTCTCGCAAAAATTCAAGCAGTCCAGGTAACCAATGAAAATTACGAGGAAACCTGGAAAGCGCTAACCTCGCACTATGACAACGAGCGTAGGTCAGTCACCATGCTCGTATCAAAAATCTTGAGTGCCAAAGCTATGAAAGCGGAGACCTCAAGTGAACTAAAGAGACTTCACAAGGAAATTTTCGGACCTTGTGAGTCTTTGAAGGCAATCAACCGTCCAGTGCAAAATTGGGCGGATATTCTGATTGGAATAGCAGTTCAACGTTTCGACCCCTATACCCTCAGAGACTGGGAAAAGTATTTAGGTGATTCTTTTGAGGCTCCTTCACTCGAAAAACTTAAATCTTTTTTCCAGACTCAAATGCACACTTTAGAGTCCATTGAAAACTCTAATAGAGGAAATTCGAGCAAACAGAGTCTTCCTCAAAACTCAAAACCTCAAAATTCAGCTTCAAAACCGCTTAGTGTCCACCAGACAAACAAACCTGCAAACCCCAAAGTTTCTAAGTGTTCTTGCTGCCAGCAAGATCACTATATTTCTGCATGTCAGAAATTTAGAAATTTAAATTTGAAGGAGCGCAAAGAACTAGTTTCACGCGAAAATCTTTGCTTCAATTGTTTAGGTACACACTCTATTTCTAAGTGCAACTCTCAAAAGAGGTGTTTCACCTGCAAGGGTAAGCATCATTCTCTGCTGCATAACCCTAACGCGCAGCCCAAATCCGAGGTGTTTAACCTCAATCAAAACTTTTCAAATGACAGCACTTCTAGTGCTCAACCTCAAAGGTCTCATGACCAACCTCAAACTTCGAATTCAAACTTGAATGCAATGGCAACAGCCTGCTTCAAAAATTCAATCCCGCGCGCCAAACAGGTGCTACTTTCAACGGCCAGAGTGTATGTTTCAGCGCCCAATGGTCAAAAATCACTGGTGAGAGCTTTGATTGATCAGTGTTCTCAATGCTCTATCATAAGCACTTCGCTGGTTCAAAGATTGAAACTCAAGCAATCTAAACTCAATGTACCCATTACTACGACATAAAGGGCATAGTCGCGGAAGTACAGGCTAGATACGTGGAGGCCAGCAATTATTTGCTTACAGTGCACGATATAGTAAACACCTGTTAGGGAACAACGCTAGTCAAAAGAGGGGGCGAGCTACAGATAAACTCTCTTTTGGCATCCGCCTTTATTTTCCCCGGAAATTACTATAAATTTTTCCCTCTCTCGTAGTATTTTTTTTTATTTTGGGTTAATTGTTTAAACACGCTTGCATAGCAGTAAATAAACAAAAAACTACATACTATGGCCCCGGGGAGAATAACAGGAGCCATAAGGGCGGGGACACGCGGGTCGGCAGGCAGACAAATAGCGCGAAGGGGCAGGGGAGTAGCAACCGATAGAGACACACCCACCGCAATGGCGTCGGGCTCAGGCGGACGACGCACGGAACAAACGCACTCGGGCGTAACACATGCAGGCGTGCAGACAACCACTGCACCTATCGCGATGCCGGTAGCGCAGGACATGCAAAGGGGTGCGAATAGCCGTACGAGGAGCGAGTCGAGCAACGCGCGTGGCGGGAGTGAAAGTGACACCAGCGCGCAAGGACAGGCCATGACAGCAAATAATGCCACAACGACAGGACCAGAAGCCATCATTAAGGCTCCGTCAGTGGCATCACTACAAATGGAAGCGAGAACAATAGTGGACCTCGAAGATAGGAGCCTGTCAACATCGGAGGCACTGAAACTTATCCCAGAATACGACGGCGCTAATATAAGTCTTGAGGACTTTAATTACGAATGCAAAGACATCTATCAGATGGCAAAGATCTCAGACAGAAAAATCGTACTAAAACTAATCTTGTCAAAAATAAAAGGCAGCGCGAAAGAAGTTATAAAGCGAAAACAATACGATACCTTTGACGACCTAGTGAACGACCTATCAAAAGTGTTCGGAGCAGACAGCAACTACACAAATACCAGCAACGAGCTAGGGAAAATATCCCAGCAGGAGAACGAGAGCGTAGTAGAGTGGGGCGTTAAGGTCAAAAGGTACGTCGACGATATGATAGCTCTATCAAGGAAAGAATGCGGAGCCCAGCCAGGACTAGTCAGGCTAATGACTCAGCAGGGAATAGTAAGATTCATCACCGGCATTCGACCATCAATAAACAAACACCTGGTAGGCATGAAGTACGACGGCCTCGACGAAGTCATAGCAAGAGCTAGACAGATAGAGAGAGAAATAAAGGCAAATGAAGACCTTTACAAAATAAAGGACTCAGTACCAAAAATGAGAGAAGTATACAAGATAGAAACTTCAGGGGTCGAAAAGGAAAAAAGACAAGTAACATGCTACAAGTGCAACCGAGAAGGCCACATAGCAAGAAATTGCTGGGCGACTGAACCTAACAACCAAGGTGGAGCAAACCAGAGAGAACAAAACACTAAATACAACCAGAACCAGCAAAGGCAAGAACCAAGAACCAGCAACCAAGACTTCAAATCAACAGGCTCAAATAACGAGCGCGTGAGAGAGAAAACCCAAAAATATGACTATCAGGGAAGCCAGAAAACTCAGCCAAGAGAACAATCAAACGAACAAAGAAAACCACCGAAATGCTATAAATGTAACCAGGAAGGGCACTTTATAAGCCAGTGCAACGATAGGCAAATCTGCGACTTCTGTGGCAAATACAACCACGAGATAAAAAATTGCAGGATATTTGCACTAAAATGCGCAAAATGCAACTGCAGGGGCCACACCGACAAATACTGCACTCTCGAACAAAGGAGGCAGAACTACCGAAAGAACCAGGAGACTCCAAAAAACGAATAGACGCGAACTGGAGGCTCCCGAGAACATAAAGCGTCCGCACAACACGGAAGAACGGATGGTATACACGATAAACCAGCTGGAGTCAGACTGCCCACAGATACCATTTAAGTCCAGCGACGTAAAGAACGGAACGATAAACCTACTTTTAGACACTGGCTCGGAAATAAACCTCCTGAAAGAAAGCAAAATTAAGGACGGAGTAATAATAAATAAAGAACGGATAATTCGACTCACCGGAATAAATAAGAGCCCCGTCAGGACGCTAGGATTAGTAGAAATAAAGGTCAAGGGAATACAAGTCAAATTCCACCTAGTAAGCGTTGATTTTCCCCTGAAATGTGACGGATTACTAGGCTCAAGCTTCCTGAGCGACAACAACGGGCTCATAGACTTCACAAACAGAGAGCTTCTGGTGGGCATGGATAAATTCAAATTCATCAATAGGCCCAGGAGCGTGAAGGTCATGCTTGCAGCAAGAACAAAAAGGGCTGTGAGACTTGAAGTATCCAATAAACAAAAGGGACAAGGCTACATAGATAACATAGATCTAGGACCGGGCATCTACGCCGGAAAATGCCTAACAAACGTCGACGACGGACGCTGCACTATACTCATGATTAACACAAACAACTTCGACGTAGAAGCGACGGTACCACCGGTAGAAGCCGACGACTTCCTTGAGTTGCCAAAAGCGCAGAGAACACTAAAAATTACAGATGAAGAACACGAAGAAAGAAATAAAAAGCTGGAAGAACTAATAAACTTAAAGGGCTTGAACGAAGAGGAAAAACAATGCATCCTAGATATAGTGAAAGAATATTCGGCACAATTTTACTTACCGGGAGACAAGCTCGGGTACATACCCTCGATCAAGCATAAGATCGAAATGATCGACAACAGAATCGTGAATGTGCGTCAATACAGACACCCGGTGCACCTACGGGAAGAAATCAAGAAACAAATCGACGATATGCTGAAGAACGACATCATCGAGCCGAGCGTGAGCAGCTTCAATTCTTGCGTCTTTGTGGTACCTAAGAAAAGTAGCACAAATCAGCGCAAATTTCGTGCCGTGATAGATTACAGAAAGCTCAACGAAGCCACAAGGACTGACAGCTATCCCATGCCACTAATTACAGAGATATTGGAGAGCCTAGGATCGGCAAAGTACTTCTCAACACTCGACCTGGCGTCCGGATTTTACCAGGTACTATTGGACGAAGAATCACGACCACTGACTGCGTTTTCAGCAAACGATGAAAAATACATGTTCAAAAGACTACCGATGGGTCTGAAAAACGCGCCCACATATTTCGTAAGAGCGTTAAACCACCTACTGTCAGGACTCAAAGGTACAGACCTACTCATCTACATGGACGACATAATAATATTTAGCCACTCGCTGCGAGAGCACTACATAAAACTCAGAAAGCTGCTAGAACGTCTAAAAACAGCAGGGTTGACATTGCAGCCCGAAAAATGCATATTCCTGAGGAAGGAGATAGTATTCTTGGGGCATAAAATAAGTAAGGACGGAGTGAGCCCAGACCCCGACAAGATAAAGGCGGTAAGTCAGTTCAAACCACCTCGAACAGCAAAAGGAATTAAAGAATTTCTGGGACTGACAGGCTATTACCGAAGATTTATAAAAGACTACTCTAAAATAGCAAAAGCCCTCTCAAAATTGCTACGAAAAGGCGAAAAATTCATCTGGGGACAGGAACAGCAGGAAGCGTTCGACGCGCTGAAAGAAAAACTAATCACCGAACCAATCCTACAATATCCGAGATTCGACGAGGAATTCATAGTCACTTGCGACGCGAGCAGCTATGCAATCGCGGGCATCCTCTCGCAAATGACGAACGGAAAAGATCTCCCGGTTTCCTACGCATCTAGGACGCTAAGCAAGACAGAAGAAAGTTTCAGCGTGATAGAAAAAGAGCTGCTGGCTATAGTGTTCAGCGTACAATTCTTCAGACCATACCTATATGGAAGAAAATTCACTATATTCACGGACCACAAGCCAATAATATACTTAAATAGCTTCAAAGACACCTCGCCAAGGCTTATAAAAATGAAAACCAAGCTGTCCGAATTTGATTTCGATATCAAGTATAAAAAGGGCGTATCTAACACAAATAGCGACTGTCTATCGAGAAACCCCGTAACCGAGGAAGACGAAAAGAACCTCAAAATTACAAGCCAAGAAATGAACGAATCATTAATAAACAAAAACCAAGACACAGGCCACTCGGATACGGAGGAAGAGCCAGAAAGCGAACAGGACTCGAAAACTACCGAGAACATAGACTGGGAGGAGGAAGCATTAGTAAGATTGATAGAAAACAGCTTTTATAACCCAGAGAGAGACGAAGAACTATTAAGGGCATTAACAGCCCTTGGATTGGACAGAGAGGCAGAAGCCAAGGTGCACGGCGGAAGCCCAGGAAAGTTGAAGGAGGCGACAGCCACGAAAGACGCGCCTCCTGATGAAACAATCAATATTGGAAATGTAAGTAATCCGGGGTTAGGTAGCATAGGCGACGGTGGCATGAACTCCGTCGTCGGGTGCAAGTCGTCATGTACGAAAGCACGTCGAAAGGGACGGACCGCCTGGGATACGCCTACTGCGGACGGCGCGGACCCGGTCGGTCAGCCGGAGTACATGAAAGCTAGTCAGATGGGCAGTGAGGACACCACCGGTGCCACGAACGAGAACCCACAAGGTACGTCTGATCAGCGAGCCAGGGACGTTCGGGACACCGGGGGTTCCAATAGTTCGTGTCCACTTCGGGTTGGAAGAAAGACCATCGCCGAAGCTAGCGTGACGAGCGTAAGCCCAATGGAAAAAGCAAAGAGAAAGAAAAGTTTTGATAAGGCAAGAAATGAGAGTATTGTCGAAAGTTTTGGTAAGGCAAGAAATGAGAGTATTGTCGAAAGTTTTGATAAGACAAGAAATGAGAGTATTGTCGAAAGTTTTGATAAGGCAAGAAATAAGAGTATTGTCGAAAGTTTTGATAAGGCAAGAAATAAGACCCAGCTGAAAAAATCCATATGGGAATCCGTAAGGAAACCCGTACGGGGACCCATAAGGGTTCCTGTAAAGGATCCCATACGGGTTTCCGATACTGATATTTGGTCAGGGTTTCCGTACGGGTTTCCATACGGGTTTACTTTTTTTTTTTTCAATTTTATTTTCACACTATTTTTTTATTTATTTAATATTATTATTAGATATTGATATATTATTCTTTATAAGATTTAATTATTAATAATAAAATTATTTTGAATAAAATTATCGAAGAAAAAAATTTTGTTCGACTGAGATTCGAACCCATGACCCCAGGCATCACAGGCAGACACTCTACCACCTGAGCCATTGAGCTAGCATGCATCAAGACCTCAATTAAACTCCTTTAACATACAACTTATTGTCGGTTAAGCCCTTTAATTTAGATGAAGCTTCGACAAAATTTATTTTAGATTTAGATAATGTAATACAATTGCTCGTGTTTGCGCGCTGAGAGAGACTAGTTAAAAATCAAATATAAAACAGTTGTTAAACTAGTTTAATTAAAGTTTTCGAGCAAGCTAGCTCAATGGCTCAGTTGGTAGAGTGTCTGCCTGCCATGCCTGGGGTCATGGGTTCGAATCTCGGTCAAACAAAATTTTTTTCTTCGATAATTTTATTCAAAATAATTTTATAATTAATAATTAAATCTTATAAAGAATAATATATCAATATCTAATAATACTATTAAATTAAATAAATAAAAAAATAGTGTGAAAATAAAATTAAATGAAAACAAAAAAAAACCCGTATGGAAATCCGTACGGAAACCCTGACCAAATATCAATATCGGAAACCCGTGAGGGGTCCTTTCCGGGAACCCTTACGGGTCCCCGTACGGGTTTCCTTACGGATTTCCATATGGATTTTTTCAGCTGGGGAGTACTGCCGAAAGTTTTGGTAAGACAAGAAATGAGAGTACTGTCGAAACGGGGACGCTACCTAGCCCTTTTGGCGGCCAGCCCCGGCGAATTCTGGCCGCCAGGAAAAATAAAAACATTGATAGCTTGAGAAAAACTTCGGCTGACCAGCCCCGAATAAGAGGACTGGTATACGCCGAGAGGGACGAAGGTAATGGTTCAGGAGCGAAACGCCGACGCACCGGCAAGCAGACAAGCGGGGACGATGATATGAAAGCTAAAAGCCGACGTACGGGCAAGCAAATGGACGAAAATAACGATATAAGGACTAAAGGCCGACGAACTGGCAATCAGGCGATGACAATCGTAAAAACGACATCAGGAGGCCCGAGGCTGGCGAAATCAAAGAGCATGTCAAACCTGCGGGAAACGCAAAAGAGCTGCGCGTTAAAGAAATACAGCAGCAGCAACGATATCAGTAGACTGCCCGAGGCAGACATATTCATAACAATAGTCGACGATATAACCTACACGAGAGACCCGGTATGGCTAAGGAAGGAGTCGATAATACACCTACTGTCATGCGACACGTCCTTAAGGAACCCAGTAACGAAAGACCTCCTGGAAAACGGCCTCGTACCACTGAGCACACTGGTCGAGTGCAGACCCGCTATCGGAGAAATACTGGTAACCAAGTTTAGGAAGAGAAAAACTTTTCACGTCTTCGTGAAAGATAACTACACCGACCATCTAGCGCTCACAGTACTGATAAAATCACTTAACCTGCTGGCGAAACTGATAAAGGAAGAAAAAGTAAAGGCAATATGCATCCAGAAGGACGAAAACTTCTCAAGAAACAGCCTCATAATAGAAAATCTAAAGAAAACAATAGACGCCGACACGACAAGGCTCACGATATGCAGCGGGGACGTCAGGGTACCTCCCATCGAGCTTAGAGAGAGCATAATACTAGAAAGTCACGGCACCAAAGCTACCGGACATAGAGGACAGATAAGGACCTACTTCAACATTAGGAAAAACTACTTTTGGAAAGGTATGAAAGCGCAGATCGAAAACTTCGTAAAGACGTGCCACAAATGCCAGCAGATAAGAACGTCTAGGCACAGGACGAGAAACGAAATGATTATCACAACGCCCTTCGAAGAAACCTTCGAAAGAGTGCAGCTGGACATAGTCGGCCCACTGCCAGTAACAAAAAACGGCAACCGGTTCATACTGACCGTAATTGACGCATTCTCGAGGATGGTCGAAGGCATACCATTAAAAAGAATAGATTCCGAAAGCATTGCGAAAGAATTTACAACCCACTTCCTGCTGAAATATGGCTGCCCGAAATCGCTGCACACTGATAACGGTACGCAATTGATATCTAAACTACTGAACGAGTTCTCGAAAATATTCGGCATATCAAGGATAACTTCTTCAATATACAGGGCACAATCCCTAGGGATACTCGAACGAACGCACCACGAGTTATGCGAGTATATAAGATATTTCATAAATAACAACTGGGACGAACTCTTACCCTTCGCAGTGTTTAGCTTCAACACGCAAACTTCAGACGCAACTTCATTTTCTCCATACGAAATGGTTTACGGAAAACCACCCAGACTGCCAACGAGTTTCACGGAAGGAACGACCACAAGAACATACAACGATGTAATCGACGATATGATAGAAAGATGGGAACTCATAGCGAGCAAGGCAAAAGCAAGGATTGCAGCAGCGAAAATCAGGTCTAAAAAATATTATGACCGAAAATTAAATGTGAAAGAATTTTTCCCGGATGAATACGTATACATGGCGGTGTTAAAGCACAGGCAGAAATTCGACGTCAAATGGGCAGGCCCTTATAAGGTGCTAGCGACCTTCAAAAACAACAACGTAATGATAGAAGTCGGAAGAATGGCAAAAATAGTCCACGCAGATCATCTAAAGCTAGCACACATACGGCTGGATCCGATCGAGGACATCCCACAGGACCCCGAAGAAGCAGAAGGCGCGATAGACACAGCCGACCTGCTGGATGAAGAAACGGTCGAAAGGATGGAGAACTTTAACTCAGTGCGAGACACGATCATGACCGAGACGCGGGAGACGACCGCACCTCGAGCGACGACCAGCACCCAGGGGGGAGAAGAAGCAGGCACGATATAGGAAACAAACGCGACCACACTTACGACATCGTTTTGCACGTTTTTACCTACTACGAAAAAAAAAAAACGAAATTTTACGCATTTTTACCAGCGGGAGACTGCGCAGCAAACGCGCGCGCGCTAGAACCTTATACATTGCAAAGACAGCAAAAAACCCCCGATCAAGTTCGAGTAACTTCTTACATATTTTCGTGGCTAGTGTTGAATATTTTTATGTAAATAAGCAATTAAATGTAGCACACTAGTAAATACCAATCACTGGTACAGGCAGGTTACAAAAGGGAAGGAAAGTTAAGGCAATTATTTTTGTGAGAAAGGAAGGAAATTAATACCTCATTACGTGCATATTGAAAGATGGAAGTAGAGAGGGGAAGGTTCTTGTGAAAACAACCGCGTATATTTGCATAAGGTTTGAAAAAAAAAAGAAAAAAAAGGGGGAAGGATTTCTAAAACCAACTAATTTCAAGGTAGTTCTAAAGGCGCAATCACTTCAAAAAAAATTATGCAGCTACGCTCTAGCACCACGAGTATAAGCCGCGTGCAAACGTTTTGGGCAAGATTTTCCGGGAACGAAATTATTAAGGGGTTCGAGATTTTATAGCAACGCAAACAGTTCGAACGATTTACAATTTTCCGTATTAACCACGAAGATATTTAACTAAAACAACTAACTTTCATCGTACACGTCAAAAACAATTTTTTTTTTTTTTTCTCGGCAAGAACTACGATCAACCAATTGCTAATACGGAAGGAAGGATGTCCTTCAATTTATTTGGATGAGAAATTCGGAGAGAAAGATAACAGAATCTTTCAAAGAACTGACTTTTATGAGTCCTAGGAAAGAATAAATTTTTATTAGACTGGCCATTGCCTGGCAAAATCCCGACAGGCTGACCAGCGAGCGCGCGCACAGCACTCCCGGACGCTTAAGCACCTCCCTTTCTCCCACGCGCTCCTCTCATAATCCTCCTCCCCGCGAGACATTAAAATCGCCACGCGACACCCCAAACGATGACCGTAAACAATAACCACGCACGATCGGTGCGGATGACCTAAGATTTTTAGCTTTAACAATTCTCGAACTGCAAAACACCCTCGCTATGATTAAGCGAAGTAACGAAGCAACGCGCGCTTCTACCTCCTATCCGGCAACTTAGGGGAGCCTCACGCCAGTTTTTACAGGTAGCCCGTGGCACGCGATTGAAAGTAAACACACATAAGCACCCCCAAAACGCTCGAGCAAGACGGTAACCCAAATAAACGCGAGGACGCATAGCAAGCAAGGGCAGGGTGAAAGGAAAAAAAAGCAACACTGCAACCACATGACCGAAAACCAAGCATAGAGTCATAGACCAGGATGGAAGAGGAAACCCGGGACAGGATCCACACAGAAGAAAGAGAGCAAAAAAAACACCACACGGCAATCAAAAATCCGGCTACTACGTCACGGGATAGGAGGCCCAGAGCAAGAAACTACAGAGCAAACACGACAACGACCTAGCGCATAAGGAGATGCGCACACGCGCCTGCAGCAAAACATCTACTTTTCCCGAACGGATATAATAAAAAAAAAAAAAAAACCCAATACACAGCCACCACAGCCTAGCCGAAATACACGTAAGCCGCCACAACGCCTGTAAGGAGAGAAATCGAGCAGCAAGGGACACTGCAGGCAAACCACACGTGCAAGCCCCAAGTCGGGGGCGCGAGGCAAAAAAAAAGGGAAAGCAAAGGACCCTCGAGACAGAAAAACCATGCAGCAAGGAAAAGCCCTGGAGTGGGGGGGAGGCACAAACTAGTTCAGAGGGCAAGACACACCCCAGTATAGAGTCAGTATATCCCAAACCTCCAGACACTAAACGGCTAAGAACCCGTAATCAACCAGCCCAACCCACGACTAGTAAGTCAGCACCCCGTCAAATCAAGACCGACGAACAACCCCAGTGCGCGTGCAGTGAATAACTACTAACGGTTAGATCCTCCGACCTGCAGCAAACAACAAACGCGTAACCACACGTAAAAGTCGCAAGCGTAGTTCGAGGAAAAGCCAAGACACCACCGAGAAAAGAAAATCCAAGCAAAAAGCCCGGGCCACGCGCAAACCAGTATTGCAAAGAAAGGCCATCGAAAAAAATCACCAGCGACCAGAAAGATGGAAGCACACCATATGACGCCTGAGGAAAAGCAGCAAGAAATGCGATCAGCCGCGCTGCGATTCATCAAGAGAGCGATCGAACTAGGCTACGACCTAAAATCAAGGAGCGCCGTCCTATTCACCATAGAGGCAACCGACAGGAAGAAAATAAACGGGCCCCAAGCGAAAGGCGTCCTGAAGAACGTCAGGTTTGCATTCCTGAACAGTGACATCGCCCCAGAGGAACAGGCGCAAATTTTCCCGATAGCGGTAGCGGAACGAGAGCTCGACGACGAAGACCTCAGCTGGGAGGAGGACAGCGAGCCGGAGACACCACCGAAAATCGTCGACAACACTCAGGCTCCAACAAACAACAAGGGGGAAGTAATATTATTAAGACCGCCACTACCGGGAGAAGAGGACGAGCACATAGTCGTGGACGAGGACGAAGACACCTGCACCACCCCCAGACGTCCAGAGCAGCCCAGCAAACAGGCACCGGGAAACGACGCGGCACAACCAGGCCCAAGCCAGCAGCTATACAGACCCTGGCTACTCGCAGACACCCCCGCAACCACAGCAGGCACCAAGTTAAGCGACGAGACTATAATAAAAGCGTCAAACAATATCGACACGCGCGAGCGACTCCTGTTTTGGATGGAACTCACGAGAAAGTTCCACTTCGACAGTTACTACCACACAGACGAGCAGGGACAGCCGCTGTGCGAAAATTGCAGCCCTAGACGACAAGCAAGGAAAAACAAGTTGCACACTACAGTCTCGACCAACCAATTCAAGATGACCTGCGGCGGATGCAAACAGCAGCGAGTACAGTTCGGCGACAAGATATTCTGCCGAGACTGCGTGATCTCGCACGCGAGGGGAAAGATTGCAGAGTTAGGCGAGGGGACACTCGGCCACATCTTCAGGAAGTAGGAAGCCGTCCGGACCGGTTATCACCGCGCGAGGTGGAAGATTCATCGAGTTAACAAGCAGCGAGGCACCGAAACCAGTGGTAGTGCAAAAGGTGGAAGGAAGGCAAGAAAATTTAGGCTAATCATATTAACTTTCTAACTTACATACATATAAAAAATTCTTAAATCTCTCACAAATAATCTTAATCACAAAATTCCTTAATCTATCTTACTTATACAGGAAAAAGAAACTCCTACAAAATACATATAAAAATTCTTGAATCTCTCACAAAAATCTTAATCACAAAATTCCTTAATCTAGTTTACTTATGCTAGAAACAAAAAAAAAAAAGAAAGAAAGAAAGAAACTACAACATAATGCTAATTAAACTCATAAATCTCCTATATTAAACAAAAAAACAAACACATCCTGAACCATGTCCGCACAGTTAGCTCACGAAGAACTAAAATCACAACCCTCGATGCCGACATAACTCATGAACCTGAGTCCCCACTGAACACTCACAGTCCGTCGTCGGCATCCTCCGGAAGCGGGACAGACCGGGCCTCCGCCATCTCCGCAGCGCTGGGGAAAACCACGCGTGCACGCCGGGCACGCACACGGCGGCGAGCCAGCAACCGATGGGGCTCGCTAGCCGGTTCATCCGGAACGGGGGCCGAGGGGGATTCGGCGACCCTAACGCGCCGAACCCCGGGAGGCTCGGCAGCGGGACACGCAGTAAGGCGATTGCGAAAACACTCGGGTTGGAAAATCTGTCCGACGCCAGGATCGACGTGTCTCCGCGGCCTCGTGAATAAGACGGAGTTATTCAGGGTGGCGATAACCTCCGCGGGGTAACACAAGCACGCAGGTGTCAGGTCTTCGGTGGATGTGGCTGCATCGACCAGCTCGCCGGGACGCACCCGCGCAAGCAAGCGCCTCACGACGCCTCGCAACCGAAAGAGCACCTGTGAAGCAAGCACAACATTAATGATAAAATAGCGAGAGTAATGAAATAATCGCACTTTCTTTCGCACTGACCTCGTGATAAAAACCGCACATGTTCGATGTTTAACCAGGTGGTAACGGCACAAATCATTCGACGTCAACGCAACACGTGTGACTGGCGCCGGCCGGCAAAACAATGATGGCCGCCGCTCTAGTAGCGCCGCAAGGCGAACGTACGCACGCGCGCCGGATTAGCGGGAGATAAGAACACGCCACGCGACCTTGTAACTCAATATGGCGGAGGTCAGGAAAATTCACGACTCTCTCACGCGGGACATTCAAAAACGCCCGACAAACACAAGGTACGGACGCCCGTACCCGGGTAACGACAGGCAGACACGCACGCATAGGTGCACAAAGCACGAATTCGACGGGTTATCGCGAAGTAAAATATAGATAGGCGGGTAAAGTAACGCCAAGGCACAGGTAGCACGGCGCGCACGCCGACAGCAGGGCGGAGCGACGAAACAACACTCCATCGCGATGCACCGGGGGGCGGAACCCTGGGGCTCGAAGAGGCTCGGCGGGCTAGACAAAATTTCTGCTTAAAGCGACTTTCTATGTAAGCTTAACTGACTCATATCATGAAGATAGGCAAATCTTTATGTAAAAAAAAAAAAAAAAAAAAAAAAAAACTAATTATGATAGATATCAAAATAAGAAACCTAGAATTGTACAAAAACTCCTATCATTATCTTCGAAAAGATGTCTTCGTCGCCCGATCAGAGGTAAGGATAGACAGATAAGCGAGAGAAAAATTTTCTTGGCGAAAGCAAGAGAATAATAACGGCAGAAAATAAGCCAATTTACAGAAAGACACCGGTAGGGACGATAAACCCTCCTCTCGCACTGAAAGAGCGAGCGACATTTATAGTTACAATTGACCGACTCATGCATAAAATTATATTTTTAGGAGCTAATACTAAGGGCCCCACAAAATTCCGTAACGGATAGGCCACCGATTTACTATAAGCCAAATCTATAATACTAGGATACTACAGATCTAGTATAACTTAATTTTACTTATATCTAAAGAAGATACGAATAATCGTATAACTTTAACGTAACCATGCCAAAAACTATGTACGACTTTATCCCATTCCAGATAATTAAGACGCAACCGATTTTTTATAACTCTACTTACAAGGAGAGGTCACACTCTCCGGGTCACCGATCTTGACGAAACTTTGGGGATCGTTTTCTTATACCAAAAGATGAAGAAATCTACCAATCATCCCGTCTAATGGGCCTTTTTATACCTAGTTCCTACATAGCTTATATCGTATTTTTAGCTCTTTTTGGGTTTTTTTGCGAATTTTCAAAAAATTCCTGTTCGAAGCCTATTACAGTTACAAAATTCTGCAACCCCGCATTCTCTTTATTTTTTCATCTTCTTTTGAGAAAAAATATTTTTAAATCTAATTTCAAAGAAATAGTCCATGTAAAATTAAGGTAATCAAAAGCATTTGTTTACTGTTTTTTTGGTTTCATGAACTTAAACTGTACGTCATCAGCCTTATCAAAATTATGTCTAAAAATATTTTTTCTAAAAAACTCATAAAAAAACAAAGAAAATGCGGGGTTGCGGAATTCTGTCAGTGCAATAGGCTTTGAGCAGGAATTTTTTGAAAATTGGCACAGATAACCACAAAATTCGCACAAAAGTGTTAAAAGTGTCAAAACAAGCTGATTTTCAAAAAATTCCTGCTCAAAGCCTATTGCACTGACAGAATTCCGCAACCCCGCATTTTCTTTGTTTTTTTATGAATTTTTTAGAAAAAATATTTTTAGACATAATTTTGATAAGGCTGATGACGTACAGTTTAAGTTCATGAAACCAAAAAAACAGTAAACAAATGCTTTTGATTACCTTAATTTTACATGGACTATTTCTTCAAAATTAGATTTAAAAATATTTTTTCTCAAAAGAAGATAAAAAAATAAAGAGAATGCGGTGTTGCAGAATTTTGTAAGTGTAATAGGCTTCGAACAGGAATTTTTTGAAAATTCGCAAAAAAACCCAAAAAGAGCTAAAAATACGATATAAGCTATGTAGGAACTAGGTATAAAAGGCCCATTAGACGGGATGATTGGTAGATTTCTTCATCTTTTGGTATAAGAAAACGATCCCCAAAGTTTCGTCAAGATCGGTGACCCGGAGGGTGTGACCTCTCCTTGTTAGTATAACGTTATTTTAATGTAAGTAACTAAAACACCGCCAATATCGTACAACTTTATTTTGTATAGCTTTATTTTAATTAGAAACTAAGACGCTACGCCGAACGCCGAAGTCAAGCGCCGCGCGCGTGCCAAAAACAAACGCGATTCACGAACGGAGTTTTTTCTCAATTTCCATAACGAAAAAACTTGCAAAAAAAGGGGAAAGGTGTAACATACCCGCGACACAGGGGGTAATATACTCGCGACGCAATAATGCGGCGCGCACACTTCCCACGCACCCAACACCCGAATACCGCGAAAATTCAAACAAGCCACGCACAATTCAAGCACACGACTATTAAATCACGCGTCATAATTATTTACGCCCAACGGAAATCTATTACCGACACATTCCGAGCACACAACCATTAAACCGCGCGTCATAACTAATTACGCCCATCGAAAAACCTACTACCGAGCAATTCACATGGAAACGCGAGCGTGAGAAAAACACCAGGGACAAAGCTATAACGATAACACTAAACCGCGCAACACAAACATTTATACGACCCGCTAAGTACGTACCCCAGAAAGGACGATAAATTAACACTTATTCCACCCAACAGCTACTAAGTACGCACCGCGAAAGGACTATAAATCAGACAGAACTAAACCGCGTAACGCGGACACTTATACGACAAAAACTAATAGCAGCCACTAAATACGCACCGCAAAGGAAGACAATAAATTACACAGTTTACGACCAACAACCCGAGACGCCGGCCGCAAAACGATCTCACGATGTCCGAGAATCGGGAGAAAGCGACCGTAAAGATGTCATAGACCACGAAAATCGAGAGCACGTGTGCTCCCGGGAAAAGCGGACCGGAAAGGAAAGATCAAGGGCCACACCACATTCCTGAGGGGGAGGACCATCAGCGGGCCATCGACCCTCCCGGGGGACACGGGGGAAGTGGGGAGACAAAGGCCCAGAGGCAGGGGTCGAAACGGGTTAAATAGAGGGACCGGACCAACGGGTCGGGAGATTAGTTCGATCCTCCGACTTGAACCCTAAGCTCGTGCATCGAACACCGGATCTCGGTAACTTGTACTTCGGACGCGAGGCGTTAGCATCTTCGTACCTCGGTTCTTGACTAAGACATTCTTCTGTTGAAACCCGGTAGTACTTCAAGTCCTACACTCTGATCCGCGACTCGTTTATAGAGATAATACCTGCAATTTATATTAACCAAAGTGTGCATTCAAATAAAGACTACAAGTATCATACAGTTAACTTCAGTGACGTTCAATTAACCCTTCCAACATCACAGCTTACCCGTCCTTTAGCCTTCAGCGAGCAACACCGAATTCAAACGGTAGCGCGGGCCAGAAAGCCCACCTACGGAGCGCGCACAGCGGTAGCAAGAGTAAAGCAGACCGACGGGAGAGCGCGAGTTCATCGACCCACGGAACAGCAGCAGCGGTCGCTTACCAGCGCTCGCACACCACGAAACGCGAGCACGGAGCAGCAGATCGGAGTTAACGCAGCTGGATATAGGTGCCGCCAGGGACACCGCTAACCCGCTCTCGAGTGCGCATTCAGTGATCGGCGCTGAAGTTCAGGCTGAACTTCACCCAACTTAAGTGAACTTCACTGAACTAAAGTAGGTGCAAAATTTGAAAAATTGGTTAATGTCAGAGTAAAATGATATTATTGAGTGGAAAAGCAACGACAGAGAATGTTTTTTAGAAAAAGAAACTTGCTGGAAAGTAAGTATCCTTGAAAAAAAAAAAAATAAAGTAATTTTAATGTGAGAGCATGGTTTATTGATGTCTGTAACCTATAAAAGTAGAAAAGTTTTGTATCCAATCAATGAAAGAGGATAAAATTTAAGATTATTTAAAAGACTTTTTGATCAAAAGAGAGTTGCTGAGAAAAAAAAAGTTGTTATCAACAAGTCCAGCTCAACACTTGTTGAACATTCTTTGGATCTGTAGCGAGGCAGGTATGTGATTTTTGGAGTAATATTATTTATTAATCATAAAATTAAGAAAACAATATTTAAATGAGTCTTAAATTAAACTCATAAGCAAGGGTAAATTTTAAATTGATCCAAGTGTCAAAAAATGATCATGTATAAATAAGTAAAACACATAGAGTAAAGTTATTTTAATCTTTTTAACCTAATATCCTGAATTAAAAGTGAAAAGTTGACATATATTCATGCATTTAATTTATAGAAAAACTTGTTAATGTGAAAAAGAATCATCAATACGTTCATCTTACTTTAAATTAAATATTTATTAAATACATATTGGAACAAAGCGTACTTTTAAATATTTATGAGTGTACAAAAAAACATAATATCTAAAAACTGAATGGTTTCTATTAGCTATTTCATAGTATTATCTGCTAATCAACATGAGTCAATATATTATTTTATTATAAAAGTAATACATGAGTGATAATGGTAAAATTAGAGATGCATAGTAGATGAAAAAATAAAAACAATCCATAAATATTTAAAAGTATAAATAACATTGGACAGACATCATTGCTCTTATTTTGAGTACGCATTAATATTCTCAATTCATCTCATCCTCTATTCCTGATCCTTTCGCTGTCTAAAATTTTATCCGTAAACATTTTGTACACACAGGGTAAACATTAATTAGCATCCACTGAAATATATTGTTGCAATCAGATGGTTGCTTGATTCCTATGCGGCTGCTGTTCCTAGCCAATTAATGCTGTGAGATGTATTCTTTTATTTATAAGCTATTAAGTAGAGGTACAAATAGCATTGTTATTCTTAACTACATTGGTGTTGAGAATTTTATAATATGAAATGATTTTTAAAAATAAAAAATTAAATTTTTATATTTGAAAGTTGTTGTAAATTATTCATTACTTAAATAAAAAGAATGAAATAAAAGCTTATATTGAGACCTAGCTAACATGCGTTAAAAATCTACATTTTTGATTTTTTAATTTAAATTGAAAACCAGTTTAAAGTTGAGCAGCAAACTCGAGAACTAAAAAATATATCAAACAGAATGTAACGCTTTGCAATAAAAGTTTAAAATAAATTTAAAAAAAAAGTTCATCTCCATTCCCCAGTTTGAAGTTAATTTACAATGTACAGGCTAAAATCTATTGTTAAAATGTAAATTATTTTTCAAAATCATTTTAATGTAATCAAGAGAATTTTCTAATATTTTTTTATTTTTGAATCAGTACCTGAAGCATAAATTTAAATAATGAATCACTATTTAAGCATGTTCACATTAAATAAAAATTAGGATAATGTACACATCAGAAATTTTAAGTAGTCAATTCATTCTTATCATTACATAAACTTACAATCCCCCAAACTCTGATACCACAAGACCCAGGGAGTACAAGTTTAATTTTTTTATCAACCAATAAATAAACTAACGATTCCCCAAGCACTTATATCACAAAACCCTGGGCGTCCGAGTTTAATTATTTTATCAACAAATAAATAAACTAACAATTACCCAAGCTCTAAAACCACAAAACCCCCGGCGCCTGACTTCAATTTTTTTATCAACAAATAAATAAACAAATAATCCCCCGAGCTCTAAACCCAGTAAACCATGGGGGTCTGAGTTTATTTTGTGATCAACAAATAAATAAACTAACGATCCCCCCAGCACTTATATCACAAAACCCTGGGCGTCCGAGTTTAATTATTTTATCAACAAATAAATAAACAAATAATCCCCCGAGCTCTAAACCTAGTAAACCATGGGGGTCCGAGTTTATTTTGTGATCAACAAATAAATAAACTAACAATCCCCCGAGCTCTGAGACCACAAAACCCCCGGCGCCCGACTTCAATTTTTTTATCAACAAATAAATAAACTAACAATCCCCCCAGCACTTATATCACAAAACCCTGGGCGTCCGAGTTTAATTATTTTATCAACAAATTAATAAACTAACAATTACCCAAGCTCTAAACCCACTAAACCGTGGGCGTCCAGCTTTGATTTCTGAATAAACAAAAAATCCTCTAAATTCTTAAGCTACAAAACCCTAGGCCTTCGAGTTCAATTTTTCTATAAACAATTTATTTGATTTAAAATCGAACACGGACGTCCAGGGTATGGTGGTTTTAAAGCTTGGGGGATTGTTAGTTTATTTTTTTTTCAATAAGTCAATCAAGATCACATGCCCAGGGTTTTGTGGTTGAAGATCTGAGGGATTTGTACATGATTTATTTGTTGATCATAAAATTAAAGTTAAACGCCCAGTATTTCGTGGGTTCAGCGTTTCTGGGATCATTTATTGACATAAAAATTAAACACGATCCCATAGGGTATCGTGGGTTCAGATCTTAGAGGATTATTTGTTTTTTTTTTTAATCAAACTCTGTCGCCTATGGTACCGTTGGTTCAGAGCTTAGTGGATTATTTGTTTATTTAAAAACCAATGTTGGACGCCCAGGGTATGCTGGGTTCAAAGCGTGGCGGATCATTTATCTATTACAAAATTTAACTCGGACGCCCAGCGAGACGGCGCCTGCTCTACCTGGTTTCTTCACTAACCTCTTCATTCAAAATTCAGTTCCGATTTGTCAACTATAAAAACGAAATGTTGAGTTGTCACCTTTTTAAATTGTGATGCTGAGATGTAACCTTCTATATAATATAATTGAGAATGCTTTCATAATCAATGTCTTGTTTACTGCATATAATGCATAATTGAGTATGCTTTCATACTCAATGTCTTGTTTACTGAAAAGATTTCATTCAAAAGGGTAGAATCTTAGCTTCGACATTTTACCTTATATATAAATATATATTTATATTTTTAATTGTTTTTTCTTTAGAATGGCTGAAAATAAGCGAACGAAGGCTGAACGGCGCAAAAACGCTTGGCTTACTTTTGACAAAGTTCTAAATGAGGAAGGTAACATTTGCGGAGCCCGTTGTAAAAGGTGTAGCAAGGTTTTAAATCACTATGGGACAGATCGAAAATTAGAACACCAGTGAGTATTTATTCATGTAAAAACTTACGTCTGTAATTGTATTTAATATTATAGTACTTAATATGGAAGATTAATTGTATTCTAAGTGGGGAACCTTATCGCGTTAACATAGAAACGATTTCCTTGGTTTTGCTCAAATCATAATGACAAGCATAAATTTTTCAGGGTCATGTGTGTTCTTTGTCCCCTTTTTATAATTTTTTCATACTGATAGCATATATTTTCGCAGTATCATCATTAAAACTTAGCTTGCACTTGCAAATTGCAGTAACACATACCAAGCTTAATGAGGGAATACATCTACAAACATACTTTTTAAATAATAAAAAAATTTTAATTGAGAATTTTTCATTATTGCAGAGCTGTTTGTGCATCAAAAAAACGATCAGGTATTGAAAATACCAATCCGAACTCATCGAACGATCGTGCTTCTGATGAAGAAACAAGCGATATAGAAGGAACTGGCACTCCATGCAAACGAGTTCGACGTTCTATTTCGGTAAGAGTGGGTGAGAGTGCATTTCTAAGTGACAATTTTTAAAAAAATCACCCAGGTAAATACTTTTTATTACAGAACTTGGAAGAAGCTGATATTGCTTTAGCAAATTTATTAGTTTCTGAAGGTAAATGCATGGATACACCAATTCCATATTGGTTAAATAAGTTGTGTCAAGCTTTAAATGGAAACTTCATTGTGCCATCCCCTGAAAAGCTAAAAACAGAAATTTTGCCGAAGGCTATAGCGGCTTCTGTCTTAGAGCATTCTGAAGCCATTATTTTACCTTGCCTCTACGTCCAAACTTGTATGTTAAATTTTACTGACAATAACTCAGAATCCGTAGAAAAATTATTTGTAATAGTTCTCGGTGTAACAAATGCTCTGGAGTATGAGTTTATAGATCAAATCTTACTAGATAACGATATTAGTCTGTATGTTCAATTTGAGCAATATTTGGACGCGACTGTCAGAAAAACTACGGACAGATTCCGTAAAAAAGTCTTATGCGTCGTCACCAACTTTGAGGGAGACATGGAGGTGTTATCTAAGTTTGAGAGTAGCAATTCTCATTACAATTACTGTCGTGCAAAAAATTTTGAAATCTTAGCAAAAAGTTTAGCTAAAGAAGATTCTAGTCATCACTTCAGTGTAAGTAATGCGGGTCTCCTCCTCGACCACAATAGAAAAGTAGATGAATTTTTGAAAAAATTGAGCCAAGATAATATGACGATGTCCGAAGCAGTACAGTATTTGTTCAAGTGCTTGCTAGACAAAACTTTTGACTTCGATGTTAATGCCAAAGATACTGTATTGCAATTTCTCACACCCTTTCATGTGGGATGTAACATGCTGGATCATAGGTAAGAGCATTAATTGATGAATAACTTGCGTGTATGCAGAGTGTATTTCTTTCTCTTTCTATCTTTTTTCAAAAAAATTTACAATCATTAAACTCAATTAAAAATATTATCTCCCTATCTCCTTCTCAAATCTGTTGCTAAATGTTTGTATAAATTTCTTATGAATAAGGTATTGACCGTGTGCATGCGTAAGGTTTTTTCATTTGCTTTTTTAAATATTGATTGATCCATTGCAAGTTCTTTGATTTTTTTTTTGCGTTTGTATCCAATCAACTATCCTACATTGTGGCTTATATTCACGTTAATCGATTCTAAATACAATGATCCATTTTAAATAACTCGCTTAAGGTTTAATCGATGATATTAGTTTAAAACTTGAATCCAAATAACACATCCTTGGGTGGCATGGACAATACTCGAAGCCTTTACGTTACTCATTACCGTTTAAAATAAATACTTCTACACTATTAAAAATGTCAAAATGACACAGTTCTTAGTCTCTGCACGACAACGTTCAGTACTCACAAACGCGGGCTATGTAGACTTACAATTTGCGGCTCTGTTATAGATTATGAATGAATTAATGGAATTGTTCAAACGCTTTTCAAAATATGCGAACAGGGAATCCATCATTGGAGAAACACAAAAAAATTTTTTGTAGTGTTGAGAATTTATTTAATTTATCAGCTTTTAACGATGCTTAAAGCTTATAAAATCATTGCTAACTTCGTACTGACAACCTTTAAGGTGGTTTTCTACCAAATGCACAACAACAGGGAAGTAGTTTAATTTTTCAGAATAGGTTCCATAGATATTTTTAAACATTTTTATGAAGTCTCATCAAAATTGACTAATTAGTTTAAAAGTTATGTAAAGTTTCCATTGTTTCGGTTACGCAAATGACCGCGATGCTGACAAAGCGTAAAAAATTATTTATATTTTTTAGACAATACAACTCCTTTTACAAAAACAACATCGATCATTTCATCGCTTTCAAATGCGAAAGTGGCTTTCAAGAAAATTTGAAATGAATTTTCCTAAACCTCCAAAACTGCGGTAATAAATGTAGAGTTCAAATTTTAAGAAAATTATATTAATGTGACACCTGATGTTTTTTCATAAAGAATTACCAAAGTCTTAAACTTAAAAATAAATTGTTATAAACAATGTTTAGAAATTTGGAAGGTTATTTTTTCCCTCACTAAACTAGCTCTGTTAGAAAACCACCTTAACGAATTATGTACCATACCCGACGATTTTTTTAATACGCCGGTTTGAGTCAACTTTATAATCCATTTTGAAAAACAATTAAATATTTTGAATTATTAATTTTATTAACAAAAGTGTAATAAATGAAATTGTTTTTCAAACAGCAAATTATCGTAGAATCCTGTCCTTGTTTTACATCAATTTCTTTTTACAGATTCTCCATTTGTAGAACTAACTGAGGCTACTAGTAAGTAGGGACGTTCGTGCGAGGGTAGTGTTACTGCAAACGAAAATTATTTATAATTATTATAGCTTATGGCGATCACAGAAACTTTACGTCGTCGCACTTACACACCGACGCTAGAGCAGTTTGTATACCTTAATATGGTCAAAAGCCAAAAAGTCGGATGATACCTTTCTGATCTCATTGAAAAATAGATGCTGTCAAATTTTTGTAATGATATTTCATTTCTAGGAACCTTTTTTTGTGCGGAATTACATGACATAACTTTACGAACGTTGCCGACTTTTAGGCTTTTGAAGGCGTCCGTGCGTCGGGAACCTGAAATACTGGTATACATACTGCTGCTGCGTAAGTTCGTTGACGCAAAGTTTCTGTGATCGCCTTTAAGACAGTTTTTTTTTCCTCCAGCCAGAAAACGGTATTTTTGTACCGGGGCTTGAAACGAATTTGAATTTTTTTGGCTCCGTCGAACAAAAAAATTGTATACAAATTGAGGCCAGTAAGTAAGAAAGCCTCAGATCACATGTTTATCAGCTTCAGCTTCGCATCGGCCGACAATTACATGTGATCTGATCATCTGAGACATTTCTTACTTTATTGGCCTGGTTATGTAATGTACTAATTATTAATTAAAAACAATTCTAAAATATATTTTTTCTAAATAAAACAGTGACAGCCTTCTCATAAAACCAATTAAAAATATAATTCAGGCTGTAGGTTCACACAAATTACAAAGAGTGAAAACAAACAGTGATAGCTGTTTGTGCGCATGACGTTGAAGTATCGTTTTATTTGAGAAAAAAGAGCAGTACACACGACTGCTGGGTACACGATTCGAATATCTTCCTATATTATATAGTTATATCCAGGAGGAGCTCTTTTTTTTTTGGCTCCTCCGGGAGGAGCTCTGAAAATTACGGCTCCTCCGGGAGGAGCCCCTTAAAACGTGTTAAATATAAGGTTTTTCGAAGGTTTTGAGGTGCTCCTCCGGGAGGAGCTCTTAATTTTAAAAGCTCCTCCCGGAGGAGCACCTTAAAACGTCAAAAACCCTTATATTTAACATGTTTTAAGAGGCTCCTCCGGGAGGAGCCAAAAAAAAGAGCTCCTCCCGGAGGAGCACCTGAAAACCTTCAAAAAACCTTATATTCAACATATTTTAAGGGGCTCCTCCCGGAGGAGCCGTAATTTTCAGAGCTCCTCCCGGAGGAGCCCCTTAAGACGTCAAAAAACCTTATATTTATTATGTTTGAAGTGGGCTCCTCCCGGAGGAGCCGTAATTTCCAGAGCTCCTCCCGGAGGAGCACCTCAAAACGTCAATAAACCTTATATTCAACATGTTTTAAGGGGCTCCTCCCAGAGGAGTTGATTTTAAATTATAGGAGCTTCTCCTGTACGAGCACCTTAACTGTCAAAAAACTCCATATTTAACCTCTTTGAAGGGCGCTTTTTCTAGAGGAGTCGTAATTTTAAAAGCCCTTTTTAAAGGAGTACTTCAAAACGGTTAATAAATATTATATTTAACATGTTTCAAGTAATTGAAGTATTTCAACTAACTATTTAATTTTTATAACTAATTTTTTAGACTCACCATGATAAAATTTTCTATTTTCAATTTCAATCATATTCAATATTTTTACCTAAACATGTTTGAACTTTTATTCAATACACAAACTCAAAAAACATGTTAATATTAACTGTCAAAAAACTCCATATTTTATAACTATTTTTATGGGAGTTGGCGAGCGAAGCGAGCAGGGGGGTACCCCCTAGTATATATATATATATAAATAGCGCTGTTTTAATAAGGCTTTTTCACAGCAGACGACTACTCGTGACCTTTTTTTGGCTAAAATCGCTGATTTTTTCGTTTTTAATAAAGGGATACTTTCAATTTTTTTTTTTTTTTACGTTATCTTCAGAATCCACATTAAGTAAACAGTAATATTTTAAACAAAAATTAACTGGATTTGATATTTATAGAAGCAGTCAATGATGATGCTTACAACTTTTTAGCTGCAAGTAAACAGATTTTTTACCAGCTTCTAAAAAAGAAATTATTTGAAATTTATTTATAAAAAGTCATCAATACTATAGAACATTCAAAAATCTATAAGGACCCACCTATTTAAAATATGAAAAAGTCCCGAAGAATTTCATAAAACTTGAAACAATAAATTGGAAATAACTGTCGTCTGCTATGAAAAAGCCTTACATTTTATTTTTTTTAAATAAGTATCGTGTTTGAATATTAATTTTATATATATTTATATTTTTTTTTTTAAATGAAAGAATTTTTTTTTATACTCACACATTACAAATACAAAAAAAACGAAATTTTTTTTTTTCAATTATAATTAAGTAAGCAATTTTTAACTAAGCTAATACTTCTGCAGTGCTTTTTGTTCGTTTTTAGCATAGAACGCGTCCTGAAACATTGAGTTGACATTGGGTGTAAAATAGTGATGCAAAATGACAAGGACGGTCCGGGACCGTCATCGTCCTAGGACGGTCTTGGGACCAATGGAAAAATCGAGGACGGTCATTTTTCGTAATGCTCTTGAAAGCTCCAAAAAAACTTGCGCAAGTTCAGCAATTTTTTGTTTTTTACTGCAACTGATACTTTTTTGAAGATTACCAAATCATTTATATGTAATCAAAACATTTGATATGTCTAATAGTTTAGTATATATAATTTGACTCCCTCATCTATACTACATCAAACCCAAATATTTAACAATTTTTAATAACTTTTTTTTGCAACCAAATTTGTTTCAAACTGATGAAATTAAGTTATTTATCCAAAACCAATACGTATTTTTAATTTTACATTTAAAAATTAAAAAAATAATTCTTCTCCATTATCTATCTACATGCAAAATGACCGTCCTGGGACGTCTCGTCATTGGGATGGGACAAAAAAATTAAGGACCATCATTCTGGCATACAAAAATGCCAGCTTTTTGCGACGGTCCCAAGACGGTCGTAAGACCATCCAAATGACCAGTGACGGGACCGATTTTGAAAAACGTCGTCATTTTGCATCACTAGTGTAATTGTTGTAATATAATAAATAGATTTTTTTTTTTTTTTTTTTGGGAGCTAAAGGCCCTTAATGCTCTATGTTAACATGTACAGCAATGAAAAAAAATCATACTAAATGTATAAATTACATAATGTCAAGAAATTACAGTTATACATAAAGTAATCGGTACATGAGTCAAAGTTTGGTACACAATCATATGCGTTATTTGCAGTCTTTAAGAAAAGAGAAAATTCTTTGGCAATCCGGAATGTTAGGCCCTGCCAAAACCATCTCTGCACATAAGGGAGTGCAGAAGGCCAGCTACTTCAGTCCAGTAAGAAGACCAGCTCTCTTACCCTCATATTCAGGGCATTGCTACAGGATATGAATCAGATCCTGTGCCTCACATTCACATCAACAAGAAGGATCATCAATAAAGTTTACCGTGGAGAGAGAGGCTGCCAGGTTATAATGGTTTGTCCTACATCGGTTGATGGCAACACAAACTTCCTGGTGAGATTCCTGCGTGTAAACCTGGGAGTATGGCGTCGCAAATAGTAGTTCTCAAATTAATAGACTCCCTTGAAAGAGTCCCCTTCGCGCAATATACGGTAAGTTTCGATCCAGGTGCATTTTCGAAAATCTTCATAGATGTCCGTGAACGGGACTCTTTCAACGGTAGGAAGGTGCATACTGGCAGCCTCTTTTTCAAGGGTGTTAGCAATTTCGTTTCCTCTGATTCCAAAGTGCGCAGGAACCCATAAAAAGAGAATGCTGTAGTTAACAGCATCTCGATCGACAAAATCAAAGTACTTGCACTTCAAAAGGGTTGATTTTAACACCAAGTCTGGGCGACACAAGAGACTGTAAAACTGCAACACAAAGCGCTGCAAAAATCAGAGAAAACGAGAAAGCTGCCGCTTTCAGAAGATAGAATAATATTCATCGCTTCACTGATGGCAGCACAATCAGCCGAAAAAACTCAAGCAGCCTTAGGGAGTCCGCCCCTAAAGCTGGCATTAAGTTCATCACAATAAAGGAAGAACCCAACAAGGCTAGATTTGGCGCTCTTGCTGCCATCAGTGAAGATAGCATACGAGCCGCTGCTTGCCACATACTCATACAATGACCAATTGGGGTCTGGTCTGTCTGTGATGTTCATGCCAAAGTCTAGGTCTACGGGAAAAAGGAGGAAAAAGTGCGAAATAATTCTGCAAAAAATAACCTAAGCGGGGCGCAGCAATGACATAATTCCACTAAACGCTATATGCCTAGAAAAAAGGGCGGAGGGAGCGGAGAGGAGCGAAAAAAAGTCTAAGTGCTCCGACATGCGCACAACAGCGTGGAAGGCCACGTGACCAAATTCAAACCGATTTATTCATCCCAAATCAACAACCCAATATCCTGATAAATAAATAAATAAATGATACCCCAAGCTCCTACACGCTGGGCGTCCAGTTTTTTTAATATAAAATAAATAAATTATTAATACCCAAAGCTCCAACAACTCGACAACGCTGAGCGTCTAGTTCATTTCATTGATAAATAAATAAATAACCCAATATCCTGTAAAAGAAATAAACAAATAAATGATACCTCAAGCTCCTACACGCTGGGCGTCTAGTTTTTTTAATAAATAAATAAATAACTCAATATCCTGATTAACAAATAAATGATACCCCAAGCTCCTACAACTTAATATTCCTAAGCGTCTAGTTTTTTTTTTTTACAAATAAACAAATAAATAATACCCCAAACTCTAACAACTCAATAACGCTGGGCGTCTAGTTTATTATTATTATTATTTTTTTAAATAAATGAATAAATAATACTCCAAACTTCAACAACTCAATAACTCTGGGTGTCTAGGTTTTTTTTTTTTTTTAATAAATAAATATAGAAACAATCCTTCGAGCACCTACAACTTAATTACGCTGGGCGTCTAGTTTTTTTTTTATAAATAATTAAACAAGTAAATGATTCCTCAAGCTCCTACAACTCAATATCGCTAGGCGTCTAGTTTTTTCATAAATAAACAAATAAATGAATCATACCCCAAACTCGTACAACTCGAAAATGCTGCGAGGCTAGTTTTTTTCATTTACTAGAAATTACTCAGCGCGCAAGCGCGCATGAACCCTTATTTATTGCTTTTGCAAAAGAAATTTTTGTTCAATAAAATAAAAATTTCTAACTCCATCAGTTTTTAAGCGCGCAAGCGTGCATAGGAAAAAAACAAAAATAGTAACCTCAAATAAACTCTTTGAATATTTTAGAAACTTCTTCACCAATCAGCTCACGAATAAATTGTTTACGCAAGGTGGCGATAGCTCTCTTTTATAAAGGGATTGGTTTAAAAAAAAGAAAGTAGCCTCCCAGCATTTTTGAGTTGTACGAGTTTGGGGTATGATTCATTTATTTATTTATCAATAAAATAAACTAAACGCCCAGCGTAATTAAGTTGTAGGAGCTTGGGGTATCATTTATTTGTTTATTTTTTTATAAAAAACAAACCAGACGCCCAGCGATATTGAGTTGTAGGAGCTTGGGATGTTATTTATTTATTTATTTATCAATAAAATAAACTAGGCGCCCAGCGAAATTGAGTTGTTGGAGCTTGGGGTACTATTAGTTAATTTATTTATTAAAAAAAACTAGACGCCCAGCGTTATTGAGTTGTTGGAGCTTGGGGTTTTATTTATTTATTTTATATTAAAAAAACTAGACGCCCAGCGTGTAGGAGCTTCGGGTATCATTTATTTCTTTATTTGTTTGTAGGGATATTGGGTTATTTATTTATTTATTTATCATTAAAATAAACTGGACGCCCAGCGTTATTGAGTTGTTGGATCTTGAGGTATTAATTATTTATTTATTTATTAAAAAAAATTAGACGCCCAGGGTTATTGAATTGTAGGATCTTGGGGTATCATTTATTTATTTATTTATCAGGATATTGGGTTGTTGATTTGGGATGAATAAATCGGTTTGAATTTGGTCACGTGGCTTTTCACGCTGTTGTGCGCATGTCGGAGCACTTAGACTTTTTTTCGCTCCTCTCCGCTCCCTCCGCACTTTTTTCTAGGCATATAGCGTTTAGTCATAATTCCCAAGTTCACCGTGGACAGACAGACTTTTACTTAAAATACTAGACCAGTTGAGCAATACCGTCCTCCTCTTTCTAACAGTCCGTAGGTAGCGCATTATGCTCGAATAGGTGGCAGAGCCAGTGTTGGACAGCATCTAAGCCAGGTAACAATCGCACAAATAGGAAACCCTCTCCTTGAGTGGAGTCAGACCTGCCTCCGCAAGCAGGATGTTAGTTGGCGTACTTATACGATAGCCCAGGGCTGTTCGAACAGCTGCTTACTGAATTCTATCGATCCTGACAAGAAGCTCACTACGTCTAGGGAAGTAGACAAAACATCCGAAGTCCAGAATTGATCACACAAAGCTCTTATACAGAGTGAGCAGCGTGTCAGGATCAGAGCCCCACCAGGTGCCACAGAGGAACTTCATGATACTTACTGCCGTAAAGCACCTCTTACGTATGACGTCAATCTGCCTGCCAAAATCCAGTATGTGCATACAAAGCATTTGGGATTTCCAGTGTTGAAGAAAACATTACTCGTCAAACCATTGCTCTTAAACTTCCGACTGCCTAGGAGTTTGTTGACATCTTCAAGATGAATGTAAACAAGCCTCCTGAAGCTGTGTTCATTTTTGAGTCGTTCATTCCTAGCATTCACTTTGAGTTCCGAAACACTTGACGCTGTTCTGATTTTACATAGTTGAGCTACAAATCTCTTGATTGCAGTGTTTGATATGGGGGCGTCGGCGTTCGAAATGATTACTTTAGTGGATATTGTCACTAGATGAGTGATTTTGACTAACTCATTTTCGACGATGAAGTGTTTGTTTACGTTGACGAGGATATCGGCTTTGTTGGCTGTAGTGAGGTAAACACACAAGAGGTTCCTAGAAATTATTGTTATGTGTATGATTTCTTCGGGACTAACAACTTTAAGCAAAGCATCTATATACTTTTCATTTGTCAGATCCTTGTTACAGCAATTCTAGAATTATGGCTTGGTTGCTTTTAGGTCGGGCTTCGGAGATATCACAGTACGAACGGTTACCAGACACATAATTTTCCCTCAATGGAAGGCCATTCTGGCCAATAACACCCATAGCAGCAGGAGCCATTTTTAGGTTCAAAGTGCTGACGGTCTAACAACCTGACCAGCAAAAAACCTGTATAAACCGCCATCTCTTGCTTAAAGTGCAAAAGATGGAGATGCACACGTTCTAGAACTAGGATCAGGCCAGTGGCCAAATTGTAAGGCTTGAAGCAGCTGAAATCCAAGGTTATCGTGAGGAAAGCACGGAGAGACCGAAAATCCAACCGCTCCCGGTGAAAGCAAACAGCGAACTCCCATAAACTTATGCTATTAACCTACGCCTAAAGAAATAATCAGTCAAAAAATCTCTGAATGCATTGAAAAACCCGTGCACGAGCAGCAGAAAATCAGTGCAACGCATCAGTTGTACGCTGGCTATCGGAAACATTTACGGTGCCGTCTGCTAACTTCAAAAAGCTTAATTAATACTTAACTAGTCAAAGCTTTTAAAAAAAATTTTTAAATCAAACTAATTCCAGTATTCTTAGTTTTTGAATGAATAATTCGTAAAAAATATAACTTTAAGTGGAAAATCGCTAGTTCAGAACTATTGTATGAAATAAAATATTAACCTAAATAAACAAAACTTCCGTACCGACATTTTCGTTAAAACCGTAGTAGCGCTATAGATATAAAAATTTGTGTTATGCACGGAAAAAATCGTACAAGGCACACAAGTTTTCATGTATGTCATCAAAATAAACTTTTTCTGATTGAGAGGGTCATTATTAAGAGGTTCACATATATTCACAGAGAAACAGTACACTCAATTATTAAGAAAGAAAATGGTAGTACAGTGTTTCACTTTTGATGATCTCTCGTGGGTACAGCGCTACGCATATCTAAATATCTTCGAATCGATTTTTTCTCCCATGAAATGGTACCTTAAAGGCAACCTCTAATACATTATATTTTGTTTCGGACAGGTGTAAAAGAATTGATTTTTAAAAGTTTCATCTTTAATTAAAATAAAAAAATTGCAATACCTCGAATATTGTTGTATTTACAAGCATTCTAAATTCTATGCACCCCGCCCTTTCACACAAATGCTCCAACTTACCCTATCTATTAAGTTACAACCTGCTAAATTGCGAACAAAATCGAATAATTACTTTTTTAGTTGAAAAACATAAACAAATTATATATTGAATTGGCGGTGTCAACATGCCTGGTTGAATCGAGTTGGATTTTGCCTACAACGGGTTAGAAAGTATTATAAAGTTTAAGTAGGGTTATGCACAGTGTCACTGAAATGTTTGACAGCATGAATATTTCTAAAAAGAATCTTAAATGTTTTGAAATTTATAAAAACTTTTTACAAATTTCGTTACAATAACAATAAAGCAAGAAGGTGCTTATTTACGCTATCAATTCTTAAATTTTATAAATTCAAATCCATCAATCCTGCATGGTCCATTTAAGTGCATGATTAGAGTATTCAGGTACATTTGTACATTTATTCAACATTTTAAACTTTATTTTACGTTAACATTTATTGATCTCACGGAGAAAATAACACTTTTAACGAAAATTAATTAGCATATCATTAACATCGTTCTTATTTTGTCCAGGAGTCGTAGTTACTTTTGACAAGCCTTATACTAGACAGAAAGCAGCTGTTAAAGTTAGTAATATTGCATAAAATAACATGTTTCATCGCAGTCGTCTACAAAATCTTCCACCGCCATGGCTCTGTACTCATTAATCGTCGTAACCTTAAATATAAAAATAAAATACGTGCATGTTATGAAATGTATACAGAACTTGGATTTTATTTTCGCACAGAAGCTACAATTATACCAGATAAAACTATATTGTAAATATGAATAATAAACTTTCATTGGTAAAATAAATATTTTGTTATTTTTTTTTCTTTAAACCTTGTTTACCAGGCCCTACTAGTCCGCAAGCAAATGTTAAAATGAACTTCTTTATTAATTCGTAATCCAATAGCCTATTCTAAAAAAAGTATGTTTGAATATAAGTTTTAACCTTTCATCCTTTTTTTTCATCTATGCGGTTTAATTGGACAGCTTAAAACATTAATTCATAGTAAAAAAAAATTTGAGATCACAAGACTTACAAGTTGTTAGTCATGTGATCCCAAGTTACTACGCGACAACCGTAGTTGCCCACTAGAGCAGCAACTGCACGCACATTGATATTGATTTTGACGACATACGTTCAGCAGGTGATATGTCATATCAACACTACAACAAAATAATCATTGTCCGAACAGTGCATAACTTAACATTACAGTTCAAATAAAACTCAAAGAATTATTAACTTCACTTTTATAATTAGTTCTAAAATTACTTTCGAATTGCGAAATCATACACAGCGAAACATTCAAGCATGCAACCTGACATTTGTTTTATTTCTCTTGTCCTCGGCACAACCTTCGTTTCTGAAAGGAATTGCCCGAGCGTTTAAACAAAGCGTGAAGTCCTTCGATATAAACAAAAGTACAAACTGCAATTTTAATAATTTTTGTTTTTTTTTTTAAACTATACAATACTACTTTTAACATGATGGAATTGTTCACTTGTAATCGAATCTAAAACTATGTCACTAAAAGCTGTTTTGTACAAAAAAATAAAAACTCGCATCACTGATGATTTGAGTAAATATATAGTACCATCATTTTAATTGTTTTAGCTTGGATACTTTTGACTTCTCACCTGTGTTTCTTCCTGTTACCGTCTCACTCATCTACTCTGTGTGTGCGTGCGTGAATCAGTGCTTGTCTGTGTGTGTGTGTGAGAGAGAGAGAGTGAGTGAGTGAGTGAGGGAGTGTATACGTGCGTGGGTGTGTGATGTTCATGTTCTTCAAATATAATTAACTGCAATTGTATTTTCGTAAAAGGTTTCATATGTCTACTACTACAGAACTGGAAGCAAGTATTAAAGAAGATCTTGATGACCTACTGACTGATTTTGTCTCTACTCTACCTACCCAAACATACGCCGAGTTTGGTGAGTATTCCGGTTTAGCCGAGAATCAAAAAGGATTATTTAGAAAGGATAAATCATATGAACCAGAGCAGTTTTGGGATTTGGCACAAATTAAATTTCAACAGTTGCCCAAAGTAGGTAAAGATATTATAAGAATACCTGCGGTTTTCCCAACAGTAGACATGAAAGAAATGTATGATCTAATACAAAAAATTATAAATGACACTGATAATTTAACTTATCAAATGAGAGTGATGTTGAAAAACATTCATTTCAAATAGTTGTACTGTAATTCATTTGACAAAAGTAGTCTGTTCCATTAATCGTTTTTTTACTTATGGTACATATTACAAGTACTTAACTACCTTAACAGCAGTTTAGAGAAATTGAAACCATTGAGATTTATTTATGGACTTAAAGGCAAATATTTTTATTGTAAAACATATTTTTTATATATGTTTAGATAACTGCAACATAGCCTTTAAGACTATTTATCTTTATTATTTTTTAATCTTCTATCAATTTTTTAATGTTCTAGCAATACTTACAATGAGATAATTTAAATACAAAGCAAGTTAATATTTAGATATTATAGTTAAATTCGTAAATTGCGTTTTGCTGCACAAATGAAACCAGCGATTGTTCTAGTCTTTATTTAAATAAAAAGTTAATTTCACAAACCTTTTTGTACAAATTAGTTTAATCTAATTAACCATAGGCTCACTTATGTAGTAATGTGTAGATTAATATTAGTTTATAATAAGGAAAAAAATAGCAATTAAAGATCACAACTTTGATGTTGTAAAAAATAATCGCACAATCATTCAAACTTGAAAAAATATTGAAATGTACCCACCAATTTTTAAGATGGTTTTCTACCAAATTTGAAACAATAGAGATACTCTCCAGATTAAAGGAAAAGTTTAAGTTAAAATTAATAAACATTTGCCCGAGGTCTAATCTAAATTGACCTTCTAGTTTAAAAGATATTGACAATTAAAAATTGAGTTTTTCCCATACGCTTATGAACGCGTAACTTATGGACTTTAATGAATAACGAATATCAATTTCCCAACAATAGAGATCATTTCGAAAAACCACACACTTGTAATTTAACAGTTTCTAAAACTACCAAAAATTGACCTTACAGAAAATCTAAGATACTTTTTGAAAAAAAAAAAAAAAAATTTTTAGCATGATTCCCTGTACTGGTCATGTGTAACCTCAAAAACAGAGCTAGTCATCTGAGCACTAAAGACCTTGTCAAAAAATTGTTGTTGTTGGATTAGTGTTTATCAACATTTAATAGATGTAACACTAATTATTTGGCCATTAAAACACGAAATTTGATTTTTAACCAATCATTTTTAATAAGCTGGCTGTAAATATTGTTTTGAGTTTTGAACTTGAGCAGCTCTTGTAGAGGAGCATTTTTTAAACATTTATGTTGATTTAAAAAAGTTAAAAAAACAGTTGTAATTCAACAATTTTAGGCACGCCAAATCCCGAGTTTGCCAGAACCAAAAAATGTTACATAAAATTTTGCACGGCATTCCCGTGACCTTATAGGCAACATTTATCGGGGTAAACGAGAAAATGTTCGTTTTGGTGAACTACAGTTACAGTTTCATTTTGAGTATGATCGGACCACATGGGTACAAATTAAGTATTCCAATATTATTTATAGTCACATTTTACTCGAATTTAACGCTATTACAAAATTGTGCACAGAATTTCTCACGGCCAACACTCAGAAAACTCTGATATAAGAGTTGCAACAGCTGTCTTAAGGCGAAGTTACAGGTGAGTTTCAGAATTTGCATAAAAAAATCAGTAAAAATTAAATTAAAACGAAAATGAAAAAAACACTCTGTAGCACCCAAGCTACAACCTTAAGCTATCTGTTAAGCACAACACCATAAAAATCGGATCAAAGTTCACGTCAGAATATGGGAAATAGTTTTGTAAATTATTGTATCTTAATAACGTTTGCTATATCTCCGTACATTATATTTCCGTTTTTTATTTTGATCCCCGAAATTGGATCTACAAAAATCTTAAATTCTTAAAAACACGGTCAGAACACAGTTAAACGTCTTACTTTTTTGATCCCCCAAAATTGGATCCCCTAAAAAAATCGTTTAAAGTATTGGATCCCCTTTACACCCCAACATAAGGTTGGTAACTTTTAAAATTTTGTAATATTTTATTACTTAGTTTCTTAGAACATTAAAAAATAGTAAACTCGTGTTTTTCCTATTTTTTTTTTTTTTTTAAACCAAGACGATGGAACTGAAAGCGCTTAAGGACGTTCCGAGGATTTTTCAGTAACGCTAAAAAAATTTGAAACTTGCCATAGTGATAGATTTTTTGTGCTCTATTTAATGAAAAAAAAATAAAACATAGCAAGCGGGACTAGTTTTTGAGTTATGACATGTCAAAGTTCAGTAGTTTAACATGGGATGGCACGTGGGTCACCGAATTACTTGCTGGTTAAGTGAACCGGAAACCCTTTTTTCAATTTAAAATCTTATTTAAAAGAATTGGATAGTGCAATATTTTTGAATTTTTCTCAAAACGACGAGTAATAAGTTGTACTTTAGAGAAAAGTAAAATAAAAAATTAGAAAAAGGTAATGTAATTAAAATTTAACAGAATATCAAGTAATTTTTGGAGTAATATGTTACGAAATTGTCAAATTGTGATAAACTCAGAAAGTTATAAGTTGTTAATATTTTCATACTAATTTAAACGATAGTCCTTCGGTAAATTGTAAGCCTACAATCTCATAACTAAATTCGACCGAATTATAAATGGCAAAACACTAAGTCTCTAATTCTTTTGTAGACTGAGAAACTCATACTTAAAACTTGGCTTAGAAGCGCTCAAATTACAAACAATATTCTTTCAAACTCGTTTACCTTCGACTTACAGATACACTTCTCATAAATTCGCTTACTGGCGAATTTGAGGGTATCAGGGATCGAAACTTGGCAGAAACAAGTCAGACAAATTCGGTAATGAAGTCACAGGTTAAGATATCAGGAATTTGACGACCTTGGGTATGTGATCTTAGGCTTAAAGTGATGGAGTCCGACGAATTCAGTTATGGAGTAGGCTTAGGCTGTGCGAATTTTGTTATGGGATTGTAGGTTTACAGTGTACGAATCCGACGAATTTTGTTATGGGGCTGTAGACTGAGATAGTAGGAATCTGACGACCTAGGGTAAGGGTTTTTTTGATTAGGGTGAAGGAGTCTGATTTGTCCGCTTATGGGCTTGTAGGTTCAGAGTGTAGAAGTCAGAAAAACTTGGAAAATATTTCGAGTCGGTCTTTACACTGTGATAAAGAAATAATATTGCAAGTTTGATTTAAATTAAAAAAGAAATAGTAAACAAAATTATTTACAGAATAAAAAATAATTTTAATCACAATAAAAATATGTACATGTTTTGTAACTGAAACGTTTTATTTTATATTTCATTGGAGGTGTCCTCTTCATCTGATTCAAGTAGATAATGCATATAGTTTGAGTTAACAAGGTTATCAACGCTACCAACCTGATCGTTCATACTGTTTTCGGTATCATATTCTGAATCATTTTCATCAGAGAAGTATTCGTCATCTGAGTCGTCCTCATAAATTTCGATATAATTTTTTTTTTTTTTTTCTTAGGAGTATTTATCCATTCGCCCTTGTCCAAATGACGCGACATATGGTACAAATCCGTGAGAATGCTACTTTTTACCAATCCTAACTTATTACGATAATGATTGTGGACGTATGTCCATAAAGAAAAGTATCCCTCGATCGAAGCGGTGGACGCAGGGAATAAGTACAGTTTGATACATAATTTTGCCAAGTTAGGAAATTTTAATTTTTGAATCCTCCAGTATGGTATTGGTGTGGAACAATGTTCAGCAAAAACATCTTCCTCGTCGCGAGTTAAAAGAAATCTTTGGAGTTCTGCTTTGCCTTTTACATCAAGTTTTGATTCTAAAAATTTTTCAGCAACATGTCGTTGATCGTCATCTAAGTTAAGTCCTTTGTATTTATTATGCATTAAATTAGCTGCATAACCTACTTTTGAGATAGCTTTATGTATTCTTTCCTCAAGAAAATCTGCATGATCTTTGTTCTCAAGTTTTAAAGTCAACCACATTTCAGTACCGTCAGCAATGTTTTTACTAGGATCCTGACAAGCGTTTATTAGTTTACATATTGGTGTGAGTGTGCGAATTGAAGTTCTCAATTTTTTTCTGAATTCCTTACTTAGAATCATTTTTTTGACAGAATCTGGTACCTCCTCAGTTTTTGAAATTTTTTGTAAGGTTCCTTTATTCAAGTTACTTAAAACTCCTTCGCAAGTGGTTCGGAAGAAACAGAAGCGGGTGTCAGGGAAATTTTTTAATTTCCTCCCACCCGCTTCTTTGATCAAAGCCGCCATTTTTGAGTTGTCAAACGCACTTATGACTTCTCTAGCTTCCTGAGTAAGCGTGGGGTCAAGTAAAACCAAAGTTTTAATCAAAAGATTGCCCGAGTGGCTGTAGCACGTGGCCACCATAAGTTTATTTCCGTCAACATCTTTGGCAAGCTCTGCTCCAGCTTTAATTGACGAATCATTGTCATTTATTACACCGACAACTTTTGTATTATACTTTTCATAAGCTATTTTGCACGCTTCTGTAATTTTTTCTCCTAAAAACAAAGCATTTTCTGAATCAGTGGTCGTATCAATCGAGGTTAGATAAGCTTGATGAACATATTCGTTTCTAATAGTAAAAACCATTAATTTTCTGTTAGCGCTTTTGTTCTTCCAACCATCGGTTTCTAAAACACTTTCCGTCCCATCGAAATGATGCTTCTTTTGTTCGTCAAAATCTAAATAAAGGGCTTTCAAAACAGTTTTTCCAAGTGCTTTGGGACTAGGAGGTTTGTACGCGCATTTGTCAGACTGAAGAGTTATCAATGTTTGTACAAGATCTTTGAACGATTCATGGTTGACACTTTCGAAAGAAATATTGCATGAAGTAAAAAAAAAAGAAATCTTTTTGTCCAAAACTGTTTTAATTTCTTTTGGATTTAATGCATTGATATCAACTTCTGAATTACCAATCATAGTAATATCTGAAAAAAAGAAAGAAAAAAAATTAGAAAAAGACATTAGGAAATTCATGAGTGTCTCAAAAATAAACAAGTTTTCAACAAATGTGAGTAGAAATAAGTTATTTAATGCGATAACAGCGGTAACATAATGTAATCAATAACAAGATGGTTTAAAAAAAAAATTTTTATGATTTACGTTCCAATATCCTTTTACTGATATAATCTTCAGTTTAGTATAAATTTTTCTATAGAATTAATATTATTATAAAGGAATGTTACATAACAGAATATAGAAAAGAAAACTTGTCATACGTAACCCCAACTAACAGAGGATATAAAGAAGACGCATATATCGTTGACCCGTACGAAAAGAAACACCTGAGACCGAGAATCCGTGAAAAAAGTACCATTACGTGATTTTCCGGGGAAAGAATAACAAAAAAAAAATTTTACGCGATTAATGTAACGTTGCAATTTTTTCCAAGAAAACTGTCATGATGTATAATTTTTCCGAGAAAACTGTCATGTTAAACTTGCTGTGGGTCGGAAGACAACATTCCCCGAGGAAAGTGTAACCAGTGTGTTTTTATCCGGGGAAACAATTACGTTTATTCAAGACGAAAATATATCCCGGGAAAAAATTAATCTGCACAACTTATTCCAGGTAAAGTGTAACGTATTGGTAATCAACGATTAAAATAATATTTTTCCAGGTAAAAAGCAACAAGAACAATGACAACTTATTTTAAGCAGGCCAGGGAGCTTTTCCCGAGGGAAACGTAACGTTAAAACTGTTTTCCGGGTAAACTGTAATGTTGAAGTTATCGACGATTAAATTTATATATTTTTAAGTCAAAACTTACAATAGCAATTCCAACTTATTCAGATCAGACCAGAGAGGTTTTTCCGAGGAAATCGTAACGTTGACAACTTTTTTCCTGGTTAACTGTAATGTTGAAGTTGTCAACGATTAAGGTATTATTTTTCCAAGTTAGAATTTACAATATCTATGTCAATTTATTTGAAGCAGGTCAAAGAACTTTTTTTGAGGTAATCGTAAAGTATCGTAACAGACAAGTCTGTTCGGATTTTTCTCCCTAGAAAAATATTTTGTACTACTGTATACTCCAAATTATTTCGATAAATTTATTCATGACTAGCTACGCAAATGTGAGTTTTAAAAATGATATGAATGGTGCAGTTGAAGAATGGGAAAAAAAAAAAATTACTGATACATTTATATAATTAAATGGAAAGTGAAATATGAAAAAATTTATTTTATGCTTAACAATGTTCAAAAGCTATTTTTAATGAATATTAAAACACATGTAGTAGTGATATAGAAAAAACAAAATTGTAAGCTCTGGCATATGTTTTTAAAAAAAAAACTTGTTACGTTTTTCTTGAAAATCTGGTACAGTTACTGTTTAACCGGATTTTTTGGCAGTTGCTTTTTTTCGTTCGGGCCAACGATATACGCTGAAAGTAAAAAGCAACAACCATTGATGGATGCAACTCCAAACACGGAGGGAACTTTTCAGGGTCAAAGACAGTGAACAAAAATCGCTCACGCTCCCGAAGCCTGCGTTCACGGTAAAATCTAGTGAACCCTAAGCGATCACTGAAAAATCCAGTGAACAACACTACAATACCCGTGTAGAGGGCGCGCGTTCACATAAAAAGATGACGCCGAGCACAACGCAGCACGCTGAACGATCACCTGCTTTGATTGTGATTGCTGATCACTGAAAAACACAGTGAATTGTTCTCTCCGTGAAGGAACACTTGTGGTGCTTGGACTGTGGACCCCCTTTTAAATTCGGAAAAAGGCTACCCAAAAGTTTTTCGAAAAAAAGTTGGTAATGCCAACTTTAGTTTTCGCGAAAAAAAAAAAATTTGTATTTTGGTCGGTAGTGAAAGTAAGTTACCGGCTTTAACCATAAACATAAATGTCCTCTCGGGCTATTGAAATTATAATTAAACTATGTTGAAAATAAAATTCATCTTAGAGTATGCCAGACGATCCTTACAAGCAAAAATGTCCCAGATGATCCAGAACGGTTCCGATAGTGCATAGTCGAACCCAGGTAAACAAATAGGAGTCGTAGCTGCTTAGCGCTTTGTCAAACAAATAAGACATTCCAAGCTGATCTAGAACGGTCCCGGGAAAAAAGAATGAGTTACAAACACTCCCCTCACGTTCCATTACAACTACAAAAAGTTTCGAACGACCCCAAACGGCTACATACAATCCCGAACAGTCGGAAAAGTCCTCAACGGTCTCTTAAATCACGCACTAATAAAAAAATTCTTCACACGGAAAAAATAAAATCCTTGCAGCGTAGCTGAATTCAGCGATATGACGATGCGAACAGTTAACGACGCTCCAACGCAGACTTTTCATCGTGGCGAGGCAAAGTCTGCGTTGGAGCGATGTAAAGTTAGCTATAGCGTGCCTTCCTTACCAACAGCTGTAGCAGAGCTCGACTCACGCTTGACGCTTGTTTACTTGTGTACTTACTCTCTGCAATCGCGGGTGATAAAAATACTGATATAAAAAATACTTAAATTAATTACAACTATCAATAAACACATTTTTTTATAGTTATGCTGCCGTAAACCCGCGATAGCAGAGAGTAAGTACACAAGTAAACAAGCGTCAAGCGTGAGTCGAGCTCTGCTACAGCTGTTGGTAAGGAAGGCACGCTATAGCTAACTTAACGTCGCTCCAACGCAGACTTTGCCTCGCCACGATGAAAAGTCTGCGTTGGAGCGTCGTTAACTGTTCGCATCGTCATATCGCTGAATTCAGCTACGCTGCAAGGATTTTATTTTTTCCGTGCACTGATTGTAGTCGACCCTAGACATTCCAGGATGATTTGAAAAATGTATGTACGCTCCTACTAATTCCCTTATTATTCTGAATATTCTCTGTAACATCGTAACTGTTACAAACAATCACAAATAGTTTTAGATAATATCGGACAGTTCAGAAATTATCAGGGCATCCTAAAATTTTATTGAAATTTTATAACAAATCCTGACTGTTTTGAAAAATCAAGGCCGATGATTTTTAACCAATACCAGACAATCTCAAATGTTTTAGCATGACACGAAATGGTTTCAGATGACCCAACATGTCACCAAAGGATACAAAGCTACTCTAATCGATCTGAAACAGCCCCAAATTATCTCAAATTATACCGTTTCAATTCAAGTAATAATATGCGGGTCTTAAACAATTTCAGAAATTTCACAACAGGGGCCTTATCATGTAAAACGATATCTGCTAGATACAGGTATATCAGGCGATGTATGTGAACATATTGTGAAGGCAGCTTAAAGGTAATCGGGTCGACTGCTAGCCACCAGATCGGTGAAAAGGTTAGATCCGCCAGATTGGTTGGAATAAACTAATGATAACCGATACAATATTTTTTTATATCGAATTCGATATAAGTAGCAGTTCAAAAATTAAGTAATTAATAAAATTATTTTGAAAATTAGAAAAAAAAATTAATAATCTAAAGATGTTATAATTTTTTTTTTTTATAATCTAATAGTTTCTTTGATCAAATTTTTTAATAAGTATTTTAACACCAACTTTAGTAAGGGTAAAAAAGCAGCTGAATTGAGCCATTCAAATTAATAGGTGCAACCATCATCTCCGAGTAAATTATTTCAAAGTGTCAAAAACTTGAGCTAAAATCAAGCGTAAAAAAACTAAATGATAAAAATATTTAGATCTTGGCTAGAAAGTTGCGGAATTAATAATGATAACAATAATATTTTATTGCTGAAAGTTATTATTTTGTTGTAACTATTGCGTGAATTTTTCGTCCAGCAAATCAATAATATGTTTAAAAAACGACCTTGTGGATAGGAGTAGATGTTAATGATTAATCATGATTTTTTGTTGCTTTCAGTTTCGAAACCTCTCTGCTATATAATAGGAGCGAAAAATAATAATAATAACTATAATAATAATTATAATCTCGGTATAATCTTCCTGAGAGACTTTATCAAAAAACTGTATAACAGTTAGTAATTACAGTACTTAGAGTATAAAATTTTCACATTGACAGCAACACCCTAAAAAGCTTTGTATAGCTAAATTAATTAAGTAAATAATAGGCAAGCTTCTGAATATTTTTCACATGTAAAATTTTTTTTTTAACTGCTGCTTCTATTTAAGATGATGATGAAAAAACGTTTTATTTGTTGTCATTAATTTTTATTTCAAGCAAATCTGGCAAATCTAGCTAACCTCTTCACCGATCTGGTGGCTAGCAGTCGTCCCGACTACCTTAAAGCTGCCTTCGCAATATATACGCATATGTCACCCGATATACCTAACTCTAGCGGATATCGTTTTACAAAATAAGGCCCAGTTATAGACTTTTTCAGACAATAACAACAGTTCCAAATTATCTGAAACTGTTTTGGATCTAGAACGATTTCAGATTATGGCAAAGTGTTTGTCGTGAACTTGCGCAGTCTTAAGGACGTTCCGAGGATTTTTGAGTAACGCTAAAAAATTTTGAAACTTGCCATAGTGATAGATTTTTTGGTGCTCTATTTAATGAAAAAAAAAAAAAAAAACATAGCAAGCGGGACTCGTTTTTGAGTTATGACATGTCAAAGTTCAGTAGTTTAATATGGGATGGCACGTGGGTCACCGAATTTTTTGGACGTTCGTAACCGTTGTGAAAAAACCAATCGCTACAAGATTTTGGTTAACAACTTATGTTGCAGGGCTTGAAATGAGAAATATTTTAAAAATATGGCAACCGGACCTACTTTTTGAGTGGTTGAGTAGTAAAGTTGATTTTTTATTCTTTGGGCTTGCCAGCGCCACGAGAGCGAGAGAGATCGAGAAAGCAGCACGTCAGCTGTTTTCGGTGCGTAGCGCCTCAAAAGTGAATGAGAATCACTGGAGGGTTGGAACGTCCTTAAAGGCGATCACAGAAACTTTGCGTCGTCGCAGAATCGCACATCGCCACGGCGGTTTATATATCTATATATTTTTAGCAGAAAGGATTTAGCAGACAGTGCGATTTGCGATGTTGCGACAATCGCCGACTACGCCAACCTCAAAATCTATTGTTTCAGTTTTTGTAACCTTAATATGATGTTAAACTTGTATTCATTATATGCTTGCTACATCCCTTTAGCCTTTGGATTGCTTCGCAGAAGATTTAATACCAGTTAAATAAAAATTTTATCAAAACTTTTAGCCAGTTGAGGTTAGTGCGATGCATGCTGCGACGACGCAAAGTTTCTGTGTTCGCCTTAAGCGACTCTGAATGGTCCAAACATATGTACGTGATCTTAAATGTTTCAAGACGATCTCATATGTTCTTCAAGGATCTTCTACAGTTTCGTAACATTCCTGCATGTTCCGATTAATTTAGAAATTGTCCTATATTGTTTAAAGCAATGCCGCACTGTCCTCGATACTTTTGTAGACTTACGAAAGACAAAACATGTTATTGAAAAGTCTCCGATAATCCGATAATCTCTTAGGACTCTAAAAGGTATGGTGCATTGTTTCGAGATCTCGGTCGTCACAATAACCATCTGCTATTGAACTTTACTTCCACCTGTTTTTATGAAACCTTCATGAAAATACGATCATTTTCAGAGGGATCCAAGCTCAAAGATCTGTATCGATCGTAGACGAGAAAAATTTTTGTCGTAATAGAAATTAAATTTAAAAGATCTTTGTCTGAAAAGTCTATAATAATTTCAGAATGAATAATTGTAAAATAAAAAATGAAAATATTTGCAGACAATTTTACGGACTAATAATTCATCATTCATTAAATCAAAAAATTTATACAGTGCAAATGATGTTGGGATAAGAAATTGGAATAATACTGGAGACGTAAAAAGTATTGTATAAATTTTTAAATAATCCAATGCGAAAAAATCTAACAGTTGTCCAAGACAAAATAAAACCACGAGTGTAAAATGCATTTGAAAAAATCTTGTATACAATCTCTGACGGTTAAAATTAAAAAAAATATTGGACAGTCTTGGACCAAAAATTACACCTCACTAAGGAAAGCTCTTAACTCGAAAAAAATGTAGACCATTATAAAAGAAAACATTTCTATAGCAAGGATAGTCTTAATACAACTGTGTTTTTAATACAGCTACCCTCTTTAATTTGAAGTGTACACTTGGTGTTTGTGTGCTTAATGAAAAGAATGAATTGACTACTTAAAATTTCTGATATGTACATTATCCTAATTATTATTTCATCTATGCATGCTTAAATAGTGATTTATACATTAAATTTATGCTTCAGGTACAAATTCAAAAATAAAAAAATATTAGAAAATTCTCTTGATTACATTAAATATATTTTAAGACCAGGATCAGAAGTCAGAACTCACGAAACTTTGAGCGCCCGAGTCTAATTTTTTTGTATCTACAAATAAATAAACTAACAATCCTCGAAGCAGTTACATCATGAAACCCTGGGCGTCCGAGTTAAATTTTTTTTGTAACAAATAAATAAACTAACAATACCCCAGGCTCGAAATTCACCGTACCCTGGGCGTCCGAGTTCAATTTTGTAATATATAAATGATCCACCAAGCTTTAAACCCACCGTACACTGGGCGTCCAACTTTGGTTTTTAAATAAACAAATAATCCACTAAGCTCTGAACCTACGGTACCATAGGCGACAGAGTTTGATTTAAAAAAAAAACAAATAATCCTCTAAGATCTGAACCCACGAGACCCTGGGGACCGTGTTTAATTTTTATGTGAGTAAATGATCCCAGAAACGCTGAACCCACGAAATCCTGGGCGTTTAAGTTTAATTTTGTGATCAACAAATAAATAAACCAACAATCCCCCAAGTTATGAACCCACTAAACCTTGGGAGCCCGAGTCTAATTTTTTTATCAACAAAAAAATGAACTAACAAACCCCAAGCTATTATACCACAAAACCCTGAGGGCCCGAGTCTAATTTTATGATCAACAAATAAATAATGTACAAATCCCTCAGATTTTCAACCACAAAACCCTGGGCATGTGATATTGATTGACTTATTAAAAAATAAATTAACTATCAATCCCCCAAGCTTTAAACCCACCATACCCTGGGCGTCCGAGTTCGATTTTAAATCAAATAAATTGTTTATAGAAAAATTGAACTCGAAGGCCTAGTGTTTTGTAGCTTAAGAATTTAGAGGATTTTTTGTTTATTCAGAACTCAAAGTTGGACGCCCACGGTTTCGTGAGTTTAGAGCTCGGGGGATTATTTGTTTATTTATTTGTTGATGAAATAATTAAACTCGGACGCCCAGGGTTTTGTGATATAAGTGCTGGGGGGATTGTTAGTTTATTTATTTGTTGATAAAAAAATTGAAGTCGGGCGCCGGGGGTTTTGTGGTCTCAGAGCTCGGGGGATTGTTAGTTTATTTATTTGTTGATCACAAAATAAACTCGGACCCCCATGGTTTACTAGGTTTAGAGCTCGGGGGATTATTTGTTTATTTATTTGTTGATAAAATAATTAAACTCGGACGCCCAGGGTTTTGTGATATAAGTGCTGGGGGGATCGTTAGTTTATTTATTTGTTGATCACAAAATAAACTCAGACCCCCATGGTTTACTGGGTTTAGAGCTCGGGGGATTATTTGTTTATTTATTTGTTGATAAAAAAATTGAAGTCAGGCGCCGGGGGTTTTGTGGTTTTAGAGCTTGGGTAATTGTTAGTTTATTTATTTGTTGATAAAATAATTAAACTCGGACGCCCAGGGTTTTGTGATATAAGTGCTTGGGGAACCGTTAGTTTATTTATTGGTTGATAAAAAAATTAAACTTGTACGCCCTGGGTCTTGTGGTATCAGAGTTTGGGGGATTGTAAGTTTATGTAATGATAAGAATGAATTGACTACTTAAAATTTCTGATGTGTACATTATCCTAATTTTTATTTAATGTGAACATGCTTAAATAGTGATTCATTATTTAAATTTATGCTTCAGGTACTGATTCAAAAATAAAAAAATATTAGAAAATTCTCTTGATTACATTAAAATGATTTTGAAAAATAATTTACATTTTAACAATAGATTTTAGCCTGTAGATTGTAAATTAACTTCAAACTGGGGAATGGAGATGAACTTTTTTTTTAAATTTATTTTAAACTTTTATTGCAAAGCGTTACATTCTGTTTGATATATTTTTTAGTTCTCGAGTTTGCTGCTCAACTTTAAACTGGTTTTCAATTTAAATTAAAAAATCAAAAATGTAGATTTTTAACGCATGTTAGCTAGGTCTCAATATAAGCTTTTATTTCATTCTTTTTATTTAAGTAATGAATAATTTACAACAACTTTCAAATATAAAAATTTAATTTTTTATTTTTAAAAATCATTTCATATTATAAAATTCTCAACACCAATGTAGTTAAGAATAACAATGCTATTTGTACCTCTACTTAATAGCTTATAAATAAAAGAATACATCTCATAGCATTAATTGGCTAGGAACAGCAGCCGCATAGGAATCAAGCAACCATCTGATTGCAACAATATATTTCAGTGGATGCTAATTAATGTTTACCCTGTGTGTACAAAATGTTTACGGATAAAATTTTAGACAGCGAAAGGATCAGGAATAGAGGATGAGATGAATTGAGAATATTAAAATAACTTTACTCTATGTGTTTTACTTATTTATACATGATCATTTTTTGACACTTGGATCAATTTAAAATTTACCCTTGCTTATGAGTTTAATTTAAGACTCATTTAAATATTGTTTTCTTAATTTTATGATTAATAAATAATATTACTCCAAAAATCACATACCTGCCTCGCTACAGATCCAAAGAATGTTCAACAAGTGTTGAGCTGGACTTGTTGATAACAACTTTTTTTTTCTCAGCAACTCTCTTTTGATCAAAAAGTCTTTTAAATAATCTTAAATTTTATCCTCTTTCATTGATTGGATACAAAACTTTTCTACTTTTATAGGTTACAGACATCAATAAACCATGCTCTCACATTAAAATTACTTTATTTTTTTTTTTTTCAAGGATACTTACTTTCCAGCAAGTTTCTTTTTCTAAAAAACATTCTCTGTCGTTGCTTTTCCACTCAATAATATCATTTTGCTCTGACATTAACCAATTTTTCAAATTTTGCACCTACTTTAGTTCAGTGAAGTTCACTTAAGTTGGGTGAAGTTCAGCGCCGATCACTGGTGCGCATACAGCTCCCGTCCGTCTCCCCGGACCCGCGTGCAGTGTTGGATAAATGACAATTCTGGAAGTTTTCGACATGTCGTAAAGTCGAAAATGTCGTAAATGTATCTAATGTATAAAAGTTTGTCGTTAATGTATGAATTGTAAAAAATTCAAAAACGATTTATTTCAGCTCATAACCTAGATTTTTTCTCAATTAATTTTGTTTGTTTACATTACTCTTATTTTAATTTTAAGGGTTTAGAGCTTGAAGGATAGCTGATCAGTTTATTTATTGAACTTGGGTGCCCAGGGTATTTGGGGGTTTAGAGCTTGGGGGAGAGCCGATAAGTTTTTTTGTTGAACTCGGGCGCCCAGGGTATTTGGGTGTTTATAAATTGAGGTATAATTGATAAGTCGTTTATTAAATTCGAAGTATGAATTAAAAAAACCTAATCTTTTTGCTCTCAGGTAGTCTTTAAAGCCTCTCAAATTTAAATTGTCATAACGTTTTATTTTATAATTTTTAATTTATAAAAAAGTTTTTTATACAGTTAATTCTTTTCTTTCTTTTTTATTTTATTCATTTATTTTTCCGAAAACAGCAACTTGATGATGCTTTATGCAAATTTTTTTTTTTCATTTTTTAATAAATTTTTTTTCATAATATAGAGTCTCTGCACGCATGTATATAATAGTTTTAATAAATTAAAAAAAAAAAAAAAAAAAATCGCGTCGGAGTTTTTGACAAATATTTTTGTCAAAAAAATTTACGACTGTCTTAAACTACATTTTCGACATGTCAAAAATGTCATTTAATACAACCTATTTTCGACATGCCCAACACTGCCCGCGTGGCATCCAACGACCCTGAAGTATAATACGTGCACACTAGACACGCACTAACGACTAGCACCAACATCAGTATTTTACAACATTTCGAGTCAAAGGCATGGTTGCTGTGTTCAGTGAAGTGAAGGTATTCACTGAACATTCAGTCGACTTAAGACAACATATATATATACTGCGCTGTTGCCACGACTAGTCGCTGGAGATCAAATGACAATTCTAGAGAGTCTAATATGAAAATTAATAAATAAATAAATAATTCCTCAAGCTCTAAAACATAAAAACTCAGACTATCACGGTTAAATTAATAAATAAATAAATAAATAAATAAACAAATAAAACACGAAGTTTTAAACCAACAAAATGCTGAGATTTTTTAATTGAATTTTCTATAAAATAAATAAACAAATAATACCCCAAGCTCTAAAATCTCGGAACAAAGGTCGTCAAAAATTAATTTATTGTTAAAAAAATAAATAAACAAATAAAACACGAAGTTTTAAACCAACAAAATGCTGAGATTTTTTTATTGAATGTTCTATAAAATAAATAAACAAATAATACCCCAAGCTCTGAAACGACAAAACCCAGACGATCAAAGATTAATTTAGAAATAAATAAATAATTAAACAAATAAAACACGAAATTTTTAACGAACAAAAAGCTGAGATTTTTTAATTGAATTTTCTATAAAATAAATAAACAAATAATACCCCAAGCTCTAAAACCTCGGAACAAAGGTCGTCAAAAATTAATTTATTGATAATTAAATAAATAAACAAATAAAACACGAAGTTTTAAACCAACAAAATGCTGAGATTTTTTTATTGAATGTTCTATAAAATAAATAAACAAATAATACCCCAAGCTCTGAAACGACAAAACCCAGACGATCAAAGATTAATTTAAAAATAAATAAATAATTAAACAAATAAAACACGAAATTTTTAACGAACAAAAAGCTGAGATTTTTTAATTGAATTTTCTATAAAATAAATAAACAAATAATACCCAAAGCTCTAAAACCTCGGAACAAAGGTCGTCAAAAATTAATTTATTGTTAAAAAAATAAATAAACAAATAAAACACGAAGTTTTAAACCAACAAAATGCTGAGATTTTTTTATTGAATGTTCTATAAAATAAATAAACAAATAATACCCCAAGCTTTAAAACGACAAAACTCAGACGATCAAAATTAATTTAGAAATAAATAAATAAATAAACAAATAAAACACGAAGTTTTAAACCAACAAAATGCTGAGATTGTTTTATTGAATGTTTTATAAAATAAATAAACAAATAATACCCCAAGCTCTAAAACGACAAAACCCAGACCATCAAAGATTAATTTATAAATAAATAAATAAATAAACAAATAAAACACGAAGTTTCAAAGCAACAAAACGCTGAGTTTTTTTTATTGAATTTTCTATAAAATGAATAAACAAATAATACCCCAAGCTCTAAAACCTCGGAACAAAGGTCGTCAAAAATTAATTTATTGATAAATAAATAAATAAACAAATAAAACACGAAGTTTTAAACCAACAAAATGCTGACATTTTTTCATTGAATTTTCTGTAAAATAAATAAACAAATAATACCCCGAGCTCTAAAACGACAAAACCCAGACCATCAAAGATTAATTTATAAATAAATAAATAAATAAACAAATAAAACACGAAGTTTCAAAGCAACAAAACGCTGAGTTTTTTTTATTTAATGTTCTATAAAATAAATAAACAAATAATACCCCAAGCTCTAAAACCTCGGAACAAAGGTCTTCAAAAATTAATTTATTAATAAATAAATTAATAAACAAATAAAACCTAAAGTTTTAAGCCAACAAAATGCTGAGGTTTTTTAATTGAATTTTCTATTAAATAAATAATTAAATATAACCCTAAGCTCTAAAACCTCGGAACTAAGCCTGTCAAAAATTAATTTATTAATAAATAAGTGAATAAACAAATAAAACCCTAAGCTTCACAGCAACAAAACACTATGTTTTTTTAATTGAATTTGTTGTAAAATAATTATACAAATAATACTCCAAGCTCTAAAACTAAGACCGTCAAAAATTAATTTAGTAATGAATAAATGAATTAACAACTAAAACCTAAAGCTTTTGAACTAAACGCTGGGTTTTTTAAGGAGGTTCCCTACCATCTACGTAAGTCAAATGTGTATTTGACTACAGTAGTCGTCTGCTCATAGGCTCAGCTACTTTCTAACCTCTGTGTGAGCCAATGAGAAGTCATATTTACAAGAATATAAAATCGATTGTTTATAATTATTGCTCCAGGCTCCTAATGAATGTTTTGAAACAAGTATAATCAAAGTCTGATTTTTTCCGATTTTTGTGCGTAGTTACATTAAAATCTGAGGGCTGGAAATTAAGTATTTGCTGTTTTAGTAAATTTCCCATTAGAACCCATGCAAATTTGTGAAATTTGAAATGTTTATAACTTTTTTTACAAGCTCCTCAGGGCTTTGAAATTTTAGCTGAGCTATTTTTATACTAAAAACTATGTGTTCATTTAATTTGGACAAAATCTGTGGGCTAGATCTATTTGGTAGGGAACCTCCTTAAATGAATTTATTTAATCTAACGCTCATGGTTTCAAGGTTCTGGAGCTTGAGCTATTATTTGCTTACTTATTTATTAACAAATTCAATTGAAAATATCGGATGTTTCGTCGTTTTTAAGCTTCAGGTTTTATTGTTTTATAAATTTTTTTTTTTAAACTAATCTTTGACAATCTGTGCTCCATAGTTCTGGAGCTTTGAGGCATTATTTGTTTATTTATTTTAAAGTGAATTCAATAGAAAACCCTCAGCATTTTGTTGGTTTAAATTTCGTGTTTTATTTGTTTATTTATTTATTTATTTATTTATTTGTTTATAAATTAATCCTTGGTCGTCTTAGTTCAGTGGTTTTAGAGCTTGGGTATTATTTATTTATTTAATTTACAAAAAATTCAAATAGAAAACTCAGCATTTTTTTGTTATAAAACTTCGGGTTTTATTTGTTTGTTCATTTATTTATCAATAAATCAATTTTTGACGGTCTTAGTTCCCTGGTTTGAAGCGTCGGGTTTAATTTGTTTATTTATTTGTTTATTAATAAACTTAACTATGATTGTCTTAGTTCCCTGGTCAAAAGCTTAGACTATCATATGTTTATTTATTTTACAACAAATTTAAATAGAACACTCAGCATTTAGTTGTTATAAAACTTCGAGTTTTATTTGTTTATTTATTCATTTATTAATAAATTAATTTTTGACGACCTGTGTTCCGAGGTTTTAGAGCTTGGGGTATTATTTGTTTATTTATTTTATAGTAAATTCAATAAAAAAATCTCAGCGTTTTGTTGGTTTAGAACTTCGTGTTTTATATGTTTATTTATTTATTAATCAATAAATTAATTTTTGACAACCTTTGTTCCGAAGTTTTAGAGCTTGGGGTAATATTTGTTTATTTATTTTATAGTAAATTCAATAAAAAAATCTCAGCGTTTTGTTGGTTCAGAACTTCGTGTTTTATATGTTTATTTATTAATTTATCAATAAATTAATTTTTGACGACCTTTGTTCCGAGGTTTTAGAGCTTGGGGTAATATTTAATTATTTATTTAATAGAAAATTCAATTAAAAAATCTCAGCATTTTGTTAGTTTAAAACTTCGTGTTTTATTTATTTATTTATTTATCAATAAATTAATTTTTGACAACCTTTGTTCCGAGGTTTTAGAGCTTGGGGTAATATTTGTTTATTTATTTTATAGAAAATTCAATAAAAAAATCTCAGCCTTTTGTTGGTTTAAAACTTCGTGTTTTATTTGTTTATTTATTTAATTATCAATGAATTAATTTTTGACGACCTTTGTTCCGAGGTTTTAGAGCTTTGGGTATTATTTGTTTATTTATTTTATAGAAAATTCAATTAAAAAATCTCAGCATTTTGTTGGTTAAAAATTTCGTGTTTTATTTGTTTACTTATTTATTTATTTATAAATTAATCTTTGATGGTCTGGGTTTTGTCGTTTTAGAGCTTGGGGTATTATCTGTTTATTTATTTTATAGAAAATTCAATAAAAAAATCTCAGCCTTTTGTTGGTTTAGAACTTCGTGTTTTATTTGTTTATTTATTTATTTATCAATAAGTTAATTTTTGACGACCTTTGTTCCGAGGTTTTAGAGCTTGGGGTAATATTTGTTTATTTATTTTATAGAAAATTCAATAAAAAAATCTCAGCTTTTTGTTGGTTTAAAACTTCGTGTTTTATTTGTTCATTTATTTAATGATCAATAAATTAATTTTTGACGACCTTTGTTCCGAGGTTTTAGAGCTTGGGGTAATATTTGTTTATTTATTTTATAGAAAATTCAATAAAAAAATCTCAGCCTTTTGTTGGTTTAAAACTTCGTGTTTTATTTGTTTATTTATTTAATGATCAATAAATTAATTTTTGACGACCTTTGTTCCGAGGTTTTAGAGCTTTGGGTATTATTTGTTTATTTATTTTATAGAAAATTCAATAAAAAAATCTCAGCCTTTTGTTGGTTTAAAACTTCGTGTTTTATTTGTTTATTTATTTAATTATCAATAAATTAATTTTTGACGACCTTTGTTCCGAGGTTTTAGAGCTTTGGGTATTATTTGTTTATTTATTTTATAGAAAATTCAATTTAAAAATCTCAGCATTTTGTTGGTTTAAAACTTCGTGTTTTATTTGTTTATTTATTTAATTATCAATAAATTAATTTTTGACGACCTTTGTTCCGAGGTTTTAGAGCTTTGGGTATTATTTGTTTATTTATTTTATAGAAAATTCAATTTAAAAATCTCAGCATTTTGTTGGTTTAAAACTTCGTGTTTTATTTGTTTATTTATTTATTTATTTATTTATTTAACCGTGATAGTCGGAGTTTTTATGTTTCAGAGCTTGAGGAATTATTTATTTATTTATTAATTTTCATATTAGACTCTCTAGAATTGTCATTTGATCTGCAGCGACTAGTCGTGGCAACAGCGCAGTATATATATATGTTGTCTTAAGTCGACTGAATGTTCAGTGAATACCTTCACTTCACTGAACACAGCAACCATGAGTCAAAGGTCGAAGAGTCTTCGACGAAGACTCGAAGTTTCGGACTTTGAAATTGGAATTTCACCATAATGTTTTTAAAATTACACAGAGGTTATGGACTACTTAAATTTTTGTTTTTTTCAACAGAAACTTAAAATTTTTAATGAAATGTAGTGATTAATCTGGATATAAATACTGCCATAATTAATGTTTATTATTTCATTTTATTTTTCATGTTAAAAAATTTTTTTTAGTTTCAAAAATCATTTTATCAAAATAATTTGTTATTCTAGTTTTATTAGTTTTGTAGTTTGATTAAATTTGTATTTACACAATATTATAAATAGTTCTTTTTTAATTATAACTTTCAAAATGTTTGATATTAATCTAAATAATTACAGCAGTGGAATATACTTGAGTGAGTAATTCTTTTCTAAGACAACAACACTAACAATATTAATGTACAATATAAATGTTATTTTATTATTAGTATTCCATTTGATTGTTTTATTCCATTTTAATTTTATTGATCAAAATTTGAATTAATATTTGTAGATGCGAGTGGTAATGGAACAGTACATTTGGCTTTACACAAAACAACAAATACCTTTGTTGTGGTAAAAAAATATTATGTAGATGATAAAGATTCTGAAGATTATAGCCTTATTCAACAAGAAATTGTAACAGCCCGTCAGCTTCAACATCCCAACATACTTCCTTATCTTAATACATTTGTGTCAGGAAATGACATTTATGTCATATCACCTTTAATGAGTTATGGATCATGTAGTAATCTAATCAAAGAGTATTTTCAGGATGGTTTTTCTGAACTTGCTTGTGGATTCATTATAAAAGATGTATTACTTGGGCTTGATTACTTGCATAAAAAAGGAGTGATTCACAGGTAACTATAATAAACATCACATTATACAGTATTTAAATGCAAAAAATTTAATTGAAAAAATAAAAACAATTTTTTTTTTTTAAGAGCCTTAAGAGCAAGTCATATTTTAATCTCTGCACAAGGTCAAGCCTGCATATGTGGTTTGCGATATTCATGTGATGTGGTAAAAAGTGGTAAATGGCAGCGAACTATTTTTGCTTTTCCTAAGTCAAGTACAAATAATCTTAAGTGGCTTAGTCCAGAATTATTACAGCAAGACCTTCGAGGGTATAATGAAAAATCAGATATTTATAGTCTTGGGATGACTGTGTGTGAACTAGCTAATGGTGTAGTACCTTTTGCTGATGTTCCAGAAACTCTCATGTTAATAGAAAAAGTTCAAGGTCATACTCCAAAAATCATTGATAAATTTACAATGAGTGATGTAATGGATATAGAAAACAGTAAGTCTTGGAAAATATCTTTTGATAAACTATTTTTTTTTTTTTATTAAGAGTCTGTCTCGCAGTACTGTTTTACACATACATGAAACAAATTTGCTATTAAATTTTACATATGCATAAAATTGGGCTGCTAGACAGACTCTTCTATTAAACATTCAATTTCATAGTATTAGAAATTGGTTGAAGATTAATGATACTGAAAAATAAAATACTTAAAGGTAAATGTTATCTTAAGAGTATTTTGAATAAAAAATTTATTACTATTTTTTTGCATTTAAGACAATTTTTCACTTTAATTTGTAAAAATTGTATTTTATTAATTTTATGATCTATGAAATTTTTAACAGCAGAAGATGAAACATTAGACAAAGATTTTTCAAAAAATGCCAGCTGTTCTGCTGGTCAAAAATTTTCAGAAGCTTTCCAAGCTTTTGTAAGACTATGTTTACAACTTGACCCAAATGATCGACCAGGGGCTAATGAACTTTTATTACATGAATTTTTCAAGCAGTGTAAGAAAACTGATATTACAATGCTTGATATTTTAAAACCTGTAAAACCACTTAATGAACGCTTTGCTGAAACTGAAGGTAAGATTAAGTACTTATTAAAAGTTTAGAAATTTTATTACAACAATAATAATTATAAAATTTGAAAGTTACAGTAACTTAAATTTATCTTTTTTCATGATAAAAAAAAAAGTACATCTATCATTGAAAAAATTTTATTACCACTTTCAAACATATTTTATGGATTTAGATGAAAGCATTAAAATTCTAGTCTTTAATTTTTTAATTGATTGATTGATTTCCCTTGAAAATTAAAACTATTATATATTTTTTCTTCAGAAGATCAAGCAATGACCTTAAGTACAGAATTGAAAAACCTTGATCTTGAAAGCTGTCACTGGGATTTTGAAATGACCTGAAACTCTTTTCATTTTCTAATAAAAAGACTCTAAAGTACAATTTATTAACAAATATTTAACTTTAAGTGATGAATATTATTGTGATGTTACTTTAATCCTTTGTTATATTATTGTTTTATTAATAATTTTAAAATGAATATTTATATTAAAATATAAGTTTATAAATGTATTGCTAATTAAATTTTGTACATACTTAATACTAAAAACTTGCAAATTTTCGTAAAATGAACATGATTAGATGAATATTAAAATAAAAAAATAAAAAAGTCACTTTATGAATTGATAAAATTTTTTTTTCAGTTCCTGATGCATTCAAACATTATTTATATTTATTTTCTTTACAAATATTCTATTTGTTTTATTATTATAATTAATAGAAAAAAAAAAACAAAAAACAAAAACAAACAAATATTTTGCTGCTATAAGCTTAAAAATTCAAAATTCATGAACTATAAAAATAATGAAAAGTTGTAGTTTTGAACTAATAAACTTTGTTTTTTCATTAATTTTTCAATTAAATTATCTTATAGTGATATGATCCTCCATCAATGCATTTGAAATGTGAACTGTTCATTACTACACAATTATTTAAACTAATAAATCAAGTTAGTCCAGTAAACACTTTAAGATTTTACAATCCGATTTGGTTGAGTGTAACTAGAATACATTATACATATTTAAAATATTGCCGCGCTTTTAAAATGGCGCCTTGAGTGTTGTGTTGTGCACAAGTCTTGATTTTCATGATCGCGCGCATGTGAGTAAACCTTATTTTTACGCGCGGTCACAATGTAAAAATACACTGTGCGCGCGGTATTGTTGTTTCGCGCCTCTTTGATACTTGTAACAGAGAAAATTAATTTATAAATGAATGTTGTTCTTAAACTAAAAAGTTATATTTATTATTTTTATTCAATATGAACGTAGCTCAGTCCATCTTTACTCGAGAGAAAGGTTTTGGTAAGTGTTCAGTCAAAACTATGTCGTTACATTGTTAAATTCATTCATGTTCTTTGTTCACACTTAATACACGTTCATGAACAGATTTTTTTACTGTTTAAGTTACCACATCAGTTAAATAGTATGTTTAAATTTCTCTTAGGTTATAATACTGGGTACGATATAGCATTGTTACGTTTAAAATGTTACAAAGAAGATGTTTATGAAGGGGTGGCTGCAAATGATCATGCCCCAGATTACAATCCCAACCCTCCTGTTTTCGCATGCAAATTTTGCTGCTCCCCAGGTCATGAACACATTTTGGCTCTTGCAAATGAAGATGGAAAAATAGCTTTGCAGGATACATCAACTAAAAATCATTTTCAAGGACCCTTAGAGGGTACTCAGGTAATTACTCAATTGTTTAAACATTCCTGTCAACGAATACACTTTGCTACTGCAACAGTTGTTTCTTAAATTATAAAATTAAAAACCTTTCTTTGAGCCTTTTTAAAACTAAATAATTATTATATGTAGGCACATCACAATGCCATATTTGATATTGCCTGGATGCCACAAGAATTAAAACTAGTCACAGCTTCAGGAGATCGGACAGCAACTTTGTGGGACGTATCTGGGTCTGATATTGAACCAATACAATCATTTCATGGCAATATTCATTCCATCAAAAGTGCTGTTTTTCGACCACAGGACAAATGTATGTATTATAATCTTTTTAAATAACATTTTATTCAACATCTTGATCATTTAATTTTTTTCTATTATGGTTTTCTACTTTAGCTGTTTTTGCAACTGGAGCTCGTGATGGCACAATTATGATTTGGGACACTAGAGCAAAAAATCATAATGGACAACCAAAGCCTGATAATATTATTTCAAATTCTCATGAATTGAAAAAACAAAAATCAAAAATATCTCAAAGTGTTACTGCTTTAGTTTTTCAAGATGATGAAACTTTAATTTCTTGCTCAGCAGGGGATGGGTATGTAAAACAATTGTTAGAATTTATTTAATTTTTGTGTGTATAAAATGTAAATTAATCTAATATTTATTTTTTAGATTGATAAAAGCTTGGGATCTTAGAAAAATTTACAATATTCACAAAAAAGAAAATCTACCAAAGCACACTATGAAATATGGTGGAAAAAGTAATACTTACAATGGTTTTACTTCAATGATGCTTGATCCCACAGGTACAACTCTGTATGCAAGTTGTGTTGATAAAAAAATTTATGCTTACAATATACTTACATACAATATTAATCCAGGTAATAAAAATGAAAATATTATACTTCTTTAGAAATGTTTCGGATTATGTTAATGTAAATCTTTTTCTGGTAGTTGCTGAGTATTATGGCCATGGTTCAGATGATAAAGTTTTGTCATTCTTTGTAAAAGCTTGTTTAAGTCCTGATGGGCAGTATCTTGCTAGTGGATCTAATGATGAAACAGCTTATGTTTGGAATACAAGAAAACCAGGATTACCAGTAATAAAACTTTCTGGCCATAGAGATGAAGTTACTTGCATAGCTTGGTGTAAAGACAAGGAAACAAAAGTAATTTAAAATATAATTTATACAAACTTTTTTTTTTTTTTTTTTTTTTTTCAAGAAATTTGTCAAAATTTACATTCTTGCAACTTTTAACTTGTCTACTTAAAAAAAAAAAAAAATTTATAAGATTTTGTGAAACAACTTGATTAAATCATGAATCTTCTAAACTTATTAAAATTTTTTAGATTGTTACATGTTCAGATGACTGCATGCATAGAATATGGAGAATAAGGCCGGATATAGATTATTTAGACCAAGATATAAATATTTTTGGTTATGCTGAAAAGTATGAAAAATTATTAAATGTATCACCAAGTAAGTTAAAAAAATCTTTCAAATTAGAAACTGTTTATTTCAAAAAATTAATTAATTCTATATTTTAACATAGCTAATTTATATTAATTTTTGTTATGAAGGTAAACTATCGGTCTACAGTACGCCACGATCGTCTAGCCATTCGTCACCTGAAAAGTACACATCAGTTCTTACGCCAGTTGCAGAGAATGTTGGATCATCTCCGATCCGACCAAATAATGACAGTCGAGCTTCGCGAAAATTGTTTTTCAGTCCTAGCAGTCGACTCGAAATGTCTAGTCCAAGTCGAAGCTGTTGCAGTAGCAGTAATTACGAATCAGACGATACGCTCACTTTTTCACCGACTTCGGGGCTGCCAAACTTTGTCGTCGATGGCACAGCACCACATCTTCTAGCGAACTCACCCCAGAAAAAAACCAAAGAAAATCTGAATTGGTTAATAGAGTATAGGAAAAGAAGAAGAGCCGAGAAAATCGATAAAAACGAATTTCCAGTCGCTAAAAAAATCAAAACCCCCACGAGAAGAGCTAAAAGTCAAAGAGGACTAAAGTTTAAGAAAGATGAAAAAACCACACCGAAAACAATGCCAGCAATCACAGATTTTTATAATAATTTGAGTCAACGAACCAGTGATGTGAAGCCTACAAATCAGTCTACTTGATTAAACTTAGACTTATTTTCTAAAGAAATAAGTATAATTTTTTTGAGCAGTTTATGAGATTATTTAGAAATATTTTTGTATTGTATGTTGATAAATTCTTATTCTTATAGCTAAATGTTTGAAAGTTTAAAATGATGATTTTATGCATGCAAAGTCATATCAAGTGTAACTACTTTAAGCTTTACTTATTTGACTTATTTTGTTAGGAATAATCAAGTTAGTATTTTTTTTTTCATTATACTGACAAATTTAAGTAATGCTGAAATTATTTATTAGACAAATTAGCTTTCAATTTAAATAATTTACTATTTGTAAATTATACAGGGTAACTCAAATCATTAGTGATCAAAAATTTATTTGAAAGGAGTCAAAGTTTTTTATATAAAGTTTTTCATCAAATTTTTTTATTATATAATATATATTTGTCTTTTGTGACATCAATCAGTTCAAGTAAACATTAGTGTATATTAAAATTATGATATAATTATTTGGTAGATAGAAAACAAAATTTTTAATTCAAATTATAGCAAATAAAACAAAAGTGTTGACCACAATTGAATATTTAAAAAGAAATAAAAGTGATTTTCTATAACTTAAAGAAAAATTTTCCATATATTTCAAACAAAACTGAAAAATAATTACTGAAAATATTAGAATGGTTAGTCTTTGTACTTCATTAACTTTTTCAATGAACCATTGTAATGTAATAGTATTTCGTGGATTTGTGAAGTTACTAAGTGAAGTATCTTCTTGAAAATGTATATTTTTTTATGTGTTAGTTTTATCTCTATAAAGTAATCCATATGGATACAATTTAAATAAAAAAGATGTTCAATTTATGATTCTTCATAGGATCATCCAAGTTCATCTAAAAAAAATTTTATAAATTCAAATCTAATATTTAGATTCAATGCCATGTTTATTACTTTTAATTTTAGTAATAGAAAACAATTCAGTTTAACAACTGAAATATTATTTTTATAGAAAAACGTGTTTAGTACCTTTCGACTTTAAGGTTTACTGTATAAGTATTAGATTAAATACTTTTTCTTAACTTAATTGATAACTTACATTGTTCATTGTATATTATCATTATAATTCTCTAGTTATATAGTCAGTTTCATAAACTTTAAAAAAGTATTTGTAAGTATAAAAAAAATTTTATATTCAATATTATTAAAGTTAGGCAAAATTTTTTATTGAAAAAAAAATTATCTTCATGTTGATGTAAGTATATAAATGATTATAGATTATAAATCTTGTTCCATGTCATCTAAGTGATTGTCAAAAATTTATTCGTAAAATAAACAGTATTTGTAATAATTAATGTGTACCTTATCTACTTCTCTTTTATTTGAAGTGTTTCAAGTAATAACTTTGCCACATAGTAATGATTACATGAAGTAAATTATGAGAATTATTTCAAAGGGTTCTTTATTAACTGGTAGACGGAAAAGCTCTCTTTCGCCGATTTCTGCAGGTAAACATGAAACAATTTAAAACTTGTGTAACGGATTAATTAGTCTCAGTTAATTAGTTTCAGTTTCAATTTTATAAATTAATAGAAATTAAAAATCAATTAAACCAAATTGAAGTTTATCGCCAGCCGAAAGTATCATAAAATATTAATTTCAAAACTTTACATAGTTTATGCAAGGTCTATAAATTCAGAATACTTTATTAAAATTATGGAGCTTAGATAGCTTTATAATTAAAATCTTAAATCCTGACTCATTCTACCAGGATATCCTTTGTCAATCTGTTCAGATGGCCTAAAGTAGATTCTTTTTGAAATCATTAGTGGATTTATTAAAAAGAGTCACTACTATCACCTAATTGACGTTGAACTGAACCGTGTTTTTCATTAGTATTATGATTACTATTTTAGAGAAAAAAAAAAATCTTTGTCTTAATAAATAAAACTTATAAAAAGTTAAAATTTAACACTCATATCAAAGTTTTAAATAAAATTTGAGAAGCTTTAATTTTTGTTAGGTAATGAAATGTCATCATTGAAATTTTTTATAATAAATATATAATAAAAGAGAAGGGATTAAATAAAAATGGTTAGTAAAAAGTTTATTCTTTTGATTAAAAACGTTTATTACATCAAATCTCAATACGTATAGCATTATCAAGTGTAAATAAACTATTGTTTTACAAAAAATATACGGAACGTGAGCTTAAATAAAGTATTACAAAGCAGAATAAGAATATTTTATGACAATACCATCTTTTTTGTATATAGTCTTTGCTTTAGATGATATAAGTACAAATAGGTACATATTATTTAGTCTGATTCAGCCGTTTTAAAATTATAAAATACAGTTTTCCTAAGAGTTTCTTCATTCATATTGAAAATATTCATTTTAAACATAATTGTAAAAATTATTTTTGAGTCTATTTGTTTCATTGAAAAACTGAAAGTTAAAATCGAAATTGTATACATACATTGAAAAGTTGCCGAAAGTAAAAAAAAATTTAACTGAACTTTTTCAAATGCATGTATGTGTTAATTAAGTAATTATGTTTTAACTAATTATTGAACATTATTCTAAAGTACTTGTAAATTGTTAAAAATAAAGTATAGAGTGATTGAAGAATTTTTCATCAAACTGTGGTTGAATCAGACTTTGATTATTAAATTATGCTTTATCTGTAAACTTTATCAGAAAATATTTTTACAAAAATTAAAAGAAATAAGGATACTACTAATACTTATTAAACTTATCGATTTTATTAAAGACGAAGTTTACGCGATTAACATATAAGTACATAAAAATAAGATAACAGCAGTAATTAATCTTTGATGGGTCAAAGATTATTTTTTCACAGTTACCAAAGAAAAGTTTTTTAAATCTTTTTTTTATAAATAAAGGCTAGTGTAGTTAATTATTTATATTTTTTCTTAAAGTAGAAATAAATATACATATACATTTCGTACACATGGAAATGACGGATAAGACCTTACATTCTAGTGACTACAGTGCAATATAAAATAACGCACATCATGTATAAAAAAATAACATAACATAGTCTCAAAAAAATTTATATCGACGTCGATGAAAAAGAATTATTTTCAATCAACACTTTTCAAAGTTGTTTTCTGTTATTTGATATTTTCGGTACGAAATTTTTTCATTTATCGAACACAATATAAGTAGAGAGTCGCCAGTTTTACCCAGTAAACAAAAACAAATTCTAAATATTTTTCTATATTTATGATTTAAAATTTGAAACAACAAGCTCCGTATAAGTTACATGAATCTACATCCATTAAAAATTTGAATGAGTAATAATGATTGACTTTAATTCGTTTTCTAAATTTTTATAAAATTTCATTAGGATTTAATATTTTTTAGGTGATAAACTTTGTATTTTTACTATCTTTGAGATATATTTTTCAACAGCAAATGTAATCATTTTATTACATATTTTAAATATAATACATAGTTTATATTATATATATTTATATATATTTATCGTGTACAATAATTTTATTTTATTTTTTGGATATGTTCAATATTTGCATATTTATTTTGATATGCAAAGGTAGTAACTTTTATTTTCTAACTATTAATCTTTGTTTTTGTTTACTGGATATCATCTTTAACAGTTGAATAAACAACGAATACATAAAAATTTAGTTTACTTGCGGATCATCACAGAGATTCCTCTTATTTTTTTTTTGTTCAGTTCTTTTTGTGTAAAAGATACAATTGTTTTTAAATTAATCTTTTTTTTTTTTTTTTTTTTTTTTTTTTTTTTTTTTCTCTTTCTTGTTGATCCAACTATTTTTGTGTAATTTTGTGTAGAGTATAGTATTCAATAACGCATTTTGATTATTCGTTTTGAAAAAAAAAAACAATATTGCAATAGAATTGCGAAACTTATACTAGATACAGTATTGTTTTTTGTATAAAAGTGAAATACTTTTAATTTACATTGCAGTCAAACTTATTTAATTTATTAGTACAAAATTTTGGCGATATTGCAATTACAAAGAGTATAAAATTCGTGGCAGCTTGAAAGTATAAAGCGGTGTTAATAAAATTTACCTAAAATTTAACTATTATTTAGTTAGCATAAACATGCATGAATGTGTTTCTTGAAAATTTTTAGAAAATTCGTTGAATGTCAAATCTGTGATCTTTTTTATGTACGACTCTACTCATTTAAATTTCTTCATATTTCATAGAAGTATTTTTAACAGATTTTAATTCTGATAGAAACTTTCTTTGAACAATAAAGTTTACAATTTTTTTTACCGATTTTTAAGAAAAATCACACTACAGTAACAATATTGATATTAATAATATTTTATTTACAGTAATACATATTTAGTACAATTTAAATACGCGAAAAAATTATATTAAATCAGCAGCTAGAGTAACTTAAGTGGTTATATACAGATGAATAATGAAATTAAATTTAATACGATTGTTCTTAATAATTACTTGGAATTGCTTTAAAATATTCGAAGCATGCTGTTCCATTGGGAAAACATTTTTACAATTTCACATTAAAACTCATTCGTGCCAACATCTTTTAATAAAAGTTCTAAAATTTGCGAGTATCACTGTACATCGCTTAATTTTGGAAAACACATTTGTAACATAAATTTGTATCGACTTTTTTTTAGCATCCGATGAATGTAAGATACTTTATAGCGTTTATATATTTATTATAAATTTCGAAGTGTATTTAGATAAATTTTGAAACTTGCAAGACGTTAATTTAATTTGTTAAAAATTTTTGACAAATTATTTAAAAAAAAAAAAGTTCAAATACAAACTGTGTGTAAATTTTATTTTCAAGGACAATATTTTGTATATATTAATCTCTTCTCGAGAAAAAATATAAACTTCCAAACTGAAATGCACATTTCAGTTACAAATTTTTAATTGAAATAATTTTGGAGTCATCCAAAGATAAACTATTTCTAAAAACTTTTTAATTTTTTTTTCAAATTCTACGTGAAAAGCTCCGATTAAAATTTTACATCTTTTCATTGATTTCAAGATACAATTTAGACATCATTACCAAAAAAAAAGAAGATTTACAATTAATACAGAAGGAAACCTACCCAAATCAATAATCTCGAAATCATAGAATCACTCGAATATCTTACTGAGCATCGATGCCAAAAAAAGGTCGACCGAATCTTACGACTGCTCCTGCTGTATCTCCTTGTTAAGCAGTTGTTCGGTATTAGCGTTGTTGCTGGACGCGAGTATCTCCTGCTCCTTGAGCCGCTGTCGCTTGTCTTTGTTGTGCGTGTGCATGCAGCAGAGGGCAATGAATATAAATCCTACGAAGGCACCTATGCACGAGCCAATCCACATCCAGGCAGTGCGAGCTTCCTGCGCTTGTATGTTGTCACGGACGACGGTCATGCAGCTGCCGTAAAGGCTCAGGGTGCGGTTCGAGAAGTCCAGGTTACCGCAACGCTCTCGTACGCTTTTCGGGCAAACTGTCTTTTCCGGATAGCGCTGAATAAGATTTAAAAAAAAGAAAAAATCAATAATTGACAAAAAATTGTTGATGTATTTAAAAAAGTCGCGCGAAACTATGCTGATATCAAACAAGTTTGGCTAGCGATTACACCGGCTGCACAAATTCATCTAAAATCAAACTGGCTTCTAATATCCACGATCATGCGTTCTTCGAAGCTGAAAATTTCATTATTACGATCACAGAAGCAATTCGAACTATGATCAAACTAGCTCGGTTGTCGAGAAAAAAATCCCGAAGCTGAAAAAAACAAAAATTACCGTGATATTTCGCTTGACGAGCCACTTGTCGAACTCGAGGCACTCGCAGGTACTTTCGTTGAACCTTATCGGATTCCCGGTGAAGTCGAAATGCTTGAGCGAGCACAGCGGAGCCAGATCGTCAACGGTGATGCTGCTGATGGAGTTGTGAGAAACGTTCAGCACTACGAGTCCGGTCAGGGGTTTAAGCTGGGGCATCTTTGTCAGTCTGTTGCCGGAAAGCTCAAGCTTGTAGAGAGGCGAGAGTACGTTCGGTACCTCCAACTGGGAGTCGGTCAACAGGTTATTGCCCAGGTAGAGGTTGCGCAAACGCTCGAGCTTGAATATGGACTTTGGCAGGTCGACCAATCCGTTCTTCGAGAGATTCAGGACCTCCAGGTCCTCGGTTGGGTCGAAAGCTCCTTCGTCGATTTTCTGGACAAAGTTGTCCTGGAGGTAGAGGAAAGCCAAGCTCGTGTAACGGGCCAACGAGTAGTTGTGTAGTGTACGGATTCGGTTTTCTGACAACACCAGAACCTGAAAATAAATAGTTATTATTATTATTACGTTTTTTACAGGATTCATTACAGGTACTAAACTTTTTTCCCGGAATCCATGATAAAATCAAATACATATATAGCATACAATTTTGTGGACATAAGGATTCTCAGGAATGCAAAATTTTGCCTTGCCCTATGCTTATTTTTTAAAAATTTACACTTTGCCAAGGAAAATATTTAATTTCTTTTAATCTCACCTGAATATTCTTTTGCAAATTATTTGGAACGTCCTCGAGCTTGAGATCCTTGCACATGGCCTGGACCAGACGGTCCTCGTTGTAAACAAAGCATCTCTTTGGCGTCTCTGGTGGCGGCATGAGCAACATCGAGCTCGCGTCTAGCGGAGATGACGACGCGAGCTGGAGCAGGACCAACGCCAGAAGCAGTGCCCTTAGCACCACCGATTTCATACCTGAAACACGATTATTTTCTTATGAATTTGAAAATAAACTAAATATTTTAATTAATTCAATAGGGAAAAACGTAATATTGTCTTTGTCAAACTATTAAAAAAAGTGTATCAAGTACATCAAAAAGCTCCCAAATTTGATATACTTTTCAACCGCGTCCTAAAAAAATATCCTCCGCATCAATATCGCATAAGCTGAAAAAAGTTCGACGTCGATCAAAAGCTCGTCACGTCTAGGGAGATGGAAGAAAGGGTATCTCGAAAAGGACCACCACCTTATTTTCAGTCGCGTTTGCAAACCGCCGTCCAAAAAACGCAAGCCGATAGTCCGAAAATTGAACTTTTCCGCTCGTTAAATCCCCTCCCGCAAGCTCGGTCGAATAAACTTGCAGGCGGGGCCGAGGCGTTTGATGGTCTGGAAATAGGAGAGTCGCTGTTTAATGTTACGGAAAAGTAGGCGCGTGCCGACGAATTTCTTACAGACTCGGGGCTGCACTGATTTCGCGAACGAGCGAACTAGATTTTTTTATCACAAAGTCGACTGCAAAAGTTTGAGGGTCGATTGAAAACAAAATTATGAGTAAATCTTTTTAGTTCGGTCGCAATTAAAATTTATCTTTGGGGAGAGGTGACTTTGTATTGATGATCCAAGCACAAATAATAACAAGATGTAATTTGTTATTGATTTTTATTATTGCACAACGTTTCAAGGGCAATGCCCTCCTCTTCAGGTGTCCAACAAGTCAGTCATTGTGATGCTTATCTAATTGTTGGACACCTGAAGAGGAGGGCATTGCCCTTGAAACGTTGTGCAATAATAAAAATCAATAACAAATTACATCTTGTTATTATTTGTGCCTGGATCATCAATACAAAGTCACCTCTCCTATTTATTCACTCCTAGGCAATACAAAGTTGATCTACAATACAAAATTTATCTTAGTGCAGTTATTTTCTAACAATTTATAAAAAAAAGGGCGGCACATTCCTTTGACAACAGTTTAAATTTACACGAAAAATTTTAAAATTTCTCACCCAAAAGAGCACAAGAGCCGAAAACATTTTTTCCGAGTTTGTGATTTTTATGAGTGAAATTTTTCAACTCGCACTACAGCTCAAGAATGTGAAATGTTGAGTGATGAAAACTTTTTTTTCTCGGATGAAAAAATTCGATGCTGAACGAAAAAATTCTTGTTGTTTAAAAACTATATGAAATGTCGATAATAAACAAAAAAAAAAAAAAACAAAAAAACAAAAAAAAAAAAAAAAAAAAAACAGTACATATAACACAAAGGCAATTTGTCAAAATTTCAATCCATAAAAAGTCTTCCATTCGAGTGATCAAAGACAAAACATCACCGAAAAAAATAAAAAGGAAGAACCCATTTAATCTGCCGAAAAAAGTGCTCGCCGATCACTTTTCGCTCGACGAAGAAATTTTAACGGTCACGTGTATCCGCGAAGCCCCGGCAAAAAACCGTCTCTCTGGCCGTTGTCCAGCCGGGCGTAAAAACGAGAGAGGACCGGGAGAAGAAAAAAAAGGACGGCAGGGACGCGCTCGAAAAGTCTCATTGTCTACCCGCAGCGATATCCTGACCGTGAAATCGTAGGAGTAATGAGTTGTTATTTCGTTCGGTGAACCTTTTGGGTTACGTGTACAGAATGATGTCAGTGCTTTTTTTTTGTTTGGACAGTGGATTTAATCGTAATTGACGCAGAGCTAAAGCCTGATGAAAAATCAATTCGAACCGTACAATGAAATGGCTTTTACCCGGAATTATTTTTTTTCTTTTTTTTTTCTTTTTACAACCGCACTGATTTTTAGAGTGAGAAAATTTTATGCTCCTGAAATTGCCAATAATAATCTTCAAAAGCTATAAAATTATACGATCGCGTAAAAATTTTTAATCGTAAAAACCTCGCAACGTAATTTGCTGTAATAACAATTTTTCACGGACTGAATAATTTAATAATTGACTGTATTTTTTTTTTTTTTTTTTAATAGTAAATTTCTTATGATTCATTAAAAATTCTTTACAGATTTTTAATTTGAGTTATTTGAAAAACTCCTCTTACCGACGTACAATTTTATTGCGTTTTTCATCACAAAATGAGATTGTTTCCAAAACTTTTTTTTACAAAAAATTCATAGCGTCATCTGATTTTATTGATTTTTTTTTTAACGAAAAACTTTTTTAATGCTCCTGCTCATTCTATCGACTATCATATCGTTAAATTAAAAATGAATGAAGTACGCAATTATTCGATGAAGTTAGTTAGATTTCCTCAAATAAAACATGACGATCAAAAGTGGAAAAAAAGTTGTAAAGTGATGATTGGTACTGCTTGTTTGAAGACTTTTGTATTCGCTTTGACTATACCTATTCAATTAATTAACTCCAATCTTCAGGTCTACTTTAAAGATTTTTTTCAACTCCTTAGTAAATATCGATTGGTACATTGTAGACACAACAATTAATTTGATAAAAGTTATAAGAGCAACTCAGCGTTTTTTTTTATGTATTCACTCTTGAATGAGAAGAGAGAATCATTCCAAATCATTCAATCATATGTATCGAGAAAGTTTTCAAATAATCGAAGATTAAATTTCATTTCTGTAACTACACAATTTCAAAAAAAAAAAAAAAAAAAAAAAAAAAACGAAAACATACTTATCATAAAGCTCAAGAGAATATTGGAACAACAAATCGAGCAAAAAATTCTACCTGCATTGTTAAAAAATTCGAGAAAAATGCAAAAAATTACCAAGCATTTTCATTCTGGCGAAATCTTGCAATAACCGAGGCAAAAACATAAAACCGCAGATAAAACTTCTTTTTGAAATATTGATCGCTTTAAACTTTCCACTTAGCAACTTTTTTGTACGCATGAATACCAAGTAGGATATCTGTCTTTGCTGCGAAGCTCACTGTACCATTGAAATGTCTATTTTTCAATTTGTCAGAAAAATTTTTTTACATCAATAAAATTTGAAAGCGAAATATTATTCAGAAAAGTATCAGTGCCAGATTGTATAATGAAATTCAAACTTATGAAAATAAATTTAAAAATTAATAAATTTCAAAAATTTTATTAAAATTTTATAAATTGTTGTTTAAAAAAAATTTGTGGTTTATAAAAACAGGTTTTGATCCATATTATTCACAAATTTTATTAACTCTATAGTATCACAGAAATAAACACAGATCGATCACTTAAAAGCGCTTCAATTATTCAGACATTCACTAAAACATACTTTGTAACTGTTCTTATGATTGATTGCTCCTGGACCCTTTTTTTTTTATTCAACCGTACTAGTGATTTTTTTAAAAATAAAAAGTAACTTTTTTAGAATAATTTATATTATACAATCATTGTTTATAAAAAACAATCTAATAATTATTCTATGGAAGAGAATCGAAAAAGAAAATTAATTTCTTGAACCGTACAAGTTCGACGGGCATGAAGTTTTCAAATTCAATTAGAACTTCATACGTTTCGCACTTGTCAGCTACTCTATAAATCTCGCGGTCGAGACGAAGCTCGGGAGAAAAAAATCTCATCAAATTCCAACTATTTTTAATCCCGTAGTCTTTTTTAATGAAAGCTAATGAAAGCTTTTTCAACCAGGCTCGACTGTAACGTCACAAAAATAAATTCGTTTCGCCACTGATCCAGTAACAGTAAAAAGACAGGCTAACCGATATTACACAATCCACATTTGACATTGAGACTTTTTAAAATACGTACTGGGTCAAGTGCTGTCTGAAATTATTTACTTAGCGTCATTTTTTTTTACCTTTGGATTATTGATAGGTCCAGGGATAAGACTTTTTTTTTGTATACAGAAGAGCTCTCGGAAGAGCTTGTCGGATCGAAACTTTCCCTCGGATGAATTATTCAGTTGAGTAAGATTATTTATTTTTTTTTTTTCGACTGAAATTCGATTTCGAGTCCGACTTTTTATTTATAAATAAACTCGAAGTATTTTTTCGTACCGTGTAAAAAGTCGAAACTTGAGAGAATCAAGAAACAAGAACACGAGGTTTCGTGTCTGACAAGTAGCGTCTGCCTTCTGGGTAAAAACCACTCGTAAAATTGCGGACTGCAGTGTATCAAACGGAAAAATATTTTTTGTCGAAAACACTATAAATTAACTTTTTTACTTTTACAACTTGAAATTCGATAAACTAAATCTTTCCATTAAAAGTTTTTTTTTTTAATATTATTTTTATTTTTTAATTAAAAATTATCAATTTCAAATACTTAATTAAAAAATGTTTTTAATTTTAATCTTTAAAAATTACTTATAATAAATTTTGTGAATTTTAGGGGTAAATTAAATTATTTGTTACACGCTGCTAAGTTAGAAAATTAAGCTTATCTGACATCACATTACAATTCTATTAAAGCAAACAAAATGGATTGAAAACATCACTTTCTTTTTACAAAAAAAAGTTTTTATAGTTAAAACAATTGTCTTTCCGAGTGTCTTTCTGTACAATAAATATTTATTAAATAAAAATCGTCACTAAAAAGATGTAAAATAGTTTTCAATTATATTTTAAACTCTTGATAGTTAAACTTAGATATTTCACAAAATTCTCGAGTACAAAAGGTTTTTAAAGAGAGATTTTGCTTATATATATGAATGGAATAAATTTTTCGGAGCATTGTAATTTTGAATTGTAAAAAAATACTTAGTTTTTAAAACAATAAATTTTTGGTACCACTGAAACAATCAAATAAAAGTAGCTTCTCATCTTTAAAAAAAAAAAAAAAAAGGTCTTCTCCGACCCCAAAGTCGTAAAAACTTAAAGATTCCAAATCAGCACACGAAACATCGTAATAATTCGTGCATCTCAAGCTCCCCAGTGCAATTCCGCACTTCGACGAGCAATTACAAAAAAATCTGACTAAAATAATCCTTGGGTCCGGGAGTCACGATACCGGGGTATAGCGCATGACGGATGAGACGGGGTGGTTTAAAGCCCTCCGGGAAACACGCGTCGGGGGTATTAACCTCCCCCTGAGCCAAGCCGCGATATGACCGAGAAAGCCTGATGAAGCATTTAAAGCCCGAGCTCCGTCGCGGGAGGGAAAAAACTAATTGACACGAGGAGGAGGCTTGGCTCTTTTGATGACGATTATTTGCTGCCCCCGCGGCTTTTCAAACTTTTATGGAGTGTAGTGGCTTGGGTAACGTACTTTTCATCCGAGAATTTGGACCAAGATTATTTTCTTCGAGGTTTTAGGGTTTTTTTCAAAAGACGAGACGAGATTTTTAATGATTTTTACAATATTTGTTGAAATTTAATTCGAATGGCAGGAAACAGCTGCGATAATGTAAAATCGAATGGTTATCGCACTGAAAAAATTTATTAAAGTTGATAGACCAATAAAAAAAAAATTTTCGGATTAATAAGATTTTTCATTGACTTTTTTTTTATTTTATATCAATTAAATGTAATCGAGAATGTAATATGATTTATTATCACATTTCAGAATAGATTGACTTGGAGAGTAGAGTAGTAAGCGTCAGCGGGAATCGAACCTGCAACTTTTGGATCTCAAGCCGAGTGCTTTGCTAGCTAAGCTATTAAATTCTACTCGCAAAATCTATTTACGTTTGTTAAATTTCAAAAGTTTAGTTTGATTTTACACTTTTTTTTCTAACTAGAAAGATCATAATGACAAAAGAATGTTAACACTGTACAATGAGAGTAGAAGTTAAATTATAATCATAACTACTTTCTCTTTCATTCCGGCGTTTCATTTATTTTAGAACCCATTTTCCCCGGAAGATTACTTTTTCATTATGCACGATTTCATTTTCTCATAAACTTGTCATTGGTGAAAAACCAAAAATAATTAAAAACACATCGGAACAATCTCTCGGACCAGCGTAATGCACTTATTTAATTTATTTAATCAATCAAAAAATCTATTAACAAACTTTGATAATCGAATGAAAAAGCTATTAAAAGTTTCAGTCTCGCTTTATAGGTTGAAACCAAAGTTCCCGGGCAAAAGATTATTGGCTTATTGTTGGATTAACTTTCTTTTTTCATTTACGAATCTAATTTACTTCTCGAACACTCGCGACCACTTTAAACAATTTTTTTACTTTTATTTTACTTCCAGCTTTTCCCAATATTAAATCTTTTGAAACATTTCATTGTTACGAAAAACGAGATTAAATTTTTTTTTTCGCTGTGTAGGTAAGTACTTCGCCAACTTGAAGCTAATTTCAACTTCATCGGATTCAGAAGAATACATTAAATTTTAAAATTGTAAATTGTTTTCTGAAATTAATTTTGAAAGATTATCATATCGTTTTTAATTTTCGAATCTCATTTAACCGATAATTTTTTGTAAATCATGATTTCATCCACCAGAGTTGTAAAAGAAGCTCACGCGCCGATTCGGCTATTAAAAATAAAACATTGCAAACCGAGTTTCACCCGTAACACGAAACATCACACCAACTGTCGATTCTGACTGAGGGAAGAAAATAAAAGATCCGGGGAATTGCATCGATTCGCACAAACTCCCCAAACGATTCGTCCATTAGTAAATTAAATGTTTTCGGGTTTGGGTGTCATGGTAGCGTTGAGAGAAAGTTTTACTACACAAGCCGGATGCTTGAATAAACTGTGATTGTGGTATTTAGCTCGGTATTTAGTTTTTTATTATCATTTTCAATCATTATGATTAGTTTTGTTTGATTAAACTCTTAAGGATGTTTGGTACTTACAAAAAAATGCAGCCATTTCGTCAATTTTAATTGAATCTTCTAATAATTTATATTAAAATAAACGTCGGATTTTTCTCCTATTTTTCTCCATTTTGGTTTTTCAAAAATTGAAATAGTTGTTTTAAATAATTGAACACGTAATCTTATGAAAACTTATTAAAAAAAAAAGATTAAAATTTTCTTTGAAGGGTCACCGAAACTACCTCACAGTTTTTTCAACGATCTCTGCATTTTTGAGAGAGTTACAAGTGATAAAGAAAAAAAATGCTTGATTTCTTTTTATACCACCTCTTCAATTGTTTAAACAAATAATTAGATTTTTCTAATAACTGAGACGGACAATAATAGGAAAAAACTCCAACGATTATTTTGATATAAATTATGTACACAATATTAAAAATAAAATTTTTACATCGATACTTTTCTTTAAGTTTTAACTAAAAGGCAAGGTACGCTCAGAGTCGCAGTAATGGTACACCTTTCTTATTCACAATAATCCTTTTCGCTTTGGAAAGCGTGTCTCTTTGGTATATAAAGTAAATACGGGGGGGGGGGCGATACGGTTAGGCAAAAGCACACAGGATTCCCTCTGCGCTCCTTGAATCCCGCAGTGCTCTCTTGTGCATATGATGAATTATCGATACGAAGCTATAGACTGACTCAAAAAGTTATTTTAACAAGTTTCTCGAAATATAAAATTCGAAGATACAGTTTGAAAACTGTTACCTTAAAAACTCTTTCAAATCAAACAGAATAAAAAAAAAAAAAAAAATTTTCTTTGACCTCCATTTGGTCACGACCGTTGAAAAAGACCGGCTCGTGCAGCATCCAGCCGTTCTAATCATCTAACATTCATGGGATACGCGTGTGATGTATTTATGCGGGGCGTCGAGATCCGCGGAAACGTGACTGCTGGAAGTATAAGCAGAGAGGCCAGAAATAACAAACGCCCTGGGGAAAATCTTCAGACCCCAACCGAGGCGTTATTTCAATGCCGTACTCTGTTTCTCGGTAATCCACTGCGGAGCCGAACTGTAATGAGCTTTAATGAAGATCTAAACTTCGGATAAATTGACTCTCCCGCTTACCGACTTTATTAGTCGGTATTTTCCGAGGTATTTTCTAATGGAATTGAGAATAAGTCGGTTTACGTTTGATGAGGTAATTTATCATCGACGGATTAGACGAGATTTCGAGAAAGGGAATAAGAAACTGATTCACTACTGGGGTTTTAATTGAATTTATAACGGTCGTTTCTTGATTATTACGATGCAGTGGTAAATCTCACATGGGGAATTAATCAGTTGTAATTGATCGTAAATTACTCTGGCTTAGCTGATTTAGGATGAAACCGTGAAAAATAGTTGGTTAATAGAACGCTTATTTATATGATACTCAAACCGTTGCTGTGCTATTTATTAATTCATATATTTTCTTTAATCCCATTCGTAGAGATGGATTATTTAATTTACTAGAAATCACTCAGCACGCAAGCGCGCACGGATCCTTATTTATTGCTTTTGCAAAAGAAATTTTTGTTAAATAAAATAAAAAATTCTAATTTCATCAGTTTTTAAATTGTTTTACTTTACATAGCCCCTCTAAGCATGCTGCAAGCGCGCATATGGAAGAAAACAAAAATAGTCACCTCAAATGCACTTTTCGAATATTTTAAAAACTTCTTCACCAATCAGCTCACGAATAAAAAGTTTACGCAAGATGGCGATAGCTCCCTTTTACAAAGGGATTATAATTCAATAAATCATTTGAATATTTTTTTTAATAGGTTTTAATATTTTATTTACAAATTTGTTTATTTATTTTGAAATTAAATTATTCTTGATTAGAACATTCTTAATCTATAGTTCGATCTATAGTATGTTTTCCAGAAGCAAATAAGTACAAGGGAATCAATTATTAAACACCCACAAAAAATTTTGGCCAAGTCTTTGCGACAAGCCAGGCTTGTGTGACGTCAATACACGTTTTATTTACAAAGATAAATAATGTGTCATGGACTTACATTAAAGGTCGTACTTTTTTGCCGCAGTGCGCACGTCTTTCGGATTAAATTTAGAGAAACTGACAGTTATTCCATTTTCTAAATCCACACAACTCTTCAAATCGATCCTTATCACATTTTACTCTTAACTCAATCCAGAAAATTTTTTACCGAATAACTTTTTTAGTTTGCAATGATTTTACTAGAGCACTGTCATCAAAAACTAAAATTTGTTTCTTAACAATCCAAGTTTGAAAAAAGTTTAAATAAAAAGACACTAATATCCCGGAATCCTAATAGTAGTACGGTCCGCGGTCGTTTGTCCGAAGCTCGGGACGGCGCATCGAGTTTTTTGCATCGTCGCAAGCCCCGGACTTTTTTAATTTATCAGCGTTGCCAAATCGAAATTTGCGCGAAATTTAAAACAAAAAAGTATCCGTCCCGTACATCACGAAAACTTTTTCAATAACCCAACCAAAAAACTAAAACAAAAATTAAAAAAAGCGTTGATAAAAATTGTAAATTTAAGTAGAGACTGTAAAACGTACCTTTCAATTAAACGCCAGAGTTCTAAAATCAAAAAGCTCGTAAATCCATCATCGCCTTTGCGCGACCCAATAATCGTCTTTCCCTCTCCCCTAATGTCCCGGGGAACTTTCACGAGTGTTTTCGCGCAAACTGAAACCGCGTTGTCCAGCGGTTGCTAAATATACAGCCTCGCTCTTCCGTCGGCTTCTTCTTGTTGTTAACGAGCGCGCACGAAAATGTCCCCCCTAGAAATAAGCAGTTTGGACGTTGAAATTTCATACGAAATTTTCCCACGAAGCCTGTAGGCGAAACTTTTCCGTACAGTTTTCAATATGACGCCGGGAAAATTATTATTCCGCCGCGTGCGTAGTGTACGTTTCTGCTGATTCCGCACTAAAGGGAGTCTGGAGCTGTATTGACGATCAAATGTTTGCCATTGTTGTTGGGTAAACTTTCGTTGTGGATTTTGCGAAAATTTGATTTGAATATTATATTCTTACTGAAACTTGGACGGGATTACAAAGTATGACGTAGGTAGAATTTAATCAGATCAAAAAACAGTTACTTCCAAGACTTTTTCGATGTGATAAATTGATAAACATTAATTCATTTTGAGTTTGAAATACCGGACGAAATATTTAGCACGTTGTTTAGATTAGTTTTGAATGATATGAATGAGGACTGGATGGGTCCGTCATGTATTTTTAGATTTCACTATAATTGACACGAAACTCATCATTCAAATTTCAGAAGACATGTGAATGCTCTTTCCTCAAACTTAGTAAACCCACTTAGATATATTTCCTTTAGTTTTCGGAAATACTTGAAAGCACATTTGATGCCTTTGAGCAATTTTAAGTAAAGTGTTTTCTTCAAAGCTATTTTTCAAAATTTTCTAAAAAGTCAACTTCAATAGAGATAAGATTAGTAGTTTTTGAAATTAAGCGCGTGCCTTACTCGTCATCAACAAATATTAACATTGTACAAATTTCGACTTAAAACTGGATGAATTAGGTAGGTTAACTAAGAAAATTTACACGGGAATTTCAGTCTCATCTTTTCAAACAGATAAACGGAGATAAGCTTTTAATTAATATTGTTTAACGTAGTATATTATATGACTCTTACACTGAGGAAACGATCTTCTTGAGACAAAAGGAATCCTTTTGTCGCAAAAGGAAAATAATCTCAAAATAGACCCTTAAATGAAATCCTTTTGTTTCAAAAGGAAAATCCTTTTCTAGAGAAATCCTTTAGCAAGAAAAGGAATTCCTTTTGAGGTAATTTCGTTCAGCGAATAATTAAAAATGCTTAAAATAAAAAAAAAAAATTATTTTTTCATCCTAATATTAGCAAAGCATGCTCACAATAATTTTTGAATGCTGAAAAAATACTAGTGCACACTTAAAAAGTCCTAGTCATATTCTCTACATGACCTGGAATCGAACCCGGGACCTTTTAGATAGAAATCTCGTACTCTACCGCTGAGCCATCGCACCTTCGTAGTAATTTAATAATAAATGGTCTATATAAAGAAAAAGCGGCTTACAAATAAACATATGAAGTGTTAAAGGAATGCAAAGTCACCGATTCAGAAAATCAACTATTTTTTTTATATTACTTCTGTCTTTTTTTTTTTTTTTTTTTTTTTTTTTTTACTTATTATTAAAATAAAATTTAAGAAAGAGATTTTGTCAGTTGCCGAGTAAGGAAATATATTTTTACATTTTAAATCTCAAAAGTTACAGACTGTTTTTAAATTCAAATTTTTTTTTTTTTTTCTTTTGAAATAAGAAAATGTTTAATCCTTGCGAATAAATATTTTTAACTTAAATATTATTAAAATTAAGTTTAAAATTATAATGAAATTTACTTCTATTATTTATTATAATTTTTTTATTTCGTACGAAATAAAAAAATTTATTTCATTTTTTTTAAATCAGTCAAAAGGAAATCCTTTTTTCAGCAAAAGGAAATCGTTTAAAAAAAAAAAAAAATTTGTAAAATTTTCACGAAATTATATCAAAAAGAAATCCTTTAACGGTAAATGCAAATATGCATTACTGCAAAAGGATCCTACTAAAAGGATTTTAATTTTACGTCAAATACAACGGATTTTACGGCGAAATTATTTTACTTTTGCAATAGAAGGAATTCAACTTCCCGCAAAAGATTGATAGTCAAAAGGAAAGTAATTTTGTCGTAAATAGACCATTTTTCTCAGTGTAGTTAAAAAATATTAATAAATTTTAACGTTAAAATAATTTCTGAATTAAAATCTTTAAAAATTGTTATAATTATTTTTTTTTATTTTAAGATTTATCGGCTACAGGAGCAGAGTAAAAAATAAAAACAAAATTAAATAAAAAATAAAAAAATAAATTATAATTTAAAAATAGAAATTATTATTTCTTTTAATAATTTCTTTAACTTTGTGAGAAATTTCTACAGGAAAGCAGACTAATAAAAATTAATTAATAAATAATAAATTAATAAATAGCAAAGATCGTCAACCGTCGTCAACACATTTATAGTGTATTATTTTATCAAATTTTGTAATAAAAATTATCAAAAAATATAAAAACAGCACTTTGCACTCGACTTTGCACCTACTGTTACACAAATTAAACTCTAAATATATTATTTAATTCAATTCGGTCTCTCAACGTCTCAATTACAACTAATATGAGGGTACTAGTGCTTACGAGCCGAGAGAACTCAACGAAACATCAATTTCAAAACAATCAAAAGCGCTGACATAGTTTCGAAATGAGTGGTAACACCTGTCGCAACGCACGCCTCCAAAATAAAACCACTCCACTCCTCCGTCATTCAAAATTTCAAGCGGCAGAAAAAAGCTCGGGTGGCCAATTAGTGGGAACGAAAAAAAAAAAAAAAAAAGGAAACAACCACCTGTAAAAGCTCGAGCGAGTATTTCGAAAATAAACGGGGCGCGTGGGGAGAGAAAAAGTGCGGCTAAGTGATGCGCTCGACGGGCGCCAAGATAAACAGTAAACACCAAGAAGTGTTGGTATTGATATGCGGGAGATTGTGTTTTTGGAAATAAATGAGGTGTACGCTTTGATGTAAATAAATTAATTTATAAGCAGAAAAATGTTTTATAGGACGGTTTGTGTCAACATATCAAGGAGCTTGCGAAGCTTGGAATTAATCTTTTATCTTCGAATCAAGTGTTTTTTTTTTTAGTTTTGGAATGAATTTTACTGGGTTTTTTTTTTTTTTTTTTTTTTTTAGTTCGGGAGTGAATTTTACTGTTATTAGAATCAAAATGAATTCTTAAAAAATTGTTGAAAAATCCTCGGAAAAACCGATGTATTGGAATATTCGAGAATATTTTCTATAATACACATTGTTGAGTAAGAATGACAAAAATTTTATCTGCTCACTTTCAAACATTCATTGTGCTTTTTAAAACGAACATTTGAATCACAAAAATATTACGAGATTTCAAAATTTTCCGAGAAATTTTCAGTGTTTTAAAAGTCAATATCTTTTTTCGTTTTACCAGTACTCAGATAGGATTACGGCATTGTCTGTTTGAAAAATCGTATTTGTTGATTTGTAAAGTATTGGAATTACGAGTGGAAATCTTTCTTTGAAATAGTATTTAAATTTATTTTAATACTTTTATTAAAATAAAACTCTGGATTTCCACTTAGAGAAAAAACTTGAAAGTATAGATACTAACAAAAAAATAATCCCGAAAGACTCTTGTCCGAATACTTTAAGACACACAATGATGAAGTGTTTTTGTACTTTGTATAAAAAAAAAAGTTTTTTCAACGAAAACTTAAGTTGGATTTTGGAGTCATCAAAGCTAAATTAACGGTTTTTTCAGTAGCTACAGCGTTATATTTTAATAAAAAAGTTTAAAATTAAACCAAGCCAACGCTTTTTAAATTATTGCTGTGATACTAGATTTAATATTGAAGTAACAATAAAAATTGCATAAGCTCGAAGAACAAAAGTTGTATAAGAGAACAGTTAAACTTCTATAACTCTGGATGAAACTTAAAATGAAATATGTAAAATGATATCTTGTCGTATATTTAAAGTGTAAAAAAAACTTCTTGAACCATAAAAAGTTCAAAAACTTTCAATCCAGTCGATTATTTAAGTTTCTGTGGTAGAATAAGATAAAAAAAATAAAACCAAACACACCAAGCGAGCTGCAGCAACCTTAAGAAAACAAAAACACAAGCTTCCTCTTTCCGATGCTAAAGCACGAGGTTGAGCTTTTACGTGTTGATGAACTGCGATTAACCTTTCTTTTTAGCTTTTTTTTAAAACTGTAAAAAAAAGTTTTCTGTAGCAGGGCGTTTAGTTTTCCTCTCTTTTTTTTTTTTTTTTTTTTTCAAGTTTGTCTGTAACAGCTACCGCGTCGATTAAATTCGAATTCGGCGCTAACTGTTATGGAACGCAGATGCGGATCGGTAAGTCAGGTGATGACGAGATCTACCGATCAGCATTACTCTAATCTCGGCGCTTGGCGCGATCACACGTGTGTCAGAGAGCGAATGTACTTATTTACTTTTTTGTGTTGTTAGATAACTTTATTGAGGTTGTGTTAGATAAAGTTATCAGTGAGAAGTTGTATAGATTTTCCTGTGATCCAGTTGCCATTGGATCGGAGCGGGGAAGGCAAACCTCTCACGGAAAGTCAGCGTGCAGCCTTGGAAGGCATTGTCGTCTTGTGTGAAGCCATTCGGGCTAATAGTAATTATTATTATTGTTTAATCAAGCGAAGGTGCACCTGCTAGAAAAGTAAGTCCGCGTAGCGGTTAATCATTGAGTATTTGTTCGTGTGATAGTTAGAGTCAGAGTGTGTGCGAAGTACAGGAAGTACTTAGATTTTTGTATCGGAGTTAGTCCAAGCCTTTGTACTTTTGGCGCGCTGCAGCAAGCAGACGAGCGCGAGAGTGTGTGTGTGCGTCGGTGTGTTGATAGCGACCACAACACAGACGATGAACTTTATTTTTGTAGAATCAATTTTCGTCGGCTTAAGATTTCGAGTCATTCGGGTTGGATTGTTTGTAAACAATCGGATGGAATTAATTTGGAATATTATGTAAATTTTTGATTCATTTATTTTTCTTGTTAATTAAAATTATTAAAATTTACATTTTATCATTAATTTAATTAACCCGTGTTCCTGCGATCGGTCCACGTAAACTCACGCCACTACCGACGAAGGAGAGCAGCCGCGCCGCGTAATAAAAACATTAGTTCGCGTACGCGTCTTCCCCCCTCTTTTCAGGTATTGAAGAAAAATCGACGGATTGTCGTGTGCACAGAAAGTGCATTTTGTCATCAGGCCGGAGGAGTGCGGACGACAATCGCCGCGGGTTCTCGTGTTCAATCACGATCCTCCGAGGAATTAAATTCCTTAATTCGAGCCCTGTGACAGTCATCATGTTTTTACAGAAAACTTTTTTGAGTGATTCACTTGAAAGCATCATACTGAGTAATAACGGTAAAGTTGTTGCGAATGTTAATTTGAATTTCGAATGCAGCAGTTACAACATTTTAATTTAAAACCTGACCCCTGATAATTTTTTTAAACCGAATTATATAATTTACCTATGCAAAAGTTCCTAGTGATTGTCAGTTGTCTCCTACTTTTAAATATTCATGGAGTTCCTTTTAGTTTTCCTTCCTTCACCGGGAAGTTTTGAAATGATTTTAGTGATTCACGAATTTGAAAAGTTTAACTCTTTTCTTAACTATCGAGGAAAATCAGTTGGATAAAGTTATTTGAGTACAGGAAAATTTTGTTAAACTCCCGAAAGATGTAAAAACAAATATTAAAATTACTTCAAAGTACTTTTTGTTGAGAAATGTAAGTTGAAAGGAATTGATAAAAACGTGAGAAATAGAAAATAATATTTTTTTTTACCGTAAGCTTACATTTTTTCATTTTCATTAATTTTTTTCTTTCTTCAAAGTAACTGGTACTTATTATTACTATGGTCACGCTCAGATCAGTAATCTTAAAACAAAAAGATTTTAAATGAAAAATATAATAATACGTTTACCGTTAAATATTCAAAAAAGCTCTCAAATATTTATGAAACGATCACGGAGAAAAATGAAAGAGTGTTTTAAAAAGTCTCATCTCGCATTCCACAATTCCGAAATCTTATTCTAAAAACGTGACTTTTAAAATAACATTCCATTCAATGGTAAAAAAAATTAAATAAACTGAAAAATCTTATAAAAATTAAATAAAAAAAATTTCTAAACTGCAGATAAATGAAAGAAAAAAAAAATTCCGACTCACGTAAAAGCCGCAATAAAACCGCAAGAAAAAAAAAATAAAACTCGCACGCGAAATAAGCAGTTTGCGAGCTTGCGCTCAGCAATTGGCCGATGAAAGCTCGAGAGTAATTTACGAACTTTCTCTAGCTTAAAACGCAACAGCCCATTGAGAGAAAGAAAAAAAAAAAACCTCGCGACGACCCTATTTCTTCAGGCTTGACTGGAGAGAAGCAAAAATTATTAGACGCAATCTCGCGGCGCTAGCTCGTCGGGGGAATGCAAATTGAGCGAGACAACGCGAGTGTAAATCAAACCGCGCTCGGGAAATGGCCTCGGGTCCTCGAAGCTTTATTTTACGCAGAGAGGAGAAAGAAAATGGCCTTTTTTCCCCCGAAGGTTGATTATTGCGTGGCCTTTTATCTTACTTTTTTGACGAGTGAGTAGTTTTTGGCTCGGTTTTTGGAGTCTAGTTTAGTGTACGAGTTTTTCTATAGTTTTAATATCAGAGATTTTTGTTGATTATTTTTTCTCGTATTTTTTCATACTTACGAAGATGGTACTCAAATAAAAAAAAAATTTCTATTTGATAGCTACAGTGCATGCATGTAAAAAAAAATTCAAGAAATCATAAAAAAAGGTATTATTGCATCAAAAACATTTTTTTTATTTTTAAAAGTAAATTAGCACTTGAATATCTTTAACTATATATTTTATGGGGATATACATGCATGTACGCCTTAAATAACTAGTTCGTGAAATATGCGAGGGACTTTTTTACCTTCTCTTTAAAAATAATTTTTCTACCTTTGTACTCCTTTGTGCACTCAGCATGTCCAAAATTATAAGCCAAAAGCTCGACGAAAAGGTAAAAAGATTAGTTTAAGAGAGGAATGCAGAAAAAAAATTTCTGAATACATTTAATGAACTTATTATTTAAGGTGTATGTACTTGATGAAATATTATAACAAGGAAAATACTAAACTTTAAATTTTTACTTTAGTAAAATTGGAAATGCATTTTCAAAAAAATTTCTTTAAACAATATTCAGTTCTCACTCAGCTGGAAAAATTTTAATCCTTTTCAAAGAAATTTAAAATGTTATACGGTAATGTCCGTCCATTTAAAAGCTTTTACGACCCTCAAAAGCTAATTAAATAACAATCACATATTTAAGCTAAAAGTATTCTAATGCATGAAATTGCTCAAATGAAAAAAAAAAAATTTTTGGCGTGAAGCAGGAAATCATAATAAAGCTTTTGGGAGGAAACAGCTGCAGACGAAGACAAGTTAATTCAAATTTAATTAACGCGTGTAACGTTGGAATAAATGTTTTGATGATATTCGGTGTTGAAGCCGGGCGAGATGTAAAATTTTTCGCGCAAATCCTGCTGAAATTTTAATACAAACGCGGAGAGATATTTAATTAGCTCATCGTGTTCACGAAATAATTTGTAAATAAAAATTTATCATCATAACTACATAAGTTTTACCAAATTTTTAATTACAATGATATTCAATTAAAATCCCAAAAACGACAAAGCAGAAAACAATACTCGAGTAAAACTCTCGGTAAAACTACTTCTGGCCGCTGCAGTATTCTTAGCAAACGTATTATTCCAGACTCGCTTTAAATACAACAGAAGTAAGACTTGAAATTCCGAGAATAAACCATGTAAAAGAAATCCGTCGAAAACTTATATTAGTTTTCGCTCGCTCCCCCGCGAGCGGGAAAAATGAAGACGGCGTGACCCACATCAATAAAGAACGAAAAATGAAGCCGAAGGATGAGCAATAACCCTCCCGCTCACAACACGACTCGAAAAAAAAAGCTCGCGATTCTTTTTTCACTTCCCCCTCTCGCCCCGCCGTACGATCCGATCTATTTTACGGCTCCAAAATCGAATATACCTCGGGAGAAATTTTGATGCAAGAAAAGTTGGGACGGAATTAAATTAGGTGCGGGGGAGGGGGCATGGGGAGAAAAGAGAGCGATGTTTTTGTACAAGAGGAGAATTTTCTATCGCAGTGACGGGCCCTTTCAACGCGTTACAGGGTATTTTTATCAAAAATGGCTCATTCGTTTTACAATGATTTTTACGATGCGCGACGAAGTAATCAATTATTTTTCTTATTATTTTTGTTTAGAAAGTTTAGATTAAAATTTTGATTAAACGTTTAGTCCGGGTTAATCTGGAGTTCAGTGGAGTCATTAAAAATTTTGATTAAACTCTGAGTGAAAAAAAAAAAAAATTCATTATTAAATTTTTATAAAAAAGTCGAGAAAAAAGTTTCAACTACTTGTAGTGAGTCAAGAGTAGTTTAGTACTTTTTGAATTTAAAATTTGCTACAATCAACTTCTTTATCGCTTACTTATTTATTTTTTTGGGTAATAATTAATAAACCGCCTGGTCGTGAACTTTGGACGAGGGGTCAAAGAGTTCGCGCGATAATTGCACGATTTCACTTCGTCTTAAGTTTTTTGTCGGAGTTAATGTAAAACTTTAAGAGAAAGTACTTAAGTGTGTAAGAATCCTCATTGTTCAAAGACGAGAACAAGTATCATTTTGTAAGAGGGATTGGCGCGACTAATTGAACATCATTTTGCACTACATTGATTTTTAATTTTCTTAACTCACTAAAACTTTGATCTTTTGTACAAATTGAGAAGAAAAACCGGTATCTTGAGCTTCTTTACGAGGATCAATTTTGTCAGAAGATACTAAACTAATTATAGGTAGAATGAAGCTCAATGGGATCAAAAGTAAATAGAATTGTCTTGGAGTTTTTTTTTTCCGTAAATAGCTGGACAGTATTTCTGAACGTTTATCGGGTTTTCCCGACTGGATGCACTCGGGATGATTCTTATCCAAACGCTATAAAGATAGCAGCTGACTCCGAGTTGCGTTTTGTCAACAGTTTCGGCTTTATCGGTTCGGCCAATATTTTGTTAGTGTTGTCGAAACGAGAGTTACAAGAAGTTTTATGCAGTCAATACAAGTCTTGGGTACACGAAAACTTCTGAAATATTTTTTGTGCAAAACTATTCATAAAAATTGATTAAAGAGCAGATTAATTTAGGATGAAATAAAAAAATTAAAAATATATGTGTAAATAACTGTCAATAAAAGTATAAAAATTTACTTTGAAGCGGCACAACTCATAAAATTTCAAAAAGCACCGTATCATCAAAAGGAAATTCACCCCTCGTTTCTGCGTCAAGACACATCTAAATTGAGAAAATTTGAGAAAATGACATTACGAATGCCAAAGGAATCAAAAAAATACATGGAAACTTTACTTTGAGCAGTGCAATAAACCGCGAGAAAAAAAATAAAATAAAGAGGAAAGATGATACGTATTTCTGATGACGAGAAAAAAAAGTAGATTTACAGTTTTACTAGATGCTGGGTCATTTGTAAGGATTTGTCTTTAAATTAATTTCTCTTGACCCGACGCTGAATTACGAGTTTAAAAAATCGTTTGTTGTTCTTTTTTGTTGTGGGATTACAAGATGCGAGAGTGACTAAAAATGTTTGAAACTAAGAACTAGATCGTAAATCAGCGGTTTAAAAAGTTAAGCTTTCGGTAGTTCCAAAAAAAAATCGTTTGAAATATCTATGGGTTGGAGCTAATAATATCTTTAATCGGTACATTGTTTCCTTTGAGTTTGTGTGTAGGTTGATAATTTTTGTCAACAAGATTTTATTCTCGATTTTGTGGATAGGCAATATCGATCAAAGAGATTGATCAATTATTATAATTTATGAAAATATTTTAAAAAAATATCCATTTTACAGAAAAATGTATTAATTTATAAAACAATCAGTTGTTTCAGTTGCAAATAAATCATTCTAAACGTTATTTTTCATGTTTTATTCACAAAAAATATTATTTTTGCATCTCCAAAAAAGGAAAAAAAAAAAAAATCCTTCATTTTGTGATTATATTCTTTTATTACTGTGCTGATCGTTATAATTAATTGCAAAGAGCTGCATTAATTTTTAATTGTTACGGACCGCAATATTTTGATGATTATTTCTTTAACGCAAATGCCATTTATTAAAAATAATCGATATGATTTCAAATATTCACTGCCTGCATTGTAATCGAATTTAATCGATAACAACGCTATTAATTAATACCCTTACAATAAATTAAACTCCGAAATATCAATTGTTTATTCACGGCGTTGCTGCTCTTGAAAGTAGATTCAACTGAAATGAAGCCATCGGCGAAATTGAGAATTCGATTTTTCAAATTTTCGAGTTTTCAAAGCAAAGAACGAAAAGAAGAAGAAATTCTACAAGGAAAAGCCGGAATACAAAGGCGCGATATTGTATTATTGGGCAACGTGACGCTGGCTGCAGTGCGCGGGGAATAGCAGGGGCCATGCATATTACATTATTACACGTCTTTTATCTCGCCGAAATGCGCTTGGCTTAAGCGAATTTTCTGTCCGAGGTTAAAAAATGCGTCTCGCGGGACGGCTTGCATACCCGATAAAGACACCTGATAATCCACTTTGCTCTTATCAAGAAACTGTAACAGCTGATTGATTTATGCGAGGGTTGGATCTAACTCAAAGCATTTGAATGAATATGCATTTAGATTCTTATAATCTTAAATGGTCATGTTTTTCTGTTCATGTAATCAATGGAATGATTTATGATCTCATTTATAATTCTGATCTGTTTCAGTTTCGAAGTGTGAAACCAGTAGCTTGCATATCAAATCACTTCATTCATGTGGGTTTTTCAATGTCAAGGGCATTCAAAACTGTAACATAACACGCATATTTTTTCAAAATAAATAATTTTATAACAACTAGACCTTCAATTCCAACAGACGCCTTGAACAGGAAAATCTTTGAAGCTGGTCGCAACACTTTCATCTCAATCGTCGCACGAAAATAGAAAAGCCTTCGATCAGGCCTCAACTGGAGCGTAATCGTCATCTCGCTTACCGCGGTAAAAAAGACGCGTTTGCGTTACCGTCACAGGATACCCTTCTCTCTATCTCCCCGTCTGACCCCCCTTAGGATCGATACGCACGCGCCTATATCGAATTTCCCGCGGGATAAGGTGACGATACCGGAGCGTCGCAACAATGGACGCGGAAGCGGTGTTAAAAAAAAAAAAAAAAAAAAAAGAACGTACCGAGGTGTATGACATTCTCCCGGCAACGGAACGAAGAGTATTCGGCTTTTTCGGGAAGATTGCTACTTTTTTTTTTTGAGGTTGGCGACTTTGTTCAAAAATGTAAAAAGGTTGGGAGGAAGGGGATGAAAGGAATTTCTTGTTTTACGGAATTTTCGAGAATTTTATGGGGAAGATGATAGTTTTTATTTTTGTTTTGAATGGTTCTTTTTTCGTAGGTTTTCATCCATTTACTGGTATTATCTGAAGTTGAAGTCTTACGTACCAAGTGAAAGATCGATTTATCAATTAAAGTTTATATTGTGGTTTTGTTGTTACAAATAGATTAAAAGTTTCTAACGAGTAAAAAATATTTCTTCAAATCCTCAATACTTTGTGAATTTTCTGATTTTTCGTCTGAATATGAAAACATATTTTCATTTTCCATTACAAGATTAGAATATTCAACAAAGCAATTTTTTTTATCTCAAAATCAAACAAGAAACATTACGTAACTGGAAAACTCATAATTTACAATAACATCCAGCACTCTCACACGAATTGCGGTAAGTTGTAACAAATAGTCAAGTTTATTATTCTCAACCTAAATCGAGAAAAATGTAAATTTCACCACAACAAGGCTCTTAACTTACTTCATGGAAAAAAAGTCTGTTCGTTGCACCTACAAGTGAGTAATTTTCGCGGTCGCCTAATCACAAGCACTACCATACAGAAAGCGAGTGACTACTGTTCAAACTATGTTGTCACTCAGCTGCGCGTGATTGTAAAAAAATCTTTAAAGTCTTACGTAAATGTTTGGCAAAGTTTAAAAAAAAAAAATATGGAAATTTCAGATCGAGTATCTAATTTTCTTAGCTGACTCGCGTGCAGTAATGCTTGATTAATTTATTCAAACTAAATTTGATTGGGTAAATGTTAAATTACAATGATATGATACGTTAATTAAAGTTTGAGCAGTCAATGTTGAATCGAAAAGACCAAATACAACGAATCGAGTAAATTTAAATCCAAACAATTTTCAGTATAAGTTAAATTTACCAAAAAAACTTAGGATGTTTAAAGTTAAAGATTTTTAATAAAACTCATTAGAAATGTACAAGTTGTCTCACTGAAGTAAAAAATGAATTAGAAAATTTACCAACCAGTGTACTGACGGAAAATTAAACAAAAATATTTGTACTCTCGGATGAATTCGTCACGTATCTCAATTGTGAATCGACTCTTCATTCATTTGCCCCTAAAATAGACATCGCGGATGCCGCACCGACAGATTTAATTAAACCACCTTCAAACTGGATTATTCTCCCGTGCGAAGCTAAACTAATCATTGATGAAATTTACAGTTACTGTGTCGAAATTTCGTTATTAATGCGTGCCTGAATAAACTTTATTTTCATTCAAGTCTTTGCATTACGAAAAATCCTCGCAATAAAACTCGAGATTTAAACTTTTCGACTGCCTCGCAGGGTCCTCATTAAACCTCTAATTCCTCGTCCAATATTTTCTCACACACTCCTCTTCTAAAAAAAAAAAAAAATTCCCCAATCTAAAAGTTAGAAAAAAGTGGGGCCCTCGAAAGAGTAAAGATCGGGAGGCAACCGGAGATAAAAAAAAAGCTAGCGAGAGTCCAAAGTTTTCGCTCAGTCGCTAATCTTCTATTCTCGAAGCGAAGGGTAGCTTTATCCTCTGAGAAGCCCCCTGAATCGCATCACACGGGAGGATGATTATTTTCTCTTAAAAAAAAGAGAAAAAATTAACTCCCTCGTGTGTATCGAATTTCGTTGTTTGAAAGTAAAAACGTGTCGAAGAACTTTTGTGTTGCGTAACGACTGGAAAACTTTCGCAAGGACTTTTTAATTGAAAAATCTTTTTGACCCATCGTCTACTCGTAATTTAAAATTTTAACAAAAACTTCTTTGCATGCTGCCTTTGCGCACCGGAGCGGAGGGATATAAGTCTGAAACTTTTAAATCGGCGCCAAAGTTTTCTGATAATTTTTGCGAGAAAAAAAATAAAAAAAGTTATTGTACCGCTCAGTATTGTGTTTTAGAAAGTTTTACGCGGGATTAAAAGATGATTCGCGAGCTGTGAACCAGTTAAATTTTTAACTTTGAATTTAAAAATATAAAATAAAAAACATTTTTTACAGTAGAAATCGGCACGAGTGAATTTAATTAAATTTATTGGGATTATTAAAAAATTCTACGTCTTTTGTTTGTTACTTTCACAAAAACAGAGACCAGTTTTATAACTCTTCGAAGAATAAATAAAATGCAAGTAACTTTTATTAAAACGTTCCCTCTCAAAGTAAAACGAAGTTTAAAATGAAATCTGTCATAAAATTTTTTTTCTAAAGGCAGTTTAATTTTTGATATTTGAAAAATAATCCGGTTATGTATAAATCATTGCCGTAATAAATTTTACAACACATATTATTTCAGTAGCATTTGTTCGTTTATGAATCGACATTAAAATACTAAAAAAACTGGACGTACGAAGAGTCAATAGAACCAAATTGCTCGAACAATCAAAATTATTTGTATAGTATATCGTTGTGTATTCTGAATTGTACAACAACATCGACTGTCGAAAAATTAATAAAAACAAACCGTGCATTTCATCCGAAAAAATCAACGCTTAACTTTTTATCGCGTAAATAAAAATTGAAATAATCCTCAATTCAGATCACAAATTTCGAGTCATCGTTTAAAACCGATTATTTTTGGATTATTTTATACAACAAGAGCGCAAAGTCGGGATCGATTGATACTAATTAAACTGCAAGTTAGAGATTGATTAGACCCAACCTCACCTTTTATTTTCTTTCTTTTTTTTTTTTTGGTTTTGTTTTTTTTCTAATTGGACCGATTGCAGACGCTCGGTCGAAGTTTATTTGGCTAATGGAAACGGGAGAGTAGTGCAGGACGAGTAGGTTTTTCTGTATTTTTACTGGCCTTGTTTTTCGAGAGAAAAATGACACGCGCGCTTTTTTGAAATTTTAGATTCAAGAGGACTTGGTCACTGCCGAATTGATTGGGTTCGTTTGCTTCGGTGAACGAATTCGATTTTACTTTTTTATTCTAAAGCGTTTATCCGATAGAAATGTTTGTGTCATGTTTTCGTACTTTTCGTTTAAAAATGATAAAAAAACATTTGCAGTTTATAGATGAACTTCATTTTCTAACCATGAAGAAAATCAAAAAGTTTTCGAGCTAAGCACTATATTATTTTCTATTTGTTTAAAGATAACTGACTCGAGTGTGTTTGATACTTATTATGAGCTCAGTATAAGTACTTATATACGAAATCTTATCCTGTTAATAATACTTCGGAAACTTAAATGAAACTTTAATGTATTTTAATGTTGATTTTACGCCAAGTTTGCAAAGTTTTCAAGCCGACAATGTTTGTATTTAACTTCCAAGGCTTGTTTTGACTTGAAACTAAAAAATCTCAACTATACCAACTTTTTTTTAGTTGAAGTAACAGTTTGACTTCAAAATAAAAAAAAAAAAGGTTTCCTTAAGTTTTGAAATTTGATACCCTTCAAGCTCCTACTTTTGTTACTTGTATTTTAAAAGAAGTAGTAGAGCTGAAAGAAACTAAAATTGATAAATTAAATTTTCATCGATCAGTTACACTTTTGTGCTGCGTCGAAGAATTTTCTTGACATTTTTGGGATGTTTTCAAAAAACAATGAGGAAAAAAGTATTTGCTGAAGTAACAGAGTAAACCAAAAAAAAAAGGTTCGGTTCGCTGCATCGTTGAAAAATTTATGAAACAACAGATAGTTTAAAATTCTACAAAAATTTTTAAATATTTAAAAGGTGAACAATTTTAAATTTTCACTGGATTTTTTAAAATTTGTTTTATTTTTTTATTTTAAAAAAAGCCATTTTAAAGAAAATTTTTAAGAGATGTACACATCGTCTGATGGGATCACGAAAGCTTAAAAATTGATCTCTAAGCAGGTTGAGCAGACACAATAAAAACGAAAAAACCCACGCATAAAATAAGCAACCACAAGCAGTAAAACTAAAATTAGTAAGATGAAAAAACAGTCTAGAAAAGTCGCTAAGTGCCCTGTTAAAAAAAAAAACTATTAAAAATCTAACATTAGAAAAATTCAAAGTCGTTTTACATCAATCATCCCAGCGCCATGACGCGTCAGACGCGAGCGACCTCAGAAAAAAAAATCCGTCTCGAATCAGTCAAGCCGTAGAGTAAAAAAAAGAACCTTCACTCGCCTTCACCCACATCCGCGTTCTCTCGGGGTTGACCGCGAGAAAAATCATTTTCCATGGGATGCGCAAGAAAAATGGCGAGCGCGAGCGACCGACTTGAAAATCGCTTGTCGCGGGAAAAATTCATCACGACTTTTCTTCCGGAACATGAAAAAAAAAAAAAATCATAATTTCAGCCCGACGTCGTGTCGTAAGCTTGATCGAAAAAAAATTTCGCTGCTCAATTGGATGGAAATATTCTCTAAAATAGTTTTAAAGTAGGCGTACACGACGGTTATTTGGAGCGATTCGCGAGTGAGATTGCGCGCATGTGCGGGTGCGTTGAAATCGAATCTTCAGATCTGCGGGCGGTATTTTAAAATTTCAGGGAAAATTTGCATACAATCTGGACTTGGTTAGCCGCATGAATTTTCTCGAGCGTTTTTTTATGTTTTTTTTTTTTTTTTTACTCGAAGAGAAGATTAAATTACTGTCAGTATGAAGTAGTACGAGCGGCTTTATCTTTATGGTGTACACGTATTTTTTAACGAGGATGGGAGGCTTTTTTTCAAGATTACACTTACTCTGTGATGAGGGTGAATATTTTTCAAAGTTTTTCTGGAACTCACCTGAAACAAAAAGAAAAAAAAAAATTAATTTTGTTATTTAACAATGTTTAACTACATGGTTTTTGTTATTATTTATTCTAAATGATAATCACAGCAAGATTTATTTTTTTTCTGTTCAAAGTATGAATCCAAAAAGTACTAAATGGAAAGTCCAAATCACATAGTTCATTGAACTCCTGTTCTATAATAGACGAATGCATATATTTTTAAGAAATGTTATTTATTTATTTATTTATTTATTTATTTATTTACTTATTTATCATCATCAACCGACATTAACATCCTTTAACACATAATTAATTTATATACATTTCATCAATAATAACTTTCTCATTCAAATTTCAAAAATTTTAATTTAATATATTTTTTAAATAAACTAATATCATTGACTTAAAAGCTATTTAAATACCCGCGCGGACTAAAGGTTAGCGACTTGGTCCTCAAGGGCACCATTAGGGCGTGATTACATGGACAGTTTTTTCAACCAAAATTGAGCGGTAATTTGAATTTAAGAAATTATTAACCGAGTTATTAACCTTTCAAATTCAATAAGAAAAAATTTTTTCAATGTTGAAAATTAATAAAATACTATTTTCAAGAGCTTCCACAATTTTTCAATACTTATTGTTCTTTTTTACAAAAATTATATCAATTTTTGAAATGCCAAATTCAAATTGCTGCTCAATTTCGGCTGAAAAAATTGCCCATGTAATCGCAGCCTAATAGTAGAATGAAAAAATAAAAAATCCGTGTATTGAAAACAGTAATTGGAATTTCATTTTTCACCAATTTTAGGTATGCGCGAAACGATGACAAAACTTTTCGGCAAACTACAACTACACGGATGTTTGCCTCCGCCGGGAAAATATCATTCAAAAGCGCTAATTGGCAAAAGTAAACAGTGGAATCGACGCGTGTAGCAGTAGCAGCACCGCGCGCGTTTTAATTGAGCCATTTTTGCTCGCTGCTCGTTATCAGTTCGGCCGACTTATCGACAAAAGCCGTCGATGTACCTGGCCCGTGTACACCGGCTGTAGACCTGTTTTCATTAAAGGGGGAGGGGGATGGCATTAGAGTCTTTAACGAGTGACGAGTTGCTCGTTATGACGCCCACACTAATGATCCTGACGAACTCGTTTCTTTTTCTTCCGAGACTGCAGTCAAAGGATTGATGAGTGAAAGAAGTTTGAAGAATATTTTTCAAGATGGGGGCTGGTTTTTTTTTTATTTTATTTGCGGTGCAATTACTTTGCTGGTAATGAAGTCTTCTGAGGCTGAGTTCCAAAATTGATTACTTTTGGAATCATGTGCTTTCAGAAAAATAAATTTTATTTCCAGAAAGTCAATCCATAATTTGACCACCTTCAAAGTTTTATAAATTCGTAAATTTATTTCAAGTCGAAAATTTTTGTGGATTGTTGATTGGAAAAAATATTTATGATTTAGTTTTTAATTAGTTTTTATGGGGTTTTTCAGGGCTATAGTAAGATGGGATTATTTCATAATTTACAGAAGTAGCTTCTGAATGAGAAAAAAAATTAAAATCCTAAAATCTGATTGAATCGTAATTAGACTGTAAGACTGATAAAAATATCTAATAATTATGATTTAGAAATTTTTCTGAAAAAAAAAATCGTCTTCAAAATTTCACAAAAACACAAATTTTGTGGGAAAAACAAATTTAAATGCTCGAATTACTTTTCACCTTTCACCCGCGAAATGATATTTTTTCTTTTGACGCGCTCGCGTGCTGAAGCAGAGTATATTTCAGGGTTTCGTGTTTGAGGCGAGCTTCCTTTTTCTTCTCTTTCGTTCATAACACTTTTGCGGGGGGACACGAATCGCTTTAATGACTTTTCTACCGTCGTTTCCGCTATTTATTCACGGTTTGCGAGTTGTCAAAGAAAATTAAAAGCAATCGATTACGAGGGTGACAAAAGTGTCCCGCAATTATTTTAACGACTTTTGTTTCCCAAAATTCAAATAGTTGCACGATTTTTTTTTTCGGAAAGGAAGGAAGAGAAAAAAAATAAATTTTAGGTAAAATTTGCGAGCCCGCGATAATGAGCTGGAAAGCCGGATAAAACGAGGGATAATATTTTAAAAGCCCGCGGCTTTTGTTGTTTCTACTCGGCGCGTGAAAAATGCGTGCGCCTCCGAGGCTTTTTTTTTAATTACAGCTATTGGTTTTTTATAAAAAAAATCTTTCCAACTTGATTATTGTTTTAATTAGTTGGATCGGGGTTTAGAGAGCAATAATCGACGCGTCATAAATATGAGACCGATGCGTTAACGATGATGATTTTGTGTTGATTGCATCTAACTATCGGAAGCGTTGCGAGTTTGCTGTTACTACCGGAAATGCGTTTAAAGTTACACGAAACTCGATTCGCTATTAGAAACGCATTTCAATTTATCAAATTTATAAACGAGCTTAATTTGTATTGAAATTGGTAATAGTTTCGGGGGATGTTGGTGGAGGATTTCATCCTTGTAAGGCGAAAAGTTAGGTTTCAAACTTGTGTTATGCGAGCGCCGGGCCAAAATAGTTTATAATGGGATTAAGAAATTTTCTCAAGCTCGAAAGTTCGAAAGTTGAAAGATTAAATTTAGCTAATAATGCAAGTTTACTCAGCAAAGTTGTCTATTTAGGATTAAAATCAATGAACCAAAAGCTTGGACCCATTAAAAATACAATCATTTTTTAATTAAAACTTTTATTTTTTGCAGTATGAGCACCAAATTAATCTCAATGACTCTCGCGGCTCGTAACGGTTATCGGGCATACAGCAGCTTTGATCTCGCCGGTGACAAACGACACAATAAACAGCCCAAAAATATCTGTCACCCAAAAAACTCGGAGGGAACAACCGAAAAAGTATCAATCCTCAATGAACCCTCCCCCCCGCGGATGATATAAAATCCCCTCCCGTAAACACGAAAATCTCATCCGTCGCTATTTAAAAAGTCTCTCTCTCGAAAATGTGTTCTATATCTGTGGCACTTTACCCCGAGGACCGTCATAAAACTCGCGGGGATTTTAACGAGCGGCTTATACAGGCGATTGTTTCGTACTTTTTAGTGTCACAGTGCCACCGGGAATTTTGATTTTCAGCGTGTCTTTTTGCGAATCATTCGGAATCGTCGAGGGATGGTTATCAGCCGAGATTTTACACCCGGGAGAATTTCTAGACGTAATTGTATTTCGCGACGACTTCTTTGGGTGCTTTAACGCTTGAATATGCAGGCTTCAATTTATGCAAAAGTATAAATTCATTACTGAGTATCCAAAGAGCATCGCTCAAATAAATCTCGTGATTTAATTACGTTCTTTTTAAAGATCAAAAAATTAAAATATTTTATTGTACGTACGCTTGATTCCATTTTGAAAAGAGCAAAATGTTGTGTTTTTTTATTGCTGAACGTACAGGACGTAAGTATCCCTAACGCCCCGATCAATCACGTAATGCATTAGTATTGGCAAACGTAAACTCTTTTTATTTTACGGCTTTCCCGCACATATGGTTGCGATTCGTGGATGCACTCGCGAAAACCACTTAAACGGGGTCGAAAGATCACGTTGTGTACGTAAATTCTACGGCCGAGGTAAGAAGGTTCTTATCTGGGGTGCAAGCTCACTGCTCAGTTCGAATATTAATTTTTCGTTAATTTTTATGGGTGTAATGGATTAAATGTTTGTGCTGGGAGGATTTTGTAAAGTTCTTTACAACCGTGTCCTGGATATATTTTTTACATTAAATTCTCGATTAAATTAATTTAAAAAAAAATGCAATTTGAATTAAATATTTTAGGAGAAAATTTAATGTACATACGAGAAGATCAGTCGAACAGTTATAATCAACTGAAAAATATGGCATAATCCATTAAAAAGCGAGCGAGAATCAGACAATCTAGACTTTCAATTTGATAGTCTGTCACTGTGTCAACTAATCCATTTCACACTTATACACGAGCTTATACACAAATTTATCATTACGTAAAAAATTGACATGCATTGAAAAATTTCAACAATAGGGTTGGCAACCGGTACTTTAAAAATATATTTTTTTAAAAGTACTCGATTTTTAATGAATTTTAACATTTTTTTCGGAATTTTTAAATCAAAATTGAGCAAAAAGAAAATTAAGAAAAGTTTTTAAAACTACGGGTTGATGACGTCATTAACCCGAAATTCCATTAAAAGTATATCTATATATATTGAAATTTAAAAAAATTTAAACACTTGTAGTTCTTTTAATTTTAGTTTTTTTTAAAAAGGAAAAAATACGTGTCGATTATTTTTCGATATTTTAACTAAATAAGCAAAAAAATATTATAAATTTCAAAAAGTTGCCAACCCTATTGAGTATAATTCATTACTTGATATTTTTTTAAAATAAACAAACTAAAAAAATCGGATTTATTTTTAACGTTTGAAATTGCATTCAATTACTCAACCGTATAAAAGTAAACACTGTATCATCCGTACAAGTATTTTTGATTTATTCACCGTGGTTGATAAATAAATAAAGAAGTGGAGTATTTTTTTTTCAAACCACATTCACCATTATTCACACGTCGTTCAATTAATTATAAAAAAAAACTACAGTATTTACATTTTTCGATTTCATACAAAAAATCCATCAGTGCACCTTGGGTATTTCAAACAATGCACCGATGAGAAAACAAACTCGCGTGTTAATAATAATAAATCCCCCCGCCCACCGGATAATTAATTTGGTTTTGAAAACGCCCGAAAAACGAGGGGCTCCAGTTTCGTAAATCCCCTAACTCCCAAAACAACAAGCTGAAGAGCTTCTGCTGCAGCAGCACGCATTTATAGACTCGAGGAGTCAAAATATCTCGGCGGCGCTCGATGTAATCAAACGAGCCGAGGAGCTTGATTATAAATTCAACCGTGGAATTCTCAGCCTGATGGTGACAGCTCGGCTGTAATTTTAATTTTTTTTTTGTTAAATAATTCTAATTTTTAATTTCAAAATTCAATTTTTTCATAGTTATATTGTAATCACTCTTCTTTAACGAAGGTAATATACATTTTTTTTGAGAGGATTAGTTGATGAAATGAAAGTTTGAGTTGGTCAAAAAAATATTAAACAAGAAATTTCAAATAATAATTTTCCAACCGAGTTGAGCCTTTCAGTCGAGACGAGCTTTCCTACTTCGCTGAAAAAGCTCATCAAAACGTAATAAGCCTCTAAAAACTCCATTTTATTACTAAAAAAAAGGTAAAAAAAAAAAAAAAATTATATTTCTTCTTTTTTTTTGTACGCTTCCATGAAAGCTCCGCATTTGGGCAAAGTCAATAAAATCCACAAACTCTCGGACTCGTAATAAAAGTTCAAAAATTATAATTTAAACAGCCGGAAAACTGTCTAATCCGTCACAGTTAGAAATTTTCCCCTCATGCAAATTCGGGACCCACAAATTTTCCAGAAGATCCCGTGGGGGAGGGTGGGAACAATTATATGCAAATTTACACGATAATACCGATCGATCGGCCTCGTACGTACCCTTAGCAAAGAAGGTGACTCCCTTATTTTAACAACTCATGGAGGGTAGGGGGCGAGAAAAAAAAGTCATCTCCTTGATATTCCGCCACGGGATCACATATTTTACGAGGGCGCAACCGGGTGCCGTCATTCCGCACGAACGGCGGCCCCAGTTGCCCCAGCTTTAATGGGCTTCGGTCCGGATACTCATCGTTTTCGGCCCCCCCACTGCAGGCCTGCCGCAGGAAGGGCCGAGGAATTCTGAAGATTGTCGGTTCACGATGAACACTCGGAGAAGGATTTACGATAGGAATTCCCCTAAAAATAAGGGCGTGCGGGCCATTGTTACGATTGAATTTTGCCTGGAGTCGAAATTATGTTGTAAAATAAATTCAAGATTTGCGATTTTTTTGTGTTTTTAGAGCTTCTTACAATTTTATTTGAATGTGTTATCAGTAAAGCACTTGCAGCTTATTTTTGCATGAACAATTTACATGAAGATTATTAAAAGTAATGATCGTTTCAGACTATTCATTTTATAGACCCCGAAGTAAAAAAAAAAAAAAAAAAAAAAAAGTGTATGAGGCTGAAAATCAGAGAATTTAATTCTAAAATAAAAATATTTCACATAGCATGAATGATAAAAAAAAAAACTTTTCAAAGGTTTTCCGGTTTTTACATTTGGATTTGATTAAAATTTCGCAAATCCCAGAAGAGAAGCGGATCGAATGTTATCTGAAAACTGTAAAAAATTTCATATTGAAATATTGTTGCATGATGAAAAGTAGCAAAAGTTTTTAAAAATTGATAGTTGACATTTCTATTTTTTGATACAATACGTTTAGAAATTAAAAAAAAAAATTTATAAAATTGAAAACTGTGTAAGTTCAAAGAGCTTTGGAATTTTAACATTATTGAAAAGTTTGAATTTCAGCCCACGCTGAGCACTTCATCTGTAGGTTAAAATTTTATTCCCGTTTCCATAATAAAAAAAAAATTAATCACTGAATTTTGGTTTTAACTACTTAAAAAAATTATCTGTAGCCGATTTAATTAATGATTATTAATACAATTATTTTATTAAATAGTGATTAATTATTTTATAAAAAATAGTGTATCAATACTTATATTCTATTACAGTACGATTGTCGAAAAATTAGAATTGAACATCCGGTTTTAAGATCGCAATACAACTAATTCATTCTAACGGCTACTTATTTGTACAGTTTTTACATCAATATAATCTCAAACCTATCTAATCTGTAAAAATATCATGCGCATCATAATTGGACATCAACCAGCAAGTTCGTTTTAATCACGAAAATACGTGTGTTTTAAGGGAGGCATGGCTAAGGGAGCTTAATTACCGAAATTAAGCCTATAACGAGCTGCAATTTTCGCGCTGGATCGATGGGGGTAAGCTGCAGCTTGCAACGTATCTTTTATAACGGGCCGGATATTAAATGCCCCCCCCCCCCCCTCCGCCCCGGTATCGATGCGCCATGACGCGGCGGGGTTGTAACGGTTTAATATGAGTTTCGCTTTTGATTGGAATCCAATCGTCGTTGAAAGTGTCTTTATGCTCGGTCTGGAAAAAAGTTTTCATACGAGTTTTGGTGATTAGTTTTTAAAGCGATTGTTGCATTCAAGAATTAGAAGTTAAAATATTCTTTTTTTTTTTATTATAGTATTTATAAACTTTTTATGTTCATAGTTTTTTATTTTGTGTAATGACTACAAAATTATCTATTAAATTTTTTTTTTTAATTTACACAGCGAGCAAAAAATATATGACAGAACTTTGTTAACCAACACTTTTTTAATTTCAGTAAATTAATGAACGCATGAAAGAGCATCGGACAGGACAAAGCCCGAGATTAAATTATCTTTTACGCTCTAAAAATTTATTTCGACTTTTTCCAAATTTGCATTTTTCCATTGTAACAAATAAAATTTTCATTTATAACGCACAGTATATAGAAGATTATGTATAAAAAAAAAAATTTTTCCACTCTTTTTGACGTATCTAATAATACCATTTAAATTGACTGAAATGCGTTTTACACAGGGTTCATGTGACAAAACCACTCTCCAACAGGTGATTGCCAGTGAGTTTTTGCAATATAGGTTAAAACTCTCAATCAGCGACGAGCGTCAGGCGAGAGATTTTTTAAAGCGATAAATTTTTTTTTCTTCTCTCATCGCGATAAAAAAAAATATCAGGAAAATTAATGAATTCAAGTATTTCGTTAGGATCATATTTATTTTCCAGTATGTTTTTGAACTATAGAATGTATGACGAGATGTATGAAATAAAATTCGATAAAATATTTCAATATTTGTTTAAAAAAAATCTTTTTTTTCTCACTTTTTCTTTACAGTAACCATGCCAAGTTGAATTTACTTTCTAAAATATTTAAAAAAATTATATTAAAAAACTTGATCGATCAAGTTATCGATCTATATGAAAATTACCGCGCAATTTGACCTTCTGCTATGGTACTGCTGCAAGTTTTTTTTCTTTAAATTCCGGATTGAACTGTTGCCGCTAGATTTTATTTGTCTGTATCAAAATTAGCTGTGAGAACCTATAAGGAATAATTACTAGTATGTGAAAGCATTGTTTTTATTTTGATAATATCACTTATTTTACGCTGATAGCTGGTTTATAAAATCTTGGTCGAGGTTATGGCAAAGAGTAAATATTGGGTAAATAATCTAAAGTAAAAGCTTTTCGGTATTTCGACGGTGACTGTTATTCAATATTAATATGTGAAATGAGAATTGATTCAGTTATTTAGTACCTGAAAACAGTTCTTCAAAATTCAAGCACCGTTTACGAGCAGAGAACCCAAAATCCAGAATTTACTTTCTTCTTTGAACAGTGGCAGAGAGCAGACAACAGAGAAATTTATTTGTAAGTAACGAAATTTTTATGTTCATTGTTAAATTTTAATCAAACAAAAAATTAATTTCTATTACAGCAGTATGAATTCTCATAGTTTGATGATGAAACTAGTAAGAGCAATTTTTGCAAACGACGTCGAAACAGCCGGCCGCATTCTTGATAAAAATCCCGAGCTGTCTTACGAGGGAGGAAAAATATCGCCGCTGTGGATGGCCGTGTCCAAGGGCCACGTTAAAATCGTCGAACTTCTTATAAACTCCGGTGCAAACGTCAATGAGCTGAGATCCAGCGAGGCCGATAACACCGGTATGCAGCTTTACATACTGCACTGGTTGGGATTCGTAACCAAGACTCAGTGCCTCGACGGCCACTTGAAGTGCGCTAAAATTTTAATCGAGCACGGAGTTGACGTGAACAAGCACGACAACTATTACGGCGATACTCCACTAGCTCTTTCGATGAACTGGAACAACGTCAAGTGGGCTGAGTTTTTGCTGAAAAACGGCGCCAAAGTCAACAATTCAGCGGGATACATTGACTTGATGATGGAATCCGTTTTCGAGAAAAAAGCTCCCGATTATCGTCAAAAAATGCTCGAGTTGCTTTTTGATCATGGACTGGATCACGGATACAGGAACGAGAAAGGTAAAAATTTATTCCACCTGTTCATCAAGAAAACTAAGACGAGAGGGGACGTCGCAACTCTGGAAGTTGCGCAGATGCTTTTCGACCGCGGAGTGCCGATCGAGGGATACGACCACAAGGGCTTTCCACCGTTGTTCTACACTATTATCAAAGAAAACAGCAGCTTGGCTATGTTTTTTATCGATAAAGGAGCCAATGTCAACAGAAAAATAACGTTCAGGCTGAATTCGCAAACATTTCCTTTGTTTTCCGCCGCGGCGTGCAAAAATAAAAAAACAGTTAGGATTCTGTTATCGAGCGGCGCCGAAATGAACGCCAAAACGAGCTCCGGGGAGACGGCCCTTCACCGAGCTTGTAAATTTTGCAACCATGAAATCATTGATTTTCTCATTCAAAAAGGCGTGGATCTCAGTGCCGAAGATGAAAATGGCAAAACTCCGTTTTCTGAGTTATTCTTTTGGGAGGACGATTATTACGACAAATGTTTACAGGTTATGATCAAAGAATTTTCAAGATTGCACTACGAGAAAATTTCTGTAAACAAAAATGATTTGAACATGATTCTCGATAATGCAAATTCTCGTGAACATTTTGAAAAATGCAGGGTCGAGTTGGATCGAATGAAAGAAACCAAGTTTTACGATCATTACTCTTATTATTTTGTGTACAAGTCATCGAAAAATTTAAAAAAATTAGCCAATCTGACGAAAAATAAAAAATTTATAGTTTCGTTCAAAGCAAAATTGAATGGATTTTCATATTACGACGGAGACTTGAGAAGAATATTAAAGGAAGCAGTTGAAATTCAAAAAATATACAAATCCGTTTTTTCAAGATTATATTATACATTTAGAAATTTTTTTCCGAGTGTCGTGTTGAGAAATATTGCAAATTATCTGACTACGAGGGACTTACCAATGCATTGAGTACTCTAAAACGTGTCAGTTTTAAAAAAAGTGTTCCACAGCAATAACGCTGTATAATATATACATATTTTATTTATTTATCATTGTAACAAACAAAGAAGAAATTAGTAATTATTGTGAATAATTATTTGTATTTTTATTTTTCAAATGTAAATAAATGTTTTTATCTTGTTTTCTTTTTTACTAATCAAAAAGTCTCCGTATATTTTTATTATTATTACGAAGGTATCAATTTAATTTCAAATTCGAATTACCGTGCTTCTGCTGGCTATGTTATTACAAAGTACAAACTTAACATATGAGGATGTTTAGGCCGCAAGGGGCGCTGCTGCAAGAGTTTCCCTCGGCCGTGCTACTCAACGAGTAAGACAGAGAAAGAGATAATGTTCATTTGTCCTTGTCTAACCTGTAGAGTAGCACGGCCGACGAGGGAGTTTCTTGCAGCAGCGCCCTCCGTGGCGTTCGTTTCTTAACACCCTAATAAAAAACAAACAGTCTGCGGATTGCATGTTTTCACTCTCCCTAATTTTGGGTTATTCCTTGTATTTTTTCGCATAAAAAGTACTAGTGAATCTATTTTGAGAAGAAAAGAAAGTGTTTGCATCTGAAACAGGATTGTTTTCGATTGTTTTTACTGTTTCAATAAGATTATTCTAGTTGCACGTTTGCGTATAATTGCGTCTGTAAGAACTTAGTTGAGGTTAAGGAGGTTATGAAAAACATTGACGCGGAGTATTCAAGAATTTTATTGCCACAAATTTTTTAACGGTAACTCATCTCAAATTTTAATTATTAAATACATTTCATTATAATAAAATCATTATATGCATGCCACTCATCCCATCTCGGTTACAGCAGATTTTTCATCTTTTAAACATCATGAGCAGTCAGACGGAGATTATACTTGTAAGTCATGAACACAAATAAAGTATAAGTTTTTAAAAATAAATAGATATTAAATGATAGACAAAAAAATTATTTTAGGTTAGTGATTTGGGTACGATCGATGATTTGCTAATGAATTTTCAAGAAATAATGATGAGTTTACTAGGTGCGATTTTTGCGAATGACGATGAAGCAGTCAGTAGTATTCTTGACAGGTATCCCGAGCTTTCGTTCGAGGGAGGGCCGATCTCACCTCTGTGGGTCGCTGCATCCAAAGGTCATCCAAGAATCGTTGAACTTATTATTAGAGCAGGTGCAAACGTCAACGAAATCAGACATAGTGAATCCAAAACCGACGGTATGCGGCTGTATTTACTACACTGGCTGGCAAACGTAACCTCGTTCAAATGCCTCGATGGTCACTTAGAAGTTGCTGAGATTCTAATAAAACATGGAGCTGATGTGAACAAACTTGATAAGTACTACGACGACACTCCTGTTTCTCTGGCTCTGGGCTGGAATAATCTTAAATGGGCTGAATGTATGCTAAAAAATGGTGCAAACATCACTGCTGCTTCAGTGAAATCAACGTATCGTTTTGATTATATGATGGGTAGTGTTTTGAAGAGACAGAAACCTGATATACGCAGAGAAATGCTTAAGTTACTGTTCGATCATGGTCTGGATGCTAAATTTCGAAATAAGAAAGGAAAAAATTTGTTTCACATATTTATTAAAAAAAATGCATCGAGAGACGATCCCATAGCCACAGAGATCGCGCAGATGCTTTACGACAAAGGCGTACCCTTTGACGAATGTGACAATGAAGGATATTCACCGCTATTTCTTACAATCCGAAAACAAAATGTTTCAATGCTGAAATTTCTCATTGAAAAAGGAGCCGATGTCAACAGAATAGTAATAACTACCAGAAATACCAAAACATTTCCTTTGCACTGTACCACTGTTTTTAAGAATGAAGGAGTCGTCCGCGCACTTCTATCAGCAGGAGCCAAAGTTAATACCGAAACGAATTCTGGAGAAACATCGCTTCATCTGGCATGTCTATTTTTTAATTATCACGTAATCGATATACTTATTCAAAATGGTGCTGAACTCAGTCCAGAAGATAATAATGGAAAGACTCCCTTCAGTTTATTAGATCCCAGAGAGTATGATTACAACAAGTGCTTATGTGCCATGATAAAACAATTTTCCATTCATAAATACGAAAATATTTCGATACATAAAAATGATATGGACATGATACTCGAAAAACCACAGATGCGACAACATTTAGAAAATTGCACCAAAGAATTGGACTTGATGAAAATAACAAAGTTTTACGGTCCGTATTCTTACTATTCCATCTATAAGATGTCGAAGAATTTGAAAAAATTAGCAAATCTAACGAAGAACAAAAAATTTGTGGTATCATTCAAAGCAGGTTTGAGTAAATTTTCATATTATCAAAGTGATTTGCGAAGAATTTTAAAAGAAGCTGTTGAAAAACAAAAAAAACAGAAAACCGTTTTTTCAAGGTTACGTTACATTTTCCAAGATATGTTGCCTACTGTTGTCATAAGAAATATGACAAAGTATCTAACAAAAATGGATTTACCCATGAATTAAAAACTGTATTATTAAAAAGTTATGTGAAATTATGTTATCATGTATTGAGTAATTGATTCTTCTGTTAATTATTGCACCCAATAAACTAAAGTTAAGTACATAACAATTTTAATTATGCCTACATAAAAATTTGTCTTTTGCATTAACATTTTCAATATATTCAATAATCACATTTCATTCAACAAAAAGAGGAACCTCTCAACCCTTTAGGATTATCTTTATTTTGACTTGTTTAATTTGAAAAATGAGCACTATTTCTTTAAGTTTAAAATAAGATCATTCAGTCGTTAGCTAAAGGTTGAAACGACAGAATCATACAAATTTTCCGAGAAATTTTCTGGTAAAAACAAAAGTTTGTCTTTCTTTTTCATGCTTTTGGTACTTCGACTAGCTCCTAGTATTCTAATCCACACATGGTCTCATTATCTCGTTCACCCTTATTAAAAATTTTGAAGTTGAGAAATAATTTTTTCCACGAAATAAAACAATGAACCAAAAATAACCGCTCCATACACAAAAAATAGTCAAGGCCAAAGTACATATATCTCACGTAAAAAAACCATTAATCAGCCGATATTTTGATAGATATTACACCCACTCGGGATGATTAATCCAGTAACATTGTTATGAAAACAATTCAATTTCGATCCATCACCAATACCAACAAAGAAAAGAAACCGAAATCACCCCCGTATTCTCCACCCTAGCTTCCTTGATACTCGATAAATTACCCAAACATAAACGAGCTTCCGCTCGGCAGCGGAGCTATTAGATACTCCCCGATCGTGTTCCTGGAGCGTCCAAAGACCGCAGCTCGCTCGCGATAAAGCTGCCAGCGCTTCTTCTCCGGTTATATGTCACGACTCTTGAATTTCACGCCGATCGGCGATAAGACGCGACGCGAGAGAGACGGAAAATGAGTTTATGAGAAATACGGGAGAGATATATACATGTATAGGGGGAAGGGATTTGGGATCGCTGGGGTTCGGATGGCTTTATGGAATGTGTCGCGCGTTTTGTGCATCCGGAAATTGAGTGTGCACTCGGGGTGCTTTTTATTTGAATTCATGTTTTTTCGTGTCGCGAGGAATGAAAACACGCGCGAGATCTGATTCTTCTGAAGATATTAATTCTTCTTTTTTTTTTTGCTTATTGTATAAACAGTGAGGATGATAAATCAGAGCACTGTAGATATATATAAATGAGGAAACAGAGGAATAACGAATAGAAAGGAAGCCGAAAACAGTGGGAGAGTAATTCTCTACTCGATTCTCTAGCGAGTTTAATTTAATAATTTCTTGAACGACTACGCGGTATGAAGATAATTTGATTTCAACTAGCGATGTCCAAGTTTTAGAACAGCGTTCAAGTTCTCTTTTCAGGTGTATAATTGAATGCGATTTTTCATAGTAATCTACTTAATCAGCTGTTCCGAGAAATTAAAATTAATATCTTAACGGAAGTATTTTTTTTTGTTTAATTATCGCTGCCGCATCTGATAGTTTTGAGAGTTGCGAAGATTTCTCGCGTTCAAATCACGTTGCACACTCAAAGTAACAGCGAATGCGAGCTTTTAACGGCTTTTTGATAAAACGGCGAGTAAAACGGCGGAAGATTCTATGGTATCGTGTATCGCTTTTAACGGCGTTTTACAGTCTAATTAGCTGCGGTAAATTTGTAGTAGCTGGGGCAACAAAAATACCTATTTTTCCTAATTACGATGTAAAAAGCTGTTTTTTACAAAATGTATGAAGGTAGGATTTTTTTTTAAGAGAAACAACACTGATGAAATAATTGTTTTTTTGTTGGAAAAATAAAAAAAATTCAATAATTGAGTGTTTTTTTTTTTTTTTTTTTTCAAGTAATTAAGTCTTAAAAAGAGATGCTTTTTTGTAATTTAGTATAATCATGTGAAAAATTTAGCATAAAAACTCTTTATTAGTCGATTGAAATTTCATATAAAAGTGTAAACTAAATTTCAAATAAGATTATGAAATTGAATGCAATATTTAACAAGTAAATAAAAATTTTATAATCAAAAATGGGTGGAAAAAATGAAACGAAAAACTAAAAAGTATTTCGGCAAACTTGCTGGAAAATATTTTTTTTCAACTTTAATCTCGTTTCATACTTAGTTTCCATTTATTTTCCTGGCGCATTCATTATATTTTTATTTTTTCCCTCTTCAGAACTAAAAAGATATAAAATATCCACACGACACTATCGTTATAAAAAAATAAAAACCCAAATTTCTGCATGTATATTTGCAGTTGAAGCCCCCTTTGTAAAAATAATCTTACAAAAGGAACATACAAAATGTACCACAGGAAGCGTAAATTTTCTACTGAAGCAACTGAAATAATCCTCGAATAAAATTGGGTTTGGTCTGCCCAACGAGGTTAACCGAATCATGCAACTGTCCAAAAGTAAATTACCGCTCTAAAAAAAGCTCCTGCTTTACATCATTCACAACAAGACTACGAATTGTAAAACAAACCCGAAACGAAATATCGTCTCGGTAACCCAATATTAGTTTTTCATTAGACTTAATTTCAAAACAATTCTCTGAATTAATTCAATTTATCGATGCGCGCGCGTGGCTGTAACAACTATTGTGTGCCCATAATCGCAGCCACATGGGACAACCACCGGCACGTATCGAATTCGCGGGTTTAATCCTTTGCGATGTACACAAATGTACGATTCCGTAGATCATCCGGATTCAATGCTCTTCGTTAAATTACCGCGCTCACGTAATCCACACTTGTTTCGCGCCCGGATATCTGTGAAACTTTCACGATTTATCGATTTGCCCGAAGAAGAATAAGTAAAATAAAAGTTTTGTGGAACACTTTACGTCGGGGTATGACTTTGCGCTGTTTGTTTCTCATAAAAATTGAAAATATTGAATTTTTCGCTGCGGATGGGGAAACTTGCTTCGACGACCGTAAAACGACGTCAAATCAAGTGTCGTTTTTCTGAAAGCTTTTGTCTGGGCTCTCTTTATTTTGCAAACGGCGGCACGTTTGAATTGAGAAACGACAATACGAGGAGGTATTGACAAATGCGAATTGTAAATTTAATGATATCCGATCGTTTATTGGAGCGAATTAATTTAACGAAACTTCGACTGACAGTGAGCAAATCAACGGATTAATTCAATATTCCAAATGACATATTAGATCCTGCAACTGTCACATTAAATTTGGCTCGCGAATATTACTTCCGAAGCCCTTGATAACAGGAATCATTCGAATTTGAATTTCAGAAACAATCTAGTTCTTGATATGAGTTTGTTAAAAAAAAATTTGCTATAGAGCTTAAATTATTATTTTTTAATTAATTATAAGTTCAAATAAAACCTCGAATAAAACAATATTGTCAATTTAAACTAAAAATCAAACTGTTCAAACATAAAATTTGAAAAGTAAATAATGACTTTAATTCATTCTTTAAAATCTCATTAATATGCTAGAAAGAATTAAATTAATCTCCTTTTCATATTGAATTCCATAAAACCGAAAATAATATAAAATAATCTCCCACTAATTTACTACGTTCAACACGCAGAATATTAAAATAATCTCCAATTGAACTATAAATTACGTTCGCGTTATAAATTTCGAGGACGCCTTATGAAAATCTCTGCAGGGAGGATTCACCGAAGCTCTTCTTTTTACAAACGCACGGAAATTCTCCGCTGGAAAAATAATCGAGCCATCTTAATTTAACGCTCCGGCGATGGACTAACGCGAATTCGCCCGCTAATAGGTATAATCCAGAATCGAAATTCCATCAGCGGGGGCGGACCTTTTTTCCCGGGGGCTTTTAAAAGTCCGGGATTTATCTTTTTTTTTTGTGTTTATGTATAAGCTCAACCGGGGAATATATTTCCCTTGCTTTTTTGAATAATTTTCATGGCTATCAGGAAGCCCGATGATGCATTCTTAAATTAACAATTCAAATTTTCGCAGAGCCTCGCGCAGAGCTAGAGGTAACTCAGAGAGCTTAAAGTAGACTGAATGAAATAATAAAATTTTAACGAAAAAAATTTCGAGAAAAATTTTGTGTTTCGGTGCATCGAACTAAAGGAATAACCGAGGGAATAACTGTGCTTGGCTTTGTAATTTTATAGGCACTTGTCAGCTGTGTTCTTATCTCCACAAACAAAATTATGAAGTATCAAGGGAAAAATTTTCTTATATTCCTTCCGTCGCTGGTACGAGAATAAAAGCTTTATTAAACTAGTCAGCAGTCCGATTAAATTTTTCAATTTTGCTTGGAAAAACTGGATTTGAATTTAAAATTGTAAGGGTAATTTTGTACGATGTTTTTTAAAAATTAAAGAATAATTTTTTAAAAATTCTACCAGATAATTCTAGTCATCAAAATCATCAATCAATGCTATTTATAATCAGTGAAAATTAATTTACAGCACCATTTAAAAAAAAAAAAACGATGTAATTACAAAGATAACGAAATTAAAAATTCTATATCCACTAATCGACCCATAAAAAAAATCCGTGCTTATCATCATTAAAAAAAACTTATCAGTAATTTTCAATGATCCGATAAAGAATTAGTCTTCTCTAAAGCAAGCTATACATCACAACACGAATTTCTTGAAAAACGATTTTTCCCCCCGCGAGCTTCACTAATTTTATCTCGAAGCATTTCTTTCCCCCCGCCCTCGTCGTCATTTATCTCCTCCAATCTCGCCGTCATCTTCGTCGTCAATCACTACCAAAGCGAAGAGACAATTTTCACGGCTCCGGCTGGGAAGAAGAAGATGAGTTTTCGTGTCTGCAATTGCCCCGCGCGCGCTTTTTATCTAATCTCGATGAAGAAAAAAAAAAAGTACAAAAAATTTTGTACCCCGCGGTTGATTGAGCAACGCGACTTCTTTCTTTTTTGGCCCGATTGTTAGACGAGCAGTGGCTTATCTTTTAAATTACCAAGGTAAATTTTATGATTTGGGTTTTTTTTTTTCGAAAATGTAAACATGAAAATATGTAGCATGTTGGAAAGTCTCTATGTTTATATTAATTTTTCACAAATTGCTTTAGAGTTAGTAATAAAATATTCTCGTTTGATAAAATCTATCAAAGGGATTTAAAAAAAAATTGCACTATTTTTAAATTTATTCATAAATCTTAAAAGAAAAATCTCGAGAGACTTCAAGGCTCATAAAAAATTTATTAGATTCATTTCCTCTCAAGAACAAATAATCCTCGTAATTGATAAAAGCTTCCTCTTTCGGCAAACTCAGTCGTTTACCAATTAAAAAAAAAGTGAATGTTTTCCGCAAATGGAATTAAAGGATTTTTTGCGGGCCAAGGGGGAAAAAAAGAGGCTCTTATACTCGCTCTTATACATCCTGCATATGCATCGCAATTGAATGTGAAAAGCGCAAAAATTCAAGTACACTGAGTGCAAAAACGCTCACAGATCGAAACGTGCGAATGTGAATTCTCAAGTGTAAAGTGAAAACTTTTCTCACGCATTTTTCCCCCATCAAATTTACAAAAAAATGTTTCCTTTCTTCTCTATTCTCGAATTGAATTCAAAAACTCTAAAAAGTGTAGAAACGATTTTTTGGGTTCGAATTATAGAGATTGCAAAAGGTACTTTTCCGTATCAGAATCCAAATTATGAGAGACCAACCAAACACTGTACATTTATTTATATAGGTCGCGTTTTATTATACAGCGAACCGTTCGGTTCGGTTCGGTTTTTCCGGCGTTTCGTAAATCCATAACATCTTTAATGTCGGCAACTCATGGTCAAGTTTGTAAACACAATTTAAATTCAAAGTTTCTAATTTAATATTTTAAACTTATTTATGAATTATTTATTCCCTGGGCGTCCGAGTTTAATTTTTAAATAAATAAATAATCCCCCAAGCTTTAAGCCCTAGATGCCCTGGGCGTTCGAGTTTAATTTTTAAATAAATAAATAAAAAACTGTACCCCGTCTCACGGGGTTTTGTAAATTTTTGCAAAAACTAAATTTGATTATTTATTTAATAAAAAATTAAATTCGGACTCCCAGGGCATCTAGGGTTTATAGCTTGGGAGATTATTTATTTATTCAAAAATTAAACTCGGACGCCTAGGGCATCTAGGACTTAAAGCTTGGGGGATTATTTATTTAAAAATTAAACTCGGACGCCCAGGGCATCGTGGGTTTAGGGCTCGGGGGGTTATTTATTTATTCAAAAATTAAACTCGGACGCCTAGGGCATCTAGGACTTAAAGCTTGGGGAATTAATTATTTATTTAAAAATTAAACTCGGATGCCCAGGGTATCTAGGGTTTAAAGCTTGGGGGATTATTTATTTATTTAAAAATTAAACTCGGACGCCCAGGGCATCTAGGACTTAAAGCTTAGGGGATTATTTATTTATTTAAAAATTAAACTAGGACGCCCAGGGCATCTAGGTCTTAAAGCTTGGAGGATTATTTATTTATTTAAATTATTTAAAAATTAAATTCGGACGCCGAGGGCATCGTGGGTTTAGGGCTCGGGGGGTTATTTATTTATTTAAAAATTAAACTCGGACCTCCAGGGCATCTAGGGTTTGACGCTTGGGGAATTAATTATTTATTTAAAAATTAAACTCGGATGCCCAGGGCATCTAGGGTTCAAAGCTTGGGGGATTATTTATTTATTTAAAAATTAAACTCGGACGCCCAGGGCATCGTGGGTTTAGGGCTCGGGGGGTTATTTATTTATTTAAACTCGGACCTCCAGGGCATCTAGGGTTTGATGCTTGGGGGAATAATTATTCATTTAAAAATTAAACTCGGAGGCCCAGGGCATCTAGGACTTAAAGCTTGGGGGATTATTTATTTATTTAAAAATTAAACTCGGACGCCCAGGGCATCTAGGGCTTAAAGCTTGGGGGATTATTTATTTATTCAAAAATTAAACTCGGACGCCCAGGGCATCTAGGGCTTAAAGCTTGGGGGATTATTTATTTATTTAAAAATTAAACTCGGATGCCCAGGGTTTTGTGGGCTTAGAGCTTGGGGGATAATTTTTTATTCATTCCAAAAGGCTGTTTTGGTACTCCCCGTCTCTGCTATAATTTCTACTACAGCACGCCTTCTCTTTTTTTTTTTTTTTTTTGTTTGAGTTTTGCTTATTCTGCAGAACAGATTTAAGCAGATACCATAACCTCCACTGAGGCGGGCAGTGGCTCGGTCCTCAGTGTGATCCTACAATGCAGACTAGTCGGCGATATGGACCCTGCAAGTCTTGGGAGAAATCTGCGTCGCCTGATTACTCTGCGCACCCTTCTTTCACACAAGGCAGTCAAAATCCAAATCGTCGATCTCCAATACAGCCTATGAAAGTTCCTATAAAATCGTAGAAACTGTTATATCTTTCATCCTGATGCACCTAAATGATTTATCCATCTAAATGTATATATAGTAATAGTATGGCATTCTTTACAAGGCAGATATAAATTCTTAAAAAGCACGCCCTCTCCACCAGCTGTGCATACTGCATAGGCATAGGCCTGAAAATTCTAAGATGGTGAACTGAACGTGTTAATTTCCACTCGGATTATGAATGAGCGCAACGATGCCGAAACCGAACCGAACCGAACGGTTCGCTGTATAATCAAACGCGACCATATTCAACGAACAACCAACAACTTATATACAAATATTTCTAATCAGACTGATAAATTATTCATTTGAACAATAACAATAAAAAGGTTTCGAATTTTGAAGCATTTTCCTCGGCATTTTTTTAACTCTAAGTTACTTTGCTAAAAATTTAAAATTTAAAATCTCGATAAATAATAATAAACAGATTTTTGTAAAAACATCAATGTTATCAAGCGTTACGAAAGCCGAGTGTGATTTCGCGGTCCACACGCAGACAAACTATTCATTAAACTATGACTTTGTAATCTACCAGGGGCAGGCTTCGATCTCTCTGGATTCTCGAAACTTTGAAATTTAAACGTGCCGCGCTCTGTCAAGCTCATAAACGTCGGTTCATGCCCTGTTGTGAGCCTCTCACAGACACAATGACGTGCGCCAAAGTAAGTACGCACAACCAAAGTCTGGCTGTCTGCAAGCTCCTCCGAATAGTTTTAGCTTTGTCCTCGAGAAACTTATGAACCCACTCGAGAAGTTATTAATCACCCCCGAGGAGAGGCTCCTTTGTGCATAATTTTGTCCTGTGTTTGGCGTGAATGATGAAGATGCAGCTCGCGCGAGGACAATCGTGTGTATCGGACTCAGTTTTTCGAAAGTTACTTTGAAACATCGTGTTCTTGAATGTTTGAAAACTATAAGAGAAGTGTCCATTTTTTACAAAAGATACTAAGTAGTAAACTAACTAAATGTATGGCTATTTTTATGTTTTTAAGATTAAAGTTGACTGGTTTTTATAAATATAGCTTGGGACTTGACATTTATGTGGTTCATCGTCAAAAAAATAAATAAATTTTAAAATTAATTAACAAAACTCTCGTTCCTATAGTACGTGACTTGGCATCACTTTAGAGCCACTTCACGTCTAATGGTTATGAAGACGAGAATTTCCCGTGTGTACCTCGGGCATACATTTGCTTAGATTTTCTTCTTTAAAATACCTCATAACTCTCAGCTAAATGTGCAAAAAAAAAAAAAATTTTACGAGCTTTGAGTTTTATCATTTCTTCATTCTCGGAAAAAAGCTTTTATTATTCAAAATCAAACTACGGTTTTCGCATTATGACGTCTTCAATTTTTTACCGAAAACATTTTATTTATTTTTGTACTAAATTTATACAGTTTATTTGGGAAATTATAATCCATTGTACCTAAATAAATTTCTAATTCCGCAACAACAAAGAAATAAATGAAAGCTCTGCCAGTTTTTTATCGGATCCATTGTTTGGTTTCAATTTTCAATGATGGGAACGAGTAGCCAAAAAAAATTTTTTTTCCTCATACCCTTCTAAAAATTCCTCGAAAAATTCCACTATATTTTTTCAAAAAAAAAAAAAGTTCTCGTCATGAAAAACCACGCCACTTTTCAATCCTAAACCCTCCACTTTATATCAAAACGACACACAGTGTAATTTTATTAACAAAAGCATCAAAATCAGGGGCCAGAATAATAGAAAGGAGAGTAAATTGGAAAACAGAGGGGGGAAAGAGACGGAAACGGTATGAGAACTGCTCGAGTACGATAAGCTAGATTTTCATGAAATTTTCTCGAGAAAAGTGCTCGTGTCGGCATGAAATATAATAAAATCGGGCGAAGACACAAAGCAAAGTAGGTACGAGAGAGAATATCCGAAGGCCTCGACTAGCGTGGAAGATTAATATAAACGAAGGACGTCCGTGCGATTGTACGCAAAATGAGCTGTACTTTCGTAATTAGAAGCATGCCAGAATTCTCCCAAATTCGAAATATGATTTACCCAGATTTTCATCCACGCAACGTGATAATTTGAATGCGTCTTTTGTTCCGAAAGAATACAATTAGTTTAGAGATAACGCGAATTGAATTTTTTTTTTTTTTTTTATTCTGGAAGTGTGAAATAGAGTTTTATCTTATCGATCTCAATAAAAAATTGTGTCAGTATCAAGACCTTTATCCTAAGAAACACAGAAATAATACAATTATCTAATGTAATAAAAAACAGCGCGATACCGAATCGTAAAAATCTGAGATAAGCAGAATAGTCGACTTTTTAAGTTTTCTTTGAATTGAGTGAACGTTTCAAATAAACTTTTCTTTACATGAAATTTTTTCATTAGTATAATACCACACTTTCAAAAAGGTTAATGAAAAAACAAATTACATTCTCGTGCGTGTAAACAAAACTTTTCCCTGTAACAAAGATAATTAAAAAGCCCGCGACGTTTTTAGAAAAAACGAACTTCGCGTCAGAGGGAATTAAGGCAAGGATCCACCACGGGGGTTGTAATGCAGATTCTAAGTTATTCTCGAGGATTCCAAAGTCGGGGGAGGGAATGAAGGCGTCGTCGTCGATTCGGAGGTAAAAAATACGTCGAGGTGTTAGCGGTGAATTATTTAGCGCTCTCGGGTGTACCGAACGCTGGTGCGCTGCGGCAGAATCGAGCATATATTGCAGATACTACCTGCCTTCGAGCTGACCCATTTTTTTTTTTTTTTTTTTTTTTTTTTTTCTTTCGAGTCGCATGTGGGCGATAACAAGTCGGCTGATAGACTTGAAATAATTACACAGTGAGGTGCCTGCACTAGTTTGTTGTTACTGTTGTGTGTGCAAAGACAAGTTTTTTAATTTTTAGGAAATTATTTATTATTTTTGACAAAACTTCATTAATCATGCATGATGGTGGTCAAAATTTATTTTCATTAAATTTAAGAATTATTTTAAAAACTATATTTTTATAACCAGATCATATAATTATTTGAATTGAATAAACGGAATAAAAGATTCCGACTCGGATTCCGATATTAATTATTGTCATAATGCTTGAAAATTTTTTCATTTAATCACTCCATTGTTAAATCTGACAGCTTCAACAGTATGTACAACCTATTTTACGGTTTTCCGTATCAAAATTAATTAAAAGCTTTTAAACATTCGTTACGACATCAAATGTTAATAAATTTTCTCGCAAGCTCCGGATTCAAATATCAATCCTCAGCGTACTTCTCTGACCAATCAAAATTTAATAATAAATTTATCAACTTTCAGGTGGATTGTTTCCCGTAATTATCCCATCCAGTGAACAATGACACTCGCTCGTTAATTACAGAGCGCCCAAAAGTCTATAATAACGAAAACTTTAAATTAATTAAGCCCTTCCTGGTTATAGCCTCGGGCTACCTTAATTAAAATCCTGACGATTTTTTTTAATACACAACAATAAATGACGAGCTATTAGTTCAATCAATTTATTTTTATTTTTTTTCTTTCTTGCTCCGCACGTGAAGAGTTTACCTTTCCCAGCTCCCTCATTTCTCTTCGGAATTTTTCTTTTCTCTAGTGGCCAAAGTGGATCGAGTACTACGAATCGAAGGGAAAAGAGATAGAAAAAAATCTTTCCCTCTTTTTTCCTCCCCCCATTTTCTACTCCCAACTCTCAATTGCAATTCCGATGAATTGGATGCGTTTTTAGTGACCCTAGGGTCGAAGAAGAAGAAAAAAAAATTGTTCGAGATGGGCATTGTTAACAAGGTACGAGGCAGAAGTGATTTTGTCATGCGAAAGTCGATTTTGAATATTCTTGCTCTCGGATAAGCTGAAAAGATTTTGAATTGATTCAAATTATTGAATTGAATGAAAAATAAAGAGAGCGGCTTTCGTTTGATGGGGAGTTATCGTACGGCTAAGTTCGACCGATTTAGAACTATTTTATGGAAGTGACAGTTTCAAAATATTATTCGTAATCCTGTTTAAAAAAAAAAGTTTCTTCAATAAACGTTGACTTGTAAATTTTTTTTTTTTATTTATCTCGAGATTTATCTGATATATTTTTACCTTCGCTCTCATTTTTATCTTTAGAAATTCGCATAGGCGCGTATCTTGAAAAAAAATTTTTTTTAAGGTTTAAAAATAGTTTATTCTTCTATTTTGAGACTATTACAATCATTCTCAATGCAGTTCAGTACTGTCGAAGTTTCCGTCCAACTTTGAATTGATGAATGCTGTATGTGCGGACTAAATTCGGAGTTATTTTAAGATCTTTCTCACAAATAAAAAATACTTTTTTTTTACATCAGAATGCGAAATACCCTAAAAAATTTTAAAAATATACAGAATTATCAAGGAAATGAAATTCTGGGTTGACGTAAGACAAGACTGTAATCTACTTTTATTTGTCATAAAATTTGTGTCAAATTTTGAAACTATACGTATGTATATATTTGTTGTTTTCAATTGAATTGACATGTTTGAAAATATACAGAAATTTTATAAAAGCTTAGAAAAAAAGTAATGCATGAGTTTTACATGAAATTTTTTATTTTTACATTTAAATAGTATCAGAATTCAACCTGGAAAAATTTAGTTTGAAGTTACAGTTCTAACTCGAACAACTGATCGCACGCTCTTTCATCACTAAATTAATGCTGGTCTTATATGATTCAATCTTGTTCTATGTGACGTTTGTTCATGCTTACTAAAACTATTCTTCACAAGAAACTAGCCACATAGATTAAATTTTCAGAATCGCTCTCCTAAAATAACCAACCAAGATAATACGTATACTTAGTTTATAATATTATTATTATTTCGAGTATTATTTTTTATCATGGGTTCGACTTTGACTTCAATTACTCAGAAACACGTTATTTCTGAATTAGCCGTCACAAAAAAATTAAACATTTTAACTTGCACTGTTGTTCAAAATTCCTTTCAAATGTCTGACAAATTTTACGGACTCCTGGACAGTACGGAAGCTCAAGCTTCCCTATTCCAATGAATTTCCTCGTGAATTTCTATCAAAACAAAAACCTGAAAATCCGCGTATCCTCGGATAACAGTCCAAACAATAAAGATATTCCGGGAGTCGAGAGGGAGGGGCTTTTAGCATCAGCCCTCGAGTATTAACGCTCGTTAGCGCACACGTGAAAACGAGAGGGAATCTCAGCAGCAGCAGCAGCGCTAAGTCAACGTCCGGGAATGAAAGAAGCAAAAAAAAAGTAAAACTAAGAGGCAGTCTGAGCATTGTTAGCACAGCTCTCTTTATTCTTATCAGCGATTCTACACTTCTCGATGTTTCTTTGCGCTGCCGGTAGAGTTCGGCTACTCTCTTTTATTCTTGACCAACCGGTAGGGCTTCTGCTTTTTTATTTTTCCCGGGGAGTCCGCGTGCGGGTATTTTCAGCCGGAGAGTCTCGAGAAAGTTGCTTTGTTATCGATTGCTGGGCATCGGTTTTATAATTGAACGGCAATTACGGACGCCCGAGTTAATGAGACGACGACGAAAGTTAACGTCAAAGGTTTGTTTTTTTTTTTGCTCCGCGGGAGGAGATCTCGTTTTTCTCCTTTTTTTCTTGTCTGAGGAGGATTAAAATGAATGCCGTCAAAAGGATGCGAGAAAGAAGTTTCGCCACTTGACAGAGAGAGACTGAGGAAAAGTGGGTGAGAGTTGTAAATGAATTTCTCTATGAAAAATTTCCCCCCCCCTTTTTTTTTTAGTGAGCTTTGAGATGCCTTTTTGCGATTACGGGCGAGATTACGGGTGAAGTGTCAAAGTTTAAGTTTCGATGTTTATTCATGTTGGCCGTTTTCTGGGCATATTTTATTTTTTTTATTTTTTTTTTATGGAACTGTTTTAGAAATGTTGGGATGCCGGCTGCAGGTTTATTTTTTATGAACGAATTAAACTTCAGAAAAATATAGTGAAATGAAATACAAATAATAGCTGGGTTGAGTACGGAATATTTTTCTCTCAATAAAAAATAATAATAAAAAGCGCAGTAGCAAGACCCAGAAAAATGATTTTTTTTTAGAGAAGCATGAAAAAATACATAGTTTGAAAAAAAAAACTCTCCTAAACATATTCTATAATCCAACAATACACGAGTAACTTCCGCCTGAATTTAATCCAATAAAAAAATACAGGAGCTTTTTCCCTAAAATGTAAAAATTCCCAATTCAGCTTTTCTAAAAGCAACTAAAAAAATTTTTCAATCAAAAGCACCAACCTGCAGTCAATTTTGCAATTCAAAAACTTTTTTTTCCAAATTTCACTTTCAAAAAGTCCCGAACCAAATGCAAATAAACTGAGAGACTCGGACGAAATTACATGAAAAATTATAACTTTCAATTCAGCACAACAAAGACCTCGCAAAAGTAGTTATCATAAGCTCGGTATCACACAGCAAAGTGAAATTTTCAAATTTCCCGCGAGGCAAAACTTGATTTAATGCACCTTCAAGTTGTAAAGTCCCTTAATCGAATCATGGCTTGAAGGCGACCGGACTAAAAGAAAAGCGGGGTTGGGGTGTTGCTCGTTACGCCGCGGAAAATATTGTTCTTTGTTACTCCCATTTCACTCGGAGTATTTACCTTCCTTCTCGTTGAACTTTATATTCTTTTTCTTTGCGAGCCTTGGAGGGGTTTGTTCTTTCTCCTACTATTATTTTCGCGTTTACCAGACTTAATTTCTCTCATCATACTCGCGTACCTTTTTTCTTTTTCAAAATAATTACAAATTCTAATGGTATTTTTATTAAGGGTTACGCGGGTGTATGATTTTAAAGGGATGCTGGATTATCCAGGGCAGCCTAATTTGTAAACTGTGAAATACGAGTGCGTTGTAAGCTGTGAGATTACTTGGATTATGCATATACTTTTGTTTCGTAAGTAAGTTATGATGAGAGCAAGTTTCGAGCTGGTTTCAAACTTAATAATGAATATTTTTTAATTCATTATTAAGTGAATTAATCAGCACGCTTTTTCGTATACATAAACTCTAAGATTAAACTTTAAGATGTTAAATCATAAAATTTTTTCTAATTTTAATTATTAATTTTGATTCATTCTGTAATTTGTGAATAATAACCTTTGTGATATGAGCCAAATTTTTATTTTTTTTACAAAAAGATATTTTCAGAGGTCGAAAAGCTCGGTAAAAAAAGTCCATAAAACTCAACTTCTGTCGTTATTCACTCTAATTCTAGGTTCAAAAAAGACAAATTTAGACAGTCATAAAAGTAAGGCAATAAAAATTTTTTTTATACCTCCAAAAAGTATTTTAATTAATTCCCATGTATCAATTTAAAAAAAAAACAAACTTATCGATCATTTTTTTTTAAATTGATTGGTACCAATGAAATTGATAACACGATAGCACACGCGAAATAAATTTATCACAGTATTTATTTTTTGTTTCGACTAGTCAAAGTAGTGTAAACATTGTTTTTATTTTTTCAGTTTGAATCTTCCAAAGCTTTTAATGCTTTACGAATTTACGATCTCTGGCCTCTGTCGGGAGGACAGTTTTTTTAGGAGTGCGCCGCGCCGGCCTCAATATCAAAGTTTAGCGGCCTTGACGTCCCGCGGTAACTAACGAGGCGAGAAAGTATATTTTTATCAGAAACATAAAAAAAAAAAGGTGAAAAATAAAAAAAGCACAATGCATCCGAGCGCGCGCGGGAATATATCATTTCGAACTTTTTAATATAACCTCCGGACTGTATTCGAATACCGGTAACTTTTCCAAGCGAATGAAAAATTGCTCGAAAAATTGTTAGGGTTTCGACTGAGAAATTGCCCCGTGATTTTTCGCACAATAAGAAGTGAAAGAAGCACAATACAAAATTAATATAGAGAGTAATAAAAAAGTTTAGTTAAAATTTTTTTTTTTTTTTCAGTGAATGAAAAATTTTTATTGCGATTTTGGTAGTTTTTTTATTTTTAACGAAAAAATCAAAACAACGTAATAAAACTTCAGAATAAATTTTTGTCCGACTAAAAATTGATTTCAGCCACTGTTATTTAATGCATGAAACGGCATGAAACAAAAAATACCTCTGCAACTATAGACTACATAAAAACAAAATTTTAAAGCTGAATAGCTCCGATGGAATTTAATGTTTCAATCGAGTTCTCAATGACTTTTTCAAATAAAAATTAATTAGCTTTAGAAAATTAAAATTTTCCAAGAAACTGGATATTTTTAAAGTAAATAAAAATCAATTTTTATTTATTTTGAATTTTCACTAGCTCATGTGAATTGAAATCTTCCGTGCATAAATTTTTTTATTTGCATCAATAATTTAAGGAATGCAGAAACCATTATCAGAAATGAAAAGGCGTTTGTTTCGGATAAGTTTTCAGCGCATGCATCCAAAAATGGGTAGCTCGCGAGGTGTGTAAAAAGAAGTAACGAAATTGCTTCTGGACAGTGATACATTGTAGAGTAGATGTGTGCTTAGAATCCTCAATCATGCGCTGCAGCACCGAACACACTCACACACACACACACACTTGGTGCTTGCATTTTAGCACCAGCGGGAGCGCCAAATAAACCGTTAAAACCTTTTTCTTCTTCCTCCTACTCCCCATTCTTTTTTCGACCTCTCTGAGCTACAATATAAATACACGAGGTAGGTAAACCTATCCCGACTAAAAGTCATGTATCATGCCTATGTTTTTTACTTATTAAATGAATTCGTTTACTTTTTAATTTAAAAATTGTTATTTACTCATGCTTTTATTTATGCTACTATAATCACAAACATGTGGGTTTCTGTAAAGTGAATAGGATGGGAAAAAATAGAACTGTGTTCTTACACTCGGCTGTCTACGCAGCGAAAATTCTCGTGACAAAACATCGTAACCTTGTCAATAAAACAATCTTGTTTTCCCCTGCGACCAAACCCACTATTTTCAACCAAATAACCCCAATTAAGAATCACTCGAAAAAATCTCGATCGTAAGTTTTCGAAGAATAACTAGTAGCTCTAGTAGCTCGGTACCTACTGGTAGACACACTCCACATTATTTTTCTCGGCTCGAAAAGTTAATAAACCAGGCACTTCCAGGGGCTCCCCGACAATATAACTTATCAAACAATCGACCAGCCGTGGGGGAAGAGCACTGGGCAAGATATAGTTTCCCAAAGTTTTCGCGGTATGCGGGCAGCGCCCTTCAAGCACTAACTTGGGATGCTGCTTCCGCGTACATGCACCCGCGTTTTGTCGACGTTTTTTATTCCCTAACTTCCAAGGTGGTCGGTCAAATGAACTTTCATCAAATTTTCTTCGGTGATTCATCTCTTAATGCTGGAGAAATACAATTCAAAGCTATAATTTCAATGAATTAACTGTTCGTGATGTAGAATACTAAAAAAAAAAAAAGTGTTTGAGTTTCACTTTGTTACAAAAACAAAACGAAACAACAAAAATTTTTGTTATTGACAAGCTGGAATCTTCCGGAACTTGAAACGCATACACAGTGTTTTATCCATCCGTCAACATTGTTTCGGTTTGATATGATCTTTCAAAAACCACTGTTTTGTGTAACAGATTTTCTGAAGCTTAAAATTAAATTGAAGTTCTTGTTTTAACTAGATTTTCCAAATTTCACTATTTTCAAGAGCTCTTGTGAAATTACAAAAATAATGAGAGTTAGTAAAATCAAATTATGCAGTGTAAACATTTAAACTATCATTCGAAAAAAGTTTACGATAAGAATCACATAGGATACAGAATATTTCTGTAACTACCAGTAAATTAATAATTAAAATTTAACATCCACTTGATAGAAAATTTCGAGGAAAATTTCGAGGAAAATTTAAATTAAAATTTTAAAAAGTAAACGAATTTCTATGATAGGTCGTCGATCGAAAAAAAAAAAATTAATATCCCACTCGATCCCATGTCCATCAATGACACCCAGTTTAATATTCTGATAATATCTCGAAGGCCTCTATCGTGACTCTGTAAATGTAACTTTTCGAACCTCTACCTTCAAGATCCAGCACGAGATAAAAATCACGACCGTTAGGAGAGTAGTCCCAGCAGCGTCTCTTTATCTCCCCCAGGAATATTTTAATTAGCCTCGTTAAGCAACAAATTATTCAATTCAAAGGCGAATCGCGAAAAATGGGAGGATGCAGGATGCATTATGCTCGCACCAGCTGGGAGATCTGGCACGCGGCTAAACCGATAAGGCAGATCTACCGTTACGGTGCACCTAGTCCAGGCCATTCTGTTCGCTCTGAAGTCCGTCAACCGTTTGATTGATTCACTTCGAGTTATTAATTCCGCGCGAGTGCAACACTTGCCTGTTTATAAATAAAATTTGGCCTGATTTTACCTGTTCTGTTGTTGGGATTTTTATTTTGATGGGTTTTAATGACCGATGGATTTGTTTGATTGCTCATCGATCAATCGGGTAATTGACTGATGAATTAATTTTTTTAAGAAAAATAATTGATCGTTCGGACTAATGAAGTGCATTGGGCTGTAGTTGAAGCATATGTCACTAAATAAATCGGTCAGGTTGATTTTTAAGAATGATGAGTATACAAAATTTATAATTGTTTGGTTACCAGGCAAAGAAAATATTCACACGTCAACATAATAATTATTTTAATTATTTATAGTTACTTTAATGAAAAAGCAGTATATGCAGAGTACAGTTTTTATTTTTAATAAACAATAATAATTGCCCACTGCCCATTTTTGTATTCCAAACACTTGGCCAACATCAAAATCATTTTCATTTAAAAACTTTCAAAATTATCTGAAGATAATATAATAGAGATAGGTTTGTTCTCGGGTTTGTTATACTATCTTTACAAAAACGATAGTTTCAGATAGAAAAATACAAAAAAATGTAAACTTTGAAAATTGATAGCAAGTATTTTTAACATTTAACTATTGAATTTGGTTGGTTGAGTTTCCAAATGCTACAATTTCATCGTCATTTATTCAGAAATTGACTTAGCATCAGTCTAAACCGCGTTTCCCAAAACTTTCAGCCGAAAATCATTAATGTTCTATTGTCTCAACGCCCGCGCTAATCGCATTGATTTAATTTCAAACCGTAAAATCCAATTGACTAAACTCCCAGCCGAACTTCGCACGTGCATTTGGAGGCGATCAATTGATCATAGGTACCTACCACACAACAAATAATTTATTGTTGCTCGTTGCAGCTGAAACTAAAATCGATAGAGCACCTCCTCGGCATTGCATTAGAATTAAACCGTTAGTCCTTATTTTCTCTCCCAGGAGCAGCTTCTTCGCTGACTTCCTTCGGCAGCCTGTAATTACGTATAAATAGCACGACGAGAGAACGGTAGTTTTATTCCCAGCGCCGCTGCCGCTGCGATGATCGAGTTCCGCGAGATAGAGAGAGAGTGCACGAGGAGGCCACGAGCGGGAAAATTTACATGCGCGACTACTCTCTCGACTTTTCTTCTTCCTTTTTTTTTTTTCGACCGAGCTCGAATGAATATTCCAGTGCAATTTCGTGGGTGTGGTTTATGGCCGTCTCGTGAGCTGGTTCGGTTCGCTAAAGACCCAGTCGACCTTTTTTTTTTACCCCCCCCCCCCTGTTTGCTCGTTTGGGGTGGTGGAGTAAGTGACTGGGCTTACTAAATTAGGATGTATGCAAAGTAAATTTTCCTTGATAAAAAATTGTTTCAACGCTGAAAGTTATACTGCTAATAGTGTGATTAATTGTTAAGATGTCTAATTAGTTTGAAAAACAAAAGGATTTTGACCCACTTTCAAAATGAAAATATTTAAAATAGTAACTCTAAGAAAAAACTGAAAAAGTCAACCTAGTTACTCGAAAAAATTACATCTCACAAAGAGTCAAAGAAACTACAACAAGTTTACTTTTGAAAATTTCCTAGTTACAGCTCGACAGGCACAACCAATCAAAACGCATCAGGTATATTTTTTGCAAAGTAATCATATTCTCCGATAGAAAGTTAATACGCAGTTGCCCGCGCTCGGCAATTATCATCCCGGCGCAAAACTGCACAAATTCCATAGAAACAAATGTAACCCAACGCGAAAGCCCCGCACTTGCAGCCTTTCACTCGCACGGTACTTCTATTTCTACGGGGCCTCGGTGAGCGATTACAGAAACCGACTCTCGCGCGAGTAGATAAACGAGAGCCGCCGTGCGAAAGTATGACGCGAAACCGCACGGGCCATTATCGCGAGGCACTAGAGTGCTGAACAAGCGGTGCGGCCGCCCGCGAATGACTTATACCCCCCCGATTAGCCCTTTGTTGTGTGCGGTACCGTACGATAATTAATTGTAACCGATGCGATGCCACCCCCGATAAACAAACTCATGCGTGACCAGATTCGAGCTGAAAATGGAAAAATACTAATTTAAAAAAGAAATAATTATTCTAATCGTCAGGTGCGATTGTAAATTTCTCAAAACCAGTCAAAGCAGCATTCTGCAATCTAAAATATCTTGTACGAGAAACTTCGCACAGCCGGAGAAGAGAATGTACAGGCTTTTTTCCGATGTTCGAGGGTGTGCCTACACTGCCGAGTACACTGCACAGGCATTTGATGCGAGCGTGTGGTATGTTTTCTACTAGATTTTTTTATTGTTCGAAGAGCAAGGAAATTTTGTCTCTTTACTGTTTAAAAGTCATGGAAACCTTTTTTATAATTAAATAAATAGTAAACCTAATCTCAATAGGCCAACGCACCCTACGCATCTAGCTCGGCATCTAGTGTAGGTACGATGCTGGTATAACTGCTTGTAAATATTTTAGTCCTTAATTTCACTTGTTTGCGTGGAGTTGTTGAACTTTTTGAAAGTTGGAAAACGCACGATAACTTTGAAATTAAAAAAAAAAAATACATTAAGCCTCACTACGAACTAAAACATCACGCGAGTGTATAGTATGGCTTTGTACCTACAAGTGGTTTACAGTGTACTTTTTTTCACACGTCTCAATTGATTTTATTTTGTTGAAAGAAGCGAGAAAAGTAGTGAATAAAAAGTGCACTTTCTGTACTGGAATTTTTTTTCTAAAAAAAGTTCGGTTCTACAGCAGTTCTAGAGATACGTTTTTGTTTGAAAAAGAAAGAAAATGCGGAGAAAAAATTTCTTGTGACACTGGCTTTTGATAGAAATATAAATTTTTTACTAATCTCAACTTGAGCCCTATGATACAGTAGAAAAGTAGTTGAAATAATCAAAAATTGTTTAAATTCAATGTTATACTATAGTAACATATCTTATTAAAAATTCTTCTTTAAAAATTCACATTTTTATTGATCTCATTATAATTACCAAGCGAAGACAAAAGGTTAATTCACGCTGCCACATTCACGCAAAAAAATAAAAAATGGAAGTTAAATACACATCCTCGGGGAATGAAATATTCATCAAACATTTGAAACTCGAAATCAAGTAGAATTATTATTCGCCACGAGAATCCCTTCCAGCTCCCGAAATAATGGTATTATCCGAAAAAGCACCTGAATTATCGTCATTAGTGTGATTAAAATCGATTCGCTCGTTCGAATTGACTTTTAACAAACCTCAAGCCCCGCGTAAGAAGTTATATCTTTTAATGATGGCGCCAGCCAGAGTTTCTTTCTTTCACTTTTTATTTCGGTATAATGAGATACACGAGTAGTTCTTGCGCGGTTGCGGTGTGTAATTTTGGTGGCTGCGGTTAAACGTGTCACTTTAAATAATTTTAATTGAACCCTGACTCAGACCGTTTCATTTATTTAGTTTTAGCTTCCCCAACCCGAGCGCTAATGATATTTGCTTAGTGGGATATACCCGAGGATATACCGCTTGGATAAAATTTTGCAAAGAACCTCGCAAAGAACAAAGTTTATCTGTAGATATTTTCCCTTTATAAAAGAGAGCTATCGCCATCTTGCGTAAGTGTAAGATTTTTATTCGTGAGCTGATTGGTGAAGAAGTTTTTAAAATATTCGAAAAGTGCATTTTGAGGTTACTTTTATTGTTTTTTTCCCTTTATAAAAGAGAGCTATCGCCATCTTGCGTAAGTGTAAGATTTTTATTCGTGAGCTGATTGGTGAAGAAGTTTTTAAAATATTCGAAAAGTGCATTTTGAGGTTACTTTTATTGTTTTTTTCCCTTTATAAAAGAGAGCTATCGCCATCTTGCGTAAGTGTAAGATTTTTATTCGTGAGCTGATTGGTGAAGAAGTTTTTAAAATATTCGAAAAGTGCATTTTGAGGTTACTTTTATTGTTTTTTCCTATGCGCGCTTGAAACGCGCTCAGAAGAGCTAGTAGTTTTTCTCTTTTTAGTAAACTGTCAAGGTTGAAAAATAAGGTTTTTTATTCGATTGAAGACATTTTGTCTAAAATGGATTTAAACTCTTTTAAAGTGATCCTGAAATTTTGTAAATCTTGTTATTTATATTTACAGTATGTATGAAGCAAAATTAATATAATTTGTCCGAATTATTTAAATTAAATTTATATTGCTGTATAGACGGTATGAATAGACATGAAATAAAATAAAAAATATATAAAAAAATTAATAAAATAAAAAAAAATTATTTTTACTCAAATTTGTAAACGATTTTTATAGCCCTTTGTATTTTTAATTTTTAAAGGAGCATTATTAATTTTTTTGAAACGTAATTTATTGCTCACGGTTATGAAGCTAAAAAAATGTTTTGGACAGAGTAAAATTCTCATAAAAGTGTGCACTCCGGATAAAAATAAAAAAAGGGCTCGGTGTAATTTCATAAAAGAAGTATACCTGTGTGGGGCGCGAATACAGGTATAATACTCGCACAATAGTACAACAGCAGCTTGCGGTTCAGCTCGTTGAGAAAAAAAATGGTCCGCGCTTTTATAATCGTAAATGGTTTTGAAGGGCTCGGTGGCAAAAAAAAGGGCTCTTTGGCCTTTAAAAATCGTTGTTTAATTCAAAGTCCGGAGTTTTAGTAATTTATAATGAGTTATTTTCAGGGGATTTTTTTAAGGCTTGAGTTAAGAGTCGAGAGCATTATTTCATAAAAATTGTGGTTAAATGAAATATTTTTTTTCCTGCTTTTACAAAATATATTTTTTTAAAACTATAATGCGATTTTTATAACACAAAAATTAATATAAATACTCAGATTTCTCCTTTATAAAAAGTGTTTATAGGCCGCTTTTTTTCAAATTTTATGTTCTTTCGTTTTATGATTGAGATCACTAAAAGTTATTTTCAGAGATACAAGAACATTAAAGTGATTTTTATTGAACCAGAGAAAACTGAAACTCTGCATTTAACTGAAATAACCCAATTTTCACACTAGGGATAAAAAAGACTTTCGATAGCACTCTCATTGTAGTATTCATCAGATTCAATCTATTTTAAGACTAAAATAAAAAGCTTTTTTTACTTTCAAAATAAAATCTCGAAAAATAAAGTTGATTCAAATCCATTACAGGGAAGCTTTGACTACCAGACTTCGAATTAACTTGCAACTTAATCATCAAATCTACACTCGAGATAATCTCAGCATGAAAATCAAGGGAGCTTACTCACAAATATACTTGTTAACGTGATACTTTGCTCTCTGCGGGAGGTAACCCGAGCTCGCGAAGCCTCCCCCAAAGTTACAATACCCCAAAAAAGAGATTTAATCTTGGCGGGGAAATGAAAAGTTTCCTGAATAGTTATGTCCCGTCAAACGATTTCGTGTTCGAGCAATTTTACACCGACTACGCACGACATCTTGCTTCCTTTCTATCGGTGTAAATTTTTTTTTTAAACTATGTAGACCACAAAACCTCTTTTATATTCCTGCGATATTTACAGCTTGAAATAAAAGAAAAAAAAAAAAATTACTTTGCGCTAATTTCGTTGTAAAAATTCTCCCGTTTTATCGGCCAATTACGGTAATTCCAAACTCTTTTTACGAGCGCACTCGGGTGTTATTAATTTTTATCGTAAATCTTTAAGAGGTGTTCACGGAAAGGACTTATTTGTCGCGTAAAAACAAAAACATCGGTGTAATTTTTTTACGATTCTCTATGCTTTTGTGTAGTCGTAAAAGTGACAGTTGCACTCGCAGTTGCATAGAGAACTCGGGATAATTCAAACTCGCCCGCTGGCCCGCGCCTGGAAACTCCAACAACCCGCAAACTCGATCAGCCCGCAATATGTTAACAATTACATTTATATTTGCGTTTCGCGGACCCCGCCCGCCCGATTAAATTTTAACGCGCGTCGTCAAAACCCCAAAATTCACTCTCCGGCACCCGCAAGCTCGTAAAGTTCAACAGGACAATTTTACGATTATCACCCTCCCGTAACACCGACCGGCTTTTACCTTAATTTTTATCACCGGCCATTGTTTAGCCGGGTTTCTTAGAAATAAAACGAGCTTCTTAGTTTGATGTCCTTTAATTTGAAGACTCTCTCTATGAAATTACCCTCGGTTATAATCTACAAAATTTTTTATTTGGTTGTAAATTCCTGATGTCGCCTATCGGATAATAAAGGTAAATTGATTTTCTCAAGCTTGATTAAATTCTTTGAAAGTTTAATAAATCGGACGGCTAATAAATATCTGAAGAATTCACGGGTAAAATAAATAAAAAGAAGCAGGTATCTCGACTGAAGGTTTAATGATCCGAGAAAAGAGTAAATGAAGTTAACGGGAAGCTTGAGATCTAATTTTCAGGAACAAAGTACAATCGTGGAAGTTGTTTTCAGGAGGATTGAAGAAGTGTAACAAAGCTGAACAACGCGAGATAACTGCGTTTCGGGATTCTATACCTGAAGGGTTCAACCGTGGGAGGTCAACAACAACGGTAAACTCGAGAGTCTGCGCTGCATTAAAAGGATAAGATACACTAAATACTGCTGTTTACAACTTAATTCGAGAGAATAAACGTATAATGCAGTCGAGAGTGGCTACAGCTGTAAAAATTTTGAATTGCCTTGTTTACACTTGCGCTGATTATTGAAAATTTTGTCGTGAAATTGTATTAAAAAATGTTCATTTTAATTACACATTACATATAGGATTATTAAAAAACTTCAATGTTTAATTATGATTTATACTATTGCTATTTTCAGTCTGTGAAATATACATAGAAATAAAAAAATCAGCCTAAAAAAAAATTCTAAGCTGACACAGTTTAATATTGTGATTTGAGGATGAAACATAAAAATTTTTAAATTATTAAGAAAGTGCACTGTAACTACTAGGTCTTCTTTTCAATGTCACACGAACTCGTCCTATTTACTCTATTACTGTTATTTGAAAGAACCTCGGAAAGAACGTCGTCTGTGTATGAAAAAAAATGTTCTTTAAATAAACCTGTAAATAAATACTGCATCATGGCGAAGGTCGCAACTATAAAAAAAAAAGTTTCGAATCGATAATCTTTTTTTTTTCAATGTTCATCATGTCTGAGCTACAGTGATACGCGTACTTCAATTTATTTCATAAATTTGATGAAATTTTTTTATTTTATCACTTGACGGTAGCCCTCGTAGCAATATTTTCGCTAAAGTGTACGAGCGCTCGTCGCAATAAATTTTTAGGGAAAATATTGTATCAAGTTTCCGTAAAAGTTACACAAATTTAAACCAGAGTAGAAAAAGACGGCGCACCTGCGGCTTCACTTCTCATTCATAAAATTACCCGCGAAGAAAATATCTACATCAAGCGTAATTCACCATTATATTTTTTACAACTTCATCTCTGTTTATACCACCAAAGTGGAAATTTCAGTTTTATTTTTCCAAATATTAAGAAGAAAAAATATATAAAAGTAAAACAAAAAACGTAAAAGAAAAATTTGATGAAAGTTTTTTACTCAGGCTTTTGTGCTTTTAAACGTGGAAATGCCGCCTGAAATTTGTAATTCAATCTAGACGTTAACTTTCAACAAGCTGAAATTGAAAAAATGGATGCAGTGCATTTTTCACCAAAGTGCGGCGGCTTCCGGATGCGTGAACGCGTATAAAAAGAAAGAGATTGCATAGTAAAAGTATTAGTTTTTGCTGTTTGGAAAAATTTTTTTTCATTTGAAGTGATAAATAATACATTCTGTTTGATCAATTGTTTGCAATGATTGGAAAAAGGGGGTAAATGAAATAGCAATTTTACTCGACGCACGAATAAATCACGTTGATTTTTATTTAAAACGCTTCGCGTAATCCAAATAAAAAAAAAACCCCTATTTGACTGGTTTATCAGATTCTAATTAAATTCTTTAATCCTGGTGGATTCGTTCGCTTTTAAATAAAGCGTTTAAAAATTAAATATTTGTCTTTATTTATTATTTTTTTTTTTAAATTGATCTTTTCGTAAAAATTGTTTTTCTCGGGCTTTTTTAATCTCAAATGAAAAATATCCCGGAGCTGAGGAAAATTTGACAAACAGCCTTTCATAACGGACCGATGGTGAAAGTGTTTATATGTATTATTTTCTCTCCGTCTCACGGACAAGGAAAATTGCCGCGTGAAAATTGTTGAGTCTTTGTCTTTATAAATGATTGGCCTTCCCATGAAAAATACTTCTGATTTCTAGTCGGCGGAAAATATTCTTCCCAGGAGAATCCTTGAATATTGCTCGGAGCCGTGACTCCAAAATGATAAATTGATAATAAATCTTATCGTTTATTTCTGGAGAATATGAAAAAAAAAAAAAAACCATTTTTCATACAATTGAGGATGCTCAAAAACCAATATAATTCGAATTAAATCTAAACTGAGTAATTTTCTTTTGTAAAGGGCCATGCCCGTATAATAACCGCGGAGAGAAAGCCTTTAATGAGTCACGAGAAAATGATCACTCTAATTTTGACTAATAAAAACTATTGGATAACCACATTATAGTGTCGTTTATTACAGATATAGAAGTTTAAAAGAATGAAAATTGTGTAGCGCTTTGACGAGTTAAAAGTAGATACACTCACGTATAAAATGAAAATTTTCTAGTAGAAAAAGAACGTTTAACGTACGTCTATTGCGTCTAGTTTCCATATTCTCCCCTCCCAATCTGTTCTAATCCCCCATTTTTTATGGATTTCCACCCCATTGACTAAGTCGATTCAACATATTTCTTTTTCTCTCCCCCTTCAATCAAACCCGAGTTTCTTTTTATCGCGCGCGCACACACGTCATCGGCCAAAAGTCAATTTGTGCATAATTAAAATAATTTCGGTGCATGCACCGAAGTCCATACATATACGAATATTCGAAATAAAATTTAACACAGCTCTTTCGAAATATCATATTCCCCGGCTATATGTAAATATTTATATTCCCGGTAAACTCCGAGCGTTTATTATGTGCGATAAGCGTTTTTCAAAATTTAGCTGAGCAAATTAAATTCGTGCAATGGGTAGTAATGTTTTATACATTAAATACACGTACCACGAGTTACCAAGAAATTTAGAGATAGAAATTTGCACTGCGGATACTAGGTTAAATCGCTGGATATATTTATGGAATTTAATGATGTATACCGAGTTGTTGCCTTTGTGCGTATACGCGATATTAAAGATTTTTTAATTTCGCTTAAAGTCAAACATAGAGTGTTTACACGAATTTAATATTTGATGCCATGGTTTTTATTTTTCGGGTACAGAAATCGAATTGAATAGGCAAGCAAGCCATCTATAGCAGGCTAGAAAAAGCCCTTTTACCGTAAAAATAAATACTTATGATCTATTTTATTTAAATTTTGCTACTTTTTGAAAATAATAAATTTTATGAATAGCAGTTTTGACACGGAACCAAAGCGTAAAATAATCGTAACGCGATATTATTATACGGAGTTCATTCATGTGTTTCGAGAATTACGCCACGTAAGTTCTGTTTATATGAAAGCGATCCTCTCGATTGCGTCTGTAGGTACTAACGAGGTACGATATGCGCACAAAAAGAATCCGGAAGCAGACGATGATTATTTGTGCGAACACGTGGATTAAAAGAACGAACTCTCGTATCTTATCAAGACGAATTTAATCAGAGCATTCTCAAATAATACCTACCTCAGTATTTAAGTAAAGAAAATGACTCATTTTTTTTTAGTCTCACTAAAATTTTACTATCAGATTATTTTATCATTACATTGAGTAAAATTCGAGGTGAGATTTGAGGATCTTTCAAAGATAAGAACTAAACTTGAAAAAAAATTTGAGAAATCGGTAATTTACCATCGTTTCTGATTAAAACAAGAAAGGTTATCAGAGTAGATATTGCTTTTTCAATTTTGAGATTAAGCGTGTTCTCACAAAATATCGTCGAATAATATAAAAAAATGTACGTACGTCATGTATAATAATTAATGAAGGTATTTTTAATTTACTCCACCTTAAAAATTCTTTCAAAAAATTAACTTTTCTATGTAAATTTGATATGAAATTCAAAAAAAGTTTATTTTAAAAATACTTCATATTCAATAAATACTTTTATCTCGAGATATAAATTATTTGCGTTGTCATTTTCTTTACGAGTGAACTACAGTAATAATTTTCGTGGCTATTTTTCAAATTCCATTGGAAATTGTTGTTCCATTTCCGAACGCCAGTGGGAAAAAAATCATACCGATCGCGCGCGGCGTATAAAAACAAAGAGCTTCAGCAGTTTCCATGAAAAAACAATGAAGAATTAATCACTATTTACTCCTTTTTAATTACGCTTGCTCTATGACATCAGCTAATGCATCACGACATGAGTAACGCGTACGGTAGTTAATTCAAAATTATAAATTCAAATTAATAAACAATCAAAGACTGGATTATCCTGAAAGCCCGCGTCCCATCATTCCCGCAATCGAAAGCTTACCTGCAACCTGCATGATCAAATATTCCTCTGGTCTGATGTGTGCACGAGTAAATATCCTTGAGCTCAGCTTGGGTGCTCCCCGAAAATTCACATATCACGTAAACACGAAACGTCGATAAGGCAACACCTCAATCACCACACTTAAATATTGATCTGCAAAGGAATAACAAAAACACTGTAGGCAGGCACGTGGAACACTAAACGCGGACCGCGCGCGGTTTTAGTGGTAAACAAAAGACTGCCGATCGTCGACTGACGCCTGTCTGCTTGCCGGTTCAGGAGTTGCCGGCCGGTCTGACAGCACGTACGCACCCTCGCATCGATTTCTAGGCCGGCCCTTCCCTTCTTTTCTTCTCCCACCACCCCTCGATCCTATAACTTTCAGTGCCTCGCGGGGGGAGTAATACGCAAGAAGAGGGGGGGGGGGAAGAGAGAGAAAAAAAAAGCGAACGCGTGTGCCGCCGCGGCCAAGGACATCACGTAGGAGGAGAAAAGCGCCGGAAAAACATCGTAGGTCGAGCAAAGGTCGAGTGACCCACACCCGGGTGCCCTACAGATTTTTTTATTGTGAAAAATTTGATCGAATTTTTTTTTCTTTTGGGGGAAGTTTTATTTGGTTGAGGACTAAGGGTAGTTTTTATGTTTAATCACGTTTGGCTGGTTTTCATGAAATATTTTTTATTTTTATCATTACAGATTTGATTTAATTAGAATGTACTGTAGCTTCTATAAATATCATTCATAACACGAAATTTGAATTATTAACCATATAAATAAAGTATGTTTTGTTTTTGTTATTATTATTGTTTTTATATGGCCGGTTTTCATGAAAATAATTTAACTACTTACAACAATGTACGTTAACAAGTTTTATTTAAAAATAATTTATGAGAATGTTAAGCATTTAAATTTTAATTCGAATCAAATAAATTTAACACCGATTTAAATTTTTCAGTCGAACTTTAGTGAATAATTACTAGCTCGAAGTATCCCGTTTTATCTCGCCCCCTAATGAAAAGCTTGGCGTTCTTTTTTTAAAAGTTTAAAGTTCGGTTCGCTGTAATCCTTTTTTCTATCGTGGCGTTATTTAGTGCTACCTCTTTTTTAGGAATCTACTTTACTCCCGATATATCCTTAAACAATCCCTCCCTCCCCTCAAAAAAGCTCTTTTTTTTCTGTTACAGAGAGCAACAATAACGGCAAGCTCGCCGAGAATTTAATGAAAAGTTTTTTGGTCACCGCTCGCGAGCTTTGCGGTCGGAGCCGGGCTGCTTTATGCCCTGCAGTTGTTGGTTGGATATTGCAAGTTTTAATCCTTGCGACTCACTTCTAGACCCGCGAGAACTATTTCGAATTTACGATTACAGCGACCGGCTTTGTAATTATTATCGCCGTACTTCGTCTTCTTCGTCTTATCTCAGATTATTATCGTACGCGATTGGGAAATATTAATCGTACAGATGTTCTCGCCCCGAAATTTTTTTTTTATTTCCTCGGTCCCGCTTATCGCCCGGTGAATTACGGCCTCCCACTAAATTTCTTTTCACCGATTGAACGTGTTACTTTTTGTTAACGAAGAGTCTCTTTGTTGCACGGAAAAAAGCAAACTCCGAGACGTCAATTTAATTCGTACGGGAAGTCGGGGGCCTGGGTAATATAAATTCTATTAAAAAAGTTTCTGCCCCAGAAAAGTTTTTAATTCTTCCTCAATCGGCAAATTCGTGATTGATTCTTACCACGCGCGCGTCTTCTCGAACTCTCGGCTGTTGAAAAGTTGGGTGTATAGATATAAAACCGAACTATGAAGATCGAACCGAAACTTTTCAATTATATTTCGTGCACTTTTATATAATTCGATATACATTTCTTTACTTTATATTCCAAAGATGCAGTTTATCGTTTTCCCGCCGCGGCATTCAATTTTATACGCTTTTGCACTCGAATATTATTTTCACGATTTTAAATTTCGAAGAATCGAGTTGAATCTTAGAATCAGTTTATCAAATTTTTAGCATCGAGAAGATTTATAAATTGTATCACTTTGCTAGATTAGATTATCGTTTGTACGTTGAGATGATTAATTTATTTAAGTTTACTCAGATTTTTTACTTAAATTAATTTTGGTTGGATATATTTTTTAAAGTTATTTATTTATATATATTTTTGCTTGATTTTTAAAAAAGCACTGATTTTCTCACCACAACTTAGAGCATTATTTCAAAGATCTCAAATTTTGAAAACCATAAAAAATAAAATTATTTTAATAACTCCTGGTTTCCAAAATATTGCAAATAAATAAATATAGAAAAAAAAAAAACTTGAAAATAACAAAACTTTAAACCCACTTCAAGCACTTTTATATTCAGTATAACTCTTAAAATTCACAAACTTAAGCACCAAAAAATCACGATTTTTCTTTTTTCCACACAACCTTCAAGCAACCCCTCGACCTTTTTCCAGATTTTCCCTCGCTTTTCTCCCCCTCCCTAATGTTTGATCTTCTATAATAATACAATACACAAAAACTGCGCGCGTGGATTAATGCAGCTGCTCCGTAGATGTGGCGCCCGCGAAGTCTCGCACTCGACTGACTGAGGCCGACCGGCGCCGCGCTGTGCAGGTAACGGGAACGAGCCACGCGAGTTTAACCCCGGTGCGTAGTAGGGGAAACCTCTTTTAATTCGATCGGCTGCAAGGGGGTAGGAAAAAAAAAAAAAGGGAAAAGGTGCATCGTTGGGGATTCGATTGTCGATGATTCGAACAAGAGTTGGCTTTTCACAATGCCGTACGGCTGATTTTGCGAGTTTCAGGGGGTGATTGAATTTAGAAAGTTTGATTGATGAATTTTCACAGTGACGATGGTGACTAATTTTATTGAGAATCTTTATTTTTATCGCGACTTTGAGAACACAACAGACTGCATCGTCGGTGGATTAATATTTTATACCAGGGAAAAATCATAAGTCGCCGGAAAATCCCTCGAATCGAGCTTTTTGACAGTACTTCTTAGTAATTTTTTTATTTGCAAATTCTAGTATCGTAAATGTTTATTATATTTCATTCATCACAGAGTTCACAACGTTCAGAGATGAAAATTCGGCTAAAGTAATTCAATTATACATTCTTTTATCCTGGTAAAAAAGTCAAAATCGGATTTCCCGGATAAATGAAAAACCAAATAAAAAAGTCAGCGCTTTATTCATAGCTGTGATTTGGTTGTAAAAAATTCAAAATTTTAATTCTAAAGTTTTGATTTAGAACTTATTATAATTTAAAAAGTTAAAAAATATTAAATTAAAATTTTATATTTAAATCACCAATCAAAAATAATTAGTTTTATGACCACGGCACTGAACATGGTTCTAGACTGGTATACGAGACAGGTCAAACTTTAATTTATGGGTTTAAGAAAAAATTTTGACTCAATTTGTCGTTCAGTTTTCTAAAAAAATTGAACGATGGTTTATATTTTTTTTTTCGCTTTTCAGATTGATAAATTGATTAAGTATAAAAAGTTTTGTGCGCTGAAACAGACTACGTAATTAAAGTGACAAAAATTTTTTGTAGAATTATGACTTTTTCATCGATATTCTCAATTGATTTTTTTATTATTTGAAAATTTTAGTATTTTTTATTGTAAAAATTAACCATTATTCGAGTAGAGCCGGATTAAATACCAAGTGTGTATAGTTATACCTTTGGTAAGACTAATACTTAAGCTGCTTCTTAGAAAAAGTTGATACAACTCAATCAACAGTCCACAATTACTAAGGCAGCTTATTACAACTACTAGCGTTTCTCCTGCTGTGTATGCCTGTTAAATGCGCTTTTTTTGAAATAAAAATAAATAAAGAGACAAAGTAACGTTTAATACTGTTAAATTTATTTAAATAAATTTTATCACTGGAACAATACGTATGTATGTACATACTTTAAAATTACATAAAGTATCTTTTTACAAATGCTCTTTCGGTTATTATTTTAAAGCCACAAAGTGATTTACTCGAGTTAACTGCATTGTAATGCAATAATCTGAGTGCGGGTATAATTTATTAACAATTAAAAATTGTTTACATGATTTTTATCGCTTCGAATAATGGTTATAGATTTTGATCGGATAATAATCGTCATTTTAACATGGTCTTTTTTTTCAAATTGCAGGATAATTATTCGTTGTTAAAAAATTTAAAAGTCATTGTGGTTTTTTATGTCAGTACTGAAAAAAAAAAAAAAAATTATTTTTTAACAAAGTCTAGATGTTAGGATGTAATTATTGTGAAAATAGTGTATGTACTGGAAATAAATGATAAACAGTAGATATTTCCTTATAACCCGGATGCATAATTATTATGATGTCACCATGTGCGTAATCTGCGGCAAATTTCTTGCATTTTTTTTTTTTTTTTTTTATTTATTTAGGCGTACCCAAACCAATTATGGTTTACACGGCCATACTTGCATTTTTGATAATAAAGAATATGATTTTACTATTTCTAGAAAATGTTGAATAATAAAATTTTTCTAACTGTTACTTCTTTTTTAATTTTTCGTCAATTTTCCTTTCTTTGGGATGAATAATGATATGTACTCCATATGTAGAATTAAAAAATTCGATTTTGAGGAAATAATCTTTTACCTTTGTTTTTCAGTTAAGATTCAGAACTTAATAATTTTGTCAAAATATGTCTCATATTTTACTAGATAAAATCAGACTTAATTTTACATAAAAAACTTTTTCAGTTTGAAAAATTGAATTTTTAATTTCTTCCTTAGTCTTATTCAATTCAATGAAATCTTATCTTATAAATTTTATTTAAAAAAAAAAGGAAAAGAAAAATAAAAACACATACTCTTCAGTAATATTATTTCATTAATTTCTGATGAGTTGTAGTTTCAAAAGTTGAATTACTTATATGTTTTTTGTTTTTTTCATAAATGCAATTAAACTTGCGAAAGATTTTAGATCTAATTTCTCAGGCAATTTCAGTTTGCTGAACAAACAAAAATTTTCTCGTTGGTTTTGAAAGTAATTACTGAAAAATAAAAATTTTTAGTAGCTCATGATGAAAAGGAAAAAACCACTTTTTCCGTACATTTCTCTTTAAAAACAATATTCTTAGATCACAAGTTATTACTAAACTTACGCTGTCATAATGACGTGGGACTTTTTTTTCGAAATGAAAAATTAAAAAAATTACTAACACCTCAAAATAAAATCTCGTAAAAATCACAAATAGTTTAACCGCACACAAATATTCTCGGTGCATCCATAGTGTGCACAAGAGTTTAAAAAACCATAGAACAAACCTTCGCGTACCACATGTGTGATTCTGCATGTTTGCATAATCTATCTATTTATAACAATATTGTTCATACCCAGCGGCTGTGAATAATATATAAACTTGATGCTCGATCGCCAGATAAATGTGAGTCGCGCGAATCCACGTGCATACGCAATTATGTTACATACTTATTCGCGCTGTGCGTACACGCGCGGCCTTGCTGGCCTTTCACTCTCTGTGTGGTCTATAATTCACTTGGACTTTTTTTTTTTTTTTTCATACGATCCAGATGAAGTAGGACGAGTCAATCTGATGTGCGTTTATGGTGCGTGTGCGATGTACAGTTTCTTGGACTCTATTTTGTGCTAAAATTGAAAAAGGTAAATTCAAACGCCAACTAACCGCAAACGGTTAGTAGAAAAGTTGCTACATCCGATGACTCACTTTAATGTGAATGAAAAAAAGTTGAGATTTATGACTCGTTGATTACTTTTTATGCGCTAGTCGGTTTAAATTTATACATAATTTCATAATTATCTATCAAATTTTTTTTTTTTTTTTTTTTTTCCTTACAAAAGATCAGTAAAATTTCTCTGCTAATGAAAAACATAAATATAAAAATTTTGTTTAAAAAATTTTTTTCCTCATATACGTATAAACCTACTTTGATTTATAAAATGATAAAAAAAATCGAAATTAAAATTATATGAATTAAAATAATTTAAATCCTGATTCCTGATGAAAAACTTTAATGAAAAATTCATTTCTAATTAAAAAAGCAGTAAAAAAAAAGGTGACAGAAAAATCTAATAATAATAAATTAAAAATAAAAATATTATTTTGAATTTTTAACTTCTTCAAATTTCCTGTGCACGCATGCGTAACTGCAGTTGCAACTGGTTGCAACGTCGGAAATACTTTGAAACCCTGAGTTTTGATCTTCAATTATTTCATGTTCGACGACCATGCCCACTTGACAGTTGACACTGCGACTTATTATTCTTCTTCAGGTAATACCTGACGCCTGTGATTCTGAGACCTGAGTACCTACTGCAGTGTTTGTAACAACAATTATTATTAGTAGATACCGTCAATTATACTCAATAACTAATAAGTAGTCTGAGCTTACTTATTCTTTGCCAACAAAGTTATTCGAATAATAAAGATGAGTAATATTGTGGATGCTGGACAGTTATCTTTAATCAATAGTTTTACTCATACATGGACCATAGAAAATTTTACATCGCATTGCGAGAAATTAGATCCGCTCATTAGAATAATGTCACCAAGATTTGTAATAAATTCTGAAATCAAAATGGCTATTTATTTAATAATCTTCAATGAGAGTGAAGATCAACCTTCGAAAAAAGATTTTTTAGCTGTTTTTCCTAAATTATTTATTTCCTTAGATAATGCAGTTACAACTGATTATGAATTTTGCATGTTGAATTCAGAAAATGAGAAAGTTCTGTCTAAATTTCATAATCATTACTATCATACTTTTACAAACAATCCAAATACTCTAACAGGATTAGGAATGTGGTTAATCAACAAGAATGATGTTACAAACCCTGAATATAAGTTATTAAAGGATGATAAATTTACAATTCTTTGCAAAATGAATATTGTAAATGATAAAATTAATGAGCCACATCTGTCATTTAAAAATTGTTCAGAAGTTGAAAAGTTGTTTGACGAAGAAAATTTTGAAGATACAACACTCATTGTAAATGGCAAAGAATTGAAAATCCATAAAGCAATATTATCAGCTAAGAGTCCTGTTTTTTACGCTATGTTCTACAACAACTCAAAAGAAGCAAATGAAGATTTAATTATAATAAATGATTTTAGTTATGAAGTATTTGAAGATTTAGTTAAATTTGTTTATACTGGAAATATTGAAAACTTTGAAAATCATGTTAATAAACTTTTTGCAGCTGCTGACAAGTATTGTATTGAGGAATTGAAAGTATTATGTTGTCGTCATTTTGCAACTAATCTAAATATTGAGAATGCAATAGAATTAATGGTACTGTCTACAATATATGATACTGGCAAGCTGAAAGATATGATTCAAAATTTTATAGCAGAAAATATAGTTCAAATTGTAAAAACAAGTGGATTTGAAGAAGCAAAAAAATCTCATCCAGATGTAGTAATAGAACTTATGAAAACATCTATACTGAAAAAATAAATTGGGTGAACTTTTATCTACTACACTCTGTAAATATTTTTACTAATAATTTCAAATTTATGTTAAGTTTATAGTATAAATTAACATAATGTACAAAATATAAAATTAAAATATTCTGCATCTATAATTTGTGATACCATAGCACAAATGAATTATTTTAATAAGTATTTTATCTAGATGATAATTTAAGATATTATTTTAACAAAAATTTAGTGTTTGCGCAACTAAAAATAGTACTACTTAAACTGTTGTAGAACCCATCTTCTAATTTTATAAAATGATTTTTTTTAATTTTTGCTTCTTTTACATCTAACAATGATTCATAATAAATATTTCTAATGCTATTCCATTCATCTCAACTTTATTTTCTCAATGAAATATTGTTTTTTATCTCTAACAAGGAGACGATCTGTCTTTTGGGAAACAGATTTTCATGAAACTTTGGGGATTGATTTCTTTTACCTAATAATGAATCAAATCACTAATATTTTGCGCCAACGCTGTTTTGTACTGGATATCTATAGATATTGTAATGGGCTTTTAGCCCGTATATTTAAATAAAATAAAAAAAAAATAAAATATTTATGATATTTTTTCAAAAAATTCTTGCTTTAACTATGTACTATTTAGATTTCTGTAAGTTATTTTTTTGCGTATCTAGTGCTAGAAAACAAAACTGTACATAGTCAAAATCAAAGAATTTAAATTTGAAAATATTTTTCCTTTAAAACTCACGAAAAAAACAAAGAAAATGAGATGTTCCAGAACTGTAATAGACTTCAAGCACAAATTTTTAAAAAATGAACTAAAAATGCAAAAAAACAACCCAAATGACAGATTATATCCTTACAAGTCCGAAGCTATAAAAAAAAAAAATGGGTCACCAGTATCACCCTAAATCAAGAAACTTTCAATTACACAAAACTCCAAACAAAATTTCTCAAAAACTTGTGTGTGTCTCTAGAAGCAGGGAAAAAAAGCTTCACCAGCTCGTGTATGCGGGGTAATTAGTGTATCGCTCGGCGCGCTGCAAAATTAGCGGGGGTCCGAGCTAAAAAAAAAAAAAAATAGAAAGAGAGTGTAGGTACGAAGGGGAGAGAGAGTAAAGAGGGGGTGACGCGCGTTCTTTGTTGTTCGCCATGCTACGAGGGTGCGTCTTTTTTTTTTCTTTTTTTTTTTACTCTCGAGGGTGGATTCGGGTTTTTAATTATTCATAGAGAGCCGTGGCTTAGAATAGGTCTCCCTCTTTTTATTTTAATATTTGGCAAATGTTTATCGTTGTTTTTGTTGAATAATGTTGTTTTTAGATACGGTGAGTTTGTTTGTTTTTGGTGGTCTTTGAATTGAAATTAATTACCGGAATTGATTATTTAGTAACTAGCTCGGAAACCTTTTTTTTGTTAATGGACCCATTTTTTCGGTAAATGGGAGAAATTTATTAACTTTATTGGATGATAAATATTTATCGATGTATTATTTTTTTTCATATTTTTCAGTTATCGGTTTTCTCAAAAAGTAGGTAATAATTTTCAATTTCACAGTGGTTAGTTTTTTCTTTTTATTATAAATTTTATTTATTATCTATACGCATCCTCATTTCATCAATCAAGAAGATTAATTTTTCGATTAATTTTTCAAGAAGATAAAAACTTCATTGAGTAAAAGCTATTTAAAACCTCACGACTTTTTTTACTTTTTCTTCGATGAAGTAATCTAAATATGTAAATAAGCATTCGAATTGAGTACTTGAGGAATTGGATCGAAATTTTTTGTCGTAGTCTTTATCAGCTTTAGAGATTACTTTTTTAGTTACAATTAAAAGAACAAAAACAATTTATTCGAAGACGCTTGCAGCTCGATGAAGAGTACTCGATTACAGAAGCTGTTTAATAACTGAACGACTGATGAATTATTAAAAGCTCTTTGTGTATACTCTTCTACTTAGCGATTAGTTCTGTTTATTTTTATCTTTCTCTTCTAGAATTATTTATAAATTAAAAGTTCATTGTTACTGAACTCTTCAAACCTACTAAAAAACGTTTCCATTGGAAGATCTGACTGTAGGCATACGCAACTTTAAGAGTAATTAAAGCCGATGTGCCAGTGGGAATCGTAACTCAATAAAAATTACAAAGCCAACCTCCTGCATAAGAATAAACTTTGTCGACTTATGCAATTGTAATCATAAAACGACTCTGAACAACATCTTGAGCGAGCGATTATACGACTTTGATAGTCATCGGAAATATCAAGTTCTAAAATTATTCTTGAGAATATTCTATTCTCCTGCAAAACCGATGAACGCGCGCATCTGTCGAATTAGATTTTACACTTCTTATGGTTTCTCGTATACCCAACCTGTGCGTTTTTTTTTTTTTTCTCATCTATTTGCCCTTTTTAATTAGATACGTTAGATCGAGTATTCGTTTACGCGGGTGGAAGCAGCTGTAAGCAAAATTCGCTATTTACATGTATGATGTTGAAAAAATTTTCAAGTTTTTTAATTAATTTTTTAAGCTAATATGATTTTCTTGTGTCAATTATAGTTTTTTAATTTTATAAACAAACAAAGCAACCTGATCTACCATTTTTTTCGATTAACTTAAAAAAAAAAAAAAAAAAAAAAACATAACTTTCAAAAATGTCCTATAGGATTGAGCAGTTGAAAATATATTAATCACTGTCAGAGTTTTTCTTTGGTACTAGATAAAAACTTGCTATGCATCGAACTAATAAGAGATTTTTTTATTTTATAATAAAGCATTTTAATATCATAGCTAATATAAATTAATCATCAAAATTAATTTAACAAAAATTAATGAAATCACACTCTCGGCTCTTCGTTCAATGATTTATCTTATCGTCATTAGTTTACAAAAGAAATATTTTTTTACTGGTATATAAAAAAAAAAAAAAAAAAAAAAATAAATAGTTGTAATCATTTAATTAATGTATATTTCAATACTAAATACATAAACGATGAAAGAGCGTCGGATCATCGAATCGACCGGGACTTCTTCCTGAAGGAGCTGAATTTTTTCGCAATGGCCTCGATTCCCGAATGCTTTTTCTGGAGTATTCTCTTGGCTCGTTTGTCGTGGACTTTTCTAGTCGCACCGGTGCAGCCGCCTCCGCCGCTGGTGCATTCTGTAGTACCCGGGGCGTTATTAGCAACCACCACCGCCGGCGGCGTGTAATTATTGGCAAAGTTTGAAGCGTACTTCGGGGAGGGAAGGTGAGTTAAGTGCCAGTGCAGCAAAGACATAACTACTGATCGATTATACAGCTTCACCGTTGTTTTTCCATTATTCCTTTCCTTTAACGAGAGATATCCTTTGTGACGACTATTCTTCCCGGAGTCACTGAAACATTTTTCAATATTCTTTGTGGAATCACTAATAATCAAGGATGAAAAATTTTAAATGATATTATATTGATAAGAATTTGACGAATCGTAGCCTCTGACCTGATTTTTTATTTAAAACGTTCGCCGTCGATATGATTAAGAGGAAAATTTCATGCTTTGATTGATTGTGAAAAGCTAAATTATCGATTATCTGAAATACGCACTGCTTATAAATAATAATTTTATGCGGACGTTTTTCGTTATGTTGGCGTGGGTTTGATGAATTGAAATTAAATTTTCGTTAACCCAGTTGATATTATTAAAAATTGATATTGAACGTAAAAAGTTGGGATTATTAGTATGCAAATTTCGCGCAACTCAATCACTCCAAAAATTGCTTCAGAGTTCATAAAGTTAATACAGCTGACTCATCTTTGTAATTTTATTAAACTCTCACTTCCGCTTACTCGAATTACTTACGTATAGGTGTTTAAATTTTTTTTTTTTTTTTTTTTTTTTTTCTAGAGACCACCTGATTACCAATGCAAGGACTAAAATCAGCAGGAAAATTTTTTTATAATGACTATAACTATTAATTTAATCTAGTAAGGTACAGTTTCCTCTAATATTTTGTTATTCTGCTAAAAAATAAATCCAGAGTTAAATTTCCAAATGAAAATAAAAAAAGCTTGTAAAGTAAATTTGTAAATTGAAGAAAAATGTTAATTTAGTGACTAGGCAAAAATTTTTTATTTCACAATGAGGTTGCTAGAACATTACTTTTTAGTCCATCTACTAAAAAAATGTTTGAATATTAAAATTAAACGAAAAAATGGTTATGACATTAAATAATTGTTTGATTGAAATTAAAACATTTATAAAAATTTAAAAAGTTTTAGAAAATATTTAAATATACTCTTAGAGTGTATCGCAATATTTTCTTAATGTTTGACGGAACAAACTCTAAATTTTTGATTTCAAAACTAATAATTTTTTTCATGTACAAATTTATTTGCTTTCTTAGTCTCTTTAAAAAAAAAAAAAAAAAAAAAATGATAAAGTCATGTTCCCATTAATTGTCTTGGACTATTTATTTGAAATTATCAATCCGCACTAATAACATTTATTACTAACTGTATTATCAACTTGCCCCACATTCTCGCAAGAAAAAAGAACCAAATTCGTGCGTAATTAAATATTTCACCTCCGAAAGCCACAAAGCTCCCATAGTTAAAAAAAAAAAAAAAAAAAAAAGAGAGAGAGTTAATAAGCCCCATGAAAAAGCTCGATTAAAAGCTCTGTCTGAAATACCTCTCGCTGCAGGCTTCCTCGTCGTCGGCTCGCAGCTCCGCGACTACCGAGAAGAGACTCGGTCGATGGCATCTTGCTCGTATTTAAAGTTTCTCTTCTCTTCGTCTGCATGTAACCATTGTGGCGTCGGCGGCGCGCGGCTGCAGCTCTCGAATCTATTAGTTTCTAAACGTCGCCTCGACTGAACTTGCAAGGGGGGAACACGAGTCCGCTGCAGCAATGTCCGCGTGTAAAAACTGCGTGATGCGAATGGAATATGCCACCGGCGGCCTCCAAACCCACTGCACTTGAATTTTCTGCAGGTGGACTCAAGGCTGGGGACGCGGCTGCAATTGGTGACGATGAATTTTGATCGATCCAGCCGCGCGCACTATGATTGCCCCATCGGATACGATTATGTCATAAGTCACTACCGCTTTTGTTCCAGGCTTTTTAAATTCTTTCGTTTATTTCTTCTTTTCTACACGAAAACTTTTAATTACTATAGTAGTCTAGTATTATACTAGAGTTACTTAAAATATTTTTTTCCTGTTTGGTATACATCTTCAAGCTTTTGATTTGAGCTTTCGCGATTTCATTAGGTCAATTTTTGATCAAATTGATAAACAGAAAATTATTTAGGATTTATCTGTGTTGAAAATAATAATAAGTCAATAATTTCTCATAAAAATTAACAAAGAATACTTAAATGTCAGTTTTTTTCTCCGTTTCGATTACGGGGGACATTTTATAGCAGGTAAGACCATCACTTAAAATTTAATGAATGGACCAAGGGTCGGAGGATCATTCAACGTAGTTCTATTAGCAAAATGACGGTAGTGATAGTTACAGTTTATGCGAGTCATTAAATACGTGAAGTTTGGTTAGAGCAATCTAAATCAAGATGACCATCGTTGCGCCTTCAGTAAAATTAACTGTATTTTCAAAGTCGATCAAAAAGTTTTCCACTGTATAATATTTCTAATGAAAATTTTCAATTAGTTTTGCAGCAACTTTGGCATGATTGATAAAAAGCATTCCACGTTCATACCTTTCCATTTAATATTAAAACCTCTCGATCGTCAAATTCCCAAAATACTCTAAATAGTAACCATAAGTTGTGTATCTACTTTACCTATTGTTTTAAGAGAAAAAAAGACAGATTGTTATTGTGAGTTAAGCAGTTCATTAATTTAAGCTGGCCTGATTACCAAATGGACGAGATGAAAATGAATTTTGTTCAGAGAATTTTCGTCGCTGCTCATTAGCCCGATAATTTTTAAAGTTTACTCACCCCAATTTGATTTCTGCCGAATTTTCAGTAATTAAAAAAGATGACTCTGGTGCTAGTAATGAACCAAAGACTGTGTAAAATAAATTTTTACAAAGTGAAAAAGTCTGTCGAACCTGGTCCAAAATAAAAAATGATACTTCCAGCTACTATTTTAAACCGCATATCGACGGCCCGTACGAAGAAAAACCTTAGCCCAAAATTTGCGGCGAAAAAAAATAACAACGGAGGTACTTTTGAACAGTAAAATGTCTATAAAAGACTTTATTTTTTATTTTAACCACGACAAAAAATTTTAAAATGATCTTTGCTACCACGCCGTTGATATATTACTATAAAAATAATGTTTTCGATCCACCAGCCGCGAATAAAATGACTCTTTGCGATTCTTATAAGCTTGAAACTTAGAGTTATTTTATCCGTGGCTAGTGTGTTGAAAACATTATTTTCATAGTAATATATCAACGGTATGGTAGCAAAGATCATCTTAAAATTTTTTGTCCTGGCTAAAATAATAAATAAAGTCTTTTATAGACATTTTACTGTTCAAAAGTACCTCCGTTGTTATTTTTTTCGCCGCAGATTTTGGGCTAAGGTTTTTCTTCGTACGGGCCCATCGATATCCTTAAACTTCCCGTGACACACCTATCAGTCACAAACAATACTTTTCCAAAGCAGCAAAACTAATTGTACGAAAAACTTCGTATTTATCTCGTAAAAAGTTCCCAACTCCAATCAAAGTAAGTTGAAACGGGGGAAAAAGTAACAGAGAGCGGGGGGGGGGCGGCATTACTCCTTATTTTGTAACGTCCGAAACTCAAAACACACGGCGCTAACAAGTCGAAATAGCGCGTGTCTCAACCCACTCGGCTCGGAAACTTTATTCCGAGGGCATAAATCTAATTAAAGGACCACCTACCACCGCCCCGCCAACGGGGGGGCGTGTGCTTCCTCGACCTGCTAACTCCCAGCGGACTCGCCAGCCTGTTCTTTGTGATCGCTAATAATATCAGCAGCCGAATTACTTTAGTCATTAGGAACTGGTTTTACGGATTATTCATTCATGAGTTAATTGACCTTTCATTACCATCAAGGGAACTACGCTTTTTTTATAATCGATGCTGAATGGACGATGAATACGCATAAAGCTAGCGTGTAAAATTTATTATAGGTGAGGTTTGATTTTGGTTTTTGAGTAATTTTATTTTACATTTGTTGTAAATTTCAATTTTTCATAGGTGGGTTTAGCAGATTTCAATGCTTTATTGAAACCTTTCAATTTACTGCCGCTACCAGCGTTCACAATCTTTTGAAATATTAAAAATATTTTTGCTTTCTACATTCGATGTAATAAATTTTTTTTAGTTCAAAGTTAACTTTTAACAAAAAAAAAAAAAAAAATGAGTATTTAATTTTTGCACTTAAAAATTTTAAAATATAAAAATTTAAAAATTACTAAGAATAATAAATTCAAATTCAAAATATTCTAAAAAGCAACAGACAGCACATTGAATCGTATTTTGAAATTGTCTGGTCAAATTAGAATTTTGCGAAATTCTTCTTTAGCTAAATATGTTTGCGGAACTTCAACTCTAAGAGTAATTATAATCACTTTGGAAAAACAACAGTTAATGAAAAAAAAACAAGAGTTTTTCAAAATTTATCAAATATTTGATTCGCAATTTGTAGCCAGAAATTTTATTGTTACAGAGTCGGATTAGCGATCTAAACATCTTCGGTTCCAAGCCCGCTTGCTACTGTTTTCACTTTAGCAAAAAAAAGCTCTAATAACAAAAAAATAATAATAATAAAATATTCACATACAAGAGCTTTTGATTCACTTCGAATTTTAAATTATAATTAAATCATTTAAATGCCAAGAATTTTTTTTTTTTTTTTCATAACCTTTTCCCAATTTCTCAAGTCGTAGGTCAAATTCAGAACTACGAAGCCATACATAAGTTGTCAAAAACCACTATTTCTTAAAACTTCCCCTTCCCTCGGTCACCTTAAATTCACCGAATTACCATAAATAAAAAATCTCAGAAATTCTCGCAAGCAGACGCCACAATGATGATTCCGCGACAATAATTAAAATGACAGGGCCACTCGGAGGAAATGAAGAATAAGTCTCGCGAGGGGCTACAGCTGCAGCAGGCGGCGTGGGCCTATTCATCGTACGGATTCCTCCTCTTCGAGCGCTCCAGAAGGTATTATCCGGATTATATAATGCCGGGAGGTCCTGCGTTCTACAATGACGAAGCTGATATATCTTCTTACATCCCGTGCCTGCAGATGTATGTAATACACAGTCCTTTATCCCCCCCCCCCCGCCCCTTTTAAGAAATTGCACGCGTTCCTCGTTACTCTTACAAATTGCGGCTTTTTCATTTTACCTTTTTTTTTTCTTTAAGTCAGAGTATATTTTTAATTTTTTGGCTGATAGCGAGTCTCCCAATGCCGCGCTGTTGCGAAATGCTCTATTTAAAGACGGAACTTTTTTTTTTTTCTTACCGTGTTTGTATAAATCTTCGCCTTCGATGCAGAAATTTATTGCTGACATCTCGAGTTAAGTTCATCAGATAGGGAATGTTGTTAATTTTTAGAACGAATTTCGTCATTTATTCTCCAACTTTGTTCGCGCTCGATCAGCGCTCGCGATTACTTTTTTCTCGGCTCTCTTTTCGCGGCCGCTGAGTTTATCGTATTTTCTTTGACCCTCGTAAATCACCGGCGAGTCGGACTTTCGCGAGAAAAACTGCATTCGAATACTTATTAATTTTTCTCCCTGCCCCTGTTCTTATTTTTTTCTTTTTTCATAAATAAATCGTCACTGCTTGAATAATTGATTTCTGCGAGCGTATAAATGCGAGTTTTGGGAGACCTTTTCCCAGGAAAATTTATGGTTAATTTACGAATGCATTTATGCGAGCTTGATTATGTGACTTTGACTTTTTAGCGGGAAATAAGAGGATGAAGATGTTTTTGAATTTTATTTTAACTGCTTTTAATGTATAATCTCTCCGTGAGGAATTCTATTTTATCTTCGCAGAGAGTTTTTTTAGTATAATGTCGTTCGGGTAATTTTATAATGTTCTAATACTTTGTAAAAATTTTATAAAAATAATATTCAAAAAAAGAATCAAATAGAATTGTTTTAAAAACTGCATTGTATAGTGTTCTTGGGGTAAAAAAAAAATTAATTTAAAAATGATTATTCACGAATTCGTGGAACAAATCATAGTTAAAAATTGTTAATTTTTTTTATCAATTTAATCTTCTAATTTTTGGCTACTGTTTTTTCAAATTAAAAAATTATTTTATTTACAGTGACTCGAATAAAAATACAAAAAATTTAATTTATCAGTCATTTTGATGCTAGAAATAAGAAAAACACTCAGAAAGAAACAAACAATAACATTTAAACGCTTGTAAATAATTGTGTAACATTGAACACTTTTCTTTTACATTTAAAAAAAATAATAATTTGATACCAATAAAATGAAAAAAACTAAATGCTCTTCATTTGAATCTATATGTATATTAAATTATCGGGTCTTACGAAAAAAAAGTATTGAACATTTCCACAAGTAGAACTGCATTCAAAATTTTGGATACTGTTTTTTTTCGTAAGACCCAACGAAATGTTATTTATTAATTATTTGGACTTGAAGAAACTGACTTTATTCGAGCTAAAAATATTTTCTAGAACTTTGTTGAAAAAAATAAATCTTACAACTTGTACGTGGATACTGCACGACCCGTTCACCTTTCATTTTCTACTGAACAAAAGTTTATTTGCGCTTGATCAGCGCTCGCGATTATTTTACCTTTTCTCTATTTTTTCCAATACTTTTTTTTTCCTCCAAACTTTATCATAGTTTCTTGGACCCTCGTAAATCAAGGCTTGTCAGACTTTTGCGAGAAAAACTGCATTCGAATACTTTTTAATTTCCCTCTTTTTTTCTTCTATTTTTTTCATAAACACATCGTCGCTGCTTGAATAATTGATTTCTACATTTGGATGTGAATTTTTGAAGCAGCTGAAAATTTTATGATAAATTGCAGTATATGTGTTCGTATCGATTTTTAAATTAATTACATAGGGGAAAAGAAGTTTTAATTAACTATTGCATCGTTAAATATATTTAGATGATGAAAATTTCTTTTTATTTTTTTGAGGCTTTATTTATAATAGACAATTATAGTAGTTTTTCCAAAAAAAAAAAAAAAATTATAAGTGGTTGATAAATTCAAGATAAATTGTACTCCATCGAATATTCAGTACATCAACGCGAAAAATCGAAATATGCGTGACCGATAAATTTTCATATTTTAACACTAATGCAATAATTTTAGATCTTGCGTGAAAGCAAATAATAGCCCAAAATTATAATCTACGGGTTCGATTCAGAATGTCGATCGTGTATCACCTTTGATAAATTGGGTCAGTTTCGGGTGGAGGCATTTAATAATCGAAAATCCAGCAGCAGCAGGATGCCCGGGTCCGAGAGGACGTTTAAGTTTAAATATTCAAAAGCTCTCGCGTGGCCGAAGCCCTCACGCGCGATAAATCCTGCAGATCGCAGCTCGCATACCGCGACCAATTCCTACCCACATAACTGTACAAGCTCATTTAATATCTTTGTACTAATTTCATGATTTTTTTCTTTTCGGAGAAAGCTTTTCCAAAATATCCGATTTTAACCTGCCGTATTTTATGTGCAAAAGTTTTTGATAAAGGAAATTTAAAAATTTTAAACTGAAACCGGCTTAAAAGCTTTTTTTAAATAAAACTAAATTTAAAAAAAATAAATTTTGTTAAGATCAAGTTGAAACGGGAAAGTCAATAATCAAATCATAAAAATTGTATCGTTCTAGCAGTGACTGGACCGTGCTACTTATAATTCAATAATCCTCGGCTCGATTTTTGCTCAGACGTCTGACCGACTTTTATTTCTAAAAGTGTGGTTTTAGGCAGTGATGTCAGTTGAAATTTAAAAAAATTAGTTTTTTGTTTGTTTATTTAGTACTTTTTTAAAGTAGGTATAATCAAAATTAATTTAAGGAAATGAAAAATAAAAAATTTTAACTACGTATACAAAAACAAATTAAATACCTGGATCTATGTATTCGTACCGTCTGGGTAATAATTACATAAAAATCAATCACACAAATTTGCATAAACATAAAACAATAGTTGCGGCCTACCCAGTACTTACTCATGCATACATTTTTACTATCATGTCCTTCCTACTAAACGGAACGTTTTATCTTTTAGCTATCGAGGAACTTCCCTCTAATTAAAATTCATTATTAAATATCAGGCTACAAGCTTTTTTTGAGAATGTATTATAAATCCACCGATAAACAACAATGGCGATCCCCTGAACTTGCGTAAATCATCCTTAGCCGACCGTAATAAATTCACCTTACCCTCCTCCCGACATTTTCTCCTCGTAAAAAAGAGAAGAATCGTGTATCCCCTTGATCCGAGGGCCCAAGGCATCATCAATCGCACATCATCCAAAAGAAAAAAGTACCTCTTGGCTTACGTGCGGCTGCCAAGCCTCTTTTTTTTCTCTCTTTGAAAAGCTCGCGGGTAAGGTTAAAGAGACGTGGAGCGCGCCCGAAAGCTCGATCAGCTCAGGCGTAACCTACGTCAAAGAAGCCCTCGTTTTTCCCCAAGTTTTACGCGAATTTCTATGTTTGAGGACGAAGTTACGTGCGTGCGGCGACGTTCCAGTAGCCCAGTGAGATGTTTGAACTTGAATTTTTTTTTTTTCTGGAAAGCTTTCTTAAGGAATTTTCTTGAGTTTTGACGATGAAAAAATATACGTTCAATTGTTGCTTTAGTTTGATATATTGTATAAATTTTATCAAAGAAATTGAAACGATTCGTGTAGAACTAAGTAATCTAAAAAGCTAAACTTCCACTAATAAGTATAAGTTTGAAAAACAGTTAAGTTAAAAACCACACTAAAAGTCTCTTTAATAAAGTTTAAAAGGCAACATTCTTCTTAGCGCGAATAGATACGAACATAGACTTTTGATGATTACTAGGTACGTTATTTGATTACATGGAATTCTTGTCTGCATTATGCGAGATATAACGGAAGTCCATAGTTTGTTCATTATTCTTTATTTGCGGATGTGAGTTTAGATTGCGAAAGATTTTCACGCCAGATTCGCAGAGTAACTTTTAGAGTAACCGTTAAATTTTTTTTACGTTTTTTTTTCCTGAAAAAAAAAAAAAAATATAAGTAAGATAAGTAAGTATGAATTTACAACATGATCTCGATTGTATTATTAACTGGTCTATTTCTAATAATATTGATCTCAACATTAATAAATGTAAATTTATCTCTTTCTATAGTTCTAAGCTCAAAGTTAATTTTAATTACTCCATTAATGATATTATATTAGAAAGAGTTGAAACTATAAATGATCTAGGTGTTACTTTTGATTGTAAGATGAAATTCGAAACTCATTTAAATTCTGTAGTATCTAAAACTTCCAGAATGCTTAACTTTATAATTAGATCTTCCAGAGAATTTAAGAAACCAGAGACTTTTTTACCACTATATAGAGCTATTGTACTTCCTCATTTATTATATTGCTCCCAAATTTGGACTCCATACAGAGAATACCAAATAATTAAAATTGAACGTATTAATCACAAATTTTTGAGACATCTTTCTTTCAAGAGTGGAACACCTATGAGCTATCTTGATCATAAGTACAACAGAATAGCTAACTTGTTTAAAGTTCCTACTATTAAATCTCAACACTCTTATTATGATTTTTTATTTACTTTTAAGGTTTTGAAAAAAATTGTTAATATAGACGAAATAACGAATTTACTCCCTTACCGAACTAGATTATTAATCGAACGCAATACCAAAAATGACTTCGAATTTTTCTCAGTGATTAATAGATTAAGAAGATGTTGGAATTCATCCTCTGATAACCTGAAAATTGTAATAATTTAAGTCTTTTTATGAGAGAATGTAAATTATTTGTTTTTGCTTATAATTAAGTTTATTCACAACAATTTGTTAAAATTTTTAATATATTTTATGTAAAGGACGTTACGTCCGTTGATGATGATTGAAAATAAATAAATATATGAAGATAGAAATAAATAGTTACTTATTAATTGGTAGCAGAAAAAATAATGAATGAGCAAAATTGCGTCTATTGTAATTTCGAATAAAAATTTTCTTTACAGCTGTCATAGAACGGCTGTATGATAGGTGCAAAAAAATTGTCGGGAAATTCTTGGAAAAGGGTATTAAAATTTGATCAAAGAAAAAAGCTAGTATTCACATATTGGATTTACAAAATTGCCTTTGATCGGTTGTTTTTTTTTTTCACGTCCCTATATTCTAATTTGCTTCGATAATATAAAATAAAACGGAAAAAACATTCATGCATTATTTATTTATTCGTTCATGAATAGAAATTGGCGATTTTCATCGATAAAGAAATCTGTGAGATCGCGACGAAAGTAAAAAGAAATTTGAAAGTACTAGGGCGGTTTTCTGAAAAAACTTTTATATTCAATCAATTTGAGTTTCCGTTTGAAAGGGTGAAAAAATAGTTTCTGAGAAACAATAAATCTAAAAGCATTATAATAACTTTAAAAAGTTTATAACAGAAAAAATATATATATAATGAAGGATAACGTTAGGTAATAATTTAATACACATTAAAATTCATGCGTGATTAAAGTTTATCATTTGCAACCGCAGCCAAAAGACATTAGGAGAAACGCTAGACTACCGCACCCTCGCTGGTACCCCAACGAAGTTGCTATGACGGCCAAGGGTAAAAATTATTAGGTGCAACAGCGTCAAAAGGTACGATGATTCACGGGCGAGTGGATCAATAAACGGGCGATTTCAGACAGGATGCAGATGGTCGAGGAAGTTTCGGGCTCCCCCTTTTTTGCACGCGTCGCGGTATCAGGTGTACGACGATAACCCTTAACTCCTTTCGCGTAGGAGTTTTGGATACCTGGAATCCTGAAATTAATTTTTCAAGGTTTTTTGCAGCAATAATAACGATTTTTTATAATTAACAATTTTACATTTATTACTTATTTTTTTAAATTTAACAAAATTAATTTACAGAATATTGGATTGAAGTTTAATTCTTGTTTAATCAAGCATTACACTCTAAAATTTAATCAAGCTATACATTTATAAGTCAGGGACGTCTTTCAAGGGGTCCTCCTGAAAAAAAAAAAATTAATGAGAAATCAAACTCATCCGAGAAAGTATTTTTATTTAAGTATAAAAATTTATCGAAAAATTTCATCTCTAATAACATCTAAAAAAAAAATTTGATGAAAAGAAGTTTATTTTAACGTTAATTTTAAAAATTTTATAAAAATATTTTTTCTCTAATCAAAACTGATAGAAAAATTCTTAATAAAAATTCAGATCATTTTTAGTTTATTCTATTTGAAATGCACTAATAGAAATATAAATTTAACTAATCCAGTTGTACAAAAAAAAAAAAAAAAAAAAAAAAAAAAAAAAAAGACTGATAAGGAAATAAAATTACTGAGTAATTTAATAGGGAACAAATTTCAACAAATATTTTTAACGCAATTTTTAAAAAAATTTCAAATTGCATTTAAAAAAACGTATGATTATTTATCTTTTCATTGTAAAAATTAGCTTTTTTTGTTTATTATTATTTATAGTTTACAAAATGTTTTTGAATTTAGTTTGATCAAAACATTAAAATATTAAAACAGCAGTCGCATTTTATAATTTTCGGGAAGTTCACAGAAAACTTAACGTTTTTTTGTTTTTTATTGATTTTATACCTTTTAATATATGGATCTACAAAATAACTAAGAAAGTACTTAATAGTTTAATTAGAAAATAAATATCTTCTCCAATAAATACTATCTTCTATACTATACTATAGAATATATTTAATATATTCTACAATATATACCTATCAACTCCAATCTGATTGTTGTTTTACAGAATGAATAGAGGAATTATTATTAATTGAATATATAAAAGGAAAAAATTAACATTTACATTTTTGAAAAAAATTTAAACTATCATTTATATCTAAATTTTTAGAAATTAAATATTTTGTAAATGAAATTAGTATAGTTTCTAAAACTTTCAATTACTTTTAAATACTTCTAATACTAATTTAAAAATTAAACAATGACTGAATGTGTAAAATTAAGTTTTTATTCAAAATGTAACAGGTAGCGGTTGAGTTTTTCTTAATGTTGAGTCTTTCTTTTTGTAGTATTATTTTGTTATTTGATTATTTGTTTAGAATTATTTGAACTATTATATACATTGAGAAAAAAAAAAAAGATTTTTTTTAGTCAAGTAAAAAATAAAGTAGTAATTACCGGATTCTTCCATGCTACACCATTTATTCGATTATCTCTTTCATACATGTTACGCTCCCAAACATTGTCCAATGATGGTTTCCATGGCTGTAAAAATTCAAAGTGTCAATTATATTTATTTTCAATCAGTAAATATACAATTTATAACTTTGATCTAAAATAATTAATCATTTAATTTATAGATTTGCTAAAGTTTAAACAAGATTTATACCAAATGCTTCATGCATTGAAAAAGACTGCCTTGTGGAAGGATCATATTTAAATGTAATAAAATAACTAAACTAATACTCCTTACGATTAAATTCCCAAACAACCACAGTTTTACTTCATAAACATTAATAATTTTTACCATTAAAAAAGCTTTATAACCTTAAAATTGTTACGTAAAAAATCCTTTGCTTACCTTATCAAAGAAAAGGTTTGCAACTACTCGACTGGTAATTTGAGAACCATACACAAACACTCCGATTATAAGGAGTGATGGCATAGCTTCGTACCACATCTTTGAAGAAAATTCAAAATAAACTTTGAAAAATCAATCCTACTACGTTGTTTTACTGCAGCAAGCAGCAAGTGTTTTGCTAGCAGAATTCAGAAATTCAGCAGTCAGCAGACATCTTTTTTTTTCAAAATGCGCAGGCGCGACCGTAAATTTAAATTTAAAAAAAATAATTACGAAATACGAATTGTAAACATAGCTGATTAAATTGATAATTCTCAACTATTTCACGTAATCTGTCATCAGAAAATTTTCACCAGCAAATTAAAAGGTATAATAAATAATTAAAATTTATGCAGTAAAGTGAAAAGTTAACTTAATTTAATTTAATATTTATCAGAATTTGAAGATTAGAATATTAAATTATTTAAAGTAAAATTTTTCTACTCTTTTTCGAATGATGATGTTTGATTTTTTTTAAATTATTTTCAATTCCAATGAATTCAATCAAAAATTTGTTAATGTTGACGTCTTTTTAATTGAACATTTTTTCAATTAACAGTGATAAAGATCATAAATTTTCTTATAAACTTTGAGGTAGAACTCATAAATTTCATAAAATTTACTTACTGCTTAAAAACTTCATTTCTCGAAACAGAAAAAAATATTTATAGGCCAGTATCAATGAGAATTGATAAAGTCATCGAAATGTTCAAGTACTTTCTTGATATCCAAATCTATACGTAGATAATAACAAATTAACATAACCTTAAGAAAGTTGACTAGAAAATCGTCTGCGACACGAGTAAATCCATTCATAAGTTTTTCAAGTCAGCTGTATTAATTCTAACGACATTCGATGTGTTTTCCTTATTAAAAATTTACATGCTTTTTTCTGTGTTAATATTATCAAAAAAAAAAATTGAGCCAATGGTAAATTTGCTGATTTCTTCTTATCCGTAATCGCTAAAAAGTGAACAAAAAGTTTAAGCCGGCGTCGAGTTGAAGGTCATTGAAAAAAAATACGAAAAGGTATAACATACAAATCAGTGTTTTGTTTAGCATTCGAAAAAGATGTACTGATTGTTGAATGACAAGTTTTATGAAACTTAATTTTCAATTTGAATTAAATCTCTTATTGTATTGATATTTTTTATTAACTAGTTTTTTCCTAAAAAAAATTTTTAAACAAAGTTATATATAATATTTCGAATCTTTTAAATTTTTTAAAAAGATAAATAATATTTGCTGCTTGTGTACTCAACTCTGAGTGAAGTTCTTAAAAATGGTTTGCAATATTAATTTATTTATTATAATATAAAAAATTGAATAAAAGCTATTAAAATATGTATATAATTTCTGACATTGTATTATATTTATTACTCTTACTTTCAGAAAAATTTGAAGCATCTTAAACTACCTAAAATGCTTTTGCGATTGTACTCATTAATTGTACTTGCACTTGATCTTGTAACATTACTAGTTGGTATTTGGTTTGCAATTATTGTGGCTCTTTACAGAACATTCAGACCTCCAGCTCTAAAAAATCTTCATGGAGAAGTGGCAATGGTAAATTTTCATTGTTCAATAGTATTCTGATTGAAATTCAATAAAAATACTCATTAGCTGAATTACTATATATGCTTTTTACATCAAATTTCAGTAAAGTATATAAGTAACTTTTTATAATTTTGTTCAGGTGGTTGGTGCTGGAAGAGGAGTAGGAAGAGAAATAGCCATTCAACTTGCTCAACTGGGAGTAAGTGTAGCTTGTGTAGATATTAATGTTGAAAATTGCCAAGCAACTGTAAATAGAGCTTTGCAATTGTCTGGTTCTGCCAAGTGTTATACCTGTGATGTTACAAATGAAAAACAAATAGCAGATGTAGTTCAAGCCATAAGAATTGAACTAGGAGAAGTAACAATGTTATTGCACTGTTGTGGTGTACCAAGTCCTCGAACTTTAGCTGAAGATCCAACTGAAATAAGAAGTACTTTAGATATTTCTATCCTTAGTCATTTTTGGGTAAGAAAAAATGCTCCATGTGAATCTTTTTTTAACTTTCATTTATTTATATCAATTTATTTTATAGCTTTTAGATTCCATACTACCAGGAATGCAAAAAATTGGCAAAGGGCATATTGTTGTTTTATCATCAGTAGCTGGGTTGTCTGGAGGCACGAGTCGACGAACGCGAATCCCATTGGCTACTGCTCAATTTGCAGTCCAGGGATTTGCGGAATCATTGCAAACTGAACTAAGGCATTCTAATAGTAATATAATAATAACGTTGGTTCATGTTTATCCATTTATAATAGGACCTGAAGCTGCCAAAGACATTAGATTTAGGCAAGTTAATTCAAATCATTACTATATACCAAACTGTACAAATTAAATTTTTTTAATTAATTACCTTACATATTATAGAATCCCTAGTTATTTTGGGACCATACCTGCTAGCGAAGCAGCAAGAAGAATTTTAGACGGTGTGAGAAGAAATTATGCCGAATTTAGCGTTCCTGGGTATCTTTTGTATCTAGGACACGTTTTAAGGTAATAAAAAATTTTCAGTATTTTCTCTCATATACAAACATAAATTAAAATTTTTTTTTTTTTTTTAGAATACTGCCAAAGAAAGCATCTTTTATGTTACGAGATTTGTTAGATACAGGAGTCGACTTTGCTTGATAATAAATTGTTACTAATTGTATATTATAAAAACGATAGATTTGTAAATTTTTGTACTCTTACATATTATATTTTTTTGTAATAAATGTAATTTTGCATTGGACATACTGAATTTTTAGTTTTCCAAATGAATAAAATTGATTAAAAATTAGTTTATTTGTAATGATTTAAATATGATATAAATACTATATTTGTATTCACATTTAATACTAATATATGTATCTAAAACATGTATTTTACAATTCACTCCTATTCAATCTATAAAATCTAAACTAGCTTATATACATCACATAAAATAGCAATTCAAAAATCATTCTTATTTTTTGTTACCATTTATGTTACCATGTCAAGAAAAATTTTCAGAGTTCAAATAACTTTGAATTAAAAAAAAAATAAGGTAACAAAACTAAATTTTTTGAAAAAACTTAATTTACACACTTGATTTTGTCGATAAAAAATACACATTTAATCTAATCCTGGAGGTGCTGGTTCAAGATTTTCTAAATCTGCTGTTTCAGGTCTGTCATAATCTCCAGGTGGACCAATGTCGAAATCGTCATGCATTGGAATAGATGCTTTACCTTTTATAACATCTAAAATAGATTTTGGAACATGTGCTTTCTGAGTTTCAGCTATCGATTCTACGTGTTCAATGAGAGGGGAGCGCAAATTCGGTGCCATTTTCAAAACTTCGAGAAGTTGCACGGGTGGTAGTTGTAATATTACTTGAAAGCTTTGAGGTTTCGTCTTTTCGCAGCACTTGACAAAACCTTCCCACACTTTGGGCTGCTTCCAAACTTGTTTGAGAATCAATCGCTGCAAAATGTTCATTATAAAACCGGTCAAACGCGGATAAAGACTCAAAGTTTGTATCACAGTTCGCATCAACAACGTGGGCAGGGGAGTTATTTCTAGCAGTTGTTGAATAACGACTGCCATTACTTCGTGAGTAAATACGGTTTTTTCAGCAAAACAAAGAGATGTTGCCTTTATAATAGTCTTCAAATCATCACTTTTGTTCGAATCTATAGTATGCAAGGAGATCAAAAGTTCGGCGGGAGTAACTGGTGACATGTGAGATACTGAGGGGTCGGTAAGGTGAGTTCCAAGTAATTTGTGAAAAACTTCTTTAACTACAATGGGATTGAGTTTTATGAGTTTGGGTAACGCTTCTAAGACTTCTTTTTTCGTGAGTCCATTGAGAACTGGTATAAGGAACCGAACATCCGAAACTCTCGTCTTGTTAAGTTCCCGGACTTTAGCTACCAACTCAGGACTAGGAGGCGCTCTCTCCGTGAGTATTTGAATAATCCTGGTGATGAGAGTTTCCGCACCCTTCGGAAAGTTTTCGACCAACTGAAGCAACTGTGGGTTGCCCATTCCCAATGAGTGAACTGGTCCCTCAACTAGCCTCAATACTATTCTCTTTACATCCGGGCTCATGGAGGTGTATACTCGAGCGAGCTCGTGGATAAGACTTTCGTGTTTGGTCAGTAATGCTAAGTACAGTCCGAGACAAGCGCGGGTTGTCGATTCGGTCCAGTGTTCCTCCATATTCGGCCTTCCGCGGTCCGAGCCGAAGACAATTTCTGGGGGGCTGGGAAGACGCAGGAAACCTAAATAAAGAACCGCGTACTCCTCGATGAGCTTAGTGAGGTCTGGTCTTTCGTCAAGCTCAACTACCAACTGAATAGCATTTTCTCTAATAGTATTGTTCTCATGACCTGTGTGACATAATAACACGTTTAAGAAAACCAACTGTTTAGTCGGTCTTCTAATGACCAATTCTTTTAATAACTGTAAAGGAGCTAGGCCTCTCGACTCCTCAGAAGAAATAGTCTTTAATGCTTCAACCAATTCTTCGGTTATTAGAGGAGCTGACATACACAATTTGGATAGTAAATTATCACGATCTTTACCGCTAACTTTTTCTACAGCATTAATAAGAGCGCATAGTAAATTGTTGTAGGCCTGATGAGGTGCCTCTTTTGGCATGGTGGATAAAACGGTTCTACGCTGGAAACCTTGGAGCAAAGCGTATTCTTCATACAACCAACACAATGCTAGTTCAAGACGTACCCGAATATCCTCGGTTATGTGTTTCAGTACTGCATCTTTTATTGCAGGATTAAACGTTGCTCCAAGAGTTGTCAAAATTTTCATCCTAGAAAATAATGAAAGCTAATTTAATTTATTAATTTAAAAAATTATGAAATTAATAGGTGATTCAATACTAAAATAAGTAAATAAATTTTAACAATTGCATTAAACATTTTTTAAAACTTGTTTGAATTAAAATTTACCTCATACAAATGAAGTTTGTAAAAATCTTATTATTTCAATGCCGTCACAAAAAAAAAAAAAAAGCCATAGATACCTAATATTAGCAACACCTCCTAGTATAACGCTTTTTTCTGTAGCGAGAATTCTGTTAACAGACATCAATAATATCCTATCTCTAGTATCTTTGAGCAAAGGTTTTGTAACTTCTGGTAGTTTCAAAGATTTTAATCGACTTCTTGCTTTTGCTAATGATTTTTCGTGAGCTTCTAATGATGCCTTGGCTTGTTGCTCCTTTTCTCGATCTTTTTGCAACTTCCGTTCTCTTTTTACATCTGCTACTGAAATAGTTGGATTTTTTATCAAATCTTCCATAACAGTATCAACATCTTTCGAATCAGGTTTTGCTTTCTTTGCAATCGCTTGTCTAATTTGTGCAGCCAACAATTTGCCAATCACTTGGCGCTGTCTCGTTATATCCGTCGTAGAAGTTGGTTGATATTCTCTTTGAAAAGTTGAAGTCATTATTTCTGGTACCCAAATCTAAAACAGAATTAATTTGTTGTTATATAAATTTTACTTCTAAGTTATATCTGAAATTTAGATTTATTAAAAATTTGTTTCAAAGCTTGATAGCAGTCACATGTATTGAAATAAAATAATTAATCATTATTAATCAACATAAGATAATTTAAAAAAAAAACAACAGTGATTATTAATTTTTTGTTTAGCATTAAAGTACTCACCATGCTATCCATAACTAACTTTGTTGCAATTTCAACACTTAGTCTTTCAGCGATATAGTTCTCTGATAACTCCACTAACTCTGGTATGACTGGTGCTGGAACTGGTAGTGGCACTGGCTCAAGTTCTTCTGGAACAATAGGTGTCATTGCAGCTTCCATTCTTGCTCTTTTTGCAGCTTGAACAGCAGCTTGTTCTGCCTGCCGTTTTTTAACTTTTCTAATTTCTTCAGGTTTAGGGAAACTTTTGAGAATTTCATTTTCTTTACAACCAAGCAGTTGAAGTTGTTTGGCAATCTGTTGAGCAAACTCTATACCAGCTGGATGCTTCAAAAGTCCAAATAATGTAAGTTTCAATTGTTTTTTCACACTTGTAACTTGGGAATCAGTTAGGGTAGGAGGCGTTTTACTCCTTAAGTTTTCCATTGCTTTGATTACATTTGACATAAATTGTGGTCTTTTCTTAGCAATTGATGATAAACATCCCATACAAGTAATTAAGTTGACACTACTGACATGAAGAGATCCAAAAAATTTGATTAATAAGTCCATTACATGGTTAGCTTCTTCTTCTAATTTTCTTCTCCGCGCGATCTTTAATGTGAGAGGTATATCATCTAATGAAAAGTCATCAGATTTTTTTGGTGAATCGGGATCAGGGTACGACTGTATTAGGACAACTCCTTCAAGAAATTTTAATGCTTGTGTACGTATACTTGAAAAAAAAAAAAAAATTTCATCATTTTTTAAAACAGTTTTAGAATGAAAAATTTAATATATTTAAAAAGAATACAATAGGACCTCGCGCATTGTCCAAACCTCGGGAATTGTCCCTGTAAAACCTCGGACATTATCTAAAAATTAAAGGACCCCTTGGACAGTTCTCGAGGTTTTTGGTCCCGATGGGTGGACAATGCACGAGAATCCTAGTGTACTGCTGCATATAATTATCAATTTTTTTAGCTTACCCATCATTATCGCTATCAATCATATTGATAATTTTAACTTTCAAACTATTAATTTGTTCCCAAACATTTTCCATGTCAGCTGTAACAACGGGAGCACTTGCTGCCCATTTTAAAGTAGCTTTGAATATACGCCCACTAGTCCTTAAAGCTCGTTTAACTACTGATGGGGCATCGTCAGTTATAAGTTTTAACAAATGTAACATTATTCTGGGAATGGCATCTGGAATTTTATCTCTGAAAATATTAAAATTTCAAATGAAATTTTTTTCAAAACAGATAATTAAAAGTTGACAAAATTAGTTCAAAGAAACTCTTAAATATAATCTTATATTGTTATACATTATGCAATTAAACTTTATCATGAGATAGTTTTAGTAAATTTTTGTTTTTACTAGTTATATATGGTTTTAATGGTGCAGAAAAACTTAATGTAACATTACATATTGAATATTACATACCCCACTTCTTCTATAAATGCTGCAACAGTTTTTTTAACTTCAGCATTTCGATCAACACCAAATTGCAATACATCATCTAAGTGGTCATTTAGTAAATGTGGTTCTTTATTTATTAAAATTTCTTGAGCTTTACATAGATTTTGTACTTTTACAGTATCATTGTTTGTCATAATAGCTTCATTGAGCCATTCTACAATCTAGAAAAATGTATTTTTTAAAATTATTAACTCAATGATATAATAAAATGAAATATACATCTTCTGTAAACATATTTTATTTATTTTTCGAATAAATTTTTATAGGTTATGTAATTAATAATTACCATGTCAGCAGAAGTCTTTTCAGCTTCAGCAGCTCTTCGATGGATTCGAGGATCCATTTTTTGAGATTTTCTAATAAACTTAATAATTAAGAAATAGATTGTCAATTATAAAACTGGAGTTAACGTATTTTTGTGTCGACTTCTACACTTCTCATAGCGGCGCCATACTTATTCCGAGTGCTTATAGTGCAGACTGACAACCGGCTTTCTCTGTCGAGGCTTGGACATGCGATATAATACTGCGGGCTGTTTTGAAAACTTTTCGGCATTGCTGCTTTAGCTATATTATTTAAAAATAAATAAATCAATAAAAAATATGCCCAAATAATTTTTGCCGAAAACAGTTTTCAGCAAAGAACTGATAAAAAAATTGTATACAACAAATGGCATTGTATGGGTTTCAGGATAATTTTATTTTTTTTGAATATAAGTTATACATTTTTTTTTTTTAATTATTGAAAATTACGTTCGTTGTGATCATCAGTCACTTAGTATTTAAATAACTAATAAAAAATTTAAAACATTTAAATTTAATTTAAAATAACAGGTAATTTATTTATCAAATACTAAAGACGATTAAATAAAACTTTGCAAATTTGAATAACAATTATTACATGTTAAAGGTAATGATAACAAAAATTTAAGTGCACTTTTTCAAAAAATAATTGAATCTTGAATTAATACTTGAAATTTAACACTGCAGTTCTATAAAAAACTCAAGATGATTGTCACATAAGACCATATCTTTTTCATAATCTGAAAGAAAGACTGAATTACTCAGTATAAAAATTTCTTTTCTAAATTTGCCTTTTTAAAAACATATTGCTCTAAGATTTTCTCATGGATATTACAATTTTGAATGAGTAGACTCATTATACTTACGTTTCCATAACTTTTAAGATTTATCACAAAGTCGACCCGCTGTTAACATGCAAGGTCGATTTTATTATTTAATTTTAATATTTTTTTTAAAACTAAAGTTAGAAACACTAACTTAGTGACAGCAAAAAGTCCAAGATTCTGATGCAAAAATGCTAAAAACGTCGAGTCGGTCGATAAAACAATACTCAATTGTATTATGACAACAATATTATAAAATATCCACAGTTCATAATAATAATGATACTGATTAAATGGAAACTCGGCAAATAAAAAAAAAAATTTTTGGGCGAGATTCATTCAAAGGCAAGACGTAGTCCAATAGTGGAGGTAGACACTTGGGCATAAAAAATACCTCCTGGGACTACAAGTACTAAAAATAAATTTAAAAATTGAACATGGTTGTCGATTCATGAATACATCAACAAAGAATTATTTACAGTGAATAAATCAATCAGCAAATATCTTTTAGAAGGAATATAACTGAAAAATCCCGAGTTGGCCAAAAAAAATTGACTATTTAATTGTATTTTTTTTAACTTTACGTTTTTTTTTTATATTCTTATTGATGAAAAAATTTTTAACTGTTTAATTTGAAATTATTTTTAAATTTTTTTAGGTTGATATTTTTTGCTTAAATTAATTCTGATTTAATTTTGAAAAAGTATGCAAATTTTTCCCAAACTCGCTTATTGTTCTGAAGCTCTATCCATTCATATTTAAATTTAAAAATATTTTAAAAAGTTATAAAACAAAAAAAAATCCATAGGTGAAATTCAGTCCAAAATATTTTCAAAGTTGCAGAAAAATTTTTAAAAAATTTATTTTTAAATTACTTATCCAGTATTTAATATAGAAATTCCCAGATATCGCGATGTCGTTGATAATTTCTCTCTCTCTCTCAAACTTAATTTGGAACACCAATTCTCAAAAATTTGTTGATAAATAAACTCAAACTGTATAAAATAAATTCTATTATTTTTATTAAATAATTTGCAATAAATTTAACTTATACCTTAGCATTTGAAATTCCCGAAATTACATATTTTAAGGACATGTTAATTAAGTAAGCTGCAGCATTCAAACTTGATCCACATATTACTATATTCTTTCTACATTGTAATTGAATTGCTAAAAGCTGAATGATATATTGTAAAATTTGTCTTCAAAAATCAGTTAATTTTTTTTTTTTTTTAACATAAGTAAATATTATATAATCTTAAGTTGTAACTTATAAATAAAATGTAGTTCACTATTTTCAATATTTAGTTTTTAACACGTGCGAAAAAAAATGAAGTATCAAAATCTTGTGATTTTTATTTCTGGTATTACTTACTTCCGGCAAAAGAGGCAAAATTAAAAATGTCAAATGAAACAATTGTTTGAAAATTCTTTTCAGCTTAGACTGATAAGGCCAAAGTCCGCTAATTAGATTAAGAGTCCTATTTATTTTCAATGGTGAATTTTCAAAAATGTAATCTGCTTTTTTTCTGTTCATTTTCAGTAGTTTAGTTTTTTATAAAAAAATTGATCAAGAGCCTTAGTTTTTTAACTGTTTCGTTGAAGCGTTTCTGATGTCCTCTTTCTAATTAAATATTAACTATTAACTCAGTTAATTATTAATAATTTTGATTATAATTGATGATTGGTGTTGCGCCGACTGTCGCGCGTGGCAGACGTGTCTTCTCGGCAGTTTATAGAGGTTAATTTCTCCGCTGCGCGGCGACTGCCGCTGGGTGGCGTCGCTTTGTGCTGAATCTCTTTGTTGAGGTTTTTTCTTTTTTTTTTACGCGTAAGATAAAGTGAATAACCCAAATGTCTACTCAAACGAAAACAACTACTACTACTACTATGTCGTACTCGAACGTTACCTCTGTTTCTACGTACCCCAAGAAAGACCAAGCAATTGTCTTTGACACCATTGAAGGAGTAAAAGCGGAAGATTATGTTTATGCTATTGCCTCTATAGTGCCTCCCCAAAACATTGTAGCTGCTTCTAAAATCACGCAGAATCGATTTTGTGTTTTCTTTAATAGTGCCTCCATAGTGGATGAAATTACCAAGGAAGGAAAAAATGTGCTTGTTGTTCAAGGCCGTAAAATTACGATTCGCCCCTACATTGCCAGACTAAAGCGAGTGATTTTCTCAAATGTATTGCCGTGTATTCCGAACCATATCCTGCTTGAAAAATTAGAGGAATTCAACGTTGTACCTAAATCCAGCCTTACTCCAGTGCGCATGAGCCTTGTCCAAGTCGGCTTTTCGCACGTGATGTCCTTCAGGCGTCAGCTGTTTGTGGATCCGGAAGAAATCGATAAAATTCCCTCCGACTTTACCCTAAACTACGATGGCACGGCATATCATGTTTATGCATCTTCCGATAAAATGAAATGCTTTCAATGTTTACAAGAGGGTCATTCCTCGAAGAGTTGCCCGCAAAATAAACAACAACAAAAGCTGAGTCAAGGTCAGCATACACTTCCAGCTCAGCCTTCTCCCGCGGTCGATAAGGTAGGAGCTCCTCAATTCCCGCAGTCTACAACTACTAAACCTACAGTGCACATGGAAACAGCTGATGACAAAAACAAGGAATCGACTTCTAATACGGCTGTTGACGGCGATGTTAATACGCCTCGTTTCAACGGCCAAAATTTATTCGTGAAACCAAGCGGCGATAATTTCAAAAGAACTTTTTCAAAAGCATCTCTGTCTTCCACGGAAAGAAAAGTCACAGATGAAGATGAAAATCAGAGGAGCAAACCCGATGATGAACTTCAAAAGACTCCCGAGATGCCAACGCAAAAAAAAAAGAAGCTAAAAAAATCCAGCACTACTAGCAAAACCACAACGACGGAACTTAAAGAACAAATCGACTTGGCTAGGATCGAAATCCCCAACTATATCGCTGCTACTTTCCCGATTACCTTCGAGGAGCTGACGCTAATGCTAACTGAGACGCTACAGGTTACCTATCAAGAGGTACCTGCGGTAGTTGATAAATTCACATCCAATAGACAAGCAGTGGTAATAATGCTTAATGAGATACATAAATATGTTGACTCACGTGTCATGAAAACAAGGATCACTAAAACGGCTAATGCCATTACGGCCTCTGTTGATGGTGGCGAGTTTCCTCCCTCATCCTCGGCCTCGGAGGTTGAGACTTGCGAGTCTGATCACTCGCAGTACTGAATTTTCTTCTCACACTACAACAGACATAGATTGCAACAATATGTGTTGCAATCTCGCAGATGCGAATAATATTCGTATTTTATTTTGGAATCCACGAAGTATAGTCAAGAAAGCTGGAGAGTTGCAAAAGCTGCTGCATGATTACGACGTGATTGTTTTGGCTGAAACATGGCTCAAGCCACACCTGCATTTTAACTTCAGCTCTTTTAATGTATTTAGACAGGATCGTCTACATGCTACTGGCGGCGGTTTAGTTTTTCTTGTACACGTTGCGTTAAATTATGAGTCTGTTAATGATCTTACTAACCTTAATCCTTCAGTTGAAATGTGTGGAATTAAGATACTTAATTTAAGTAAACCTCTGACTATTCTGGCCTGCTACCGTCCTCCGACCCAAGTCAGTTTGACGGATTTGGAATGGGAGGCTCTTATTGGTAACACTGACAGATATGATCAATGCCTGCTGATTGGAGATTTTAATGCACATAACCAGGCTTGGAACTGTATAGACACTGATGTCAACGGACGCAGACTTCAAGAGCATGCTGACAAGTATGGATTGATATTACACAATCATGATAGCATCACTCATCTTGATCCATCTACACTTAAGGAATCCAATATAGATCTTATATTTTCCTCGCCCGACATTGCTTCATTCACACATACCAAAGTCTATAACGATAGTCATGGTTCAGACCATTTCCCCGTCGAAATTATTGTCGACGTCGAGAAGGTGATATACCACCGTAAGTCATTCAAGATTCAATCAACGCGCACAAACTGGCTGTCAGTAAATGAGATTTTGGATGAAAAATACATTAAATTTCTCGATAGCGAGTATGAATTAAAGTCACCTGTGGGTAAATACGAATTTTTTATCGAAACAATAAGTGATGCGGTCGTAAGATGTACTCCAAGAAGGAAAGTTGTCAGCCCCAAACTTCATCGAAACCCTGTTCGCTGGTGGGATGCTGATTGTGATCGAGCCAAGAGACTCCGGCAAGCAGCGTACAAAAGATGGCGCTATACCCGACTTGATAACGACCATGCCCATTATAAGACCGCTAGAACTGCGGCAAGAAAGTTATTCAGGCGAAAGAAAAGAGAATGCTTCAAAAAATTTGCTTCCACTATAGATTTCAAGAACCAAGTCACATATACCTGGAGAATGGCCAAGGTTTTCAAAAACAAATTTACGAAGACTAAAGTTACCTCTCGCTCTGAATATCTCGATAATAAACAAAAAGTGGCTGAGTCTCTCGATAAGATCTGCACTTTTGACACCCCAAATGATCCCGGTTGGCTACCAGAGTCGCAAGATGACCCACTTCTGGATGCACCTTTTACATATACTGAGTTTAACACGGCACTTTTTTCAAGAGGTGACAAATCCTCCCCTGGAGTCGATGGGATTAATTACGAGGTTCTTCGAAAAATTCCAATTAAATATAATCTGTTGCTACTTGATATTTTGAATATGCTGTTTTTAGATAATTCATATCCTGAGAGTTGGCGAGACACCTATCTACATTTTGTGGAAAAACCAAATGGCAATGGACTAAGACCTCTGGCACTCACTTCTTGTATTAGCAAGATATTTGAACTGATGGTTTCAAATAGGCTTCGCTGGTTTGTTGAAACAAATGGTTATCTCCCCCGCAATCAAGGTGGCTTTCGTAAGGGTTATTCTTGTTCTGATAACTTGACAGTCCTAAAGTTTGATGTAGAAGAAGCCCTTAAGAGTCACGAGCACGTTCTTGCGGTATATCTGGATGTAAGCAATGCCTACAATGAAGTACGCAGTGACATCTTATTACATAAATTGGCCGGCTTTGGGTTCTCGACAAAACTACTCAAGTTTATTAAGTTTCTCACTTACCAGAGAAATGTGTACACGGAGATCAACCCTGATAAACCTCGCAGCTGCTATAAGGGACTGCCGCAGGGTGGTGTCCTTAGTCCTCTACTTTATTTACTATACGTCACCAATGCGGTCTATTTTAGTAACAAAGGAAAGAAGAAAAGAAGAAAGAATAAAGGAAACGTGAGAAAAAACAGAGGTGGAAGGCCAAAGGTAAAAAGAAGAAACACCAGGAAAGGGAAAAGAAGCAACTGCAAAGTTAATGTTCCTCGAATCAAAATTTTACAGTACGCTGATGATATTGTGCTGTACATCAGGACCTCTTGTATTGAATGGGCCAAGATTATACTCCAGAAAGCTGTAGCTCGGATTACTAAAAACCTTGGAATTATTGGGCTAGATGTCTCCCCTCAGAAGACAGAATTTGTCCACTTCAACCGGGAAGGTATTGACCCTGGTCAGACTGAGCTCAATTTGGGCAGCTCCACTTTAGTTTCTACAGATGCAGTAAAATTTTTAGGCGTTTACTTTGATCACCAGATGACTTTTGACAAACATCAGAGATTGGTACTACAGAAGGGCCACAAAGCCTTAAACATAGTCAAGTTCCTTAGAGGAACATACTGGGGTGCAGACCCAGCTACCCTTATATGTCTATACAAAAGCTTTGTCAGATCTATAGTCGACTACGCTAGTTACATTTACTTCCCTACCCATAAAGAAAGAATACTTAAGCTTGAACGAGTTCAATTTGCTGCTGCAAGATTGGCCTTGGGACTGAGAATTAGCACACCTACAAATATTCTACTTGCGGAGTCTGGATTAATCTCGATACAACTCAGGTCAAAGTTGCTGTGTACTAACTACTTACTGAAACTATTTGGTAGAACTGACTCACTGGCCTATGATATCATCCAACGACAGATCATGAAAATCATCTCTATACGAGGTAAGAAACTAAATCTTTTTCAAGAGTCCATCAAGAGCGTTATTGGGGTCATGCACGAAATCCATGCTGACCGGCTGACCAGTATTTATAACTACCCATTTGACTGCTACAGAAACACCGTGAATGTCGACTTTACTATCGGACAATTTTTAAAAACCTGTGAGTATCCAAGCCTCCAATTCTACTCTTGCCTTGAAGATAGTGATTCCATCAGAATTTTTACTGATGGCAGCAAGACAGAAAATGGTTCCTCGGTTGGAACTGCATGTGTCGTACCCGAATTAAACATTGTCCGTACAAATAGCATCAACACAAAAGCCTCCGTTTATACGGCTGAGTGCATGGCACTTTCAGACGCTATGGACATTGCGTTGCAACATTCTCACCGTAACGTGGACATCTTTACTGACTCACTCAGTGCAGCAACAGCTCTGGCTTCTTATACAATTGATATCAGTGAAAACTACCATTTACTACAGGTTCGTCAAAAAAATTTGAAGTTTACCCACAGCAATAATGGTACATGCAAACTCACTGTACACTGGATACCGGCTCATGTTGGCATCACTGGCAATGAGTTTGCAGACTCTGAGGCAAAAAGGGCAACGCTTTCCTCACCAACGGTCTCTGTTATTCCATATACAGACCTAAGATCCTTTTTCAAAAGATTGATACACTCAGAGAATATTGAGCAGCTGAAACAACAGAGTGCTTACAAGGGAACAAGTTACTTTCAACGGCTGTTCTCCAATAAAACGATCCCCTGGTACAAAGGCCTCAATCTTAGCAGAGAACTAATTGTTTTTATCTGCCGCAGTCGTAGTAATCATATAGCCCTCAATGAATCTCTACACAAAATCAATCTGGCTGAAACATCCAGCTGTATGTGTGGACAGGATCCTCAAGACCTCAATCACGTTCTTTGGCAGTGCTCTCTATATGAAGAATTACGCCAAGCCATGGTTGACCGGCTTATAAAACTCAAGAAATATCCACCGTACGATGTCATCTCTTTTCTACAGGCTCCTGATCTTAGTGTCGTTCGAATTATTGTTGACTTTTTAAAAAAATGTGAAATTAAGATTTGAACTTAAAGTGACTGTGGCTTTCAAGTGAAGGCCGAAAACTTAGTATTATTATTTTTTTTTTTACTTTATATTTAAGTATTTAATTTATTTATAAATCCTGTATAATCATAATTGGTTAAATAAAGGTTACATAAAAAAAAAAAAAAAAAAATAATTGATGATTAACCACTTACTTTTTAATTAAAAGCTTCGTAATTTACATTATTTATTAATTATTCTGCATCCAATTGATTAATCAGAGCATTGCACTAGGTTACGGGGTTGCAAGCTAATCGGATTTTATGTTTTTTTAATAATTTAAATCGTTTCCTAGTCGCTTCGCCTTTTGTAGACTCGTTGGTTTATTTGCTTATTTAATAAAAAATTTATTTACTTTAGGATTAGAATAAAACTTAAATTTATCTAAATTCACAACTGTAAAACTGTAAAATTCTGGCGTTTTTTCTTTCAAACACATTTCACAAAAAAGTTATTTTTCAAAAAAGGTATAACTTGGTTATTAGTCGGCAATCGAGAGAGCTGCTGAACTTCACGTTTATTTTTTAACAAGTACGACAGCTCAAGAATATTTAGAATTAATTTTCAATATTGAAATTTCGTATTGTAAAATTACAGGTTTGATAAAAAATGCTATGTAGTTTAGTAAAATTCATTGCAAACAATATTGCGTAAAAAGATATTTTTTTTTCCTTGTTAGAATGAAGAGTGCAATACAGTTCAAATCAGGTAAGAATTAGAACACTCTTATTCAAAGCAATAAAAAAGTTTAAAGTCATAAAACTAATGTTGAATGACTGAATAATAAATAAGATCTGCTTGTAATACCCGGTTTGATAAAGTGGACTAAACAAACTATACTTAAAAAAAAAAGTATAAAAGACAACTATTCATTTGCACCGAGTGATAATTACTTCAACAGCAGTTTTTACGAGCGTTGTGCGCTAAAACGATTCTTTATATTTGTGAGTATAATTTGATCATACAAAAAAAAATAAAAAAATAAATTTTATTCTCTTTTAAGTTTGTCGTCTCTGTAGTTTTGAAAAAGTAATTAATCGCGCTTAAAAAAAAAAAAAAAAAGTGTTTTATCAATTAATAAAAAGAATCTCGATTCAATTATTATGAACGAATTTAAAAATCATACGAAAATTTTTCACTAATAACAAAATTATATTGGAATTTAAAAAATTAAAACCTTATAAAGCAAAAGTTGTGACTTGTAATTGCCAAAAAATCTGTCAAAAATTTAAATTTAAATTATTTCTATATTTTTTTCCAGCACCTAAAAATGACAAAATTCACCCTGCTTCTATTAATAATTGTGATTATTTATCTCGGAAAAATAAACGCAAATCCAGTGCCAAAAGACATCAGCCTGGTACCAGCAAGTAGTGTGAATGCACAAAAAATCAGCGATTCACTACCAAGATCAAATCCATTGCATCTAGTAAGTACATCCTTTACTACATACATAATTGATTATTTACAGTTTCAGGACGGATAGTGTACAAAGTAAAATTTTTAGAGTAGTGTTTTTTACTTATTTACAGAAAATTACTAGAGGAAAAGGCTGATTGAGTTATTTGCTTTTTAAGTGAGTTAGTAAAATGAAAATTATAATGCACACGAATTGTAATTAATTTGCACTGATCACCATTTTTAACGAAAGCACTTTTTTTTAAATAATTAAATTTATTTTATATTTTATGATCTTAAAAAAATTTTGAATAATAAATTATTATTTTTCAGCGAATTCGCCGTGAAGCTAATGACGATGCTGTAAAGGTTCATCTACCTTTGAAAGTTGGAACACCAGAAGTTAAACTTTTATCAGCTCTACCGCTTAACGTTAACTAAAAGGAAACAAAATTTTTTTTTTTTTTCAAATATTTTCAAAATAATGAACAATTTCATTCATTCCAGTTGGAAAATTACATGAAAATTTTTTAATAAATAGCTGTAATTGAAAGTACACTTATACTCCATTCAATTTTTAGTAAAATAATGCTTTCCAAATACATCCTGTCATATTACAAAAAAGATAATATAATAACTTATTGCTCAGTTGCCTTTCTCCGATCCTTTATTAATGGAAAAAAATTAAAATCTAAATTCAATTAATATTTTTTTTGACTGCTTTTAGTAACCAACTAACAGATCTCTTACTTACAATATTAATTTAATTTAGATTGTAAGTGGTCTATAATGAGGGAATAAAAAGGTGGGTTAGTAAAATTGAAAAAGAAGAAAATAGATGAGTTAATAGTCGATCTTCCCAGAATTTTAAAAGTATGAATTTGTTTGTTTTGAATCTTATACGTATATAAGCTCGGCGTTACTTCAGGAATTTTTCAGTTTTGATTTATCCACCTGATGAGTTCTTAAAAACGAAACTGGTCAGTCGTGGGGGTCTTTATCTCTTTTTGTGATTTTTAAAGTTGAGAACAGGAAAAAGTTTTTGCAGAGTTGATTTTATTTGTGTAATTTTTCTGGGTAAGTTTAATTAGTTTACATGGGTTTTTTGGGCTTTCATAAGCCGGGATTCTTTCTCAATTTGCTTCTGAATGGGAAAAATTAAAATCCTTTGGTTGAATTGTAATTAGACTGTAGGACCGATAGAAATATCTGTTAGTTGGTTAAAAAATTAAAATAACATAATTTCAATTTATTATTATTTTTTAACGTGTTCTATAAATGCATTCTATAGTTGCAACTGAACTGTATAAGTTTAAATAAGCTACGGAGCAGGAAGGGAGAGAGAACTTTACTGCTCTCCTTCTCCACCTCTGCTTCTTGAGCGTCACACAATTTTTGAACAGGCATGCCCAGGCGAGCGCACAAAACGTGGCTAAAGAATTCGTAAACGAATTCAAAAACATCGGCACATAACTGTTGTTACTAATTTTATGATCAGAATTAATCAAAACTTAATGGACACTGTCTTCAGGACATTATCACCATCCGATATACCTGGTGTCTGACCAGGAGCCAAAACTTCCTGGAGAAATCATCTCCATAACGTAATCGCCCTTCGGTGCACCGAGTGCCTATTGAGGCGTCGCAACTTTGTCGAGAAATTATCCTCAGGGCGTTATTGTCCTCCGACGCACCAGTTACCTACCCTGGACTGGAGTCATTTGAACTATTTGAAAAAATCATCTTCAAGTCTTAATCACCACCTGGTGCACCAGTTATCTAGTCTAGCCTACTCTGACGTTAAAACTTCCTGGAGAAATTATCCTCAAAGCGTAATCGCCCCACGTAGCACCAGTTGCCCACTTTGAGCACCGTGGAGTCGAAGATACCTGGAAAAATCATCTTCAAAGCATATAATCGAATTTCTATGCAGCAGGTGCTCACCCTGGGTACCCTGGAGTCGAACCTTCTGGAAGAAATCATCTCCAGATCTTATTCACTAACTGGGGCACGAGTTGTACGCCCTGACCACCTGGAGTAAAATTTTCTCGAAGAAATAATCATTATTAAACTGTTTTATCGATTGAGAATGAAAAAAATGTGTTCGGTGGATTTCTAGTCGGCGGCAAAAGTATTCGGTGGGATTTCAGTCGGCGGCAAATTCGTTCGGTCGTGGGATTCTCATTCGGACAAATGGCATATATTATCCCAAGCACTAAACCTAGGAAACCCTGGGCGTGCAAGTTTAATTTTTTAATAAACAAATAATCCCTCAAGCACTAAACCCATGAACCCTGGGCGTCCGAGTTAAGTTTTTTGGCGAATGAATAAAAATGAATAAATAATCCCCAAGCTCTAAATCCACAAAACCCTGAGCGACTAAATTTAATTTTTAAGTAATAATCTAAGATGTCAACCCGCAATATTTTGGACGTTCGAGTTCAATTCTCAAATAAACAAACAATTCCTCAAGCTCTATATACCACTATCGGGGATTATTTATTCAAAACTTATACTCAAACGCACAAGAAATTGTGGATTTTAGGCTTGGGTGATTTATAGTTATTTACTTGAAAATTAAACTCAGACGCCCAGAGTTACGTGGGTATAGGGGTTGGGGGATTATTTATTTAGTGAAAAATTATACTGGCAAGCCCAGAGTTTCGTAAATTGGGGGCTTGGTATATCATTTGTTTATTAAAAAATTAAGTTAAAAATTAAACTCGGTCGCCCAAAGTTACGTGGGAATAAAGCTTGGGGGATTATTTATTCAGTTAAAAATTAAACTCGGGCACCCAGGTTTTCCAAGGTTTAGTGCTTGAGGGATTACTCATTTAGTTAAAAATTAAACTCGGTCGCCCAAAGTTACGCGGGTTTAGTGCTTGGGGGATTATTTGTTTATTTAAAAATCAAACTCGGACGCCCAGGGTTTCGTGGGTTTAGTGCTTGGGGGATTATTTATTTAGTAAAAAACTAAACTCGGACGCCCAGAGTTTCGTGGGTTTAGTGCTTGGGGGGCTATTTATTTAGTAAAAAATTAAACTCGTTCGCCCAGAGTTTCGTGGGTTTAGTGGGGAATCATTCATTAATTTTTTTATTTATTTAAATAATCCTAACGCTCAGCGTTTTTGAGTTGTAGGCTTTGGGGAATGGTTAAATATTTATTTATAAAAAAAACTTAAATCAGTCAATCGTATAAATTTTGTAATAAAAATAATATTTTTAAAAACATTCGAATGTTCTTTAACCTTAGCACACAGATCAACAGATGACAGAACCCCCAGCAATCTGAAATATGTTAGTTGAGCTTCTACGGCCTGAAGTAACCGCTATGTCCCCATGCTCGCTTTCTCGAATTCATCACATGTGTTGCCTGTAGGCGCCTGTGGCTGACTTCTCACTTCTCAGACGAAAAAATGGCTACTCGTCTGCTAAGAATCAATTCCGCTCTGCGGAAATACACTGATAAAAATGGAATTCTCAAGGTACGTACATCAATTTTCATATTTTACTATTTCCAAATTTAATTGTGTATTTTTCGAATAGTGTTCATATGATGGTTAAAACGCGAAAACTGATCTGTCTTTGACATACCTTCCTTACGTAATATTGCACGGTTATTTTCATATTTATATAAATTATTTTTTTGCAAAATCTAAATTTACGATTTTGATTACTGATTTCCGAGAAAATTGTGCCATATTTTGTTCCTACTTCGCTTCCTATCTTACTTAACAGTAGCTTAAATATTCTAACCTCGAAATTTTGCTTAACCATTATTCCATTGCTCTGTTTTTATATTTCAACATGTTTTAACAACTCTTTTTAAACAATACTTTTTCAGATATCCAAACAATGGAGGTCGACCGCCCCGTCTCTACAGCAGGCGCTCATCAATCAGCCTCCAACTAAAACTTCAACTTTGGACAATGGCATGCGAGTAGCCAGTGAAGACAGTGGTGCAGCAACAGCAACCGTTGGCTTGTGGATTGATGCTGGAAGTCGGTATGAATGCCCAGAAAATAATGGTGTTGCCCATTTTATGGAACACATGGCTTTCAAGGTAATCTTTTTTTTTATATGTAATTTTAAAGTTTTGTTTGGCTTTTTTTTTACAATAAACAGTTCAATAATCAGTGATAACAGTTTTGAATTGAGTTAGACATCCAAGTGATAACAGTTGAATTAAACATCCAAATTATATTTTATGAAAAGTTAGCTTAAAAAAAGTTGAGTAGAATAAATTATTTAAATAGTTCAGTTAAATAATAAATTCTTATTGCTTAACTTAGGAACTTATAATTTTCATTTTTTAGCTATCTTTTAATTCATCTCCAGATTTATTGAATTTAGTATATTATTTGCATCAACACTAAAAAATTATAAAACACTTTGTAAATGTTTTTTGAATTCATTTTTTCAGGGTACAGCCAAAAGATCGCAAACTGATCTTGAGCTGGAAATTGAAAACATGGGAGCTCACTTGAATGCTTACACTAGTCGGGAACAGACAGTGTTCTATGCCAAATGTTTAGCACAAGATGTACCCAAAGCAGTTGAGATCCTCAGTGACATCATTCAAAATTCAAAGTTGGGAGAAAGTGAAATTGAAAGAGAACGAGGAGTCATTCTAAGAGAAATGCAGGAGGTTGAAACCAACTTACAAGAAGTTGTCTTTGATCATTTACACTCAACTGCTTACCAAGGAACATCATTGGGAATGACTATTCTTGGACCCACTGAGAATATTAAATCCATCACCAAAGAACACCTTAGTGATTATGTTAAGAATAACTATGGACCTCCTAGGTTTGTGAAAAATTTCAGTGACCATCACTAGTTACTGACAAAAATAACTTTTTTTTCTTTTTTCATTAAAACAGGTTTGTTTTGGCTGGTGCTGGTGGTGTCGAACATCAACAGTTGGTTGAGTTGGCTGAGAAGCATTTCGGTAAGATGTCCGGACCTGAATACTCCAAGATTCCCGACGTCGATCTTCCCTGTAGATACACAGGTTCTGAAATTCGTGTCCGAGATGACTCAATCCCTCTCGCACATGTCGCTCTTGCTGTTGAAGGTAAATATTTTTGCTACTTTAATAGATTTTTACGAGCGCTAAATATTTTTTTCGTAAACTTTTATATTATAATGTACAAACTACAATCATAGCAGCGTTCTTACATTTTAATAATCCGTAAAATAAATAAATTAAACCGCAAATCAATCTGTCCTGAATTTTGATTACATCCATTGCTAGTGATCGACACTTATTAAATTTTAGATGCTGCATTTATTAAAAGAAAAATAAAGTCGTACATTTTTTTATTTTTCACAATACTTTTTTTTTTACTTCCAAATCTATAAATTTAAACTTTTCATAATTTGAATGGAAAATAATAATCCTTTTAATATTAAAACATATGATTCACATCAATAACACCAAGGCATTCAGGGTTTTCCAAAGCTTCAAATTTACTTACCTTCAGTATAATTAATTCGCTCTGGTGCAGACGATACCAAAAAACAAAATGTGCTTCTACATTTGTACAGTATAAATTAAAACTTTTGTTTATTTTAAATAGGTGCTGGATGGAGAGACGCTGACAATATTCCCCTGATGGTCGCAAACACTTTGATCGGAGCTTGGGATCGTAGCCAGGGTGGTGGCGCAAACACTGCCACGAATTTGGCAAGGACCGCCGCTTCGGGAGAGCTTTGCCACAGTTACCAAAGTTTCAACACGTGTTACAAGGTAAAAATAAAAGTTTTTTGCGTAAAAAAATTTATTTTTTTCATTTTCAAAATGATAAAATTTTATTTAATTGAAATTTGAATTCTATTTTCAGGACACTGGTCTCTGGGGAGTTTATTTCGTGTGTGAGCCAATGCAAATCGAAGACACCGTTTGGAACATTCAGAACGAGTGGATGAGACTTTGCACGGCCGTTACCGAGAAAGAAGTTGCCAGAGCAAAAAATATTTTGAAAACAAATATGCTTTTGCAGCTGGATGGAACCACGGCTATCTGCGAGGACATCGGCAGACAGATGCTGTGCTATGATCGCCGCATTCCCCTTCACGAGCTTGAAGCGAGAATAGACGTAAGAGCCTTGTTTTTTATGATAAAAAATTACCCAATGATAAAACTAATTAATTTATAAATTAAAACTTTAAATTTTAGAGCGTCACCGCTAAGACCATTCAAGAAGCAGGTATGAAGTACATTTACGATCGTTGTCCCGTGGTCGCAGGTGTTGGTCCCGTTGAAAATCTGACGGATTACAACGTGATTCGGGGCGCCATGTACTGGGTTAGATTGTAAACCTGTTACTGTAAGAGTCGTTAAAATCACTATTACTAGTTATTGAAAATCCGATCGGACAGTGACATTGATTTATGTACGTAGTTAAATTAATTAATTTTCTTTAAATACAAATTCGATATTTTTCATTGTCACCAGCTCCAAAAACCATAGCAAGATCCAAGAGATTGATTTAAAACCATCAAATGTAATTATTTGTTAAAGATCCTTAACAGTGCCGTTAAGTTGTTTAGGTACTTGTACAATAACATCTTAAAAAATAAACGATTAATTTTTTCATTGTTATTATTATTGTAAATAATTTCAAGTACACAAAAAAATTTCATTCCTTCACCACATTTCTACTGTAGTAATAATTATTTAGTAATATAAAACAGCTTAAAATTATTATTTAAGGTTTAATGTATTTTCAAAATTACATTTCTATATATTACAAAAATGCTCAAAAATAAAGAAAATTTGAAATTTTATTTAATACTGACTAGAATCCATGTTTTACTATAACTATCCTTAATTTATTGCCTACTTACGTAAATAATCATACACATATTTTTAAGTACAATGAATCAAGTTATCAAAGTATAAATCCCCTCCAATAAACAGAAGGAAAAAATAGACATTCAATTTTTTAAATTTAAGTAAATGTATAAAATATTACATACTAAAGAACACACTTTTTTGCGGTATTCACAATCAGTAAGATTTCAGGTGTGAAAATTAAATAATCTTCAATCAATTGCTTATGTTGATATGTACAAAATTTTATGAGATTCCCCCTATTATTTAATATCAACTTGGCTTCTAACATCTAAATCTTGTTTCTATTGGTTTGATTATCTTCCGTTTGGATTTTCAGGTACTGTTTCTTGTCTTGTCGGTAATTTGTCTTTATCTTTACATACTCTTACCGTCATTTCTGCAAGGGGTTCTAATTCTTTACGATTTATTAATTCAAATTCTGTTACAAAGTAGTAAAAGTGTTTGTAACAAGCATTCACATGAGGTTCCTAAAATTAAAAAAATAAAATAAAATAAAATAAATAAAACGTAATGCTTTGTAATTAGTTTAGTTAGCAAATAAAAAACAAAATCAACCTACTGCTTTTATTGCCATAATTCTGTCGAAATGATGAATGTAAACATGAACAAAAACTCGAAATAATCTGGTTAAAATTTTACGACATAGAGGTATAAACGTCTTTGGAAATGGTATGTCTGTAAAAAAACAAAAATTAGGTAAAACAATTTTTTAACTGAACAAAGTTGATAAATGAAACTAAATTTGATAAAACTAAGTTTTATATTTCACTAAACAAAACTAAGTTTTATCAAATCTAACATTTAACTAAAAGCCAATTTATTATATTTACAAAAGTAAAAATTTGTTTATTGAATTGTCAATATTATTTTTTCATTTTTATCATTTTCTTTATATTTAAATTTTTTCAAAAATTTAATATGGTAACTTAAAAAAATATATATTAAAAACTAAAATCTTTCTTAAAAATTTTTTAAAATTATTTATCTCAAAGAAGCTTCTTAACACAGCATGGAAAAAATCTAAATAAAAATTCTACCTGTTGTTACTGGAAATAAAGCCTCATTATTGATTTGCAATTCAATCCAGTCCATCAATAATGAAATATATTGTTGAGCTGGTAAAGCTGTAGGTTTTTTATATTTGTCTCCATCTGCCCATAAGTATTCAAAGCGAGCACCACCACACATTGTTGGGCAGGAAGTTGAGTCACAGTATTCAGATACTGTACCATAAATGAGATTTATTCTGTTGAAAAAATCCACAACTGGAAACAAAGGATAATTTTAGATAAAAATTTATTGATAATGAGATTTTTTTAAAAAGAGTGTTAAAGTTTTACTCATTAAAATATCATTTAGTTAGAAAAATATTTTATTTCAATCTGGGCAAGAAAAAAAAACTTGTCTTTTGAAAGAAAAAAAAATTGGAATCTACAAAAATACTAATCCAACAGTTATGTAATAATAACTATGTCATGGTTAATAATAACTGAGATTCTAAAAATGGAACATTTGATTTTAGTTGAATATTAAAATCATGGTTCCCAGGTTCCCAAAAAGATCTCTATACCTAAACTTGAAATGAATACTATTAACATTTAAAATTTTTTAGATTAATAAACTTCTAAATATAAATTTTTTTATAAACAATTAAAAAAAAAATTTTTTTTGTTAATAATATAAGTATAAATTAAGGTTTCAACCATATATTAAGTATGTATAAAAATAGTGAAATACCGTGAACAGCAATCCAGTCATTCAGTTCCTCTCCAGGGGGTAGTTTAACTACGGATCTCAAATTTATTCCCGAATTCAGGGAAGCCTGAGCTTGCTTGTAAAGAGAATATCGCAACGTTCCTTGGGTTAACTTTTTCTTTGGCCTAAACGTCTGAAAAGAGACAATAAAAACAATTAATTTCATAAGCCAAATGATTAAAACACTAATCAATCCCACTTAAATCGACTGCTTTAAGCGTATCGAACTTTTCGCCGCAGATAAACAAAACAAACAAGTGTGTTTATTACGTAAATCAAAACAAAGAACAGCTGTTTTTTTAACAACAATAAGAAATATGAGCTAGGTTAAGGGTCTCGGTGTACCTTTCCCTTCTGGAAGAACTCGACAAATCCACTGAGCGCCATGATTTAGCGTTTTTCGCGGTGACACTTTTGTTCTGGGTAAATAAAGTTTTTCTGCAGCCTAATCACTTCGCTCCAAAAAAAGAGATGATTAACTTGTGCTGAAGGCTGCGGGGTCCGAGACACTACTGTCGAACTCGCGCGTCCCTCGACGACGAACACAGCGCGTCGCCGCATCGGAAGTGAAGTCCATTTACGATAGCGCGAGAGCGAGAGATGGTGGGAAGAATACGTTATTATTGGTCGGCTTTTGAGAGGAAAAATTTTGCTTTTTATTCAATCGTATTTATGAATTATTAATACTCGCGCCGATGGATTATGAATTCACGATGATTTTGTTATTCGTGAACTATGATGGTGTAAACTAGTTTTTTGTGGATTCTAATTTTACGCCGACGTGCTAATGAAGCTGGTGAAATTGATGCTAATTAAAGGATTTAAGACGCTTTTTCTAATTTGATTTTCCTGCTTGATGGTGTATCAAATTTATATGTTTAAAAATGTTACTTTAGACAATAACTAAGGATATGTTTGCACTATGTAAATTATTCGATAGAATAGTATTAATTAATTAATTAGTTGTTGATTGATCTTAACGAACACAATTAAATGCTGTTACTTACTGAGACTGATCCTAAAATTAAGTTGCCATTATAAAAAGTTTTGGCAATTAGAACAAAAAGGATTTAAAAATTTATTTTTTATACTTTTTAATCAAAAAAAAAAAAGAATAGATATCGTAAATTTCATTCTGCCACGTTTGCAATAACAAAGCAATTTATATTTTGAAAATTGACTGAATATTTTAGTTTTTTGTTAATTTAAAATTTAGCGTCACCAAAAGCCCAACTGTAAACTCGTTCTTCATACAAGCGAGAATTTGCGTACTTTTTTTCCTCTAATGGAAAATCACTATTTTTCATGGTAAGGGCTTCCAAGAACAAGTCCACGTAATTACACGTTAATTTCTCAGCAATGATTTTCCGGCACTCAGTTTCTCGAGTCATTACTTCAGTTGAAAAGACTTATTTCACGTAGAAGTTTATAAATTTATTTTCTTTTGTCAGGCTGGTTCATCTTTGAAAATGTATTAGACAACTTTTTTGTCTCACTCAATATGCAATTACCAACTATCTATTCTCTAACAATTGATAAAAAATTATTGTAGGTTCAAGTCACTCTTGGAACAAGCGCGATTTATCGTCTCGCTCTACCAACAAAGTGCGTACAACAATTGGCGTTTTCCCGGTCCCAAGTTCATTGTTCGAAGCTCCCGGGTAACGTTATCACAACCAGCTCGTGTTATTGTTCTCTCTTAGCATTGTCTTCTCTGCATTACACCAGTATCAAGCCCAAACACGTCTTTTCGAAAACCCCAAAAGAAGAACACCTGCGCCTGCTGAAAAAAAAAAAAAAACCCGTAGTTGTTCGAACTGGCGGGCGAGGAGGTCAAAACGCAGATGGCGCCACCGGTACCGTCAGCGCGCGCGCAAAAAAGAAGCTGCAGCAGGCAGCAGCGGTAAAGAAAGAAAGAAGGAGGAGGGAGGAAAGGGCAACTGTTGCTCCGCGGGCCGCCGCTGGCTTCGGTAACACACTCGTCGTCCAGCTGTCCGAGGGACCGCTCGGTGCAGCCTCGTGCGTTTGTATCTCTCCCTTGGCCCCCGGTGTTTACTATTAACCAGTGCGAGGGCTTTTAAAATAGTTACGAGTGTGCTGGTGCAGGTGACAGTGAGACGAAACCTTTTAGTGTTGTTTTTGTTTTGGTGAACGGTGGTGGTGGTGTTGCTGGTGGTTTTCAGTGATTGACCTCGCGAGGAAGCCGACCGCGGGAGATTATCCGTGTGTTAAGTTGTAAGTAAGCGACCTTCGTAGGTGCAGTACTTACCTATATACCTATACACATGGGACCCTTCTTCATTACTCGCGGTTGGGGTTGACGGACTAGTTATTCGAGGCGTGGAGACACTATAGTCTTTTTTTTTTTTTTAATTTTTCAAGTTCGCGCTCTTTCTGTTCCAAGGCGTTCGTTATAAGTTTGAATTTAAAGATTTTATATTTGGAAATTAGGGAGTTATTTGTTTATAGTGACATCAAAACTTTTGTTTTTAAATTCAAAATTTTTTACAGTTTTTAAAAAGTTCCAAATCAACTTCAAATAAAATTCAACTTTGTACAGTTCATTATCATAATACTACTAAAATTACGTTTATCAGTCAGTAAAACTCGAGCCGAAACTCTTGAATTTTACAAAATCAATTTAATTTTTTTTTTGCTACTACTCTTTTTAATTGACACTGTAACGTAAATTTTTTATTTAAATTGTAAATTTCATTTTTTGAAGAAACAACGCTGACCGCGACGGCCTTATCTCACACCTTACGTCACGCGCGAATTGTCTTGTAGTAATTCTTCTTTTCTCTCTCTCGCTCTCCTCGAAGATCTCAGCTGCACTCTGCCGCAGAGCAGAGGAAAGGGCAAGGAACTCGCCGAGGAAGAATAAGAAGAAGAAGCAGAAAAAGCAAGAAGCAAAAAGGACTGACTACGACCCCGAGTGTGAGTTTAACTCTTTTTTTATTAGTCCTTGAGAGAGCTAAATTTTTAGTTTGCGCAGGAGGTCGATGAACCAGGTGATTTTCACAGAATTTTCTAGTTCTGAAAGATTTTCAGGACGATGATTTTTAAAATCGCGAGGTCAACGACTCGCAAGTCGAGCGTTTAAATGCATTTGCATTCCTTCGAGTCGAAGTTAAACCGAGTATTGAAATTATGCCTCTTCTACACTGGCGGATCATCCGAGGATCGGCTTGACTTTTAAATTGTTATATCTCGCTTCTGAGTAGATATACAGCACTGGTCATCGAAATTATATTAAAAGTTAATATTCTCTACCCATAATCACAAAAAATAGTATAATTTACAAATATGGAAGCACGATATAACAATTTTAAAGTTAAGCCGAACTTCGGATGATCCGCCAGTGTATAACAAATCTGAGTTTGAAAACAGTGTTGCTTCCTACGAGATCGAAATCACAGAGCTAAAAAAATAAGTGTAAAGTTGCAAAAGTAAACGCGTAGGTAATAAAAACACGTAACCGGAACCCCGGAGTTCATGTTGCAAAAAAAAAGAGATACACTGACAAAAAGATGGACATTAGTATTGGTTCAGTGATCCGCAATCATCCGGAGTGCAAATTTTCCGATCCTGCGAACTTCCAATTTGAGCGTGTCTGTAGCCACGAAATTTTGTCACGTAATTTGATTAAGTTTATTCGCTTGTTCGTGCAAAAATTATCGGTATTTTTAATACAATTTTTTTTAATTTTGAAGTATAAAACTGTTTTTTTTTTTTTTTTTTTTTAATTTATGATAATATTCTTCGAACGATATTTATTTTTTAATTAAGAGCTTTTATAGTCAGCATGACAGACAGGAAAGACATTATTTCGAAGATTTATTTGAAATATGTATATAGGACAGAATTTGCTCTGAAAAATTTTCAAATAAATAAGTCGTCCGTAGTATAAAACTAGTGTTAAAGCCAAAAAACTTGAAATATATATAGCACGAGGCGGGAAGGAAGAAGTAGTAGGCAGTAGGAAATCGTTCATCACGTGTGCGCAGTTAGGAAGTGCAACGTGTCCATAAATTTTTCGTGAAAAAACGTGATTCGATACTGAAATTTTCTTGAATTTCATAACTCTTAACACGAAAAATCTTATTTTACTTTTGTCAGTCGGAGATAACTTATTACGCCTTACATTTAAACACTAAAAAAAAAAAGCGTTCAATTTCGATTTTTTTTTTCCGTTTATCCTTACGTGTTTATTTTTTTTTGAAAATTCCAAGAGTTGCAATTTTATACTTGTAGGTTAACACCGCGCGCCGAGTCGACAATTAAGCGACACCTGACCACAATATATATTGCTCCTCGGTTAATTGCTGTAAAGTTAGAATTACTGATGCTTTCGCATTAATTTAACGCGAAACGCCAGCTGATCTTATTTATCGATTCTCTGTGCCAAGTGCAATGATATCTTGCACTGCAAACATTTACGCACGTGTGTGATTACTTTGATTGTACCACGCCAACGTATTTTATTCAAAAACATGTTGTTTTTGTCTTTTTAGGCGTTTTTTTTTCGAATGATGTATTATATCCTTGACTTGCTATATTTCGATTTGTTTTTAAGATAAAATAAGTATTTTGAAGTAATGGATACCACAATCATACTTGATACCCAAGTTTTCTGTTTGAAAACTAGCTGACGAAATTTTTTAATACCTATATAAATAATTTTTAAATACAACAAATAAAAAAATTGTTTCTGATCATCTACTTTTACTTAGAAAAAGTTCGAAAGCACTTTTTTATCATTTTCAAAGATATTTTTAATTTATTTAAACAAAGACATAAATTGACATAAATTCCCTCAAGGAAGTTTTTATAATGCATCATTATTTGCTCCGATTGATTCCAAAAAATAATAATAATAAATTTTGAAGTCATTAGTTATAAAAAAATATGAAATTCCATGGTTAAAAAATTTTATGACTGCGTAGAAACAATGTGTTGTTGTTTTCAGCAAAGAAAAAAAAAATTCTTAAAAGTTTTTCGTCGCAGCTATTAATACTCTGACATAATAGAAACTTTAAAAACATGTTAAAATAAGCATTGTCACGTAATACATTTATTTCAGTTCCCCAACCGGTTTTTCTTCTTTATTTTTGTGTCTTGAGCGCAACGCATAAACTAGAACAGGTAGTGTTTGTTTTTTTCATATTCTCTTTATTAAACCACCAAACTCTGCAACTTGAAATTTCTACCTCGCGGCAAATCACAAAAACCAACATTACCGAAGACGCGGAAACACAATAATAATTGTTCTAATAATTTATAAGTGTTTATCAGCATTACCATCTGCGTGTGATAAATTTACAATACTCGTTAAAAATTAAAAAAATTAATACACTTTTCTTGTTACTCGACATAAAGTATTATTCGATTACGCCACAGAAAAAAACTCTATAATCAGCCGATCAAGCTACGAAAACAAACAAAAACCACCCATTAAAGCAACTATCGATAATCCCTAAAAAAAAAAAAAAAACTTTATTTTTCACTCTCGTAATGGCTTATGTCACGCGAGCACAGTTGTCGAGAAAAACCGAATCTAATAAATAATGCATTTCACCGAGAGATGACGCGCGTTTGTGTTTTCCTTTTATCTTTCCGCACATTTTTTTCAGATTTATTGCGGGGCCGAAGTGATTTGGCGTTAGGCTCGCGTGCCGCATGTGAAATTAGGGGGGAGGATGAACCTGCTCTATGAATTATTTCCCTACGACGAGCCGTGCGTGGAAAAATTCCCGAAAAAAAAAGAAGATGTAATTGAACAAACAAACTCGAGTTTTTGTGATTCTAAGTTGTTAATTGCCCGCCTGATAAGAGTACGTGTTTGAAAAAACTCGCGTCGGCTTTCATAATTTACGCACGGATTACGCGTACAAACTGATAAGATCGTGAAATTGTTTTCGTTAACGAACATTAAAATCAATTTCAACCCTACCAACGATTGCGATAAGATAAAAGCCCCGGCAAGTTTGATATACCCGGGGAACTCTTTTTCATCCGAGGATAAGTATTTTCGACACAATTACCAACTTTATAATGCACTTTTAAAAGTGCCCGTGACGACGTTTCCGGAAAAAAAGGGCACCTCGAAAAGTTCGCCTCTCTTTTTCCCTCAGCCGAACCGAAGCCTATATAGCTTCGGAAAACTTTTTTGAATTTAAGATTTGTCGCAACTTTCTTTTTATTGCGCCAGCTCGATTTTTTAACATTTTTAATATAACACCTGGGATCGATTGCAATCGGTTTTCAATAGTAAGACGATTCTGCTGTTCTTTGCGGTTTTCATGCTTTTTTCAAACTTTAAAAAGATATTGCAGAAAAATGAATTTATAACAAGTATGTAATCAAAATGATGTAATCACTTTGACCTGCTTGTTTTTTTACCAAAAAAAAGCTTAAATTGGGTCAAATAAAAGAACAATTTGTAAATTTGATTAAGTACAATTTATTATGAAAGTAATAAAAAATGATGCTGTTTGTAGTCATTAAACAATTTTGCAGTCTTTTACAAGTAACTCATTATAAAAATGACAATGTTAATTAATGACATGTAATTGACTGTGAAAAACAAGTAAATGTTCTCTTAATAAAAATTTGGACCTATGTTAGTACTTCCACCACTACTAACATCTCAGACCTAAGTCATAAAAACCTCGATAAAAACGGCCAAAAACTAAACACTTTTAAATAAAATAACGAACCAATAGCTCAATCACACCATACTCTCAGAAAAATAATCACCCATTATCAATGAAAAAACATCTCTTAAAATTCATTTGATCCGTAGTCTTGAAGAACATCAATGAAATTTTTCACTGGAATTGAAAAGTAATGAAAGCTTTTCCACCCACAATAATCCTCCCCCCTCGTCAACAGATCTCAAAAGAACTTTCATTCCCCGCAAAGCAAAAAAAAAAAAAAAAAAAAAAGCAGAAGAAAAAAGAAGAAGCTGCTGCTTGCTCCCGATCCCAGCACACTCGCTAATTAATAAAACAAGCGTATCTTCTCTTGTCCCTGTTTCTCCCCACCCGCTCGTCCCCGTTATTATTATATCCGCGGCGGCGGTAAAAACGCTTACCCCCTCGAGAGGGTTCGTGCACCCCGGTTTCAAGATCTCGTTCTCTTTCTTTCTTTCTTCCCCGTTTTTTCTTCTTCTTCTTCATTTCGTAAGGGCCATTTTTTTCTACCGAGTTTGTTTCTGCCAACTGAGGAGGGACAGTGAAATACACGGTTTTCGAAATTAACTTTTACTCTGAAGGCTTAATTTATGGGGGCTTTTTAAGATTTCGTTCAAGGTCGAAATAAGTCGTATGTCAGAGATTTGAATATTGTGATATTGTGTACTGAATTTGAATTTACTCGGGGAAAAATTAGAAATTACTATTGTTACGTATGAGTCTGACCAGTTACGTCTATTACTACTTTATTTTCTTTATAGTACGCTAAAGTTGAGTAATATTACGTTTGTCGAAACTTTTAGATATTTTTACATGCAATTTCTTTGCCTTCAATTATGTATAATTGCGTAATTATTCAACAAAATTTAACATTGTGTATGTTCGAAGTTTTTTGAAGCTATGTTTTATAGATGCGCAAAAAAATTTACGCATAAAATTTTACATCGTACTGAACAACACAATTTCGAGTTAGGAAGTAGTAACAGACGTAATTGGTCAGACACTGATTTAACTAAAGGCAGCTTCAATTTAAAAATACCACTTACAATGTTTTTCATGAATAATAATAAAATTTTAGCTCTAATTAATGTTACTAATTTTAATATTTACATCGTTAAAGTCGAGAATAAATAACATTAAGGCAAGACCGTAAGTTGTCTACCCTAGAATTTATAGCTTTAAGTAAGTGTAACGTGAACGCGGTCATTTAATATCAACATAATTCTAGTTGCACGGAGTGTTAGCTGCTCATCCAAGATAATATAGCTGCTAAAAATAATGAAAATAAATTTTATTAAAAATATATTCAATACATATGAGCCGTTCTCTGCAATAACGACCTAAGTGACAAAACATCGTTTCGAGAAAACAAGGTTTAAAGTTTTTGAAGTGTATTATTTTAAAGCACTCGTCGAGAATTAAAAAACTAATTTTTTGAAAAGGAAGTTACACTATCTCGTAATGAATATTCATGATGAAATTAATAAAATAATAATAATTTATTAGAAAAAATCGTTATCAACAATTTTTCACTTAGGTCGTTTTTCGGGTGAACTACTCAATTATATAAATATTATTAAAAAATTGATATAAAAATGATTGTTTTCAATTTATTATTACGTTTTTAACCAAAAACAATTTACAATACAATGCGCTCGAAGCAATCAGCTATAGCGCGGAAACTCATGTGCAGTTGCAGCGAGTAGGCGCGGCCGCGGTCGCGGTGTCTCCACTCAGGGCTCTAGTAGCGCGCGTTTTGCCTCCACTTAAAAATTCACCAAAGCTTCAATTTTCAATATTTTTTTATGATATTTGGTGGGAGTACTTTTGAATAGTTTGTCTACCCATTTTTGAGATCTCCGGAAAAACGACCTAAGGCGCCTTAGGTCGTTATTGCAGAGAACGGCTCATATAGTAAGGTATTGTTGTCTGATGGCTCAGTTAGTTGAGTGCTCGATTTGTATTTCGACTGCCTCGAGTTCAAATCCCCGGTTATGATACCTGAAATTGACCTCTTATAAATGTTGTTTATCAAATATTGAGGTGGTTTTCTACTAGAGCAAGTCAAGTTCAAGACTAAATAAAAATTATTACACCAAATTACTAATAATTGGTTATTAAAATTTTTTTTAAAACTTTTTATGGCTTCTGAAATTGTTTTCAACCAAAAAAACATTGAAAATCACAACAAAACATTTTTTAAAACTTTTAACCTCACCCTTGAATACCGCAGTTTTGGAGGTTATTCAGGTAAAAATTATTTTTTTTGTAAAATTTGTAAAAGGTCAATTTTTTGCAGTTTCAAGAAATGAATTCTCCGACAGTGAAACTATATGTATGTGGTTTTTCTAAAGGATCTCTATTGTAAGAAGACAAATATCAATAATTTAATACACTTTTTCAGCGTAGCGGCCATACGCGTAATGAAAAAAATTCAATCATTAAGTAGCTGTAACTTTCAAACTATATGGTCAATTTTGATCAGACTTCGAATATCTAATAAATACCTCCAGAAAATTTGAGCTGATTCTCTATTGTCATGCATTTGGTAGAAAACCACCTTAAGGGAGGGATCTAGGGTAAGAGGTTAAAAAAAAAGTGATTTTTTGTGAATTTTCTTTTGAAGATCCAGTAAGAGTTATGGTATTTATTTTTTCTGCACATAATAAAGTAAAGTTTAAACTATAATTCATAATTTTTTCGTCGAAAAATATCAATAAACAAACTGCTGACAGACTTGCTTGAAGTGCTTTGAAAAGAAGGAGCTCTGCGGTGGACATTGGAGCTGTTTACAGCTTTATCGGAAATCAAAAAATGAGACGGATTTCTTTAGCTGAGGGCAATACCTAGTGCTTTTGGCGAGGCTTTTGGCTGTTTTTTTTTTTTTTGCGGTTTTGACAGACAAAAGTTAAAAAAAGTCATTTTTTTGACCAAAAAATCGGCGAAAATTTAGTGGTAAAACAAAAAACAAAAACCGTTGCACACTTAAAAAATATATAGAAAAAAAGTGTGCCTAATCGCAGAAAGATCGGTTAATTATTTTTCAAGTTACAGTGTCCACTGGCTTTAAAAAGTATAGTTTCGAAAAAAACGCGTTTAAAGTTTTAAAAGAGGAAAAACTGCATGAAAATCTATAACTTTTTTTACAGGATGCTCACAAAATAAGTTAGGAATAGTGTTCAATCATTTTTTTCTTTAATTATTCATGAAAAAACTGCTTAATTTACTAAAAACCAAAGTCATGTCCACGAAGTTGGCACCGCCCGAGGCACCTCCAAAAAAAGAATTTTCAGAAATGTCCCCCTGAACCGTCCCCCAGAATGGCATCCCTAAATTTCGCATTTTACGCATATTATTCGTATTAAACTCACTAACTTTGATTGAAAATTGATCAAAATCACTTATTTACCGCTGTGGATGATTAAAATCATTTGATTTTAGTTCAATATCACTAAATTCTACACTCAACATCAGCTCCTCAGCAGAAGATCATGAACGAAAAACTCAACCGAGGTTATCTTCGCCGCCCCGGCCGTCGAGTGGTTTTTCGTAAAAATTAGGTTAACTTTGAAAGCTCAGATATAAACATTCTGCACATTTAAACTCACCAAACTTTTTTTAAACTTTGTGAAGATGATATTCAAACATTTTTATGCGTAAACACTGGTGAAATTATCAAGGTAAACACGAAAAAACAGTAAATAAAAAAGGTGCCATCGAGGGGACAAACGTAAAACTTGAGCTTGTCCGGGTGCCATTGAGGGGACGAGTAGTCTCAATTGTCCCCCAGAGCGGCATCCCCTCAATAAATAAATAAAAGAGATAAATTCATGATTAAAATTGACATAAATATTTTGTTCAAGGTCTTGAGTAATAGAGAAAAAAGTTTTTAAGTTTTTTAATCAATTGTACTCTTTGCGATCGATAAAACAAAAAGTGCATCTTTTGATGATAATTCGAGATTTTCCTGGGAGTGCCAAACAACTTTTGGAGGTTTTGAAGGGCTTACTTGGAAGTGATTTTTAAGCTAATTTTAAGGTTATAATCGAAGTTTTTAACCTCGTTGATCACAAGTAATAACTTGTGTTCCTCCGACGCAAGCCAAAAGAACGAAATCTACTCCATGCGCCATCGACCAACGCGCACCCGGCCTACTGCATGCCCTCGCTAGCGCTCGGGCCGCAACATGTCGGCCGGCTGCGTGTCGGCCGCTGGCGCTTCGGGAGTACATTTCGTTCTTTTGGCTTTAATCGGAGGAAATCAAGTTATTTTTTGTGATCAACGGACTTTAAAAAAGTGCATATATCCCTCAAGACTAAAGTTTGCTGAGGAGGCCCACGTATTTGTAGCCCTCGACTTCGTCTCGGGCTGCAATAACAGCGGGCCTCCACTGCAAACTTTAGTCCCTCTGGGAATAATATACTATTTTTTTATACTACAATAAAGTTTAGTGGTCCCTTTATAAAAGAGAGCTATCGCCATTTTGGTGAGATTTTCAATGTAAGATTTTATTCGTGAGCTGATTGGTGGAGAAGTTTTTAAAATATTCGAAAAGTGCCTTTTGAGGTTACAATCATTGGTTTTTTTTTCCTATGCGCGCTTGCAGCGCGCTGAGTGGTACTAGTTAAACTAAATTTAGAATATTTTTTCAGATTCTAAAGTGTGATTTTATAATAAATGAGAGGGGGTGCCACTGTGGTGGACATTTACGGTACTGTCCAATAATCCTGGACATTGACCTTACATGCGGCATACACTTTTTTGAATTTTTTCCTTAAATTTACTTAAAAACAAACTTTAAAATGAATTTTCAAGGCCAAACTAGAATCAGACCAGGATAAAATATACACATTTACTTAAATATTAATTAATTTGAGCAAGTTAATTGTTTTAGATCGATTTAAGGTCAATAATCATGAGTATATATTTTTTGAAAGTGGGGAGAAGGGCACTTTTACCTCGACTTTTACTATACAAGGGATAAAAATCATTATTTTCGGTTTTGGTCAAAAAGCAAAAAACATTTCAAAATACGAGTCAAAATACATAACAAAAAAATTTTGACTTCATATTTTGAAGTCCTTGACTCTTTCTGATCATTAAAATTATATGAAAAATTTTAAATATAATAATAATGATTATTAGTTAAAGAAATTTTTTAATCTAACTATAAGTAACGGTCCATTGTTCAAAATTACAAAAAATTTTCTCTTAAACTCGTCATCCATTTCAAGTCATCTCGCCCACGCTCGTGGATTACAAAGTGAGCCGCGGTCCTGGTGACGTTGGATTTTTAATTTCGGGGTTAAAAATAGACGAACAAAAAGGCTGGCTAATAAAGTGACATCGCTTCAGTGAACACACGGTCCAGGATTGGCCCAATTTCTCATTATCTCCTGCTGGTGGCTCGTATTTCTCCAAAATCGACTTTGCACGGTTCTCTTTTATTTGAAAAATTTTTCCCTTGGACTTTTTAAAATTTTACCTTTTTTTTTTCAACCAGAGTCGAATTGATTTGTTATTAATATCAGAAGACTCGCACTCCCCCCCCCCTCCAAGCCTCTTAAATGTTATATCAATAGGTGGTAAAAAGGGGAAAAATCACACCGAGATTTTCCGATAACTCGATGCCGCTGCGCCTATTTATAATCGGCGTTCATCGTTCGCTTTTCCGCTTCCAGAGAGGGAGAAAGGTAAGAAAAAAGTAAAAAAAAAAAAGTTCTGCTCGCTTTGAAATCAGGCACTTTTCCGGCTTCTGCGGCGCTAAAAGTGATTCCGAATATAAGACCGCGACTAAAGAGGAAGGAAGAAAAAGAGTAAAAGTTCTTTTCAATGATTCACGATTCATTTACTCTGGGCAACACCGTGGAAGGAGTGTGAGAAAAAAAAAAATTCAATTTTGCGGAGAGTAATTTTTGGGTTTGAACGCGCTCTTTTGTAACCCGGAGTTTGTTCAACAGTGGTTGAAGAAAAAAGAGCCCCGGCAGTTTCGCTATAATTGCAGGTTTAATAAAAAAATAATTGTAAATACAGCAGTTAACTGTTTTTTTTTTAAATCTACTTTTACATAGTCCAGTTGAAAAAATAAAAATTGCTCCACATTCAAAGTTTAACGTCGGGAGTAGAAAAAAAATTCGCAAAGAATTTCAATTTTAGAAAGAAATGGTACGCACCAGAAATTATTGTTTATTTCGTATACAGTGACTCGTGAGTTACGCAAAGCTTGCTCGTTCGACCAAATGTGTTTTACGTGAAACATGATATTCAACGTAAAGTTCGACACTATCATCATTTATTAATTAGTTCAAAAAAATTGTTGATGTCTCTTGCAATTATCATTAAAAATTAATTATAAAAATACAAGACATACAGAAAATAAAACAAGAATTTTTTTAAGAGATCAAAATTAATCAAATAATTAAAAGCTCCACGTTCAAAGAAAAAATTATTTCACTCTAAAAAAGCTCTGCCCCATTTTACTTCTTTTTACATACATAATTACAGTTTAACAATCTTTTATTAAATTTTTTTCAAGAATAAGAATAAAAAACTTTACCCTACTATATTTTAATTAATGAAATTTCGACTTGATCCATAGCTAGTTCTCTCCTGTTCCTTCAAAAAAGCACACAATTTCTCTTGAAAATCAACCCTAAAATAGGGTTGGCAACCGGTACTTTAGAAAGGTTTTTTCCAAAAGTACTCGATTTTTAATGAATTTTAACATTTTTTTTTAGAATTTTTAAATCAAAATTGAGCAAGAAAAAAATTAAGAAAAGTTTTTTAAACTACGGTCTGATAATGTCATTGGACGAATATCCCATTAGAAGTATATATATTGAAATTTAAAAAATTTTAAACAATAGTAGTTTCTTCAATTTTTGTTATTGTTTTTTTAAAATTATTTTTCGATATTCTAACTAAATAAGCAAAAAAATACTATAAATTTGAAAAAGTTGCCAACCCTATTAACGAAATATCAATTTAATCCATAGCCACTTGTCTTAAATAGCACACAATTTCTCTTGAGAACCAACCCTAAAATTACCAGGGTGAAAAACCATTAAAAAAGAAACCCCCCATTCGTCCTAAATATTTGTTCCAGTAAAACGGTCAGAGAGAGAGAGAGAGTCGTGACTCTTTTTTCTTCCTTATTTGAAAAAGCTCCAGTGAACAATGAGCGTGAGGGCGGCGGTGGGACGGCTTGAAGAGAGTGCCTCGACCTGCATTATCCGAGATATTCGACGGTCGATGAACGCGACGTGCGATGAAGTGGAACGGGCTTCAGACTTGCGGAGCTCGCTCGATATTTAGACGCGCGTTTTAAGATCACGCTTCTTTTTCTCCTTCTTTTTACCACGTACTGCTTCGTTCTTTCAGTGTGGATGCAGATGAATCGTGATTTATTCATCAAGCTTTTTTCGAGTATTTGTTTAATTAAAAACCAGGGAAACTGAAAAGATAGTACTAAAAAATGTATATATATATTCTCAGTTTACTAAGTTCTTATTTTACTTTTAAATCAAAAGTATTCCTATTCCCTTGCAATAATTATACAAGTCAATACTTTTATCACTTCTGTAAGATTTTTCACGAAGCTTATGATTTATCAATATTTTTGTTTAATTAAAAACCAAGGAAACTGAATAAATAGTGCTAAAAAAAATATATAAATTCTCAGTTTACTAGGTTCTTATTTTACTTTTAAACCAAAAGTATTATTATTCCCTTGCAATAATACAAATCAACCCTAGATTCAATACTTTTACCGCTTCTATCAGATTTTTCCCGAAGTGTATAATTTATCAGTATATCAATGGTATCATTGTTTTCCCAAATGCTGCGATGAACTCGGCGATGAAAAATTCTGTGAATGAAAGTTACGGCTCTTGAGCTAATACACGATCTTGATCACAATACATTTCCTCCCCCGCATGGAGGGGAGAAAAACTTAGCCTCGTTTTGTGAACTCAATGGCTTGGAAGTTGCTCGGACAATGGTATTTTAAAAAATTCTTCAATTTTTAGGCTTGATTTTCTGATTCTACCTATATAGTAATCAATTTATCCGTACTCGCAGTTCAGGAAAATTGATATCTTCGGGTGTGAGGAAAAATGGCGGGATTTTCCGAGATAAGGGAGAGGGAGAGTAATTTTTTTTCATCAGTGTGCTGGATTTTTGAGGTGTTTGTTCAATAGTTAATTTGTGATAAAGTTTTGATAATAGCAGACAGGCTGTGTTGTTACTCTCCAGAGTGTTTAAAAATTTACAATGGTTTAAAAAGTCATTAATTTTTTACTGCAAGCTACGTCATGTTGGGCACATCATTTGCTCCAAAAAAGCGCGATTAAAGCTGTTTTTAAAAATCCCCGTTGTTCGCGCTGCTTAAAACGTTTTTAAGAGTAGCAATCATCGCCATTTTTTACCGTACAATTCGAAAAATGTTAGTGCATCGAGAATGCTTACAGCAACGAATATTTAACTGGCTCACCGCACAAATATTATTTTTCACATCATTGAATTAATAAACTGAAAATAAACTTTGTTACAATAATTTCAAATGTAACTCTGTATTTTCAGGCGTAATCTCATGAGATCTTTGTTCTATTTGTATTTGTATAACGTTTATGGTGAACTTCACTTTACAAAGTCTAGCAAAAATGTTTTAATTTTTTAAGTGCTCCACATATGTTTTGAATAACCTTGCAATTTTCATTTTTTGAGTGCTACACGAATAAAAATAATAAAGTTCTTACGTACTCTTACCCAGCTTGCTACTCCAACATACTGGTAACTAAAAAAATGACTACCATCAGTAGAATCCCGTTCATCACCTTGACACCGAGCCCGTAGTCGGAAGCGAAAAGCCACTCGGTCACCAGAATAATCAAAATTGACAAAAACAGGAATATGTAAGACAGAATTTTACCGTATATAGTGCGTCTGTACACCATGATGATTTTTTTGTACTTCGACTTGGCGATTTCAAACCCCCCGAAAAAAAAAGAAAGAAATTTGTTGTTTCGCACAGGTGTTACACCTGACGCTTCGCAAAGTGGACTATTAGGCCTCGCGCGATTTACTTACGGCTTTGAGGTAAAACGCGTGCATTAGTTATGAAGTATTGCGTGTACATTTTCTATACGCTCCCTCTTACTTTTTTGTTTAATCCAAAAGTAACGTCACGGACCACGGTGTCTTTACACTGTGGCTCGATCGTGAATGATGCAACTGCCCAAAGGTCATTGTCACCACTTGTTACAAAGTTTCGTCGATAGTGGCAGAAAAATTTATTTGCTCTAAAATTTGAAAATTAATTATTGGTACTAGAGAATGAACCACCTATTTTACACCTGTTTACAAGCGAAAAAATAATTTTCTTCTTGTGACCATTCTATGCAACAAAGTATTTACAAGAAATTAATTAAATTTTAAACTAAGAGTAAATCTCTTCATTTCTCACATATTTTACCACACAGTGGCCAATTTGAATTTTTATTTTTATTTGTAACAATTTAAAAATTACTATAATAACTATGTTTGTTTTCAAGTTTTTGGAATTTATTTATTTATTTATCATCAACAGATTTTAATGTCCTTTAATACATAATTAATTTATATATTTATATATTTCATCAATAATAACTTTCTCATTCAAATTAAAAAAATTTTGATTTAATATCTATTTTAAAGAAACTAATATAATTACAATTTCTTGTATCAACGGATAAACTATTCCAACTTGTTTATAAGAAATTTTTTTTTAATTTATTCTGTAACATTATTGTAACCGAGATTGTAACAGCTCATTTTCCTCCCTTGTAGGTTAAGTAATCGATTTACTAACAATAATGATCCAGTTCATTGAAACGAAGCTCATAAAACTTTTTCCAAAAGAAGGGAGATTTCAGAAAATTGCCTTAATTAGAAACACTTCTAAACATTCAGCTGCCGCGCGAAATGCAACTTCCGCAGCTGCGTTGCAAACATCAAAGACTTTTCGGCCGATCTGAAAGGAAAAAGAGGATAGAGTGCGAGGGTAATTTGACAGGCGTCAAAACGCCGCGGTCAGCGAATGGTAATTTTGACCCGACCGAGCTTCGTAATGAACGGTTTTTAATGAAAAACTTTGGATAGTCTTGCACGGAAGAACGGCTGCTTTTAATTGCTAAAAAGTAAAGAATACGAACTTGTATATCCTCGCTCGCGGAAATGTCAGCTATCAATCTGTTAATTAAAGAGTTCACACGTGACCGGAGTTAATTATTTTATTGATGCTATGCAATTTAAAAATAACTGTTAAATTGTCATTCACATTTGAGAAACGTATCAACACTGGAAACTAAACTCCCGAAAAAAATACTTATTTATTCCAGATCGAGAGTTTTTGTTTTTAAAAATAGAAATTCTTTTTTCGATGAGTTTATTGGTGAAATATGCGCATGACAAAAAAAGGGAACCCAAACTGTGAGTCATTCGGAGAAATAATTTTAAGCTAAATATAAAGTAAACATTCTCGATACGATTAATTAAAGTACTTTTTATTTTTGGCTACCGTCGTAATCGTTTATTAATTTTATACGCTCATCTGGACGCTAATGATATTAAACATAAATTTTTCTTATAAAAGTGACTAACGCGTTTTACATTTTAGCGGTATTTTTTTAAACAAAGGCTTATTTTATTAAATTTTAAACCGTAGACTTGTGATGCGATAACTTTGACTCCATGCACGTATAATAAAAATTAAGATATCCGATCATGAAAGAGAATAAAGAGTACAGTATTTTCATATGATTATTAAATTACAAATTATTATCAAAAAGTAAAAAATTAATTTGTAAATTTTTTAATCTTGCTATACTAAATAATGAAAGAGTAGTTAGTATTTGAAACAAAAAGAAACTAAGTTACAAGAATAAAATTTTTCATTTAAAATGCACTTATAAAGTCGCAGAGTGGGTAAAAAAGACGTACGAAACATGGCCGACGACGAACACTTTTGAACTTTTGATTTGTGCGGCGTTGTATGGCCAACGAAACCAAAATAGCCCCCAGGCATCTATTTTAGCAGAGTTCGTATCGCGCATTGACTCTCGGTCCCCTCGATATGCCAAAACTTCTCCCTCCCCCCACCTTTTTTCTTATACATATATACATATTTTTTTTCTTCCATTTCAGTTCGATGCACACACCTTTTGCAGTCCGAGAAAGTATTCTTCGATTATTCTTTTGTCGTGAGCATTTTTTTGCTCCAGTTATTTCGAATGCGAAACCGCTCTGGTGGCTTATCGCGATATCCAAACTGCAATCATTTAGATTATTTTGACTGTGTCGTTGAAAATTTACTTTACTTTCGAAAAATTTTCTTTATTTTGTTGAACTTTGTTGCTAAAAAATATAATTTAACGAAAAATGAGGATTAATCGTCGATAAACGAGAGTCATTTAACCCAAGTTATTAAACTGAATGAAAAAAAACCTGATAAATTTTTGTTGCTTTGTAAAAGTAAATAGTTTAAACTTTAACGTGCTCTCATGACGCTGTTTTTGAGTAATATCAAGTCTTGATATCTCATTTTTCTGATGTTTCCCTTTTACATTTTAAAAGCACGGTTGATGCAGCTTCTTGATGCGCTAAACTTTTCTCAGCTTTACTAGGCTACATGAAATATGCTATACCTGTAGCACGAAGCTAATCCAGAAAATTAATTCTGTGAGCAGTAAGATAATGACTACGCGCGATTTTTTGTCAACGTAATATCAATAAAATCTTAAAAATTACAATAACGTAATTAAAAAAAATAAAAATAGTAGCAGTCATAAAGCATGAAATAACTGAATCACTTGTAGAAAAATAGCCTCGATTAAACACAGAAACTTCTGGAATTCTACTAAAAATTTGCATTCCAAATATGTAGAAAAAAAAAAAATAGAGCACGAAATTTTTGATAAAAAAAAAAATACTCATTCAATGTATCTTTTACACAGTAGCCGATTGCATACATCGAGGCATACATTAACAATATTCATAAATCAAGAACCAGCGCGTCTTTGAAAAACAAGAAAAATGTGAAACTTTCGATCCATACAAATGGGTTTTTATTTTGAAACTGCCCATCCATTCTTATCGGAAAGTATCCTTCGAAGTATCCTGTGGCCGACATAAAACCTGCAATTTATTTTCATTCGTACTGAATTTTTCATAAATCGTAACGAACGTCAGCGTCACTGAAAATGTTGTTATTCCCATTACTTTGAGTTGTGTAAACAGAAAAAAATGTTACAGCAAGTAGAATAATTTTGATTTCCAAGATCATTCGATCAAAAAATTCTTCAAAATAATCAAAAATTTCAGTGTCACTAGACCAGCGACGAATTAATTTGTAATTCCTTCTGCGCAATAACCCTCAATAAGTAAATTTCTAACGTTTTTTTTTTGAAATTCAAACGATGCTCGGTCGTTACTCTCGTCCTTCGAGCGCTCGTAATTGTCAAACTTTAGTCCTATCCTGAAATATTTGATTCTCAGGATCGACTATGAATCGAAGATGAGCCAGCCTCGCCTTGACCCACTGGCGGTCGCGTCGCGGTCGTGTGCCGACTGCGTATTATATGCGTGCCTTGTTTTTATTTCTCTCTTCCTCCTTGTCTAATATTGCGTTTTCCCATTGTGTGCAGTGCACCCAGATAAGCCACTCTTTTTTTCATCTTGACTCGCTTGAGTGTCGCCCGAGGATGCGCAATAAGCAGATCGGAACGTTTAAATTTTGTTTTTAAGTGGATAAAATGTAAACTTAATTTTGAGCTTTTTTTTTTTAAAGTATTGTTGACAGCAGAAGTTTTAATTGATTTTTTTTTTAGGTAAAAAAAATGTTGTTTTTCGAACATGTTTTGCTACGATTTTCGCGTACAGTTTAAAAAGGTGTTTATATTTTTCACTATCTATCAATTTATTGAATAATTCCTTGAAGTTGGCACTTTTTCATAAGCTAAGACTGATTTTTTTCCACCTACTCATCACTAGAGAGTTATCAAATAAAGTTTTTTATAACCAAATTCAAAAATAAAAGTTTATTTATTTTTTTTTATGATTTGCAATTATATGAAATATCAAAATTTCTAAACATTTCAGCAGTTGTCGTAACTGCAGTAATTTCGTCTGACAAGTATATGGAATTTTCTTGAGGTCCCCGGTTCGTTTCCCAACCTGATCGAAATATTTCCGATCGTATTTTAATCTTTAGATGGTTGTACGAAGGGGTAAAACTTATAGAAACAAAAATTTAACTCATTTTAAATTTTTTGTTTTGTTTTGCGTTTATAAAAATAGATATTAATTCTCCTGATTTACATTTTTTCCGAGGCTCTAGCTAAGCCCGAGGGTTCTTCAGTAGTGGTTTATTCGATACCTTTATCAGCTTGGTCTAAATTTTCTCATTTTTCTTACAACTTCGCGAAGTTTACTTCAAACTTCAGATATAAAAATTGAGAAAATTTTTTCAAGCTTATCTAATGTGCTTAAAACTGGACCATGGTGACTTCGTCTTCATAATTATAATATTAAGTAGAAAAGCATCCTGTCCATTTTGTCCCCAAATAATGCCGGAAAATTTTGTAGGCTTGACAGAATCACTATTCAAAGTTTTTAAAAATCAACTCCCTTTAATAGGGAAAAAAGTGTACTCAAATATTTATTACGAAAATGTTAAGTACTTCAATTACACGAGCGTTATTAAGATCGTTTCTTACGAGTTACTAATATTCTTGATAATTTAACTTTAAAAAACCTTTTCAAGTTTTTAAAAAAACATCGATACAAATTTAGAAAATTTCAAACGAAGTTTTTCCAAATAAAAATTTTTTTATCATGTTTAACGACGTCTTTAACACAAACAAGAAAAAGAAAAAAGAAAAAAACTTATCATCTTGGCCCAAGTAACATTATATCGTGAAACCGGACACTCACCTCCGCAAACGATGGAAGCGATACTCCTTTTTACAGGCTCCCGAGTTCGTAACTATCGTTCGCCACGACGGACGACGCGAAAAATCAACTCTCGAGGATACGCGAGCTTTTTTTCCCATCTCCTGCAGGCTACCCTTGACCTCCGAGTTATAAAAAAGAGGAGGAGAAGAAAAAAAGTACAGTAAAATATACGTTTGAGCCGGTTATATTGATTACCAATAGCATTTTTCGCTGATAAATGGGTTATAGGAGGGAAATATTCCGAGGACATTCCCGAAACTATCAATAAGAAGAATTTCACTTCTACTTTTTGGGAATGCTGACTATTGTTGTCGCGTCAAAGTCATTTTTCATGAGTATATGCATCGATCGGTCGCGAAAAAATCGATTACTACATTCCACGCTATGATATTTTGTAATTTTATCTATATAATTTCAAAAAGTGATCGTTTAGTAAACATTTATTTTAGATTATTAAAAGATTAATAGTAATATACAAAAAAATACAAATAACATAACAGTTTTTTTTAAAGTTGATTTATCAATTTTTTAAAATACTTTTTAGTACTTTGAATAAATTAAGCGACCAACCAGAAAAAAAATAGAAAAATAAATAGCATTTCCCTCATTCTAACCTCAAAATCAAACCTTCACCCCTTCATTTCGGATCTCATGAAAAAAAATTTTTTTCAAAACATCAACAAAACATGATCGAGAAGGGTTCTTTGGCCACCTCATTGCACTCTACAAAGTTCTCAAAGACCAAATAAACACTTCCCCGCCCGACCACGTATGAAAAATACTATTATTTTGTAAAATCGTTTTTCCCAATAGCATCAGATCATAATAAAATTAGCAATAGTCTTCAGGAAAATGAACGGATTAATACAGTAATTGTAAATTGTCCAATTTTTTCTATAATTTTTTTATAGTTTAATTTCTATAACATTGTTTCGTATGAATTTTCAAAATTTTAAACTATTTTATTGTCATTTTTAAAGTAAACGCATATTTTCGAGTGTACACTTGTCTCACCGTCTTAAAAACAAACTTCACTCCCTCAAAAATGCCATTCTTCTTTAATTTTAAACAACCTTGATCTGCACATGAGGCTCTTAAAATAAAAAATCCTACGTTATTGAAACAAACAAAAAAGAAATTCCCGCCTATAAATACGTCGCGGCGACAATATTTTTCCAAGAGGCCAGTGCGCGACTCGCAATTACCCATCCGCACACGGTGCTGATTGTGCTTTTTTAAGCGAAAAACTGTCGACTGTGTGCTTAAGGCCTTACACCATCTCGAACTTTCTTCGTTTGCTCGGTGATGCCGCGACACGCATGCTAATCAAATAAACCCGAGATGTTTTTCCACTCCCACGGAGCAAAGTTTATTCAGCTTCAACTCTTTTAAAGGGATCGAGTGGGTTTGAAAATTTTTAGTTTTTACATATTCGAATAGGTATGTACATAGAGAATAATATTTGAGTGAGTACAGTGTAGTGCATCGCATAGGTTAATATTGTCAAAAACCTATGAAGTGGTAAAATATGGAATGAATCTTCAATTATTTAAAATTGTTACGCAATATTTTTCTAATAAATTTAATGTTATAATCCAAACAATAATAAATACAGTAATATTATTCAATGAAAATTTAACTTTAACGACCTTATGATAATTTTTTCTTGAATTTTTCTTACATTTTTAGCCGAGTTTTTAGCTATTTTTATTAAATATTACAGATGTCTAATGTAAACTTTATTTTTCATTAAACAATATTAATTTGAATCAACATTTTTTTTTAATAGAGAAGCACTTTTCAATTAAAGAGATCAATCGTAAAACTTTTTTTAGTCATTTTTAGAATTAAGATAAGAACGGGACGGTACGAAGATCGTTGAGCAATAAAAAAATTAAAAAAGTTTGCGAGTGGCGTTAAACGATAAACGTCTTCCAAATTTATACATCCCGCGCTTTTACCAATTTTTTACGACCTCAGAGGAAACATTTGCTTTGGACAATCCGCTTGTATCTCTCTTCACTAACACAAACAACCACTTTTACAGTCTTCCGAATAAGTCATCCCGAAAATTCAAAATTTATGTTTTCTTTTTTTTTTATCCGAAATGAGGTCTACGCACTGGGAGAAAGTTGAGCGTCTGCTGTCCAGGGATGTTAAAGTAGGTTAGGAGTTAGGTTAGATACCTAACTCGGCCTAACACCTAACTCAAATTATTCGGAAAAAAAATTTCTTCTGCTCGGTGTTCTCGCCGCTTCGGCAATAAATAAATTATTTTTGATAAACAATTAATTAAACCGACAAGCTCTAAACCCACATAACGCTGGGGAGAGCAATAAGTAAGTAATTTTTTATAAACAATTAATTAAACCGCCAAGCTCCAAACCCCCATAACGCTAGGGCGAGCGATAAATAAATTATTTTTTATAAACAATTAATTAAACCGCCAAGCTCCGAACCCCAATAAGGCTGGGGGGAGCGATAAATAAATTATTTTTTATAAACAATTAAATAAATCGATAAGCTCTAAACCTCCATAACGCTGGGGAGAGCGATAAATAAATTATTTTTTATAAACAATTCAATAAACAGCTGAGCTCTAAGCCCCCATAACGCTAGGGAGAGAAAAAAAATAAATTATTTTCTATGGACAATTAAATCAACCGACAAGCTCTAAACCCCCATAACGCTGAAGAGAGCAATAAAATAAATAATGTTTTATAAAGAATCAAATAAACCGACTTAGAGCTCGGCTGTTGATTCAATTGTTTATAAAAAATAATTTATTTATCGCTCTCCCCAGCGTTATGGGGGTTTCGAGCTAGGTGGCTTATTTAATTGTTTATAAAAAATAATATATTTATCGCTCTTCCCAGAGTTATGGGGGTTTCGAGCTAGGTGGTTTATTTAATTGTTTATGAAAAATAATTTATTTATCGCTGTCCCCAGCGCTATGGGGGTTTCGAGCTAGGTGGTTTATTTAATTGTTTTTAAAAAATAATTTATTCATCGCTCTCCCCAGCGTTATGGGGGTTTCGAGCTAGGTGGTTTATTTAATTGTTTATAAAAAATAATTTATTTATCGCTCCCCCCAGCGATATTGGGGTTTGGAGCTTGGCGGTTTAATTAATTGTTTATAAAAAATAACTTATTTATCGCTCTTCCCAGCGTTATGGGGGTTTTGAGCTCGGTGGTTTATTTACTTGTTTATAAAAAATAATTTATTTATCGCTCTCCCCAGCGCTATGGGGGTTTCGAGCTAAGTGGTTTATTTAATTGTTTATAAAAAATAATTTATTTATCGCTCTCCCCAGCGTTATGGGGGTTTCGAGCTAGGTGGTTTATTTAATTGTTTATAAAAAACAATTTATTTATCGCTTCCCCCAGCGATATGGGGGTTTGGAGCTTGGCGGTTTAATTAATTGTTTAAAAAAAATAACTTATTCATCGCTCTTCCCAGCGTTATGGGGGTTTCGAGCTAGGTGGTTTATTTAATTGTTTATAAAAAATAATTTATTTATCGCTCTCCCCAGCGTTATGGGGGTTTCGAGCTAGGTGGTTTATTTAATTGTTTATAAAAAATAATTTATTTATCGCTCCCCCCAGCGTTATGTGGGTTTAGAGCTTGTCGGTTTAATTAATTGTTTATCAAAAATAATTTATTTATTGCCGAATTGGCGAGAACACCGAGCAGAAGAAGTTTTTTTTCCGAATAATTTGAGTTAGGTGTTAGGCCGAGTTTGGTACCTAACCTAACTCCTAACCTACTTTAACATCCCTGCTGCTGTCCCAAAAGTTGGGGAACGCTGCTCCCGACCGCCATGGGTAATATTCTGCCCAGATACGAGAGAAACGCAACGAAAACAAGTTATCGAGTCTGCCGTAAGAGGCGCTACACCCAAGTTTGAGAAAAATATTTCTCGTGGTGGGTAATATATTCCCCACCACGAGAAATATTTTTCTCAAAATGTTGCGTACTATAGTACCGGACAAATGGGGGCGCTGCCACTCGATTTTTTCCCAGTGCGCGTGCAGGAAAAAACCATGATTTTCAATCTTGTAATTCAAAAATAAATTTTTATCATCAATCGGATGGTACAGACTTCTCTTCTTGAAAGAAATCTTTTCTAGAGGCTTTCGCTTGCGACCAACGAGGTGAGAGAAAAAAAAAAAAAAAAAAAAAAAAAAAAAAAGAGAGAGAGAGATTGACTCTGGTTTATTAGTATCCGCCCATTAGTTTATTAGATTTCCGTGAAACGTGGAAAAACGCGCGTGGGAATCCACGAAGACTTACAAAAACACCGATTCACTGTACGGTTTCGCTACCACCCCCGTGTTCGTGGCTTTTCAACGTCCCACTGATACACTTATAGTCATAAATATATTTTCGATTTTTTTATAAAATAAAAATAAAACTTTATTATGAGTTGAAAATTTTTTTTCTTAAAAAAGTAGCTTCATTGTTCAGTTGTAAAAAATTCAGGATCAATACGTCCTTCGATTGAAAAAAAAAAAAAAAAATCAATGACCACAAGCTGAAATTATTTTGTAGATTAAAAAAAAAGGTGCTTTTACTATCTGAATTGATCTGAAGCAAAGGTAAACATTTTAAATTCGCGTGAATATAAAGTAGCGAAAATTCAATTAAAGCTCATACAAACGAGCTTTCGATCGACGATTGTGTTAATGAAGCTGATACTTTGAGCGTTTTTCACTTGCTAATGATCGCTCGAACGAGCGTTTGAATTTCAGTTTGGTTTTCGATTTGATGTTTGCTTTATTAAGGGAAGAAAGTGTTCATGTGTGTTACACACAGTGATTTTCAAATTATCCGCAATCTTGAACTAACTTCGGATAAGGATGATTTTATTTTCTATAACTGATTGATTCAGAATTTTTATTGTATAGCTGAACCATTTGAACAATTGTAAATACTGAATAATAATACGAATAAAATATCTTGATTAGGTACTTTTGTCAACTAAACTAGTCTGATTTAAGACTCCATTTAAGATGTAGTACACTAACTGCTGCAACGACAGCTTATAATTAAAATTAGAAATCGTAATCTGTTTTTGTTTATCTGCCTCATTTAATAATAAATGTTTGTACTCAAGTAAAAATCATACTTGTAACCTAATGAAGCCAGTCAAAAATGAATTACAAAAAAAATAATTTGTTACTCTAAAAAAAACTACTGATTTTTTTTTATTTTGAAAAATTTTTGAATAAAAAATTTTAATTTATTTAAAATAAAAATTAATTTTTTCCTTCTCAAATATTTGTAATTACATAGTTCCATACAAAAATTCAAAGTAATCATCAAATAAATATTTATTCTAAGCAGATATTATACACTTCAGTGAAAAACTTATTGAATAAGAGCGATTGCATTCAATTTTACTAACAACAAACAGGTGGAAAATAAAAAATAAAAAAGTTTTTTATTTTTATTTCATATTTATTAATTAGATTATATTTACATCACAGTAAAAAATTAGAAGCAATAATTAACCATTTTTTAAACATGATTTGGTACAAAAAACTCGTCATAAAAATTTCATCTCGAATTTCATTTCTCTGCTGTCCAGGCTTCATTTCTTTATCAAAGAAAGCGGAGTTCTGCCACGTCTGTCCTTGGCCTTGACGTCAGCGCCTCTCCTTACCAAAAGCTCAACGATAGTCTTGTTGTAAAACAAGCAGGCGTTGTGAAGCGCCGTGAGTCCGTGTTCGCTGTCCTTGGCGTTGATCTCAGCCCCATTGGACAACAGCAGATCGATGAGTTTGTCGCTTCCCTGCAGAACCGCGAGCGACAGTGGCGCCATACCCAAACTTCTGTTTCTCAAATTCACGTTGGCGCCTCTTCTAATCAGCAGCTTCACCATCTCCATGTCCGAGTCACTGATCTCGGGATCCTCGCGCAGCGGACTCACAACTCTGTGCAAAGGCGAGTAACCGTCTTCGTCGAGCTCGTCGACCGGGACTCCGTAGTCAAGGATCAAATCGACGATCGCCAGGCCGTCGTCCGCGCGCATGTCGTTGTCGTCCAGGAACATATGCAGCAGGTTCTTGTCTTCCTCATCGTGGTAGCTCGTGTCCAGGCCGTGCTTCACCAGCAACCGAATCATCGCCTCGCAGCCAGGATCGTCCTCGATCATTAAGGTTATGTTCCACGGCGAGATGCCGCGCCAAGCGGCTCCCGATAGTTGAGCACCGTTTTTCAGGAACAGCTCGGTGAGCTTCGCGTTGCCGGTGGCTATGGCCGTGAATATCGGCGGGCCGATTTTCGGTGAATCACAGGTGTTTATTTTCGCCCCGTGGCGTACCAAAACTTCAGCGACGCGATGCTCGCTCGGGGAGTACTCCGAGGGACCGAGCTTCGCAGCGTACTGGAGGAACGTCCGGCCATCGAATTTTTCGCACTTCTCGTCCGGGTCTCCGCCGAGTCCTATGAGACGCTCGACTTCGTCCGCTTCGCCGTTCAGCATGACTTGCCAGAGAGGCGAGTACCCGTCTTTTCTGGAGAAAATTGGGTTTAGATTCTTTGAAGGTGATGCGTCCATGATTAGTACGAGTTGAACGATAATTTACGATATTTTGCTCGCGTTCGGCACTGTTCCACGTGGTTCCACGACTGGTAGGTACCTAAGCTTCATTCGTGAAGCTCACTAATCTCGACGCTCGAGACAAGCTCCATCTGCCGACAAATATTCAAACTTCGGACAAAATTCAAATTTTGATTATAAAATATTCATATTCAGAGAAATATTCAAATAAATAATAAAAGATATTCAATCTAAACTACTCTATGTAACTTTATCATATAAAATACAATTTAATTTCATACTAAAGAAACATGATTTTTATGATTACTTTTACACATTTAATTTTGATAATTCGCTTCGAAATCCTATCCTAATCCTAATCCCCCCTCCCTGCGTTGCGCATAATAACGCCAAGTTAATGCATGCCCTATAGCTACGCTTGGGCACAACAAGGTACCGGCGTCTTGTATGTCGAATCAAGAGTCAATTATTTTAAAGAATACTTGGAATGACTATCGGCCCAAACATATCAAGGATAAAAAACAATTAAAATCTCAGAAATTTAATTTTGAAAATGTACCTTTGTAAGCTTTCAATTTCACGATTGACATAAATTATTCTAAGAAAATCAACGCGGCGTTTTCACGTTTCCTGCATCGTAAAGTCCCGTTTACACAGGCGACAATAAGAATTTTTTTACCGTCTTTCATTTGCATGGAAGGGAAAGTAACCTTTGACTAATTTTTATTGCCCGCTCGGATCGTTTTGTTTCAACCGTCTATTATTAAAGTTTAACTCTCGTTCGCGCACTTTACCCGTAGCCACGACGCACAAAGGTGTAGTTTAATTTTAATAACAGCCATTGTCTCGCGAAAACCGATAAACTTTTTATTTGGACAATGGAAACCGCGCTGCTTTCGATTACTCCCCGCGCTTGCGTAAAAAATTCTCTCGAGCTCGCAATTAAAAAACAATTTTTTTAAAGAAACACAATTCGTTTTTTTTTTTTTTTTTTTTTATCGTGAATCGAAGCGTGACTCAATACGTCAAGTTTAATAAACAAACGGCAGCTTTGCGCTCTGGTATTCTCTCTATGAAGCTTGCGCACGTAGAATTTCACGTATGTAAATGTAGTAAACACACAAACCGCCGCGCGCGACCCAGAGGAGTTTCCGACGTAAATTTACCCTCCATGCAGATTAATTTTCGAAATTGACGCGCGCAACTTCAATTAAGATTAACACTGAACTTGACGCGTGAAAATTTCAAATTTCTCAAGTTGAACTAAATAATTATTTATTGAGCCTTGAGTAAAGTATGTATTGTGATTATTATTATTTTGGCTTAATTTTGTGAGGATATATTGAAGAAATATTTCATTTGTGTTTCAAACTACTCATTTTTTTTTTTTTTTGTTCTTGAGACTGCGCTGTAAACAAATGTTTTTTCAGTTGTCTAAGTTTTAATTAAAAAGACTGTCGAAGTTCGTCTCATTACAAATGAGGATTACCAATGCAAAATTGCATTTTTTTTTGTACTGAGCTATGGGTTTTCTCAGAAATGTCATTACTTTTGCGTTGAAAAGTTTTCTTTTTATCGATAAGTGCGTAAATGAAATCGGAACACATAGTACAAGTTCGCAAATCTCATTATTTTCTGGATCTTAAAAAATTATTCTCTGTTTCTACCACATAAAAATTATCAATGAATTTTGTTATGTTTACAGAAGTGAATGATTTTACACCAGCCAAGGACGACCCCGTACAGCGGCGGCGGCTCGGTAGAATCGTACCCGTGGTCACCCTGGAGGGCAGCTTCGTCGTCGGTAGAGTTGGGTAGGAGAAGGAGACACGCGTCACGCGGGAGTCGTGGGTCTATGGGGGGCCACGCACCCGAGGTCCCCCAGTCCCTGCAGCAGCCAGCAGAAGGACTGCAGCAAGTCGAAGGTCAAGCCGTCCTCCCCCGGACACTCGGTAGCCAGACCCATGAAGAGCCCGGCGAGCATCATGAGGCAGTCGAGCCTCACCAAGCTTGGGTCCATGATCAACACAGCGGTCAACAAACGTACAGGTACGTACTTCGGTACTTGTAATGAATACTTCTTTGTCGTAGTTGTATATTCAAATGTTTAATTAGAAATTGTTACTGTGGGTAAGATGTCACTGTTTATTGGCTAAAAAATTGTTATAATTTTGGAGTTTGAGACTACATTTTTTCGTACATCCAAGAAAAAAAGTATATGTACTTTTGTCAGTTTGCAGCTAATAACTCAAAATTTTATAGAATAAATTTTATAAAAATCATTATGATAATATAGACAAATAAATCGTCCCTCTTTATAATATTTTTAAAGCTCATTATTTCTTTGTGAAAGGCTTTGTAAAATGTAATTGATTTATCTGACAAAATATGGCTGTTATATATTCTAATAGAATTGTAGAGGAATGTACTCTAAATTAGGGTTAACCTTTTTGTAATGTACGACTTTAATTTTTTATTCTGGGTTGTATATTTCAACGTAATGCTTTTAAAATTTGAGGCCGAATTGTCAAAAATTTAAAGAGATTAGTAAGTTTTTAAAACTAAACCTGTTCAAAAAAGAAAATTTTCTTTTTCAAGAATTCTATTTTCAAAACCATTTCAAAATTAAATTAATTTGAAAAAGAGGTTTTTTTACATTCGTTGAGCTTTTTGTGTTTATATAAAATTCTTAAAGCCAATAGGCTCATAAAACCTAGTAGACCCAGCATGAAATTTCCACTAGCTTGAATCAGAAAAAAATCAAAAGCTCTTATTCCCACAGTTAATTATTTCTCGACTAAAAACTAAATTTTCCCTGAAACTACCCCCAAACAATTCGCACCCCAACTTTAAAATCTTCCCACCCAAACTGTTGTAATAAATTACAAATTTTTTATCATCCAAGCTTAATTTCGTCACAGCACGCAACTTAAAATTTAATTAAACCATTCTCATCTGATACCGCTAATTAAAAACCTTAAACTTTTTGATTTAAAAGCCGGGTATCAGGTCACCGCGCGAAAAAAAAAGCTCGAGTGATTTTATTCAGTTGCGAGTTGATGATGATACCCGAGGTTTCGAACGTGATCGCGGCTCGAATAGAACCGGAGGTCGGGGACGCTGTAATAGCCCGTGCAGGGCAATTTCGGGCGCGCGTGAAGCTTTATTAGGCTCCCCCGTTGCGCAACCGAGATTTTTTTTTCGGGGGAGAAATACCTTGACGAGAATGATTGATAAGTTCTTCGCTTTGGTTTGAGTGGGATTTATTTGTTTCGTTTCGATAAGTTATTGTGAGTGTTTGATGAAAGAATAGAGTTGGAAAGAGTTTGGTTTTGACTTTAATTGAAAATAGTTCGAGTTGATTCTGTTCCTTTGTTCATTTCAAAAACCAACGAGTTTTTACAAATGTAGGTTGTATTTATACTCCAAACTAATGTATCTGAATTATTTATTGTAAGTTTATTTTAGAATCATTGTAGATAAGTTTTAAATATTTTGCTAGAAGAGTGGAAATAAGAATAAATGTTGTATTTACAAAAATTTGCAAAAAATTTAATTTGAAAGAGTGTCAAGCTTTTATAAAGTGCATCAGACTACAAAGTGAGATTGTGCTTCAGCGACACTCTTTTAATTATAATCCATTGACTTTAATTACATTTACCTCCTTTGAAATTTACAGGAAAACTTGTACACTTTTTAAATAAAAATTACAGCTTTAAAAAATTTGTTGTAACAAAAATCTGCTAGCTTGAATTGTTACATTCAAAATAATTGTAATACATCAAGAGATTATTATTAAATTTTCAAGTAAGATCTATTATTAAAAAGTCCTCAGATAAAAACAATAAAATTGTGTATTTATTACTAAAATTTTTCATAAATTATTATTATCATACAAACATCATTATTGGACCAATCAAAACCAACAAAAATTTTCTCTTCTATAAATCCCAATCGAGTTTTAAACTTTATGTACCCTACAAGTAAGAGCTATTATAAACAGTCCTCGGAAAAAAAGAATAAAATTTTGTATTACTAAAATTTTTCATAAATTATTACAAACAACTTCATTGGACCAATCAAAACCAACAAAAAATTTTCTCTTCTATCAATCCCAATCGAATTTAAAACTTTATGTACCCTGCAATCGATCAATCCGTACAAATGTTTGGAATAAAATAAGAATATTTAAATTAGCGGGCGAGGAAGCGGGCAATAAAGGGGAGCAGTTAACGAAACAATGTCGGCGCGAGGCAGCGCGGAGGAGTAATTGGAAGTTAATTAACGAATTCAATCACGCCTCGCACGCAGCCACGACGAATCAAGGTACAAATTTTCCAACTATCGAATTACCTTTGCTTCCTCGAGCGACGGTCATTATGCAACACGAGCCGTCGCTCGGTGCCGCTGCTCGCATTTCCAACTACTTTACGTAATTACGCGTGTCCGAGAGACGAAAAATCACTCGATAAAGCAACCATCGGTATCACCTCGTCTGTTCTCTTCTTCAAGGTCGAATACAGGCTTTTTTTTTCGGAACTTGGGATTTTTTGCGAGATTTTTTGTGAATGTAGTTTAAAAGCTTTTGATAAAGATGGGACTTACGAATAATCATTTTATTGTAGCTTAGCTCATTAATTAATGGGCAATACAATAGGATTGATTCGATGAATATTTAAGTAAATATATAAATAATCAATAAATAATTAAAAACCCAATGTACTTATTAATTTTCAAACGAAGGATTAAATTTTACTCTATCTCAGGGATGGATCAATTTAAAGCTTTAATTACATATCTTTTTTTTTGTTGATAAGTATTTGTAAACCAAGCAAAAAATTGCACAGTTCAATTACAATTTTTTACAAGTTTATTTTGTTTTTTAAAATTTTTTACCAAAAAAAAGTTATTATTGATAAAAATCATTTTTTAATATCGCCCAAAAATTTTTTTAACTTGAAAGCAAAGTTCCGATCGGATCAAAATCAAGCTCTTCCCTGTCAAGTTTTTTTTTATAAATTATAATAAATGAAACTAAATAGTAAATAAATTCACAATATTAAGAGAAAATCAAACATTACCACGCAACTATTTTATTCAATGCCCGAAATTTAATTTTTCAATGCCTAATTCGTAACCGAAAATGGAAATTTCTAAGTGTAAAAAATAATATTTTCAACCTGACAATATTCAACAGTTTTTTTTTTTTTTTTTTTTTTTTTTATATATTTATTTAAAGCTTACCTAGACTTTTAAAGTCTATACAGCAAAATATTCAACAGTAGTTTCAGTCAAAATCAATGTACTATTAATCCAAATAATTGTACTTTATTATATCCCGAAACCTTGTGTAAATCTAAAGAAGCTCAAAACTTTTTTTTCCTCTCCTCGTGGGTCGTATTTTTCGATTTAATGGGACATGAGAAAACACGGCGGGAGTACGGGCGTGAAAACGTGTTTGCCTAATCGCCATCAATTGACATAATTTTTGCGTCGCAGCGTTTGAAGCGAGGGCCCGTAATACATTCGAATTTTCAAGACTCTGCGCGTGCTGAGCGTTCAAAGCTTTCCTCTTTATCGTCGATTATTTTGGACGGCTTTGTATATTATTGATTGGGTACACACGCAGTGTTATTTGAACTGGAATATCAAGTTATGTATCTAATTTATATTTGTTTGATTGGTCTCCCGTTACAGTTCGACAATAGACGGTGTGGGTAGTAGGTACAAATTAGTGTTTATTAGATTATTAATTATTCAATGATAATTTGTTACGTTGCTTAGCTGACCTTTACCACCAAAATGATTTAATTATTTGTGTTTGGTTGCAATTTCACTGGATTTGTGAAGATTATCGGTTTAATATTTTTCGAGTTATCTTTTAATGTAATTTTTAATTGATTTATTGTAACTACATTTCTGTTACAATATTATACTGCGAGAAATTAATGAATTATTGTGAATTTATTTTTGAATTAATTCAATTTAAACATAAACCTGCTGTTGATAAATATTAATTTAAGTCCTTATTACTTTAGATTAAAAATTATCAATTTTTTTCAAGTTCTTACCATCTGGTTTCATTTTTAATCTCGAAAATACAGATGAAAAGTTAACAAGCATTCAAAAAACTATACAACATTGACAGTTAAAAAAATTATTAAGTATAAAAAATTCACTATTTACATACAATTTTCACTATGTTACTCATTACATTATTCAAAATCATCATTAAAAAAATCCGACTTTTGAGAAAATTTTTCTTTCCTATTCTCGTACGTCATAAAAAAACTGCAAATTCTTTATACTTTCTTCTCCAGTTGGTTATAAGAAAAAATTATTTATAAATTTACCCCGCTGAACGTAAACATTCAAAACTAAAAATAAAAATACTGTATAAATCAAAAATTTTGCAAAAATTCAAATATTTCCCGCGTCGATAGCAGAAATCCCCATATCCAAAAATCACGCGCGAAGAGCGACCGGTCGACCCGATCAGTCGTACTTGAGCCCGCGTGTGCACGCGACCAGTGAGACCGAAATCACACAAACATTTTTTTTAATTGTTTATTTCTTGATCCGAGAGTGCATAATGGGTCGTCCTAGGAGGCGGCTGCGGCCGCGGCGGGTGAGCACCCTTAAGACCCACGACATCTCCTGCTCGAAACTGCTCGCACAGACGTCGGACACCGATAGCTGTGATAGCGACGACCAGGCGATCCGAGAATTCAAAAATCGACGTAGGGCTCTAGCCGGTGAGTTGTCGATCAACTACAGGTGGCAGGACTTTTTTTTTTTTTTTTAATTGTTAAATTGGGAGTTTGGTGGAGAGAGTAGTTTTGAATGTCATGCGCTTGACCGTGGGAGCAAGCGGTGTTTACGTTTAGCAGAGAATTCGAGTCCGCGACCGTTGGACGTTTGTTTACCCAGTTCCGGGTATTTTTTCTATCTGTTTCGAAGTTATTTGATTTGAAAAAGAAACGCGGGGAATCGAATCGATTCATGTTTGTCGAGATTGTTGTTATGGTACTCTGAATGTAAATTGGGGTTCGATGACCGAAATTGGTTCATTGCTTGTTCCGAAGCAGCAGTCGTAAAATTTAAGTTGTTCGTATATCGATTGAAATTTTGAACTATATTGAAGTGTTTGGAAAACTGATTTTTGATTATTCAAATTGTTTACATTATTGTAATTCAAAAAATTAATTTTCAAAATCATTAAGAAGTTCAAAGCATTAAAATCAATATTATATTGAATATTATGTATTAATATTTTTCATATTAATTATAAGTCGGGTAATCTTATGATTTCAAGTAAAATTTTGAATAGAACTCTGATTTTTTGAAAAATCATTTTCTGTGTTTATATCGAGGTTTATATATTTTATTTACTCAAACTTTAAAGATTTACTTTTATATTCATATAGAATAAGTTTGATACATATCTATTTTTATTTCAAAGTTTTTCAGAATGAGTCATATTAAATATAACATATACCTATACCAAATATGATTCATGCAATACTACAAAAATAAACAGTGCATCCAAACTAAATTTTCTTACACTGCTTTTGAAATGTCAGTAGGTATAGATTTTTTTTTTTTTTTTTGGTTATTTATAAAATTTGCATGTATCACAACGATAATTTTCTCTGGAACTTCGAGTAACAAAAAATAACAAAATTTTATTGTATGCTCTCCGGCTGACAACCCAGGGGTAAGAATAAAAAATAATGTGAGAAAAAAATTAATCGAGAAGTTTATTGAATGAGGATGAAATTTTATTAATATCACTCTTACAGCTCGAGTCGCATCCTATTTTTCAGTGTCTAATTTTAAAGCCGGTATCCCTTTTTTTAATAGACTTAAAAGCTTTTGGTAATATGAAAGCTTTTTTTTTAACCCCTAACAGAAATTATTTAAATTTTTTAGAGCACAAGATTATATTTAATACAGTGCATTTTTTTCAAGCTTTTTATTGTGATTTGTTTGTTTAAAAAACTGTATTTTTTGAAATGATCTATCTCAATGAAAATTACAAATTTTTTCATATTTTGTATAATGTATATAAAAAAATTAATTGTGACATAAATTTTTGATAAACCAGTCATCTGAAGCACCTACACTCTTCAGATTTTATTTTTCGATCAACTGGTTAATCCAAAGATTTGCTATGATTCGAATTCCAAAGAAATTACCAGCATGGTGTAAGATTTTTTTCCTACATAAGCGGCTTTTGATTAGTTTTCGAAAAGGATTCGTACGCAGTTGATTCAGTATAAAAATAAATCGATCATTTTTCCATGTTGTTTTCGCATTCAGTACTGCCATAGGTTCGGCGTTTTATTTATTTTTGTTTTATTTTTTTTAGCGTTGGTTAATAATTATTATTCAATCAAACCCCAAAAATCAAATTTCAAGAAAAAAAATTATAACCAAGTAAAAATATTACAAGAGCTTGATAAAAATCTGAATGCTTGTTTTTTTCGAATTAAAAGTAAGACGTATTTGATAGAAAAAAAATGAACTTTAGACGTGGCATCTAAAAACATCAAAATTAATTTCACCATGCCAGTGTAAGTGGTAAAATCTAATATTTAGAAAGAATTTTTGTTTGTTTATTCTAGCTCATTGTTTTTTTAGTTTCAAAAAGCACTCAAGTGTTTTTAGTGAAACTTATTACTTATCAAATACATAAGTAAAAAAAATTTTACTTCTAAATTTGAAAATGGTTAAAAAACTCTGTCATGAGAAAAAGTAAAAAAAAAAAAAAAAAGAAAAAGAAAAAGCAACTGGTGTTTCCAATATTTCAATACGGAAAAACATGGAATGCATGGAAGATAACAAACAGAAAATTTCACTCAACAATTTCATATTGTTTTGTTGACCTTTAAAATTTACAATCCTGCAGTGCAAAGCTCAATGTTTTTTTAACGAAATGTAATTGAATCTATAGTGATAATAATCAACAGTAAGTTGAATGCAGTCCAATTAAACATTTTATTGCAAAATGATTTTGAAACAATCAAGAAAACAAACGTGATTTTTTAAAATCTAAAGCGTTAGTTTCAAATTCAAAATCAATAACTAAAAAAACATTATCTCCCCTGAAAATTCAATAAAAAAAGAGTCGAAATTAAATTGGAAAAACTGCACCCAACTTTTATTTCAAAGCCCGCGTAAACCAAATTACAACTTTATGCAACGTCAACGGAAAAAAGGGCGAAAAAGTCGCTCTCGATACCTATCGAAACTAATCAAGGAAGCCAACGAGGCGAGGAGCGCCGATAAGGACCAGTCGTCGTGCGTGTGACGTCATAGTGTATATAAATCCGGGAGGGTCGAAACTACTGCGACGTATTATACTGTCAGGTGCACTGAATCAATGACGTCACCAGGGCTCCTCGGACACTTGAACCCTTTTTTTTTTTTCATTGTTTTTGTTTTGTTTCGAATGCCCTCGCGGGGAGAAGAAATAATAAGATTTTAGAAATGTGAGTGACTCCGAGTGCAACTTTTTTTTCTGCAAGCTCTAAATAAAATTTTCGGCGTGTTTTGCAAGCTCTAAAAAGCTCTTGTATTCCGCTGGTTCGAAACTTAAATATTCCCGAAGTTTTCGAAAATTAATTAATTTATGTGAAACTTTGTTATGATACTGGCAGCTGGGTACTTCTGCTTGTAAATACAAATTAATTGTTTATCTTGTGTACCTTTAAATTGACCCTACAATCGAGTCATTTTGGAAAAATCAACACAGTACACGTAGCGTAAAAATTTCAATTAAGGGGAGGTTCTGGTGGATTGACTTTTTTTTTTTTTTTCTAAGATTTTTATTTCATAGTAAAAATAATATGAGACATCCAAATTTTTTACACCTTAAAGAATAAATATAAAACAATTGAAACAATTTTTTTTTTTTTTTTTTTTTTTTTTTTTTCGTTGCTTAATGATGGCCTCAAAATTGTCCTCTTTTTCGGTCAGGGAAGTGATAACTCCCGAATGATGAGCCTGAAATCAAAAAATCAAACATTTTCTGAATCTGTATAGATTTGGCTATGGCAGGAACTAGAACAAAAAAAAAAAAAAATTTTTACCGAAGTTATAAACAATTGAAGTTGCAAAAATATTGCAAAAAAATTTACACGGCCGCCATTTTGTTTTTTTTACTCTTAAATTACTCGTTCTAGTTCCTGCCATAGCCAAATCTATACAGATTCAGAAAATGTTTGATTTTTTGATTTCAGGCTCATCATTCGGGAGTTATCACTTCCCTGACCGAAAAAGAGGACAATTTTGAGGCCATCATTAAGCAACGAAAAAAAAAAAAAAAAAAAAAAAAAAAATTTTTCAATTGTTTTATATTTATTCTTTAAGGTGTAAAAAATTTGGATGTCTCATATTATTTTTACTATGAAATAAAAATCTTAGAAAAAAAAAGTCAATCCACCAGAACCTCCCCTTAATCTATTGCAAACTATTATCTTATAGTACTGTTCAAAAACTATTAAAAATAATGATGAATTTTAATAATAATTTTTTTTTTCTTATATTACCAAACATAGATAATTTTTCATTATCTCATAATATAAACAAAATTAATTTGAATTGATTACATTGTTTTTCAAATGCTTATCAATTTTATTTATCAATTAAAATTATTAAAAAAAAAAAAAAAAATTCAGGCTGAGTTTGTACATGTCTATAAAGTTTAATGAAATTTCTTCATCACTCTGCTGACGGGATGGATCCATCAGCTTGCAAGCACTTTAAACTTATCGAGGTGAAAGGCTAAAGTTTTGGGACAAAAATTCAAGAATTCTACTTTATCAAAAATCGAAGAACTACGTAGACGTGAACTTTAATCGTAAAATCAAAAAATCTTAAAATTTTTAGTTTTCGCTAGCGAATAATTTTTAATTGCCGATACTGACGCTTTAACACACGTCATCAATAGTAAATTAGAGGTGATTCGAAGGCCATCCATTTGAACTTTACCACGAAATTACGCACGAGTACTAAATTGATGAAGTAACAAATTTGGAGCAACGTTTCAATATTTGATGTAATTCGTAAGCCCTTGCAAACTGATTTAATAAAAACGAGTTACCGTAACAAGCTCAAATCCCAATAGAAATAAATATAAAATGAATACAAATGTTGTAAATTTGGGATCTTGGCTTCGGTCGAAACTTTTTTTTGCTCCAGAAACTTAAAAATTTTGATGCAACATTGAAAAAGTTTTAAAGTTTTTTATTCAAATCGTTGGTACTGCACGTCAATTTCGTTCAATAATCGGAGAAAAAAAAAAAAAAAATTTGTGCTTTAAGTAGAACACTCTCGACACATGTCAGACAAGATCATTAATGAAATGCACGCTATAGAAATATTACTTCGTGTACTTCAAACAAGAATTGTGTAATGAAAAGTATTGTAATAGTAAGATTGATTCGGAAAATTTCCACCATAATTTGATTATGTCGCAATTTTTGATAGTTTTGTAAATTTTTAGTCAGTGTTTTAGACTGACAAGTCCGTTCATTTATTTATTTATTTATTTATTTTCAATAAACGGGACAAGCCCATAGTACATAAATGAGAATTTGGTATAACAGGAAAAGGTAATACAACAATTTTAAAATCAATAATACAATATTTATGAATCAATTAACATATCTTTGGATATTCTTAGTGCACTGTTTAAAATATCGATTTCTGAAGCATATTTGTTAATAAATTTCTTGAACAAACAAGTGAAAATAATATTTAAATAAAAAATAATCTACCTGGGAAATAAAAAAAATTCTCGCCTTTGAAACTACCACATCATTAATTATTCAAAAACAATCAACCAATAATAAATATTCCATAAATCACCCCGCTGCATTCGCAAACCGAAAAGAAAAAAAAAAAAAAACATGTGGAAGCGAAGACAATAGCCGGGTCCGTCAATAGCATCCACATAAAATCCGCGACCTCATCAATCAAAAGTTATTCTCCGCGGGGTGCGCGCGTGCGTTATCGGAAAATCCTGGGGCACGTGTGCCGTAAAAGAGATACACCAGGCCGCCCCCCGATCGATTAACACCCCGGCCGACGTGTCATCTTCGGGATTTCTTTGCTGCACGCATGCAAATTCTGCAAACTGGATTTGGATGGGGTGGTTTTAAATTTCTGCGGATTCGGGGATAAACCGGAGAATATCGGATTCGGGTATCCGGTTTCGATAAATTTATTTTTTACTGGGTTTGTACGTTTTGGAATGATATGAGGATTATTCGATGTAAAGTGACAATGAAAATTAATACAAAATACTGCACTACTTTTTTATCATACACATGTATTATAAAACGCTTTTCTAATCATTGTAGAGTAGCTGTCGTGTTATCATGAAAATATCATTGAATTTATCATGACCATGAATATTACTCTCTTTTTCCCTTGAATCAAAAGTGACATAAGTCTTGGCAATATATTTAATAATTAATGATAATAATCTCTTGTTCATCAAAAGATTACACCATTGAGACTTTTACTGTTACCCTGCTGTTGACTAAGCAACTAATTGAAAATATCAAGCAAAAATTATTTTTATAAAAATTTTCAGTTTCATAAAAAAGCGATCAAAGTAATTTTTGCTTGATAAGTTTTGAGTTAACTTTCATAACTAAAACTAATTAGTTCATTTACTGGGTGAAACGTGTACGTTTCTATCTACGTGCATCATCCAGTGCAAACAAACTTCGTGTTCTCGAATGAAATATTCAGTGTCATTTAAAATTTATACAAAAAAGAGCTGTTGGAGGTTTAAACGTTTGTTTTATAAATACTGCAAAGCTTGTATCCTTGCTTCGCTATGCCGAAACCAATTATGATGCTCTTCTTATTTTTATTTAAGAAGCTCGGTCTTTTATCAAATTAAATTTTTTTTTTTTACTTTGGAAGTACAAGTAACATAACTAAAAAAAAAAAAATTAAATAACTAATTCAACTTGATGAGAAATTTTACTGGTTTTATGATGACATTGTATAATCTTTATGTTATTTTTTGCTACTATTTGAGTTTTTAGTTTTTATGGACTTTTTATCGCCTGATAAGAAACAATGTAGAAGCATGCCATCTCTGCAAAATAGATGATACTGAATTTTGCTGATTCACGTAAATTATAAATATTGAATTTTTAAAAATTATGATCTATGATTTAAAAAATCTTCAATAATTTCAGTAAAATCTGTAAATATGAGTAAAATTTTCGAAACTAATCTATTTATTACAGTTTCGCTCCGATTTATGGAAGAACAAAAAAAATTAATAATCAAAATTATTAAATTAATTTTAAATATTAAAGAAAATTTTTTTTAATTTACTGTATCCACCTGTAAAATTTTCAAAATATCTTGATTGTAAATTGAGCTTAGCAAAACAATTAACAGTTCTCAAAAAAATTTTAATAATCGTTTACTATTTTAAAAAGAATCTCTATTTTCAAGTCAGTGAGATTTACTGCAACCCGCTTATAAAACAGCGTTGAATTCTCACAAAAAGCTCTACTTGTCGTTCCGTCAACCGAAAGCTTTCAACGACACAAAAACCACTCGTCTCAATAAAATAATAAAAAAAATCTCTAAGCCGACCTTGCCAGCAACAAGTAAACCTCGGTCTCCGCAGCCCTCGCGAAACCCCCAAAGGGTGAACAGACGCGCGAAGGGAGCCGCACGCACCTGCGCCTGGGTCCGGGCCTCCGGCGCAGGCGCCCTGCGACCCTCCCCCAGCCCTCAGCGCACTCCCCCCGGCAGTAGTCGACGCGCACCCCTAGCCGAGGGAGTTCCCGCGAGCCCGGTAATCCAAAACAAACGGCAAAGCCCCGAAAAAAAGTCCATCCGGGACTCCGGCTACCTCGTCCACGGGGACGAGCCGACGTCCGCGATTCGCAGGGGATGAAAGTTATGGCGAGGGGGTTCGAACGCCTCGATCGTTAAACCTGCGAGCCACCGAGGGAAGCGGGGGTGTTGAACTCCCCCACCCCCCCCCCCTCTCTTGTCCCGCTCAAGCCTCGTACGTTCGATATTTATGTATTAAAACTGTCGTCGAGCTTGTGGTGCAACATGTGCGCCTCTCTGCCAGTTACTAGTGTGGGTGTTTTGTGATTTTTTTTTTTTTTTACCTATCAGCTGGGAAACGAGGTTAGGTCGGAGAAAGGTTTGTAAACAAATTTTTAATTTTTTTTGGATGGTTTCGGGGTGCGAGAGAGAAAAACATTGTGGATTGGACTGATTTTAAAACCAGATCACGCGCTCGGCATTTAAAATCGCGTCAAGTTTAATTAAAACACATTGTATCGAGTATCGTGAATAATTCATACTCGTATAAGACCATGAGTGAAAATTAAGATCAGAGTATTCGAAAACTACTCTAACGATAAATAATTTTTTTAACAAAATTTAAGAGTTGATTGAAAAAAAAAATAAATATACGATAAAATATCTTTTGTTGGCTGTTGTTTCTATTATTACTTTTTAATTCAATAACCCGATGAAAGAAAGGGAAAAAAAAACGACTGATGCATGGAACGGTCGATTTCGCTCAACCGCTGATCGTTCCTATACATACATTTTCACTGTACTGCAATAAAATCATAAATCAATATTAGTCGTAAAACATCACGAAGGAAAAAAAAAATCTATTTTTAGTTTACTGTTTACTCTAAAGTTTGAAACTTGAAAAAATTATTATTTTCTTCCGACGTGTTTTATATTTACGAGTTTTTAATTATTACTTAAAAGGTGCTTTGAAAATAATTATTACTCGCTTGACTGACTTTTAAAACGTCAACCAAGTTACTATTAATAAGTAATAAAGGAATGGACGGTAAAGCGCATTGTTCGGAGAGAATTAAGTATCGCGCCTTTTAAGAATAAAATAATTTAATACAATTTTTTTTTTATTTGATTGATGAAACCATTTTAAAAAGTTGTTTTCATCAGCATTAAAAGTTTGTTTTCCGTATTCTAAATTCGTTGGGTGAAATAGGTGATTATGATAATTTTTAACAAATATACTCGACTATACACACAAAAAAACTGAAATATTTATACTTGGGATTAAAATTTTTGATAAATACATGATGTAGAAGACGATAAAGTAATTATTCATTATTAATAATTGATAAAAAAAATATACTTTGTGAACAAACTCTCTGATACTTCTACGTGCCAAAAATTATATACAAAACGGAAATCAACAAGTGAGTGCGCAAAAGAGTAATAAAACAAAAAGTTGTATTTTTCCTTCTTTTCGTAACTTTTGGTATATTAAATTAACGATGAAAAAAGCGCATCAGAACATTTCAAACCTTTTAATTTAAATCAGATCCCAAATAAATTTATTCTACTAATTATATAAAATCAAAAAGATTTTGAAACAAATTTCAACAAATCTAATAACTGTAGCAACTAAAAAAATAATTTAAAGTATTGATTCAATAAAAAAAAAAATATTAAATAAAGAAATCAATGCACGCTCGAAATCATCCGAAAAAGAATAACGAATCTGAAAACACCCACAGCTATGTCAGCGATCGGTCGATGAGAAACAGCGTCAGCGGCCCCCGAAGCCGATTTGAAAGGAAGTGCCCGCGTGCAGGAGTTATTGAGACGAGTGTGCGAGGATAACCGTTCAAAATTAAGCGAACAACGTCGAGCTGGAAGGTTCAGGACTGCCCTGCCACCCTGGCACCGGCGTCCGAGCCTACGGCGACGCTCATAACATCGAGCACGCCGAGCCAGGACAAGAGCCTGAAGCAGCGCGGCACCGCCCTGGCCTGGAAGCTGGACGGTCCACTCTTCTCGTCGCTCGAGGAGCTGCACGAGAAGCTGGCCGAGCTCCTAGGTAAACCAATGCAAGAAAATCTTCTTTTAAAATCTCGTTGCTAATTGTTAAATACAATTACAGCAAATAATTGTATTTTATTGTGTGCAAAGTTTAAGATATTTTTGGGAGCTTTGTACGCGTAAAATATTTATGGTCCATGCAACTTATATTGAGTAGATTTATCCTCTCTAATAGAAAAATATTACCCTGTAGTAATACTTTGTTCTCTTCTCTTTTGGCTCAACAATCTTTTTTTTAATTGTTTATAAATTAAAAAATTCCAGCAGCATTTTATTTAATAAATCAATTCATTTATGTTTATTTTTATTATATATGTGTAGAAAAAAAATGTTAGTTTCAAGTATGGTGTGTTGCGGATAAAAAAAAAAAAAAATTTTCATTTATTTATTTCTATTTTTATAGCCAGCACCGATCTCTCGTACTAAAATGTATTTAAATTATGAACTACAAATTCTGCACGTTACTTAAATCAGTAACTAAAAAAAAAAGTTTGGAACAGCTTTTTTTCAAAAAAAAAAAAATTGAGCTTGCGAAACGTTAAAAGTTGGGCACTGAACATGAGTCGGGATCAAAAGTTGGTTTATTATATACCTTTTCCAATTTTTTCTTTCTCAAAACTTTTCCCTTACACGATAATGATCTCTGTAATGAAGAAATAAAAGGTGTCACATGTTGGAAAAATTTCAAAAGTGAACAAACTTATTCAATTAATTCTCAGATACTTTTAAAATATACCACTGAACTTTCAACTGTTGAGAGTCAATGTGATATGTAATTTGAAGTAATAGTTATGCAATTAATTCAGAAATTAAAATTTATTTAAAATCTTTTCGTTGCATATAAATAAAAAATTGTTTGGTAAATGTTTAAAAAACAAATCAAATAAATTATCAGCTTATAAATACTAATCATTTTTTTTAACAACGTCAGTTAGCAACATTTTTTTTTTTTTTTTAAAGTAATTTTTGGTAGATCTAAGGAAGCTGTATAAGATTTTATTAGAAATTTTTATGTGTTTTGAGTTATATGCGTAAAGTTTATGAGTCATAATTCATCATTTACTCTAACAAAGTTGAGAAATAATATCAAAAACAAAGTTTAGCAATAAACGATTAAAATTTTAATCATCTTAATGTATGTTTAATGAAAATTGAAAAAAAAAATTTTCAAAATTAACTAAACGGTAAAAACAGTATTCCAAGAAAAATGTGTAGAAATAAAGAATCTTTACAAAAAATAGTCTCGACCTGTATCCAAGAAAGTTTTTAAATCTTGACGAAGTTTAGATGAGTGAAATTTTAATTAGATTCTCCATATCATTCCTGTAGGTACATTTAGCTCCCGATGTTGTTCAAAGGCTGAAGTTTTCCCCCCAATGATGAAAAGATACGACTTATTAGTTTGATAAACTTTGAAAACTCATTCGTGTGATTAAATAATATTCCGCTCAAAGTACACATACGTGCACACTCGGAAAATATAATTAAACTTTAACGTTAACGAGAGCTAAACTCTTACCAAAGCGGCATAAAATTAACCTTAGCCATACAAACTTCGTACCGATCAGGCATATAAATATAAACTGATAGAAAAAAATTAATTATAAATTCGTTCGGTATCGAGGGACGATTGATGCTATGACGCAACGGAAGGAAGCAGACGTGATGTGCAGTCAGCCAGGCCGGTCGACTGTTTGGCTTACAAAGTGTGATTCTCAAAGTGACACACGCGAGGGAGTTACCTTTTTGCATATTAATGCACGACCCGCGACGCGTCGCGATGTTTATTTAAAGATCGAATTTCGGTGAAGGATGGTATTTATAGTTTTCCTGTAAATCAAACGTTCGTGTACTAAATGAATTTTGAAATTTTTTTTTTTTTTGGGGAAGGTTTTGAAAATCTGTTGAGAATTAATTGTTCTTTCATATTGACAGTAGCAACAATGATGCCGTACAATGAACAGTAGCAAAAGCGATTAGAATTAATTAATTTAAGCCTTTTTTCAAATATTATCTTCTTAGATTTTAAATTATTAATAAAAATATATTTGAGGAACAAAATTCAAAATTCACATGTTTAAGATTTAAATGTTGTATAAAAAATTTAAAATTGTTTGAGCAGATTTAATTGAGCTGATAAGATAAAAATTTTTCACGTATCGGTTCCTTACACAAAAAAGCCAAGAGCCAAAAGTTGAGAAATTTTTAAGAAAATGTTATAAAAATCATGGAAAAGGCTATTGACAATTTTGTGGTTTCTTTTCGTGAAAAGTAAAATTTTGAAGACCTCATTATACGACAAAAAATTTCAAAAATCGTTGATTTGTTGCTTTTTTTTATCAATAAATTAATCCCACTAGCTTTTTGCGCGGGGTATCAATATAAACTTATTTTGCTTGTTAAAGAACCCAAACAATTAAATCAAACGAGAAATAATTAAAAAGAAAAAAAAAGAATTCAAAGTTTGTTTTTGATATTGATAAGTACGAGAACTCTCAGCAGAAGAGTGTCTAAAACGTTATGTAAACTGTCACGTACAAACAAAGTATAAGGGGACAAGTACGCAGTATCGTCGCTGATACATGCATGCAATGTGGGTCGTCAAAGTTTTCCCACTTGGTTAACGAAATTGTAAAACATGCCTCGGGTATGCTTGCGACGCGATGTACGTATTGCACCGTACCAATTTGAGATTTTTATATTTAAATCCAAGCATCATATACATAATCCTCCTAAATTTAATTTTTAAGTGCTTTGGTTTTTTTTTTTTTTTTAAATGGGAGTTTGATTTTATTGAGAACAGTCGTAAAAATATTTTTCGCCTGAGTTAGCTCCTGAATACTCCACATTACTGTAGGGTGGAAAAGTGTCGATTCATCCTTTTACAAAGACACTGGAGAATTAAGAATGTTTTGTGCAATAGTTGCCAAAGGAGATAATTTGAAAAAAAAAAATTATTTAATTTAAATTTAAATTGCTCACTACTCATAAAAATTTTCCAGACATTACTTTAATAAAGCTGTAAACAGAAACAAATCCGAACAGAATAAAAGTTGACAATTACATGATTATAATAATCACAGAATCATTTCTTGATTGCAACGCAACGAAATAATATTCAACGATGTAATCAGTATCATGCCCGTATATTCAAATAAAAAAATAAAATAAAAAAAATTACTCATTAACAGACGAATAAAAAAATTTAATTTTTTATCACATATTTCTTCAGTGGTTCATTAAGAATTTAACTTAAATTACAATTTACCGCACTTAAGAACAAAATTTAGGTGCAAGACTTATGCAAAAATATTTACTAATTAGTTCTTTGTGCAAATTCCTGGAAAGCCTTACGTGCAAATCAAGCTTGAAAACGAGGAGGAAAAAAGCCGTAAGGCGATTAGCAAGGAAAAGGACGCCCAATTTCGCTTGGAATATCGTACCCGACCGCCTCGGAAAACGCATGCGGTTCACGGTCAATAATCACACGTCTCTTTTCCACTTGGGCACCAGCTCCTCGTACTCTAGATTCGCAGTTTTGAGCACGCGCTCTTAACTACATCGCTTTCGAATAAATCACAAGTAGTTTTTACATCGTTTTTACTGCGAATACGATTATCAATTCAAAAGTGTCTCACACACAAACCAAACTTACCAGTGTTTAAAAATATTGTATATTCGACTTATTTAAAAAAAAAAAAAAAACTCGAAGAGCCGTTTGAAACTTTTAAAAAGAGATCGCTCACACACCGAGAATAACCGAGAGAGAATTTGTATTTTTGCAAGCTCGTGACAATAATCTCGCGACGCTGCACTCTTCTTATCTTGGCTGCCTCACCTTACCCCCGCCACTAGAGCACGAGGAAAAAAAAAGCCATCGTCGGCGTACGCGCGCACTACCTTCCTTCCTTCAGTCGGCCGTCGCGGCGCAAAAAACACCTATGAGCTAGAATAAAAAAAAAAAAAAAAAAAAAAAAAGAATCAGCAGTGATACAGTTTTTTTTTTTTTCAAACTTTCTCTTTATCCGGCTATGCGGGTTACGGGATCGAGCGACTAATACGGTCTGCGTGTACCCAAGGGCGCAATCGAGTCTTTTTTTTATACATATATATTTTTCCAAATTGCGAGGTGAATTCGCGGGTTAGGGCGGTATCGCAACGGTAAATTTTCGGTGGTTCAGGAAGTTAGTGAAATTTCGAATCGAGTGCAGACGTCTTTTGATCCAGACTCATCAAAATATACTCAAAATTGAAAAATTGTATTTTTTTTTCTGGTCTTGAAAGCCCGGTGCACACTTTCAGCTACAATTGATCGAACGTCTTCCCCGACACCACCGTCCTTCGCAAAAACACCGGTTGTCCGATCCGAGCTCCAAAAGCGTGCGTGCACGCTCATGCGAACGCCGCCCTAAATACGCGCCAAAGCTTCTCCCTCGCGCGGCGCCGCGGCGCTGACTGCAGTGTCCGTGTCGTTACTCGAGTTCGCTTGGTTCGGTGTGGGCGCCTTTTCGCGGCGCAGTGCCTACCTCGGACCTCCTAGCCTAGCTCGGCTCCCCCCGTGTTTTTCTACACTACTCACGCTTTCTCTCCTCTTCCTCCCTCTTTCTCTCTCCTCTCTCTCTCCTTTCTGTCTCTCGCAAGAAATCACGCGTTTTTCCCTCCCAAATTTATTAATTCCCTCTCACGCGGCGGAAAAAATAAAACGCGGTGACAAGTTGTTGCTGCAACAAACAAAGTTTACACTGTTGACAAAGGGTTAACAATCGGGCTAACTGCTGCAGACATTCGGGCCGTGGTGCGAAGTGTGTGTGTGGTTGTTGGTGCCGGGGGTGCAGATGCGAGGAGCTGCCGCAGGCTGAGGATCTTTTGCGTGAGCACAGGGACATCATGGACTGCGGCGAGGCTTCAAGTACGATACCTACTAATTACCTTTTTTTTTATTCAAATTTGAGCTTCTCTTTTTTCACGCGAGATATTTGTGCGGGTTGTTTACTCGGACAAGTGGTTTTTCGTTTTCCACTTACCTTTTTTTTCGGAGCGTTAGGGGGCAATTTTTGCCCAGAGGGGGGGCTTGGGTGGAAACTGAGCTTTGTGAAATGTCGATGCTAGGTGGTTTTGAGATATCAGAGTCACACTTTGCTGCGAGGCAACTTTTTTTTTCTAGAAGGAATTTTTTTTTCGCAACGGTTGGCGAAAGGCTTTCGGAGCGGAGTTTAGGTTATTTTTCTCTTGTGTATAGGTATAGGACATCATTATACTAGGGGATAGAATTTTGATTGCAATTAAACTTTTTCCAAAGTATATGTACTGATTTATGTTCATAAAAGTTTACTGCTTGTGCAGGTTTATTAATTTATATTAATTTTGTTATCACTGGAGCTTCAAGTTGACTGGGGTAAAAGATACTTGATAGAAGATCACAGTGTGCGAAACCATGTGCCAAACTTAAAGACTAATAAACAGTTAGTTTAACTCTAATCAGAATTTTTAATTGTTGGAAAAATATTTGTCACAATGTTATAAAACTTTTAAGAGCCACATATTTTTCAAATTTACCTGATTAACAGTTATTTTAAGCGTTCATTTACTGAGTCCATAATCTGGTCAAAATTATTTTGCAAAAAATCTGATCTAGGCATTTTCTTTTTCTTTTTTTGAGAAATTACAAATCTCAAGGATTTAAAAATTGTACTTATCAGAGTTCAATAATCAAAATATTAAATCATGAACTTTTTTCCTCAAATTAAAATTTTTCATGGATGAAAAAATGAATTTTAAATTATATTTCCATTTAAGTTGTACTTTAATTTTTTAACCCAAAAAAAATTGAATGTTAATTTCTGTCACACTGGATGTATGAAACTTTAATTTAGTTTAAATGATGATATATTTTAATAGTGCATTTTGCAAAATTATTTTAAATTTAAATTATAGTCTTATCTTCAAAATTGTATGAAAACTTTGTATTTTTTATTGGCTACATCTAGAGACGTTCTGAATTTTGTTTTCAAGTTATTGATTAATGTTATATATATATATATGCCACAACTTGAAATATAATCAGCTAATTTTTAATTTCTTGTACTTTACAACTTTTTGCTATTTTTTCATAGGCAAAAGCCAATCATAAAGATTCTCTCTAATGTGTCGTTTTAATTTGAAAATGAATGATTTTATAAATTTGATTATTCAATAAATATTTTTTTGTTTTAGGTAATGGAGATATACAATGGAGTTTCTCACAGGTGAAAGGAACCTTAGAAGATGATGTCACAGAAGGTATATTTTAATGTTTGTTTGCTATAAACAAAGCTCTTTCAATAAATCTTTATCTTATCTCTATTTTTGCTTTTTCAATTTAATGGTTGCTGTTCATTTGAGTAGATTCTTTAAATCAGTTTAGTTTTTTAAAGTGTATGTGAGACTGAACAGAAACTTGTAAACTTTGAATAAAACTGAAACTATAAACCAAAATAATAAAAAAATCTGAACTTTGTACAATTTCAATAAGCAAAATGAAATTTATACTGTCATTGACTTTTCAGCTGATATCATCTCCTGTGTGGAATTCAACCATGATGGTGATCTTTTAGCAACTGGTGATAAAGGTGGTCGAGTAGTCATATTCCAAAGGGATCCCATTGTGAGTATTTTTTTCCATTGTTATTTAATACTTTATTACCTGATAAAAAAAGAAAATTTCATTTTAAACTTTAAAATAGTCTTTTGAAATAACTATAGCTATATGTTTTCTATTATACCATTGGATTCTAGCCAATTATGACTATTGTTAGACTTCTTCTATGTATATCATTTTGTGAAATGATAAAAATGTAGATAATAATGTACATCATCACATTAAGTCTCAACAAACAACAAATTTCTTTAGTTTAAAATTTTCAATACAAGAGTTTTATTAAATATTTAACTTATCGTACAGAGAAAATTTTTGGTTAGCTTTGTAATAAAATTTTCTGATAAAGTTTAGAATGCCATGTAATAATTTTTTATTTCCCACAGAGTAAAACAATAATTCCAAGAAGAGGGGAATACAATGTGTACAGCACTTTTCAGAGTCATGAACCTGAATTTGATTACCTCAAGTCCTTAGAAATTGAAGAGAAAATCAATAAAATAAGATGGCTGAAAAGAAAAAATCCAGCTCATTTTTTACTGTCGACAAACGACAAAACGATCAAGCTTTGGAAAGTTAGCGAAAGAGACAAGCGTGTAGAGGGTTACAATACAAAAGAAGAAAATGGCGCTATCCGCGATCCAGCGTGTATCACTGCCTTAAGGGTCGGTATCAATTAATTTTTTTTTAGTTAGTAAGACCTGATGCTATAATTGTTGTTTGAACTCAAATAAAACATAATTTTTTAAATTTCAGGTACCTACTATAAAGCCAATGGAACTGATGGTCGAAGCATCGCCTAGGAGAATATTCGCCAACGCGCACACCTACCACATTAACAGTATAAGTGTCAACAGTGACCAAGAAACGTATCTCAGTGCGGACGATCTGAGGATTAATCTTTGGCATCTCGAGATAACGGATCAAAGTTTCAACATTGTTGACATAAAACCAACAAACATGGAGGAACTTACCGAGGTCATCACCGCGGCCGAGTTTCACCCAGTTGAGTGCAACCTTTTGGTTTATAGTAGTAGCAAAGGAACGATTCGCTTATGTGACATGAGGTCCGCGGCATTGTGCGATCGTCACAGTAAGCTCTTCGAAGAACCCGAGGATCCTACCAATAGAAGCTTCTTTTCCGAGATTATTTCTAGCATAAGCGACGTCAAACTCAGTAATTCTGGTCGGTACATGATTAGTCGAGATTATCTTAGTGTTAAAGTTTGGGACTTGCACATGGAAACCAAACCTATTGAAAGTTATCCTGTAAGTTTATTACAATCTATCGATATTTTTCAATCATTAATGGAATCCTGCAGTGTATTTTATTATATTTTTTTTTTACATTTTTCAGGTTCATGAGTATTTGAGGTCAAAGCTATGTTCATTATACGAAAACGATTGTATCTTCGATAAATTCGAGTGCTGCTGGAGCGGCAACGACTCTGCCATAATGACCGGCTCTTACAACAATTTCTTCCGCGTTTTCGATCGTTCGACGAAGCGAGACGTTACACTTGAGGCATCGCGTGATGTTGCCAAACCAAAAACTCTTTTGAAACCTCGAAAGGTACGCCAATAATCAAAAATAAATAAATTAGTAATTTTTTTTTGTTAAAACTTTGATTACATGTTTACTAGATTGGATGTTTATTACTTTATAAACTTTAAATCTTTTTCAGTAGCTTTGAAAAAAAAATTTTTTTCTGGTACTTAAATTTTACATCCTTTTTTTCCCAAGGATACTAGAAAGTATTAGATTGAAAGTTTTGAAAGATTTCTTACCAATAAATATCAAGATAATTTTGTACTCGACAATAACTTTTAAAAACTTTGGTAAAAAAGGATACTTTTTCTGCTCTTTGCTTCTATTTTGCATGGATTAATATTGCATTAAACTCAATTTCAAGAATGCAATAAGAGTTGTAATGAATTTATTTCATTATTGAATATATTTTGAATTTTTATTATGATAAGGAAAATAAACAACTTGATGTCCGATTGAAAAGACATTTGCTTCAAGCTAAGCGAAGTCTTATAATATTTTGAATTATTGAAACTCTTTTGCATTAATTCTAGGTATGTACCGGTGGAAAACGTAAAAAGGATGAAATCAGTGTAGACTGTTTGGACTTCAACAAGAAGATTCTGCACACTGCTTGGCATCCTTCTGAAAATATTGTTGCAGTTGCGGCCACTAATAATCTCTTCCTGTTTCAAGACAAACTCTAGCACATTTGTATGAAGGTAAATCTGAAAAAATATTATTATCTTGATAGTTTTATATTAAAATTTATATTATACTTTTCTTTATAGTCTAATAACTAAATTTGCGTATTAAAACTTAAATATTACAAAAAATCATGTCATAAAAAAGTATTTCTTCATTTTAATAAAAATATTTGTTTTAATTTATCTACAGTATTAATTTGTTATAAATCATGATTTATAATATATTTTTTACATTTATAATATTTAGAATATATATTTTTTAATTACAAACATAAAAATTGAAATTTTGTTATTTGATAGATTATTCAACGTTATATACTGACATAAGCGTGGCTCGTGAAGGATAAAAAGAGTGAAAGTGGTTTAAGAAAAAATCTGGCAACGCAAATGTTTCAGGATTCCCGACGAAGTTAGATGATCACAAATGAGCGTCAGTTTTGGCAACTCTTCGATCATTGGCTAACCGAAAAAAAAAAAAAAACAAAAAAACAAAAAAATAATAAAACAAAAAATAACAAAAAAACTAATCATTGAAAAATAAAAAAAATATGTCGCCATAGTGTAGAGGATTTACTTCTCATCACCGAAAGTGAGCGTTGAAAAAATTGTCCTCTTAAATTTGTAAAATACGATCTTTACGTCCATCCACATATTTATAGAATCTAAGGAAAAATCAAATGCACGCGTACATTCGTTAATGCAAATGCAAAAGCAAAAAAATAACTCGAACGCAATGCTCGCATTATACCCGTAAAAAACCATGTTACACTTAATGAACTGCATTATTATTTTTATTATTATTTTTTCGAGGAACAGATATATTATGATGTATATATTGTGTGAACAAAATAAATCGATCCTCGAGTTGTCGAGAACATGAAAAAAAAAAAATAATAAAAGAAAAAAAGAAACGAATCTCCACGTCGAATAAATTCGCTGTGCGGATGATCAGAAAGAGAAATTAAAATCATTGTATAATCAAATCTATACAATTGATCAATTTTTAAAAGTTTCTAGCAATTTCCGTGTAATAAACATGCAAAATAATACACTTTTGAATTAAAATGAGTGGATGTATGAATGAATGAGAAGATAAATGATTTATTTTTAAGGTATTTAAGAGGCAATTGCTTGATATTTTCTAACAATGTGATCAATGATGGAGTGATTATATCATTTTTGATGGTTATCTTAATATCATTTGTTTATGTAAAAATTATTGCGATAAACAGTGAATTTTATCTGTCGTAGCTTGCATTGGCGCAGAAGATACAATAAAAACTGGACGTAGAGAATCGATTATTTTCGGTACTAAACTAAATGAGGTAGAAGCGCAAAGCATTTGAAATATTGTATCTCAGGCATCTTGTTATTGATATTTTAATAGTTTCACTAAATTTTTTTTTATTAAATGTAAAATCAAAGTATCATGGCTATGATTATTATTATTTCAAAGATGTTTTCTTAATAAAAACTTTCAGATTCTTTGAGTTCATAGCTGTTCATATGTAATTTAAAATCAATAACAAAATGTAAGCTGATACTAGGAAAAATATTTATGTACATTTAGTTTGAAGTACGACTGCAACTGAGCTCAAAAAAAAAAAGAAAAGAAATTTAAAATAAAAAATAATGTATTTAGTTGACCTTTTTGTGCATAATTACATCGTTTTACTTTTAATCTGAATGAATTTCTGCCAAGAAATCGAACTTTTATGTCTCAATTATGAATGGCTGGAACCAACACTAGGCTTTAACAAATTTGCGTTTAAGTTGTAGTTTTCTCTTGCTAAGAAATGTGTAATAATTTCTTGACAATTCCAATATTGTAATAAGCTTTCAAAGGCCTACTGCTTTTGTTGAATTTTTTTTTTTAATAAGTACAAAAAACACGTTATTTGGATTATTTTTTATTATAAATATAAATTAAAAAACTCAAATTTTTATTCAACAAAAAATTATGGTATGAAAAGTTTTTAAACAATTATGAATCATAACAACCGTTTAATCAAAGCAGAATGAGACATTTTAATTAATTATTTTTGATTATAAATCATCTACACAGATGAATTGTAAATAAAGTATACGTAAAAATTTACGCTGTAAACTTTTTTATCCACAAGTAAGCTTTGTCTATTTATGTACCCTCGCTAAACTTAAAAAGAAATATATAATTTTACAAAATGGAGATTTACTGATCTAAAAATACCTGAAGTAATTAATCTTAAGCCTGATTTTCATTCAAAATAATGTATAATGTTAAATTGTACATAATAAATTCCACTTTCTTTTACTTAAAAAAAAAAAAAAAAAAAAAAATTAACATACAGGATGCTAGATGAATTCTTTAATTTTTTAATCATTTTAAATTACTATCAGTGCTATTTTGTTATTTAAAAAAAATACATTAGAAAAATAAAAATTATTGAGTAAAGTAGAAAATGTTAAAATCAAACAAATATTCAAAGATATTCTACTCAATTGGCACAGTTTATATTGTTATTTTATCCTACTGCAATAGTAAATAAAATTTTTTTTGCAATGGTAATTTAATTTTACTTAGTTTTAAGATCATTTGGAAGGTTACTGAGTTCTATTTCTTGAGTATTGAAGTCAATACTGAATTCTTTTTCCAAAAAAATATAACTGCAATTGGTGAAAAATTAAAATTTTTTTAATTAATTAAATTACAAGTCAATAAAATAATGATCCAGATGGCATGCTTTTTTTTACCTTGTATCACTAGTAGTGACTGCTATTATAAATTTTAATAAAATTAAGATTAAAAAAAATATATATATATCTAAAGTTCGTGTATTTTGAGAGTCCGATTAAAAAAAGAATATATCTCTAATTTTTTAAGACTTGAAATTTTAATCCAATTTCAAATAGAGAGACCTTAAAAATTTTAACCCCAGATAAGAATCTTTGGAGATGTTTGAAATTTGAAATATTCTAAAAATTAATAATTTATTTAAGCCGTTCGGATTAGATGGAAAATCTATTGTAATAAAAATTTTTGACTTTTTAAAACATTTTCTATAACCGAGGGTATGTAAACGATAAAAATAAACAAAAATAAAAAAAGTAAATACATATAGTTTTTTGCTCGCACACTGGGCCTGTTTTATTGTGATAAAAAAAAATAAAAATAAAAAAAAATAAAAAATTATAATACGATACAGCAAGCGTAGTTTCAACCCGACTTGTGTATTTTTATCAAAGAAATGAGTATTTGCACGTATGAAGAAGACGTCGCCTTACGAATGAAGCTATTAAAATCCTATAAAAAATGATCTTCCAATGTGTGCGATTAATCCTAAAAAAAAAAAAAAAAGAATAACAATTAAAAAAACCCGATTGAAAGTACGGAACACATTAAAATTTATGCACACAAATCAAAAAATTCAATTACGACTAAATTTTCATAAACCAAGAAATAAACACGACGCAGCATAGTGCTATCACCAGAGTGACAGTGAATGAAAGATTTTCTTTGCAAGAGTGAATGAAGGAGATTTAATATATTTCTGATGAATGCTGATGATGAAAAATGAGATTTGAATTTAACAAATCTTTTTTTCGAGTTATTAAATTGACTCTGATATAATATTTAAGCAAACCATAGAGTTAAATATGCTGAAAAAAAATACTAATAAAGTTCTTTATAATAAAATGGAGTTTTTTTACGATTCATCCTCATTCAAGTCGAACACTTTTTTAGTTTATTTTGAAAACTCACATTTAATTCATTTTGAGGTAGTAGTTCCGCCTTAGTGCACAACTCAAACTAATTTTGAATTTGTAATATATTGTCAATAAGTACCTGATCTTTCAGAATATCACTTAAAAAATGTAGTTTTTCATACTTTTGATACTTTACGTGTAATTTTTTAATTTATTGAAGTCAGTTATCTCGAAAAAAAAGTATGGATACCTATACTCTGTAAGCAATAGGCTGAATCATCTGGTACTGACTTACAGCATATTTAAATTTTAGAAATAGTTTCATTGTATGTGATTTCCAATGTATGTGCTAAATATATGGCAGAACTTCTACCGTAAAGACTTTTATAATAAAAAATTATATTAATTTAATTCTGATTTAAGTTTGAGGTATTTCAATGAAAAAAAAAAAAAATTTGTTGATCAGCATGAAGTATAAATTAAATGTTTCATTTTTTATATAAATACTTATATAATACTTTTTTTATTTTACATTTTTAAATAATTTCTATGTAATGTACATCTTTACAATTTTAAATAGTTTTCTTATTTACACAAAAAGTGAATTTCAGACATTTTGATCTTCACTAATGATTTCACGTATGACAGCCTCATCATATTCTACTTTTGCTAAGTAAAGTCCATGTGCCTGAGCTGGTGCAACATTTTTACACCAATTATCATGTGAAGGAACTTGTAACATTGTTTGGATAGTGCTCTCTGATATTCTGCCAGCTCCCAGAGCCAATAAAGTTCCAGTTATTCGTCTTACTTGATTATACAAAAATGATTTTGATTTGTAAGTAAGATAATAGAAATCAAAGTTGTCAGAAAGTGGATCAAATGGCAATAGAGGAGCTCCTTCATGAAGAGAGACCTGCAAAGTTTTGACACAGCTTGGATTGTATTCATCTCCATACTTTTTATTGTCAAGAATCCCTTTATTTGTAAACGTTCGAAAATCTCTTGTTCCTTGAAATAGTTTTATTCCACTTTTCAACTTTTCCACATCAAATTCTTTGGGTTGAAAGTGCATGGTTCGACCATATTCTGCGATTGGTATTCGTTTATCGTTCAGGTCTTTTGCAACTAAAAATCTGTACATATAAGTTCGAGATTTGGCAGAGTATCTTGCGTGAAAGTCTTTGCTTACTTCATGACAGGATAAAACTCTGATCTCATGATTTGTTGAAATCAAAAGTCTATTCATCGTTTTGACTAGATTATTTTTATCAAAATATGTTGTCCCGGAGCGGTGTTCAAGGTCAACGTGAGCTGACATACACAGTGCATGAACGCCAGCATCCGTTCTTCCAGCTAAAACTACTTTTGGTGGAAAACCAAGAATAGGATTCAATCTCCATAATGAAGTTTCAAGTGTTCCTTGAATGGAATCAATATCAAGTATCCCATATGTACTGTGTTTTTGAGAGCCTCTATAACTTGATCCTATGTAGGAAAAATTTAAAAAATATCTTTTCATAATTTTATCTTTTATTTACACTGAATATTTCAATCTTTGCACAATTATTCTACTAATAATCACTCTAACGATGAATAACAACAGTTGAATTTCATTCTTGAATTTCCTTTATAAAGTAATAAGTTTTATAAAAATAGTTATACTGATTTAAATTAGATAAATCATACTTATTTGTTTGAACGTCTTATATTACAGTTATCTTTATGTCACTTTATGTTCTCCACGTTTGTCGAAAGAGGTTATGAAATTCAAAACAAACCGGAATGAGACAACACACATGACACAACGGTCCGTAGGTACAACTGCAACAGACACAGAACTAAGAACATGTCGGCGACATCAGATGTCGGGTTGCGGTATTGCAGGGTGCAATTAGCTCTCAACTCGCAACGTAAAATTTTTTGTATGATTTTTTTTTACAAGCACTTCTGTCTTTCAGATAAATAAAGATATGAATGAAAAATAAATCTATAATCATTGTGTTTACTGCACGTAGTAGTATAAATACATCGTTTTATGGCTGTTAGAAAATCCCAAATAACTCACCCCAGGTTTAATTTGATGCTATAGTTATTTATCTTACCCATCCCGCTGTTTTGCACACGATGGGCTTCAACGTCATTTTATTGCCATAAAATTACTTAAGTTAAAGCTGTTTACGTACAACTGAACTTTTCTGTTTCAATTTTCAACGCATCCTGCAGTTTTTTAGTCACCTTGTAGAATTGGAAAATCATGATTTTTAAAAAAGGACTAGGATTTGTTTTTTTAAAAAAGCATTATTATATTTTATTACCTGATGAATTTATGAACAAAATCCACACTTATTCATTAAAGTTTTTTTTATTTTTCATGATAAAAAAATTTTTAAAATCTTTTTAAAAACCATTTTCACCGCACTGCTTTTTTTCAGCATTTTAAATTTATAATTTAATTTACAGTTATTATTTTTCTTTCATCTGAAATTTTTATAATATTTTTAAAGCGACAATGTCTAATCTGCAAAATATATAAGCGGGAAATACTAAACAAGTTTTCTAAAAAACCGTATGACTGTAGGTACAATTTTTTTAATCTTATAATGTTTTTACCGAATTTTAAATTTAAATTAAAAAGAAAGAAAAGAAAGATAGACTGTCAGATGTTAAATTTTATTTTATTTTATTTGGTATGACTAAGGTTAGTTTAGAGAAAAAAATCAAATTACAGAATATACTACGCTTTGCATCCTTAGATCTCCTAAGTTTTAGTATAATAAATAATTAAAACGAACAGGTAAAAAAAATAAATTTATTATTTGTTGCACCGTCTTACATTTTCATTTATTATAAAAAAAATTTATCATTTAGCAAATTCCTTTACGATTGCATTTTTTGCGGAGTGTCTTTCTAACATACAAGTAAATGTTTTCTAAAAAAAATATTTTATTTTGAATAGTTTAAACAGTCCAAAACTCAATTTTTACTCTTTCTTACCCGATCGGGTAACCTTAACTACTTATAATCTATTTGCTCAGTTCGTTACTCAATTACCTTATTCGTTATAAAAAAATGTACTCTTTTCAGGCAGGAGAGAGGTAACCGATATAACAGATTCCGCAAAAATCAACCATGAACTTAAATGAAAAAGTCGACATCTCGGGAGATTTGAAAAAGCTCAACGATGATCCAATCCAAAAAAATCAAGCTTTGGAGCAAGAAATAGACAAGCTTCTTGAGAAGGCAAAGCTTGCAGAAGAGAAATTTCAACTACAGAAGTCCAAAGATAAATTAAATAATAAATCAGAATCAAGTTTTCGTCAATTATCACCTCGCTTATTATGATCCAATTTTGTGTGAAAAATCATACTTTTCTTTCTTAAAATTTCCACTTAAAATCATGCATTCAAATTTTTTTTTAAATATTTACATATATTTACTTAAAGAAATTAACAATAAAAATTAAATTAAATTATTGTGAAAGATTTTGAACATTGCACTATCATTGAAATTAGAAGTATAAAATATGTTTCACTCAGTTATTTTATTTACATTTCATTAATAATTAATTAACGCTTCGATAATATTTTCTATGTACGTAAAAAACAAATAAACGAGTCTTATTAAACTAGCAGTCTCATAATTGCAAAAAATTACTAAATATATTACCATAATTCACCGTATTTAAATAAATTCCATCGCCACAAAAATTCACTTGAAATATTTCGGTCCACTGAGATTGGAGGCTTCAGTCCCGATGGTTCCATCGCCGTGTCTCTGAAAATGTCCAAGAACAACATTCCGAGATGTTTTTTTGAAGTCTGATACAAGTCCCAAATAGCGCATTAGATATAAACAGTTTGTGGAGAAACCTCCGTTGAACCCAAATTCAGAAAACGCGTGATCGCAAGGAAACGTGTGATGATAGTTGTGCCAGCCTTCACCTTATTTTTAATCATTTATTTTTATTTATTTTTTTACATTTCATTTTAAAATTAAGAAAAAACTAATGTATACCTAGTGAAATGATGTCTCCAACATAGGACTGTCGAGCAGATATTCTCCTGCAAGACGTGAATAATTAAATTTTTTATCATAGACGATTATCGGAAGTTTAAAATATTCTCACTTGTCGAATTCTCGTGTTCCGTACGTATGAGCCACGGAATTGATGGACCAAGTCATGTTTAGTAATGCCACGTATCTTAACATAAAAGCCACAAAAAATGAGTTCCAAAAACTCTCTTTCCAAGCTAGAACGGGCACAATAGTCGGTATGACTATGCAAAATAGCAGAAACATTTGAAGAAAGTATCTAAAAAAATAAACCAAAAAACAATTTTTCAATAATTATTGACAAGTAAAATATCATTACCAACTTACTTTTTCTGAAACATGATGACTTTACATGCCTCTAAATCCGACATGTCGATGCTTTTTCCCTTTTCAGCGACCAGCGGGTGCTTGCGCATCAAAAGCCAGCCGACGTGGGAAAAGAAAAAACCTCGTTTGGCGTTGTACGGATCGGCATCGGTGTCGCAAAATTTGTGGTGCAGCCTGTGGTCCCTCACCCACCAGTAAGCAGTGTTCTGTCACAAAAAAAAATTGCAAACAATTTACAAGGACTTTTTATAAAAAAATAATAAGAATGCATTTTTATGTAAAATAGTTCATAGATCTAAGATTTAAATACTTTATGAATATTACCTGCCCTGAAATTGTTTGAAATATTACGAGCATTATTCTTGCCGCCAATGTCATTTTGAAAGCATTGTGCGAAAAACCTCTGTGCGCCCCGAGAATGATACCCTGCGAGCTTGCGGCGGCTACTAAAATAGCTAAAACATTTTTTACAAATTATTACTATTGCTATAACTATAATAAAAAATTTGTATACTTGAAATGAATTCAGTTTGAAAAAATAGTTTCTTTTAACTATTGATTTTCAAACTTCTGAATCTTCTATAACTCCAATAAAAAAGCTCTGCGAGAGTCAATATATATACGTACATGTGTGTATAAACATACAACACTTATAGCACTTGTTAAAATATCGATTATGCTTATAAATTGTTGCACGAAAAAAATACATTGTAGTTCAAGATAATGATTTAATGAATAAAAATGTGACTTTAGCAATGAATTAAAAATAGATCTTGAAAGAGCGACGACATACTACCGGTCGATTGTTAAATTATCGATTGATGATTGTCACCTTCATTTCTTACACAATCACTCGATGTGTAAACAAACAACTTTTTTCTCAATGAATCATGATCTTTTATTTTTTTCAAAACTCACCCCATAGAGTCGTTGCCAACTTGGCAGTTCCCGACAAACTCAAGTACAGTCCGTAAACGGCACCAATGTGAAGCAAAGTAAAAATAATCACTAACTTTGGAATAATCTTGTGCTTGTAGTTCAAGTCCGTACCAAGTTTTAAATTCTTGACACCTTCTCCATTATACTGTGGTTCTTTTTTCGGGGAATCGATCTGAAAAAGACAGTTACAATTATTTTCTTTATTGTTTTATTTAGCTTTCATGAAGAATTCCGAACTTTGGGTTTGCATCTATATTAATTCGTATGTTTCTATAATTAAAAAAATTTTTTTTACTATTTCAAGCGTTCCTTTTTTAGACCGGTACTGAACTATAAATGAATTTTTTTTTAATTTTACTGTGTTGTGCGTGGTAAAGTATAGACTGTAAGTGTTTTTGAACGGAAAAAATAATTCAGCGTCTAGTTCAATGTATGATGGAAATTTTTTTCACAAATTTCCACTTTTTTCTTGGAAAAAAAACAACATTGTAAATATTATGCAAAATTTTAGTGCGTAAAACTTTATACCATTTCAAAAAGCTTTGATAAGATTAGTTTATTTTTATTTTTCTTTTAAATCAAAAATTTTATTTTAATTTTAGAAGTTTTTGTAGCAAACCCTTTTCAGGCTTCAGCCTACTGTGAGCATTTAAAAAAAATTACTGTGAGTTATAGTTTGACAGTCTATGAAAGCTTTACTTCAAGGTATTTTAAGACTCTGACAATATTAAAAAATAACTATGGAATTTTTTTAAAATAAGATTTTTACGACTATTTAGAGTTACATAGTTAGCATAATTTTGTTGCATTACGTGGCAAAAATAATGCTAAAAAGAAGTTATAAGAAAAAAAAAACATTTACATGATCTACCAGTAACTGTAATGATATACAATTTTAAATAATTACTGCAGTTTTTACCATTATTTTTTCGGAACAAATATTTACCCTTTGGTGTGATTGACATCAACTTTTTAATAATTTGTAAGTAAAATAAAGTTATATACAAACTCGCTCAATGAAATTATTTATATTTATATAAGTAAAAAAAATCATAAAAGCTTTAATCGATTCATTCGATTCAAATAATTTATTTTACCTTACTAAGAAACGCGCTTAATTGTATTTTTTTCTGAATTAATTACCAATTTACGATACGCAAAAATTATAGACCATAACCGAGTTTAATGAGACGAACTGCATCAATTACCAATCTCCAATAAGTTATCAATTCAAAATCTAATCAGCGGTAGTTTTTGATTCGACCCCCTAATTTCCGTTACCCAGTTAAGCACAAGCGAATTTTCCGCGCTGCACCACCCGTTTAGCGGCGCCGCGTGCGCTAAAGAGTAGCAGACTACCTACAGTTCTTGTCAATTAGAAGAAAAAAAAAAGAGAGAAAAAGATAGCAATAATAAATCGCAAATTCATCGGTGAAGGAAAAGCGACGCAGCGAACACGCGTCCGTCAATATACATAACACGCCAGCTGCTACTAACACTTGATTATTCGCGAAAAATTATTAAGTAGTGCAACATTAATCTGGTTCGCTGGTTGCAGCGCTAAAAAAAAGTTCACGCGCATCTGTCGTGCTATCGACCTAACCTACGAAAAGAAAAGTGGTTCGTCGATAATAACACAACTAAAGTAGCGTAGGTACGTCACGTCTCTTTCACCTGCATGGCCGTCCTTCCCGGTCGTGTATGCACTTTTTTTTTGCAAAAACTGACGTGTTACTCGCATCCAACGTTATCTGAAGGAAGACGTAAATAATAAATAAAAAACCACACAACGTATATCATGCGTCGGTGATCGAGAAGTGTACTTGTGCTCGTGTGATTTCTTGATAGTAATAAAAAAAAAAGGAAAAGTAGAACCAAAAAAAGAGTATCGTGGATGGTCTCTAATAGGCTTGGTGAAAATTTTTCATACTCGAGAAGTATCCATCTACGTTCGAGTGTTATGTTGTTACCTAATTTGGTGTTGCTACTTTTATAGGATAAACTAAAAATTCAAGGAACCACTTTCCATATCTCTGTGGTATGTATTTTGCGTAGGTTGTAAGTTCGCAAATAAGTTTCATACTCGGTATTTTGATTTGGTATTCATAATATAAATATTTCTAAGTAGCTATCCTGGATTGGTAAAAATAAAAAAATAACCATGGAGCTGTGGTTCAGAGAGAAAATTTACAACTTTGCTAATGTTCTTATGAGGGTACCACCTATATTTCTCCTGGATGAACTACTTAGAATTGGTCTGGGAGTCCCTCAGGAGTCCATAACTTTGAACATCACAGACAATGGTTACAAGGTGATAGATGGAGGAGATAGTACAGTCGAATCATTGGTTAGCGCTGCTGGCAACTCAGTGTTATCTGGTCAAAATTTTTCAGAAGACTACATCAATTCATCATCATATATTTTTGTTTATTCATATCAAGTCTATGTTATGATTGCCTTGAGATTTTTAGCCTGTTGTTTGGGTAAATATTGTTTTTTTATTTATTTGAATTTTTAGGATTAGTACACTAATATTATTTAACTTAGACATTATTATTGTGTGCACTACGATAACTTGAAAAATTTTTTTTTTTTTTTTGACATTCAACCGTATACTATTGAATTTAAAATAAAATTTTTGCACATTATAAATTAAAATAAATTAAAATTGAAGTTAAAATTAAAAAAAGAATTATTCAGAATACCAGTTATAAACTAAAACATGAATCTGCAACTAAAGTTTGCCTATTCACAGTTGTAAGAAATAATTTTATTTTTACAGCTTGTGTGGCTGCAGTTTGTACTTTTTTGCTTGGCACAAAACATCTTGGCATTGTTTACCTTTATCTTACATCAGTGGGAATTGCTTTTATGTCTTATTGGTCCAATGCAAGTATGGTAGAAGCTGTGAATTCTTACATTAAGTCGGAAGAAAATGGAAGTAGTATATTAGCTGAAATTTTAAATTTCCAATTTACTCAGCTCTTAACAAGCGGACCGGGCTTAGAAATAATTAAAAATTATGTATTTCAAAATTTTCTGGCTTATTTATTCTTGTATGTTTACTTTGGACCTCGAAATAACAGAGTTGAAAGTCTGATTTCTTGGAGTTTTACAGTGCCATGTCATATTGCGCTGTTCCCATTGCCCGTAAATATTTTTTTTATAAATCAATTAAAACTAAATAAATGTTTGCAAATTAAATTATTTTCATTTCAAAAATAAAAGAAGATTTTGATAATAAAAAATGTTATTTTCAAAATTTCGATGCATAATATTTTTAAACTAAAGATTTTTAAAATTTTTTCAGTCAACTTGGATTGCTCGAGTCCCACTGTTTGCCGTTTACGTTCCGTTACTTGCCTGCAAGATAACACTGATGCAAAATTTCAATGATATTTACAATTTTATCAATATGAGATTTTTATTAGCCAAAACATTTTTCCACAATTATGGACTCTCAGCGCTTGCTGAAGCTCAGTGGTTGCGACTTCATGTACCCAATGTTTTGCGGACTTTCTGGATACTAAGAGTAACAGAGCAGATTTTCCAGATGTTGTACAGCAATGATGGTGAAGAGGCTCTATCGTATTCCACCATGATAAAAACTCTAATGGTCAATGGTTGTGAAACTTTAACTGCTCTTCTGGGAATGACCAGTATAATTTCAGTTATCTGTCATTACATTGGCAGTTTCTTCTACTGGGTGTTGCTCATTGATAGTGAGGACGAGAGAAGCATTGGAACTGTTTCAGCTATGCTGTTTTACATTTTGGCTCTTCAAACTGGACTCACTTCTCTGGATAAAGAAAATAGACTGCTCAGACTGTGCCGAAATTTGTGTCTTCTGTTTACGGCAGTTTTACACTTTGTTCACAACATTGTTAATCCTTTATTAATGTCTCTAAGCGCTTCACACAACCCTGCCTTACACAGGCACATAAGAGCTCTAGCAGTGTGCGTGTTTCTCATTGCTTTTCCCACGTGGCTGCTCATCTTTCTGTGGTCACGGTATACTATTAGCACATGGTTATTGGCTGTTAATGTATTCAGCATTGAAGTTGTGGTCAAAGTTGTAGTTTCGCTAGCGATATATTCACTCTTTCTGTACGACGCTTGGAGAAAAACTTTTTGGGACGAACTTGACGATTGGGTTTATATTATACGGTAAGTGTTTAAATTTTCACTTGTTTACATACTGCACCAATGAGAATGTGAGTGATAAATTTATTTTGTTTTCAGGTCCTTTGGCAATACAATAGAGTTTGCTTTTGGAATAATTCTTTTCTTCAATGGTTTCTGGATACTTGTTTTCGAAGCTGGAGGTGCGATACGAGCTTTTATGATGTGTGTTCACGCTTATTTCAATCTTTGGTGTGAGGCTAAGGCCGGTTGGAGCGTCTTTATGAAACGACGTCTAGCTGTCAACAAAATCAATTCCCTACCCGAAGCTAGTTCCAAGCAACTGAGTGAGCTTCAGGATGTGTGTGCTATCTGTTATCAGGAGATGACCACCGCTAAAATTACCAAGTGCAATCATTTCTTTCACGGTGTTTGTTTACGCAAGTGGCTGTATGTGCAGGACCGTTGTCCTTTGTGCCACGACATAATGTACAAAGTTAATAATCCTGCTGACAGTGCACCAGTAGAAGAAAATCAAGCGGAAAATCGAGATGAACAAAATAATCAAGGTCAGTATTTCTTTTTTTTTAATCTATCTTCTTCCATTTAATAAAAAAAATTAAAAATTTACCATATAAATAGAAAAAATTTGAAAACTAAAATTAAATTAATTTTTTAGACCACAATTCTCAAGAAAATAGTTCTCAACCAAACCAATCCAGCCGAGCAGGTTTGAGCAGCACGCCGAGAGGAAACACGGCGACGACAGACACATGACAGACTTTGGAAGAAAGGTGAAGTCGATAATTTCATTCGACGTTACCAATTTGTGATAAATAAAAAAAATTGAAAAAGATAAGGTAAATAAAAAAAAAAAAAATGTGGCGAACTATAAATAACGTTTAAAGACTTTGAATTTACTAAAGAGGTGAACTGGTTATGCGAAAAACAAAACAATGAAGTAGTATTTTTCAGGTTGATACATAAAATAATATATTTTTTTAAACTGCAGAAAGTGTTTTTTCTTTCTATAAATGAATTTTGATTTCAAATAATTTTTAATTTCATTTTATTTGAAATAAGAAAAAAAAAAAAAATTAAAACTTTTCTAGTTGTAGAAGTTTTGATAAGTTTTAATCATTCAACTTTATTAACCATGAGCTTTATTTATTTCACTTCAAAATTAACGTTAAATTTTCACACAGTTTTTGTTTGAGAAACTGGAAATTTGATTAAGTTATTAGATATTTTTCAATGAAATTGAATGTTATAGTCTGAATGTAATTCCATTATTGTAGAAAATTTTAATGTCTAGTGTAAAATTTTTTAGTTAGATGATGTTTCTAATTAATGAAATCTCAGAAGATAAATTTTTTCAACTCTTGTTAAATTAAATAAGACATAAAATGTAATATGTTTGATATATTTATTGTTCCGGTAATTTACGATGTCGTACTTAAGACTTCGTTATTTTTTTTTTTTTTTTTTTTTTTTGTATATTACATTTTACATTTTACAGACAAGTGTTAATGGCGACTATGGCTGGTCAAGTAACTAAAGCCAAATTTGGGGAAAAGAACCTTTTTTTAAATAATTTGAATTTACGGATCAGATTAACGTTTTAATAAAAAAAGTTATCGAGCTTTTTTCTAACAATGATATTTTAAGCTTATTATTTTTTCATAATTTATAAATAAAACTGCTAGTCCTTTTTGTAATTGTAAAAATTAAAACAGCAAATATTATTCTAAGTTGTTAAATAAAGATAATGAAAACGTCAATTTTTAGTGAATATGATTATTAATTATTTTAACAGCATGTTAAGATGCATTCGTTAAAGGAAAAAAAAAGAAAAAATTCATCAGGTAGAATTCAAACAGTGGTTTTTAAAAAAATATATTTTAATACACAAAAACGTAAGAAAGTAATTGTCACAGGTTTAATCAAATCAAAGTGCCAAAATCGTTTTGAATTTTTAATAGTTTTATTTCAAAGATAATTGTGAGTTATTTATTTATAAACTACCTTTTCTTCGAATCATTATAATTTTTATTTTATTTAAACTATTTTTAAATAGTATTATAAGTGTTTTAAAAAAACTTTTCTGTAAGAATTCTACCCTTATAGAGTGATATCTATAACTTATTTTTTCTTTTTTTCACACAAAAGTGAATTGTAAATAAAAGAAAATTGTGCTAATATAATTAAAATGTATTGAATAAAAAATAATATTAACACATTGTTAGATAATTTTAACAGCTTGCCAAAATTTTTGTGTAAAATTAAAAATTAATCTGAACATTAATGTAATTCTTGGGTACTGTTAAGAAAGATAACTTTTTTTTGCAATGATAATAGGAAGCTGTATAAACAAATTGTAAAAATTTTACGAGTATATTGAATTTTGTAAACTATCTTAATTTCGAGATTATTTAGTGATTGTTATTTGATTTTTTGAATCTTTAAGATTCGAGAATACTTTTAAAAATATTTAATTGTATCTTGGGTTATTGTAGAGTATGTATGCACATTAAAACCTGCAGCACAATTTTTTAATTATATTAAAACTTAAATTATTTAATTTAATGTAATTACTTTAAATAATTTAATCAATTTATCGTAATAAATTATATTTTTTTAAATTTTCTTCTAGAGGTATAACCTTTCGACGTAAATGTATATATGTTAATTTACTCTAGTTAATCATTGAAAAAAAATATTGATGACTGCAAAAAAACTTTTCTTAATACCTTGATTTTGTTATACTAAAACTCTTAACCTAGAATATACCTTTTTTTTAATCACACAATAATAATTTTGTCACTTCAAATTAATTCAAGTTATTTAAGTAAAATATGTTAACGATTCCATTTTATAATTATTTTTCTACGAACTTGTACAAGTAGATTATGTGTAGCGCATAGTTTGCCCCCTGTACACTAAGGTGTGAAAAACTACTCGGTGCAGTCGTTGTTAAACCAATTTCTTTTGCTGTAAATATGAAAAAAAATTTGATTCTCGGGAATTTAGCACCTAATGAAGCTTCCGACGCACGTTCTCCGAGATTTTACACGTTTTGTCAATCTAATATTTGAGGATTGTCAATAAATATTATATTTTCTACCAAATTCGTTATTTTTTTTTTCCCAACCTTATACCTATTCTGATGTTAATTTTGTTCTTATTTCAGTTCTACTCAAAGTATTACAATGTTGACTTAACTTATGCTAATTGATAGGAAAAAATTTATTTACATTACTTAACAACTTACAATATTTCAAGTTTTTATCTCAAAATATTATTTCTAGACAAGAAGATATTAATTTTATGTAAATTACCAACACTCACTGAGAATAAGTTTTAAAAAGTGAGACATCAATAATGAAATAACAAGACATTTTTTAAAGAAAATAATATAAAATTTAGATGGGAATTCAATATTATGAGTTATTATGTATAATAGATATATTATGTGTTTTGACCGAGGTTTCGATCTCCCTGTTTGTGGTGTTGAACACTGTTCATATTTTATGTAGTTACTTGTCGATCTGTGAAAAGGTGAAAATAAAAAACGCATGATATGCAGTTTTGAAATTTATTTTTCGAGCAACGGTTCGTCTTTGGTTTGCAGACCTCATCAAGCTCTACGTAAATAAAATTATCGTCAATTTGCTCGGTGCGAGTGTTCAATATGTAGTGAAAAATTTCAAAATATATTTAAGAAGTCAGATTAAAAAAGTTACTTAAAATTCAATATAAAAACCAAGGATGATGGTTTATCTAAAAGTCACGAAATTACTTAGCAATGAAATATGAAAAGATTTTTATAATTAGGATGTTGACCCGGTCGTAATTTGTAAACAACTTTTAAAACAGTTTTTTACGACTCAAGACAATAAACGCGAGTGCCTCTCCAAAAGACTTCAATTGCTCGTATAGAACTAAGTAAAACTTGTACTAAAAACTATTTTTTTAAAATCAAGACTTAAGTCTTAAAAAAATTTCAGACACAACTTTTCATGTAGGTATCCGTTGACTGGGTCAAGGGAACTTAAAATTTGCCATGTGTGTTTACACATGAATTACGAGATCTTGGCCGTGACGCAAATGAAATGTTTATCGTGTTGTACCGTGGTTAAGTACCATATTTAATACTCAAATGTAAAAAAATTTGCTAACAAGAAAAAAGAATAAAAATTAGTTCTTAATGTTATCACTTCTTATAAGCCAATAAGCGAAGTTTTTGGAAGAAAGGTAAATTTTATTTTTTGTTAAGCGGTCATCAAACTCTTGCGTATGTGTTATTTAAAAATTTCGAACAAGTACTGATTAGAAATTTGAAGATTTATAGATTACACATCCGTTGAGAATTTCAAGATTTTTAATTTATTAGGTTCAATTATAAATTTAATCTTACCAATTATAATTTTAGGAAGTATATGTGTACTAAAAATAGAAAGACATTAAATTTACCGAAATTAATTGGATCCCAATTAGGGTGAACCCGGAAGAGTATACATATCCACGAACGCAATAAATTAAAATTTTGGGTTCAATATAGTTTTCAAAAATATTTTATTTATCGAAAGAGTTTTTTCATCATCGTACGTAAATCGAAAGATAACGTATTGACTAACTTATTGAGTTAGAACTATTTTATTTTTGTAATGTCAATATTTACTTATGAATATCATAAATATTTTGTATTATTGTAAGTAGTATCGACTAAGAATAATTAACAGTTATAAGCAGAGTAATTAAATAAAAAATATAGTTAATGAAAACCTGTGCAACAAATGACTCAGTCGGTTCGAGGGATGGACTCAAATCCCACTCGAATCTTGACTGCTGTGTTGCCCCGTCTACACTGGCGGTTTAACCGCGTCTCGGCTTAACTTTGTTTAAAGAATTTTACAATGTTCCCGTACGGTTGAAGGATTAATTTGTACTTTAAAAATAGGAAATAATTTATAAGATTAAGATGGTTACATCTTGAACTACGATTCCAATGACAACATTGCCAAATTCTTTAAACAAAGTTAAGCTGAGACGCGGTTTAACCGCCAGTGTAGACGAGGCATGTGAAGGCACTTGAAAGTTATTTATTCATAATGAAAAAAAAAAAAATCAAATTTTCTTCATTAACATAAGAACATCTTCATTTATGAGCTTTTCAATTTTACAGTATACTCAAATAAATTATCAAGGATACCCGAAAAAAAATTCCGATTCAAAACAAAGTAGAAACCCAAAGGTTCATCACTATGCTCGGTAAAAAAAATTTCTCTCTCAACAGCCCGAGGACAGTTTACCTCAAATCCAAAAATTAGGAATTAAATTTTTTTTTTTTAACGAAATCCGCACGATAAGCTTCCGAAACAAGAGAAGCCTGCGCGGGTCTATAAAGCTATCATAGCGCAGTCGTGGTACCTATACCTACGGCTGTACCCTCGGTATTTAAAGGAGAAAGAGAAAGAGCTGCTGCAGCACCGAAGCGGCGTCGGGGCCCCCGCGAGCGCGGGAGAGTTTGTAAGTTGGGTAAGAAAAAAGTCCGAGTCAGTCGCGCGCGTGCACTCAACCCGCTCGCGTTCACTCTCTCGCTGTATCAGCCTCCAGTGCCTCTGTGCTCCACTGCGGATATTTCAATATACTCCTTCTTGTTCCCTTTGCATCTAATCTACAGGTGAGCGCCTTTGTTTACAGGGTGAAAATTTTTGTTTGTTTACAGGATAGGATTAGGATTGTTTAAATAAAATAAAAGTGCGAGGAACGTTTGAATATAAGTTTTTCTTACAGTTTCTGTATTGGGTTTGCTCATTTAAACGTTAGTATAAATTGAAATTTTATAAATAAATTAAAAATTACTTTTAATTTATTTAATAACAATCAGAATTTTTTAACAGTTAAAAGAAAGGTATCTCCCCAAAACAATCAAGTCATATGACTCGATATCAACTTATAGCTATTCTGTTAAGTATGCGTAAATAATTACAAGAATCAAATTTTAGTATAGGACATACCCCGAAACAGCAAAAAGTAAATTATCTTGGAAAAAAGTCATTATAGACATCACATAAACTTAATTTTTTAAGAAACTATTTTGTATTGTTTATTTATGAACAAATTTAACAATCAAATTTTGCTACATTAGTTATAAGTTTATGATCAATGCTGGAAAAATTACCAAAGTACTCAGAAAGAAAACTATCTCTTTGAAATAATCAAGCCATCGCCTAAGCGATTTTAATTCCCGAGGAATGCAAATTTCAACGGAGATGGATTATGATTAGAAATCCGCGAGACTTCAATTAACCGCGCGTTCCTCTGAATTTTAATTACCGAAGATTTTTGCATTCTTGAAATTCTAGAATCTTTCGATTAGTAATTCAAAAATTAAAAAAATCTCGACGATCAGTAAAAACTCTCAATGAAAATACCTACCGCGCAGTAGGAGAGAGAAAAAAAAAAAAAACTCCTCAATGACGTCGAGAGATTATGAAAGTGTTAATGGGAACACTTATAAATGCCTATACTACCTGTCCGAGCCGTTGTAACTACGCGTTTTGTAATTTGCATCTCGAGTGTTATTTTTTGCGCCGCCATGGAAGTTTCGAATCTTATCTGAGGTAAATAACTTTTTTTTAAAAGCGAGAAGAGATGTACACTGCATTCCTACCTGGGTGACTCACTCTTCGTGCATGTATGTACATTGTCGGCAAATTTCATACTACGCGGGCTCTGAATAAGGAGGAAAAATGTACCGAGATGATTGTTTTCGAAGTGGAAGTTTTTGGAAAACAGGAAACGTAGAGGATTGAAGTTTCAAAAAAATTCCCAACGCTTTTCATCTAAGAATAAACCGCGTTTCCGTATACCGGCTTTGAGGAAGTTACGGTTATTTATAACTTACAAATATTGTTCGACTGTTGAACCTAGTTCAGTTTTTAATAAAAAAAATATCTTTTGGGTATTGAAAAAATTTTTATTTGGCTTCTTAAAATCCTGTTTGAATAGTTGAGGGATTTAGAATAATCCCTGGGATTTTTTGATGGAAAATAATAGTAGTTCATAAAAATTTTGATCACTCCATCCTACGAAAAATGTATAGCTTACACAAAATATTAATTATTCGACTGCTATGTATTGACCTCGGCCCCGTCTCATTCCACCCCCCACTTTCTGAAACTGAAAAAAAATGTTTTTCAAAAAATATTGAGATTGTTATTAAAAACTGCACGAATCCAAGATGCAAAACAAACAAAACTTCCGCATTTCGCATTTGTACGAGCGATGAACCCGTTTGATTTCTGCACGGCGCCGCGGCGGCAGTTTTAATTAATAAACAAAGCGGGGGCAAGCCACAGTCTTTGTCTCGCGAAAAAAACCTCCCACACCCGATAAGCTCCTCTTCTCGTGCTGCGCTGCAGAGATGATAAAGTGCAGGTCAGCGGGGGGAGGAGGAGGGATAGAGTCGGTAGAAAGCGAACAACGACCGCCGTCGTCGTGCCGCTGTACTTACAGCTGCACCGCAGCAGCCCAGTTTATCTTTTGAATTCGCGCGAGAGCTCGTTTGCGAAAGGGACTTTGATTTGACGGACTCCCGAGCTATGGCTATGAGATTAGAAACGTTAAAAATTTTACCGACGGATACGACTTTTACCTCGTTTATTATGCCTTTTACGTGTAATCAATTTTCATTACAGGAACGGGGCTTTACTCGGTGATTGGTATGAAAGAAGAATCGGAATTCGAAACGAAAATTCATAAAAGTATTTCACGTATGCATCATTTTAGTATGAAGGAATGAAAAAAAATATATTTATATTTGGTATCCAAAAATAACATACGACTTTAACTTGTAATCTACATTTATTATTTAAATTGATATTGCGAACAAAAAAATTTAAATTACTGAATGATTAAAAAAAAATTTAGTAAGTTTATAGAAGTTTCAGTCATCAAAAATTTTAAATATTCTTTTTTTTTCTTTGAATATGATTTTTTTTTAATTTTTGATCGTTTTCGGGAAATTCAATTTACCTTCGTATTAATAATTTATTTATGTAGCGCAATTGGAATCTAAAACACCAAAATCATTAAAAAAAAAAAAAAAAAAATTACTATTTCCGAGGTGCCAGCAACAGTGGGAATCGCAGTCCAACCCGTCATTTGATTATTTACGAATTTATTTAATCGTTTTATAAACATTCATTTTCAATTTTTTATATTTTATTGTCATCCAAAATCATTTACAATAATGAAATTGATTTGAATTAGTCAAATTTTAAAACATTTTTTGAATTTCAGGATCATTTCATTCTTTAAGAATGAAGTTCAAATATTTTCGAAAAATCATCTAGCTCGATCACAAGTTTATTTAGAGGGCTTAACAGGTTTGTTTACTTTGCGTTGAGTGACTTATAGGCTCATGGGGGTTTACGAAAAAAATAGATCACCTAAGAATTTTTGAAAACAGATCTTTTGTGATCAGTACTGTTTTGGGCAGATTTGACTATTTTTTAATTAATCTGTTTGAATGAATATTTAAGTATTAAGACATTTATTTACAAATTATAATAATTAAAAATGATTTAAAGAGTTTTTACGTGACGTCAAAAAAATGTGAAACGTCAAAGATTAACTTATCTGATTTGAAATCGTTTTGTTGGCCATGAATCAAAAATTTCGTTCATAAACCGGGACTGCGAAAATCAAAGAGCTAAAAATAACAAATTTATTTTCAACCATCTATTTTTTTTCAATCGCCGAATGTAACGTCATTCCTAAACGATACAAACAAAAAATCTGACAGAATGCGTGGCCTTGTGTATATTTTGGTGAATTTTAACAATAATGTACAATCTAAAATAGTGCAGCTTTTTTTTTTATCTGAATCAAAATTTTTAACAAAGATAAAAAAATAAGTTTAGGGATTGATGCTGACAAATTTTATATTTATAATGTTCGAGATGTATGCATCCTTTTAGATTTTTGCAGTCGTAGTTAATTTACACTAACTTTTATGTTTACTGTTTGGTTTTACTTTGTTTGAGAATTTTGTAAAATAATAATAATATTGGGGCAACGATATGCTGACAGGAGTTATTTTTTCGCAAGCATATTTTAATTAGATTAGTAAAACAAGAGGTTGCTGTACATAGTTATCCTCTAAGAATAAATAAAAACAAAAACTGCATTATTGCTTTTATTGATGAAAAACAATTTTTTTTTGACTTGCTAACACAATTTAAGCATGATGATGTTTCACTTTTTTACCCAACTATACGTAATCATACTTAAGTTACAGTCCTTTTATACAATATATTTACCTCGATATTTACTGGATACCAAAATATATTTATTGAATCTAAACTAATAAAAATGGTTTTTATTTTTGTCAAAGCTTTTGAAGAGTTGAAAAAAATTTTCTCGGCATTTTGGCCGTGAATTTAAAATTTCCTTTATACATTGAATTTGTGAAAGTGATGAAGCTAAAAAAATAAATTTATTTTGGTCCAGACTTTTTTTTCGATTAGAAAAAGAAACATCATTTTTAAATGTTACCAACAAAATTATTTATCCTGGGCAATAAAAACTACAAAATTACTATTTTTAGTTTTGAAGATTTTATTTTTATTTTTATTTATTGTAATGTTGTACCCCGAACTCGTAGAAGTTTATACGGCCAATTTTTTTTTTAATCCATAGAAATAAATTTTAAATGCCTTGAAGTTTAGTTGTCTCATCGAACTTTTAAACTTCATTAACTAAGCACTTAATTTTTTTTTTTTTTTTGGTTTAAAAACAAAATTTGAAAAATAACTTTTAAAAATATATTACTCCCATTAAAGTTCTAAGTGTATAAGTCAATTTTTTTAAATAAATCATAATAATTATTATATGAGTTAACTCATCTAACAATCAAAAGTTAAATTTTTTTTAATGAAAATTGCGAGGAAAATTGTATACTTACTTTTAGACCATTTTATTATTTTTATAAAGTGCAGTTTTTTTATTAGTTTACAAATTTTAGTTGGTAAAGAAGAGAGCGACATAGTTTTTCAAAAGTATTAAACTTTATCCGCAACTATGAACTCGTCGCTGCGGTAGTTTTTTAGTCGTGCGCGGCTTGCATCATGTCGCAATACTTTTCTTGTTCAACATCACCGTTTTTTTTAATTTATAATAAAACTTTGGGGACACGGCTTTAGTAGAATTTGTCAGAGACGAGGAAGGCTCTTATATATGCTATGAAGACGAGTATGAAGAGGATAATTAAAATTAACTTAATTTTCTCATAGAACACGTTGATTTTAATGTCATCAAATTTTGGAAAAATTTTAATGTATTCAAGTAAGATGAGAATCAAAACGATTTAGGTAGCTCGGGATTGCAAGGATAATTTTTAGTACTAACAAGGGGGGGACCAGGGTTGCGCCCCGCCGATCGTCGCCAAATATTGTGAGGATGTTTGTTTATCTATAAAAAAAAAATCTAGGTTACTATAGGAATTCCTGTATAGTCTAAATTTTATATCATCTCTGCTCAAGAAGACGAAAATTTTGCCACCAACTAGAGGTCTGTATCATGTTTCTAAATGAATCTACAGTGTTGTGAAGAGTGGGTTATAACATTTGTTTAAAACGCTTTTTTTTACACATTTTACAAAAAAATGAATCTTAAGACAAACGTACCTCAAAAACGGCTGAGCGTTAGGACTTAGGAACCTAGATTTTTTCTTTTTACAGATAAACAAACATCCTCACAAAATTTGGTGACTATCGGCGGGGGGCATCTCTGCCCCCCCCCCCCCCCCCCCCCTAGTAAGTACTTTACGTTTTGATTATGACTGCATAGTTTAGTATGAAAAGTCCAAAATAGAATTAGTATACTCGTATACGAGCAAAACAAATTACAATTGAAAATTCATGGATCACTCATTTCCTCGCTCATTTCGATATCCTGGTAACACATTAAAAGAGGCTAAAATATTATGCTAAGAATTAGGATTTGATTGAAGAATATTAAAAAAATTGTTTTGTTGTTAGATTTCGAATTTATGCATAGTCAATCGATTAAATTATGTAAAATTGAACTAAAAAATGAAGACTCTTTCGTTCGTTAAATCAGCTATTTTGTTGAGTGATTTTTTGCCCAAATTTTTGATATTATTGATTGTATTTTAAATATTTTTACAATGTTTTCAATTATTAGCAAACAATATTTCTATTTAATTGTTATAAAGACTCTTTCTTTCAATACATGATTAATCTTCTGACAAAATTAAAATAATAAAACCATTAAGTTATTTAATTTATAACAATGTCTTTCCTTTTTTACCTGACTCTAAAGTATTTTCAAAATGCAATAGTGAAAATTTACTTTCACATTTATCAAAGACCATTCCCCACATTTTATTTTTAACCGAATCCACTATTTTTTTTTTTTTTTTATCGAACTTTAAAATAGGCCATTCATTCGCGAACCGAACTAAAAAAAAATACTATAACTCAATTACCTCGATAGTCCATTGGAATAGCGTCAGAGGTCGGCCGAAATCCCCGTGTATTCTATTTTTCCCCGAAGCCACAAATTGTCGACCTTCGGCCTTCTCTGCAGCAACGACCTCGCTAATCCGCAGGGGGAAATTTAGTGGCTTGGTGTATTATGATGGATATTTGGGTCGGACTATAACTTGAATTTTTTCGCCGAGGGTCTGGCTTTAAAAATTGACTGGTTTATGCGTTTGATCCAATTTTTACAGAATTGAAGAAACGTATAAGATTGATAACTTGAGAAACTAGTTCCAATTTTTGTTAATTTCACTCTAATTAATGAAAGTTATGATATATAAATTTTTTATTTTCTTTTTACAAAATTTAATTTAAATTAATTCCAAAGAGTATCTAAAACTGTTAATATTATGCGCATTTTTTCATATAGTAAATAATTTAATTAGTAATGTTTTATCTAATAAAAAATGTAATTTTTAAAGTGTGGAATAATAAAAAACGTAAAAAAAATCTCTTAAAGGACATTTTACACTTTGTTTGACTGATTATTTACTTTTCTTAATTTTTTTCTTTTTATATTACTATTGTCTAATGTAACAAGATCAAAAGTAATTATCCTAATTTCCTGTTCGATAAAACTATTTCGTCAGCCCCTTGCAAATAAAAAAATCAATAATAGCGATCTAATATTTCAGTCCACTGTATAATTTATTTGTTCGTTGATTAATTTTTTTCCAATTTTTTCTTTCTAAATTGCTAATTTCTAAACTGACAAGATACAATGTAATTACCCTAATTTTCTGCGCGCTCAAAAGATTTCATCAGCTTAGTGAATAAAAAATCAATGCGGTAAAACAGAAAAAAAAAAATTTCTTCTAACCTACATCTCGTAAAAATAAGCAAACACTATAAAGACCTTTTTTTTACCGTGTGTACAGAGATCACTTTTATGAACCCATTACAAGATCCTAAATAATCAAGCAGCTCGTAAAATCTCTCGAATAGCTTTTCTGATTAGAAAATTCTAATTCAATTACGTTGAAAAAAAAAAAAAAACGGTTCCCACACAAAATTGATAAATAGAAAATGTTTTCCTCGGGCTATCGCGTGTCTGCAGAAGTGCGATATTGTATCTATTATACCGTCGCTTCGAGCTACGCAATCCGTCTGTGTAAGCCACGGATGAATAATCACGAAACACTTCAAAGCTTTACAATATCAATTCACACAAAAGTTTTGTGAATTTTACGATGTTATGTTGGCACATTCACACGATGGCCAAGTATTATTTCAGCTACATTGTTACATACGGCGAAATGATTAAAAATACATCTGTCTTATTCATCATCCCGAGGCAATGTAATTGGATGATGATCATTTTTAAATAACGTTGAAAATAGTTGCGCAATGAAAAATCTGATTCATTTTTAAAAGTTATAAATTATACCGGTCGATCCGGTCTGGCAACAATAGAGTGAAAATTTTGCCAATTACTTTGGCACCGAGCTTGCTGAAACGCACCTTTTTACATTTCAATTTATTCTATTGTGAGGTTTAGTCATTTATCAAGCGTTATGATAATATTACTTAACACAAAGTTTCCTTTGTAAATTAAAAAAAAATTAAAATTAAAATAAATTAATAGTAATAATTATTTTCCGGTGATTAAATTTAATTACTAATTAGAGTTAAAACCTCTTGGACTATTATGTGAATACTAAAAACATATATTATTATTCCGAATTTTAATAATGACTAAAAGAAATAAATAAATTAAATAAGAATGCCACGAATTAAGATAAAAATAATGTAAGCATATAATAAAATTGTAATTAATTATAATTAATTTATTTTATTTACTTGGTACAACATTTTTTTTCTTCAGCTTAGTACTTAATTAAAAGGATGTCTATACATAGGTAGATTCGAACAGTCTATATACAATTAAAATTACATTTTTAATAGTTTTGAATAAAAACGATTTTCCATTGGAGTTTCTGTTTGATAATCTAATGAATTACTACGCTTCAAGTTTATCACCCAGGAACTGTTATCAAACCATCAATTATTATTCAACCCTCGATTGTTCGATTTATCACTTATCAGAAATTGACTTTTTTCAAAGAAAATTTTTTTTTCGCTTTAAACTATCTGACGTTTGATTGAGTGGATTGCGTTACCAAACTCCCTGGTAATCTATATCTGCTTCTATAATGCAATATTTTTATTTAACAATCAATCACTGATTTTTCATCAGTACATTTACTTACTTATTTATTTCTTTGAACAGATACACAAATCAGTAGCAATTAACCTTTTTTTTTTCTCAAATATCGACGATGAGATCAACGCCGCGTTCGGCTCTAAGGTTTTATTTGTCGATTTGATCTTAAGGTTTATCTAATTATGTGTTTTTTTTAGTCCCACAAATGAGCGAGTTTCATACTAACTGCCGCATAAATATCGTCGATTTAGAAAAAAAAATAAATTTAATAACACATCAGTGATATCATAACAATGCGAAACTTTGAATTTATTTTAGGAAAGAATTTTAAATTTGTCTCGACGATGCTAAACGATGTAATTACACTGCACCTAATCGGCGCATAATTTCCGCGTGTTGCGTCACTCCCGCCCGCCGATTAGTCTCTCCCGAGATCTAACTTTATAATTCCAGTGTAAAAAATGATAAACACTCCGAATATTCCGGTCAGCCCATCCCAGCCGAAACTCCATATACGCACAGCGCGCGGAAAAAAAAAGATGCATAATATTCAATATCAATTGAAAATCGAAACGGAAGTCACCTCGACGCCCGCGCGGGTAATCCTACCTTGGCGATCGATGAATCCGGGGTGGGGGGTCCGAGTCGCAGCACAGAAGGAGGCAAAGCAAAAAAAAAAAAAAAAATCAAAACAAGGCGGGGGGTTACGCAAGCGTAAGCATTAATCTCGTTAATTGGAAGCGGGCCATAGCGGAAGAAGAGGCCACCTCCTACCCTGCAACGAGAGAATATTGAAAAAGGACTGGGTTTTGGTGCAGTGCAGTCCGTACCTGTGCATCAGTCGTCGAGTTGTGTCGATCGGGAGTGCGTGCGACAAGTCCCGTTTTTTTTTTTTTTTCAATCTTTACACGTGCTTGTATCGTATCAAGGTAGAGTTTTGACTATTATTCGACGCTGGGTCTGTCGGTTGTTCGTCGAGATTTAAGCGCTGCTTTTTCACTTTTGTCTGTTGGTGGTGGTGTGCTTTATGGTGCTTTTACCCGCTTCGATTTTTCTTTTTTTATGTATGAGGAAAAAATATATCAGTTTATTGATTTGATTCAGAAAAAATTCAAGCCAATTTGTTTATGATTTAAAAGTTAGTTTGATTGATGTTATTAACAAAAATTTTTATAAACGTTAAATTTCTAGCTTTGGTAACTGATCCTTTTGAAAAATTTGAAAAATTTTATCTAATTGAGCGGTTGTAACAGTTATCGATAATGAACTGTGCAATTATTAGTGAAATTTTTACAAATTTTCATAAGTGATTAAATTTTACTACAAATATCTTTTGTTTAAATTTAAATTATTTATTTATTAGTTATAATAATCTGTTTTAAAAGTTAAAATATATTATATTTATTACAATAATTATCGGTATCAAATTGTGGAATAAGTGATGTTTGCTGATTTTTCAAATGATTTACACATTATTTTTTAAAAATTATTGACTTCAAAATCTTTTCATGCACTCGCTTATTTATACTGCTTTACTGTCTCAAGAAACTGTGCATAATTAATTTGCTCGTTTAATTTTCTGTTTATTTTAAAATCTTAAGAGTAAAACTTACCTAAGGTATACTTGTCGGTTTAAAATTAAATCAGTAAATGTGTAGAATAAATAGACTGCTGTGCGAAACAAAATTTGCTAAAATTTCTTCTTGAAGCATTATTTACTAAATAACTCATCTAAAAAGAGAAGTGTCACTCATTTCATACAAAACAGTTTTATTTATTTTTTATTTATTTTTTTTTAATATGATATAATCGGAGCCAAAGAATATCTGCACTAACATTTTTTATCTATAAATTTTTCAGTTATGAAATGGTATGCATAAATTAAAAATTTTTTTTTATTTATTTTGTTTAAATATACAGGTTTAAATACACTTATTACATAATAATTATATTAAAAGAGCTCGGTAATTTTCACTAGGGCTAATTTTCAACTATGATAGAAAAAAAAATTGAGTTTTTTACGGTGTAATTTTTAGCTATTTATTTTTTATTTTATTTATTTATTTTTCATAAGTACTCGATAATTTATTATTTTTATATTTTTTTATTTCATGTACTTTAATATATATTATTAGATTCTATCAAATTAAATTAATCAAATTCAATAATTCTATCAAATTAAATTAAATAAATTAGTTTGCTGAATGTCACTGCCATGTTCTAATTCGTAATTACCTAAATCATCTTCGCTGTGTATTTTGCTTGTAACAGACATTGAAAACTGATATCTTTTTTCCTTATTAATTTTGGCTGCTATAAATAAGTATCCCTGAAACCGAGAAATTATGCTTTATAAGTTCCGCTCTGTTTCTTCAAATTTTGAAAACTTTAACTAGATATTTATTTTTCCAAAAATAAAATGATAAATTAAACAAACTACTGTCTAATTTAATTTTTGCTATGCATAATATCAAAGCACGGAAATGTCTTGATTGCCCCGAAACTGACATGATCAATCAAAAGTTACTTCAAAGCTGATCAAGTTATTCAGTTATTACTTAACATAATAAATTAAAAATATTTCTGTTTATTTGTTATAGTTTTATTCGAAAAAAAAATTTTTAAGAAATTTTTGATCTTTTATTGTAAGATAAAAAGCCAAGTAAATTTATCGCTTCTTTTTTTTTTTTTAAGTAAACTCTGAAGAGAAATCTTATTATTTCACCAAATAAGAAACGATAAATTTATCTTCTCTGATCTCTCCATTAATAGTTCCTTCGAACTTCTTTCACTTCCAACTACCAGAATAACTTGAACGGTCAATCGAACCCGTAAACACCTCACACAGTTTAATTTTGTAAAATCGACACGCAGACAAAATCGAAAAAACGCGCCCTCTCGAGACCGCTTGATTAAAACCCGCTTTGAACTCTTAATTTCAGCACGAACAATTGGTCGAAAAAAAAGCCATAAGATCCTTCTACTACTCCTTCACAACTCTCACAGCAAACTCTCAGAGTCGCATTCTAACAAAGCATGATTCGCGCCCCTCGCTACCCCAGCCTGCCCCCGGTTTACCCGGCCCCGACGTCCCTGATAAGCTCGCCCCCGCCTATACCCCAGCTAGGCCGGGCTCTTCCCATGTCGCCGTCTCACATAAAATCCCTCATCCTCGCGGCGGCCCGGCCCCGCTACCCCATAAGCTACATCGCCCTGAGCCCCAACCCGCGTCCGCTGTCGCTGGCCCTCAAGCTTGCCGCAGCCCCCAGAGAACCCGGGCCCATCAGGATCACTCCCTCGAACAGGTACCTCATCCCGGACCCCAAGTCCCCCACGCTTCACCGAGGCAAGCCCCGGTCCATGGACAAGACTTGCCCGTGCCCGCTCGGCCGGAGGTGCGGAAACTGGAAGCCCGACCCGCCCCTCCCCAAGTACTACATGCCGGTCTACACCGATCCCAAAAAAGTGCCCTTGATGCCCCAGAACAGGCTCTACCGTACCCGGGAGCCCAAAAACGTCGAGGCTCTGTTCCCCATGAGCAGGCTGACCAAGAGCACGTGCCACGCTCTGAAGAAGAGGATCGACATGGACTGATCGAGCTTACCTCCAAAGAACCTCCTCCCCCTTTTTTGTTTTATTTTTTTCTTTTCTGTTTTATCTCTGACCCTTTCGTTTTATTTCCTGAGTTTTTTACGCGCAACCCCAAGTGCTAGTTTTGCAGTTTTATCCCGTTTTAAAAACTTTCTTCGCTTCATCCCCCAGACAATTTTCTTTTTTCTTTGAATAACCAAGTTACCCCAAAACTCGGTCGGTAACTCAATTAACTCGTGATCTCAACCCCCTAAATCAACTCAGTTCCAAAAAAACGAATAAAAAGTTGAATAACTGAAAATTTTCTGTAAATAGCTCGATCGGCCGAGATGGTCACCACCGAAGCCCCCCCTCGATAGAAAATCTCATAATCGCAAGGAACCATCCAACCTCATCAAAACCATACAAAATCCAGCCGACTGTAAAATAACCATCAAGTGGAACTATGGGCTCACTCATTTCATCAAACCGCCATAAAAAAAAAACTAAAAACGAAAAAAAAAAAAAACGAACGAAGAGACCGGAGGATAATATCTCTACCTTGATACGAATGATCCTAATCATCCAGTTGGTCCGAAGAAAATGTCGAGCGTGAAGCGGGAGTACCACTACCACCACCAGAGGCAGGAGGTCACGGTCGAGCGCTACGTGCCCCCGCCACCACCGCCCCCACCGCCGGCGATCGAGTACAAGACGGTTCACTACATCAAGACCGAGGTGGAGAGGTCGCCTCCGCCCCTAAGAAAGAAGGTCGTCTTCGTCGAGGTCGAGAGACCGCCGCCACCGCCCAGGAAGAAGGTCGTCTTCGTCGAGACCGTCGAGAGACCGTCCCTGCTGCCACCGCTGTCGCCGCTCTTCTTACCGCGCCCTCTCTTCGGTGATCGATTCGAAGATCTTGTCGGTGAGCGGGTGTGGTTTTGACCTGGTACTGTGTCCCTTTTTTTTTTCTTTTTTTTTATATTGATGATTGATATTTGTGTTTTTAACAAGGGTAGCGGTATTTATCAACGTACTAAATCTGTAGTTGCTAACCCATACGAGTGGGGCATTTTGGTCACTATAAACAGTGATTTCAAGCTGACCTCTAAATGTTCTGATTCAAATGCACCAAGAACATTTTTTCTTATTTATTTTACCTTATAAAATGGATTAAAACCACAAAGTTTGAACAGTATTCGTAGGGAAAAGCTATGATAAAACTTTAAAGCCAAACTTGGTTACCGTACAAAAAAGAGGAATCATTGCGAAAAACCGTTAGCCGTTAGATTCAAAAATAGTAGGTATATATCCATAATCGATGCGTACGCAATTGGCAGAAAATCGTAAAAACTCACTCGGGAGTAATGAAAAGGCTCGTTATTACGGTGCCGGTCCGTGGGTTATTTTCTCACGGTACACCGACACCTACTTTTTTTTCCACTTTTACGCCAGCGACGAAGGTCGCTCTACCCGATATTACAGAGAACCTTTTTTGGAGTGAAAATTTTCTAGTGGCTGGTTGGTTTAGTAAGTAGAATATCATCCACCACTTTGAATATTGCGGGCGCGGCTGGTTTGTTTTTTTTTTTTTTTTTTTTCAAATGGTAAGAAAAATTATTATTTATAAGTTTGGTACCAAGGTGAGATAGCGTCAACATCCTCATACCCCGGTATAATTAAAAACTCTCTGGGGGCGAAGTTTTTTGCCCTTGACCGTCGGCCAAGAAAGATAGCGGCGTAACTTTGAAAATTACCTCCTTACGTCACGGTGAACGCGGGTGTGACGGTCGATTAAGTCACCCCCGCGGGCGTGCCAACCGCGTCTCTTCATGGGAGTTGTTTGGCCACTCGACGGAATAACTTTTTATTTATTTACCGAGGCTTCTTTGAGGATACTGTACGCATAATTTTTCAAGCTTGTGGCTTAAAATAGCTTTAGTTTGGAGGGTTTTCGCGTGGATGGATGATATTCAATAATTTAACACTTTTGAAAAATGGCATTGTTGGTAGCGGTACTAGTTACCGTTGTAACCATGTAGTTTTGAACAAATTTTAGTACCTGGAGTCTGGTTTTTAAATATTTTTGTATTTTTTAAAAATTGCAATATTTCAATTTTTTCTGAGAAAACTTTAGAAAATGCTTACTTTTGGAATGCCTACGAAAAAAAAGACAAGTATTGTAGAATTCAAAAAATAAGTTTCAAAAAGATAAAGGTATACTTGTAGTACAGAGAAATTTTAGTTTTGAAGGGTTAAGCAATGCAGCTATTAAAAGAAAATTAATTATTTTCAAAAGTACCATTAATTTCTTGATTTTTTCTTTGTAAGTTTAATTTATAACAGTACACGTGATTTAAAAAAATTACACGCTCCTAATGTATAATATAGTTTCAGGTTTATTTCATAATCTATTTTTCTCAATCCTAAGCATATACCTATCGGCAATAAATTTTGCGTGATATTTGATTTATACTCTGTGCTATGCTTTACTAGCCGATAGCGCATAACTTATCTTTTACTTTTTTTATATTTTGTTTAAAATTATTTAATTTATCGTGATGTTTGACCTAGGTAAAAGTCGCTGAGAAATGAGTAAATATTTTTAGACTTGATAAATAAAAAAAAAAAAAACATTTCTCTTAACGATTGGGTTTGCAGTTTATTTTTAGCGCTCTTTCTGTACGAATAGAATGAGTTTCGTAATAATAAATTTAATAACTTAGAAAACAAAATAATTATTATTGTTACGAAGACAACGTAAACATATTATATTTTTATTAAAATTTCGAATATTTCAAAATTTCTTTGTTCATATTTATTAATAAATTCGTCAAATTGTCAATATCATAGAAAAATCAATAATTTACAATTAACCTTTTTAAAATATTAAAAATTTAATAAAACTACAAAAAGAAAAAAAAAAATCTTCTGCTCACGATAAAGCCTTATACATAATCAATTCCAAATTTCTAAAAAATTTAAATATTTTTGGAACATCCTCTCTTTGTTTACGGAAGCCAAACTAACTTTCCAAAAAAAAAAAAAAAAAAATCTCCCATAATGCATGTGAAATAGTCAAAGAATCACTTTCGAGCGGTAAAGTGTCGGGCAGCACAATACACCGCGAGTGAAAACCTCTCTCTAAACATTATATTATCCCGCATGTTCACTCTCTCGCGCCGAGAAGAGAAGGGCGCCCCGCGGCTACACGATCAGCTGACTTACAGCTGACTGGTGTACGCTATATATGCGTCTTCTCTCATGTGGGAGCGGTGTTAATTATTGTGCCGCCGCGGCGGCGAGTTTCGATTACGTTTTATCGGCTGATTTATGGATAAAGAGGCATTGTTAGAGGAGTCTGTAATACTCTTTTCGGTGTGTTGGTTTTAGATAATTATCTATTTTATGGCTAGGTGGTGCGAGAGCTTTGATTATCATAAATTTTAAAGAGTCTGGGATCTTATTGGCTTACAAAATATATTATACTTACTGTTTTTTATTTTAATTCGAGAGAAAATTAAATAGTTACGTAAACAGGCGGGAAATTTAGAAAATTCAAACAGTAATTCAAAGTGTTACAAAAAAGCGGGAATTTTGAAAATCAAAAAATTCTAATAAACGTTCAAAATAAAATCTCAGCAATGTAAACTTTGACGAAAAAATTTATCGTTACTGGTTCGAATCCCCCATTCGATATTCTATCAAAATAACCCTAAAAAAATAAAATAGCAGTATAAGAGTAAGTCGATCTAACCTCCAGTCGTGTTGTTGTTGCTCCGAGACCTTAGCACCGAAAGCTCTAAGAATAATGAGTTGTAGCATCACCAGCGTGAAGGAGGAGGAGGAGGGCGAGGGTAGGCCGAAAATAGCAAGGTGCCGGTTTCTCGAGAGCTCGGACCTTCCGGTCGTCGCGGGCATGATTCGGTGTCAAACCATCGAGACGCACTCCGACGCCGCTCTAAATCCCCGGAATATACAGTGAGCATTTTATTTGTCAAATACCCCCCGTTGTTTCCCTTTTAAATCGCTAACGCTTACTTTTTTTTTTCATTCACATATAACTAAAAAGTTTTTTTTAATTTGGAGCTCAGCGGACTGCTGCCAAAATGAAAGTTTTGAGTCCGGGTTGTTTTATAATTTGTCTACTCGGCCAGTGTATAAATAAATATAAATATAAACAAATAAATTTTAAATCTGGCAGGGTTTTAAAGGCTTTATTTTTTAATCAACTCTATAATAACACTGAAACGTGCGTTTATTTCACCGCGATTAAGAAGACTAAATTTCATAATTAAACTCCCAAACAGCGAGTACGCGAGTTTGTCCCTAGTGCTGGAGAACGAGCTGAACGAGATCGTAGCGGCCGCGATGCTGTGCAACTACCCGAACATCCCGTCCCTGTCTCAAGGCGACTGGCCCGCTTGGATGCAAAAATTTTACAAGTAAACCCAATCTAATCATACACCCATTCTTACCTAATTGAATTTATTTGAAGGGTGGACGATTGCAACGAGGCCAACACGCTTTTCGTCCACCTGCTCGTGTGGGACGACGACTACGAGGACAACTTCCTGAAGAAACTCCTGACCGCGGTTTACTACACTCACGCGTTCTGTCGCTACGTGATAATCGTCGTGCCGCCCAGCGTCACTATAGGTTACTATTGCGTTTTTTTGGTTTTTAATGGGAGCGGGATTTAAATAAGAGCCGTTTTCAACAGCTGACACTCTGAAGAATCAAATGATGAGGGTCTACCCGGATTCCTACATAGATCAGAAGGTTCAAGTGCTGTACGTCAGCGACAAGCTTCAAGAGGCTCCCGACACGACTTATCGATTAGCCGTGTAAGATCATATTTTCTTGTTATTTTCAAAAAGTGTTTCAGGAAGTTTTCCCATCGATTTTTTTTACAACCGAATGATTTTTTTCAAAATACATCGTTTCAAGTAAATTATCTACTACCAAAAAATACTCAATGATAGCAAATATTACGCTAAAATCTTCTCTCTTTTATTATTGAAATTTTCATTCCTCTATAGTTGAGCCATTTCAGCTCTTCTACAATCTTCTTTTCAATCTCTGAACTTCACCCAAACCGGGAAGTCACCACTCCAACTCAGTATCAGATCAGCTTAAAATCTCAAGATCCCAATCTTCGTTTCTCAGTCATTCAGTCCCTTTTTTTTCATCCCACCTTTAGCGAGGAGGACAACGACGACGTGGTGGGTATCCTGGACCTCGAGTCGAAGCGCCTCCGGGACTTCTACGGGGAGTACTACGTTAGCGAGATGCTCCGGCACCCGTTCAGGACTCGTCGGCTGGTCGTGGGCGGAAAGACCGCGGGCGTCGTCGACACGGTCGCGTGCTTGAACACGAGCGTAAACCTCCGGGTCCTCGTCGAGATATTCGACCTGGAGGCCTTCGGGAACCTCAAGAAGAGGAACCCGGACGCACTGTCACTGAGACTCAGGGCCGCGCCCAGCAGGACCATCTCGGAGCACTCGGAGATTTACGACGATTTCTTGGGGGAGTACTGGTATGGTTAACTTAAAAGACCCTTGGGATGCGCAAGAGTTGTTTTACGGAATTTAAATTTTCAGTTACGAGGGCGAGGAGGAAGATCAATACAGTTTTGAGTCCATGACTATGAAAAGTAATTTATTATTTAATGGATTGAAAATGATATTTTCGAGTTTATTACGTGACGTTTCAGTGCAGGTGACAAAACCAGGTCTACCGTGGCAAAGAGCAAAAGCCAGATGGGAAAGAGGTACGATTAACGATTTATCAAAATTATCTCCTCGTACAGTCGTTTATGTTTATTTTTAAATTCAAGCGTTGAAAGTTTGAAACTGGAAAAGGCACCTTGCGGAAATGAGACTTGCGACTGTCCATCGGAAGGTACGAGATTTTTCATGCACAGTCACGATTTGAACTAAGGATGATTAATCGTTGTCTTATTCAAATTCATTTTTTTTTGCACTTATGAGAGATTGAGAGAAAAATTCCTTCGGCGTTGCGTCACTGACTCTCGTCCGTAAAATTTTCATTGAAACGTCAGTTGGTTTTACCAAGCGAGCAGAGTCGTTAAAGTAAAACACAATTCAAGTGGAAAAAGTAATAAAGTTTAACGATCGCACCGAGATAATTTGAGCGTGCGAAGCTAACTAATAAGTCAAATTTTCTTCGCCCGGACCAGTTTGTTTATTTATTTAAGCGAGCTCAAACGAGCTCGTTAATAGCTCTTCGCGTAATTAAAACTTTGGAGTTTAAAAAAAAAAATTCAATTTCCGAAATTCGATTAGAATCTTTTTGCAAACATCTAAAAACGATCTGCAATTTCGAACCAAGGAATTTTTTTTTCAATCAAAAATCGAAATTTTTCACTGGAAATTAACTTTGTTAGAATCTTTCGATTACCTGGACAATCCGGACAAGTGCGACGTGTTCGCGATAGAATTGTTCGCGTACGCCAGCAAGGTGGACGAGCTCCGAAGCCAGAGTCTTTTGCGAGCTAGCTTCAATGTATTTCCCGACCTCGATTACTGCTTGGTGCTGCTGCCGACCGAACGGCCCTACTCGCCCTTCCTTGATCACTTTACGGTATTAAATTTTCGTACTTATTTTAATAATTGCAAGCTTGTCCAAGTGCTACCAACCGGGCGTTCGATTCTCAATATCGGAAAAATTTTCGGCATGAGTTTTATAATAATAGGGTTGGCAACTTTTTAAAATTTATCATATTTTTTTGCTTATTTAGTTAAAATACCGAAAAATAATCGACACATATTTTTTTCTTTTAAAAAAAAAACTAAAATTAAAGGAACTACAAGTGTTTAAATTTTTTTAAATTTCAATGTATATAGATATACTTCTAATGGGATTTCGGGTCAATGACGTCATTAACCCGTAGTTTTAAAAACTTTTCTTAATTTTTTTCAATTTTGATTTAAAAATTCTAAAAAAAATGTTAAAATTCATTAAAAATCAAGTACTTTTAAAAAAATATATATTTAAAGTACTGGTTGCCTTTCCTATTGTGTAGTTTAGTAGGTAAACTCCAAAATTCAAAAAGTATTATACTGTTGATTTAAAAAAAAAAAACCGCAGAATTGCAGAAGCTTTTGATTCAATAATTTTCGTAAGAATTGAAATATCTAAAAAAAATGATAATAATTTTTAACTTTTAATTCAAAATTTCTGAACACATTGTTGAGAATGATTCAAAGTCTTTAAATAAAACTATTACTCTTCTTGTTTGCACTTTTCAAACACATAAAAAATTTTACTTTTATTGTACGATTATCTTGTAGTGCAAATAACGAGTACTCACTGTTGTAAACCAAATACTTCGCCAAATATACTTTGACTCACCGTTTCTGGCTTCCACTACAAAAAAAATTCAAGTTTTATTTTAGAAATTTTTTATTTTAAAAGCCCCAAGTTTATTCGTTTAAAATTTTACCAGTGAATTTCGTTCAAACTCGTCGGAGATTATTTATTACCCAAGTTGAACGCTTTCGCATTTCTTTGATTTTTAAATTCTTACGATGAGATTTACACGATCATAAAATTTTGTTGTAGAACGAAAATGATGAAAGAGAATAATTAGTAACTTTATGAACACGTGGACAAGTAAAATACATTTTCCTTTGAGAGACACTCCGAGCATTGTTTAGTAGTCGTTTCCTTCAGACACTAAACTCTGTGTTGAGCGTCCTTGTTTGACACTTGTTACGTTTTTCGAATAACAGACCTCGTTATTAAATTTTCTCACCATTGAACCGAGTAACTCGAGCGTTAATAAACCAAACAGCGAGTGCCGTACAAGCCGGACCAAGAGTACCCGATGACGATGTACCTGACCCACCGAAAGTTGCACGAAAGCGCGTTGCGCGTGCGCAAAGCCCGATACAAACACTTGCCCAGCCTGGAGTGCCTCCTGGAGGGACTCGAGAACGCGGACGAGCTGCTCCACGAATACGAACGGATAATGCAGACCCATCCCGACGATCGCGAAGACGAAGATGCCTTGATAATTACCTGCGACGATATCGTCGTGGGGGCGGCCATCGTTTGGTATCACTTTTATTATATTTTTGAAGGGAATCTTAGGTTTTTTTTAAACAAATTTTGAAATTTTATAATTTTCGTCAAGTGTATACTTCGACGGCCCCAAACAAGAAAAACCTTAGCCGAAAAACTGCAGATTTGAAATTACCAATACAAGGTTAAAATAAATAAATAAATCAGAAAAAAATAGAGAATCTCAATAAGTGTGCACCCCGTGAATCCGATTTTTATAATGTCTTCAATTTTTCAAATATTTTCAGCCTCTTATTGATAATTTTAAATTTGTAAATTTTCGGCTTAGGTTTTTCTTTGCTGGGACTTATTCTACTAAAGAATGTTTTGTGTCGGACTTGGACATAAAAAGTCCCTCTTTGCTGAAAATATTTTTAGGATAATTTATTGAGTCACTAATTACTTTGAGGACGTCCATGAATTATGTCACGTTTTTTGGTATAGTCTGGTAGCAGATTGAAATCGTGACATCATTAACGGATCTCCTTTTTTCTAAACTTAAAAAATTAAAATTAAAATATTGAAAATCTTTTAAGTCGTTGAACAAGTAAAGTTCAAAGTTGTAAAATAATTTCAAAGAAAGTTTTTCCACTATATCGATGGTTCCAGCGAAGAAAAACCCTAGTCAATAATCTGCCATGAATAAAGTTACAACGAAGGTACATTCGTCAACTAAAATGTCTTTAAATCACTTTATTCATTATTTTAACTATTGGAGATTGGTTAAAAATGACCTTTTCTTACTTACCGTTGATATATATTTAAATTTAAAAAAAATTCTTAACACACTAGCCGCGAATAAAACTACTCCTTGTGATTTATATAATCTGAAAACTTAAAGTCATTTTATTCGTGGCTAGTGCGTCGAGAATTTTTTTTTAAATTTAATACCTCAACTGTATGGTAGCAAATTTTATTGGCCAAAAGTATCTCGATTGTAACTCTATTCTTGGCAGATTTTTGACCAAGGTTTTTCTTCACTGGAGCCATCGATATTTTTTAATCCTCTTATTCCAATGAATATTTTCATTTCGTTAAAAAAGATTACTCTTCAATGCACCCCCTTAACTTTTTTTCACCAAATTTAATTCCAATAAAAACTTGAAAAAATCGTATAAATTAAGATAGCCCCGATAATAAGCTCACGAAGTAGTCCACAAGAAAAACACTTACACGGGTAATAATAAAGGGGGTAGGTTCATTGTCCGTATCTATCTTACCTCCATAGCCTCGAGGGAGAGGTTAACAAGCTTCGTCACGGGTATCGCGTGGAAAATCTGGCGGCCCAACTACCGCAGCACCACCAGCAGCAGCGTTCGGGGAGAATTTTGAGCCTGTGCCTTATGCCGATCTTCAACGTGAGGCTCGCTTACTTCCTGTCCGAGATCGCCCGACTCCACGACTACCGGGTTATCTACTACCGCGCCTACACGGTACGCGAGCCTTTTTATTTTCGAATCTTTCCTTTTTTCATGCATTTTTTTTTTGTTTTAAAATCAGGAGACTTTGATTTACAACTGATTCACTATTATTATAGATGCGGTTGAATCGATTAGTTTAGTTTTTACGGGAATGTTTTATTTCGATTTATTGTTACGACTGTAGAATCTGGATTAAATGAAAGATTCTACGTTTGTCAAAAGAGTCTTTCTATTTATCTTAAAAGAACAATTACAATAAACACAGAAATTTTAGAATTTTTTAAATAAATAAATAAATAAAGCTTTATATTTTTAGTAGAGTAAAGATATCTCGCCGGTAGTAAACGTAATGCAATCGGTGGAGCCGCGAGTAAACAACTGGCCCCAGCTTCAGAGATACTTCGACAGAAACCACAGCGACGCCGTTTTCGAGGAGCCTTTTGCCCTCTTTCTAATGACGCCTCGTATGACGACTGTCAAAAAAGAGCAAGTCAACACCAGAATCGTTGTTGTCGGAGCATCCGAGAGCGGCCTAGCTTTTATCGACATGCTCGCACTGGGGTAAGACCCAAAGTCTGTCCAAAAATTTTAGCGCGGGTTAAAAAAACGAAAACTTTGAAATTTTAGTTTCAAGTACCCCCAGCTTCAGTTTACCGATATAACTCTCGTTTCACCCGACGGCCATCCTTACGAAAATTCCGGAGACGAAGAGGCAAGGTTGATGATTCCCTTCCGGGGACTCAACTGCAGATTTTACCAAAACTTGGTTCCTAGGAGACTGAACTACAACGTGGTCAAAGGAACCGTCATTAAAATCGATAGGTTTTCAATTAATTTTCTCGTTTTAACTGTATTAGTACAATAAACTGATTTGGATTGAAATTTTAGAGAACTGCAATGCGTGCATATCGAGGATTCCGGAATTCTGTCTTACGACTACCTTGTAATAGCCCCAAAAATGAAGTACGACAGGCCCGATTTGAAAAATCAGTCTACTTGGGATGGAAATAGAGAGTTAATTACTTTTTTTTTTATAATTAAAAATCAATACTAATTTTAATTTAAATTCAATGATTCTTTAAGGCTACAAAATCCAACTAATTGTTATTACATAAACAATGACTCAGACGCCGAACGCGTTCTCTCCGAGCTGCAAAAGCTTACCAACAATTTCGAAAAAAAAAGTTAGTTATTTCACATTCAATGCATAACCATGAACCTTGGGGATAAAAAAATTAAACTACTACATTATTTATTTATTTGTAAAAACGTAAATAAATATAATGAATGAAAATTGCGATGACGCGGTAAATTTAATTTTGGTAGAGGCAATCGTTGTCCACGGACGCAAGCTCGACTGCTTCAGCGCGCTCGGTGCGCTTCTCGAGCTCGGTCTCGACGGCTCCTGGGTCACCCTGGCCCTGTCCCGCAGTCGCAATGATGACGAGTTCCAGGATGATCCTCAAGTACTATTTGCAATTATTATTATTATTATTATTAGAACCTTACGATGTTTTCTAATTATCAATGACGAAGCTGTTGGAAACGGTCCTGCAAATAATGGAATCCGAGTCCGTGGATGTAATTTGCGACTGCGACATCATGGACTGGGACGTCGATCCGAACACGAACAGGCTTAAGTGTTTGCTGGTGAAGAACGATTCCGAGGGCTTAATGACCATTGCTTGCGATGCCTTGTTGACCTTTCAAAATAAGAGTCTCTGTCCTAAGCTCTTGCATGGTGATTAATACAAAGATGTTTAAAAATTGTTATTAGATTTTTTTTAAATTGTTTTTGGTGAATTATGAAACTTTATTTTTTTTATGTTACATATCATGTTTTTATCGTAAATGTGATGATGAAATGAAACGTGATTCTTTCGGGGAAGCTAAGAAAATTTGTTGAAAATTTTCAAAATGTTTTTGACTACAAATTTTACTGCTTTTATGTTTGTAATTTTAAATGTTTTTGTGTATTTTTAATGTGAAAAATTTTTTATTTCAGTTGTATCAAATATGTAAAAATAATTATAGATACAACACTTTTAATCAAAAATATTCTGAAATAATAATGACAATTTTTTAAAATAAATATGACAATTTTTTTTTTTTTTTTTTTTTTTTTTTTTTTTTTTTTAATACACTTTAGTTACAAAATATTTGTGTTTAAAAAGTGTTTTGAAAAAACTTAATTAGTATATTTATTTTTAAATGCAAAATAAAAAATCTCGATTCCACTGGCTCATTATTAACTCTGAATTTAATTTTTCTGTTACAGGTGAGTGTCCCGAATCCAAACTTTCTTAAACCTGCAAAACCGTAAGTCAGTGCATTCAAAAAAATACTCAAGCGATCCATCGGGATAATCACAGTCATAACTCACATTCAATCAACGCCCATTAATAACCCGAATGAAAACACATTACGGCGCCAAGTTGAGTTGCAAAAAAATCAAACGAAGTAAGAATGTAGGTTTATGGGTAGGCTCATGAAGATTATAAGATTACGTCGGCGGAAAAAAAAAAAAAAGTGGGTATGACTTTACAGCGGAGCTTCGGGGTATGCGCGCTGCTGCACTCTCAAGGTATCGCGTTACTTGCACGCAGCTTGACTGACAAGGACGGATTTAACTTTATTCGAGAGCTATTAAGCCCATAGGCGCCGTTAATTACCGTCTGAGCTTCTTTTTTAAAATCGCGTAGTTTGATGACAATTAGGAGCATCGTGTCCGGTTGCAAAAAAAATCCATTCGAACCAGTTCTTAAATCACAGTGCACGCAATTTTTTTTTTCAACTGATGAAGCCTACAGATTTTAATTTATTTATGAAAAGTAAAGATTTTCATTTAATTAATCATGTGTGCACTTAGAGAGCATAAAATCTTTAAAAAATCTAATTTTATTTCGAGTAATTTTGTTGAATTTACTGTGATTCACCTTTATTATTTTTTTTAACTTTACACATTCTGAACATAACAACAGAGACTCAATTCTTCTTTCGATGTTTAAAAAGTTCTTTTAAGCATCTCAAAAGTACGTTAAATTTTTATCAGCGACACACCCAAAAAGACAATTCAAAAAAACAATCCTCCCGCAAGTAAAAAAGAAGCCTATTCTTTGTAACATTGTAATTAGCTGACTCAGTATCACAAAAGACGTTCAATTAACCATATAAATGAATCTCAGCGTTGTCGGAGTCGGGTCTGGAGACGTCGTCCGGGCGTCTGGTAATCGACGAGGAGTTCCGGACGAACGACAGGCGCATCTTCGCGGCCGGGAAGATCACCAGGTACTCGAAGAACCTGAGACGGTACGGGTGCCTGGACCAGGCGCACTACGACAGCCGAGAGATCGGCGAAAAGGTTCGAATCGTTCAAAACAAGGAAGTTTACTTTTGGTTAATTTGGAGCGAGGAACTTTCAGCTGTCGTGCATACGTCGGATTATTGGTATTTTCATAGACGGATCGTTGATTTGTCGTGATGGGAGAGAATTGGCTCGATTTAAAACCGCGAGTGCAACTCGAGAGGACGAGCATCGGAATTTTAAGTGGGAGTTTGTTTTTCAACCAGATGCCGGCGTACGAGCGTGTTTATTTTACTCTTGCAGGGCCTTTTATATGCGCGTGGAGGGGGGCTATTTCTAACTGGGTTTGATTGGTTTGATTTTGAATGGTTAAAATATTGACGGTGCGAACGGTTTTTGTTGAAAAAAAAATAAACGCTGCCAAATGTTTTCTTGACAGCTAGTAAAATTAGTGGATTTTCAAAAAGAGTTTCTGAAAAACAAAGAAAAAATAACTACTATTCTTAACTTTTTTTTGAAAATATGTTTTTTGTAAAACTAGACAGTTTTAAAATGAAGAATCTTGAATTTTAGCTCGCCGAAAAGTTTGCCCGCATGATTCTGTCGAAGTACGAAGACCCACTGATTAAAAACAACTTCCAACTGCCCCAAAGAATATCCGATGTAGTTCAAACGCAATGCGCGTTCGTGAAGCCCGTCGTTATAGCGGCACTCTTTCCCGGTGGTTATCGATACCTCAGCGTCCGAAAACCAGGATCGGTGCAGTGCTTAAAAAAGGTTCAAATCTCAAAATAATAAAAATTTTTTTAGGATTATCGAGTAGTAGGGTAAGAAGAGTTTTCACTTCAATTTTCTGAGCAACGATGTTTGGTTACAAGCTCATTTTTTGAGAAAACTGTGTGACGTTGATTTAAAATTGAAGTGACTGCTCAGAATGATTGAACATTGATTAATAATGTTGTATTAATAGTTTCAATTTTTAGGTTTATTATATTGGCAATATGATAAATATTGCCATCTTTTCAAAATGATATTGGCCTCGATATTGGCTGATCATAAACATTAGCCTTATTTGAAAAAAATAACCAATTTTTTTTTTTTTTTTTTAATTTAGTAGTCCAACTATTTTTCACAATTAATTGACTACTCTACTACCTTTTTTTTCCCAAACAAAATTAAAAGTCATCTAAAATAAGACTCGCCTAGCTCTTCCCGCCAATTGTTCTCCCCAACAAAAGAAAACTAAGCAATCAATAACTTTAATTAAAGTAAAAAAAAAGAGAACGAAAACCATCATTAGTGTCATAACGCGACTATTACATATTCAATTCGCACGAAACCCTACAAAAAAAAAGAGTCGCAATTAGAACCCAAACAAAGGCTTCGCGATATCCCACACCCAGGCAGCAGCGAACCGAAAAAAAGTTCTAATTACCTACGCAAAAACTCGAGACAAAGACTCTTGGTATAATTTTCTCAGGGTGACGAGGACGACGACGAAGACGAGGGTGCGATGACGACGGGATCCTCCGACACCGGATACTTTAGGCTTCGCTTGAACCAGTTTCGCATAGTCGAGTCCATAACTTGTTTCACCAAAACAGTGAGTTTCATCAGATGCACTTCCAGCTCAACGTTGCGTAATAATAATATTAAAATTGTTTAAAAAAAGTTAGATTCTTTGATGATTTATCAACCGGGTAGAGATAGTATTGAATTTGTAAACCTAAGATAATTCCATAATTCATTCAAGTAAGAAATCAACATAATTACAAATCTGCATAATTACCGTATTCCGGGAACGAGTAAACTTAATTGCAGTGTACGACTCTTACGATGTCGCGACGTCTGGAAGTGCAGACGAAAAATAATCATTTTTATTTATTTTTTTTGTTTAACGATTTTTTCCCGATTTGTTAGGATTTCGAGATCCAAAACATGATTTTACTGTACGGTAAGCACGAGGCGTTGCTGGGAGATTTGAAAGCTCGTTTCTCGGTAAGATTTATCCGGTTTTGTTGATTTGAAACTTCGAAAGAGTTTTGAAATAAACGTTCATTTCAGAATTCGGAAATCGATGACTTTTTTGGTTACTTTAAACAACCTTGGATGACCGCATTGTTCTCGGACGATTTTGACCGGTTTTTGAAAACAACCGAGGACGATGTATACAATTTAGTAAGAAAATAATTTTTACTAATTATTTAAAGAGAACTCGGCATTTGTTTGATATTTTAAAACTATCTTTGAGAATATTTAGTTGTTTTACAAAAAGTTGTTTTTTTTGTAGAAAAAACTAAATTTTATACTATGGTCTCGTGTCACTTTTTGAAAGCATTAGTGTAAATTTATATTTTCAAGGCTACTTTGACGTATGTTTAAAAAACTTTCCTAATTTTAAACTACATTTTAATCATGCTTAAAGAACTAAAATAGTATACGAATAAAAGATCCGATTTTGCGGTTAGAGTGACCAAGTACAAAAATATTTTCAATGAATCTTGACAAAAACCATCTAGTACTTCTCTTTTGTTCGAGCCAGTGCCCACGTAATTAATTAATTTTCAAAGTAAAAAACCACTGTAAAAAAAGTAAAACCCACCGCTTACAAAAAAAAAAAAAAAAAAAAAAAAAAAACCTAATCAACCCGTATCAGATCGGTTCGGACAAGGCGAGCACGAGGCGCAAGCTCTACGACATAATCACCCGATACGACTACTCCCCGGAGGTAAGCCGAAACAGCTTTTTTTTCCTCCGCAAGGCTCAACCATTAAAAACTCCCCCGCGAACAGATACCGGAGGACGAGCGAGAAAAAATATTGGCCGAGTACTGTTCGGAAGCGTGCTATCTGGTGGACATCGAGGACGCCGTCACGGAGTTCGTCGAGGGTCACGAGGGCGAGCTCGGTGGACTCTACTGGACCGGCGACAAGGACCGGATGATCCGCCGGGAGATCGAGAACACGCCTCTGCTCAAGCTCGAGAGCGTGAGGGCCGAGGACGACGACGACTCGCGATGCGACTGCGATCGGTATAGCGAGGATGAAAGTTGTAAATGAAATAATAAACCGTGTTGATAAAGCTTTAATTTTCGAGTTGTTTTTTATTTTTAACTTTAAATAGGGTTGGTAACTTTTTGAAATTTATAATATTTTTTTTGCTCATTTAGTTAAAATATCAAAAAATAATCAACATGTATTTTTTTTTTTTTTTTTTAACTAAAATTAAAGGAACTACAAGTGTTTAAATTTTTTAAAGTTTAAATATATGTAGATATACTTCTAATGGAATTTCGGGTCAATAATGTCATCAGCCCGTAGTTTCAAAAACTTTTCTTAATTTTTCTTTTGCTCAATTTTGATTTAAAAATTCTAAAAAAAATGTTAAAATTCATTAAAAATCAAGTACTTTAAAAAAAATATATTTTTAAAGTACCCTATTCGTGGGAGTGCCTCAAAGTAAGCCTTTTTTGGGAAATTATTGTCGGTCTTTAAAAATTAAGTAAATACATAAATAGTCTAAAAATTAGCACAAATTGCATTTTAACAAGTGCTGAAATAGATAAGAAATTATTTGAAATCATTCTGTTAAGAATAATAAGAAAGAAAAATTAATATGACAATGATAAATGAACAGAAGCCTTCGCGAAATATTAATGAGTTAACTAATTCGAAAAGAAAGTAATTAGAAATCTTGAAATTTTTTATTAACCCTGTTTTTTTAAAAACTTTCACTGTAATTAAAACAATACATTTCTTTAACATACTTTTGTTACGTTTCAAGTGCACGGTTTTACAGTTCGAGTTTATCAGCATACACGGACTCCCGTAAACTTTCATGAGTATTATTGTACCGAAAGATTTAATCAATTTTTTGGTATTATTGTACCACATAAATTATGTTAAAGCATAGAATATTAATTTATCACGAGCAACATCTCCTACTTCCTTGAAAATTCCCTGTGCAATGGAGGGCAATTCTCAAGACGGCAATAAAGTAGCACTTGAGATTCCATTGTATTCGAAAACTAGTAGCTTTATATTGTTTTTCGAGGGTTTAATGCTCCCCCCACCCGTAAAGTCCTTTTCCGTATATCGGATTTTTATATTTTTTATTTATGCGTTCATTCAATTTTTTAAAATTTCGAATTTTGCGAAAGCCATGTAATGAGATTCGGATCGTGTATTGTTTTCCGAAAACCAAAATTTATTCTTGATTTTTATTTTTTTTTTAATGCTGTTTTGTAACTGTAAAGTACGGAATGAATTTTTGTTTTTCAAGATCGATGATTAGAATTACATATGTAAACACAGTTATAACTCATTACCGGTTAAAATGCACTTTTAATGATGGCGTTGAATATTAATAATGTAACGGTTTCAAGTTTTGATTATTGATTTATTACAAGCCCGCAAAGTGAAATTAAGAAAGTTTTTTAGCTGAATATTAACTCTATTAATTACCTGCCAATTATTTTAAAAATAGATTTTTCCAGGGTTCACCATTACTCTACCGTAATTTTATAAAAAAAATATCAAACCACAAGGACTTATTAATTATAGATTTGTCGATAGACCAATAAGAACGCCCACGTTTATAAAAGTAAGCAATTAAACCTCCCCGTAACTCCACTTACTCAAGGTTTGATTTATAAAACTGTTAGGAAATCATGCATCATCGTATTCGTTCACGATAATAATTTTATCCTCTCTATCAGCTCGCGATGGAATCTTTAATGATATGGTCATGAAGTTTCTCGCTAATTAAAGGTAATGAACAACGTTCTACCGATGACTTTATATTGCGTGCTTCGAGTAAAAAATTAATGTGCGTTGAAAAAAATGTGGTGTTAAAAAAAAATTCATGAATGTTTATGTGTACGTTGATTTATAGTAAATTACAATGTTCACCGACTGAGACAAACAACTTTCATAAAACTCGTGCCTTTTGAAGACCATTTTTTACAACGAGCAAACTTTTGCATCTCATTGAGAATAATTTGTTTTTTGAGTACAAAAATTAAATAAATAAAATATTCCTAAGTACAATAATTTATTATCGTTGATCTATTCGAATTAAACTAAACACATATAAGGTTATTTTAAATTTCTATTTGTACATGAAAAAATTTAATTTTGCATGAGATTTCTGCTCGGATTTCTGTAGAGCAAAAACTAATTTACTAAACTGGTACCAATAAAATTATCAAAAACCACTGTAGCCACTCTACTAAAATAAGTAGGTAAACAAGGACTACTCGCTGCTCGAAAAACGTGTTAAAAAGTCAAAAATCATAAATTTATCTTTGATCTATTCGAATCAAACCAAACACAAGATTATTTTTAATTTCTATTCGTACATGAAAAAATTTAATTTTTCAGGAGATTTCTGTAGAATAAAAATTAATTAATTAAACTGGTACCAGTAAAATTAACAAAAACCACTGTTGCCACTCTACTAAAATAAGTAGGTAAACAAGGACAACTCGAAGCGCGAAAAACGTGTTAAAAAAAAGTTTGAAACCCGGAGATCCACCTCGAAAATCTTAAACAAAGGTAAATAAGGAAGCAAGTAAGAAAAAAGCCGTTAGGAACTTTCCCCTCGGCACGCCAATTTCCCACGAGATTCGCCTCCCCCGAAAGGAACAAAGCATCAGCCACGCGACAATGGACCGGCGCAGTGAAATCCGCGGTCTGCATTTATTGCTCCCGGAGTAAAGGAGAGAGAGAGAGAGAGACTCGCGCATTAGCATGACTCGGGGTTCTTGTAGGTCAAGTTTGTGTACGGCAGCCAGGCACGGACACTTTTACTGCCGTGCGGTAGTAGTCGTCTTCGATCGCTCGAGCTAGACGCACGTGTACCTTCTGCTCCGAGAGTCTTTTACATATACACAAAGTGGGTGGTGAAGTTCATAAGTTTTTTTGTGATCTTTTTTTTTTTTTTTTTTTTATTAGTTTAGTGTGTTATTAGTTTTTTACCAGAATTATTGTGGTTTCAAAAAAATTTTCATGTCAAACGTACCTATCTTTTTTTTTGGAAAATAAGTGTAAAAAAAAAAAAATTATGATCATAAAAGGCGTCTTTTTAGTGGGAAAAATTATCGCGCTATGACTGACGGGCTACAAGTATTAACATAAAACACGCCTTTAAGTAGTTACAGACCGAAACCGGTAGGACGTCCGGGACTAGATATCGACGGGTTACGAACCGGGCATCAACTTTTTTTTTTTTTCTTCAACCTCGTTTTACGATTTTTCTAAAAACTGGGTTGCTAAACATTTTCATTTTGCGGGAAAAAAACTTGAATGCTTAATGAGGTGATAATTCGCGCTGCGGACGAAATAAAATATATTTTCAAAATATGCAATTAGCTCGATCGGATTAGTCACGTTTGTGCAAATGTTAATGTAATTTAGGTCTGACATAACGGAACGATATCGCCCACGTTTTACTGAGTCGGTTGCAAAATTCTAGACTTAAATAAATTTCGGTGGACTGCACGTTTGAAAATTATTGGCAAAAACCAGTTTTCTGGGATTGAGAAAAGTCACCGTGAATAATTCATTTTTAATGTTATTTACGGTTCGGTTTATTACGGAATATCAAATTTATTAAATTTACAGTGATGTGTTTCCGGTGTTGGCCACTGCTTTATGATTCGATTTAACGGTATTATTATCTGTTTACGATGACAAACATTGCCCAATTTTGTTTTTAATTTACTTTTTTTTTCAAGGAATACGGTAGTGGATTGAAAAAAGCTTTTAGCTCGGTGAGAATCAATAATCTTTAATTGCGCGAAGCCTTCGATGGACTTATAAAAAAACTTTCAAAACAACAATGAGTTGTTGCTTTTTACTCTCAAAAGTAAAAACATTTATTCGTTAAACTTAAAAAACATCTTAAAATAACAACAAGTGCAGTCAACGTACCGAAAACATCGTAAATAGTCGTGATAATTTAACAATAAAATATTGTGTATTTATAATATATATAGATCGCCAGCCATGTTTTCAAGAATCGACGAAATTCCCAAGTTCACGCACCCCGAACGTTGACGCACCAGAACAAATTGTTTTTCCCCCGAGCGTCGCCGAGAAATACACGCGCGGGTGGTTCTAAACTGAGTCGCTTCCAACTTTCGCGCTCGTCAAGTTTAGGTCAATGTCGGATGCGCCCCGCGTCCGGGACGAGGCCGGACACCGGTTCGTTTCATTTATTTTCGGAAGGGATTTTCTTCTTTGGTTTTCAGGGGTACGATCATGGACGCCGCGAGTCTATATTTATTTATTTTTCTTCAAAAATACACTAGCCTGTTCGAATGTAGCATACGAGTAATGGGAAACAAAACAAAACATATTTTTTATAAAGATGTCATAGTTCAAAATGTCTCCAGCCGATGCGAGCAATAATGTCAAAAGATAATAAATCATTAGGGCTCATTAACAATAAATTTTAATTGGAACTATTGCACAATCGTACAATTATAATTACAAAACTCCGAAGCGAAAAAATACGCATGACTTTATTGATGGTTCCATGATTCATACCAAGTCAACTTAATGTTAATTATTTCTAATTGAAACGACGGATTTTCCGGGAACCGTGACGAAAATTTAGTTTCATCAGATAATAAAATTCTTTATCATTGAACTAATAAAAGCAATAAAAGCGATATTGTAACGTGAATTCTATGAACGGCTTGCTGCGTAGATTGTTTGTTGATAACAATTCGAAAAATTCTTTTCTCGTGGAAAGCACTTTACAACAGTATTTTTTAAATATCAAAAGTTACAAATTGCAGAATCGTAAATTCAATTTTAATTAAAGCTTATAAATTTTTATGTGTACGCAAACTGTGACTTAATTGTTTACTCCGCACTTAAAAAATAAGTTTTGAAGTTATGGAATACTTCGCTGAAGTTTAGTCATGATCTATTTAATTGGAGGTCGCACGCTTTATGAACTTGATCATTTTTGAATTTTTGGCACCGGTCGTAAAGTGGCAATAAGACAAATTCTATTTTCGCTCGTAAAAAATAATTGTTATTCAATCCTCGCCATGCGTTTGTATAAAAAAATCTCCACTACGCTTGACCTGAATCCACGGAATATTTTTTTAAAACCGTGCCATCATTTTATCACGGTGGATAATCTAATCGATCACGTAGATCATCGAGAACAAACTAAATTTAGATTAAACCTATAAGCGGCGAAACCAGCTCAACTTTTATATTTCTGTAAAACAACAAAGCCGGAAGGTGGAAGAAATACGGGCAGAGTACGCCTTTCCTTTAAACGTTCAAGGTCCGCGGAAGAAAAAGTTATGCAACCGACGCTTAAGGAATTCGCACGCATGGGGGGTTTTGACTGTAGATAAGATTTTTAGATTGTCAACTAGCCCGTAATTAATAACGAGACCGCGTAAATCGATTAAATTCAGCAGAAGTTTATAAGAAACTTTAATAAACCAACCACTTTATTGCCAAATAAATCTGTTGTTTTATTTAAAAACTTTGTAAATTTCTTTGAATTTTTTAAATTTGATGTAAAATTACATTTAAACTACAACCTTCAGCGACGTTGTTTACATAATACGACTTACTCGTACGGCAATTTAAGATTTTTTTATCACACTTTAGCGATTCTGTTGGTTTTTATATAATAAATGGTCTCCGTTTTCATTATTTATTCACCTAAATACGTTTTGAATTCACACCCAGTCATGGTTAGTTAAACCATAATTTCTGGTCAATTACATAATAAAGTAGAGCAGTGAAAAAAGTCCATTCGGTTTCACGTCTTCATTACAAACAGACTTACAATCTTAAACTTGTACTATCATTACCATTTTTTTTTTTTTTTTCGTTTCAAAAAAGTTGATTCGTCCCATATACTTTATCAACTTAAGCGGAGGAAGAAGGTAAAAATCATACCAATTTTAAACTCTCCACATCCTCCAAATGAAATTGTAAGGCTACCTCGATTATCAAATTAGCAATCGGTGCACGAGTGCAGCATAGGGCTCGGTAGTAAATAACCGCAATTTACCCCCCATTTCGAAAATTAATTCCGAGAAGCCAATTTTGACTTACCGCGAGATGAGAGAGTGCACAATGACGAAAAACCGCAAGTCAAGGAACGCACGAGTTAGCATGTATAATGATAATGCCTTTTGTCCTTTCAGACGAAATGATAAGATCAGCGATGCCCCAGGAATCCTCGTCCGGTATCACCGACACCAAGGTCATACGTCTGACGCCGTACCAGGAGGCCGTCCTCCAGCAGCAGTTCAACAGGTGGCCCAAGAACCCACAGAAGGGCGACATCGTCCTCTTGGCTGCTGAGACCGGACTTTCAGAGGAAGACGTTCTGGTAAATTTATTTATTTGTTTTAATTTTAAACTCAAACGTCCTGGCTTGGATTCTTTCGAGGAGATATAATGCACTCAAGAGTCATTGATGATTCTTTTGGAAAATTTAGAGAATTTAGAACCCTGGAATCAATTTTAATCAATGTGTTGTAGAAAATAGGGAATTTGTTGTAGAAAAACTGATTTATTTGTAGTCACATAAGACTACTATCGTACTTTTTGAATAATTAATAAAATTATTTTTACTTGTCTGATAATTGAATTTAAAAATGGCCGACAGTAAATTTTTTTCTCCCTGAATATACTGATTATTTCTAAACTTTATAAATTTTTCTCGAGATTTTTGTCCTAATCACAATATTGAATTTTTTGTGAAGTTCCAAAATTAATTTTCATAGCACTTAAAATTTTAATAGAAGAAAAAAATATTACTTGTGTGTAGAGTAATTGCTCCACCTCGAATAAAACCGATCATCGCGTACCCCAGACGTGTCGTCTCGCGTCATTGCAACGCGCCGCGAAACGACAAAATGATTGCAGTCCGGGTCGTTTGTCTAACTGCTGCAATTTGTTTGTCGTACTTGGGCACGGTTTTATAGCGGCTTCGCAACGAAGATTGATCGATCCCCTAGCCTAGCGTTCATCAAAGCCATTTTTTTCCTCTAAAACTAATGACTTTTATCTTTTTTTTTTCAGGACTGGTACTCGTTACAGTTGACAAAATTGAGAAAGGAACAAGGATTCGGCGGGGCATTTGGCATCGATACTAACTACTAGTGCTTGGAACCATGCCTTAAAACAAAAAAACAAAAAATAAACCATTTTCGCCGCTAATTGCAACCCATCAACAGCCATCAGTATTTTTTTTCCTTCTTTATACAAAAAAAAAAAAAAAAAAAAGAAATTCTCTCAGCGATCGAAAAGATGAAAGAATATATTGAGCGAAGTAAAGACGGTACAAAGAAATTAGTGATTAAGTTTCATCGTGTATAGTTTTTAATTTGTTAGATCTTAACGAAGATGAAAAATTTTATTTTTAGACGAAACCGTAGTTCATAAGTTTCTTATAATATTATTTCTTTCCTTTTTTTTTTTTTTTTTTCATTGTTTTCAAAAATATCGATGTCCACGAAATAAATGTTTTTAATAAATTCAAATGCTTTTTGTAAGTAAAATATGTAATCGTCACCCACGCAAGTGCAATTAATTACTAGTTTTAGCCTATATTTGTAATACAATGAAAATACACACTAAAAACCGAAGTACAATATTTTTATGTGCACATTTTTTTATCAATTACTTGCTACACGCTTACCACTTTTATTTTTTTTTAAAAAGGATACTCTCTTTAGCACTATTGGATATATTTAGACTAGTCTTTAATTAAATCTAAAAATGAAGAAAAAAAAAAATCACAAGGTCTCATTACTTTGTTAATGGTTAAGTTTTCGAATTTTAAATGAAAAAGCCTGTACAAATATCTTATATCATCTTTTGATGTAAACTTGTAGCGTAAAAATAAACTATTCATCAAATATAAACTAAATTGTGTCGGTCTTCTTTCAAAACTTTCCTAATTAATTTTCTGCAGTATAGTGGTTGTTAAAACTTAGATTTTTTTTTTACATTTATGTAAGTGAGCTTTTAGAGTTTTCAAGCAATATTTATTTAAAAATAAATTAATAATTATAATTAATTAAAAGTAATAAAATTATTATTACTATTATTGGAAATTAAAAAAAAATTTATTCGAATTCTACGTAAAAAATCATAGACTACATAAAGAAATAATTATAAACGAATAGAGTGAAAAATTTAGTATAAGCTTTTCTAATATATTTGTTAGATTAATTTTTTTATTACTTACAAGAGCTTCAGAATATGTTCTGGACATTATTTTTCTAAACCATTCCATACCAAATTTGAAGGACATAATATTGTTTCATTGAACAATAATTTTTAATAAAATCATACTTAATCGTTGGTGTCTCAAGTTGATGTTATACCAAAAATAACAATACGTGATCAATGCAAACTATATTGACTTGGCTGATAAATATAACTGATGATTTAAACAAATTGAATAAAATTCATATTTTAGTATAATAAACAAACAAATCAAATGATGATTAATATAATTATATTAAAAGTGTGCAAAGAAATAACAGTCTTTAGAGTAATAATAAATTTATTGTAACGATCATATATTTAAACAGATAAACAGTAAATATAAAATTCTATCTCTATGATGTAAAAATATAAATTTTTTTATATCACATTGCGTTTACAGTTAAAATCTAAGTTCAGTACATCAAAAAATATTTTTTATCCTGAACATTTGATTCATTGATTAACTTAGCATTCTTATATCACATTCGTTGGTTTTGTAAGTTTAAAGTCTTTAAATCTTCAGATAAGCTTCCTAATTCTTCCAAAGTATATTCGTTATTGCTAATAGATCTCATTATTCCTGGAGGATCCTGCTGATCAGTAATCTCACCCTTTTCAATCAAATAATTTTTAGCGCTCATCAGTATGGTTGCGCCTAGCTGTCGTTTTTCCAATGGTGACATCGTAGACGCAAGACCCTCGTAATACGTACTCTTTCTTTGATTTGTTAAATTTTTTTTACCAATAGCATCGATCATGGCGGCCTCCCTCGTATAAGCCTCCTCGGATATGATGTAATTGACGAAAATCAGTATAAGTACAGAACCACCACTTTTCCAAACATCGATTATCCACTCTTCTTCAGAACATTTTTTCATAGTTTTTTCTGTGTAATTCTGAAGATATTGTTTAAGGTTTTTTTCTACATTTTCTGCGTGTTCCCAGACTCTGTTTCCGCTTCCTTTTCCAACGTAAAATATTAGGTCCAGGAAATCTTTCCAACCTGTTTCGGGGTTTTTTAGATAATCCCAATCACCAGATTTTGCCCAACTGGTGCTTTTACACTTTCTTGAGTCTAATAGTAAGTAATTGTAAGACTTTTTATAATTACCATTGCGACGAATGTCTCGCGGTATCTCAAAACCTTTTAACGCGTCTTTTAAAAGATTCTTGTAAGCTTCTGGCTTTTTGATGTAATTTGATTCAAAATCATAGATCGTGTCAAAATTATCTGGAATTTTTACCCAGTTACTATTTGAACGTAACTTGCGTGTGGATTTTTCTACGAGAGTGGTGTTAGTATTTGATGATTTTTTGGTTTTTTGACTAATTTTAGTCGTATTACCAGGTTTTTTTACATTTTTACTTTCCGTAGTTAAGTCACTCTCAGCGAGTGAATTATCAACTAAAATTTTCGATTGGCCGCTGGAATCTAAAAAATATTAAAATTGATTAAAATAAGTTAAAATTTTTTTTAATGCAGGGTTTAAAAAAATTTCTTTTACACAGGGACTTTTTCTTTTTTATAGATAATAAAATACTCCTAAGATAATACGTACATTTACATTATTTTAAATTAGTTAAAAAATTTTTTAGAAAATGATTTTTACGAAATTAAATAAAAAGTGGATTAATGTTATCTCTCTTATCGAATAAAGTAACGTATGACTCATACAATGTAGTCAGCAATTTTATAAATTAATATCACTATAAATGAATGTTTCTAGACTTTGAATTTGTGGGAAAAATTTTTTTAAAAGCAAACAACAGATTTTTGATAATTTTTGGTAAAACTTACCTGAATTTTTTGATGACTTTCTGGTTTTTGATTTCGCTTCCATTGATGTAAAGTTTTTATCATTTACTTATCCTGTAATAAAAAATATTATTGTCAGAGAAAAAATAGTCATGCTAAATTTATTTTACAGAGACTGATAAAACGTAAATGAGTTTAGGAGTGTTTTGAAATTGCTGTGGAAGTAAATCACAGTTCTGATTAATCAGTTTTACTACTTTTAATGATTGATTTCAGCTTAATATTTAGATTATTTAAATAGCTGAATAAGTTTTACTTGACTTATTAAAACATACCTAAGTTAATTTTTTTCACCAACATAGCAACATGTGCTGCGTTGTTTTGTAGCTGCTATCACAACTGAAAGCACACCAGAGAGAATTGCATAGCGAAATGAATCATTGCATCAACAGCACGAACGCTCTTCTGGATCTTTCGATCGCTCTTCTGGTCAATTCGAACAGCAGCTTTGCATTTTTCGAGGAACGTATGGAAAGTGAACCAGTCCAATAATTTGAAAACTTTATTGTTAAAAATAAAAACTTTTTCAAAATTATTCAATAAATAAAATTTTTTCCAAACTAAAAACATCTAAAGTAAGAAATTTAAATTACCGTAAGACTTTGACCTCCCGGGGCTACTTTGACCACTAAGGAAAAAAAATTACTTAATAATTTCTTACTATTCAAATGAAAGTTATGATTGCGGTTACAGTTTTTTCCGCTAGAGGCGTGCGTAAACTTTGTATTTTCAATTTTCATGATTGCCGCCGGTCTTGATGCTTGTTTGCTCGTTACCGATGTAGCAATGTAAATATATTTTTTTTTTTGTTAAAATTCTTCCTTGCACAAAATTTACAAGTGGTAGTGTTAAAAATACATATTTTGAAGATAAATCAATTTTTTTTATCTTCCTCAAGGTCTCTAAAATACAATCTGATAGTTTTTGAATTGATTTTTTAAAACTACTGAGTGATATATTTTTTTTAAGAAAAAAAATTGATTTCACGTAAAAATGGGGCTACTATAGCCATTTTCATGTATTTCGCTTGTTATGTTTATCTATGATGGGGCTACTTTGGCCAATTTCTTACTTAATGTATTTAAGTAAACTATATCTAGTGAAAATTTAGATGATTAAGTATTTTATTTAAAAATGTTTATTTTATGAACTGAATAAAGATAAGGTTTTAACTTAAGTTTCAATATTAGCTTATTTCAGAATCCTCATTTTTTTTAATATAAAAAAAGATTTTTTTTCTTTCTTTGCAGTAAAACTTGACGTAAAATTAATGGACCCAATTCGCAAAAGCTAAAAATTTGATAAAAATATTTAATTTTTTTAAATATCTATTCAAATTTCTTAACTATAATTCAATCTGGTATAAAAACTTAAAATTTGGATCGTAAAACTCTTTTTGGTCAAAGTAGTCCCAACCCCGGGGCTACTTTGACCATTGACTTCAAAATGGTGTAGCAGTAAAAAAAATATAAAAATTGACAAAATAAACTAGCTTAAATCCAAGTTGAAAGTCTCAGCTTTCGAATGGTTACCTCCAAAAATTGATACGAAACCGTTTCCGTAGTTTAAATTGGGAAAAAAACTTTTTTTTATCTAAAAAATGGCCAAAGTCTTACGGTATTAATATTTTAATTTTAATTTTTATTAATCGATTTTATTTTTTACCGAATAAAAAAGAAAAAGAAAACAAGCTATTATGAATAATTATGTAAGTCACATTCTGTTCACGTGATTGCTCTTAATAAAAAAAAAAAAATAATATAAATTTTTAACGATCGTTCAATCTTTAATGATTGTAAATTATATAGACTTTACTTCCATAAAATAAAAATTTTTAATGAAGAGCACCGTAACAGATTATTTGTAAGTAATTATAGAGTCATATGATTCGAAAAAAGTGTAATAATTGCTACCCTCAGAAATATAAATTTTAAATTTACTCGAACAAAAAAATTTTTTTCTTTAAGCAAATTTACTTTTAATAATCATAAATTTAAAACTGGTTGATAAAATTATCTGCTAGAAGTTAAAATATACCGTAACAATTCTAAAAAAAGTCTGAAAAAAGCACGCATATAAGTTGTAACTACGCGGGCTAAAACTTTTTTTAACCGCTGAATAGTAGCCATCAACAGAGATCCAATTGTTTTTATACTGATTCTAGTTTATTGGTGATCTAATAGTTATTTATAATGTATTATCTATTTATACTAACTACTTGTTTCGTTATGGTTACTGGAGTTAAAGATCAGTATAATTTTGGTCAAGACATGTATAAACTTTCTACTTGTATCGAACAGCATTTGATCCATTTTGATTTCGAAGAAGTTGAATATATAATCAAACAGCAAGGACTAACCAGAGTCATGAGTGATTTTGCTGTAGATAGATTTATAGATAAATCTATTAAAATCAGAGCTGTATACAATGGAATCGCGTATGTGATCAAAAAACTTTTTCATGAAGGCGTAGGACACTTGAAATCTCATGAAATATTTCTGCTGTCAGAACATAAAAAATTACTCACTCTTGCAATAAGACAGGCTCTAGAGATGTGCTCTGAAGATACAGTCATAATTCAAACAGCGAATCTTCCTAGTTTTGAAGAAAGCGAATCAATCGAATTTGGTCTTCTTTTGGATTACATTTTGGTGACTTGGACGGATCATCCATTTAAGATGATTCAAACGCGAGAAGGACGAGCATTGCTTAGAAAATATGCAAACGAAGCTCTCGATATTATCAATTGTTCTTTAGAATTTGTTCATTCGTATATCAACACCTTCAGATTCATGTTACGAGTGCTGTGGATGTACAGAGCTCAGAAATATTTTGACGCCTACGACAATCAGTTACCTTACATTCCTCATCGATATACCAAAGAAAATCCAAGACCCCACACTTTTAATTATTCGTTAGAGGTAGCTTCCTCTCGTCAACATAAATATTTTAGGAATCGTGACTTTATAGATTCAGAGTATCATCTTAATAGAATTCTTGACATTCACTTTGCGGACCGAGATGGTGACGAAGGCGAATATGACGTTTTTGAAAAATATGTGAGGTTCGGCATGTATAGATCAGAATATTTTTTTGAAGACAAAATAATTTGGTTTTATCGAATACTATTTTTCTTTGCTGAACTATATTCAAGAGGTATAATAACCGATGAAGATGATATTTATGATGGAGCCATACCGTACGATGTAGTGCCAGAATTTATACAAACTATCCTATACTTCGATAATATTTATAGGGATTATCTTTTAGTGCGAAGACAATTTGAAACGAGAAATGCTAATATCGTCAACAGCAGGCATATGCAAAATCTTTGCAGAACCAAGCGAGTTCGGGAAGAAGATTTAATCGAAGAATGGATGAACACTCCTTCGACCAGTGGTGTGCAATTTAGAACTTCGACTGCTTCTCCCACGACCAGTACCACAACCATGAGTTCAACCAGTACAACCTTACGGTATGAACCATCCGGAAAAAAAAGACCTATCGTTCGTGCCCATGAATTTGAGAAATATTCTGGTAAAAAGCAAAGAACATTTCCTGATAGTTGTTGCGATAAAGCCAGAAAAAAATCTGGTAACAGTAACTATGACAAGGACGTTGATTCGTGCTTGAAGCAGCAGTTCAATTACAACGTGGTCGGTTCAGAAGACAGGGTTTTTATTTTGTGCTCTTTAATACAGAAATCACATCAACCACGGAAAAATATTAACGATCGTTATGGCTATGTCTTAAATGAAGATTCAATGTTTTTTACTGGAACTTTCCCTAATGCATTTGAATTACTTAATAATGAAATATATACTTTTCTGTGAAGACTACTTCACATTAAGAAAATATGAGGAAAATCGATTTCATTTGTGTATGTTCATAATGCATTATTGCTGATTAAAGATGAATGAAAAGATTTAAAGTACTGGTTTTATCTTATTTTCAAATAATGGCTCAATTAAAATAAAACAATTTAAAAAAAAACTTGTTCATTGTGTGTTTTTTTTTTTTACATTCAGTCATTTAATTATTACAAAACTGTTCGTGAGAGATGATAACATTATTTTTATACTAAAAATATTGTAAATAATAATACAAGGGTCATTTTTATACGTCTGGCCTGTTTAAATAACCATGAGATGATATCAAAAAATATATTATATCGATGATGAAATATGTAGATAATGATTTGAGAATAAATTATAAAATTAAAAAAAAAAATTAAACAAATTTAATTGTTTTTAGTATAAAATTTTTTGTATAGAGCAGTAACTAAGTATTATCCAAAATTAAAAAAATTGATTGATACATTATTCGATTTTACTGCTTAAAAATTTAAATTTTTTCGTTTCAGACTTACTTTTGTGTGTGTGTCATGTTAAAAGGTCATTTATTTAATTTTTAACACCTACTAAAAACACAATTTTTCACTTAATTTTGTTTTCATCTACAAAACACTTTTTGAAAAAGCTGGCCTAATGAGTTGTGTGTTATTATTTTGATCAAATTTTAAAACTTCGTAATATTTTAAGTACGTTAAACGAGTTCCCACATTCAAATGCATGTTCAATGCGTCATAATAAGGCTTTAAGAAGTTACAATTTTAATTATTTTTGAAGAAAATAAAAGTTTTGAATAATAATGGCTTGTTTCTTAAAAGAAAACTGATTATAAACATTTACAGGTGAAACATTTCATTTATCGCGTAGAGTTAATTTATTTAAGAAGGGTCAGAGTTTTTAATGCGCAGGAAAAAAGTTTTAATAATTACAATTTTTTATCTGAAACTGCTTTTTTCAATTTTTAATGCTAATTTTTTCGAGGAAATATAACTCAATACGCGTATTGAGTAAAAATATAAATCATTTTATGAAAAACAGGAATTTTTTTTAACTGTAAATTTTTGCTTTAAAATAAGGATTAATTACATGATAAATAAAAAATCACAGCAAAAAATAAATGTAGATCATTTTATGCATTCAAATGCATCCTAGTTTACTTATAAAAATATTTGAAAAACTTCACTAAAATTGTTATAAAGTTCAGCGATGGCTTACAAAAATGTTGAATGCTATTGTAAGTTTCTTTTAAAAATTTATACCGATACATAAAATAAGTAATTTAAGAAATTACAACTTTAACTACTAAAAGGATTATTTTAAAAATATTATTCCTCATTTATACAAGATTCATAACATACAAGAATTTTTTTATTGAGTCTAATATACTATTTATAAAAATGTTATTTCAATTTTTGCAATGTAAGATTTTTAAATATGTAATATTTTTGTTATCTTTGCTGCAGCAATATATAATTCTATATAATGAATGAGATTTTCAAATGATTTTTTTTCAGTGGAGCATTTTATTATAAGACATTTAAAATCTTTTAAAAAACTGTGCAATGAAAAAAAAGTAAATTTATAATTTCACCTGATAGACATTTAATTTTTAGAAAAAGATGCTTGTAAATATTTTAAAACAAAAATCAGAAACCAATGCCAACAACTTATTCAAACTTACATTATAATTGTAAAATTAATTAATAATAGTAAAAGCGCTTTTTATATGGATAAAGTTAAAACTATTTAGAATAATGGTAGAAAAAAAAATTTTTGTTATAATATTTACATATCAGTTTTTATTGAAAAAAGTGGTGAACAATTTTGACAGAGTATTTTGCTTATGAAAATAAAATTTTTGTATGATACTTTAGAGGGTTAGAATTTTTAAGGTTTTTTCAGATGAGATTGTTGAAAAAGCTGCTGTAACGCCTCCAAGTTTTCTTTGTGAGATTCTTGTTTTTTATCCAATGTTGCAATTAAATCATCAGTTCTTTTGATTTCAGCTGTAATAAATTCCAAACGTTTCTTAATATTTTCTTTGGCTTCTATTAGATCTTGTTTAACTAAAACAGGTCCAATAAGTTTGTACACTTCATTTTCTGATTTTAAAAGATCTAATTCTTCTTTCACAATTGTACTCTCATTTAATTGACTGTCTAAGTGTTGTCTTTTAGTCAAAGTTTTGTTATAATCTTTTTGCACTTGTTTAAATTTATCAATTTCTCCTTGTAGTTTTTTCTGAATTTCTTCAACCATTTTATAGCAGTAGTGTAATAATATCTCTACTTTTGTACTAAAGAATTATAATTAAGTCAATTATTTTTTTAAATGCCACACTATAAATCAAAATTGTTGCTAAACGCTCTTTAGAAGTTATAAATGCAACAATTTAAAATAAAATGCTTTCTCAGTGAGATGTTTATTTTTTGTGGTTAGGGTCCATAGTCCATAGTCCATACATGGTAATGCGCGAGAATTCGAAGCAGTACGACTACGCAGGACTATGGATATGGAACGAGAACCATTCGCCTACTGGAATAGAATTTTGCTTATACGCGCGAAAATTAAAGAAAAAGCTTTGATTTCAAATAATAATAAAAAAAATTAACTGATTCAAAAAATTGATATTTTATTCTTTAATTTGAAAGGACAAAAATCATTCGGTTTAATAATTTTTCTTTGATCTTATTTATTTAAATAGTAATCTCGACAAGAGATTTTTTCTACAACTTAATTTTATTTAAATACCAAATACAAAAACTGTAAATAAAATAAAATTAAAATTATAATAAAAAGAAAACAGATGAAACTATTCAAAAAATATTGAAAATTTTTAAAATTTTTATTGAAATTAAAAGAAATTTTTCTTCTTAAAAAAACTTTTCTCTTTTCCTAAAGTTTATGAACTCTGAGTGTTTGAATTAAAATTATGAAACTGCAAAAGAATGACTAAATACGTGACCAGTGTACCTACAAACTGAATCGAAATTTAAAAAGTTTATTTTTATTTTAATACTTTATTTTAATTCATACACACTGTCATTAAAAACGATCCATCCAGTTTAAACAGATTGTAAACTTTGAACTGCACGTTTTCGAGAAATAAAATACTCGAGAATTGATGTAACTAGTAGAAAAAAGTAAATCATTTAACGGATTGGATGTGATTAACAAAGAATAATGTATAATACGTACCTTTGTTTTAATTTCTCGATTATCCGAATTATAGAAGCAGCCATTAACAATTTTTATGGTTTTTTTACTCTGTTGATAAAGTAAAAATAAAAATAGAAAACTGAGACAAGATTAACGCCACATCATTATAAACTTTGAGTTTTCAAAAAAAAATTTAAATTACCTCTTCGATAGCGCCAGAGACACATTCCGTCAGAGTAGTGAGAAAAATAATATGAAAAAAAGTATGTGTCACATCATAGGGATTAAATGCAGCTAATATACTATTTGAGATGATTAGTGTTTTTATTGAATGATAAAGACACATAAGCAAATCCACAAAAATAGCTAACAAACACCACAGCATTGGAAAAGAAAAGAAATCTGATATTTCTTGTGAAACATTACTGATTGCCAGATATAAAGACATCAAATCGTCCAATTCATTTTTCAAATTGAAGCTGTTGATAGGCCGAATTCTTTTAAGCCTGAAATGTCTGTCCGAAAGTTCAATCAAATAATTGTTGATAAATTCATAAAAGTTTAGAATTAATATTGCGATCATAGTGTACTGAATCAATAATGAATTAATTATAAATAAACTAGATCTGAAAGCAATTGCGTAAACTACATCAGAAGCTTTTAAGCTGATTGTAGTTGATGTACCGGGGTTAATAAATAATAAAATATTTCCAAGACATAACCATGTCAAGTAATGATTTTTAATTTTTATATTTATATTTTTTAAATATTTAATTTTACTAATTTTGTTAGCGATAGTCGGGATTTTTTCTCTTTTGACACAATATGTTCCTAAAATCAACACTGCCATCAGTACTATAAATGCATCAAATGTTGCAATTACAGTTATATCTTTATCGAATCTTCCTCCAAAGCCAGTTTTGATCGAATCCTCGTAAGTAAAAATATACATAACAATCAACAAGACAATGAAAAAAACGTTGTAAAGAATATTCATCTTGTAAGAATCAAATGTACACTTCAAATTTTCGGTCTCATCTATCCATGATGAGTGAATATTTATTGTAGCAATTCCAGAGAGTTTGAAAAAATAAAATATAAAATTTTTTAAAATTATTGTTTTTAATTTGTTTGAATTGTTTATTTTTGTAGTAAAACTCATTTTGAGCACTGATTCGCTGGTTTTTAACATAAAATTTTAGTTAACATAGCTATTATAGTATATTATTCACCGAGGGACTAAAGTGTGCCGGGGAGGCCCGCTGCGGTTGCAGTCCGAGCCGAAGGCGGCACATTATTAGTTCCGAGTGATATATACACTTTTTTAATCTCGTATCGCAAGATTTAACTTGATTTCCTCCGATCAAAGCCAAAAAAACGGCGAGGTTGCTCCCTGCGCATAGCGACCAGCGCGCATCTCACAGCAGATCCAGCGATGGGTTCGAGAATCTGCTCATGGGGACCAAGCACTCATTTCAGGTCAAAGAAAGACGCAAACGGTCGACAGAGCGATAGTTTCAAGTCGGTAGCCGCTAGTGCCCCCCGCTTTATTTGGAAAGATTGACCGTCACAGTAACCGCGCAAGTTTGAAAGTTAAATAACAGAAACCGTTGCCAATAATTAATAAATAAATAAATGAATAAATAAATAAACCGCCAAGCTCTAAGCCCCAATAACGCTGGGGAGAGTGGTGAATAAATAATTTTTTATAAAGAATTAAACCGCCAAGCTCCAAATTCCCATTACGCTGGGGAGAGTGATAAATAAATAATTTTTTATAAACAATTAAACAAACCAACAAGCTCTAAACCCCCATAACGCTAGGGAGAACGACAAATAAATTAATTTTTATAAACAATTAATTCAACCGACAAGCTCTAAACCCTCATAGCGCTGGGGAGAGCGATAAATCATTAATTTTTTATAAACAATTGAATAAACCGACAAGCTTTAAACCCCCATAACGCTGGGTAGAGCGATAAATCATTAATTTTTTATAAACAATTAACGAAACCGCCAAGCTCTAAGCCCCCAGAACGCTGGGGAGAGCGATAAATCATTAATTTTTTATAAACAATTGAATAAACCGACAAGCTTTAAATCCCCATAGGCTGGGGAGAGCGATGAATCATTAATTTTTTATAAACAATTAATTAAACCAACAAGCTCTAAACCCCCATAACGCTAGGGGGGGGGCGATAAATAAATAATTTTTTATAAAAATTGAATAAACTGACAAGCTCTAAACCTCCATGTCGCTGGGGAGAGCCATAAATAAATATCTTTTTATAAACAATTAAATAAACTGCCAAGCTCTAAGCACCTATAACGCTGGGGAGAGTGATAAATATATTATTTTTTATAAACAATTAATTAAACCAACAAGCTCGAAACCCCCATAACGCTGGGGAGAGTGATAAATATATTATTTTTTATGAACAATTAATTTAACTGACAAGCTCTAAACCCTCATAACGCTGGGGGGAGCAATAAAAAAATTGTTTTTTATAAACAATTAAATAAACCAACAAGCTCGAAACCCCCACAACGCTGGGGAGAGCGATAAATTTATCATTTTTTATAAACAATTAAATAAACCGCCAAGCTCTAAACCCCCACAACGCTGGGGAGAGCGATAAATCTATAATTTCTTATAAACATTTTTATAAATAATAGTTTATAAAAATTAATGAATCATCGCTCTCCCAAGCGCTATGGGGGGTTCAGAGCTTGTTGGTTTATTAATTGTTTATAAAAAATTACTTATTTATAACTCTCCCCAGCGTTATGGGAATTTAGAGCTTGGCAGTTTAATTATTTGTTCATGAAAAATAATTTATTTATCGCTCTCTCCAGCGTTATGAGGGTTTAGAGCTTGTCGGTTTATTCAATTGTTTATAAAAAATTAATGATTTTCCGCTCTCCCCAGCGTTCTGGGGGCTTAGAGCTTGGCGGTTTAGTTAATTGTTTATAAAAAATTTTTTATTTATCGCTCTCCCCAGCGTTCTGGGGGCTTAGAGCTTGGCGGTTTAGTTAATTGTTTATAAAAAATTAATGATTTATCGCTCTCCCCAGCGTTCTGGGGGCTTAGAGCTTGGCGGTTTAGTTAATTGTTTATAAAAAATTTTTTATTCATCGCTCTCCCCAGCCTATGGGGATTTAAAGCTTGTCGGTTTATTCAATTGTTTATAAAAAATTAATGATTTCTCGCTCTCCCCAGCGTTCTGGAGGCTTAGAGCTTGGCGGTTTCGTTAATTGTTTATAAAAAATTAATGATTTATCGCTCTACCCAGCGTTCTGGGGGCTTAGAGCTTGGCGGTTTAGTTAATTGTTTATAAAAAATTTTTTATTTATCGCTCTCCCCAGCCTATGGGGATTTAAAGCTTGTCGGTTTATTCAATTGTTTATAAAAAATTAATGATTTATCGCTCTCCCCAGCGTTCTGGGGGCTTAGAGCTTGGCGGTTTCGTTAATTGTTTATAAAAAATTAATGATTTATCGCTCTACCCAGCGTTCTGGGGGCTTAGAGCTTGGCGGTTTAGTTAATTGTTTATAAAAAATTTTTTATTTATCGCTCTCCCCAGCCTATGGGGATTTAAAGCTTGTCGGTTTATTCAATTGTTTATAAAAAATTAATGATTTATCGCTCTCCCCAGCGTTCTGGGGGCTTAGAGCTTGGCGGTTTAGTTAATTGTTTATAATAAATAATATATTTATCACTCTCCCCAGCGTTATAGGTGCTTAGAGCTTGGCAGTTTATTTAATTGTTTATAAAAAGATATTTATTTATGGCTCTCCCCAGCGACATGGAGGTTTAGAGCTTGTCAGTTTATTCAATTTTTATAAAAATTAATTTATTTGTCGTTCTCCCTAGCGTTATGGGGGTTTAGAGCTTGTTGGTTTGTTTAATTGTTTATAAAAAATTATTTATTTATCACTCTCCCCAGCGTAATGGGAATTTGGAGCTTGGCGGTTTAATTCTTTATAAAAAATTATTTATTCACCACTCTCCCCAGCGTTATTGGGGCTTAGAGCTTGGCGGTTTATTTATTTATTCATTTATTTATTTATTAATTATTGGCAATCAATAACAGAAACCGTTGCCAATAATTAATAAATAAATAAATGAATAAATAAATAAACCGCCAAGCTCTAAGCCCCAATAACGCTGGGGAGAGTGGTGAATAAATAATTTTTTATAAACAATTAATTAAACCGCCAAGCTCCAAATTCCCATAACGCTGGGGAGAGTGATAAATCATTAATTTTTTATAAACAATTAATTAAACCAACAAGCTCTAAACCCCCATAACGCTAGGGGGGGGGCGATAAATAAATAATTTTTTATAAAAATTGAATAAACTGACAAGCTCTAAACCTCCATGTCGCTGGGGAGAGCCATAAATAAATATCTTTTTATAAACAATTAAATAAACTGCCAAGCTCTAAGCACCTATAACGCTGGGGAGAGTGATAAATATATTATTTTTTATAAACAATTAATTAAACCAACAAGCTCGAAACCCCCATAACGCTGGGGAGAGTGATAAATATATTATTTTTTATGAACAATTAATTTAACTGACAAGCTCTAAACCCTCATAACGCTGGGGGGAGCAATAAAAAAATTGTTTTTTATAAACAATTAAATAAACCAACAAGCTCGAAACCCCCACAACGCTGGGGAGAGCGATAAATTTATCATTTTTTATAAACAATTAAATAAACCGCCAAGCTCTAAACCCCCACAACGCTGGGGAGAGCGATAAATCTATAATTTTTTATAAACATTTTTATAAATAATAGTTTATAAAAATTAATGAATCATCGCTCTCCCAAGCGCTATGGGGGGTTCAGAGCTTGTTGGTTTATTAATTGTTTATAAAAAATTACTTATTTATAACTCTCCCCAGCGTTATGGGAATTTAGAGCTTGGCAGTTTAATTATTTGTTCATGAAAAATAATTTATTTATCGCTCTCTCCAGCGTTATGAGGGTTTAGAGCTTGTCGGTTTATTCAATTGTTTATAAAAAATTAATGATTTTCCGCTCTCCCCAGCGTTCTGGGGGCTTAGAGCTTGGCGGTTTAGTTAATTGTTTATAAAAAATTTTTTATTTATCGCTCTCCCCAGCGTTCTGGGGGCTTAGAGCTTGGCGGTTTAGTTAATTGTTTATAAAAAATTAATGATTTATCGCTCTCCCCAGCGTTCTGGGGGCTTAGAGCTTGGCGGTTTAGTTAATTGTTTATAAAAAATTTTTTATTTATCGCTCTCTCCAGCGTTATGGGGGTTTAAAGCTTGTCGGTTTATTCAATTGTTTATAAAAAATTAATGATTTATCGCTCTCCCCAGCGCTATGAGGGTTTAGAGCTTGTCGGTTGAATTAATTGTTTATAAAAATTAATTTATTTGTCGTTCTCCCTAGCGTTATGGGGGTTTAGAGCTTGTTGGTTTGTTTAATTGTTTATAAAAAATTATTTATTTATCACTCTCCCCAGCGTAATGGGAATTTGGAGCTTGGCGGTTTAATTCTTTATAAAAAATTATTTATTCACCACTCTCCCTAGCGTTATTGGGGCTTAGAGCTTGGCGGTTTATTTATTTATTCATTTATTTATTTATTAATTATTGGCAACGGTTTCTGTTATTTAACTTTCAAACTTGCGCGGTTACTGTGACGGTCAATCTTTCCAAATAAAGCGGGGGGCACTAGCGGCTACCGACTTGAAACTATCGCTCTGTCGACCGTTTGCGTCTTTCTTTGACCTGAAATGAGTGCTTGGTCCCCATGAGCAGATTCTCGAATTCATCGCTGCGAGCCGCAGGCGAGGGGAGACAGCTGATCTGCTATGCGCGCTGGTCGATTGCGCAGGGAGCCCCCGCCGTTCTTTTGGCTCTCATCGGAGAGACTCAAGTTATTACTTGCGATGCACGAGGTTAAAAATTAATTTTCTCTACACTGAATATGTTTGGTACGGTTTTTATCATTGAAAAAAAAATAAAAGCAAGGATTGATTTTCAATTTAAATATTCAAAACAATTACGTAAGTAGTTTTCTCTGCTCTTGAAATTATAGTACTTTGTTCGAGTTATAAATTATTTTTTTCAATGTAGTTGTGTTAGAGTTCATCATTTAAAAAGCTTTAAATAATTAGTTTTATTGATAGTTTTTTTAGAGATGGAAACATTTTCTGGAACCAAGTAAAGTAACAACTGTTATTAAAGTAACAACAAAATATTATTTCGGTTCTAATTACATAAAATTAAAATTTGTTGTAATTTTTTAGATAACATTAAATCTATAGAGCTAATAAATAAATGAGTAAATGGGTAAACAAACATTATACAAATAAAAGTTTTTAAAACATATTTTGAAAATTTATAAATTAAAAACACAATTAATTAAGTTATATAGAGTTAAAATTTTTCAACACGTAATCCCGGAAATATCGAAAAAACGTTCATTAAAAATTTATCTTTGAACTCAGCTTTTGGTTTAGAGTCTTCATATATAATTTTAATCAATAGTGTTTTATTTTTAACCCTTTTAAATATTTATACAAATCATCTAAATCATTTGAACTATCCTGGTTGTTCATCGACTTAAATAGGCCTGGGGAATCCTTCTGATCGGTAATCCCTCTTTCAATCAAATAATTTTTTGCATCCATCAGTAAAGTTGCGCCCAGATTGCGCTTCTCATAAGTTGACATCGTAGACGCAACACCGTAATAACTGCCTGAAATTTTATTTGTTAAGTTCCCTAGGCCAATGGCATCGATCATGGCAGCCTCCCTCGTGTGAGCATCCTCGCTCGTAATATTATCAGCTAATATTAATATAAACACGGAACCACCGTCTTTCCAAATATCAATTATCCATTCTTTAACAGAACTCTGTTGTTTGGATTTTTTTGGAAAATAAGTTTCAAGATCAGACTTTAAAGATTTTCTTGCATCGTTTGCATGGTTCCAGGCTCGTCTTTCCGTTCCCTTTCCAATATAAAATATAAGGTCTATTAAGTCGTTTAAACCGGTTTGACCATTTTTTAGGTAATTCCAATTCATAGATTTATTTCGACATTTTCGTGAATCCAGCAGTAAGTAATTGTAAAATTTTGCATTACCTCTTTCCAAAATTTCGAAATCATTGAAAACTTGTCTCAAATTATTTTTGTACGCTTTTGGTCTTTGGGTATAGTTTGATTCAAATGATGTAGTAGAAAAGTTATCGTAACTGAAGAAGTCATAATCTAAAAAATTTTGATATTTTTTGTTTGACCGCGAGCTTCGTTTTTCTGTTACAGGAAAAATGCCTTCGTCTGACGAATCATCTGAAGAATCCAAATATTTTTTGTTTGACCGATAGTTGTGTCTCCCCGTGACCGGAAAAATATCATTTGAAAAATCACTTGAACAATGTACAGATTTTTTATTTGATGCTGAATTACGCTTTCCTTTTTCAGGTACCACCGAATTTGACGTTTTGGATGGTTTTTTTCGTGCACCACTGGTTTTTTTTTCAATCTCGCTTTCCGATTCATCATCGTAAAATATGTCTTTATTCTTTCTTGAAGTGTACGAATCTAAAAAATTTCAAAAAGTACAGCATTGTTAGTGCAGCTTAAGCTAATATATATTTTGCTTTTTTATTTTTATACTACATCTTAAAAAGAACTTCTTTGAAACTTATAAATTTTCAAAGAAATTTTTTCGATGCAGTTACTTATTTTATCATACAAAATTTCATGGGAGTTAATGTTTTGTAATTCAACTCAATCATAGTTTGAGATGAAGGTACAAACTATATATATTTTATCATATGAACGGCTTGCAAATATTTTCTGATAAAGTAAAGAAAAGTGTGAAAAATTAAAACTTGCTGGGGTTTGAAAAATTGATAAAATTAAAAATATAATTTTATAATATTATGTAATATCTTGAGAATAGCCAATAACTTATAAAAAAGTTTTTATTTTTACTAAAAAAAAATTAGTAAAACATCAGTAATCCTTATTAAAAATAATTTTTAAGCAGCTTAATCATAAGTATATTTATTTTTTGAATTAATAGGTCTAAACTCAACTAGAGCTATTTATAATATTATTAATGTAATTGAAAAAGTTTACAAATTAAATTAATATTTTAAAGAGATATTTTTTGAAACAGATTTTGGAGAAATAAAGTAAAAATAAATCATCTTACCCTGTTTGCTTGATTTTTTTGATGATGATTTTTTCATTGTAGATCATTAACTACTCAAGATAGACACGTCTGTAAAATCCTAAGATTTGCTTTTAGCAGGGAGGAAAATATTAATTTTATTTTAATTCAAATTATTGTTGATTTTTCTAAATTATTCACAATTGTCAGATCATAAATTTTTCATTAAAAAGAAAAGCACATTTCGCTGTTCACTTTAACTTCTGATAGAGAAGATTAAAACTGAGTGCGAGTCGGTTGAAGCTTCAACAGATACTAAAAATACATCCACTTCAAATAAATACTGCAAGTACGATAAGCAAAAATGAATCACTGTGACTTATAGAATAATCTTGGACGTTTTGGAATAAGTTGATAAAACAATGTGTGAAAAAAATGAGTTTAATAATTATTTCATTTTATCATTACAGCTTTTAAAATATTTAGCCAAAGAACAAGTTAAGTAAAAATCATAAACAATTGATAATTTAAGTTAGCTGCAGCGAATAATAAATAAAACTTTCAAAAACTTTATTATTTTTTATTTATAATCCCTTTATAAAAACTCAGAAGTTTTGTTTGTTTCTTTGTTTATTAATTTTTTTATTTTTTGCTTCTGTATTCCCGGGTTTATGAACTGGAATCATTGGACCTCAAATCCGGAAATTGCACCAGTAGGTATAACCAAGTACGTAACCAGTGTACCTATAAACTAGATAAAATTTAATGAATCTTATAATACATAATTTAATTTAATTTAATACATACTATCATTAAAAAAGCTTCATCCAAATTCCAATTTAAACAAATTATAAACTTTGAACTGTATACTTTCGAAAGATAAAATACTTGAAAACTGACGTAGCTATAAATAAAAACTTATTACTAAACAAGTACAGAATCATTGTTTTAATGTATTATTAATAAATAATACACTTTTATTTTCTGGTAAAAAATATGTTAAAAAAAATATTTCAGAATTCACCGTTTTTTTAATTTCTCGACTACTTGAAGCGTAGTAACATCACTAACAGCTGTTCACGATTCTCGCTGCTTTTTCACTCTGTTAGTCAAAGTTAAAAATACAATTTTTAGAATTTAGTTTAAAAAATCATACCATGTACATTTTCTGAAAACTTCTTTAACAGCACCGGTTACACAGACCGTTAATAAAGTCAGTAAAATTAAAGGAAAAGAAAAATGTGCTACATCGTGTGAACCGAAGTCTACCAACAAATCATTTGAAATAATTAATAATTTTATTAAATGATAAATACACATGAGCATATCCAGAAAAATGGCAAATAAGCTTCCCAGCATCGGAAAAGAATAAAAATCTGATATTTTTCGTGACAAATTACTAATAAAGAGGTATGAACGCATCAAGTCATTCAATTCACTTTTCAAGTTAGGATTTTCAATCAATTTAATTCTTCTACGCTTGAAGTATTTGTCAAAAACTTCAAGTAAATTTTGATTGATCAACTTAAAAAAATGTTGCATCACTATTATCATCATACTGTACTGTATCAATAATGAATTAATTATAAATAAACAGAATCTAAAAGTAATGACATACATTACAACAGAAACAATTATGCTAATTGTTAATAATTTACCAGGATTGAAAAACAACAAAATGTTTCCAAAATGTAACCACATTATGAATTTATTTTTAGTACTTGTTTTTATACATTTTAAATATTTAGTTTTAATCATTTGGTTGACGATCGTGATGACTTTTTTTTGCTTAACGCATTATAATCCGAGAATAAGTACTGCTGTAAGTACCACTGAAAAATCAAACATTGCAACTAAATTTTTGTCCTTAACATCAAATCTTCCTCCAAAAGCAGTTTTTAACGAGTCTTTATGAGTGAAAGCGTGCAAGCCAATTAGCAAAAAAATTAGAAAAATATTGTGTAAAATACTTATTTTTGATGAAGCAAAATAACACTTTGAGGTTTTGGTCTTGCGTATCCGCGATAACTGAATTTTTATTGTAGCAAGTCCAGATAGTTTGAAAAAATAATAAATAATACTATTCATCACAGACGGTTTGAATGTTATGAAATTTTTGACTTTTTCAATAAAATTCAGTTTCATTTTGTATTTTGATGCGATGGAAACCGAGATACCTATCAATTGATTTATTTCATAAAGTTCATCAAATTCACAAAATGATCATAATAATAGTTTTGTTTTTAATTTAAATATCGATGAATTTTTTTTTGAGAAAGAACGAAAAGAGTTTTAGATACTGAAATTTTTTGATGACTGAAGATGTCCAAGGGCTAATTTGAGTATCTAAAGCAATTAGGTAAGTAGTTTCATTTTGAAAATTGATTTCAAACTACGTCTGTGTAGCTTATCACTTAATAAAATAGCACAATCAAATTTAAATTTTACATCATAATGTCTACTTGAAATTCAACATTTTTTCTTAAAATTGACTACATAAATATTATTACGATGTTTTTATTTAAACAACAATTTATTGCAGTTTTGCTAGGACTCGGCTAGGGCTATAAATTTCATTATTTTATTTAAGCTCTTTCAATAAACCTTGATATGCTGAAAGTAGATGAAAATTAATAAAACAAATTATTATTATTATTATTATTAATGTATAATTGCTTCACTAAATGATAAAGATCCATAAGCATATTAAAAAAAATAGCGAGCAATTTCCCTAACATAAAAATCAGATATTTTTGGAGATAATTTGCTGATTGCTAGATACGAATGGATGATTTCATTTGCATCAACGTTACTTACTGAAATTTCTTCTTTGCATGAGCTAATAAATTGCATTGTAATGAAAAATTCAATTATTTAAGTAGTTTGTGTTTGAATTTACAGTTCTTAGTAGTTTTATTTTCTATTCCAAAAACTGTTTTGAAAAATAAATTGTATTGAGATTTTATTTTTTGTATAATTAATAATAAATTTAAAGTGAATTTTGACCGATTAATCTAATTTAACTCTTTTAGAAGTATACAAACCCTTAATAAATTTTTTTTACAAAAGCATCAGCAAACTTGCGTTTTTATCATGGAAAATTTATTACTATTTAAAAGGTATATGAAATCGTTGAAAATTACATTACACGTAATTCAACGATTTTAATCTTAAATCATCTTTAAAATATTAAAACAATTACATGAGTGGTATGCTCTTATGATAATTATAATCTTTTTTCTGTTAAAAGTTACTTCTAAAAAAATATTTATTGTATTGTGTGTGTAATATTATTTATTGTTTAGATAAAAGATAAATTGTGATTTCATTACTTTCTGTTCAAACCACATATACGCAACTTCCTTAATCTTTTTTGTATGTATTATTATTATTTTTTTTTTTTCATGCAACAACTGTAATTTTAGTTTATTTAGTTAACTAGATCAATTGTGGTATCTGATTTGAAATCTTGAAACTGCAAAAGTATGACTAAATAAGTAACCAGGGTACCTAAAAACTATTGATAATTTTCAAAGTTTGTCACAATTCAATATTTTTATTTATACATACAGTCATTAAGAAAGATCCATCCAATTTAAACAAGTTGTATACTTTGAACTGGACATTTTCAAAAAATAAGCAGCTCAAAAAATGATAGTACTGAAAAAGATACTTTTTAGATAAATACTTTTGTGACACAATATTGTACAAAATGAAAATCTGAAAAAACTTCTGAATACCTTGACTTTTATTTCTTGATTGTTAGATGTATAATAACCTTCATTCACAATTTTCATTGTACCTTTGCTCTATTAGAAATTATTGTAGAAAAATCATAATTAAATTAAAAATACCATAAAATATGCTTAATATATTTTGATATATTTTGCAACTATACCTCTTCGATAGCGCAATTCACACACACTGTCAACACGATCAACAAAATTATCAGAAAAGAAATGCGAACTATATCATGAAGATTAAGTGCCAATAAAACATTATTAGAAATATAAAACTGCTTAATTAGATGGTAAACACATGTAAGAACGTCGGAGAACATTGCCAATAAACTCCATAACATCGGTAGAGAATAAAAATGTGATATTTCTCGTGAAAGTTTACTGATTACGCGATATAAATTCATTAAATCATCTAATTCCGTGATTAAATTCAGGCTGCTACTTGATCGTATTATGGGAAGTTCAAGATATTTGGAAGAAATTTTGAGCAGGCTTTTGTTGATACTCTTGAAGAAATTTTGAATTACTTTTATCATCATAATGTACTGAATTAGCAGAGAATTTATTATAAATTTATAGGTCCCGATGGAAAATCCATATCCGTATATCATCAAAGCTTCTGGACTTGTTATCAACGAATTGTTTAGAAACAATAAAATGTTTCCTAGACACAACCATGTTACGTAACTGTTTTTAGTATTTAACGATAGTTGTTTCAAGTATATACTCTTACTCATTTTGTTTGCAATAGAAATAACTTTTTTTTGTTTAACACAATATATTCCTAAGATCACCACTGTTGTCATAACTATTAAAGAATCAAAAATTCCAATGAGACTTTTTTCATTACCGAATCTTCCTCCAAAGCCACTTTTTACAGCATCTTCATATGTCAAAACGTGCATTGTAATTAGCAAACAAATTAAAAAAATGTTGTATAAAATACTTATTTTAGAAGAAACAAAAAACCACATCCATCTTTTAGTATCGTACATCCACGTCGAGTGAATTTTCATTGTCGCCACTCCAGAAAGTTTAAATAAATTAAAAATAATGTTGTTCAAAATAATATATTTAAATTTGTTGCATTTTCTCATTTTTATTGCAGGGCACAGTTTCATTTTAAAATAAGAATTAATAATTGATATATTAAATTTATATGTTAAAAAAAGTTACAAAAATTAGTTTTATTTCACTTCCGCGGAATTGAATTCATTACGTATGTACCTTGAAAGTTAGTTAAATTTTTTCATTACGGTTATAGTAAATAAAGTGATTGGTGTAAATAAAATTTTTTTATTAGCATAAATAATGGTGATGACATTTTAATAATTTAAATGATTACGTGAGTTGTTGACACTATACATCAGAATTGTATTATTTCGGTTTTTAAAAATTACTTCAATAAATGCTTTTTTCAGACAGTCTACAAATTTACCAGTCTTTTGAATAATAGCTAAAACTTGCAGTTATAAAAGGTTCAAATAATTATAAAATTATATTTAAATTGTAAAATATAAAAGAATTTTTTTACAGTTATTACTCTTCACTCTTTTCATGAAAAAAAAAAAAAAAAAAAAAAAAAAAAAACTTAAATTTGAGCAGTTATAAAAAATACAAAGCCCGAATTTTTGATTTTTAAATTCTGCTATAAAAAGTTTCATCAAAATAATGATGAAAAATTTATTCTTCTTAATTTTAGACCCAACATTAAAATAAATTCAAACAAGTCCGACCATTAAAAAAAAAAAACTCGCACAGGCGCATTTGGGCAATGCACAAAAAGCGTTTGTTAAAAAAAAAATATAGTTAATAATATAGTTATATATAACTATATTATTAACTATAGGTACGCGCGTGCGACTCGCAGCTTGCGCCAGCGGAGGAGTAACGTAACGCTAGTCTAATGTTTCGCCGGGGGCGCACAAGACACCCGCCGATCGTGCGCGCTCCGGATGACTCCGATTGCATTTATTTTTTTATTTTTTGTTGTGCTAAACCGTGCTTGAAGGCAGTCGTGATAATTGCCGCTGGTTAACAATCATGTACGCCGACGAAGGTGAGCTCTAGTTTTTTCGTTTAGTCCGAGTTGGTTTTAGTGTGAGCTTTGAATGTCACTGCCAAGTGCAGCGGACTCGCTTAACTTAGAAGTATTCCCCCCGTTCGGGACTTAACCCAAATGTCTAAATTAAATCCAGTGCGACAATGTTTTTTTTACTGTGTTTGTTGCAAGAGAAATAATTGATAGTTTATAAAAATTGATTTGTTATTGTTAATGAAAAAACATAGTAATTTTGGTTCAAGTTTTGAGCATTGATATTAAAGCATGTTTTTAGTTATGTTATGAGTGAAAAATAATTTGTAATTGTAAAGTTTGAGTTGAATTATGATTAACATTTCAGATTTTTTAATATTTTTAAAAAATAGTTGCTTAAAATTTTCTAATTCAGAATTTTATATGAGAATGTTTATGTAAACAAAAACCAAATTAAAACTTTAAATATCCAAATACATCGATAAGTTTTTGAAATTAAATAAAATTTTAATTTTTTTTTGCTGTTTTTACCAAATAGTCAAGTCCATGAAAAACTTTTCGTATCCGTTGAGCCTATTGTTAAGTTTATCAGTTTCTCAAAAAAAAGTTGCTCCGTTTAAACGTTCTACGTTGAACCATAACATAAATCATTCATACGATGTAAAAAGAATTTCTCGAAAAATTTAAATAAATAAAGTTATGAAGAAATTTTAATAAATTAAAATAGACATATTTTCCAAACAGATCTTCAATCTAAAGAGTGTTTTGGCTTAATTTTATTTGAAACTCTCCTAAATTATTTCCCAATGGAAAATGTTAAATCGAATCTGGCTTTTAATTTTTAATTCTACTTAAACAACGTATAATTAAGTAAAGTAAAATTATAATTTTTGTGGGATTTCTTAAAATTAATTTTATTGTGGTTTTGAGGTTGCTGATAGCTAATTTGACCTTTAATTTTTAATTCTACTTAAACAAATTATGCTTAATTTAGGTAAAATTGTATCTATATACTCGAATAAGACGATAGACATTAGGGTGACTTTTTTGTCCTCCTTAGGAATATGGTCGTAGATTTATGTCTTAAAATATTTTTGAATAAAACTCTAAATAAAACTTAATAATTGACGGTATGAAAAAAAATTTTATTATTATCAAACGTAATTAATTAAAGGGCTTTTTTGAAAGGTTACGAGGACGCGGAAGAGGGTGAGCGCGAGATATCCTCGAAGCTATGGCAGGAGGCGTGCTGGATCGTGATAAACGCGTACTTCGACGAGAAAGGCCTGGTCCGACAGCAGCTGGACAGCTTCGACGAGTTCGTGGAGATGACGATACAGAGGATCGTCGAGGAATCACCGGCGGTCACCATCGACGCCGAGGCCCAGTACCGGTCGGGTCAGACCGAGGAGCCGCAGCAACATGTAGTCAAGTTCGAGCAAATCTACCTCTCGAAGCCTACTCACTGGGAAAAGGACGGCACACCCTCGGCCATGATGCCCAATGAGGCCAGGCTCAGGAACCTTACCTACTCGGCACCGCTTTACGTCGACATCACCAAGTCCATCGTCGCCAAGAAGAAAAATCCCACTACCGGAGAAGACGAGGACCACGTCGTTGATGGTTTGTTGTACATTTTTTTTCACAGTGGTTAACCTACTTGTTAATTGATGAATTTAACTGGAAATTTAAGATAAAAAATGAGGTTCAAGTTCAACGTTAAATTTAAAATCTGCTTTTTTATGGTATAAATTATAAAAAAAAATTTAATCAGTAATTGTGTATTAGAACTGTAAATATCAATTATTTATGAGTTATGTAATATTTATAGTAAATATTTGAACAATTTGTTATATTTATTTGTATGAATTGAAAAAAATTCGACCGAGGTAATTTATCCCCGAATTATGAAATAGCCTTTTCGAAATATAAAAGAAAATACGATAACTGCTTCATTTAGAATCACTAAAAAGTTAAGATTTTGATTTATTTGAAATCGAATGACTTTGATAATATTGACGATTTATCGCGAAAACTGTGGTCAACTATTTTATTTTCGTTGCAGAGACGCAGCTTCAAAAAGCATTCATTGGCAAGATTCCAATAATGTTAAGGTCTAAATACTGTTTGCTCGCCGGCTTGTCCGACCGTGATCTCACGGAACTAAACGAGTGTCCCTTGGATCCTGGAGGCTACTTCATCATCAATGGATCTGAAAAGGTTTTTGATGGAAACTCCAAAATTGGATTAAAAGAGATGAATAATGTCGGTTTATTTTTAATTAGGTTTTAATTGCACAAGAAAAAATGGCGACCAACACAGTATATGTGTTTGGTATGAAGCACAGCAAGTATATTTACAAAGCTGAAATACGATCGTGTATAGAGCACAGTTCGCGACCGGTGTCAACATTATGGATCAATATGATGTCTAAAAGTGTTGCAGTTAGTACAATATTATTCTAGAATTTTTATTTCAATTTTTTAATTTAAAAAAAATAATTTTTTAATCTTTTTTCTTTATGCTTTTTTTTTTTTTTTTTTTTTTACTAATAAATCTAATAAATTTTAAGTCAATCAAAAAAGCAACGGTTGGCCAAAGAATAGTAGCTATTCTACCCTACATTCGGCAGGAAATACCGATAATCATAGTATTCAGAGCACTGGGCTTTGTAGCGGATAGAGACATCTTGGAGCACATGATCTACGACTTCGACGACTCGGAGATGATGGAACTAGTCAAGCCCTCGCTGGACGAGGCCTTTTTCTTCCAGGACCAAGAGTCTGCCCTGAACTTCATCGGTTCCCGAGGAACCAAGCCTGGGGTCCCTAAGGAGAAGAGATTGAGGTATGCCAAGGAGATCCTTCAGAAGGAGACGCTTCCACATGTTGGAATTAGTGACTTTTGCGAAACCAAGAAGGCTTACTTCCTGGGATACATCGTGCATCGGTTGCTGTCGGCCGCTCTTGGACGAAGAGAATTAGGTACTCACCAAAATTTTAATTTTAATTTTTTTTTTCGAATGATACATAGAGTAAATTTAACAAGGTCATTTTTAATTTTTTTTTTTTTTTTTTTTTTAATCCATTTATTCCAATAATTCTAATCACATAATATTTCATCTTTCTGTAAGTAAAAGTTTTCGTATAAAAACTAGACGACAGAGATCATTACGGAAATAAGCGCTTGGATCTGGCCGGTCCGCTGTTGGCATTTTTATTCCGTGGACTTTTTAAAAACCTGATGAAAGAGGTACGCATGTACGGACAAAAGTTCGTCGACCGAGGCAAAGACTTTAATCTAGAGCTTGCAATCAGAACGAAAATCATCACCGACGGCTTGAGGTATTCTTTGGCCACTGGTAACTGGGGCGATCAGAAAAAAGCTCATATGGCCAGAGCAGGTGTGTCTCAAGTATTAAACAGGTATATTAATTTTTTTTTTTTTTTTTATTAACACTTTCAAATAAAAACGCTTATCGAACTAAAATTGACTTTTGTGTTCTCAAGATTGACCTTCGCCTCGACTCTGTCTCACTTGCGCCGCGTAAATTCGCCGATTGGTCGGGACGGAAAGCTCGCTCGTCCCCGGCAGCTGCACAACACACTCTGGGGATTCCTGTGTCCGGCCGAGACACCCGAGGGTGCGGCTGTAGGTCTGGTGAAGAACCTCGCTCTCATGGCCTACATCAGCGTTGGGTCTCAGCCTGCGCCCATCCTCGAGTTTCTGGAAGAGTGGTCCATGGAAAACCTCGACGAGATAGCTCCCAGTGCCATAGCTGACGCCACGAAGATCTTCGTCAACGGTTGTTGGGTTGGCATACACAGGGAACCCGATCAGCTCATGAATATTTTGAGGTACAGTTTTCAAAATTTTATAATTGATGAATTTTTGTGTACAAATTTTTAAGTATCAATGATTGCAATATAGTTTTGTTAAGACCTTCATTCTAAGTATTCAAGACATTTCATTAAAATTTTGAAACTGTAAAAATATAACCAAGTATGTGACCAGAGTACCTACAAACTAATTGTAATTCTAAAATATCAGTTTTTTTATAATTTATGTATCTTAATTAATACTTACTGTCATTAAAAAAGCTCCATCCAGATTAAATAAACTATAAACTTTGAATTGTACATTTTCAAGAGGTAAAACATCTGAGAACTGAAGTAGCTATAAACGTAAATAATATCAAACAGTTCAATTTTTAAATATTTTATAAGAAAGACGTTAGAAACAAAAATGAAATAACTTTTTTTTTATTTCTAGATCATCCGAGCTATAATAGAATTCCTTGACAATTTTTATGGTTTTTTTACTCTGTTCGTTCAAATATAAAAAATAAATTAGAATTTCGATCAGGAATAAAAGTTCCAAGTAAATTTTACCTCTTCGATAGTATTGACGACACAGTTCGTCAGTACAGTTAGTAAAAGAAAATGATAAGTAACATGACTGAAATCATGTAAATTTACCGCTGTCTTTATATCTTCAGAAATAATTACTGATTTTATTATATGGTAAAGACATACGAGTACGTCCACAAAAATGGCCAGCAAACCCCATAGCGCTGGCAAAGAATAGAAATCCGATATTTCTCGGGACAAGCTACTTATAACAGGATAAGAGCGCATTAAGTAATCTAACTCATTTTTTAAAGCAGAATTTTCAATCGACTTAATTCTTTTGTCCTTAAAATATCTACCAGATAGTTCAAGTAGTTTATTGTTAGAGAATTCAAAGAAAAATTGTATTAGTTTTATTATCATACTGTATTGGATAAACAATGAGTTAATTATAAGTATGCAAGTTCTGAAAGCAACTGTATAAATTACGTGAAAAAATGTTTGGTCAAATGTGTGCAAAACGGTTACAAAAAAGTACAAAAAAATGTTTCCTAAAATGGTAAGTAGTAGCTTTGTACGCATGTCGGTAAGTCTTTAGAGACTTTAATCTTACATATTTACAATAACGACCAGTTTTTTTTGCATTAAAGTCGAGATTAAAGTGTAGAACCCCATGATAATCACAGTGGCTAGCACTATAAAGGAATCAAATATTAAAATAATGATTTTGTCTTTTCCAAATCTACCCTCAAAGCTACTTTTGAGTATATCTTCGTAAGTAAAATAATGCATACCAATTAACGAACACATCAGAAAAATATTGTATAAAATACTAATTTTGCAAGAAACAATAGACCACTTTGATTTTTGGGTTTTATGAATCCACGCTGATTTATGATAGTAAATTTTGATCGTACCGATTCCAGTGAGTTTAAAACTATAAAAAATACAATGCAATATCAAAGCTTCATAGTAAGACTTTTTCATTTTTTTTTTTAATTTTAAAACTTGGTACCGTCTTCATTTGATTAAAATAAAAATTTATCTCACTTAGCTTTACGTTAATAAGTTTGTATAAATGTTTCTATCAATTTCCGAAGATTCATATATATTTTTTTATAACTACCACAAATTTTTCAAAAATATTAAAAGTAATAAACAAAAAAAAAAGAAAAAATTCAATTGTACCACTTTGTATTTTTTCGCGTCCATCACTTGCAAAGAAATTACTCGTAGTAAGAGACCATTCTTCTTCAAAAAATCAATTGTGTTTAAAATATTCAAAGCAATCATCTAAATTGTTGACATTTAAAATTATTAATGAAGTCTGTGTTTATTCATTAGTGAAATTAACAGTTCACTTGAAAATTTCAGATCTAAAAATACCGGTTTTCAAAAAATTTTTCTGCAATAAAATAAGAAAGTGTCTAGGTACCATCGCCGTGTACCGTATTCGGTGCACGGTGCACGGTACACGGTACCAAATAAGAGTTACTTTAGACACTCTGTGAATTTAAGTGGGTTATTTAGGATGGGTAATTAGATTTAAAGTAAAAACTAGTAGTTTTTTAAACTTAAGTGGGTTATTTGGAATAAATTATAGGATCTAAAGTAAAAAGCTACCGTGTACCGTGTACCGTGTACGGTACACGGCGATGGTACCTAGACACAACCATAAAATAATCTACTCATTACTTTGAGAATTTTCACTAGTGTTTAATGTAAATTTTCAAAATTCTTGCTTACTTTGATTATTTATTTAAATTTTAATAGCTCAATTTTAATATTACAGAAAGCTGCGAAGACAAATGGACATTGTAGTCTCAGAAGTTTCAATGGTTCGAGACATTAGGGACAGAGAAATCAGAATTTTTACTGATGCAGGAAGAATTTGTCGGCCTTTACTGATCGTTGAGAACCAGAAACTGCTTTTGAAAGCAGGAAACATTGAGTCGCTCAAGAAGGACGAAAATTATGGGTAAAAAACAAAAACTCTTAAATTTACCATTAATAATTTTTTTCCATTTCGAATTTAAAAAAAATTTTTCAGATGGCAGGGCCTGGTCGAGAGCGGTCTGGTCGAGTACATAGACACTCTCGAGGAGGAGACGGTGATGATCGCCATGTCGCCCGAAGATCTCAAGCAGGAAAAGGAGTACGCCTACTGCACGACATACACCCACTGCGAAATCCATCCTGCCATGATACTCGGAGTTTGCGCCTCCATAATTCCCTTCCCGGATCACAACCAGAGCCCCAGGAATACATATCAAGTAAGCTAATCATATGGATTAAAAAAATGTTTTTTCAAACATTCTGAAATCAAAATCAAAGTTTTTTATTGAATTGTATGTTTTCAGAGCGCTATGGGTAAGCAAGCCATGGGCGTGTACATAACGAACTACCACGTGCGCATGGACACCCTCGCCCACGTTCTGTACTACCCACAAAAGCCCCTGGTGACGACCAGGTCGATGGAGTACCTGAGGTTCCGTGAGCTTCCGGCAGGGATAAACAGCATCGTCGCGATCCTCTGCTACACGGGTTACAATCAAGAGGACAGCGTGATCCTTAACACGAGCGCGGTCGAGCGAGGATTCTTCCGGTCGGTCTTCTACAGGTCCTACAAGGACGCCGAGGAGAAGCGCCTCGTCGACAAGGAGGAGCAGTTCGAGAAGCCCGAACGGCAGTGGTGCCAGGGCATGAGGAACGCCATCTACGACAAACTCGACCGGGACGGAATCATCTCGCCGGGAATCAGGGTTTCCGGTGACGACGTCATCATCGGCAAAACCATGACCCTGCAAGAGACTGAAGACGAGGTGCGTTTTATTTACCTATATATTTCGGCCTTTGATTGAGCGAATAAGTTGAGTTGTAAAGTTTAATATTGATTGTAGCTTGATAAAATTCATAAATAAACTGTTTTAAAATTATTTTCACTCAACAGCTCGAAAGCACAAAGAAGCGGTACACCAAACGCGACGTATCGACGTTTCTTCGAAATAGCGAGACCGGAATTGTAGACCAGGTAATGCTCACGTTGAACAGCGACGGTTATAAATTTTGCAAGATACGTGTGAGAAGCGTCAGAATTCCTCAAATCGGGGATAAGTTTGCGTCGAGGCACGGTCAAAAAGGTAATAAAAATAATTTCCTTAAATTTAAAGCAGCTTTAAGAAATACTCTACAAAATTCTGTTCTCCAGGCACATGCGGCATAACGTACAGACAGGAAGACATGCCCTTCACGAGCGAGGGCATGACCCCTGACATAATAATAAACCCCCACGCCATTCCTTCGCGAATGACGGTGGGTCATCTCATCGAGTGCCTCCAGGGCAAGGTTTCCGCGAACAAGGGCGAGATCGGCGACGCGACGCCCTTTAACGACGCCGTCAACGTACAGAAGATTTCGAGTCTCCTCCTGGAGTACGGCTACCAGCTTCGGGGCAACGAGGTCATGTTCAACGGACACACCGGTCGCAAAATAAACGCCCAGGTCTTCCTCGGACCCACCTACTACCAAAGACTCAAGCACATGGTGGACGATAAAATTCACAGCAGAGCTCGCGGACCCGTGCAGATACTTGTGAGACAGCCCCTGGAGGGTAGAGCGAGGTAACAACTTTTTTAAGAATTTTGGATTTGTGATTTTGAAAAATTTAATTATGTTCTTATTCATGGTGATTGGATGATTATTTTAAAATTAATTTTTATCGTAGTATAGTATTAAGTGGTTTGGTGAAATGTTAAAATTTCCATGGGCAGATGGGAAAATTAAAGCAGCAAAAAAACAAGCTTTCATTGTTAAAGAATGAAATCACATTGAAAAGTTATATAAAATAATAACAAAAATCAAATATACGTTAAAAAAATTTTTTAGTTAGGATATACTTTTACCGTGTCAGTGTAAGCTTGCAAGCTCTAGAAAATTAAATCATGAGTTTTATTGACTCATTTAAAAAAAAGTTTTTCAAGTTATAAAATTTAAATTCATATAAAAAAAATCAAGTATTATAAACAAAGTAATCGACAATTTTTTTAAACTTAAAATAATTTTTTTAGTTTAGAACTTAACAAAGTTTCTAAATATTAACAAATGAAATTAATCGTTACGGAAAAATTAATTCAATTGATTGATTATTACAGAGATGGAGGCTTACGATTTGGAGAGATGGAGCGCGACTGTCAAATCAGTCACGGAGCCGCGCAGTTTCTGCGCGAACGTTTGTTCGAAGTTTCGGATCCGTACAGAATACACGTTTGCCACTTTTGCGGATTAATCGCCATAGCAAATCTTCGAAACAACACGTTCGAGTGCAAATCGTGTAAAAATAAAACTCAAATCTCGCAAGTAAGGCTACCTTACGCTGCGAAATTATTGTTCCAAGAGCTCATGGCGATGAATATAGCTCCTAGATTGATGGTGTGATTAACAGGATGAGTTAATATATCGTTAACAGTTATTTTTATTATGCTAACTGATTATAAATATTATATTGTATGTAAAATGAATTGTCAATGAATTTTAATTGTTATTTTTTAATAGTTGGAAATGATTTTTTCAAAAATAAAATATTTTTATATAAGTAATATGATTTTAAGTATTTTTAAACTCTCCTAATTACTTATGGCTCTGAAAATTTTTTCAAATACTATAAATGATAGAACTTTTGAAAAAAAGTTATTTAGATTATAAGGAATGAACTATTAGTAGGTAAAAATTTTATAATTTATTAACGAATTATCATATAATGATAGTAACAAGTCATCATCAATGTTTTCACATTAATATTGTTTGAAGATATAAACTTTTCAATTATTTACAATTCACTTAGCCACTTCTGAATACTTAAAGTTATTATTTACAGTTAAGTTTAATGTTATTTTACAATTATAAAAAGTTCATGAAAATACTTTTTAAATTAATTATTTTCTTACTGATTAGTTCGTCTAACATAACTTACATCTAATAAACAAAATTTGGCTCTACAAACTGGACAAGTACATTTAGATGACAGCCAAGTCTGAGTTTCATTCTCATCTTGTCTGGAAGCAAACCTGTACCAGAAAAATATGATTATTTATAAATATTGCTTGCGTTATTATTCAAAATTAATGCTTACCATTTTGCCATACAATCCACACACCACATTGGACGGCAATAGCAAGAAACACATGCATTTGGTGTTTGATCATCTGCTGTGCACAGTTTATTTAATTTGACATTTGAAGGAACTTGCATGCACCCAACACATTGTTCCAATTCCTGAAATATTTTAATAAGTAGATAAGCTTAAAGAAGTAATACTTTCTTCTTTAAAATTGTTTTAAATAAAATCAGCAAACTTAATGTATGGTCTTGAAATAAAAATTTTTTTACCTGTGCAGTTTCATACTCTGGATTATTTGATACTTGATCCTTGAAAGCATCTACAAATCTTTCTAATAAAGTTCTGTGAAACACAACATTTTCAAGAACAGTAATAGGCCGAATAATTTTGTCCTGTAAGTTTTTGAAATCTAAAGCATTCAATCTTATGTTGAAAGATTTTGCTCCAGACCTTGTTGGTTTAACCTTTCAAAGAAATCAATTTTATAAAATTAAGTAAAATTACTTTAAAAACACAAATTTTTCTAATTACACTTACTTCTATATTAACATATTGCACCTCTCCTCTGGTATTCGGAGATAAAGCATGAGTGTCAGTTTTATTCACAATTAAAGCTGTATCACTTTGATGAGCAAAGTATAATTTATAAGGTGTAATTTTAATTATCCAATTATCAGTAGCCACAACTTTTGTTATACTATTTGTTTCTATACTTATTTTGTCCACCCTAAATTAAAAAGTAAAAAATATATTCATTTTATCTTTTAAATTGAATTGAATTGAATACAAATGTAGGCGTTAGCAACCTTCGAAATTCTATATTGATATCAGCTGCGACAGCTAACCACGTTGTATTATTATTACAATAAACTGCAAGACTTTCAGCAATAGGATGTGTTGACCAGCTGTTTGCAGACCATTTAAATATTTTGTATAATGAAAAAAGAGGACCAAGAAGGGCACCAGCTGTAAGTACAAGCCACCATGGATTCTCATTGCCTAATATTATTTCAGCCGCATCAGCATTACTTGTCAAAATTAGTCCAAGGATGTATCCTAAAAAAATTTATACAAAAATGAAGTATTTTTTTATCAAGTAAAAATATCTAGAATTGGTAGTTTTATAACATTTATAACCCATTACATTTACTTGATTAAACCAAAACATTCATTTTAAAAAAAGGTTATTACTTTTAAATATAGCACAACTATCAAACTATTTGTGAAAGTACATATTAAAAATTTAGCAAATAATTTAAAAATATACATCAGCTGAAATAACTGCAAAAAAGTCAGTTGCAGATTCATTTTATTAACAAAATAAGTACATACCGCAGGGAAGTAATGAATGTACAACTAACGTGCATATACTTCTTTTAATGTGATACTGAATGAAAAATTCATTTTCGCTTCCCAAAAGATCAGAAAAAATATTTTTTATGGTGAAACCAGCCGAAACGAATTCACTTGGTGGGTACACTACACAGCACGATATCAAGAAGTACGTCAATGTGTAAAAAAAAAATGATGATGACATATTACTAATGGCTAGGGGCGCAATTTTGAAGCGTATTGAGAAACAAAGAACGTAAAGATTTTATAATTCTGATAATACACGGATGATTGGTAAAAAACTGATCTGTAAACATCAGCTGGACATTACTTAGGACACCCACGATCGCAGACGACGAATCGTCAACAAACAACGTGTACTTTAAGTGCGCTTGCGCAGCAAATAAGTAAAAACTAAAAGTTTTACCTATTGTAAAACTGTAAAAATTTTAAGCAAATTTTTAGAATGCCTGTAATGTGTACTAAAATAACAGAAACACATCGCTGCGCATAGAAAAAAAAATGTTGTTTCTGAAAGAGATTGTTATAATAAATTCTTAATACTTGTTAAACATAATCAATTATTTATAGAGATTACACTATAAGCCAACAGTAACAAATTTTTTAATTTGATTATGATTTTTACGTTCAATATAATTTAATTCAGAATTATATTTGAATGATACTCCTTAAAATATTTATAGCTAAGTATTCTTATCAGAACTTATGAGACTCAACCACACCTTCTGTGCATTAACTTTAAATTCAACATGTTTTAAATTCCAATTAATATTTAATTTGATTTTAATAATCATTTAGTCTGCTTATGAAAAAATTCAATAAACTATTAAAATAATCCTTATAAAGATAATAAAATTACATTTCAAATTTTTAGAAAGAAAAACAAAATTTTATAATTGTTTAAAATTTTATTTGTTTTTTTTTTTCTTATGTACAGAATATTACAATAGTTTAATTATTAACCTCTTGTTTTTCTCTTTTAACTGTCTCTAATGGTAAAACTGATAATTCTGTGTGCCAATTACCATTTATATCAATTGCTTTATTGTAGGAAACAACATTTGCAAGTGATTCTTCTATTGCTTGGTCAATATTATCTCTAGTTATAAATGTAGATTCTAACTGTATAGTTTCTCTGACTTTTGCCTCAACCTCAGCTTTGATTGCGGCATCTTTTTGCTTTTTGTATGCAATACCTTCTAAAATTTTTAATCTCTTTTCTTCTTTTTCTTTTGCTATTCTTATCACACGTTCAGCTGCAATTTGTTTATTCCATTCTTCATTAATTTTTATAGAATTATTATAATCTGTTTCTTCCTCTTTATCTAAAACTGATTGATCCAATTCTATTTCATTTTGTTTTTGAACTTCCAAGAAATATTTCCTGAATCATTAAAACAAAAAATGAGGTAAATTAAATTAAAAAATTGTTGGATTAATCTTTTTAGTAAATTTTGACAACTTGACAAGAATTGTCTGCCCAAAGAAAAAAAAACTGTTTACAATATATGTAATAACATACCTGAGTGAATGATAATAGGTTCTATAATTATTGTACAATTTTTGAATCTGTAAAAACTCATCTTCTGGTATTTTTGGTCTTGGAGATACTCTATAAAGCTTTGATTTTGCAGTAGGTAACCAAATTGGTTTGCGTTTCCATCTGAGACTTTGAGCATAAATTGAACTTAGATTGAGAAAATTACAAGAACAACCATGATTTGAAATAATTGAGGTGCTTTTTAGAAGTTTTGCTGCTTGCATTTTACTTAGAACTAAAATAAAATTTAGGTTTAAATAAAAAGATAATTAAAAATCTATGTATTGATTTTTGAATACGTACTAAAATTCTTTTAACAAAATTGTCAATTAATAATTAACCATTTGAATTTTAGATAATAGTATCTTCTTTGATTAATTAATACATTATTAAAAATATATGATTTCAAAGGATTGCATGTCTTAGGTTAGATTTCTTTTTCACGACACGATTCGACAAGGTTCGGCAACCATAAGGTTTTTCTACATTGTCGAGTTAATGCATCCGTATCAGCTGTGCAAAGTGTTGCCGCGATTCACTTGAACAAAGAACAATTATGATATGAAAAATCGCGAAATTATTAAATGAAAAAATATTATGACAGTCAAATTTTTTTTAGTTGATTTTAATCAAAAGAAATTAATAATATTTTGATTCAGCTGAAAAAAATATTTTTTTTGTATTATTTTTTTTTCTAGTATGTACTAAAATAGCTAATTATAAATTAGAATCATACGTTCAGGCTACTAGATTTTTCTGAAAATTTCTTTTTTACTTCTGCTGCATCTCGCGCTTGACTAATGATAATTCCAGAAAGACGCAAAAGTTTGAATGAGCCGGCAGCCGGCTGCCTATAAAACGGACAGCAGTCTCTTCAGTCGTGACTCGTGAGTGACCCTCCGACGAGGATCGTATAGGGTCTTCGTAGAGCAGCGTCGAAAGTAGTTTTAAGCTTTTTTAAAGGTAATATTTAAGTGAGTTAAGTTTCAAGATTTGAAGTGAAATAATTAATTTATTATTATAATTGCTTTTTTGTTATTTGTTCATCCTAGTTCACCCTAAGATCTATCTTACTACAATCAATTCAATGAGCATATAAGTATAAGGCTGCCGAATCGAGACCTACTTTGCAAAGTTTATATCTACCTATTGACTTTTCGCTGTAAGCAATTTTTTATTTTTTTATTTAAAGTGATCGTTGAAACTACAGGGGACGGGGGGGGGGGGGGGAGTCGTAATGAAACAAAGCAACGTCTTTGCACAAAAAGATCGGCCTAAATCCTCAGCTTGCAGACAATGTTAAACGATGGAAGCCGAGGTGAATGGTGCGAACTTGTTGATGTCTAATACATACGCGGTACTTTCGCACAGAGTTAACCAAAACGGCTGTGTTTTTTTGTAAACCGTTTGCGTCGATCTCGCGGAGGATCGCTATAATACAGGCTCCACGCGTGCAGGGTCGCCAGGGCGGTTGATAACACCTCGCGTTTCGCGCTTGATGCACCGCACCAATCTTTGATCTGCGCACATTTTAGCATCCCTATGTAAAAATATCAAATATTGAATTAAATTAATAAAATTTATGGTACCAGTAAATCTGGTTCGTTTCCTTCAAAACTTAATCGAAAGGAACGGGTTTTAATAATTCAAATTTCGAATACGATTGACTGTTTAAGTTTATTTTGAAGAGCAAAACGTAGTGTTGTCTTTGCAGAAGTCGTAGCTAAGCACACGAACAAGAGCTGCCTCTTTTTCACTTACACAACTGCACACATAGGATTGCACGAATTATGAAATACGTGAACCTCTAATTTTTATGGCTGGAAATTCCAAGCAAACCCTTATCGAGGGTACTCGAAACCCTAAACTTATTTTCTCAAATCCGCAAGTGGAAAACGTCCTTTTCCATGCGTGTGAACAACCAGGGAACCGACCCTTTTCTCCTATAGTTTAGTAGTCTTCAAAACACGCGTGGAAAAAGGCCGTTTCCACGTCTGTAGCGAAACACGCGTGGAAAAAGGCCTTTTCCACGTCTGTTGTCGTTTCTCTGAACTCTGAAGCTGTTTACGAAACAGCAGCAGAAAGAAGAACCGAAGTAATATATATAGGTATATTTTATGGGAAATGCATAGTGTATAGTGTCGTCAGCAACACACTTAGGCATTTTCTTTGTTAATTTTTACGACTTTAAAACCAATGAGAGGTCAAGTGTTAAATTTCACCCTCACTATGCCCGACTTATCGCCGTCCGGCCGCCGGCGGGATGACACATGGATACCGCTCCGCTCTGTCGCCTCTCGTCAATGAATTATAGAAAAATGCATTGAAATTCAGCGAATTTGAGAAAGCACAGTCCTGTGCATGTAAGTGAACCTTATCGGTCCCACTCGAGTAGGATGTTTCAGCACTCGACCTTCATTTTTACTGGATGGCACGCGCTACGCGCGCGCCATCCAGTAAAAATTACGGTCTCGTGTTGAAACATCCTACTCTCGTGGAACCGACGCGGTTCCCTTACTTGCACAGGAATATACTATTCCCGTAACACCAAACGGAGCTTCGCGCGTTTACGACCGTCCGTGAAAAACCTCGTGAAAAACACGTGCAGCACAGTTGACTGTTTTTCGAATCTTTTCTTAAAACATCCTAATAGTAATGACAAAGAAAAGCGTAGTTTTTCACGAAATCCACTCACACGCTCACACAAAAATTAATACATAACAAGAGGTGCTAGATAGATTCATAAAAATATGTTGAAAGAAGTAAATAATTTCATGCTTGTACATTTATCAAAACTGTAGATTAGCCATAAGATTAAAGAATTTTTATAAAAATATACGTTTAAGTTTATGAACTCTTTTTTCTTTTAAGAGTTTCTTTGGAATCATATTTTTGCAAATATATATTTAAGCATTAATATCTGTCACCACCTGAAAAACTTTTTTTTTCTTGGGTATATGGACTGTAATCATTATTAGCTACTGCAGTTGCTATCTCGTATGTAGCTGTGATGAAATTAAAAGGCTATACAGCCATAAAAATTTTGTATTATTATGGAAAAATTTACGGTCTTTGTCCTTATTATCCAAACACTAAAAAAATTATTAAATTTTCGTATTTGGGAGCTATTTACAATATTATTTTAATAGTTGTTTATACTTACTGTTACTATTTGATTATAAACAACCGGCTAACACTTCGTTTACCTCGAGAAACTGCATTGACGATTTTAATGGATATTTTTGCTTTGACTTTTCAATACATGGCAATTATTCTGTCATGGTTCATTTTCACATTTTTTCAAAGGAAGCTTATCAATATTGTCCTTTGTTTTTCTAAAACTAATGAGTTTGCTCTTAGTTTGAACATACGCATAATAAGTGATGACCCAATAAAAGTTAACACCATCGGAATGAGATTTTTTTTCATAAATTTATTGTATCACACTTTGCTCGTACTCGATCATTTTACTCTTTTGTATTATAAAAAATTTCAGGAGCAAGCCATCAATTGGATTTTATTTAATGGACCGAAAATTATAATTTACAACGTTTACATGCTGTTTTTGGAACTCTTGATGTATTTAAATGATAATTATAGAGCCCTTAATAAAGTTTTACTGCATACATTTTCACCAAAAGTATCAATAGAATCGTTTCTTGATTTTACCGATTCATCCTCTATTTTAATTAAAAAACTTCAAATCATTGGTGACTATCATCACAGCTTAACCAATAATCTTGAAAACATCATGAATTTCTTTAGTTTACCACTTATTTTTATACTAGTTTTGTTAATTTTAAACTCGTTTATGGATACTTACACTGTTTACCAGTTGATATCTTCCGGAAGAAATTGGGATATCGCAGACACTTTTTCATTTGTTATGAATTTAGTTTGGTTGGGGACGAAGTTTTTTGGGATTTACTTCATCTGCAACATTCCAGATTACACATGTGCAGAAGTAAATTATTTCGAATTTAATTAATTTTCAAAGATTAAAATATAATTAAAAATTCTTTTTTTTACACAGGCAAATAATTCTGTATCTACGTTAGATAAAATTTTGAATAATTATCATGCCAAAAGCTGTAAAAAGGGGGTAAATTTTTAATTTTGTATGAAAATTTTTGAAATAGTTATAACTGATTGTACTTTTTAGATAAAAACTTTGATGATTCATTTATACAAAAAAAAAACTTACGCAAGTATTTTTGGTCTTTTCAATCTTGATTTGTGTTTATTTCGAGGTGTAAGTATCTCTAAAAAGAAAACCAAGCTAATATAATATACATTTTTATTGAAATTGTAATTTTCAGATTATGAGTATTTCTTTGACGTATTTTATTTTTGTCATACAACTTACAGATATCTTAGATTTAGAGTGACGCAACAGAATTATTTTATCGTTATGGTGATCATATTTAAATTTAAATGAACCAATCTCATATTGAATAAACATACTGTCACATGTATCACACAAACATGATGAATAATTAAATTATTTTCGCGAATTATATCAAATGCCAACTGTTATCCCTATTCCTTTCTCATAATATATATTGCGTTTTTTGAAAAAACATTCTCATTGACTTTTTCGTGTATGATGTATTGAATATTGGATTTTAAAATTTATATTAACATTAATTATGCATTAATGATTATTAATAGTTTTATAGTTTCAGTTAATTTTAGTTATTTTATGTAATGAGTGAAAAAAAATTTTTATTTTGTAAAATTAAATTTTCAACAATAATTAACAAAAATATTGATGTAATTATTTTAAAACCGAAAAAAGATGAATAAATAAAAATCAAGTTATTCAAATTTTTTATAAAAACTGAAGAAATAATTGTACATATTTCATTCCATAAAACATCTGTGAAAACCATTTATTTGATTACACACTCGCCACAGTAACTTGTCACAAAGTGTATTAAATTTTTTTTTTTTTTAAGTGCTAGTAGTTAGTTCTAATTTTCAATAAAAAGAATGTTACAATCAATAAAATTTTGAAGTATTAAAAAAAATTAACTTATAAACTGAAAATTATTAAAAGAATTAATTTTTTTAATCTTTTATAATTAAAAAAAAAAAGAAAAAAGAAAATGAAAACGCCTTTTTCAAAAAACATGTTTTGCTATTACTTTTTAAAAATGATTGGGTTATGTCCGTTTACATTAGTTAATGGAAAACATTTCCAAGCTTCAAACTTTGGAACACTGATAAATTCAATCTTAATTATGATTTATTTGAGTAGATGTTCCGTAGTCTACATTAGTAGATTCGATGCAATCAATTATACACCTCAAGATACAAAAACTACTCTAGTGGTAGATGTCATAGCCCTTTTTTTTCAGTCATTATCAGTTACGAATTGTCTGTTTATCTTTGGATTTCGTCAGAAGTATATTATAGAGTTTTTAAAAAAATTTCAAAGTATTGAAGATGACTTTTCTCAATTTAAGTTGAGAAAAGCGAAGAATGAAAACTTAGCTATAACTATGTCCTTAATAAAGACCAAAGTTACAATAATTTCTATAACGTATTTTTTCATATGTTTGTTAGATCACTCAAGATTTATAAATTGGGGCGATTTTGGAGTTATATTGAAGCAGTGGATTTTTTTTCGATTAATTTACGTTATTTTATTTATCTCAAATTACGTTTTTATTGAATTAATAATTATTGTGAGATTTTACTTTCATGAGCTAAATGTAGTATTAAATAGTCACTTTTATTTTCTAAATTATGAAGGTAACAGTCTATTTTTTATAAATCTATAAATTTGAAGAAATAATTGCATTATTGTTACAGAAGTCAGAAAATTACATTATCGTTTGAGTGAAATGATCATAGAAATGACAAGTTTTTTTAGTTTCATAGTATTCGGAATGATCGTTGATAATTATGTACATGTTTCCACCTCAGTCTATAATATTTATCGTTTTTTGAGAATCGAAAAAGATATTAAACTATATGAATACCTGGACTTTGCATCTATATTGTTTTGGCTGCTTGTTAAAATTTTATTTCTTTATTTTCTTTGCACAATACCAGAAACAGTTACCGACGAGGTATATTTGAATACAAGATCCTTTCTTATACAAAAAAAATTTTTTTTTTCAAAAAAAATTATTATAAATTAATTTTTTTTTTATTGCAATTAAATTAGGCAAATAAAATTGGGTGCATTGCTGATGGCTTGATAAATAAGTCAGGAAAAATGATCATCAAAAATCAAGTATTGGTAAATGATAAAATTTTTAATTATAATCTTCAAAGTCAAACCAATTATGATAATTTTGAGTTTTTAAACTAGCTGGCTGAAATTTCACAGAAGTTCACTTATCAGAAACTTCGTATTTGTATTTATGGATTATTCAATTTGGATCACAAATGTTTTGGAAGTGTAAGTTTTTTTAGGCATCTTCGATAAAATATTCATAAACCTCACCACTTTTTTTTAGATTATAACTCTGACTACAGCTTATATTGTTCTCATGATTCAATTGGATGAGGCTTCACGATCGCCAGTAGATTTATATCATGACTAAGAAGATTTATAAAGTATGAAAATTATTATTTAAAAAAAATTAAGACAAAGTGTCTGTAGGTCATCGAAAAATTGTTGTTATTTTTGGAGAAGAGACAAAAAATGACTACCTGTAGGCTTTTTTTTATTTATCATCTAGTAAATTTTTTAATTTACCATAGAAACAAAATAGAAACTTAGTTTATACATAATTATTACATACTTGTAAAAAATAAAGAGATTTTTTTTTGTATTCTGTTAGTATAAAAAATAATTTTTTTTTAGTAGAATAATGCAGATATTTAAATTAAAGTTTATTGTTCATATCTCAATATTAGTAACTAATCAATTACTATAACAGAAATTTTACGCTGCTTTATTCATACGTTAATCATGATATTGTTATAATCAACTAAAAGGATACAATGTTTATTAAACTTTTGACACGTGATAGGCACATTAAATTTTTTTAATAGTTTGAAATAACATTGTATTGTCATAGTCAATACACTATAAATCAACCTAATTAAAAATTGTTCAACTATTTTGAAAACTTACATCTAATTTATTAATCTATCTGCGCTTAGTCACTTGAAAAATGTCATTAGAAAAGAAAGTTAGAGGCTCTTTTTCAAAAAAAAATTTTTGTTATTACTTTTTAAAAATGATTGGTTTATGTCCTTTCACTTTAGTTAATAAAGAATATTTTGAAACATCTTCTATTGGATTATTCATCAACTCGATTTTGATTCTAGCTTATCTGCATGCATGCTCTGGTGCTTATATTAGTAGGTTTAATGTAATTCATACTGCACCTGAAGATACAGGAACTTCCGTAATAGTAGATGTCATTGCTCTTATTTTTCAATCTCTATCGGTTATAAATTGTTTATTCATATTTGGTTTTCGCCAAAAGTATACTCTAGAATTGTTCAAAGAATTTCAAAGTATTGAAGATCAATTTATTCAATTTAAATTTAAAAAAAATAAGAAAAAAATCTTGATTTCAACTGTATACCAAACTACATTGAAAGTTGTAATCGGTTCTATTACATATTTTTGTATTTGTCTGTTGGATCACTTTAGATTTATGAACAGAGTTGGTTTTGGTCTTATTTTAAAACACTGGCTATTCTTCCGGTTCTTGAACATAATATTATTCAATTCGAATTTTGCCTTTATTGAATTCATAATTGTTGCAAGATTCTACTTTCGCGAGCTTAATTTATTGTTAAGTAGTCAGTTTCACTCTTTAAATTTTAAAGGTAACAAACACTTTGTCTTATCAGCCGAGGTCACACCATCCAAAACGCCGATTTTGACGAAAGTTGAAGAATAGTTTTCATAATACCTGAAGATACAAGAAAACTAATACCAATGGGTCTTTAGAAGCTTTTGAAGCCTTATAGCCCGAATGGCTTTTTTAACAAAAGCTGTTTTTTCAGTAATTTTCAAAAAATTTTTGCTTTAAGTCAAATTTGGACTTCTTTTAGAAAAAAGCGCCTAAAAGCCCATTGGAATTATTTATTGGTATTTGTTTCATCATATAAAAACTATTCCCAAATTTTCGAAAAATCGGCGTTCCGAAGAGTGCGCTTACCCCTGCTTCTTAGTTATGTTTAAAAATAAAGCATTATAATTGTTACTTTCATTTCAGATTTCCAAAAGTTACATAATCGTTTAAGTGAAATAGTAATTGAAATAACCAGATTTTTCAGCTTTATAATACTTGGGATGATTGTTGATAATTCAGTTCATGTTTCCACTGCTGTTTATAACATTTATTGTTTTTTGTATGTCAAAGAATACAATCAAATTTTTGAATACTTAGATTTCGTATCTATTTTGTTTTGGTTGCTGGTTAAAGTTTTATTTCTTTACTTCATGTGTGCCATACCCGTTACAGTCACCGATGAGGTAAAAAACATAATATAATCTTAAAAACTGTGTTATTTTTATTTCAAACTAAATCATTTTTTTCACTATTATTTTCATCAGAATTTTTTCTTTCGTAATTAGGCAAATAAAATTGGATGCATAATTAGCGGTTTGGTTAACAATCCAAAAGTCAATAACAACAAAAAATCAGTAAAGTATTAAATTGTTTTAAGCTACATATAAGGTACCTGTACCTAATATGGCCCCCCTAAGCGAGAATCGACGTTGTGGCGAATCAAATCAATATTTTTTGACGGGTAAGGTCTCATTTTAAAGCTTAATTCAAGAGCTTTAAAATGAGATCTTACACGTTCGATTTTGATCAATGAGCTTCAAATGCCAGAGGATTTACCAAAACACGGTTTTTTAAGACACTTAAAATTTGTGTCCTAATATGGCCCCCCTTGAAGTAATTAATTAATTGCAATTTGTTCCTACTTTTTAAATCAATCAGAATATGAGATTTAAAAAAACTTAACATTTTAAAAATAATTTATTTAAAAATTGAGCCTTTTTTACAATTCTTTTGAAAGCTTTGCAGCCAGTAGAAAAATTTCAACTTTAAATTTTTATCAAAGTTTTTTTTTTGAGCTAGAATGCTTTTTTAGTTATAAAATGAAAAAAAGGGTTGAAACAATTAAATTTATTTTTCTTAAATAACATTAGGATAGGATTTTCTAAGAAGTAAACATGAAACCAAGGACTCTTAATATCGGTATTTCTACTAATTCGCGGGGGGCCATATTAGGTACACTGCAGAATAAAAAGTTATTTAAGAATAAAACCCGTTAGAAAACGAGTTGAACAAAAACTAAGGTCGCGTTTTAAAGCTGAAACAATAACAAATCGAAGCTAATCATTCAAATTTTGGTCAGGTGCGTCTAAATATTTTGGCAGACCACTTAATTACAACGTAAAATAATAACGGAGGTATACGAAACGAGTTTTAGCTATTAGGCGTGCGCAAAAATAATTTTAAAATGTTCTAAACAACTGAAAACTTCATAATTCAGTGTATTTGACTTCTTCCTACCTTGTAGAGATGCCGCATATCGAGCATATTCAAAATAACAGAGGGGGCCATATTAGGCACAGGGCCATATTAGGCACACTTACCTTATAATAGGATAAATTCAAATAAGAAATATCTAAAGAGTAAAAAATTAACAAAACAATTTTTTTAATCACATGAACAAGTAGGTAGTCGAATTTTCACGAAAATTATTTAAACAGAAACTTTGTATATCTATTTATGGATTATTCAATTTGGATTACAAATGCTTTCAAAGTGTGAGTTTTTAAAATTTATTGTGGCTATGTATTTCCAAAAATACATCTTGATTATTAAAAAAAAAAATTATATTATTTAATTTTTAGATTATTTCACTATCCGTCACATACATCATTCTTATGATCCAATTAGACGAAACATCCTCAGCTGTCTTTACTAATAATAATCATGAGAATCCTTCCTCAAATTTTTCAGAAGCATAACAAAATTAAAAAACGAAAAAAAAAAAAAAAAAATTATTCGATGACTAATGACTGATACAGTAATTAATCTCGTCAAAAAGGGAAAAAGTTCAGATACTAAAAAAAATCGTTACAATTGGCCTAAACTACCCGTGTCGAGGTGAATAAAAAATCTGTCAAAAAGATCTCAAATCACACAATAGGCTCTGCTGTCAAAATCAAGTTGTTTCCAAAACATCTAAAATCATTGCTATGGTCATCCAACAAGTGGTCGAAAAATAGAGAGCGCCCTCTCTAATTTCGAACAATTAATTAATAACGCTGCTTTAAAAAACTCAGTGCTGCTTTCGAATAAAAGCAACGCCAGTGATATGCCTTTGCTTTATCACTGCGTAGAGTTCCAATTGGCCGATAAGTAACATCCTTATTACTTACACCACTCGACGGTGAAATTTAGCCCAACGTGGCCAGAAACCTATAAGCCTTTTGCTTTGCAAGGTCCTAAAAGCAATATTCAAATGTCAATCCAAATAATTTAATTAAATATCACATTTATTTTAGCTCACAAATACATGATGTTTGTGAGTCTCAAAGGCTCTGCTTACGGCAGGCGTAACGCTAATGAGTCTGAAGCTGCTAGGTAGCTCTGGCAGCTTGTTCTTTTTCAAAATCTGCAAGATTTTTGATCTTTTAGTGATGATACTTTAAGTAATGATACTTTAAGTTCGTCCTTTATTAATGAGTTAGGAGCGTTGACTCTCTGGTAGTGAGTTCCTATGAAGTTGAGGATGTTTACCGGAGTTTCGATGATGAGCTTATTACCTTTTGTAGGAAGCAGTCTTGAGTCGCAGGCGCTCGCAGCAATAATTCTTCTCAATCTCAAGGTGGTTGATCTCACCTGTGCTTCCCAGTACTGCGTGACTGAGAATTTGATTCAAGCTTGAGAATGTAGTTGACTCTGGCCACCACTTTATAAAAAAAAGTGGTGCTGTGGTTCGTGACGCATCGAGGTTGTCCGTAGCATCGATTCAGCCTGGAAATCAGGTACGATTTGTATCTCTGTAGTCTTCTGATTCTCGAATTCAAGTAGTTCGATACACCATCGGCAGGTTTGTACCTAGGGACAGTAGAGGCGACTGTTGAGCTGACCGCGGTTTCGATGGCGCTGATGTGAAGATCGATCTCGTCGACTGTCAGGCTCCGGTCAGCTGGGGTCAGTCGTATAGGTCTCTTCCAACTTTTTTGAAAATCCTTTCCATTTAGTACGTTTGAAGGCGAATCTGTAACTAACAGACGAGTCAATTTTCCGGATGTTAAAGATTGTGCTGATGTTAATAGTGAAAATGAGAGCCCTGTGATCGCTGTTGTAATCATGTGCTGGTATTTATCCCTCAACAAGGTCGGTGAACTCAATTCTGTGGTCGACTAATACACAGTTCAAGATCCAGTGCATGAAAAAGTAGGGCGGTTGGAGAACAATAATTGTGTTCTGTACACGATTTCCGTATCATGTACAGAATTGAATAAAAGAGTGCCCTTACGTTTGTCGACAAGATTTCCCCAGGACTTGTGACGCGCGTTCAAATCACCAGCGAACAAGTAGTATAATTTCTTGGGTTTTGTAGGTCGACGCGAGTGAGTAAGATGTTCATCTCAGCAGTGAAGTTTTTGTCAGCTTTGTTGTTTGCATAAAATCCCACAATAAACAAGTTTTTGTTGTTTTGCCTCAACTTCACGATGGTGTATTCGATGATCGAGTTGTTTTTGGAGGAAGGAGAGTATACGACTTGGTTCTTCTTACAAGGATGGCCGTGCCTCCCCCCTTTGAGGAGTCGTTTCTGTCGTTTCTTACAAGAGCATAGTTGGCGAACTAAAGTTTGTTTCTTGAGTTGGTTTTTGTTTCTCCGAATTTGTGTCCTGCCACCCGTCCTTCTCATCTGTCGACTTGGCATTAGTTTGCTCCTGCCAGAGTTTGCGGCTTAGAGTTTCAGTCCCGGCCTAGCTTTTATCAGCTTGACCCTCTGTACCAGCAACTTGAAGGTCCTAACCTTCGCTAGGATGTTGACTTTGTCTTCGCCAATCTTTCTATACGTAGTTTTAATGCCGTCCTGTACATTTCTTTGCCTACGGATACCCTTCTCGAAGATCTGAAGCTGATCAAGTCGTCGCAGAAATTCAGAAATTTGCCAACCAAGAAATCGCACGCGAAACTTTCTAACTCACAGCCAGTTCAGAAACATTCTAACTTTTCGTTTAAGTTTCGTTTCGAGTAAGTTGAATAATCATCTGTTACACAATTTAAGTATTATACAACATTAAGAATTTTGAAAAAAAAAAAATTACTGAATTATTGATTGTTAAACTTGATAAATAATAATAAAGAAACAAATAAAAAAAAATTCCCGTACCGGGAATCGAACCCGAGCCTCCTGGGTGAAAGCCAGGTATCCTAGCCACTAGACCATACGGGATTGATTTTCGTAACAACAATGTACTTTTATAAGAACATGGGATTAAAAAAAAAAATTACATTTTTTAATAATAATATTTATATGTAAAGAAAATTTCCCGTGAAAACTAATAAATTATTGCATTATTTTAAGATTAATAGTTGTTTATCAATTGGTATTAATATTTTCGCACTAAAAAGATTTCCTTCTTACCGACACTTAAGCATACCTGTCGATAAAACAGGATTTTGGTTTATATTTTGCCATATGGGCTTATTTTGCTCACTTGTTGAGAATCACATTTCAGTATTAGATAAACTTTGACTTTTGTATTTTAAATACTTATTTATAATAATTATGTACGTGTGTATACGAAAATATAAGGCTAAAAAAAGAAATTTAGATTTTAATTTTTTGTAAATTTTGATTTTTAATTTATTATTAAGTAAATAAGTCAGCTTCTATTGTATTTAAAAACTTAGTTCAGTTCTCTATATTATGTTTACATAATTGATTTAATTTTAAGAAAGTTTAAATACCATCTTATACAGTTCAATAAGTGAAAAATGTGTAGTCAAGGAGTAATTGGAATAATTAATAAAAGTTTGATGTTTTGTGTATTTTTTTATTATCATTGGACTAGCGGAAGCAGTGTGCTTTATACAACAGAAAATTTTAACGAGCATTTGTGCAGTTACAAGCTGGGAGAACGTAACAAAAATGAAATCATTGTCCATAGACATAATTTTTATAGGCACATGTATTATTTTTTGCTCGGATGCCCGTTTATACTTTTTTTTTTAAATATACTTTGAAAAATGAAACGTACGAAAGGAGTCAATATCATTTTAATTAACTCATAGAATTTAAAATTTTATCTTTCATACTTTATTTGACTATGTAACGATTTCTTGCGTACCTCGTAAAATATTTCATTTTGAATTAGTTTAAAAGAAGAAAAAATTATATATTAGCACTTCATTGCTGATTTAATTGTAAATGTAATGGAAACATTACGAGGTACGAAGTAAAGGTTCGCAAACTGTAACTAATTTGTCATAGTAATATTAAACGCTTCGTTTTTTACTCTCCTTATATTAAAATTATAGAATAGTAGTATAGTTTAATATATCGTAACTTTTTCTTTCAATAAAGTTTTCACGCAGACCTATACGTGATTCGTATGTATATACTTTATTTATATAATATTATCAGAGCACGACAGCTTTTTGAATAGAAGATGAGCAAATTTATACGAAAGTATTCCTACATTACAATTTATTTATAATTATTATAAGCTTTTTTGAATTTTTACGTGTTTTTATTGCAAACACTTACAAATTACAATTCTTTAAAATAGCTGCAACACTAACTGTGCCAATAGTTTTTATTTTTCTCTTCTCACTCGTTTACCCTTTTTAATCTTTTATATACACTATATTTTTTTTTTTGGGAACAATGTAAATCATACATTCCATCATTCATCTCTTGCACTCTTTAAAACTGTGATCTTGAAAAAATTGAGATAAAAATTATAGTAAAATCATGCGTATATAAAGAAATTTAAAATCGATGTCTGAAAAATCTTTATAAAGATTGAATATTTTTCTGTTGGTCTACAGAGCATTTTATCACACTCTTATTTTATGCACAATGACATCAAAAGCCATTCCATGCACTCATAATTATTAATATTATGTCGATTAAAGTCTTAGAATCCTTTTTTTTTGTCTTTTTTTTTTCTTCATTCGTTATAAAGAATTAAAAAAGATGAGAAATTAAAAACAAAAAAGGAGTCAGTTTAACACCATACAGCAATGGTTTACAAAGACAGTGTATTTTTAATTCACTCTAAATTCTTAGAGAATATTCTTTGAATAATTGAAGCTGCTCAGAAGAGTAAATGTATTTAGAACAGACGAGCACGTCTCTTTATGTCGTTACGACGCCACTGGGGAAGCCGGTAGAATTCGGATCGTGTGCAGTGAAGAACAGCTTCGAATTCCGCATCTGACAAGTGACGCTGAAAAAAAAAGTAATTTATAAATTTTAAATTTGGTGAAAAACTAATGTACAAACAAATTAATAGAAACTGTTTGTTTAAAAATTACTATAAAATTAAAATCATTTAGTTTGAGACAAAAAAAAATTTTTTTAATAATTTTTGTTATAATTTAAATTCAAATAATAGTTTTCGTAGTAAAAAGTGTAACTAAATCTAAATCTACAATTACAATTAAGGCGAATGCAAATGTTTACCTCCAAATTGCAACGATCCACGTCGGCTGGTAGTCTGTAGTTAGTGATGATGAGCAGGTGATAAGGGTAAAGCTTGGGGGGTTCCGAGGGCGCAGCGCCCATGTCCGGTAGCGAGCGTCTCACGTGGTGACCGTGACCCGAGACCACCGAGCCCAGACCTCCCGTGTACGTCGTCGACGACGGAAGCATCGCACCGTCATTCTGTATTTGATTCATCGAAAATAAAATTAGTAAAATAAACGTGTAATTAATAAAATTTAACGTATATAAATTGAATTATAACATAGATACATGACAATTATATGATACATGACGATTATATTGACATTGCATTCTCTGCAAAACACTTACTTTTTTTTAACATTTAGAGATGAACGTGTAAGAAAAAAGGTGATGACTGTTTTGTAATTTGAGTAAAAATTTATGACCGAATTTTTAAAGTATGTTCGGTTATTTGTAACCAAGATTAAATTTTAAACGACAAATAGCACCTTTGGGTAAATTTATTCAGCCTAACTTAGTTATCTTTGGATATACTTTATATTATTAATATTAGTGCCAAATCTGCAAATGCCTCGATACTTCCTACATTTTCATATTTTTTGCACGCCAAGCTTTGATTTATACATTGAAAATAAATATGCATGCAAAATTAAATATGTATGTACAGTTTTGAAAATAATGTAAGGTACAGAAAATTTGTGCTTGCAGAGTGGCTTATTTACATGCAAGTTGTGATTGCAAAAAATTTCAAGCTACAAGAACATACCTTATTCAAGTAGGGTATTTATTTAATACAAAAAAACTTTAATTTAAAAAAAGATAATTAAATTCTTTTTTATTTTTACTTTACTAAAAATGATTAATATACTCATTTAATTACGTCATCCACCTTTATTAAATTATTTCAAATTCTATCTTTCATCTCATTTTATATTATACCAAATTTAAAAACTAATATACTACGAAGAATATTTTAAAAATTTGTATGAAAAACAAATAAACTAATTCTCTACTAGTAACATTACCAATAATATTTACATGCACTAAGTTACAGAAAAATTTATAAGACAAAAAATTGTATTAATTTTAAAGTTAAAAAATAAATAAATCCCCTTTGAACGTCTATCATTTTGCTGTACAGAAGTCTGCTTTGTGCGACCTTCGGCAAAAGCTATTTGAATATGATTAAAGAATAAGAACGGAAAATTTTTTAAAAGAAATAATAAACGATGATGCCTGTGAATGAATGCGTAACGTAAGAAAAGAAAGATAGGATTGCAAAGAGTTTTGCGTGCTACGAACCATGCTAAGATGCTGGGAGTAGTACGGGGCTGTTGTACATACCAGTGCCCGTCGATCGACGTCTGTGATACTGCCCGTTGATACTATATTGGAAAGGGTAAAACACGGGTAAGTATGGAAACACCTTGGTCAGAAAAGAAAAGAGAGAGACAGGGAGGAGATAAAACACCCGTTTTAACAAACGACAAGCCATACTTGTTTGTGTATGTTGAGTTTTTTTTTTTTTTTTTTACTTACAAACTCTTTTATTTTTTTTGTTTAGTTTACACAGTCAAAAGAAATTTTGTAATCGGATTCATTTTTTAGAAAAATTTAATATTTTCTTAAAAAATTATTGCATCTTAAAGGACAACTGAGGTTCAGACTGTAAACAAAATATTTTATAAATAAAATTCAATTGAAGAACAAAGTAGTTTGTTTGTATCAAACTGTTTTGTATATTTTGATTGTTTGAATGTTTATGATTTGTGTTTAGGGTCGAAATTAAAATCCGGTACAAAAAATTTTACATGATTAATACGTACTTATTTACACTAAAATTAAAAAACTTGAAGAAAAATTATTGGAATGCACAGAATCAATTCAACAGGTTAGTTATCATATCAACATTAATTACTTTAAAAATAAATTATATTATTTATAGTGCCTATGATTATACTTTTGTATGTGTTTGATATCTTACTTTGTATTAGCTTACAAATTGAATGATTTGCCACCATACTACAGTATGTACATACATTTTTTTATATTATTCTTCAGAAAAATAATGATAATGAATTCTTAATCTTACAAATCATAAGGCTCTCACGTCTCTCTCAAAATTTCGACGAAAAATTTTTTTATACTTACTATCTGATTTGCCGGACGAAAAATCAGTGCTGTGCGTCTTGTCGCCCATACCACTAAATGAGTAATCACCCTATTTAACAGAAATTCAAAAGTAGATCAGCAATTAAATTGATTATCAAAATCCTACCAAAGATTTTAATCAGTAGCTGATTTGTCTAGCGCATAAACCGAACGATGCTTTTTTGAGGGCTTGCTTAAAGAAATACAGTTTATGGGGAAATAAATATTATGTGTACTACCATTTCTTTTTCCATTGCTTAGAGACTTTTAATCTTAATCAAAAAATAAAAAAGCGATTATTAAGTACAGTTTGAAAAATATTTAATGTACCAATGATTGGCAGTTACAAAAGTTTTATGTTTTTAACTCTTTAGAACTCAGAAAATTTAACAAGGATGTTTTGTAAAGTCTCCAAAAATGAAAATAGTTAAAATAGACATCGAAGTATAATATAAGTAAACATTGTCGAGCTTGCAGCTCTCAGAGAGACTTACAGGGAGAGCAGATACAGAACCACCCGTTGAAGAGAAAGTATGACTTCTAGGTGCCAAACCATACCCCGGCTTCGGGATGTGTCGCAGGGAGCTCACAACTGTTTATGTAATTCGCAAGGCCAAATCGAACAATTTCATTCAAATTAGTTATTGTCATTTTTTTTTTTCGATTTCGATGAACTCACGTTTTCAGCCCATACGAATGCCCAACGTTCGCAGTTGTTGACGTTCAAGAGTAATTTTTTGATTTTTGGAATTACGATTTATGGGTTTATGAATTAGTGTAAATGGATACGGGTCGGTCAAAATAAAGTACATATATATTCAGAAATTTTCTAAAATGAGAAAGTTATGATGAAACCAAGCATCAACTGTGTAAGTGCAATGTTCAAAATCACCAACACATTAAAATTAATTTAAAACTTGCAGTTACTTACAAAAATTTTGAGTTGAATGTAAAAAGACTTCATCGCCAAATTCAAACAGTCTTTTTATCAATGCAAAAATTACTTTTTTGATATCAACAAGTTTTAAAATACTGAATAAATAACTCACAGTGACCGTGCGTATAACACTTTGTACTGTGCTAGTTTATATCTTCGTATTTTTGCGATGAAAAGCATTTACTGAAATTTTGATATAGATAAACCGTAACGATTTTCTTTGCAGACTATTGATATGAAAAATGGATTGATATGATGTGAAAATTTTAATTTTATGTTTTATCCTTTACTAGTGTACCTATTAAGGTTTGTAATTTTATTTATTTAATTATTAACGAACAAATATATAATTATGAACTTACGATTTAATTTAAGTTCACTTTTCTAAACGTAATCTAATACAGTTCAAATCAATTCTTAATATTTTTATAGCAGATTAGTTAAACGGTATAGCATCCCTCAATCATCTAGCAGACAAATACTACTATATTATTTACATTCATTTTTCAAATTTAGGATATATGTATTGAAATTTCAGGGTACTTGTTAGAATAATTTATTAATCTAAATTACTAAAAAAATTTTTGATTAACCAACACCTTGCTCTACTACAATAACGGTATTTTACGTGTAAAAATTTTGAATTGATGTTTAAAAACTATAATAATAGTAAGTATACAAGCATTATTCGTAACAGCACTTTTCAAAATTTTCAACAAACAATTGTAATTATTTTTTAACTGTAAAAGACTTTTTCGTACAGTTTGACCGATATAATCAAGTATCTGCATTAATTAACTTTATTAAAATTTGAGGCAAAAAAATGAAAGGCAGGAAGGTTTGTTTGGTGACGACACATGAAAATGCTGATCACGTAGAATGCTTGGTGGAGACGAGGAGGTTATGTGAAACTCACCGAGTAACAGTGCCTCATGGAATTCGGAAGTGTGAAGGCACGTTGAGAACCTAGAGGTGGGTAATTCCTCGGTGCCGGAGAACGCGTTGCTGACCTGGCTCCGGCTGCACGCGCGGAAATCGCACACAAGAGTAATACAAACACACAAAAACAACAAAGTAGATACAAGTGTGTCATTTTTCAATACCAGTTTTAATAAGCAAGCAAGTTTTACTGTGACCAAGAGTGTTACATGTTTTAATTACTTTGGTTTTTGGATAAAAACTTCTTTCAAATGCTGCCATTATTAAATTACCAAAGAATTAATATACTTGTTTTATGTACTGTTTGTTTTGAAAAACTAATTTATTACTTGAATAAGTTGAAATGATTAAAAGCTAAAAATTTTTTAAACAGTGCAAATTAATAATTCGAAAAATTCTAAATTACTAACAAAGGTAATCATTTCATGCAACATTTGAAGCATTACATGCTTTTAATTGTTTAATAACATGAATAATACACATTTTTGCCTAGTGCACAGTAAATTTTTATTGTTTAGTGAAGGTAGTACAATAATTTTACTTTTAATGTAATAGAAAAATTTTACATTACTTAATGTTAGTTACTTGTTCAAAGTAATAATAAGTTAAATAAATTGAACTACCTTGTTATGTATGAATGATTTGTGTTTATAATGAGCATGAGATTGATGAAACTGAAAAATGTAATGCTGATAAAATTACATGCAAATTTTGTTTAAGTGCATCTTAAACATTAACTGGTTTCAATTAAGATCTTAAAAGTGTTTTCAAAGTTCATTTATGATTGTTTTTTTTAAAAAGCTTGAAGCCCTTTAAGCTTGGATCAATAAAAAAAAAAAAAAGGAACAGGGTTTCAAGATGTGCAAAAGCGAAATACGTCACCTGATTTCAACCGCACACTATTCAATATCATAAATTGGATACAAATTAATACCTTTTAAACTGCAAAGAGTTTCTAATGTATGGTGCAATTTGTTTTTAACCTATTTGGATATTAATTTAAATAAAAATTAAAATCAGAATAATATCCCAGTCTTTCCGGATTTTTTTAAGGCTGTATACCTAGTTTGTATATATTATACAGCCAACTAAGTGATGCTTAATCGGTTGTGGAATGTTAGTGTCATGTGCGAACGTGAGGACATGTATGAGATGATAACGTTTATAAATCATGATGTAATTCGATAATTGGCCTCATGGCTAACTTACCGTTATAGCTCGGTCCACTAGATTTAAAACTCATGCCATCCTCATCTTCCCAAGGCCTCGCATGATCAATATTTCTCGACGGAGCTAAAAAATTTATATTAATTAGGTATTAATTTTATTTGTTTTTGTGAACTTTATTAAATTAAAAAAAAAATTTATATCAATATAAAAAATATTATTATTATTATAATTTTTTTTTAATTTACTTACAAGCACCAACTGGACTTTCGTAACGTAGCCTATAAGCAGGTTCTCTGTTAGCAGATGGCGTTCTGGAAGCATTTCTAGGATCAACGTTTGCTGCTTTGTGTCTGAGATTTTCTCTGTCTTTCTCACGATCTTGCAGAAATACTTTGGCAATACCCGAGTCAATTTTACTCAATTCGTTCTGCTCTTTCTTCAGCTTCTCTTCCACTTCTTTGATGGACTTGTGATCTACTTCGTCCTCATCATCAGTATCCACACCCTGAATAATAAATCAAATTTATATAAAATACTTAAAAAACAATGCATGAAGATTATAAAATTGACTAAAAAACTTAATTTTACTTATTGCCAAAAAAATAAAAAAAAAGTTTTGAGGTTTAAAACTAATAAAGCTACCTTGTAAGTGTCGGACCACCGCTTGCGTCTCTCCGGGTCTGTGTAGGGATACGGTGGAGCTGGGAAATCGTCACGCTCAATCGGCGGTTGGGCTCCAGGTGGTGGTTTCATGGCGTCAGGGTAGTGGGCGAGCTCGACTGGCTCCTCGTTGTCAACTTGGCTACCGGCAGCTGGTGATTTTGGCCGTGACTCGGCGAGCGCGTCCACTAAAGCTCGCATGCCCGAGCGACTGCTCCGACCTCCACTGCTTCTTATCGAACGCGAGGCTGTCGAATCAAGGTTGATTTAATTGTTTGAATTAAGTGTGAATTGGAAGAGATACTTTTCTTATTCAAAAAACTCTTTTTACGTCAAGTACAAAATATAATATCTATTTATAAAAATTAAAAATAAAGTATTTCATTAAATAATATTTACAATTAAAATATTTTGAAGGTAATTAGAGGATGTAATAAAACAAAGGTGTTACTTACAGCTTGGTCTATGGAAGTGCGGGCTGGTGGGTGGCTTATCGTACGGCTGAATCGGACGCCTCAAGTACCCTTGGCTGGGTATCTCGGTCAAATAGGAGTACGTGCAAATTCGTGAAATGTTTTCGTTATTTGCTCGGTTGTTGTAGTCTCTAAGAATTAGTCCTGGACTTCCGGTTCTCGCTGGGTAGTACTAAATTTTCGCAAAAACAAACAAAAGAAAAAAAAAACATGACAGTGACATGATTTATTATCTTACACACACTCTCGATAGATTCTTCTGGTTAGTCGGTGAAATTAAAAAGGTACAATACTGGCCAGTATTCGCAAGCGGAGTAAACAGGGTTGGTTAGATAATAATAAATTAAAAATAATAAATAATAATGACAAAGCCGTTCTGGCGGAGCGCAAATAAAACAGTATTATTATTGTTTTTTTTTTCATTTTTGAAAAAGCATCGTAGCATACCTTGCGACTCAGACTGCTGTAAGGGCTGCATAAGGATCCGTTCAGACTTGGCGTGCGTGACCTCAATGAAAACTATACACATATGATCGTGCAAAAAAAAAAAATATATAAAAATGAAAAAAATTATCGAAAAGCAAAAAAGAATAATAAAATAAAGAAAATAAATTTAAAAAAGGGAAAAAAAACTGTATGAAAGAAAAAAAATAGATAAATAAAATAAATTTCGATAGCTATGTTACAAATAAACACTATTTGATTTAAAAAATGATGTAACTAAAAAAGCGTGCTTTCTATATACAATGTAATAAAAATTACTAAACAAATAAAAAAAACTAGGTTCAGTGAGAAAAAAAGTATAAAAAAACTGAATAAAATAAAAGATAGAAAATAATGAAAAAAAAAAAAACGTGAGGTTTTGTTTGGTAGCAACATGCGTTGTAAAAATTCAACATAAATCAAAGTAAAAAAAGTATATATGTACACACTCCATCTGCTAACTGTGTGTTGCTACTCAAAGTAATTACTTGATACGGTAAACCGAGGCTGTCGCTACAGTTTGGCACTTTGTGGTTTTTATAGCACATTTATTCATTTGCAAATTATAAAAAAACTTTTTTAATTAAGCTTAAAACAAAAACAAAAATTTATAATTTAAGTGTAACTGGAAGTAAGTATGCGAGGTATTGTTTTTGCGGGGTCGGAGTTTTTGTAGGGCGTCGATTAAATTTAAATGAGTGACTGATAAAAACAATTGAATCACATGGCAATTTGTCACAATCAATTTTGATCAAACCAAAGACGCTTGTTACATTGATTTATTGACCAAATCAAGTTTATTGCATATTTGACAACTGTATTATAAATCTCAAAATTTAAAAGCATACTAAACTAAGTATTTAGGTTACTCGGGAGTTTATGAAAAAAAAAAATTATTATGTTTCAACTTGATAATTCACGTTTTCATCAGTCATGATATTTAAAAGAATGTTGATTGTCGGTATAAAAATGAAACTCCTCGTTACATAATTAATTATCTTTGCTTGATAAAAATTCAGTTCAAAAAGTCAAAGACATATTTTTAACTTTACAAACCAAAATTTTTCCTAGTATTTCTGGATAATTAATACAGTTCTTCGAAACAAAAATGAATAAAAAAAAACTCGCCCATCTTCGTACCTGCATCTCGGATGCGCTACTGGAGATACGCTCGCTCTCTCCACCCCGATGATGCTGCGGCGTGTGGGTCTCCGAGTGACCGTTGACGATGCCGTTGGGGGCAGTGGGTCCAGGACCACACCTCGGGTGCCATATGGCGGCTCCCTGCAGGAACATCTCCTCGCCATCTCCGAAGGGATCGCCGCACTTGGTGCAACGAGCGCACGTCGGGTGGAAGTGATGATTCTCGCCAGCCTGCAGGACCTTGCCGCTTATGTACCGGTTGCAGTAAGCGCACTTAACGCCGAACTGTTTCTGGTAGTCTTTCTCGCAATAAGGCACCCCGTCTCTGCAAAAGTTTTAAATTATTTTTTAAATAATTCTGGTAAACTTTTTTTTTTAACATAAAAATAATGACATTTGTAAGTGATGCAATTCAATATGACAAAAATATCATTTTAATTTCTGGTACTAAAACAGTGAATTGCTTGAGTTAATTATTTCGTATTATTAAAATATAAAAAAATACTGATTTTGTTAACAGTATCAAATAAATGATCAAAAGTTGATAATATAAAAATACTGGCTCATATTCAAGTATAGAAACCTCGATAGAAACAGTGAGTTGCCTAAAAAATTAGCCTAATTCATGATAAGTAAGTATTTTTGTCTGTACAACTTATAAATTTTATTGCAACATGAAAAATTTTAATTTCATAATCTTGACAAATATTTGCTTTGGATTGAATTTTATGAATTATTTATGTATAAAATTAATACAACAAAGTAACAATTATTTTGTAGGAAAAATTCTGACAGAAAGAAATTAATTAGAAAATAAAATTTAATTATTTGTAAATTGCCAATAAAATTTAACACAGTAATGACTGTACAGTGCATTAAAAAATTTCAGAGTTCAATTTAACTTGGAATTATCTTATCTGAGTCGGCGATCAAAGTTTATTATCAGAGTCAAAGACTTTTTATCAGTTAAAAAAAAAAAAAAAAAAAAAAAAAAGAAGAAGAAGACCCGTTTGCAGCTTTATTTGCAATAACTTTGAAAGAAAAAAAATTAAAAAAAAAGTCATGTGTCACGTACTTTCCCATGTATTCACCGTGCAAAACGGTATCGCAGCTGTGGCACTTAAAGCACCAGACGTGCCACTGTCGGTCCAGGGCGACGAGGGCCTGTCCTTCGCGTAGCTGCTGCCTGCAGCCGGCGCACGCGCCCGGATCCTGGCCTCCGCCGCCTCCACCTACTCCAGGGTTGCCGCTGCCCACTGGGGTCGCTGCCTCGCGCACCGGTATGCTCACGCACCGGTGGCACAACGCCTGACCTGGATTAAAAAAAAAGTCAACGATTAGCTTTAGCATGTAACGTTAAGTAGGGCTGATTTATGTGGTATAGCTGGTGTGGATAATTTTATTTTAAAAATTATTATTATTTCTTTCTGATATCAACTTGTGCAATATTTTGGCAATACATTATTACAGCACCAATTTTACATAACATTAACTTTTTAGAACGATTCAGTATGACTCATTTTACTGTATTACGAATGGTTTGAATTTAAATCAAAATTATAAATTGGAAATTTAAATCAAAATGACAAATTGGAACTCTGCGTGAAAAAAAAAAATCAACCGAATGTTTATCAATTAAGCAACAATCAAGCTGTTTCTGTTTATCATCATTTGCTTATGAAACGCTTATCAGTTTGGTTGTCAAAACATTCCTGATGTAAAAGAAAAAAAAAAAAAAAAAAAAAAAAAATTGTCATTTGAGATGATGTAATTAGGTACCTTGAACCAGAGTGACTTTAGTTCCTTGACCGAGCAGTGGTTGTCTGCATCTTTGGCAGTGAAAACAATTTGGGTGAAACGCGTGCTTTTCCCCTGCGGTTACGACATCTCCCTCGACGTACTCGCCACAACCGGCGCATTTTGTGCCCCATCTTTCCCTGTAGTCCTGTAACCAAAAAAGAATAAATTTAAAAAATGCAATTCATTTTTAATACTAATTATTTTTCGACTACTGAGTTGTAGAAGAAAAAAATTGATACTATTAAAAACTCTGTATTCTATTAGAAACGCAATGAAACGTAAACCATTTTTTTAAAAATAAATTCAAAAATCAAAATGACATTCTAGACCCTTTCAAAGTCGAGTAGGAGTTTGATGGGTCGGTTCGAGCATCCGGGGAATCATTTTATACCGGCCAATCGGTCGAGACCGTCTGAAGAGGAAATATTTCAAACTTGAAATTGGCAAACTACAGAAGGTATAATTTTTCAAACGACCTTTTAACAGACATTCATAAAATCACTGTGCCCGGTTCCGAGCCATAAATTCTGATTATTACAGCGGTACCGTACTTTGGACTTGGCATTATTAAAAAATTGATCTTGGTTATGTCTTTTTTTCATAAAAATGCAGTAGATATAAATTTAATTGTATGAAACTTTAGAAAAAAAACTTAATTTGTTTAAACAATTGAATATTTGACTCAGTTTCAAATAAAATAACATCTAATCCGTGTATTGAAATTAATTAAAAAATTTAGAATAATTCAGAGAAAAAAAGTACGAATTTGTATAATATTATTAATCAAAAAGGATCTTCAATTGGAATATTAATAAAAACAACAATTCATTTAATAATAATTCTAAACTAATTTCCGACAGTTTTTTCAAGAAAGTAACCATTAATAAAACATCATTCATCTCTAAGCCGCCAAACTTAAAAAATTCCCAACAAATTCTAATGTGAAAAATATGAAAATTTGTCCAAGTAGTTACAGAAATATCAGCGTAATGCGTTTCTAAAAGCCATTCGGTGTTTATTTTTTTTTTCTCGGCGTCTATCATCATTACACCTCGTTATGCATTATAGATCGTTCTCTCCCCAGTTGGGGTAAACTCGAGGCGCGCAAGTGAAAAGAAGAGCGGTAAAAAATTAACCTTGGTGCAGTAGTAGGCTCCTTCGCGGGCAAAGAAGCCCCCCTGGGCGAGGCTGGTGTTGCACTGGGCGCACTTGAAGCACCCTGTGTGGAAGTACTTGTCCTGGACTCGCAAGACCTCGCCACTGCACTTCTTTTTGCACGCCTGACAGAAGGTCTTTCCTGAAAACATGACAAATAATTTTCTACGTCAATTTTTTTTTCAGTTTATTTAATTTAGTAAAGGTTTCTTTGTAAGATATTTTTGGAAGAATAATTTTTATTTTTCAACTTTTTATCCCTTCTATTTAGTACAAAGATATTTATCCATATTTATTCGACTGTCAAAATATTGATTAGAGAGATACTTATGTATAATACAGTTATCTTTATCTAAAAAAATTATGATCTGAAATTTGTTTACATAGAGTTTACACTGTGCCTTTGCAGTATAATAATCGATAACATTCAAAAGAAAGGGCAGAATCAGAACATCTCTTAGTCAAACTTCAATGTTTTTTTAATTTTTGAGTCAGAGACAGCAAATTTACATATTTTTATGAGCGAAACGTAATTGGAATTTACACATGTAACTTTTAATGTTCAAAAGAAGGTTAAAAGAAGTCTTGTTTCAACTTTCAGTCTCTGGTATTAATTAAATTTTAAATTCATCTCCTAAGTCATTAGCAGAATTACTTTGATGTAACACAGTTCAAAATTTTGTAACTTTTTAAGTTATTTGAGCATCATTTTAAGATAATTTATGTACCCTTCGCAGTAAATTTACAAAATTTTTTTAAATTTATTACTAGCGACCTATTATATTTTATTTTCATCCAAGTTTATAACACTTTATTCTAATTAAGCCATAAATCATGTAAATTTCATAAAATTAAACTGTGTATCAACAGCGATGTAGTTATCTTTTTTAGTAAATAAATAAATCTTTGTTGAGACTATCATGCATATTCAAATGAACGCAAAGGACTCTTTTAAGAATTTCTTGCAGAAGGAATAAAAATGGAACGCATAAGACGTCCTCCGGTCTTTTGTGAATATTGCAACCATTTCAAGATCAAAGCGGCGAAATGGCATTTCGTTGAATATTTCTCGGAAAGCCGACAACTTTTTTTATACCATTGTGAATATTGATTATGCAGATATTTTATTGTCAATCCTTCGAATAAAAAAGTAAATAAAAATCGCGCACTCCTTTAGCCTCGTACTAAAAACCAAGAGTAAGTGAAATAAAATACGAAACAAATCTAACGTACTTGAAGAAAGTAAATATGCACAAAAGACATCTTTCTTGTGAATGATACTTGCTAACTCAGCAAAGTTTTTAAATTCAAAGCTTTAAATTTAGTTTCTGCGCTAATTCCAATACAAATTCGCGACGAATAATTCCTGTCTAATATTGTGTTGCATCATTCTATTTTTAAAGCATGATTAATCTTGACGCTAAAAACAATCACTCTATATTACAAGATTCGAGCTAAGTGTATTAATAAACGCAAATGTGCTAAATTCATTTTCACCGTTTAATTATTTAAGTCTTAACGAATAGTCTTAAAAAAATATTATGAAGGAAAGTAATTTTCCTGAAAAATATTTAAAACTGCTATCAACTATTGCAACTTTTTTTTTACATACCAACGTAAATATTATACAATTGATTGCACCGAGTTCTCGTGGCTCTTATCTTCGTTCCGTTCGAGTCGTTAACGACTTTAGTTTTGGTGGTTTTATTTTTTAAAACTGTATTCTCATGTTTCGCCGGCTCTTCTTCTTTTTCTCCGGCGGTGATGCTCACGGCCCATGAATAATGCATTTTCGATCGGTCATTCATGGATTATTGCGCAATGCGGGAGAATGAAGTCTTCGCGCAAACAAACACGCGGTCGGTCGGGTTTATTATTTTTCAAAGTTGCTTCGTTGTAATTCACTTTGGATGAACTAAATAAGGTCAAAAGTTTATTCTGAATAACTTAGTTTCCTAGCTGAGTTTTTAAAATGAAATTTTTATAAAATTTTGAATTTAAAACTGCAAAACTATAACTGTACTGATTATATTCGTACTACAAATAATTAAAACTTCTATCATATATTTAAACTCTTTGACTTACCATATTTCTAAAATCTTTTTTTAACAAAATAAAAATAAATTTATAGTGAAAAAACTAAAGTACTTCAATTAAATATTTACTCTAATTATTATATACTCGTAAACTACGATAAAATTCTACAGTCAAAAAGAGATTTTGGTTAGTGAAGTTTTTGTAAAAAAAAAAAAAAAAAAAAATGTTCTCACTAAAGCATTTTTTTCATGTCAATTCAACAATTACAGTCATAGTTGCAACATACACTACAAAAAACTCATTTGAATACTCAGTTGTATCGAATTCCCAGAACGAATCTATTGTTTATCAAAAAGAAAAGTTAATCGATCGTCAAACGATTACTTTATCGAACATTGATTATTTACAAACTAAATTTTTTTTATAAAGACGATTATAAAGAACAAACTTTTGACCGTGACTCTTCGTAAGCACAAACTTCGCGCTCCCGTTTAAATTGAAAACCCCGTCATTATTCCGCGAACGTTGCACATGTCCCGTAAACGGATCCCCGAGTCCATTGTCGTTCCGTGTCAGGGATCTTTCGGTTTGAAAAAGCTGATGCTCGAGCTGCCTGCGCGAGCACGACTGCATCATCCTCGAAGGAGGAAGATGGCTTTGTAATTTGATTAGACACAAGAGCGATCATCGACTACCGCTAATTCGATTAACGTTTATTAGCTGTACCATTGTTGCGCAATCCAATTTTTTTTACGCGGCAGATTTCACTATCGGATTTATCATAGAGATTGTATTCGACACTGCGTATCGTAGAAAAACTAATAGAGATTTTGACTACAAAGTTGTAGTTTTTAAGCTGGAAGAATTTTTTTTTTTTTTTTTAATAAAGAAAACCAAAATTTAATTTCTATCAGGGTGGGAGCGATGGTTCCAAACGAACAAAAATCAATTTTTTAATCAAAAACTATTTTAAAAACAAAAATATTGACGAGGAAGCTTCAAAAAGTGAAGTTTAGACACATGCATTGTTGAAAAAAATTGTCAAAAAATCGAGCAAAAAATGACCAATCAATACGCCTTCTCTACACCCTTAACATTTCGAAAAAAAAACCTTAGCCCGAAATCTGCCACGAATAAAGTTACAATGAGGCAACTTTTAGTTACTAAAGTGTCTCTATTCATGATTTTAGCTTGCGGAAAAAAATAACCTTTGCTACCATACCGTTGATATATTATAATAAAAAAAAAATTTTCTCGACACACCTGCCACGAATAAAATGACTCCTTGCGTTTTTATAATTTGAAAACTTTGAAGAGTCATTTTATTCGCGGCTGGTGTGTCCATAAAAATTTTTTTATTATAATTTATCAACGAGCTGACAGCAAAGCTCACTTTCCTTCAATCTACAAAAGTTAAAATAAAGTATTTTAGAGACATTTTATTAGCCATCAGTACCCACGTAACTTTATTCGTGGCAGATTTTGAGCTAAGGTTTTTTTCGCATCTGATTCAAGAACATCAGGCATCCCTAAAACATAATTTTGACTTCGAGCAACAATCACCGACTTTCCTATACATATCGAACAACATCCACGCAAATGAATTTCTTCGAAGACCTTGCTCGGTTGATTTAGCACCGCTGTGTGCTCTCAATGATAATCTCATTCATTTAGCCGTATAGGAAAACTCGATGAAGTGAGTCACTCCGGTGCGCGCAACTTTTACCGGAAAGCTTTTTTCACTTTCCCCCTGTCGCCTCGACGACGACCTGCAGACACACCGGATTGCAAAGGCGGAGAAGTGATTTTTTTTTTTTTTTTTTTTCTCGCGCCTAGGCTGCCTACTCGCGGTATCGGGACAATGCGTGATTTGTACAAAAGACCCATTGAATTTTACTGTTGCACATCGGAGGGGTTTTTATTGTTGGGTAAGTGAGTGCGTTTATTGATTGGATTATGTAAAGTACCGAGTGACGAGAGTCTTTTACTCGGTCTTTTACGCATAACTCTTTTTATGATGTAATGTTTTTGAGATGACTTTCTAATGGTACACTGCACAGGGTTATTAAAAAATTTCGAGAGATTTTTCTAAAATCTGGTATTTAGAATTTGGAAAAGGTTCTTCGAAGTACTCTTTAAAATAATACATTTTTTGGATACTTAAAAAATTACTATTTCAGTAAATACCCAAAAATACTTAAAAACTATAAATTGATGTTTAATCGTTTTTCAAAAATCAAAAAAATATTTTTTGAAATTCTTTTTGATACTTTTATGTTCGCTTTTATGATTTTATGAGAAAATTTAAAATATTTTGAAGTTTTGAACCTTGAGATCACCTTTAATATTTGTAAAGATTTTCACTCAAATGAAGTTGATACATATTTGATTGATTGCATTGTTACGTTATTCCTAACTGTATAGCACCTTATTTTTATTTTTTTTACGTATTTTTGTGTCGATAAATGCAATGCAATGCTTTTTTAAATATTTAAGTATTGGCACAGGAGCGAGCACAGGAGCTTGTAACTCGAATAGTATTTATTACACCTATGTAATTTTATGATTAACTATATGTTAACAAAAAAGGTACGCAGCATTAAAACTAGAATTAGAATTATTATCGTTGAATATTTAAAATTACAAGTCTCGAGTAAATTCGTGGCAAAAATTTTGAAAAGTTGAAAAACACCAGCCCACGCGTCACCCAATAAATCACTAAAACAAGACAACTTATTAGATACGGATAGAATATCGCGTTTAAAAACGTAACGCGCCCGAATCGAACGATTACGAAATACGTTCTTCAAACGAATAAACTCGGAACACGTTAGGCTTTATCGAATGATCTTTAAAGAACATAACCCAATTTTACAATATCGAGTCCGCGCGCGGCGCATTTGATAGATCAACTCTCTGGAGTTGCCAATAAACACCGACGTCTGGGGCGTGAAAAATTATTATTTACGACTTTACCGTTCCAATCTGGAGAATATAAAGTTTCATTCAGAAGTATTAAGTCTGAATTTGAACAAAAAATTTTGACTTTTAAATAAACAAACATGGAAGAGATATTTTTTCAGTATACCCATACTGTCAACGATACATTCTGTTAAAAAATCTTTTATCTTTAAAAAATACTCTATTACAAAATCTGAATTTTAAAGAATGTCCTCGAAACACACCTTCAATATAAACAATTATTGTAAAAAAAGCAAGTTTCAGTTTGAGAAAAAATAATTAATTTCTAGCCCTAATCGTCTGTGAAACATACTTATTATACTTATTCAAAAATTTTAAATTTTTAAAAAATACAACTCTTGTTCCAAAACAAAGACAATTATCGATAATTTTTTTTACCGTCAGACTTATCATGAATGAAAAAATTTAAAAAATTCAATTCACGAGTTGCGAGGGGGATAAAAGAACTCGGTGATGTTTACTCCAGCTGATGTCACTCAAATTATTTTTAACCCAGCGCGGCGTCTGCAGCAGCACAGCACGAGGCGTGTAAACTCGAAATATGTCATGTGTGCCGACTCTCGCTGGTGTGTGTGATCGTTTAATTAATGGGTCCATTATCATCGCACGGGGTACTTGCGCTTAAATAAGTGCAAGGATATTAAAATTCATCTACGTTGGTTCAACCAAATGTTTTACTTTTTTTATGTAACTTATACTTTTATTGTTTTTTATTTTAGAAAAATACCGCACTGTAATGTTTTTAATGAACATTTAACTATTTTCTGAAGGTAAACATTGTAACAAATTTTTTTTTTTTTTTACAGGTTTTTTTAATGATAAAATAAAAAAGTTCTTTAATCGTCTTGGTCATTCGTTAACAAAAAAAATGCTAAAATTTTACTCAACAATCAAGCAAGGCGATAATATTAATCCTATAAAATACTAATTTTGTTAGACTTTCAACTCAACCTTGAATGTAATAAATTTTTTTACCACCATCGATTTTTTACTCAAAAATAAATTTTTTTCCAGGATTGCGTGACTGGTAACCAAGCCTAACGAAGGTAAATTCGTTATTCGTGTCATCACGCACTTGTCCCCGAGGACGGGTATTCTGATTGAATACTTTTTTCGAAAAAATTTCTAAACTCCTTTAATGGCAAAAGTTTCGTTATCGGCGGCAGGGGTTTGTCTTTGCGTGGGATAAACTGCCTATTAAAAGTTATATCACCGGTAGTTTGCATCGATTTCCAACGTGCAGAATAATTTAGATACGTGCACGCGCAGCCTGTTCCACGGTATTCTCGATAAGATAACCTAACCCCCGAGTTGTACACCTTTTTTTTCCAGGTGCAATGGTTTAAATTTGGAGTACGGTTTAAGTTTCCTTTCAAAAATTATCTGGAAGGATTTGGGTTTTAACTGTAGTTAAAATTACTTTATTTAAAATTTTTTTAATTAATTAATCTAAAAAATTAATCCCCTTTTGCTTATGTATTGATATAATTACGAAAAGAGTATAAATTGTAAATTATTTTTTTACAGATTACGTAAGGTACTCGGTAAGGTATTATTAAAAAGTAAAAACTGGATTTTCAAAACCATCCAATATTTTTTATTTTAATCTCAAATAATTTTCGAATGACTCAATCTCGGACTCAACATTATTAATTTATGTTAAGATTTGATATAATTACGAGAAATAAGTATAAATTGAAGATTATTTTTTTTATAGATTAAGTAAGGTATTATAAAAAAGTAAAAACTGAATTTTCAAAACCATTCAATATTTTTTATTTTAATCTCAAATAGTTTATTAGAACACATTAAAAGTTTATTCCATGATCTTTAAAAATTTTTTCGGTCTTTCGACTCAATTAAATTGAAGTTAATATCGTGAGAGTCTGTAGGTTGATCGAGAGGAAATCAGCATAATTGATACACGAAAGCACCGCTTATAGAATAATCAGGTTGAAAAAAAAGCTTTCGATAAAACTCCAACCATTTGATGAAAAGGCCGAAGGCCGCGTATGGCGCGGAAAAATAAATGACCTACTGATCCGTATTTCAAGACGAGACCTAATTTCTCAGCCGCGCAGCGAAGCTTTTTTCTTCCTCTCGTCGTAACGAGCTCTTCCTACAATCAAAATCACTCAATTAGCCTCTGATAAAAACCGATAATAATAATTATTTTTCACAAAAAAAGCATGGATATCCGGTAATTTATTTTAGGATAATCGAGTGTCTTATCAATATCGCTGGGATGAAAATAAAACTTTCAATCTCCGGGGCTCTTTTGAATTTATAGGGTTGGGTCGCGACGTTAAAGCGATTCGTTGAACTTAATAGGACGTCGCTTATGATGAGCTCGGAAGCTCGGCCTTTCTCATGATTCTCCGCTTCAATTCTTGCGCGAGTATCAAATTCAGGTTTATCGAAATTCGTTATAAGGTTTCGATTTTTTGATTTACTTGAAATTTACGTTAGGCTTTGGGTTGATTTTTTTTTTATAATGGAGCGGAGTAATTTGTCGTGATTTTATTTGACATTGGCCACAAAAAAACATAGGGCACTATCGCGATTTTCTTCTCTCACGTAACTTGTACAAACAGATAAGGGGGTAGATCAGAAAAGAAATTGATGTAAAAATCAAATAACACGAAAACAAACTTTATCAGCTGGTTTACTTTTATCTTCTCTTTTTAGAATTTCTAATTTTTTTAAAATGTGTTATCGAGCAGGAGAAGTGAAGTGTTTGATAAATCGCTGCGCGAAAAAAAGGATTTGAAAAAATATGATAGAAAGCAGTGAGTAAAAAGTAAATCAGTGTTACAAGGAGTGGCATCATCATTAACGCTGACCTGGATGATATTGATTATAACTCCCGGCTTAATCAGGCTCAAGAAAGTTGTTTTAATTCTTTTGACAAAAAACCCACAGAAAATTGCAATAAATTTTACTATTGAGATATTAAGGATGTTTGGTACTTACGAAACAATGTAGCCATTTTTTTTTCAATTTTTATCGAATCTTTTAATAATTTATATCAAAATAAAAGTTGGATTTTTCTTCTATTTTTCTCCGTTTTAGTTTTTCAAAAATTTAAATAGTTCTTTAAATAATTGAACAATTAATCGCAATTAATCTTATGAAAATTAAGTATCGCCTAAACTACCTAACAGTTTCTTCAACGATCTCTGTATTTTTGAGAGAGTTACAAGTATAATAAAAAAAAAATGCTTGATTTCTGTTAGACCACATCTTTAATTGTTTAAACAAATACTTCAATTATTTAAAAAACTAGGAGTACAATCCAACGTTTATTTTGATATAAATTATTAGAAGATTCGATTAAAATTGTCAAATTCGCTGTATTTTTTCGTAAGTACCAAACATCCTTAATACATCTGAATCAGTTTCGAAAGAACGAAAAAAAGTAGAACTTTTTCTACTACACTTGGGATACTTATAATAAATTTCAACGAAATAAAAATTTTTTTTTTACGATTTAGTTTTCGTCTCGGTCAATTAAAGATGCTGCTAAAAATACCGGCGATATAAATCACGTCGGAATAAATTAAACCGCGAGCCCTTTTATTTATCGACGGTGCGGGGCGCGCGCGCAAGACGCGGGGGATTTTAACACGTGCAGGTGGGCGCCAATTGTAAAACAGGTTTCAGGCCTCGGCTGACACGAGGTATTTTCGCTCGACAGTTGTTCCGGTGTATTGTTTTTTTTTTTTTACGTAACGGTGCTGTAATACGTTTTTCGGGAAGCGTATTGTCTTTTTGGTCCACGTAACTTTATTAGGGTACGACGGAGGTTTGTTTTTTGATCGTAGGGAAGTTTTATTTAGGTTCAGTTTGTATTTTTACTAAATTTTTCTTTAATTATTATTAATTATTTAATTAATTATTATTAAAATTAATTATTTGGAGTGTTATCTGTATAATAATCATCGATTTTTATTTATTATTTATTATTATTATTATTATTATTATTGAAGGTGTACTTAGACTTCAAAGAAGTACGATTCTACATTAAATTTTATGCATTAATTTTTTTCAACGGTTATCTTCATAATCCTTCGTGTAGAGAGCGATTAGTGGAATAAGTTTATTGCTTACTCATAAAGCACGATAACTTTCTTCTTTTTTTTTTTTTTCTACACCGTTTTATCTTTGCATCGCATCAATTTCCGTCGCGTTTGAAATAGTGCACCGGGCAATTAAAAGTGTTCTTGTACCGTGTTTGTTTATTGTATTTTCATCGTTATATCTTTCGTTTATTTTTCAAGCAATAGAGTAAAAAATATTGGTTTGGTAGATAGAAGATTTACTGATTTCATCGTGTTTGCTGGTTTTAATATTTTAGCAAGGTTTTTTTTTTTTTATTTGTTGTGCATGAGCTTTATGGCTTTTTAACACCAAATAAAACGGTGAGCAATGTATTTTTTACAACAATGGAGATTTACTGTATTCAAAACTAAAAAAAAAAAAATGAAAGTTCTTTTAAAACATAACGAAATTTGACTTTTTTAAACTACGAAAAACCTTACTATTCTAATAAAAAATCAATATTGGTGTTCAAAACAACCTAAATTAAAAATTTTCACTCTAAACCAAAAGATACAAAAACTCCATGAACAAGTAGCAAACGTATCGACTATGAAAATTTGCGGACACTTGGCAGTAGAGAACCGTGATTTTGACTTTATCAGTTCGGTTCATGAACGACGTCGATTGTAAACTTTATCATCGCGTCTCGGACCTTCACCGATCTTTGTTTACCACTCGAGCAATGATAAATTTCGAGTAAATATTCGCGTGATCGTTACTCCGAGCTAACGGGCGTGCACACAAGAAATCAAATGGAAATCGCTCGGGTTGGTATTTATAGATTCGAGAAGTCATTATAACGGGGAGAAAACGATAGCCGATAATGGGATTTTCTACGGTCAAATGATGCAAGTAATTAGAGATATACCCTCGATTGGATAAAATGAGGGTTTCAATCCGCTAATAAACTGGGCGTTTCCTCTGGCCGATTGCCGACCGAAGGAGAGGATCGATCATGGACGCATCAGCGAAATTAGTTTATTTCAATCGTTGTAGCTTTTTGTTTTTATCATAAACTTTCAACATCAATCGTAAAAGTCGATGGCTTTTTAATGTTATTATGCACGGAAAGAAAAGTTCAACAAAAATGACTATACTTGAAAAAATTTTAATTTTTAAAGATCTTTTTTAAAATCTTTGTATCAATTACAAATTTTGAGAAAACATCTTGAAGAGTGAAGAATTAATATTTTCATCAGAATGTTTATTAAAATACTTAAGTTTGACAAATATTTTTTTCAGTAAAATCAAGGTATACTTTACGGTAAATTTCAGAATCAGATCACATGTGCCTTGACTGCTTTCTGAGAGCTCATTAATTTTTCAGGTAAGTTCAGTAATTTTTTTTTTTTTAATTTTCTATCCATTATTTTTCATTCAAGTTGATTCAAGTTCTTATTTATTAATGACATATCGTCGCAGAGATAGATTACAAGCACGGTAAGCCGATACCTCATTACTCCGCGAAATTTCGTTGCGGTCAGCTTTGAGTCTTCCGACATCGTGTCGTGACTTTGAAACAAATCAATGTTTTCAGTTCAAATGATTTTTCATGGCTTCGGTGAACCGGAGTAATCGCAAGGTCTGCAATCATTTTCGAAAAAAAAAACTTCTGAACTGTTATCTAAAACACAGCCGATTGATTTTAATTACAGGCTTCAATTATAATAGCAGTCACGTGAGGTCATCATCCACAAATCCGTCGATGAGGCGAATGCATAAGTATCGAAAAAAAAATATCAAGTCGATTAAACAACTCCCGGTCGGATGTAGAGGGAAATTTTTTTTTCTTCTTTTTTAAGCGGTCTTGTCGCTTTTAAAAGCCTCGAGTGAGGCTAAAAAAAGAACCCGAGATGTGGCATTGTTGCATTGCTTTCGAGTTCCTTTTGGCTCTTTTTTCCCTTTAAACAATGCCTATTGATGGTTTCCTTGACAGTATACTATGTATATTTTGTAAAATTCAAAAATATTTTTTCATTTGTTTCCAGAATTATGAGAGATTGCAATAATTCGATTTCAAAAAGCTTTCATTCTGTAGATCAATTACTGTAATGATCAATTTTTAACCTTCTGATGTTTAGTTTTCATAACAAGAACAATGTAATTAAAATTTACTCTTAAATTACCAGGTAAAATTTCTTGGAATAATTTTTACAATTACCACGTGCACGTTTAATATGTAGATTCATCTAATAATAAGTTGCTTGTACACACAATTAGAGCAGATTCGTATTTAATTGTCCATTTATGCCCGCGCTGATGTAAGTTAATCTTGAATTTAAGTATTACACATTATACAAAAGTTATTAAGTTTACCAGACATGCAAATAAAACCTCGCCGCATCAATAAAACAGAACTAGTCACCATTTAAGGCAAGGTTTTACTGCAATATCAATATCCCATTACCCCCGACACTAAAAATCCAACTCTAGTAATTTACACGGCAACAATTCGTTCGCAAACCTCTACGCTATAGTCAACCTTGACCCGGTAAAAACACTTAAAAAGCTCACCCTTTTTGAGGGTCTTGACGTTCTTATCCTTCGACGAGTCCGCGAATCCGTTCCTCTCGCTCGCTATGAGACTCTCGCTCTGCCTCTTCGACTTCATGCTTGTTCCTCAGGTAATGAGAAAACTTTGAAAAAAAACTACACACACACGTAAAACTTGCATCACCGGCCGCGTATCGATTGCGTAAAGGTTTTCAGGTCGCGTTTGATACTGTTTGCGCGGGCGGTTGGGTTTCGCCCTTCTTCTTCTGCTATTACACACACGCGAACTGACCCTACCCCACCGGACTTTTTTCGCTCCCTTATTCTTGCAGGTTTTCAGGGGTGTCCTACGGCTGCCTTTTTTTATTGCACACCTTTTTTAACTAAAAAAAAAAAAGAGAGGAGAGGTGAGTTTTTTTTTTTTTTTTAAGAAGTGAGAGTCTTATTTATCGATGCTGCAACTTGATTGATAAGATTGTAAATTTACGAAATCAATAATTTTTTAGAGAAATGTATTCGTGAAACGACCCAGAAAGTTTAAGTGTTTTTTTTTTATTATCTTGAATTTAATGATCCGTTAATATTTAATAAAAAATTATGATACATAAGATAACGCTTATTTTACTTTCAAAACTAATAATAATTTTTTTTAAAACACATCCCGGGTAATAAAAAATCAATGATTGAGGAGTAAAACAAACAAGTGACCCAGAAAAACTCGGCTAAATTTATTATTATATTTCTTTTTTCCGCGTAATTATTCTTTTTTTTTTCACACTGCCATGAATAATGCAAGAGCCACGTCAAATCTAAAGAATAGCGTCAATCAAGCTGCAGCAAAAAAAAAAAAAAAATTAAACAGCTCTGGACCCTCACAATCGAACGTTTTTTGAAAATGAAAAAAAAAACCTGGCACCAGCACGAACCGACACGCGCAGCCTCGAGGAGCTAGCGAACGACTGGCTCGGTGCGGATTCCCGGCAACTAAGCTTGCGGCCGTTCCCCACCAGCGTGTTACACCGGTGACGTCATCGCCGGGTCCCGAGACGCCTCTAGATTCCGGGATCGCCCCGTAGATTTTCGGTTGCATCAGCTGATTTTAGTTCTTCGTGCAAGGTCAAAGGTATCGATCGATTCAGTAGTTCGTTGGACCTCGATGAGAAGTGGAAACTCAAAGTGCAAATTTGCGAGCGAGAGAAAAGGTTTATTATAACGGTGGATCGTAAAAACGTCTTCCTGCTACCGCGAGCGTAATTTCAGACTCGTCAAAATTGTCGTACGAGTTCTTTTTTTTCCTCTGTGTTCCTCTTTGCCATTACCTAGCTGGTATGCGCGGCGAAGACACAACAGGTGCTTCAGCACAGCGAGTCACACGCGCTTAATTTAAACCGAGATTTAAACGTCAAGCGTGCGATGATAACAGCGCCGTTTATTTTATTTTTTTTTCTTCTTACAATTCGGCTAAAAGTCAGCCTTCCACTAATCCAAAAAAAAGAGCGTAATTGTTGTTAAAATCTGTCTCCATTCACCGAGGCGTCATGCGAAGGCGAAGCATGCTCCGTGCGGTGAATGCCCAATGTCTTTTTTTTCGAACCCATCCGGATGATGTCACGCAGGCACAGGCGGCGTTTCGTACAATACGCAGGCCTTGATCGTCATTGTTTGCACGGGAAATAAAGGCGTTGCGAGGAGCTGACGGACACGGGGCAATATTTGTAATACTACCCTGCCCCTTCTCAAATCTGGGTCGCTATTTTAAGTGGTTTTAAATTGAGTTTGCTCAAATGATTTTCGTGTTTTTTTCTTCTTTTTTTTTTTTTAGACGAGAAAAAAAATTTACATATCTTTTGAGAGTTAAGGTTTCTAATGTTTTGATTTAGGTGCGGTAAAAAACTGTGTCTGTTGGTTTTGAACTTATTTTTGTAGTCAGTTGTTGTAAGTTATTTTTTGAAATTCATTGATTCAAAAATATATAAATAAATGATAATCTCTATAATAATTTGTTTGTCACATTAAGATTTATCATTTGTTCATTTGATGAATCATAAAATTTTGAATAGAACATATCTAAAAAAAACTTCAAAATAACTATAATTATAGTTTATTTCGAGGTTTATTTGGTTATAAAAAGATAAATAATAATGTATGTTATCATTTGAAACTAGCAACTCATTTTCATTTGCTTTATTTATACAATTTTTTATTGACTGATCATTTGTTTATTTATAACATCTCTACAAATATTAAATGTATTTAAAAACTCATAAAATAACAATAAACTTGACTCTCATACAGCAGCGAGCCAAAAAAAAAAAAAACAATTTTTCTAATTAAAATCTTTGAATAATTAAAATAATTGTTTCAAAGTTTGATGTCTCTATTCACAAGTTTTTTTTTTTTTTTTTTTTTTTTAATTTATTTATTCACAAACGGAGTAGACCATGACTATTCAAAAACACTGTTATTCCGTAACCGAAAAAACCGAAAATTACTATTGAAGAAAAAGTTATGAAGAATGACTTAGCGGAAAAACTTAGCAAAACAACTCTTACAATGAAGGTCCGTATATTTATTGCCAACTAAGTTATTTTTCTTCTGTATCATGCTAATCAGTGTCATCAACCAAACAAGAGACGCACAGAAAGCTCTCGTTCCAGAGGAAACAAATTAGTGAGAAGCAAGCGAAACCGCTCAGTTGTCACAGACAATTTTTAAACTTTTGAACCGTGTATTAATTTTTACCCTAGGGGGTTTCCCCACAAAGGCGACCAAGCGTTGACCGTGCAGTAAATCGATCGAGTCTCGCTCCAGTTACCGGGGCCCGCGCAGCTATGAAAATTCACGGAATCACCGCGATAAGAATCCTTACTTTTTCATCCGCTAGATTTCCACTAGTCGTTAATTTTTTGTCACTGGTTTTTTCTTCATACCGAGCTGTAATTATGACATGAGTATCATGCAAATACGAGTTTTTTGCGTCGTCGTATTATTCAAATCCCGAGATAAAGAAGTTCGTTTTGATTAGACGCGAGAAATTACAATGTCTTTTATCTTTTTCCTTGGAGAATGGTAATTAAACTCGAAGCTAATTGAAAATTTTTTAATCGCGCGCGCACGTTAAGACGGATTGATCCACGCTCGGGTAATTTTGAGCAGTAAAGCGCCGTAAAGATGTTGGAACAAACCAGGTTGTATTTACAAATGTACCGTATACGTGTACTGAAGAAGTCTAAAAATAGAAATGACAATGTACAATATGCACGCGTAATTTTTTATTTTTTCACGAAACACATGCTTAAGTAACGCTCGGGATGTGATAATTTTACAGTAAATAAATGCGTACGTAATTTTTAAGTGTTTTCAATGCATAATAAAATGACTCAGAAATAAAGTTTTGAAAAATTAAGAACGCTTGCGAGGTTTAAAAAAGATTATTGTTCAGGATAATTAGCCAGCAGAAGATAATTTTTTATAAAATTTTAAACAAAAAGTAAAAAAAGTATACTAGTGGAGAATAATAATGTTGGGAGACTTTGTTTTGATGATCCAGGCAGAATGAACAAGAAGTTATTTGTTTGAAAATACTTACTGCACAACGTTTCGAGGGTATAAAAACCCTCTTCTTCAGGTATCATAATCTCGATCATAATAGTATAAAATTATTAAACTTTTCTAAAGACATAAAACTTCCAATAAAATATTTTGTACCTCCAAATCCATCTAAAAAAATATTTAAAACAAAAATAACTTTTGACCACTGAATACGACGAAGAAAACGACCCCAAATAAACTCATCACCCATCGGCCGTCGCTCTCAATAATAACAACACGACGCGGTAAATTTGCATAAACCTCAGCCGTCGTGGGCGTACAGCGTTCGATGACTCTCTTCCGCTGGGGTGAGGGCTAGCTAGTCAGAGAGATGGTTACGTAACTCCGGTTTTATCATCGTGTACGCGACCAGCACCCGTAATTAAAATCCGCTCGGCTGACACCTGCTGCCGATGCTGACATAAGCCGGTCGATCTACATTGCGAGAAAATTTTTCAGCTACCCTCGATAAAAACTGGAGCAGGCTTCTTCTTTTTTGGCTGGTAAGCGATTTTTGAGAGTATAGTTTTTGGGTTATGAAGAATGGAAAAAGGGTGATTTATTTTACGAGTGGTGGTCAAAAGATTTTAATAAAGCTGTTTGAATCGGGACTTTGGAGAGTGGTTGAAAAGAGAAAAATTTGAAGAGTTAATCTTGAAATGATTTAACTCTGCAGAAATACGGCTTTTCTTGGAAGTGAGTGAGCAAATCGGTTTATTTTGGTAACTATTTTTGGTCATGCAACTTTTGCAAGATTAACCTAATGTTATCAGATACTAATAAATTGCTCGATAAATTGTTAGCCTGATGAGGGTAGGGAAAACATTTACATTTTTATAAAAAATTAAAAAATTAAATATTAGAACAATGAAGTCTGACCTCAAATTTACCCAAAAAAAAAAAAAAAAATGATTAACTAATCTATAATCAGCTCTAGAGTGTGCAAATAATTGTTCTTGCTCAATTTCAAACTAAAACATATCATAATTTGTTCAAAATTATGATTAAATATTTAGTGTTGACTTGCTGACAAATTGAGAGTTATCAATTAAGGCTTTTTATAGATAAATTATAATAAGTAAACACTAACAAATTCGTTACTTTTTTATTTAAAGCTAATTACAAGTTAGAGTTTTGTAGGTAATTGTAATTGTTTTTTTAAAGCTTGAACAATGGGTGTTTAAATAAAAAATTTTTTAACTCTCTGAGACCAGTAAAATAAGTTTGATCTGTAATCTCTCCAAGTAGCAGAATACAAATGAATTGGCTCATTATCCAATCAGTCGATCGAGGAGTTTGTTTTTTAACATTCCCTGGTGATTAAATCTATGCTACTGAAAATCTATTGCCCGCCGGCAACATGTTAGGATAATCTGATTACGAAATCTGGCGAATATAGTCTCGCCTTACTAAGATGGTTAAAACCGAGGTTAAAACTATATTTTTTTAAATAATTCTCTTAAAAAAAAACTTCTTCTCATGGTCAGTTCCCGGTTTAGGTTTCTATTGTGTTGTAAAACAAATCTCGGTGCGCAGCAAACCACTCATTTCTAATTTTAACCTTCGAAAGCTCTAATTTAGGTAAGTTCTTGAAGAGCTATTAACCCTTTGAGACTCAAACAAAGTCTAGCGGTTGAAGAAAATTTTTAAACACTCTTTTTTCTTATTTTGTTCATTACAATGCTTTGTTTTATAGAAAACGTATGAATTTGAAAAATCAATATTTCAAATTTTTGATGAATGGATATTCAATTATAGGGAAATTTTTTTTTTATTTACGTATTTACACTTCAATGAGTTCGGTATGAATTTTTCAAAAAAAGTTTTTTGCACATTTTTATATAACTTAGTAATCATTCAAATAATTCATGTTAAAGTAGTTTTATTTTGTTATAAAAAGTATTAAAAATAATTTAATCTCAAAGCAATCGGTCCCTAAATTTTCAAAGTCCTTGCAAAAAATACACCCATAGTTGAATGAATTTCGTACTTCGACAATTAAAATCAAGCGCCCGAAAGTCTCTGACTTCGCTCGCACCCCCTGAAAAAAAAAAAAAGAAATATCGAGCCGAGTCGTGGGGGGTGCAGTTTTATATGACGCGTTGAATGGTCCAATAAAGTTAATACCACACCGCGCGCCCGCCCTTCCCTTATTTCATGCCGGGGTTTGCGGGTAAACCATGCACACGTTCTTCAAGCTCGAAAATCAATACTAAATCGAAAAGCTGGCGCGGTGCCACTGCAGTCGTCGCCCCCGTGCTTCGTACAACTTTATGAAGAATTCCTCGAAGAATTCAAAATTCCGTCGTGACTCATGACTAAACTCATTTGGTTTTTATACCCCTTGGGTTGATATACGGCTAACGAGGGAATATGGTTTTTTCACTTGAGCGTATCTTAATGTTGTAGTGGGTGCTCATGCGTACGTACATAATTCGATACAATTAGCTAGATTGATTTTAATGCCGTCGAGATGAGCCACGCGCTTGACGTGGAACAGCTGTCTAGGAAGCGAGTGTTGTTTTATCAATCCCGCTAATGGCCCCCCGCGCGAGGCTCGAGTCGAGGAGAAGTTTTTCTCGAGGAGGCTAACAGTCGTTTTGCATGTGAGATAACTTGGGTGGTGTTTTTAAAATTTCCAGAGGCGTACCGTGATTACTACCTTTTTTCGATGTTGTTTGAGGAAGATTCATTTAAATTATAGAGGATTTTGATAGACTTACGAGTTCCGGCAAAGGTCAAGAGTTCACTCACCTGAAACATAAAAGAAAATAATTAGTATAATACAATTACATAGTAAAAGTATACAACTATTTTAATCTATTAATTAATGTTTAATTATTGTTTTTACAAAGAATTTTTATTAAAGTATAATAAATAGCTCGGTAACCCTGCGAGAAATTTCCGCCAGAATATTGCCAGACAGTGGGCAGATTTAGCGAAATTGGGCAGAAATTTAGTAGGGTTAATCGCCAGATTCTTGACAGAAGGCCAATGCTTTACGCATAGGGATTCTGGCGAGCTATAGCCTAAACCTTTTTATTTTAAATTGTAACATTGATTATACTAACAAAAATATGTTCAGTTTCATAACTTGACTCTGAAATTTTTCTTTTTTTTTTTTCCTTATGTTGAACATTTTTCTCATCCATTTTGATGTAATTTTAAAATATTATTCACACAATACCAGCCCTGCTGTATAGCCACACGTGTGGCATACGTGTGCCACACGTACAATGGACTTGAACAAATTTTTTTTCTTTTTCTAAATATTTTAACACCTATGGAGTCAGGGCGGAGACCTAGTGCATAGGATAGCGATTACAACCTGGACATGATTTCCCCAGGAAGTTTTGACTCTGAAGGGGTCAGGACGGACACCTGGTGCACTTGATAATGATTACGCCTTGAGGATGATTTCCCCAGGAAGTTTTGACTCTGGAGGGGTCAGGACGGACGCCTGGTGCACTTGGCGATGATTACGCCTTGAAGATGATTTCCCCAGGAAGTTTTGACTCTGAAGGGGTCAGGACGGACACCTGGTGCACTTGATGATGATTACGCCTTGGAGATGATTTCCCCAGAAAGTTTGGACTCCGGAGGGGTCAGGCTGAACACCTGGTGCACCTGGTGATACTTACGCCTTGGAGATGATTTCCTCAGGAAGTTTGGACTCCGGAGGGGCCAGGGCGAATACCTGGTGCACCTGGTTATACTGAGGCCTTGGAGATGATTTCCCCAGGAAGTTTGCACTCCGGAGGGGTCAGGCTGAACACCTGGTGCACCTGGTATTAATTACGCCTTGGAGATGATTTCCCCAGGAAGTTAGGACTCCGGGGGGGTCAGGGCGGACACCTGGTGCACCTGATGATACTTACGCCTTGGAGATGATTTCCTCAGGAAGTTTGGACTCCGGAGGGGCCAGGGCGGATACCTGGTGCACCTGGTAATACTTACAACTTGGAGATAATTTCCCCAGGAAGTTTGGACTCCGGAGAGGTCAGGCTGAACACCTGGTGCACCTGGTGATACTTACGCCTTGGAGATGATTTTCTCAGAAAGTTTTGATCCCAGTGGGTTCAAATCATCAAGTTTACTATTAGGATAGCATTTTCAGAGTTGGGTAATTACCGGGTACACCAAGTATTTTCCCTGGCCCATCCAGGGTCAAAATTTCTTGATAAAATCATCTCCAAGGCGTAAGTATCACCAGGGGCACCAGGTGTCCGCCCTGGCCCCTTCGGAGTCCAAACTTCCTGGGGAAATCATCTCCAAGGCGTAAGTATCACCAGTCGCACCAGGTATCCACCCTGTCCTTCTGGGGAAATCATCTCCAAGGCGTAAGTATCACCAGGTGCACCAGGTGTCCGCCCTGACCCCTCCGGAGTCGAAACTTCCTGGGAAAATATCTCCAAGGCGTAAATATCACCAGGTGCACCAGGTGTTCAGCCTGACCCCTCCGGAGTCCAAACTTCCTGGGGAAATCATCTCCAAGGTTTCAGTATAACCAGGTGCACCAGGTATCTGCCCTGGCCCCTCCGAGGTCCAAACTTCCTGAGGAAATCATCTCCCTGGCGTAAGTATCACCAGGTGCACCAGGTATACGCCCTGGCCTCTCCGGAGTCAAAACTTCCTGGGGAAATCATCTCCAGGTTGTAATCGCTATCCTATGCGCTAGGTCACTGCCCTGACTCCATAGGTGTTAAAATATTTAGCAAAAGAAAAAAAATTTGTTCAAGTCCATTGTACGTGTGGCTATACAGCAGGGAGAGGTTAGGATTTTGAAACAGCAAGCATAATTCATCGATTAAAAATTAAAATTATATTTCTATAAAATTATTTGATTATTTTTTATCAATTTTGTAACATCGGAGCTGCATGCTGCTGCTCCGATTTGTAAACTAACCTCTCATCAACGCATCTAGGTACATATACATATATGTATATATATAGACATATACATAAAATAATAAGCTTGACAGAAATTTCTGCCCACTATCTGGCGGGCACCCCAGACGTTCTGTTGAAACTTCTAGCAGGGAAATAGCCTTATTCATTTATTCTCAAGATATTTTTTGTCTGGGATTAGATCGAAATCCCGATAAATTGGATAACGACGAAGTTGTTTTTCTCTTTCTCTGCGGGTCTCGCTCGCCGCTTCCGTTTCCCACTCAACTTGGGAGCCCGCAAAACAGTGCGAATATTTACAGACTCGACGCACGAGCGATATTTCAAAAGCTTCATGCGCAGCTCAGCGCCGAGGCGAACGGCACAACCAACCCAGATGAGATGATGATGGGTACAAAAGCTTTTTAACAAAATGCAGCACATGCATACTGCCCGCGCTTGATGGCTGTGCGTTTAATGCATGCGGTTTGTTTTACCGCAGGGAAGGACTTTGCTTGTGAATAGTATATTAAGACCATTTTTTTAAATGAATTATTATTTTTAATTTTCTTGCTTGACACAAAATTACAGTGAAGTTGCATTAAATTAATTTGAGCTCGGTTATTGAAAAACATAATAATTTATAAATTGACCAAAATTATACTTACGTAATAATAAAAAAAAAAAAAAAAAAAAAAACTATTGAATACCCTTAAATATGAAACATAAATATTGCATATAATTTTGAAAAACAAAAATATCAAATGCTTTTGATTCTTATTGCATACTGGTTTTAATAAATTATTGATCCTTAAAATACGATGAAATTTTAGTTAAACTGGCTTCAGGATTAAATTTTTTCTTAACTTACCAGTTCAAAAGCAGCAAGCAAAATAAAAAAAAAATTGGTCACAACCAGTGAGAACCATAAACGAGGTTCTCGACCATAAATTCGATCACTCCGCAAACTCGAGATAAAAATCGGTTAGGCTGGAAAAGCAACAGCGTTTCCCATGATCCAGCACCACACGGAAGAAGATGAAAGAGAAGCAGAAGCACAAGAACGAGAAGAAAAAAAAAAAGTCATCCACGCAGGACAATTATCGCGAAAAGAGAAAGCTCGCGCAGCTACTTCTATTTAAGGTGCACGCGGTAATTAAAACGAGAAGTGCTTTGATGTGCGCTCCCCGATCGGGGTGCATTGGCCCCCGCCGAACTAACAAATGCGGGTCACTTACTGCCGTAACCATGATCGGGTTCTTACTATCGCTCACTGACTTCCGACTTCCTGTTAATTTATTTTACTCCTTTTTTGGTATTTGAAGTTTTTTTGACTTTGACGCATGAGGAAACTGCTGGTATTGGGTGATGTAACGATTTTAGAAAAATAGCTTTGACTGCAGACAGTAAATAATTTTTTGACATAAACGACCGCACCTAAGTTGAAAATTTTTTTTTTTATCGTTTCTAAAAATATTTTTTTCTAAAGTCACATAATTCTGAATGTTTAGTCAGTTCGAAAATTTTCATTGCTCGAGAGCATTTTCAAAATCATGATTTAATATTTTTATTTACTAAAAAAAAGTTTTTTTAAATAAAAAATTGAAATGCAAACATAGAATAAAATTATTTAGGTAGTTAATTTCACTTTCAAAGTTTATTTAAAAACCTACAAAATAGTAATTATTGTCTGTATCGTAATCAGAGCAGTAAATAATTTTTCAAATCTGGAATTTCAAGTAGTATTTTCAAAAATTACATTAATTTTCAGAATGAAAATTACAGAAAACGATAAAACCATTTATTTAAAATTTAAATTGTTAGTTAATCTATCAGTTTTGTTGCAATCCATTATAATTAAAGATGAACAGATTTTATATTAAAATATGAAGAAATCTTAATGAACAATGATAACACCAAAATAAATTGTTAATACAAAAAAGACGATTAGAAAATCTTGCAGAGATTAAAATTAATTTAAGAACCGGAATTAACGATAACCACGCAATAAATCCTCCTAAATTAAGCCATTTTTTCATCATCAGCTATGAAAGTAACCTCGAAAGTAACCGCTGAACCAGACAAATTTACGATCGAAAAATCCCGGAAATCAAGAATCCAGGGGGTAAATAAATAGACGCGATCAACGTCGTGCCGGCGGAATGCATCAAAATATTTTCCCCCGCCACTGCCGGTGCAGGGTTGCACGCTTTTAGAAAGATAATTTTGTACCCGCCACGGCCGCGGTTGCTGGAAGATCAAGAGTGAGAGAAAGCCCCGTAATAACCTGCATCGGTGTTAAGTCTTCTCGTACCTACTTTTTTTTTCTCCCCTCCCCCCGAAATATAAATCTGACTCTTTGGATTTGAGAAAAAAGGGCTCTTCTCGAGTAAAATAAGGTAACGGACGAGAGAAGAGAGAAAGGAACGCGAGCGCGAGGAGTTTAATGAATGGGTAAACAGGCTGTGTTACGCTTTTCTCTCTCTTCTTTACTCCCTCCACTCTTTGTAGATGAAGGAGTTGATAAAAAACGAAAAATAAAGACAATGGTGCTGCTCAGCCCTGGCTGCATCGCCGGGATGGTGAAGTTATTTTTAGATTTAGTTGAGTTGAGAAGGGATTCCCGCACCATCGATTGATCGAGTTTTTATGTACTGTTACCGCCAGTCAGCCCCACTTTCTTCTTCTTTTTTTTTTTTACCGTTCGATTTGTGATTGGATTTACCTATATTTTATTATTGGTGTCTTGTTTGATCTTTTTTTTTTGTAGGTGGTGGAACAAAGACAGGTTTTTTAATGACGTTATGAGCAAACAAGTGACAAAGTGTCACACAATTACTTGGATTTAATTTATGCCTGGCTTGATTATTGACAATGAAAATAAAATTTACTACAATGAAATATTTGCAATTCAATAACAGGAATTGGTTTAGCATGCCGCATGCATCCTTCATTAACAGAGAAAAATTGATTTGAATGTTAATTTTATGTTTCAACATACATATTGTGAGAATGTTCTTGTACATGTGATTTATTAAAGGACACTACATACCTTAGAATTTTTTTTTATAAATTGATACTTATTTTACTTAATTTAATCAAGTCTATTTTTAGTAAAACTACATTGAAAAAAAAAAAAAAAAATTAGTCAAAGAAAGAAAAACTGACACATCAGTGCAAATGTCAATTTTTCATAGACACAGCATAAATTCATCATTATTGATGCTTCATAAGACCTTTAAAATTAACAAAAGAAGTTGCTGTTCTCACTCTGACCTATTTCTGCTTTGAGGTTTTTTAAAGAATTTTTATACAAAAAGATTTTGCTCCAATTTTTTGCATTTTTGTAATATCATAAGAAAATTTTCTTATTTTAATACTTTTAAATTACTACTTTTATAACTTGATGCAGTTTTAGAATATTGATAAAATCATTTTTTGAAATAAGTAAAAGAACATTCAAGGTTTTACAGTTTCATAACCAAAAACTTTTTAAAAAACTATTTTTTATTATAAAATTAAGTTTGATCTTATGAGTCTGCTAAAAAATTATTTGTGTATTCGATGAGTCCATTGTACGTTCTGAATAAAAGAATTAAAAAGCATCACATGCAAGAAAGTCTTATTCCATTTAAATAAAGAATTAAACTTATCTTTACAGCTTGAACGACCTGAATCATGAATTTAATATTCAGCTCAGCTATAAAACTAGTAAAAATGAATTTTAAATTCGTTTGTTTAGGTTTATGAATCATACAAATAAAATTTTTAAACTTCAGTAAAGTTGAAAATATTTTTTTGATAAAGATTTTCTGTGAATAGTGTCATATCCCAAACATTCAATGACAGCACACTGTTTCATCAGAAAACAGTATGAAAAAAAGAACTTGCTAGAAAATTTCCTTATCAGTGAGCAAATCTATTTCAACAATTCACCTTTAGAATCTTATCTAGCGTAATTAAACATGATGAAATTAATTTTTAATTCAGCACCGAGTACAAAAAGATACCAATTAATTTTAATTCATGTTTTAAAAAATAAAAAATAGTAGTAAATATCAAAACGAAATCCGGAATTCTTCCAGATCAAAAGGGAAGTTATTCTGTGTGTGACAGTCGAGTTCGGTCCCCGTAAAAGAGGAGGAGGAACTCCATAACCGCGGCGCATCCGCCTAATAATAGCCCAGAGGAAGAGTACCTAGTCGGCGAGTGCTCGGGGAAGAGCTGCTGCCGACCGTCGTGAAAACATCGGCTCGCCGGCGCCTTCTTCCCCTGCATCATCATCGTAACATCCAGTACCCTCCTTCTCCCTCTTTCTCTCTCTCCTCTCCGGGAATATACATATGTATATATTCCTAGGACAGTAATGCATGAACGGGTGAGCAGAAAGAGAGAAAGATATGCTCTGAGCTATCGAACGCTGCAAACTAGAAACTAGCTGTGAATATACGAGGCGCAGGAAGAAAGAAGAGAAAAAAAGGGCGTTGCTGCTCCTTTCCATGCTGCCCTCCTCCTCTCAAACACAGGCAGGAAAAAAGCGCGAACTCCCTCGGGAGGAGGCCGGTACTAGTAGCAGTACACCTCGCGGCTGTTTCCGTAATTCATTTTTTTTCCTCTCCCCGCCGGCCAGCACTACGCTGAAAAAGAGAAGATAAGCACCAGCGGAGCGAGAAAATGCATTCGTTATTCCGACTTACCCATGATTATTCCAGCTCGAAGGGTGCAGGACGACGACGTAACTGTACGATGATGGACCGATCCACTCTTATCTTCTGCTCCTGGTGGTGGTGTAGGTGCAGTCGTACCCCTGACCGCAGCACTTACCCTCAACTACACATCGCGCGGGCTTTGTGTTTTTTCTTCTTTGTTTTTTCAAGAAAGCCGGCAACGCGAGCGAACGATCGAAGGTCCGAATTTTTCTTATCGCCGTTTAATTCTTTTATTTCAACTCGTGGGCGCTTGCGGAAGCGGCGGCACTCGCGCACGGGGTGTGTTGGGGGCACGACAAGAACGAACGAAAGAATAAGAAGTTTTTATTAAATTTACAATCACGCACTCGCTCAGTCGTCGCGACCCGAGCGACGATGAGGAACTAGAGGCGCCCCGCAGGCAGGCCGCAGCTAGGCAGCACGCTCGCTGATCGGGATGAGCTCTTCTATTACACCATCTATGTAGGTGTATTTTATTTCCCCTTTTTTTCCGTGAAGATGAGGTGCGCACCGGTGTAGAGCGACGTTTTCTAGGATTCGTATGGGCGGGATTGACGAGCGTACTACAACAGCGCGGCGCGAGTTTTGGTCTTTGGAAAATCGGAGCAGGTGCGTTCGTTTTCGCGGGGAGGGAAACAGCTGGTCCGTTTCGCAGTCACTTGTCTTTTGGCGGGGTATATGAAATTGTCGGGGTTTTATGTCATAGACAGGTATTTTTTAAGTAATTGTTTAAATCATTTGAAAAATTGTTGTTGCCAAATCAATCTAAATCATTAAGGTTCGCAAAAAAACACTTAATTTTTTCAAATGTTCGAGGTTAAAAAGTGATACTAAAGGGAATAAAAAAGTTTATTCGAAATTTCTGCATGACATATTTATTAATTCTAATTTTTTATAACATTAAAAAACATATATTTTTTAGTCAAAGACCAATTTGAAAAAATGAAAACTTTTCAGATGTTTGTACTATTTAAAACTTCGGGAGAAAAACCAATTCTCCTATGTCAAATTTACAGAATGAATTTTGGATTTGTTGCTATAAACTGCTTTATCATATTCAAATAATCGAATTGAATTTGAATCATTTGATTATGAACTTCCAAAAGTTTAACTAATCAGAAAAAATCCTCATGCTATAATAACAATTTTAAATTTATCAAGTTTAAAATTTATATTTTAAAACATTTAATTTCGAATGAGCAATTAAAAATATCTAAACAATTAAATGCTGACTGATTTTCTAAAGATATATACGGAAAATTTCTTACGTCATTACAACTTCATGAATTTATTAATTTTTAAATGAATATTCGAAAAAAAAAAATTATTCAGGTATTTTATTTTTTTTATAAAAATCATTTCTTGCAACTCATTTTTATAAAAAAATTTTATGTATCTCGTCAAAGTCTGGACAGATTAATTTCATTTCTCGTGTTGACTCGAAAATATTTAACTTCGGTCAATATTTGCATTGCTCACGATAAAATCTAGTATTATTGACATACAGATGTAATATAGGAGATTAAACCTGCTGCTTGATTTATTTTCACGAAAAAATACTTGTAAATACAATTACATACTACAGTAATGAAACTAGTTTTTTAGTTTGCTTTTTTCACTCGACCAGACGATCGAATAGAGAGGCGAGATCACATAAAATTACGACGTAATATGCAAATTTTTCATGTGAATTATATTACATATTCAGAAGTTATTTGTATCATTTTAAGTTTGAATTTCAAAGCCAAGAAAAAAATTCAACATGATGAAATTAAAAACTGTTGTTTACATCTGTTTGCTTGAATTTTTTATCCAAAAAACTTTACAAAATCAAAGTGAGCCCTTGGAGATAAACAGAAAAGTAGTTTCCGAAAGCGTGGTAAGTAAACCCTTATTAAAACAAAATCAATTTGTTCTTACCTCCATTATCTTTCCATGTAAAAAAAAGATTCGAACGATTCAAAACTGCTACTCCAAAGTCGAGAACATCATTATGGTCGGCGACTGGTCTGACAAGATGTACCGAGAGCTGAACCGAATCTTCGCCTCGCTGATACCAGTGCGTATGATAGGTCTTCGCGAGGACGCGACATTTTTGAAGCACAAGCGCTTGAAGAACGTTTACACGATGACCAACTCGATAATAAGCAAAAAGAAGTACCCGGGGAATCAATTCATCATAATGTCGTCTTCCGAAAGTACGCTGAGGTCAGCGCTGAAAATGCTGAAGGAGTCCGTGATGTGGAACCACGAAGGATTTTTCCTAATAATCTGCAAGAACACTGCGAACGATGCCAGCAACGCAAATTCGCTTCTGCGACTGGTTTGGACCTACAACGTTTTGTCTTCCACCGTGATGAGTTACGATGATGATTTTAAGCTGAGACTTTACACCTTCAATCCGTACAAGAACGAGGCTCCAGGATTTTGGAGGGTGGTTGAAGATGACGTAGTTGGGAATGGTTCGTGGACTCTGTACCACCGCGAACTGGATACGTTGCAGAAAGATTCTTGTGAGTAGTGTTTTTACCTCGGTTTTTACAATATGTAGTTCTGGTCGAAATTCTTTCAAGCTTGCATTTTGTCCCGGTCCAAATACAAATAAATTTCACTGTGCACTTAATTTTGATTTATCCTTAGTTTTAATAACTGTACGGTTTGTGGATAGATTGAATTGAATTTTTTTATACTAATCAAGAGTTAAAACTATAAAATATAATTTTTTCTGTTTCGGCGACAGACTTGAGTATCTGCAAGTACGAAAAATTCGAGAAGACGAGAAACCTGAACGGCCATGAGGTCACCCTGGGAGCGTACCTGAATAAGAAAAGTCTGCCCTACGACGAATCCAAGACGGGTCTCGCGAGGTTTGGCGGTGTCAACGGGGACGTGTCCTACACGATACTGACTCATCTGAACGTCTCCGCTAGGATCAAGTTCTACACTCACACGGGATTTGTGAACGAGCAGGGTCTGCCCCAGAGCTACTTAAAAGGCCTGGTAAATGGCGAGATCGAATTTGCGATGAACTCGAACCTACTTAGGGACTTCTGGAGACTCCAGAGCTACCCGCACGAAATGGACGGTCTCTGTTTGATTTCCCGCAAGGACACCGTGGAGCAGCTGCACCTGGTATTCGACCCCAAAAACTGGCTGGCTGTCCTGCTTGTGTGTACGATTCTGGTGGTCAGTTTCAGGTACTTAATGACCAGGACGGTGGTAGAGGCTACACTGGAATTCTTGCGGATGGTCGTAGGGGTCTCCACGTTCCTGAAGCCGGACAACTTCGTGAAAAAGACCGTGTTTATGGTTTCCATCCTGCTGACGATGCTGATCAGCATGAATTTCCAGAGCGAGCTGACGTCTTACGATGTGGCCCCCAGGACCTCGAACATCAACAGCAAGGAGGATCTCCAGAAGTCCCACCTGGAGGTCTACGGCTCTGTGAGCTACAACGAGTTCCTTTCGGATCTCGGCATTAGGAAGCGGTACCACCACGTAGAGTACGGAAGCTGCGTCGACCTCCTGTTGCAGGGTCAACGGGTCATCTGCGTGGTCTCGTGTCACGAGTCCAGGTTGAACGTCTTTAAAGGCGATTCACTGCACATCTCCCCGGAGATCAGGAGACTGTACATGTCCTTCTCTATGGTCGAGGACTGGCCGCTTCAGAAAAAGTTCAACGACATGCTCAGGAAACTCAGTGAGGCTGGAATCATGAAACTTTTTAGGTACAGGGAGTCGTACAAATTCACCCGGGACTTGAGCATCAAGCGAATGGATTGCGAGGGAATGCTCACTAAGAACGTCGAGTTGGATTTAAAGGTGCTGGGGTGTGGTTTGACCCTTGCGGTTGTGGTTTTCATCGTGGAAGTTGGATTTTTTGTGGTCATGAAAAGATTGAAAAATGTCAGGGGCGACGTTCGGCTTCTGCTGTCTAGAATTGTTTAGTTTTTGGTCGATGGTGAGTGTTTGAAATATGTCATTTCAATGTGTAATTTTTCAGATAAGTAATAAAAAAAATTAAATGTGTAATATCTATGACACTGTCGATGTTTTTAGCAATAAAAAATAAGACTTAAACAATAAAAAAAAATAATACAGTACAAAACGATTCAAGCACTGAAGCAGTTTATTGCATTCACCGTTTCTACATTTTTTTTTTCATCAAATTTTTTTGTTGATGCATAGTTAATATTTCCAAACACAACTATGAGGTTTGTATTACAAGCTGTTTTATAGTATCAGCTAGAAAATACTTTTATGCGTTGTTTCTTTCATTTTTACATGCTATACATATTATTTTCGCTGTACTTGAGTATCAGTTTATAACAAGAAATTTAAGTTTCTCACAATTTATTTCTTGTATCATTAAAAGATTTTTTTAGCACAATTTCACGCCATAGTAATTTTTTTCAACTTTTTTTTTTGGTAAATACAATTATTTTAAAATTATTTATGAACACTTTTCTATGAAACGAAAAAATCAGCAAACAATTAGACACTAGCGAAAATTTAACTACGTACCATATATCATTTTCGTTTTCAACATATCAATCATTTCCTGTACACAAAATGTACAAATTTTTAATTTGTAAGGCTCGCTTTTCAACACCATTCATTGTGATGGTAAATAAATTGTTCAATACCTTGCATACCACTATCACAGGCTACAGCTTAAAAAGATCCCATCACTTGCAGTTTTAAAACACTAAACATTTCTAAAAATAAAAGTCTGTAAAAAATATAAGTTTGGAATTGTTCTATTGAAAATGGAATGATGTAAGCGGCTGGGCAAAATTCATCCGCGTTCACTCAACAATTTCTCAAAAAACTTGAAAAATTTATGAGCACTTAATAATTTTACAAAAAAAGAAAAACAAGAATATAATACTAAAAATTGTAAAATCTATAAAAAAATTACAAATCTTGTGAATGAAACAAGATAGTTTATTCTAACAAAATTCATGACAGGATCTTCTTAAATTATACAAACTGTTTATATAAATGAACTGTTAAGAGTATATATTTTTGTGACTTATAAATAGTAAATTACACTACGTGTTAGAAAAAAATTTTTTTTTCTATTTAAATTATTTATAATTTAAATTAAACATCAACATACTTTTTCTACACAGTCCAATTCTAATCTCTAAAGATAGTCTTGATATATACATAATTGACTACCAGTTTCCCCTGCTATCTTTCATTTTATACTTTATATATTTTTTAACAATCTTTTAATAATCAATGCGCAATTTCAAGATTTTTAATACTTTGGTAAACCTGAAAGCATGGTATCTGACATGAAAATCAAATGTTTGAATTTTTCTGAATTATTATTAAAAAAAATAATAATAATTTTGTGTAAAAAATGTAATAATTTGTCAACAAAAATTTTTTTATCCAAAGCATTGCTAATAACTAAAAATTAAAAATTTATCAATGACACCATTAGTCTTATAACAAATACAAGAAGTTTAAAAAATAGATTAAATGTTTTTATTTAATTAAAATTTGTTTTGACTACAACTTGCATTCAAAATAAACAGAAATGAAAAAAATAAAATTAAGTTCATTAAAAATAAAAAATTAAAATCCACAAATATATTATTGCAGACAGATTTTGGGTAAGTTCTTCAAATTTTGCATTTTGTGCAGCATCTTAGATTTTTATAAATATAATGCATGTATAGTGTATCAACATAGCGTTTCCTACTCAATTTAAAAATTCATAATTTTATTTTATATTTTCACTTTTCCAGTTAAAACGCATTTTTTTGAAGTTATATATTTGCGATAAATAGCTTGTACAAAGTTTTTTTCATACTTTTATTTAGTGTATGTTACTCTTTCATAAAGCATTAAAAATAAAGGTAACTTTTTAAAATATTGATTGACAATATTGTACTTTTGGATTAACTTTTAAAAAGCGTTAAAAGTTTTCAAAAAATGTTCAGACTTGTATTCATGTAAACCAGCAACGTGACATTTTTAAATTATTATATTTAATATTCTAACAGACCTTTAAATTTTATGAAATAAAAGAAAAATAAAATAAAATAATAACTAATACATCTGAAATTAGTTACCACACATTATTGGTTTTACTAATTTTAAAAAGCTCTTATTTTTAATAAATATAGTGTAGAATATACCATTAGTCAAAATGATACTCATTTTTTAGTAATATTTAAAAAAATATTGATTACTTCTTAATAATTAAAGAATGCAAAATTTATTTTTTTGGTAATGGCTTAAGTTAATCAACAAAAACATCTAAAAAGATTTATTTTTCACGAATCTCTTGCTGTATATTTATCATAATATTAATAAATCAATTTATTCATCACTCTTGTGTCGCATTTAAAAATATTAAATTAAATATGAGAATCGCAAATTTTCACTTTTGCGAATTTGTAACTATTTATGTGTTTTTTTTAGATTTCGAAATGACATAAAAATACACCTTTCGTAGAAAAAGTTTTGTTTTCAAAACCGCAATAAAAAAAACACGCATATCACGTTGCTGAAGAGCAATTCAAGAAAGGTTTGGTTGGATCTTGAGAAAAAAGACAGATGAGTGAAAAATTCAAGAAAAACCACGTCGAGAATCAATTTATAAAATTATTAGTTTCGACCTGCACTTGGACCATTTCTCGAGCAACTTCTGTCTTTCCTCCAGTTGGTGGTCGGACAAATTTCTCGGTATTCCACTGGGACTTCCTTGACCACCCGATTTGAGCTTTCGCGGATCCAAATTAGCTCCAAGATTTTGCATTCCTTTAGCAAATTTGGAGAAGGGAGACAGTATCTCTTTGGCGGAAGCGGCAACCGGTGACGTTGCACTCGTCACGGATTTCAATGCAGATTCACTCTGAGATAAGCTAATAGACGACAACAAATCTTGCTCCGACGTCGATCTAACCTTGCCACCAGTCAGAAGAGTGTTGCTCTGAGATTAATACAAAGCAAAATTATACGAAACTTTTTTTTTAGTTAATCAATGTGAGGTAAAAAGAAGACATCTACCTGAGAACTTGAATCGCCAGGAATTGATTTACTGTCAACTTCACCTGACGAGTGACTTATATTTTTTGGTAAATTTAAAAACGATGGAGGGATTGGTTTTTCATTTACGGAAGTTCCAAACTTCTCTCCCACGCCTTGAATTGTGATTTCAGGCGTTGTTGCAAGATTTCTTTGGGAGGAAGAGCTTTCACTATTAAACCTTGAGTCAGGGATATCCTATTGTACAAGATATGAAATAAATATGTTTTTTTTTTTACAAATTTTGAAACCAACATGATACTTAATCAGTTTTACATAAAATATAATTTTTTTACCTTGTAAACCGATCTGGACATTCCAGAATTACCGGAATTAGGATGAACTTCGGTTGCGACGTCTTTACCAACTTCATCAACTTCACTTTGTACACCCATGATTATTCCAATAGACGGAGTATATGTTTCCATAAGATTTTTATCATGTTGATAATCATTTGGTCTTTCCGTGTGAACTGGAATAATCTCGATATGTTCATCGCAGTCGCTTAAACTGCTATTGTCGCTATCTGAATCATCAACTTTTTTTCCAGTCAGCTCACGCTTTCCAACAGTAAAAGTTGGTTTGATACCGTCAACTATGTCTGATTTTTTGCCAATACTTTTGGCTATTTCCATTGGCTTTTTAGAGGCAAAGCTGTGACTGAATCTATTCAGTTTGCTGAACTGCTCTGACATGTTGCTCAATGCTTTTGAACCTGCAAAGTATTTATTTATAAACTTTTAATCATTTCAAATTCACCTAAACACTTTATGTATATAAATATTGATAAAAATTAGATTTACCTGCACTTTTAAGAGCAGTTAACTGTGTTTCAGAAACATTTCTGGTTATGGAAGGAAATGAAGTGATGTCTAAAAGACCTGCATGACCTTTGACGTTAACTACTTTGCTCTTTCGTTTATCAAGAGTCACGTTCATTGCCACAGGAACTTTGGGTAAATCAGAAATTTCCATAGCAACACACAGTGCTTCAGCAACCGCTTTCAAAGATTCTTGAAAAATAAATTATAATATTAATAAAGTTTGTATGAAAAATGATCTATTTTAGATTGTTAGTTAACATAATTGTGCACTTAATTACCTATCGTTTCTTCTTCGGTTTTGATTACAATAGCCATGTTGTTGAAAAAACGTAAATTTGTACTGCGAAACATGTGATAGTAGCCACTTTCATTATCTACTCTATAATTAATCCTGATACAGTAGTAATTTTTAGTTTTGAATAAAGAAACTGTACTTTCAGGATAACCACATTCAATTAAAACTATGTCTGTAAGTAATACTCTTTGGTAATTTGTGACTTTGTCGATTTGATCATCATAATCAGCTATGTAATAACTATCCCGGGTTAAAATTAAAATACTGTCCATTTCTGTTTCTGTGGGGTCACCCGTTCTGTAAGTAAATAAACAAAACGTTCATAAATTTGTAAACTAATAACTAAAAAATTATTTTTGTAAAATTTATATTAGTGCTTACACAGGGTCAGCATCAATCAATCCCCAACTATTAAGAATTAGTTCAGGATTTGGAATCAGCAATTTTTTACAATCTTCAATCAATAATTTTACATGATCCGCAGTAGCCGCGTGATCTTCTTCCTCTGTTTTTTCTTGGAACATTTCTTCACTCACATGATTTCCCAGCATCATATCTATCGTAGCTTGTCGGTATACGTCTTTAAATCGATTAAGATAATACCTAAAAGAATAGCAGAAAATATTAAGAAATGATAAACAAATATTTTTACAAGATTTTTGAAAATTAAGAAAAAACAACATGATTTTTAGTGGATACCATTATTAGTAGAACAATCAATGATTATATAAAAATAATCTAGCTTGCTATGTGAAACAAATATGCATGAAGCATATCAAATTTTTTTGCAATTAACACATGCCTGTTACATTACAAATCTACTTAGAAACACATACATTATTATTTGAATGCTCTTTACAAAAGTGATTTTCACAAAAGTGTCACTTTTTTCAAGCTACTATTGATGTTTTTAATGTGTTAAACTACTACTAGAAGTTAAAAACTTTATTTTTAAATTTTTAACGATTACACTCCGTAAGGGTTACAAGACAAAAAAAAATGATTTTCATTATCTAATTAACTATTTAACGCGGAAAATTTCATTTATTTAAAATTTTTTTTTACTTAGAGGCAAGGTCATTTTATTGGGATTAATATGTTAAAACCAATTCCTTTTCTTAGAACTATGAAGAATTATGTAAAAACAAAAAAAAAATTTTTTATATAGAAAAATTAAGTGAAGTATTAATAAAGTTTGTTAAAATATTGGGTAAAGTTAATTTTTTTTTAAAAGATATAAAAAAAATTTTAACTGCAGTATGTAAAAAGCAAATTTTTTTTGCAAGTTAAACTGCATAAGAAACATTTTTGTAATAATCAGTTTTTACTAAGAGCCAATTTGACAACATGCATGAATATTTTATTTAGGTCGAAAAAGTGCTTAGTTATTTATTAATTTATATTTGAGTCAAAATTTGTAATAAAATAATAAATATATATTTTTTTTATTTTTCAATGTTTGTTTGTTTATATTATTTTTGTTAATTTTGAGTAAAATAACATCAGCTTATAGGAGTATTATTTATTTCATTTAACTTTTAAAGATTTTTAAAATCTGCTTTTAAAATTTTATTAATTGAATATTTTTGAAGATTTCACTGTGGATTCAGAGGGAAAGAGAGAGATAAAAAACAATTGGGATTGACTTCAACGAAAAAATGTTTGTAAGGTTGTTTTTAAAACCAGTGAAAAATGAGTTCAACCATGAATTACAATCTGCTTTAAGCATTATTTTTTAGGAGATAACTATAACTTAAAATTGGAAACGCTCGAAGCAATACAACGAACCTTGTTAAATCAAACATGAGACTGTAGTACAGAAATTCGGGATGTGTTGTAAGTTGGATCTGAATGTTTGGAGGTTTTGCGGGAATAAGTTCTAGACAACAATTATCAATTATGTTTAAGTAATGTGACCAATCGTCATTCAGTTGTTCAAGGTCGACTTTATACCCTAGCAAGACGTCTATCGTTGCTTGACGAAAGTCGTCCAAAAAATGTTGTTGAATGTATCTACGATAAAATTGCATGCCTTCAGAAAACGCGATTAAATTGTTTCATTTCTTAATTGAACGCACTTCAAAAATAAACTCAACACGAATGGATTGAAAAAATTTTTGTTTTGACTTTATATTGCAAAAAAATTTTCCGTAAATTTTTTTTTTTTTTCTTTTTTAACTGCAGACTTAAAAAAGGGTCAAATTTAACGGTGCAAAGTGAGTAATAAAAATTATTCAATACCTATTCGCCGAATTCATTCCATCTTTCATGAGACCAGTGAATTTTCTTTCCCCCGTTCTGGTATAATCCCCCTGTAAAAGAAAAGTAAACAATGTAAAATCAAGTTCAAATGAAAATAATAGTTTTTAATTTTATTCTGCATAGATTACGAAAAAAATTAAATGAAAAAAAATAAATACCTTGAGTGCATTTGTCCCAGCGTACTGCTTACTAATAATGTCACCATTATTAGCCCAAAGTGATTGAAATGTCTGACGGATGTTTGCCGGCAACGATCCGTCGGGTGGAATTAATCCAAGTTTTGAAAACTGTAACTCCATTATGGCTTTACCCAGAGCTGTTTGAACAACATTTGTTCTGTCAAGGCAGTCAATGCAATTGACACGAAATACACCTTTTTGTAAACAAATAGCACCCTGTTTGTCATGCCAACAATAACCCATTTCTGAAATTGTAGGCGCTAATGCTGCGACCAACAGTGAGACATTTTCAAAATGCATTCCACGACTAAAAAAGAAAAAAAAAGTATTGGGCTATTTCTGTTTCCGACTAGAAAAAATTTTTTACTTATTACAGTTATTTTTTTTTTTCAACTCAAAAAAGTGTTAGTTTAAAAAAAAAAAAAAAAAAAAAGTCTTCTGTAGTAACGGAAATATCTACTATTTTTAAAAAAGGTTCGCAAAAAAAATTTACCAATATTCGTGAAAGTCAAAACTAGTATAGGTAATTTCTGGATTGTTGTAATTAAAAACATGGTCAGTGTAGGCTTCCCAAATGACACTTTCTTTTCCACTTTGCTCTACGAGATTAACAATAGTTACGGGTCCGTAGCAGCCTAGTTCCTCGGAAAAATGCTTTTCAAATGCCAATTGTGTTTCTGTCTCGTCTGAAATATACCGGTCGTTAAAAAATATTCAACAAAACTTTTCTTTTGAAATATTTTAACACTTCTTACCTCTATCTATTCGTGGAGGCGGTTTGTATTTGTAACCAGGCTGAGACCAGTAAACTGGCACGCTTCCTCTAACTTGGACAAATGATACTTGATGATCGTGGTACCAAACTAATTGTTCAGTCTCAACGTAATTAGCGCACTTTCCATCTTCATCTACCCCCCGCCGTTTGTACCTGTAATAAAAATTGACAGAGTTTTAAATGTGAATAAGTTAAGAATTGTTATTTTATGCAAATGATGAAATCATAATTAAACCTTGTTCCAGCGCGAAATCTGCTTCTTCTAGAAATGATAGCGAGGTTGAAAATTTCATGTAGAGGTTGTCCATCAAACCCGACTTCAACCAGAACTTTTTCAATTTGAACGTAGCCTTGTATGATGGGCAGAATCCAACAATTTGCTCTATCAGTCTAAAAATTGAATTAAATCAATAAAATAAAACACACGCCCGTCTTTAAACTTAATTATGCAATATGCAAAGAGGAAGTAATTTAAACGATCACGCCCACATTGCATACGTAACGACTGATTTTTAGAAAGGCCGTTTTAATACAAAATTGAATTAGAGTAAAGAATAAATAAAAATCACACAGATAAAAATCACTCTATGTGTTTTATTTTATAAGTTTTCAGTTCTGAATTTTTTGATTTTACTTCTGAAAGTAACGCAAATATATTTTTGTAAGCCTCTCAATTATTCGAATCTCTAAAAGTTTGAATAATTTAAATAGTTCAAGCTTTGTATTAGGCTCGAACCATTCGAAGTCGTGTTCAAACACCCAAAAAATTTCAAAATCCATTTTTCAACGTTTCGATTAAGATTTCAATATTGATGTTCTACCCTAACTTAAGAAGTGGAAGTTCGATTTGTTTGAACTTTTTGAGCGTTTGAAACTCAAGGTTCGAACTACTCGAAAGTTTTCGGATATCCGAGCTTAGAAAAAGACTGAAAGAGCCCCAAGAAAGAATTTTTTTTATTTCGATTGAGCCAGTTTTTTTTTTTAACCTGAGATAATAATAAAAAAATGTGTATTTTAATAAAAAATCGCATAAAAATATAATTTTTTATCTAAAAAAATCGCAATCTAAAGTTGTTTTTTTAATTATATTTAAATCTTCAAAATATAAATCTCACATTTAAATTAATGATATCCTGGAGCATGAACTTGTTCCAAAAGAACCTGTCATCCACGACTTTCCAAATAGGCATGCTGTCGTCGACGTTCTTATCGCACAGCCTCTGCAAGCTGTTGGTGATGTCCCTGGTCTGACAGAAGAAGAAGGAGTCGGTCTCGGTGAAGATCTTGTGCAGCTCCTCGAGGATCCTCCGCTCAAACTTCTCCTTGTCCTTGACTCCGGTCCTCTTGGATTTGACCGCGAGTGCGGCAGCCTGCTGGGTCGTGTTCTTAATGGTGTTACCGGCGCTCTTGATGGTCCCCCAGGTCTTGGAGAACTTCTGGTCGAACAGACCCGCGGCCCCGGTCGGCTTCTTTTTCAGGCCATACTGGTGCTTGGAACAGGGCTGAAGCCCGATGTCGAAGTTCTCAGAGCCGAGGTGAAGAAACGCGACGGACTTGATCTTGTGCACCGCGTGACCGCCCTGGAGCTCACCGGCCAGGGCTATCTCCTTGATCAGCATCAGCCGGGTCTCGAGGACGTTTGACTGCTCGATCTTTCCAACTATTCCGAAGAACACGCCCAGGCATTCCAGCTCGTTTGCACTCGCCCATTCCCAGTCTGCAATTTAACGAAAAATATAGTTTAACTTGAACCAGTGGTAATACTTTCTGTAGTTAATTTGAGCAGTCATGATAAAAACACACCGGAGTTTAATTTAGAATATAAAATACTTAATGTACTTTACGTAAAGTAGATACAAATTACCATACTATTATTTATTACTATTTTTATTTTCTTTTTTGAATTTTTCATATTTTTTTCTAGAGTTTTTTTTTACAAAGATTTGAGTTTAAATTAAGTTTTTACATAAAATATAAATAATCTCGTAATTTTTTTTTTTAAAATAAAGCATACGAAGTGGTAAATACGATATCGGAATTTTGAAAAAATTTATACAGTATTGTACATATAACATAATGTATCTAAAAATATCCGTAAATGAATCATTGTTTAATGCAATGAATTCTGTTTGGATTAATTTATAACCCCTCGGTACCAAGGATATTTTATAAAAAAAAGCTTAAAAAAAAATCTTATGGCTTTGATAAAATATTCATCTTATAAACTACATTTTTTTCTTCAGTTTAATATAGATTTTAATTAAAAAAATAATTAATTGAATATCGATAAAGGGTGTTTAAAAGAGGGTGGAAAAATCTTACAGTATGCGACTTTGTGTATCCTTGTGGTTATAACTTTTATGTAAACTCCATTAGCGACTCATGTTTTTTTTTTTTTTTTTTTTTTATGTAACGTTTGTAAATGATCCACCGAAAAGATTATCTTTACGTAAAGTTTATTAAAACGATGGACATCAAATAGATTTATACATATTTCACACTATAAATGAGCTGCTCTCTGCATTAACGACTTAAAGCGACTTAAGTCGTTTTTCCGGAGAAGGCACAAATGCGTTGTACGACAGCCGATTGTAGTGTTTATTATTATTATTTTTTTTTTTAAGTTAGTTTTATAGTACTCGTAAATTTAATATACTTTCAAAACTTTAAACTGTGTTTTGTCACTTGGGTCATTATTGCAGAAGAGCGACTCAAATAGAATATATAAGTTAAATAATAATAAAAAATTTAATTATCAAAATAATTGTAACCGATGTTTCAAGTCTATAAAAAAAAATTTTATTCAATTGTGGAATTAGTTGTCTTTATAAGAAAAATTGCGAAAAAAATTGTATATTTTAGTATATGAATATTTGAACCGATCAATATAGATGTCACAGTGTCGCTAAATAACAAAATAAATAATTTCAAAAATTTCCTAAGTATAAATAATCTGAAATATTTACTAGAAAAACATGTCAGAACCTCGTAGGTATGAAAATAAAACCACTGCAGATATTTTTCGAAAAAGTACTACATAATTACGCGCGAGTAAATAATAACGTGAAATATTTACATTGGCCTATCGCTTTTTTCATGAAAAACCGTCAAATTCTTGCTTTTAATTTTAATCACCTGACCCTACTGGGTTTTTTTCGTACCAAACATCAGTCAATATTACAATGTAAAAAAATTATAATCGATTAAATATTAATATTCTCGCTAATGTTTATAAGAAAAGTTTTAAGCAATATTTTTTGAGTCACAACTGTACCAAAACTAATTTCTAAGTACAAACAGTTTTTTTTTAGTCAGTAAGAGCTGCAATTAGCAAAAAGTTTACTGCTTCGTTAACCGATGACGGTAAAAAAAAAAAAAAAAAAAGAAAAAAAAAAAAAGAGGAACTAAACCCGAGAAAATATCGATCGACCTCATTTGTAATCCTGATCGAAGAAGTCTCGTGCGGTGCAAACACGCGTTTCGTCTGTACTTAGCCGCTCATTTTCCCGGGAGACTTTCATTCATAAAACACGATTGTTAGGAGGGCGTTTATTCGCCTACGTCCACGCCACGCGCAGAGTCCGCACTTATTTATTTATTTATTTTTTTTTTTTTTTACGGGTTTATTTCGTGTGACTGACGTGACGGTAAATATTTGCACCTGCAAGATCGATGCATATGCGACTAACTGTTTAATCTAAATATTTTTTCGTTCGAGTTCTTGTTTTACTTTTTATTAGCGCGCTCGAAAACCGTTTCGTTAGCAGTTCAATCTCGTAGTCGACGAAGTTCGTACAAACAAGTATTTTTAGAGCGGATTTTTTTTTTTTTTTTTTTTTTTTTTTTTTTTCAGTGATAAGGATTTAAGTGTATTTAACTAAGTAAATAATTTAATATTTAAAAAATAATAATAATTTTTTGTAATCTAGTTAAGTGTTTTGTTTTTAACAATAGTTTCGCTATTTGACTAAACGAGGAGTTTTTTATATGGTGCAATAGGTATACTTTATAGATTCGCGATGGCGTGTGAAAATAAGGATAATGACGATGAGCTACACGGATCTGGAAATTACAATTTCCTGAAAAGTCGATTATGCTAAAATATGTAAAACTAGATCATCACATTTGTGGAAAGAAAATCGAATTTCATTGACCAAAAATAGAAACTCAGTCAGAATATGAGTCTATAAGATAAATCCCAGACCATTCTAGAAAAGGGTGAAAGACCTGCATAGTCAGTTTCAAGGCAATCCAAAAGAGGTATCAATTTAATTCTAGTATCAAAATAGAATTTTAACTTTTGAATGCAAATGGGTTTTTTCTATCTCAAATAATTTTTTATTTTTAAAAGAAATATTTTATTCATGCCATAATACTTTGATAAAATTTATATTATTCAAAGTTAGATTAAGTCAATGTCTTGAGATATCAATTCTATTGAACAAAAATTCGGAGATAAATTTCATTGGTACCTTTTCATCAATTTTTTCAAATATCTGACACATATTATAATTTTGATACCCAAGATAATATTTTTAAATGTGTATACTGTATATATATGTATGTCTTGGATCAGTATTCATGACTCATGTATATTGATAGCAGAATAAAACACACAATCCAATCTGACTGTTCAACATTTTTTTCAAATTTCACTCAACTTTCAAATTTTATTTGACTTCTAAAAATCTTCAGCTATGGTTTATCTTCGAGTTTATCTCAAAGCATTGGGAAATAAAAAAATTTATTTTTGCATAATAAAACCATTTTGAAATTCCACAGCATGCAGTAAAAACTGCAGTGATCAATAATAGTATGACTCACCAAAAAAACCTTCTCAACTACAAAATAATAAATATGTAAATAATAAACCAAATATGAAACCAATGATTTTGTTTTAGCTGTTAAATAATATAAGTACAAACCAGAATAATTTAAAAAGAGTAAAAATGTAAAGTCTTGTAATTTTGAAAAAAAATTTCAAAACCAACCAATGATTTAAAAATTAAAATAATAGATAAATTTGAACTAAGTTTAGTTGCAGTATATACATTTACCAACAGGATAAAAATAAATGCGATAATAAAGTGCCATAAAAGATCAAAAGATTTTTCAATTTGGTTCAATATTACCCAAAAATTTGTCATGGACAGTGAATTCAATTTAAACAATGCACATTCAAATTAAACAATATTTACAGTAAAAAATATATTCAACATTAAACTTGTGAGGCTATCTTTTGTATCTCTAAAAATTTAATGAGAATACTTTTAAAAGATTTAATCTAATTATTCAGTCATCTTATGCACTAAAAAAAGTACTTAAATATTACTTAATTATAAATTGTTTTGAGAAAAATCTTCGAAAAATGTCAATCAACAACCAAAATGACAGTTGTGTACTAAATTATTGAACAAACATATTGAAAATCGACCAAAACACAGTAGCTCGTAGCAGACGGCACTGCAGGTCAAGCAAAAACAGAGCGAAACATTAAGATTACCTGATTTTGCGGAAAACTCTCCCGTCTGCTTATCCCACCAGAGGCTGTGGCTCTCCTTGACGAAGATGAAGTGGGTGTCACTGCGAAACAGCTCCATTTGTTAGCGACATCCAGACTTTCGTAGCAGCTCTAATCAAACTCTCGTGCTCTCGGTCGTTTTAGTTTCCTCTGTTTCTCTCTCCTCCTTTGTTTACTTCGCTTGGTCACACTTCGATCATCCTCCCACACTCGCGAACGGGTAGTGGCTCGCCACTACTCGGTTCATCGCATACTGACGACGTCTGCTGGACGATGACAATAGAACGGCACTGCACGCATGGAGGGAGAAACACTGGAGTTTTCCTCCCCCTCGCTCCCACCGCGGGTTTATCCTCCGAAGGAAATTTCGATGAGGAAAAACTGCATGCGCGCTGCAGCCAGCATGCTGGTCGACCACAGCGCTGGTGAAAATTGCGACACTCTTAACTCTTTTATCGCGCTTTTTGCGCATGCGGCTAAGGATTGTTTTGTTTTTCCAAAATTTTTTATTTCAAAAAATTGACTGCTAAATTTTGTCAATTACCTGTTATTCTTTTTTTTGTTTAAATATGTTTCGATTGGAAGCTCATATAAGTTGCAAGCTTTAAATTGGTAATAAATAAATTTATTTGGATAATTGGGATCGCAAAAATCAAACCTAGCAGTATAAGTTTTGTACATATGTTTTTCAGTATATGTTGTTCACTTTCAACTTATATTCTTCAAATTTCGATAACAAAAATAATGTAACATTAGTTACAAATTTGATGGCGATTCTACTTAAACATTTAAATGAAAATTGAAAATTCAAATTTTATGACGTGTTTTGTGTCCGACGAATGTTTTTTAGCTGCGTCACTTCACAATGTGAAGTTCACATTGACCTTATGTCTATCGGCGCTTCTCGTGTTGTCGGCTTGCCGTCTGCAACTTCAGCTGTCAGCATGAACTTAACCTAGTCAAAATATAAACTTGTTTGGTGATTAAATACTTACTTTTTGTGAGAATGCTAAAAAAATATAATGAAATTTGCTGATTCTACCTTAAAATGAGTGTTTATAGTAGAACTTCGATCATTGATCTCTGATTCATTAAGTTTGTAAGTTCATAATGCTTTTTTTTTTAATTTATTTTTAAAATCTTGAATTAAAAATTAAAAGTTGCTATATTATTTTTAGGATTGGTTTTGCTTGATAGGTCTTATTGAAATAATTTTTGGAATATTTTTCAAGAAAAATGTCATCTTCCAAAGAACTAAATTTGGCTAGAAAAAACCTTGTTGCTTCATTAGGAGATAATGCTAAACTTTACTTTGACAAAATGAAACTATGGTTTCAAATGAAATCAACCAAAGAAGAATTTGATAATGAAGCTAGAAATATTATGTCAGAAGATCAAGTGCATTTGCATAATGAGTTTCTTCTTTGCATTTTCAATAAAGTCAGAGGTCTTGCTACAGCTCCACCTAGAATCACCAAAGTTAATAACACACAAAATAATACTCAAAATTCTAAAGAAAAGAAAGTAAGGTACAAAAGAAAATATAGATCAGATAAAGCAAACTTTGAACCAGCTGATGTCTATGCAGAAGTTTTAACACAAGATTCATCACCTGTTGGTGATGAGCCTATTGGTGCAAATAGATCAAGTGCACAGGAGCTAGTATTACCAGATCGTACATTTGTTCTTGCAAGATTAATGCTTGCTGCATGGGAAAACAACATGGATGGAGCTGAAGACAATACAGCTCATATAATCATAGCAGCTACTCACATCTATTTAAAAAATATTATCACAGCTATGATAACAAGGCAAAAAGGCTTTTGTGTCAGAGATAAATCTTTTATTTACAACATTGGAGAAACTGTTCCCAGCTCTTGGAAAAGAAATACATCTTCTATAATTCAGGAAGCTCAGTTTGAAAATCCAACAGTTGTTGTGGAACCAGCTGGACAAATGCCTAGTACAAAAATGTGCATAGAAGATGCTGAACAAGCAAAAGCTTTTGCTTTAGCTTGTTCCACTCAAACTTTAGTGTCAATGCCGCGATCAATCAGTATTGTTGATTTGAAGCAAACATTGCGTGTGCATAAAAACTTGATAAGTAATCATACTATTTATGCAACTAACAGTGAGAGATTATTTAATTATAATACACATTCAACTGCAGAAGATATAGAAGCTCAAAAACTTTTGATAAAAAGAGGAAGGATTTGTTGAGAAGCATATGTTGTGAAAAATTTTCATTTGTATATATTTGTAACATTGTATATTTTAAAATTAGTTCATAGTTTTTCATTTGCTGCGGTTTTAATTACCTACTAATCATGAGTCATTTTTTTATGTTAATATTTTAAAAATATGTTTCTTTTTAGATTGTAAGTTTTGTAATGTATAAAAATCGACCAATGTAATGTCTGTATATAAAAAATTTACCTTAGAAATTCAAATTAGTAAACTCAAAATAATTGATGCAAACTACCTGAGACTGTATGTTACTCATTATTTTTATAATAATAAATAAAAGTATTGTTAAATGAAAAAAGAAAAAAAACCAGGATATTATTATTAAATATATTTTTATTTTTTCATATTTATAGTTACATAGTACCATTTTCTATTTACATTTTTCAGTAGTTTTTAAATCATATAATAATTAAATGAATTTTAAAGTCTTACAGTGATTAAGTTATAATTCGATGAATGAATAATTTAGTTTCTTGCAAGATGTTTTTCTATTTCTTTAAAAATATTATAAAAATTTTAGAATTACAGTATAAATGCCTAGTTACTAATATTTTAAAATTATAAGAATATCATTATATACTTAGGACTTTTATCATCTTAAATTAAACCTCTGAAGCATCAGACTTTTCATTTTCAGTTCTTTTGTCATGCTTAATTTTTTTGGACCTGTATTCCTCCCATTTCTTGTGATTTAGTGTCTGAAAATCATCAACAGAGGCAATTAATTCTAGATACTTTGATAATTTGAGAAGTTCTCTATCTCTATGCCTATTTAAATGAGCTTGTCTGAAAGCTTTTATTTTTAATCCCGATTGTGGATTCATGATGAAGTTTCTTCTTATGTCATCAAACATTATAGTATTTTTAGCTGAAAACTGTTTATAAATTCCCCATATAACACCTAAGGGTTTCACATCTATAACCCCATATTTGGGAGCATGAACAGAAATCATAGCAAGATGATCTAAGTGAAATGCTATTTTATAGTCTGTGTGGTTAGAAACACCTAAGAGTTTCATTTTTTCATTAATCCACTTCATACTAGTAGCAGACCAAATGACTATATCATAATTCTTGTAAGCACTTGTCAAGAATTCATGAAGATAGGGTCTCATTAGTTGATAGGCACTTTCTGCTGGTGATCTGTGATCAAAAAGAGTGTAATCAATGTCCAGTACAAGTAATTTTTTGCCTTCTCTCAAAGGATTTAATTCTTCAATCTTATAAGTTTCAATCCGTTTCTGAATCTTGGATAGATAAACTTCAGCCTTTTCAATTTCCACTTCTTCTTCTTCAATATCTAAGTCATTGACCACATCGGGCATATCTTCTGGAGCTTGGCTTACTTCTGCGATTTCACTTTCTCGAGACCCCATCATGATAAGTTTAAAACCTGGCTTTAAACCTAATTGGCTTACAATATCATCATCTTGTGCTGGTTTTCCTACAAAAAATAAAATTTATAAATTTGATGTAATTGTAAAGAATTATTTTACAAAAACTGATATTTATACAAAATTTTTTGATAAAACAAAACTTTTAAATTAAAAAAAAAAAAGTACATTTCAATACAAAAGTATTATTTTTCAAAAGGAAATTTATGTGATTGAAAAGATAAACAAAATTTAACTTCTTTGTGTAAATTCTGATGCAACTCTTTAAAATTACTTTGACATGATGTTAAACAATCATTTCATTTTTTTTAAAGTATATATATTTTAACCTTTGAAAATTTGGCAACAATAGAAATAATGAGTTTTTTGTTTGTTTTCGCTTAATAATATTGTAAATGATAAACAAAATTTAACCTTTACACTTGAGACCAAGCAGTTTTTGTCTGTCGGGTCTGACACCCGTTTTTTCAGATAATTTTTTTTTTAAGGAGAGAACATTGTCATTCTCCTCGATATCGTCAATAATATATTCAGTGCCACTAAATTTGACAATAATTTTCAATTCATTCTCCATGCTTGATATTTTGACAACTAACACAAACTAACAGACTAATTGCTAATAACGCATATCACACGAAAATACTGCTGAAGAGTGAAGAGTGAAGACGCTGCAAATAAAAATTGTGTTTGTCTTTGTTGGTAAAGTAGGTAATTCCTGAAAATGGCCAATCTGGAACGTTACGCGAAAAATTCAATAAATTATTTTTGAAAGATTTTTTGCTAGAAAAATTAATACTTTTAAGACACTTATTATTTAAATTATTTATTTATTTAAATTTTGAATGATGTTGATGATACATAAATTAATTTTTCCAGTTTTGAAGATTAACAAATTTTTACATTAAATAATATAATTAATAAATTATTAAAATAAAAGTTAATAAAATTATCTAAAGTATATTCATTTAGAATCACGTTTAGTTAAAATTATTCTACATAATTTATTAGGATAAGAATGTAATATATATCGTATAGGTATACATATAACAATAAAGACTCTATAAAAAGGTAAAAATCAAAATAAATTATACAATAATTTAAATAAAATTAGGGTTCACTTTAAAAATAGTTTTAAATAAATTATTCATCCTAAAATTTGAATTTATTATAAAGTATAGTAGAAAATGAAATTAATTTACAAAATTTTGAAAAGGGTATGCATCAGATTAAAAAAAAAAAAAAAAAAAAATTAGTCGATGAGCTTTAATCAATGACCGCACTTGCGCATGATCAGGAACTAGTGACCATTTAAATTTTTCTCGGTGTAAAGAGTATATATATTTATTTATTCACTGAACCAATTTTTTTTTTTTTTAGTAAAAAATGCCATTTATAGTGACTTGATTTTTAATTTTCAAACTTCGAATGATATATGTACATACAGTTTACATTATTTCCTTTTCTTTGTTAATTACCGTTTATTAGATGTTCATGTAGTTTCATTTACAAAAATGAATAGTGGTAAAATAAAATTTAAAAAAAATCAAAGCTCATCAATCTGCTGATCCAATTCCTAGAAGAGGGCGCCACATTTCTATGAATGCATCCTGAATCTTGATTTTGTTACCGGTACACTTCTAAACCACCCTCGGGTGAATTTTTTTGAGTCCAGCAAAAATATGTGATTTTTTTGATTATTATTATTACTTTTCAAGTCATCACACAGTTGTTAAGCTGAAATCATTTAGAAGATACCTTGTTCAATTCAATCAGTGATTAAAAAAGTGTTAAAATATATTTTAAAAAATTTCAGCAGGTACGTCGATATTTGTTAAATTGTTTTAAAATAAGATACTTTGGTCGACTGAATAAATAAAATTCTCAAATCAATGAATTTTGAGTTACATTTTATATACTAAGACTAGATGTATGTATCATTGAAAATCTTAGTATTTTTGTATTACTAGAATCTTAAATAATAATTCAACAATTATTTTTTCGAGTAAATCTTGGAAAAAAGTAAATCACGTTTAATAATTTACATATTGCTAAAGATTTTTTAAATAAATTTTTAATAGTTCTTGTAAAATTTAGTTTTATAGACAATCCAATTATAACTAAAAAGTGCCCGTAAAATTTTACGTTATAAACTTTAAAAATTAGTAATTTGATGCATAATAGTTTTACTAGAAAAAAATGTCTTTTTTTACAGTAACGTTGAATAACTTTTTTCAAAATCGCAAATTTTTTCCATAACAGTAAAAAAATTTACGAACTTATTTTCTTTCCAGGTACTATGGACGAACGTTCCAAAGTGGCGTTGTCCCTGTCGAAGCTTGCGATCGAGTTGTCTGTGATCGGTCTGGCGAGCAACGACGATTCTAGGCTGGACATGCAGGATCCGGAGGTGGAGTACGACGCGCTCAGGGCGTTCATCGACCGGACCATCCAAACCAGGGAGACAGTAAGCCGACTGGAGAGTCTGGCCGCCAAGTGGCTGGACGAGTTTCTCCGCCGTCACGGGAGCCAGGGCCTGGAGCTGGCTGACAGCGAGAAGCCCTACGTTTCGATCGTCCAGGAGATGCTGCGTATGCGCCAGGCCGCCCTCGAAGTGAAGCTCTACGACAAGTACGAGGATACGAGCGACTCCGAAAAAAGACGTTTTTTCCTGAGCATACTCAAGAAGGAAGAAGAGCGTAAGAGCTCCGGCTTGAAGGAGTTGGAACCCGCGGAGAAGAGTTTCGAGGCTGCCAACAATGTTTCGCACTGCAAGTTCGACGGGAAGGACAAGAGAAAGCAACTGGAGATCCGGAAGGAAATTCTTCAGCTGGAAAAGAAACAGGCACTGGGTCGAGAAAATGACACACGTAAACTGGAAAAAGCATCAAACAGCGATGGCTTTCGAAACGTGGGGAAAGCCGATGGACAATTTTCGGACAAACTGGAAAATATACCCGAAGGAGAGTGGAGAACAGAACAAAAACCAGTGGAAAAAGAAAGTCTGAAAAAGGACCCAAAGCAGGAAAAGTATCCAGCCGAGTATGATTCAGATGTAGATGACTACTGGGTCAGGCCGTCAGCGGAAAAGCTGTATTGCAACGAGGTGAAGTATCAAGATGGCGAAGAAGACTGGGACTACGAAATTGATGAATTCAAATCACCAGAAGCTCTGGCCGTGGAAAAAGTCATGAATTGGAAGACCGACGAGGTAAAGGAGACCGAGGTTTCGAAGCGTCCCTGCTGGATTTGCGGCAAGCCAGGTGTTAATTGGCCTCGCAAATGCCCGAACAAGCACAACCACTACTTGTACCATAAATCAGAAACTCCGAAGAAATTTAACCCCGAGAACCAGACGAAAGCTTTTTGGGATGATGATGATTATGATGGATGGTAAGCTCTTGGTAAATATAATAATTAGATTCAATTTGTTAAATATTTGATGAAAAATCATTTTTCTCCATTATTTTTCATGCGAAGAACAATTTTCAGCTTTAGCCAAGTAATTAAATTCTATCGGTTAAATCGGTATTTACCATTACTTATTTAAGTAATGGCGTACAATTTGATTGTAATATGAAGACCAATATTTTTGAATATTATAAAATTATCTAAATTCGTCATAAGGCGTTTTTTAATAAAATTACTTGGTTATTCTAATAAAAAATTTCATTGTTCATTAATTTTTCGAGGATTTTCAACTATAAAAAATAATTTATTCAGTTGTAATTTAATGCTTGGCCCGAGCTTAAGTTATTGATAAAAAACACGTTATCTCCTTAGACTGGTCGAGTTTCAAGTTAGATTTTCAATTTTAAAAATAACTTTGTAATTATATTTAAGAGCTGTAATAAGGCAAAACACCCAATTGTGGTCCCCTCTTGGACCATTTTTTTTTTTTTAGACTTTTGTTCAAAGGTACCCCGAATGTGGACCATGCAAATCCTATGCTAGTAGCGTGGGTACTCCGATTAATGGACGTCAGTCAATTGTTTGTCCATTAATCGGGTCCCCTTGCATGGGATTTGCATGTTCCACATTCGGGATACTTATGAACAAAAGTCTCAAAAAATATGGTCCAAGAAGGGACCACAATTGGGTATTTTACCTTACTTACTGTTATATGTTTTTTTTTTGTAAAACTTATTATCGTTGTTCATAAATTTAGTGTTTGAAAATTAAAATCTGTTTCGTTGTTCCTTAAAAATGTTGTACTTTTTTCCATTAATTTTTTCCCCCCAAAGAAGCTTTCAAAAATTTCACTTCACAAAATATTTCCTAATTTATTTGTTATTACGAATTGCGTGAATTTTCCGTAGACATAGTTTTCTCTAAAGAATTTTACATTTACTTTACAAACGAAGGATAGAAAAATGTTTTGGGAATTTTTTTAATTTACGAATAGTTATGCTCATAACAAAAAAATATTTTTTAAATATTTTTTATTTTTAGAATAACTTGCAAATAACTGTATTAAGTGTTTAGTTTCAAAAATTTTTTGATAGTAGTCGAAAATTATAAGCCATAATTTTTAAAGTTAGTTGAAAATACTAGCAACAATTTAAAACGAAGCAACGAAAAAAAAAAAAAAATTGGTTCACCGTTCAAGAACTCATAAGCGTTATTTCGAGCGATCAATTTCCCAAGTCTCAAACTATTACCAATTTCTCAAAAGATACTAAGAAGCTACAACCCTGAAAAATCAAAATTCCAGTCTCCTTCAAGCGTCAGTCCATCAATCGATGATTCTGGGATCGATGCAAGATCTCGTGCAAGCTCGCACGGTAAACACCCCGAAAATGCATATACACAGTTGAAAAAAAAAAAAAAACAAAGAGGGTTGGCTGCTGCAGGCGGAGCCGCGCGCGCGTACTTAGTCGCGCGGGTGCATACATACCAGCAGCGGGGGGTCGAAAGCTGCGCGTCAGCCCGTGGACCAGTCAGTTCAGCGACGACGCGCGCCCCCCGCAGACGTGTCCTGCTGTGTGCTTGAAACGTCAAAGCCCGCGCAAACCGTACGAAACAGTGCGATAAATCGGATGTGCGGATCGCGAACCGCGACCAGTAGTTGAGGTCCGAGTGTGGTCAGACGTACGTTGGTTCACGAGCCAGCCAAAGTCACGTTTTTTAGTTTGATTTGTTGGTTGCTTGGTTTTTTAGTGAGTGAACTATGATGGCTCGGGAAACGCTGCTGGTGGTCCTCGTCGCTCTTCTCGGCTGCATCGGTAAGTCCGCTTGAATTTGTTATTAATGGCGTTGTTGTCATCGGAGGAATAGTTCGAAGTTCTCGCTTGGATTGGTGGAACGATTCTTGTTTGTGATTTCTTTGAGTTTTAAAGTTTTTTGTGAGATTATGATTTAAAATAAATTTTAAAAGTAGAGCGACGCTAGATAAACAATTTTCTTTGTTTCACAAAAGTATTTTCAAAAACTTTAATTATTTACCTGTTTTCAAATGTGGTTTTTATATTAATTAACAAAATTTTCATTCTTTTGAAACTCGAATAAATTGAATAATTTAATCACGAAGGCCTGAATCTTTTAAAATTTTGTTTTAAGAGCTGTAAATCGAAGATAAACTAAAATTATCGTACTGTTACGAAAGCTTTGAGTAAAATTTTCTTTGTTATTCATAAATTTTTTAAAGAATCATGACTACTTATAAATTTTATTTTATATTGTATCTAGCCAAAAATGATAAATGATATAGTAGTATATTAAAATTTTAATCAAATCAACAAATTTAATCCTGTCTAAAAAGAAATTATGCTCTATCAAAAAACGACCACTTAAAGGATTTTTATACCTCTCTCTTACTACTTTCCTCCAAAAAATTTAGATGATTTATAGCTTATAAATGGCACATAAAATTAATTTGAAATCAACAAACTTGAATCGACTCCAAGTTGCATAATTTAACTAATTTGAAGGCAATTAAACTCTAATTACATGCGAATTTCTTTGTCTGGATCAATTAGCTTGCTTTATATATGATACTGGGATTGAGAATTTGATTGTATCGTTTTTAACAAACAGGTGTAGTTCAATTTAATTAAAAATCAAGAGAAATCTTGTTCGAGCTTTAACTATTTCGTGCCAAATTCATCGAATCGAAAAAAAAAATGCATTTGTTGTAATCTAAAGTTTTTCAAAGAACAATCTTCAAATCATATTAGACTCGAAAAATAAAATTCCCGCAGAGAGAATTTAAAAAAATTTTTGAAACACGTTTGCGCAACTTGCAAGTTTTTTCTTTTTTAATAAAGTTTTTTTTATTTCACTTACACTGAAGGAACGAGAAAAGAACAGACAAACTTTGTGTCAACATCAGCAGTGTGCCAAGCAAAATAAGCAGCGTATTTTTGTCATCAGCGACGATCAAAAACTTCGACGCTGAAATTTTTGCGAGTAGCGTTAAAAGATTCAATTCAAGTAAATTCTTCTGCAGAGTATCGGACTAATAATTTTATGCAAATGTAAAAAAAAGCGTTTTGATTTTCCGGTATAATTTTACAGATTTGAGTCAATGAACTTTTTTGTTTTCAACCGAAAAAAATGCAATTTTTTCTTATGTTACTGACAAGGAAAGGACCAGACATTTAGGTCATGAATTTGGCTAAAACTTGGTATATGGGCTCCAAATATGCCAAAAAGAAAGCTCCGAGTGTCATTATCTCTGAATGGGCCTTTTAAAGTCATGTTCTCTCTACACCCCATGTTAAAAAATCAGCATTTTTCAATATAAAAAGCTGTTTTTGACTTGATTTTCAAAAAAATATTGCTCAGACCGGATTACACTTACAGAATTCCGGAACTTTGCATTTTTTTTGTCTTTCCAAGTACGTTCTGGAAAAAATTATTTGAGATTTTTTTTTCTTATGTATTAGAGCATGTACAATTAAGATGTTTTTCGTCATTTTTTCATTTTAAATATCTCAATTTTACATGGTCTAATACATAAAAAAAAAAAATCTCAAATAATTTTTTCTAGAACGTACTTGGAAAGACAAAAAAAAAAATGCGAGGTTCCGGAATTCTGTAAGTGTAATACGGTCTGAGCAATATTTTTTTGAAAATCAAGTCAAAAACAGCTTTTTATTGAAAAATGCTGATAAAATGCTGATTATTTAGCATGGGGTGTAGAGGGAACATGACTTTAAAAAGCCCATTCAGAGATAGTGACACTTGGAGGTTTCTTTTTGGAGAGGGCCCAAATGTCTGGTCCTCTCCTTGTGAGTTTATATTTTAATTTAGAAATTTAACTTAAACACATTTGAATCTAGATTAAAGGAATATCTATTTCTGAATTATATCTAGTTCTTCCGCAAATTATGAAACTTTTTAATATTATTTACAAAAAAGTATAAAACTGTAGAGTCCTGTGTATTTTGAAAGTTTGTGAATCCATCATGAAGCCCGCACAGAAACTCTTAAAACCTCTCGATACGACCAAAATATCTTGTCAAGTATACACACCGAGCCCGAATAATTCATCGACTCGAAAATTAATAGCCATCGATGCAGCAGAAACTCAATTAAGTAGGGAAAGACGCTGAATTAAATTAGCTCCCGGTCAAATTGCCCTCGGCATCTAATCATTTTGACTGTCCCAGTTTAAATCCTCTGCATAAACGGAAGCGAGGAGTCAGTTTCGGGTTATTTCTTCTCGGCTCGTTTTATCTAACGACGCTCCTACGGCGACAATTGCCCCCCCCCCCCCCCCCTGGAACCCGTCTTATCGCGATACTTTCGGCTTCCGATTGAGAGACTTTCTTCCTTCGTTATTTTTGCGGGTCAAGTGCAGTTCTCCTGAACTGCCGAGGCTGATTACGCTTTCGTAATCACCAATGCGATTCAATTACGGTGCAAAAAGTTTTTTTTCGGAAAGTTGCGATGGGAATTTTCTAAGGTTTTGCCCATTTTGTTTTTTGAGAAAGCATTGTGAGATGAGTTCGTGAAATGAGCTGTGTGCTATGTTTAGTAGACAATGGAATCCCAATGAATAATAATTTTTTTTAATCATTTTTAATTTGTTTAGTGTTTACTAAGATTACTAAGATTAAAATAATGCATTAATAATCGAGGATTAATCTAATAACTCATTTGAAAAAGTAGGATTAAATATGTTTTATTTAAAATTTGTAATTCAATAAGTAGCTTGCGGAGTTCAATGTGAATCTGAAAGGTTTTTTTTTCAAGCAATCAAACTATGTATAAGAGCGTTATTTATTTATTAACGTAATAACTTTTCATCAAAAATTCAATAAAATGTACAAAAGAAATAGAAGAAAAAATGAATTTCAACTGCTTAAAATTTTTGAAAGTTCGTCAAATGCTGCTGTTTCTGTGAATCTTACATTATTATTACCCAACAGTTTAAAATTTTAATTTTTATGAAAACATTCCCTGATTCATAGAGCAGTGTAGAACTCTCTAGTTTTTTACTTATCTACAATCAATTTTTTCTAACAATGCATTTAAATCAGTTGCTTCAAGTGGGACTAATAATAGTTTTTATACATTGCCTCTTCCCAAATTTACATATAAGGTCCAGCTAGTGATTGATTTACAAAGAGCTTCCAACAAAAGACTAAATTTTGAAATTAAAAATTTTTTTAAACTTTATGAACTTGACCATTCACTCAACTTCTTCAAAATTAAGCCATGAAATTTCATCGGAGAAATTAGACTCAACACTTTGGGGCTGCGGGGTAAAAAAGATATTATGTATATAAACACCATCAAGCCCCGAGGTGGAGTATGAGTATAATTAAAGCAATATCGATTAATCAGTCTGAATCTGCATAACTTCGGTCGTCGCGTCGTCGGGGTGGTACCTCCGCGTGGCATAGTTACGGGCATTATCGATAGTTAGGTACGCAAAGACGCCGCGCCGCCCGGACTTAGCCTATAATCCCTTGAGGGAGCGAGCCCTGATTCTAGGGCCGAATTGTTACGGTCTTATAGGATTTGCGTGATTAGAGTTACTTCCTAGTTTTGCCGAGCAAGAACCCTCCCGAAACTGGAGCGAACTTTTGACTTTCGAACAATATTTTCACTCGAATCAGCTTGAGAAGTGTACTTTGTACACTGTATACACTCGCGTTTTTTCTTTTATTTATATATATATGAGTCATACTGCAGTAAGGACTAGAGTAAAAATTTTCATTTAACGTTTAGATAACAGTTTTAATTTACATTAAGAAAGTGCGGACAGCAGCTAAACGCTTATGTGCACTTTCGCGTAATTAGAAATAAAGTCAAAATTAGGTCAATAGCCAAGAGTTAACTAGCCTAAAATTAAAATATTATGAATAACGGATTTAATTTATTCTTGATTTTTTAAGGTAATTTTACAAAGTTTAATCAAGTAAAATCGCTTTGATTACTAGACTCGTGATTGTCAAACTTCAAGATGAAAGCGTTCGGTGATGTTTTCATTCATGAGCCGTCGAAGAAATTGACTGGCGCATGAAATTCGTGAATTTCATTGATAAATTTACATGAATTTTATGCATCGGATTTGAAAAGTTTTACTTTTTTGATGACGCATTTATCCGAAAGAAAATGGACTTGCTAAACTTTTCTTATCTTCGACTTCGGTTTAAGAAGTTGGAATTAATTTTGAATATTTTATTTTTTTACGTAGCAAAGGGTAAAAATTATGTGTAAAATTTAAAGCGTCAATATCAATTCCATATTTTATGCAATGCTTATTATTATATCGAAAAATTGTTGAAGCAGAAAAATTTAGTGAAAATGAAGTGTGAAAAAAAAAAACTCTTTTTTTGATGAAAGAATTTTTTGCATTGGGAAAATGAAGTTTTTATCAGTCAATGGATACGGTTACGAAAATTTGAATAGACGGGGTTAGCTTTTTGGGGTCACTGATTACGAATATATGAGAGAAAAAATGAAAAAACCGATGACGCAAAGTGAATGAAAAATTTCGACGCTGAGAGAGATGGAATTTTTAAAAATACTTTGTTGATTTTAAATATCATTACTATAATAAAATCGATATTTTCGTACCTCAATAAGATCACTTAACAAAAAATATTTGAGAAAATTTAAATAATTATCCCGACATCTCGTAAGAAAAAAAGTGTATACTCAGTTTACTTAAATTAAAAATGACACATCAAATATTTTTGTTAAAAAATTTATAATTATTATTATAATAAATAATTTTTTTGAAAAAATTTCTCATTGTTTTTTTTAAATGTGTATAAGTACAGACTTATTCTTATAATCTCAAGCCACAAGTAAAAAGTTAAACTCTGACCATCAAAAATTTTTGTTCTCAATCAAGATCCAATAAAGCAGCTAATTAAAATTCAATGAGTTTGGGGAAAGCCCGATGAAATTAAAGGATCCTCACGCGCTCGATCCCAAGACAAGATCCCATGCAAATCACGGCCGAGCGTCGATTAATCTCGGGCCTCTAAACTCCCGGGGATTATGGAAGGGGGAAGAGAGGAACTCGGTAGTCGCAGTGCAGGTACAACTGCTTTCCATGATTTTCGGTTGCTTTAATTGTTCCTCCAACCCCCGCATCGTCCAATTATAATGGTTGAGCAACGTTATTATTAGTGTGTGCGGCGGTTAGCGACGCGCTTTTTGGCTGCCGCCGCGGGAACAGCTATTATGAGGAAGTTTAATACAATTTCCAGGATTTAGATTAACGCGTGCAGCGAATTTTTTGTACGAGGATTTTACGAGTTATCTTAATTGCTTGGACAAGCTTTTTTAATGGTGTTTTGTGGCTACCTCGAGTAGACGTCGAGAGAAAAAATTTTGAGACTGGGCTAGATGATTATAATGGTTTATTAATTTATTTCTTTAATAGGTAATTGTAAAGTTTTTTGATTACCTGCACGTAACGTGAAATAAAAAATATAGATGTTTAAAATTGCATTATCTTTTTTTTTTTTTTTTTTTTTTTTTTGAAACGATTATAGTCTATTTTTTTACTTGAAATAGCAGTAAGCAAAAAAAAAAATTGCGTATGATATTTTTCATTTATTATAATTTAATAATAAATTACAGTTTTATTTTAAAATTGATAAACTGATAATTTTACGAGTTTGAGTAAAATCAAGCCCACACAGAAATCGAAATTTATTTAGTGACTTTTTTGTAGCAAAAATAAATTGAAATTGGAATTTGGACTGAAAGGTTTCCATTAAACCAAGTCATGTTTTCTTAATAAAAATCTAAATTCATAATAAAATTTTAATAATCTTATTTTTATTAATAACAAAGCTTATAAAGTTAATTTCGTTCGATTTGAAAAAAAAACCATTTTTCAAAATATTTTTGAGTAACGCAATTTTCACGAAAAACCTTCACCAATTTTTTATTTTTAATGACAAATTTCAGATTCTGTTGATTGTTTAACCAATTCTAATCCCTGTACAGACTTTACATAGTTAAAAAATAAAATAAAAATTTGTTTAACGATAACCCATAACCGACCCAATTCTCATACTCCCAAAAAAAAAGAAAAAAAAAAATGATTTCAATCCGTGAGCCACCTGAATTATTGATCCTTTGACAAGCGTTCGGCTTCTGGAATCCTAAAATAACCGCGTTTCAGCAGGATCCCGAAGCGACGACCCTTTTGAAAGGATCGACGCGTCGGTTTGGTTGCTGCACCACACATACCCAACTATCGCTCTCTTCATTATCCTTTCATTCAGCTTCCGAGCTTTCGAATTTATCTCGATATTCGATTTTTTTTTTTTCATATATAACCGATTGGTGTACATCTTCGCTCTGTGTTATATCCGTTTTCACAAGTTACAAAAAACAAGAAATCCTCAAATTCGCCCCAACGTTTCCGGAATTTCGGCGATTTTTCATTTTTTATGTGAATCAATTTCTTTTTTTTTTTTTTTTTTTTTTTTGAATCATTGACGAGGATTATTGGACGTTATTTTTCATTCGAGTTGGTTCTTCAAATCCGTGCGTCTGCCTTTTCAGGGCCAATTTTTTTGCAAAGGATGAGGTCGGAAAAGAGGGAGTGAATGCATTTTGACCCTGAATACCTGAGGTTATTAAGTAATAAAAACCAATAAATTTCTGAGCTTCGTCTCGCGTCTTTGAAAATCTTGTTTTTGAAAACATATCATAATATTTATTTTAATATTACTTTAACTACTCTATTACGATTTATTTATTTATAAAAATGGTACTTGTACAAAGGAAATCAAATCAATGTTCATGTATGTATCAATAATAAAAAATTTATTGCATGTCAAATAGTTACAAAAATAATCGTACCCAGCCAATCGTTTTGAAGAGCACATAAGACAAAGAAGGAATAAAATAAAAGTTAATTAAATTTATGATTTTAAATAACTCAATATCTAAAAATCAATTTCGAAAGAATTCGGCTATGTTGAAAATACTTCTCGTCCCTTTGTCAAAGCTTCTGAAACAAATTCCAGGAATTTCAAGTCCGTCGACCTCGTAAACAAGTATAACCTTCGGGTCGGCCCCCCCCCCCCCCCCCCCCCCCAATTAGCCGGGCTCAATTAGAGCGTCAATAATCAAATTTTCCGGGCTGGGTGTACACACAAAAGTAAAAAGGTAAAAAAAAAAGGGTTGAGAAGGTGAGCCTTGTCGTAGCCCGAGAATCGTTACGCTAATGCGGAGCCTGAGTATCGATTCTCGCACGTGTGCGAAGGGCGCTAGCTGAGCGAAACCGATAATGCGGGGTGCCTGCCAGCCAGACCGTGTGTGTCTATGTGCGAGTAGATTTCATCCGATTTCAAAATCCGCGATTTACACGCACGGCGTAATGGATCAGGTCTAACGGATATTTGTAAAATATGTTTCGCGTTTATACAGTTATTGGGTGCGTTATTACGTTTGTATTGGTGGAGCTTACTTATTTGATTAAATTTTTATTAGATTTAGACCGCTAAATTATTCATTAGTTAATCAATAAAAACTAATGTTTTCGATTTTCATAAAATTTTTTTTTATTAATAATAGAAACGCTTCATTACGGCCGCTTTGACTTACAATGTCATCTTCAGATGAGTATTGTATATACTCGTTTTTATTGACCATGGATTTTCACCAAGTAAATGCAAAAATGATGGAAATGTTATTTATTCAATGTAAATTCAGTACAGATTTATTATTACAAAAAGAATAATCTTAAAATACTTATTTATTTGTTAATTGATAATCAGTTCTAAAATAAACACAATGAAAGACACTGAAAACCCAACGAGTACAATGCTGAAATGCTCGCTGATGTTCGTCAACAGAGACTCAGCTGGATTCAAATTTTCCGAATATCCCTTACTCGCCCCAATGTACTTTTGACTGTACAAAAAAGAGTTTTGAATACCCGACTCGAGTACTTGCTGGAACTTCCCATCGAATTTATCCTTGAACGGGGATCCACTTCCGTAGACGAAGGCGCAGAAGTCTTGGAATACCAGTGGTTCAGCGAGTTTTATTCCCGGTGATTTATCCCTCCTTCGGTTCAGCTCGATGTGATGGCGCGCGTTGAACTCCGAGAGCAGACACAAGCGATCCTTTCTTTCTATCTGGTACCTCACGCACACCGAGCTGTTTCTCAACCTCTGGGCGTTCTTTCTAAAGCTGCTCTTGAGCTCGTCGTAGACTTCGTTTTTACGGTTGGAAAAAAACTCTTCGTTCGCCCACAGCGGCATCGAGGGATGCTTGACTTCCCTGACGGCGTTGAACTTGACTTCGTGCTTGGTCTCGACGTGGAAGTTTGTGAATATCGCCGTGAAGTAGCAGGAAGTGTTGATTGATATCAGGGCTATGGTGAGGTAGAGTATCTTTTCTACCTTGCTTCTGAGTCTCATCGACACCGTGACCCCTATGAGAAGCTGGAATATTCTCAGCGGGGACCAGAATATTTTGCACAGTTTCGCGGTTACCAGCAGCGTCGACAGTAAGGCGACGAAGACTACGAAGAATATTGTTATCTCCATGAAAATAGTCATCTCGTTGACGTACAGTATCGGAACTACCAATCCGAAACTTTCACTTTTCAGGATCCTTCCGATTGATACGTTTTTTCCGTACGCTATTGCACCGACGATGTGACACATTGCTGATACGTCGACGCTGCCGTTTTCAAATTTTTTGAAGAAACCGTTTTTTTCGTTCAGGAATTGCGTGTAGCTGACGGTGAAATTCAAATTTTCGGAAAGTAGCTTTATCCACACGTAGTCTATTCCACCTTTGTTAGCTTCAGACACATTGTTAGATATATAGACGTAAGGTAAAAATTTTAGAGCCTCGGAGGAGACTTTGTAGCCTAACAAGTTTCGCAGCTTGTCTGGAAAAAGTGGCGTTGAGTACAAACTACTTTGATTGTAAATTTTTGCGAATGGGTTGTAATCGTGAATCACTGGATCGTCGTTATTAACGCTTAGTACGATGAAGCCTAAGTATTTCAACGACCAAGCGTGGTCGAGTAATTTTTTAAAATTTTGGGAGTCCAAAGCAACGTTGTTCCAAAGAAAAACCAGGCATCTGGGTCTCTGATCTGTGGGATTCAGTTTGACCAAAAAATTAAGAGCAGCTCGAACTTCTTGAAGACAAGGTTCGTATGGCTCGACTAAAAATAAGCTTAGAGTATTTCTTGCTGATAAATTTTTTCCGTAATTTTTCACGTTACTGATATCAACTGAAACAGATGGTATTTTTTGTATTATTTTTTTGTGAATGAAATCCAGTTGAACCGAATTTTTACTCGCTAATTGGCTTCTGAATACGGCTAGTTGGTACACTTTTAGTTCACGAATTAATTGATCGGTAACATAGTCGATCCAATTGTGGTGGTTTATCGTTGCGAAGCTGCAAGTATCAATTAATAGCAACATCCAAAATTTACACAACATTGCTCAAATGAATATGTAATAATATTTTTTTGATGCTTTGCTTACAAAGGCTGGACGTATACTGAACAAGAAGCGTATTGAAAAATAAGATAAAATAAATTAAATTACAGTGCCTTGAAAAGTAAATAAATTTTCTTTTCATGGAATTTTTCGTTATTTAGTAGGACCTACCAATTTAATTCTATAATTGTAATTTTTTTTTTAATTTACTGCGAAGCAAAAAACTTTTAATGACCATAATTTATTTACGTTATCATTATTTGTCAGTTTTTATATGTAGAAATTATAGAGTTGTCTTTCTACTCGACCAACAAATATTTCCCGAATTTCATGATTAAAAATCGACCACTTAAACCGTTTTATCAAGTACTGTCGACGTGATCAATTTGTGTTTTCATTAAAAGATAATTTGAAAAAAGGGACAGAAAATGTATGCAATTTAATGGCTGTTGAGTTAATGGTGATTCTGTTACCAGCTTGCCAATGGCGATTTATACAAATTTTTGTTGGCGATAAAAACGATTACAATTAAAAGTTGTTAAATGAGTTTGGATAACTGATAAAGTAGCCTTGAATAATAAATATAAATCGTTCATTTAGAAGAATCATTTTCATCTCAATTTATAGCTCTTTTCTAATTTTTACTTTTACTCGAGCTTTTACTAATAGACTTAATTTGTGAATATACTTTTACATCTGTTATCAACTCTATTTATATATATAATCACAATTTCAAAGTAAGCTTAGAATGAAAAAAAATTGTCACGAAAAGTCTCTAAAAAACAAAGCTAATACAAAAAAGTTATCATATTATTACTGAGCTGGAATGAAAAAACTAATTTTTATTAAACTTGACGTAAAGTTTCCCATTTCGACTTTTGTTGCGTAGCTTCATGATATAAAAAAAAAAAAAAAAAAAAAAAAAAAAAAAATCGTTTGTCTTTTTTTCAAATTACACGCAGTTATCCAATGCATGCAATTTTATCTCACATTAGCATTTTCTATTTGAATGCAGATTTTACATCGTGAAATAATTAATGAAACCTTCGTGTTTTTTCATGCCGTACACAGTTATGACTACGAGCCATTGTGACTTTCAATTAAGAATATTTTGAATCCATTTTCATAAAATTTTTCAATGTTATAATTTATTCAACGAAATATTTCTTTAATATATATACTCGAATAATCTTTTCAGGGAAAAATTGAGAAATTACAAAAATTAGTTTCCAAGTCTTTTTTAGATTTTATAAATTATATTTAAAACGTTGTTTTTTTTTAATTTTGAAAATTTACAATAACGAATAAAATTTGTCCAAAAAAAAAATCATGCTCATTTAAGTTCCTTCTTGTAACTCTTGTATATTAGTACCAAATAAAAAAAAATTTGAGTGAACTAATCTCTTTGAAAATTTACTCTCGATCATAAATTAGCAAACTCAAAGCAGTACATCGCAAACGTCTTGAGGGCGCGAGTCATTACATCCTCGGCTAATTTACCGCCCTCGATTATTGTAATTACCACTCCATCCAGGTTCGAGAGGTGCAGTGCATAAAACGATAATCGCTAAATTACAATAATTCAAAGCGTCTTTAAAGGGTCGATGCATAATCGTCAATAGCGGGACTAAATAAATGTGCGACGTGGATGAAAGGGAGCTTGATTACACCCGATGACGGTGATGACTCTATTATTGTATTAATGCAAGCCACCGAATTGACGGGGTTTAATAATGCGAGATAATTTAATCGAGACCGAGTTTGCTTGGATAAACGCGAATTCGCACGCGGCGTTACCGGGTGTGTAAATACCCGTCTGTGATTCGAGATTTACAATGATGATTCGATTGGTAGATACGTACTCAATACATAAATAAAACCCTTTTGGGGGGGGGGGGGGTTGTGAAAGATAATTTGACTTCATTGTTTGGACCAAAATAAATTTCTGATAGTGTCAATTCTTTTTGTTTTCTGTGAAGAACTTATCAGACGTATATTCAGAGTGCCTTGACCGTTGAATACTTTGTTCCCTGCAATCAAAAAGTCGTGGGTTTGATTCCCGGGCGGATTTACTGGATCCGCAATGACTGCTAAGAACGCTATTCCTAACTTTGATTAAAACTTTAAAAAAAAAAGGTTTCTCTATGTATCGATTGTGGGAATTTGTCAAAAATTTTTTTTTTTTTTTACGAAAAATAAAAATTATACCGTAAAACTGTAATTTCAATTAAACAAGTCAAAGCTTGCTATACCGAACCAACTAATAACTTTCTGATAATATCGGCCATTAGCTGAGTACGAAATTTAACTTTTTAAAGCTATTACTATGTTTATTAATAAAAATAAGTAAAGAACAATAATTTAAAAATTAAAAACCCTAAACCATTCTGATACCTAAATAAAATCCTTGCAAATTCATATGACAAAAAACATTATTTTTCTCGAAAATAAAATCGTAGAAGCTTCCTGAGGGAGTACGCTGAGTGACCGCTCAAATCGAGGCGGAAGTGCACCAGATCCATTTTCATACACCCACACGTCTGATGCGGCTTATCCGCTGATGGAATACGCCGCGGCCTCATGATTCAAGAATGACGCGAGGGGATTCGGCCTTTTACACCCGTCGCGAGATTTATCTTTTTCTCGGGAAAGCGAGGATTACGTAATGCTACGATCGATGATATTAAATTTGCGAGCCTATTTTTTGTTGTTTGAATTCGAAGGAAATATAAGTCCGGGGTCCCGAGAGGCCATTAACCCGTTCCGCCCCGAGCATTTGATTTTACTTCTTATAAAGCGAAGGAGAAAGAAAAAAAGATTCGACGGTAATTGTGTATTTTTCCAATATAGTACCTAACAAAAGAAGCCAACCCGCTGGATTGGAACAAAGTCAACTGTATTAGAGAGTGATTATATCGATGTTTGGCGTATTATATAGTAAAGGTAGAATTGGGAAAAAGCTTTTCGGCTTTAAAATCAATACTCTGAAAATAAATTTTCTTATCTTTTTTTGGCGATAGGACTTCAAATTTTTGGGGCGTAAAATAGTATCGGCTAATTTGAGTGTCATCGTATATTACTAAAATATCGCGAAAAAAATATTAAAATTTATCAATCTGATTATTATCCACTAGTTGTGGGTAAATAATCTATATGCAGCGAAAAATTAAATACTGAAAGTTCTGCCTGGTGAAATCACATTATTTTATGACCAAAAAGTAAAATTTAGTAAATCATGCAATTTTTAGTACGTTAAAAAATTTAATTTTTGTAACCCATTTTTAAACAAAATATTGTTAAAATAACTATCTTTCTAAAACGAAAAAAATATACATGAGCTGAAAATAATCGAATTTTAACCCAAAAGTTATAGACAAATAATTATTTTGCATCGAAAAATTATTACTACTAACTAAGTTTAGCAGAATCAAATTTTTTTCCTCTTTTAGAGGGAAACTGATTAAAATTTGTACAAATTAAACAAAATTTTAAAGCTTTTTCGTAAACTACAAATTTTTTGGAGTCTTGTCCTTTTAACTGTGGGAAGAGAATCTGTACACTACCGGCACGGGCCGCTCTGTCTTTCTAAATTACCTTCATTACCTGGTTTATCGTATTTGTTACGAAAAATAGATCAAGTCAAACTGTCAATCTTTCTACTTAAATTATTTGGTAACCACCCATGAATGTAATTATTTCATGAACGATTAAATTTTTTTTTTTTTAATTTTACATAAAAATCCTGCAAGGATCGAAAATTACATTTACAAAGTTAACAACTATTTATATCCCGTCACAACGAATCAAAAAGATCTTCCTACCCAGAACTGTGAATTTCAAACGTTTCGCGCCATGCGCATCCATTTTCCGCAGAGCTCAAAAGTGCGTTCCTATTGGCCGATCGAAGTACTAGCCTGTGCTAGTGCGACGCGCCGGGATCTGCAGCACGGCGGTTGCGCGCGGTAGTTTTTCCTGCGGCGGCGTCAGTGCTGCACCACCTCGTCCGGCCGGCGGCTAGACGTAATCTGCACAAGCACAACGCCCGTCCGTGTCTCTCGTCTTCGGAAGCTCTTCGGCTAACACGAGCTGCAAGTCATCCGAGCCAGGTTACGCCCAGGGCACACCCGGCAAGCTCGTCGTCGTGGTTCATCCACTACCGGGTACAACGGCACCGGCGTTCCACAATCCTAGTCACCGGAGGCGGCGGCGGCGTGTGCTCACATGGTAAGTCTCTCTCACTTCTTTCTCCCCCCCTTCCTCCACAAAAAAAAAAAAAAAAGACTATCAATCCGTCTCTCTCGCTCTTGCGGAAGTACCACCTGCCAAGCCGCGTCCTTACCGACCGAGACTCCGGAAAATCGCGGGAATCGAGGCAAGCCGACCCCAGCGTCTGCTCTTTCGGCTTTATTCCCACAATGGAAGTCATCCCTGCTGGTCCGTACTGCGCTGTTTTTTCGAGGTTCTTGGGGAGATAAGCGACGACCTGGAGCGCCCCGACGTGGGACGTTTACCGTTTAGAATTTTCAAGCAAGGTAATTCGATTATTTGACCCAGCCTCGGGACTTTGTAGCAACGCGAGTGGTAAACAATAATAAAGGATGGGATTGTTGGTTATGTACGGTGTCTGACGACTCTTTTCATCAATAATTTACATTGGTTTTTGTAGTTTTTCGTGCGGCTTATTGTGCAGTGCTGGGTTTTGTAGTCGATAGTGACGTTGTTTCGAGTGCGAAGCTTGGTTAGCCGTCGGTATTGTGCAAAAGTTTGAGCAGCCATTTGTGAGGTTATAATTCACTCGGTGCCCGTGATTTCTTGTGCTCACTTGAAGTGTAACGGGGGATACGCTTTTATTTTTTCATAATCTGTACTTTTTAGTACGAAAAAAATTGGCTATTTTTGTGTATTACAATAAAAATTTTTGTTATGTAAAGTTTTTTCAAAATGAACAACTTTTTTTGGTAAATATTTATAATGTTGTTATTGTTAAAATCAATAATTATGCTCTCAGTATCGATTGAACTTGAATTTTTTATGTTTAACCAGCACGTGTTGATAATTGTAAAATCAAAGCAGACGACACCGGCATAATTACAGCAATAAAAATATCCTTTTTTGAAGTTTTTAATTTTTTATATTAATTGAAATACTGAATGTAAGTCTGGATATGGCGTTAATTAAATTGATGAGATAATTGAAAACTACCGAATATTATTTTTAACGTTGACTAGAAAAAAATGTTACGTAAATATTATTGAAAAAAACTTCTTTTGTAGTATAGTAAATAACATAACCTCTAAAACTTACATTCTGATAACATTTTCCGGGTTGGATTTATTTTTAGTGATCTTTTAGATTACACTCGATCTATTTCGAGGGTATTTCGATTTAAATTAAATAAATCATATAAAAAAAGGTTTTTTTTTTTTTTTTAAATTAACGTAATTTATGATTTATTATTAAAAAATCTTGAATTTTTTTATTTAATGATAAATAATAAATGTAATAGAAATATAGTGCTCATTAAGTTTGTCATATCAGTGTGGGGATAAAATAATTATTGCTGATGCAACCCTGAACTTAGATCAAGATTGAAAATTTTTGATTCTACTTTAGCGTTAGGAAAATCAGATTAGTTTGCGAGAACCCGTAGGAACTCAAACCCACCGTAAAATTTGAATAATCAATATTTTAAACAAACAAATTCGAAAAGTGGTATTGTTTTAGTGCTTGGTCGGTACAGACGCCAGGTGGCAGTTTGGCACTTCCGCAAGATATTTTTTTTTTTCTCTTCTTTTAATACCTTTGCTTTTGTCGGCCATACAAGCCCGTAGTTCATGCTTATTGCACACGAATAAACTTTTATTCGAACGTATGCATTAAATTGACTTGATTTATTGTTTCATGTATCAATTAGTAATCAAAAACATCCATTACATTAATTTTTATCTGACTTTTGATGTATGATTAGAGTTTTTAACTTGTACGCGCTTGTTCGGCTCGAACATTAAAAAAAAAAAAATTAACCATACTTTTTTTGTTTTATATCATCAAGCGTTACGAGCTGGACAAACTATCACTTTTAAATAAAAAAGCTTGTTTTGAAAAATATGTTCTCAAATCTTCGATACTACTGATCAACTCTTAAAGAAAAGTTTCAACTATTCACAGTCCAAGAACCTCTGCACCCGATACAAAATAAAAAAAAAGAAAACAAAAATTAGAACAAAACTTCCTCCTCCGACTAATTCCCAGTTTGTATATCGATCAATCTTTCCATTGTCTCCTACTCTCCCAAGACTAATCGAGATGCGACGTACAATTGAGCTCTTGATCAGATGCGAATATTTCGAAACAGAGGGAAAAAAAAGAGGAAGATGGGAGAATAAAGTTTTTCTCGACGATTACTTTTTGATCGATTACAGAATGATTTGCATAGTTTCTTGTTTGATCCTTTTTTCTTACGATAAGTTTGTGAGCAAAATTAAAACTTGCGCTATGAAAAGTTTGAGTTTTCTTAATTTTGTAATCAATCTATTAATCTTTTATAATTATATAGTTTTTCAGTAAATTTTACAAAATAATGGTATTTTTCGTTTGACGAGTATTCGTTACAACATAAAGAATTTTTTCCGACAAATTTGGGTTTTAAAGTAACGAAACAGGACAGTTTCATTAATTTTTCATTAGTGGCTCTATAACAAAAGTAAGTTCTAAGTGCTTTACATGTTAATAAATAATTCAAATAAATTTAATTTATGTATTTAAGGTTAATCAATTTTCCTCGAAGCAATACTTGTGTTTAAAGAATACCTGTGCGTTGAAAAAAATAGCTTTAATTAAAAAATTTTTTTTATCGTTTTAAAAAAGCGTAAAGGCTAGTATGCTTTTTAGTGAAAATATGCAAGTAAATATATAAACACGTTTGAAAAAGTTTGTAGTATAAAAAAAAAAAAAAAAAAAAAAAAAAAAATGACGCCCGATCTTGAATTTTGCATAGAATAATTTTTTTTTTTATTTTATCATAATCATCAACGGACAAAAGCTGTCTTTTACATAATAAATAACATTAATAATCATGGTAGTTCTGTAATAAAAAATGAATGTAATGCATCGCAAAAAAAACTATTAGATAAACGGAAACTTCATATAAGAAATTATGCAAGTACCAATGAAAATAATGTACACTCTGACTTAAACAAAGATATCCTGTTACAGTTTATCAAATCGTCGGAGAGGTATGTGAAGATCTTCTTTGTCTGTATTAGCAAAAATTCATAGTCACATTCATTTCTAAAAAAAAAAGTTGAAATATTTTTTCTAAGAGCTGAAAAAAAAAAGTTTTTAATGTAGTCTGAATTAATTATTTTTTTGTGTGGGTATTTTATGAACCACAAAAGTCATTTTATTTTTGAGGTGTTTTTCAAAAAGGTAACGAACGCTTTAAATCTGTTTTGTATGTATATTTTATTAATTAGTTAATCGATAATTTATTTTTTAATATATGAAAGAAAAAAATTTTTAACTGAAAAAGAACTAATAAATTTAAACAAAAATAAGATTCGTAGGTCTGTATAAGTACAATTTCTTGTGATAATGATTTTATAGCCACCTGTTTGATTTTTGTATCAAGTACTTTTAAAAAAAGCCATGGTTTAAGGCAATCAAACCCCTTAATAAATTATAAAATCCATTAAAAAAAAAAATTAATCATACAAATAGTTTAGACATTAAGGTACGTTTTCACACAAAGACAAATCACAGTAACCTTTGTGAGAAATCCTAGGACACAATGGGTCTGGTCGTCCCCTGGGTATACTTAAATGTCAAATATAACTCGACATGCGAGAGAGAGAGAGAAAGCGGGAGGACAACAGTAATAATATCTGGGTGAATCTCGGTAGCAGAGTAGTCGTTGTCGTCACCTATAAATCACCCGCCAACTTCCTTCTGTATTCCGCCAACACCAACCACCGCCAGTCCGCCACCTGCCTCGTTAATTATCGGGAATGCTCTGATAAAGTCACTTTGGCCGCATCCAAACTGTGACAAGCCTTATTATTAGTTGTTTCCTACGTTTCAAGACGTTACGACAGTTTAAATTTTCATTTTATAATTATTATTGAATACTGATATAACTTAAATATTTGCATCTTAAATTGCATATATAATCAAGGAATCCGAAAACAAGTTTTACGCTGAAAGTTGTTGCAACCAAGTTCTCATCTGTTCAATTTTAAGGGAAGAGGAATTTTGTTTCGTTCAGTAAACCTTCTCAGGCCTAAAGTTTTTCAAATCTTTGGACCGAAACAAAATTCCTAAAGGGTATTTAGAAGTCTTTTCCGATATTTTTTATAAAAAGTTATTTCTTTCCGAGATTACAAATATTATCTCGAATTTTTCTTATACTAGCTCTTCTGAGCGCGCTTCAAGCGCGCATAGGAAAAAACAATAAGAGTAACCTCAAAATGCACTTTTCGAATATTTTAAAAACTTGTTCACCAATCAGCTCACGAATAAAAATCTTACGCAAGATGGCGATAGCTCTCTTTTATAAAGGGACTTCATGTATTATTGGAAATTAAATCGATTTTTAATAATTTTCGAGCAATAATTTTCTTTTTACGAATTCGAGTTTTAAAAAATAAATTATTGTTATTGTTATTGGCAGATATATATATATATCATAAAGTGGTAGATATAAATATTAAAAGAACAATTTTTAAAAATTTTGCATATAGCTGGTATTTATTTATTAGCTTTTTTACAAAATCTACTTATCATAAAATTACTATTTTTACTGACATGGGTTTTATTATTTATAAAATTTACCATATAATAGTTCAATTTTTAGGAAATGTTTTCTTACAATTATTATATGTACTATAGTTTAAATTTAAAAAAAAAAAAAATCAAAAACTCATTGAATGCTTGAAATCATTACATTCAAGTATTAAATTTTTCATGAGATTTATAATGAAAAAATTTTTTGAAAGCAATGTTTTCATTAGCAAATACCTCCAATATGTCCGCGTATTATTGGACGGTGAACAGAAGTTTACCGGTTCAAATGGCCACCGTATTTCATTTCGTTTTTTATTCACTTTATGATTTGCATCCAGCCACACGCACACAACCGAGTTTTAATTGGATAACGTTCAACAAATTTTACTTTCTCATGCGTGTGTAAAAAAGTGGTTTTTCACGAAAATCATGTGGAATTTTTCGAGAGCATAATTCAGAAAACACGTTTGATTTATGAGTTGCAAAGTTTTAAATTTTGGGCTTTTTTTCAGAAGAAAAATTTTCGTTTATGGCGTTGGATAGCGATAGATTAATTGGAAAATACCGGAAAGACCATAAAATAAATTAATTGGGATAAATTGCTCGAAAAATTTAGTAAAAACAATTTTCAATTTTCATGAATATTTTGCTGATTGGCTTCTTAAGAATCATTTAGATAAATGATTTATTCGCGTTAAAATTAATCACCCTTGCAATGAAAAATTCGACAATTTTCCAAAAAGATAAATGACTCCACAATATTAAAACGAGTTTAATCACCTATAAATAATCCCTTAAAAACATCCTGATATGGGGAAAAAAAAAATTTATCTTTCAAAATTCCATAATTTACAGATTCTGTTAGCTCAACACTTAAAAAAAAAAACTTTAAAATTCAATAAAATACGTTTTCCTATAACTTACCTCTCCTAAACTGGAGAGGATTTACAGTTGGTGAAATCGTTAAATCCTCAATAAATAAACCAACTTTTTTTTTTTATCCTCGTCTACCCAGAAATCTCTCTCTATCCGAACTTCACCAAGTTTTTTTTCCCTTGCTCGTCCGGGCAAATTTTATTGCTTGTTTACATAGGAATTCAAATATTTTTTTTTACTCCGGTGCGAAATGCACGTGGCAAAAAAAAATTTTAAAGTGATTTACGCGAGTGTCCGGTCTTATCGGAATTATAGGAGCACGGTTTTACTTTGATTGAATTTTTCTAGAAAAAGTATTGGCGCAATAATTCACGGAGGGGCGGCTTTTCTTCTTATCCTCTGACCTCGATTTATTCGAGTGGTTTTTCTTCAAGTGTTGTTTTCGTTTATTTTTCCTCTGATTTAAAAGATCCGTTCGGGCTTCTTATCTCATTTGGTTGAAGATGCTTATTCAATTTGGGAGAAAAATAACGGCGTCGAAAAAATATTCTGCCTCCAGTTTTCTGTGTTGCTGGGTATTTTTTCAAAATTTAAAATTTATTTAATGATAAAATAAAAATTTTGAAAAATTATTTAAGAATATTTATGCAGTGTAAACATAATATTCAGTAATCAAAAATCTCAGCTTGATTGGGTAAAATAAGTTAACTTAAGAATCTTTTATGAGCAAATGACAAAATTTTCAATCGATCTAATTATTTTATACCTGTATGTAAACACTGGACAAAGTTTTAGAGGTTATGTAAAACTTTTTAATATGAAATTTTGATAATTTAGATAAAACCATATCCAGAAATTATTCATTGAGTAATAAATTTACTCGTATTACACATTTTACAATATATATATTTTTGCTAAAATATATATATATATATTTTACAATAATTATGAATTTTGAACAGGCAGCAGATGCATACAATTTTTTTATAATTTATAGTTATAGGCTACATGAACTATAAAGTATAGTTATAAACTACATAAACCGTTAATTTTTTTATTATTTTATTTTTTATTACTTATAAAAGATATTCTTTTAAAAAAGGAAAAGAAAAATTTATCATAATTTTATATCCTTACTCCTGTCCCAACTTTGTATCGGGAACTTGCGGATCGAAAAGTCGAAAGAATTAGCATTAAGAAGGAGTGCAAGCGCAATGAATAAGAACAATGTCTAAATTAATGCAAGCCAGATGAGAATTTTTTTTTTTTTTTTTTCATCTCATGTAGATTTAAATCTTGATGGAAGTCACTGCACACTTTGTGATTTAATGATTTAATTTATTAACAAGAGTTGACAATGATTTTCGGTAAGTTAATATCAAGAATTTTATTTCATATTTTTTAATCATACCTAGATTTTTTTCTAAAGGCTTTTTTATTTTTTTTGTAAAATAAATTTTTGTTTCTTTGAATTAAAAAAAAAAAAAAAAAAAAAAAAAAAACCAAAAGTTTTAAATTTTTACTTCTAGTTACATTGTGCTGTGTCTCTCCCTGGCCATAAGTCTGTAAAGCGTGCTCCTGATGATTATTTTGCTTTTTCTCTCGTTTCGACCTTCGAGTTTAGTATACGATGAACGAAAAAAAAGTTTGAAATAAATGTTTGAAAACAATTAAAATTTAAAAGAAAGTAATTTAAAGTTCGTTTACAGTGCTACAAGTTAATTATCTAACCCTACATCAAAGTTAAATTTTGCTGAATTATTACTAATTGACCCTAGATTGCTTTGAAATTTTTTAATTTTATTTTTTTAACGTTAAAGTAATCATTAGAAAACTATCAAATTAAAAAAAAAAAAAAAAAAAATCTCTTGTCACTACAAAAGAAAAATCTTTTTTTTTCCATATCAGCATATCACGAGTGTAGAAAACATGGAATACGAGTTGAATGGGGAGGACGCTGATTTAGCAAACCACTCATCCACCCGAGCCAAAATGTACAACGAGGAGGAGGAAGAGGAGGAGTTTCGGGGCTTTGACGGCGTCAGCCTCGACAACATCGAGTCCGGTCGTCGCATACTACAGAAGCTCATCGCCGAGACGGAGTCGCTCAAGGGTACAGTGCCCAAGCGCCAGAAGACCCGGGCGCTATGGAAGAACCTCAAAAACGCGGACAGCCTTATCGAGGAGGCAGACGACTCAACTACAAATCTTATGAACTCGGACCTGGTTGACGACCTAACGGCCGTCCTCGAGTCCTCGACCGAGACATCGGCCCTCATGGAGGACACCTTCAAATCCGAGGAGTCGGAAAACAACTCGATCCCGGTGAGCACTAGCACCAAGAAGACGAGGAAAAACCGCTCTTCTGCTGCGATGAACACCAGCGCGGCCGCCGCACCCGCGACCCCCACGCCGACTACCCCCGCCGCAAGTGACTCCGTGCGTCCTAAGGGCTCCGTCGACATGACCAACCCGGCGTACAGAGAGCCCTTTAACTACGGCTGGAAGCGGGAGATGGTTTTCAGAGGCACCAACGCTGAGAACCAGGGCAAACGGATGGCCGACATCTACTACTACACGCCTGAGGGCAAGAAGGTACGGAGTTACCGGGAGGTGGTCAAGTTTCTGACGAATACCAAACTCACGATCGACAACTTCACGTTTTTCAAAGAGCCGCTCGGTGTAAACGACCCGAACATCGAAATCATCCGGGAAGCTAAAAAGCCGAAGGACTCGATCGGCACTCCGACCGTTAAGACCCCGGTGACCCCCAAAGTTGTACAAAAGCCGACCCCGAAACCTGTGAAGACAGCCGCCAAGTCGACTCCGAAGGCCGCTGCCAAGCCAGCGGCAAACAAGTCGCTCAACAAATCCACACCCGTCAAGACCGCGAACAAGTCCCTCAACGCGTCGTCGAACGATCTTGTTCCAGAGCCGGCGTCGTTCACATCCATCGAGGCTTCCCCACCCAAAAAGAAGGCCCAGAAGGAGACGGCCAAGGTCACGAGAAAAAGCGACAAGATAAAAACGCTGCTGCCCTTCAACAAAGCCGCGAAGGAGCAGGAGGCGCGCAACTCGTTCATGGTCTCGATTTGCGCCGGATACCAAGCTTTGTCCCAGGTATTTCAGTATCTCAAGGTCCACGAGCTGCTTCGGGCCGCTCGCGTGTGCCGGATGTGGCAAGACTTGGCCGCGCATCCGTCACTGTGGAAGTCGGTGGTGATGAAGAACAGTCAGGTCACGGACTGGGATGCCTTCGCGGAAACCCTCAAGATGCGAGGTACGCAACACTTAGATTTAAGGAAAATGTTAATTGTTAGTAAAAATACAGACGAGGTCTGGGCCAAGTTCGTCTCGGTCATGCCGCGAATCACAAGCCTGACGAAGCTGGAGTTGTGCAGATGCCCCGCTTCGGTGGTCCAGGACATCATGAAAAATTGTCCCCAGCTACAAGGTCTAAACGCTCTGTCGATACAGTGTGACTCACTCAATTTGGAACCAGTGAGCAACATGACCGGCTGCCAAGAGCTCCGATTGAAATCCATTGGTGTTGCCATTAACAACATGACTCTGCACGGAGATCTCACACCACTGCTGAAACTCACCGACCTGACGCATTTGAGTCTTACGTCCGTCAAAGATTTGGGTAAAAAACACATCGACGTATTGAAGTCGCTCACGAAACTTCAGTCGCTCGAACTGGGCGAGTGCTCGGACTTTTCAGATAAATTTGGCACCACTGTCTTAATGAAGCTCAAGAATTTGGAACGCCTGCGACTAGAGAAGGGCCAAGACAATTGTAATATTTTTGATATTCTTAAGGGTATCTCGAAATTAGAAAACTTGTCACAGCTCGAACTTGTAAACTTTGACGTCAAACACGGTTTCGACAAAAACTTGGCTAATTGTAAAAATTTGAAGAGGCTTCTCATAATACCCACATATGTATCACAGTCGGCGACCACGAATAACATGTTGATTGGTGGTGTTGCTGAATTGTCAGACAGTTTAACGCACTTTGTGTGGGGAGTGACGCAAGAATTGTTAAAGGTCACAGAGTTGTTCAGAGATCAAAATGCACAAGCTGGCAGGCAAATTACAGGGGATTCTATACCTGTGCTAAAGCCCGTTCCCTACTTTAATTTAATTGAAGATATTGTTAAAGATAAGAGCAGTGACAAAGAAGAGAAAAAATCAAACGCAGGTAATCCACAAGTAGAAATATTGCCTTTATCACACCTCCAAAAACTTCTCTTAAACGTATTGCCAAAAACGCGAGTTAAGATTTTAAAGATACCTTTCCATGCTACGTGGAGACAAAATATCTCCGGCAGTACGTCACAGAAATAAATAAAATATATATCCTAGTTTGTAAGAATATTATAAACAACATTTCAAATGAAATAACTTATTTTTTACAATAAAAAATAAATTAGTTTTTAATTTTAAGAACATAATGTGTATATTTTTTTTCTACACTATTTTTTCTTAGAAATATGTATCAGTTTACTGTACAAGTAATATCAAGTTATCTCAATAAAAAGATGGGTTGCGTACATCATGTATAATTTCTGTAATAATATTGGTTTTGAAGAAAATAAAATAAAATAAACCAAATTTTTCATTCATTTATATAAGTGTTGTACCTTTTCATTATACCACTTTTTTCTTCAGATTTTTTGTTCAAATTTCATTGTAAATTGTGCGTAGAAACTTTTTTTCGCCAAGTACTATTTAATAAAAATAACAAAATAATTATTAAAAAAAAAAAAAAATTATTTCTATACTTTAATACAAAATCGAAAGTTGTTTCAAAACTTTGTTTGAATATATTAAAAAATAAATTTATTTTCAAGAACCTTGTATAAAAAAAAGGACCGATTGAAAATTTTTAAGTCATATGCTCAAAATTCAAAATAATTGATAGTGATACAAAATTATTTAAATAATTTATAATTAAAACAATTACTTTTATTTATGTTGAGTTGATTTTTTACTTTTTCAGCTGATTGCATGAAAATAAATAAAAAAATTACGAACGAAAACTATTATTTTTTTCAACTGAAATAGAAACAATAAGCATTTTCAACAGCATTGGTGAGTGTCGTAACAACGAAAATTAAAAAATAACTCTATTTTTTCTATTTTGCATTTCTTCTTTTTTTTTTTTTTAGTAAATTATATTTTTTCGATACTTTTTCATTTTATTAACTTTTTCATCAAATTTTCTTCAGTCAATTGATTTTAATTTAACCTACATTTTAAGAATCGCCAGATAAAAAACAATACTTTAAACAAAAAGCCTAGGTTCGTTCATTAATTTTATGAAGATTAAATCACCCAACAATTTTCATTGGTCAACCAGAACAAGGTATGGTAGTTTAGGATTATTTATTTTGATAACCACCAATAAGTTTATGGTGTAAGCTCTCTAGTCTTAAAGTTCTTTGCTACTTTAAAAATATATTCTATTTAATTAAAAATTTTTTCAACGAACAGTTGAAGTGTCAAGAATAATTAGCATATTTGACATTGTAATTCATACAAAAAATAATTGCAAAAAAACTCAATTCAGTAAAACTATTTTTTTTAATTTCGAAGTATTACTACTAAACAATATTTACTTATGTATTAACCATCAACATTTAATTCTTAATAAAAAAAAATTTTATTTCTTCATATATAAAAAAAGAACGTTTGAATGACCGATTTTTCGTTTGTTACTGAATTCCAGGTCATTTCGAAACATCTGATTAGAGCGCCCCCTTTTATAAACAACCACTAGTCACAGCTTTTTTTTTTTTTTTTTTTTTTTTTTTCTCAACTCTTAACTTGGTCATTTAAAACTGTAACTGCAGCCGCCTTCAAAACTATGATGGTTTTTAAATTAACTTTAAATTCAAGCAGACTAGTTGAAGTTTAATTTTATCTTGAAATAAGCAGTACCTTGTTAGGTACTAAAGATATTACTAATTAATTCGTCAATCGATCCTCCGACTTAACCTAAAAGGTTTTTCCGGTAAGTTTGTTTGACTTTTTATTAAAAACTTAAAAGAACTAATACCTAGTAGCAACTTTTATTTTTAATTTTGATAAAATTAATTTAAAGGGGCATTTATGAAAAAATTTTCTTATTTTTAATTTAATGGAAGTTAATTCAGTGGTTTTTTAAAAAATTTTCTAGAAAAAAAAGTTTTAACATAAGTTTTATATCTATTATTATGATAAAATTTGCACTTATTTTAATCTACATATTAACTAAAGTAAATGTTTTTCTGCAACTTGAGTCATGTAGATCAGCTGATCGAGAAATATTTTACAAGCCGTTAGTTTGAGATTACTTACTCAAAGCCCAAAAGTAAACAAACAATTTGATAAACGGTTGGTATAATTCCTCATTCCAAATTCCCGTCCTTTTCCCTAGCTCCCAGCCGTACGATGAGAAGATGAACATAGTCAGTGCCCCGGAGGAGCCGAGTTCGTCCGAAAATCCGTCTTTAACCGAAGTTTTCACCTACCTGAAAGTTCACGAGTTGCTTCGTGCAGCCCGCGTTTGCCGGATGTGGAGGGATTCAGCAGTCCAGGCTTCCCTCTGGAAAAAGCTCTCCCTGAAGAACAGTCTAGTCACGGACTGGTCGGCCTTCGCCGAGACCCTGAGACTGCGCAACACCGAGCACCTGGATCTCCGCAAGATGCTCATCGACGAGAACGTCGACGACACTTGGCAAAAGTTCGTGGCCGTGGTTCCTACCTTGACAAAACTGACTAAATTAGAACTGTGCAAGTGTCCTGGTTCGGTTGTCCAGGAGGTCATGAAGAGCTGTCCGAACCTATTAGTGTTCAACGCCATGTACATCGAGTCCGAAACCTTAAATTTGGACTTCCTGAGTAATTTGAAAAACTGCTGCGAGCTGAGATTAAAGAGTATGACAAGCATGACTCTGGAGGGCGACTTTGCAGCCCTACTCAAGCTGCCGAACCTGACGCATCTGAGCCTGACCACCGTGAAGAATTGGCCCAAGGACCACGTGGAGGTCATAAAGTCGCTTGTCAACCTCGAGTCCCTGGAACTCGGCGAGTGCTCGGACTTCTCTTACAAATTCGGCACTACAGTTTTGATCAATTTACAGAACCTGACCCGACTGAGGCTCGAGAAGGGTCAGGACGACTGCGACGTATTCGACATGCTGAAAGGCGTAGCGAAGCTGGAAAACCTGAGCGAGCTCGAGCTGATAAACTTCGACGTCAAACCCGGCTTCGAAAAGCACCTAGCCGACTGCAAAAACGTAAAGATGCTGCTCGTGATACCGACCTACGTGTCTCAGTCGTCAACCACAAGCCACCTGATCATGAAATGTGCTGGAGACTTGTCCGACACCCTGACTCACTTTGTCTGGGGGGTCACCCAGGAGCTGCTTAAGGTCACGGAACTCTTCAGGGACGACGATGGCAAGCAGCCTAGCAAGAAGATGCGGGGTGACTCCATACCAGTGCTCAAACCCGTGCCCCACTCCACGGAGCCCGAATCCAGTAATACTAGGAGCGACAAGACGTTCAACCTAAGCAATCCCGGGATAGACGTCGTGCCTCTGTCCCAGCTCCAGGAACTCATCTCCAAAGCCATGCCTGACACACGGGTCAAGATCCTGAAAATTCCCTTTCACGCTACATGGAGAATGAGCTTGTCTCAAGTCGCGTATAAGGATAATTAGAAATATTTGTAGGATAGATTAGGTTGTTGTTTGTTGTGTTTATTGTATTTGAATCTAAAGCTTTTTTGTGTACAGGCGTTTGTTGAATTATTTATTATTTTGTACAAATTGTCGTTTGAGATTGTATATACAATATTGACTTTTACAATTAAAATTAGTTGATTGTTCGAATTATTGTTTATAAAAATGAGATTATAATGATAATGATGAAATGAGCCGAAACTTTTTTTTTCATTCATATAAACAATCTTGGTGGCGGATGTAAATTGATACTAAAGAAAAAAAAAAAAAAAAAAATTCGTTACTGTAAAACTTTTTTTTTTCTTTAGGTATAATTGTACATTTATCCTTTATGACGAAAAATCTTGACTGCTTTCTAAAAATTCTTTCCTTATTTAAAAGATCAGTACGGGGATTTGAGAATTTTTCCAAAACAAAAAAAAAAAGAACAAATAATACAAAATTAAGTATGAACAAGAAACTTAATCAATGTCATTGTCCAGATCTTGTATTTGATTTATTGATTTAGTTTTTTCACGAGTTCATAATTTATTTATAGGAAACTAGCAAAAAAGAAATTTTACACCCTGTCTAGGGTAATTGCTAGCTCGAGCCGGGCTTCACCAAAATAGTCGACGAGCTTCACTCACAGGAGACGTTCACAGACACAAAATCAATGAGGGATTGTGTACGATACTATTTTAGGTAACTTGAATCGAATATTTAAATTATATTTTTTGCGAAAAGATTTTTTAGACTATACTAAAATAAAAATTTTTGAAAATATATATTACATAAAATACATAAAACGATTAATTCATCAGTATTACCACATAACCCAAAAAAAAAAAATAAAAAAAAAAAAAAAATAAAAAAACAAAACAAACAAAACAAAATTTACTAAAACTTTAAATGTTTCTGATGTACCTGATACAGTAAATTAAACTTTAAACTTGCACAATTTTTTTTTTTTTTTTTTTATTGCTTAAATAATCAAAAAACATAAATAATTTTCATGAATTTTTTTTGTAGCATTCAAGATTTTTTTTAACTATGGATACTCTTACTACAAACGACGGAGGCGCTGAATCCAAACAGGACCCCAAAGATGTGGTCCTCAACGACAAGAAAAGAAAAAGTCCATCCGAAAACGAAAACGGTATACTTCACGAGAAAGAAGAAAAAAATCTCGTTGAAGATGAAAATCTGGCGTTTCTACACGAGAAAGAAAAAGAAATCCTTTCAAACAATAAACCCTCGAAATTTAACGATAACAAAGAGTTGAATTCGTCCGAAAACGATAATGAAAACGTGATTATCGAAACCGAACAGGTGGTGCTCGAAGAAGACCTGTATGCTGATAATGAAAATGAAGCTGAACATATCGTTTACGAGGACGTTGAACATCACGATGGGGAAGACGAACACATTATCTACGAGGGCGACTTGGAAGAACAAGTTGAAAGCGAAAGTGCGGTAGATTGCGAGCAGGAAGAAAACATCGTTTCTGAAAATGAGGTACACGAGGAAGAAAATTCAGAGCAAGTGGAGGAAAATGTTGCTGAGGTTGAGTACGTCGCACACCACGAAAACGTAACAGAGGAAGTTTTTCATTGTGAAGAATCGGAGCATCATGAAGAAAGTGAAAAAATAATAATTTCCGATGAAACCGAGATGCAACACGAGGAAAAAGAAAAAAGTTCAGATTTCGGAAATTCCGGGCTTCAGGAAGAAAAAGAGGAAGATCCTCGTAAAAATGAAATCGTGATACATCCTGAAGATGGAGAAGAAGAAATGAAATCATCTGAAAACGAAGTCTCCGTGCATCACGAAGTAGAAGAAACTATCGTTCCCTTAAATGAAGATGAAGTGACGTCTTTTGAAAAAGAAAAAAGCGTCATTTCTGAAAACATGGCAGTCGACGAGCAAGATAAAGAAGTTTCTTTTGAAAATGAAGTGATGCACAACGAAGAAACTCCAGTTCAAGATGAAAGTTTGACGACTGAGGAAAAAAAAGAAAGTCCTCGTGAAAATGAAGACGCGATGGATTACGAAGAACAAGAAATAGGTCCTGAAGATGAAACTTTGGTGCCTAATGAAAAAGAAGAAACTCCTCAACAGTCCGAAGAGATGATGGATCACGAAGAAAGTTCGTCTCAAAATTCAGAAAAATTGACGCACCACGAAAGTGAAGAAAAAGAAAGTTCTGCTGAAAACGATGGTACAGCGCTTCACGAAAAAGGAGAAGAACAAAGCTTACTTCCTGACGAAAATGAAGAAAAAGAAACTTTCGCTCAAGATGAAGTTTCAGCGGTTCAAGAACAAAGCTCCACTCTAGACGAAACTGCCACGCTTCAAGATAATGAAGATTCTTCTTCCTCTTCTTCGGATTCTTCTTCCTCGTCTTCGTCATCTTCGTCCGACAGTTCGGACTCTTCCTCCTCCGACGGCGACTCGGATTCTTCCTCTTCTGACGACGAGGACGCAGAAAAAAGTTCCGTGCACGAAAACTCGTCTCAAGTCAAGGACGCTGAACCCGAAATGAGCATAGTCGAAGAACCCGAAGCGCCTGAGGTAATAGAAGAAAAAGAAGAAGTACTCCTGTTTTCCGACGAAGAAGAGCCCGAGATCTTTCGCGGTTTCGGCAGCATGGACTTGGACGCGCCAATACTCAGTCGGAGCATACTCAGGAGGCTCATAGCCCAGGCGGAGTTTGACTATCAGGAGGCCGCCGCGAAGAGGCCGAAGTTGACGCTGACCATCAGGAAAACCAAGGACAACGTCATGAGTACCGTATCAGCGGTCAACAACTACAGCGCGTACTACGACCCCAGCGCGGACAGCATAACCGAGGCGAACTACGTGACCAGTCCGAGCGTAAACAAAGCGTCGAGGAAGAGCCTGTCCCAAGCGGCTAAACTCGCGAAAAGTGACGTTACGAATCCCGCGTTCAGAGAACCCTTCAATTACGGCTGGATCCGGGAAATGGTTTACAGAGCCACGACTCCGGGGGAAAATACAACTGGACCTCGTCAGGCCGACATATACTACTACACGCCTCAGGGCAAGAAAGTAAGGAGTTCCCGTGAAATTGCAAAACACCTGAACGCGGGCTTGACCGTCGACAACTTTACGTTCTTCAAGGAATCTCTAAACGTTAACGACCCGACGAAAGAGATCATTCGCGAGGCCAACACTCCCCCTATGGTCAGTAAGTTAAGCTGTAAGGGTAAAGTGGCTGGTACGAAAAAGGTTTCCCAAAAAAGAACGAAGGCGACGATCAAGCTGAAGCCTCCTCCACCGCTCAACAATACAGTTCCTGCGTCCCACACAATAACTACCGAGGCGGAAATCCACGCGGTTCCGTCGCATGTAAATATGATCCAGCCGCGTGATTCTGGCGTTGTGAAGAAACCGATTAAAATTAATGTACAGGATCCGTGTAGTATAAGGTGTTTAGCGAGCGTGGGCTCGATACCAAGTTTACAGTGTAAGATTTGTTTGTGTCTTTACCACCCCCAGTGCACCGACAGCACCGACCCGACCAATTTCGTTTGTAAGAACTGCCGCACCGACACTACTCCTCCGCTAGTCAACAACGTGCCTACGATTAGCAGCTGGGACAACTTGACCTCCGAGACTTTGACGTCCGAAACTATGACGTCCACACCCGTAACTCCCATCGAGTACTCTTCTCTGCCTCCTCAAAACGTTATCCTGGTCAAGGGGAGGAGGTACATCGTCATACCGCACAACAACTTTGACTCCTACCAGACTATGGAGGCCTCAGGGTCCGACGAGTGTGCGAGAGCCCAAACTCCTACTACCATAAACCCCGCCGACACAATCGACGACGAAGACGAGGACAGTCCAGATGAGTTTGAAGAATCGCCAATGCTAGCACAAATACGAAGGAGAAAGGAAATTTTGATGGAGCAAAGGAACCGTCGGCTTTTCATGGACTTCGCTTGCACCGGTTACAACGCTTTGTCGAAGATTTTTCAGTATCTACCGCTTCACGACTTACTTCGAGCCACTCAGGTTTGCCAGATGTGGAAAAATTTAGCGGAGAACCCATCTCTTTGGCAAAGAGTTACGATTAAAAACGAAAGGATAACCGACTGGGATGCCTTTGCGGAGACTCTCAAGACTCGCGGCACGCAGTACTTGGATCTTAAAGGTATGTCGATTCTTGGTGATCCTGAGGTCGTTTGGTTTAAATTAGTGTCCGTTCTGCCGAGTATTAAAAGTCTCGTCGAGCTCAAGTTGAGCAGATGCCCATTCGAGGTGGTTCAAGAGATAATGAAAAGTTGTCCCTGGTTGCATGTCCTAAACGTTAGCTCAATCAGGTGCGATTCGATCAGTCTGGTTCAAGCAGCTAATCTGACCAGCTGCCGTGAGTTTAGACTAAAGACCATTTCTGGTGCGCACTTGGAAGAAGATCTTACGCCGCTGGTAAATTTGACCGAGTTGAGGCACCTGACTTTGACCTCTATAAATAAATTGGGCGCGAAAAACGTAGAGGTCTTAAAGTTCCTTCAAAATCTCGAATCGCTCGAACTCGGAGAATGCACAGAATTTCCAGAAAGATTCGGCAGCACCGTATTGCGGGAGTTGAAAAATTTGAGACATCTCAGGCTCGAGAAAGGTCAAGGTACCGAATGCATTTTCGACATTCTCGACAGTATTTCAACGCTGGATAACTTGACCCAACTAGAGCTGATAAACTTTGACGTGAAGAGCGGATTCAATGAACACCTCGGCAATTGTAAAAATCTTAGAAAGCTTTTGATAATACCCACGTACGTGTCGCAAGCGGGAACAACGAACAACATGCTCATAGGCGGTGTCATCCGGTTATCCGACAGCTTGACACATTTCGCTTGGGGTGTCACGAAAGAGTTGTTGAAGACAACCGAATTATTTGCCGATCAATACAGCAAAACACCTCAGCAAGTCACCGAAGACTCCATACCAGTGCTCAAGCCCGTTCCCGTTGAAGAGGCATTTAAAGGCGAAACCAGTGAAGAAGACGGTGCAAATGCGGGCAGCACCGCACAAGTGGAAATAATGCCATTGACTTACCTAGAAAAACTCCTTGTGAACGCTATGCCAAAAACTCAAGTGATAGTGTTGAAAATACCGTTTGTCGCCGCGGCCAAGCAAAACTTGTCGAGCTGCGTATCTTAATAGTCCTAGAGCGAAAATAATTTTTTTTTTTTTTTTTTTTTAAACCTTGACACGTATTTAATCGTTTCGTTACACGATACAAATTTATATTTATAAATAAATAGTATATTAATGTAGTTTTTTAACTTGATGTACATACTTATTCGTTTCTTCGAGTCTCTATTTTCATGTACAGATAATATCGAGTTATCTATTCAATATACGAATTGTGTATATGACATTCAAATAGTAAAACTTGCGAAAAGAAAAAAACGTTCCAGTGATTTGTACATTTTTAATTCATACTTCGACTGTTTCCTGTATGATTATGTAGTAGTAAGTAAACGGAATTTATGTCTACGTAACAGTATACTTTGTTTTATTAAGTTTACACTATTAATGAATTACCAGTCGAAAAGTTTTTTTTAATTATCAGCGGACAAACCTTTTTATTTTAGATACGGATACGAAAATAATTTGACACTGCAAGTGATAATTTATTGCGACAGACTGAAAAATATTCCTTTCAACATCAATACAATTGAACGCGAAAAAATTTTTATCAAACAAAGTTGAGTATATGTTACTATTGGTTCGAGTAGATTGTAAATCTACTCGAACACTATGCTAGAAATGATTATTCAAGTAAAAGATTTATTTTCATTAAAGGCTTTTTTCAATATTAATCTTATTTTTTTCTTATTGACCTCGAAAAATCCCCTCCAAAAATCCTGTCATGATTATTTTTTTGAACTAACTTATATAATTTTTAAATTAAAAAAAAAAAAAAAAAATTTAGTAATCTTTATTCACCGGATATTAACTTGAAATGTAAATTTTTTTTTAAAATTCGTGCAGGCCATGTCAAAAGTTAAGCGTAAAACTTTCAGCCTCAAAAGAATAAATTACAGCTGGACCAGTGATAATCCAACTCCAACGTTAAAAAAGTCAATCAAGCGGCAGGGCAGGGCCACATTGAATCCTTTCGTGAAAAAACCCCTGCCAACCACTCGGAATTTAAAAGTCCAATGACAGTGAATGGCTTCTTCTTTTTTACGTCTGCCAATTAACCGTTTGAAAAAATTTACCGACAGTCGCATTAGTATCCGCGAGCATCAGAGATTCGGGCTAACAAAACACGGGGGAAGTCAGGACGCTTAACGAGCCTTTAATGCGAGCATAAAGACCCGGTGACGCCTTTTAATGGGGAGAGAAAAATAAGTTTTTTGCGGTCAACGCGCGACTCCCAGCGGTACTTGCGGCCGGTGTTGAACTTTAAAAGCCCTGGTTTATCGAGGTCCTTTACTGGGTGGACTTTGAAATTTAGGTAAAAGAGCGTTGTTTGCAAGATGTTATTTCGGGAAAGCTCTTGGAGTAAATTTATGATGTTGATTAACCAAATGGTATTTTTACTTTTGTCTTCTGGTTGTAAGTTTATCCCAGAAAGTTACTAAAGTTTTGAGTTTTCGGCTGCTTAATTTAATTTTTATAATCAGACTTTGTAATTCAAATTTAAATTTTTGTTTTTGTAATTTATTAGTTTTCAAAAAAGATAAGAATATACTGTTAATTTTCTTAAATTATCTAAGAATGAAAATAATTATTTGAAAGTTATTGTGAAAAATCTTCTAGAAATAAGAATATTTATTAGGATGAAGGATAATTGATAGAAGTTTAGCAGATTATATTCTCAAAACTTCAAAAAAATTACATTTTTACATTTATTTAATTATTGGTAATTTGGCTCATAAAGCATTGATTAAAAAAATGGTTGCTGAAATTGAATAATGTAAATTTGATTACATCCAAAAGATACTTGAATAAATAAAGACTGTGGGGTACATGCACCATAGCGCAAATTATCTGTAAATAATGTAAAAAAATCTTAGACAGCATCTACCACTTGAACATACTAAAAAAGTCCTTGAAACGGCTCGCGACAAGTATCAGGCTGGAGTACAGGTAGCGCGGTTTGTCATTAACGCGATGGCCTAAATCAGGGAACAGCGTCAACCCATTTTGAAGCCGCGGGCGGTTTTACTCTCGGTGGCCGCGTGCGTAGTGATAAATTTAAGCTTGATGGGCGTACCGTGTGCTTTACAAAGTGACAAGCTTAACGCGACTCGATCCCCCGCGCGCGCAAGGGACACGGTCCATAATTGATGCGCGGTTTTTACGGATCGATGTATCCTAATACGTATCGATCAGCTGACGAACAAATATTTTTTGAGTTCAAGTGGACTGAGAAATTATCATGTGCGATGAAGTTGCTCAGCCTGTTAGGCGCATGACTGATGGCCAAAACATTGCGAGTTCGAATCCTGCTGAACTTCTGACAGAACAATAATAAAAACAACTGCTTGATCAAAATTACTTAGATTTTAAAAAAATTGAAATTCAGTAACGTAGTCGATATAAAAATTTTTTTTTATTACTTAAATAAACTTTAAAGTTTTATTTATGTACCTTTTATATGTATGTATTTATGTAATTTTCATACCCATAAAAAACTAATAAATAAAAAACAAAAACAAAAGTAGCACTTAAAAAAAACTTTTTTTTAAACGTCGACGAGTCAGAGTGAAATCGGAAAGCAAATAGCCGGAGGTTGTTGTAGATATTTACGAGTTTTTTTTTTTTTTTTTTTTTTCTGTACGGAGAAAATTGAATTTCGAGAGGGATCGGACTTATAAGCGGTGTAAAGTCCGACGATTGGACGATCAATTCGGCCGCGAGCCAAGCACCGAGGACAGTTTTGTTTCAACTCGAAACGCTCGTCAAATGGCCGAGACACAAGAGCTGGATCAAAATGGGATTTAAAAGAGATCAAGCGTTTTTTTTTTTTTTAAACTTGTTTTTTTCAGAAGTGGAGATTGTTCTTTGGTTTGAATGCTTGTTTTTTGGGATGATATTCAGAATTCCAGTGTATTTTTTGTATTTTTTTTTGTAAAGAATTTTCATTGTTTTTTGTTTTAGGTAAGTTACAAATGCCCGTTTAGCTTTGATTTATTCGATACGCACGTAAGTAAAATAGTTGAAAATTTCACTTTTTACACGAATTTTCAAAACACAAGGAATAAAAAATTTTGTAGATTTAATCATTCAAATAATTTCAATTCGAATAATATTTAGATTTTTCGATTATGTAAGTAAAATTCTTCGAAAATTATTCAAGAGGTTTTTAATGCAGGTGGTTTTTATATATTGGAAAAAAAAAATTTTAATTTAAATTTTATGTTTATTGGAATTTTTCTGTTGAAGCGATGTAATTGAAGACAAGTAATTCTAGTTTAATTTCATAAAAAAATTAGAAACAAGAATTAATACATCTTTTACAACCTCAACTGGCGTGCTGCAGGCTGAGTGTTATGATGAGTGATGACGCATCTGACCACCGCACCGCGGTCCAACTAAGCCACCAATGTTTAGTCTAACCCGTACGTCTTATCGCAACAGTCACAGCATTTACACTTACTTACAATTTTGCAAAAATGTTGAAGACCCTTGGTGGTAAATTATTTTCAGATCATTTTATTTGACCAAAAAAAACTACATTCATTTTATTCCTTCAAAAGACTACTAAAACTCTTCATCATAGCAATCAATCGGGAAGCGGCTAATAAAAAAAGCATTCCGGCGTCCCTGTAATCGAAGTAAAAAAAAAACCGCCCCGCGGGCGAGTTTCCTTCTCATTTGAAAAAGTTTTTCAACTCCCGCGAGAGTGAGTGCGAAACAAATGCGGCGGACGATCGGCTTGTAATTGGGTGGCGTCGGCGTTACAATCTCGTTAGTTTCATTTTCCCACGTCATTGGTTTCTGTAGCACCGGGCTTCTTGATCCCAGCCCAGAGGGCTTTTCTACTCGGTTTAAACCGATTTACCCCGCTAACGAGTCGGAATAATTTCTCGCCCAGCGAGGAGAACAAATTTTTTCGCGGACTGAGATGTTTCCCCCTTTTTTTTCTGACGCGGTGGTTTTTTGATGGCTGTCAGGTATTAATGTGTACTTTGTACTAGCACAAAAACATAGAGTTTTTACATGTTAAGTTTTTTGAAAAAATTTGAGTTTAGATAAAACGTGCGCTCGGACGCGCTGAAATGGCGTTTTCTGATGTAAATTTATCATAATAATTTTCTTCTAAAACACATTAAGACTTTTAAATAGGGCTGTTCGAGACCGAGACTGACGAGACTTTAGATGGTCTCGGTCTCGGTCTCGAAAAAATTTTCTGGTCTCGGTCTCGGTTTTAGTTTTGGTCTCAATAATTTGACAAATTTTTTAAAAATAATTGCCTTTTTTTATAATGTCTACACAAATAAATAAAACATAGACTTTCTGTAAGATTAAATAAGAATGGTTTATTTACTAACTATTATTATTTTCATGATTTTGATCGGATAATTTCGAACACTTTATGACATAATTATTTTTTATCAAATCTATCCTCTAGATGTTTTAATTGAATTGTAATATAAAAATTAAAATCAAAACCATGTCAAGGAGCATATTAAAGTCTCGGTTACTTAGTCTCGGTCTCGGTCTTGGTCTCGATCTCGGTCCGAGACCGAGACCGAGACCGAGAAAAGTCTCGAGTCTCGAACAGCCCTACTTTTAAAAGTTCTTAATAAAATATAATTCGATAACGATCATACTAAATATCTCGAACTTCAACTTAAATTTTAACTTTACCACTGGTTAGGCAGAAAGAAGCCATCGATTATCGAATATAAAAAACGCTGAGGTACGCTTAAAAAACTTGCGGGCTTTGGTTTCTGGCAAGAGGTTTAACTTAACACTCGTGGTTTAAGTTTATTAGTTCGGTAATCAGTTAGAAACTCTGCTTAAAACGTTTTAGTAACGATTTTAAATCAGTTACAAGTTTTGTTCTACTTACTTAAATAATTATGCAATTTATCTGTAAGTAGAGTTTTTAATGTTTTAGGTATAAAGACTAACTTCAAACAATATGTGCAAAAATGAATTTTTAAAAATTATCTGTATTTATCAATAGTTAATTAATTTAAAATAAAAATCAAATAATTTAAATGTATTGAAATTATGAAGGAATATTTATTTTAAAATAAATACTCTAATTTGACTGGAAAAAACAAAAGTTGTTTAGAATGCAAATTACGAAAATCAAAAAATAGTTTTTATAGTAAAAATCAGTTTATCATTCAGTTGATCTATCCGCAGTAAGAATGAATTATCTTATTTTATTAAATTATTGTTCCGCCGTGAACTCGAAAAAATATCAACAGCACATTCCAAATTCAACCGAACCCGCGTACCGCAAAAACCCAGCCAGACACTCGAAACAAACCAACCACCCGCAAATTCGACAAAAAAAAAAAAAAAAGAAACCCCGCAATTTCGAAAAAGCAATTTTTAGTTTAAAAATAAAAAACAAGGTGCAACAAAACGAACTTACGATTGGTTTCTCTTAGGCGTGTAACAAAACGCTCGCGCTGATGAATTGCCCCCCGGGTTCGGAGGTTGAGGTGGGTGGTGGCGAAAAAAAAAACTCAGGTGTTTATCAGCGCGGTAAATTTTCACCTCCGGGCGAAAGGAGAGTTTAATAATGGGCAAATTGAATGGAATCGTGTTTTATGCGGGAAGCGTGAGCTGCTTTTTTTTTTTTTTTAACGCCCCGTGGGAGGAGCTGCATGTCTTATCGATTTTGTTTGGAATTTCATCAAATTGTAGAAGGGAGGATCTTTTTTATCGCAGGCTAATTGATTGTTACGGTTTGGGGGTTAAGGTTTTCTGGGGTGATCGAGAAGCGTTACTTTTTGCGTACCTTAAGGGATTACGATCCTTTAAACGGTTTGAGATCGAAAGTAGTTTCATTTACAAAGTATACTTACGATTTAATTCAATAAGGTTAAATCTACACAGAATTACAGTCACTTTTTGGCTCAATGGTTTTCCCTAGCTAGTTTTTAACTTTTGCTACTGAATAAATAAAAATGTGCACCTGTCAGCTTTCGAAAAAGTACATAAGCACACACTACTTTTTTATTCTCTTAAACTCCTCTCATGAATTTATAAATTCTTCCGATGTTTACCACGAAAACAAGTTATTTATTGGCCGCATCGACACGAAAAAAATTGAGTTTAAAATCATCCCGACGCTTCAGGCGAGAGAGAGGAGGGTCAAAACACAAGGGCTGCTTTTAGTCTCTGAAAGGGCTTTGAAAAAAAAAAAAAAAAACGGGGGGTTGCGGGTGTATGTGTGGGTTGTGAAAAGAGGCTTTGGCTCTTGAGTCGCTGGCGGGCTTTGTCGATGACGCCCGCAGCAGCCTCAGCCTGAGAGTGCGAATCGATGACGCTTTCTTCATCATTGGTTTTACGCGAGCTTTTCTCTTTTCAAGCTCGATGAATTTATTTAAATAAAGACTGGGCTCTTTTGAGAGCGTCCAAAGATGAAGGCTTGTAAGAGACCATAGTGGATTCTTAAGTTTTTGGGGGTGCGGCGGGCGAGGGTTGATGACGCTTAAAAATTGACTTTTTTAATAAAATATACGCAAATAATAAATAAAAAAAGGTCAAAATTACTAACGTGGAGCGTTAAAGTACCAGTCATATCCATTTTTATTCCATTTAATAGTAGTACTTAATTAAGACAAAAGAAAAAGATACCTTTTTTATGATTTTTTTTATTTATTTTTATTTTTATTTTTTGTATAAAGCATTTATTGATCCATTAAGAATATTATGCTTTTTTATGATTCTTTTTACATAAATAAAAGTAGTAATCTACAGAATTACAATATAATTTGTTTATTCACTGGTGTTCTTTATACAGCAAGTAATTATTATTTAACAAAACTGAATTATAATTATAATTTTTTTATGGTGAATTCACCACTTTTGTATTTTTATTTAAAATCAGTGTAGTTTTCGTAAAATTATCGTTGATAACCATCGTTGAATATCCATTATAGTCTACATAAAATTTTGATTGAAACGGTATATAATTTTCAAAACAATCTCTTTTTGAATAAGCCCGAATCTAATTGTAAAGTTAAAAATTTAAAAACTATTCTTTAAACATTCAAAAGCTCTCAAAAAATAAACACCTACGCTCCCAAAAGTAGTTATAGTTATTTACGTACTGAAGGGGACTATGCCGTGTTTCTTTGGGTCGGATGATGTTTTCGGAACGGAGCGCCGGCTCGTGCGCGCGCAGCGCGCGCGAGCCGAAGCGAAGTTTCGAAAAATCATTCGACCCAAGCGAACATGGCAGTTAGTCCCCTGAAGTACGTACGTAATTTTATACCCTGAAGGCATATAATCGGCACCAACCAGCTGACATCGAGATAGAAAGAAAAACCGCAAATAAAAAAGAAAATTTTGTTAATTATATAATTGTTAAAACTTGAAAATGTAAAAAATACATTTGTACATACGATTAATTAATGAAAGCTGGGTAAGAAGATCGTAGCAATGTCGAGGGTCAAAAATTTTTTAATAATAATATTTATAATAATTTACAATAATATTAAAAAAAAAAAAAAAAAGATTTAAACTTTTGTACAAAAACAAAAAATTTACCGGTTGGAAAAGGACACTATTGCAGGGTCCAGGGGCGGCAGCCCCTGGTGGGGGTGCAGGGGGCGAAGCCCCCGCCAGGGGGGTTCGGGGGGGCGGAGCCCCCCCGACTGAAAAAAAAATACTTAAAAAACTTTTTTTTTTTAAACAAAACAATGTATTTCTTAGTGATTGAAAGAAATTTTTTTTCTAAAAAAAACTTAATTTTATTGTAATAAGAAAAGTATAAAAATTTTTGATATCAAATTATACATTTATAGTTAAATGAAATAAGTAGTCAGGTTAATCCGACTAATATTGTATATTAAAGCTGTGTAAATAATTGACTTTGCTAAAATGTCAATATTCTTGGGAAAAAAAATTATCAGCATGACTCTCTTATATGTTGTTTAGTAAAACTCATTCAATAGAATGGTAATTTTTTATTTAAAAAAAAAAAAGATAATATTAAATTTATAGCAACACCTTTTTAATAATTTGATAATCAAATTTTTATTTATTATAACTACAATTTAACTGTATTTAATAAGCATTGGTAAAAACCGCTTTGATTAAGTTAAATTGTTTTGGAATCAATTCTTAATCAATGTAACCTATATCACCCAAACTAGACACAATTCACTCAAAGATACACAATAACACAACACAGATGATTTATCAAAAATTATAGTGAAAAACTTTTTGATTGTAAAATAATTGATTTAAAAAACTATTTATAAAAATCACTTGATCATCTTGTTTATTAATTGATACATGTATCAGCTATCAAGATCAACACTTCATGATTTTATGAAACTTTTAAATAACAAAAAAAAAATAAAATAACAATAATAATAATAAATAATGATGATTATGTTTTAAAAGTAGTTTTTGAATTGCCGTGTATATTAATTCAATGTAGTTGATTCTTCAAGTCTATCAATACGCGCGCAGCAGACTGCAGAAGTATGTACTAACCCAACTAGCATAACATAACCCTCAAGATGGCGTCGGCTCGAGCCATCTTTACCGGCTGAATCACACGTGTTGTACTTTGTCCAGTGCATAATTGGGTAGCTTTTCTGTGCGAGCAGTAAAGAAACAGGCGTTTCTCTACTGCTCGCCGGTACAACAGTCGTGAGCTATGAAAACGACCTAGTTATCGACTGGGTTTGGGCTATGAAAACGCACCGATTATATGCCTGAAGGGTATAAAATATTAAACGAGTTTGTAGAGAAATTTCGTTAAGAAAAATAAAACTGCGTTTGCCCGGCGTGCGAGAGTAAGTTAATTAATTAATTAATTAATTAATTGGGCCGAGTGCAAACAAGGTCGCCGGGCAGCGCATCTCTCCCGTGAAAAAAAAAATTTTCCCTTTCCTAAAATAAAAAAAAAAATTCTTCAAATAGCTCCCGTTATGAGGAAACACGGGAGCGATATACCCCGGCGAGCGTCAAAGAGAGCGAAATAAACCGAGAGAAAGGCGGAAGCACCCTCCCCAACCCATTTTTCCGGCTTCCGGTGGTGGAAAGGGGAGGGAGGGGGGTGAGGGCGATTTCACGGCGTCTTGGATTTTTGGGGTGCGAGGTTAACGCGTCGGAATGGCGCGAGCGGACAAAACTGTTATATAAAGTTTGGACTAATTTTGTATGATATCCCTGCTAGAAGTTTCAACAGAACGTCTGGGGTGCTCGCCAGATAGTGGGCAGAAAATTCTGTCAAGCTTATTATTTTATGTATATGTCTATATATATACATATATGTATATGTACCTAGATGCGTTGATGAGAAGTTAGTTTACAAATCGGAGCAGCAGCATGCAGCTCCGATGTTACAAAATTGATAAAAAATAATCAAATAATTTTATAGAAATATAATTTTAATTTTTAATCGATGAATTATGCTTGCTGTTTGAAAATCCTAACCTCTCCCTGCTGTATAGCCACACGTACAATGGACTTGAACAAATTTTTTTTCTTTTGCTAAATATTTTAACACCTATGGAGTCAGGGCAGTGACCTAGCGCATAGGATAGCGATTACAACCTGGAGATGATTTCCCCAGGAAGTTTTGACTCCGGAGAGGCCAGGGCGTATACCTGGTGCACCTGGTGATACTTACGCCAGGGAGATGATTTCCTCAGGAAGTTTGGACCTCGGAGGGGCCAGGGCAGATACCTGGTGCACCTGGTTATACTGAAACCTTGGAGATGATTTCCCCAGGAAGTTTGGACTCCGGAGGGGTCAGGCTGAACACCTGGTGCACCTGGTGATATTTACGCCTTGGAGATGATTTTCCCAGGAAGTTTCGACTCCGGAGGGGTCAGGGCGGACACCTGGTGCACCTGGTGATACTTACGCCTTGGAGATGATTTCCCTTAGAAGTTTTGACTCCGGAGGGGCCAGGGCAGATACCTGGTGCACCTGGTTATACTGAAACCTTGGAGATGATTTCCTCAGGAAGTCTGGACCCCGGAGGGGCCAGGGCGGACACCTGGTGCCCCTGGTGATACTTACGCCTTGGAGATGATTTTATCAAGAAATTTTGACCCTGGATGGGCCAGGGAAAATACTTGGTGTACTCGGTAATAACCCAACTCTGAAGATGCTATCCTAATAGTAAACTTGATGATGTGAACCCACTGGGATCAAAACTTTCTGGGAAAATCATCTCCAAGGCGTAAGTATCACCAGGTGCACCGGGTGTACGCCCTAACCCCTCCGGAGTCCAAACTTCCTGAGGAAATCATCTCCGAGGCGTAAGTATCACCAGGTGCACCAGGTGTTCAGCCTGACCTCTCCGGAGTCCAAACTTCCTGGGGAAATTATCTCCAAGGCGTAAGTATTACCAGGTACACCAGGTATCCGCCCTGGCCCCTCCGGAGTCCAAACTTCCTGAGGAAATCATGTCCAAGGCGTAAGTATCATCAGGTGCACCAGGTGTCCGCCCTGACCCCCCCGGAGTCCTAACTTCCTGGGGAAATCATCTCCAAGGCGTAATTAATACCAGGTGCACCAGGTGTTCAGCCTGACCCCTCCGGAGTGCAAACTTCCTGGGGAAATCATCTCCAAGGCCTCAGTATAACCAGGTGCACCAGGTATTCGCCCTGGCCTCTCCGGAGTCCAAACTTCCTGAGGAAATCATCTCCAAGGCGTAAGTATCACCAGGTGCACCAGGTGTTCAGCCTGACCCCTTCGGAGTCCAAACTTCTTGGGGAAATCATCTCCAAGGCGTCAATATCACCAAGTGCACCAGGTATCCGCCCTGGCCCCTCCGGAGTCAAAACTTCCTGGGGAAATCATGTCCAAGTTGTAATCGCTATCCTATGCACTAGGTCTCCGCCCTGACTCCATAGGTGTTAAAATATTTAGAAAAAGAAAAAAAATTTGTTCAAGTCGATTGTACGTGTGGCACACGTATGCCACACGTGTGGCTATTGGGAGGAAAAGTGCAGTCACAGAGAGGGAAGCAATATGGCTGCCCATAACTAATATTTTCAATGCGATCAGCGCGCATGACGACGTAACCCTAAATTCAACATGGCTGCCCATAACTATTTAAATCCACTAGAACAGCGCGTGAACCACGTGACCTCATCCCCACCACGACTGCACTTTTCTTCCCAATACAGCAGGGCTGGTATTGTGTGAATAATATTTTAAAATTACATCAAAATGGATGAGAAAAATGTTCAACATAAGGAAAAAAAAAAAAGAAAAATTTCAGAGTCAAGTTATGAAACTGAACATATTTTTGTTAGTAATCAATGTTACAATTTAAAATAAAAAGGTTTAGGCTATAGCTTGCCAGAATCCCTATGCGTAAAGCATTGGCCTTCTGTCAAGAATCTGGCGATTAACCCTACTAAATTTCTGCCCAATTTCGCTAAATCTGCCCACTGTCTGGCAATATTCTGGCGGAAATTTCTCGCAGGGATTTGTCCAGTGAGTTACGAGCTTTTCATTCGGCAGGAATAAATTAGTTTATATAACTGGTCTTTTTTGAATTTCTTTTTTCTTAATAAGATCTTTTATTTTCGTTTAAAATTGCAGAGTTTACAACAAAAAATTTTTAGCTTACTGGATTTTTTTTATTGAATATTACTATTTCTCATAGTTTTTTGTAATTATCAATTTCTCGTTGGCTTTACTTGATAAAAAATTATAAACAATTAGCTAACAAGTTTGTTAATAATAATTTCAAGGCTTTCAAAGAATATATGAAAAATAAGAATTTTTTATTTTTTGAGAAAGCGTAAGAAGATATATATTTTTTATATGCCTGCTGGACATTCTGACTTTCTGTATACTCCTTTGGTACACCGGTACTCTACTCGTCTTCCACTAGCTGTTATTTTTGACGAACAGGTCTTCCAATTTTTTTGCGAATTTACTGCATTTTCGGCCTCTGTTGCGCTCTTAAACTTCTCGCATTCACGCCACGTCCGAGTAGGTCGCCTACATTTTCGAGATGGTTGCAGTTCAATCAATTCATTTTCTTCAGATGAATCGCTTTCAAAATATTTTAGATCACTAGCCATAGTGTTAAGTAATCGGCAAATCGTTTCGTACTGAGGACAAACTACTTTGATTCAAAACAAAGTCCTTGAGTGGGCGTGGTAACAAAAGTGAAGTTTGAAACTATGAATACAATTCTACGTTAAATAAAAAGACTATTTAACTTAATTTTCCCGAAATTTTAATATTTTTTTCCGTGCTTAGGTATTTTTTTCCGTGCTTAAGTATTTTTTTCCCGTGAAAAGGTATTTTTAATCCCGTGATAAAGTATTTTTTTCCCGTTCACTTGATATACCGTGCAAACTGTTTTTTTCCCGTGCAATTATATATTCCCCTATTTTTTAAATACATATGCAAGATATATTTTTTTTAATCAATAAAATAATTTAAAAAATTATTCCAAACGGGACACATGACAGTAAAAAGAAGCGATTCACGTTTGAACTTTTCAATTTGCAATTTAAAGGATGCCTTATACATTCCCACCTTATTAATTATTCCCCTGGCGACGTTACGTTAATTTAGCGCGGAGAAGGTTGAATGCTCTGCACAGAGGAAATTTCGAGTTCGTTAAGCTCGGTCGAGATTTCGAGTGTAACTATCGGAGCCAACTATTACGCGAACGATACGTGTTGGACCTTCCAGAGATATTTTGAAATAATTTCGTTTGGTCAGCATATATATTTTTTTTTTTTAATTTATTAGGATAAATTTAAGCTCAAATCTATTAAAGTTAAAACAATGCTTTACCAAGTTTAAATTGAATAATTTATATAGTATTTTTGCTCTATAAAAACTTACTCTGGTATGAATAATGAATAGAACATAATAAATAAATAAACTAAGACAGTGCTTTTCTTTTAAAAAATACAAAAAAAATATTAAGTGACGTAATACAATGAAATTGACTTGCTGAGAAAATTAAAAAAAATAATCTCCTATTGAAAATGTATTTACTCTGAAACTACTTTGATTCTATAACGCAAAAAATGGTAAAAATTTTAAGAATTGATTTTTTATTTAAAACAATATTAAATTTTGGAAAACTTTTAAAACAAACTTAAACGAGTTAACGCAATAGCTTCTAAATTTTTTCAGAGATGATGCGAAATAATAAATAAAATTTATAAAATGATTATTTTCCAAATTTGAAAAGCTTCAAAGTGAACATATTTTTTAAATTATAACATGCATTATGGTATTAGAAGTGAGTACTTGCATAGTAAAACAGATGAATCCGAAGGTATCAATGTATTTCAACATTAAAGGACGAATGAATGTATTCCGAACAAAAAAGTTAACAATCACGAAAGAAAGCTTTGTTGGTGAACGGAACATACCCGAGACATCGAAACGTTCAAAACTAGCTGGTTTTTCCACTATTCCCAATAAATAACATTTTATTCGGCTTGTGTATGAAAAAAAAAATCCATCTCATCTGAGGTCCTCTCTTGTTCATAAAAAAAAATCAACCGACACAGTTCCACTCCATTGTACTGCACAAAGAAAAAACTACCCGAGATTTTTCATAAAACCGGGACAAACTTCGGCTCGTCACAGTTCAATAGCTATAAGACAACAAGAGTTTTGAATAAAAATTTTTCTCAAAGTGAAACAATGCATGTGTCCGAGCCGTACCCTAAATCTTAGGTTTTAAATAAATTTCGAAATTTTTTTAGGGATTTTTATGAGTCAATCGATAACAAGTAAGACAAAGTTTAAAAAATATTTTGATACTTACTTCATAAGATAAAGTAATATTATATAGTTTGACTGTAACCATTTTTTACTTCAAATTTAATTTTTATTTCTGAAATAATTTAATTTACTTATTTATTTTATGAGTCCATTTAGCTGAACAAAAACAGATCTCTGCGCTCAAAAATTTATCATTGATGACCATTGACTCTTTAAGAAATATTTTAAAAACTATGATTTTTATTAAGTCGGTCAATTGAAGGCTAATATGTGAAAGGACTATAAAAATAGTCAGCGTGGCTCATTTTAGAAAAGAATCCTCCAATTTTGAGAGTTTATTCAGAAAAATACTTTTTATTAAAAATTGTATAATCATTTGATAAAATAATTTTTAAAACAAAAATGTTAAAAATTTCTTAAAATTTTTAACTTTTTAATTTCTTAAACTTTTTTTTAAAATAAAGTCTTAAATTTGAGTTAATCAAAAAGAAGCCACGCTGACCATATCGTGTTTAAGATAATGAGGAGATTTTTATAGTCGCTTTTAATTAGCCTTCCGTAATTGTCCGTCATAATTTAAGATCACAGTTTACAAATTCTGTGAAGGTGATAAATGCTTGTAAAATTATCAGATAAACAGTTTGTCAAAAAAAATTTAATTTGGATTAAGTAAACAAAAATTATATTGAATTTTTAAAGATAAAATGTGTGTACAATTAATTGGTATAATAAACTTATTTAAACAAATGGATGAGCGCAAAACTTTCAATAACCATTAGAAAAGAAAATTTTTAAGAATCAGTTTATTAAAATTGTAGTTGAAAGTAATTTTATTCGTTATGAAGTTTTTTTTTCATAAATTTTTTTAGTTATGAAAAAAAACTAAGTGTATATATATATATATACATTCAAGTTGAAGACAGATTTTTTTTTTCTTTGTTTAATAACATCATGTTACAAGTTGTTTTATTTAATAATTTTAGTTTAAATTATTATTTTGATAAGGGTTTTTAATTAAAAAAAAAAAAAAACAAAAAATTATTATTAATTTATTTAACAATCTATTTTATTGACATAAACTGTACATTTTTTAACAATTTACATACACTTTTTACATAAAAATATTTTAAATAAATTTTTTGTACATTTTTTAATTATAAGTCTTAAGGATATTTTAATAAAAAGATTTACAGTTGTTAAAAAAATATATTAATAAATATAATAGTCTTTTTTTCTTTTTTTAAACCTAAGCTAAGTATTTGTAATTATCTTGTTCACGTTCCAGATATTCTTTTTCGATCAAAATTTCGATATTTCTTTTAATCAAATTTAATTTTGGTTTGAACCTGATTTTTAATTGGTCAAGCACCTCAGCAACTAGCTGTTGGTGTTTTAAAACTTTTCGCATTTTCATAATTCTAACAATTGCAGCTTGAATCTCTATTTTTCTGCTTTCCTCTATAGTCTTGTCAGTCATTTCTTGCTCCTTTTTAACTTCAGTTTTTAGAGGAACATTCAAATTTACCCTCAACAGTTTATTGTTATAACCAAGAAACAATTCAATTACCGAGGAGGGTTGCAGTTCTTTGTCTTTGCTTTGGAACAGTCTAGCTTTTAGGAAAATTTGCAAAATCTGCATAAGGATGTCCATGCTTATCTGAGTCGATTCCTGCAAGTCTTGGACCGTGTGACTCGTTGAACTATTAAACTGTAGCAATACTGCCATTTGATTTGTGGAAACCTGTAGAGTGTACCGATTTTTAAAGCAGTAAGTTACAATTTCACCCCTAGAATGATTATAGAGCCAATTTAACTTTCTACCATACATTTTTAATATGTAGTAACTAGTAAATTTGCTAATAGCTTCTTCCATAATTGTTGGTAAAATGATGTTCTTGACTTCAACATTTGACAGTGGCCATGAATTGCTTGACAAAATCTGAACGGAAAAATCTTTTAACTGAGCATCGGAATTTGCCAAGATTTTTCTGTATTCAACACTGGTATCTTTAGAAAGTGTAATGTCTTGGATCATTCTTTGAAGTTTCATGGTGTAAGTTTTTCCACATGCTTGGTTTAGTTTTGATATCATCAACTCTTCCATGTCATCGCCAATGGAAACTTGAAGTACCAATCTTTTACAGAGCATTTTACCATAGTAATTTTCAAAAACGTCTTTGTTTTCAATGTACTTAAATACCAACATCACTTGATCAAGATCTGACTCTCCAGAATTTTTATTATTTTTCTTAAGAAGTACATCAGAATATTTTGCCAGTAATTCTGATGATTTGTCAGTGGATTTCGCTGAATCAGTTACAGGATTTGAATTAATAAAACTGCTGCAGCCTTTGTCAAAGGCAACTAAGAATCTTAAATCATTTTTAAACATGTTTACAATTTTATTGTACTTATTGCAAACTTTTAAAATTGCATCCATGTATGTTTTTGGATCATTCAAAGCAGAGTTTTTAATATTCTCAACAGCTAAATGGCCTTGGTCTACAATGTTTTTTCTAAAGACTTCGGTAAACTTATCAACTTGACTTGGAATTTTGACGATGAGTGTGTGCATGATTTCCATGTCCAAGTACTTGTCTGTGTTGATTAACTGTTTGAATTCTGACAGATAATTGTCATGGTACTTTTCGATGAGCACTCTGACCAAAGTTTTTTCTAGAATTTCATCCGTCGATGGATGTAAGTATTCCTGAACTCTTTTTTTTTCACTCTCCAAAGTTTGTTGCACCCATTTCATGTACTCAGCAAAAGCATGTTCTTTCAGGCTGTTCTTGAGTTTTTTTTCACTTTCTGCGGTGTAAAATTTTTCCGTTTCTTGAATAAAAATGTTTTCGAAGCACTCTTTGTAAACATTTATACTAGATACTAAATTCGGGCCATTATTCTCGTCGAATCCTAGAGTGACGTGAGAGTCCACCAGATTCTTGATCAAAGAGGTTTTAATGATTTCACTTTTTCTGTCGCGTTCGATCAAATCTAGGGCAGTCTTTGTGAACATTGAATTAACATCCTTAAACATATTGTTCTTCCAAAGAATCAGTCCCAGCTTGTCGACGCTGTAAATGCCCCTTTGCGAGCCCTCGTCTATGTGTCGTTGGGCCCAGTGACGATTTAGGTAAGAGCACATACGATTCGTTACATCAAGCGAAAACTGAAAATCTTCCCATTTCTTGGAATAGTATTCCAACGCATCTTCACCCACCTCTTTTTTTCCTTGATGATACAAAAACTTTGTGAAACTCGTGATAAAATTTTCAATGCGATGGTAAAGGTCTGAGCCAACGGTAACGTGCCGGGCGCTTGTAGCTCTTGATGTGTTGTCGTAGTTTTCGCAGTACGTCTGCACTAGAGTATAACATTCAATGAAGTTTAGAAAATCCTCCATGCTGAAGCATTTTCGTATGCCATCCTCAAGCTTTTGCCAAGCCTCGTCGAAGTTATAACCATTACTGTTGGTTTTTGGGGTAACACGCCGATTTCTCGTTTTATTCACAGCCATAGTTAAAACTAGTTAATTGTAATATGAAAAAATATTAAAAGGTAAAATATCTTCCGACTTCCTAATTTTTAGAGCTGACTGTACAACCCTGGCAGGACCATCTATAAAGGCCGGACGGCGGACACTGAAACTGAGAGGTTATGCCGACATTATTACCTGCGTCTACTAGGTTTAATGTAGTGTGTAAAAAATTGAATACTTACATTTGATTTACCGAGTACTGCTAATTCAAAGCACTCGAGTTGATGTAATGCCACTTTACGAAATGACTCAACTTCCCATCTCTCGCAGACTGCCAGCTTCTACATGTCGAGTGATTCACCAAGGCTGCAAATTTTGGAAAAACCAAGATAAACCCACGAGACAATAACAAACAATGAAAAAACCGAATAATCTAATGTAATAAGGTGCAAGAACTTATACTTACCGTGTTATTTGTTAAATATCTATGAGGCAAAATGATGCTACTAAACTTGTTTATATAGTTGCAAGGTTGAACTTGAAATCTCTCACATGCAGTCCCGGTCGCCTCACAGTCCACAGATTATCAATGTGAGATTTCATAACCTCCGAACACCACACGGACAGAAAAAAAACAGGAATTTACTGTGGTAAGCTAACACGTAAATTTTCTGCGAGCGCCACACATAAAAATCGTGTGTTAGCTTTACGCAGAAAAAATCTTAAGCGGCACTGTAGCGGAACCAATCAGGTGCGACCGGAGTGATTTTGATTGGCTCCAATACAGTGCGCTTAAGATTTTTTCTGCGTAAAGCTAACACACGATTTTTATGTGTGGCGCTCGCAGAAAATTTACGTGCTTTAGCAGCACACAAGTTTCTCGTGTCCTCCACAGTAAATTTCTGTATTTTTTCTGTCCGTGCACGCTCAAAACTTTCGCCAACTTTCGCACTGAAACAATTGCATCAGGCTGCGGGCATGCTCGAATGAGTGACCGGCGAATATCCCCTACCCCTTGACCAGACCAGAATCACAGCTGATCGATATAGATATACAAATGCACGCGTTCACCAATCATCCACCACTCGAGGGTTCACATTTTGACCACCAGGGCTAAAATACTTAATACATGAGAAAATTAGCGCTGATACTGGTCGGGAGTCGGGACAGGGCGACTTCCTCAATACCTACCTATATATGGTATTAGGTCTGACTCTGATGTACTTCCATTGGCTGACTCTGACGTACACCCAGCCAATGAGAGAGCGTAATAAGCGCGGGTAAATAATGTTTTCATAAATAAATAAATAAATAAGTTTATTTAGAACAATTTTTATTTAAAAGTTTTTATGAAAACGTTAGACACGTGAACAAATATTCGGGTAAATGATTTAAAAAATGTGTTTTTATTAAACAAAAACAATTGCTTTTAAAAAATTGTTCCTACTAGTATAAAAACTTTTTAACTCAATGTTCTGCTGATTTTTTTTGGAAAAATTGTTCGTTATTCAAAATAATTTTTTCATTTCAAAAAAATCTTGGATACCTTGGAAATAAAATTTTTATTGGTTTCCTTATATTAGCATTCAACCTCGTTTTTCCATTTATTTTTGTAACAAGTATTACTAATAAAATTCAGCTGAAAAATTTTAAAATCTGCACTGATTGTTAGCTCACCAAAGAAATTTTTTTTAATACTTAAAAGTTTTATTTTTAAGTAAGTACCTATACGAAACTAACTGTAAATGCCGCGTAAAGAATTCTAAAAAGAAAGTAAAGGGATTTTGAAGTTGGAGTGGGAAAACAATTCCCTGTGGCCTCAAGTAAGCAAAGCTTGCAATAATACGTATCACAAACAGAGGAAGAAAAGAATTGTCGTCTGGTAAGGACAAAACATTTGATCGTGGCACAAACATCCGGTTTGCGGGTAGTATGTACTAACTTTTACGCGGGATTTTTATCCCTCAAACGTAAAGAGACGAATCTGGTGCATGTAAACACTGGGAACGCGGGGAAATCAATGCGACTAGGTGTGCCAGATTTTATCTCTCTCGCTCTCTCTCTCTCGAGGTCTTTGGGAATCCCGAGAGTCGAGACTGGGAATTTTGGAGTTAATTTTATTATTTCCATTGGGGAATTTTTAAATTAGCATTCCCAATGTTGGAAAAACGTGGTTCCCTCTGAGTACGCATTACTCATTCAATGGTAAACCTCTTTAACATTTTTGCAGTCGCTGCTTTTCACAAAAAATTTTCATAAGTTTTTATGGTATTATTAAGTTTTTTGCTAGTTGTGATCAGTTTTGAAGTTCTTTGAAACCTCGCCAAAAACAATAAAAAATCGAGTTTTAACTAAAATTGAATTTTCGAAAAATGTAAAGCTCTAGTTGACTCCAGTGCCTTCAAAAGTACTAGAAAATTTAGGGCTTTTTTATACGGTACAGTTGATCAAATCCATGAAAATGGTAAATAAAATTAATTAAATAAATTTTTTTTTTTCAAATTTCTCTGTATTTCATAGTCCATTGAAGTTGAATACATATATAGTATACAATACAGTGAAGTTGATCAGTGTTGCGACAAATAAGATCACAAACATTATCCTGTATTTTTTTACTTAAAAACTAGATTCGATGATTTCGTTAGTAAGCTTCCCTACAAATTTTTTCACACGTTTTTCAAATTCTTCATAAAGTTTTGATTTTGTATTTTTCTTTTGATACTTCTGTGATTAAAAAAAAAAAAAAAAGCTAGAAGTACTTTGAGCGTAAAAAACAATTTTTTTTAAGTTTCGTTGTTTTAGCAGGTGGTTTTGAGGTCAAACAAATTTCCCCAAGTAAAACATTAAAAACTTCCAGCTAACAATGCATTTTTTTTTTTGTTTCGGTCCAAAATCTACACTTCCGTTAAAAAGGTTTTTAAATTTAGAAGCACTTTGTAAACTCTCTGTCACGAACTTTCCTAAAAATCATCCCGAAGTTCGGTCTGGAAATACGTTTTTTCAGAAATTAAAAAGTTTCGGTGTACATCGAGGAAAGGTGGTATAGGGGGTAAAAAAAAAGTAGCCAAAAGCAGCAAGTTTCAGTTCGAAGTTTATGGACCCTATCAGCCACTTCGACAAATCCGAAAGAAAGGTTCGGACACTCGAACTGACCGGAGCCGCCCATCTCGAAGCTCTCAGCCGAGGTAGAACTTTTGTAGCGCTACTACCGCCGCGTTAATTAACTCCCCCCGTTCCACCCTTCCTTTTTTTTTTTTTTTTTTTCTTCTGTTCTTCCAGCTTCGATTTTTCTTTTAGTCGAACTCTCCGACTATTTTCTTTGCGACAAAGAAACTGCTTCGACGCGCCTCATTAGCAGCCGGAAAATAAACTGCTGCGACTACGTAATTACGATATTAACGACGTGTCGGTACTGTTGATGCTTCGACGAGGAAATCTTTTTTCAACCCGGCTTGTTTCGCCCCTCGCTGATTTATTTTTATGAAAGAGTCATTACGGGCCTCGATAAATTACGGCTGGAAAATTTGTTGGATCGTCTAAAGTAAACAACTGCAGCTGCAGGGGACTCCGTCAGATTTAATGATATTTTTGAAGTACGCTTTTGTGTTGAAATCATTTGTATTTAAATTGGTTTTGTTACGTTTGTGAATACAAATAATAAAAAAAAAAAAACTGCGCGATCGATGTGTAATCAAATTTTGTACGAGTCGGGCATATTTTTTTTCGTATATATTTACTTTAAGTAATTTTAGCAAAAACATGTGTATTTAATTTCAATAAGAGCAACGTATGACAATTTCAGAAAGAATTTTCTTTTTAAATAGTCTAAAAATGAAATTTTGTGTGTTTTTTTTTACAAACTCGTTGGATGATTCAAAACAAATTTTTTATTTAAATTGAAAAGTTATTATTTTTTCAATGCATCGACCCAATTAAAAAAATAATATGAAATTATAATAATTAAATTCATCATTCACTATTTTTAGAATTAACTAATTAATTTATAAAAACAATATTTACAAAAAAATTTTTTTTTTTTTTTCAGGTGAGTTCGTGAAGAAGGAAATTTGCTGGGCAAAAGCCTGAAATATCGTGACTATAAAAGAGAATATCCCTTTGTATCTTTTAGCAATTTTAATTTAAACAAAGTTTTCCAAATGGCACTATCAAAGCTTTAAACTTTTCCTACATTCTCAAATTTACAACGCATTGCGCCACATATGAATTTTCGGGTTAATCGTAGATTGCACGCACCGTTACCTTTAAATACCCAGAAATAACTTAAACAAAGGCATTATTTTTAACCTCTTTTCAGTGCTAATAAGATAAATTTGAAAAAAAAAGGTTAAATCCGTTCTCATTATTTTTAACTCTCTGCTACTAAGCAGTTTACAGAAGCTTTAGATGCCTGGCAGTTTTATTTACTCCGCATCCTCCAAACGATCATCCTCTGAATTTTCAACATCAAAACAAACCCAACTTCCCCCAAAACTATCAAAATCTGGATCCAACAGAGTATAAACTTCATCTCGGGTACCCGAAACCGCAAACAAAGCTTCCCTAAAAAAGAAAAGCTCGGGTGCGCGCTCACACACAGTTGAAAAATTAAAAACTCTCCGGACCTCAAAGCTCTACCTCCAGCCAGCCGCAAGCTTATTAAAAAAGAAGGAGGATCGGATGAGCAAAAAAAAGTCCTGATAGCGTACACAGAGAAGTGGAAAATTATCCGGGTAGCGTCTGTTTCATTTTTCATCGAGCGTCTCGGGATGCAGAGTAGCTGGAGGTATATTACCCCTGGCTTCCGGCGAAACTACGCCTTTGCCGGAAATTGGGCGTCGCGTCATTGTTAGGCAAATTACCGCCAGTGAGAATTACGTGCTTGCGGGGTTGTCTCTTTTGTACGGGGAGCTGCTTTTTCGAGGAGAAGTTGGCCTCTGCCTGATTTATGAAAATTTATTTGTAATATGTGGTTTTGCGAACTTTGAAAGTTTAGCTCGCAGTGTTTCTTTTAAGAAGTTTCGGAGGAAAAAAACTTTGGACGAGGCTGCTGCGGGAGAATATAAACTTCTCACCATGAGGAGATACTTGTGCATTACGAGTGTGGAACAAATAACTCAAAACAAAATTGCTTTTAAGTTTTCGCGTAAGTTTTTAAATAAATGCACAGAGAGAGAGAGAGAGAGAGAAACGTCTTTTTTGTCAAAGTAAATTTTTCAAATGTTTTTCGGTAAATTTATTCGTTTTTGCTACAGGATTTTTATTACTAACTATTTTTTTATTTAAATTATTCCCAAACTTTTGCAAGAATTTTATATGAAAGATTTAAAAACTTTTGTTCAACGATTTATGGATAATTTTGAAAGCGGTAGAAATCGAGTTTAACTAAATGTAATTAAAATTTTATGGGCTCTTCTGAAGCTCAGTGTATTAACTTTAAGAGTTGAACAATGACTTTAATTCGTACCGAATTCCCAGTTTCTATTTTACTTTCTCACCTAATCGACAAAAGCTCAAATTCAAACGAAAGCTCAAAGCTTTGGATGTGAAAGGTAGTACCTATTGAAAGGGATCGTAAATTCTAAAAAAAAAAATATTCGCGATTACCTATATAGATTTGAAAGAGCATCTTCTTTGAAAAAATTGAGCCTCTGGAAAATATACAACGCCGGGATGCATCAATCACGTTTAGATTCAAGCCCATTGGGAGTCAGTCGATCGGGAGGTGGATGGTCCATTTATATGAAAGTTTTACTCTCTCGGTTCTCTCTGACGTTCGATTCATCATCCTACCGGGATAGCTGATTGTTTGCCAAACTTATTCGTCCCGGATTTTCGCAAGCCTGGCTGAAATAAGGCAATTTGTGTATAGCCCAGGATTTTCTGTTGGCTCGTCACGCACTAACGAGTTCCCTAACTTCGTTTCACTCTCGTGCATCAGACCAGGGATTTCAATCGTTATATAGCTGATATTGAGGGATACGGATCGGATAAATAATACTTTACTTAATTAAAATTAATTTGTCTATTACTTTTTTTTTATGAAAGTATATTTTAATAAGTAAAGGCAAATCTTCGAGTTTGGACTGTGCATTTGTTATAATTTTTAAATTATAAACTAAAAAAAAAAAAAAAAAAAAATTATTATTAAAAAAAATATCGTTAGGTCAGGCTCTTCAAAGCTGATACAAGAGTATAAATAATTTTTTTGCCGTTTGGCGCAGAAGCTAAACAAAAAATCTAAAAGAGCTTAAAACAACTTTAATATTTAATTCAGAACGCACCCTCTCAATTAAAAAAGTATGTTCGCTAGCAAAAAAGGTAACGTCACATAAGATTAGGGAGCCTGATGAGAAATAATAAAGTACGATAGCTGCGGTCTTCTGCCGAGATGTCCCCCGGGAAGATGAACTCCTGGAGGGTGGAGTGCTTAGGATGACCCGGTCGGGACCCCATTAGCATATTCATATGAGACGTCACTCATGCAGCTGCTGGTCTAGTTACCCGCGGAATACATGATAAACTTGAGCCGCACCTGCCTCCGGAGCGCAGCGAGCGCCAGCAGCCGACGAGAAACGGGCTTAATTACTTTAGAGTGGATTCTTGAGAAGTCTCTTTGTAGGTGTGAAGTGACCGGACGAGTGCGTCGAGACTTTCCGCTTGATTTTTTAACGACCTTCGTAATCTGCTCAAACTCGAGTGATGAGACCATCTGCTTTTTTTGGCTTTCGAGCTTGGTCAATTTTTTTAATAAGCTGTTTTGGCATTTATTTTATTCAGTGAGAAACTATGAAAATTGGGCCAAGTAGTGGCTTGCAAAATCAGTAAGATCGGATAACTTGTTTTATGAAATTAAAAAATATGATATCAGGCCTTAATTTCCCAAAACGGATCAACAATGTACTCTGATTTACAATGCAGCTTAAAATAAATGGCTTTTTCTAAAAAAATTTAACATTATAAAGCTTAGCTTAGCTTAAAAAAAAAATTTTTAACTTCAATGAAATTTACCACTTTTTGGTTGTATCTGTAAGTTAAACATTTAAGTTCACGAATCTATACTTCATAAATTTTATAAAATATTAATATTAAAACTGCTTTAAACTTGGCTTCAACAATCGATATACTTATTTTATATTTTTTCTATTTCTTAAAACTAAGAAAAAAGAAGCTTCCATTATATCTATATGTCTCCATTGTAAAACATATTTAGATTATACAGCTAAAATGGATCCCAGAATTTGATTAACTAAATAAAAACAACCAGTCAAGCAAGAAGAAATTTTTCCAAAAAAATAAAAGTAAAACCTACCTTTCTGAACTTAACATTTCCGTCTGTTATTCACTTGTGTTTTCGGACGATGTGAGAAGAAAACGCGTTGCAGCAGCCAGTGGCTTGGCGTGTAAACCCATTGAAAAATAGAGCAACCTCGTCGGTCGTCGGATCGCCTCGGGGCGTTAAATCCCCGCCGCGCGAGCGTGATTAAGAGATACGACCAAGAGAAAAATTATTCTTACCTCTCTGAAAGCTTTGTTTTTTTTTTTTTTTTTTAACTCGCATCAACTTGCTTTATATTTTTAGATTTTCTTTTTTTTTTTTTTTAAGATCAAGTGAATTTGAGCTTAGTGTTGATTTTTTTCCATTTTCATGATTAAAAAATATTTAAAGTGATTTTTTGACAACAGTTATCTAATACTTAGAAAGTTTTTATTTTGATAGAGAATAAAGATCCAAAGATTCAAAAGATTGTCATAAATTTTTTTTTCTAACTTACTTCTCAAGGATTGTTTCTCAATTTAATAGAATCATGTATGATTAATAATGTTTAATTCTGTTAGAAAATAATGGTTAACAAATTATTCTGAGTGAAAATTTTGTTTTAATCATGATGCTTTTCAAAAATTAAAATTAAAAATTTTAAGCACTTTGGTGAATCATATCTACAATCATAAATTCTTGTTGAAACTTCTTGATGTACCCTTGGCAAAACATGCGTTAAGATCCAATCAATAAACTACAGGATATAATATCTGATTCGCTACATAATTATCAATGTAAACGCTATGCAAAAGAAGTTTTACGACAAAAAAAAAATACCAATAAAGTAATGTCTAGAGTACTGAAAAAAGTTTTTTTTTAATTATTTTAAATTTAAATTTTTCAAAATTCTTTATTAATCTACTCTTATCATATACATGTTAAATATAGTAGAGGATGGTCACGAATAATACATAATAATAAAAAATAAAAGAAAATAGATTATTTTGAATGGCGTCGATATAAAAGCGTGATTTGGCTCACTTAGATTTTTAGAAGTTTCTGTGTAGGGGTTGAACCTTCGATAGATTCCTCCAATACTGCACTGAGAGAAGGATTTGGTTCACGCAACCAAATTTGGTTGTGTGAACCAAGATTTGGTTATTTTTGGTTTCTCCCAAGCTTTGGTTCATGCGACCAATGATTTGGTTACAGGAACCAAATGTATAGATCACAGTCATGTCAAACAGTTCGCTGTTATAACCTCAAAAAATTTTTTGCAGTAATTCAGAAAATTACGAACTCACGAAAAATTTATTAAAATGATCGGTGCTATATTAGATTGAAAACGATTAGTAATTTGATTTAACTTCGTAGAGAAAAATAATTTTGTTGTCAAGAGAAAACTCATATTTAAATAAACTTAATAAATATTCTTCGAAATTTATTGCTGAAATTTGAAATTAAAATATATTCTTATACATTTAACAAGAATAAAGGTAACTGATTTAAGCAAATTATTACAACAATAAACAATAAAATAATTAAATACAATAATAAATAAAATTTGTTTTTAAAATAAAAAATAAAAGCTCGATTTTTACGCGTGGAGTGTGGACCAAACATTTGGTTCCCACAACCAAATTATCCGATTTCTTTTCAACCAAATATATTTGGTTCCTTGAACCAAATCCTTCTCTCAGTGTGCGTGTAGCTCGAGCTACACTACCTTGCTTGTCCAAGAAATTTTTACTATTTCTAAAAATGTAGAAAAATGTGTTGTTGAGGTTTTTAGATAAGCCTACAATATCATCTTGGAAGTCTGCAAGAACTGAAGCATTTACAAATTTCGAAAATGTGTTTAAAAAAACATTTCTTGACCTAGATGCAAAAATAATATTTTTTAACTTTGCCTCATCAGAATTGTTGGAATTTAAAATTTTTGTAGCAGTTTCGCCAACCCAATACATATAAGCAATGGAAAGTTTAAAAAAAATTTCTGTTTTGTTTTTTAAGATTTCACTTTCTAAAACTTCCCTCTGCGCCTTTTGCTAGATGAAAAATCCGCAGATTAGATTTGCTTGTCCTAGCGCAATTAATATTTTGGTCTGATCTTGGGTTAATTTACGAGAATTGAGCTCTAATTCTGACATTGACGATAAAATATTACCATACTCATTAGATGATCTGATGAAAACGTCTGCAGCTCCTTCAATAACATAAAATGTCCGATTTACTACTATTACCACGTTTCGTAGGCTCTATGAAAGAGAGAAGACTACACAATCGTTCTTTATACTTGTTGGCTCTGATGAAGAGGCCAACATAATAACTCCGAAAATGTATATGATACTTTGAAAGCCATAATCAAAACTGGAAATTATGTAAAAGAAAAAAAAAATTTTTAATTTATCTTGCTGCTCTCATGCTTGTTTGAATGCATATTTAGGGCATTCCAGCTTTTTTTCGATTCTTTAAAGTCTCATATTTTTTTTGGTAGATATACATAAAAAAGGCCCCCAGTTTTTTTTTTTTTTTTTTTTTTAGACATTAGATACTAAATAAAAAAATTAATAAAAAAATTGATGAATGTTTCATGCATTTCAGTAAACATATATACATGCATACATGCAGCTTCGCCTTTGAGGGGAAGTTGAAATAAAAATTCGTTCAAATGATTAAGGATGTTTAGTACTTACAAAAAAATGCAGCCATTTTGTCAATTTTAATCGAATCTTCTAATAATTTATATCAAAATAATCGTTGGAGTTTTTCCCAATTTTTGTCCGTCTTAGTTTTTAGAAAAATCTAATTATTTATTTAAACAATTGAAGAGGTGGTTTAAAAAAAATCAAGCATTTTTTTTTTCTTTATCACTTGTAACTCTCAAAAATGCAGAGATCGTTGAAAAAACTGTGAGGTAGTTTCGGTGACACTTCAAAGAAAATTTTAATATTTTTTAAAATATTGAATTTAAAATTTTTTTCATTATATAAAAAAAACGTTTTTATTTCATAAGATTACGTGTTCAATTATTTAAACAACTATTTAAATTTTTGAAAAACCAAAACGGAGAAAAATCCAACGTTCATTTTAATATAAATTATTAGAAGATTCAATTAAAATTGACAAAATGGCTGCATTTTTTTGTAAGTACCAAACATCCTTAAATAGTGACAAAGTTACAATTAGGTGCAAACCATAGAATCACATTTTTTTAAAAGAAACATATTTAAAATTTTTCGACAGCTCTATAAAAAAAGAAGTAAAAGTACTTATAAGAATAGAAAAAAAAAAAAGGAAAGATTAAAATTGTTTCGTGCTTTGGGTTATTTTCTAGCTGCGTTCAGCAATTTGGCCAAGTTTTATCTTCTCATTAGTTTTCCCCTGCATACTCGCGTATACCCTCGAGAGAATTTGGAAACTTTCGCACTGCGCGCACGTTTACGACTGCTCGTCCTGCACTTTCATAGGTTTGCAAGTGGCTCCTGCACGCGCAATAATTGATAATTTCGCAAACTGCTTTTATGCCCTGCAAAGTCAAAGCCAAGTTTCTTCATACCGCCATGCCCCTTCTAATGTCTTTCATTACCGTCGTGGTTTTACGATGTCCGCAAGGCTTGTTAAAGTCGTAATAATTTCTCTATTAAAAATTTTTTTTTTTTTTTTTTTTAATTATTCATCATGATTTTAGCATCAAAAGTAAATGAAGTATATTATACCAAGGCAAAATAATTTACAAGATCGTAATATAAAGATTTCATTTAATAAGCAATAAAAAAAGTGAAGTCACACAAATTTAAAGTTCATGACTTGAATTTCTAATCACTTTCTTTTCATTTTTTTTTATTGTCTATTTTATACACTCCTCACCATACCAAAGGAATTCTTTCATTTACTAAAAAGCCGCTCAAAGGGATTCAAATGCATCGGGCTTTGGCAGCATGAAATTTTTTTTTGTTTTTTTTTGTTTTTTCAATAACCTATGAGTCAATATTAAAAGTCAGAAAAAAAAGCCAGAAAGAAAAAAAAAAGGGTAGTCTTTCTCTGTGTGGTGCTTCTAATCATCCCCCGTTGTTGCAACAGTGCAGGCAGGTCACACATAGAGATTCAGCCAAACAAACTGACGGGAGCGTCGCACGTTTACGTCGAGTCGTCTTTTATCAGCTTTGTTTGTTTCGGTCTGGACGTTCATCCCCTGGGGGACAGTGCGTTTCTCACCTCCTTTACCTCTCCGCCTTTGTTTATCCAGTGCATTATTTTACGGTAAAGGGAAAAAAATTTCCGCTAAGAGCTCGAGAAAAAGTAAAAAAATTGAATCTTTCTGTTTTACTTCCTTACTAAGCATCTTTAGAATTTAATTATCTTAAAAGTAGGGTGTAGCTACAATTTGTATTTAAAAATTTAGTTCTTATAGAATTTGGAAAAAAAATTAATTATTTCATGCTGGACCAATGTACAACGTTTCATTGAATTCTATGTATAATGTAGTATAGATTAAAATAATACCCGGCTTACTCTCGTAAAAATCTTCTCAAACAAAACGCAAACTCGATTCCCATAAAAGAATCAGGATCCCGCTCATAATGGAACAGCGCGGACTCTTATCCTATCTCTCTTCTCTTCTTTGCCAAAAACGTGATGCGAATGAGAAAAAAACGGTCCACTACGGTGGTCAGCCTGGCTGCACAGGACAAAATCGCTGAAAATAGAGAAACACAATGCGCACAGACAACAACCAAGCATCTTTGGTCCCGGAGAGACGAAGCACTCGACCAAGCCAAGTGACCCTAACCTGCGGTGCTTTCATTTTTATTTTGTCTGTCAGGAGAGGCTTGCGTGGTATTCGAAATAAGTGGGAGTTATTCGGAAGGATCTGTTTGACAAAGAACTGGGAGTATTTACTTTTTTGAAAAACCCGCGCTTTTATGTAGTTTCGATCTTGTTTCATGCAAATTAATTAAATTAAAATATTTTTGTAAGGAACGATTTTATTGCAGTTTGAATGAGTAATGAACAATTTTATAAGAACAGATCGTGCTTAAACTGAGCAAATTGTTTTGCGGTGGTTTGATTGACGTTGAGTGCGCTGAGCCGAAAGTGTTCGCTCCCAATAAACATACGAGAGGATGATAAACACCGTCCGTCGACCTGGATGGTGCAAATTTGTTTGATTTATGACTCTTTTGGACTTGCAAATGTCATTAGTAAAATTTTCGTGATGATCCATGAACATTTAGTACCCATAATTTGTACTTAATAAATTAAATTTTTAACGTCCAGATGAGCTTATTTTGAAGAAAAATATTTTAAAATTATTAAAAGTTCATTTTTTTTGTTTTAATCTTATCAAGGAGCTTTCAGTTTTTTGATATTTATAAAACGTTCTTATTTCGTAAAAAAAAAAAGTAGCAGTACACGCGTTTATCAGTATACAGAGGAGCAAGTGGGATTTAAATTCAGGATTTCCGTTCCCTTTCATACGAAGTAAGCTGCAGACGCCTTGTTAAAATTTATGAAAACACTGGGGTTTTTTTTTCATTTCTTTCTACCTGAGAATTTTTTTAATTTAATTTTTTTTTAAGTTTGCAGTCATGTCATAGAAGTTTTAATTTTATTTTTGTATATTTTACTACTCCTAACAAAGTTAATTATTCTAAAAAATTAAAACTTGGTAATCTACAAAAATACTTGCACTTTGCAACTGTACCCTTAAATAATACTAAATTTTGAAAATTATTTACTTGGAAGTCGGATTGCAAAGTAAGTAGCAACAATTTGAGTAAAAGTTCATTTTACCAATTTTGAAGTTTCCACAAAGAAGCTCACATCCCAACCCCTTTAATTTGTAGCAACTCAGCCGACAATATTATGAATCAGCGTATTCGTAAAACAGAGGCCGAAATTATCCTCGACTGCTCTCGTTTGGGGGGACGCTTAACAAAGCATTGTTTTATCAGCTAAAAGAAGAAGAAGAAGAGAGAGAAGTAAAAAAAAAGAACGGCAACATCTTTTGTCTTTCAGCCTCATTGCAAATCCATTATTCCGCAGCTAGCTAGCTGGTTTACGCACTTCAAACTTTCATCGAGCTTGATTCGCTTTACTTCTTTTTATTTTTGCTGTAGGATTTCATCCATTTGGAATTACGATGGTGCACGGCTATTTTATCCCATAACCGTGTGTGTCCGTGCGTGTGTACCTACGGCTCGTCGGAAAAGTTTTCTCTCGTATTTACGCTATTGTGAGATCCTCGGTTTGTGTTTTGCTTCATTTACTTAAAACTCGGTTTTGTTGCCCTGGGAGTTTTGAGGAAACGTATCGTCCGGTAATGCATGCTTCAGCAAATTAAATGACGATGCAGAATAATTAATTTTTAACTTTTTAACAAAATTTAAGCACTCAAAAGGGCAAAAAACTTCATTTACACAATTATTGCATATTTTATTTCTTTAAACATCATCAAAATTCAAGGTTTCTTGTATACTTTTTAATAACCAGTCCACAGTTTATGAAATCCCAAAAATTTAAACTAAAAATAGTCGGTCATAAGCGTAACGAGAAAAAACTTTTTACAAGAATTCAATCTCCTCGTCGTTTCATAAATTTCTCTCTCGTCATACAAAACAAACCCCCCCTCCTTTTCCAAGTGAAACAAGTCGTAGAAAAAAAATCTCGTTTACCCTGCGGCAGGGCGAATCTTTGGCAAGCGCGCCAGGAATCCGAGACAGAGAAAAAAGAAGCCGAGGCTCGTTGAAGTTTCGGAATGACGAGTTTTGCGGGCGGGCTTTTGAGAAGCCTCCCCGAGCCACCAGATTAAATCTGACTAATCTCCGGCTCCCCCGACTCAAAACTAGTAATAATTTTTTTTATTTCTGTAAGTAGGCCGAAATTTATTTTTGGCGTTCCAAGATTCAATGATTGATCTTCGCAAAAAGTAATCCGGACGCGAGGTTTACATTTCTAAGGACGATGCAAGCTCAGGGTAAAAAGCTCTTGACTCGAAATCAAAACTATAAATCGGTCCCTGATGAAAAACTTCAAAAAGTTCCGAATTGATTTTTTCCTCTTGACCATCGGCGGAACCCAAACGCTTTGTGATTCAACGACCATCGATGCAATAGACCTTTGGCAAAGGTACCAACCTAAAAAAAAAAGAGATGAAATATAATTCTTCTAATCAAATCCGATTCGTCTTCGTCTCTTTGTCTTATTAGGAGAAAGGTCGCGGGGCAAGTTCGACTCTCTGCCTTGCTCGCAGTCAGCAGTTACGGTTCGGAATACCCGTGTACGTGCATTTTCGAATACGCGAAATTCAAATGGCCCTTGACGTTGACGACCTCGTCGTCAAGCTGTGGGCCGCGGAGAAACAAAAGAGAGAATTGAAAACGTGCAGCTCTGGCCAAGGATGAAAAGATCCATTTGACTGATGTGTATAAATTCGGTTTTTTTTTTTTTTCTTCTTTCTGGATTTTTGAAAAAGACGAAAGTATGCAGTTTTTACCCCGACAGCGAATATTTATTTTAAAAAACATATTTTTTTTCGGGATAAAGTTTTGAGAGAAGAAGATTTTTTTTGAATGCTAGGAATGATAATAGGAACGTGAAAAAATGAAACGCCTTCATTGTGGAAAGTTTTATTAAGCAACAAAAAAATTTTGTCGCGATGGTAGGAGTGTATTCTTTATTAAAAAACTCTTGTAATACTTCGTGATTAAAAAAATTTTCTCGTGGCCTATTTAAAAGGCTAGCGATAATCGTATTTCACGACTATTTTAATTTTGGTTTTTGTGACTTAATAATTTAACGCCGTCAGTAAATTTTATAGCTGTAATTTAATTATGAAAAATATTTTTCGATAAAGGTGAGATGAAAAAATTATATCGATGAGTCGCTTTTGAATTTGCTGATAATTAAACTGTCACGTTGAATTTTATTAAAAATTGTAAATTAATGTCGTGTATCATCTGCAAAAAATTTTAAAAGAATTTTAATTAAGTGAATTCTTTTGTGGTACGTTCCAGTCCAAGTTGAGCTTTTTTTTTTTTCTTTTTATTTTTTCATCCCACTGGAATTTCTGTAATCCAAATAGGTAGAAAAAAAAAGCTTGGTTATGAATACATTTTCCTTTTAATAAACATCCACCATTCAATTTTTCACGGTTCTCTAGATGAAAAAATAAAAGTTTTTTTTTTTTATCAACAAAGAAAAGAAATGGTTATTGTTTAAACTGCGGAAAATGGAAATTCTGCATTTTTTGTTGAATCGAGAAACATTGTTTGGTTTGAATTTTCTCGAGTAAAATATTATTTATTGAACTGAAGACAAATAGAGCTATATTACGCTGGCAGAAATGTAATTAATTTCAAAAATTTGATTTTTAATAACTGTATACATTGAATAACAAACAATAAAAGAATTAGTTTTTTTTTAATAATCGGTTTTAAAAAGTGAACATGAACAATAGGATATTTTGTCCTTTATTCTTTGGTTCCATGTTTTAATAAGTTATTTAAGAAACCTCCGTATCTTAGAAACAAAACTCATCAAACATAAACTAGGAGTAATTAAAAATGATTAAATAAAAATTTTTTCCGTACAAAATGAAGTCTTTGTAGAGTTTATTATTAAATTTTGGTGAAATTTAATTTAACTTTAAGAATTGGTATACTCTCAGAGTAACTAAGCACGAGATAGATGAAAATTCGTCAAACAAAGAAACTCCGTAAAAAAAAAAAAGCTTAACATAAATTGTTCCGAAAATTGTTAAACAGAGCATCTTAATTGCCACGTGGGTGGTATCGCAAATTGCGAGAGCCGGCATTACGTTTACCCAGGCGTGATAATTTACACGCTCCCGTTTGACAGTCTATGTGTGCATACAATTATCGCGTGTTTTAACAGCCACGTACGCTCGAGTATACACCCCGAGTGTCCTTATTAATTATTATCAATGGCGTTTATCCTCGTACCTTTTTTTATTAGTTAATAAAAAATTTTCGTCTTTAGTTAACTGTCAAGAGAGTTTATCGAAATTAACACTGCTATTAGATTATTTACAAAAAAATATAGGGTTTTGAGGTCAAACGGTACACATCGGTTATTAATTATTCTACGAAATTGGGGCTTTCAAAACTTTTTGCTCGTAAAGCGTTTTTTTTTCATGAGTCATAATTTTTTTTCGCTAAAATCAATCATCGAAGAGCCTTTTACAAGTAATGTTTCTCTTCCTTTTGGATTTTTTTTCTCCCCCTCGATATCACAAGCATATTGGCGTAAACAAGCGAACAAAAGATTGTTTTTCGTATCTTCCGGGTAAACCTTTCATTCAACAAAAGTTGCGACAAAAGAAACCTGCATGCAAAGAACTCCTCTCGGAGCAGGAAGAAAGTTTGTTTTAAAGAACTTGCACGATTAACTGACTCAGTCGCGATATCATTCACCGGATCCAAGAATTAAACAGAGATGATAATTGAATATCTGACCGAAAAAATAAGTCAAGGATTTAGTTTTTGTTTCTTTACTTTCGAGGAAAATTTTTTAATAACCCAGTCTCTTGAAAATTATTTTTTATCCGTGAAAGTCATAAAATAAATTTATTCGAGCGTTATAAGTTCAAACGTGAAATTCGTAAAGAAGACGTTACAGAGAGCCAAGGTGACGCTGGTACGTACGTAATAAAAGAAAAAAAACCTTCTTTTGTTTTAATTTCGACTTTTCTAATCAGCGAATAGTGAGCGAGACGTTAAACCTTCTCAAGGTTTTTGCATACTTCGGTTGTTTGTTCTCGGCGTACCTCGAATAAGCAATGCGACGTCGCGGTTGGGTCAACTCATGCTCTTCCTTTGATCTTGATGTGCATATTATACATATGCCACCTAATTAAATAATATTTTTATTCAGAAGATGATCAAAGAGCGAAATAAAGTAAATATTCTTGAATAATCAAGGATTTCTTTGAAAAATTATTTGAAATACTGAGCGTTTTTTCAAATTCAATTTTTATATATATATATTTTTTTAATCATACTTTAAATTACTTAAATGATAATTTTTTTTCTTTAGTAGTACAAAACATCTTCTCAATTTAAAAAAAATAAATAAATTTTGTTCTCTAGTGCTTCAGTAAGCTAACTTGTAGATTAAAATATATTTTATGAATATGTAATCACAACGATTGATTTTTTATTTAATTTAGACTCTATATTTCAATAATTATTAATTTCCTGAGTTTTAAAAAATAATAATTTTTGAAAATATCATACTCGTCATGAAAAGTACAACTACAATACTACTTTCTGCGGCTAAAAATTAGCCAGCAATTTTTTAAAATCAATTCTATCCTTTCCCTGTAAGAAATGAGAATTAGGTTATCTATTAAATAGCTATAAAATCGCTAGTTACTAGCAAAATAACAGGTTAACTATTAAAAATAGCTAGTAAATAGGTATTTAATGGGTAACCTAATTCACACTTCTTACAGGGTTTACTTACAACTATACAAAAGTAAACTTAAAAAACCTAACTGTTCAAATTTCATGAAGACTTGTTACCAAAAAAAAATCAAATAAAAATTTATCCACCTGTAGATACGCACGTGAATTCGATAGAAGCAGCAAGTGAATAAACCTTCATTAAACGAGAAAAATCCCCACATCTATTGAGTGGATAGCAGAGCCTCATCTCAGCCGCATGAAGGAGGAGCCGAGTCGAAAGGCAAAGTTTACACCCCCCCCCCCGCGTAAGAGCTTTTCTGGGTCAGTTTGCCGCCGCGGCGGCCGAGTTTCTACTTCATATTTCTCCGCTTTACCCTCCTGTATACACGCTTGCTATTTTAATTCTTTGGGCTTTCTTTCTTTTCCCATATTTTTCTCTCTTTCCGCGAGACACCACCACTTATCATGCAAGTCTGCTCGATGAGAGGAACTTTTTTTTTTTTTATTCCATTACAGGAGTCGACGTTTTTCATGGGCGAGTGCGCGTCTGCATTTGTATTTCATACACTTTTTCCACGTTTCAGTGTATGAGATTAAAAATTAAATTCTCTTTGAGAGAAAAATTCTAGCTTACTTTTATGACAGAGTATTTAAATTGACCCACATTAAGTTGCCGACGATGTTGTTAGTGAACTGCCGAAATTGTAAGAATTTACCGAAATTTATATTTATTATTGTTTCTTAAAATTTTCCAATAAAATTCATGTTCAACATCGAGCGTAAAAATATTCAAATAAGCCAAAATCCCGCTGGTTTGTCAAATCGCGATTGAATGACGTCAGAGCTCGCGAGGCAATGCAAAAAGCACTCGTCGTGAATACTGTCAATCAAAATATAAAAAATAAAAGACTGTATTTTTGTTAAGTTTTAATTACGCTGAGTACAAGCCTAAAATATTTCAAAACAAATTTGCATTCGATCGTAAATTCGTTGGGAAGAGGGGGGGAGTAAGAAGTGAGGAAATTAAATTGAACTTCAGGGGATGATTTCCGATGCGAGATGAACGTTCCTGCAGCGGCTATTTGAGTTATTCGCTCGTCGGTCAGCACGCCTCGTTTCGTCCGCGGGCAGCAGCGGCGTGCCTTATTACTCCTTCGGTTCGGTGCTGACTCCGCATTGCCGAATTTACCTTTTCCTCTGCGTAATTCGAAAGTTAATATTCCATTTCATAACTGTGACAAAGAATTGGATTTAATATGAGTTGATCGATCTTATCTCAATCGACATGGTTGTGGTACGACCATGGTTAAGATCCCTGAAACTATTTTTGCATGTAACAAGTACATTTTTCCGCTGCAGCAGCTGTTAATTTCGTCGTGAATAATCAGTTTAAGAAAAAAAAAAAAAAATTGAGTTTTCTGTTTTTCAAACTGCAGAATAGAACTGGAAAACTGTATAAAATGATTAGAAAAAATTACTTAAAAACTACTGAGTTTAAAAACGAGTCGAAAAAGAGATAAAACTAAAGTTAGAGCTACTAAAAGCTAGTTCGTTCAAAACCAAAAAAATCTATCAGCGTATTTGCATCTTACAAAGAAATTATCTCCACAAACAAGAAAATTTAAGTTGATAAAAAAAAATTTTAGATAATTTTGAAATGCAGGGTTATGAATTCATAACCCGCGTGCGGCTTTCGAAGCTGTGGCGGAGCGCGTGCCAACGAGCTTTGGCATTTTGCGGTCGCAAGCTTTGAATCGCCGAGCTAAGTAAGGTAAATGTGTGATTGATAAAGACTCGCACTTTTCACAACGAGGTTCAATCTTTGCTGAGAATTTTTTGAAAATTGAACAATAAGTTTCTTTCGATATTGAAGCTAATACTATATTTTTACTAAAAAGTATAGAACATACAAGTTTTAAGTAGTTAAATTTCAGTTAAAACTTTTAAAAACACACACAGAATACATGCAGCTAAATTTCTGAAAAGTTATTATAATTCTTTAATTTATTGTGATTTTGTAACTTATTTTTGCTCGCTTATGTAAATTAATTAAAGCTCTAACATAGTCTTAAATGATTTATTTAACAAGTTTTATTAATACGAATAGAAGAGATAATAGAGTAAAAAAATTTGTTCTTAAAGAAATAAGTCAAAGTCCAAAAAAGGCAAACTAAAATATGTCAAAAATAGCGCCCCGCCATAAATTATTTTGTTGAATTTTCTAGGACTTAAAACTTGTAGGCGGTTTATGTAAGTTGAAACTTTTTCTTTACTTACAATTTCAACTTTTTTTTTCTTTCCTTTCTCTTACCTTGTGGCTATTTAAAACAAAGTTCTCAAAACACAGAAAATGTTGACATAATTCATTGATTTTCAAAGTCCTTAAAATAAAATTGTGGAATCGACGAGGGTTTGTTTAAAGTTGTAAATAACCGTAAAGCAGCTTTTGATTTATAGAAATTCGATTTCGAGAGTACGACTTTTTGGTGATTAAATTTAAATGAAGAACCAGCAAGTTTACCAGCAAAATTGTTGAGCAAACCAACATTACCTCCGTCGCGCGGCAGTGTTTCTTTGAGCGAATGTTTAAATGAGCTGAAAAATTAAAGTAACCAAACTCGGGGTAATCACGCAATGAACTCGTTTTGAACCCTCAAGTTTTTCATCTATAATGAATAAAGTTGACCAGAGACGTATTTCTCTTGGGAAAATATTAGCAAGTAGGTTATTGCATTAGTTCTGAGGGGAAATGTAAACTTGGATATGGATTTTCATGAATCTTTTCGCGAGCTCGATGAAGCGGACGTATAAAGATTTATTCAAAGATTGGCTTTTAGATTTTACGTTCTTATTTTCGGCGCTCGAGTTTTTGTTGATTAACTCTGGTTGTAAAATTTTATGGGTCACTACCGGTATTGACGGTTTTTAATCAGTTTTTTTTTTACGAGTCTACTAAAAAATACCTCTGGTTAAGTAAACACGATTAATACTTAATTTTTAAAAACTTGTTAAAAATATTCTGTAACAATTTTTAAACAATGTAGAAATTATGATTACTTTTCTGGACTTTAGTTTAGAAAAACAGTTGCGATTTTCCGTGCAAGCTTTGGTAAATTATCGAAAATCAATACATAACAGGGATTCAGAGTCAATAGGAAGCAATCAATAACAACTAACGATACCAAGTTTCGAAAAAATACCATGAATTTTTAAAAGAAATCGTCCCGAGTCTAAGCAAAAGTTACTTTGAAAGAACAAGCATTAAAACAGCCCGAGGTACAGATTGAAGTTGGGACACGTCGGAAACTGTATGGTCGCGTGCGCATTAAACTTGAACTTATCGCGCTATTACGATTGGTGTGCCGACTTTTCGGGATCGTAAAGCGGGTGATAGACGTCAAATTTCGGCATAAGTATTGGATTTATAATAAAATTCCGGAAACATCGAGAGGAAAAAACACAGTGATTACGTTGTATGTTTCCAAGATTGGTGTAGGGACGGTTTACTTCTGCATAACAAACAAATGGGCTTTCAAAGGAACTTTGCTACCCAGATAAGTTTCATTGGTAACAAAAAACATTGTTCTTTATAACTAGAACGCAAAACTGTATTTTTTATACGAGTTCATGAAATGAAGTTTTTTTTTTTAATAAAAAAGAATCCTTTACTCTTAAAAACACCTTATATGGTCGCATTATGAATCACACAAAAAATCCAAAGAGAAGAGAAATCGAATGGAAGAGAAGAATTTATCAATATTAAAATATTGCTAACTTAGTTTTAACTGTTAACTTTTTTGTTAAAGATGTATTATACATTTTATACTTAATTTCTTACATTGTTGCCTATTGCGTCAAAGTATTATATTTTAGTGAGTTGTAAAAATGTATATCTCATACGAGAATGATAGGGTCACATCCCTGTGCTCGGAAAATAAATAAATAAATAAATAAATAAATAATAATATACACTAATTTTTGTAAAATCGTTTCATTTTCTAAACTAATACCATCCTTAAAATGTAAAATCAATTTTAGGTGTTAGAAGTAAAAATGAAATTTTATAAAATAACGTAAAGTTTGACGTTTATGATAATAAATGACCGAGTGATCTTGCAAGGAGTTAAAACAAGTGTACAGCAACGCTTTGCTAGATAAGAAGAATACAAAAACAAGTGAACAAGCAAACGAGGCAAGACAGCTTGGTGATAAATTATACCAGACGATGTATGACCAAGCTAACGTGACTCTACAGATATCAAGCTGTCCAACCTAAAATTGTGTCCATCAAAGCTCGTATCTTTTCAAATCTTGTAAAACTATTGCCCTCGCCTTTTTCAATAACTCAACCCGGCACTTTCCACCGCATCGAAAATTCCAAAATCTCAGAGACCTTTTTTCGATCGAAGCTATTTTATAGTTTAAAATATACTAGCGCAGAAAAAATTTCGAGAGGATATGGCTGTCGATAAATTACGTTACAAAGAATAAACTGTTTTTTTTTTTTCTTTCGGATTCGAGATTTTTCGTTGGCGCATCCATCCTGGTTTTTGTTGTTCGTGCACATATTTTTATATCTTACATAAGCGACGAGATCGTAAATCATTTTGCGATAAGCTTGCAGACTATGACGATGAAAAAGAACCAAAGCACTTTTCTCGAGCTCAAGACCTTGGAATTTTCCTTTTTTTTTTGTACTCTGAAAAATGTGAAACTAATTGGTCGTAGTCACGCGAACCTAATTTATACTTTTTTCTCCAAAACGTTTGCTCAGCCATGATTTCAAGTACGAAACTAATCATTTTTCAAATTTTTTCTTGCTTTTGATCCATCAACTTTTTTTTTTTTAATCGTGGAATGTTATATCAAAGGTACTTTTTGATCACATCAAATAACTGGAAATAATGAGAGTATTCTGAAAATCTGAAATTTTTTCAACGAGATCAACGTTGAAGCGCTTTCCGTACAATTAAAACGAGAGTTCAATATTTAATCACGCTAGTTCGTGGATTTAATAAGCGACAAAAGAGCCCTGAAAAAGAATGGAATTGTGACGATCCCGCGGTAACGATTTGTCGTCGGGTCGGGCTTTATATTCGACGATAAAGGTTTAAGCGAGTGGAAATAAAAGATCACTGGCGCTTTGTGTCAAACTAACTTTTCCGTCGGCATGATATTTTCCACCCTAACGCGGGGGATGTGTGTATTTTCATGGAAAAATCGTCGCGATTTATCTAGCCGCGAGCCTGAGTTAGCTCTATTAGGGGGGAGCATATTCGAAAGACTCTTTTTTGCGAACGTTGTATTTTTAAATCGAGCTTTTTTTCGGTAATTATTTCAAGAGTGTACCCAAGCTGGAAATTAAATTCATTTCGGACGTGTGGGAGTTTATTTAAGTCGTTGAGAGAAATGACGTAGATGGAAGGGGGGATATTATTTTCAAGCCCAAACGATTTTAGTCGTGTTTGCATTTTCTTTACAAATTTAAAATTGAAATTTTAGGATGAAGATGAGCAAAGGGTGGAATAAAAACGCTGCAAACTCAATATTACAAGTTCTCTTTGATAATCAAATTTACATTTCTTTTCATGCCTGTGGAACTTTCGATCAGTTGAATTGAAAAAAAAAGGGAGAAATTCATATCAGAGATTCATGGAGATGAAAGTTTTACGGATTAACGAATTCCTTTACCGGATTTAGCAATTAAAACTCGGATCCGTCAACTTTATATTAATTTATGAGAACCAAAACGTTAAAATAATCATTAATGAATATTTTTTCTCTACTTTAAAGAACCTTTTTTTCATGAGCATAAATTAAAATTTAAATAAGTATTAATAATTCTTGTTTTTTGTGTTAGTTTTTTAGGCTTTAAATAATCAATGAAACAGCAAGAAAATTTTTATTGAACTAATTCTATTTTCTGAATTTGTCTGGTAAAAAAATTTTTTCCTTCAACTCAAGAAACTTTTTACTGCTATTTAATTCAATAAAAAATTTTGAAAACTGAAAAAAAGAAGATAAAGAGAGAAAAGAAAAAAAAAACTTCTTGGATGTAAGTGCAATGTGATTCAAGAGCAAATGTCAAGTTTTATTACTGCCGCTATTCTGCTAGAAAGAAACTAACGTCAGATAAGCAGAAAATTTTCTTTTAAAAGAATTAAAAATATCTTGTATTATGCAATAACTTTCCTTTGTAAATACAGAAGTTTCAAGTGACGTTAGACAAAAATTTTTAATTTAATTTCGTCGAAATTTATAGTAAAAATGAAACTTTTATGAAAATTATCGAGTTATTAAAATTTTTTCTGACTCTACTTCTTAAAAGATTTTGCAATTTCACTCAATTTTTCTTTTAATTTTGTATAATATTAAAAAAAGTTTGTAAGAAAATAAGCGGCTGTCCGACCATATCCGGACTATTACTACTTGTTGATCAGAGTTTTAAAATTATAAATTTTCGTCGCGACAATAAAGGTGGAAAAAATTAGCGATATTTATTTCAAATAAAATGTTACTAATTAATTTAAGTTATTAAAATAATATTATTATTTTTCTGCCAACTAATTAAGAAGTTTTCTAAAAGAACATTTATAATTATTATTATGCTTGAGCCAAACATTACGCTTTCAGATCATAAATATTTTGATTAATATTTTTTGTTAAATTATTATCAATGCCTGTACTTTCGTATATCTATATATTTTTTCATCTGCTATCATGTCAGTTCCCAATACCCAAATAAATAATACTCAAATAAATAATTAATCATCGGACAAAAGAAAATCGAAGCAGCAGTTTTAATTCCAGAAGCTAATCATGTGAATTCGAAAAAAAAAGGTACGTCAAAATCGCTCCGATCTCATGCACGTACCATCAAACCCACATAAAGAAACAATGGTCCGACTTGATAATTAGTCGGAGGGCGAGTGGTAGAAATAAAAGCCTCGTGCCCAATCTGGATCTCGCCGGCCGCAGGCATTCCGCCCGGCCACTTCAATATCATACCTCCCTTTTTCTCTCTCTCTCTTTTTTTTTTCACCTCTTCTTCATCTTCAAATCATTCCGTCTTTTCTATTTCGGCTTCCTCTTTTACCTTCTTTTTTTTCTCTTCGTGCCGTCTGAATGTCTGACGACGAGGAGATGGAAGGCCTTCTTCTTCTTCTTCTTCTATTTTCAGGCTCTCTTTTCTTTGAAGGATGAGAGAATTGTTTTTTTTTTTTTTTGTGGAGAAGGTGGCGGCAAAGAAGATATTAAAAAAGGGCTTTCCATTATTGCCACCTACAATCTGAAAGTGTTACAACGTTACTAGATTATGCTTGTTATTTTTTTTTCGAAAAATTTTAAAATAGTCAATCTAACTAAATTTCAAAGATATTTTGAAGTCATTGAAAAAAGACCTTACTTTACAAAACTCGACTTGGAAGAAACAAAAAACTTCAAAAATTATTTGGGTCACACTTGAAGTATCTTTTGAGTCAAAGGTGTGATCGTCCAAAGAATGTCAAAAGACACGTAACTTACACTTTTTATTCAGCTTCAATAGTTTTTATAAATATCAATACTGAAACAACAGGCAAATTTATCTAACTCACTTATCGAATAAAAAAAACGAAAAATTCAATCTCGAACGAATCAAATTTTCCACAAAAGCGAACGCACTTGGGTAAATAATTGGACACTCTTTTCGAAAGCCCTCGAAGCGGATCACCCGCGAATTCCCGATGAAAAATTTGACAAACTGCTTTTTATTTATTTACTTGAGAACAAGGCTTTTTAGCAAGAGATTGATGTTTCATTACCTCGTTCATTGCTGTAAATTTTCAAGCAATTTACGTGCAAAAGGCATTAATGAATTTTTTTTACATACGTATAGATTGATTAATTTTTGATACATATGTAGATGGTTTGAAAATTTACAGTAAGGAACTTGAAATTATTCATAAATCCTCACAACTATTGTTTGTTGTTATTTTTTTTTTATTTTTTTTTCATACTATTTTTAAAGCATCAAAATTATATACCAGTTTAAATTAAATTTTTACTTATAGTCAAAACCATAGTGCAATATAATTGTAATCTAATAAACAAATTTAATTTTATGTTTTCAAGGTGTTGTAAGCGGAATCAGCTGCTACAAATGTGGCGAATACAACGACGGTGTTGGTAGCATAACGCCTTGCATCAACAACACAGCCTTAAAACTGATCGAGTGTCCGAAGCACTCCGAATCCTGCATTGTGAGTAACAATCAACAAAATATTTTTTTACAATATATTTATCGACCAGCTGCGTTACAGATTAGCCCACAGATTTGATAACTTTTAAAAGTACTGAAAAAACGTACACTTTTTTACGCCAGGAACGATTATTGCAAACGACTGAAAATTTATTCGCAAGTGGTAGGAGTAAAAAAAAAAAGAGGGTGAAATTGTCAAACTGAATTTCACGGGGTTCGGGTCACGCGTAAGTTAACCGAGCCATTCACGTGTACGCGTAATATCAAGCCAATATGCTTTTTGGTCAGTTGCCAGGCATCTGTGCTTTACGTGGTTTGAAAATTTCTCTCGACGCTCGTTCTCTATCTCTCTTGCCACAATTATTTGTCATTTATTGCTCTTCATTGTGGCTGCGTTGGCGATAAACTATTCTTGGAATAATTTTGGGGAGCTTGAAACACTAATATAAATTTGAATTGTTTTAAGTTACGAGTTTAATCAAAATTTTAATATAAAATTAATTCTTTTTTTTTTTTTTTTTTTACTTATCCGTTTGTCTACGTAAGCTTTACTTGTACATAAATATGATGTTGAGGTAACAATGGATTTGGTTCGAAATTAATCGAGTTTGTTGTCTTCGATTGAAGTTTTTCTCTTCGCCTTAAAAAACAGAAGATGAATGACTTTTTATCTCGTTAGTGCTATAAGGATGAAAAAGTGAGGCTGAAAAAGCTGAAAAAATCATGTACAAAAGGTATGGTATAAAAGAGGAGATTTTTTTTGACAAACGACTCTATTAGCGTTAGAAATTCAGCAGACTACATATTTCTGTCAAATTCTTTTTACTCTGAAGTGATAAAGGTAGTTGATAAGTATTTGATACTATTATTAAAAATCTAAGGACTCATGCTATGGAAATATTAGCTACTTAAGACTATTTTCCCGCATTTTTAATAAATGTAAATATTCAAAAAAAAATTTTCAAAAGACTTCATAATCTTTAAGCTCTAAAATTACTCTTTGTTCACATTCTATGACTAGTAATTTCGTAAATTTACGTGCATTAAAATATATTAAATTATGTAACCAGACAAAGATTTAAGAAAATTTTAAGACCTATGAAAATGTTAAAGATTCATTAATAATTAATTAGCAGTTAAAAAAGCAGTTAGACTTATTTCTAAAAGAGCATGCTTTTCAAAGAATTTCGTATATAGTCGTTTGCTTCGAGCATTGAGTCAGTTTTTACGAAACATCAGTTTCCGGCAGTAACAACTATTCTTTTCCAAAGGTAAGACACTGTTCTATCATATAAATATATTCTTAAGAAATTATGAAAAAATTTTACTTTTCTTGACATGTAATTTAGGCGTATCTTTGATACGTAAAACTTTGAATTAAAAGCTATAAAATAATACAAAATTAAATATTATTTAGAGTACTTGATCCAATCAACAAGATGCAGATACTTACTGCTCTGATTGTTTGCTTGGCACTCGTCACCGCCTCCATCGGTTCAGCCTTTGCCCAAGGAGTACGCTATAAATTTATTTAACTCTTAATTCATCATAATAATTTGCAAGAGCTCTTGAGCTTTGATGTAAAAGTTAATTTTTGAGTAATTTATATAATCAATTTGATTTAAGGGCTACGGTGGTGGTGATCAAGCCATATACGTACAAGGACGAGGGCCATGGTATGTTACGACCGCATACGGAACCTACATCGTTTCTGGACCTGTGGCTGGTGGCGGTGGCTACTAAATTTTAAAATAGCACATACCGTAATGGATTGATTATTTTTTGTGCACAATTTTAATTGTTCAGACGACTATTTCAAAAATGAAAGCACTTAATAAAATCATGTAAAAAAAAATTCATGAGTTGATAATTTTTAATCTTGAATCCACACTATATTATTCAAAAAGTTTTTGAAAAATTTTTTATACAATTTTTATAGTTACTTAACCGAATTTATAATTAATTCTTTTTTAGTTCTCTTCATTTTTGATTGTTGGTTTTTCATCGTAGAATAATTTTGATACTCAGACAGAGCACTCAAAAGAATATGATTGAACTTTTATCCTTGATACGTACATTATTTACCAAAATCCATTTCATCTCTTTCCAAAAGTTGCAATTTCTGCTCCAATAGATTTTAACTAAAACTTGTTTTTTGATGTTTTCTTGTATGTAGTAATGAAGCAACGCTTTTTAAAGAAATCGCTTTTTTGCAAGAATTCAGATCTTAATGACAAGTGTCACTATTTTAGTTATTGTACTAGAGTACTCAGCGGGCCACACCCGCCAAAATTTTTCGAAAAGTTTGAATTAAATCACAAACGGTGATAAAAAAATTTATTATAAAATACATTAGCAAAAAAGGTATTAAAAACAAGTCGCTTAAGACAAGCATTAGTTACTTCAGGAATTTGATTTAGATGTGATAATAAAAAACCAGCATGGATTAAGTGGGGTGCGCACGAATTTAGGGGCTCGTTTAGTATAAAAAGCTTGATATATTAATAAATAATTAACAATATTATAAGTTTTTTTTCATTTGTAACCAAGATTTAAGATTTGAATATCTATAAAACGAAACTTGCAACTTTCATAAAAATAAAACCACGAATTAAAAAATATTTTTGAATGTTAAAATCATTAATTTAGTATTCAATAATATAATGGAATGTTATTCAATTAGTGTGTGGAGTTGTACATTTACGTCGAGAGTAGCAGAAACTCGAGATGTAAGTGTACAACTTTGGACATTAATTGAATATCATATTTTATTCAATAAGATCATGTAATATGGTACTTTGAGAAAAATGCGGCTGAAAAGTAAGTACTTATTACTAGTAGTAGTTACTACTCAGCGCTGCAGTGAAAAGAAATCAAGATCTAAGAGTATTACTTCTACCGCGTATTTTACTCGCCAAGTACCTATATTACATGATCTAATTGAATAAAATTTATTGATCAAAAGTTCTTGTGTCGAAAGTGGGTGAAAAATGTTTTTTCTTAGAAACGTAAACTTAGAAATACGTAAAAGATTGACTTACAATTGACAACAGTTTAAAAATACATTAAAACTTGAACAATACATACTTCATTGAAAATTTCGTATATAAATACCGTACATTATACCCAGAATCAGTCGGTTTGAAGCTTACTGCATCTTTTCTTGTCAAAAGGTACGTAAATAACACAATAAATTTATACCCAATAATTTCCTGCACTGCCTCACTGCCTACTCTACAATAGGTAAGCGTCGAGGTAGGCGTCTCCTTTTTTCCTAATGAATTTACCTTATTCCGTAATAAAATTAGTTAACCCTTATGGAAAAAACCGGTGTAAACACCGAATTTTCAGTGTTAATACTGATTTTTCGGTGTAAATACTAGATTTTGAGTGTTAACACCGAAAGTTCGGTGTTGACACCCACAGTTGGGAGTTTACACCCAATAGGTTCAGTGTTAACACCAAAGTTAAGTGTTGACACTCAACTGTTGGGTGTTGACACCCACAATTGGGAGTTTACACCCAATAGGTTCAGTTTTAACACCAAAGTTAAGTGTTGACACTCAACTGTTGGGTGTGGACACTCGCAATGGGAGTTTACACCCAATATGTTCAGCGTTAACACCGAAGTTGAGTGTTAACACTTAACTTTTGGGTGTCAACACCCACACTATTGCGAGTTTATACATAAAAGGTTTAGTGCTAACACCAAAGTTAAGTGATAATAATTATGGGTATTACACCTAAAAGAATAAGTGTTTACACCAAAGTTAAAAGTTAGTTGGAATGTTACACTCAAAATGGAATTTTGACGCTCAATCCGTTTTTAATAAAAAATTAATGAAGAATTCAATAGATGATGATATGCTTAATCAGTAGGATCAAAAATAAATACCATAACTGGAAATTCTTTATTATTGCACAGATATATCGTGAGTTCGTCGGGTTCTATAAAGTAAGAACAAAAAATCTGAGACAGTAATTGAAATACAAAAAAATTAAATTATTTACTAAAAATTATTCCAGAATTCGAATAACTCATTAAATTTTTATCGTTAAACATTTAAGTTTTTTTTTTTAAAGTAATTTGTTCAAAATTCATTTTTTTATTTAGAAAATTACGTCCGAACTGAAATAATGAAAAAACCCTTGTAAAAAATACATGAACCTTTAAGTTAAGAACTAAAAGTATATATTCGGCCAAAGGAGCGGTAAAAATGATTATTTTAGAAAAAACTGATAACAGACAAAAAAATGAAAATATTTGAAATTTTTTGAAACCAATCAATAGTAAGTCAATTATGACAAAAATAATAATAAATTTTTAACATGCTTTTATTTAAAAAGTACTATGTTTTGACGTACTTATTAAAAATTCACATCCAAAGAATAAATCTGATTGCTCGGAGAAGACCCTCAGGTACCCCCGGCATCGGTAACCTGGATGTCCAAGACTGCACATTAACGTATCGACATTCAAACTTATATCGTCTGTAAAATTTTAGACCTCTAAGTCTCATAGGCTCAAAACTATAGTGCTATTGGCAGATTTGGACATACGACGTTGATGACGTGATCAAAACTTTGTGAGTTAAAGGAAATCATGAGAATAAATATAATTAATAATAAAAAGTTCAAATCAATTTATCAAAAAAGAAATAAGGTGGTTTAATTGTTTTAATATCTGACAAAAAATAAATAAAAAAATGAATTTTTATGAAAAACACCCGAATTTTGGGTGTTAACACTGAAATTTTTATTTTAATAATTGTTAATATAGTTTTTATCAAAGCCAGCGGTAGCTGGCTTGGGGAGATTTTTTTCCCGCCAAAATAGTAGCCGGCTGCCGTGCTTTATTTGCAGCTACTGGAGCTACCTTAACCCTACTAACCGCAATTAATCAATCATTTAAAAATTAAAACACGTTACCTGCATCATTAAACCTCTAGACTACGCCAACTTTTCACTACCGAAGAGATGAGGATTGTTTTCGAAGCTTATATTTTTTTAATTTTCTTACTTTTTAATTCGCGTTTTTGAAATCGGCCTTTTTTTTTGGACTTTCCATCCATCAACGTTCGATCGGGGATCGGCACCTCCCAACATTTTCAACAGATGGCGCTATCATTATTTTTTTTATTTAAAAAAAAAAAAAAATTAATTTGCGTTTATAAAAACTTGTTTTCATAAATAAAAAAATGAAAAAAAAAAAAATTAAATGATAATTAATAAAAATTAGAATTATTCTTTGAACGATAAAAGACACTGGTAACTGGCTTGGTTAGAGAACAATCATCAGTGTCGCAGTAAAATCAGAGAGCAAAAGAAAATATGTATTTTAAAAGAGGTAGTTGTAAACATTCTTACAAAGTAACATGTTCAATAGCACACGTAGGAAATAATTTAAATAATGGGCACTACGTGAGCATTTTACGACAAAAAAAGAGTTGGATAGAAGTAAGCGACGAAAATATTATAAAAAAACCTTGGCCAACTAATGCTAAAGGTGTTTATATATTTATATTAGAAAAAAAAAAAAAATTAGAAAAATAACAAATAGATAATTATTAAAAAATTATCAAACAAAAAAAAGTGATATCCCACAAAAAACCTTACAAAGGTAAACAAACGTGGGGAGATTTTTTTAATGAATTGATTTAACAAAAAATAGTGATATCATTAGATGGATTTTATAAGGTAGAATTTTTGATAACATGTCATATTAATAACAGAATTTAAAAATTAATTGCTGTAACAAATTTAAGAAAAAAAAATAATTATTTCAAAAAGTAATAAAAAAATTATTTTAATGAGTTGTGTATTTAAATTTAAAAAATAAATTGAAATCAATATTCATAAAATCTGCCCACGAAGTTCATATTCAGAAGAAAATTTATTAACTTTATCTTCGTTGGCAGATTTTATGAATATTGATTTCAATTTATTTTTTAAATTTAAATACACAACTCATTAAAATAATTTTTTTATTACTTTTTGAAATAATTATTTTTTTTTCTTAAATTTGTTACAGCAATTAATTTTTAAATTCTGTTATTAATATGACATGTTATCAAAAATTCTACCTTATAAAATCTATCTAATGATGTCACTATTTTTTTTTAAATCAATTCATTAAAAAAATCTCCCCACGTTTGTTTACCTTTGTAAGGTTTTTTGTGGGTAAACAAGTTAAATGTAATGTTTTTTAATCATATACAAACTAAATAATCAAAAAAAGTTTGTTTCAATGTTTATATATTATTTTAAACGTAGTATTTTAAATCAAGAGTGTGGCTAAGTGGATAAAGTGGTCTGTAAATTTTCGTCGACATGAAGATCAATGGTTCGTATCCCCATGAGGCCAATTTTTTTTTTTTTCGGTTTAGTGTAACACTCCATTGGTTGTAACACTCCATTGGGTGTAACACTCCATTTGGGTAGAAGTTCGGTGTTGTTTTCAGTGTTATTTTTCGGTGTTTACACCGATTTTTTCCAAAAGGGAAGTAAGTTAATCTTTTGTTCAAGTTTATTTCCAATTTAAATTTAAGCTTTAATTTTTGTTCGAAAATTTTTTTTGGTAACTACCGGAAATGAGCGCTTGTAACTACCGATTTGATACTTTCGGTACCCTTAGAGTAAGGTCTGCTACTATGATTAATAAACAAGTTTCTTCGCTTACAGAAATGTGAAATAAATGTTGGATTTTCTGAACACCTAGCTGTTAAACTTTAAATAATTAAACTTTTTAAATTAAATTAAATTAAATAATATATAAGTAACAAAAATACAAATTTTTTGAGAAAAGACTCGTAGAAATAAAAGAAGTAACCTCCAAATAATTAATTTATTTTGTTAAAAGAGAAATAAGTTTTTTTAAATGATATAATGTTATTTTTGAAATAATAACAACAATAATAATAACAGTAATATATGGATTTAAGATGAAACAAAAAATACTCAAAATATTTTTAAAATACTTTATTATTACTTATTTTCAAATGATTACAATCCAACTTGCATGAGCAACTTGAATATCGTGCAAAAACAAAACTAAAATTTAGTGCTATTTAAAATCTACATTTTTCGTAGACTCAGCTCTTTAGAATAACTGTCTTAGTAGCCACCATCACCGCCCACAGGTCCACTAATCCTGTAGGTTCCGAATCGGGTCTGAACAGTCCATGGTCCTGGTCCTTGAACGTGTATGGCTTGACCACTACCACCGGAGCCCTTAAATCAAATTGATTATACAAATTACTACAGGATGTTGGTTTAAAATCACAATCAAATTTAATTTTTTTTTATAAGCTCTGAGCGTGTTAACAGTAAATAAAAACTCTTACTCCTTGAGCAGTTGCGATTCCGACGGTCATGGCAATGATTGCCAAGAAAAAGGCGAAAGAAAAGATTTGCATCTTCATGGTAAGATAAAGTAACTGAAAAAATAACCGTTCTTATTACAAAAATTTTGCGTCTTCAAATTAAAAATCAAAATAAAAGTTAGGAATCATTTTGTTAAGTTTTAAATAAACAAATTTTAGTGCATTATATAAAATCAGCATCTTACCTTTGAGAGTTAATGTGGATTACTGAAACTCTTTCAGTGGAAGTGATTCTGGATTGAATGTACGGGACTTATATACGAAATTTTGAAAAAAGGATGCATTGTTTTTACTTTAACTGCTATTAATTGTTAATAGATCTTTGCAATTTTCCTGCTTTTTTGTATTATTGTATAATTAATGACTTAAATGCAACAGCACGAAAACGTAAAAGATGACTGTTTAAATGACTATTCTTTTACTTATACTCTTTGAAGTTTGTAATTTCCTTATTACATTGAAAAAATTTTATAATCGAAGAGGTATTGCAAATAAGTCTTGAACCAATCTGAAATACTGTAGTTAATGAACTACTATAAAAAATATGAAATATAATTTATTATTTCGTACAACGAATCAAGAAATATTTACTAAAGAAAATAATTTTTTTGACGAAGAGAAACAAATTTACAAGAAAAACTTATAAAAAACTTACTTCTGCAGTAATTTCAACGTTAAACTTGATTTTAAAACCTTTTATCCTTGATACGTACATTATTTACCAAAATCCATTTCATCTCTTTCCAAAAGTTGCAATTTCTGCTCCAATAGATTTTCACTAAAACTTGTTTTTTGATGTTTTCTTGTATGTAGTAATGAAGCAACGCGTTTTAAAGAAATCGCTTTTTTGCAAGAATTCAGATCTTAATGACAAGTGTCACTATTTTAGTTATTGTACTAGAGTACTCAGCGGGCCACACCCGCCAAAATTTTTCGAAAAGTTTGAATTAAATCACAAACGGTGATAAAAAAATTTATTATAAAATACAACAGCAAAAAAGGTATTAAAAACAAGTCGCTTAAGACAAGCATTAGTTACTTCAGGAATTTGATTTAGATGTGATAATAAAAAACCAGCATGGATTAAGTGGGGTGCGCACGAATTTAGGGGCTCGTTTGGTATAAAAAGGTTGATATATTAATAAATAATTAACAATATTATAAGTTTTATTTCATTTGTAAACAAGATTTAAGATTTGAATATCTATAAAACGAAACTTGCAACTTTCATAAAAACAAAACCACGAATTAGAAAATATTTTTGAATAGTAAAATCATTAATTTAATATTTAATAATATAATGGAATGTTATTCAATTAGTGTGTGGAGTTGTACATTTACGTCGAGAGTAGCAGAAACTCGAGATGTAAGTGTACAACTTTGGACATTAATTGAATATCATATTTTATTCAATAAGATCATGTAATATGGTACTTTGAGAAAAATGCAGCTGAAAAGTAAGTACTTATTACTAGTAGTAGTTACTACTCAGCGCTGCGGTGAAAAGAAATCAAGATCTAAGAGTATTACTTCTACTGCGTATTTTTCACGCCAAGTATCTATATTACATGATCTAATTGAATAAAATTTATTGATCAAAAGTTCTTGTGTCGAAAGTGAGTGAAAAATGTTTTTTAGCAATATTTGAAGCGCTTTTCTGTCATAGTGGAGGCTCGTGCCACTAAAAACATTTTGCACATGTTCCACCTTTATTGATAACTAGAAAATTTTGTGGTTTTCCACAAAACCAGGTTGCACTCGTTTCTTCAATGTCTTCAAACGTAGGATTTGAGGACATAGTGCCTTTTGGAAACGTATACTGTCATTATGCAACAAGATAAAGATTGAAAAAAAGAAAACTTAGAAATACGTAAAAGATTGACTTACAATTGACAACAATTTAAAAAGCCATTAAAACTTGAACAATACACTGAGAGAAGGATTTGGTTATTTTTGGTTTCTCCCAAGCTATGGTTCATGCGACCAATGATTTGGTTGCAGGAACCAAATGTATAGATCACAGTCATGTCAAACAGTTCGCTGTTACAACCTCAAAAAAATTTTCGAGGTAATTCAGAAAATTACGAACTCACGAAAAATTTATTAAAATGATCAGTGCTATATTAGATTGAAAACGATTAGTAATTTGATTTAACTTCGTAGAGAAAAATAATTTTGTTGTCAAGAGAAAACTCATACTTGAATAAACTTAATGAAAGTGTCTAGGTACCATCGCCGTGTACCGTATTCGGTGCACGGTACACGGTACACGGTACCAAATGAGAGTTACTTTAGACACTCTGTGAATTTAATTGGATTATTTAAGATGGACAATTGAATTTAAAGTAGAAATTAGTAGTTTTTTAAACTTAAGTGGGTTATTTGGGATAAATTATAGGATCTAAAGTAAAAAGCTACCGTGTACCGTGTACCGTGTACGGTTCACGGCGATGGTACCTAGACACAACCTTAATTAATTTTTCGAAGTTTATTGTTGAAAGTTGAAATTAAAATATATTCTTATACATTTAACAAGAATAAAGGTACCTGCTTTAAGCAAATTATTACAACAATAAACAATAAAATAATACAGTAATAAATAAAATTTGTTTTTAAAATAAAAAATAAAAGCTCGATTTTTACACGTGGAGTGTCGACCAAACATTTGGTTCCCACAACCAAATTATCCGATTTCTTTTCAACCAAATATATTTGGTTCCTTGAACCAAATCCTTCTCTCAGTGTACATACTTCATTGAAAATTTCGTATATAAGTACCGTACATTATACCCAGAATCAGTCGGTTTGAAGCTTACTGCATCTTTTCTTGTCAAAAGATACGTAAAAAACATAATAAATTTATACCCAATAATTTTGAGAAAATTTTAATTATTTTTTAAGAAAGTTCTTGTCAGTAAGATGAAGAAACTAGTTTCATTGCTTCTTTGCTTGGCGCTCGTCACCATGTCCATTGGTGTAACATTCGCTCAAAGAGTAAGTTAACTTATCATTTCAAAACAAAATTGTAGACGACAATTTTTCAACTCTGTAATGTAACGACTTTGTACAATCAATTTTATTCAAGGGAGGACATGGCGGTCACGGATGGGGCGGCGGCGGCGGCGGAGGAGGAGGTCAGGCCATTCATGTTACGGGAGGTGGACCTTGGCTAGTTTATACATTAGTGGGAGTCTATACGGTCACTTTGGTTGTAGCCAGCGGTGGATACTAATTAAGAATAAGTTCTTACATGGAATTTTAATAAAACTGTTTCAAAATTATATGGTACTTAATAAAGCATTTAAAATGTATTTCGTTAGATATTTGTTAAGCCTGGTCCAGTATGCTTTCTTTCACAAAGATTTTACTTTATCGCCAAATTTTTTTTTTTATTTAATGGATTGGAATTTTCATTGTTCATAAGTAGTGGAATTAAAAATACAAAATTTACTGAAATAATTTAAATGTTGAAATTATTACTTGAAGTAGGTTAGGTTGAATCTTACAAAATGAATTTTTGTATTTTAATTAAAATGAATATTTACAGTATTTTTGTGGTATTCATTGTAAATGATTTTTAATAAAAAAAGCAATGCTTCAAAATTTTCCTTTGTACTTTGCTATAAAACGGAATATGAATCCACAAACATTATATAAATTGCAGCTTCTTAATGAAAAAAACTTTTAATTTATTTATAACAAATGCTAATATTTTTATAATCATATGACCTTGATTCCTTTAAACATTTCTACAATCTAATCTTTCATATTCTCAATTCTGAGGTGTCTAGACTAAAAGACACAAATCACTTGAGAAAAAATTCAAGAAAAAAAGTTTTGAGGAAGACTATAATAATTGAAAATAATGATGTTTTATCATAATTATAAGAATCATGCGGTTTTTATTCATAAATACTTCACCGTAATCAATTTTAATAATGTCTAGCTTGTGTTCTTGAAGGATTTTTTTTTTTTTTAAGTGACACAAGCCCTTTAGTTAAGACACCACAAAATATTTCCTCGGTACTTCAAGGAATAAAAATGAATGATTCTCGAATTCAAACAATCATTTTATATTTTTACACATGACTTTCATTGTTTTTTGAAGGATAATTTTTTTTTTTTTTACTTACCTTAGATGAGTTCGAGTAAAAATCGATCAAGCATAAATCATTCAAAGTAGTTAAAATGTTGGAAAAAAAGATCATTTTGTAATAGGCTTTTCTTATAAAATCTTATAAAATATAATATAATATAATAATATAATAATTCTTATAAAATCTAAATAATGGTGCGTAATCATCTTACAATTTACCGTGATATTGGGAAAAATTTGATTTATTCAAATACTTATTAAAGAGAGATTTTTAGGAAACTTTCAATTTGGCGCGATTACGAATATTGTACTTTCTGACTACTAGCGTGAAAAATAGTATACAGCCCTTGGGAGTGCAAAAATGAGCTAACCTTTAGCAAACCTTTGATGACCTCGCCTTCGGCTCGGACATCAATTTGGGTTTGCTAAAGGCTAACTCATTTTTGACTCCCTCAGGACTGTAATATACTATTCTTCGCTTACAGAAATATGAAATAAATGTTGGATTTTCTGAACACCTAGCTGTTAAACTTTAAATAATTAAACTTTTTAAATTAAATTAAATTAAATAATATATAAGTAACAAAAATACAAAATTTTTGAGAAAAGACTCGTAGAAATAAAAGAAGTAACCTCCAAATAATTAATTTAAATTGTTAAAAGAGAAATAAGTTTTTTTAAATGATATGATTTTATTTTTAAAATAATAACAATAATAATAATAATAGTAATATAAGATGAAACAAAAAATACTCAAAATATTTTTAAAATGCTTTATTATTACTTATTTTCAAATGATTACAATCCAACTTGCATGAGCAACTTGAATATCGTGCAAAAACAAAACTAAAATTTAGTGCTATTTAAAATCTACATTTTTCGTAGACTCAGCTCTTTAGAATAACTGTCTTAGTAGCCACCATCACCGCCCACAGGTCCACTAATCCTGTAGGTTCCGAATCGGGTCTGAACAGTCCATGGTCCTGGTCCTTGAACGTGTATGGCTTGACCACTACCACCGTAGCCCTTAAATCAAATTGATTATACAAATTACTACAGGATGTTGGTTTAAAATCACAATCAAATTTAATTTTTTTTTATAAGCTCTGAGCGTGTTAACAATAAATAAAAACTCTTACTCCTTGAGCGGTTGCGATTCCGACGGTCATGGCAATGATTGCCAAGAAAAAGGCGAAAGAAAAGATTTGCATCTTCATGGTAAGATAAAGTAACTGAAAAAATAAACGTTCTTATTACAAAAATTTTGCGTCTTCAAATTAAAAATCAAAATAAAAGTTAGGAATCATTTTGTTAAGTTTTAAATAAACAAATTTTAGTGCATTATATAAAATCAGCATCTTACCTTTGAGAGTTAATGTGGATTACTGAAACTCTTTCAGTGGAAGTGATTCTGGATTGAATGTACGGGACTTATATACGAAATTTTGAAAAAAGGATGCATTGTTTTTACTTTAACTGCTATTAATTGTTAATAGATCTTTGCAATTTTCCTGCTTTTTTGTATTATTGTATAATTAATGACTTAAATGCAACAGCACGAAAACGTAAAAGATGACTTTTTAAATGACTATTCTTTTACTTATTGGGTTTGAAAGGGGAGTCAAAGTGGGGGTAATATGACATTTATCCACGAAAAGTTAAAAAAAAAACATGTAGTGTAGAAGGTTGTAACCAAAACTCTCATGAAAATCTAGAAATTTGTTTTCATAGATTTCCTGCTTCGAACGGACGCCGTGTTGACATAGAGAATTATTATGGAGTCCAAGAAAGAGTTGATCAGCACACAGCATGGAAAATGAAACTTAAGATAAAAAATAAATTAAATCGGCTGCGGCTGCCGACATATTGGAGTCATAGCTATATGTCATATTACCCCCATTTTGAGTCCCCTTTCAAACCCAATACTCTTTAAAGTTTGTAATTTCCTTGTTAGATTGAAAAAATTTTATAATCGAAGAGGTATTGCAAATAAGTCTTGAACCAATCTAAAATACTGTAGTTAATGAACTACTGTAAAAAATATGAAATATAATTTATTATTTCGTACAACGAATCAAGAAATATTTACTAAAGAAAATAATTTTTTTGACGAAGAGAAACAAATTCACAAGAAAAACTTATAAAAAACTTACTTCAGCAGTAAATTCAACGTTAAACTTGATTTTAAAAACTTTTGATTTTCTAAACATCTAAAATCTATTTATCGACTTTTCAATTTTTTGTGAACACTAGACTTTAAAAAAATAAATTCTTAGGTAACATTCCAAATTCGTACATCTAATCGTCTCTGGGCGCACATGTATTCAAAAACATTAAATCTTCCATGGCGAAAAGTGGATCATTTGGTTTTCTTTCTCCCTCTCTATTTCCTTAGGGTTCTTTTCTTACGTGTTTTTTTTTCTTTCCTCGCTATACATTTCATCCTGCCTTTTCCTGCTTCAAAAGCTACCCGGAAAAGCGAGAGAAGAAAAAGCAAGGCTCGCGAGCAGACCCGAAAATGGAATAATGGAAGCGCCCTAGAGTCGAATATCGGAGTTAGGATCGGATCGGGGCGGGGAAGGGGGGGGGGGGAAGCTAAATCGGAGGAAAAGGCGAGCTTTTAGTTGGATGGGTAACTTGAATTCAAGAGGAGCTGGGAGCAATATTGACGTCGGGGATAATGGTTGACGCGTAATTGTTTGAAAACTTATACTCCAACCAGAGATTGAAACAATACTTTGACGTATTATGACGGTGTATGTATTTTTTTGTATCACACACTCATATACATTGTTTTCTCAATAGTCTAAATATTGTAGCTGTAACAATAAGTATGGTAAGAATGAAAATACATATCAGTTCGACTATCTTACCTAAACTTACTTGTATACAATATCTTATTTGGTTGAAGTTATTATTACGTAAATATTGTGATTTTTATAATGATTTATACATTTTTTGTCATTAAAACTATTTATTTAATATACTAATTATGCCGAAATCACAAAAAAAAAGGTTTTCAAAATAAGACGTGCTATACTGCTACAATATGCCTCATAGTCTGTTTATCAACAATTGATGTTACAATATAAATGTTGACCCAACCAGATCTTTCATTGAGTGCACACAACATTATTGTTAACTTTAATCCTTGTGGGGTAAGAAAACACTTCGACCTCCGACTAAGCTCAATTCCGAGTCCATGCCTTTTTAGCCGAATACTCTTTTCAGCCATGTGGCGCGTGGAGGGTGTACAGCTCTCGAAATGAACTCTAGAAATAAGACGCAGTCCACTATGATATCCCGAGGGCGGGGGGCAATTTTCCGTGAACGTCGACACTTGGTGAATTTATGCATTTGCACGTGCTTCTGTACCAGAGCCATGGAAATGAAATTTCCCGATTGGACCCAGACGAAAATTGTCCCCCGGGTTAAAGTGCTACTTTCATTTCCTATAGCCGACGCGGCGAGAAAGAAGGTTTTAACCGCTTTCCACGGATATGTACAGGAAAAGACTTCGAGGTTTTTTATTTTATTAAAATCTTCTGGTTGGGCTTTTTTTTTTTTTGGTTGTATTACTTTCACTTTGATGTAATTTGAAAGCTTCGAGTAATGATAAATCTTTAAATTTACTCATAAGTTTGATTATTTAGTCTTTTTATTATGTGATTCGCTTGGTTATTTAAAGCTTCAATAAATTTTTTATTAGCGGTACAAGATAATAAATTATAAAATATTTTAAAAAAAAGTTATTGCTTATTTTTATAAAATAAAAAAATTTCCTGTGTAGATTATTATAAATTTGCATGAAATAAAAAAAAACAAATAAAAAAAATTTATGCAAAGAAAATATTTTTGTTTCAGTGCAGTTAACTAGAAATTAATATACCATGCTATACTAGAAAGTATATTCCATATCAAAAGACTAAAAATAATATGTGATAGAAATCATATTTATTTTAATAATCACCATACTAGACGCACGTACACATAAATTTTTCATTTTGTTGATATAGAAAATAGAGCATGCAGTCTTTAAAAAACTTAAGACTAAAAATAATCGGTGCAGATAAGGTAAATTTGGCACGAGCTTAGCATTGTAAAGTCTCACGAGATTCAAGCCATTTATCAGAATACACGCGTACGCAGTTTGCAGAAAAAAAAAAAATAATAAACAAATAAAATATCTTCGTTGACGTGGGAGAAACAGAGGGAAAACAGGAGAAAAGCGAGTGCAGGATTTGGGACGGGATAAAGTGAGAAAAGGACGGGCTTACGCTACCTACACGAAATATTCAAGCGCTAGTCTAGTTGATTTCGAGTACAGCAAATTTCTGTAGCCAGCTTTGTGTATCTCCGGTGGCTTTTCTCTTCCGTGACTTGCTTTTATAGACCGTGGATTTCGAATAGTTATGAAATTTCCAGGGTGTGAACTTTGTTTGTTTAAGTGTTATGATCACTTCAACTTATACTGTATGGCAAACAAATGATACTTTGCGATAGTAGATAAAGATGTAATTTTGTCGATTCCTTACAAAAAAAAATCTTTCATTCGAGTATTTTTAATTTCAAATACAATAATTTTTCTTCATAATCTTTTTGAACACTACACTTAGAGTTTAAAAAAAATCTAGGGTTTGTTTTATTAAGGAAAATTAACTGTGAATAATGCACCACCTCATACGAGTCTGTGCAGTATGTACTAGGTAATATACATATTCTGTGATACATAAATAATGACAAATATACTCAGGTCACTTGCATACATAATTTCATAGTTTATGATGTGGTTCATGAATGTATCATCGGTTCAGCACTTATGAAATCTCTAGTGTAAACCGCGTATTCATTAACAGGAGCATCTCAAAATTAAAACTGAATGCATAATTAATATCTCTTAAATCTATAATAACGATTGGAAAAATTTGACTATGAGCTGAATGTAATGGAAAGAATAGAATTTTTTTTCAAAATTCTTTGACTTTTGATTTATTATAAAAAATTTCGATACGCATGGAAAATTTTTTGGAAAAAAATGAATAATGTTCTAGAAAAATTCACTAATTCAAGTGCAGATTAGATAAAGAAAAATTATTATTAAATTTTTTAATGTTTAAACAGGTTGTGAGAAAAATTTGAAGTATTTTAACGCACTAATTTTGAGATTTTCAGTACTCGAGTGAACTTATAGTAAAGTGACAAAACTTTAAACCAAAAAAAAAATGAACTTTCTGATTTTTTTTTTTGTTGGCATTGCTTCTGCTGCAAACAATGTATCCGCAGATACTTCAAACGTAGGGAAAAATTCAATTGATATACGTAAGTCAATTTGATAATCATACATAATTTTATAGCTTGAAAAATAAATTAGTCTGCTTTTTTGTGAGCATTATAAACCAAAGAATTATTTATCTGCTTATTATGTCTGAATCGCAGACAATTTTAAATAAGTTCAATAACCATTAATGATTTAAGTTACCATAAAAATTAACAACAGATTTAATATTTTCTGTAAATTTTTCTTCAGCCTGTGTTTTTAATAATCCTGCTGATGGAGGTCAACTAATTGCAGAAGACGATGAACATTGCTCGGACTTGTGCATGCATTATTGTAACGCTGTTGCAGGAACTTGTAAACCATTGAGGACAGTTCCCATGATGTACAAGTGTACTTGTATTGGTGCTGACAAGTAGAAGAACTGTTTCTAATAAGTTTATTCAAAGTGAAAAAACAAGAATAAGTAAAAATCAATCTTAGGAGGGGATTATGATAAAACAGTTTTCTTTTCAAAAGAATTTTATTTTACAGGAAATTTCATATTGAACATTAAAATATAGAGAAATTAAAAAAGATATTTTTTACATCGCTTGATTTTTATTTCTCTTCCTTATAAAAAAAAATGAGTATAAAAATAATCAAACGGATTCTTGAATCGGTAGAATCAGAACTAGAAAAAACGACAATATCATTTGAATAATTCATTACGAAACACAGTCCCCGTGAAAATATAATCTCGACATGAATAAACGAAGCGTCAATTTCCTTCAAATGAATTTTTCAAGTTTCCATCCCCACCGCAAGCAGCGTACTCCTCTGACAATTGAATAATCCAACATGTGGTGTCCGCGGTACGCGACCGCATCATCGCGTAAACGTCTTCGGGGCAGTGTTTCGACCTCAAATTAAGCGCGAGTCTCGCGTCTTAAAATTTTAATACCCGGGTGCGCCGCCGATGGATGTATAGCTAACGCGGTAATCGAACGGATTGAAAATTTATTTTTCTCGACGAGAGGAGAGAGAGATTAAAGCCGGAGATTTTCTGGAAAAGATTGTTTGCCCGAGTTGTCGTTATCGCTTTAATTGAACTTTTAATTGTCCCCGCTCGCGAAATTGATTTTACTCCCCCTGCCACTCATCTTGGATGTAAATCTGTTGCGATTTAGGTAAATAGAGACTGTGATTAACGTTGACAACTAAAAAATGAGTGTCGTTGGAGATGCATAAATAATGTTTTAATGGAATCCGTATAATATTTTTATTTTATTTTTTGCTAGTAATTTATTTTTCTCATACATAAAATTTTGTTTAGATTCTCTTAAAATATTAAAAATATTGATGGTTCGTAACATTGTTTGAGTCAGCTTTAATTGATCAGAGTGCAGAGATGCCTACGTATGAAGTTTAATTAGAAATTAATAGTGTTTTTAAAAATGTCATTGTTGGTTTAGAGATTGATTTTAGTAATGAAAACAATCATTAAAATGACAAATGACATGATTTTAGTATAAAAACAATCAGTAAAATGACAAAAAACATTATTGATATCAATATGTAGTAATAGTTTTTAAGAGATGATTTTATTGCATTAGAACGAATCGAGATTCGGTAAAAAAACTTCAACTTAGCATTTATCTCATGCAATTCAGAATTCAAATTTACGATTATATCTCTGCACAAAAATGCCACTTCATCACAATAACTCCCGAGTGCTCGAGGGCACATAATAAAAGAAAGAAAGAAGGAATAAACCAAATGTTTTCTCCACTTCCTCCTCTTCGTCCTCGCGAGGGCTTCTTATCTCCGGCATTCATACGAGCCAGTAAACCTGCAAGACCAGCTCCAATTCACTTATCGGCCCTCCCAGCAGTCAAATTCCGATTTATTGAAACGTGAATATTTGGAAAAAAAAGACTGAGAAACCTATAAAATCAATTTTACGTCTAGCTATCAAGGGAAGGATTGAAAAAACCAAGTGGACCAGGAAGAAGAAGAAGAAGTTTTGAAAACGTACTCGAGCCATGAAAAAGCCGTATTGTTTTACGAGCTTGCGGGACAAAGCCGACGACACACATACACGGTCCCAACCGAGTTAATCCTACCCCGAGATTTAGCTTCAATGAACTCGGATTAACTCGAACTTGAGCTTTTATTCCATTTAAAGGACACGTGCTCTGTTTTGTAAGACTCAATTTTTCCAATCAACAGCGCGCTTATTGATTTTTATTCTTCAATTTTTGAAAGTTACGAATTCCAGATTTCAATTTTAGTTCTGGAGAACATCTTTTCTTGTTTTTCGTTAACTCGGGATGAATGCAAATGCTTCTTAATCGACGTGATAAAGTGGGCATTTAAACATCGAGGAAAAATTTAAAATTCAAAGAGCTGGAAAAGTTACGGTCATTAAAGCGAGGCTATTTACATTTTTTCCCCCAGAAACAAAGATTTTCAAAGTTTCAAGTGTCTTCTTTTTTTTTCCTACTTTGTTGAAAAAAAAAGCTTGTTGCGAAGTACAAAAGAATTTTTCTCTTTTTCTTTCCATACCAAACGTTCAAATACAATATTCACCAAACAATTGGTCGATTGTACCCAGGTTACGTAAAATTTTTTTGAAAGCCTCATTCGCGCGTCGCCTGAGTGAAAAGGTAAAAAAAAAAAAAAGCTGGAAAATTCGAAAATTGTAACAATTCGTTCCCGAGCGCCCGTAATTTTTCATTGTAAACAATCGTTGAAAAGATAATCAATCAAACATATCATTTCCATTCAGCCAGCTGTGAACAATGATAAACGCGTATCCCATAAAAACTCTCTTTTTGATCCTGCCGATGGATCGAAATCGCCCCGAGGGGCGGCATTTCTACATTCATTCGATCGCGGCATCTTCGTTTTAAATTCACGAGAGCAGAGCCAGTTTCAGAAGCGACTTCTTTGACGTTTTTGAGCTTGGTTAGAGTGGAATTTAAAGTTGGATTTGTTTTTTTTTTTTTCTTAAAATCGATTTGTGAATTGCGGAGAGTTTTGATTTATTTGGATGAGATTAATGAAATTCAGTCAACTACCTATTTAAAAGATATGGTTATTGGCTTCTTATTACTTATAAAATTAAATAGTAAGCAAAAAATATTGTGAAAAATTTAAGTTTAAAAATTTAATTATTTGGAATTGTTTGATAAGGGGAGTCCTGGATAATCAGAAGTGCATTTTTTATGACTTGTGAAGAAGTTCGAGTTTTCTCAAAAACAATTCAAAATTTTATTCCAATCAGCCATCATACACTTTGAATTACAAACCAAATGAAATTTTCTTCTACCGTAATTTACTAGTTTAATCGATTTTTTTAAATGAAAATTTGCATTAGGCAATAATTTCCTTATTTAATTGTAAAAATAAAAATTTCGATACAAAAACTGTTGAAATTTTTTCGGTTTTATAATTAAAAAATGTAACAATAATTATGTGACACTATTTTATTCGAGTTTTACATTAGCAGTTAAGTAAAGTCAGAAATAACTGAGTAAAATTTTTTATTAAATTCTACTAGGCCTGGATAATTTGTAAATAAACTATTAAACAAATTTATAATCAATTAAGCTACACAAATAATTAAAAAAAAAATTAATTTTTTCTTTATAAAAACTGTTTTTGTGCGTTTTTCAAAATATGGAAGTTATAAAGTGAAATATCAGTTTGTAAAATTTATATGTTTGAAAGTATTTTTGTAAAGTAAATCGTATGCTCATAAAAGTAAAATTTATAAATGAATTTCAGTCATTTTTTGACGAAAGTTGTATATATTTCCTCATTTCGGCGTTAAAAGCATTTGAGAACGTACGTAGTTATAAAAAATTTTTTTTTCATCCCTTGAATTCAGCACGAAATATCTCGAGCCTGCTCCATTCCACTTGCGCACGCTTTTACCTCCTGCAAGAAAAATCACCAGGCCCAAGTCGATCATAAATTTTCAGCTTTCGGCTCATGCAGAAAAGAGCGAATAAAAATCCCTAAAATATTCGGCGTCTCCAACAAAGCAAGCTGCAATTTACATCCGTAATTCATGTTTGCCCCGACGAAGAATCAACCCCTCGTATATTTTTGTTGAATGTGTTGAAGTACCTTAAAATTTAATTTTCTCCTCTTCTTGAGCAATAACTTTTTCCTAGCATAAAGAAAATTTTTTCGTTCTTAATTAAGAGCTTATCTTTGAGAATACTCGACAAAAGTAAAAACAGAAAAAGTGGAATGTGAAAATAAAAAAACTTTGTGTTGAATCTTATAATTTTTGTTGATATTATCTTAATGCATAGTAAAAATTTTCCATTTTATTTCTTAGTTGTAAAAATAATATAGTTCCGAGAGATGTGTTAATTAATTTTATAGCTACAAAAAAGAATTAAATATACAAATAAATATGGTAATTTAATTAAAAATCATGAACAGTTACAACTTTTTAACTTTTGTATTGAAAAATCAATATTTAAGAGATGAGTTTTACTCGGACTTTTATACCAAACAATTGTATGCACTTTCTATATTTTGCGACTTCAATGTTTTCCAACGATGATTACTATGAAAAAAAAAAAAAAAAAAATTACTAAAAACTACATTTTTTAAACTTGATAGTCAAAGATGCGATCAATAGCATTACGGCTTGATATCAAAATAAAAAAGAATACATAAAAATTTTCGACAAAATAAATAACTTCCTTAGTAAACGAATTCGCGATCTACTTTTCCATTCAATCGAGAGAAAATAATCACCAGATTCTTTTTAGTTTTATTTTTTTATTTTTTTTTTCTTGAATCTCTTCTCGTTTTCACACAGTCGAGCGCTCTTGACAATATACTTACACAAAAAAAAGAAAGTTATTTCTTTAGCAAGCACAGCATAATTACACCTGTCTGTACTACTATATAATTTATGTTGTAGTTATAAAAGAATTTTGTGTAATTCAAGAAATTAATGTGTCACAGATTAATGACTTCTTCATAGCTGTTACATTTTTATATTTTTATATCTATATAAAGTTTTTCGTAAAACCTAAATGAAGTAAATAAATCCAATATATTAATAAAAATGCATATTGAACAAATGATTACAATCAAATTAGTTTTTAGAAAAAATAATTAAAAAAAAATTTTTTTTATTACAATAAATGATAACAGCTTATTGACAGTTACAATATTTTTTTGAAGTAATTAAAATATTTGTGCATAATCTAGTAGTAGTGCTTATGAAATCATAAAATCTAAATTCAATCAGAATCTCGAAATTTTAACAATTTGTGTGTCTAAGTATTTTACACAAACATAAAAAATTATGTAAATGTAAGTAATAAATTTGTTAATATTTTTGATAAATGGAGTGTATGCAGCTTAAAACCTTTTTTTATTTAAATTCCTATTTTTTATCAAAGCTTTTCCTGATTTATTAAAAATTTGATATGCTAATAAAAAATTCAATGCTTACTTTACTAAGTTTGTTTAGTATTTTTTCATTATAACTCGCAGACTTTGCAATATTCAATTTAAAATTACAAAAACGGCTGCAACAAAAATTTCAAGTTCGACTCGTTTTGACAAAAATCAAGGACGTCTCGGGTCGTGAGGACCCTGCCCGTTCCGCCTTACATCGCAGTCATGAATGAAGCGCCGAATGTGGACCGAGCGCCGTTTCGTCCGAGCGTAATTTTTCCACAATGGACCGAGCCGAGCTTTTTCGTACTCTTTCGGGTTGAGCGGCTTTTTTGCGTGTAAATTATTCGCGAGGGAGCAGGCCTCGTCCGCCGGGACGAAAAGGGGGTTAATGGCTTCTCCCACCACGGCTCTTTTTTTTCTCTCCTCGTCCAGTACTTCGTACATCTCTGAATGCGGAGACGCGCGTTTCATTATTCTCTCTTTTAACTTGAATTTGTTGGCTTACTTTTGCAGTTAAGCTCGCGGCTGGCTTGTTCGAGTCCTTCGAGACTCCTCATTGTCTTATTTCGGGACTGTGTATCTAATGAGGATTTCATGCCTTTTTTTTGTCGAATACCGACAAACTCTTACGTCCGGTTCGTAAGAGACGGAGTTTTATTCTCATCTTATACAACGCAAATGCGTTCAGATCTTTATTTTGCATTTACGTCACGGCTTGCGCAGCTAAATGCGGCATCGTACCGCGTTCTGATTTTTACAGCCGTAGTTGTCTTTTAATCCATTTGGTAAATTGTTTTGATGAATTTTTAATACTTTACTTTGTCTGAATTAAAATCTTGTAGAAGTTTCTGATCCAGTTTTAAAAATAGTGCTCTGATGAAATGACGACCAATTGGGTTTATTTAAATACACTTCTTTAAATAACGCAAGGTGTTGAGTGTGAGCTATGTATTAAATTAGTTTCTCAAATTTTTGTACTGCATTTAATGATTGCGAATTTATTGAATGAACAAATTGAATTAAATAAACAATTAGTTAAATAAATATTTTTCAGAAAAATTAAGTAAAGAAAATTATTTTACTAATACATATGAACGAAAGATATGAGTAAAATAGGTATACTAGTAGTGTAAAAAAAATACAAATATTTTGCATGAAAAAAATAAAGCTTTTATGTAATTTTTGAATTAATTTTATTAACGGATACATCAAATTACACGTCAAAAAACAAAAAAAAGAATTTTATTAAGTTCATTAAAGTTTCTTAAAAAATCACTCTGCAAACACTTGAAAATTACGAAAAAAAAGCGTTTAAACTGTTTTAAAATATCTCTTCACCCATGAAATCCAGCAATTAAAACTTTCGCAGTCTTTCATTTGCCTTTCGCCAAAGTAGCAACCCTTGTAACACGAAAAAAGAAGTGTGCTCAACTAAAAGTAAACCCCTTAATCTTTGAAAGTCGGTGTCTTTCTCGTTGAATTTATCCAGGGCAATAAAAATCAATGGAAAGTAGGTGAAAAAGAAGAAGAACTGTATACATCAAAAAGAGGGAGGAAAAAAAAGCAAGCGTCGACCTGCGCGAGACAGAGACGCACTTCCGGCTAAAGGTTTTTTCGGCGTAAAAGCTCTCGAGAAAGCGGCACCGATTATGCCCCGGTGCAAAAAGCCCTCCAAAGTAAGCTCTCTGTGATCCTAGACGAAATCGATTTTTTATTTATTTATTTTTTTCTCGAGAAAGCATTTTTACTTTTGGTTTAAAAAAAAAAGTAAAGCTTTATTGTTCGTAATCACTTTCCGGGTGTTACTGTGAGTGAATTCGAAAGTTTTTACTTTTTTTTCGCGAACGAAAAGTTTGCGGTGAAAAACCAATATTCCACAATCTTGGATTAAATTTTTCCCACTCGGTATTACATTTTTGCCGAGGCAGGCGGAGATAGACAAAAAAAAAAGGAAGTCTCTAAAGCTCCGGTCTATTAAATTTGTTACATATTGTACTTTACTCGAGCTTGTAATTTAAAGAGTTTAAAAAAAAAAAAGTTATATAATCTGCAAAGTTTAATAGCGTCACAAACTTTTTACAAACTCCGAATAGATAAACTCCAGTTACGTACGGAAAAAAATCAAAGTTTGCGGGATTAATAAATTTTTAAAAGCTTCGAATCGATAAAATTTGTTTTATCGACATCTTTTAATAATGCTTACAAAGAAAAAAAATTTTCTAAATGGAATAGTTTTTTTTCAAAAGGAATGTTTACCTAACAGAAAACTGACCCGGATTCATTGTATCAAGTTTCGAGTGCTATAAAATGCAACTTTGTTGCCACCCAAACCGAGAGGTAAACAATCTCTTTCGGAGGTTTTCTAAGCCCTCACGTTTGAAAGACCGCTCCGGCAAAATTTATATCTTCGCCGCGCGGCTGAAACAGTTCCATTATTTTTCAATCAGATTTCTGATGTGGAAAAGCCATTGGTTTTGAATTGCACTCTTGTATCGTATATACATTCCACGGGGGCGATTGCGATACGTGAAAAATTGATAAGAAATGGAAAACAAGGAAAAAGCTTTGACCGCACGCTTCTTTTAAAAACTAATTATGGTGAAACTGAGAAAAAAAATTCTTATTGCCGGAGGCTGAAAGACAGAAAAAAGTGGAGTGAGAGTTAAACGAAAGCTCTACTCTTGTGGAATGCAATATTCGAGTTGGGAATATTTGTGTTGACCGAGCTTTGGTGGCATGACCAGAGGAAGCTTGCGAAGAGAGAGAGATAGACAGAGAGACTGCAGTATAGTATGTGTTCAGTGCGGTCCTAATTTACATGCCGTCTTCGGGTACGACGACGCCCTTCGAAATTGACGGGATGTCCCAGAAGTTCCCGAACTCTCTCATACCAGGACATTAGAATGTTGACACATTTAGTCTTCCGGTAATTGAGGATAGGAGCTTGGAGAATTTGGTACCGATATTTTTTAATAATTAATTCACAATCTATTTACAATAGTTGAAAAAAAAATTTTCTAATTATGTGATAATTGACTTTAAAATTTACAATAATCAAAGGGTTTTATTCATCTTTCAACTAAAGTATAAATTTTTTCATGAATTTCATACGCTGTACCAGTTTACGAGAAATGAAAAATTCTTTGCATAATCACTGTTTCAGTAAACAGCAGGTTTTTTAATTTATTTTGAACTATACAATTTTCAATGTATGTGAACTAAATATTATAATCTTAAATTAATGAACTCTTACAGTTTTTACTTTCATAAAAATGAAATATACTAAAGAATAAACTGTACATAAAAAATTACAAAAAAAAAAAAAATAGTAACAATAAATTTCCTATACTTATTTTTATTTAAATCAGTCTTGATAACTTGTGCTGGTTAATTCAAAAGCTTAAAGATAAATATAAACTATCGCATTTTCGATTACGGCAGTTGCAGGCGTATCATCAGAGTTATTTGTAGTTATACCCATCTGAACCGTATCATATGGAACACGTATTTTTACATCTTGAGATCATTAATATAAGTACTGTCATTCCAGTCCTCGATCTACTCTGCGAGAGACCAACTTACCTTGCGGATTTCCAACGCACTTCGGACTTGATTAAATCAACTAAAAAAAAATCATAAGATGTTAAAAAAAATTTAGTACTTGAATTATCGATTAAATTTACAATTATAAATTACCTGTAAAATGAAGATCCACAATTGTTGAAAGTCAGGGGACAATATTTTTTAGCAATTATCGTCAGAGCCACGTTATCTTCGTTCGGCAGAATCCTCGAGGCGGTCAAACGATTCCAAAAATAAAAAGAGCCAGCCCTTTCGATTCGTTTCATAGTTTCAGCCATATTTTCCTTAACGTAGAATTGTTCCCACTCCTTATGATAGTTAGGTGAAAAAGACCAAGGTGGTAGAAGCGTAAAGTCTTTACAGCTCATGCGCAGTCTACCCTTAATCTGAAAAAAAATTTTGTTACTAACAATTTAAGTTCATAATAAGTTTTCGTGTATTTACTCACACTTTTCTTCCCACACAGCTTTTTTATCACTTGGGTCAAAATTCCGGATCCAATGTCTTGGTATCTTTGAAAATTCTCCATTATGTCCAGCACGCTGGATTCAGAGAATTTTCGTCCAGTATCTCCCAAGTCAAAGCTGAAAATTTCTGAAGATATGGACTCTTTGTCTTCGGCGACCATGAAGCTTTCCAAATCTTCCAAAGATCTGTGACAGACATACTTTATTATTATCAAGCTGAAACTACATTAATATTTTCTTTATTAATTTTTTCTTTAAAAACTTACTTTGTTGAGATAACATCAAAGTCTATGTAAGTACCACCAAATTTCCAAACAGTAATTAGTTTCAATAAGTCAGCGAAATCCGTTGGAGGCCAAGGACCATCTTCAACGAGATCCGTAGTGAACCAGCCCTCGATAGGTGTATCTTTTATGTACTGATCAAAATATATTCTACGAACTTTAACATTTTCATACGTTAATATTTGTTTGATTATATTATTTGTGCATTCAGATGGAGGCGATGAGTTTATGAACAGCAAGTAGACTAACGTATTTGGATTCATCTTTGCCGCTGATTCTACAGCGCACGCTTGTCTGCAGCTCAACTCATTTGTGTCGCTTGAGCATGAAGTCTCAAGAAAGAATATTTTCTTGCGTTCATCCATGTCTCGATCATCTTTTAAAAAATTTTTTTTGTAAATTAATAATATTAAACAAAGTAAATTAAAATTTAAAACTAAGGAATGAAAACATTTTTTAGATTTTTGTCAATCTCAGTTTTTTCACTAACGAGTCAAGGGAGCTTCGAGTATGTATTTAATTAAATAATTTTATCTTGGCGAGTCCTGTAATTGACAGAAATGGCTCTCATATTGTTTCAGTTTTATTAACATTCTCTGACTATCACATATGCTTCGAAACGAGATATTTCAAGAAAATTCACTTTCCGGTCGATAATATGCTCTGAAGTAATCGCGCGAGTCATAAAAAAATAAAAAAAGCACTGGTGGATAAGCGAGTTGGAAAAATGTACATAAAAATACACAATTCATAGCAAAATACTGATACGCAACTTTAACGAGCCTGTACTTCTACTGTAACTTGAATAACTAATTTTTGAATTTTAAAAAGTTTTTGTGTTAAAATTAAAAAAACATTTTCATCCAACGATCAGTTAAATATTATTTTAAAAGAATATTATGTGCTGTGAAAAATATATCAGTTTAACTTAAATCCATAAAATTTAAATTTAACGAAATGAAAATACAAGTTGAAAGTTGTTATTCTATTTTTGATCTATCAGCACTCATTAGCGATTGAATTTTTAATCTCATTTTGATTAGGCATTCGACATTTTAATTTTGTATCGATTATGAAAAAAAGAAACCTAAAAACTTACAAGTTTATTATTTAAATAAACTTAAGTTTTAAGTTCATTACAGTTTTATTCGTTCAAAATTAAAATTTATTCAACCTATTTAACATTTGCTTTTAAATTGACAGCTGTTAAAACTTTGACGAGTACAGAAAAACTTTTTTTATTTAAGTTCACAACTAAGTTAGCGAACTTAGTCGCTTATCAGCTTTATAAAATTACCCTTGACTAAACGCCGGTAAAATCTCGTCACGCTTCACCGATCTTTCCTCCTGTCATTCACAATTGTTGGCACGTCGATCACGAAAATTATAATTTTCCATCGACGTGCAAGTTTTAAAAGATTTTCAATTCAATGACGAGTTCACTGTCGCGGCGTCGTCTTATCTATCTAACCTTCTCTATTTACTCGCGCTTAAGCCAAAATTTACGCTCGCACGGCTCGGATTCTATTGTGGGCAAATGCTGCTTTCTATTTTTGTTTTCATCGTTTGGGTCTCATTAACTCAATTTCTACTAATGCGAAAATAAACTTACGAAATCAAAATACAATCTCATTTAACAGAAAAAAAAACTTTTTTTAATCTGGTATCTAATTAAAGAAAAGCATGTAAAAAAGTCATCACTGACTCGGTAAGATAATAATGTCTTCCTCAATAGACGCGTAAGAAAATCGGTATAAAACACTTATTTTTTCATAGTAATTTTTTTTTAATTTTTTATCTTATTTCATCACACACTTACTTTGTATGTCCGGAAAGCTGTAGTTACTCGCAGGTGTTTTGTAGCAACCAATGAAATTATCCACCAGGCTCTGATGGTCCAATTCAATTTCGTACAAGCGCAGCGAAATAAACAAAGCCGCACTCAAACAGACGAAAACAAAGAAAGCTAGCACTCGGGTTCTCTTCATTTTTTTAAATAAACAGTTTCTTTAACTACCGAAAGCTCGTCTCGCTCTGCCGGCTAAATTATCTCAACCGCGAGTCAAAAGTTGACTCGAGCAGCATGCTCCGGAGTTGTTCAGCTGGCAGAGGCGCTGCTAAGGCGAGCTATTGCTCAACGAATGTATCAAATTTCGATGACACTGTTCAGCTAAGAAAGATACCGAGCCGCGACTTTGGTGCGGTGCAGCGATTAAAAATTCCTTCTTACCACCCTCTTTTTAACCTAAAAATATCTCACTGCTTTTAATCTTGATTGCGTTGGTCTATATTACACTGACGAATCGTAAAGATTTTTCTAAATTTAAATTTCGTGCCTTGAAATTCACACTTCACTCTTGCGTTGAGATCTTCGAGAGCGTTTTTCTTGTTTGCAAAAAAATTGTTTACGTTGAAAAAAATAAAATAGTTGAAGTGGATATTATAAAACCTGCGCAATAGGCTTTGTAGTTCTATGGTACTTGTTTTTTCTCCAAATAATTTTTTATTGAAATTTCATAATTAAAGTCATTTTACCGAAAAATTTTTTTTTATAGTATACAATTAAAATAAAATAATATAAATCAAACAATATAGTTAATGCTTGTATTACTACTGGCCTGCAGATGGTTGAAATAAAAGTAGACTGACGTATAAGAAAAGTGCATACCAAGCATTTGACTCGTTTCACGCAATAGGGCGATTACCTTTCATTTAGTATTCATTATAATGTGCCTGACTAAGAGCTTAAAGAGAAATCAATCATTAAAAACGCGTTTGACGATTAATTCAAACAATCTTTTCAAGATAAACTTAACAATAAATACCAACGTACCTTGCTATTTCTCTCATTTGACCAACTAAATACTCTCTTGTGATAAAAATTAAATTAAGTTTTTTTAAAATTATATTTCAAGTAAATTTTAAATCAATTTTTAAAACTTTCAATATTCTTTTTTTTAGTATAATTTATTTTTTGAAATTAAAAATAAAGTTTATTTAGTACAACATTAATAAATGTTGAGTTAAGCCATATTTCTCACGCGCAATCGATTTGCCTGTAAAATACTGTAAATTAAAATAAAGTAAAAATAAACTAATAACAAGGTATAGTAACACCAACTTGAACGATTTTTTTTATTAGAAAGCTCTGCTCTTTCGAAATGCAAAATTCGAGTTTGTAATATTAGCGTTCAGCGGGATTCGGAGGCATGCCGGAGAGTCTGCGTTCAGTGCGGTTCTAATTTACATGTCTTCGGGTACGACGATGCCCTTTGAAATTTACGGGATGTCCCAGAAGTCCCCAAACTCTCATTCCAGAACATTTGATATCTTGACGCATTCCGGTCTCAACATACCTAATAGTGCGCAATTATTTGCAGGCAGAGCTTGTAAATTTTTTCGCACGATCGGGGTTTCCGTCTTCATGAGATAACGTATCGATTAGAGGGCAAACAGTGCAGCAAATTTAAAAGGACAAACTTTAAACAGTTATATATCTCAGAAAGTAAACATTTAATCTAGGTATTTTAAAATTTATTTCAAGGTTCAAAACTTATGAAATATACAGAAAAGAAATTTATTTATTTATTGATAGTCAAATTCTTTTTTTGTTTTATAATTTTTCGGTAGAAATAGTCAAATCAAATTAGTATAAAAAGAACAGAGTTAGTCATCGTTTAATCTAAAATTATTTTTTGTCTTTCTTAATAAGCGCAAGATTTTTTTACTATTTATTACCACCTTCAAAGCTATGCTTACAAGTACAAATTAATTTACTCAACACTAAATATACAAGTACACTTACAACAAGATACACACGCACACAGTTAAACAGTCGTAGCAGTGTTTTTGATAGGTTTCGCAACGATCTTGACTATACATAAAAATTTAAAATAGTTTACATTCAAAATTTTTTTTCAGTCAAAATTCAATCACCAAGTTCACAAAATATGCTCGTACTCTTTCAAAACATTTATAATACTAAAAAATATTAATGCAAGTATAGAAAAAGTCTTAGTTCAATCTATTTTTACAGCACGTATTACTCATACAGTCGTTTAATATTCATTTATTACTAACCTAGAGGTGGCATCGTAATAACTAATTGGTCAAAATTAAAAATTAGAGTATTTACAGACGCAACATTTACTAAAGCTATAGATAACTCTCAAGACGGTATTACATCTACTAAAATCAACATGAAATTGTATAAAAATCTCTTTCCTCTAAATAATATGTGATTTTCTAGAGACTAAATCAAGAAATAATCTTTCGAATATTATTTTCTTTTTCGTTCTTGTTTTTAACTATCAGTCAAAACTGTTTTACACACTCGTTAACTTCTAAATCGAATTTTTTTTTCACTCTTAAAAAATAGGTCCGCAATTTTTGAAAATTTTTGGGCAATATCTTTCAGCGATTACGGTCAAAGGCACGCGTTCATTTGTCCGAATGAGCGTTGATGCACTTAAATGATTCCAAAAATGAAGAGCATGAGCGTTTTCAATTAGCTCCATAGTTTCGCTCATGTTTTCTTTGGTAAAATATCGTTTCCATTCAGAGTAAGGAACAGGTGAAGAAGAACTAGAAGGTAACAATGTAAAATCTTTACATCTGGTGGGTAGTTTACCTCTGATCTGTAAAAAAAATTCTCATTGTAGATGACCAGTAGATTATTTAATAAAAAGTTTCTTTTCGAACTTGATTAAAATAATTATAATTCAACAGAAATTTAAAATAAAATTGTAAATTTTATATAGAACACGTTATTGATTTACTTACACTTTGATCTCCACATAATTTTCTTAGTACTCTTGTCATTAGGCTTGGTCCGATATGAGTCCAATAGTAGTAACGAAAATTCTCCATCATGTCTTGTACACAAGCATCTGAGAATTTTCGCCCGATGCCTTCCGAACCGAGTCCGTACATTGCCGAAGCAATCACTTGGTCACTTTCAGTCACCATAAAGTTTTCCAAGTCATCCAAAGATCTAATCAAGATATCCAATTTATCAGCAATAGAATTGACACATATCAAAGTAACTAAAAACAAAAACTTTCTTCATTAAAATAACGTCGAGGTCCAGATAAATGCCACTAAATTTCCAAAGAGTAATGTGCCTGAGCATGTCAGACATGTCAATGAGTGGCCAAGGACTGTCTTCAAAGAGCTGTGAGGTGAACCAACCGTCGATCGGTGTTTTTTTAATGTACTGATCAAAATATATTCTACGAACTTTAACATTTTCATAAGACAGTATTTGTTCGAGCAGCTTTTTCGTACGATCGGATGGTGGCGATGAATTTACTACGAGCAGGTAAACTGACATGTTTGGGTTTGTCCGAGGGGTCCATAACTCGATTTAAAGTATTTAAAGATTTACAGGTATTTAAAGGTATTTAAATACTTTGAATACTTCAATAGTTCAAAAAAAAAATTTCTAATAATTAATAATTTACTTCAATAGCTATGCCATTTCATTATTAAATCTTTAAAAAATTGAATTTCAGTAACTTTGAATTATTTTTAGACCTAGACATCCAGGTAAACGATGATACAGTGGGCTGGGATATCTAATAGATTGTTACAGATTGAAGATACATCAGGGTCTACGAGTAAAATTTACTTGCAATAACTGTTTGAAACTTCAGCATTTTTTATGATAAAAAGCACTTATTCCTGAACTCAGATAACATTTACAGACGATGTCCTGGACTCGGATAACCAGGTCGCCGACGACGCGACGGGTACATGGCCGGATCTTCTCCGAGGAACAGAACGAAAAAAATTTGAAATTATTCTAGTCGTGTTGATGATATTTTAAATCGATGTTTTGGACTCGGATAAACAGGTCGCCGACGACGGGTACCTGGGGATCATCCCCGAGGAACAGAACGAAAAAAAATTTGAAATTATTCTTGTCGAGTTGATGAAATTTTCAAACGATTTCCTGGACTCGGATAACCAGGTCGCCGACGCCGGGTACCTAGGAATCATCCCCGAGGAACAGAACGAAAAAAATTTGGAATTAGTCTAGTCGTGTTGATGAAATTTACAGACGATGTCCTGGACTCGGATAACCAGGTCGCCGACGACTGGTACTTGGGGATCATCTCCGAGGAACAGAACGAAAAAAATTTGAAATTAGTCTAGTCGTGTTGATGATATTTTAAATCGATGTTTTGGACTCGGATAAACAGGTCGCCGACGACGGGTACCTGGGGATCATCCCCGAGGAACAGAACGAAAAAAAATTTGAAATTATTCTTGTCGAGTTGATGAAATTTTCAAACGATTTCCTGGACTCCGATAACCAGGTCGCCGACGCCGGGTACCTAGGAATCATCCCCGAGGAACAGAACGAAAAAAATTTGGAATTAGTCTAGTCGTGTTGATGAAATTTACAGACGATGTCCTGGACTCGGATAACCAGGTCGCCGACGCCGGGTACCTGGGGATCATCCCCGAGGAACAGAACGAAAAAAATTTGGAATTAGTCTAGTCGTGTTGATGAAATTTACAGACGATGTCCTGGACTCGGATAACCAGGTCGCCGACGACGGGTACCCGGGGATCATCTCCGAGGAACAGAACGAAAAAAATTTGAAATTATTCTAGTCGTGTTGATGATATTTTAAATCGTTGTTCTGGACTCGGATAGCCAGGTCGCCGACGACAGGTACCTGGGGATCATCTCCGAGGAACAGAACGAAAAAAATTTGAAATTATTCTAGTCGTGTTGATGATATTTTAAATCGTTGTTCTGGACTCGGATAGCCAGGTCGCCGACGACAGGTACCTGGGGATCATCCACGAGGAAAAGTACGAAAAAAATTAGAATTACTCTAGTTGATATGAGGACATTTTCAGACGATGTCCTGGACTTTGATAACCAGGTCACCAACGACGGGTGACCTGGTTATCCGGTCCGGTTGATAAGTTTCAAATGATGTCTAGGCCTCAGACAACCAGGTTACCGATGACAAGTATCTGGGGATCATCTTTGAGGAAAAGCCAGCGTTGGGAACTGCAGTTCAGCCTGAAGTTCAGTCAACAACAGTGAACTTCACTCAAGTTAAGTTGAGCCATATTTATATTTGTGAAGTCATATAGACATGGTGCCCCCCAGACATGGTAAAAAAAAATTTTTTTTTAAACAATTAAATAAACCAACAAGCTCTAAACCCTCATAACGTTGGGGAGAGCGATAAATAAATAATTTTTTATTAACAATTGAATAAACCGACAAGTTCTAAACTCCCATAACGCTGGGGAGAGCGATAAATAAATAATTTTTTATAAACAATTAAATAAACTGACAAGCTCTAAACCCCCATAACGCTGGGGAGAGCGATAAATATATTATTTTTTATAAACAATTGAATAAACCGACAAGTTCCAAACCCCCATAACGCTGGGGAGAGCAATAAATAAATTATTTTTTATAAACAATTAAATAAACCGACAAGCTCTAAACCCCCATAACGCTAGGGAAAGCGATAAATAAATTATTTTTTATAAACAAATAAACCGACAGGCTCTAAACCCCCATAACGCTGGGGAAAGCGATAAATATATTATTTTTTATAAACAATTAAATAAACCGACAAGCTCTAAACCCCCATAACGCTGGGGAGAGCAATAAATAATCTATTTTTTATAAACAATTAAATTAACTACCAAGCACTTAACCCCCACAACGCTGGGGAGAACGATAAAAAAATTATTTTTTATGAACAATTAAATAAACAGCTGATTGGCTACCCCCCAAGCTCTAAGCCCCCAAAACCCTGGGCACCGGAGTTTAACACAGAAGCTGATTGAACTCGGGTGCCCAAGGTTTTGGGGGCTGAGAGCTTGGGGGGTAGCCAATCAGCTTTTTTATTGAACTCTGGTAGCTAATCATTCTTTTGTTGAACTCGGGCGCCAAGGGTTTTGGAGGCTTAGAGCTTGGCGGAGTAGCCAATCAGCTTTTTCGTTGAACTCGGCCGCCCAGGGTTTTGGATAAATCGCACGTGAATCTTAATACAAAAAATTGTTGGTACATTTACTTTAGCCTTCTGAAGATGTTATGAAAAATAGCACAAAAAATAGTAACTTTTGAACATTTATTCGATGGAATAAATCTGGTTTCATTTACGTGATTTTCTGCACGAAAAAATATTAAAAAATAGATTTTCACAAAAATATCAGTCATTAAATGAATCAAAAAGTAGAAAGGGATTCTAATTTGACAAGAACATCGGAATTTTTCATTAAGGACTCAAGTAAAAGTTCATTACGAGCTCATGATAAGCGTTAGAGACGACGGGATTCAATTCTCGTGTAAATACTTAGTAAATACTTTGTAAATACCTTGTAAATACTTACTAAATCGTACGTTAATCTTAACAGAATAAATTGTTAGCACATTGACTCGAGCCTTCCGAAGATTTTATGAAAAATAACACAAAAAATAGTAACTTTTAAACATTTATTCGATGGAATAAATCTGGTTTCATTTACGTGATTTTCTGCACGAAAAAATATTAAAAAATAGATTTTCACAAAAATATCAATCATTAAATGAATAAATAAGTAGAAAGGGATTATAACTTGACAAGAACATCGGAATTTTTCATTAAAGACTCAAGTAAAAGTTCATTACGAGCTCATGATAAGCCTTAGAGACGACGGGATTTAATTCTCGTGTAAATACTTCGTAAATACTTTGTAAATACCTTGTAAATACTTACTAAATCGTACGTTAATCTTAACAGAATAAATTGTTAGCACATTGACTCGAGTCTTCGAAGATTTTATGAAAAATAACACAAAAAATAGTAACTTTTAAACATTTATTCGATGGAATAAATCTGGTTTCATTTACGTGATTTTCTGCACGAAAAAATATTAAAAAATAGATTTTCACAAAAATATCAATCATTAAATGAATAAATAAGTAGAAAGGGATTCTAACTTGACAAGAACATCGGAATTTTTCATTAAATACTCAAGTAAAAGTTCATTACGAGCTCATGATAAGCGTTAGAGACGACGGGATTTAATTCTCGTGTAAATACTTCGTAAATACTTTGTAAATACCTTGTAAATACTTACTAAATCGTACGTTAATCTTAACAGAATAAATAGTTAGCACATTGACTCGAGCCTTCCGAAGATTTTATGAAAAATAACACAAAAAATAGTTACTTTTAAACATTTATTCGATGCAATCAGGTTTCATTTACGAGATTTTCTGTACGAAAAAATATTAAAAAATAGATTTTCACAAAAATATCAATCATTAAATGAATAAATAAGTAGAAAGGGATTCTAATTTGACAAGAACATCGGAATTTTTCATTAAAGACTCAAGTAAAAGTTCATTACGAGCTCATGATAAGCGTTAGAGACGACGGGATTTAATTCTCGTGTAAATACTTAGTAAATACTTTGTAAATACCTTGTAAATACTTACTAAATCGTACGTTAATCTTAACAGAATAAATTGTTGGCACATTAACTGAGCCTTCCGAAGATTTTATGAAAAATAACACAAAAAATAGTAACTTTTAAACATTTATTCGATGGAATAAATCTGGTTTCATTTACGTGATTTTCTGCACGAAAAAATATTAAAAAATAGATTTTCACAAAAATATCAATCATTAAATGAATAAATAAGTAGAAAGGGATTCTAACTTGACAAGAACATCGGAATTTTTCATTAAAGACTCAAGTAAAAGTTCATTACGAGCTCATGATAAGCGTTAGAGACGACGGGATTCAATTCTCGTGTAAATACTTAGTAAATACTTTGTAAATACCATGTAAATACTTACTAAATCGTACGTTAATCTTAACAGAATAAATTGTTGGCACATTAACTGAGCCTTCCAAAGATTTTATGAAAAATAACACAAAAAATAGTAACTTTTAAACATTTATTCGATGCAATCAGGTTTCATTTACGAGATTTTCTGTACGAAAAAATATTAATAAATAGATTTTCACAAAAATATCAGTCATTAAATGAATCAATAAGTAGAAAGGGATTCTAATTTGACAAGAACATTGGAATTTTTCATAAAAGACTCAAGTAAAAGTTCATTACGAGCTCATGATAAGCGTTAGAGACGACGGGATTTAATTCTCGTGTAAATACTTAGTAAATACTTTGTAAATACCTTGTAAATACTTACTTAATCGCACGTTAATCTTAACAGAATAAATTGTTAGCACATTGACTTGAGCCTTCCGAAGATTTTATGAAAAAATAGTCACTTTTTGAACATTTTTTCGGTAAAATTAATCTAGTTCCTTTTACGGGACTTCCTGAGGGATTTTCTATACGAAAAAATACTTAAAAAATGGTTTTTTACTAAAATATCAATTACGATGATAAATTAAATAAATATGCCACTAAAAGTGATCCTAATTTGACAATGACACCGGAATTTTTCATAAAAGAGCCAAGTAAACGTTCATTACGAGCTCATGATAAGCGTGAGAGACGACGGAATTTAATTCTCGTGTAAATACTTCGTAAATACTTTGTAAATACCTTGTAAATACCTTGAAAATACTTACTAAATCGCACGTTAATCTTAACAGAATAAATTGTTGGCACATTAACTTGAGCCTTCCGAAGATTTTATGAAAAATAACACAAAAAATAGTAACTTTTAAACATTCATTCGATGCAATCAGGTTTCATTTACGAGATTTTCTGTACGAAAAAATATTAAAAAATAGATTTTCACAAAAACATCAATCATTAAATGAATAAATAAGTAGAAAGGGATTTTAATTCGACAAGAACATCGGAATTTTTCATAAAAGAGCCAAGTAAACGTTCATTACGAGCTCATGATAAGCGTGAGAGACGACGGGATTTAATTATCGTGTAAATACTTGGTAAATACTTTGTAAATACCTTGTCTTTCATGACTTTATTTTTATTCAGTATCTAGTTTCTAACCATAATATTTCACAGTTTTTAGTATTTATTTTTATTTTTGAAATAAAACTGGTTTTAAAGAAAAAAAAAAAAAAAAAAAAAAAAAGGATTTACAATGATTTAAAAAAGATCACAACAAGTAACACAAAATAAGAAAGAAAGAAAAAAAAAAAATGATGAGCCGGGATTTGAACCGACGACTGCAAAATACAACGTGAAGACTATAGCGACTAGACCATGCGATCTATTTGAAACCAATAAGTTGAAACTAATATTTAAATTAAGCCCCTTCGGGGCTTGATTATAAAAATTAATTATATTGTGGTTTCGTTCACATATTACTAAGCTATATCATCTACTAAGTAAAATTTTTCTTCTTGCTTATTATGTATTATCTCACTAAAAAAAATAAAACAAAATAAATAAATAAAATTGCCTGTGGGAATCTGTTATTATTTTTATCTACTAAAAATATTTTTATGGGGTTGTAAGCATCGTCGTTTTTTAGTTCATTAAAAATTTAAATTGATTTTCTACTTTTTTTGCGCAGGGTTATGTGGTTATCGTAAAATACTCCGTAAATACCTTTGAATACTTCGTAAATACCTTTGAATACTTTATAAATACCTTTGAATACTTTTTTAATACTTCTTTAATATTTGTAAATCGTTCCGTTCTCACTGGTCTTAGGTCTGTTGTAAACAAAGGTAAAATTGAAAGGATTGAATTTTTCTTTTTTTTTTTTTAAATTTTGAAAAAAACTTCTGAAAATAGCTTGTAAAGTTATAGGAAATAATTACTTTTTCTACTTTAAACTAATTTTAGTTGAGAAAAGTACTATCATAATATGAGCAAAATGAAATACATCTCTAATTCTTTCAATCTTGTTGAATAGTATGTAAATATGTTTAAATACTGCACAAATACCTTTAAATATTTTGTTAATACCTTCTTAATATTTTTAAATAGTGACTTTCTTTTAGCACAAGGCTCTAATAAAAACGACTTAATAACTTGTTTATTATACAAGTTCGAAAATATTGATTAAAAGTGGCTTGAATATCAAGTAAAAAAGAAACATGAGTTTTTTACGAACAACTATTTTTAGTTTTAACAAACACTTCTATAACAATCGACCAAATAAAATATAATTCTTTTTCAACCATGTTAAATAGTTTGTAAATACCTTGGTAAATACCTTCAAATACTAAGTGAATTTATTAAATTCTGCCGGAATACTTTTAGATAATTTGTTAATACCTCGTCAATACTAGTAATGACCTTTACTCAAACATTAACTCCAGGCCTGGACATCGTCTAAAACTGTTACCAAAGTGATTTCTAAAAATTTTTACATTGTTGCCCGGAAATGATCACCTGGTGCCCTAGCAGATGTCATCGGCGACCTGGTTGTCAAAGTCCAGGACATAGTTCGAAACTACCATAAAAGCAACTAGAGTGGTTCCTGAAAATTTTTAATTTGTTCCTTGGAGATACTGGAGATTTAACTTGATCACTTCGTACCCGTCATCGGCGACCTGGTTGTCCGAGTCCAGGATATTGTCAGAAACTGTCATCAATGCGACCAAAGTGGTTCCTGAAATTTTTTTATTTGTTCCCTGGAGATGATCACCAGGTACCCGAGCGGATATCTGTCATCGGCGAGCTGGTCGTCAAAGTCCAGGTCATCGTTCGAAACGGGTATCAAGGCTACTAAAGTGATTCCTGAAAATTTTTCATTTGTTCCCCGGAGATGATCACCAGGTACCCGAGCATGTATCTGTCATCTGCGACCTGGTCATCAAAGTCCAGGAGATTGTCCGAAACTGTCATCAAGGCGACCAAAGTGATTCCTGAAAATTTTCAGTTTGATCCTCGGAGATGATCACCAGGTACCCGAACGGGTATCTGTCATCGGCGATCGGGTCGTCAAAGTCCAGGTCATCGTTCGAAACGGGTATCAAGGCTACTAAAGTGATTCCTGAATATTTGTTATTTGTTCCCCGGAGATGATCACCAGGTACCCGAGCAGGTATCCGTCATCTGCGACCTGGTCGTCAAAGTCCAGGTCACCGTCCGAAAGGGTCATCAAGGCTTCTTAAGTGATTCCTGAAAATTTTTCATTTGATCCTCGGAGATGATCACCAGGTACCCGAGCGGGTATCTGTCATCGGCGATCTGGTCGTCAAAGTCCAGGTCATCGTCCGAAAGGGTCATCAAGGCTACTAAAGTGATTCCTGAAATTTTTTCATTTGTTCCCCGGAGATGATCACCAGGTACCCGAGCGGGTATCTGTCATCGGCGACCTGGTTGTCAAAGTCCAGGACATCGTCCAAAACTGTCATCAAGGCGACCACAGTGATTCCTGAAAATTTTTTTTTGTTCCCCGGAGATGATCACCAGGTACCCGAGCGGGTATCTGTCATTGGTGACCTGGTTGTCAAAGTCCAGGACATTGTCCGAAAGGGTCATCAAGGCGACCACAGTGATTCCTGAAAATTTTTTTTTGTTCCCCGGAGATGATCACCAGGTACCCGAGCGGGTATCTGTCATCGGTGACCTGGTTTTCAAAGTCCAGGACATTGTCAGAAAGGGTCATCAAGGCTTCTTAAGTGATTCCTGAAAATTTTTCATTTGTTCCCCGGAGATGATCACCAGGTACCCGAGCGGGTATCTGTCATCGGCGATCTGGTTGTCAAAGTCCAGGACATCGTCCAAAACTGTCATCAAGGCGACCACAGTGATTCCTGAAAATTTTTTTTTGTTCCCCGGAGATGATCACCAGGTACCCGAGCGGGTATCTGTCATCGGTGACCTGGTTGTCAAAGTCCAGGACATTGTCAGAAAGGGTCATCAAGGCTATTAAAGTGATTCCTGAAAATTTGTTTTTGTTCCTCGGAGATGATCACCAGGTACCCGAGCGGGTATCTGTCATCGGTGACCTGGTTGTCAAAGTCCAGGACATTGTCAGAAAGGGTCATCAAGGCTATTAAAGTGATTCCTGAAATTTTTTTATTTGTTCCCCGGAGATGATCACCAGGTACCCGAGCGGGTATCTGTCATCGGCGATCTGGTCGTCAAAGTCCAGGTCATCGTCCGAAAGGGTCATCAAGGCTACTAAAGTGATTCCTGAAATTTTTTTATTTTTTCCCCGGAGATGATCACCAGGTACCCGAGCGGGGATCTGTCATCGGCGTCCTGGTTGTCCGAGTCAAGGACATCGTCTGAAACTGTCATCAAGGCGTCCACAGGATATTCCAAAAAATTTTTACTTGATTCGTTAAAGTCAAACTGAAATGTTTGACTTTTCGTAAATCTTTAGTCATATTTCAAAATTTTGTCCGAGAATTAGTTTAGTTTCCTGAAGAAGATGTCTAGGTCTCCGGAGTACCGGGACCCTCCGAACCAAGAAGAGGGGTGTAATTTATCAGTGAATTATCACGTAATGCTAATTCATTCAATATAAACATTATAAATAGTTGTATTTACAGATATTTAAAATTTTACAAGTATTCAAAGGTATTCAAAAGCATTCAACAGGTATTTAAGCACCTTAAATCGAGTTATGGACCCCTCGGGTTTGTCTTTGCTGCTGATTCTACAGCACAAGCTTGCCTGCAGTCCAACTCTGTGTAGTTTTTATAGCTTGAACATGACGTTTCAAGAAAAAATATTTTTCTTCGTGCGTCAATGTCTCGATCATCTAACATAGAAATTTTTTTTTCAAATTTATTATGTTCACTAGTTAAATTAAATACACCGCACAAATCATGATAGAAATATATTTTATGATAAATAATCAAAAATTGAATCCATTTGAATGACCAAGCTAATTTAAACAAAAGTTTTTTAGCTTATTTTGTATAAGTTAACATATCAAATACTTTAACATTGTTTTAAAGTTAAAACAAAAGCTGTAGAATTAGCTCTATTTTAGTAAATAATTTTTTAAGTGTTAATTCATTAATAATTATTTAGAATTAATAAGCGATTGAATAAAAAAAAATTAATTAGTTTTTAACTCATGTATGTTCAAAGTTTTCGATGTTTGAAAGCAAAGTTATTTGTAGCGCTAGATTATTAAAAAAAGCATCATAAATTTAACAATAAAAAACTTTGGCTATAGATTATGCATACAAGTATACTGTTACTAGTTTATTAAATAACATAAAAATATGACAAATAATGTAACAAATTAGGATTTTAAATACTTACATTCAAACTCTGTAAGACTGTCTTCATTGGAAGGCTTTTTGTAGCAAGATACAAACTCATCAACGACTTTTTTTCGTTTCAATTCTATTCTATGCATATGTATTAAAAAAATAAAAACTGCACTTAAAAAAAACAAAATTAAAAAAGCAAACGCTCTTCTTCTTTTCATCTTTGTGGATGAATTATTTTACATATAAATTTTTGAGAGAGTTTACGTTCTACGCTTAACCTGTATTGAATCTGTTCTAACTCCTAAACTAAGTTAACCAATGCACACGCTAATCTGACTGATAAAGTCGTGGGCCGTGGCATTCGAATGCAGGTATATCGTCATTAAGCAGATAATGCGGTGACATACAGCGTTTGTCAACACGTCATTTTTTTCTCTACAGCAGCCAAAACTTTTTTTTTCTTCTTTTTTTTGCATTAACTGTTTTAGCCTCCGGTACAAATTTTTCTTTCGGAACGAAATAAATCAACCTACTATTAATATACGATAACTCCAGTTTGGAGTTAGAACTTATATAACCGAAGACAGAGGAAACATCGAACCTTTAGAAAATTGGACAGAGTCTTCAACGCACTTCAGCTGTTAAGGTGGTAGGTACAGTGTGAGAGAGAACACTATACTTGAGCGAGTAATACAGGGGGCGTAACGGAGATCTTCGTCTCTCTCGCACTCGTGTAAAATATGGCACTTAGTCTAAAATTTTAGTTTTTGATGAATTTTTTAACTAACTTAAACGTTTCACTAAAAGTTCATTCAGGCCGGATAATTTGGGTTGAATATTTTTCTATCACTCAAATTTTTTTTATTGAATTCCAATCTTTCTTTCAAGCTGAATTTCGAGGTTGTTTATGAAAAGTCGTGATTTACCAATAAGAGCATACGTTAAATCGTACAAAATTAAAATCAGTGAGATCTTTTTCGTAAGGTTCTATTATGACCTAAAAATTTAAGGGCATCAATAGTACATTTAAAGCAACATTTTCTTCAAGTTTTGTGTAATTCCAATCTTTTCTTCGAGTACCATACCTACCAGCTATGCCTACTTGCTAAATCTTGCACCGCTCAGCCCCCAATCAGTAGGCGGTTATTATTTTTCTTAACTCCCTTTGCTTAATGCTCATCTTATTTTTCTTGAATATTCATTCAATATAACTTTCTTGAACTTTACTTTCGATTTAAGAACGTTCCCTACCATTAAAATTTGTTCTTATTTTTATTAATAAGGAATAAAAAATCGTCACCGGAAAAGAGAATCGTCAAAGTGGAAGGTACAATCAACAAAACATTTAAAAAAAAAAATCAAATCGTTGAAATTTATTTATTTATACTAAAATTTTGAGAAATATTTTTTATTCATGTTAGACTACCGCTCATTTACAAGTTCATTTAATATTTGAAGGTACATCTTTTAAGGCGCTCACTCTTTCATTATTTTGTTTTTACAGTGATTATTGTCATTTTTACATATCTAAAAATAATTTGTAGCAAAAATTTACTAACTAATATAAAAATAATTGAATAAAATAAAATAAAATTTATTGAAATTAATTTACAAATAGACAAATTTTTTGTTCATTAATGACAATTCATGTGAATACTGACTCTATTATTAACTATAAAAACAGGTACTTGTAATTCAAGTCTTAAACTAAATGTAAACTAATATAAAAATTACCAAAGTGGAAATAGGAGATTTACTTATTTACGTTTTAGAGAGACTCTTACACTTAAAATCAATTTCTATTTAGTGTAGTTGAATTAATAAATTAATAATAGTAAAAAATATTATTTACATGATTACATAAACTATTTACAGTCTTAATTTGATAAAAAAATAATTCTTAATATCAATTTATACGCACTAAACTTAACTATTTTATACTAGTTCATATACATGTATGATTATTCTTTTCTTTTTTCTATTTTTGCAATTTTTTTTCATTATTTAAAAAAACAGTTGTCACAATAATATTGTGGAGTAAACATATAAAGAGAATTAAGTAAATTATTAAGACTAATTTTTGTTCAACGGAAATTTTCGTTGTTTAAAATGCATATAAAGATCCAATGCTTCAGTTCAATTTTTCGATAATTTTACTAAATCAAGAACCTGCAGTTACACGCATGCACCTTCGTGTTCAAAAAGTCTGTCCACAATTTTTGAAAGTTCTTGGACAATACTTTTCAGCAAGTATCGTCAAAGGCACGCGTTCGTTTGTACGAAGAATTTTCGATGAGCTCAGATGATTCCAAAAATGAACAGCATGGGCGCTTTCGATTTGCTTCATAGTTTCATTCAGGTTATCTTTGATGAAATAACGTTCCCATTCCGCAAAACGAATCGGTAAAAACGATTGAGGCTCTAGTAATGTCAAATCTTTACAACTGTTACTGGAAGCATCTACAATCTGTAAAAATAATTCCATCAAATTAATAAATAAGGTTTAATGGATGATCTAAGCAATAAATCATCAAAATATTTTTCTTAAACTTTAATAATTTTTTTATTTTATATAGAAATAATTCAATTACACTTTTCTCTCCACATAATTTTTTCATTACTCGTGTCATGAGACTTGGTCCAAGGTGCGTCCAATAATAGTTCCGGAAATTTTTCATCATATCTTGAATAGCAGCGTCGGCGAATTTTCGTCCGATACCCTCTTTGCTAAGACCATACATCGATGAAACGAGAAGGTCTGTACTTTGAATAACCAAAAAGTTAGGCAAATCTTCCAGTGGTCTAAAAATGATAAGTTTTCTTATACAAAAAAAATTAAAAGCAAAGTTTAGTTTAAAACTTGAAATAGTAATAATTCTGTTGGGTGAAATTTTATAAAATTTGAAATGCATTTAAAAATCAGTAAAAATCATGAATATAATTTAGAACATTTTTCATGGTTTGAGTCTGTTCAAGTCTATATCAGTAATCGAACACTATTTTTTACAATAAAAACAAAATTCGTTAAAACAATTACAGAAAAATTTCGTAAAAACGTGTTATAATACCAATCAAAAGAAATTGATTAACTATTATATTATTTTTACAATCTATGAAATAATTTTTCATACTAGCTTATGCAATTAATTTCATTGGATAGGTCAAAACCATTATTCTTTTATCTCAAGCTCATTTTAAAAACTTTGAATGCTTATTGTTATTATTTTTTATTTCTACAGCTCGAAAATTTACCGATTTTACTTTGTTTTCATTAACGAAAATTATAGTGATTATTCTTCGTTTCTTCGAACTCTGCTGAACAAATAAAAATTATTCATTTTGCTGAGCCCAGCAAAATCATTTGATAACATTTTTTCACAGCTTGCTCTTTCTTTTTTAATATAAAATTCATACTTATAACTTCAATTAAAAAACTCACTTCATTAGTATAGTATCAAGGTCCAAATAAATGCCACTAAATTTCCAAAGAGTAACGGGTCTCAGCATGTCGGACATGTCAATCAGAGGCCATGGACTGTCTTCAAACAGATCTGTAGTGAACCAACCATCGAGCGGTGTTTTTTTAATGTACTGATCAAAATATATTCTACGAACTTTTACATTTTCATAAGATAGTATTTGTTCGAGCAGCTTTTTCGTACGATCAGATGGTGGCGATGAGTTCACGAAAAGCAGATAAACAGCCATGTTTGGGTTCATCTTTGCCGCCGATTCCACGGCGCACGCTTGTCTGCAGTTCAGCTCTGAATAGTTTGTATGCGATGAACACGATGTCTCCAGAAAAAATATTCTTCTGCGTTCATCATTATTTTGGTCATCTTAAGGGAACATTATAAATGTATTAAAAATCTTGATTAGACTGATTTCTTTAATTTTATTACTCATTCATTTGAGAAAAAACTAGGTTGTACCTAGATTTTAAGAGCAATAGAAAAATTAAAAAAATGTTTTTTTAAATTCTCAGTTTTCTCGCGTAATATGTGAATCACATTTAATCTTATCTTCAACTATTGTATACTACAAGTATTATCTTCATTTTAAAGATATTTTTAACATGTTGAAAAATTATTGTAAAGAAGCTGTTGGTTTAGCATATTTTATGACTACAAAAAAAATAAAAAAAAAAAAAATAACTTTTTAAGTTATAAATTTTTTTTTTCTTTTTTCTATGTTAGCTGACAACGGCTATCTTTCAAATAAAGCGAATCTCGTTGATACCATGTGTTTAGTAAGTGTTGGTAAATACACACATATAGGCTTGAAAATTTACACTGAGAAAACGATCCTCTTAAGACAAAAGGAATCCTTTTGTCGCAAAAGGAAAATAATCTCAAAATAGACCCCTAAATGAAATCCTTTTGTTTCAAAAGGAAAATCCTTTTCTAGAGAAATCCTTTAGCGAGAAAAGGAATTCCTTTTGAGGTAATTTCGTTCAGCGAATAATTAAAAATGCTTAAATTAAAAAAAAAAAAATTATTTTTTCATCTTAATATTAGCTAAGCATGCTAACATTAATTTTTGAATGCTGAAAAAATACTAGTGCACACTTAAAAAGTCCTAGTCAAATTCTACATGACCTGGAATCGAACCCGGGACCTTTAAGATAGAAGTCTCGTACTCTGCCGCTGAGCCATCGCACCTTCGTAATATGTTAATAATAAATGGTCCTATAAATAAAAAGCGGCTTACAAATAAATAAATGAAGTGTTAAAGGGATGCAATGTCACCGATTCAGAAAATCAACTATTTTTTTTATATTACTTCTGTCTTTTTTTTTTTTTTTTTTTTTTTTTTACTTATTATTAAAATAAAATTTAAGAAAGAGATTTTGTCAGTTGCCGAGTAAGGAAATGTATTTTTACATTTCAAATCTCAAAAGTTATAGACTGTTTTTAAATTCAATTTTTTTTTTTTTTTTTTTTTCTTTTGAAATAAGAAAATGTTTAATCCTTGCGAATAAATATTTTTAACTTAAATATTATTAAAATTAAGTTTAAAATTATAATGAACTTTACTTCTATTATTTATTCTAATTTTTTTATTTCGTACGAAATAAAAAAATTTATTTCATTTTTTAAAAATCGCAGTGAAAGGAAATCCTTTTTTCAGCAAAAGGAAATCGTTTAGAAAAAAAAAAAAAATTTTGAAAAATTTTCACAAAATTATATCAAAAAGAAATCCTTTAACGGTAAATGCAAATATGCATTACTGCAAAAGGATCCTACTAAAAGGATTTTAATTTTACGTCAAATACAACGGATTTTACGGCGAAATTATTTTACTTTTGCAATAGAAGGAATTCAACTTCCCGCAAAAGATTGATAGTCAAAAGGAAAGTAATTTTGTCGTAAATAGACCATTTTTCTCAGTGTAGATTAAAAAAAATTAAGCTTTTCCATGAGTACGTACCAGCATGATAAGGGTGTGTAGTTAGGTAAGGAAAGAAGGAACTCTCTGTTTAGGATAAGAAGGAAAGTTTGTACTTTCTGCGCCGTATGTTGAAAAAAATTTACATAGATACAGTGTTTCAATCAAGGTTTCAATGGAAACTACCGCTTTCATTTGTGCGAATACTCATAAACTTCTTTTTTTCATGCGGTTTGATATTACCATCCGTGTATATATCAGCGGCGTCCAGTTTCAAAATCAGTAGAGTCTATTTACACGAGTAAGATACAAAAATGACCACTTTAAAAAATTCAATCGTAAACTTAAATAGTTTTTTTACTGTAAAAAGCAAAAAAAAACTTTCAGTCACTTATGAATATTATTTATAACAGTTGTAAGCGTAATATTTTCAAAATAAATAGGCAAATAAGTTTGAAACACTAGTGGACTAAATTATAAAATACGTACATTTCTTGAATTTGTCTAGTTTTTAGAACCAAATATTATCATTAATTTTTTTGCTTAGTAAACTTGAAATTTTTATAAGTTTTAAAGTTTAGCTTCTAGTTTTTAAAGAGGAAAACGGCAAATCTATAAAAATTTTAGTGGAAGTCAATCGTGTAATAGTCTCATCTGATTTTAAAAGTGAAAAAGCGCTGTTTTAATCAAAATTCTCAACTCATCAAGACAAATAAACCGTTAGCTTGGATCAAATCACAGTTAACAAACTATCCTCGTATAAACTTACATTCGAATTCCGTAAAACTGTCCTTGCTCGAGGGTCTCTTGTAACAAGCTATGAAATCATCGGCCGCGCTTCGTCGCTCCACCTCCAGTCTATAAACGTGTATAGAAAAAATCAAAACAACACTAAGACAGAAGAATAGTAAAACGGTAAACAGTCTCGTTCTCTTCATGGTGCAATCACTGTCGAGCCGGTAAGACACTGAATTTAAAAAGACGCATTGTAAACACACACTCGGTCGAGAGTTCAACCGTCATTCTGAGCTCCCGCCACTTCGCACCGCTGATGCCTGGCTGGCGGTCTTTCCCCTCCTTCCGACCAGCCGGCGGCGTCTGCTCTCCATGGCACGTGTTCTCTTAGCCGTGATATCTTTTTTATTGATTTCCCCCAAACTTCCTCGACGGTCACCCTTAATGCGGCATATTTTTTTTAACGAATTGTATTTTCGCGGGTACACGGATTGTGGACTATGCTTCAGGAATGTACCATCGAGCGCTGTGTTGGATTTCCGAAGCAGATGTTATTTACCCAACGACCAGTGTTTATTCTCGCACGCACACGTTTTGAGATTTACCACATGTGTCAAGTATCCGCTGATCATCTTTTTTTTTTTTTCTTTAAAATGAAAATCAATTGCACATTGCTGCGATTTCGAACTGAATCATCTCGATGCTCCGATACGTTACGTTACATTATTGTATCACGTATCACTAATGGCATTGATATTTTGTCATTCGACGGTGATTCATTGTTCATTTGAAAACATAAACTGTCACGTATCGACGATTGAACTAGCTTGAATTTTCTCATTGGCGTTGAATGTAAGAATATTAAATTGAAAGAACGCTTACTTCCGGATGGAATAATACACCGACGACTTCTAACGTGAGTTTCATGCACGACTTCAAAGAACTAAAATAAAAAAGTGTGTGGCGATGAAGTTTGAAGGTCAAGAGAAAGGTATATATAGTTTTCATGGGGAAGAATTAGGGGGGAGTAGGGATCTTAGGGGGGAGAGTTAGGTGGCGCCAGCTGTCGTAGCGCGTGGCAACGCTGTATTTCGACTTGATTTTTTACATTTGAATGAAAATGTTAATCAAATCAAAAATAATGGATGGAGCTAAAAGTTCACTCATTTCTCTGAAAAAATTTTTGACTGCAAATTTAAGTTTACATTTAATAATTATTGAAATTAATGAAGATTTTTGTTTAGAATTAATGTTTTTATTGAATATTAATTAAGGCAATACAAATTCATTAATGTTAATTTAGAAGTAATGAATTTTACATGTTCAAATGTTTGCAACAAATTGTACACTAATGTTCAATACATTTTATACTACTCACAGTGTAAAGTTTTTTTATTAATAACTAAAATATTTGTTTACCTATGTATACGATCTATTGTACAAAAGAATTATGTTAAGCTATTTAATAAAAGAAAAATTGTTGTTAGATATGATGTAAATTTCTGGATTAAAGGTTTTTTCTCCGCTAAAGCAAGTCGTAAATCCTTTTTTTTATACACTGATTCATATAAAGAATTCTGTTTTTAACGAATAATATATAAATTGAAGTTTTAAAAACGAAACTTTTTTTGATTAACGTCAAAATGTGGGTCCACAATTTTTGAAAGTTCTTGGACAATACTTTTCAGCAAGTATAGTCAAAGGTACACGTTCGTCTGTGCGAAGAATCTTTGATGCGCTCAAATGATTCCAAAAATGTATTGCGTGGGCGTCTTTTATTATTCTCATAGTTCTGTTCATGTCGTCTTTGGTGAAATAACTTTCCCATTTCGAATAATGGATAGGTATGAAAGATTGAGGTTGTAGCAATGTCAAATCTTTACAGTGATTACGGTATTCATCCACGATCTATAAGAATAATTTCATCTCATTTTAAATTAATATGAGTTTTCTATTTTTTTTAGTTCTAATTATTTTATGTTTTTGAACATATTTTTCTTGAAAATTCAAGTAAAAAATTAAAGCAGAAAAAGATTTTTGATTTGAAGAAATTGTGTAGCTCATAGTTCAGTATAATGAAGAATAAGCAAAGCATAATATCAATTATAGCGTCGTTAAAAAAAATAACAAGGAAAATGTTCTTGCTAATACCTGGTAATTACCACAATTTGGAAACATTAAAAGTATGAGTAAGTTACGATTTGTAATGAAAAAATATAATACTTACTTTATGCAGCGAATAATCATAAAAATATTTTTCCGTTAGCTATTTAGTTATTGAATATAGCTGTACTAATCACAAATTGGATTTCAAAGTATTATAATGTTTAAGTACTTACACTTTTCTCTCCACATAGTTTTTTCATAACGCGAGTCATGAGACTTGGTCCAAGGTGCGTCCAATAATACTTTCGAAAATTCACCATCATGTCTTGTATAGCGGCATTTGCAAATTTTCTTCCGATACCTTCTTTACTGAGACCAAACATCGATGAAACAAGAAAATCTTTGCTTTCGATAACTAAAAAGTTGGACAAATCTTCCAATGGTCTAAAATTAATAGATTAGCTTATTTAAAATTCAACTGGGCAGTAAAAGTGATCTTTAATGAACGAAATACACAGAGCAAATAAAGTTCTTAGGTTGAAATTGAATAAAAATTAAAAAAAAAAACGGTTAAAAACCCAACCTACAATTTTAGAAAATTTTGACAAATAATTGAATAATTTTAGAAAAATTGAAAAAAATTGAAAATAGAAAATTTTACCGAGCAAAATTGGGAATTTCTCTGAGCTGTCTTACTTTTTTAAAGCTGTTAAATCTATTTGTTTTTGCTTCATTCTACAAAGTTTGAATTCATTCAAGTTTACTTCATCCAACTTTGTTATACATACAAAAATTAAGTATTTTTCACAATTTTTTATTTTAATTTCTAATATATACTGAATCCTAAAACTTGAACACAAGCTCAATCTGTATTGATGAATTCAGTGTGAGAACTTACTTCATGATAATAGTGTCAAGATCCAAATAAATACCACTGTATTTCCAAATAGTGATGAGTCTTAGCATGTCGGCCATTTCAATAAGTGGCCAAGGACTGTTTTCAAAAAGATCTGTGGTAAACCAACCGTCAACCGGGGTATTTTTAATAAACTGATCAAAATATATTCTACGAACTTTAACGTTTTCGTAAGTTAATAATTGTTGGAGCAGATGCTTTGTATGGTCAGATGGTGGCGATGAGTTCACAAAGAACAGGTAGACAGACATGTTTGGGTTCATCCTGGCCGCCGATTCCACGGCACAAGCTTGTCTGCAGCTCAACTCAGAGTAGTTTTTATGACCATTACAGGATGTCTCGAGAAAAAAAATTTTTTTACTGTCCTCAATATCTTGATCATCTATAAATACAGAAATCTTTAATGAATTTATTGTGAAAATTTTGCACTGTGATGAGTGTAAATTGATAGTGTTTTTTTTAATTTAGAAAATTTAAAAAAATTATAGTTCACTGGATGCAGAATAAATCTTTTAAATCTTAAGGTTTAAATTTATTGTGAACAAAAGCATTTTATTTAATTAATTGATTCACTAACATTTTGAAATTATTAGTTGCTCACTATATCATCAGTTATCTATCTATTTTTCAACTTTTAGCTTAAAAGTATAAGACAATTTAAAATATAAAGCAGAGGCAGACCGTATTTTAAAAATAACTCTTGTAGTTTATTACTATACTAATACTTACATTCGAATTCGGCAAAGCTATCTTCATGTGAAGGTGTTTTATAACAAGATATGAATTTTTTGGCAACAATCTTAGGTCCATCTGGTTTAACTTTTCGTTCTAGCTCAATTTCTTTTTTTAACAAAATTGAACTATCGGTACTGTTATAAAGAATTACTGCTTTGAAATTGGAAACATTCAGATATTCAATTTTTGATTTAAATTTCAGTTTATGTTTATTTAAAAGTAAAAGAAATAAAACTACAGTTACAAAAGTGAAGATTGCGACCATAAAAAATTGTCGTCTTTTTTTCTTGAACAAAGCTAAATTTGCTTTCATGGTTCTGTTAATACTGAATAAAAGTTTTGTCCGCTTAGCATGTTCGTATCATTTGATCTAAATTACTGGCAGCGTTTATCAGTTTTAATCTTGGTAGAAACAAGTGTTTTCATAAAATTTTCGACATTACCACTACTATACGAACTTTACTTAATATTTGAAAAATATTAACATTCAAAGTCAAAAATATATCATTCAATGTAAAATAATAGAATTTTAATTTGCTTTAGTGCATATAAGCTTTTATTCTATAAATGATCTTGGTATTCAGTTTTTAGTAAAAATTCTTTTGAACTAATTGAAGTGTAATACAGATTACCAGTAGTTATTAATAAATTTCAAGCTTTTTTCGAACTAAACATAAAATATAAAAAAACTTTTTCCTACAACACGTTTTTTTTTTTCAAAGTAGATAAATACACATAAAATTTATCATTCATACTAAAAAATTTAAACTATCTTACAAAATATGATAAACAAGTCGCCCACTGATGTTACTACTAACAACTTCCGTTGATGTGCAGTATTTTATATTTACGATTTTTAGACGTCTGCAATCTTCCCAAAGAAAATACATTTTGTTGGCTGTGCTGCGCATAAATATAATTACATAAGGTAAGTGTACCTAATATGGCCCTGTGCCTAATATGCCCCCCCCCCCCTGTTATTTTGAATATGCTCGATATGCGGCATCTCTACAAGGTAGGAAGATGTCAAAAACACTGATTATGAAGTTTTGAGTTGTTTAGAACATCTGAAAATTATTTTTTCGCACGCCTTATAGCTAAAACTCGTTTCGTATACCTTCGTTATTATTTTACGTTGTGATTAAATGGTCTGCCAAAATATTTAGACACACCTGACCAAAATTTTCATTAGTAGCTTCGATTCGTTATTGTTTCAGCTTTAAAATGCGATTTTAGTTTTTGTTCAACTCGTTTTCAAACGGGTTTTATTCTTAAATAACTTTTTATACTGCAGTGTACCTAATATGGCCCCCCACGAATTAGTAGAAATACCGATATTAAGAGTCCTTAGTTTCATATTTACTTTTTAGAAAATCCTATCCAAATGTTATTTAAGAAAAATAAATTTAATTGTTTCATAGCTTTTTTTCATTTTATAACTAAAAAAACATTCTAGCTCAAAAAACAACTTTTATCAAAACACTTTGATAAAAATTTCAAGTTGTAAGTTTTCTACTGGTTACAAAGCTTTCAAAAACATTTTAAAAAAAGCTCAATTTTTAAATAAATAATTTTTAAAATAATGAAAATTTTGAAGTTTTTTTAATCTCATGTCCTGATTGATTTAAAAAATAGGAACAAATCGCAATTAATAAATTACTTCAAGGGGGCCATATTGGGAACACAAATTTTTGGTGTCTTAAAAAAAGGTGTTTTGGTAAATCCTCTGGCATTTAAAGCTCATTGATCAAAATCGAATGCGTAAGGTCTCATTTTAAACCTCTTGAATTAACCTTTAAAATGAGACCTTACACGTCAAAAAATATTGATTTGATTCGCCACAACGTCTATTCTCGCTTAGGGGGGCCATACTAGTTACAGGTACCTTACTCAAAGAATAAATTTTTCGGTTGAACAATGAAAAAAAAATTTTTTTTTTAAATATAATCACAAAAAGACTTATTGTTGCACTATCAGAACCATTTCTTTTTTGAAACAATCAATCCATAAATAAAATAAAAAAATTTTTAAACTTCTGGATGATGGTAAGAAACTCATGCTTTCAAGTTTAAATAAAAATTAAAGTATGATCAAAAATTGAATGAAAAGTAAAACAAAAACTTTTAACGCGAACAATTGTTCGGTAGAAGAGAGACTAGTCGAGTAACTCCTTCTTCTGAAGTCTCTGGGTCCTTATCGCTATTTTTTCAAAGAGGCTTATTGGTTGATAGCATAATCTTCTCGGTCATGCGCGAGAAAAAGGGAAATTTAACAATTGCGCTGCAGTTTTTGATTGTTGTTAATGGTCGCGCGAATTAATAAACAATATTGAGCACAGATGTCTCATCCTCACTATCTTGTATCAGACAGTTTTTTACTTTCAAATGTTTTTAAATAAATTCTTTCAGGATAAGACAAAGGGAAAAAAAAAATTTTTTTTCATTATGAAGTCTCCGGTTGATAATCGTATGTTACTACATTTGCATGATAATTCTGAGTTTTACGAGCTAGTTTTCCTCTATTGTTATAATGAAGACCCCACTTATAATTAAAATACACTCTTGACATGGATTGTATCAAAAGTGAACAATAGATTTTCAATTAAAAATTAGTCATAAGAATTTTCGATAACTACTTTTACTTTACTGTCCATTAGCGTAAGTCAAATTCTGAATGTTCAAAAATCTTTATAAAATTTCTTCTTTGCAATATTCTGGGTTCCAGCTTTTACAGTTAACCGGCCAGTCGTAATACGATATTAAAACTTTATATAGCATAGCATTTTGAATAATCAACCGAAATGGCTATCATCTTATACAGCTGTGAGCTTATTTTAATGAACTTAAGTCCACCGGACGCTTGATTGTGCGGAAAAGCCGCTTTCAAACTTTTATTAAAATCCAAAGGCGTCTGCTTTTGTACAATTTAGGTGTCCAATTAAGATTATAAATTTTGTTTTAAATTCATTACTCTACGCATTGTTCTTGATTCCGCCCAAGAAAATCCAACTGCAGATTGGAAGAACGCGGTTTATTTGACTTGATAAATGCCGCGAGCCAACTTTTTCGAAATAAATAGGTACGACATAAGCCGCGTGTATACTAAGCCGGCGCCGAGGCGCAAACATCACTTCGAAGTAAGTCGCAAGCTTGGGGAAAGGAAAATAAAGCTCGTTTGAAAAAAAAAAAAGAAAGAAAGAAAGGGAAGGAAAAATACCCAAACTATACGATCGACCGAGAGAGAGAGAGAGAGAAACAGCCGGGGGAGAAGATAAAACTTGTCTTAAAACTTTGAATGAAAGAATGGGGGGGGGGGGGTAAAGAATTGCACTGACAAAAATAAAAAGGATCAGCGAGTGAAATGTTACCTTTTTTTTTACGCTCGTGAATTTCAATTTAACGATTTTTTGAGTTACCCTTTTTTTTTACGACTCGGACGTCTTTTGGTCTTCCGAATGTTATCCTACAGATTAAGCAGGTTTACTTACTCAGATTATAGTCAGTTTTTTTTACCTTTGTTTCTGCGGTCTTTGTGAATAAAACTCATGGTCTTTGCAAAGGCACCTGTACTTAAAATTTTCCTGTTATCTGGAACGGGGAACAATAAACAATCTCAAAAGATAAAACCAAACATAAACTGTTGTTTTAAACGAACTTTGATGTTACGACGCAGCTACTAATCTTCGTAAGCTTTACGCTGAAAAAATTAAACTAAGACATTACCGTAAGCTCGTATTTCTTTCCTCTTTAAACATCACCTTAATGTCTCCTCTTACCCTACAAAGAAGCGCAAAAAAAAGCAAAAAAAAAAAAAAAGCTAATTCCAAGATCAGCTTGCCCGGGTAAAACGAGTTCGAGTAATATGTTTCTACCCAGCAGCTGAAAATCTATTTCGTCTGTCCCGCTTTGTCACGTAAACTCGCGGAATGTTTTAGCTTTTTCACTTAGGTATTTCGTTTTAATGACTCCGAGCGGATTTTTAGAAATCCCGCTTTGTTGCGTGCATTTGCTTTGTAAAGCAACGAATTTCACATGAAATAAGTTGTGATGCGGATTTTATAGTATATTACTTAACTAGGCAGTATGAATGGGAAACGTCTCAGATCGCATGAAATTGTCGTCCGAGGCGTAGCCGAGTGTGACAAACATGTGATCTGAGACCTTCCCATTCAGGTGCCTAGTTGAGTATGCTATTTTTCCGCACGACGGCGCCGGGAAGCGCTACTGACTGTAGCGGCAGCGGCAGGGAAGTAGCGCTTCCCGGCCGGAGTGCGGAAAAACAATTTACGATTGATCGATTGAGTAAACAGAATAAATAAATAAAATTTTTAAGTGCATTAGAAGCCTTTATTATTTAAAGTTTAAAGGCAACTTTTAAATTATTAACGTTCAATATAGTCTACTAATTGAAATCAAATTTATTTGTAATATAACCATTTGTTTATTAATAGTTCTAATGAATGTATTTATTTCTGTTTCAGGTGAGTTTAAAAAATTATCATATATTTTTAATCTACTTTTCCAGACCGTGAGTTACGTAAAATTTACCATAAAGTTTTGAAAAGATCATACTCAATCTCCCTCAGATTCCATTGTTCATTTTTCGCAGACACATTTGTTACAACTCTATCCATCATGAAAATGAACAAACTTTGAATTATTTGCTTATATTTCAGAAAATGTTGGTTAATTAGAGACCCTCATAATTCATTTTAGAGTTTAAGATTTTTAAATAAAAAATGTGCTTATTAATAATTAATTAAAAAAATTAATTTGATTCGTGTTTGATTAATTTGATTAATTAATTTGATAATGAAGTAAATTTATACAACGCAATTTTCACAAATTGCGTTTGAAATTCAATAATGTGACGTCTTCTGTTTCGAACTGCACTCAAACGGATAATGTAAATTTATGATAATAGTAAATTTTGAAATTTCATATTCTTACTTCAAAATTTGCTGACTCGTTTTAGTCAAGAAAAATTCTTTCAGATTTAATAAAAGATTTTCTTTTCATTTTTTATCATTGTAAATTGTAAATGTAGATAAAAGCTGTCGCACACATTTCACTTATATTCTATGCTAAGGATTTTTCAAACAATCACTTTAAAAAACTTTCTTATTATTGGACGCTGAAGACACTCAATCTGATATAAAAAATGACAATATTTAGACTTGTGGCATTCGAAAATAAAGCCTATGGAAGCAGGATCAAACTTTAGGTCTTTTTCTACTGTATTAAATCTAACTTTTCTTTGAATTTGAGACTATTTCATCCTCAGAAAAACTATTACCAGGGGTACCAAATTAGCATATTTCGAAAAAAAGGACAAACTTTTTGTTTTTTCATGTAGAATATTTAGCAATTTTTAAATTTTTACATAAAAAGTATGTAGCTTTAGGATGTAGAAAAGATGTTTTTAAAAAAGATAATAACAGCTCTTCTCATTTAAACCTGTACATATCAAAATAAACTTGAATGAAAGCAGACATATTTTTTCCTGAAACGACAAACTTTAAACAAAATTTTCAGCTAACCCAGCAAATCTAGTTTATTCCAAACGCGAAACGGCTGGTTAAAATTTTTTGAAAAAGACCTTTAAACAAATATAGCGTAATGTAGGAATGAAGTAGAGACATCTAGTCGTCAGCAATAGACTCACTTTTACGTGCATATTTAGCTAAAAATTTGGCAAAAAGATTTGCCGACCATGCTGCAACAGCAAAAATTCAAAATCCGTTGGAATGACCCATGTATAAATATTTTCGCTAGTAAAATTAATTTAAAAGTATAGCTTACCTACTAGAAATAAATTAGAAACGTACATACCTGCAAAAATGCACCAAAGAATATTTTGTATAATCATTTCTTAAATTAGGTTAACATTGTATAAGCTTTAAATTCAGAAAATATGTATTTAACGTGAAAATTTAAAAAACGAATCTCTGATTTCAAGCTATAAGTATCTTAGCCTGGACGAGTTCCAAAAATTTTCCCTAAAAATATAACTGATAAGACCCAGGCCTTCCAATCAAAAAATTGTTTTTTCGCACCGAACAAAATGAATCAACCTTGTCTGAAAAAATATTCAAACACACCAAAAAATTTTGTGAACTAATCAGGTTTTTCGTGTGCCTTATAAAACAAAAGAGAAAATTAAACTCGGAATAAAAAAAAAAAAAAAGGAGGAGTCAAAACACGTCGATCCGCGATTTAATCAAGCGGAGAGCGTTCAAAGTCCTGTATTCATTCGCGCGGGGAAAAACAAAAAAAAAAAAAACGCTGATTTATGAGTCCGCCGTGAAATGGGGGTCAGCGGCTTTTCTCGCAGATCGCGTATTTTTTTTTTCTTTTCCTAGCTGAAAGCCACGTGGTCGCGCATGGACGCGCGTAAATTTTTAATCATCGGTCGTAGTCCGTAGATGTGAACATTTTTTCGGTTCCTGTCTTTCAGTACGGAAAATTAATTTTTCTCACTTCTTTTTTTTTTTTAGAAATTTAATGGAGGGCCGAGCCTCTGCAAAAATGTTGCTTTAAAACATAAAAAATTTCTTAAGTAAAGATGAGACCAGAGGCTGTAATATAATATGGCTTATTGAAAAGTCTGAAGTTTGCGTCCCACTTTGCCACTTTTCAAAACTATCACTTAATAAATACCCATGACTAAATTAGTAAAAAAAAATTTTTAATAATGATTTGCTAATTATTAAACAAATAATTAGTCAATAAATTAGTAGCAAAAGTAATGCTATTGAATTCAACCAAACTATTTAGAACTTTTGAAAAATTAAATAATCGGAATAAATCTATAGAAGTACGAATAAAAAGTAATAAAATTAATATTTAAAATAATAAATAGAAAACTGAATATATTGTATCATAATATCATAATATTATCAGGGACTAAAAAAAGTTTTTTTATGTTATGGTGATGACAAAAGTTTTGTTATGTTACTTTTCTAAATACCATAACAAAATTGTCTTTTATGTTATTTTTTTTAAGTAACAAAATTGCTGTAAAAATTCAAACTTTTGGTTTAAGACTTTTTTTAGGTCGGAATGGTTTTCCTGAGAATAATTTTTCGTATAAATAGGCTAAAAAAATGAACTGAATATTTACAGCAATATTGTTACCAAAAAAAATAACAAAACAAAAGTCAATTTTGTTATGGTATTTAGAAAAATAACATGACAAAAATCTGTTTTGTCAAGTTATTTTTAAGAATAACATAACAAAAGTACATTTTGTTATTTGTACTATAATAACAAAATTATAACAAAACAAAAGTAACAAAACATTTTGTTATTACCGGGTCCCTGATAATAAAGACAGTTTAATATGTTCTACAGCAGCATGAAATATCTTTATTTTGTAAAAAAAAAAAAAAAAAAAAAAAGCGCTCTGAGTAGCAACCAATACATACTTCAACAACTTCACCAAAAAAATCTCAAAACTTATCATCGCATGGGTGAAAAAACCCGTTAAACCGCACATATTTAATCAGGTTTTCCCCGTTGCGTACTTATAAAAAGAGCTCCACACTCGCAGCATACATTATGCAACCTTTTTTCTCGCCCCCCCCCCACCCACCTCTTCTCGCGGTCTCGTGTAATACATTACCCTCGAAAAGCGATATATTTTAAACTCGGATGGGTGTACTACACCGCACAACTCCCAAAACTTTTTTTTTTCCAAACCCACTCGTTTATTTGTTCGAAATGAATACCTGCATGTGTCTGTTTCGCAGTTGTGGTATTGGTCCGATGCTTGCATTCCTGACACGTACCAGTCTTTTCTTTGCCTTTGCAGCCCCTCGCACTCTTTTTTTTTTTTTTTTTTCATTAGAAGTTTTTCGAACTCGGCTTTGTTTTTAATAACCTTTTTTGAGGGTTTTAGCTCCTAACGAGAAGAAAATAAAAATTGCCATTTTTTTTAATACGGTGAAATTGCACGGGCTAAATGAGGATTGATGCTTTGTTGGATGAGGGTACTTTTTTTTTGTTCTCGCTGGCGTTATTGTTTTGATGGATGCTTCAATATTTCAACGGGTGAAAAATTCCAAGTTGAAAGTTTGCCAAATAGCCGGGTGTGGGTTTCGGGTCCAACAAACTTTTCTGTTTTGCGTAATGGTTAAGTGTATATCCACCAAAAATTTACTTAAAAGTTAAAATAACCTCACAGGATACGACCAAAATAATTCGTTAGCGGATACGACCGAAAAAATTCATAGGCACAGGATACGACCGACATGATACGTTCACTGATCAGGCCCCGGATGCGCGGGAAGAAAAATTTTATTCGCAAGGATGGGTAAGGATTAATTTGACGCAGATGTGCTAACATCAAAAGGGTGAACCGCACTTCCGTACCAGCTACAATCATGGTTGTGTAAACGTTAGCCTGAGAATTTCATTTACAGAAACCATTTATGGTATTATTTAAATAATTCATACGAAAGTTTTTTTTCACTCAAAAATAAAACTAAAGTGACTATGATTGGTGTCATCAATGAAACAATAGTTTTAATTTCTTCGAAGTGTAAGAGGAAATAAAGTAGCTAAAGAAACTAAGCACATCTGCATGAAATTTGCTGAAACTTTCACATAAATACGCATGAAAGAGGCATGGCAGAGGGAATAAAGTCCAATTAGAAACTTCATTAAAGCCGCTCTAGAAACTTTACGTGGTTGCATTCTAACTAAGGAGGTCGCATCTTTACCCATACGTATTTCTCAGATATTCTTGAAAAAAAAATTTCTTCCCCTTCGTCATAAAACAGAAGCATTTTTTCATATGAAAAATTAATTCAATTCCACAGTACGAGAGTTAAAACTAAGAAATTTTAATTAGTCCGAGTCAACGCTTGGAATTCAAATTTCAAAGATCTAATATGGGATTACGTCTAATGCAAAGTCCATCCTGCAGGTACCTAAGCCCTGTAATAGCGTTATTGAATCTCCACCGCTGCAGCGTTTATTATTTGTTTAAACTGTCCAACTCAAACTTCATTTCCATCCAGTTTAATATAATAGTTTGAAAATAATCCTCTATGCCGGTATTTCAACGCACTCGCTTGTGTCACGGGTAAATAATAAATTAATTATTCTACTCATCTGCATGCAAATATTGCTCTTATGCTCGGAAAATTAGTTGGGTAAAATTTAATTAAAATTTTGCGTAACGATCGCGCGAGACAGCTTAATTGTTTGTCGCATTAAATTAAGTTTATCAATTTGAATTCATTGTCGTTATTCTCATTGATCTTATATATGAGCTTATGAATTGCTTTTAGTCGTTCAGTGAGATAATTATTATAAAGATTAAAATTAGTACTTTCAGTTGGATTTTAATTTTTGTTTAACAACGTTTTGATTGGTCAACTTTAATTTGGTTTGGTTCGATGATATGAATTTGTGGGATGATTTAATTGAGTCTAACAGTATCTCTCAATTATGATGACTAAATTGAAATGCTCACTATAATAGACAATCAACTACCCAAGCCGCATCAATTCTATAACTGGCTTCTCATTGTTTTGAAATCAAAGAATGAACAAGCAAAAATGTCTATAAATAAATAAAAATAGAAACTTTTGCCAAGTTTGATTCATTTAATAATTACGTATCTTTTTTGCACGAGCCAGTCGTACCAAAATAAAAAATTTCAGAAGTAGCCACAACTCACAATACATGGATAGGAATAATTTTATACGTACAAACTTTTGATAAACCAGCAAACTGCTTTTTCAAACTAGAAATTAAAAGCAATCGATGCACGCAAGTACGAAGCAGTCTCAAACAAAGTGTTGTTTAACATTTTACGAAGCCTCTTGTGTGTTCATCGACTTTTTTTACTCTTTCAAGGGCCTGCAATATTTAAGGCCTGAAAATTTACATCTCTGCAATAGATTTACATAGAATACAAAAAGAAAGATTGGTTTTTTTGATTGTGTGTTTCGCGGTAATTCAAAATGGTTTTTTTATAGCTGTGGTCTATTCGCATGTACTTTCAAATATTAAACTCCAATTTTTCACTGCTGAAAAAGAAAATTGAGTCGATTGCTGTGATAAATGTTTTAAAAATGGAAGTAAAAATAGTTGTTCTAGTGATTTACCACCATTAATAAATTTTTAGTTGTTCTAACTTTATCGTGATAAACTGTTAGTAGAATTTGGACTTACAAAAAATAGGCTACTAATAAGAAATTTAGCCAAGTTGTACTAATGAAAAGTGATTCAATATATTTATAATTAATACTTATTTATTTAAATTTTTTTAAATTGGTTACGAATATTTTTCATAGTAAATAATAAATTCAATTTGAAAAAGATCAATTTTTGTACATTAGTATTGTATGTTTGGAGTTAAGTCTGAAGATTTATACTTCGGATTCAGGGTCAGTTTTAAATATTGCTGGGTGTAAATATTCGGATAATGCTTTTCTAATTCTTCGTAGTTCGTGTGACTTTGCTGCTGTTGATTTGAAGAATCACCAGGGTTTGAATTGTGTTTTTCTTCGGGCTCGTAGTAGAAATAAAAAATATTTTTTTTCGGATCATTCGACTCCACCACTGAGGTTTGGTGCTGTGTATTCGAATTTTGATTCTCTACGAGTAAAAAATACATTGGCTTATCTCTGTGAACAACTATGGCCATTAAAAATTATTTACCTTCAACGGAAACGTGAGCTGCTATCGTTTCTTTGATCCAATTACGGTTCTCTACAACGTCAACGTAGACTCCAGAAATATCTTTCGAGTCGCACTGAGTGTCCCAAACGAGCATCCCAACTTGAACGAACCGAGTCGAGTCACTGGTCATTGGACATACGAGTGGACTGCCATCGTCAGACTGTGCGTAAAATCAATAAAAGTTTTAACCAGAAGAACATTATTTAATTTTTACTGATGAATAAATAATTCGATCGCAAGATTATTTCGTAAAACATACCACGCATACATCTGAGTTTCCATTTTTCTTCGCACACATCAGTTTATCATTGTACGGAAAGTTTTTACCCGAGCTCCAATTGGCCAGAGCTGCTTGGCAGTACAGAGGATAATTGAGCGACAGCCCGATCAATTGGAATTTACTAGAGTCATTGGGATCTGAAAACAACCATTCCAAAGAGTAACAAGAATTTTTCAAAATTAAGTGCATAAAAAATTGTACCGGATGGGTTTTTCAGGTACCCTGGGGTCACGCAGTTGTTGTAGTCGAAGAACTTATCCTCTGGCAGGCAGATAGTATTGACGTTTTCAGCGTTGTCGATGGGTACTCTGATCTTGAGAAGTGCCAGGTCGTTGACGTAAGAATCGTTCGTGAAGTTCGGGTGTATGTAAACGTCCGAAACGAGACGGTACTGGAAGATCAGAGACTCTTTGGTTACCGCGTTCCATTTTCCAGCTCGGATTGTCAGATGGTTATCTTTGCTGTAATAAAAAGTCAATTTAAATTTTTTTAAATACTATTTTTTAAAAGCTAATTACCCATGAACACAACGAGCAGTTGTCAAAACTACTTGTTTGTGTATCAACGATCCAACGCATATTTTGTCACTGTCTTTTAGAAGACTCCGGTGAAATATAGTCACTGACCAGGGAAAATTAGCCGCTAAATTGAGATCCTCGTGGTTTGTTAAGACGGATTTTAAATTTCTGGAGCCACAGTTTTTGTTGAGATTTTTTTTGTTGAGGTTCTTTTTGTTTACCGGAACCTTGTCTGGAGTTTGTTGAGCAGGGGAAACTGGCTTCATCTCTGAGGGGTAGCAGCAGAATTGTTGGTCAGGACACTCAGACCTTGATTATAAAAAAGAGGTAAATCAAAAATATGTTTAACCCTTAAATGCCACACGGGGTCAGAATGACCCCACATAACTGTCAGTGTGGCAGTTCTGGATTTGGGTGTGGCCTTTAAGGGTTAAGATTGATTTTTTTAATTATTATGCCGTTTAACGAAACAATAAATACTTATTGTCAATGGTTCATCAATTTACTTCGTATTCATAAAGATTTACCGGCAATACAATCCTCTTTATTGAATGTCCGAAAATATCCAATAACATTCATTAAATTGTTATTATTAACTTTACTATGTACAGTTGTTCAACAGTTTAAAAAAAAAATTTACGAAAGCTCACCTTTTGTCATCAAGTCCTCTGATGTCAATGATGCCCTCGCCATTGACATTCAAAACTTCATCATAGTTGCACTGGTAGTATGGTACACACTTGCATTCCGGTACATTTTCAAGATTTTTGCTAGCATCTCTTTTGAATTCAAATTGCTCATAATTTACCGCCATTATAAAATGAGCATTCAAAATAATAAGGATTAGAGTGATAAATCTGACCATTTTTCAAGCGGCTGGAGAATAAAATGAAATTTTTTAAGACATTAAATACTCAGTGATTTTGTGAAAAAAAATAAAATTTTATTTAAAGTAGGTCAGTTTGCCAAAAATTCATAAACTTATTAAATGATTAAAGTTCACCTGGAAATCACATTTCTTAATTGATTGAGCTTTTTAAAAAAAAAAATCTGTTACTGTGTTTTAAATTTTCAATTATTCAACGATCAAAAAAGTCCACGTGCTTAATTGATAATTAATTTTGTTGCTCACTACAGCTAAAAATGATTTATTTTTATCGATAAACGATTTATAATCCACGAAGATGCATGGTGAAAAATAATCAATGAAGAATCACTCTGGCAAAACATTTTTCTTCTTTAATCCCATATTTTTAGAACTTGAAGTTAATGAATTTTTTTATTCTCTCCCTGGTGTAATAAATTACCCCAATAAATTTGGCACAAATGCTTTTTAACTTTCATTAGCACCTTTTAATAAAAATTTTCCAACGAGGTACGACCTCAATTGGAGCAGACCATTAGCAGGTTCATTACCCCTTCGAATGCGGCAAGCACAAATCATTGCAAAATAAATTTATCATTCCCTCGAAACTTCAATATTTTTGAATTCTTGTTGATGAAAAAAAGTTTTCCTCCCTTGAACGAAACCTCATGTTTACTCCAAAAGTCGTGCCACGAAATTTACCGAATCGGTTAAAAAAACTGCTAATTACGTTCGCTCACTCAGCCTTTGGGTGCCTGCACAAACTCGAGGCAAAGTGAGATTCAGCGTCGCTAAATATTTAACGAACCCTCTTGCGTGTTTATCCTTCGTGAAAAGTATCCCCTCTCTACCTCCCGTTTTGCCGCTTAGGCACGTTGAATATTTGAAATTTTCAAGAAAATTCTTTCGTTGGGTTAAAAAGTACCCTGCGAGAAATTTCCGCCAGAATATTGCCAGACAGTGGGCAGATTTAGCGAAATTGGGCAGAAATTTAGTAGGGTTAATCGCCAGATTCTTGACAGAAGGCCAATGCTTTACGCATAGGGATTCTTGCGAGCTACAACGTAAACCTTTTTATTTTAAATTGTAACATTTATTACTAACAAAAATATGTTCAGTTTCATAACTTGACTCTGAAATTTTTCTTTTTTTTTCCTCATGTTGAACATTTTTCTCATCTATTTTGATGTAATTTTAAAATATTACTCACACAATACCAGCCCTGCTGTATAGCCACACGTGTGGACCACACGTATGTGACACACGTGTGGCATACGTGTGCCACACGTACAATGGACTTGAACAAATTTTTTTTGTTTTGCTAAATATTTTAACACCTATGGAGTCAGGGCGGAGACCTAGTGCATAGGATAGCGATTACAACCTGGACATGATTTCCCCAGGAAGTTTTGACTCCGGAGGGGCCAGGGCGGATACCTGGTGCACCTGGTGATACTTACGCCTTGGAGATGATTTCCTCAGGAAGTTTGGACTCCGGAGGGGTTAAGGCGTACACCCGGTGCACCTGGTATTAATTACGCCTTGGAGATGATTTCCCCAGGAAGTAAGGACTCCGGGGGGGTCAGGGCGGACACCTGGTGCACCTGGAGATACTTACGCCTTGGAGATGATTTTCTCAGAAAGTTTTGATCCCAGTGGGTTCACATCATCAAGTTTACTATTAGGATAGCATCTTCAGAGTGTGGTTATTACCGGGTACATCAAGTATTTTCCCTGGCCCATCCAGGGTCAAAATTTCTTGATAAAATCATCTCCAAGGCGTAAGTTTCACCAGGTGCACCAGGTGTCCGCCCTGGCCCCTCCGGAGTCAAAACTTTCTAGGGAAATCATCTCCAAGGCCTCAGTATAACCAGGTGCACCAAGCATCCGCCCTGGCCCCTCTGGAGTCAAAACTTCCTGGGAAAATCATCTCCAAGGCGTAAATATCACCAGGTGCACCAGGTGTTCAGCCTGACCCCTCCGGAGTCCAAACTTCCTGGGGAAATCATCTCCAAGGCCTCAGTATAACCAGGTGCACTGGGTATCCGCCCTGTCCCCTCCGAGGTCCAAACTCCCTGAGAAAATCATCTCCAAGGCGTAAGTATCACCAGGAGCACCAGGTATCCGCCCTGGCCCCTCCGAGGTCCAAACTCCCTGAGGAAATCATCTCCAAGGCGTAAGTATCACCAGGAGCACCAGGTATCCGCCCTGGCCTCTCCGGAGTCAAAACTTCCTGGGGAAATCATCTCTAGGTTGTAATCGCTATCCTATGCGCTAGGTCACTGCCCTGACTCCATAGGTGTTAAAATATTTAGCAAAAGAAAAAAAATTTGTTCAACTTCATTGTACGTGTGGCTATACAGCAGGGAGAGGTTAGGATTTTCAAACAACAAGCATGATTCATCGATTAAAATTATATTTCTATAAAATTATTTAATTATTTTTTATCAATTTTGTAACATCGGAGCTGCATGCTGCTGCTCCGATTTGTAAACTAACCTCTTATCAACGCATCTAGGTACATATACATATATGTATATATATATAGACATATACATAAAATAATAAGCTTGACAGAATTTTCTGCCCACTATCTGGCGGGCACCCCAGACGTTCTGTTGAAACTTCTAGCAGGGTAAAGAAAGACGCGAATTTACGCATAGCTATTTTAATTATTTTACCTTTAAACTAGTATATTCATATAACATTATCTGCTTAGATTATACGAAATAACTAAAATTTTTGTTCACAAGAGACCTTAAATTTATGTTGAAAATTATTTCAGTAATTTTTGTTTAAAAAAAAAAAATAATAATAATAATAATAAAATAAATTCTGTAGAGTAAGACAATCCAAAAAGTCATTTGAAAAAGGGCTTGAAAATTTCAGGCGTTCACGTCACAAACAGATGCACCGCAATTTGTTATGTCGTGAGATTGTGGGATGAAACACAGAGATTGGCTCTCTCGTGCGCTAAGATAAGCCCGAAGCTACGCCATGTGTGCGAAATTGTACGTTTGCAGAGTTTATTTTGGTCGGCTTATTCTTCTTTACTTTTTAAATTTGATAAAAGCTTTATTTAAAAAATGAATCAAGGTATTTTATACTATTAAAATAGGAATAAGTGTAGGTTTTCCCTTTAATCTAATTATTACCAAAAATTTATGAAAAACAAAGAAAAAATTAGGAGCTTTTTTTGTTAGTGCTTTAAAAGTAAAATTTAACAGTGAAACATCTGTAAACTGAGACGTGAAAAATATATTGAAAATAAATTCCATTAATTGTTTGCCTTATTCCACATAATGCAAATTGTTCAGGTATTTTATTTTTAAAAGAAAATAAATGTGTGAAAAAAATTTTATTATTGTTACATGTCCTTACTTTCTATAACTATTTGATTACAAAACTTTTTATTCAGATTTATTTCTAAAATCAAGAATTTGATTAAAATTATTTTTCACCGATCTTAAGAGAATGGATTGGTCTCATCAAATGATAAACTAAACGTACTTAAACTATATTCCAGTTCTTCAATATTTTCTTGCGAAGAATAACACGCAAAACCGTAAGCTCGATTAGTCGTATCTATGCTGCATTCATTCTGCTCTGAATCTGAAGATGTTTCAGAATCACTTCTATCAAAATTATCAGGATTTTCCAGTACTCTATATTCTGACGAGCTACCAGCCACAATCTGTAACGAATCGAAAGACGTTTGTAAGCCACTAGGACCTGGATTTCCATAGTAATTTTTGTCGCAAGAATCAGATTTTTTTGAATTTAATTTTCTCGGAGATTCACTCGAAATATTTTTACTTTGTTGATCCATTTCTTCATCTTCTAATTTACTTGTATCCATGTTCCGACATGGCTGCAAATTTGAAGATATTTTTGAGGCAGATTTATTGGTATCTTCATTATCGACACTGTACCGTGTTTTTTTTAATTTAAATTTTTCTGAAGATCCTCTTGAAAATTTTCCACTTCCTCTGTCTAATTCCTCATCTTTGGATGCATTCGTGTCCATGGTCTGATGCTGCTGTCCCGAATTAAAAGAGGTTTCTGAGCCACTTCTAAGAATTTCATTATCGATATTGTTACACACTTTAGGTTTCTTCAAAGTACATGTTTCTGAAGGTCCTCTAAGAATCTTTCTTTTGGTTCCATTCGATTTGTCATTTTCCAATAAAGTCGTACCAAAGGGCAGTTGTTGCAGATCGGCACTGCACATGATAGAATCGTCACAGAAGTTTATATCATCGATTTGCTGTTGTGAATCTGTTGTCTCACTTGTATCAGGAGTTTCCACATTAACTTGGCAATCTGTTTTATGCTTCTTAGAAAAACATTTTTCCGAAAGTAATCTTGTAAATTTTCTTTTTCTCTTACTAGGTTCCACTTCATCTTGAATAAAACTCTCACTGCTTAGGGTAGTTTTTTTATTCTTGATACTCGTGGAAGTCTTCAAATGATTCTTGATCCGTGTCCAAAATAACATTATTAAATCCGGATCGTGTACTCGAGCTTGAAATTCAAGACGTTCCTTGAATTTGTTATTTCTGTCAGTTACCAAGTTTAATTCTTTGCGTTTTTTGTTTTCTAGATAATTTCTGTAAGCAATATTATTTCTCAGTATTTCTGTCATATCTTCTGGTATACTGATGACAAGTGAATCAGACTCGCACGCTTCACTCTGATTATTGATGAAGTTAATTTCTAGTAATTCTAAAATGACGAATAACACTCGGAAACATTCATTGATATGAAATATCAAGTAATAATTTAAAGCATTGATTCTGTCGCCCAAATAATAGAAGTAGTCAAAGCCTATACTGTTCGGTAAAGAGTTTATAGCGTGAGTTTCCAACAAATACTTTAAGTAAGATTCTGGTAAATAACTATCATGTTTACCATTTAAATTCAAATCTAAAGTTTTAATGAATAAATCAATGTCTTCCACCATGTTAGTCTCTAACATGGAATTCATGTGTTCAATGTACTTTCGAAGATTTTCGAGGCTTGGTACATAATGTTCTGAATCATATAACCATAATATTTTTAAATCAAAAATCAAATTGCCAATGTCACCACTGGAATCAGCACATTCTAAAAGTGACATTGCGAATTCAACATATCTTTGCATTGCGGTATAACTGAAATCTCCACTTAGTAACTGTTCCCGAAGACATTGCCACTTGTGAAGAAAGAACTGTAGGAGAGGATATAGAGATTCCGTGTTTATCTCTCGCTTTGAGCGATTAGCATTACGATTCTTTTGATAAATTTTTTTAAAAGATTCTGCAAAAATGTTTAAGTGTTTACCCCTTACTGAAGTTCTAATGTCGAAAGTTGTCCCATGCCGATTTTTTATTATCTCTGTACTTGCCAATTTTGATTCATTTATTCCTTGTATATCATAGGTAATTTTATTATTTGCTTCCTTCTCAATCCGATTGCATTTATGGCCTTTTACTGCAACGAATAAAATCGTTGAAAAAAACATCCAATTTTTCATCGTGTAATCGATAACTTTAAAATTGAAAGATAAAAAAGTAAAACTTTACAGAATAATCGAAGAACTCCACGCTTATCACTTCACAGGAAGTGAGAATAATGATTAGTATATGCGTTATTTAAGCATTATAATTCTACCTCATTGTTCTTGGACATATGTTTTACTCTTACAACGTCTGAATATTTTTTTTTTTATGAAAAATTGTATTGTCTGGGTTGAGTCTCTACACGATTTTCTTTTTGAACTTACTTAAGTTGATGAAATGGTTTATAACGCGTACAATAAAATTTATAAAAAAACATTGAAAATTTTTTATAAATTATCCACCCATTTATCAAACTTCGGGGGATAAATATCTTTCATATTTTTATTTAATTTGTTTCTTTGAATTTGAACGTTAAATTTTGACTCAGAGTTATCACAATAATTAATAAATAAAATGATAACAAAATTTCAACTTCAAATACGATGCCATTTATTAATTATTGTGATAACTAAAATGATAACAAAATTTCAACTTCAAATACGATGCCAGAGTTTTTTTTGAAAATTGAAATTATGTGTGAAAAAAAATGATTGTTCGTAGAATTTGAGTACTGAAAAAACTTTCAAATTTTATTTTAAATAGAAATAATTATTTTGACAATATTATGCTAAAAAATTATTTTTGGTTTATTGGTTTTTTTAAAGCAAAATCGTTTAAGATTTACGAGTTAAAAAATTTCTAATTTCAACGACGTTTTTAAAATCGACTACTAAAAATTATTTTTTAAGAAAGTTATCATATGTACACAATGACTCATTTAAAAATTTAAACGCTTTTATCGTTTCTTAAATTTTGGAATAGTTTATTCTTTACTTTTGAAAGGTTATAAGAAAGTCAATTGTCTGTCATCTTTGACTCATGTTTTTTTAATCAAGCCCAGATATGTAAAAAAGTTCAGGAGCCAATACTAAACTCGACTTTTAAATATAAGCCTGTGGCTTATTCCGCTTTTAATTTTGAAAAAATGAGTTTGTATCAGGTAGTAGTAGTGGATTAAAATTTAAACAATGTCCTGGATCTTCATTATTTGGAACAAGAATATCGTCATGCTGTGATCTTTCTGATAGCAGTTTCAAATTCGAATCACCTGAAAAACAAAATAATAAGCATAGTTTCAATTGAACTTGAATTGTATCATTTTTTTACGTTTTCGTCTTCTTTTAGGCTTATTTACCTCAATGGTTGAAAGTAGTCGTTGAATCCAATTTCTATTTTTTATGATGTCGACGTATATTCCAGAAACGTTTTGAGAGTTGCATTGGATACCCCAGAGAAGGATTCCGATTTGTATGAATCTATTTGGATCACTATTTGATTGACAAACGAGTGGACTTCCGACATCAGCCTGTTGAATTTAAAAAAATTACAATTTTTCATATTACTACTAGTAATACTTGAATTTTTTTCATACCAAACAAATATCGATAGTTTCAACTTTTGATGCACACATGAATTTTTCATCTAATAAAAACTCTTGTCCTATAACCGATTCATCTAGAGCATTTTGGCATTCAACTGCACCAATAATAGACAGTTTGACAAAGTTTATGTATTTGTAGTCTACATTTGAACATATAAGTCATGAATTAAAAAATTTTTTTTTTAAAGATTGCTGATTTTTTGTACCCGAACTTAGGTTGTAACCGGGAGCATAACAGTTGTTGGAGTCGAAATCATCATAATTAGGAGATACTACTTGAATAGGTTGTGCATAATCAAATGGCTGAACAACTTCGAGTAGAACAATATCATTTGAGTACGTTTCACTCAAAAAATCTGGATGGGCCAAAATATTCTTAACTTTGCGGTATTGAAGAGGCAAAGATTCATTAATCGCTTCGTTCCATTTTCCAGCACGAATTCCGAGATTGGATGGGTTTTTTCTGTTAAATTTAATCTTATATTTTTAGAAATTTAAAAATTATTGCTTTATGAATTAATTATTTACCCTGATATGCAATGAGCTAAAGTCAACACAATTTTTTTGTGAATCAAACTACCTGAACATATTTTTTCAGCTTTTTTTACTGGGTTCTTTGTATATATCACCACAGACCAGGGAATATTAGATAAAATATTTGATATATCTGTTGAAAGTTGTTTCCTTGCATCTGAATTTTGGTTTTCATACAATTTAGCAGAATTATTTTTTCCGAGACAAGTTTGATTTACTAGTTTTTTTTACTTGAAAAATTTTTGAATTAATTTTTTGATCGCTTATCGCAATTTATTATCAAATTTGTGTCAAAATGAGTTATATATTTATATATTTAATTTGAAAGACAAAAATTTAAAAATAATAAAAATTCTACTTTAAAAAATTTAGAAGCATGAAATAGAGAAAAAAATCTTGAGTACAAAAATTTCCAATTTTTAGTAACCTTAAATTTGACCATGATGTAAAACGTAACTTATTAAAGTAGTTCAACGAATAATTGAAGAAAATAGTTATTTTTAAGTACATTTTGGACCCTACAACACTTTTATTGAAAATTATGTTCATTAAAAAAATTTAATTAATTACATCTGGTTCGAAGTATATATTAAAGAAAAAAATATATTTTAATAAATTTTTATTCTGATACTGAACTATCGAATCGATAAAACATGAAACGTCTTTTTGATTGACGTTCCACCGGAGGTATATGATTTTGTTTGAATTCGGAATTAGGCGCTGAACCAAAATGAATTTGTTGTTGGTTTTCAAACCATGAGTTATAGTTATCCAAATTCAAGTTCAATTGAAATGGTTTATATTCGTAATGAACTTGTTTTGGAGTTTGATCTTCTGACTCTTCTAACTCGGGCAGTTGAAAACTCCCCTGATTTGGCAATGTCCGTTCCGAAGGAAGCTTTGAATCTTTTCCTTTGAATGGAAAAATAACTTTTGGTTAAATAAGTACGATATCAATCATTTAAAAAAAAAAACTTGCCTCACCTTTAATTGTTTTGTCGGCTTTGCTATAATTCAACATCAACAATTCTTGATTAATCCAATCATTCGACAATACGTCAACGTAAATTCCAGAAACACATTGGAAATCCCAAAGGAAAATTCCAACTTGCGTATAACGCTTTGGATCACTTCTCAGCGGACACACGAGTGCACTTCCAATGTTAGCCTGTAAATTATGAATTTTTTTAAATTTTGTTGATGGTTACTTACAAAACTGGCATTTTAGTTTTCTTACCAAACAGACATCAGTTCGATCAACTTTTTTTGCACATAAAAGTCGTTCAGAGTTAAATTCAAAATTTTCTTCGGTATTTAAGTCACTGTTTTGACATTCAACAGGATCAAAGAGAGATAACTTTACAATTTCAAGCGACTCCAAATCTATAAAAACAATGAAATACTTACATCTTTTTAAATATTATTGATTTAAAAGAAAAAATATTTTCCAAAAGTTGCTGATTTTATTACCAGATAGTCTCTCGTTAACAACAGGAGCAATGCAGTTGCTGTAGTCAAAGTCCTCGCGAAAGAAACAAGCAGCATTAACATTTTCAGCTATACCAAACGGTTGAAATAGTTTAAGCAAAGCTATATCGTTGGAATAACTTCTACCCGAATAGTTTGGATGAATAGATATTGTTTGAACTTTACGGTACTGAAGTGGTAAAGGTTCATTTATGGCTTCGTTCCATTTTCCAGCTCGAACAGTCAAACGCGAGTGATGCTTTCTGAGGGAGTCAATAAATTATCAGAATTCAATATCAAAAAGTTTATAGGAATAAAAAATTATTACCTTGAAATACAACTTGCTAATGTCAAGACAACTTGTCTGTCTATCAACGTGCCAACGCATAACTTTTCGGTTGTTTCTAAATAATTTTTGAAATATATGACAACCGACCAGGGAAATACACCTGCTGAAGCATTGAATGGATCGGTTTCAAGAACTTTCTCAGTTTTTAGACTTCTGTAACCACAGAGTGTAGCAAGATTTTGTTGTCCTTTATCTGTTTGCTTCGCTGTAACAATTTGTTTTACTGCACTTTCTAGCTTAGTCAGTTGTTTAGAAATCGTTTGATTGACTATAATAATTTGTTTTCCCGGTCCATGGTGATTAGAAGAACCATAATTTTCGGCTGGTTTTATGTCTTGGAGTAAACAACAAACTTCTTGTGAAGAACAATTATTTCTTGAAAGAAAATAAGAAATAGAAACATTTTTTAGTACAACTAGAGAATTTGACATTATAGCAATAATAGATGGTAACAACTCTGTTATTGTTTACTATACCTTTTTTTATTAGTTTCTACCGTGACATAATCAATTGGTTTATCGATTTTCTTATCAGTAATTTTACACTGATAATTAGGTACGCATTTACAATCTACAGTCTTAGGAGCTAGTGTAGTACTTTTAAATTTTGTGTTGTAAACATTTTCAGCCTTTATGAAGTGAATGTACAAACAGACTAGAATTAAAGATTTAATATTGGTAATCATTTTTCTGGCTAAAAGAATGATAGTATTTTTAAGTGTAAAAAAAAATAAGCAATCATAGAAAATATTAGTTATAAATGATTGTTTTGTTATTAAAAAACAATTTAAAACTAAATAGACTAAATTCAATAAATGTTGTCAAACTTAAAATTTTGTTAATGAATCGACCTGGAATTTATTTAATTCAAAAATTCAGTTTGCAGTATTTTCGTTCATACACTTTCTTACTTATAAATGAATAATCCTTGGTGTTACATAAATATACTTAAATCGAAGTTATTTAATCATTAATTTCTCTTGACAATCGATTATTTAACTCGCGTTTGCCATTACTCACGACAATTTAAAAAAATAATTTATTCTTTGTTTGAAAATTTGAGCTTTACGCATGATATTATAATTCTTGTAATCAGAATTTATAAAAAGCATCAAAAAAGTTTACAGGGCATACGTATTTTGGTTGACTTGTAATAACTATTTTTATAGTTTATAAATATAAAAAAATTCATATCTCTATACTTTGACAGAATAAAATTGGTAGAAACATTTTTTCATCAAATTGATGGTTTTTTATTTTATTTTTTTATTTAAAGGAACTTTAATAATTATTATAATACTCATGATTAATTAATGACATTATTTAAATTTAAAAAAATGTATTTTCAATCGGAAAGTTTTCAAACTACATTAATGTATGGACAATGCGCTTCATTTATTAATTTTAAAAACTTACCCTTAAAAACATGTTGGATTTGTTATTCAAATTGGGTCTTTGAATTCTTGCTTCTCTTTTATATGAAACACGTGATTCGAAATCTGAAGAACATAGTTATAATATAATTCCATTAAAATAATTGAGGCAATAGTCGCAAGATTAAATTTTGTTTCGACAAAGATTTAAAAATTGTGCAACTGTTCACTCTCTGATAAAAAAATTTCATGACCTTGTATACATATGAAGCTCAACTTTTAAAATAGATGTCGGATTCGTGATCAGCTCATCTTTTGTAAAAATCCAAAAGTGACTAAACAAAAAAAGTAAATAAAAAGGTACATAAAAGGTACATAAAACTTGTCTCACAAAAATACAAATTTTGTCTAGTAATTAAAAACATCCATACCCTATAAGAAATGCTAATTAGGAAATAGACATTTAATGGCTATTTAAAATGTCTTCAGACTAGAAACAAGGTAATATTAATAGCTAATTTTTAGATTGTATGAAACGATTTTTTTCCATATAAATAGCCATTTACTAGATTCAAAATTAATGCATATTTTTAAATACTAATCATTTGCTTTTAACAGCGAAATTTATAAAAAAAAATATTTATCATAACCTCATAAAAAATAGGTATTTCATAGAATTATGACATTTCCAAAATTACCATCAAATTATATGCAATGAGAATCACCACGTGCAATACGCTGTTTTGAAGGTTATAAAAAATTTTTTACCCATTTTAAACGGGCGATTCATAGATTGAAATCGACCGTAAAATAAAACAATTTTTGATAGCTATTTTTTGGGTATTTTTAATTGAATAAACATAACCTATCGCTTTACTATATTAAAAATAGGAGAAAATTGGCAATTATTACCTTTTTTCTTAGACTCAGTTATTGAATATTTTAACTAACCTTTTTCTAGTTTCAGAGCCATTTTTAATATTCGCAATTCCAACAGGGTACTAAAATAAAAATGACTAGTTGACATTGAATTCCAGTATCGCTTCGATAGAGTCCCAACCAGAATTAAAATAAACTCTCAATCTCGAAAACAATTAATTCAATCCCATTGACATTCAATAAATCCACGTCGCAAAGGGGTTGAGTGAAAAAGTAAAATAAAATCGTACGCGTCGCGCAGCGAGTTACCTAATTTCAAACGCCCGAAAAAATCCTCGAGGAAGACAAATACCCGATCCATGATTTACGATCCTCCGGCGGATCCCCGAAATTGGGTTATTACTCGGCCCGCAGCCGCGCGCGTCCATCGAGAAGAAGTAGAAGAAGAAGAAAAAAGATGAAGATCTGCTCTCTTTCTCCTGCACGTCTACGTCACGAGCGATATCGGGGTCAGGGCCGCCCTGACTGACTCCTGATGCTCACTTTTGAACGCGAAAAAAAAAAAAAAAAAATTAAAAAAAAGAAAAAAAAAAGGAGGCCGTTCTTCTTGTTTTTTTTTTTTTGCACCTGTTTTGTTTTGTGTCCGGTGGGGTTGAAGGGATGAGGGGTGACTATAGATCATACTCGTTGACTGTCGGGGTCTTGTTTGATTGGATTTTGATTAATTTTTCGTACTTGCTGAAAAAACTTGGAGAAATTACTGTTAACGGGATAGTCGAATAAAACACACTGGTTTTTTTTTCAGCTGAGATTTAGTTACAGACATTATTTAAGTTTGTTGTACAAAAAAAAAAAAAAAAAAAATAGAATAGAATTTATTATCGGCTAAAGACGCTGTGGTCCATGGTAGCCGAGGCTTAGAAAGTACATTAGTAGTGGGGCACTAATACCTCAGATCAGAATCACTTCACATAAAATTGTTGGAACTCATATGTAGCATAAATCAAAAATATAGTTAAAATTAAAATTAAAGAATTATAATTTCATAGTCTTTGAATTATTTCTTATTTGTCGAGCAATTAAAAAAATCATGTTGGTAGATTTTTTGACTCAGATCTAGATTTTCAAAATTGATGGAAACACTTTGGTGAAATATTAATAAAGTAACAGATATTAATAACAAAATTAATACGTATTTTGAAGAATTGAATTTAACAAATCAATACGGAAGATAAGGGAAGAGCGTTTGACACGAATAAATTAATCCCTTATCAAAATTCATGAACCCGGTTACAGGCAAATATTGACAAGCATTTTGAGTTAACGCAAACAAAGTGAATGTTAGGCAGAATATACTAGTTTGAAGTTACAGCTTTCGGAACTTCTAGTTCTTCCTCAAATAATATAGGATTTGATACGAGCCGATGAAGTTTACCGATAATTCGAAGGGGGTCGTTCGATAAGCTTGTTGATTTTTTTCTAGGGATAATTCAAACTATTTGGATCATAAAATTAATACTCGGTATTTTTGTATAATTTTATTATTTTTATATAATTCTGTAAAATTATTACGGTAGTGCAATATATTTACATTGAATTTATGATTAATTACTCATCGATTTTTTTCTAGGTATAATTCAGACTATTTGGATCATAAAATTACCTCAGTATTTTTGTATAATTTTATTATATAATTCTGTAAAATTATTAAGGTAGTGCAATATATGTACATTGAATTTATGATTAGGTATACTGACAGTTTAAAAGTGAGAGCTTAAACCTTCGGTATGGACAGTAAAAAAATAGTAGTCTATCAAAGCTAATTTTTTAAATACGAAAGCTACGGTAGATTTAAAACAAAGACTTCTAAAAGTTTCATAAACAGTCCCTTAAAAAACATCAGCCTGTAATTTAACAAGTCGGTAAAAATCTATCCGAAATTTAGTTACTGACGCAAGTGCACCGAGCAGCCTTGTCTTCGGCACGGCCTTTTACGAGGTCGTGTAACGTCGGCCGCGCGGCGGTTGCGTGCTTCGGCTAATCGAGTCGTAAAAAAGCAAGCCAGCCCCGCGGTGGGTAGCTACGCCCCGGGCGTTAACGCGACCTCGGCGGGCGACTTTGTTTTGACGGGGTAATCGGCACGTCTAAGAACTTTTATTTTTCACCCAGTTGGCAGCTCTAACTCTTACCTCTTTTTTTCGGTTGACGTGGGTTTCGTGAATTTTTTTTTTTTTTTTTTTTTTTTTGGGTATTCAAAATCATTGTGAATCAGAGACTGATTTTTAAAATAAGTGTTCGTGAAAATAATGTTTTTTAATTAGATTTGTTTGATTTTTATGTTTTAATGAGACTAAAGTTTCGTCTAAATTTGGCTCCTTTGTGCTCTTGAATTTTATTTTTTGGTATCGAGTACTTGGACAAATTATTTTTTAAATTGTTTCTATTTTATAAAATCGTCTACTAATTTAATTACAAATCTTAAGAGTCATAATAACAGTCAAATAAAATTTTTTAGATACATATCATTATACTTGAAATGTGTAATGAAAGAAATCTTGAAATAAAAATCGAATAAAAATGAGTGAAATTTTCCATAAACCATTTTAAAAATGTTCACTCTAAATTCAGCGGCTCATAAACTCCATTTATCCATCAAACTAAACGAGAAATAAAGTTTGGGTCATTTACTTTTAGCGTTCCCGGGGCGCGCGCAGACAAAAAAATTTTAAATTTAGTGATATACTCGACCGCCCCTCGCTGGTAATTTCATCAATCTTCGGGCTTAACAACGTTATCGTCGCATTATTACTTCACGAGATTATATTGCCGAAATTTATGAAAATTAAAGATCCTAATGAAAATTTAACCCCTGAAACTACAAGAATCCAACTCCAGCGTAAGCAAATTTTTCCTTGATCAGGGGACCGCAGGCTTCCCTTGTGTGGTCGCAATTTAGCCTCTGCGCTCTTTTTTCCACCACTAAATTTGTCCTGCTCTTTTTTTATTACCCCGCACGAGACCAGGATCAGGGGATTACGAGCTGGGGGAACTCTATTTTATCGCTGACTTGTTCGAAGTAGATGTTTTGGTTTCGATGCCTTGTTTGGACGTACTTAAGCACCTTCTATTTCAATGAAAAAAAAAAAATAAGTGAGTGAGTTTCATACAACATTATTTTGAATTATTTTTTTTTAACATGCAAAAATAACTTTATATATCTGTATGAAGTTAGTCTGGTATTTCTTCATATTTTTTTAGTTTGATATTCAGATGAATTCGAAACCCGCCCGTTTTAATAATATGAGCTATTGGACTCGTCAAAATATGTTTTAAAAAATTTTATTTTTCTCAATTTTCAACCAAATTTCCTTGTACTTTTACTAATATTGTTTATACAATTACCCGATTATTTACAAGAACACTAAAGACTGAGCACACATCCATATTCCTATTAAGTACTTATATTCAAATTAAAAGAAAAATGTTCAAATTTTATCTCATTTTATATTTTTAGTTATAAGATCAGAAAATATACAATATTTTAATTTTTTGCGCTTTTAAATAGCTAATTCAGACTGATTTGATTCTACAAAATTCCAAAACTGCCTTGAATTTCAATAAAGTTTTGTAATTATCTTAGTTAAAAAAGTACGAACTAAAAAAAGTTCAAAAATTCAACTTGCAAATAATTAAGTAATCACTCCACAGTATAATTTGTCAACAATGAAAGCCAAGTCGGTGCTTTGAGAAGTTACGAGGGGCTGGAATTAGACGCAGGTAAAATCACCGTGTGATAACCGATAATCGGTGCAAGGAGGACGGATACCTCGTTAAACCGGCCCATCGAGCTATGTATACGATCGTGTAAACCGCGTGGGAGGGAGCCGGTTAGCGCAAGGGTCGTTGCGCGTAAACCGCCCCCGACCCCCGCATAAACCGTGGATGAATGGCCTTATGCACGGCCCAGAAGTCACGATTGCCTCGATGACGACTTTTACGATGATCCGCTGTGCCGAGCCTTGTCATCTCCTCTACTCATTATTGCAGGAATCTTATTTACCGCGTGGGACGAAGTGGAAGTCGACACTGAAATTTTAATTACTTTCTCTTGTTTCCTTGCCTGTCGAGTTATGGGTTTTTTTTTTTTTTTTAAGTGAGAATATTAATTATGCCTTCTATTTGTAAAAATTTAATGAACGGTAAAAATTAAAAAATTATGATCAAGAAATCTTGTTCCAAATTTCAACAGCTTCGCTTTCGACGGGTTAGATCATTGTTGGAATGCCAGTGTAATGAAATGTGTACCTTATTAGTTCAGTGACAAAATAGTCGTAATTAAAAATGATATTCTTGACCGAAATAACCGTGTTATAGATTTTTAAAAGTATTTCTAATAGATTTCTCAGTAACGATAATTGTGGTCTATGCCATCATTGTAGACATCAGTTATTTTTGATGTTCCAATAAAATATGTTATTGCACTGGCATATTCCAACAATGTATGTTATTGCACTGCATAGTCCAGATTTATCTGTTGATCTGATACCTAGAGTTGTTCTTTTTTTTTTTTTTTCATTTACGCTTTATTCTGAAATCACGCTCTTCTTATTCAGAATTATTCACAATACTACAATGTTATTTATTTATTTATTTCTCAATATAAGCTAAAATTATAATATTTTACAAGTTAGTTGAGGTGTGTAATATGATTTAAAAAATTTTAAAAGCAATTAATTTTTTTACGAAATAAAGAGGTGAATCTTGTAGTATACATCATACAGTCTAAAATATTTACTATGAAAATTAAATATTTGAAGTCAAGAGTATCATTAAAATTAAAGCAAACGTATTTAAGAGTACCCCAGATGAAATTTTCCATCTTACCGGCGGTAATTAATCGAGGTACTTATGATTGGATTCAGGTTGAAAATTGATGCTTGGCAAACACAAAACTTCGTCTTGAAAGAGTTATATAATGACGGGGGGCTCGCGTGTTACGAACAATTAAGTTGTGGCAAAGATCAAAACTTACCTCTCGCCCAAAGTCTCGAGCGGTATAAACTAACGAAACTTCCCCTCCCCAAGCAGCAGCAGCCGAGATTATATTTACTGCCACACTCGCAAAATTTCTCCAGCTGCGAGGGTTCATAACTGATTATGTAACCTTCCACCTCAACTAACTCGCAAATTTTCGACTTTCAACAAATTGAGTGAATTATTTCGGCCCCCTTTTAACAGCTAGCCTCCACAATGCATTAGTTGAATTAAGCTTTAAACTATTAATTATAATCTCTGCCTTGTGTTAATTCAGTGTTGGAGATCAAAAAAGTTTATTTCTGATTTTAGTTAATTAATTATTAAAGTAAATATAACACTAAGAAAAGTATTTTTTAATATTTACTAGTATATGGTCCGATCCAAAATAATGTTTTCAAAATGGATTTTTCTTAAAAACAATTTCAATAAATATTTCTACAGATCGTAATTATTTTTGAAAATGTCCCCAGTCGAATGACAAACCACAAAGGACAGTCATCCGCAAACTTCCGAACTGTTTCCATCGGCCGCGCGTGTGTACTCTACTTCTTAACGCTTGCGAAAGCGCGTGCAACAGCGAGAACGATTCTCTTGGGGACGTTTCAGCGTTTGCGCGGGTAATCTCTGCTGCAACTTTGCCAAACAATCCGTTTGATCTGATGCAATCCGAATGTACTTTCGGGTACTGTTAGAAATTGGTTTCTCGGTTAATCTGGATGAAAAAACAAGAAACGTAGAGGTAATTTTAGAAGCGCAAAATATATGTACAAAATTTTTTCCGTGCTTTTAGATTTTCAAGTAAACAATAATTTTTGAGATTGAGACCATCTGAGCTGATGTGGAATCACTCATATATATTTTTTTTTCATCATAAAAATGATAACAACAAATTCTTATTTGTTTTTAAATTTTTGTATTAATTCAGAAAAAAAATTGTTTGAAAATTTGACATATAAATTAAAAAATTAAATACTTTTGTTCAATAAATAAAATGAAAGACAATTATTTAGAATCGAAACTTTATTATTTGATCCAGTGCATGAGCACGTACAACTAATGAGCTTATCACTAGTTTTTCAATACATTTTGTGTGGATTCAGGAGTTGATAAGTTAGGCAAGATTATAATCCTTGGCTACTAAAACTGGACAATTAGGTGCAGCGTTCAACTTAGCGATCACTTGGTTAACTTTGTTTGCAAAATCAAGCTTTATACCTACAAGTGCTCCAACTACTTCGACAGCATTAGGATTTTCCAAAATATTTTTCGCTAATTCATTAGTCCCGTTTGCTTGTACCTGACTGTATGAGTTTCCAGATATCCAGACATCATACTCTTTGTCACTCGTGGAGACTTCAACATTAGTATTTGTCAGTTGGCATCCAGTAGATCCCAAATTTTGATTGGTGAAGATCTTAAATAGAATATCGTCAAAATGTCCGATATTCGACTGAAACAAAAATTTTTTAATATAAAAAAGTTTTTCAGTTTGTTTTTTTTTTTTTTGAGAAACGTGAATTGAAAATTCAGTCGATTTAACTTACTGAACTCTTTGTCAGTTCGACATTGTTAAGTTTTAAATTCAAATGAAGAATCGTATATAGTTTGCTACCGACTGACCGACGACTATGCCATCCTTATCTAACGCTTTGATTCCATTAAAGTTGCTGTAAATAGTCATAGATTTAGTGAGATTATGAATATAAAAAAAATAAACATATATTTTATTTAATGACGTAAAAGGCTTTTTTCTCAGAATGAAAAACCACCTCTAACAGATTATTTTTTTAAAATATTTCTAAAATGTAAATAATTAAATCTCGATGAAGCCAGTGTCAAAGAGAAAGATACATGTAAAAGTAGAAAAAACTACACCAAAATTTGTGAAATTTACAACTATTTCATTGACTTTGTCGAAATCAATCAACACCTTAATCTACTAAGAAAATCTTTTAAAAATTACTCTTTTATATATAGATAACTTTATAAAATGAATCAAATTATCGATCCAATAGAATTTTTAATGTTAATTAAAAGAAAAAATTTTCAGAAATTAATTATTTCATGGTATTATAAATGTTAGCATCTTATAAGTTGTTAAGATCTTACTTTAAACAACAATGAATATACTGAGCTTACGTAGCAATTAGATCTTTTGATACCAAGACTTGACCATTTTGGTTATTGTACTGCGTAACAATATCTCCCAAAATAAATTCACTACTTTCCTGAAGCAATTTTACGTTACCCTAAAAAAATCATTAAATTATTTTATTCAAAACTACAAGAAGTTAGTTATACAACAACAATAAAAGTTTAGAATCCTTACATCACGATTTTCTGGCTCTATATAAAAACCAATTTTTGAGCAAATGACGTTTTTAAAGTCGTGCCCAAAATGACGTAGGCGGCAAAAAGTTTCAGCATTTTCGAAGCGGTTTTCTAAAATTATATATAAAAAAAAAGAAAAATTTCTATATAATTAATTTTTTAAGAAAAAAAAAATTAAATATTTACCTGAATGCAGTCGATTCGTTGATTATTTCAAAGTAAAGTTAAAAGCCTTTCGGTGCAACTTACATACATATATACGGATGAAAGCAATAAAATCGACAGTCTTCGTGATACTAAAAAGTAGCTATATATTTCAGTTATTGACACACAGAAAATAAAACAAGTTTGAAATTTGCTTTGTCGTACAAGCTCTCTGAAAAAAATTGACATTTCTTATTTTCAAATCTCCCTGATTTTTATTTTTTCAAATCGTATTCGCTGTTAAGTACAATAAAGTAGAAATTCACCAGTAAATTATTTAGAACAGTGTCACTTGTAATAAATAATTTTGAAAACTAAAGATTGAGTAAAATTTTATTGACTATTAAAAAATATATCCATAAATGAATTTTTATTAGGAAACCATAAATGAGTAAGTTTTGTTTAATGTTAAGTTCAAAACTCACGATTTAATTTTGACTTTTCGTGTAAACTTATTTTTCATTATAACTGATCAATTTTATACTTATAAAATCTAAAAGTGATCGTGGAAAAACAATGAAAATTCATGTTTTAAGAACTTTGTAGGTAAGATAGACTTTAAGCACGGATTTTTTAAAAGTTGACTAAAAATTTTTAAAATCAATAAAAAAGCTCCTTGCAAAATGGTAAGAATTAAGCTCTTTCATGAGAATCTCATAGTCAGTTTCAAAATTTGTTTTTTTATGAATGTGACCAAAATTTTATCGCAAATAATATTTGAAAAGTTTCATAATACACATATCGAAAACTTTCTTAATATTTGGTTACTACTGAAAAATATTTTTTAACTACAAAATTTTTTAATAACTGAAACTAATCAATCCGAACATTCTTTGCTGTCAAAAACTAGTGTGTACCCCGCCTGATTGGCAGAAAATCCAATACACAGCAGTAGTGAAAAAAAAAGTTTCAGCAGTTATGTCAGCAAAAAAAGAAAAATTTCGCTCGGTATAACAAGCTGTTCTCCCTTGCCCTTTCTCTCTTTATCTTTTTTAATAAAATGTCATAAAAATCATTCTCTTTTAGAACTGTAACACTTAACGAGTATTGTACAGCCACTCCTAGTTCAAAACTAAAATAATGGAAAATTTTTTCTAAATTAAAAATCTGACATTTGAAGCCCAAACAAAAATCTATAAAATAATGTCAGTAGATCAAAAAGTATTAATCTACATAAAATACGAAATTAAGCAGAGTTTAATTTCATAAGATTACGAAAGTAGTATTAATCTAATCCTTCGCCTAGTCAAGTCCAAAATTCCTCGGGATAAAAGAAGACGTCCTTATCGAACAAATAACGCTACGAGATCGCACGGCTGGCTTCTCTCGGAAAATTAAGTTTGAAAAGAAGTCAGACCGGAAGTGGCGATAAATTTTCGGCCTCTGCTGGGAAAATGTATAACCCGAGTCCGAAAGTGCTGCCGCTTCATCTTCATTATTCTTCTATTATTGTACGTCACGACCACGTGCTTTTTACCCCCACTCCTTTCTCTTACTTTCGTTTTTAAAGCTCTACCGAGATGCTTAACTCAATTACGTTTATTAATGATCAACATCAGGACTGTTTTAATGCGAAGAGAATTTGGTCAATTTGTTCCAGTCGTTTTTATACATTCTATGATTCTCTCCCCGACGATTAATTACCGAGGGTTTATGATTTTTATGATAAAAAAATTCGCGATGAATTAAAGTTCATACTAAAGCTTCTTTTGTGGTGAATTTAGTTGCTGAACTGTTTGTTAATTTATTTTGAGTAACTTACACAAAAGCTTCTTCTAGAGGATTTAGACAAGAAGATTTATTATAATCATCAAGAGTGTTTTACCATGTTACAAAGTTTGTTAATTATAAGCGAGCTTTTACTTAAATAACAAAAGCCAGTCTGATTATTAAATGTAACTAATCGTTTTGTAAAAAATTCAAAATTTCGTAATCGATGGAATCGAATCAGTCTCTGACAAGAACAATTATTTTTATTCTTGTCAAAACGATAAAAGAAAAAGAAATAACAGAAATAATTAGTCACTGTAATCGATTGTTACTATTGACCGTATAAATTCTCTTTTTGCGCTACTTCTCGTAAAAATTGAGCACGATCATTCGACATATGCAGTGGTCGTAAAAGTTATGACGTTTCACAATATTGCACTCCTACTGCACGTACCGGATATAAACATCCGGAAACAAAAGTTCACCCGGCTTTTGAAATTAGAACGGAAAAGAATTTATCATATTTATCAATTTCAAAAGTAAAAAATTTATCCAATACAGATTGTCTTGTAAATTATTAGGACTCACTATCTTATTGTAATTACACACTACGTTTAATAAGGAAAAAGAATCATACTCTTACCATAATTTAATATACTTATATGTTAATAATTCGTAACAATTACTTTAGTTTACTAATGGTTTGAGATATTAAACAATTACGCTGGACCATCTCAATACAGACTACTATTCATTGACTTTTGAACGAAAAAAAAGTTTTTCGACGATTAAACTTTTAAAAAGAAGCAATTATTTTTGTAACTTGGGGAAAAAAAAAACTATTATGCACACGAGAGCTGCTGAACTAGCTATCTCTCATCGCAGCCAACTGCATCGTTAAAAGAGGAAGGGGAAGGGGAAGAAGGGTGGGGGGTGGGAGATAATACCAGTGGCGTAAGTTTCACAATACTATATTCAAGCTCGCTTTGGTCTCTTGAACTTTGGTAATTTACGACGAAACATACTTCAGGCCTCCTTCACTAACTCTCGTGTGTACCTACTTCTCTCTCAGTACGGTACTTATTCTTTTTCTTCTCTCGAGATGAAAAGTTAAGAGATATCTTCGCGGTTTGAGCTTCTTTTTAGAAGCATTGTTTTTCTTGTAAATTGCCATATGTAACCGCGACTTCAGCTGAGATTGATACTTGAGAAATAAGTGAAGCTTCTCGAGGGTAGAAAACTGGAATTCGGTCAACATTTTTTCATACAATTACATTTTCATAATAACTGTTTTGAATTGAAATTAGGGAAGTTTTTTTGTTTGGAAACGTAATACAAAATTTTGAAAAATTTAAATATCATTTTTCAAAAAGCGTGTACAAACTATTGTAAAAATAAGTGCAACCTTGAAAGTCTGACTACTATATTCATTCAAATTTAAAAATTTAAAACATCAAAAAATGAGATTTTGTTAAAATCTTAATTATTGCACTGGTTATGTAACGTATCAAAACAGTCAAGTAGACAAAAAAAAAAAAAAAAAAAAAAAAAAAAAAAAAACAGGGTTAACGATCGGTGCAGCCTCATCGATAAATCAGTCGAACGTGACGAGTGAACGCGAGGGCCGGGATACAGGTTCCAGCATCGCCCAACATTTCACGCGACCGCGAAAGAAATAAGCCCTGTGTGCACGCTTGAATAATTATAATGCATGCCCGAGGTCGCCACTATAAACAACGAATTTAATCAAGGCATTGACTCGAACAAGCCCGACGGCTTGCTCATTACCATGTTAGGGCACTGCAAGTCTAAAATATTTTTATAATCTTTTGAAATTCAAAGTAATTAGTAAGATTTTACTCCATTAGTTATTTTAAAACAAATCTCTGCTGGTAACTTATATGAATTTTGATACATTTCTCTGTTGGCAATAAAAAAAAATAAAAATAAAAATATTTTCTTGATCATATTAGGTATAAAATTTAATTTAGTTCCAAAAGTTTAAATCAAATTAGTTAAAAATGGCTCAAATTTTTAAATGAAACATAACTTTAAATTATACAACAAGCCAATCAAATTTTTAGATCTTGAACTAAATTTTCTATAGTGTCATTCATTTTTATTTATGCACCAATACAAGTTAAAAAAAATCAAGGAAAGAATGATTTTTAACGACAACTCAAATAATAAAAATAGAAGGTTTCAAGTTTGAAATAAATGAAATCTTTGGATTAAGGAAAAATAAAAGTTTTTTACAATTATAAATGACTATAAAAATTTTATTGTATACTATAATATTAAAATGGAGTTGTTTCTACAAAATTTAAAAAAAAAAGTACAATTTAGTTTATTTTTCTACTGAAAAGTACAATTTTCCATTTAAGTTTTGTGTTGTTGGATTGATATCTCTTATAATTTTGGTTACTCTAAGAGCTATTTCATCTTTTGAATGGCTTGCCTTTATTTGGGGTCTGAACTTTTGAAGAAGTTCAATGACTGTCATTGGCTTACGCATCAAGTAACGTGTTACTGTATCTTTTGTAATAACTTTCAGATCGCTCAATCCAGATGGAGACAATTTGGATTTATCTTGTACCTTAATTCTTTTTTTGTCCTGAAGTACATCTTGTGGACCATCACATTTTCGTTTTAAAGACAAAGATGAAGTCGAAGGAGCAGTGGATGCAATAGTGTTAATATTGTGTGCATTCAAAGGTTTTTTATCATCCTTACTTTTATGCAAGTCTTGTTTCAATTTAATATTACTCAAAGAATTAGGGCTTTCTTTATTAGCATTTGGTTCATTTTTATTTTCATTATCATTATTTTTACTCTTTTCATCAATCTCATTTTTCTTTTTATCTGATTCTGAGTCTGAGTCTGATTCTTCATCTTCATCAGATGCTAATAATTTTTTCAATGCATGTTCTTCAGCAACGGATTTCATTTCTTTTTGTTGTTCCAATTCAGATTCTGAAGCAGATGAGTCAGAAATATAATCAAGTTCTCTTCCTTCTCCATCACCATCATCGCTATCTTCAAAAGCCTCATTGGCAAGATCATTTTTTTTCTTCTTTTTAGTAATATTTTTCTTCTTTTCTTTAGAGTGATTACCAGTTTCACTTTTATCTTCTTTATCATCACCACTATCAGAGTTTTCATCACTATCTATCCAATCTTCCATATCAGAAATTTTAAAATCCTTGATTTTTTTACTTTGTTTTTTATTCTTTTTATTTCCCATCAAATCTTCTTCTACTTCATCATCTTCATCTTTACAGCGCAATCTTTTCTTTATCATAATATTGCTGTAATCAATTATTTTGCTTTTTTGATTCATCACTTCTTCTGCTTCTTCTGCAGTCAACGTTTTGTACGTTTGAATGGGTTGAAAATTGTACCATTCATCCAATGGATATGCTTCTATTGATTCATCTATAGTTTGTATAAAGACATAGTAGGCAACATTTTGCCCAAAACCACCTTGTTGAACACCTTTAAACTTTTTTCCAGATTTACCATTAACTTGTAATATCCATGGCTGATTTTCACTCTTGTACTTTTTATCAATGATACCATACTTCTTCTTTCTTGCTTCTTCTCTGGCTTCTCTACCAAATTCTGAGCCAGCACCAAATTTTGGTATTTCTTGTTCTGCGATCGTTCGATCTCTAGAATTATTTTCTCTTTCTAGTTTGATATTTTTCCATTCTCTAAATTTTACTCCTGAATCTTCTTTAAATCGCATAACACAGTGCTTTTTGTGGCTGTTCTTTGGAACTCTTACACTGAACTCTTGTTCATAAGGTTTTTTTTTTGACGAGGCCAGATCAGAATTCATATTTTATTCTTTGATTGCCCACGTTGCAAAATATTGTTTAATTTATTTAAATAGCACTATTAAAATATAATGAATAGTCAAACAATTGCAATAAACAAACGATAAAATCACTGTATAAAAACAAAGTCAACTTAAGTAGTGCATTGTTATCGCCATTACAATACAACTAAACTCAGTCTTGCCAACTTTCTAACCTCTTCTTTTTTCTAAACTATTCTTTAAAAAAAACAAAGTCAACTCAAGTAGTACATTGTTCCCGACATCCCCGACTAAATCCAGTCTTGCCAACTTTCTAACTTCTATTCTTTTTTGGCGCGTGATTAAATGGCGCTTAAAAAATGCATAAACAGAGTTTTTTTAATGTAAATAATCTATAAATATCTTCCGATCAATAAACTTTTTAGGTATAAACAAAATTTTTAAAATTTAAATTTTCATAATACATTTTGAATAATCAATTTTTCCTTTTGTACCTCGCACCGCATTGTTGTTTAAATAAAACAAGCGCACACGTAGACGCACGATAATAGTCCCGGTTATGGGCTAATCCCCGAATTTCGTCACGTTTTTTACATTCGTTCAACGATTCAACGGGGTTACAGTGAATAAAATTTAAAGACATGTCTAAATAAAAAAAAAAAAAAAAAAAAAAAAAAAAAAAAGAAAAAACACACACACACAACGAAAATATGCTCCTCACCAATAATCCAATCGTACTTTTTTATTTTATTCTTTCACTCAACCTGGATTCATTGTGTTTCAGAAATACGTGAGCGAGGGCTCCATAGTGCGGGACTGCGTGGCTTCATGCGTCGAAAAGGGTGAGTATTTTTTTTTATTTACATTTTTCCCACAATACTGTTGCGTAACTAGCAAGTTTGATGATTTTCATCTAAATTCCGCATGTGTTTTTTTTTTTTTTTTTGGTTTTGATGTTATTTAATTACCAAAATAATAAACGACTTTTCAAAATAATCAAATTGACACATAATTCACAATTATATTAAACAGTTTTAATTTTTATACTTTTGCTAAGGGTACATAACTAATAAATTACTTATTTAAAAACTTGAAATTTAACTTCTTTTCATAATTTTATGTCATAAAAAAAGAAATTTACAAATTGATTTTACCATAAATAAACAAAAATCCTCCAAACCCCATTTAATCCGTAAAGATTCTTAATTCGAATAGATACCTCGTTTGGAAGAAAAAAATAAATAAATAAAAAAGAAGGTAAAAATTCAATTTACCCGCACGAGAGAAATGAAATTCAGATGAAATCACGATGAAGGATTTTTCGCGGCACTCAGTCTGTCTCCAGCTCTCTCATCCTCGTTTCAACGTCTCAATCCTTTTCCGAGACACTTTAACATTTCTGAATGAGAGGAGTAGGAGCGAGGCAGAAACGCTTCTGCCGCGTCTTGCCTTTTTCCCAGCCGCGGCTGAATAAAAGCTCCCCAAGCGGGACGTTTAGCGCCCGCCGCGGCGCGTTTTATCCTAGCATTTTCGACGCCTTCCTCTGTTTTATTCTTTTTTTTTTATTTCACTCTCGTCACTTTTTTAGTAGCCGGAAGTATCCTTTTTTTTCGTTGCTGTTCCGACAAAAAATTTTTCTTGTTTAACATACCGGTTGTATAAAATATTTTTTACAGTATTTGACATATTGTTAATTTGTAAAAAACAGAAAAAAATAAATGTTCGTTTTTCACTCGGCGCTTACTTAGCGATACCTTTTAAGCAACAAATTGAAAATAGAAAATCAACTTATTCAAAATCCAACCTAATAAAGTTTCGAAAAAAGTAAACTTTTCTAGTCAAGGAGAAATAAAATAAATACGACTTGATTGAGTTGTACCGACAATTGGCCGTTGAAAAATCCGGAATAAAAGACGGTACGACGGTTCCCGCTCGAATCTGGCTTTCCTGTTGTCCTCATTCGTTTTCCACTCGCCAATGGAAAAGTTGTTGGCACTGACGTGTAGGAGGAGTTGGACCGAAGGAAACTTTTCTAATTCTCTCCAGCTTGCAGGAGCCCAGCACTCGAAGCGGCCAATGAAAATATATTTTCGAATGTCATCGATATACTTTGAATGGTTGAAAAAAAAAGGGGAAAAACGAAAAAGTTCGGTGCTACGTTTCCTTGAATATTTTATATGGATTTAATTTAAAACTTTCGTAATACGTCATTCAGCCAAGTTAACGATTATTTCATGCAATATTTCAGTGGGTTTTTTTTTTTTTTTGTTAAGTAAGCATTATTGTTTTTTTATCGTTAATTAGTGCCAGATGTGTATTTTGAAGAACTTTTGCAAACAGAGTTGGATTTAACCTTGTTAACGTGGATTAATTGAGAGGACGCGAAAAAAAGTTGTTGAGTAAATTTGTAAAACAGAAAAAGATTTTTTTTTTTTTGTAAAGTTTAAACAAAAATTAATAACGAATTTATTGGAAATCCATCTATATACTGGAAATTTACATTCACGCTTTTTGCCTTAGCTTTCAATATAGTTTCTGTGGTGTAATTTTTTTTTTATGAGAGGCTTCAATAAGAAATTTGCTTAATTGAATCGCAGTTACTCTTTTTCTAGTCATAGATCCCAATCAATATTTTTCAAAATCTTTTTTTATGAATTTTTTTTTGGAAATCTGATAGCTTTTGCAATAAGTTAAAATTCGTGTTCAACAATTTTTTAAATCAGTTTACCAATCTATGGAACTCATTAAAAAGAATTTTTTTCTATCAATGCATCTATCTTTTTGTTATTTCGTTTAAAATTCATGCAATCTGCCTGACACTTGAAATAAAATGCACTTTTATGACAAAATTTTAATTTAAAACTTTTTAGACAGCAAAAGTATTATCTTATTAGTCAATTAATTTAGAATAGAAGAATAAATTGAGTTTCCTTGAAAAAATCAACAACTCTATAAAAATATAAATGGAACCAGGTATGGCATGAAAATAACATTAAAATTTTTTCGCCTGAATCTATTCATGGACCATGACTTTATAAAAAAACAAATCATTTTTATCAATTAAAGTACCCATTGACATTCAAAATTATTCAACTATAAAAATAAATATTTACTCGAGCTTAAAACTAATGGAAAAAGTCAATTAACCCTCAATTCCGGCAGTAGATAAATTGACCTTATAACACATAGAGCGAGCGAACGCAACAACCACTCGAGCATGCATTTATGTCAGACGAAAACTCTCCACTATACTCGCGATTTTTATATACTAGCACCGGTTGTCATTGACACCAAAAAGAAAAAATTAGTTTTGTACGAGAATACAGAGTTGACTATGTGAGATAATTGTGCGTAAGCTCGTTTATTTTTACTTGTTAACTTAGTGGATAATCCAGTCGACAAATTAAATTTCGTCCGCTTGGTATAAAGGATTCAGCTCAGCATGCTTGTTTGTATTAGTAATTATTACTGTCAAAAAGTAAAATGCTTTAGTCTCTGACGTTCGATTGTTAAGCAATTATAATCACCGAAGATTTATAACAATAAGCTTACTTGGGTTTTTGAAATTAAAATTTAGTTCAACACGCTCCTTCGGCTTTGAATCTCAATTTTACTTTGTGGATAAGTTTGAGCGAAAAAGTTGATAGGGGCGCTCGGTGGCGATTGGTTGCCTCCTCGATCGAATCAAAGGTACCCGAGTGGAAACCCTCCGAGCCTTGAACTAAATATAGCGAAAATCCTTGGCGAGTACACGAGGAATCTTTGAAAAAATTATTTTCCGATCAAGTCTCCTCAAAGTAAAAGTACAAAATTTTTGTAAAATCGCTTTTCACTTTACTCAGTCGAAATGAAAACAATTAAATTATCCCGGATATTACGATTGAAAAAGGTAAAAGTACGGTCTTCGAAATTAATAAAGAAGGAACGATGGAAACGAAAAAAAGTGGCTGAAAAATTACTTTCATCGTAAAAACTTTTCAAAACTCTCACGTACTCGCCTCGCGTAATTATTTCGTCACCCATGGCACCTGCCGCCATTGATTTCTGATTGCGCTGCGCCGGCATTCTTCTCCCGCAAAAAGACAATCGGTCCGTACAGCTTTTCTTTTATTTATCGCGTTCTGTTTCCGTCCGACGATTATTGCCCGTCACACGCAGATTAATGTTGAAATTTAGTTTGAAGCGGACCTTTTGGGATTCTCGGATTTCGCGATAAATCAAAAAATATTATCAATTAGTTACGACCGCTGGGTTCTGACTTCGTAATTCAAATTTCGAAGAATAATATTTTTTTGGTTTTAATACTGAGTTAAATTAATTACAACAGTTTAAACTTGGAAGTTTTAAAATTAACTTTCCGGCAGCACGTGTGCCGGTCGTCTGACACCATCGGGGGCTATACTACTTGCTCAATATGGCGCAACGTTAATCCTTTAATCAAAATTTTCGTATTCAAGGGAACGTAACATTAAATTTTAATGCTTCAGCGAAGAAAAATCTAAAGCTTAATAAAAATTTTTCAAACTAATAAAATCCTGCAAATTATGTAATAAAATATTTAAAACCGTAAGATACATGTTAATTTTCAAAGTGTAATTTTTAAGATTGCACCTATAAAAAATTAGTAATAATTATAAATTTCTCAACTTTGATAGAAGCTATCGATCTAAATATTTCATAAAATTAATAATTACTATTCATGTACTACCTTAATCTAAACTTTTGCCTAATTAGCGCTTTTAAGATATTTATTTTACTAAAACAAAAAGGTGGCTAATCGCATTAAATACCTTTTTATTTTTATACATTACCAAGAAAAGAACACGCTTCAAAATTAGTGTTGATTTATAAAATCTTTTTTCGCAGAGGCCTGGAGCACGAGAACGTACTGCTGCAAGGAGGACGGCTGCAACGGTGCTGCGTTCGCGTCGTCGAGCGTCTGGCTGTCGGCGGTCTGCACGGGGCTCATCGTTCTTCTGGTGCGTGGCTAATGCGTCAACTGGTCACCCCAAATCATCTCTGTAAACGCCTCTTTCTCCTAACTGTGCGATGCCGGGTCACGGGATCGTCGTTTACAGCAACAAAAAAAAAAAAAAAAAAAACAAAAAAAAAACAAAATCAAACCAACCAACTGTCGTCCCTAGCGTTACCGTTCAAAGTTAATCTTTCACTGATTTCCGAGTCACATTTTTACCGTTGACTTTCAAAGAAAAACTAAAAAAAAAAAAGATCATTTTGCTGGAATGAAAAGAAAAAAAAAAAAACTGGTCATATTTCTTTGCTTTTTGCGAGGACCCGTAACAGCTGGCGCTACTCCCATCCCCAGGCCAATTTCCATTTTTTGTACGGTACCCGCCCCTGTACTTTTACTTCTTCTCCCCTTTCCGCGCGCCGCACTTTTGTCTCACTGCAGCGCGATTCGGTCCAGTCGATTCAATTTATTTGGCCCAAAGTTGCACGTATCCTTTAGCGCCGAAACCAGGATAGAAGGAATGAAAAAAGAATAAACGGAGCAAAAGATATTTTTTATTTTTCACTTTGGAGCGCCACAACTCGAGATGTAAAAATGTGACTTTGAAATTTTAAGTAAGTTAGATAAGGGAAATTAAAGATGCTGAGATTGAGATTGTAGTGAAAAATAATTTTGAACACAACGAATCTGAAAGATTTCCCGGCTCTTTCGTAAATGGACCATAGCCAGTCGGCGCCAACCTCGTTTATAACTCGATGCCGCTATAGATTGAGGTAATAAAGTGTACGAAAATAAAAAAAAAGTTGTTGATTAAGTTTCGTTAATTTATTGCAATGTAATTTTTGTGTGTTAGAGTTACGACAAATTTTACGGTGTGTTGATGATAGTTATTACCATTCACAGTTGAGTTTATAATATTCGTTTTATTGTAATGAGCAAAAAATTTACGGTTACCGACTGGTGCATGAAAGGTGCTTGACGACTCCGATAATTTTACAGGATACCGGAGTTTTATTAAAAAAATAACATTAATTAATCTGATTAATTAATTATCCTACTTAACATAGGACTCACATTGACAATTGAATTCAATCAATATCACAAGGTTGTCATTGAAATAAAAAACTTTCTTAAATATAAAAAAATCATAGTTTCGATTTAGATAACTGCTCCAAATTTTGGCGTTACGCCTTCTCACTACCTCTGAGATTAGCTTGAAAATTTTTTGCATAAAGATTATTTTTATGTGCAGTATATTCACAAAATATTCATATTGTACTATTTTTCTTCAAAATTTTGAAATGAGCTGAGCAGGTTTGAAATCAAAAAAAGTCTTTGAAGTGATTTTTAAGTCTTATTCATTTTTTAATATTGTTTAATGTCAGCTTCTCACTACTTTACTGTGCTGAACCATGTTTCAAGAGTAAGATAAAATAATTACTTATTCGTAAAACAATTATAAAATATTAGTGTGAATAAATAAAAAAAGCAGTGTTTTTCTCAAGCTTTTTATGAGACTACTATAAAATAGAGAATTGCATTGAAAAATACTTTTAGAACATACAGACCTTAATTGAAAAATTTTATCTGGTCAACAGTTGTATTTTAATAAAGTAAATGCCATTTTCATAAAACTTTATGACACGCTAAAATTATGCTTCTCTTTGGTTTCAATTAAAAAACCATTTTAACTTATTTTAAAAGATTCAATAAAATTTTGGATTCCAAAAGATAGGAACATGAGATACCACGAAAAACGTTAAAAAAATTGATATGAAGTGTGATCTTTTTCTTTTTTTCTTAATCACAAACTCATTAACTGACCATTATGTAAATACACATATTTTTACTATGGCACAATGCGCCTGATTCATTGTCCCCAAAAATGAATATTATAATTGCAGAAAAAAAAAAAATTTATCATATTCTAGTGGTTATTTACTGGAAGGCATTTGCTTTAATAGAGTACCAAAGATACATGTATATATGAAATATCTATAAAAACTATTATAAACGCAGGGACGAAAAGACACATTGATTATTAAACTGCATCTTAGATAAAAAATCGTATTTATTAAAAAGTGGTTACTTTTCAATATAATCGAGACTTTTTAAAATCTCACTATAAAATTTTAGAGTTTATTGTTATGTTTCATCGTTAAATATTATATATATTATTAAAAGTAAGCATTTATCAAGCGCCAATTAAAAAATAAATAAATAAATTGAAAAAATAAAAATACAAATAAAAAAAAATAAAAATTTTAGAAAACGATTATTACAAACAGTATAAAAAGATGTAGTGATTTTTGCCTGTTCTTACGATGAATATGCATATAATTAAATCGATATAAAACAATAATATAAACTTTTTAAAATAATACGATTGTAGTTTGCAATTCTTATATACCACTATAAAAAAAGCGAAATAAAAAAAAAAATAAAAAACTAGTTTCAATGAAAAATTAATACGAATACATACAAGTCTCCTATATGATAATAAACATTGTAAAGGATCAACAAAAAACTCTTTGACTTCCATTGCATTTGTGAGAAAAAAACTTAAACAGTTTTATGTGAAAATGACGATTGATTCACTGTCGATCGATTTTCATTTGATGCATCTTAAACAATAACATTAAAAAAAAAAATCTTCGATAATTATACATCAAATACAATTAAAACTTAAGGTAAGATAAATTTTATTGCCTCCATTCACTGTTGTGACTAGAACATATGCATAATAAAATCGTATTCGCTATGAAAAATTTAAATTGAAAGGTACAACCAATTTGTTTTTTTTTTTTTTTTCAGTTCCTTCATTGCAAACAACTTTTAGTTTAAAAGAACTTTTTAATTATCTGTAATTCCATTAAAGCGTGCATTCATGTAAAATTATAATTACCGCCTCGAACTTTTACGCAAATACTACTAAATCCATGTTAAAAGTTTGTTAATATTGCGTCAGTATATTAAAGAAAGAAACAAATTTTTGAATATTTTAAACTTATGTGCTTATTAGACATCTGCTTCGCAAACATGCACACATTTTCGAAAAAAAAGAGAAAAAAAAGAGAAAAAAAAAAAAAAAAAAAAAAACAGTAAAATAAACGTATGAATGTCGAAAGCAATATGAAAGAAAATTCGTGCGTCACGAAAGGATTGAAAAGTGCGCGTGCGAGTCACTCGTGAGCCGATCGTCGTCGACCCGCAAAAAAATTCCTCAATTTTTCATTTGCCTAGCACACTTCTCTTCCCTTCCCTCGTCTTCTTCTTCTTACCTTTTTTTTCCGACTCACTCGAGAGAGAAGAATGAAAGACGAGTTCTTTATTGTACTTCCAAGTGAAAAATTCGCGACAATTTTTTTCTTACTTTTTTTTCATTTAAATTTTTTTGTTTTTACAAGGTAAAGGTACCCGTAATTTTTTGTCTTTTATTTTTCTCGAATTTTCAAGTTGGTACGAATTGGGAAAGAATTATGGTTTGTCGACGATGATTTTCTTCGAGTTTAATGTGCGCTATTAGCTTTAACGAGCACATACGTGAGTACCATATATAAAAATCGAACCGTGAAGTTTAGTTACTTAATCTGAATAAACAAAAAAAAAAAAATTATAATAATGTATGACGAGTTGTACATTTATAATAGAAACGCAATAATAAAATTGAAAAACCTCACGAAAATTAAAACTTTTTTTTTTACTTCAATACCTGTCAAACATTAAATTAGAGCTGACATTTCGCTGGGAATTATTACAGTCCTGGTGCTGAGATCAAGGTAATTTATGGACAAAGCAATACTTTTTCATCCTGGGTTAATCGAAATTTTAATGTTTCAAATTACTACTTTTAATGGTCCGAGCAGAAGTTTTCAAAGTTAAATAACGTTAAGTACTCAATTTTAGTTTCTAAATTTGAATAATTTATGAAGCGGTTTTAAGTAAGAGAAAATTTTTTATCATTTTTTTCGAGAATTGATGTGAATTTAAAAAAGTTGGCGGTCAGCAATTATGTTAAAAGCCAAGGACGCTTTCTTAGCGGTCAGAGGAGAGAACTATTATCAAACGTTTTTCCAGACACATTAAATTTTCCTTTTCTTTTTCGAGAAGACGATTTTTAAAATTTTACCGTTTGTTCGGCAATAAACTTACATTAAGTAATCGACGAAAGTTATAAAAAATATTCACAGAATTGAATATTTCAAATTTCTTGTCCCTAAAAGCTACAAAATTTATGCAAAGAAGCTGCTCAAACATAATTGTCGAGATATTTATTTTAGAATTTATACGCTCTGTCGTCTATTTTAAATTCACAGAGCGTATTGATTCTTTAATAAGTGTCTTTGATAATAATCAACGTCTATCATCAAAGTCAACGAAACAGTAAGTAAAAAATTTTTGTATGCATGTATACCTCTCAGGCTTACCAATACAATCAGCAAAATAATAAAAATTTCGTAAAAATTTTTTAAAAACTTGTACTGCTACTCATAGACCTAAGATGACCTATGGCTAATTTACTATTTTAAAAAAAATTTATTGTTTTCCAGTATTATTTCCAAACAAAAAAAAAATGATAAATATCATCGCAATAAGTTCCCTAAGCCAATCGGATTCTTCTTTCAGCGGGAAGCATTAATCTCCATTAAATTTTTAATGCTCGACATAGATTAATGGATTTCATTTAGGGGTAGAATGGAGTTTCGGTGAAAAATTGAATTTTCTGAATGAAGATAATTTAATGTTGAAGGATGGCGGACCTTTGATTGATTCTTATTACGCAACCACCTTTTAAAGCCAGAGCAAGTCTTCCAGTTCGGTCTGAAAAAAACCAATAAAATTGCACAATGACAATGACTCTTCGATGTTATTTACTTAAACAGTTCGTCCGGTATATCTCCGAAAAGTCCTTAGCCGTTAGTTTGATATTGACCCACAAGAGAAATTGATGAAGCTTCGGTAACGGCATCGACTTTTTTTTTAAATGCGAAGATCATTCAATCTTGAAACTTTGGTCGCAGAAGTTATAAATGTAGAATAAACTTTTGAGTATTGCATTCTTATTTTTATGAAACTCGGAGCTCTTACATCTATTGACGAGTGCTTTTTATCGAAAAAATTCATATAATTGACCGGAGGTTTCGTGAACTTCTTATAAAGTTAGTCGCTATCTTTTTTTTTTTTTGGAGGACCAAGTAGGTATTTGAGACATTACCAAACTTTTTCAGTTTCGTTCCTTTTCATTTCATTTTTACGATTTTCAATAAACAGTCATATTTAATAGCAAGGATGTATTTACGAAGTTGATCGAATAAAAAAAAAAAAACAGTAAATCAATAAATAAACCCAGTTTGCGATTAAGTATTATCATTTCCACGAGTCTTAATATTATCGTTTCTACAACTCTCGATAAACAGTCGTGTAACGTCATCATACCTGGAATTAATTAAAAGTTTTCATGTGTTTTATTCACAATTAGCTCTACAAGGAAAGATCAGTCAACAAAGAATCCTACTTTTCAGTATGCAAGAAATGTTTTACTTTTAAATCAACTACATCGCGATAATTCACCCTGCATAAAAAACAAGCGGTAAAGTATCCCATCCGACCTGAAAATAAAAAAAGCAGCGATAACCTAAATTTAACGCGAGAGAGAAAGTTAAGTTGAAAAAAAAAGTGGAGGTAAACACTGCAGACTCGGGGATATATTTACGCGTGTTTACTCTGTCGGTCCACACAGTGTGCACTGCGTTCATTGTTATACCGCGACGTTGGCGTCTTGTATATTACGCGGGAACTTTTTTTTTGGGCTTTGCACCCGCGAATTAATGATCGAGATTAGAAATTTCTGGGTACCTAACCGGCTGACGTACGGTTTGTTTTAAAATGATATTCATGCACTTTTTTAATAAAAAAACATGAAGATTTTTGGAACTGCTGGGATTCTGAAAAAGAAAGACATCAAGCGAAGGGAAAAAGTTGGATGAAAAACAAATGCGCAATTTTGTGCGTTTTACGGACAACCAGCACGCTGGTATTTAAACGAATACGTCTAGCGCAACATTCTGACATGGAAATAAAAAAAAAGGTCAACATTGGACGATGGTACACGTGCGTGGATGCGGAAAAATTTTTTATTTTCTTTTCTTGTTGCAGTTGTGTTTTTACTGAGTGTCAGCTGGTTTAATTTATATTTTCAGGATTATATATTCAGAAACGGTATTAGTTTTTGTTCTAGTGGAAGTTAAATTTTGAATATTTCTGAAAAACAAAGAATCAACACTCAGAGAAAGGTTTGATTGGGTCAACAATATATTGTAACATCTAAGATGCCATAGTTGATTTGAGACAATGATGCACATTGTAGCAGTAACAATATCATGGTAGCGCTTACTAAATGCGTATTAAGGGTTAACATGTTTCTAGTTACACTAGGTATAGCACAAGTTATTTTTAAAAAATTTCTTTTTTGTGATTTTGGTATAATTAATGTATTTAATGAATAGTTTTAATCTTAAAAAATATACAAATGATTATAAAAATCACAATATTTAAGAAATAATGACTTCAATTGAGATTTTAAAAAATAGCTAGGTTAGGTTAGATTTTTGAATATTTGCTTTGCTAGTCGCAACGATATGTATTGTTGTCCTTACCATACGTATTGTAACTGCTACAATGTTTAGACTATTGAGGGAACAAAGAATATTTAATTGGTCCAATCAAATCTTTCTCTGAGTGAACGTAAACTTAATTTGACGTTTCTTACTTAGGATCAAAAAATTTTTTTTTATGATTTCATGTATACAATATTATACATTAAAAATACGTTAGTAAAATATATTCGTTACTATCTCGAGTTCATGTACTACGATATGCTTTTTTACATATGAGTAACTAGTCTACAGACTTCATGAGTGACGGGTTACAATGCATATGCTGTCAGAGTCTGTAAGCGTTTCTCGCTTTAGAAGGTTCATCTCGCTACGAAGATACCGTTGTCATGTCTTGTTTGTCGGTGCTACAAATTAAAGGATATGAATTTCATGAGAAAAAAGCGTTGAATGCCATTAAAATTTTTTGATTCTACCTCTGTAACATTTAAATTCTACAAAATTTATAATTTTCCAGCTCCACCTTAATAACATGTTTTAATATCTAGATTAACTATTAAACTAAATTACTAATATCATTTACAAGTATGTGTGAAAAAAAAAAAAAAAAAAAAAAAAAAAAACGAATTTTACTTTTATTAAAATATTTTACGACACTCGATATTTTAAAATTGTATCACGATCGAATTCCAACAAGAATTTCAATCATGCCTATCGAGTAAAATTTTTTATCTAAATTAATTTCGGTAACTGTACTGACAACGGGCACTGAGCAAAAATCTTTGCTATGTTTAGCCAAAAAAATATTTTTTGATAATCAAGGTCTCATTAAATACTTTGATTCTTAGAAATGGAATCTAACGTTTTTGAAAATTATAAAAAATAAATGAAAATTAAGAAAAACTTAAATGATCTTTAATGTTCTTTCTGCAAACTAAATTTAGGTGTATCACACTTCAGATACCGATATTATTGAAAGCAGGACTAACGACGAGAGGCGAATCAAAGTAAAAAATTAATTAAAATTACTCATCTGAAAAAATGTTAATAATTTAAATTATTTTAAAATAGTGTCTCCCTGACACTTTTGAAAAATTTTCGGTCGAAACCATCGTTGGAATTCGTCCGCGATACCCAAGCTTTTCAGTTGTTGTTTCAGTAACAAAACACACTTGCCACAATATCTAAAAGCCCCCACAACCTCTGGAGCACCGCACCACGGGGGGATGATGAATGCGTGGGGCGATACAGGACACTGTGTGGCTTTAATATTGCGCCGAGCGCGTCGTCGTCGATCACCGGATTACGAACGGCGAAGCGTTGCGGACGACGGAAATGGCCTGCTGCCTCTTATCTGCACTCTTCTTCTCGGTCTCTATGTATATATACAACGAGAGAGCCATTATTTTTATCCTTTATGTTTTCTACGGAGTCTTTGGCTTTGTCAATACCGGAATAAATGCCTCTCTTACTCAGGTGGGCTGATTTTATCCCGAATTCCGGTCATCTTTATTTTTGTCAAACTTTTTTTATTTTTAAATTTTATGAATTGGGTCCATTGTGAATAAATTGATTATATTGATCACATATTATAATTAGATTTATACGTACAGCATACCACTATTCACAAAAACTGATACATTTTTTACCTTCAATTTAATTTAAAAACGCGAATTCCATTCTCGTCATGAAACTATTGTTCTCTTCGTCAAACATATAATAAGGCTACTACAATAGCGGAAAAAAGACTCTTGGTAAGCGATCCTCTTCCTCTCGTAATTTTCGTGGCTCAAATATTGGCCCACTTGTGTTGGCCAAGCTTCTCTCGTTACCTAAATGTGTATGTGCACCGCACTTGTCAGAGGCTATTTTGAGAGTGAAATGAGACGGTGGTTGGATGTGCAAAATATAATCTTCGGATGAAAAAAGGGATTTAATTGGACTAATTTTGTAATAATTAGTGCGTAATTTTTGAAAAAAATAGTTTAAGAGTTTAATTACGGTGATTTACTCAGATTCCTCTGAACGACGATTTGAATTGTGCTGCTACAAGCTCATCGGATATGATAATTAGTTCAACTTAATAATTTTTCTAGAGTTTTAAACTTAAATAAAGCATGTAAATTTAGATTTGTTGCTTGGTTTTTTATTTTTTGTTTCAAAAAAATCTACTAAAACAAATCTTTGAGTTGTTTCGATAAATTGATCGGATTATTTTTATTTACTTGAACATTTTTTAAAGTAATGAACTAGATATAAATTTTTTAAAGTTGGTTTTTGATATTAATTCATTTGTGGAATCGTAAAGCATCGTTACAAATAGAATACGATAGAACCACTAAATAGGATGCATTGTTACGATCAATAAAATCAAAGCAGATACAGATTATAAAATATTTCAATTTTACAGGTCCGGGTGATACATTTCTGATAACAAACAAGCTGTACAGATTTCATCTCGTAAATTTATTGACTCAAATCAAATAATCTATTTACCTTTCTTGACTTGATGTAACTTGATTAAACTAATTACTCTAATTTGATGAAAAGCATATCTAGAACAAAGCAACATTGAATCTTCAGGAGATATCCGATGTTATATTGAATAGATACTTCAATATTTTGACTTGTAAAATATCATTGTTTTTAAGACGCACTTTGAACTATTTCAAAACAAGAATTTTTAAATAAATCTAGTTTAAAGCTTCACTAAGCAAAATTTTGTAGATACAAAATTCGTACTACACCATCCTTCAAGATTTCTTACAATAATTTAATATTACTAAGACGTGATAAAAAAAGACAAGATTTCAAAGTTCATACAAAAATAATTTTTACAACCCGAACGACCAAAGTTTTAATACTTTTCGTCCCGATCCATCCAACTTCGTCGTCGTTCATAAAACTTCCATACTTCTCTCGAGGCCATTGTAATTAAGAAAGGGCACACTTTTTTATGTGTACACCCCCTCGATAGCGTCATAAATAATGAAGTTCGGCCGAGCGAAGGATTTTCTGGAAAAAAAAATTGAGGGGGAGGGTGGGGGTAGAGGCGTTGAAGTTGAGTTCAATTGAGCTATTCGGGCGGTAACTCGTATCCCAAACTATTTCGTCGGAAGCCGATAGCAGAGTATCGGCTGGGAATTTCGAGCGGTTCTCATTAACGCGGCTGAGCGAGACTTTGTAGGAAGAAAAAAAAAGGAGGGAATCGATCGCCGAGAATATAGATACTTGATGAATGAGTTTGAAAATAAATTTTGAAGTACTTTAGTGTGATTTATGTTGATCAAAATTTGAGTTTGAAGATTGTAAAAAGTATAGGTTTTACAAATATTTTATTTAGTTAAAAAAATAAGTTTTTTTGCAATTATTCGGCTTGTGTTTGTATTTTGGTGATGTAGATGCTCGGACAGATAATAATTTTTCTTCTTTACGATGCTTACAATCGTAGCATGATATTTAAAAATAATTTTAATGGTTGGAAAAAAATAGTAGAATAAATCAAAAGATAAATAAATTAATGAAAATTTTTTCGATAATACTTACGTGTGTCCTCTATAAGAAAGAATAATTTTTTTGATAGGAAAGAAACGGTTGAGATAATGAAAAGACAATTAATTAACAGGAAAATTTCTTTTTTTCTTCTTCTTCTTATACTGAATTAACATTTGGCTGTGATACATTTGAATTTGTATTACTACTAAAATAAATTTGCGAATGGTCGAGTTTATTTTTTACTTTTAAAATGAACACAAAACAAAGCGAACGGAGGCAGAGAAAAACGTCGTCACTGACACAAATGATTAACTCGATGAAATCAAGACAACGCGTCCATAGGATCGTATTCAATTTCTTCGACGAAAAAAAAAAAAAAAAAAAAGAAGACGCTTTGGTCAGACAAACTAACAGGATCAAAATTTTACAAACGATTTCTCAATAATTTGCTCAATCCTTTGTTACTTTCTCTGCACAAAGGGCTCGATGATTCACGGACTCTCTATGATTTAACATTAACACTAACAATAACAGGTTCATAATTCGCATTTAAAAAAGAAAAAAAAAAAGTGCTCAGGAATCACTGGTTGAAGTTAATCGATTATACACGTATCTAAAAGTACTGCCTCTCGTACTTGGTAAAAGTTATTTAAAAGTTTAATTTTTTATCTTTTTCTCCTTGTAATCATTACATACAATATGCTCATCTCATTTATTTCGGACATAATTAACTAAATAAAGAATCAATGACTGTACACTTTGATGCTGATTGGTCAGCTAGAGAAGTACGAGCCGGCGTTGTTTACCTCTGCTAGTTGTTTTTGCTACTCCCAACCATGGTGGACGTCCTTCGTGTTTTTACGCTACTTTTTTTTATCCTGCAAGCACACGTGTTGAGGTTATAAATTAAAACCGTTACTTGATGCACTTCGGGTGAGAAGTTGCGAGCTCGTTTAATCAGAATGTTTTGTAAGGTTTTTTTTTTTTTTATTCTCTGTATTTAATTTTGTTCTTGCTTGGAGTTTAGTAATTATTTACCGGAGTTTATTTCCAGAAGTTTCAACTAAATTACTGCTTGATAAAAAAGCTGAAGGATTTTTTGGTAAAAAAAAAATAGTAAGAATGATTTCTTGAATTACCCGAACAGAAAGTTTAGCCGGGCGCTAGCAGGGGCCTCGCCAGTTGCCCCGATATTCTAGGTTGGCCCCGGCAGGGCGGATTTATTTTGCCAAGAAAAGAAAATTTAGGGATGCTAGCTTAGGTTTGGAAAAGTAATTTTTTTTACTTTCATGTTAGTAATTTTTGATTTATAATAATTAAAAAATTGACAATAGGAAAAAAAAAAAAAAAAAAACAAACAAACAAAAAAAAAACCATTAAATATTCATATTTATTAAAATTTTTATAAATATATGAGTACACGGAGAAAAATAAATAGGAGTTTCTCCTATTTTTTATAGTACTCTTGGCCGGCAGTTATCTTCTTAATAAAGTTTATGTACTCACCCATACTTTTCTCATAGGTACTTAGAAATAACTCCTGGTGCACCCACTCGAGTTCTCTTAGAACTTTTTCTCGTAGCTAGTGCTTGGAACCAAGAATACCGGGTGCTTCAGGTCGACTAATGGTGCACCCGGTCAACTTCTCCTGGAACTTTTTCTCGTGATTTAGAATAAGGTATTGGGTGCCCTGGGTCGAACCAAGGATATGTCCCAGGAAAAGCCAACCGGGTGCCCCGGGTCGACTCCTGGTGCACCCGGTCGACTTCTCCTAGAACTTTTTCTCGTAAACGGTGCTCGAGATTTAGAACAAGGTACCGGGTGTCCCGGGTCGAATCCTGGAAATGTCTCAGGAAAAGCCAACCGGGTGCCCCGGGTCGACTCCTGGTGCACCCGGTCGACTTCTCCTAGAACTTTTCCTCGAAAACGGTGCTCGAGATTTAGAACAAGGTACCTGGTGTGTCGGGTCGAATCCTGGAAATGTCTCAGGAAAAGCCAACCGAGTGCCCCGGGTCGACTCCTGGTGCAACCGGTCAGCTTTTCCTAGGATATTTCCTTGTTTCGACCCAGAATACCAGGTACCTTATTCTAGGTCCCGAGTACCGATTACGAAGAAAAATTCCAGGAGAAGTCGATTGGGTGCACCAGGAGTCGACCTGAAGCACCCGGTATTCTTGGTTCCAAGCACTAGCTACGAGAAAAAGTTCTAAGAGAACTCGAGTGGGTGCACCAGGAGTTATTTCTAAGTACCTATGAGAAAAGTATGGGTGAGTACATAAACTTTATTAAGAAGATAACTGCCGGCGAAGAGTACTATAAAAAATAGGAGAAACTCCTATTTATTTTTCTCCGCGTATATATTTATAAAAATTTTAATAAATATGAATATTTTATGGTTTTTTTTTTTTTTTCCCTATTGTCAATTTTAAAATTACTATAAATCAAAAATTATTAATATGAAAGTAAAAAAAATTACTTTTCCCGAACCTAACCTAACAGCCCTAAATTTCCTTTTCTTGGCAAAATAAATCCGCCCTGCCGGGCCCCCGCTAGCGCCGCATTACATTTTAAGCTGAGCCCTGCGAGGCCCCCGTCGGGCGTGACGTTTTTGTCTAGCGAGGGCCCTCAAGTCAATCGGGGCGGCGCTTGTTCGGGTAATATGGTGATGATACAAAAGATAAAATCAAATATTTTAAGATTTAAGTTTTTTATAAAGACTAGAAAGAATCAAACTCCAATTAAAAAAATTTTTTTATATTAAAACTTTTTTTAATTATAATAACAATCATATTTTTTTTTACTTGGCACTTTTGACGAATACACTTGGTCTTAATCACAGCATGCACAATTACTTCCACCTTTTCGAGGCTATAATTTGATTAGGAGATAAAAATTTAAAAACGTTGATTTTGGGTGAAACTTAACTATTTTTTAATAAAATGATTAATCAATGATTGTTTTAACCTTCCAAGTACACACTCAGTGTCTAATCGACTCGGACTATTTTTTAATCTCAGTATTCCCGAGAATCCTGTAAGTATTGCCTACTAGACTAGTGTGTACCAGAAGGGTAAAAAAAAGCACAAAGAAACAAAAAAAAGTATGATTTGAGTCTCACCTTGGGTTCGCCACCACCCATGAAGACCAAGCTTCCGGCTCCGGCGTACGCTATCAGCGACTCGATAGCCTGCTGCGTCTCTAAGAGTATTCGCGCCTCGTTCATCCAGTCCCTCGCTACGCCACGCGGCGCTCCTTTAAGGAGGTTCATGTAGCGCAGCGTCATTTTGAAGTCGCCCCGATCGAGCCAGTACCTGAAATAAAATTAAATTTTTTATTATTACTTTAACATTTGTGCCTGACGATTCTGAATAAATGAAACTTTTATTAAAATTTAATTTAGTAAAAAAATTTATTGGTAAATCGTACTGAGGGAATATAGTAGTTATGAAATTTTTTGCATTTACCCGTGTTACATTTTACGAAGAATTAAAAAAAAAAATTTGATATTAAAAATTAGTAAAAATTTTGATTGGTCTTGATTTTACTGCATTCAACTACAAACGTTTGAAATTTCGCACGCTTTACCAAATCGTGATTATGATTTACGTCGAAATAGCGCTGTTCAATAGACAGGTAAAACTCCTGATTCTTTTTTTTCCTCCCAAACCGTTCCTTTTCCCACTCTCCGAATAAAAATCCCGCACAATATCATACGTCAACACTTACTTCCGATCGATCGAGCACACTCCGCCGAAAAAAGGAAAGAAAGAAAGGTAAAGAAAAAAAAGGACCATTGCAGTTTTGAGAATCCGAAAGAGAGGAAAATGGTCATATGGCCTGGATGGGAGTCACTCGTGGGGACTCGAGCTAAAAAATAAAGAGAGGATCCGAGTTTACGGTAAAAATGTTCTTTTATTTTGAGGAAACGCTGTGTCTTGCTACGATAAATCCGTAGCTGAAAATAGTTAACTTGTCGGCCCTTTTTTTCTCGATCAGTCGTCGAGTGTGCTCTTGACAATAAGTGCACCGATATGGCTGAGGTTAATCGATTGGAAGTTGAAATTGTTTTGCAGAAAGAGGTTTCGTTTTTCGGTTTTTCAGTTGGCTTGTATAAACAGAAACGGTTGGAAAAATTTAAGGAGTTTTAAATTCTATTCTATGCAGATAGAATTTCGTTAAAGAAAGCAAGTGGTCACCTTACAATCATCTACTGGTTAAATCAGTAGTTACAATCCCATCCTCAGTCCGATTGAACCTCCCTGATGTAGGGATTGACTTTAGAATTCTCTCTAAATGCAATTCGACGGCCTTACAGTGCATTAGGGCGGGATGCGTTTGAAATCAATTACTACTCTCAGCTGAGGGTTAGGACTATCACTGAATCCTAGCATGGATATACGTGCAACAAAAAATGTTAGCTTGGAACTATAACTAAACAAAGACTAGCTGTTTTTAGATTGGGTAAAAGATTTATGTCAGACCTTCAAAGGCTAATTGAATACAACACCGCCCGGACTCAAGGGTCGTCGGAAGGTAAGTCGGGAATTAACTCTGCGGGCACCTTCCCGAAACGGAGTTTAATTACATTAGTTTACGAAATTGCATTACACACGAGAACAACTTGAGCGTAAATAACATCCCCCTAATCCACCAACTCTCCAAAGGTAAGGTAAAAAAAGGTGGCATTAGGGACTTAGTTTATTCGTTGAATATGACAAACGACGCGTTGGTCCGGATTCCAAGGCTGTAGTCGTCGCTCTCCGCGCCCATTTCGTTCACGCTCGGGAAGCCTCTTGGAATTCTTGTGACGCGCGGATATCGCGTACGCGAAACGAGTATGGTAAGTGGGAAGGGAGGTATGTAAATTCAGGTGCGACGTGTCGTGAGCGACCGTCGAAGTTTGATGCGCGCGAGCTTTTTGTTCGGCTAATCGAGAACTCTTTTGGGACAGATAGGCTGGAAAAATGATGGAATCTATTACGCTGACGATTTACTTTGATCATGCTTGCGGTGATTTATTTTTGCATCACTTTTGTGTTACTGGGGAATCCAATTTTGGGTCTTTATATGAAAGATTTTAACAAAGAACACCTAAAAAGACCTATGTTTTTAAGCTTAGAAGTATTCAAATTGAATCCGTTTTAGTAGGTCATTAAATGATACTAGTTGAAGAACCATTCTTTCGACAACTGTAAATATTATAATTTTGGCCTACAAAGAGAAATTTTTAAGTAGTAAGCAAGTTGGTCTCAAATAACTTTTTTTAACTTTTAGTAAGAGATATTTCAATTCTAAAACGTCTTTAAAATTATTAAATTTTTTATGATAAATAAAATTGAAGTCATGACTAGCGCTTTTGTTTTAACTAATGAATAAAAATTTTATACTGAAATAAATGTTTGATGGCCCAGTACGTAGAGCGTGCGGCTAGTAATTCCGAAGAATCGGGTTCGAGCCTCGAAGTTTCACTTCGATACTATCCATTATTTGTTGTCAGTCTAAAAAATTGCACTTGCATTATACTTCAAGTGTTTAAAAAAAGTTGATAAAATATCCATAATAATTTCGAAAAAAAGTGAAAAAAAAAAAAAAAAAAATTGCTGAGTGGACCTACTGGTTTTTTTTTTATCTTTGAAATAAAAATAAACATTTATTGGTGTTTCACATATAAATGATTTAATTTACGCGAAACGTATCAGATACTTCGTACTTTTTTGAAAATTTTATCTTACAGATAAAGTTGCTGCGTTTCTCTTAAAAGATTCAGCTGAGAAAATTAAAACAAAAAAACATCTAAACAAAAACAACAGTAAACGTAAATCGCTTCCGAAAATGAATATAAATCACAGCGCCGACGCACTTGGGAACTGATTAAACCCGATTATCCAAAACTGAGCAGCTGATAAATCAACAATATCCTCGGGTCCAAACACCTGCACCGGCCATTAGGGACGCTAATGGACCGGCAACGAAATGTCGCAACATCAGTGCCGGGACTGGATGCTGCTCTCCGCCTCCTTCGCCTGCTCTTCATCGTGCGAGGGTAGAGACAAACGTGCGGAAGAGGAGGGGGGATGTTCAGTGTTTGACCTGCCTTCCAAATTGACTTGCAAGATCGACTCGGGCTACATGCGGGCTGTTTGCGTATGCGGGCTACGCGACGCAGGTGTGATGAGATTCCGGCTAAATGAAAATCAGGGCCTTCTATGGTTAATCTTACGGGCTTTTTTTGATGAGGCGAGTTTAGTGCCCATTAACTAAGGGTAACTGAACCGATCTCTGATAATGATAAAAAATTAGATAATAATTAGAGTTATAAGACTGCTCAGGTTCCTAGATTACCAGAAAGCAAGGGGTTACGTACTTGGTCCTGTTTGACACAGGACTACGACAAATCTATGGCAGGACCATCACAGAACCATCAGATAAAAATATTATATCAAACTCTCGTAGACCTGTCACGTTCAAAATGAGCTGGCCAGGATTATTTAGGACTTTTCAAGACTATTTAGGACTATTCAGGACTTTCATAACAGGACTAAGTGGACAACTCCTCGCCAGTTATACTTGTTTGTAAGACTTAATTATGCCAAGAAATTTTTTTTTATACAAAAATTGCCTCATGATTCTCACACATTTTAAGACGCTTATGGTACACTTGTTTGTCATCCAAGCTTATCTGGAACTTCAGAGCTCCTTCTCCGATCATTAGTATAATTACAAAAATCTTGCGTTTGAAAAAAAACCCCTTACACGCGCTCGAGCGTTTTTCGCGAGGATAATTACCGGACTAATCTTCAAATCCCTCTTTTTTAATTAAACCCACCCCCAGCACCTCGACTTCTTTTTAATTAAAAATAATTTTTCTTGCACCCTCGCTTTGGTGAGAAGCATCACCTACGTTATCTTCAATTATCCTCGGCTTTATTAAATTGAAAAAGAGTAAGATAAAAATTGGTGAATCACGGAAGAAGAAGAATTCGCAAGGCTCTTCAGTATTCCGTGGCCATCGATCAGCGCTCTCTATATTCTCGGGCGTATCTCGAACCTTTCCCTGCTTTTCACCCCTCAAGATGCAGCTTCTCTTCGCCAATTCCCAAACACGAAATGCATCCTGGCACGTTTCTTTTTTGAGCGTAACTTTTTTTCGAAAAAAAAAAAAAAAATAGATGGGAGAGAAATGGTCGAGAGGAAGTTTTCAAGTGTGGAGACGTTAATGTACGAAGTCACGGAAAATTTTTTCGATCTGGTCTAGCAGTTTAGTAGGAAAGTTTTTATATAAGTAAGTTTGAAAATAAAATATTTGAATTTATAGTTTGTAAATTACACAAAGATAATTAGAAAAATCAGATCAATGATAAACTCAATTTTTTGTTCAAAATAAAAAAAAAAAATACCTGGCTCGTTGCAGTATGTCGTAAGTGCTAAGGGCATCGGCGTCAATGGGCTCGTTGTTGAGTTCGTGTTTCGGTATTGGACTGACCGCCTTGACCAGCAAGAAGCTCTGCAGATAGCTCAACAGATAAATCGGAAGCGAGGCTCCGTCTTCTGGCACGAGCGCCAACTTTCGTGCCATTTTCTCCACCTGCGTTCACACAACAGACACAGTGTGTTGATTTTATTAAAGAAGATGTTACAAGAAAATTCAAGTGAAAAAAAAATAAACAAAGTTTTTTTTTTTTTAAACAGTTTTGTTTTATGCAAAAAGACGTTACATTCTTAACATTTGTATTCAAACCGAAATCTTTAGAGAAGCTCCAGCAATATCTCCGCTCCGAAATTAAAATTCAACCTGGCATCGGAAATCAATTCGAACGACTTCCCGGACGCCCCGGTTTTTGATTCTGTCCATCGCGGGAGGGGGTTTATGGGTCCGACCATTTAAAATGAAAAAGTACAACTGGATCGACGACGACGACGTCATATTACCGAGCGCATTAAATTCAATGAGTTCGGCGGCTGAATAATTTAGCAATCGCCCGATGCGGCGGCTTCGGCTTCGCCCTGTAATCCGTCCATGCGTGCGCGGGGGTGGTTGTATTTCGTAATCAATGATTTTCTATTCGAGGACGACCGACCGGCGGGGGAAATTCCAAATAATTGAAATTTGAATATTTTACGAGGCCCCGACGAAAATAATAAAGGGTAAAGCTTTCGTCTGCGAGCATACGTGATTTCGCGAGTATTATGCTGATTAGATGCGAAATGCGCTAATCAACGCGGATGGAATCGAACGTTTACGATGAATTTTGAAATTTTAATGCGCTCTTGGGGGACGCCCGCGCGCGCGTTTTAACTTTACACTAATGCGTTTCCGAAGCTCACTTGTTTTGAATGAAATTATTGTTTGGTTTGTGGATTGAAATTGGATTTTAGCGCGAAGATCAACTGAAACACTTCGTTGCAAAATTTACCAAGGCCAACTATTCAAAGAAACAAAATAATAATAATAATAAAAATAAATTAAAATTGATGTATTTAGTTATCAAAATGAAGTGTTAAGCTTTAAGGGCGACTATAGTAAAGGACTCGGTAATAATGACAAAAGTCAATTTTGTTATAAGGTAAGTGTGCCTAATATGGCCCTGTGCCTAATATGGCCCCCCCTGTTATTTTGAACATGCTAGGTATGCGGCATCTCTGCAAGGTAGGAAGAAGTCAAAAACACTGAATTATGAAGTTTTCAGTTGTTTAGAACATTTTAAAATTATTTTTGCGCACGCCTAATAACTCAAACTCGTTTCGTATACCTCCGTTATTATTTTACGTTGTAATTAAGTGGTCTGCCAAAATATTTAGACGCACCTGATCAAAATTTGAATAAGTAGCTTCGATTCGTTATTGTTTCAGCTTTAAAACGCGACCTTAGTTTTTGTTCAACTCGTTTTCTAACGGGTTTTATTCTTAAATAACTTTTTATTATGCAGTGTACCTAATATGGCCCCCCACGAATTAGTAGAAATACCGATATTAAGAGTCCTTAGTTTCATGTTTACTTTTTAGAAAATCCTATCCTAATGTTATTTAAGAAAAATAAATTTAATTGTTTCAAAGTTTTTTTTCATTTTATAACTAAAAAAGCATTCTAGCTCAAAAAAAAAACTTGGACCAAAATTTAAAGTTGAAATTTTTTTACTGGTTGCAAAGCTTTCAAAAACATTGTAAAAAAGGCTCAATTTTTAAATAAATCATTTTTAAAATAATAACAATTTTGAAGTTTTTAAAATCTTATATCCTGATTGATTTAAAAAGTAGGAACAAATTGCAATTAATTAATTACTTCAAGGGGGGCCATATTAGGACACAAATTTTAGGTGTCTTAAAAAACCGTGTTTTGGTAAATCCTCTGGCATTTGAAGCTCATTGATCAAAATCGAACGTGTAAGGTCTTGAATTAAGCTTTAAAATGAGACCTTACCCGTCAAAAAATATTGATTTGATTGGCCACAACGTCGATTCTCGCTTAGGGGGGCCATATTAGGTACAGGTACCTTATTAATTTTTTTTTTTTTGTAAAAATTCAATTCGTTTTATTTGCCCATCTCGACGACAGATTATGGTAAACTAGAATGATTTTAACCTAAAAACTGTTTCATAACAAAAGTTTGAATTTTTGCAGCAATGTTGTTACCAAAAAAAAAACATAAAAAAAATTGGTTATTACCAAGTCCCTGTGAATAGTGAATTACAATTCTTCGATTTTAAAAAATTATTCTGAAATTCAATTGTTTATGAATTTTAAACCTCTCAATGAGATTGATCATATAAGTATGAAAAATAAATTAAGCTTTTATGGAAGTATGAAAAAAGTATGCAAATTTTTTATTACGTACCTGTAAGAATCTTTCTCTCAAAGCATCCTCGGGGTAAACTCCGCGTTTGACGGCAGTCTCTGGTATTCCCTTGATCGCCGCCGCAACAAATTCGTCATTCTTAGCTGAAATTAAAAATAAAATTTTAAACATCACCAGAAAATGTACTCTCGTTTCATATCCACTCAACTCTGTAACAAAATACCATGTTAACATTGCAATTCTTGATACGATTATTCACTCATTGTGGAAAGAGCTACAAACTATACTTCGACGGCCGATACGAAAAAGGGCACTTTGATGAAATTAGCGAAGTAAAAAGTAACAGCAAGAGGGTGCCGCGAATAAAATAAGCTGAAACGGCTGTTTTTAACGATTTTGGCCAAAATTATCATGCCGCGTTAACAATAACAACAAAATAACAGGACGAGCTCCTCAAATGATGAGTTTACTCGTTAGCGGCGTAAAAAAAAATCCGAAAAAATTCGTAATCCAGCAGCGGAGTAAAAGATAACAGGCTATCTTCTAGCGACGTAAAGAATAACACGAAATTTATACTGGCCACGTAAACTGTAACACGGAGCATGACCAACTGTGTGGTGCTTATTATTAATCGCTTCAGCCGCGTAAAAAAAATTCTGACAACTACGAGCTCAGCGACGATAAAAATAACACCAGCTGTGTGAAACTAACAAAAATTGTACCAGCCGCGTAAAAAATAACACGAATAATTCTATTATTATTTCGATAAGTTACGAGCTCTTGGGACAGCTAAATTGCTAATTTCAAGGCTAGCGACGATAAAAGTAACACCAGAGGTGTAAAACCTCCAAAAACGAACCAGCCGCGTAAAAAATAACACGAATAATTGTATCATTATTTCGGTAAGTTGAGAGCTCTTGAGACAAGTAAATCGCTAATTTCAAGGCTAGCGACGATAAAAGTAACACCAGAGGTGTAAAACCTCCAAAAAACGGACCAGCCGCGTAAAAAATAACACGAATAATTGTATCATTATTTCGGTAAGTTGAGAGCTCTTGAGACTAGTAAATCGCTAATTTCAAGGCTAGCGACGATAAAAGTAACACCAGAGGTGTAAAACCTCCAAAAAACGGACCAGCCGCGTAAAAAATAACACGAATGATTTGATCATTATTTCGATAAGTTGCGAGTTCTTGGGACCACTGAATCAGTAATTTCTAGGCTAGCGACGATAAAATTAACCCCAACTGTGTAAAATCTGCAGAAATAACTTTAATTGCAAGGTAGCAATTGGGTTGATTCATAAGCGGTTAAGTCATAAGGTGAATGATAAAACTATACGTGTTATTTTTTACGCGTCTGACGTGGTTAATGCTATAGTTTTACATGGGTAGGTTTACTTTTATCGTCGCTAGCCTTGAAATTAGCGATTTAGTTGTCCCAAGAGCTCTCAACTTACCGAAATAATGATAAAATTATTCGTGTTATTTTTTACGCGGCTGGTCCGTTTTTTGGAGGTTTTACACCTCTGGTGTTACTTTTATCGTCGCTAGCCTTGAAATTAGCGATTTACTTGTCTCAAGAGCTCTCAACTTACCGAAATAATGATACAATTATTCGTGTTATTTTTTACGCGGCTGGTTCGTTTTTGGAGGTTTTACACCTCTGGTGTTACTTTTATCGTTGCTAGCCTTGAAATTAGAGATCGAGTTGTCCCAAAAGCTCTCAATTTACCGAAATAATGATCAAATCATTCGTGTTATTTTTTACGCGGCTGGTCTGATTCTTGGTGATTTTTCTCTGGTGGTGTTACTTTTATCATCACTAGCCTTGAAATTAGCGATTTACTTGTCCCAAGAGTTCTCAACTTACCGAAATAATGATAAAATTATTCGTGTTATTTTTTACGCGGCTGGTCCGTTTTTTGTTGGTTTTACACCTCTGGTGTTACTTTTATCGTCGCTAGCCTTGAAATAAGCAATTTAGTTGTCCCAAGAGCTCTCAACTTATCGAAATAATAATAGAATTACTCGTGTTATTTTTTACGCGGCTGGTCCGTTTTTTGTTGGTTTTACACCTCTGGTGTTACTTTTATCGTCGCTAGCCTTGAAATTAGCGATTTAGTTGTCCCAAGAGCTCTCAACTTATCGAAATAATAATACAATTATTCGTGTTATTTTTTACGCGGCTGGTTCGTTTTTGGAGGTTTTACACCTCTAGTGTTACTTTCATCGTCGCTAGCCTTGAAATTAGCGATTTACTTGTCCCAAGAGCTCTCAACTTACCGAAATAATGATACAATTATTCGTGTTATTTTTTACGCGGCTGGTTCGTTTTTGGAGATTTTACACCTCTGGTGTTACTTTTATCGTCGCTAGCCTTGAAATTAGCAAATTAGTTGTCCCAAGAGCTCGCAACTTATCGAAATAATAATAGAATTATTCGTGTTATTTTTTACGCGGCTGGTACAATTTTTGTTAGTTTCACACAGCTGGTGTTATTTTTATCGTCGCTGACCTCGTAGTTGTCAGAATTTTTTTTACGCGGCTGAAGCGATAAATAATAAGCACCACACAGCCGGTCATGCTCCGTGTTACAGTTTACGTGGCCAGTATAAATTTCGTGTTATTCTTTACGTCGCTAGAAGATAGCGTGTTATCTTTTACTCCGCTGCTGGATTACGAATTTTTTCGGATTTTTTTTTACGCCGCTAACTAGTAAACTCATCATTTGAGGAGCTCCCCCTGTTATTTTGTTGTTATTGTTAACGCGGCATGATAATTTTGGCCAAAATCGCTAAAAACAGCCGTTTCAGCTTATTTTATTCGCGGCACCCCCTTGCTGTTACTTTTTACTTCGCTAATTTCATCAAAGTGCCCTTTTTCGTATCGGCCGTCGACTTAACGTCGCGTACAAATTTACTCATAACGCTCGCACCCGACTAAATGGTGCTGACGCGGCTTTGTGACAGCGTATAATTCGCGCAAAGCATTATCCTACAAGTTAAACTGAGGGGTTTCGAGTGTTTGTTCCTTTTTCATCGCATCAAATGTTTCGTTATGCAAATAATTCGATTGAGTTTGCAACGTCAGCGAAGGCTGAATATACTTATTATCAACTTATATTGTCCTTGAAATTCACTTCACTGCAGTATTGTCTACGAATTTATTATTTATCGATAGTTTTACAGATTTTAAAAAATATCACTGGGAAGAGAAATTTTTTAGTGGGTGAATAAGTTTAAGTAGCGTCGATAAAAATCAGTCAAGTGTGAAAAAAATAATTCCAAAACATATTTCTATCGCACCTACTCTGCTAGTTTTACTTTATATCTTGGTTCAACCGCAGTTGCCATGTATTCGTACTTAAGAGACAACTTAGAAATTATTTTATTTATGAAAGAAATAAAAACTATAACTTGTAAAGAAGAAGTATAAAATTAATTGGTTATAGCACTTGCTTTTTTTGACTAAAAATAAATTTTTTAAATGCAAAACGAAACCAAGTAGTAAAACCGCAGATTTGATCAGACACAAGTCTCCAACGAATTCGTATGCGCGCCGCAATATGTACATGCAGTTAATAGGTGCTATTAAATGCCTGGGCGAAGACTCCTAATGGCACTGTTTATCAGCCTCTTGTGGCCACTAGATTTTCTCAACCGCGTTAGTCGATAAAACCGTGTCGTTATCGGCATCAACGAATATAAAATTGTATTAATCTACGACGCCGTAAACTCTCAAGATATAGCTAGATTAAAGTATAAAAATTTCAATGATCCGAAGCACTCAAAGTGATAAATTCCTGCCTTCCCTCCTTGACTCAGAATTCGTATTACTACGCACGATTCTCGAGCTGTGCCGACGTTCGGGCTTTATCGCGCGAGCAAGGGACTCGTAAATTTTCTGGCGCGTGACGTACGCCCGCGACATAAAACGCGCCCGCCCATTATCTCTCCTTAACGCTCTCGCGGTCCTGCGATTAGACGCCCGAGTTGTTAGTCCTTTGTGAGAAAATTTTTGGCTACAGTCGTTTACGTTTTTCGCGGGTTAGTTAGCTTAAAAGAAAGTTGAGGTATGCTCAAGTTTGAGTGGTTCAAAGTACGCGACTGGATTCATTCGTACATCATTTTTTACTTTTCCAAGCAGTCCATGAACTTTGTAGTGTTGAAAGTTTTTAAACTTTGCTTATTGATACAGCGAATTTGTCACCTGGAGTTAAAGTTTTATAACGCTCGATTTGAGACGGTAAAAAAATGATCGAACGCATTGAGTTTTCTCGCACGACAGGCAAACTTCATAACGTAATTAATTATCGAAAAAACCTCATAGTTAAAATACAGGATTTTTCCGACCTAGCCACAAACAAGTTTTTGCAATAATAAAATTTTTCAATCGATCTTCAGTACTTCAGTATTCTCTTAAACTCTCGAGATGTTTCAAACCGAAGTAAAATTTCATTTACAACACTAAAAACTGATAAAAACTATTGAAAAATTAAAAACTATATATACAAATCGAAAAACATCTATAAAAGATTCTTTGCATCCATTGACTTGAAAAAAAGTCCTCACATAAAATATGAACTAAGGTAAGACTTACGTGCTGACTTGACGATGGCCTGAATTTCAGAGTCCAGGGGCCTGCAGGCTTTTTCGGGCGAGGTGCCGGGCGGCGCGGCCTTGACGGCACGGCCCAGCGCCTGGCAGGCTCCCCACATAAGCTGCGCCTCGCCCGCGTCCTTCTCAGCGTCCAGTCGCTCTGAAAACAAAACCGATATTTATAAGGCTGATGTCGCTTAAGATCAAGTTATTTCAAAAGCTTAGCTTTTTTTACGTTATCATAAAAAATCATTTAAAGAGTAAAAGCGCACGAAATGAAATTTTTTTTAAGTATCATTTCATTCGATAAAATAAAAGTTTTGATTAAATTTACTGCGCCGTTAATGATTTTTTTATTCAGAAAAACACAAAGGAATTTACATCATTTCTTCTGAGGCTTGTAAATTTTTTTTACGATTTTCGCGAGGCTATCGCGCCTAGATTTTAATATCGCATAAACGATGCGATTTCGAGTGAAAAAAAAGAAACTTTTTATTTCAAGTACTGAGTATTACGACTTTTTGAAAGAAAAGAACAATGCTCAAAAGTACGGATGTAGGTTTTAAGGTTGCCCTTTACGTTTTTGATATCCATGCGGCGAGATCTTGAAGATCTGCACGCGTTCAAAAAATTCAACCCACTTACAAAAAATAAATAAAGCATGTAACAAAATAGTTTAGAAATTTTATGCCAAGCGCCGCATTGTTTTGCCTTTAAAACTAAAAAAGAATGTTTAAAAATTTCTTTGAGGTCAGCAATGTAACGTCAACCAAAAATGTAGTATTATTGTGTTATGAACAAATAAATATTCATTTTATAAAAACCAGTGTTTTTACAAAAAAAAATTTTTTTTAGCAAACATGGACAAAAAAGTGTCTTCTTTTTAAATTACTATCATTAGTATGACAAGAGTGTCTTTTGTTACATAGTTTTGACGTTCATTCATTATTTTTTCATAAAACTTGCTGAAAAGCTGCTAACTAAAATTTTAGTCTAGTTACGTTTGACTGTAAATTAGAACAGAACTTCAAAAAAAATGACTAAAAAATTGTCTTTTTCTACTGATATTCTGTTTACTTAAAAAAATGTTTACAGTAATTTAAACAGTCCAACACAAAAAAGATTTTGCAACCGCACAAAATTCGATTAATCCAGAATTAATTAATTCCCAACACGCTCTTGCAAGCTTCCAAAATAACTCACAGCTTTCAAAAAGCAAACAAAAATAAAACAAAGAAAAAAAAAGGCTCAAAATTTACAATCCGGTAGGCGAGGGGCGATAATCGATAATTCCGGTGGCTCGCCCGGCGTTTATTAGATCAACACGGGGGAGATAACCACAAGTCATCGATACGCGATAATCATAACCTTCCCCTTGTTTGCGTTCCGCTGCCACTTGGCGCACGTACACCCTCGTTGCAACATTTTGGCGGTCGTTGTTTGCCGCCCCCCCCTCCCCCGCGAATTAAACCCCCGTCGGTCCGCGCATAATTGATTGCCGTCGGAGTCAAAACATTCAATCCACGTTTCCTGATTAGTCCAATTTTACAGTCAGGTATTTTGAAAATTTTGATTTATTTTTTACAGCTTTTTTTTTACGTACCTGGAGCACGCGAGTTGTAAAATAAGAGCCGGAGAAAATCGTGACGTCAATTCGACGTCGATAAAAATCCTCCGTGATTTACGATGGAATTTAATTACCGACATTTCAACTGTGACAAATCTATAAAGCGGGACATCAAATTCGCTTCGCTGCGGGGCTGTTTTACGGAAAATGACATATTGAGCCAACGCGTTAAAAAAAAAAAAAAAAAAAAAAAAAAAAAGAATCTACCTTGCAATATTCATGAATAGATATTTCGTGTGACGCGCGAGCTCCGGGAATACATCGAATGTAAAACTTTTCAAACTCTTAGAAATCTGATAAAGTAAATTCGTTCGTATCGAATGATTCCCCCTTTACTGGGACTTTCTTAATCGGCCATTATTATTGGTAATCAGTTCTGGCGGGAGATTTGAAATTAAGCCCGATAACTTTTTAATTTTCCCTTTCATTAAAAAAGTTTAATCCAAGTTGCGTGCAGGGTGCGCTAGCGATAAAACTTAATATGCAAAAAACGTCTTCAAAATTCAATTAAAATTTTCACCTCCTGAAAAGTTTCCCCCAAGCTGATGAAAAATGACTACCCCCTCTTACCTCGAATTTTCACCTAGCTGAAAATCGAGTAAGTCTCCCTTTCACATTAAATCGAGCTTAAAAAAGGAAGAAGATCCCAGGACGATGTATCTCCTTTCTCATAAAGGCTTCGTAAACTTTTACCCGGGCCTGATCCCTCTTAATAAATGAAATATAAATTTTCGAAAAAAAACTCGGTTAATAAACGCCTCCTCCCGTGAAAAAAAAGTTTTTCCCGCGGTAAGAAAAGAAACGGGCGGTGGGGAAGAAGCCCCACGAACGTAATCCACGCGGTTCATCTTTTACGAGGTCAGTAAAAAAAAGGAAGGAGGGGGAATTTTGAGCGCGTTATCATTTTTTACAAAGGGAAGAAGACTCGCCTTTGCGCGACAAGATCTACTATCGCTACTTTTTTTTTTTTTTTTCTTCGAGTTTTGCGGGGGGATTTTTTTATTCAAGAAGTACCTTTTCTTTTTTTGTTGTTGTCGAGAGCTGGTTTAAACAAACACGAGTTAGAAATTCGGGAATAAGCTTGGGGGTAGCTGTGAATTTTGAGTTTCTCTTTTGGAAGTTGTAATTTATTAAACTAACTTTAATGGATTTTTTGAATTTACACAGCAGAATCAGATTGCTAAATACAGATCAATAAAATGATAATTATTTAAGTTCTTGAGCCAAAAGTGATATTTAAACGGTTGGCTTACTTCAATTCGAAGAAAAAAATTTTAAGGTAGCTCTTACTTTTTTATATACTTGGTGGGCTTAAAAAAAAGGAGGGGAGTCGAAAAGATAGCTCGTGTGGTAGTTTAATGAATCTTGATTGAAACAAAAAAAATTGTCTGAGAGCTGTCGCTATTGAATCTTGTGTGACAAATAATATTTTTTATCAACAAACATTTTGTAATTCACTCTGATTTCTTCGTTGTTTTATCTTAAAATTTCTTGAAACAAACTAAGACTAAAAAAAAAAATTTTAATTTGTAACATTTGCCAACATTCAATAAAAAATTACCTTCCAAAATGTAATTGTTCAGTTTTCAGTTTAAAACCTATTGTTTGCATTGTTGAAAAGTTAGCACCAGATGGCAGAGCTGTATTGTTGAGAACGGCATTGTTATCATAACTTCATACCACTTTTTTGTGATCTCTATTTACTTCAATTTTATTCAACTAACTGATTTTTTACTAAAATTTTTTAACAAAACATATACCTCGAAGTATTACTTATTAAAGTTTATTCTAACGAAAATTTCGTAACTTCAACACAAGTTTAAATAAAGAAAAGCACGTAAAAAAAGGTCAAGTAAAGTTTTTAAAAATGACTTTATACTTAATAAAATCAACAATTTACATAGAAACATTTAATTTTCACCTTACCAAAGTTCATTTCATAAAAATTAATTAGATAAATTTTTTTGAAAATTATTAATTTATTTTTCTAACTATCGATTTGAATTTCGTAACAACCGATTTATAAGGTACCTACATTTAACAATATTCACTACTCGCTAATATATTTATATTTAAGGTTTCCCTTATTACTGGTAACTAAGTCGACTTATCGCAAATAAGCACCCTTTATTTACTTCCCAAAACAGTTTCACTCAAAAGAATAAAGGCCCGGTATCTCCCCGCTGTAGACGTAGCCGGGCGCCCCCGCCTGGGAGCACAAAAAACCCCTTTGATTACGCGATTATAAGCAGTCCGAGAGCCAAACAAAAAGCTAGGGTCCTTTGAGGCGTTTCACTTTCTCCCTTGTACCCTCCTCTTCTTATTTTACCCGCCGAGACGAGCGACGCTTTGTACCAAGCTCGCCCAAAGCGGATTTAACCCGAGATACGAGTGGACCTCCCCGTCATCGTCAAATAAATACGTTTTTTGCTTTATTTTTTAAATTGAGCTCTCTAAAAAGTTTCTTCCCTGTAGACAATCAGGACTTTTGAATTTAATTAGTCGGGTTGAGCCTTATTGTTGGTTGACAGGAGGACGCGTTTGAAATTTTCAAAAATGTTTATTTTGACGTATTTCTCAGGGGAAATTCACGGGGCGCGAGCGAGAGGAGCAAAATATTTACGCAAGTTTATGGAATTTTTTAGAAGTTACGAGGCGCAGCAGCCTCTGAAACTGTGAGAATCTGCGAAATTCGATGCATGCTCAAGGGCTGGAAGAAAAAATTCATCTTGAGCATACGGGGTAAATAGTTCCGACACATCTTCAGGTACTCAAAAGAATATTTATTGCATTTACAAGTCTTTCGTTAAGAAGAACTTAGTAAATACAAGTAAAATAAAAATAAAAAAAATTGCTAAGTACTTTAAAATAAATTGGTATTAAACGAAAAAGCTTTTTAACGGTTTTTGTTGGAAACATAGCTTTAAAGCTGAAATGCGATTTACCTTTTAATACTTTATGCTTTTACGTTTTTGCGAAACTAAATAACTCTACCAACTACCAATTTGACATCCTTACGTAATCAAAATCAATCACAATTTAAAAAAAATGGCTGTACGTATCTGAAACATATCCGAGGAGTTGCAATCAATCGCTCACTTCAGCCGATCCATCTTCCTATTTCGCCTTGGCCCGATAGTTTCGTCGTGTCACTTAGGGTAATCCGATCCCATCGTCGTCGTCTAACGCTTGTCGCTCGCTAATACGCCCGCATGACCCCCGGGCTGTATGCCATCGAGTCCCTTATTAACAGCGGTGTACCCAGCCCCTTCCCCCCCGTTAAATTTTATACTCGGTCCGCCAAGCTGCTCCTGCCGGGGCGGCATTGTTTATTCGTTATTACGCTCTATTGGGAGATTGTAACGCGGCGGCTGTGGCCTTGTTTCGGAGATGAGCTGGATTTCGAGGTGAAAGAGCCGGGTGAATTATTCAATTTTGAGCATACCGGTTGTTTATTGTCAAGTGATGTTACAACATGATTTCATAAAATTTTGAGTCGCTGTAAAATTGATAGAGGGTGGATTGATGAACCGGTGTCTGACTAATGGCCGACCTCTTCTACTTGGTGAGTGAAATATTTACACATGGAAATCTAATTTATGTTACTTGATAATCAAAATATACTATTCAGGTGCAATAATTTTGAATATCTGAAAAACTTTATACAAAATACTAAGTTGTTTACAATAATTATTTCTAGACGATCGTAACGAAATAAACCATAGTATAGTGACAGTTAATTAATAGTCATAAAAATTGTTCAAAATTTAAACAATTATTATGTACTAAAGTTGAATTATAAATGCGAATAATTAATTTTAATAAATAATGAATAAGAAGTTTCGAAAATTCTGCACAAATTACCGTGCTACACGGGCTGAAGAGGTATTTTTTACCTGAAAATTTGCTAAATTAGAGAAAATAAGGTTGATTGTACTGCAAAAACATACCACTCGACATGTGGAAAAAAGTAAAAGGTAAAAAAGGGATGTAAGTGGACCGTGAAAAGAGTTGCTGACTGAGTGAGCGAGAGAGAGAAAAAGAGTGAACTAGTTGTTAAGTGAGTCCAAAATTGATGGTGCAAAGAAAGGAATAAAAAAAAACTCCGACAGAGAACAGAAAAGTGAAGCAGGCGGCTATAAATTAGATAAAGAGGGGGAAATGGAAACGAACGAGAAAAAGTAATTTGTGAAATGTCGAAAAAGAATAAACGAAACAAGGGCGTTAATCAAGCATATTTTCAGCTTCGGTCGTGGTAAGTAGCAATTCACTCGAGGACGCAAAAACCTAATTGAAAACTAATTAACCCGAGAATCAGAGGAAGTCAAAGATAAATATTTAAGTTAGTAAATTATTTGCTATCAGAGAAGATATTATAGTTTTTATCCAATAAAGACTTGATGAAAAATAATTTTCAACAAAAATTACAAACACTAGACATTTTTTAATAAATAATCGCCTTTTCACAAAAAAGAGGATTAAATTACGTAATTTTTCAACGTAAATTTACTACGTTCTCATTTCCACAAATTAGGGTAAATTAAGTCCTTTTTTCATGTTCATTTGAAATTTTGGTGAATTGCACATAAAAAGAGGCATTTATACATTATGTTTTTCTATTTTAAATGAAAAATGTAATTTTAAATTACTAATCAAGCCACCTGACAATTTCATTATGCAGGTTTAATTTCTCTTTGTTTGTGACGGAACACCAGTCAGAATTATACATCTTGTTCTCGTTTGAGACCTAAGTTGAAACTCCCAAAGTTGGTAGGTAGTCGAGTCGGGTACTCTCAACTCCCCTTGGATTCGCGGTCAAGGATATGCTGATTGCTAAGATGCGAGGACTGTTTAAACGATCAAAAATTGCGATCGGAAACTTTTAGACTCGTCATTGGGAAAAATTGTTTTGCAAGTTCATTTACATCTACTTCCAAAACATAAATTTTTTTGTCTGAGAAGAGTGAGGAAAAGTTAATAAGTTCACTATTTTCACTAAGATTGGCAGTAATAGTAACACTGCACAAAATACCTTTCTACTTTAGTCATTGTTATAATTAAATTTATATTTGTATGAAATTTCAATTTCGGCAGATCTTTGACATACACACAAAGTCTTGCGAAATAATATTTTGCAAAATTTTTACACTTTTATGAAAAACGAATATTTTATTTCTCAAACTCAAATTAGGTTATGTTAATTTGCATGGGTATTGTCTCTTTTGAGATTGTCTTTTTCATGACATACTTTTTTTTTTGTCTCTTTTTTATCACCCGAAAATGAGTTCGACAGAAAAGACCGAATTCTTTTAGTTCTTTTGGGTGAGGAACCGTAAGTTTCTAGATGAAAAAATGGATCTATTCTTTTGAAAAATTTAATTTAAAGCCTGGTACCTTTATCATAAAATTCTTTTGTTGAAATTTTTCAACAAAGCCACATTATAAGCACACCAGAATTACGATGATTAGATTTGATTTCTGAGTAAGCTACCTGATTTTTTAATAATAAAAAAAAAATTTACCTAAGTGAAAGTGCATGGTTGGATAAACCTCGGGATAAACTATCAAAAAGAATGAGAAATTTTTAATTTATAGGAACAAGTAGCTCTCTTTTAAGTTTTTACGGCGTGGAAAAGCTTTTTCATTGTGATTCTCTTTGAATATACGATCATAAAGGATGCAAAACATGGTGCTCTGTATATGATTAATGATTGCGTTTATGTTCGTTTCAAGGTACCAGAGAGAAAAAAAAATACATCATGGCGTGATGAAAAGATGGCCTTGTAAAATTTTACATCAAACGAAAAAAAAAGATGAAAAGCGCGTAATTAGTTGAACAATATTTTAGTAAAATTAAAATGAATTCTTATCTTAATTAGTTTAATTAACGGTTACAAAAGTACTCGAATATATACATGATTAATTAGACAGTTCGATCAATGAGCTTAATAACAGGGTACGATCAGCTGATATAGTTGTTCAACCAATCACGACAGAGTTAATTACATCCCTGAAATTCAATGTAATCAGCGTTAAAATGTTCCATAAAATTTTCATAGGGACGTTTATATTTATCGAGCTTTCAATACTTGGCCACAGTTGTTATCATACATTTTTTTGAATATTCGTATTAAATTTTATCCGCTATTACAAAAAACAGTACTTTTATAAATCAAAAAATTGTTACCATTCGATCATTCAGTTTTTTGTAATTTAAAATAGCCATATTTTTTCCTTTGAGTCTTCAATCATTTCTTGTATGAAAAAAAGCTGTTTTCCTTTCCATAATAGCTCGAAATAAGCATTTTTTGCTACTACAGTGGCATAAGGAAATGACAGATTTGTCGAAACTTTGAAAGGTCACAATGAAAATGCATTAGGTACCTTTCGGGTCACGCGAGAGAAAAAATTTCTCGTAAAAAAAGCGAGTGCACAAATTCGATTTTTCAATCAGTCGAAGTCTTTTACAGAAACATCAAAAGACGAGAGTAAAAAAAAACACGCATGTTTTTACGGCTAAGCGGCAATTTCTCTTTTTACAACTTTATTCAAAGTACCGAGCGACTGATTTATGTTTCTAACATAAGCTTAATACGATCTTTTTTACTGCCAAGCTGTAATTTATCCTTCGATTTCAACTTAAGAATTCAGTTCTGACCGAAATAAGTAAGAGAAACTGTTCGGTTCCTCGAAATCTATATTACTATAAAAAACTCGGAATATTATTTTTAAATTGATTGTATTACATTCATAATGTAAAATTGAAAGTATTATGCATTCTGTATTTTTTATGAAAAAAATCAAGTTTTCAAGCGCTTAAAAATAAGGTCAAACTCTTAAAACTTCATAAACGTTAAGTTAAAAAACTTTCTTTCACTTTTTTAATAAGCAGAAAAGTTATCAAAATACCTCGAAATTTTTTCGAATTTTTGGTTTCCGTAAAAACTCCCTTTCGCAAGCCTACTTTTTTCCATCAGCCCCGCGTAATTCACTGTATTTTGCAACCCAGCCAGTCGAAGCGCATTTCGTTCAAAGAAATGAAAAAAAAAGGCGGGGGTAGACGAGGTAGAGAAGAATAGGGATGGGGGGGGGGGGACCATCAGAGAGTTACGGTTAGCCCGATGCCAAATTACCGTGGGACCCTCGAGAGCAGGCATTTTGGCACGGATCAAACGTAGAAAAGTTAATAATTCGCCTTGTTTCGCGAGCTATACGTCAGTTTCGACATCTTCCTCTCTTTTTTTTTTTTTTTTTTTTTACTGAAAAAATTTTATTTACTTTGAGGGAGCCAGCGTTTGCGATCGACGCGATGAGTTTATTTTATGAATAAGCGAGGGCGGACGGGGTAATTTGGAAATGCGGCGGAGGCAAATATGAAATTTACTTTATTTTTTTCGTAGTTGAATTAGCTAATTGGAGAGATTTTATGAAAATTAAAGTCGACTTTGTACGATTACTCGTATTAAAATCGCGACAGGAAGACTTTTTTTTTTAATCTGATTTAAATACAGTTTTATAGGGAGATGTTACCAAGCTGCATTTTATAATGAGGTTCTTGTGGAAATTTTCTTGATTGAATATCGAATATGAGCTAGTCACGTTGCAGTAATGAAGTTTAAATAACAAGTAAAAAAAAATTTTGTCCAGCTTATTAGCTTTGCAATTATTAGTAATTAAAAAAAAAAGTAATAATAATAATAAATAAAACTACATTTTTTAATTATTTTTTTGTTTAAATTTTATTCGTTTGTCATTATTTACGTCAGCACCATAAAAAACCATTTACTATTTTTGCTATCGATTAGATATTTAAATGAATTAAAATTTTTGTAATAGTTTATTTTTTTGTTCCAAGGTTAAAAAAATTAATTAACTAAAAACACCGCAAGGCCTCCGCGATACTAAATTCCATTCAGAATTTTCCTAACCCACTTAAGTCTAAGCCCGCGAGCCCAAAACAAAGGTGCAAAGTGTATTATAATCAATTCGAAAAATTTAGCCGTACTTAGCGACAAACTTATCATGCTAAATCGCATTTAAAATTCAAGCTGAATAATCCCGGAGCGTCAGTCTGATGAGCCGTGCACCAGTCTGCCAGCCTCCTGCATATTTAGCCCCGGAGAAGAACAAACTTACTTACATTTCCAAAGTCACGGCTCGGAAATTACCCTCCACTTCAGCACTCATAAAATTCAAATTTTCGAAGAACCATTCGCGTCCGTCACTCGTGTACTTATTCCGAAAAACTTTTATTTCCCTGGTGTACTCGGAATAGACGGACATGATAAAAAAAAAACTGCACTTTTCGGTCCGATCGTTGTGACGCAAGAGCGGAGATAAATCGGAAATATTCCCTGCTTTTTTTTTTATCGGGAATTATTTTCATGAATTTATAAAACGATACCGGGCCGTATGACGAAACTACCCTTTTTTTTACCAATTCCGAGGATTGGGGTTACGAGGTCGTGTGCGAAAATAAAATTTTCCTTGTAAGTTTACAACTCGCTTTTGATTTTCCCGCCTTACGCGTTGCGTAAGCTCCGATACCATGTTCCAATAAAGGCGTTTATCGGGGGAATAAATTTGGCGATGCGATTTCTAATAGAGTCCGGCGCGCGATAAGATCAAACATTTGGGGGCAATACCGAATCTCGGTGATGAATTTTCAACCCCCCGGGCTAATCAACCGTTAACCGAGGGGAGAGACAATTTGTTTCGAATTTATGCTAATCTCTTATCGGCGTTGGGGGAATCCCCCTTTTTTCGGGGAAAATTTCGACCTTGGTTGGGCAATAATGGAGATAACGATTTTGCCAATGATTTCGATAAGTGCTGTTTTTCGAAAAACGAGTGAGAAATGTACTTTTGTCGGGTTATTCGGGGATAAAAAATTATCGAAGCTGTTGCTGATTACGGATAATTTTGATTATTGTTCGTAATAAAGGGCGAGAATCGAAAACCATGTTTCTCTATTTGCATACCGGTAAATTATGAAAACTGAAAAAATACACGACAAAAAGTCAAGTTTGCGAGGTAACTTTTTGAGTAAACCAAAAAATGTTTTTCAGTCGAAAATAAAAATTCAAAATACGCCCGAGAGTTTTTTGTTTGCGATAAAATCTTCGTTCGAGCATCGTGTTCTTTTTTTTATTTGTAATCTGTTTCATTAACTTTTTTCCATAAATGCTTTATGAATCGAACAATGTGTTACAGCGTTTAATCGCGGATTTAAATGTTCGATATTCATCAATATTCAGCTCTTTTTTTGTTCATTTAATTTAAATTTCAATTCACATGTAAATAAGGCTGTAAAAATTGTTTGACAGTTTATTTAAATAACACTTTCAACGCGATTATTAGTCTTTGACCTACATTTTATCATGAAATATGGATGCAAAAGGTGGTTGAAATTGAATTTATTTGAATTTGATAAAGTTTTGAAAAGTCATAAATAATTTCAAATTTTCATATTCCAAAATCTCAAAGGACATTAATATATATTTTCAGGTATCATGTGAAATGTCAGTAAAACAACTTAAATAGAAATGAATTCAACTTCATACTACAGTTACTTTGTAAATGTATATACATATAGGGTTATAAAATTTTACCCATTTCATTCCAAAACTAAAATTACTATTATAGTATATTACTTAACTAGGCAGTATGAATGGGAAACGTCTCAGATCGCATGAAATTGTCGTCCGAGGCGTAGCCGAGTGTGACAAACATGTGATCTGAGACCTTCCCATTCAGGTGCCTAGTTGAGTATGCTATTTTTCCGCACGACGGCGCCGGGAAGCGCTACTGACTGTAGCGGCAGCGGCAGGGAAGTAGCGCTTCCCGGCCGGAGTGCGGAAAAATTATTATTAAAAATTAAGTATGAACTATCAATGTTTTATGTCAATTTTTCAACTTTGTACCTTGCAATATGTACGATTACTTTTATTATCTCTAGTATTTTACGACGCACTAATGATGAATAAGTAAGCTAGCCTTACTTTTGGACATCAATCCAACTTTATATCGTCAAAAAATCCAGTCTGCAGATTATTAAAACACCAACACACAGTTAATCTTCCGCGACGAGTTTTTCCCTCGCCAAGCGTTATCTTTATTTTTTTCGTTATTATTTATTTGACTTCGCGGAGGCTCTCTTAGAGGGGAAAAAAACCGCGGAAGTGCTTGCGCCGCACCGAGGGCGCCAAAAATCACGGCGCGACCCGATACGACCCGATAAAGTGCAAAAATGCATTCCTAAATTCACCAGAGTGGAATTCCGCGGAGTGATTTATAAGATAGATTTACCAAAGGGAAGGGGAAACGAGAATATGCATATCTTTTTTTTTCTTTGTTTCGATAAGATTTCTTACGGACTGCAATGATGTTTGTCCCGTTTTATTTTGAACTATAAAGTGATTGTGACTTAACATAAAAAATTTTAAACTTTAAAAAATTAAATGTATCATAAATATTTTCAACGATGAATTTGCTTGAATTAAATTTGAATCCACGTGGTACTCGAGAGAGAAGTTTTTAATTAGTTGTAGGAACCATGAAAAAAAAAACTGTAAATAAGTATTTGAATTTTCGAACCAAAATTGACTTAGATAGATATTGATCAACGATACTGATCAAAAGTATTGAAAATCAATCACCAAGTCAATCGCTATAGTTCATTCATGTGCATACTTTAGCAAAAGTTTAGTTTTGATAGAAATAATTCGTTATCATGAATACAATTTTTAATAGTAATAAATATATAAAATTTTAATAAAAATAAATTGAATCTATTTCTTGCATGACAATACCCAATTTAGATCAAAAAGCAATAAATTATGAAATTTCTCGTATATTACGTCAGTTAGATCTTCCATTGTACTACTCTTTTTGCAGAAAAAATTAGAGCTCTTTTATTTCATTAAAAAAAAAAAATAAAAAAAAAAAATTACAATCGCTACTTTATTCACTCTCCAAATTAAATCATTGTAATAAGTCACTACCCATTGTTGTCACTTAAACAATGGAAAACTGCAGTTTACATGATAATTCAAAGAAACGATAACAGCCCGGTAGTCTATGATGGCGGTCGGTTCACCAAGTTCAACTTTAAACATTTGTCAAGGGATAATTAGAAATCCGTCCCGTCTTTTGTTCGAGACCCCGGAGCAAGGGCTGAATTACATCAGGGCTAATTTACATGCTCTCTTCAATGTTGATTTATTGTTCGAATTGCTTTTCAATTTAACGAGTACGGCTCTTTATTTTTTTTATTATTATTTTTTTTTAAGCTTATCACGTAAAAAGCCTCTTTCAATTCTATGTGATGTATAGAAAGGCTAAAAAATCGGGTCGCAACAATTTCGCAAAGTGAAGTGGGGGAGAGAGAGAGAGAGAATTTCGGCAATTGCCATCGGGGGCCGAAGTTATTACAGGCCGTAGCAGCTGTTTGTATGGGTCTGTTTCCATGAATGCGTCGGTAAAGTACTTCCCAAATGGTGATTCGACACTTGATAGCCACCGGCCCCCCTCGTCTGTTTAAAATCAGGTTCTTCCCTCCAAAATTAAAAAAAAAAAAAAATAGCGTTGTTTTTTTGTAATAATGGGTTTTTCAGGCTTCGGTTGTAAAAACACTGAAATTTATTGAAAATTGAATTTTCGGTATTTACCTCTTTATTTAATTGGATTTTGTTACATGAAAATAAAACAATTTTTTTCTCGGGTTGTTGAAAATACGAAATTTTAATTCTTAAATTTTCAACAAACAAAAAAAGAGAAGAGAAATTTTTTGCCTCGACAACTTTTAATTTTTAAAAAAGAAAATTTTACGTGACTTTCTATAATCGAGGATGAAACTTTTTTCATTATGCAAACAGATTTTTTTTTTTTTTTTTTTAGTTAGACGTGAAAAAATTACAATAAAGTTTTACGTGCGTCAAGGAATATAATTCTTTAGAATAAATTCTGACAGCTTAAAAACATTTTATTACACTTTCGAGCTCGCAATCTAAGTAAATATTCCCTTTGAAAGTTTCCTTTTTAAACTTCGTGTTAATAAATCACGTCCGTTTGTTAGTTGAATTATTTATCTCGCGAACTAACCTCATAAACATTTCCAAAGTTTAAATAAATTATTATCATGAAGTTTTCACCGCAGGGGCCAACTGGTCAATTAATAAAAAATAAAAACCATGATTGATGGGTACATTCAATCTGTGTATTCGATCGGTCAAGGTTTTTGATATGATTTTTTTAAAGTACCATACCGTCAAAGGTTCTGAACTTATCAATTAACATTAATCATTTACCTAAAATAATGTTGAATTTTAAAAGTAGATTATATTTTTTTTAAATTATATACTAAAAACTTTTTTTTTTAATGTATATTTGAAAACTAAAATAATAGTAATATTTTTGACATTACCTAAATAATATTGAATTATTGAATTTTTTTTTTTTTTTAACTTTAGATTAAAAAATCTCAATTAGTTATAAAATGTAATAATACAACAATGACATGACAATAACAATAATAATAGTTTTGATATTACCTAAACAATATTGAATTATTGAATTTTTTTTTTAACTCTAGATTTAAAAGCCTTGATTATTTATGAAATGTAATAATACAACAGTGATAAAAATAGCAATAATAGTTTCGACATTATCTAAACAATTCAATTATTGAATAAGCTGAGGTAAAATCAAAGCAAACAAATAAAAAAAAAGAGCTATTTTCATCACAAAAAATGGCTTCTCAAGAAGCTCAAGAAATTTCAACACATAAAATCACATCAAACGGTAGCCGTAAAATAAAAATTAATCAAAAGCCACCTTCAAAGTGTGCACGGGGTCTCATAAGTCTCAGCTGGATCCCAACCGCCGACATCTCGTACACAGGTGCAAGGGTGTTTACTCGCGGTTCCAACAAATTGCCCTCCATCTTTCTCTCGGCTTTAATTTTCCCACGTCTTTGGTAGAATTTACAGGTAAGACGATAAATTCAACCCACCGATTGTTTATTTGAAGAAACGGGTAATGACGACATTGATAATCATGCGGGCAAGTCTGGATTAATTACCGTAAGCCGAATATTCGGTTTGAATTACTCGATTCCACCTGTATCAATTATGCAGCTCGTTAAAATTAATTGGGATAATTTTAATCACCGAGTAACGTGCTCATTAATTACAGGCGCATATAAATAATTCGATCGGCGAGTTACCTTTTTATATTAAATTTACCTCGAGCTTATTTAACATCGGGGCTTACCCTCAAAGAAGCTTATTATGTGGCTGTGCTACTTGCGATTCGGTTATTTGATTTAATTTTTACCGCAGAGTTTTACGGATATAAAAAAGTGTTCTTCCATGAATTTATTTTATGAACACAAAATTAAACTTTACGGAATTTTTTGCACGCTTTTTCATTATAATTTGGTGCAAAAATATTGAGAACTGCAGCTTATTTTCAAAAACCCTTTAAAAAAAGTCTAATTTTTATGGTCAGTAACGTTTGTTTACTTTTTCTAAAATTAATAACAAGCAGGATTCACAAAAAAAAAAACAAAAAGAACAAAAAAAAAAAATATAAACTTTTAGAACAGACTGAATTTTTAACTTTTGAGAGAAACTTTAATAACAAGTTTTGGTTTTCTCTCATAGTTTTTGCGTTACTTTTTTCTTGTGAAATGAGTTGTAATGAAAATAAAGTAAAAATTTCGTTCTCTTTTATGCTTGTTGAAGACAGACAAAGTATTTTAGAGAAAAACGAAATTAAAGTTTTTTTTTAACCACTAAAAAATAGCCTTTTATTTTTTATCAGTAAAATTAGTTATCAGTGAAATTCCATCATCGTGTTTATTAATTTTATTTAATTTAATTAATTAAATCGAAATTTATGTTGCAATTTTATTTATTAGTTTTAGGACAGTGCATAAATCTTTTCTCTGTTATTTGCTAAACAATTGTTAAATTTGAAATTTTGCGCCCTAGAACGAGAAAAATATTTCCAAAACTCGGCCGAAGGGCGGTAATTTTCGATCAGTCGACTAAATTATTTAAATTATTTCCGAAGTATTATCAAACTACTCTTAATCAAATAAAGTAGTATAGCACAAGATGAAAAAAAATTGTCGAACCACATTCTAACTAACATCTACCAGTATCGTCAAACCAGCCAGTAAATTATTTATGAATTCCTTCAACTTAAACAATATCAAATTTCGTTCTTCTCGGCAAATTCAATGGGATAAAGAGAGAGAGAGAGAGAGAGAGAGAGAAAAGGTCTTGAAATCAAGAAGCTCCTTTTTGTTCTCTAAATTGAAGACAACGTCTCGTCAACTTACGTCCACCGCACCCCCGGATATTACGTGGCCGTCCAGGTTGCGAAATTAAAGCCGCGGCGTTGCTGCTGGTGCGCTTTTTGCCCCAAGATATATGTTGTGCTCTGTGCTTCTGACTGCAACTTGAGTTACAAGAACCGCGAGTGGTTTGGACGCAAAATGTTGCTTTGGAAAGACTTTTTTTTTTTTTTCGCGGTAGTGCTGTTGGTGTCCGTGGGAAAAGCTTTTTTTCTCGTACAATTTCAAAAGTGGGTTAAATCTGATTATTTTTTTTTCAAAAAAGGGTCTTAGTGCTGTACTGTGAGAATTCTTTTGTTGGTAATTGTGAAATTATGAAATAATTTTAGTCGTCGTAAGTTTTGAATTAATAAATTAAATCTTCAACTTCATGAAGTTTAAAATTTTTATCTAATTCGCGCTTCGAATTGATTAGCCAATGATAAAAGTGGGCAGTGTTGCCGGCTAAACGTGTTTTGTGAATCGGCATCGATGCAAAATCAGCTGTGAAGTAACGAATTTGTGTAAAAATCCATGTTTAGATCATAGCGAGGTTAAGTATTCCATAGTTCTTATGTTTTAGATTAGATGATTGTGGGCGTTGATTCTTTTTATTCGCGGTAAGCAAAAATACTAAATTTATTATATTTTTTACTTTTCTGTGAGAAAAATCTACAAGTAGTTTTTTTTAAATTCAAACTGATGTCTGATAGGTTTGAAGTGGAAAACTAAGCATTTTGTATAATAAAAAATACTTGTATGCAATTAAAATCCAAAGAGTAACGATTCCGAGTAAAAGTAATGACAAACCCGATAAACGTGTTTGTGCATGCTGTTAAGAGAAACTTCTGAAAAATTGTATTCATGATAAATGAATTCATTGTAAACTTTTGCAAAAGTGTGAATTACATGTGCACATCAATAAACTAAAACAAGACTGATTTTTTTTTTCTTGTAATAAGTTTTATAAACCAGTCAAAATATAGTGATCGATGAGAATTTTTCAATACTTATGATCAGATGTTGATCAATATCGATCTGAGCCATTTTAAGCGCAAAAATTCAAATATTTTTATGAATTTTACAGTTTTATTTTAATGGTTCTTGCAACTAATTAAAAACTTCTCTCTCGAGTACCACGTGGATTCAAATTTAATTCAAACAAATTAATCTCTGAAAAAAATTCGTTCGAGTAGCTTTTTAAATAAATTGAAGCACGCTTGAAAATAATTTAAAATTTTTTTTCGTGGATAACTTTCATTTACTACTCCCAGCTACGAAATTTTAACGAACCGTTTTTAATTAAGATAAGTTGCCGGGTTTAAACAACTTCGAAGCCATGGATTACGACAACGTTTATAAAAGAGTCAGCTTTACCATAAAGGATAACGTCATCGCGGGAGAGCCTAAGCCTTATTGTATGAAGACGCACAATCTTGGCAAAGTAATTTTGGACGTACTCAGCAGCGACCCGAGCCACGTTTCCCAGGTATTTTATTATTTTCATGCAACCCTTTCAACGAAAATAGAGCAAGTAATTAACCATTCCATGGATAAAAGCAACAATATTTTCGACAGATTGAACCGGAAACGGGAAAACAAACGACCTTCGCCGAAATGAAAGAGCACAGTGTTCGGTGCGCTTTATGGTTAAAAAAAACAAGGCATCGGCACCGGGGATGTAGTTTCAATTTGTACCGATAATCAATTGAACGCTTACGTACCGGAACTGGCCACCTTTTACGTCGGTGCGGCTCACAATCCCTGGCACCACGACGTCGCTTTGAGTAAATCGAACAATCAATTTCTTTTTTTTTCTACTTTTTGTTTACGAATTGAATGTTTGATAATTTTAGTTGTGTGTGCTTTGAATTTAATTTGGCTGAAATGGGTTTCACAAAGTTTGAACTCCGTCTAGTTTATTTGTAAATAGAGTAACTTGTTTATAAAATTATTTCTCATTGCCGGCTAATAAATTACTTTTCAATTAATAAATGATTGCATGCAACTTTGAGCATATTAATAGAACAAAACGAGGAACAAAATTAGGTAACTGATGAGAATTCATTGCTTTGATAGTTATACTCAATTAACAGTATTGTTTTGTTAATCTAGAATCAAAATGACAAAAAAGGATTCACAGTGCATTAGAAATTTGTTTTTATTTCATTATCAATACTATAAATTGATTTTATGTTTGTTATAGTTTATTTTCGTTTTTTTACAATTTTTGGCTATTCTTAAAATTGAGTATAGAAATATCGACCGTAAAATTGTAAAAACTTAGGTACTACAAACAAAAAAAAACACCGCTGTAAAATTTTTAGAGCAAGGTTCTTACTATTGAACGAGGTACAGGTATTTTTTTTACCTCAAAATAGGTTCTTATAAAAAACCGCGATTTTCTTTCAGTATTTTGGATATAACTTTGTGATTGACGATGAAATTTTGCCAAAGTTTTTATTTTAGTTTTAAAAAAAATAGTTGATAGTTAAAATGAAATCAATTATTTCACTAATAAAAGCTATGCACTTCTCAACCTATATAAAAGTTTCGTCAGAGCAGTGATTGATTACGGGCTTTTTGTTTATTTTCCCAAGTGGAAAAAACTCTCGAACTTGCTGGATAGTGTGCAAATCGCGGCCATTAGGTCAGCTTTTGGTTACCGGATGTCAACACCTAAGAACGTTATTTTGGAAGAATCGAAGCTCCTAGCACTCCGCGACAGGGCAGAAGAACAAGGCAAGAAGTTCATAACCAGGGCCATGGCTATGCTTGATAATTCCTGTAATCGTTCAGTCTCCAGCTATTTTGAAAAGCACAAGACGAGGAAAAATAAGAAAAGAGTTTTCGAGTCGGCCATCATCTTGGTGTCCAATTTGACGCAGAATAAGCTCTTGGTCTCAGGGAAGAATATGGAGTTTCTTGTTGATTACGCTGTCAAATTCGAGCATGTACCAGTGGATCTCGATACGGGCGATAAACTCTCTAAGTCGCAGGCCATTAATCTGGATTTTCGGAACCTATTTGAAGAGGGTAGTGATCTGCACGTATACACTAACGCCAGTAAAACGCAAGATCAACCTATTGGTTGGGCCTTTCATATACCCTCTTTGAAAATAGAGGGCAAAGGGGCACTGCACAAGTACGCGTCCATCTTCACCGGAGAAGCAACTGCAATTAGTTCAGCGTTGGATTGGATCAACCATCACTCGGGTCGAAGCTGCATAATCTTTTCAGACTCAAGAAGTGTACTCATGGCCTTGAAAACAGTTGGAAGCAACAAAAATCCGCTGATTATGGAGATTAGGAACAAGATTGCTAGGATCGTGAGGAACAGTTCGGTAGTTGATCCTATTAAATTAGTTTGGGTTCCAGCTCACTGCGGTTTGGCAGGTAATGAATATGTGGACAGGCTAGCTAAGCAGGCTACCTTGCTCCCGCCCACTGGGCTGGTTCCCCACTCAGACTTCGATGCTACCTGGAGGTCAGAGGCTAGAGAGCTTACGGTTAGCAACAACCTGGAAGAGGGCGATGTTAAAGGTATCCTCTACTTCAAAAACTACTTGACCTTAAAAAGACAACCCTGGTTTCATGGAGTGAACTTCAGCCGTAGAGAAATTGTGATATTAAACAGACTCAGAGCAAATCACTACTCAAGTGCGGCTTCCTTGTTCAGAAAGGATATAGTTTCGTCACCAGATTGCCCCTGTGGTCAGGGTGTACAGGACGCGGATCATATCTTCTGGCATTGCAGCGAATACACTCAAGAGAGAAGAAGATTGGTGCAAAGTTTAGTTGAGATCAAACTCAGTGTACCTTATTTGATTGTTAATATTTTGAGTAGTATGAATATTGATGCCTTAAAAGCCATTGTAAATTTTCGTAAAGACTCTAATTTGAATTTGTAAATATATGTTATTGAATTTTGAATTAAACTATGTAGCCTTTATTCTGTGTGGAATAAAGGATTTATTATTGCTGTATAGCCTCACGGCTTAAGTAGACATTAAATAAAAAAAAAAAAAAAAAAAAAAAAAAAAAAAAAAAAAAAAAAAGCTATGCACGAAAAATTTTATTTTCAAACAGTTAGGCTAGATCAGTGTATTATATTATTATCTCAGAACCAATCAAACGATAAAAGTAGTATGACAAACTCGAAGCAATGAAATAAAAAAAAAATCTAAAATAAGAAAAATTAATTTTTACAACAGAACCAGCCCGGCACCTGATGCAACTGAACCAGCCCAAGGTGATGTTCACCGTAGCCTCTGCCCTGATATTTTGTCTTCGTAGATTATGTACGGGATTCCCGCCCTGGAATCCCGTACAAAATATCACGACAAAAGCTACGAAAAAAAAATCTACGAATCTCTAAATCTACGAAGACAAAATCTACAATCGAAATGAAATAAATCAAAAAATACGAAAAATAAAAAATAAAAAATGAAAAAATCAAAATATAATGAATAATAAAAAAAAAAAAATAAATAAAAATTATAGGATTTTAAAAATAAAGTAAATACATATGTATAAATAACATCATCATCATCATGTTGATTGTGACTGAATCACTATGGAATTATAAGAATTGGTAATTTAGTATACATTCCCTTTTAACAGAAAAAAAAAAAAAATTTATTCGAACTAGATTTTGGTTGGAACTAAATTTTATGGCACGCCTCTGCGGGGGCCCTTCGAGCCCCATGGCGCGCATTGTTTTAAAAAATAACCCGTTAGTGTTTTATTAAAAATTAAATTGTGACTGAATCACTATTGAATTATAAGAATTTAAGGTAATTAAGTAGATTTCGTACTCGTAGATTTTGTCGGGTTACCATTCTCCTCGGGGTCCAGCGGACTACCCAAGGGCATCGTGCACTCGTACAGCACCTTCTCGAAGAACATCCTCCGTTTCGCGCGACTCCCTCGAAGGAGCGACGTCATGCTGTGGTACACCTCCCCGTATTGACTCACAGCGGTTTACTTCGCTTTGCAGTTGTACTTGCTACGGTCGACTAGAATATTCCACTCGAAGTTCGAACCCGAGGAAACTTGCAAAGTTATCGAGAGGCACAAGGTACCGATATGTTTCGTCCGTTTGATCGCTCGACAAACAATATCTCTTATGCTTTTGAACTTTATCAATTTTCGGGTGGTACCGCGCGTCTTTAACTTTATTTATTTTGAAGATTGATTATTACTTTGCAAACTAGGGTTTCGTTGTTATTCTATAAGAAGTATTGGGATTGTACTTGGATTAATGAATAAAATAGTAGTCGGACTAGCTAGCTAGCCATACTACTAAACCCTATAATTCATGATGTGAATTTAAAGTTTTTAAGTAGAAAAACGTTAAAAACGTGATAATACAACGCTAAAAAAATTGAACTGAGAATAAGAAGACCGGTGCATCATTTAAAACTTTTGTTTCAATAAAATTCACCAGGTAACATGGTTCTTCATCACCACGGACATGATAAACTTATTGAACAAGTCCGGAGTGTTCAAGAGATACGACCTCGAGTCTTTGAAGCTCATTCAAACGGGCGGCTCTAAAATCAATCGCGAGGTGTTCGAGGAGTTCCAGAACAGCCTTCCCCACACCCTGGTAATCCAAGGCTACGTTAACACCTTCTCCTCTTTCTTCTTCAAACTTAACATTAACTTTTGGGATGATTTTTGTCGACCGCAGGTATGTGCGAGCTGGGCGGCACGGCGACGATGCAGAACGAGAAGCGGAAACGGGTCGACTCGGGCGGTTTCGTCATCGAGCATGTGAGCGTCAAAATAGTGGACCCTACGACCGGCGAGGCACTGGGACCTAATAAACCTGGCGAATTGTACTGCAAGTCGCCGACCATGATGCTAGGGTACTACAAGCATCCCGTGGCCACCGATGAGACCATCGACAAGGAGGGTAATTTAATACACAAAAATAATTTCAATGAAACCATTAGAATTTTCAAAAAGCTCATTTCATTTTCGATTGCTTTAGACGAAATTAACACTTGAAAAAAAAAAAAAAAAATGATAAGTAAGTTATTAAAAGCAAAGTGAGATTAATATTGTAAGTTGCATCAGCTTTATTTCAAAAGCTCGGATAAACCGTAAGACTCTTTTGAAACAACAATAGGCTGGATACACTCCGGGGACAAAGCTTACTACGACGAGGACGGGGAGGTATTCATAGTCGAAAGGCTGAAGCAAGTGATGAAGTTCAGGGCTTATCACATTTCGCCGAGCGAAATCGAGGAGACGTTGCTTAACCACCCGGGGGTCATGGAGGTCGCGGTAGTGCCACAGCCCCACGAGCTGGACGGGGAGCGGGCCATGGCCTTTGTCGCCAAGTCGGTAGTAACTTCGAATTAACTTTGATTTTGTGCTTTCGAAGATGACGAGCGGAAGTTGTTTATCGACAGGTTACCCAGGAGGAGCTGGTGAGACTTAGCGAGACTCTAGGCGAGCACAAGAAACTCTGGGGCGGCGTTGAGTTTTTAGAGGAGCTTCCCCATACGCCCTCCGGGAAGATCGCGAGGGCCGAGTTGGTGCAGTTGGCTAAAAAACTGGTGGAAAAGTGATTTCGAGGGACCCAAATGAAAGATGTTTGCTCTATGTAAGATAATTTTACGAAATAAATATCTTTGTATTTTACAATTTTATTAGTATTACATATTTTATTCATTTGTTCATTAGGTTTACCATAAAATATTTATGAATATTTCATAAGAAAATACAGAAACATTTTTTTAGGATAATTAAATTGATAAAAAAATTGGTGCCAAAGATATTTAATTTATAAGTCATTCTATGATGGAATTTTGAATACTTAAATTACAATAACTTTGAAGTATATATTATAAATTAAGAAACAAATATTTTTTTAAGACCTTTAATTTTATAATTAATTACGGCCACTTTATATATTTATAAACCACCTATTCAATACCTAAATTTGTAAATTAACTAAATAAAACCACTGACTGACAAAAACAAGTCGTTTGATAAACAGACACACAATGGATCAAGCGCTGATCCTCCGTGGAGACTTCAAAAAAATAAAGCTTGCTCTTTTTTTCCCCCCAAGAGAGACGCGAAGGTAAAAACACGTCGGCGTCGCGGCCGTGATTTCTTATATTTCTCTGGCACACTTCCCGCGGGTTGAAATCCCTTCCGCCGATTGGGGTTTCAATCGCTCGGATTTGGCCATTAATGGAAAATACCCGACGACGCTTGAGCCCTTTAAGCCCGCGGGATGGTTTACGACTCGCGGGGGAAGTTGAAAGTTTTTTTCTTTTTCTTCTCAAAAAACATATATTTAGTATCGTCGAACCCGCACCGAGATTTTACGACTGCATCGAAAAGCTTGATGAGAGTTTGATTTTTCAACGATTATGGTAAGTATTATATTACATGAACGTTACAGTGACACCAAATTGATATTACTTTAGATTTACTCACCGGCGGATAGTATTACCGTTCCAGCTACGAGAGGGTTGCAGTAAAAAAATGGATGATTTAAAATTATATTATGTATGAAAAAGAATAAATGAGATGGTTTTTATTAAGTTTTTAGAAAAAACAATGATTGAATGTATTGGTCTCATAAGCCCAAGTATGAATTTTAAAGTTTCTTGTACATAAGAAAAATAACGATTGTTTTTACTTTTATGTCTGTTTAATACTATCCAGTTTTTATTTCTAGTTTATTAATATTTTACATTTCAAAATTTAATTAACAATAATATTCAGAAATGGACTCACGGTTCCTAATGAAACATGCAGATCACATTTGAAACATCAAGCAGTAAATAAACAAAAACATTAATGACTATGTATACTGATTTTATTCGTAAATAAAATCGAATTTAAATTCAAACTTCATGTCAACTTTGACAACGAATTTTATTGTTGGTATACACCCTCTACGAACCATACGCTCTTGGACCTATTGATTGATTTATTACATTATTCATGACAATTATAAAATAAAAAATAAAAATAAAAATTGTTCAACTATTTTCATTTAAAATTGCAAAACAAAATTTCGCACATTGATTCGATTAAAAGTATCAAGCTCATGTGAATTCAGTTTTTCAAAGAGTCATCAACTTTTTAGACTACAACAAAACCATTACTGTTTTTGTGAATTTTAAAAACTAATTCACTCTAATTCTTCCCCTAAAATTAAACCCACAGTAAATTTTCTTGCGATAGCCCACTTTAAAAACAATTAGGAACGCATAAAGCAAAAAGTTAGTAAAGTCTTTGAAAACAACCAGCCGGATAATACGAAAGTTTGGCTCGTAAAGTGTTAAAAATAAACTGCAGGCCTATGATATTCTTCAAAAACCCGGGGCAATTCAGCAAGTCGTAAAACAGGGGGGGGGGGGGGGCAGGTAAAATATAACAAATAGTGATTCGATGAGCCAGCTCTCCAAGCAAACTCATCTCGTAAAACAGACCACGAACTTTTGCGTTTAATCGGCAAGTTAGCGAGACCCCCCTGCCCCTCATTATTTATACGCCGGGGTTGGTGTAAACGTGCCGGGGTAAGAAAGTGCGCTGGGAATTATTAAATCCGCGGTGGTGCAATTATCGATGCTATTTACTCACTAGGGAAAATTCAATTTTTATTAAAGTTCCTCTTTTTTTTGCACACAACGTGGATTGAATGTAAACAGATGATCGATTAAACTTGAGAGAGGAGGTCAAAGTTTTTTTTACGTTCGAGCTTGTTTTAAAAATTTGAAAGCTATTAAACGCTGACGACTGTCTTATTCAAGTCACCTACTCTTCTATTAATAAAAGATTGGCATAATTTTCAAGTAATATGCTTATGAAACTTTCAGCAGGGAATAAATAAAAAGAAGAAATTCTAGACAACATTTGGAAGAAATTCTAGAATTTATAAAAAATTAATAAGAAAAAAAAAGCTAATACAAAAAATCAATCACACTGTTCAATTATTAATTGTTTTTAATTTTGAATAAGAAAATTTAATAATTTTCAGATTTCTGATTATTTAAAATGAAAAGGTCAAAATTTCCCTTTATCTAGTAACTAATTTTTAAGAAAAAAAAAAAAAAAAAAAAAACTAGTAAATAAAATGAAGAAAGTTTGACTTTATATAGATGGAAACAAGATTACCATTCACAAGATTAAACTAATCCTACCGCACAGCTTTTTTACACTTTCAAATAGGTTTGAAAATTTCCAAGCAACTTTCCCTACTGTAATTATTTTTCCATAACGATAAAACAGTTACGGTTGAAAAATTCAAAATCAGGGTACTCACGTTTGAGGGCCTCGTCGAGACCCCGAAGTTTACCGATGACCGCGGCCAGCTGGGCCTTGTTGTTGTTCGACTCCTCCTCCTTCCTCTCGTTCAGGGCTCGCTTGACTTGTCGCTCGGTCTCGCGCTCCTTCGCCGCCAGCACCTCGCGCAAGTGGTCCGCGTGTATCTGCGCCTGCAGCTTCATCTGCTTCCTCATCTCGTCGTCCATCTCCTTCTTCTGGCTCAGCATCTGAAATTTACATTTTACGAGCTGTTAACTTTTGTTTATAACAATGAGTCTTGCGTAGAAAAAAATTTTTGTACAGTGTGTAGATCTTAGAGGAAAGGAGTGCTCAAGTGCATTAATTTTTGTTTTTGAATGTTGGATCTCGCTTGGATTGGTAGATATAAGTAAATAAGCATTTGGATTGGCTATAAGCCGATTTTTTAGAATTTGAGCTTGTAGAATATTTTTTGGGTAATCAACGAACCATGAAGATCATTTTTTCGGATTTTAGGCCAGTGTCAACAGTTTAAATATTTTTTCAAATTGTTTTTTAACCTCGTGCATCGCAAGTAATAACTTGAGTCCCTCCGATGAGAGCCAAAAGAACGGCGGGGGCTCCCTGCGCAATCGACCAGCGCGCATAGCAGATCAGCTGTCTCCCCTCGCCTGCGGCTCGGGGAGACACACACTGATCTGCTGTGAGATGCGCGCTGGTCGCTATGCGCAGGGAGCAACCTCGCCGTTTTTTTGGCTTTGATCGGAGGAAATCAAGTTAAATCTTGCGATACGAGATTAAAAAAGTGTATATATCACTCGGAATTAATAATGTGCCGGGGAGGCCCGCTAATTGCTCGGGCTGCAACCGCAGCGGGCCTCCCCGGCACACTTTAGTCCCTCGGTGAATAATATACTATTTTGGTAATTTATGGGTTTTTTTTTTTTAATGATTTTAGTCCTCTAATAATCTGTCGAAGAGAACTGAGTGCGTAAACCCTTCATTAATTACTTAGTAATAGGAGTTTAAATCTATTAAAGATGATTAAATTTAAAATTTAATAGATCATAAATAGATCATAAAAAAATATCAGAAAGTTTTTAGTGACATATTTTCAGTTAATTTCAAAAATTAATACAATTCACGTATTTTGCTATCAGAAGACAACAGGTTAAACTGTTTAAACAAAAAAACTGCCTTCTCGACAAAAGAAGCAATACAAATTTGTCAGTGCTTCTCGCGTATTTGAGTTTTGGTGGTTTTCAAATGGTAATAAGCGAGGTAGTAAGAATCATTTAAATTGATTTTATCTTGACGTTAATTATTCAAATGTCTGGAGAAACAAAATTTATGATTTTAATTTATTTTTACGTCACAATTATCAGAGACACAATTATAGAAACTACTACTGCTAGAAAGAATTTTATTTAATTTTTGGATTGGTTGATTAACTAAAAATTAAAAACTAGATATGATAATTGGACTAGAATAAATAAAAGATAATCGACCGATTAACTGTTAACAAAGTTAGAGCCATGAATGTAATTATCGAACAGGAAGCCGTTCGTGACTTTACAGTCTTTTTGACATAAAACTCTAACAATTTTAAAGGCTGCTTCGCTTCTTTATAATAAATTCATATCTTCCCTCGTGTTTTCTAAAAACCAAATATCTATAAATATATTTTTACTTTTGCCCTATTAGCTCAGGTGATAGATTTCTAAAAACCATTATTTTTGTCGATTTCAAGTTAAAATTTTATCTTCTACACATATTTTCACTCGATTAAGATTAGAGAAAAAAAAAAATTAATCGTTCGAGAATTTTCAACATAAAAAGGCTACGCATTTACTATCGTCAAGTATTTCTTAAAATCCGAGTGTATTCAAGTGTATCGAAAGAGAGTTAAAAATAAAATGAAGAGTATTTTAATAATTCTTTTAGTTTGTAGTTTATACGTTTGTACTGATGCATTTATAAAAGATCGATCTAAATGTAAGTTAAATAAATTTCATTTACTTTTTTCATCACCAATTGACATCCACCCAAAATTTCTTGAAATAATAACAAAACTGACATAAACTATTTCTTCTATCAGAATTTTAATCATATTGGTTTTTATATTTTCATATCACCTATGATTGATTTTCATTTTTTTATACTTAATAAATATTTTAAGTCTCCTGTGTTTTGAGTGTATAGAATAAAATTTAAATTTACAGTTTTTTAAAACAAACCCAGCAGGAAAAAATGGGCTTAAACTAACTTAAACTAAAATGTCCAAGTACAACAGAAATAAATTTATTTTTTAGGGTGCTTTTTTACGACTGAGAATTTCAAGATAATAGCTTTTAAAAATCATCTCCGATGCAGTCACAAATGCCAAGACCATTATAACATACCGGAAGGATTCTGCATAATTAACTCCTATCGTATATTCGAGTGTAAATGCTCCGGTGTCAACGCAATATATCATATCACGTCAAAGGATGCCCAAGACGCTATAGCAGATGATTATATAGAATAATACAGCCAAAAATTATACAGAGAAACCATTATAAACCATTTTTATGTATATTAGAATTTGATAAACTTTAATAAATAATTAAAAAAAAAAAATTTCTCAGTTCATTCTAGAAAGTTACAAAAACTTTAATAAATTTAAATTAAAACCAAAGGTATTATTTTTTCCTTTTTTATTCCATAGATAAATTAGTCGTAAAATTGAACCGTGTAAAAAATTCAACATATTTATTTAAAAACTAACAATTTTTTATTTTTTCAAACTTGTTGGATCTTCATTAAATTTTTTCTTTCCACTTCAATTAGGATTACTTACATTAATTATCCAATAGCTATTCAGTCAAGAGCCACTAATAAATTGAAATTCAATCTAATCGATCAAATCTTTTCACATTTGTAAAAATCAATAACGTAAATTTAACTCGAATGATAAAAGGCATGAAAAGGATCATCATTAAATTTAAACAAAATCCAACTACTTTGATTAAATTTCGGCGTTACTTGAAAAAATATAAATTCGATCAACACACTACAGTAACATTCGTTCTTCATTTTATTATTCCGCCGGCAAAGCTAAGCTTACTCCGAGGATTTCAGCAACGGAAAAAAGAGAAAAAAACCAGGAAGGAATTTCCCGATTGGCCGGATCGCTTCGTCTGCGGGTAAAATTTTTCAGCCATCTAAACCGCAATTAAAGATCTGGAAACACGAGCCAAGGAATCTCAACCGATCCACTTGGCAGAGTTCAATCGCACGACCTTCGCTGAAATCTCTATCTAAAAAGAGAAAGAAAGAGTAGGAGGCAAGCGAAATGCTTCGGTATTCCAAACATAGAGAAAGAGCAAAGCGCAAAGAGCAAGCCTAATTTCTGGGACGTCACGTACCTTTCCTGCTTTAGCATAGACGCGTGCGTGTGTATATTTTTGTTTGGATAAAACCCGGCCAAAGCTGAGGCTGGTTCGATCACACGAAACGAATCAGTTTTATTGAACGTTTACAGAGCTCAAGTTTGCAAATTTTTCTTTAAAATGAAAATGAAAAACTTACTAGGACTATTGTTTACCATAATGAGAAATAGTGCAGAAAATATTATCACCAGGGAAGCTTTGAATATTATCCTAATTTTTAGGATAGTCGTAGATTATAATTACAAGTATAGGTACACACTCCTTTGTATAGCTTGTACTGACAGATATCAGTTTTACAACCAAATTTAGACAAAAGATCCTCAATATGACGTAAGTCTTCCCCGAGTATACAAAGTTCGGAAATTTGACTTTTCAAAAAGAAATATCTTTGAAATTATGACATAAAAAAATCTAGTACCACTATTTGAGACCAAAAGAATCAGAAAAAATTCAGCTCTGAAAGGATTGAGTAATTATAAAAATTAAGAGTGGGTATTTTCGTTAAGATCATTGCATTTTTCGAATGTATCAATTTTTTTTTTTTTTTTTCATATTTTGATCAACTCTTGTCTGAAAAATTAACATTGGGTACCATACTTCATTCTAATCAGCTAATCGCCACGGTTAGGCAGACTTCAAACATAGATTCTAAAAACTGTTCGATTCCAAACAAACCATTGACAACATAAAATTTCAAACATTCGAACGCTACCACCATAAATTCAATAAAAATTCATAGCACTCGGTTTGAATATAATGAAAAAAGAGAATACGCAAGGAGATGGGGTCCGGTTTTGGGGCAAGAGAGAATATCTGGCCTGATTGTTAACCGAGCCGTGGACTGTCAGAGCGGGGGAGTTTCTCCGTCGACGAGCCAGTGTAAATTTCGTTGGCATTCGCCAGCGGGTTGAACGAGCTGCCTCGGCTACTGCGCGAACTCATCCATTCTATCAGCTCGCTCTCAGAGCTTTACAATTGCGCCGTCTCAACCAAAGCTCGTACCACCGAATATTAACATACTTTACGACCTTTTTCATTACACTCCCAGACTTGAAAATTTTCATAATAATAGCGCCTGCCTTGAAGCTTACTGTTTGTTTATTTAAGTCTAAACGTTGTACAGTGAGAATACCGTTTGTTGGGTGCTGAGAGTAAACGTATGTCAACGTATGAGAAGAAAGGTTTGGTTTAGATATATATGTTAATATTATGATGGGCCCACTTTTACTTTAGTTCTGTAATGTAAAAATGTATCTTAAAGTCATTGTGATACTTTAAAAAACTTGTCTAACTCTTGAATTGACGTACTTGGAAATTTTAATTTGTTGCCAACACGCTGACTGTAAGTATCAATAAGAAAATTTCAACGGATATTAGGGTAAAACATAGAGATAGTTCTCTCAGTAGGAAGGTTTTCTTAATTTCAGTGTATGAGTGCTTTCACTGCACTAGACTCAAAAGAACAAATGAATACCGCTCTCGGTATCAATCTGGCAATATTGGGGTTGGGAAGTACAACGAGTAGATGTTTTCATTATCCATAGTAACATCAGAGCCTCTAACTTCAAACTTCACCCCGATAAACTTCCAGGGTATTGCAAAACGTCTATCAACCACAATTCAAAGTAAACCAAACCGAAGTTAAGCTCTGTGTACTTCCCTCAAAAAAAGTCCCTCGAGCGCATCAAATTAATCAAAAGCTTTCGTAAACTTGAAAACGCTCGGCCCAGAAATATTTCATTCCTCTCACAGAGTAACTTCGTTTTGAATTACGCGTTCCTCAGAGCAGTGGCCGCTGGAAAATTATGCGGTATATGCACCCTCCCGCAAATCTCTGTTGCGGGGAGCTTTAATAATTAACGAGCCGCTGACCCAGGATCACGTGAGTGCAGTACCCCCCCCCCCCGGGGGTGTCTTGGGAACCCGTCCGACGTGATTAAATGGGTGATTATTGCCCGATAATTCGAAGGCTTAATGAGCCAATTCACAAAGTGATACTCGACGGACCATTAAAAATCCCCCAACGATCGATGATGTTTCTACGAGATGAGGTGTCATGCTGCTTGATGTTCTACTGAATAAATGAACGGGTGGGTTTCATAGGCTCGCGTTTATGACACATAAGAGACTTGGGTGAAATAAGTATTTTTGTGAACTCTGATGAAATTTATTATTATGTATGAAATTTCATTATTACCAATGTTCGACTTGTGACTAGCGGATTATATAACTGTGGATTATTTATGCTTATCTAATTTTCTACAAGAGACTTTTTAGGCAAACGTTGAGTTCAAGTGCTAGACAAAAAGTTTTTTCGAAAAATGAGAGTAATTTAACAAAAATGATTACTGATTCCAAAGATCATTGAGTGAAAAAATTTTGTAAGAAGAAAACAGAATTGAGATTTTATGATTAGGTGAAATTATTGTTGTCTCTAATTACAAACAGAAAAACTTTTTTTTTTAATACTAACTGATTCAATTGTCATTCAAAATTTATTTATAAAAAATTCAAGTAAATTTGACCCAGACTTTTACTTAAGGTGAAGATGTAACCGAGTTTTCATAAAATTTGTCGATTGCAATTTAAAAAAAAATAAAAGTGAAAATTGAAAAAAACGCTCTGTAGCGCGCTAGATGATATTTTAAGCTATTTTTTAAGTCTTATTTGATGGAAATCGGTTAACAAATAACTTCAGGAAACTTGGAAAAGTTTTCTTCTTATTCAGAAAAATTGTAGTAGTGTATGTCGTCTGCTACTGCCAGTGGCTGCCGCCCTCAATGTCCGAGCTTACTAGTAGTCGGGTGCAGAGGATGTAAACTGTAAGATCTCTGATTATTTTGGTACATTTAATTTTGATGTGTTCTTCTGATTTTTTGATTAATACCTTACTACAATGCATGAAAATTACTATTTTTTAAAATCTATTGATTAGTCTAAGCATGAAATTTTTCTTTTATTGATAGTCAATTATCTTACTGGGTGATGGCAAGCGAGTAGCTCTTAGTGTTTATAAATAAGAAAAAGAAAATGAAGAAGAAAAAGAAAAACAGCATCGAACAAAGTGCCCAAAAACTTGAAGAATATTTATGAATATGACACTAAATTAATTTTTGTGCATGATTTGTAGGTTAAAAATTAAGCATTTTGGGAAATAATTTATCAACAAAGAAGAAAGAAGAATTATTTATTACTGCCTGTTGCTTATAAAATTTCTAATTTATAAAATTTTATCTTTGCATGTGCTGCTGCATGAAATAAATTTGAAAGGTTATGGGAATGGGGTGCATGTACGGTTCGTGTATTTATTCCGCGCACGGTAGCAGACGATGCAAGGGTCTGCTACACATGGTTAACGGGAGGAAAACGATTTTCCAAGTTTCCTGAGGCCAATACTTAATATATTCATCTGTGATTGGGCTTAAAAAATAGCTAAAAATAGCACTTAGCGCGCTACAGAGCGTTTTTTTCAATTTTCCCTTTAATTTTTTTTTATAGCCACTTTTTACTTCCAGCGCTGGTTACGTCTTCACCTTAAAAATACAAAAATTCTAACTTTTGTAAACTACAAATTATCCAGCTGAATCTAACCAATTTTATGAAAATTAATGATCAAACATACGAAGATCGTACGAAACCAAATCAGAAAAAATAAAAAAATTAAAAACTCAGTTTACGCTTTAAAAATTGAAAATTTCTTTATGTTTTAAAATTAAACTATACTCGAGTCATTCAAAACAATCGTTAAATAAAACAAATTTACTTTAAAATGTAAGCTTAACCCAGAATCGAAAAATTAACGCGTACAATTAGCGAAATTTCTAATTAAATTAAACTAATGTTATTAAAATAAAGTGTTAGTTTGAGTGACTGTTAGATCAGTAGACAGGATAAATGTCTCGCGCACGTCAAGCCGTAGAGTTTCGCAAACACATTTTGAAAAGACACGACGATACGTCAGTGTATATAGGAGCAAAAGTAAACAGCGTCGTCATTTTAATAATTTTACCTTCTATGCGCTTAAAAGCATGCTCCTCTTGCGCGTATGCTAATTTCATTCCCATTTTATAAAGTAGAATAGCGAAACAGCACTTTGTGATCTGTTATACCTTATCTTTCATTGACATTCAAGTGCCTTATCACTCCAGTATTATAATTTTATTCGACTAAAAACTCTTTACACGCTGTAATCTTTTCTTCTTTTTTTTATGTCACTTTGAAAGATGAACTTTTTGGCTGGTACTTGAACGTTTATTAAAGATTTTAACTTTCATCAATCATGGATTATAATTAAAAGTAGGTATATATTTGTTTATGTAATTTATAAATTTAAAGTTTAGCAATAACTTTTTTAATTAAAATACTCTACCGATTGATCAAATATTCAAACTTTTAATTCGAAAGATTCGCATTTAATCAATTAATACAGAAAATATACACAAGTTGCACATTTAATTAAATAATATTTGTAAGTAACATTTTTATTAAGTACAAAAGTAGAAAAATCATGATTATTCTATAACTTCCCAATACTATTTTTTAAACAACTGAGATAAAAATAGTTCAAAATGAGTAAAATAAACGAAACTATAAATTAAACAAAAGAAGTCTGGTTAGAAAAACGATTTGTTAAAACTAAGAGTAAAAGTTTTGTTAAAACTTTAATTAGTCGAACCGGAGAAACAATACCAAATTGGGTCAGGACCTTTTTTCCCTACAATTTTTCTCTCTAAAATCCAACTTCATTGGCACAAAATTTAATTTGTTAACCGAACTTCATTCGCCGCAGAGAAAAGTAAAGTGAACCTACGTCTCTTAAATAAAAAAAAAAAAAAAAAAAAAAAAAAAAAGTTTTTCTTTCTTGTAACCGAATTACAGAATAACCAACAACGACGCGAAAACAATCACCTCGAGTCGTCTGAAACTAAACGACCAGGTAGGAAAGAAAAGGATCGAGCGCTTACTTACACTAAACTGAACCCGAAAGGAATCGATTCTTTGCGCCGATGCTCTCGTTTTTTTTTTACATTTTTTGTCGATCCTGATTTGGCTCGGGAAAGAATTAAAGGAGCCCACGCCTTCGAGTTTGAATGGTAAATCTGCAAAATGTGCCTCGTTATGAGCTTGCGAAGGCAGAAATAAAAGAAGGCGCACGTTGGAGCTAAATTTGAGTGAACCAATTTTCTCCCTGGTGGGTTTATTTTTGCACCGAGGGCAGAAAAATTGATTATTGTTCCTCGTACTTCGAGCTTGCACCTTCATTTAATTATACAGGCGGCAAAAAAAGTAAGGATATTGAGAATTTATATAAAAACTTTGGTTTCGATTACAAAATCTACGGATTATCAGAATTTTCATTTGATTTTGCCAAAGATTCAAGTTAAATTCATTTTTTTATTAACAAATGTAATCCATAAATTATCGAGTATTTAATTATATAAGCTGCCAGTAGTTGAGCAATTTATTTTTCTCATGCATGCTTAATCAGTGCGACAAAATGATTGATCGGGAATTTTCTCAATTTATAACGAGGGAGTATGTGGGTGCATGAAATATGCCTTTGACAGATAAAAATTACCGTCACACTTGTAAATTTTAAACATGTATTTTCATTGAATCAATAAATAATAATGTCAGTACTTTTGTTTCCAATTTGACGTCGTCAATCATTTTTTTTTTCTCATTGTTACCTTGATCACCGATACGTGATTGCAATGTATTTCAAGTCTACCTATTATTTCTTACTAATACTCGCTAAAAAAAATTTCATTTTTTGAAATTTAAAATTTTTACAGTTTAATATTCGTGTTATTTCAGAAATTTTACTTTTGATTGGAAGTATGTACAATGAAAAATTTAATCAAATGTCAAAAAATTGAAATTAAAATATGTGCTTCTATAAAAATTTAAAACAGCCGCTCCAGTAGATTATTAATTAGCGTATTTCAATCATGTTTTAACAGTTCCATTTCCCTAGATATCGTTAAAAATAATTTTAAATCGGTAAAACCAGAAAAATTCATTAAAACCCGTCCACATTTTTCCGAAACAAAAATTCATCGTTTAAAAAAAAAAAAAAAAAAAAATTTTAATCCACTTTCATAACCCACGATGGCCAATATTTTCTTCCGAGTCGAAAGGGCAGGCTGTAAGGGATCCGTGAAATCTTTATTGGAAAAACATCATGTTACACACGCGCGAAAGCACTTAACCTTCATTTTTCTCTCCTAAATCTTCGTGTGAGCACAACAAGAGCGAAAGATAAAAAAAAAATAAGGATACGCATGAGAAAGATGAAAAGGAGGACAAAGCACTAAGCTTGCGGTGAGCTTTACCGAAACCGGATTTCATATGGCCGAGATTCTCGCTTTTTTTTTTAAACAGTCAGTCAGTCATATGAAAATTATAATCTCTTCTCGTGCATGATTACAGTGAAAAAATTTTCAAAATTTAGAGGAGAAATCCGGGTAGATTTGAGGAATTTAACCTTGATTAGGTAACTCGGGTAGTAAATTATAATGAAACCAAAGGTGCTGCAGCTGGGGAAATAATTTTGATATTAGATCTCTGTCTGATTATACTCGGATTCTACTACTGTAACTTTCTTTGAATGTTTCCAGGCATAAATAAAATTTATTATTCATAAGTAAAATAGTTCAAGTAAATGATGAAATGAATAAATAAATAAATAAACGAAAAATATGAAAAAAAAAAAATTTTTAATTCATATTTGTTAGGTGACAATTTTTTTTTTTTTTTTGATTATACATATCGAAAAGATGCAAAAATCTAACAAAACTTTTTTTTTTCAACAAATTCAGTAAAATATTTTTTATATTTAAAAAATTTCACTACAAAAACACTGAAAATTGTATGACTCTAAATCTACTGCTAAAAATCTGTACAATGTTTTTTAGTAAAACATTTGCTAAATGTATATATATCTTAAAAACTTATAGCTTAGGATAAATTAAAGTTATGACAAGCTTGTAGCAAAAACAAAAATTCTTCAAAGTTTCCCCAGTGTAGCAATTCAAATCTATGAAGCCTTCACAAAAAATATTTATATGAACTCCGAAGAGCAGCTAAGCTCCTCACCCCCATTACCCAAATTCGGCTGATAACCTCGATTTATTCGTATCGTGTACGCTGGTATTTTATTTATTCAAACGTATTGGCACCCTCGAAACCAGAAGCAGCTCATCAATATCCTCTCCTCGCGAGTACGAGGGAAGGAGGAGGAAGTGGAAAGAATAAAAAAGGGGGTCACAGAGCATCACGACCGAGCGATGCTTTTCGCATTCTCGCTAAACGAGATTTACGAGGCTCCTCTCGAGCTCCTGCACAGGCGCGCGCGAACCCGAGAATTTCTTCCTTCTTCTTACCGTAGGCTCGTAAATTTCTCAAGCCCACCGCCACCGTCACCCACCCGAGAAAGATGAGGAATGCAATCTTTTCCCCTCCCCTCTCCCTCCCCCCGGTTGTGTTTCGTTTTACAATGCGACCGATATATAAGTTCCTGTTTTTGTTTCGTTTCGAGTCGACCGGAAGTTTTGGAAAGATTTTTTTCGGGATTTGAAAAAACGGTTGCAGCTTTTGGAAAGTCAAATGCCCGGTTTTTCATAAAAAGTTTTGGTAGTCCGGAGTAAAGTTCGCGGGGTAGCAGATTGCAAACAATTTTTTTTAAATTTTTTCGTTCTTGTTAATATTTTAGGGAAAATTCAACCAATATTTGTATTGCTTACTGATAAAAAGATTACTGCTCTAAATTATACTAAATAAAAAAAAAATACTTTATGAAAAAAAAAATTTTGTAAATAGTTTATCATGAAATATTTTTGCGAGTAAAAGTATTTTTTATTAGGTATCATTTTTTTTTTTACCATAACTGTAAAAATTTTATTTTATGAAACAAAAATTGATAAATCATCAACAATAAAATCTCAAAATGAACTTATAGTAGTAAATTTTTTCCCTTGGATTATTTTTGAAGACTCAGTATAATCTGAAGTTCGATTGAATAACAAATTTTGAACAAATGACCCAAGACATTACAGACTTCCTCCCTGCCTCCCAGCATCGATAAAATCTCTCGCAAGCACTAAAGAAGGGCGTTTTAAGGGTAAATATAGGTGTTTTACGTGATAAATTACGTAATATATTCAGCGCGGGGGAAAAATCGAGGGTGCACTGAGAAGATGATCGAGGTACTTTGAGATGCGACGTCGAGGTAAACATGTTCATCAACCATCGTTACCCTCCCCACCTCCCACTCCATCGTCATTTTCTTCTCGTTTTATTCAACGTCTAGATTTAAAATTCAAGACGAGTAGGGCGTCATCTGCGAATGCCGAATACAAGCGAAATTCAAAGAGATAACAAATAGGTAACGACGTTGAATCCAGTTGGGAAAGGGATTCATCTGATAATTTTTTACCTGCATTAGCTAAAAATATTAAGAGTGCACTCAAATTATCTCTTTTTTTTAAATCCCGTACTTGGGAAATACATTTTTTTTTTTTAAGATCGATGCCACTGAGATACGACACGCTTCTGAAAAAGTACTCAGGCTAATGTACTCTCTGCTTAAAAAACGAATCCCGCGATAATTCTAACACACTCCGCGAAAAAAATTTCTGTACGAGTTATTTAAAAGTTCCTCTTCGAGGGTACGAAAAAAAAAAAAAAAAAATTTATTACAAAAAGATGTTTGACACCAGCGACAAAAGCCAAGTTGTCTCGTTATGCAAGAAAAATCTCGAGAAATGAAAAGAGCGAGGTGAATTAAGTAAGAGCCTACGACGAGGAGGATTTTCCAGGGAATCGGGCGGCTCTTAAACGATCTTTTATGCCGGTGAAAATAAGAAAAGGGAATGGGTGGGTAAGTAAGTACTTTTGAATTCTTACCGAAGAGCAGGACCGCGAATTTAACTTTGCACCGAGTTCGATTTGTATGTGGAAATTGGTTCGGTAAGAGTTTTCAAGTAGTTTGTTGAGAATTTGAAAGTTTAAGTATTCGCATTGAAAACAGATAAATTCGACGGCTGAGCGAGTTCTAATCTTGGGAAATTGAAATAAAAATAATGAGATTTTTCGAAACATTTTTCACGTAACTATACAACATAGATTATTTCAAAAAGTCTTTTTTTGTTAATAAAAAAATTATATGAACTCGTGATGGATACAATGTAATTATGTAACGAATCGATGAGTAAGTAGTAAAGATTGAGTTTGGTCAGCCACGAATAATCTTTTTTGTGAATTCAACCAATAAAGTTGATCGAATCGGAACTTAAGTGTACTCAAAGAAAAAGAAAGGTGAGAAAGTGTAAAAAAAAAGTGCATTCCCTTTCGAGAGTCGATAAGAAATTAAGAAGAACAAAGAGGTGGGGGCGTGCGTGCAGGGTCTTTAGCACAATGCTTCTCTCTTCAATTTTCCCCTTGCTCCAGCTGCACTTGTAAACTTGCACCCTCCCGCCTCCTTTGCGTTGGCTGCGTTGGTTTTCGACACGTCTGACTCGGGTAACCCAATTAAAGACGATGTGCTCTTTCATTTTGTTACGTGAAAGGTTAGCTAATCTTTTTCTCTCTTTTTTTTTGGGTGAAAATTTTGTTGGGAGGAGGATGGTAAGTTGATTATCGGCAAAAGTCATGCTTCGCTGAAAAGGATTATTTTAAAATGTCTAAGATTGATGGAAGATTTATGAAAATGGATTTACGGGTTCCCGTAAGTGATGAATTTGCTAACGAACCGGGGAATAAATTTTCTTTCTCGCTGGAGAGAATCAAAGGAATGTCAATTTGATTGTACACAGGTTAAAGGCTGAATCTTTTGTGTTAATTGTAATATTTAAAATGCCTTTGAATGAAGAAAATGAATTAATTTTCTAAACTTAAAAAAGTTTTTAATTAAATTTTTCATTGTACATTCAACAAGATGAATAAGTAAAAACAAAACTCGATTGTTTTTCTTTTACATGTGTGTTAAAGGAAATCTTGATGTTATTCCAATAATAACGTAGCAGCAGATTTTACTCGAGATTTTATTATTTTAAATAATTTTTAATTAAAAATATTTTACTTTTATTTTTTGCAGCAAACAAAAAGCATTTTTACGTAATTAAGTATTATGATTAAAATTTTCGAGTATTAAATAACTCAAAACAACTAACGTGGAATGAAATTTCATTGTGAATTGAGTGATTTGATTATGGTTTTAAAAGATCATTATGAAAATTTTATTTCTATAACATACAATTTTCAACTAGTCATTATTAAACACAAGTTTAACTTTGCTTTAAAACAGCATGTAAAAACAATCAACATTCACATATTTTTAACAAAACAATGGTCAATCACTGCATGCATCTAATGGATACTAAAACATTTCTTTACTTTATAAATTATTAAAAAAAAATATTTATTTAGTGGTGGCTGCATCACCTCAAACAGTTTTATTTTCTCTATAACTATTCTCTCTAAAAGCATTACGACCTACCAAACACCCTCGATCGCTGCACCAAAGAAAATAAAAAATCCCGGCTGCTTTTGCCTCTCGCCGCGATTGCGACAGGGCGAGCCCAAACAAGCCAAAATTCATGACTGCACAAAAGACGATGTACCACACAAGGGTCTTCCCCCGCGACAAAGGACACATCTCTACCGCGAGCAATGAAAAAATCCGGCTGATATGTATAAAAAAAACGGAGTGAACCAGCTTTCATCCTCGCCGAAAAAAACAACCCCTTTATAAGAAAAAATATATACATATATATATATATGCACCCGCGTGCATTAAACAAGCCCGGGGTAATATCGGGGGGCCGAGGGCTATTGGCGTCGTTCCAAATGGAAATAGATAGAAAGAAAAGCGCGGGAGAAAGGGGGAAAAAGAGGAGATTTTTTCTACCTCAGCTTTATCGTTCACGAGGTGCAGCGCTCTTCGATTGATTGGGTTTGTTTTCAGGTATTTTTTGATAGGTGATTTTTGATTTTCATGGCCGCTTTGTCTGAGGCATCGTATGAAGATTCTTTTGCATTTTTTTTAAAGATCAAAATAATTCATGGGCTATGAGAAAAGGTATGTGAACAGGCTTGATTTGAATTTTTGATTAAGACCAAAAATCTAAATAGTAAGTAATTGGAGCACATTCTTCATTGCGAAACGCTTGCTCGGTTGAAGTTTATATTATTTTGAAAACCATTATTTTGAATTTAATTACTGAAAATAAATTATTGTTAAATTAAAGACTGTATAATATATTAGAGTAATAAAATAATTTGTTTCCTTTTTTTATTAGTTATATAAACTAATCAAAAAAATAAAATGCCTGAAAAGGTCGAAAAATTTATAAAAGTTGAATAAGAAAATTTCTCGGAAAAATTTCTTATTAAAATAGAGAAGTTCACCTTTTTTGCCTTTAAATTTATTAATTTTAAATCCTTTCACAACAATTCAACCTTTATATCAACAATTTCAAAGCTATGTAAACTTACAAAATAATACGACGTGAATCTAATCTTTTTAAAGTATTTTAACAGAAAATATTTCAAGTTTATAAAAAATTTGAGATTCTGTGCGTCACACACGTACGCGATATTGGCGAAGAATGAACATGAAATATTATTTCAAGAGATTAGCAGATAAATCGAAAATTTTGATTAGAGCATTAAATTTCATTAGCTTCAAAAGAAAAAAAAATTTAATGACAACATGAAATTGAAATTTTTTAATTAATCTTATTTTTCAATATAAAATAATAGATAAGCATTGTATATTTTTTCAGACGCACATATAGAAAATCATTGAAAATGACAACTTTTGAAATGTTATTTTCAATTATAATACAACTTACATTCAAAGCTAATTAGTTCTAATATAACTATAAACTAAAGTTTTTTATACATTGTCTAAAAATAAAATCTATTTTAATGGAAGTGATGATTCCTAAAAACTGAAGCATCTCACATGAGCGCTTAAAACTAGATTACGACTGAAACTTTTAAATGACTTTTTAAAGGTGAAAAACAACAAAAGCAGTTTGAAAACTGACACGAGTAAAAAAAGAAAGAAGAAGAAGAAGAAAAAGAAAAGAACAGTGGGAACAAGACTTTTAAAACTCGTCGACAATGGCAGCGTCAGCAGTTGCATACACAGGGACGGTGCAGCGCCAGCTGACGTCGTTATCCCTTCGCGGTCATCAGGGGCTCGAGTCGCGTCCGCGTCCACCCTCGGCATCTACAAAGACAAAGTTTCTTCGAGGAGAAGACTTTGTGAATCGTAAAGCCTAGAAACGGTCATACTTTGGTCGTTCGACCAAGAATCTCCGAGATCGTCAACGTCGAAATGATTTTGAGAGTAACGGCGCGTGATTTTAGGCGTAAAGTTTACCCTCTCGTGTGGACTTTTGATTTTGGGGTATTTACCCACTCGGTGAAATCGCGCGTTATACATAATACAGTTTTGTCTTTTCATTTTGAATTTAAGAAAAAAAATTAATAAATAAAAGATTAGAGTAATTTATACTCATAATTGAAATATGAAATTTGCTTCACTTGTTTAATATGAGTAGTAAAAGAAAACTTTAATTTTCTGTCAAGATTTTAATTTATATTTTTTAAAGTGATTAACTTTTTAAGATCCTGATTTCACCAGAAATCATCCCTATATCACAAGCAAAAAAAAAAAAAAACTTGTTAGAATCTTTTTTTGTAAAAATTCTTTAATCATGACAAAAAAAATTGCCAATTTTAAAGTTTTCATCGATTAAACAAAATTTTTAATTTTGATTTGTTGTTTTTTGTTTTACTAACTTGCTTTGCAGGCTTTTTCATACGAGGTGTCGATTTGATCTACCATCAAACTAAATTAAATTTATGAGTACAATAATCTTACAGTTTTATTCATTTTCATCTGTGGTGAATTCTATGGTTCTAGTTTTCCTACCTCTAAAAGTTTCATAAAAAATCTAAAACACTTACCTTCATATCAAACTCCTTTTGAATCTTTCTCTTTTCTTTTTCAACTTCTAATTCAATTGATTCTTTAATTGCTTCCTGGTTGTCTGCAGATCTTAAAGCGTTTCTTAATTTTGCTTCTGCAACGGTCTAAAAAGACAAATTTTACAAAACATTAATCAATAATATAAAGTACTGAGGAATTAATACTGTGTGTTTAACATACCTGCATTTTTTCTAATTCTTTTTGATAGAACGATACTCTATGGTACATGTGTAAAACAAATAAATCGAATGCTTCATCGTTGACACCAAGTTTTTTGTCGTGAAGGTTGAGATTGGGGAACAGAATTTTGAACTCATCAGCAAACTTTTCTCTGGCTGATTTTATACTTTTCCAATATTTTTCAGAAATATCAGAATTGTTTATTGCTCGTTCAAAGCCTTTTTTAGCATCATCAACATCACGCAGTACTTTGGAAATATTTCTTCTGGCGATAGTTTTTTGTCCAACTGTTGCATTCACCGCCGGCTCGTCAACGGACTTTTTAACTTTTTTCAAAGTTTCAACAACTTCATCAGCTTTTTGCTCTGCTTTTTGTAGAGATTGTATTTTCTTTTCTGATGCATCTCTCAACCTAAAAAAAAAAAAAAAAAATCCATTTGCTCACAAGAGAAACTTTTAAATTCATTTGTAATTCCTGAAAAATTGATAGTTCAACTTTTCATAGTATTTTTATAAAAAGTAGGAAAACGGAGTAAAAAATTAAATATCAAATTTTTGCCAAATTCAAAGCTACATACCTACTCCAAATGTCATCTCCCACATTTCCATCAGCACTTTCAATGATATTGTAAATATCTTTGTTAAAGTCCTGTACAGCACATTCTGCATCTTTGAAAGCAGCAATAGCCTCAGTAGCTAATTCTCCTGCATACAATTCCAACTTCCGTAATTCCTCAGACATCTTTTCTGGGGCATCGCTTTCTGGAGGAGATGGTTTCTTTGCAACTGTATGGAATACAAAAGATTTTTTTCATTAAAATAATATGAGAAAAGAAAAAATTTTTAATATTCAAAAGAATTTACAATTGGCACGAAAAACAATTGCGATTTATGGATTTATGCATATTAATCGTTATATTTTTAATCATGAAAAAAATTATTAAGTTATATGAATTATGGAGGTACTTAGTAATTGCAAATGAAAATAAAAAATTACATTAATCATAACAATATGTTACAGCTACAACATACTATACTGTTTGTTTACATTTTATATTTTATAAAAATTATACATTTAATTCTGAATTTTTATTTATATTTTACCTCTTGTACAAAATAATCACACTCCATTCAAGTTTATTTTCTTACTTTAAAAAAATAGAAACTGTAAAATGTAACAGTGATACATACTAGATCCTGGTGTCATTGGTTTTGTACACCAATGACACCATCAAATTTTATTTTGATTTTATGAATAAATCCTAAGTGATTGAATTATGATAAAATATGTAAGTGGCACATACCAGTTTCAATTTTATGTCCATAATCTTTGCTTAATCGAATTTCTGGCTTAGGCCTATCTGGTGGTGGCGATATTGCAGATGAATCAAAAGCAGGTCTGGGAGCTAAACAAACATGAAGTGACGGGTCAGCCGTTATTGTTAGTCACAACTTAAATATTGCTTTCAGTAAAACTTTTAGAAAAAAAATTTTAATTATTTATTTGCAAATGTCAATTTTATTATCATGTGATTCTTTTGTGCCCATTAGGATTTTTTTTTTTTTTTTTTAACTCAAGAATTATTTTAAAATTCAAACTATTTGAACAAAGAATTAAGAAATTTTCATTGACTCTGGAGATCATAAATAAGTTAATGATAAAAATGTAAAGTTTTAAAGAAAGAGTTTAAACTGCTATGTATAAAGGATTGATGGACATAAAAGATTATAAAAATTATTGAATTGTTTAATTAAAACTGTGCTATTAATGACTAATGATTTCAGATTAATACTTAAAATCAAGATTATTAATATAAATGAAATTACTTGTCACTTCTTTCATAGAATTAGGTGTAAATATGATAGGACAAAATTCATTAATAGTACAGTTATTATTATGATTTTGCAAAATTGAATTATAAGGAAAAAAAAGAGGAAATTTTAAGGAAAAGAAACAAAGGACTAGGATAAGGTCTCACGTCTATACATATCTACATGACTACAATCCCCATATAAAGATTTATCAAAACAACCTTCTCTGGTTTTTCCTTCTGCAAAGAAACCAAGGATTCTGAAATATTAAAATTATATTGTTTATTTGATGATTCTTAACATTGAATCAATGTTGATCAAATTAAAATTTTCACTACATACGAATTCTTCAAAAATGTAAAAAATTCTAGAATAGATTCAAAGTAGGTAGAGTGTTCTTGAAAAAGTACTGCTATAGTGTGATCTGTTCCTGGAACCCATTCCTCCAGTGTATCTCTAAACTGGGGATCAGATCTGGCATAAACTAAAATTCCAATTGCTCCCGCTGACAGAGCACCAAATGTCATGAGTGTCCCAGCGCCACCCCTTCCCCTAAGAAAAATAAATTTTTCAGGTAATTATTAAAAATAGTGGTGTGTATATATTGTTTACAGTAAATATCAAAAAAATATATTTTAGCATTGATTAGCTATGTGTGTTAGTACAAAAATATACATTCAAAAGAGAGAATGATAAAGCATTTTTTTGTTAATTGAGCACTCAATAGAAGATTAAATTTTAAGCAACATTTAATCATAATCAATGTCAATGCCAGGAATCTAATGATTGGATAAATAAAAAGATGAAAAAAGACTTATATAAAGTTTAATTGGTGTACTGTATTTTAAATAAAAATAAAATTATTAATAATTACTCACTTTTACAATATTAAAATTATATTTTAACTTTAATAAGATTTTAATATTGTGAATTTAAAAATTCTTTTTTATATTAATACTTAAAATTATCAATTAATCAATTTCAATTTAATTGGTTAAAATTTTACATGCTTTAAACATTTAATGTGCTTCAAAGTAATGCTTGTTTAATAAATTCTTAAAAATAAAATAATAATAATAATAAGTGAATGTCAACATTAAATAACTTCTGTTATTAATATCATGACAAGGCCATTGATAGGAAGGTCAAGTTAAGTTTTTAATTTTTGTTTTATGTGAGACTCTTCAAAAAATTATTTCAAAAACATACTTTAAAAAATAAGCAACAAATTAGTTACTGAAAATTTTAAGAATCAAGCAAAAAAAATTTAAAAACATTGCATAAAAAATTATTGTACCTCTTTGAATCGGTTGAATACTCATGTCCATATAATCTGGTTGAAAGGGTAACATCATTCAGCAACCTAAAATCATATTTTGGTTAATAAAAAAATTTTTTAAAGATAGGTCAACTTAATATTATCTAATTATGCTTCTATAAGTCTATTGTTAGAAACAAATGTGAAAATTTGACCTCCAAAAGAATCTCACAAATATAATTCAATTTAAACAAACATAACCTCAACTGATGATAGAAATTCAACTTTAAACCACTTCAAGAATCAAAATTCATTAAATTTTATATCAACTTTAATTCATTAGAAAGTTCTCTTAACAATCAAATATTAAATTTATATTTTTAACACATCATTTAGTAAAACTGTCAATTCACTAAAGAAAAAAAAATATATAAATATAAAAAGCTATTAATACAGAGCCAACTTACCTACGATCACACTTCCCTTTAGAATTAGTTGTGTAGCATTTTGTTATGAGATAAAGCCTTTCGCATTCACACCTTTTGATCTGCAACAAAGACACATTGTTGTAATTTCAAAATTTACAAATCAGGGAAAATTATGTAAGCCATCTTGACAAGCGAAATTTAATACATCCGATTTTTTAAAAACAAATAATCAATGACAATCGTCGAAACTCAAAAGCACTTTTTCTTTAAACTAACAAATCACTTCATCACAACATGTTGATCAGTAAACAAAGGTGATAAAGTCTTAAAAAATCACGACAAGTCCAATGAAAAAATAAAAAATAATGAAAGCACGAGTGTCAAGGTGGTCGCTGAATCCTTTATCACAAAAAACCAGCACTGTTATTCCAACTCAAAAGTTGTAAAATACGTACCCGAGTGATTTTGAGACCGGTAACAGAAGATTTTATTCCGGTACGAAACATGATTTATTTATTTTTGAATGATAATGCGGGGGATGGCCGGTGTGCGGCCCTGCCTCGGGTGGCCCACAAGGAAAAAAGGGGGAACGGGGGACACGCGGATAAACAGCTGGTGAACTCATCGGCTGCTATGCCCGACCGTCGCGCTCCACTGCCGCGCTCCGTTCGAAAATTATTTATTTATTGAATAATTTTTTAAACTGATGGCCTTGAGCGAAGAAAAATTCGTGATTTGCAGAATATATAAGCTTATACTTGATTACTAAAACTCGATTTTGTCTGATTAGCATTTTATACAAATAAACTCTGCAGCTTGGGATTTTTATTGGTTAAAAAACGGGAGCTCATGCTTATGTCGAAAATTCAACTGTCAAAAAAATTCTCTCTTGATTTTTATCGAATGTACTGTACCATTATTCAAAAATATTCAATTTCATTAGGTTCATTACTCTAATTTGCTGCGTTTAATTTTCATATATTCTTATTTCAAAAAATATAGGCCGATTTAAAAATAATCCCAATTTAAACACAAATTATGAATAATAGATTTGTTTTTTAATTTTATGAAAACCAATATTTTCGAATCATTCGCGGTTCTAACGGAGCAGACGAAAACACTGTGGCCTTTCGAGGTTGAAAACATGTTTCGTTTGCTTGGAACATTGTTAAAAGGTAAATTTTTCATTAGATTTAAGTCAGAATTTTCATTTTTTTAATTAATATTTTTTATTTTATTTTGAAATCATTTTAATTCCTCATAACACCTGTCCGTCGGCACTTTTTAATCTTATTTCTGTAGGTGTTTTGAGGTTAGAAATTATCATTACATTTTGATATTTTCAATCTTTTTTCATTAAAACAAGCAATCAAAAACGAAATGTGACAGTTTTATCAATAAATTTTAATGTTTATAAATTTTATCAAAAAACTTTCAGAAACTAAACCTAGAGTGTATAAGTGCAAATTTCTGTTGAAATAGTAAACATAAAATTTTATTAAAAAATATTTTTAATTTTACAGACAATTCTTCAAAAGTTGCAGCTACTCTTACCAAAGCTAACAGTGGTTTTGTATCTAATCCTACACTTACAGCTCAAATCAGATGCTTAGGAATATTGGCTAAACAATCTGAATGTCAGCAGAATTTTAGCAAGCAAAATGCAGGAACTGATATTTTAAAGTATACTTGTGATTTTTTACAAATAGGAAATATATTTTCTTAATAATTAAAAATTTAAAGCCAACTTTGATACTTTTTTTTCAGTAATTCTCTTAACAAACTATTAGTACCACAAGCACTAGCTTGTGCACCTTGCAGAACTGTAACTAAGTATTCTTTGTCCAAAGGTAAAAGAAAGTCTGTAAAAACTGTTTTAAGAAGATTTTATAGATTACACTGGTAAGTGAACAATTGAATCTTTTTCAAGTTTGTTTAATAAAATTTAATGAAACACTATAAATAACAGGGGAGGATGGATTCGCACAATAGCTGGACGTCATAAGCATCTATGGAAAAAAAAACAGTCTAGAAGAAGACGATTACGTCAGCATGTCTTTTGTAATGCAACCCAATCATGGTTACTTGATAAAATGACAACTAAGTTCTGGAGACGGAGAAGGTGGTATGTAGATGATCCTTATGAGCCATATCATTCAAGAGAAGAATATCCAGCAACTAAAAGGAAACCTGAACCTTGGACAGATTATTAATTAATTAAAAGATTTATCTATTATCGAACTTAAGTTTTTAAAATTATCTTAAATAAATACTACTTGAAATATGTTAAAATGTTGAGTATTTTTTTTTTTTTATACACTATAATTATTTAGTTTGAATTTCAAAAATCAGAAATTATAAAATTATTATTATAAATAATAATTAAAAGAGCTGTTGTTCATTTTCAGCAGCTTATTACTGTAAAAAATTAGTTAGTCTCTTCAAAACTTGTGTTGTAAGAAAAGAATACAATCAATAATTTAAATGATTGTAGAAAAACAATTTTTTACTTGCTTGGTTGTTAAATAAAAAAGTATCAAAAGTATACTCAATGCAACATGAGGGATGGTTTTCAGGTAATATTAATACTTTTTGATTAAAGATTACATGAATAATTATTTGAACAGATTTCTGCTCCAGAATGAATTTTTAAGGTTAACAAACAACCAGTGAGAAAAAAAAATTGCAGAAAGTTAAGGTATAATCAATTCAGAACTTAAAAACCAAAACTCGATTAATCTCCAGAAAAACCGTAAAAATGAAATTCACTTTTAGCCCACACGTACGAGCGCACACCTCTAAAGGTGCTCCCCCTTCCTTCCCCCCATGCAAAAGTTTAGCGCTCGCCGCTCGTCGCAGAAGCCCGCCGCGGACGGTAATCGGTATTGCAGTCATCAGTCTGCATCAGTCACGTACAAACCATAGCCAAGTGTGCACCTCGTGAGTTTTCCCCAAAAATTTCCCACACGCACACCGGAAAAACCAAGCTTGCAATTTTAAAGCCTTTTAATCTCCCAAGCCTAATCCTTCGACATTGACCCAATAGATAAGGCGGCGAGTGATAAGGTGAAACACAACAATAAAGGAATTACATAAAAATCGTTGATTGTTGGTGGCTAAAGGCAACGTGATGCCGCCGCTCCAAGGAAAACTCAGGTCGTGCTGTCTGCAGTTAGCCTGCAGCGTGGCCGGCCGGAACATATCGACGAGCAGCAGTGCAAACATGAGGTAATATTTGTCTTTTTGTTAGACACCTTTCTCTTCTTTTTTTTATTGACCGCTACCTGGGTAATTTATGCGGTATGATGTTACAGTTTGCTGTTATGCGAGTCGTCTGCTACGAGGGTGTGTTAACCCCCTGTGGAGTGTGGGTGAGGGAAGGAGGGAGGGGATATAGATATACAAATACACGCGGGGGCGTGCTAACGACCGTTGGATTAGTTTGGAGCAAAAACTTAACATAAAACCAGTGTTTTTTTACAAAACTCAGGTGAGAATTTTTTTTTTGGGAATTGTTTCAGTCGTACGAAGCTGATTGATTGTCGTGCACAAAGTTTTTGAACGATCGGAGCCAGAATTGTTAGAAAATTGTTTTATAGAATATTTTCAAGGTTTTCCTAATGACTTGTTGAAATGAAATGAGAAAAATAAATTGCCAGAAGATGCAACTAGTCGTCACAAGAGTCGTCATCAAAGCCACTATTATCATTTTGATTCCTGTATAATTATCTTCTTTTTTATTCGGTAATAAAACAGTATCACGTTAGAAAAATTTCAAATGAATTTTATACTCGAAATTTTTTATAATGATTTTTTGTGTAAGCAATTTTATAAACTTTTCAACATGTTTATGTAATTTTTTTTAAAGATAACTCAACAAATTTTCGATGGTATTTAAATAATAACTTTTCCAAGTAAGATACTTGAATTTTTTGCAAATTAATTAATCATTGAAAAATGAATTTTTTAATAAACTTAAAATAAACATTTACTACCTGTAAGTCTGGAATTTCAATAAAATAAAATAAAATATTTGAAAATTGTTCTCTCTTAAAAATTGAACAAATTGGAAAAATGACGATAAAAAGTTTTTTAATTCAGAGTATTTGTCACTTATGCAAATCCTCGTGCAAATCGATAAATCTTGTTCATTCTTCTTATCAATACCTACTCGTTCAAAATAAGATTGTTTGTAATCATTTTTCAAAAAATTGTTTTTTTCTTTTCGCAAAAAGTATAAATCATTAATGAGTTCATAAATAGTTTATCTAATTCGGACAGTAAAATTTTCTCATTTGAAAAAATTGTTGCATAAATTTCCACTGTGCATCATTAGCTCGATCATTAGAGCATTTTCTCGACATATTTAGAAAATTAATTTGTAAAATTAAAAAAAAAAAAAACTTTGTGAGTAAATGACGACGAACAAGTTTTATCGCGGTTTAATGAATTGAAGTAAGCTGGTAGAATTCCCAATGGTCCTATAAGCGTGCATGCAAAATATTGAAGCTTCAGGGCGCGTGCGTTTCTTGAAAGATTTCCTTTGGGGGGAAGGTCGGTGTATAGAAAGAAAAGGAATCAAAGGAAAAAAACACTCGACCCTAAAGAGAGGCCAAACAACACGATGAATCAATGGCTTTAACCAGATCAAAGACTCAAGTTATTTTCCGATCGTCCTAAAACTTATCTTCTCTCTACTGTAAAATTAATTGGTAAAAAAAAATTAATTTTGTATTTATCATTATCACTTAAAAACAACTACAAAATAATTAATTTGTTTTTCTCTGAACATTCGGACCAAGGACAAAACTTTTTTTAATGAACGTCTATGCATAATAAATTGATAAAATAAAATATAATCGATTTATTGACCTTACGGTCTGAAATAAATTAAAAAAAAAAAAAATGTAATGATTATGGAATTATTAATTAACATTTTCTTGTTTATCTTTCAATATCAAAACTTATTTCCTAAAGTTGAACGGTGTTTGAAAGACTTAAAAGATGTTGTAAAATTTATACATTTTTTACCAAACAAAAAAATTTTTTTGTCGAATTCGAGTAAAAAAAATTTATCTAATCTTTTCATACACAAAACTATGAGACAGATAAAAAGATAAAAAAGAACTAACTCATTTTTAGCATGTGAACATTCGAATGTATAATTCAATATCTGAAATATCTGAAATATAAAAACTTATTTTAACCCAATAAAAAATAAAAAATGGTCTTGAATTTTATATCTTGTAAAATTATCTAAAATTCAGCGAAATTTTCGTATGATAAACTAGATCTTATTCAATTCTATTGTCGCTCAAATTGCGGAGTATCGTATATAAGAGCTACCTATTCAATAAGTCTACTTGCAGTAATCTTGTTTGTTAAATTATATTACAAGAGGGTAGTGCACTGCAGGTCGTGTCTTACCTTAATCGCGATAAATTTATAAAGTCTTCACATTTTTTAAACAAATTGCCAATGAACGATGTATTTATTGTTAAAATTCAAAAATATAAAAAATCATCATACATAGTTTATAAATTAAAAAACAATTAGAAATCACTTCTTTATCATTCACACATTTTTATACAGAATGAAAGTATTTTTATTTAAATAAAGAAAAGTGCTGCATAACTGTTTTAAAAACTTTTTAATAATAATTGTGATTGTTATCGAATTTTTTCGTAAAATAAGACAAAAATCCTAACGTAAAAAAAAAACCAATGTCCCTATTAAAAAATTCAAATTGAACACAGTTTTAAAAATCTCATCGTATTTTTCAGATTCGTCCAATTCGTGAACAAATGCGGTGGACAGGAGCAGCTCGGTGTGCAGCTAACGCAGGGAGGCGACATAGTCTCGATCTCAGCCCTAAACTCCCGTGTTCCCAACACTCTAAAAAAGTTCCTCGAGGGCGGAGAAGAATTTCTAAATAAGGCCAAGAGGTATTGAGCAAAACCAGTTCTTAAATCTTTTTTTTCAACAGGTAGTCTGCGAATCTTTTACAATTAGTATTCACGAGGCGTTCAAATTGACTCTCGATCATTATTATGCCTCCTCGTTTTTTATTATTTTTTAAACTGGTTTCAATCTTTTCTCATGAATTTTCTCTTTTCTGGTGAACACGAAGGAGACAGTAAACATTGTAGTGATATATTTTGGCAACAATTTGCCAATAATAAAAAATTATCTGTCTGCTTCAAATTAAAATTAATATCTTTTTTTTATTATTCAGTAAAATTCAACTTTTAATTTTACGTTAAAAAAAAAAAAATTAATTGATTCAATTAAAGTTAAAACATTATAGTACACATAATTGTTCTTTCTCTTCAGGAACAACGGCTTTGACATAAAAACGGAAGTAGAAAGGTCAGTCGTTTTTTTTGATCGAAAAGTTAATAGTTTTTTGCCTTGTAATAAACAGTTATGGTCCTATTATGATAATAAACCTCAAATTCATATTTCTTGTGGTTAGCTAACACTTGTTTACCACCAAGAAAACTGGTATAGTGAGCCCAACTTCATTCTTGCGGCGTTTGCGAGAGAGAATTAATAACGAGTGTGGCAAAAATTGATTTCGATTGATTTACAGTTTTCCGTTTGACCTCAATGATCCGATCAACAAATATTTGAATTTTTCTTTAACATCTGAAATAACGGCATTGTATCCTTGATAATTTTAGTTATTTTGCCTTATAATGTTTTCTAAAAAATTGCAAAATCAAATCAAAAATTTGTACTCGGCAATTTTTCAAACTTTTATCATACCTAGAAATATAGTATTTATTTTGCAAGATATCATTGTTTTTATTTACAAGCATTAAAAAATATTAAAATTTTTTTTAATTTCATTAGCATAAGCAAAAAAAGAACAGGATTAATAATTGATAATTAATCAGATTTAAAAAAATGATGCACGTAATCCAAATTAAAATAATTACTCTGATTAATTCATGAAAAAAATAATTCTACCTTAATACACAATGTTTGAATATTTTTATGTTAACAACTCTAATAATCCTTTTTTTAAATAAATCCTGTGATGTTTTCCACTATTGACATGATAAAACAATTATCTTATCAGAAGTACACCGAATCATTTGTTTGCTCAACTGTCTACCTCCTTTTACGTTTGTGTAAATTATCTTTAATTAAAAAAAAAAAAAAAATTATGTTAATTATGAAATAAAAATTTCAGGATAGTTGCCGAAGGACGTAGCGTCATAGCCGAAAAAGATGTAAATTTCTTAGCTCCGATAAGACGTATGGATAAACTCGCCTGTGTTGGATTAAATTACAGCGGTCATTGCAAAGAACAGAACCTTGAACCTCCCAAAACACCGGTGATCTTTAGCAAATTTCCAAGCAACATCGTTGGCCCTTACGACGACATTCATTTGCCTTCGATATCAGACGTTAGTATTGATTTTAAATGCATTCTTTATACAAATTCGCTTAGAAATAATCGTAAATGATAGCTATTGCTAGGTCACAAATGAAATTTTTCAACTTGTTTAATGATCGAAATCGACTGTGTTATCTGAAAAATTAATATTTTTTTAATCTTAAGTAATTACGATTAAATGATTAAATTGTAAAAATGATTAATAAGATGTGTAAAATTAACTTGTAAGCAATTAAAAGAGCAATTAATAAGCATTCACTTACTTATATTTATTATAGATTATTATCTGAGTTTACTTTTTTTTATAGTTTTATTTTTTACTACTTTTGCAAAATATCTTGTGAATTTTTATCAGGAATAGAAGAATTTTTTTTAAGTTAGATGTTATTTATGTTTGAGGTTCGGGAAGTCGACGCAACATCGAGTTTTATTTTTAGTCATTGGCAGGCAATCATTACGTAACGTGTTAATGAACTTATCCGTTACTTTTTGAAGAATTTTTGAAATTCCAAGATTCTGTTTATTTTGCATAATAGTATTTTTATGTTTAAAAAAAAAAGTTTTTTCTGAGATGTTCATAAATATTAATTATTTAAATAAATTCCGTGGTTTTCAGATATTTTTTTGATATTGACTAACACCTGGTGTCAATAAGTTGAATAAATCATTAATAATAATAAATTTTGTTTTTAAATCATATTTATTGAGAAAAAATTTTTACAAATTTTTTTCGACTTATTAATTTTTGTTTTATCAATTATCAGCAGTTGCATGTACCTATTTCTTTTTTTGTTCTACTAGTACGTGTGTCCTTTAAGATTCACGTTAGAAGATTGAATTTTCTAATACTTTACAATTAAAGTTAATTTTCATAAAAATATTTTTTGTACAGAAAGTTGACTGGGAGGCAGAGCTGGCCATAGTAATAGGCAAAAAATGTAAAAGTCTAAACAACCACGAAGCCGAGGACTGCATATTCGGGTACACGATTGCCCAGGATCTGTCGGCGCGAGACTGGCAGAAGGGAAAACGAAACGGTGGTCAGTTCCTCTTGGGCAAGGCGATGGACGACTTTTGTCCACTTGGTCCAGCCGTGGTTACAAAAGAAGCCATCGCAGACGTGAATAATCTCGCTGTCAGAACTTACGTCAACGGTCAAATCAAACAGGACGGCAATACCTCCGAGCTAATATTTAAACCCAACGATATTGTCGCGTACTTATCACAGTGAGTGTGAAATTTATTAATACATTTTAAGTGTAACCGTTATTAACAATAATTAAATTATTAGTTTTATTTTGATTGAATTGAAATTTGTTTAAAATAAGTTAATGTGGATACTTTATTTAAATAAATAATATTTTTTCTAGATTCTTTACTTTACTACCGGGTGATGTAATTCTAACTGGTACTCCAGCTGGAGTTGGTTTTGCACGCAACCCCCCTGAATACTTAAAGGTAAGTTAAGTTAGGTCTAACTAACATTTGTCAAGGATGAAATTCACAATAAAAATCACATATTTACAAAAAGAGCCATATTTTCATTTAAAACTTAATTTTTACAGAAAGGTGACGTTTTGCAAACAGAAATTGAGTGTATTGGATGTCTGAAAAACAACTGTCTCTGATCCAGCTGTGAAGAAATGATTATCAGTGATGGAACAACCGATTTCGATAAAAAAAATGCCCATTTACGCAAGTCAATAAATTATGCGTGAATTAAAGACTGGGGTCTACAACTTATAAATAAACAAACCAATAAAAAGAGACAATGAACAATGTAAACATGAAATATTGATCATTTCATGCTGTCATATATATAATGAGAGTAAAAATATACTATTCTAGAGGCACCTTTGATGGCACTTCTTGAATCACAGAAACTTAAAAGAATATCATTAGTCAGAAAAATTATTCAATGATTGGATAATATAAATAATAGAACTGTAAGAGTATTTTTTTTATGAAGAAATGGAAATGTAAATTAAACTGAAGATTTTTTGTGAAACTTTTAAATATTTATCATAAAACTATTAATTTATTGTAATCTTTTTTAATAATGAATCCAATTTCAAATCAAAGTCTATTAAAAAGCCTAATTTCGGTGATCTGAGAAATTTATTTTTACAAATCTTACTAAAAAATATTTGAAAATTTCTAATTAGAATTAAAAATAATTTTGAAAATATTCATAAATTTGCAAAGTTTTTGATTAATTTTTGTATTTTATCCAGAGCTTGAAACATTTGTATGAATCTGAAGCTGGCACCTCTCAGAGTCAGCACCAATATAGCAGTGGTGATCAACCAAATTTTTTTAAATAATATTTTTATATTTCAACTTAAACAATGGTAATTAACTTAAAATGTAACTAAATGACGTTAGGGATGAATTTTGAGAATAGATATCAAAAAAACAACCCCATAATCCTGACTAGCCCTTAATTAAGGGGTGATTTATCAAAAAATTCTCACTCACGTGCTTTTAAGTTTCCTGCAGTTTTGACTTCGGAAATAGGTTCGGGGAACTCAAAAAAGCCTGGAGAAATTTTTTCAAGACTTTCGAGGGGGAGGTTCATCCCCTAAATCGAGGGTGAATCTTTCGAAAAATTCTCATTCACGTGCTTTTAAGTTTCCTGCAGTTTTGACTTCGGAAATAGGTTCGGGGAACTCAAAAAAGCCTGGAGAAATTTTTTCAAGACTTTTGAAGGGGAGGGTCATCCCCTAAATCAAGGGTGAATTTTTCGAAAAATTCTCACTCACGTGCTTTTAAGTTTCCTGCAGTTTTGACTTCGGAAATAGGTTTGGAGAACTCAAAAAAGCCTGGAGAAATTTTTTCAAGACTTTTGAAGGCGAGGGTCATCCCCTCAATCAAGGGTGAATTTTTCGAAAAATTCTCACTCACGTGCTTTTAAGTTTCCTGCAGTTTTGACTTCGGAAATAGGTTTGGAGAACTCAAAAAAGCCTGGAGAAATTTTTTCAAGACTTTTGAAGGCGAGGGTCATCCCCTAAATCAAGGGTGAATCTTTCGAAAAATTCTCACTCACGTGCTTTTAAGTTTCCTGCAGTTTTGACTTCGGAAATAGGTTCGGGGAACTCAAAAAAGCCTGGAGAAATTTTTTCAAGACTTTCGAGGGGGAGGTTCATCCCCTAAATCGAGGGTGAATCTTTCGAAAAATTCTCACTCACGTGCTTTTAAGTTTCCTGCAGTTTTGACTTCGGAAATAGGTTTGGAGAACTCAAAAAAGCCTGGAGAAATTTTTTCAAGACTTTTGAAGGGGAGGGTCATCCCCTAAATCAAGGGTGAATTTTTCGAAAAATTCTCACTCACGTGCTTTTAAGTTTCCTGCAGTTTTGACTTCGGAAATAGGTTTGGAGAACTCAAAAAAGCCTGGAGAAATTTTTTCAAGACTTTTGAAGGCGAGGGTCATCCCCTAAATCAAGGGTGAATCTTTCGAAACATTCTCACTCACGTGCTTTTAAGTTTCCTGCAGTTTTGACTTCGGAAATAGGTTTGGAGAACTCAAAAGAGCCTGGAGAAATTTTTTCAAGACTTTCGAGGGGGAGGTTCATCCCCTAAATCAAGGGTGAATCTTTCGAAAAATTCTCACTCACGTGCTTTTAAGTTTCCTGCAGTTTTGACTTCGGAAATAGGTTCGGGGAACTCAAAAAAGCCTGGAGAAATTTTTTCAAGACTTTTGAAGGGGAGGGTCATCCCCTAAATCAAGGGTGAATTTTTCGAAAAATTCTCACTCACGTGCTTTTAAGTTTCCTGCAGTTATGACTTCGGAAATAGGTTTGGAGAACTCAAAAAAGCCTGGAGAAATTTTTTCAAGACTTTTGAAGGCGAGGGTCATCCCCTCAATCAAGGGTGAATTTTTCGAAAAATTCTCACTCACGTGCTTTTAAGTTTCCTGCAGTTTTGACTTCGGAAATAGGTTCGGGGAACTCAAAAAAGCCTGGAGAACTTTTTTCAAGACTTTTGAAGGGGTGGGTCATCCCCTAAATCAAGGGTGAATTTTTCGAAAAATTCTCACTCACGTGCTTTTAAGTTTCCTGCAGTTATGACTTCGGAAATAGGTTTGGAGAACTCAAAAAAGCCTGGAGAAATTTTTTCAAGACTTTTGAAGGCGAGGGTCATCCCCTCAATCAAGGGTGAATTTTTCGAAAAATTCTCACTCACGTGCTTTTAAGTTTCCTGCAGTTTTGACTTCGGAAATAGGTTTGGAGAACTCAAAAAAGCCTGGAGAAATTTTTTCAAGACTTTTGAAGGCGAGGGTCATCCCCTAAATCAAGGGTGAATCTTTCGAAACATTCTCACTCACGTGCTTTTAAGTTTCCTGCAGTTTTGACTTCGGAAATAGGTTTGGAGAACTCAAAAGAGCCTGGAGAAATTTTTTCAAGACTTTCGAGGGGGAGGTTCATCCCCTAAATCGAGAGTGAATCTTTCGAAAAATTCTCACTCACGTGCTTTTAAGTTTCCTGCAGTTTTGACTTCGGAAATAGGTTCGGGGAACTCAAAAAAGCCTGGAGAAATTTTTTCAAAACTTTTGAGGAGGAGGTTCATCCCCTAAATCAAGGGTGAATCTTTCGAAACATTCTCACTCACGTGCTTTTAAGTTTCCTGCAGTTTTGACTTCGGAAATAGGTTTGGGGAACTCAAAAAAGCCTGGAGAAATTTTTTTCAAGACTTTTGAAGGCGAGGGTCATTCCCTAAATCAAGGGTGAATTTTTCGAAAAATTCTCACTCACGTGCTTTTAAGTTTCCTGCAGTTTTGACTTCGGAAATAGGTTCGGGGAACTCAAAAAAGCCTGGAGAAATTTTTTCAAGACTTTCGAGGGGGAGGTTCATCCCCTAAATCGAGAGTGAATCTTTCGAAAAATTCTCACTCACGTGCTTTTAAGTTTCCTGCAGTTTTGACTTCGGAAATAGGTTCGGGGAACTCAAAAAAGCCTGGAGAAATTTTTTCAAAACTTTTGAGGAGGAGGTTCATCCCCTAAATCAAGGGCGAATTTTTCGAAAAATTCTCACTCACGTGCATTTAAGTTTCCTGCAGTTTTGACTTCGGAAATAGGTTCGGGGAACTCAAAAAAGCCTGGAGAAATTTTCTCAAGACTTTTGAGGGGGAGGTTCATCCCCTAAATCGAGGGTGAATTTTTCGAAAAATTCTCACTCACGTGCTTTTAAGTTTCCTGCAGTTTTGACTTCAGAATTAGGTTCAGGCTGCTTATTAATAGTAGGACATATATATTCAAGAAATTCGAGGGGGATTTATACCTCCCCAATACCGTTAATTTAACGAAAATACTCAAAACAATTTTATTACATGGGCTGTGGACATTCCTGCAGTTTTGACTTCGGAAGTAGGTCTAACAGGCTTCAAAATAGTTCGAAAAATTTTAACACAATAATCGAGAGGTACGTTTATTCTTCAAAACGGAGGTAAATTTTTCAAAAAAAAACCCGTTCTAATTTCTCAATTGAGAGGTAAATCTTTTGTAAGAAAATACTTTGTGAGCTTTCAATATTCCTGCAAATTTGTTCTTGGAATGATCTTTGGAAATATCATATTACTCGTCGTTTACTGTAAAACATGCAAAGATATGTTTCTTATATATACACTAAGGCAATTTGAAATTGAAATCTAATAAAACTTTTTTTTTGGGCTATAAACTTTACTAAATCCTTGGCATTAAAAAACATTTAGTTGATGTTACCGAGCCCGTAAGATTTATAAACTTTTTGTGGTGAGTTCATTTTTTCAGTACAGGGTGAGTTTTCGTAATTACACATCAATTATTAATAAATGTCAGTAGGCAAGACTAGGGCACTGTCGTCAACCCTTTTTTATACAAGCTTAAAAAAAAAAGAAATAATTTTTTTTTCAAATCGTATAAAGCTGAGTGAATAGCTAATTTCTCTAAAAATCGATTTTACTGAATTGTAACTTTTTAAAATAAATCATTTTTCAATTATGAAAGGAAAAGCTTGGCCGAGGTTTTTACCACGGGATTTTGCCACCCAGGGCAAAAATTGCCATATTCCCGAGGTACGCTGGCCTCTTCATTTGAGGTGTTAATAGATTTTCAGCAAAGAGTAATTTTTAGAATAGGATAAAAATTTTTCTTATATAACGCGCCTTGCTAGTGGCCAACTTACTTCGGTGATGAGTGGCGGTTTTGCCCTGGTGCAGTTTCATTTCATTTAATTGATTTAAATTTTCTCATCACTTTACAACAAATTTTTAATACAGATCGACAGTTGAAATTCTAATCTTTTGAATCTTTTGAATAGTATAAAAAACAATAAGCATCGAACATTTTTGATTACGAATTTTATCGATTAAATATTGGTGCAGGTCAATATTTTTATTATCGAATATGTAACTTAAAAAAAAAAATTTTATACATTTTACACGGGATTTTTTTTACTCAGGAGAATCTTTGGAATGATATAAGCTTATTATTTCCATAATTTTTCGACACAAGTAATTAATATTTAAATAATAAAAAACTGAGTTGGTCAATTCAGTCGGAGTGGCGAAATTCCCCCGGTCTCCCCTATATCTTCAGCAACATTTTCTGAGATACAAGAAATTATTATGTTTACATTATGTTATAAAAAAATTCTGGCGGAGTAAACCGCAAGGTTCGTAGTTACTGATGTCTTAAATCAGCAGAATAAAACAATGATATTTTCACTGCAATTCATAGTTATTAATAGAGGAACCTGAGATAATAATATTGTCATAATATAATAATATAAAAATAGATAAACAAACATTTTTAATTATGTTCATTGTCAAAACTGCAGGAAACTTAAAAGCGCGTGAGTGAGAATTTTTCGAAAAATTCGCCCTTGATTTAGGGGATGAACCTCCCCCTCAAAAGTCTTGAAAAAATTTCTCCAGGCTTTTTTGAGTTCCCCGAACCTATTTCCGAAGTCAAAACTGCAGGAAACTTAAAAGCAAGTGAGTGAGAATTTTTCGAAAAATTCACCCTCGATTTAGGGGATGAACCTCCCCCTCAAAAGTCTTGAAAAAATTTCTCCAGGCTTTTTTGAGTTCCCCGAACCTATTTCCGAAGTCAAAACTGCAGGAAACTTAAAAGCACGTGAGTGAGAATTTTTCGAAAAATTCACCCTTGATTGAGGGGATGACCCTCGCCTTCAAAAGTCTTGAAAAAATTTCTCCAGGCTTTTTTGAGTTCTCCAAACCTATTTCCGAAGTCAAAACTGCAGGAAACTTAAAAGCACGTGAGTGAGAATTTTTCGAAAGATTCACCCTCGATTTAGGGGATGAACCTCCCCCTCGAAAGTCTTGAAAAAATTTCTCCAGGCTTTTTTGAGTTCCCCGAACCTATTTCCGAAGTCAAAACTGCAGGAAACTTAAAAGCACGTGAGTGAGAATTTTTCGAAAGATTCACTCTCGATTTAGGGGATGAACCTCCCCCTCGAAAGTCTTGAAAAAATTTCTCCAGGCTTTTTTTAGTTCCCCGAACCTATTTCCGAAGTCAAAACTGCAGGAAACTTAAAAGCACGTGAGTGAGAATTTTTTGATAAATCACCCCTTAATTAAGGGCTGGTCAGGATTATGGGGTTGTTTTTTTGATATCTATTCTCAAAATTCATCCCTAACGTCATTTAGTTACATTTCAAGTTAATTACCATTGTTTAAGTTGAAATATAAAAATATTATTTAAAAAAATTTGGTTGATCACCACTGCTATATTGGTGCTGACTCTGAGAGGTGCCAGCTTCAGATTCATAACATTTGTACACTTCAAATTTATTTGTAATTTTGGTAATCAAATTTTATATACAGGCAAGAACATATCGGTTCTATATTATAAAAACTACTATAAGTCTGTTTAGATTGAATAAAATTAAGAGTATGTCTAGAGGGCATCTCAAGCGTACGCTATAGCGCACGAGCGTACGCTATATAATATAGCGTACGCTATGAGATGTTTACAGCGTACGCTATAAGATCTTCGTAGCGTACGCTATGAGATGTTTACAGCGTACGCTATAGCGTATGCTATGAAATATAGCGTACGCTATAAAATCTTCGTAGCGTACGCTATGAGATGTTTACAGCGTACGCTATAGCGTATGCTATGAAATATAGCGTACGCTATAAGATCTTCGTAGCGTACGCTATGAGATGTTTACAGCGTACGCTATAGCGTATGCTATGAAATATAGCGTACGCTATAGCGTATGCTATGAAATATAGCGTACGCTATAGGATCTTCGTAGCGTACGCTATGAGATGTTTACAGCGTACGCTATAGCGTATGCTATGAAATGTAGCGTACGCTATAAGATCTTCGTAGCGTACGCTATAGCGTATGCTATATAATATAGCGTACGCTATAGCGTGTGCTATGAGATATAGCTTTCGCTGTGAGATCTTCGTAGAGTACGCCTTGAGATGTTAATATCGCACGTTATAAAATATAGCGCACGTTTTGAGATGTTTACAGCGTGCGCTATAGCGTATGCTATGAGATATAGCTTTCGCTGTGAGATCTTCGTAGAGTACGCCTTGAGATGTTAATATCGCACGTTAAATTGTAGCATACGCTAGGAGAGGTTTAAAGCGTACGACAAAAATAGCGTACGCTAGGCGCGGTTTGTAGCATACGCTAGGAGAGGTTCGTAACGTACGCTAGGAGCAGTTTGTAGCATACGCTATAAAATACAATATAGCGTACGCTGTGAGAGGTTTATAGCGTACGCTATAGCGCATGATATAAAACTAATACAGCGTACGCTATGTATAGCGCATGACATAAACCTAATACAACGTAGGCTATAGCGCATGATATAAAACCAATAAAGCGTACGCTATAGCGCATACTATGAGTTTGCAACGGTTGATATAACATATTAAGTGTGTCTCAGCGAAAAAAAAACCTCAGGCCAAAAGCTGCCAGGTAAAAAGCTAGAAGAAGGGCTTGCCACGATTAAAAAAATCCGAAACCCCTACTTTACCCGAAATTTTCATGCGGTGATAAGAATTTTAAGGGCAGTTTCATGCCACGTTAAGAATGCGAGCTTCTTGCGTGCTCAATCACCACGATAATAACCAATTAAATTATCGACCTCCTGCCAAGTTAAAAACGCGAAAAGTCGTTCCCGCTATTTTTGATTTATTCCTTGCTAAGAAATACGTAGCTTGTTATGTCGAATCCCTGCCACGAAGAGAATTAAAGCTAACATTAAAAACTTTGGGACCATCGAATATTTTTATTGCATATAAATACTTTTTATTTCATAAAGTTTAGCTTAGCGAAGTGGAGTTTTTGCCCTTACGGGCGTTCAAAGTTTTTGCATCTCCGATTTGGAGAGCGCAGTTATCATACAGCTTAGGCCTAATAGGAAGATCGAGTACTAGTATCGAACGTTACCGTTCGTACTCGTGAAGCGACCTCTTTCTTGATGAATGTTTGATTAAGTATTCATAGAAGTCTGATTATAGGTAAAAAATATGTATTGTGGCTCAGCGTGTCTACATCTACATACTAGTAAAAAAAAGGTACCACGAGAAATATACCAAACATAAAAAATATTTATTAAATAACAGCGTATTTTTAACCTTCGCTAAATAAACTCGAAAAAAATTAATTTTAATGTTTACTATGAATAATATATACCTGTCAATTATGTATCCTCTGGGAACAATCCAAGATCAAAGATATATAATGAGAAGCGCTTGAGAGATAACGTGCACCGATTTAGAGGGATTTTTTTTATTGCTTTGAAAGAAAATTATCAATTTTTTGGTTTGACAGGTTGGATAGTTAATACCTTTGTTTCTAAGAAAATAAAATGTTAATAATTTAATTTTTTCTCTCCTTTCTAGAAAAAAGTCTGTAAAATTAAAATTTCTGGTTTTATGAGGTCGGTAAAAACTCGCGGGGCGAACCTTTCAATAAAAAATTGATTATGAAGCAAAGGGTGAAGGTTTCAAAGCAAGTTCAGATTTCCTAGCGTAACAATCTAATTAAATTTTGTAATGATGGCTTGATGCCGGAGATGTAAGTTAGAAAAAATTTAATAGTATACCAGTATTGTATATGTATATTCTTTATGGATAATCCAAGAGCAAAGGAATATGATGATAACCACTTGGGACCCGAGGTGGGCTGTTCGAGACGAGACGATACGAGATTTTTATCCGGTCTTGGTCTCGATCTCGAAAAATTTTACCGGTCTCGGTCTCGGTTTCAAAGTCTCGGTAACGGTCGTGATAATTTTATTAATCTGAAAGCTAAATTAAAAATTTTTTTAAATAAATAAATAACTGTTTTTATGAAACTAGTCTCAATCGGCACGCAACTTTGAATTTTTTATAAGCGCCATCAAATTTTTAATCTTGAAAGTAAACAAACGATAAATTTTTATTTTAAGTTAAAAAAAAAAGGAAATTGAACGAGAAAATTCTCAGAAAATTTTAATTGCAATCAACCTGTAAATAATAACAACACTTAATTCATCGCATATCTTTTGCAACCTGCAACTAAGTTCTGTTCGATTTTTTTTTGTTAGAACTCTCATTTTATTTTATAGAATTCTACTAAGAAATTTTTTTTATTTATTGTAACAAAGTATTCAGTTATTTATAAAAGATTGCAAAAATATTCTTAGTAACTAAGTATTGAACATTTCAAGTTATTCAAATTTTGAACATTTTAGACCAATCACATTAATAATAAATCGAGGATATTCGATCATCGTTCATCATGTATAAAGGATTTTCAATAAATAATGACAAATGAGTTATTTTTATAATTGTTCGATAATTTTTTTAAATAAAATTATTACATATAACTTATTTGAATTATCATATCTAACTGATTTGCAAAAAAAATGTTAAATATGTAGGGTTCATGGGTAAGGGTGTAAATAAAAAGGCTTAAGCTCTACGTTTTAAAATCTTTATGCATCATTCCGAATTACAACTTGCATTGAGAATGGCATCCTGTCAGCTCAAGCACCCTTCGGCAACTGCCCTCTTCGGCGCGCGGCTGCTAAGTCCCTCGAAGGGCCCGCCCACTCACACCAAGCTAGCCTTGCTCGCAGTTTTCAGGAAGATACTAGCTACCTGGCTGCTTCACACAGACACTCCACCTACGTCATTGCAGACTACCCATCTCTCTCGCTCTCTCTCATTCCTATCCCTATACCTATAGCTACAGTACCGATCCCACAAATATTACAATAAACAAGTTCTTCTAAGTCACTTGCGGACCAAGAACCAAATATGGAAAAGGTTCTTATTAAAACCGATATTACTAACCGAGACCGGGACTCCTGGCAGCTCAGTCTAGTCTCGGTATCTCTAATATGTATAGAAATATAGAAAATTCTCGAGTCTCGAACAGCCCTAGACCCGAGGGTTTGTCGAGTATCTTTGTAACTTGAACAGCATTGATATATTGTGATTTTTTTATCTATATTAGAACAAATTAGTCCATGCCTCCGTGTGAGACGCGATGTTGTAGAATTTTTGTGATTTCGTTTTGTTAGGACGCTATATGAGTAAATCCGCCAAACTCTTATTTTCACTGTCCGGGCATAGTAAAAAGGTTTAAGACAATATTTTTTTTATATTTAATTGAATAATTATTTAGATTTACACTTTTAGAGGTTGTGGAAACAAATATAAATGCTGAAAAGTTTATGCAAATGTTTAAAAAATTAGGTTTTACCCTGTAAAACGCAAGAAAACGCTGTGTCCAGAACTAAGTTTTGAAAATATTATCTGCTGTAACTTTTTCAGGCAATCTTTTTACATATTTACAACTGATGGAAGTATTAATACTGGGTTCAAGAAATGTTTTACGACCCATAAAAATATTGTGCCTATATTTTTCGAGAGATGACATAACTTTAAAAATGTGTCCACACATTTTTGATAAAAATGAATAACCTATTTATTCAAGTTTTTGCAGGTTCAGGCATTATTCAAACGCCACAAATGTGTATTCGTCTAAAACTACATACTTTAACGAATAATTTAAGACCAATCCGAATAATGTGCTTTCAAAATAAGCTATTGTTTACATCATTTTATTCTGAAAAGTTCGAGCGTGAATCCTTGTAAAAAATGTTTTTTTCAGCTGGCACATCCACAGATTTAAAAAAAAGTCTCCAAATTTAAGTGTGATCAATAAAACATAACTTTTTTTAACTAAGTTTAGCTGCCTGAAGCCAAAAAACTTAATTTAGTTAAAAAAAAAAGAGTTTTTTTATTATTCGCACCTTCGAACTCAACCTGTAGCAGACGACAGTTACTAATGTCTTTCAGCAGCAGGCAGGTCAACGACGTAGTTATGAACTTATATTTATCAATTTTTTTTGCTCTTTACTTATAATTTACTTAGTAGATTAGTGTAAAAAGATCAGTAGGTGGATATTATCGCCTATATATTATTATTGCCAACATTAAAATACATAAAAATAAAAAAGACCCTAACCTATTCATAAAGTGCCGTATGATGACTATTATAAAAAATTTAAGTTGTTTAGATGATTATTATGAAAAAACTCAGCTTTTAATTGAAAAAATACTATCTTTCCTTTTATTTTTTTAATAAAAAATCGATTGGCATACTCAGATTTTCATTTTTTTTAAATAATAATTTAATTGTTTGAATAATTTTTTCAGGCAACTTGTTATGACCATCCACGCTACATTTTTATATTTCTTATTATTTTAAAGAATTATTGCCAAAATTTCAAGAGTGTGCTTCAAAAATTGAAAAAGTTTCAAAATTACTGAAAAAAAACAGAGTTTGGCGGATTTACTCATATAGCGCATGATATGAACTATAAATATAGCGTACGCTAGGAGATGTTTGTAACGTACGCAAAAAATAGCGTACGCTAACAGGGGGCTTGTTCACTAATTTTAACGCACGTGAAAGTAATATAACGATAAGACTCGAAAAATTGTAAGTAAAGTAACGATTACCCGGACAAAAAAAATCAGCTGCTTTGGCAACTACTAAATCAGTTGATTTGGCAGCTGCTAAATCAGCTGCTTTAGCAGCTGCTAAATCAGACGCTGATTTGAAACACTTTATCAACTGATTCGGAAGCTGCTAAAGCAGCTCATTTAGCAGCTGCCAAATCAACTGATTAAGCAGCTGTTTCATAAATTTTGGCACAATAAATATTTAGCTCGCAGCATTTCTCAATATTTAACAACAAAAAATAAAAAAGAATAATGATTAAATAATAAGTAATAAATACGCAATATATTGATTGATATATATTTCTTGATTTTACTGTACTTTATTTTCCAAATTAAATTGAAATTTGATATAAAGCAAATTTCGAAATGGAGTATCATTACAAATCTCGAGAAACGAATTAAACGTTGAATGATAACGAAAAGTTTCTCTTCGATGTCTTCAATTGAACGTCAGGTATTAATTATTAAAGGCCACATCACCAATTCAACCCGATAACGCTAGCAGTAACATATATGGGGTCACTGGAATCCCTGCATATTTTGATATAGTACCAAAATAGAACTTTATATTACGAGTAACCAAAAACACGAATCAAAGATTCAATTTTGAGGTTAGAGTGACTAGCAGTACTATACAATTTTTTCAATGACAAGATTCCTGCTTTGAGATAAGAAAACGAGAAATTGTAAATTTATTAAAAATTTTAATTTATACTTAACGCTAGTTACAAACATTATTTTTTTTTTCTTAAGAAAACAGCTGCTAGAAAGCACAAAAATTTACGTACATGCCTGAACTTTCCCATACATACATGCTATGAAAAAGATGCATACTTATTGAAAATATCGTTCCTTGAAGAGAACAAATTTTTTTATGCCTTATAAGTTCGTGTAAGACACCATTTTTTTTTGCTAGACACCCAAATGTACAATAACCGCTCTTTCTGAATCGAGGGTCTAAACATAAGGGTCCCATTTAAAAAATTTGGGATTTGGGTCCACAGGGCCCAAAGTAAGGCCAAACAATATATTTTTAACAAAAACTTATAAAGCAGCTGCTTTATAAATTACAATAACCGCTCTTTCTGAACCTAGGGTCAAACAATAAGGGTCCCACTTAAAAACCCGGGATTTAGTTCCATAGGGCCCAAAGTAAGGCCAAACAATATATTTTTAACAAAAATTTATAAAGCAGCTGATTTATGAAGCAGCTGAAAAAGCAGCTGATAAAGTGTTTCAAATCGGCAGCTGCTTTATCAGCTGCTTTTTTTGCCCGGGTACGCCACATTAATTTAAAAATATTTGAAATTCATTGCCACTTCATTGCAGAACAACAATGGGCAAGTGACTTTTCAGGATGAAAATGGAAAAATTTTCACCGTTTCGAATCAGTTAATATTTAATATTATATTTATTATTTAAAGGGTGTAGCCGGTTAAGATAGTCGAATCGGCCCCCAGAGCGAGCCCCTACAATATATATATCATTCGAAAGGGTATAAAAAAAGAAAATTTTTGGCGCCAACCAGAATTTTTTATACCCACTACTGCGCATGCGCGGTCCAAAATAGTGATTTTTAAACTTTGATTTTTATCTCGAAATCCAAGAGGGCTAGAAAAACGCGGTTTGCGGCAAAATTTTGTTTACAAAAAATTAAGTTCAGCCATATTTTTCAAAATTTTTTTTGGCGCCAAATTCAAATTGTTAAGGCTATTTTTCGAATTTTTTTCCCTAAAATATGCGATTAGAAAAAAACGGTGATACATACCTCTCTGGAGAAAAAATATGTCAAGTATTTCAAGAAAAAATAGCTTTACAAATTTTTTCAAATTTTTTGAAGTGGTGGAAGACACATTTTAGGCCAAATTATTAAAATTTTTCATCTAATTCGCCACCTAGCGGCTGCATACTGCGTAAAAATATAACAATATTTATATCGCTGAACTACATTTTTGTAAACAAAATTTTGCCGCAAACCGCGTTTTTCTGACCCTCTTAGATTTCAAGATAAAAATTATAGTTGAAAAATCACTATTTCACCCCGCGCATGCGCAGTTTAAGGAATAAAAAATTGCGGTTTGCGCCAAAACCTTCCTTTTTTCAAGACCTTTCAAATGATATATGTATATATATTGTAGGGGTTTCTGCAAAAAAAAATTTGGCCTACCTGACCTAGATTGAAAATAACTAATTTATACGATTTATTAGTGATGAACATGATTGAACCAGCGTTGGTATCGATATTCTGCTCAGGGGACTAAGCTATATGTTCAGGGCATACTTTTCGACCAAGCGTTAGGTTCAGGTTGTTTGGCGGGCTAGTACAGGAATCCCACAAGCTTGACAACCCAATAACGCTGGGTACAGCGATAAATCAATTTTTTATAAACAAATAACTAACCAGCAAGCTTCAAACTCCCGTAACGCTGGAAAAAAGGATAAACAAATATTTTTTTATAAACAAATAATTAACCGACGAGCTTTAAACCCCCATAACGCTGGAAAAATAGATGAATAAATTATTTTTTATAAACAAATAACTAATCAGCAAGCTTGAAACCCCTGTAACGCTGGAAAAATAGATAAATAAATAATTTTTTATAAACAAATAACTAACCTACAAACTTTAAACCCCCGTAACTCTGGAAAATAGATATGAATGAATTTTTTTTTATAAACAAATAACTAACCAGCAAGCTTTAAACCTCTGTAACGCTGGAAAAGTAGATAAATAATTTGTTATAAACAATTAAATAAAGCGCCAAGCTCTAAGCCCCCAAGACCCTGGGCGCCCGAGTTCAACAAAAAAGCTGATCGGCTACCCCCCAAGCTCTAAGCCCCTAAAACCCTGGGCGCCCGTGTTCAACAAAAAAACTAATCGGCTATACCCCAAGCTTTAAACCCCCAAAACCCAGAGCGCCCAAGTTAAAAAAAAAAGCTGATCGGCTACCCCCAAAGCTCTAAACAAATAACTAACCAGCAAGCTTTAAACCTCTGTAACGCTGGAAAAGTAGATAAATAATTTGTTATAAACAATTAAATAAAGCGCCAAGCTCTAAGCCCCCAAGACCCCGGGCGCCCGAGTTCAACAAAAAAGCTGATCGGCTACCCCTCAAGCACCAAGCCCCTAAACCCTGGGCGCACGAGTTGAACAATGAAGCTGATTGGCTAGCCCCCGAAACCCTGGGCACGCGAGTTCAACAAAGAAGCTATTGGCTATCCCCCAAGCTCTAAACCCCCAAATGATCAGTTTTTTTTATTGAACTCAGGCACCCAGGGTCTTGGGGGCTTAGAGCTTGGGGGTTAGCCGATCAGTTTTTTTGTTGAACCTGGGCGCCCAGGGTTTTAGGGGCTTAGAGCTTGGGGGGTAGCCGATCAGCTTTTTTGTTGAACTCGGGCGCCCTGCCTTATGAGAGTTTAGAGCTTGTCGGTTGAATTAATTGTTTATAAAAAATTATTTATTGATCGCTCTCTCCAGCGTTATGAGGGTTTAGAACTTGTCGGTTTATTTAATTGTTTATAAAAAATTAATTATTTATCGCTCTCTTCAGCGTTATGGGAGTTTGGAGCTTGGCGCTTTATTTAAATGTTTATAAAAAATTATTCATTTATCGCTCTCCCCAGCGTTATTGGGGCTTAGAGCTTGGTAGTATATGTAATTGTTTATAAAAAAATAATTAATTTTTCGCTCTCCCCAGCGTTCTGGGGGTTTAGAGCTTGTCGGTTTATTTAATTGTTCATAAAAAATTATTCATTTTTCGCTCTCCCCAGCGTTATGGGGGCTTAGAGCTTGGCAGTTTAGTTAATTGTTTATAAAAAATTTTTTATTTATCGCTCTCCCCAGCGTTATTGGGGCTTAGAGCTTGGCGATTTAGTTAATTGTTTATAAAAAATAATTTATTTATCACTCTCCCCAGCGTTATGGGGGTTTAGAGCTTGTCGGTTTATTTAATTGTTTATAAAAAATTATTAATTAACCGCTCTCCCCAGCGTTATATGGGGGTTTAGAGCTTGTCGCTTTATTTAATTGTTTATAAAAAAATATTTATTTTTCTATTTTTCCAGCGTTACAGGGGTTTCAAGCTTGCTGGTTAGTTATTTGTTTATAAAAAATATTTATTTATCTGTCTATTTTCCAGCGTTATGGGGGTTTAAAGTTTGTCGGTTAGTTATTTGTTTATAAAAAATATTAATTTATCTATTTTCCAGCGTTATGGGGGTTTAAAGTTTGTCAGTTAATTATTTGTTTAAAAAAAAATATGTATTCATCTATTTTTCCAGCGTTACAGGGGTTTAAAGCTTGCTGGTTAGTTATTTGTTTATAAAAAAAAATTCATTCATATTTATTTTCCAGAGTTGTGGGGGTTTAAAGTTTGTCGGTTAATTATTTGTTTATAAAAAATTATTTATTTATCTATTTTTCCAGCGTTACAGGGGTTTCAAGCTTGCTGGTTAGTTATTTGTTTATGAAAAATATTTAATTATCTTTTTTTGCAGCGTTATACGAGTTTTTAACTTGTTCCCTGCGGTTAAGTTTTTGATGATAAAAAAATATTCATTTATTTATTTTTTCAGCGTTATGGTGGTTTAAAGCTTGCTGATTAGTTATTTGTTTATAAAAAATATTTATTTATCTATCTATTTTCCAGCGTTATGGGGGTTTAAAGCTTGCTGGTTAGTTATTTGTTTATAAAAAATAATTTATTTATCTATATCTCAGCGTTACAGGGGTTTCAAGCTTGCTGGTTAGTTATTTGTTTATAAAAAATAATTCATATATCTTATTTTTTAGCGTTATGGAGGTTTAATGCTTGCTGGCTAGTTATTTGTTTATAAAAATAATTTTTTTATCTATTTTTCCAGCGTTATGGAGGTTTAAAGCTTGTCGGTTAATTATTTGTTTATAAAAAAATATTTATTTGTCCTTTTTTCCAGCGTTACGGGGGTTTGAAGCTAGCTGGTTAGTTATTTGTTTATAAAAAATAATTTATTTATCGCTGTACCCAGCGTTATTGGGTTCTCAAGCTTGTGGGATTCCTGTACTAGCCCGCCAAACAACCTGAACCTAATGCTTGGTCGAAAAGTATGCCCTGAACATATAGCTTAGTCCCCTGAGCAGAATATCGATACCAACGCTGGATTGAACTGGTCTCGTAATAAAAGTATTAAAATTTTTTTTTGTATCATTTTTTTTCTTTTATTTTATAAAAATTAATATTATTTTCAACATTATTAAAACTTTTTTTAAAACTTTTTTTCCCTTAAAAATAATGATATTTCTTCAAGTCCAAGACAGGCATGTACGCGTTTATTTGTATTGTAGAAACAGTTATCATTATATAATTGTAAACAGTGAATTTTTATTATGGATATATTTATTCATGAATGAATAATATGCCTGCAACCTAAAAATGTACTTGATTGTTATAAACTTGACATAGAATAAATAAACAATTTTTTGTACATACTTAGCTTTTTATTAATTTGAACATGTATTATTTTTTTTTTTTATTACTTATGAACATTATTTATTCGCTAAACAATCATATTCAGCTATTTCCTTTCTTAAAAAATAATAGCCTTATCAGTGAAGCCGATATAGCATTGGCTAATCTAACCAAAACAATTCATGTCATTGGTTGTAACCAAATGATTCACGTCATTGGGCGATCTGAGAGAGTGATTGTCGCATGCGCAGTATGAGAAAAAAATATTCAAAAAATTTAACTATAAATGAAAAAAATTTAATTTTAGGCACGCGTAGCGCGAAAATTAGCCCTAGTATTTAGATAAAATAGTAAATTCAAAAACAAAACATGAACGGTGAATCCTCATCACCAAGTAAATTTTTTTATTTTCTATTACATCGAACCATTTTTAATAGTTTTTTAAATTTATAGTTCATTGCAAAAAAAGAAGACAGCTTACGCTTTTCTTAAATCACGAAAATTTCCCGTGTCTACAAATGCCGTTAAAATTATCTTTAGTGCGCTATTTTGTGCGATCAGCGCTAATTCTCCCTGTTTCGACATTTTTTTTCGTTAATTCACACACTGAGAGAAGGATTTGGTTCAAGGAACCAAATATATTTGGTTGAAAAGAAATCGAATAATTTGGTTGTGGGAAGCAAATGTTTGGTCCACACTCCACGCGTAAAAATCGAGCTTTTATTTTTTATTTTAAAAACAAGTTTTCAGATGACAAATCTGTAATTGCATTACATTGCAATAATAATAATCATTTTTTTGATTTTGATAATGTCAAAATTTTAGACACGGAGTTAGTTTTGAAAAAACGAACCTTTTTGGAAATGTTATATATCCATTATAATCCTAATAATATCAACAAACAGTTGGACACTCAGTTTCTGAGAAATGATTATAAGCGAATAATTGAGGCGTTGCTACTTTCAAAGCGTTGTACAAAGTAAGTCTTTAAGCCCAGTCAAACTTTATCATTTGAACTATGAGCATCGTTAGTTTTATTTTCTGACATGGTTTAATAATAAACCTACTGGTATTTAATATTTATATTTTACTTTTAAATGTTTTATAAAAATTTTTTTTTTTTTTGTAATTTAAACTTTGTGATCTTCGTTAATTTTTTAGCCCTGAAGAGGTCATTATAAATTGATGACGAAACGTTGGCATAAATAAATTAATATTTTCGTTCGTTCGACCAACCAACATATTATTTAATTATTTCTTCATCCCACGAACAACCAACAAACCACTACTATTTTAAAAACAAGTTTTATTTATTATTGTATTATTTTATTGTTTATTGTTGTAATAATTTGCTTAAATCAGTTACCTTTATTCTTGTTAAATGTATAAGAATTTATTTTAATTTCAAATTTCAGCAATACATTTCGAAAAATTAATTAAGTTTAATTAAATATGAGTTTTCTCTTGACAACATAATTATTTTTCTCTACGAAGTTAAATCAAATTACTAATCGTTTTCAATCTAATATAGCACCGATCATTTTAATAAATTTTTCGTGAGTTCGTAATTTTCTGAATTACCGCAAAAAATTTTTTGAGGTTATAACAGCGAACTGTTTGACATGACTGTGATCTATACATTTGGTTCCTGTAACCAAATCATTGGTCGCATGAACCAAAGCTTGAGAGAAACCAAAAATAACCAAATCTTGGTTCACACAACCAAATTTGGTTGCGTGAACCAAATCCTTCTCTCAGTGCAGCTAACGAACGCGCTATTCGTTAATTTACAAAAAAAACAGGGTTGAATACGATATTCCTTCGTGGGGACGGTGAGCTGTGTTCAGGGCGTACAATCGTACCAAGAAACAAACGGTCTATATATATTGAGCGGTTTATAGGCTATGAGTTTCGAACGTTATCGACATTGCAGATTCGTAAAGTTATTAAAAAAAAAAAAAAATTATTTATTCATTTTTATAAACTAAATAACTCTTTAAGATTGGAAAAAAATTAAAAAATAACCTCCGAGAAATAATAATTGATGATTAAGGGAATTATCCACCAAACATTTAAAATAAAATACCCTGAGCATCGAACTAAAAAAAAAAAAAAAAAATTAGTAATCGTTTATCCCCAAGCCTTTAAACCCGAATACCCTGGGCGTCGAGTTGAATAAAAAAAACGAATCGTTTCTTTCAGAGGCTTTATACTAAAAAACCCAGGGCATAAGTAAAATTAAAAAAGTAATTCTTTATTTTTAAACAAAAAAATTATGTGCGTAAGTTGATTAAAAAAAGTAACTGTTTATCCCCCAAGCTTTAAAACTTAAATACCCTGGGCGTCGATTTGAAAAAAGAAAGTAATTGTTTAACCCCGAAGCCTTTGAACCCAAATACCCTTGGCGTATAGTAGCGTATATTTTAACGGGTACCTCTAACCAAAAGGATAGTTTTTAATGAAATATGGGTACTTCTAAAAGTCGAATTGGGTAGTTGATATATATAAATATTTAAGTACGACAGCGGGATGGATATATACATATTTTTTAATGTTATGCTCTATACCTCCAAAACCCTGAGCGCCCGAGTTCAACAAAAAAACTGATTAACTAATCCCCAAGCTTTCAACCCCCAAATCCCTGGGCGTTGAGTTAAATAAATAAACTGATCAGCTATCCCTCAAGCTCTAGACCCCAAAACTCTTGGCACCTGAGTTCAACAAAAAAACTGATCAGCTATCCCCCAAGCTCCAAACCCCCAAAACCCTGGGCACCCGAGTTCAACAAAAAAACTTAACGGCTATCCCCCAAGCTGTAAACCCCCAAATACCCTGGGCGTCGAGTTAAATAAATAAACTGATCAGCTATCCCTCAAGCTGTAGACCCCAAAACTCTTGGCGCCCGAGTTCAACAAAAAAACTTATTGGCTATCCCCCAAGCTCCAAATCCCCATAAACCTTAGGAGCCCGAGTTCAATAAATAAACTGATCAGCTATCCCTCAAGCTCTAAGCCACCAAAACACTGGGCTTCGAGTTCTTTAAATAAACTGATCAGCTATCCCTCAAGCTCTATTGCACCAGTGCAGCATGATTAGGTACCATGCTTAGGTTAACTAAAATGTACTCATATTTTTGGAATAATTCGACTCGGGCTCACCAGGTTTTTGGGGGTTTAGAGCTTGGGGGACAGCTGATCAGTTTTTTTGTTGAGCTCGGGCGCCGAGGGTATTTGGAGATTTACAGCTTGGGAGATAGCCGATAAGTTTTTTTGTTGAACTCAGGCGCCCAGTGTACTTAGGAGTTTACAGCTTGAGTGATAGCTGGTCAGTTAATTTATTGAACCCAGGTGCCCAGGGTTTTGGGGGTTTGGAGCTTGGGGGATAGCTGATCAGTTTTTTTGTTGAACTCAGGCACTCAAGGTTTTAGGGGTTTAGAGCTTGGGGGATAGCTGATCAGTTTATTTATTGAACCTGGGCGCCCAGGGTATTTGGGGGTTTGGAGCTTGGGGGATAGCCGATAAGTTTTTTTGTTGAACTCAGGCGCCCAGTGTACTTAGGAGTTTACAGCTTGAGTGATAGCTGGTCAGTTTATTTATTGAACCTGGGCACCCAGGGTATTTGGGGGTTTGAAGCTTGGGGGATAGCTGATCAGTTTTTTTGTTGAACTCGGGCGCCCAGGGTTTGTACCCTGGGCATCCGAGTTCAATTTTTAAATAAATAAATGATCCCCCAAGTTTCAAACCCACAATACCTTGGGCGTCTGAAATCAATTTTTAAATAAATAAATGATCCTCCAAACTTCAAACCCACAGTACCCTGAACGTCCGAGTTTAATTTTTAAATAAATAAATGATCCCCCAAGCTTCAAACCAACAATACCTTGGGCGACTGAAATCAATTTTTAAATAAATAAATTATCCCCCAAACTTCAAACCCAGAGTACCCTGAACGTCCGAGTTCAATTTTTAAATAAATAAATGTTCCCCCAAGCTTGAAACCCACAATACGAAAAATGGAAAAAAAAAAAATTGAAAAAATTGAACGCGGACGCCCAGGGTACTGTGGATTCAAAGCTTGGGGGATCATTTATTTCTTTAAAAACTAAACTTTGACGCCCAGGGTACTATGGGTGTGAAGCTTAAGGGATCATTTATTTAAAAATCGAGCTTGGACGCCCAGGGTCCTATGGGTTTGAAGCTTAGGGGATCATTTATTTATTTAAAAATTGAGCTTGGACGCCAAGGGTACTATGAGTTTGAAACTTTGGGGATCATTTATTTATTTAAAAATTGAACTCGGGTGCCCAGGGTATTGTAAGTTTGAAGCTTGGAGGATTGTTCGTTTATTTAAAAATTGAAGTTGGGCGCCCAGGGTATTGTGGGCTTGAAGCTTGGGGGATCATTTATTCATTTAAAGATTTAACTCGGACGCCCAGGGTATTGTGGGCTTGAAGCTTGGGGGATTGTTCGTTTATTTAAAAATTGAACTTGGGCGCCCAGGCTATTGTGGGCTTGAAGCTTGGGGGATCATTTATTTATTTAAAAATTGAGCTTGGACGCCAAGGGTACTTCGGGTTTGAAACTTTGGGGATCATTTATTTCTTTAATAATTGAACTCGGACGCCCAGGGTACTGTGGGTTTGAAGCTTGGGGGATCATTTATTTATTTAAAAATTGAACTCGGGTGCCCAAGGTACTGTGGGTTTGAAGCTTGGGGGATCATTTATTTATTTAAAAATTGAACTCGGACGCCCAGGGTACTGTGGGTTTGAAGCTTGGGGGATCATTTATTTATTTAAAAAATTGTACTCGGGTGCCCAGGGTATTGTGGGTTTGAAGCTTGGGGGATTGTTCGTTTATTTAAAATTGAAGTTGGGCGCCCAGGGTATTGTGGGCTTGAAGCTTGGGGGATCATTTATTTATTTAATGATTGAACTTGGAGGTCCAGGGTACTGTGGGTTTGAAGCTTGGAGGATTGTTCGTTTATTTAAAATTGAAGTTGGGCGCCCAGGGTATTGTGGGCTTGAAGCTTGGGGGATCATTTATTTATTTAATGATTGAACTTGGAGGCCCAGGGTACTGTGGGTTTGAAGCTTGGGGGATCATTCATTTATTTAATGATTGAACTTGGACGGCCAGGGTATTGCGGGTTTGAAGCTTGGGGGATCATTTATTCATTTACAGATTTAACTCGGACGACCAGGGTATGGTGAGTTTGAAGCTCGGGGGATTGTTCGTTTATTTAAAAATTGAACTTGGGTGCACAGGGTATTGTGGGTTTGAAGCTTGGGGGATTGTTCGTTTATTTAAAAAATGAACTCGGCTGCCCAGGGTATTGTGGGTTTGAAGCTTGGGGGATCATTTATTTATTTAAAAATTTAACTCGGACGCCCAGGGTACTGTGGATTTGAAGCTTGGGGGATCATTTATTTATTTAAAAATTCAACTCGGACGCCCAGGGTACTGTGGATTTGAAGCTTGGTGGATCATTTATTTATTTTAAAATTTAACTTAGACGCTCAGGGTATTGTGGGTTTGAAGCTTGGAGGATTGTTCATTTATTTAAAATTTGAACTCGGGTGCCGAGGGTATTGTGGGTTTGAAGCTTGGAGGATTGTTCGTTTATTTAAAAATTGAAGTTGGGCGCCCAGGGTATTGTGGGCTTGAAGCTTGGGGGATCATTTATTCATTTAAAGATTTAACTCGGACGCCCAGGGTATTGTGGGCTTGAAGCTTGGGGGATTGTTCGTTTATTTAAAAATTGAACTTGGGCGCCCAGGGTATTGTGGGCTTGAAGCTTGGGGGATAGTACTTTTTAGTCATGTCTAAGTCGGAGGCGATGCCTGCTATACTGTGTGTCTTCACTAACCTCTTCATTTTTATTTTAGCTTTGAGTTGTCACCTTTTAAAAATGAAATGTTGAGTTGCCACCTTTTCAATTTGAAACTTTGAGTAGCCACCTTTTCAATCGAACGTGCCGAGTTGTAACCTTCTAAAACTAAACCGACGAAAATTTGTCGATATATAATTGTATTTTTTTTTTTTTTTTCAAGATCTCCGTAAATTTAAGGGACCCACGGTGAAATTCAATCGAAGGATTAAATATTCGTATGAGGTTGAAAATTGCGGAGTATATTCATGAAATAATAGCATTTTATGAAGTCAAAAAATTATTTTTTTTTCAAGCTTGTATGTACAGCTGAAAAATCAAGAAAAATATCGAAATTTTGAAATCTCATCATGCCCGAGTTCAACAAAAAAACTGATCAGCTATCCCCCAAGCTCCAAACCACCAAATACCCTGGGCGCCCAGGTTCAATAAATAAACTGATCAGCTATCCCCCAAGCTCCAAACCACCAAAATACCCTGGGCGCCCAGGTTCAATAAATAAACTGATCAGCTATCCCCCAAGCTCCAAACCCCTAAATACCCTGGGCGCCCGAGTTCAACAAAAAAACTGATCAGCTATCCCCCAAGCTCCAAACCCCCAAATACCCTGGGCGCCCAGGTTCAATAAATAAACTGATCAGCTATCCCCCAAGCTCCAAACCCCCAAATACCCTGGGCGCCCGAGTTCAACAAAAAAACTGATCAGCTATCCCCCAAGCTCCAAATCCTCCAAATACCCTGGGCGCCCAGGTTCAATAAATAAACTGATCAGCTATCCCCCAAGCTCTAAACCCCCATAACCCTAGGGAAAACGATTAATAAATTATTTTTTATAAACAATCAATTAAACTGCCAAGCTCGAAACCCCCATAACGCTGGGGGGAGCGATAAAAAAATTATTTTTTATAAACAATTAATTAAGGAGGGGGGGGGGGGGCGATATATACATTATTTTTTATAAACGACTAATTAAACCGCCAAGCTCTAAACCCTCATAACGCTGGGGGGAGCGATCAATGAATAATTTTTTTTTTACAATTAAATAAACCGACAAGCTCGAAACCCCCATAACGCTGGAAGGAGCGATGAACATATTATTTTTTTAAAACAATTAAATAAACCCACAAGCTCTAAAACCCCATAAAGCTGGGGGGTGCGAAAAATCTTTAATTTATTATAAACAATTAATTAAACCACCAAGCTCTAAACCCCATAAAGCTGGGGGCAGCGATCAATAAATAATTTTTTATAAACAATTAAATAAACCGACAAGCTCTAAACCCCCATAACGCTAGGGAAAACGATTAATAAATTATTTTTTATAAACAATCAATTAAACTGCCAAGCTCTAAACCCTCATAACGCTGGGGGGAGCGATCAATAAATAATTTTTTATAAACAATTAAATAAACTGACGAGCTCGAAACCCCCATAACGCTGGGGGGAGCGATAAATATATTATTTTTTATAAACAATTAAATAAACCGATGAGCTCGAAACCCCCATAACGCTGGGGGGAGCGATAAATATATTATTTTTTATAAACAATTAAATAAACCGACGAGCTCTAAGCCGTCATAACGCTGGGGACAACGATAAATAAATATTTTTTTATAAACAATTAAATAAACCGCCAAGCTCTGAACCCCCATAACGCTGGGGGGGGCGATCAATAAATAATTTTTTATAAACAATTAAATAAACTGAACAGCTCTAAACCCCCATAACGCTGGGTGGAGCGATAAATCATTAATTTTTTATAAACAATTAAATAAACCGATAAGCCCCCATAATCCTGGGGGGAGCGATGAATATATTATTTTTTATAAACAATTGAATAAACCACCAAGCTTGAAACCCCCATAACGCTGGGGGGAGCGATAAAAAAATTATTTTTTATGAACAATTAATTAAACCGTCAATGGGGGTTTCAAGCTTGGTGATTTATTCAATGTTTATAAAAAAATATTTATTTATCACTCTCCCCATTGTTATGGAGGTTTAGAGCTTGTCGGTTTATTTAATTATTTATAAAAAATAATTTATACATCGCTCTCCCCATCGTTATGGGGCTTAGAGCTTGGCGGTTTAGTTAATTGTTTATAAAAAATAATTTTTTTATCGTTGTCCCCAGCGTTATGGGGGTTTAGAGCTCGTCAGTTTATTTAATTGTTTATAAAAAAATATTTATTTATCGTTGTCCCCAGCGTTATGGGGGCTTAGAGCTCGTCGGTTAATTTAATTGTTGATAAAAAATAATATATTTATCGCTCCCCCCAGCGTTATGGGGGTTTCGAGCTCGTCAGTTTATTTAATTGTTTATAAAAAATAATATATTTATCGCTCCCCCCAGCGTTATGGGGGTTTCGAGCTCGTCAGTTTATTTAATTGTTTATAAAAAATTATTTATTGATCGCTCCCCCCAGCGTTATGAGGGTTAATAGCTTGGCAGTTTAATTTATTGTTTATAAAAAATAATTTATTAATCGTTGTCCCCAGCGTTATGGGGGTTTAAAGCATGGTGGTTTAATTAATTGTTTATAAAATTTATTTATTTATAGCTTCCCCCAACGTTATGGGGTTTAAAGCTTGGCGGTTTAATTAATCGTTTATATAAAATAATATATTTATCGCTCCCTAAGCTGTATGATAACTGCGCACTCCAAATCAGAGATGCAAAAACTTTAAACGCCCGTAAGGGCAAAAACTCCACTTCGCTAAGCTAAACTTTATGAAATAAAAAGTATTTATATGCAATAAAAATATTCGATGGTCCCAAAGTTTTTAATGTTAGCTTTAATTCTCTTCGTGGCAGGGATTCGACATAACAAGCTACGTATTTCTTAGCAAGGGATAAATCAAAAATAGCGTGAACGACTTTTCGCGTTTTTACTTGGCAGGAGGTCGATAATTTAATTGTTTATTATCGTGGTGATTGAGCACGCAAGAAGCTCGCATTCTTAACGTGGCATGAAACTGTCCGCGTACTTTTAACGTGGTGGAAAAGCATTTTTGAATTTTGTAATTTAAGGAATTTTTTATTCGTGGCTGCGGGGGTATTGTTGCTCTTTTCTTGGCTGGGGGGTAACTAGTTAAAATTCTTATCGCCGCATGAAAATTTCGGGTAAAGTAGGGGTTTCGGATTTTTTTAATCGTGGCAAGCCCCTCTTCTAGCTCTTTACCTGGCAGCTTTTGGCCTGAGGTTTTTTTTTCGCTGAGACACACTTAATATGTTATATCAACCGTTGCAAACTCATAGTATGCGCTATAGCGTACGCTTTATTGGTTTTATATCATGCGCTATAGCCTACGTTGTATTAGGTTTATGTCATGCGCAATACATAGCGTACGCTGTATTAGTTTTATATCATGCGCTATAGCGTACGCTATAAACCTCTCACAGCGTACGCTATATTGTATTTTATAGCGTTTGCTACAAACTGCTCCTAGCGTACGTTACGAACCTCTCCTAGCGTATGCTACAAACCGCGCCTAGCGTACGCTATTTTTGTCGTACGCTTTAAACCTCTCCTAGCGTATGCTACAATTTAACGTGCGATATTAACATCTCAAGGCGTACTCTACGAAGATCTTATAGCGTACGCTATATTTCATAGCATACGCTATAGCGTACGCTGTAAACATCTCATAGCGTACGCTATATTTCATAGCATACGCTATAGCGTACGCTGTAAACATCTCATAGCGTACGCTATATTATATAGCGTACGCTATAGCGTACGCTGTAAACATCTCATAGCGTACGCTACGAAGATCTTATAGCGTACGCTATATTTCATAGCATACGCTATAGCGTACGCTATATTTCATAGCATACGCTATAGCGTACGCTGTAAACATCTCATAGCGTACGCTATATTATATAGCGTACGCTTGAGATGCCCTCTAGACATACTCTAAAATTAAATCATTTTCAGACAAAAAATTAATATTTTAAAAAAAATTTTATAAAGGTGGTAATTTCAAATGACAAAATTTGAAAATTTACATCAAAACTCTGCTTGCTTAATTATTATTTTTTCTTTACTATCGTTGAAAACTTTACACACCCTTACATACAGTGAGAGCATCTGTACAAAATTATTGTAAAAAGACTGCGAGATTATTTTCTGTTTGTATAACAACTTTGGCAATAATTTTATCTAATTAATTCAAACTTCTGATAAAATATCATTGAATTTCAATTTAATTTAATAATACTTTATATAAGATTTTATTAAATATAATTTTTTTATAAATGTTTCCTACGAGTAGTTTAAAAATCAAATCATTATTTTATAATAGATGGTTGAAAAAGTATCGTCACTAATTTATATTTATAGAAACAGAATCGACTGCAATTATGATATTATTTCTTACAGTTTATTTTTATGTGATTCGATCATCATTTATTTTTCTTCTTTTACAATACAAAAGTATAAATTTCTTATGAATGAAGATGCAAGAGTAAGGTTTTATTAGCTGCACTTTAAAAATACGAAGCGATTACGTCAAATTAGAGATGAAAATGAGCGCATACACTGCATTATGCACAATGTGCATTGCACATAAACACATATCAACCTACATTAACACTGACTTCGAGAATGAAAAACATATCGAAGATATATCTTGTGTATTATCTACTCCTCGAATTAGAGATTGGAGATCAATTGCATAAAATGCCGCTTCACGGTAAGATCAGAGCTTATTGTGTTCAGTTGATTGCGTCTTGTTCTTTTAATAAAAATCGTGTTTTCGGCAATCGAAGTTTCGCGACGAGTTCTCGTGCAAATATGAGGTTTGTATTTTTATATCAATCGAGCTAATTTTTTTATTTATATTACTTAATGTTCTTAATAATAAAGAATTTAAAATATTTAATTAACTAAATAGTTTTTACAAGTAAAATTTAAATATACGTTTAAATATTTTTATTGCAATGGCTAATATTAATATAAGGTACCTGTACCTAGTATGGCCCCTCTAAGCGAGAATCGACGTTGTGGCGAATCAAATCAATATTTTTTGACGTGTAAGGTCTCATTTTAAAGGTTAATTCAAGAGGTTTAAAATGAGACCTTACGCGTTCGATTTTGATCAATGAGCTTTAAATGCCAGAGGATTTACCAAAATACCTTTTTTTTAAGACACCAAAAATTTGTGTACCTAATATGGCCCCTTTGAAGTTATTTATTAATTTCGATTTGTTCCTATTTTTTAAATCAATCAGGATATGAGATTTAAAAAACTTCAAAATTTTCATTATTTTAAAAATTATTATTTAAAAATTGAGCTTTTTTTAAAATGTTTTTGAAAGCTTTGTAACCAGTAGAAAACTTACAACTTGAAATTTTTATCAAAGTGTTTTGATAAAAGTTGTTTTTTGAGCTAGAATGTTTTTTTAGTTATAAAATGAAAAAAAGCTATGAAACAATTAAATATATTTTTCTTAAATAACATTAGGATAGGATTTTCTAAAAAGTAAATATGAAACTAAGGACTCTTAATATCGTTATTTCTACTAATTCGTGGGGGGCCATATTAGGTACACTGCAGTATAAAAAGTTATTTAAGAATAAAACCCGTTTGAAAACGAGTTGAATAAAAACTAAAATCGCATTTTAAAGCTGAAACAATAACGAATCGAAGCTACTAATGAAAATTTTGGTCAGGTGTGTCTAAATATTTTGGCAGACCATTTAATCACAACGTAAAATAATAACGAAGGTAGGTATACGAAACGAGTTTTAGCTATTAGGCGTGCGAAAAAATAATTTTAAAATGTTCTAAACAACTGAAAACTTCATAATTCAGTGTTTTTGACTTCTTCCTACCTTGTAGAGATGCCGCATATCGAGCATATTCAAAATAACAGGGGGGGCCATATTAGGCACAGGGCCATATTAGGTACGCTTACCTTATTTTAAAGTTTTTATAATAATTTTCAACGAATTCATATTGCAAAGACAGAACAATATAATTATCTAATTTATTTTTTATTATTAAAAAATTATATTTAATAATGTTCTTAAATTTAGTTATATTTTTAATAAAAATGGCAAACTAATTAGAAGTTTGAATTTGATTTATTTAATTTGAACAAGTAGAAAAAATTATCTCAAATTTATTGATAGTCGTTTCTTATAATAAAACGTTTTTACTTATATTGTAATCAAATTTTTACATAATTAAGAAATTCAAATAAATCATTTAATAAAGTAATACCGAATTAAAAAAAAATAGGTTTGTTCAATTTATTGACAAAGAAGGAGGCTCTCAGCAACTAGGAGTGCAACTAAAACAGAATGGTGAAATTATTTCCTTGTCATCTCTTGACTCACAAATTCCGAATTCGTTAAAAGAATTTTTAGAAGGTGGAGAAGAATTGATAAATAAAGCAAAACAGTAAGGAAATGATAAAAATATTTCGAGTTTCAAAGAGTATTTTATTCATCACATTTTTTTCTATAATTAAAAAAAAAAAGGTCAAAAATGCATTTTACATAAATAAATAATTAAATTAGTCTCAATTAGCTTAGATTATTAATTTTCATGATGAAAAATTTCTTCAGGCTTGTTGCTGCTAACAAGAATGAAAAAAACAGTAGGCTACTAGAAGAAGATGTGGAATTATTACCTCCAATTTCACGCATGGACAAACTTTTATGCATTGCATTGAATTACAGTGGCCACTGTAAAGAACACAATCTTCAGATTCCTTTGAGTCCCATAGTTTTTAATAAATTTCCCAGCAACATTATCGGACCCCACGACGACATTCATTTGCCAACAATATCAAACGTAAATCTTGTTTTCTGTATACTTACTTGTGTAATGAAATTATCGATCGAAATTTCTTGGATAATAAGTAGCGTTATCTGAATAGGAAGTCGACTGGGAAGCAGAATTAGCAGTAGTAATTGGTAAAAAAGGAAAAAATCTGAGTAAAAAGGAGGCCGAAGATTGCATTTTCGGTTACACACTGGCACAGGATTTGTCAGCTCGTGATTGGTTCAAGTTCAACGATAACGACAAAGATTTTTTTCACGGAAAAGCTATGGACAATTTTTGCCCTTTAGGTCCAGCGGTTGTCACTAAAGATTCCATCGCCGATGTTAATAATTTAGCTGTGAGAACTTACGTTAATGGAAAGCTCGAGCAAAACGGCAACACTTCCGAGCTTATTTTCAAACCAACGGATCTGATTTCTTACATTTCACAGTTAGATTTAACTTCATATCTTTTAATTAACATGACAATGAAATGAGTTTTGAGTTGATGGTTTATTTCAGGTTCATGACACTGTTACCTGGCGATCTGATTTTAACAGGCACTCCGTCAGGTGTTGGATTTTCGCGAAATCCACCTGAGTTTTTAAAGGTAAATGAAAAAAAATTATTTTCGCTTGACTAAAATGGGTAATTTTCAAGTTTAAAAATAATGTATGTAATTTTTTTCAGGCTGGTGATGTTTTAGTAACCGAAATTGAACCGATTGGTCGGTTAAGAAATCACGTTTTTTAATGACTACAAAATGATTAATTTGTATAAAAAATATTTTACAGTCACAAATAATACATAAAAAGTTTATTTGAATAAATTAAAATTAAAGATGAAACCATTATAATTAAAATACTTTTTTTACGAAAATGTACAGAAGTGAACGAAAATTATTATGGGTATTCCCTCGGAAATTAGTAACGAGTGAGAATGCTTTCATTTATAATTTCGAGGAGTAAAAATAAGTTACTCAAAATCTTTTTAAATTTTCAAAAGTATTCATAAATTTCTCATTATTCTTTTTATTATAATAAATGAAGTCATCTAAATTTAAAATTTCACTGAAAATTTCTATTTTACCCTGAATTTGAAAAGTCCACTACTCATCACAGATCTCTTCATTACCGGCTTATTATGGTAAAGCATCGACGCTGCAAGAAACTAAAATATTGAAAATTTTCAAAAGATGACACTTTCGGTCCTTGCAAGCACTGTTTTAATGTAGTCCATTGCAAATACAATTATTAATTTAAAAAAAAAAGAAAAAACCATTTCAGTTTAATTTTTATCAGTTCTTGTGACGATTCACAAATTCTTACAAATTTGTATTTAAATTTTTTCGGTTAATATTTGATAACTATTTGCAACACTTATCCTTATTAATATTTTTATACAATATTACAACAATTCAATTGTTTTAATAATATGGGTAAAATTGAGTTGTACTATTACGAAAAATTCTGATTTTACATCTGAAAAAAAAAAACAAACAAAATTTTAATTGAAAAAAATTTTTCCGTACTCCGTCCGGGAAGCGCTACAGGCAGTACGGAAAAAACATTTCACTAGACACTGGAAAAGAATTAGCAAACCCCTAGCAAACCCTTAACACCCTCGGCTTCGGCTCGGGCGTCAATTTGGGTTTGCTAGGGCTTGCTAATACTTTCCAGCGCCCGGTGTGAAATATACTATTTAACGTCTGATCTTTTAAGGTACATAAATTAATTTTTTTAAATGATATTACTATGAGTAACACTGTAAAAACTTCATTAAATTAAATAGTTGAGAAAAATTAATCATAGAAATAAAAAGTAAATAATTATTATGGACGAGTAAAAATTCTTTTTTGTAAAATGGGCCGTATACTTTAAGTTTAAATAATTAAAAATAATTTTGCCCATCTGATAAAAATGAAAATTATCGCCTTGATGAGTTATACTGTAATAATAACACCCACTGATGTGAACGGTATCAAAACCGAATCGTTTACGCAATGCCTCCCTTCATGGATGCACGTACATACATACATAATGACAAACGACAATGGCTGCTGCAACATCGATCCCCCCCTGCGATGCAAGGACAATGGGCTCCTAACGCTGCCTAATTCGCTGGATGATGATTTAATGGCTGGCAACGGAACAACTGTCTTTATTGTCCTGTACAATGGCGGATTTCTACCCGTAAAGACTTGGCTCAGGAATAATTCTTTAAATAAAAAAACAGCACGAAAACTTGTTTATATTAAATGTAAGCATTAAAAAATTCATAAAATTAAACAAATAATAAATACATTTGTAATTGATTATTTGTTAAAAATATAGCTTTTGAATAGTTTTTTTATTTAAGATTTCATTACAATTTTACAAAGAATTAAACGCTACAACATTACAAAGTTTACAAACAATTATAATGAAAGAACAAAAACAATGTCGAATCCTCAGGCGCTCAACTCAATTTTTTCTACCAAATCGTGAATCTCTTGAGCAGAACTGTCATCTGATTTCTTCACAATATAGTCAAAAAAAATTGATCCAGAATTTGACTTGATAAAACTTTCCACGTGTGGTTTTATGTCGACCAAATTGTACGTTTTACAAATTTTCAGAGTTGAAATGACATTTTCAATGGTCAGATTTCTTATTAAAAATTTTTTGCACGCATCTTTAAGTGGATCGATTTGATACTTCTCTGCTGCATCAATCACACCATTGACTATTTTATGATCGAGTTTTTCAAAATTTCCGCAGTAAATGAAGTGTAACATCTCTTCTAGAACTTCGTAACTGATTTCTTCGATTTTCACCGAACCATCTTGTTTCTCTTTCATGTCATTCTTCAACATTGCAGAAAACACCGGACTTTGCGCTGCCAACATGAATCTGTGCGCATGAAGTTTACGTCCGTCCGCAGGGTGCTATCAACACATAATCACAAAATTCTCGATTTTTTCATTGCTTTTTAAATGTGTCGAGAATAACCTCTCGATTTTCTTCAAGCAAATTGGAAAAGTTAATATTTGACTGGTTTCATCATGGGATACCAACTCGTACTCGCATAAAATATTAAGTTCATCATTTGTTAAATGACTTTTGCTTTTATCAAATAAATTCTGTAAAGAATCAAAATGTACAATAACGCGTTCATGCATCGCAGGTGAAGCTGCATTTTGACTGCATTGCATGAAAAAATTTTTGTTTACTTTCCGAAGTTCGCTCCCATCACTTTTCAAAATAGAAATTCCTACTTTTGCTTGAATTTTAAAGGATCTAGAATCTTTACTTCGAAACTCAATGTAAAGAGCCTTGCATCTGGTATTATCATTAAACATTAATAAACACCACTTTAGGTCCTCAGGATTTGCAGAAAATAAAGGTGATGTGATAATATCTTCAATTGAGGTGAATGTTCCATAAACATCCCTTCCACTTACTAATTTCTCAAATTTGGATTTTAAATGAGAAAAATTTGATATTTTCCATAAAAAAGTTGACCTTCTGATGTTATGAGAGGTTATTCCCGTTTGACTTGCAACAATTAATTGATTATTCATAATGATACTGCAGAAATCCAAGAATAAAGGCGAAATTTAAACTGGTCACCAGCACTTTTGATGTCGACACTGAACGAAGTAATGGAAACAAAATTGAAAGCGCAAACAATACACTAACAAAAGACGGTCTACAAACCAAAATTCCAAGTTCCAACTTGAACAGGCTATACCTGTATTTTTTAAATTGTCTTATAGTTTTTTACGATAATTTTTTCATCATTTGTATTTTGGTTGTACTTTTCTCTCATAGTTTGTATTTTATTTCGATTTATTCACAGTCAGATGTTTCTGCTTAGTGTAAATAACAATTACATTCACTTAACACTAAAAAGAAAAATGCAAAAACCACAAGTCGCTCGAGGTCAATTTTTCGTGCAGTCGGGGTAGTTTGAATAACCCGCGAGATTTCTTATCGGTCGATTTATCGTCCGCGGAGGGTCGCGACCACTGCCGATTATAATGTTTCTCTCTCCCCCCGGGACTTTCATCACCCGGAACCAGCGCACCGACGGCGGGATCATACACGCCGCGATCGAGGGGCAAACTGCACATGGGGTGATCTTATCGCCCAGGCCTATTAAGAAACATTGCGGCGTTATTATTTCCGCACTTGGGTGTAATGCCGCCCGCACACCCTCTACACCACTAGTTTATGGGTTATTTTAATTTGTATAATTTAAACCTCGTCGTGTGCTGCCTCGAGTTACTTTGAAAAACTTCTTGTTTGCTTTGGCATATTTTTTTTTTTTCCAGGATTCTGAGATTCTTTTTTTATTTTTCTGAATAATTAATGTTGATCTGACTTTGATTACAGTATTATAAAAAAATGTATTCTTAGAGAGAAATTTATAAAAATTGAAAGTATTTTGTTGATTACAACGAACAATAGTTTTTAATTGTACATAAAGTTCATAGTAAGTTGCATTTTTTTAGATCTTTGAAATATTTTACTATAATTCTTTCATTAACAGTTCAAATGTAGACACAAAATTTTCCATTTTTTTATAAATCCCAGTAAGGAATATAAATAAAAGTGCATTGTATCAAATGCATAACTAATTTTACAAATTTTTTAATTCATTTCCTATTCCGCTCGGTAAAATAAAGCGAAAGAAACCCAGCTTATAATAAACAGAAGTCAGTTTGCGTAACCGATAACGTCTGGACGAGACGCTTTGTTAAGCAGACTGCAGCAATAAACGAGCCGCGCACAATAATAATTATTCCTTCCCTCATACTTACGCATTTTTATTCATTAGTGGGCGAGGACTCGCTCATAAAATAATTGCCGGTGTTTATCGCTCGGGGCTACTGAATTTTTTCCGCACACCCCAAGACCTGTAATTGAAAACGTCATATTTTTGATTTAAATTTAATTTTTAGATTCGAATTAGAATATCAGGGGCTTCATTAGCAGTTCGTTGAGTTAAACTGTACCAAGAGAGAATATGAATTTTTAATGAAATTTTAAACGGCTTGTTTATAATTAAAACTCATTAACTTTAAATATTATTTAAACATATTTTTAGAATAAATAATAGACGCCTTGGGCACGATCTTCATATGAATGTTTATCGCTCGTATTATCAATGCTAATGGTCAAATTTATCTCATAATGAATGTTTTTATAATTACACTTTTGATAATAATCTAAAACGTGAAATTAGTTATGCAATGTTAAAAAATTAACTTTGTTACCGATATTTGTAATTTTTCTTCAGAAATTTTTTTAGTATTCATACGTTAATTAATTATAACCTAAGAGGTTGTAAACTTCAGGCTTTCCGAGATTCGCCAATTGATCATGTTTAATTTATTTTAGTACTATAATTTTTAACTAAAATCCGAGTTAAAAATACAAAAAAATTATAGAAAATTTTAGAAATTTTTATAAAAAAAACTTTGTAGGGTAATGACTTACCCGTAAATAAATAATTTATTTTTACAGGAGTTTCATTTTTAGCTGTAAAAATTTTTTTTTATAAAATTGCTTTAGAAAAATAAGACTGGCATTTGAATACGTAAATAAAAATCCAAATCTTTAAATTTCTCTAGAAAGAATTAAATACCATAAAATTAAAAGACCCAATGAATCACTCCGCTAGAAAACCCACGTGTATACAATTTGAAAAATCTGATTTCCTCGGAGATAGACCGCTGTTGCATCTGCCTCCTTCAAAAGGCACGTGGCTGCAATTCAGCCAGGGGACACTCTTAAGTCAGTTTATGTTCATAAAATAACTTTTTATTATGTTAACCAGCTCACTTATACTCACAATCGATGCTAACTTTGTAAAAATAATACGTTCAAAAATGAAAATTTTATTAATCTAACAATAGACAGTAGTTAGCAAAGTTTTAAAATTTTGTCAATTCAAAGACTAATTACGCTGTATACAACTATACAACTGTATTTTAAAAGTTTAAACAAATAATTTTATACATATTTATAAAATTAAAAAGTCTTTAACTTTTAACAATAATCACCCAAATACATCTAAAAAGTTGATAGTGAGGAGTCTTGACACAGCCATTTATTTAATCTTCTGCAGCTAATTTATGATAGTCCTTAAATGGAAACAATCAAACATTTTTGTTGATGTATTTTTTATTAAATTGGAACTTCGCAAAATACGTAGTAACAGAAAATTAATCCTTAATTTTTTTTGTTGACCTGCACACTCATAATTTTTATTTAAAATTTTCAAATTTTCCAATTAAAAAAAAAAAAATTTCATCTAATTTAAAATATTGAATTTTCAGTCAATCACTCAAGCAAATCAATTTCTTAACCGCTCAATGCCATTACCAGAGCATCACAGTAATGTAATGTAACAATGCCATTTTGTGCTCGAAGTATTACTTGTACGTGTAAGTCTGCAGCATGGTATTTTTCTACTTCTCCCCTCGAATAATCACTCATTCGACGCACAATAGGTCAAACAGCAGCCAATAAAACCTCCCCATGGTTACTCGATTTCAAGGCGTCTGACTTTTTATATTCTCCCCTGATTCGTAATGCATCATCTCATTTATTATGCTTGTAACCGACCACTTACACATGTGCGAATCAAGTAGTTAAGTATCATGCTTTTTGTAATTAAATTCTAGATTTTTTCGATGAAAGATCCGTGAAGTAATCAAATTTTTTCATTTTTTTAATGTTTTCATGACCAATTTTGTTCTTAGTTAGGGTGATTTTATTATGATCAGTGAGACATTTTTATGAAGTAAATAACTGAGTAAAAAAATTAAATTTTAAAATTTACGCTGTGAAAAGGAAGCTCGAAGCACGTCGATAAATTTTCAGTTATTACTTTTTATGTAATTATATTATTACAATTTTAAAAAAATATACAAAAAATACATGCTTTGAAAGTTACGGCAAGGATACTTTTACCCGGAGTTGCGTACAGAGGTTTTCTATCAAATGATTTTTATTGTCCCATTACATATGACCAATATCAATTCGTTCAGTTTACTTCGTAACTATGGATGTAATAAATTTTATTATGAATTAAAAACTACTGTTTAAATTAAAAATAAAAATCCAAGCTTTAAAATTCTCAAGTAACTAATTAATTTTGCATCGCCCGAAGAACAGAAAAACAAGAAAACGACGTCTTGACAATCTGAAAGAAATAGATGAAATTAAATCTTTTAAGAGAAAATATTTGTTTAAAGTTTATATCTTTACTTTCAAAAAGCAGGGATTTGATAGAACAAAGAGTTTTCCACCACTCAATGTTAATGGATAGCGAGCTCTTCTTAAAATCAAACTCAACGCTTTTGCCTCACGATAATCAATATTGTACCAGGAACAGTCATAGATTGCATCAATAATTAATTCACCCTTTAAACATTAAAGTAAATACAATATGAATATAATTAGGGTCTGAAAAACTATTAATTTTTTATGTTATATACCTTGTGCTGCAGAAATTGACCTGCAAAACAATAAGTAAAAGCTTCAGAAAACATTGCAATAGTAAACATACTGAAGTTTATAAAAACTCCTACGTCGGAAGATTCAGCTGCCTAAAAGTTCGATTAAAAAAAGTATTTGAATGAGTTTAAAAAGATCATGTTTCAATATTATAAAGGTAATCTCACTGTTATTAAAACAAATCCTGACAAACAAATAATGAAACTGCTGCAAACCAATTGGGAAAATGCAATATTAGAGTATATGGAATCAACACTTTTCACCAAATTCAATAATTTTTTATGATGATCTAATATATTTTTCAAAGTAATATCCTGTTTAAAATTTCTTCTTGAGTTTTTGCAACTAGAAGAATATCTTTTTGTATATTTTAATAATAATTCAACGTAACCACAGATGTGTAAAACCTAAAAAATCAAAATCTCTAAAAAAATTAAAAATCCTTTCTCCATATTTAAAAGTAATTTATTTATTTATTTTTTAACTTACCAAAGTAACAAAAAGAGTTTGAATAACTGCGTCTATCAAAGCTAAAGTAGCTCCTTGAATTACTTGGATTACAGTAATGATCTCATACGTTGGCGAACTTAAATATTCAAAAGGGTAAGCAGCTTTTAACAACATTCTTCTTTGCTTTGAAGGTCGAGTAATATAAACATGAATTAAATCTGGCCAATAAGATAAAATTGCAGAAACGACTATACAAAAGTTTGCAGTGGAAAAAACGCGAGAGTAGCGAGCTAGAATTTTCCACTCGTCAATCAATTTGGAATCGCTCCAATCCAAAAATATTTGTCTGAGTAATGCCATAAGTTTACTGGAAAGTATATACAAAAATTATACATAATTTATTATATCCCAGAAGTTTCAATGAGGTTTAAAAAAAAAATGTAGTCTCAATATTTTTTTCGTTGTTCAAATAATTTAAATATTTTTTCTGTTCGTCAAGTTTTCCCTTTATAAAAGAGAGCTATTGCCATGTTGAGTAAACAATGTATTCGTGAGCTGATTAGTTAAGAAGTTTTTAAAATATTCGAAAAGTGCATTTGAGGTTACTATTTTTGTAAAAGCAATAAATAAGGGTCCGTGCGCGCTGAGTAATTTCTAGTTATGCTTAAATAGTAAATTTTATATTAAAAAAAATTTGAATACATTTTTTTAAGTTTTTATAAAAGTAATAAAGTTGAAAAAATATGTAAAAAAAAAAAAATTTTTTTCAAATTAACTAACCCGAAGAATTTGTTATTTGAAAAGCTAATTCGATTTTTATTCATAATAACGTAAATGTTCATCTTACCAAAGCATGAAAGTTATTAAATTTGATATCAGTTTAGATGATTTTTTCACTCACCTTCTGTTTTTCCATAAAATGAAAAGTTTTAACGTAATAACTAGTTCTGGGATAAGTTGACTGAGACTATCCATCATCAGTTCAAAATCAGCATTCATAAAAAATGTCAGCCTGAATTGAAAGGGTATCAAAGTAAGCACAGTCGATGCAACAATTAAAACTCCCATTGGATTAATTGCATATGGCCAAAGACCAGCAAGTTTCAAGGAATATTCAAGTGGTTTATTAATTAGTAAATTCATTACGATTACTATACGAAAATTTTTTTAATAAATTTTATTTTTAACTCGAAAAATTGTCTATTTAATCAAAATTTAATAAGAAAATTTATCAATACTTGAATTTACATTATAGTCTAGCTTTTGAAATTTGAAAAATAACTTTTTCAATATTTACTTATAGAATGAAAAATTTTTCATGTAGGTCTGTAAATGAAAGTTTACCGATTATCCAAAAACTGTAGTTTATTATACTTCACCAATACTTCACAACAACAACAAAAATAGCATTCGTTCAAACGAATGATCAATAATAAAGACTCTTGCGCCATGAAAAAAGTATATTGCGCATTTTTCGATCGAGCTTTTAAATAGTTACAAAGACTATTTTGTTCTTATATTGCAATATACGAGGGAGTGACTTTTAGTTTTAAGAAAAAATAGCTGTCCTTGAGATCGTTTGTTCCATGATAACAAAAGTATATTTTGCATCAAGGGCTTATAAATGCTGCTTATATCCAACAGGGTATAATTATAAAGAGTTTATATACTTTTGGACGTATAACGATCGAAAATTCAATTTCGAACAGCTCGGAGAACGGATAAATAAGAAAATGATGTCCGGACAATCTGAAAAAATTTGATCATAAAATATGGTATCCACACTATAGACATTTATTACACATCATGAAATATTTTTACATTTAAAAAACTGCGATTTGATAGTACAAACAGTCTTCCACCACGTAGTATTAAAGATTCTTGTGTTTTTTTCAAAATTAAATTTAGTATTTTTGCTTCTTGATAATCTGTTATACCAACAACAATCATAAATTGTATAAATTATTAAGTCACCCTGAAAAAATTGATGATTATTAAGCTCAGATTACTCGTACAAATGCATGTAGAAGCTTACCTTGTGCTGCAAAAATTGTCCAGCAAAACAATACGTGAAAGCTGCAGAAAACATTGCTACGATGTAAAGAATAAAATTTAACAGCAATCCTGAATCTGAAGATTCAGCAGCCTAGATTTGAATTAAAAAATTTATCCTAAATTTTAAATTACAGTAAAATGTTTTTACTAAAATAATCTTACTGTCATTATAACAAAGCTTGATAAACAAATTCTAATATTGCTGCATAATAATTGAGAAAATGATATATTTGAATAAATAGAATTAACTGTTCTCACTAAACTCAATAATTTCTGATGTTGGATCAACATAATTTTTAAGCTATCGATACGTTCAAAACGACTGATAGAAATATTGCATCCATGGGAATATGTTTTTATGTATTTTAATAACAATTCAACATGAGCACAAATGTGCAAAACCTAAACGAGTCAAATTTGTACGTTAAAAAATGTAATGATAATAATAATAAAATAAATTTATTTAACCCACCAAAGTGACAAAAAGGGTTTATATGAACGAATCTATTAATGCTAAAACAGCTCCTTGAATTTATTGAATTATGAGTACGATTTCGTAGTTCGGAGTACTTAAGTATTCGAAAGGATAATCAGCTTTAAGTAACATTTTTCTTTGATCCACAGGTCGAGAGATGTATGAATTAATCAAATCTGGCCAATATGAAAAAATTGCAGAAACAATTATGCAAAAGTTTGCAGTTGAAAAAACTCGAGCATACCAAGCGAGAATTTTCCACTCGTCAATTACATTAGATTTGTTCCAATCTGAAAATATTTCTTTCAGGAGACCTACCAGGTTTCTAAAAAAAATTTTTTCATTTTAATATTCAAACTTTAAACTTAACATTTTACTTTGGTACTTCATAAAACGAATTAAATTAATGACACCAAGCATTATTTGATAATATTCTCTTACCCTCTGTTTTTCCATAAAATAAAAAGTTTTATTACAATTACTATTTCTGGGATAACCTGACTGAGTATGTCCATAACCAGTTCAAAATCAGCGTTCGCAAAAAATGCCAGCTTGCATTGAAAAGGTATCAAGGTAAATACACACGATACTGTCACAAAAACTCCAATATAATGATTACGAAATGGCCAAAGACCAGCGAGTTTCAAGGAAAATTCAAATGGTTTATTAATAAGTAAAATCATTTTGACTACTTATTAGATGTAAAAATTCATAAATTTAGAAACTCTGGCGAATTCTGATTTGAAACAAAAGTAAGTAGGTGTATAAAACTTGAGTATGCGAGCACTGAAAAATTCTCCATCACCTTATCTGAATAATTTATTGTAAGTATGTCCGAACTCTATATCCCACTACGTAATATTTACTCCACTTGCTTTTCCAAGATTGTTATTTATATAGTTGCAGCATGAATAATCAGTTGTACGGAAAGGAAAAACAATAGGTACTTGTATAGCAACAAAAAATTACCAAAAGAGAAAATTTAATCAATAAAGCAAATTTTATAAGGTTAAAAAAATTTTTTTCTTGATGTATCAAAATTAAACAGTTTACTCAAAATTGAATTCGATACTTAAATTTCTAATTTAAATTAAATTACTCTTGAAATTCAGTAAGCAGTTTTATTTTGTAATATAAAATCATGATCATGAGTATTAAATTATAAAAATCTTTATTGAGCAAAACAAAATAAAAATCTATATGAATTGGATAAACGATGGTAAGTATATTCCCTTCTTTGCAGCTATTATTCATACAAGCTGAGCATAAAAAACCAATTACACGGAAAAACGTACCTTCCGTTGAATATGCAACCATCAATTTATATTGGCGACCAGTTACTCTAAATAGACTTTATAGTTTACTTCCCCTGAGCTGTATGAAAATTTTCAGCTGTAATCATGCCTGACATAAAAAACTTTCATTTGCGGCTCACTCTTATGAATGTGTTTTCATAACAATTCTTTAAAATCTCTTGGCAATGGAATCTCTGTTATCGTAAGCTTAAGTTTCATTTGAAAGATCTGAGGGAAGGACCGTCAACAGAGAATAATGAGTTCCATTGTTGGAGGCATTTTTCTCCATTCTCGATTCATTTATGTTTTAAGTGTAGAAAACTATTGATGAATAAATTAATGGTACAACTAAATACCTTCAGTATAAAATTACCATTAAATTTATTACCGAAAAAAAAAAATTAAATTGTACCAATATACCAATATTTTTCAATCAATATCAATCAATACCAATACAATATCAATACAATACTGTAATTTTTCTAATTTTCAATACCAATACAATATTGAGTCAAATTATTGTATTGTATTGTATTGTGAAACCCTACATGGCCACAAATTTTTTTGTTAAAATTATGGGACTGGATCCACACGAGTGCCAGAAAAAACCATTATTTTGCAGGATCAAAAGTTTTTTAGCATTTGGAGTGATAATAATTGTTGCTACGTTTCAAATTATGGGGATATTCGTCTATTCTACAGAACACTCTCTACCAGAGTATTTAAAATAACAAATTCAAAGTTTTTTTTTTGTTATATTGGTTAGATAGTAACTTGCTGCTTAATTGAACAATTTTTGTGGACCACCAACAAGAAAATTATACAATCTTTGCAATATTCACCTTGAATAACCCAAAAACAAAGTTTCAATGATTCAAATCTACTAAATAATTTACGACAAAATTTATAAACCCATTTACGTTTACAAGGTTATCTATGAAATATCTGATTTACCGTAATTTGTAGACCTTTTTAAAAATTCCTTTTTTAATATTCTTTAACATAAAAAAAAGTACAATGTGCATATTACTTTGTTTTATCTGTCGTACACTTTCAACGTATCGTATCTTTCAACGCATTAGTTATTTATTGTAGCGCATCTAACATTATTCACCCCTTTGGACTCGAAATGAATAATCTTAAGTATATGACAATATTTTTTCTTTCAATGCAGCTACTGAATTATTGATTATTTCAAGAATGCAAGACATGTGGTTAGGTTGAACAATTTTTACTTCAGTCTTACAATATTCTGTGAGGAGATATATAGTTAGTCAATATTTTTTTATGATATTTTTATTGAGTAAAGAGTATCCATGGAAAAGTATTTTACATATTGTAATTTTTTGATATTAAATAGGAACAATTAAAAGATTTTTCTACAATATTCATATGAGTAATTAAAAATAAAATCTATATCGATGCACTCAAATAGTAACATTATAGCAGTAAACAAAGTGAAAGGTATAAGGTTTATAATAGACTGATATAAAGTGTTTGTACGTATGTACCATTAATTATTCAGATCAGATGATTAAGCATTTTTTTGTTTACGTAGTCAAATTTTTTATCACAATTGTAAACTAAGTCGAGAGACAAAGTACTACAGTGTTTGTGAATCGACGTTAAAGTTTAAAATCATTTTTTGAAACTAATATTATTTTGACGATTGCAATGATTTTACTAATCAATAAACCACTTGAATACACCTTGAAACTTGCTTGTCTTTGGCCATTCGGCGATCATGAATTTGGAATTTTAATAGTAATTTCAGTAATTCTCACCTTAATACCTTTTCAGTTTCGGCTTACGTTCTTCATGAATGCTGACTTGGATCATGTGATGGGCAGTCTCAGTGAACTCGCGCCTGAAATATTGATTATAATAAAAATTTGTATTTTATGGATTCATAGAAGGTTAGTAACAATTTTTGTACAACAATTTTTTTTTCATTCTTTCTAACCCGTTTTTGACACATTACGATTCAACAAATTATCTAATTTTTTTTTTTTTTTTTTTTTTTTTTTTATTATATAAATAAAGACTTAACTTCATTTAAGCTTTACTGGTTAGTGTAATATCTAAGATAATATCATTTTAATGTTATCTTAAATGTTTTTTACAGGAATTTAAAAATTATATTAAAACAAATATTTCTAGATTGGGATCGCAAAGATATAATCGAAGAGTGGATACCAATTGCTCGATATTCCCGTACTTTCTCAACAGTAAACTTTACCATCTACATTCTTGCAATATTTTCATTCTACCCAATACTCATTTATTCATACATCACTCAGCCTACGGATAAAAGAGAAATGTTCTTTGAAGCAGCTTATCCATTTGATTATCTAAAATCTCCAGTGTATGAATTTGTAATTTTAATTCAAATCATGCAGGGCATACCTTTAGCTCTAATTGATTCACTGACTCAAACACTGTTCGTTACATTGGTAAGAATGATTTTATTTAGTCTTTTTATTAAATTTATTCGATAAATAAAATTTTTTTTTAGACTCTGCATATTTCTGCTCAAGTTGAATTATTGCTAAAATACGTTAAAACTTTTTCTCTAAGCTGTGATAGTTCAAAGGTCAATTTTGAGCGTAGCCAAAATTTGAAAATTGTGATAATGCAACATCAGAAATTACTAGATTTAGTGAAAAGAGTTAACACCATATACTCTGGCGTATCATTTTTTCAGATAGTTTTCAGCAATGTAATAATTTGTTCTTCAACGTACATTATACTTATAGTAAGACTTGCTACTAACTCAACATAAAAATTAAATTAAAGTTTAATAACGTTTCAAATATAAACTTGACAGGCTATTGAAACCTCAGATATTATGTTATTGATGAATTTTCTTCCATTTATTTTGGCAATGTTCTTTCAAGCATTTACTTTTTGTTTTGCTGGACAGTTTCTAAAAAATAAGGTAAAGTATCTAGTTTTTATAACAAAAAATTTTTTTTAAATGGGAGTTCATTTTTGCTAACAACTTGAAACGAATAATTAAAAATGTTCAAGTTTTATTAAGATCTGTGACCCAAATGTCTGGTAACCTCCGTATGGTTACAATTTCTTCATTAAAGTAAAAATTTTTCATTTTTCAGGGCGAGCTACTATATGATGCGATTTATGAATGCTGCTGGTACAATATCGATCAAAAAGAGGTTAAACTATTAATATTCATTTTAAAAAGAGTACAACATCCACCACTAAGAATGATGGGTGGAAATCTGTTTGAACTATCAAACTCTAGTTTTTTGCAAGTTAGCATAATTTATTTTTAATGAAATTAAATAAAAAAAGTTTATCTCAAAAGTTAATTTATAAAAAAATTTCAGATTGTCAAGACATCGTTTTCATTTTTGAATGTTATTCGCGCTGCAAAAGTATAAATATTTGTTAAAAAATTATCACCTTCTAAAAAATACTGAAGATGCTCTGTAGATAAACATTACCGTATTTAACTATTTTTCAATTTTAATCTGTTAAAAGTTTTCTATGGATTAAAAATTAATACTGTAGTGATAAAATTTCATGTAGAACGACGCATCTTCTGTAGGAAAATTTTTTTTTCATTCATAATGGTGTTGCCACGGAATACAGCTGCACTAGTCACTAATTTAAAGTTATACATATTTTTTTTATTCACAAGTAAAAACTTTTTTAAATCGCATGTAAACCTGAAAAATAAATAAAAAAATTAAAAATACGTAAAATAAAGTCAATGTTATTACTTTTTTCAAAACAATAATTTTTACTTAAAATAAAATTCAAATTCTAAAAACTATGTGTCGTATAACATGCTTTACCATCCTGACATGTCATTGTATGTTAATTTAAGCATGTATAATTGTGTTTTCGGCTTTTTAGATAAAAATATAATTTGTAAAATAAATCTTTGAACCACTTAAGCGACCTATTCACCGAATCTTGACCTCTTGAGTGATGTGAAGCGACCAGGTGCACAGAAAAATCTCGCCACAGCTTAAGATTGCAGACGCGAAAAGGAGAGTTGCGACGATTTTCAGCCGAAAAAGCCACTCGACCCCCTGTCGAAGCCAGACAAAAGGATGAGGTCTCAGGCGGGCAATTTGCGGTGGAAACTCGGATAATGGACCGAAGAAAAATGTTTTGGAGAACACAGGAGTCAAGGCTGACCGGTTGATTTTCAAACAGATAATCGAGTTTCGTGGTAATAATGAACTGTTCGTGCGACTGCATCTGGCGCTAAATGTATCGGTCTAAGTTAGCGAGATGTGAAACTTTAGTAATAATAAAGAGTTTGGTTTTCATTCACAACAAAATTATCTTGCGCCTTCAGTTACTGGGTCAATCTACAAATAGAAGATATGAATCAATAATATACATACAACCTTTTTAAAATGTATTTAGAAATCTTATTATTGGTTTTTGCCTTTTGGAGTGTACCAATTTAGCCATCCCAACCGAGAATGAATGCTCTGGCTCATGCCTCGTCTACACTGGCGGTTAAACCGCGTCTCAGCTTAACTTTGTTTAAAGAATTTGGCAATGTTGTCATTGGAATCGAAGTTCAAGATGTAACCATCTTAATCTTATAAATTATTTCCTATTTTTAAAGTACAAATTAATCCTTCAACCGTACGGGAACATTGTAAAATTCTTTAAACAAAGTTAAGCCGAGAGGTTAAACCGCCAGTGTAGACGGGGCATCAAGGTCTTATTTTAAAGCTTGATCTAAAAACTTTAAAACAAGGCCTTAAACATCCACTTATGATCAACATGTTTGAAATGCCAGTTTATTTACTAAGGCGTAGTTTTTCGAGATACTTTGTATACCTAATTTGTCCATCTTCTCTTAATTTGTGTACCTAATGTGTCCATCTTCTCTATGACTTTATTTTGATCTATTGGTTCATTTCAGGAAATTAATGAAACAAGAAAGATTTTGTGAGTAAAACTCATGGGCTATAACTAAATAAATTTTTTTCTCAGTAAAACAAAGTAAAAAAACGTTATAAAATTAACTATATAAAATAAATTTTGCTAAACATGGCCCAAAGTGTGCTGCCAAGCTTTATTGCTTGTTAATTTGAAATACTCGAACCATTCCGATCATTTAAAAAAAGCTTTGGGATGTCAACATAAATTTTTAATTACAGGTATTTTGGATCGTAGTATGTACTTTCTAATTATATAAAGTATTGTTCAAGGTTCACACTAAAATCATAATAAATATTCAAAAATACCATTTTTAAAAATGAAACATGAGTTTTTATATTTTGATCTGATTACTTGAATTGATGGATCCCAGAATGACTGACCGAGATGGTCTTATAAAATTAATAAAAACGCCCACAGGAGTCTATTACCTTCAACCTGGTGGTCCAGAATTGATGCATCCTCAGACAATAGAATTTCAAGGCGAACACAATAATTGATGAAGGTATGAAGCTTCCAATTCATTATTTAGAGCAATAGTTGCTCATATGTCGGTAAAACATGTTTTCTGATAGTATTGATATCTGAATAATTTTATGTTCAATTTTCAATGTTAATTTAATTCTGCATCAAACTCCAGAATACGATGTTATAACTACCCATACATCATTACGGTCGATGCTTTGTCACGCAATACGCAATTTGTAAGAACGGTATACCGGCACTGATACATTCAAATACATGCACATGTTTCCGCAAATACTTCACAGTCTTTTTTCTCTCTCGATGCCTAATAATTTTCATCCTCGTCTTTTACGTTTGTGTAACAAAATTCAAAGTCAAAACACGTCGATCGCTTGGTTTTAGTTTTGCTCATGCTCTCAACCAAACTAGTGCTGCAACATGATGTTACATATTACTGTGAATACTCGATAAATTTTTTAGTTGCAACACATTTAAAAATAATCCTTTTATTTTAAAAATCAGCTTAGTCAAGTATAATAAAATTTGGAACCCACAGATGAATCGAAAACAAGAATATATTTGCTTAAAGTATAATTAATTAATTTATCAGTAAATTAAAATAATTAAATGAAAAAGCCTTTAAATTTCTCGTAAGCATCATTGTAAGTATGTATTGTCAATAAAATTATTGGGTTTTTCAAATTATTTAATAATCAAATTCTATATTAGTTGGTCAAACTTAATAACTAACTGTCATAATGCTTATAATTTTAAAAAATTCCTAAAACAAATTTTATTGTGCATCAAAAATGTAATATTTTGACCTCTCTGTACGAGATATTTATTATTTTCAACTTTTATGGTTTTCATTGCAATTATTCTATCTCTGTGTGTGACCGGCTAACTTTCAATAAAAAGCACTTGTGCATACTTTTTATTTTTTTTCAGGATAAATTATTGTGTCACATGACGCACAATACCTCAGCCGATAACAATAGATCACGCGACACTACTCGGAGCAGTGAAGGATAAAATTTTGTGACTTCCCGGAAAGACTATCAAGTTTACTTTTTAGGTTTTCAAAATAAACTGTTTTAAAGTTTTTAACTTCTTCCAAGTTGTTGAACTTTTAATTGATACCACCTGTAAATGTCTAGCCGAAAATTCAATTTTTAATAATTGAATAATTATACAAAATAGTTGAATTTTTGTACAACTACTATTTTATTTTTGTTTTCAAAACATGGGCAATTCAGAGTTGTTTTTTTACGAACAAAAATCGGTGTCCAAGATCGTACGTTATTGTAATCGTACAAACATCTATTAATTTACTATCTTCAAATTAATTTTTCCATTTTTCTTTTAATTTGATTAAATTAAGAGTTTCAAATAACAAAAAGAAATTGGAAACATAAAGTCAAGATGGTATTTCGCAAGAACCTGTGTATGTCTTCTGATTAGAAAATAATTCTTCAAATTTTTTCATTTTTACTGATGATTATTTGAATTACAGGTTCATACATTTCTCAAAGATGGGTCACCACGTTTGTGTGTTTTTTCGGTTTGCTAAATATGTACTCGATGAGAATATGTTTGTCGATAGCACTTACGGAAATGGTGGTTCCCATAGAACAAACCAGTGACTATGTCGATGACACTTGTCCTAGTATTGAGAAAGAAGTTCATGAAAACAAGACCGTCACTAATAAACATCTTTATGAGTGGAGTGAATATACTCAGGTATTGCAATTTAATTACAGTTGTTGATGTTTTTGAAGTTCATAAAATTAAAACTAACAATTTCCCATTACAACTTGTAACCATTTTAAACTCACTGTATTCAAACCATGTACTCTTAAATCTTTAAAAAATGAAAAATTCAATAAATTATACAATTTTAGGGAGTGATATTGTCATCATTTTACTGGGCTTACACACTGTCAAATTTCATGGGTGGCGTATTGGCCGTCAAGTTCGGTGGCAAACACGTTTTGGGTATTGGCATCCTGTCCACGGGCGTCCTGACGATACTGACTCCAGCTGCTGTAACCTGGGGTGGTGCCAAAGCTCTGATTTTACTTCGAGTCATCATGGGCTTCGGAGAAGGAGTGACCTACCCAGGTAGATTTTATAAAGCTCTATTACGAGAACTAAATTTTTTAGTCACAATTTTGTAGAAAAGTCTCTAAAATGTTAACTTAATGTCTCAAACTCTAGATATCATGAGTAATATGGTTACCAAAATTTAGTTTTCGTAAAAAAATTATAAAAAAATACTCTACAAATTATATAATTGATTTCTACTAAATTCTACCGTGTATATCTATAGCACTTAGCGCTCTCATGTCTCGCTGGATTCCCGAAGATGAGGTATCCAAGGCAGGATCCATCATATTTTCGGGCGCAAGCTTGGGTACAATTTTTGGAAATACCTTATCTGGGGTTATGCTGCAGTACTCAGACATCGGCTGGCCCATAGTTTTCTACTTTTACGGAGGCATGGGTTGTTTGAGCTTTGCTCTCAACTGGGCCTTCTGTTATAGTAAACCAAGTGAAAACCCATTTATCTCAGACGAAGAGACCGATTATTTAAAAGAAAAAATAAGTAAGTAGTATAACATCGATAATCTTTGATATTATTAGCCAAAAAAGATCTTCATCATCATCATTTTCTTTATCCAGAGAACACCCACGACGACTTACCTCCAACTCCCTGGTGTCACATTTTCAGATCCAAGCCATTTTGGGCCCTGGTGGCCCTCATGACGGTAATAATTATAAAACTCTTACTTTTAATTTATTTAAAGCTACGTGTTAATTAAATCATTCTAGTATAATTCGTCGTGGGTAGATTTATTTATTTTATTTCACATATTTGTTTGCGTTCCTAATTTGATATATTTTTTTATTTATTTTCGTTCAGGGTAACAGCTGGGGATTCATGACGATGGTGTCTGACATGCCAAAGTTCATGTCTTCTGTACTGAAGTTCTCTGTCGAAAAGAACGGATACTTGTCGTCGTTGCCCCATCTGGCATTCTGGATAACCAGTACTGTCACGTCCTTCATCGCCGACTCCCTCATAGCCAGCGAACGCATGTCCATAGAAAACGTTAGGAAAGTCGGAGCAACATTGGCAACTATGGGACCGGCCATATTTCTCATTTCTGCCTCTTACGCTGGCTGTGACAGAGTCCTTACAGTTGTCCTGATAACTATTGGATTGGGCCTAATGGGCTGCGCGACCTTCAGCATTTTAGTGAATTCCCTGGACTTGGCGCCCAATTATGCTGGATCCCTCATGGTAAATTTTAATAAAAAATGAATTATCGTGGTTTAATGAGAAGTAATAATGGATCTCAAATAAATTTACAGGGTCTGGTCAACGGTATATCCATGTTATCGGGAATCCTGACCCCGTACGTAGTCGGGGTTCTTACACCTCACCAGACAATCAGCGAGTGGCATTTGGTCTTTTGGATCATGTTCGCTGTGTTTGTTTTTGCTAATGTTGTTTTCTTAATTTGGGGAACCGCTAAGCTCCAGGACTGGAACGATCCGGTTTTTCTGATGGGTGACAAGAAGATCAGTAATGATAAAAACATTGAACTAAGTAAAATTTAAGCTCGTGAAATTTTTGTGGTTTTCAAAATATACAACAATGGACGAAAAAATAAAATATCAAGTAATAACCTTTTTCCAAAAAAAATTGAAAGGGTGTTTTAAAACTTGGAGTATCATTCTCGTATTATATAATCATTTATTTTAAAATTTTCTGGTTATGCACAAATTCAAAGTGAATACACGAGTACATTTGATTCCAGTTATCAACATTGAAACATCTCAAAAGCAACTTACAGCCACTGTAAATATTCTCGCGCAAACTCTAAAAGAAGTATGACAGTCTGTCATTTACCAATTTTTGTAGACCTTAGCTACTTGTTCAAAGGTTTCGTAAGTTTAGAGAATTCAGTGTTCTTGGCTCTTAGTTTCCATTTGCTCAAGCTTGTACAGAATAGATAACTCTGTTTATGCTAAGCAACCCTGCAAGTAAATATAAACGGGAATTTTCTTCATCGATTAATTTAGAGTGGCTTGGTCGGTGCAAGAAAAGTACACTAAATTCTTGCGAGTAGGAAGAGGATGGAGTTCCTTGTCTGTAATGAATTCGTGTAAAGCATAGCACTAATCACGAATATTACATACACTCCAACTGTATACAAACTATGTGTAAGTTCGAAGAAGCTTAAAGAAATTTGCTTGAGGCGTGAACTTACGGTGTATTTCAATATTTATAAATCAATTTTTTATCTTACTCGGTGAGTTAAGTTCAGGCGCTCATCGACGTGTTTGCACAACTATCTTGGGGTATGAATCAGGGTCTTATTATTAAATCAGCACTTCGAAGTTCGTACCGTTAAGCCGCCATCGAGCGGAGTCTCAGCGAAGATCCAGGTAACAGATACTCCGGTTAATAAAGACATAATTCTGGGGCCCGATTATATCTCAACGTAAAATCTTTCTCTTTCTCTCGTTTTTACTAGAATAAAGGGAATTTTGAATGCCAAGCACGCGCCCCGTTTTTCTTTTTTATATACATAAAAAAAACTCACCTTTTTTCTCTCTACCGTAGTCTTATGGATTTATTTCCTGCGTCGATCACGCTTCTGGGAACTGCATTGTTTGATCATTCCATTGTAATGACTTTCCACCCTTCATTCGTTACGTATTCATCTCACTTTGGTCTTCAGATTATTTTCCCTGCTTTCGTATGTAATAATAAGGCCCTAACGAGCGATAATTTTTAAACAGTCGGATGCTCTTATCTTCCCGAAGATTTTACTCATCTCACGTGCTAGAGTTATTTACGTCCCATAATTGTTGTGGCTTTTCTTCTCTGTAATTTTCAAATTTCCCAGGTAAAAAAAATAAGAGAGGTTCTCACCGGAAACCGAATCTTGAGTTCAAACTGTTATAAAAAAAAAAGATTTGTTTTTTTGAAATTGACCTTATAATTGAAAAATAGAAAAAAACAAATTGAAATATTAATATTTAATAGGAGAATAAATAGTTTTTCCACAACTTGTATACTAATTTAAACAGTTAAAAAAAAAACGAGAAAAAAAAAAAATTAAATAAGGTAAATGTCCGTGATTATTGAAGGATACTGACGTTCCTTGTCCTTGACATTTACGCACCCTTTTATTTATTATAAAATATAAAATTATACTTATGGACCCGAAAAAATTTCTAAATTTAGTTTGGCTATTATATTTTTCTTTTATTCGAAAAAATCACTTCAAGTCTTTTATCTTGAATATTTATGATTAAATATTTTATACTTATATATACAAGAAGTTGCTGCAATTAAACATTATTACTATTAATAAAATACCATTTATTAGTTTTTTTATTACTGATGAAATAGATCCTGTTCTTTTAAAATAATTTTACTGCACAATCAATGAAAATATTGTAGAATGTAGTAAAGTTTGCTAAATTTTCCTCACAGCAATACATCCATCTTGTGGAATAGCTCACATCAAATCTCGACGATATCTTTTCATTTGAGCCACCCTCAAACGTTTGAAAATTTTTTTATCTTTTTCCCTCGATCACACTAAAAATTCCCCTCTACTCTCCAATAAAAAAAACTTACTGAAAAAATCGAAAAATTCAACTCTGAATCGATCCCGCGAGTCATCATAACTTCACGCCCTCGGTAAAGAATAAAAAAAAAAAAAAAAAATTACTCGGAACTCTCGAGCATCCCGGGGGACTCGGGCTTTTAATCGTTCTCCATCGGGGTGAAACGACCCGCTAAACAAGCTGACCGTTGTCTGCGATTATGACACGCGCGTTTTTTTTTTTTTTTTTTTTTTTTTGTCGCTGGAGGTTTTTATAGGACCCCCGGGGTCGATTACCGAAGGCGTTGTGTGTTTCCAGGTGATTATCACACCTGGACGAGATTATTTTCATTTAAAATCGGGGGCAGTTGGAGTGATGAGTTTTGCGATGTTGCTTTTAATTGGTTAACTTTAGTTTAAATTGTTTTTTAGTTTTTTAAAGTTTGTGGATGAATTAGTTTATATTATTTAATTTGTTATTGGTTTTTTTTTTCAAATAATAGTAATATTAATACTATTTTGTTTATAACTGTTGCAGTATATAAAAGTTTAATTATTCATATTCAAAATAAAATTTTTATAATAGTTTATTAATTTAAGTTACAGGGCACAAATATATAATTACGCTGGCTCTAGTTCTAGAGAAACATTTTTTTTTTTCGAATGTTAAGTTGATTTTTAAATTTATTGTTTACTTAAAATTTTTTTATAGTTTATTTAATAGTAATTACATCGTTTCGTTAATACAATCAAAGAAATTAATATTTTGTTTGTTCATCACATAGTTATTTAAAATCTGACTTGATAAAAAAAATATAAATAATAAATCATGCAGTGCCCAACCCAAAAAATCAAAATCCTTTTTCTACATATTGTGATTAAAATTTATAGTTCACTCACACTCCCATTCCCAACTTTTTAAAAACTGTTTAACATAAAAAAAGAATCCTCTCGACTCTCGTGAAAAAAAAGGTAAGAGATATTTAGCATCTCTCTTTTTCCCGAAACTCGCATTGTTTATTTTTTTCCTCGCCTCGCTTTATTTCTCTCCGTCCTCCGGGGGCTGCTGCTGGCTGCAGGTTAGCGCGCGTCAAGATGGGAGAGATGCGCGCCGACATAACCGATAAATAACAACGGCAACGAGGCTGTCAGGACCCTTGTTAAATCTCTCCTCGCACTCCCTCCGACACGTTTATTATAATACTGCAGCAGCCGGCTGGGATTCAGTGCGTTATACACACCGGGATTATCTCGAATGAATGAAAGCCTGGCTGTATCGCCGCCGAAAACGGAGGGATTCAAAACGAGTATTAAATTGCTGAGTCTAGTTTTTTTTTTTTAATTTATTTATTTACTTTTTTCAAATTTGGGATTACCTTCATTGTTGAATAAAATATTTATTTATGATTTTTTAAACATTGTTAATATAATTGGTAATAATTAGATTAATCCGTTCATTAAAATAGCGTGTTTAAAGTCCTTAAGGCAATTATTTTCCAGAGTATAATCAAATGTTTAAATTTATTTGATTTTTTAAATGTTATAAATCGTATTTGAATTTTATATTTTATATTTTATTCATAATTGAATTTTCTGAAAATTATTACCCTTTGAATAAGTATGAATATTGAAAAAATATTGAACATACATTTGACCACCAAAAAACTATATTTCTTAAATCTGATTGTTTCTTTATTTCATTTATTTATTTATTATTTTTTTTTCATGAACATTGATTAAATATACAAGGGTTATCGTTGCTTTAGTCATATATCTAATAATGTAAAATATGTGATTTATTTGTTGTTAAATGACTTTTTTTTTATTCCTTTTTCACGGGTTATCCTCCGCTAGGAGATGTACCCGTAATATAATAAATAACTTAATACATTATTTACTTATTTGTGAAAAAAAATTTTTTAACTTAACGAAAATACATAATTTTATTCAATTGCTGTGACCTCGATTGACATCACTTTTGAAAAAAAAAAATAAATAAATAAATAAATTTGTTTCAAACAGAGTGTTTTATGCAAAAATTGTACTTTCGTTCCCAACAGGCTTGCCCACAAGACTAAACGGGTGTTCCATTTCCCGAATTTTCGCTAACATTCTTTCATCGTCATTTTAGATCACACAAACAAAATTAGTTTTATGATTATGCATTTATTGAAAAAAAATTAGTTAACACCAGTGTCTACATTAAGTGTCTAAAGTGTGCTTTGCTAAGAGCGTCAGTTGTCAAGCGAGCTTTTTACGTTTTACGATCGGGCGCCCATCAACCCGAAAAAGAGCCGCGGCGGTGATTGAATAGACCACACGAGTTTAAATCCACTTAAGCCATCCTGACGCAAATGTTCAATAAACTTTGCTCTCGAGAATGACGTGCCTTTATTTCTGCGTATCTGGTAAGTATTAAAAGAGTTTATTTTAAATGAGAAACGCTCGATTATGTTCAGGTTGCTTACAAAAAAGACAAAAAATATTCAAAAATAAGTGGGACGTGAATTATTGTAATTTTTTTTTAATAGGGTTGGCAACTTTTTGAAATTTATAATATTTTTTTGCTTATTTAGTTAAAATATCGAAAAATAATCGACACGTATTTTTTTCTTTTTAAAAAAAAAACTAAAATTAAAGGAACTACAAGTGTTTAAATTTTTAAAAATTTCAATATATATAGATATACTTCTAATGGGATTTCGCATCAATGACTTCATTAACCCGTAGTTTCAAAAACTTTTCTTAATTTTTTTCTAGCTCAATTTTGATTTAAAAATTCTAAAAAAAATGTTCAAATTCATTAAAAATCAAGTACTTTTGAAAAAATATATTTTTCAAGTGCTGGTTGCCAACCCTATTGTTTTAATTTCAATCGTGTGACTTTACGTAAGCTTGAGTATTATAATATTCAATGTTTACCGTCCAGCAAGTAGCTTTGATGGCAACATACCGAATTGTCGATTCAAGTTTCATTTGTTACAGTTTATACAAGTTCTTCAGTTCAAAAATGTACTTTTTTTCTTAACTAAAAATCAATTTTTGAGTTCATGATATTTCTAAGGAATCTCGTGGGAAAAAAAAGGAAGAGAACAAAGTAAAACAAGAAAAACTTCTTCACGTACCCATTACCCCATATTAGTAAAACATCCTCATAACAAGATTTTCCTAAAAAAAAAAAAAAAAAAAAAAAAAATCCATAAAAACTAATTCACAGGAAAAAAAGACTTTCTCCGACAATTAGAATACTTATAGCCGGTCGTACTAAATCAATCGAGACAAAATCTGAAGCACGTGCACGCACCGAAAATCTGGCCTGTTCATCCGCTCCTCGAGTTTTTACGACTTTTCTCCCAAAAAAAAAGAGACGCAGCGGGGCGTGACCGCGTAAGCTTTTAAGCTACTTTTCCAAATGAGCCGTTGAAATGCGACTTTCATAAAAATCGAAAAGCCAATTTTTCGTTAAAATATCCGAGAAATGGTTTGAGATAATATTTAAACAGTCAATTATGGACAAAAGGGGTGGGGGGATGTCGAAGAAGAATTTTTCTGAATGAGCACAATGGGATATTATCCTCACCTGCGTACCACGGAAGCGAAACCCTTTAGGATAATATTTTCTTTGGCTTGTTTGGTGAGTAAACTTGTCGGGGTGTCTTTACCAAAGTAGCTGATGGATAGAGCATTTTTATTGTTTATTGTCACGGCAAAGTAGAAGGAGAAAGTGTGAAGTTGGTGTCAAAAATATGGCTTGAATTTAGTAAGTAGTAGTAAAAATAATTTATTTGATTATTAAGTTTGTTAAGCATTAGAATTAATATTAACTATAATTTTTTTAAAATAAACTTCAGTTTTCATATATAATTAAGATCTACAATAGTTATAGTTTATCTTTAATTATTATTATATTACAATTTTTTTTAAGTTTTAGTAAGTAAATTAATAATAATAATGGAATAATTGTTTAGACATTGTTGGTGTCTTACTGGGGATCTTAATAAATAATCAAATAAACAATTTTTACAAATACAGCTCATTTGTTTGTAAAACCATTGATAATGAAAAATAAACTTCAACAATTATATCGACAAATTTATCATCGAATACAAGCAATCATTTTTTTTAGGCTTCCAATTAACACCAAAATGATAAAATAAACAAAATTATCAGCCATACCCAATCACAAGAGAGATATTGTTTTTTTCTTTTCACGTTTAATCTTCTTCATTGAGAATACTATCAAAAATAAATTTGACACCAAATGATTGATCATTCGCACTAAATTGTTAATTTTAATTTTTTTTTTTTTTTTTTTCAAACATGATAATCCTCAACTACATTATTTTCGTATTACGAATGGTTTCGCTGTCACAGTTTCCATTTTTATCCGTATACCAGCAAAAATGAGTAAGTTTAGGAAGGAGGCAGAGGGTTTGGTCCTTTATCGATCTTTTTACGGGGAAAATAAAAGACTCCGTTATAGGCGGATTTACATACCGTTTGTTTCATGATTCACCGTCTTCGATAAACTCCCCGTACGTTATAGTGAGAACGAGGGAAGTTACTCCTTTTTTCTCTCTCTCTCTCTCTTTTTCTCGGGGGAACCGTATTATATCCCCGCAAGATTCGGCTTTATTTTCCTTGATTTGTTGTACAATGCCGGCCCCGGCTTTCCCTTCTTCATTTCTCCCTGATATTTTTTAAACCTGAGAAACGCACTTTTTTTACATCTGTTTTTATGACCTCATGAATATATCTATCCGTTGTTTTTTGTACGTATAAGTTTTATTTACCGTCAGAGATCATGTTTAGTTTTTTCAAGTAAGTTTCAGCTGAAATTGATGAAAATTTTTTAATATGAGAGATATTGAATCCTACTTATGTTTATCTTATCATCAGATTGAAAAAAAATGTACGTAATTAACTGAAAGTGATTTTAAATTAACTGTAACTTCCCGGAATTTATTTATATGTATATTTAATCAATGTGAAGAATTTTTCGATTTCTCAAGTCGGGGTTAAAAGTCCACAGAATTGACTTTCTGACTCGACTGAAGAGCCGCACTGTAAACTCGAAACTTAGCAATAATTTTGATAAATTTTTTCCCCATTCTAACCTCAAAATCGGGCCTTCACCCCATATTTTCGGCGTATGACGCGGAAAAAGCCATTTCGAAATGCGGTTGTAAAGGGTTGATAATCAACCTCGTTGCAAACTTCTCGGCTGGCTAAATCAACCCTCTTCGAATTCCTTCCTACCCTTTCTATCGAAAGATGCTATTTTCAAATTCATAATTTTTAAAGAATAATAAATTTTTTATTTATTGGAGACCCAAATTAGGCTTTATACAATTTTTAAATTTAATATTCACTTAAAAGTTATACTAAGCGTAGGTGGCTTCTCGCAAACTAATCATGAGTGACAAAAATGTAATCAAACATAATACATAGTTTCTCATAAATAGCAGCAATCTTCTGAGAATACATAAAGTCCACAAAAATAATATCCAAATCAGAGCAAAATTATTAACCAATATATTAATCCGCTAAGAAGTTGAAAATTCAATTTATAAAATGTATCTACCAAAGGGGATTTAGAGGTTGTAGGGTATTTTAATTTAAAAATAAAAAACTACAATTATGATGATTTTAAAACTCTGAGCATTTGTATCAATTTTTAGACCAAAAAATATTTCAACTAAAGATACTTTTAAATTTATTTTTCTGTATCTCTTTTATGGAGAGAAATGAATTTAAAAGTATCTTCAACGATACAATTCCATAATCTTAATAACCCGAAATAAAGTTTAGTATTTTCGAAAAAAAAACTCATAAACGCATGTAATTGCCAAAATTAACGCTATCACCTCATGTAAAATTGACCACTTTTGCGTCAGCTTGTTTGCACGATATAAAAAAAAAAAGCTCTCTCCCACTAAGGCCTGCCAAAAACGGATGATCTGATCTATTTTTAATAACGCTGATCGCTCTTCTTTCGTAAGTGAAATAAAAACTTATTTCTTTAGGCACGTGTAAAAAATATTGAAAATTGCGTCAGTTTTTTAAGGCTGGTTGCCACCAGACAGCGAGGCTCTGGACTGATAGTGCTAGAATTATCAGCGATGTAGTTTATCTGAGCGATTTGAATTATGGTGCGTGCATGGTTTATACTAATACTAATTACACCACTTTGGTGATGATCAAAACATTTTTATTTCTTTTTTTTCTTAATTTTATTAGTTTGTCAAGCTGATGAAACATTTAGGCTTGTTAAGTCAGCTATATCAGTATGAATTTGGAGATAGAAGTTTTTATATTAAAAACATTTGGAGATATGACGTTTTTATATAAAAAAAATTTCCGAAAGACTGAATAGTTTTTTTCTTCATTTAGTTTCAGCTTATTTTTCAACCTCTCAAGGTTAATATTAATATTTCCTCTCCAGACTAGATTATGCATAGTTTCACAAAAATTATAGGTGATTTAAATTAAATGACTGAAATTTTCAACTGCGATAGTGAACCATTTATGAATTTTGTTCACAATTACAATTTTAATTTGAAATATCTTCTTTATGAAATAGATTGAACAGTAAATGTTACCAACTGTGATAATATTTTTCAATTGCAAAGCAATTAAAAAAAAATTCTAATCATTATAATTTACTAAATTAATTTTCAAATGACTTTGTAAAAAGCTATTATTAATGCGGTGTGATAAACGATCAAGTCTTTTGTTTAGCGCCAATAAATTTTAAAATATAATTCAACAAAATTTCATCATAATAGCTCTTCAAGAATACTTTAACAAAGTAATAAATTATTTATCACAAAATCGCTTTTAATTCGGTTTAAATTTTCAATCAACTGTAAACCACTTCAGAACAATCAATCACGAATCGAATCCAGCTCGAACAAAAGGTCGAATAAACTACGAGGCAGGAAGAGACCGCATTAGGACAGATAATCGCGTAACATAAGGTCGTCGCGCGTCATTTGATTTCAATTCACGGACGGACGGCATCCGGTTGGCGCACAACACACTCCCCCGCAAAGCGAATTATTCCGACCTCCCGTGGTGGATTTTATGGGGGGCGTGCGTGTACTGTGCAGGGAAATCGGTAGCCAAACGCATAATTTACCCTTGGACTGGGCTTTCTCATCAGTTTATTTTCACCAAAGATACAACTTTTTTCAATATAAGTACTTTCAGTTGTAGAGTAAGGTTCGAAGCGAAAGATAGTTGGATTTGTTAAATTAAGAAAGATGGCACTTTTCAAAAAGGTGTTTCAAATTAACTCTTACGCAACATAAATGAACTGAAAATAAAATATCCAATACCATTTTCCACAATTTATTTGAATATTTAAATTAATGCATCGTTTGAATTTATTTTTAATGAAAAGCATATTAATGATGTACTCTAAAAACAAAAAAAAGTTTTCTGATAAAGATAATTTTAAAGCAAACTGTCGCGCGGAAATTTTTCCAAACAGACGCTATCTTTAATTTAATTAACAACTTTGGTGATCAAATGAAATTTTAATTTCTAGTGATTAAAAGTTTTTCGAAAATTTTTTTTTGTATCAGTTATTAACTTTTTATTCAGTTTAACTAAAAAAAAAAAAACTTAAGCAATGTACTTATTAAAACAGCTCGTGACAATAGTTATTTTCGCCGTAGTAAGTGCCAAAAAAGACAATTGGTACATCTTCACCAATGATAGAAAAGTACTCCTTGATTGTATTAAGAATCAGCTCATAACTACCAATACTTGTTACGAAGAACTTGGTAGTGCAGAAATTATTGCTGAAAATGCAGTGAGTAGATTCATTGGGCGGCTTCATTCAGAAAAAAGTTTTCAAGAGAGTCTTTTTTCCTTCTTCAGAATTTTACGTCTCAAAAAATCACATTTATTTAGCATTAGACAAGTACTCTCGACACAAACATTAAGAGATCTAAGAACTGCTCTGAAGAAGTGTGTGATCATGAGTTCCGAAGTATCCGCTCTTCCAATTTTTCAAAATGAGCCCGCAGAAATCGCTGCTCTACTAGACTTTATTTTGGTAAGTTGGACTGATTACCCTTACCATATGATTCAATCTAGGGAAGGACGATCGTTATTAAGAAGATACGCCAACGATGCTCGGAATATTTTAGAAAACGCTCTAAGATACTTCTCCGATAACAGTTTATTTCGACTTTCGTTGAGAGTTTTCTGGATGTGCAGAGCTGAAATATTTTTCTCAAAAAATGACATTTACCCACCATACATCGCTCACAGGTACACCGCAAACGATAACTTTCCTCATACAGATGGAGAGATGGAGTTATTTCTTCTACGGAGTTCTCAAAATTTTCGAGCTAGAAACCCACCAGCACCGTCATCTTTAATCCATAAGATCTTGAACGTACACTCTACGGATAGATTTGAATGTCTTGACACTTTTGACATCTTTCAAGATTATGATGTTAACGGTATGAGTCTCGCAGAATATTATCTTGAATTTCACATAAATCAGTTTTATCGAATACTGTTTTTCTTCATTGAATTACAAGCCAGAAATATTTCTGATGATGATGAAATTGATGAAGAACTGCAAGATATACTACTTGATGACAATAGTTACCGTGACTATCTCTTGACAAAAAGAAACAGTGAATTATCATACGGTGATTATGATAATTGTTTCATACAACATCTGGCTCTAACAAGTGGAGTTCGCGAAGAAGATTTAGTATCGTTGTGGATGGATACTCCTTCGACCAGTGGTGTGCAATTTAGAACAACAACTGTTTCTGGTTCAACAAGTACAACGACCATCAGTTCAACAAGCACTACTTCAGATGACAAACTGATCAAGAGAAAAGGAAGTGTCAATGAATACGAAAATGATTTTCAAAATTTTGCCAAACGTCAGAAAACTTTAATCAACAGTGGCTGCAACGGCTCTGGTAAAAATTCAGATTCGAAGAACCAGAATAATCATCATTCAGATTTGTGTCTTGGAGAACGTTATAACTCAAACAATGTGACAAGTTTAAAAGACAAAATTTTGGCTTCATATTCTAAAATACAATCAGAAAAGCAACGTTCAATGAGAACGAAAAATATAAACGTTATCCTAGATATAGATCTTAAACAATCACAGATGATTTCTTTCGAAGAAGAATCTATTTTTGCAAATTCGTTACATTTTTTCATTGATGCGCTTACATAAAAATAATCACGAGGTTCTTGAAGTTTTTTTTTTTTGCCTTGACTTGTCATTAAGGATGATTCAATAAAAAATTATTAGTTTTAAAATCTACGTTGTATTTTTGAATTGAATTTTAACTCATGCTTTCATTATTGTGCAACATAAAATTATGAATTTAAACTTTGTTAAATTATCAAATATTAGCAAATTGAAATATCAAAAAATTTACCTTGAACCATTGCTGTTTGCTAATCTCTATTTACCTTGTTTCATTTTATAAATTCTTTAAAACTGATTTTATGAGAGTGAGGAAAACTTTACTGAAATTTTATCAAAATAAAAACCAAAAATAAACGAATTAATATTTTTGTTCTTTGTGCTCACCTACATCCAATAAGAAACTACTCTAACGCTCCAAAATACTTTGCTATAAGCTAAAAATCTGTTAATTTAAAATTACCAATGAAAAGCTGAAGATAATTTCTTTACATGCACTTAACAAGTACAAAAATTAAGTCTGGTGGCAAATTAGAAAATTCGTGTGCTAATGTCCTCGGATACGTATGAAAGAGTATCCTCAAAGTACCGGAGTAATTTGAAAAAAATTATACCTTTCTCCAAAGAATTCTCCCTCTTTTTTTTTGTTCATTTTCATCATTTTGTGTCGTTTATCCAAGCGCCGCTGCCAAGAGCGCATACCACAGGATAATTTACGCTTCGGACACAGAGAGGAAGTTTTGGGTAATTTTCGGATAATTACGGGTACACGCATACTAACTTTTTTTTAAAACGCACGGGGTCGCCCTTCTTTTTTTTTTTTTCTCTCGTTCGAGGCCGGGGTAATTTACATGTTGTTAGCGCGTGATTGATTGACTTACGATTTTGTGGGTTTTTGCACGAGGGGACTTTATTAGCAATAAACGTGTTCATTTAAAGGGACACGCGAGAATTATAGGGACTTTCGTTTCTCGACCATGTGTGCCTTCATTTTTCATTCAATTAAAATGTTAATTTCGATGCTAGTTGACGATAAAGCGAGGTAATAAAAAGATTATATTCGGCTTCACTCATTTTTTTGTTATTGCCTTTTTTCGTCGTGTAATAACTTCATATAAGTGGTCACCGATGTATAATCTTTGGATAAATATTACATCGCGAGATGTTCCCGATTATTTTGATTACCAAAGGTGATTTACGCGCGCAGAAAAAAATGATTTAATTTGATCTTATTTATCTCAAACTGATCTAAGTTTCTTACGATAGGTTTAGCTGAGAATTGCAGTGCATAAATTTTTTTTTTCATCGGCCTTGTTGAGTAAAATATATTCAATAATTGAAAATAAAAAATTAAACTTAAAAGTACGTATATGAATACACAAAACATAGGTGAAATGCATTTTTTAATAACAATTAATATGTAACGTAATTAAATGCATTTGGTATCAAAAATTGTATCATCATACAAATTCGTTCAAAAGCTGCAAACCCAAGAGTACACTACTTATTTTACCTTAATTTTTTTTTTCGTTCTGAAAATTCATAATAAATATTAAAAATTGTATACTATTTTTTTCCTAACTTGAAAATTTTAACTTAAAAAACTTTTTTCTTCACAAAATTTCTGTAAAAATAAGTAAATTTTTTTTTAATTTCTCATCTTGCTCAATAGATGACAAGAAAATTGACGTTGTTCAAAAATAAATTATTCTTTATCACTTTTTAAATCTAGACTTTAACTTCAGATTGCTGCCGTAAATTTATTTATTACTACGTTGGTGACAAACTCATGCATCATAAGCTTTATTGACTGCATCTGCTTGCAAATATTATTTATGAGACCACCTAGCATATTTTCAGTTCAGCTGCATGATTATGGAATAGCATATGTATTTACACAAAATTTATTGCGTTCACCTTTCTCTTTGTGCATTCGAATAATCTGAATATTATTAAATGAATTAACACACACTTTTTTTGTTTAATTTAATCCTTGATATGTTTTTTATTTTTTTGAATAAAACTTAAATACATTTTAGTCTCGAAAAAACTTATAATTTACAAGCCCCTTGTCTTAAAATAAATGTCGTAATTGTCGTACAGAAGCTTTTACGTACGCTACCAGTGCGTCTTAGATTTCGCGAAGTAACTCAAAGAATGCAGCGCAATAAAAAAAAAAAAAAGACCGAATCTTCCGCGTTAAACAAACAGCAACAACGTATAGCGCCGGACGGACGGTAATCGGGGGCGTTTCGCCGTAAGCGCCAGGTGCAAAATTGGCGCTCGTTCGCGGGAAGAGCCTCGGCTTTATCGTCTGAAATTGCTCGGAGGCTGGGGCGAAGTATCGAGCGAAATACTTTTGTGGCGCTTTTCTCGCTCGCGCGTGCCTCAAAGTCTTTTGTCTTTTAGCCACTGGTATGCCCCGGACGATTTTACACCTTGCTTTTTTTTTTTTTTTTTACGGAAGGGATCGACAGTTTAATCGCAAGGTAAAACAAACAGTTGGGAAACGGCTTCTGGAAGTGCGGGTGTTTTGTGCTGGAGACTTTTTATGACTTGATTTTTTTTTTTTTAATATTCTTTTCTTTCAATTGGGTTGGCGAGCTGGAGAACGATGAAATTTTATTGCGCTGCTTTGAACGATTGAAAATTGTTGAAGATTTAGAGAGAATAGTATATTATATAATAAGTGCGTAAAATGCATCATTCACGCACGCGTGCTGGCGTCGGCTTTGCCGACGCCAATAGCACAAGTGTGTGAACAATGCAGTTTACGCACGCATTATGTATACTATTTTATATTACGAGTACTCGAAAATGCGTCAAAAGTATGAATTTATTGACAGAATTTGGCTAAACTTTTAAATTTTTAGATTGATAGGTTAGATCCTGCTAGCAGACCGCCATAGTTGTTCTTGCTAGCATGGGTACTTTGGTTTTAGCTATACACTATATAATATACATGGGTTTGCTATAGTGTACGTTTCACACCGCGGCCTCGAACTCGAACTCACAACAGCGCGTTGTAAACTTGTAAGGAGAAAAGATTTCACGATTTAGCGTCGCTTGATTTGTTTACTATTAGGAATGCTAACGTTGAAACTGATGCACAAAAATGATCCCGAAATAATCATTCATATACGGGTAAGTATAAGCTCGGTCATCAAAACACAACTGCTGCCAGTGTCGTCTGCTTTCTCCACGCTGCCGCCGCCGGCCGCTGTCTCGGTGTTTACCTACTTACACCTAATTTTTCCCGACGTTAATTTTTTGAAGTCGTGGTCTGCACCGGTGCTCAAGCCAAAAACTGAGGTAGTTGTTCGTGTTTAAAAACATTTGATCCTTCGTAATATAGTCTAATGATGTGTTTTAAAATAAAATATATTTTTGAAATCAAAGACACTGTTCTTCCTAAGTTAACTTCAACTTACAACTACAGTTTAAACACTTTTTATAACACTTGATACTTATATTATTACACTTTTAACTATAAGCAGATTTTTATTTAAGTAAATATATTTCAACTGCTGATTATTATTTTGTAAAATATGATTAACCGCTGCACGCAACACAACTTGATGGCCGAGGTTATGTACGTTTTCTTTTTAACTAAGTAGACTTTTTATAAAAAGAAAAAAATAAAACTTTTAATAACTACCTATACTTGACGTTTAATTTTTATAAAAAAGTATTATTTTGTAAAATACACGGACGAATGATATGAGCCGCAGCCCGCAGGCCGCAGCAAGACACTTGCAACAAGCAAACGCAGCTAAAACCAAATGTGCCTGCTGCTCATCTTTGAATTTAAATCAATAGATGGCAGCTCTATCAACATGAGCACAATCATAATGTGCGATTTTACACACTCAAAATAGCTCTTTTGAATGCGTAAAATACGCATTTTAGAGTACGGGTAATATAAAAATTTTTAAACTAGCGCGATATATTTATTTGATAAAGCTCTGTGTTTCGTAAAATAGGTAATAAATTTAGGTTCTATCAATATTTACAAGCATATGTAATTTTATTTTTTATTTTGTATCAGTCTGTACATTATTATGAGAACTTGAAATATCGACTTTCATTGGTACAGAAGAGGTAGCAGAGTCTCACTAAGTTTAAGAAAGTTTAAATAAATTTGTCAAAGTTTTGTCAAAAAAGTGATAGATTCCAACTAAACTGGTTAAAAAAAAAAAAAAAGTTAAACTAAATTCATGTAAATAGGTTGAAATTCAGTTATATCGGTAAAAAATCACAATTTCTATTAAATCCTCTCATAGGTCTGAAATCAATATTATATTCCAGGTTTATTCTACTAAAAAACTAATGTCTTTTTAGATTTAAGTTCAACTTCTAAAGTTTTTCAAAATTTAATGAAAAAAAAAAAAAAATTTCGTTGAAAAATAATAAAAGAAAGCTTGGGAACATTTTGAAATTCTTTACGAATAAGAAGAAAAAATAAAAAAAAAGATACTCTCAAAAGAAAAACAGACTCCTTGGATGATACTTGATTTTTATGCTCCTTCGAAGAAATGAGGAAGCGAGGCGAAAATTTTGGAGAGAGCGCGTAACTCGAGAGCCCGCACGTGTAGGTCCTTGAGGGGGTAGTTGTGTCACTAATTCCAGCAATTAAGCAGATACTTTCAGACCCACGTCTGAGTTTTTTTTAACGTACACTTTCTTTCGAGTATAGTATATAAAATATATCCATCCCCATTATTTTTATAAAACTGTCCTTTTTAGAGCCCATGAAAAATGTCACATTTTTCAATAAATAAAGTATCCGACATTTACTTTAATCTAAAGATACATGGTTAAATTATCCAATTTACGTGGAACTTACGAATTTTAAATTTTTACAAATACTTTGCATTTATTCATTAAGTTTACATCAGAACCATACATCATAAAGAATATTATTTCCAAAGTTTTGCTTCTAATATAACATTTAGTCGCTACTTTAACTACAAAAAAAAAAAGAGAGTACTTACGCACGAGACTTAATCACGACTTACCAACTCGAGCTCGAAGAAAAAAATTCCCGATCGAGTTAGCCGCAGAAGCGTGTAGTTAGCTAATGCGAGTTACGAGCCCAGGGGGAAAAGAAGCCACCGCCCTCGGGGATTTCGTACGTACTCGCGCCTTCGCAATACGGCTTTTACTACATGATGATGTGATTCGCCCTTGATTTTTTTCTCTCTCTTTTCGATCGCGCGTAATCTCAGTAATCTAGAAAAATTCTTGAAAAACATGCGAGATTAGATCCGCCAAATTTAATCATCGTAGAAAATACTTTAATGAGTTTATAATTATTTAGCGAGCGTGGTAATAAAACGAGTTGATATTCGGTCTGGTGAATTACGCACGTTTGTTTGCGTTCCACCGAAATGATCATCCTGTAATTACCGCCATTCCTTTTACAGTGCTCCTCCACAACCCAAGAATTATCCAATAACAACGAGCCTTGTTATTTCCTCGCTGGTGCTGATGCTGATATACAACCAGCTGGGGTACTTTCCTCTTGGTCATCACACCAAATTATCCAGCTCATACGAGCCAAAAGCCGTACTCTTCTCGTGCCTTTTCAACGGTAATAAACACATCGTGCCATTAAACGAGATAAAAAAAAGGCTATTTAACTTTTTTTCGAGATCTTGTGTACGGAGGCAGTTTTATTTTATCAATTTGTTTGGCTGCACTTTAAGGATTGTCTGTAAGATAGCATTAGCGTTTTTTTTTATTTTTTACAGATAATTAATAATCACCTGTAAGCAAAAAATTCATTTCAACCAATTTCGAAAACTTATTTAAATTAATTTTAATCAGTCAATTTAAAGTTTTACTCTGTATTCCTTGGACTCAAGAGTACGAAAGTTCGAGTCCGTGGTCTTGAGTACCAGGACTCTCAGTCCGGAAGTCAGAGTGTGAAGACTCGAGAGTCCAACAACTTTAATTTTGTACTTGACTATGTACTCAGGACTCTGAGTTTTGGTCCAGCCCTGCATTAAAACATATAAAAATAATCAAGATTTGTTTGTTTATTGCAATTTATTTACTCCTCTTTAAACATTTGTTAAAATAATAATTTTTTTGTTTATTATTAATTTTTTTTTTATGAACCAGGAAACAAAGTAAAAATCGGAACCAGTAAAAAAACGTTAATTGATTAAAATCGAAAGACGACAGTATATTTTCACGGATAAATTACAGCTTGCATCACTCGAAAGCAATTACCACCGCGCGTTCTTAGCAAAGCCGATGAACAAACAAAGTCCGCAGCCAATTGTCACTCCCTGGCAGGATGACGGCAGGGGGGACAAAAGAAGAGAAAAAGTCATCATCCTCGAACTGGTACGCGGATAGCCATTACCGCCCCCTCGCGTAATGCCTCGGCAATTTCGCGCTAACGAGCCGATGGCTTTTCCATCTCCCCCCTCCCCTGGACTCTGCTTCCGTACCGCGGGGGGCTGAGCCCGGGCCGCCATCACCGCGACCAATGGTGAGAGCCCCAGGGGGCGGGGCCGAGGTGCCAAAGGAGTGGGGGAAGATGAAGGGTGTCGAGCGCGAGCGCCGCCAGTGATCGCTTCATCAAGCTTCTTATGGGTATTAGCTCATCATCTTCGTCGCCTTTTTTTTTTTAACCAGGGTTGAGCTGATGTTGGATTTTTTTTTTGTTGATCAAATTTTTACGGGGGTGTGATAGGTTGAATTATACGAAATAGGGGTTGTTCAACTTGGAGCGGAAATAGTTAACCCGTAAAACTTACTTTTACTACACATGCGTTTTCATTATTAGTTTGATTATTTAAATTTACCAAAAATACAGATATTTAAAAATATTATTTTGCTAAAAAGTATAGATTCCTTTCTTCTTATATGCCAGTATGGATAAGTATAAATCAATGAGTTTTTTGCGGTACGTTATATATTAATTAAATGAAAAAATTCGGAAAAAAAAAATTAGAAATGATAATGAACTACCTGACAATAAACTTGGAACAATAAAAAGAATCTATGAAAAGGACTAAAAAAATCGAGGGGCTACCCGCTAAGTCCTGTTATAAAAATTCTGTATAGTCCTGAATAGTCGTGGTCAGCTTATTTTGAACTGGACAGGACTACGAAAGCTTGATATAATATTTTTATCTGATAGTCCTGTATAACAGGACCAAGTGCGTAACCCCTTGAAAATAATTAAATTTTTTCACATAAGTCAGAAGCCAAAAACATGAAGAAGTCAAAAGCTTTTCGATATGAGTTTTAATTTGTTAAAAAACAAAAAAAATTACATTTTAATTAATCTTTCTAGATAAATATTGACTACATAGTATGTTAATTTAATACAAACTTATTTCGAATTAAAGATTGATCATGAATCTCGATAGTTTATTCATACTTTGATATTTGAATACGCAGTAGTATTCTCGGTTGGCACTCGGTGCAAACTTATCAGTCCAGCAAAAGTCTAAATTTAAATCGTAAACAAATAACCATTGCGATAATATACCTGCAACAGTTCATCTTCATGATTCATAGATTATCTATGAAATATTAATAATACATGCTCAAATTCAAAAATAGGCTAAAAAGTACTGAGGAGCATAAGTGGTGAACGAGAATATTTTTTGAAAAGGGCTGTCATCGGTACTTTATCACCCCCTTTTTATTAGATCCTTTATTTAAGGGGGTACATATACCTAAAATTTTTCAAAAAATCAATTTTCAGGTTTTTGTGTTTTTTGACGTACTTTTACATCAGCTTTCAAATGCCGCAAGCCGCGTTTCTTAATTCGTTAAGGAAAAAAAGTTACAGTTAATTTAATAAAGACATTCAATTTATTAAATTAACGTTGAAATGGCTTTTTTTGAAATTCAAGAATTTCAAGTCAGTTCTAGTAGCAGAAATACTTTCTACGATACTATAGGTACAAATGCTTTTTCGATGTATTTTTTCCTTTTTTAATTTTCGCTATGTAGGTATAATTTTTTTTTTTATCCACGAACAGAACTGTAAGTGTTTATATCGTTTTCGTTTAATAAAAGCGATGAAAAAACAGAAAATTTTTTTATCTGTGATTAGATTTTTTCCGTGACATAATATCTTAATAATGAAAATTAAGAATGACAGATTAACTTTCATTTCAAGTCTAATGCTAAAAACAATTTATTAAGTTAGAAACGATCGCATAAAAAAATTTATAACCTTTATGACATATATTACCTCTACGAGTCTACTTTAGTATATTACACCAATATCGATCTATCGATATCAAATTAGGTATTTCTACAGCGTTGCAAGTTCATGACGACTTTTTTGTTCTTTGAGTCATCTTTCTAGTGAAATTCTACTTTACTTGGTTTTGTTTTTGTTAATATTTCAATCTGAAGTAAATAAATTAGTTTTATTCAAAAAAAAAAAATTTAAGAATAAATGACCAATTCTTACCAGGTAAACTAATGAAGTTTTTTAGTTGTTAAAAAAAAGGTGTTTATGTACAAATGTGAAGTGAAAAAATAATTCTGTGATTTAAAATTAAAGATAATTTTTAGATAATTGCATTTGAAGACTCCGCTGACTCAAAGTCTTAACTTGGTCTTGGTGTCTAATAGTGTGTGATCTGTGTTTTTGATAAAAAAGCTAATTGGGTCACTTTAGGAGCAGGAGAAAAAAAATAAAGTATCCGGCTTTGTGCAAAAGAGTATTTACATCAAGCAAGAGTCCTGTGACAAGATATTTTCAAGATATAAATGTTTATGTGTTGGTGTGTTACATTTTATTCATCAAAATCTGTTCAGAACTTTGAAAGCCATTTTCTCAAATATGTGATTTTTGAGAAAATGAGGGCATTGCTCGTAAAGCCAAAATTTTTCCAGACAGCGGATGGACCCAGGACTTTGCACACTTGTTGTACATGTGAACCCTCATGAGCGCAACCTCAGGCAACCAAATCTAAGCATTATTAAGCTGATGGCACACCATAAATTGACTAAAATGATAAAAACTATCAAAATTTTAACCACACTAAGCAATTTTAGAGTATGCAAGTAGCTTAATAGTGCTTGGATTTGGTTGCCTGAGGTTCCGCTCATGAGGGTTCACATGTACAACAACTATGCCAAGTCCTGGGTCCATCCGCTATAAGGAAAAATTTTGACTTTACGAGCAATGAACTTTCATAGCCTAAATAAGCTGAATTTTATAACACTTATAAAAACACTTATTTTAATTTTCTAAATGTAAAAAATTATGTAAAAATGTGTGTATATTATGGAAAAAAAATATCTTTTTAAATAAATCATTTTTAAAAAACTTACAAAATTTTTTCTGAGTTTTTTTTTTTAGGTATATGTACCCCCTTAACCGAAGCAACCCTGTCAACAAAAAATCGGTACCCCACTCAAAAAATCTCCAAAGAATCCCTAACAATCTTCTACTTCGTACACGATACCACCATTTTCTTCAGCCCATAATCCCTCAAAACAACCAGCCGCAATGAAAATGATTACCAAAACCAATCCTCCAGCCTGCTCGATTATCAAAGCTCCCCGCGATCCCAATTAGATCCTGGCTCGAGATAGGCTAAAGCGTCGTCGTCGTTCTCATCGCGCAGGGTAAGGGGGGCACGAGTATCACGCGGCGTAATTCCCGGGCATTAAGGTAAACGACGAGCGAGAGCAACCCCGTCGTCATGGTTACAGTACCAGCCCCCGGAGCAGCATCCACCTACCCCGGCGAATCGATATGGCTGCGCGAAAGACCGACCGGAGAGGGAAGCTTTTTACGAGGGGACGTTTTGGGACCCAGGCTTTGTCATGGTAAGTGATTCGGGCATTAGCTGTAGAACGGTTTATTTTTCATGGTACGCTGTTTGCTTTGTAATTGTGGATCGGGTTTGTTCGACGCGATGAATTGGGTCGTTGGATTTTTGTTTTTCTTTATGAGTTTTTACTTTTACTACATATGCATTTACACTTAGTACGAAAAGCAGCCTGGATACATTATTTGGAAAATCCAAGGGATAAGTTGTGCATAGCGAGGAGTGACCTCTCTAATATACAGATTTTCTTGTAATCTTCTTAGTCCTACTTGATCTATTTACTAGGATTTGGAGTTGATTGACACAGGACTGGGCCATGACTCGGAGGTTAGAGTCAGAGTCAAGTTTGGATTCGGATTCGAGAATTTGAGAGTCAGAGCCTGGTAACTTGAGAACTTAGACTCGAGGGTAATGAGTCAAAATCCAGGATCAGAGTCAAGCGAGAACTTGAGTCCTCACTCTCGAATCAAGTTCAAGTCTGAGCTCTCGTGTCACCGAACTCTAACTCTCAAATTCTCGAGTTCGAGTCCACTTGACTGAGTCTGGACTCAGTGCAGACTCATCATTGCCCAGTCGACCTGGATTGACATTTTTGGCCACTACTGATATTTTAAGATGTTTTCAATTATGAGTCATGTACAGTTTTTGTTAGTCCTCTTAGTCTACTTATGGTCCTCATAGAAGAAGACTGAAGGTGTAACCCCTTCAGAAAATAAACAATCACATGCAAAATTAAAAGAGTTTTTTAGCTTTTTAAAAGTCAATTCAAAATTTCTTTGGTTGTTTCAGTATCAGTCTACACCGTTAATTCCGAACATCTGTAACGAAATACAAGTACAGCGAACAAAGCTTAATAATGAAGAGCCAAGCGAAAGGTCGGTATTCGCAATTAAAATTCATAAGTCTCGCGGTAGCCGCGAAATAAAAGCTTGGGTTCTCAAAGGGAGGTGCGAAAGAGAGGAGGTGGAGGAAGAAGAAAGAATAAAAAAAGGGGCAGGGAAAGAAAGAAGGACACGGAAACAGAAACATAAAGCGGGAGGAGAGACGACATTTGTTCGTGTGACCACCTCCAGTTTATTGAGCGTAAGAGAGGGGAGGGGGGGGGGGAGATTTTTTATTCCATTGCCTGGGAGCAGTAGCATTGTCACGGCAAAATGGAGTTTCGTATTCGAGTTATAAATGCATAATGGGCGAGCCAGCCGGTGGTAATTCGAAACGTATGGACTTATTTACACTTGATTTTCACGCTGAATTACGGTCCAATTTAGTGCGGCTGACGCTGCGAGGGCAATGGTCCGTGATCCTGCCGGGCGCATATTGTATTACGTGATTGATTAATTTTGAAATTTGTGTGTTGTGCTGTTATACCAACCCTCCGCGGGATTATGAGAAAAACTTTTGACAAATTTTCGGTGGGATGGATCATAGTTTTTTGTGTTCGACCTGATGTAATTTTTCTTCTGAAAGTACTTGAATTTGATACTATGGAAGACAATTTCAACACTGTAGATTTATGAAACTGGACTTTTTGTTTGATGGGTGATGGATAATCGACTTATGAATTGACTAAATTCGGAACAAGCTTAAACTTCTTCAAGTATTTGAACTCAAAAATTGTAAAAATAAGAATTTTATCCTCCATATTAAGGATCAAAGCAAATAATTAATTATTTTTACTGGTTTTGTAAAAAAACAAGTTTTGTTTTTATCTCTGTTTAACGTTCGATGTAAAATTGAATACTTGTGATGTTTAAGATCTCTTCTAACTAGATTTCAAAAAAAACTGCTCTTATATAGAGTTATTTAATTATCAAAGTTTCGACTTGTACCATCAGTGAGCCATAATCAAGATTTATTAAGAATTAATGTTTTATGCGCTTATTTACGAAGATCAAACAGTCTGCTTTGAATAACACCAGTTTAAAGTTTTGACAAAATTGGTGTTCCGTCAGACAAACCGTTACCACTCCTGATAAGTCCAATGCGAAATAAAAATAAAAATTCTTGCTAAAAATGTAGTTTTGCAACTAATGAATATAATTCTTTACGGTTCTGATAACTGAAAATATAAAAAACAATGACAATTATTGTCATCTTGCTAATTTTTTGTAAACTACGATAGCTAAGGAATTTAGAAATTCTCTTTTTATTTTAAATAAAAAAGAAGAATATAAAATAAAAGACGAACTTCTAATTTTTTCGATGAAATCATCATCTATTCGATAAACATCGTAAAAACTTCAAAAAAAAAAAAAAATTATTTTTTCAACCAAGACTGCAGCGATGATAAGCTCCTCGAATCTCGATAATAGTTCACAGTCGTGGCAGCTGCGCCACGGTTCGTTACACAATGGGGGACGCAACAACAATGCCTTGGGATTCGAGATGCGGTTGGCGTAACGACTCAATATGTCGGGATTAAAGATCGGCACTTAAATCGGCTGTCGTTTCTAATGCCAACACTTACCATCACTTTAATTCGATTTTGTTTAACTTAAAACTTTTTTGAGTCTTATGTGTTAAAAAATGATGAAAAATCTGTTATTGTGCTTCATTGTCGGGAAAATAACCATGATTTTGATTTTGAAAATACCAAAATAATAGATAATGAACATTTGGAATATAAACGCACTTTCCTGGAAATGCTTCACATTCAATCTCATACTAACAGTATAAACAAACAACAGGATACTTTGTATCTAAGGAGGTATTACAAGATGACTGTTGAAGCGCTCCTACAGTCTAATCAACGTAAAGTCTGACTTTTGTTAGTATCAATCGAACTATATACTCGACACCACTGTGTGTTTATTAAACCACATGGACTTTTGACATAGTTTTATTTTTCAAAATTTCAAACTTTAAGGTATTTATGTTATTGAAAATTTCTGTTTATAGTTTGATTATAATATATTTGTAATAAAAAAATATAAATTAGAAATCTATGTAATAAAAAAATTTTTTAGCCCTGAAGAGGTCATCACAAAACGATGACAAAACGTTGGCAACTGAAATAAAATAACTAGATGATAAATGTTCGTTAGACCAACCAACTATTTGTTTTTACTTATTTAAAACTTTTTTTTTTTTCTTATTGTACAAAAATGTTTAAAATTAAAATTCTTCTGCATTAAAATTAAAAGTATGATCATATTGTTAAAATTTTTAAAGACTAAATTACCACCGAAACTATTGGACTAGACCTCGGACTAGACCATTGTAAGAGTGTACTTTATCAGTGTAAAACAGCAATAAACTAAATGAAATTTATTGATGAACATGTAGATGGTCTCAGGGGTGTGTTTTAACGAGGAATCGTTCGAGAGGCCCCAGGCGTGCAATACCCCGAGTAACTCCAAGCTCGCATCGATTTTAGAACGTAATGAAGTCGTCTTCCCTCGCATCATCGCTATTTGCTAATTTACAACTCGATTACGCGAGAGCGAGAAAAAAAAAATATATTTTTGTGGGAATATCAGCTCTTTTTATCTTTATGATAATTAATGGAATTAATGGTTTTACAACGCTTTTTTTCCGGGACTCAAAAGAGTCATTGTGTTTAATTAAACGACTCTATATCGATAAATTTATGTCACACTTTACACGTTTTTAAATCCTGGTCACAATTAAAATGTATATGAGCCTCTCCGTTACTCTTTGACAACCATTTGCATAAACTACTCGATTCGTGGCCGAAGAATTTCGTTATGCAAATCAACTTTCGAGAAACTCATAGTTTCATCGATAATTAAGATACAACTGTGTATTCCGGCTACATCGAATCGAAAAATTTTCCGCAAACCACCATTTTTCACAAACCCCCCGAGGTCTTTTTTAACGCGTCATTCGAATCCCAACAGAGAGAAAAAAAAAGAGGAAGATAGGCGATGATTCGCTACATGATTTTGAAGTTTCACAGCGCTGGCATGACAAATAATCTTCACAATGGAGCCCATTTCCTTTTGATCGAGGTATCAACCCTCATTTTTCTTCTGGGGGATGGTACAGCCAGTTTGTATCATCGTTCCTGGCCCCCCCTCGTTTATGGCCCCTGTGTCGTCGTACACGAGCCATGATCGGTTCCGGCAATTTCATATTCGCTTCGTCCAAACCTTTGATTTATCATCCCGGGATAGACTCTCTTTTTTTTATTCTTTTTGGCTTCCGAACTTGATTATTGTGGTAAAATATTGCAAAATTTTGTACGAGTGGATGGCGTAGGGAAATCACGGTTTGAAAAATAAAAATTTATCCGGGGCCTGTGATTTATTGTTTTCATCGAAGGGAAATTATTCATGTCGAAATTGTTTAATCGAGGTTCATTAGAGCCAGTGTTGATGTACGAAGACACCGGTATTGCTTTCTTACTAAAAAAAAAAAAAAAAAACATTATGGTCTCAATACAAACATAGATACTGCTGCAATCCGCAAGGTTTGGATTAAAAGTTTGCTATGTACTCTAAACGCCTGCTTAGGTAGCATCATTATAGAATGATATAAATTAAAAATTTTCAAAGCTAGTAATTAATAAGATACAAAAAACTCTGATACGTTTACCTCATAGTGAGGAAGTAGTTTTTAATATTTCATTCAACTTTTTTTTTTTGACAAATTTTGCAGGTACACCTTTCAAAATCGATTTACTGATAACTTAAAATAAATTGTGAGTCTAAAATTAATGAAAAATACAATTTTGGTATAATTTTTAGTGGTCGACCATATGATCAAAGCAGCTGCCTCAATATCATAGGTGGACTTATAGTCAGAGGTACAAAAAATTAACAAAATTTTTTTAGTCTCAGACATTTTTAAAAATTATTATACAGGAAGCTTGAAAAAAAAATAGCCATATAGAAACAATAATAAAAATATTAATTTGTCTTACTTTCGATAATCAATAAAAATTTTTTGAAAAATCCCTCGCGTATAAATTTTTTGATCTAGTTTTATTTGGTAATTTATTGAAAAACCTGTTAAACTCACCCCAGTTTACAGTATAAAATCACTGATCTAATCTTGTCTATTATCGTACCACCTTCAGACAGAAAATCATGTTCCAGGAGTTGAAGAAAAAAATTTAAAGTTTTTTGTTGATTGTTTTCAGTTGCAGAGGCGAACCGAAACCACACCGTTTAATGAGAATGCAAATGGCTCGATCCCCGATCTCGATTGTTTAATCGCATCATGAATGAAACCAAACGAGAGACTCTTAAAAAAAAGATCGCGGCTCAAAGGGAAGATGACGAGGGGAGAAGGAGGAAACGGTGGGGGCACATAAAAAAAGGCACCGCTTTTAAAGCTTTCGCGGATTCGTGAGTTTACTTAAGAGCGCGCGGTAGCTCGCATTATTTTATTAGAATGAATAATTCATCGGCGTCACTTACACGGTATGCATAAGTTGCACTCTTTCATCACTCCGCGGTTGGTAGCATTGATCCGATTGTACGATCCTTTCGGCTTCCCCTTTGTCTCCCCTCGGATTCGCATTTTTCGGCATTCGCAAAGATTTTTTGGTCAGTTAATCGACCGAGGAAGACCGAGCAGGCCCGCAATCGCGTATTTTTCTTCTCTTTCTTTAGATCTTTTTTTCTCTCTTGGTTTCTTTGTTTTTCTCTCCTTTCGTTACTCGTTTTTGCTCGTTCTCTTGCGTGTGTACCTACCGACCGATCGAACGACGAATTAAATTTCAAATGAACCTCCTTTAAAGTGTTGAGTTAGCAACCCTTTTTTTACCTTTTACTTTTTCTTTTACTTGCCTGGATTTGTTCATGACCGTTATTGTACGCGTACGATGCTCGTCCTATTTGCGTCTGATTTTTTGATCATTACTATAGAGTATTTTAAGATATTAACTTTGTCAGATCCCTGTAAAATCTGGCTGTGGTATTTATTTTTTTTCTTTTTCTTATTACTTACCGACTTAAACTAAAAATGTAGTTCTGATATTAAGTCACTGATGATTACTAATAATCAAGTAGGTTCTATTTTCCAGGGTCAACAAACTAATGTTTTACTCGCTACCAACTTTATTTTTGGGGTTGTAAATACCATCAATTACTTCAAGTTGACTAGTTGAATTGAGAAAAGTTGAGAAACTGTATAAGTTTGGTAGGCTTGCCAATTGGCATTGAAATCAACATCAGTGGAACATAAGTGCGAATTTATAGCATTGGTTATATTTAATGGGTTGTCGATTTTCTTATTGTCATGTTTTAAGTGATATTTAGTAATGGTTAACCATTTTTAATACCTTTGACAATTTTTTAACTGCGACCTTATTCTAGAGGTTTATATTAGTATATCTATTTTGAACAGTCTGTCAGTAGTATAGTTCAAGACCTGACCGGCGGTACCATGCTCCCTGCAGGTTCAAACGCACAAAGTCAAATCTAAAACATAATTTTTTTTTTACCATTACTTACCGTAAAATAAAATTTTTTTCTAAAATGAGATTTTACAAAATTTTTCCTTACACGATCGACTCCCAAAAACTTCTCGTCAAGCTCTACGACTTCACATTCGAAGTTTTCTCTCTGCTCATCAAAACAACGTCCATCGTCCTCCCCCTGCAGTCACATTTTTTACATCGCTTCCTATGGGTTTTTTTTGCAGCTCCTTTGCTCAAAGTTTAGGCTCCCGGTGTACGGGAGATATCTCGGGGCATCGCTCTCGTCTCCTCGTTCCCGCAAAGACAACAACGAGTGTCTCCCTCCTCCCTCACAGAGAGAGAATCGCGATGAGCGCGCGGGCTCTTTGGCCGAAGCCGACAGTTTGCCGCTTCGATGTATCGCGAAACAAATTACAGCATCGAGTAAGCTACCCGCCGAAAGCTCTAAGATTCGAAAACTAGTATGAAAAATCCAGCTAATTGTCTCATCCATAGGGTCAAAAAAAAAAAAGAGCTCTCATCAACGGGCTCCAGAGTATTACAAGGAATTCCTCAGGGGCAAGAGGGAGAAAAGGAATCCGCGCGCGGTGATGGAATGTCCATTGGCTCGCGCGCGCATTCAAATCGATCAGGCTTTGTCGTCCTCTCTCTCTCTCTCTACTCTATTTTATTTTATCTTCTCTCTCGCTCGCTCGCTCGCTCCTCTCTTATTTGCTACCACTCCTTCTCATTCTGGTTTATATCTGGTCGTCTCTATCGCACGGCCAAAGCGCGATTGACGTTGAGGGATGACGCTCTGAGGCATCGTGAGAGTTGACCGGAGGCGCGGCAATTTCGGAAAACGCGAGGAATCCGAAACCGAATTTCTTTAAACCGAACAACCCGGGAATTCTTAATTCGATGCTTTTTTCTTTTTTCCCCGGATTCCGAGGACTCGAGCTTTTTTTTACTCTTTTGGGTTCGGGCTGATTGAGAAAAAATATAAAGACTTCATTGCTTGCGTTACCCACAGGATGCGGTAGAATGAATGAGCGTGACGAGAGGAAGTCGAAATTTATTCCTCCGAAATGGATTTCAGCTCTACAGGTAAACAAAAGTTGATTTTTCTTAGTCGTTCTAAGTTCATTTTGAATCCATACTTTATATTGCTGCAGAACTTTCTAGGTACTTTGTTATCCGCCCTTGTAAAAATAAAAACTTGTCCGAAATATTCAAATTTTTTAAAGTTAATTTACATTTTTTTTTATTTTTCTAAATTTTTAAAAATGGAGGCTTGAACTCACAAACTTTTATTGTACACTCAATTATACCGAATGTGGTATAAGTTCACATTTTAAACAAAATAATAAAATTTAATTTTTTAATTTTTTTAAATTTTAATGATTTTAGTCTATGAGCTTGCGACTAAACACCATAAAATTTGATAACTATCCGACAGATTTTCTATGGGACCTACTTGATATTTATAAAACTAATCAAATTCAATTGATTGTATAAAGTATAATTTTTTTTGAATTGTGTTGCAAAAAAAAACTTTTATTTAAAAGTATATATAATCTCATTAAAATTATAATTTTAAATTAAAAAATCTTTTTTTTTTTTTAATTATTTATAACATTATTTTTCGAAACTTCCAGGCGCGAATCTTCAACCGAATGCCAAAAAAAAAAAAAAAATCTCATCCATCTGATAAACGGTCACGGTCATTATGACTTATCCTACTTAAAGCAGCCGCACTGAGGAAAAAAAAAAATAATAATAATAAAACAGCAGTCCCTTTCGTCGATTGCGATCATTAGCCAAGAATACTCTCGTTAAATCGCATTTCGAACAAGATAATTGAATATATAAAAGAGAATTCCGGGAGCTGTCCCGTCGCGCCTCCTTTGTGTCGTTCTCGGACATAAAAATATTGACGCATGTCTCTCCCCGAAGCCGAAGACAGACAAAGCGTCAGATCCACCTCGCAAAGTAGCAAGGCTGGTAAGAAAGAAAAAACTTTAAAAGCCTTCGGTAGCTGCAAAATCCTTATCTCCCCTCGGCCGAATATGGAACTCGTTTTCCTAACATCACTAAGGTGTCAGGAGCGCATCACAATGGGATGAAAATAAGTGTCGAGGAGCTCGGCCAGGTGGAGGATAAAAAATTAGAACACACGTATAAACAACGACACACAGAGGGTCTCCCGCTTGTTAGCGAGCCGCGCCCGGCCTATCTCCTGCTAAAAAAGGAGGAATCGAAACTGTTCAGCCCTCGTTTCAGAGATCCGCTGGCGAGGGGGCGCGTGCGCGCGGCAAATACAAACGCGGATAAAGAGCGAGCGACAAAACCGAGCAAAACGAACGAGAGAGAGACTGATAAACTCCGATTCGGATCCTCCCTCGGGGATTCAGAAGAAAACGAGAACGATGAGGAGGACCTGTTTCGCCCTGACGAATTTGAAGAAAGGAAGTTTCGACGGTTTAACGTAAGCTGCTGCTAACTTTTACTTCGTTTGCTTTTTTTTAATCACTGTTTCGTAACAACGATAAAAAGTAATGAGGGCGCTTTTTTTTTTTTTTTTGGAGTACCTTTGAGGATTGATGGGGACTTTGATGATTTTTTTTTTTTTCAATTTTTAAGTCTGGGACTTTGTTTGAAAAGAAAATGACAGAAAACAATTTTAATCCAAAAGAATTATAAATTAATTTAATTAAGAACAGTCCACTCGACTAACTTGTATTAATTTTGAAAAATTACAATATTTAATGAGAAATTCTAATGACGCTAAGTTTGTGACTATCAACAATCAGGTCACAGTCATTGTGAATAATAAAATAAAGAGCCCGAGAAAGAGCCTTTACACCATATCACTTCGAATTCCACAATATAATAAATGTCAACCTCACAATACTGCGGAAAAAAAAAAAAAACCATAAAGCGCAAGCGAATCCCGAACACCATATTGGTGAAACTAATAAATTAAATGTAAATTTCAATTAAGTATTTCACGTAGAAATCAAATTGAAAAAAAATTATTATTATAACTGGGGGATTTACGAATAATCGGTCGGTAAAATCAAATACCGCAGTAAAATTTAAAAAATTCTTGTTAACATGTGAATTTCATGTAATTTATTTTTTAAACAATTTTAAATATAAAGTAAAATTTAAAAAAATCTAATTATTCTCAAAGTCTTTAAATCGATTAAAATTCATTTTTATTTTCATACATCATACACATTATCTTTAATTAAAAAAGACTAAGTCTATTTCTTCCCTTCCACAAAGACCGTTCAGAGTAATTTGCTTAATCCAAAAATATCTGGGCGATAAATCCTATTGTAAACCGAAGCCAAATTACGATTCACAACACGCGATTGGTTTTTCTTAAAAGATAAATACCTTTTTTTTCCAAGTCAGCCTTTTGCAGAATTCGCCACAACACTTTTTTACGAAATTAATTGATTGACAGTGTCGTGGATCATTACATGGGCTTTATTCATGCAGGACGCTTTCTTCATCGATCCCCAGCGGTTTTTTAGCAAGAACTTAATACCTTTCTTCCAAATTTAATTCGGGGGGGGGGGGGGGACCACCGAAAGGAAGCCGAATGATTCTCCCTTTCATCGCGAACCGCGCATTGTTTTTACCCTGCTGCGACACATTAAAAATGTATCAATCTCTCAAGAGACCGCAAAAGACACCAAAAGAAAGAGTGAATCGGTGAGCTGAAAGAGATTCTTTTTAAGGACACTTAAATCCCTCCGCAACGTCTAATTCAGAACTAAACCGTAAATACTTTTTTTAAGTACAACTACTCGGATACTTTTCCATCACCCACGAATAATAAAAAAAAAAGGAGAAAGGTTTTACAGCGGAAAAAGAAAAACAAGCCGGTGCTTCTCTCATTTTAAAACGTACGACCGAGAAGCGAGAAAAAGTAAGTTCGAAGGGGGAGGCGTATAAAATCCCATTTTCGAAACTCGATTTCTTCGGTTCCATAAACAGTTCGGGAAAATAGAATCACCCTTGCAGCCGCCACCCGCGAGACCCAATCGAATTCCCCGGTAGCACTTTCAATTCTCGCTCTCTCACCCACGCGACGACATCGGGAATCGAAAGATAAAAAAAAAAAAAAAAAAGTAAAATAAAATGGGAAAAAAAACATCGCAAAGTCGATGCCCGCCCGGGGAGACATTCCGGATCCTGGAAAATGTAGACAACTGTATAAAGCGCCCCCTTTTCACCTTTTTTTTATTCGATCTTGCTTGGATCTATGGTTAATCGGATCCGCGATTTATGGATTCCTCGGGAATTTAACGGACCCAGGTCCGAAATCATTGCGGAAGCTTTGGTTTTGCCCGGAATTGGCAAAGTTTATTGAAAATCTAATTCCCACTTGGATTCGAGGGAGAGTTCTTTTAATTCACTTTTACACGAAAAATTTTTTAGAGAGTACAGTTGGGTAGGGTAACCTTTTTTTGTACTTCCAGCTTCGATCATATAAAGTTCTTATAAAAGATAAGTTTTAAACGAAAATTATTGATAAGTCAACGAATTTATAAGCAGTACTTAGTTTTTAAAGTTAGCTCTACAGTAATGAACCAAAATATCAACATTATCACATTATGCATTCCTCTTTCGAGTTGTACCAGCTTCTGGTTCCAGATTTCGGTCAAAGGGGTGAAAATAGTTACTGAATACCACTGAATAGACTAGTTTAAAAAAAAAAAATTGGGAGATCACTCAGTAGTCTGAGTGCGTTACGTGCAAATCGAAAATCTAGAGTTCGATTCCCATACTAAGTTGACTTTGACATGTGTTATTTCAAAATATAGAATTGAGCGTTGTTGCAAAATATGCAAAAATTTCAAAAATGAAAAAAAAGTTGGAAAAAATGATGAAATTTAAAAAATGATGAAAAAAAAAAAAAAATTTTTAATAGTTATAGTTATTTATTTTTCAGTAAATATTATTTTATGATTTATATACATACTTTCAAATAAGTATTGGTTACATGGTCATATAAAAAAATTAAGCGTATTTTTGTCCAAGTTATTAGATTCATTCATGTACCGCGGTAAAACAAACTTAAAAAAATATATTGATATGTAGGATAGTTTTGCAACCTATTGTTGCAAAAAATAAATAAAATTAAATTAAAAAACTACATGATTTTGAAATATCAAATGATGATTCTTTTAAAAATTGTAATATTTGATAATTATTTTTATTTAGTATTAATTTATTAAAATATTTCTAATAATTTTTTTGGTCGTACGATACATAGAATTGTTTTTCAGTTAATTGATTCAGCCATTTCAACAGCTGTTTTACGATTGTTAGAATGTAGGTTTGTTGTTTGAACAGATACCATGAAAAATAAAAAATTGAAATTTAATGTAAAAGCGCACAGTAGCGCATTCAACAATTGAGTAAGTTATAAAAGTTTATTATAATAATTTACACTAATGCTCTTCTATGTTATAGGGTGTGCCGAATGTAGCCATGCTAAGCGCGAATGGATGCTGTGGTCCACTATGGTAAAATAAATATTTTTTAACATGATAAACAGGGTTGAAATGTCAGTTTATTTACTAAAACGTAGTTTTTAGGGACACCAAAAAATTGTATCAAACATCACGAATATAAAAATCTAGTTCATTACACAGTTACTGTCGCTAACAAGCGACTCCGTGACCAGATCGGTGGATCAGCCAAACGTTTATCACGCAAATAAACACTGGCGCGGCCAGACAACTTAATCGTTTTGTTCGCCAGCAGAGCACCCGCAATTTGTTTTGCTGGATATAATCGGGCCTCTCTCGCGGGAAATTATTATTACAAAATCAAGATCCCGGCTGCTGCACGTTTTTTTTTTATTTCCACGGCGCTGCTGCAGCCTTAATCGCCGCGCTAATCGTTCGACGAGCTCGTGAATTATAAATTGCCGCTGACCTGGACCAAGAGAGAGAGAGACTTATTGTGATTATTATGACACCTCGGCGATTAATGCCAGGGCATATCTGAGATGTAACGGGCTAGTCGTGGTGGCTTAGGCTCAGTGGATATACGATAAGAGCGGATGTAACCATCCGGATGGATTTTTAATTTTATTTTATATTGTGTGATACTTTGTAATGAAATTTAGGAATAATGAGTTATAGAGTCTGATTATTTTTAAAGCTTTTGAAAGAATTTTTTATACTGACTGTAGATATAGGATACAATGGTTCACTCTAAAAATATTCTTTTTGAATGTTAAACATTATCCTAAGAACCATCAAAATTATGGGTATGGTATTAGTGGATAAATTTTTTAAAACAATCTACTTTGTCGTGTTTTACAGTATATATGTTTGTATGCTTAAAAAATAGTCAAAAATAATTGTTATAAATAATTTAATTTTTTTGCGATTACAATCAATAAATTTAGAATACACGTACGAACAGATCTAAAGGTATCAGAAATTTTACAAATTTTACCTGAACATTATCCCTACTTTACAATTCCAAGACGAAGATTACGTTCTCTCTTTATTTACACAGAGATTTTTACTCAACTAGTTTACTTTGGATCATTACTCACACAAAAAGAGTTAACAGCTAAACGGCTGTAAAAAAATCAACTGCTTACTTTTCAGAACCCAGCTCGGCATAATCCCGAGAATCAATAACTTAATTTAAAACAAAAAACAATTCCCACTCCGTCCCGTAAGCTAAAAAAAAAGTAAAACAAACGCTGAAATGTAAATACGAAATAATCCCCGGGCTGTAAAATGATTATACTTATCATCGGCACCTCCTTCGCGTACGTAAAAACTAATTATTCGTTCTCTGCACCGGTCGTCTTAAACAAACTCAGCGGCCGTTGGGCAAAAAAGATTTCCGTCCCTCGTTATCCCCGCCCTCTTCCGCCGCTGGTCTCGGGGCAAAAACAAATTAGATGCTCAATACGCGGGAGCGAGGTGTTTTTGGCTTGACGCTTTAAAAGCCTCCTCCCACTTGGGTGCAAAGCAAGGACGCCTTCTTCTTCTCGCTGCCCTTCGGTTTAAAAAGTCCCGCGAATTCCAGCGCAGGTGTCTTTTTGCTTTGGAGGGAGAAAAACGTCCTCCATTGGTTGACGCTTTTTCACCCCGCGAGTAATGCGAGACGAGAATCTTCCTTTGTTTACGGATGATGATCGTTGACTGGTAATCGTGCATCGTTTTGGGAAATCGCGAGGAAATTTAATAAACTGCTGTTAGAGTGATGGTTCGTTGGAACTATAATTTTTATTCAAGAGTTTCGAAGTAAAAGGATGATGCTTTAAAATTATTTGGATTCTGCTTGATTTGTGATTTAGTTTTTACTTAAACAAAGCAATAAATAAACTATCAGGTAATTTTTGGTTCTTCAGGCAAGATGAAATAAACAGAGAAACAGATATTTTTTTTAATCATGCGTAATTTAATATTTTGCTTACAAGCTCATCCAAATCATTAAAAAAAAATTAATAGTTAATGAGTAAGAGTAACAATTTTTATTATAAAAAGCTTAGTATAAAGCACAAAATTTAAATACAATCTACATCATGGTTACTAAACATAACAGGATCAAACATTTTGAGAAAACCAAAAAAAATTTCACTTACTTATATGCCAAGTTATGGAGAAATCTTAAATTTTTTACGAAATCTCAATTATGATCTTGCTTGTTTTTTACTTTTAATGTCTGCAAAACCAGTATTTTCGATTCATTTTTAATTTTTATGTCAGACAGACTACCGTAAGTAATGTAACAATAGTCGTAGCTCGTGAGCATCAAAGAATACAAATTGCTTGCTTAAATGAAATTCTCCGGCAGCTTATTCGTCGAATAGTTTAATCGCTTCTTTACATTTTTTTTATTTTTTATTTTTGATATTTTTCCTAAATTCAGACCACGTACGTAACTCGACTTTTATGAAAGTATATAGATAAAACAGCATTTGCTTTAGTGCGACTTAAGGTGTTGATTGTTCGTTATGTTATAATTAATTAGTAGTTGTATGTTAGAAAAATTTAGACTTAATATTTCATTCGTTAAAAGTAGTTTAAGTTTGTACAAATCATTATGATAATTCCGAAACTGGAATAAAACTTCATCGTTATAATGACTTTAAAGAATTTTTTTTTTTTTTTTTTTTTTTTTTATTTATCACTTTTCAATAATTAATGAACTGTTGATGAATTTTTAGAGCTAAACATAAATAACTTAAATAATTAAAAAAAAAAATTTTACGGTCAGCATAGGGTAGTGTAACTAGCTAGTATTTTTGGAAGAACTTCATGTTGATAAATCTGATTCTTCTAAAGTCATGTGAATAATACGTTAATTCTATTAAAAACAAAATTATTGAAATAGAGCAACCAATAAAAAGTATAACAGACAAATAAATCCATAAATAATCACTACCATCTTTTTGGTTGTCATCAAAAAACTAGTGTTGATTCACACTGGTTTTTTGGTTTTTATTTAGCTCTTTGATTAAACCAGCTTCTACGATTTTAAGCATGATTTTATTAAACATTTCTAAGTATGGTGGCGCTTCTTCAAAAAGAAAACTTTCTGCTGTATAATGAATTTTCAAATGGAATAGCTTTAATTCCGCAAATTTTTCATATTCATGCAGGAACGTTGTCGCTCTTGTGTCAATCTTCAAACACAACGAATTTTTACCACGAACAATGGACTTTACACAGTCTTCTGGATTGAGTGTCAGGACCATTTTGGATTTGACTCTTGCTGCGTATTCATCTTCCGTGTCCAGAGCATTGTAAACGAATCTATTGGCATTTGGTATCAATCCAGTTTTATAAATATCTTTGTAAGTTTCTATAACAATTTATTTTCGTTTAAATTTGAATACTGATAAGGTTTACAAAAAAATCAGAAAAATACGTAATGGACCAAATTAAAACTGAAAAATAAACAATTTTTCCTGAAAAAGTTATTGGTGATCTTGAAGACTGAGAGAACAAAATTTTCATCACATCAAAATTGTTCAATCGCATCTTTAACAATTTTGAATGATTCATCATAAAAACAGCTACGAGTATGACTGTTAGCATTAAAACAACCAATTTGTCAAACTTTAAAGAAAAAGTGTTCAATGAAGCACTTGGAATAATGCATGATATTTGGTCAATGTACAATGTTCTTCCATTTATAAGATTCTTAAATCTAATATTAAAAGTATTTGCCGCAACAATGAAAGGCAATATAACATCAACTTTTCCATCTACATGCGTTACTTTAAATTTTTAGTAAGTAGGTGGCAGTAACATTTGGTCTTTTTCCATATTTATAGCAGATGTCAATAATTTTAACGTATCGTATGCGAACCCTTTACACTCATTGTATAAACATTCAATGTATGGAGTCAAATTCAAAGATGGGATTCGGAACAAGTACTTGTTTGCATTTATTAACTTGTTTTTAAAAAGTTCAACATCTTCTTGAAATATTCGACTGTTAGAAGCGTTTTCAAAGGGATTATACGAAAAAATTGTACTATTATCATTAAAATTTCCTGAACTGATCCGTACGTTGATTATCGAAACGTCCAAAAATTTTTTTGACCAAGCCCAATTGAAAAAAAAGATTGTCCAATTTTGAAGTGAAACCTTTTTCTTGTAATTGATGATTAAACACTTTGGTCTCATATGTTTTCGTGTAATTTGAGTAAAGCTTTGAAATAATTCTTGCAGTTGATTTAATTGTCTTATTTTGGAGTGATCAAACATTTCGAAAATCAAAATGAGGTAAATGGAGTTTTCGCGAGGGTCTTTAAAAATTGGCATTTGTAACGATCGATTATCTGAATTCATTTTTTCTATGTCTATCGTTACTGTCGGAATTTTAGTTGCCATATTCTTGATAAGTCGATTTTCTGAATTGATACAGTCATAGATTGATTTATCAATAAAAATTATGACTTGTGCAATGTTGGATCTTGTTTGAACTTTTTTACCAAAACGTTTGTCTAATGCAATGCAGAAATACACAAGTATTCAAAATTGAAAACTGTTAGTATGTTAATTAAAATATTAATATTTTTCATCATTTTTTAAATAAAAATAAGTATGAGATTTCAAAATATGTACAGTCCGAAAAAGATTCTTGAAAACTGTTGGAATAGCGAACGCTTAGAAAATGTTTATGCTAGAGTGCAATTGATTTATTTTTGTAACAAGAAAAAGCTTTTATTTGAAAGCGTGAGAGTTTAAATATGGATAAATTTAACTAAAATTTGTTTTTACTTCACTCCATACTTACTCTAATAATTATAATTGTCAGTCAACTAAATAAATATTTATCAAAATATAAATTTTAATACTTAGAAAATAATTCGTACAATCAAAACTAATAAGTGTATATTTAGTACAAAATTACTGCAGGTAAATGAATGTAATTGAAAATTATTGCTCTCTGATTTTTTAAACTAATTTGCAGAAAAAATTTTAACCCGATGATAAATTTTACCAAGAAAAGTTAAATTAAAAAGTAAAATTCTCATTTTTTTCATTTCATTAAAAAGGATACGTGTTTTAGTACGTATAATCTAATTTTGACTATTCGTGCAATAAGACCCTCAATTTGAAAATTAGAAATACTGAGTTATTCATAATACAATAGGACTCATTTGAGCTCAATTACTTGGCTCTTACTGTAATCAATAGAAAATTTGTTCAAGGTGAGGATCAATCGCGTGAGCATGACTACCTCGGTGCATTAATAACTCATAGCAGGCTCGAATTAAAGCTCAAATAAGAGAAAATACAAATATTTTTAATCAAAAAGATCATAAATCTCGGAGATTAAACATGATTATAGTAAGGTGCGTCAAGAGACCGAATTACAGTGAATCTTAATACGCTCATTAAAAGGCCCTCGTTTATAATGAAAACCGCATTTCTCGGGACACATCTTAATCAGCGCGTATATAAATTTCTCGGGAGCACTCATCAGCTCGGTTAATTGAGCCTCCGAAAAATCATCAAAGCCCTTCCTCCCTTCGAAACGAAAAATTCATTATACCGCGCGCACGTTCATATTCTCGAATCAGATAATACGCACGAGATAGAATTTTCGCTCTAATGGGAGGGTCCAAGGCGGCGTGACGAGCGTCGGAGGATTGTAATTATTGACGATCGTCGATACTACCGGAGAGATAAGCAAGCGACCAAACCGTTTTATTATCTCCGAGGGGTCCAGTTTTTAAAATGATGTATTTATGTTAAACCCGCCGCGTGCGTACATACGGCTTCGAATTTATGCGACGTACTTTTTATTTCTCGGATTCGATGTAAATTATGGGGAGATGCGGGGTGGCTTATAGAGTTATTGCACCGCGTGCAACGCGTCTAGATTTAATTGTGTTTGATACTTTTGAATTTATGACGAGTTTTCAAGTTTATTTTTTAGGAGACGAGTATAATTATTTGTACTAATTATTATCTTTGATTATTGATCGGCTATTTATTTATCTTTAAATTTTTTTATACTGTTTTAGGTGTGTAAATTGGTTTACAGAAGTTTTACAAAATCAAGTAGGCTTATAATCTATATATTAGACGTAAGAATTTTATTTGTAAAACAGGCCTCAATGAATAATAATAAATAATATTTGATGAATTTAGACTTATACTTAAAAACGATCGTCGTGAAGCTACGAATAATAATATATAATATTTGATGAATTTAGACTTATACTTAAAAACGATCGTCGTGAAGCTACGAATAATAATTAATAATATTTGATGAATTTAAATTTATACACAAAAATGATCGTCATGAAGCTACGTCGTAGCCATTCAATTCAAATTTATTTAACTACAAATCACTTTAAGTACGCAACTTTTCCGTTATTACAAGCACGCGAATTGTAAATAAAAGGTTAAAATTCAAAAATCAAAATTATTACTCGAATAATTTCAGTGATCAAAGTCATACGCGAGTGTAAAGCAGCACCAATGAGAAGCATAATTCACAGCTGATTCAATAACCGAGGTATACGTGTAGCGAAATATATCGTCCTTTTCACTAACCGTCCTCAATAATAAGCAATTACTCACGCTACTCTCTCGAAGGGGATTCAAGCTCCCGCCTTTTTTTTTCAAAGTCTTCCTGCACCGGAATTTATCGGGGGGCGATCTAGTAATTAATTTTAAACGGAGTATAATTGGTTCGCCGGGACATTAATTGACTCGTTCTGGCCTGGCTTCCGAGATTTTTTTTTTATTTTTCCATTTCGTTTTAGAAATTTTTACCCGTAAATGCAAGTTCAACTTTTTTTTTTTCGAAGTGTATGAGGATGTGAAAATTCATTACAATGGTGATTAGACCTGATATTTATTCCATAAGAAGGGAATTAATGTTCAGCGATTGGTGGTGCCATAAATCAAACCTGGAACTCTTAATTAAAATTTTTAAGGTTATTTATTTCGTTGGAAAATTACAAAGAATTTTCAGCAAAATTCTGCTAAAAGAGAGAGAGAAGGCGAAGTGCGCAGGCGATTAAAATCATAATTATTTTATGCGCGCGATCAAAACCGTAAGATAAAAACTAATGAATCGTGCGCTGTTGGTTCGTTTCTCATCTCAATTTGTTGAGCTTAAATAATCATGGTAACTTTCTCGTAACTCATTTTCACAAATTCAATTTCGATTATTCTTTGAGTGACTATGATGTATCCATTACTCAGCGATTAATGACCGAAGGAAGATAAGCGATCGCTTTTGAATTTTCTTGGTGTTAACAAGGTGAGAATTTTTGAGCGATTGTTATGTTAATATTGAGTGAAATTTTTTCAATAAGAATTATCAACGTTATGTTGTTTATTTTGATATACATAAGGATTCACTACTTAAATATGGTTTATACTCGGAATACTGCTTTTTTCAAAAAATTAATTTTTTTTAGTTTTTGCTAAACAATAAGTTTATATATTTATTTATTTCTAATCAGAATATTCATAAATTAAACCAAAAAGAAATCAAAATATAGTCAATATTTTACTCTTAGTTAAAAAAGCTACACAGCCTCAAAGGCTAAATGTACATAGTTGCGAGTCAGACTTTCGTTCCGAATGTTTAGGGTTCAAGTCCATGTGCTCAAAACAGACTTTCGTTTTTCGAGCATTTATAAGCTGACATTAATAAAAAAAAAAAAGGTTTGATCCTTAATTGATATAAGATAGCTTTTTTTTAAATCTACACGCTTAGTTTTTTATATAAAGTTAGGGAAACTCGAAGATGGAGTTTCTGTCAGTCATTGATTACTTGTTTTGGAATCATTAAAATTTTTTCAGAACAGAAAATCCCTAAATTGGTGGTGATTATTTGATTCGTAAAACGTAAAAATTTCCCTTGTCCCATGAAGAACTACCGATTGAAAGCAAATAGGATAAAAAATAACTGCTTTTGCGGTAAAAGAGCAAGTAAATAATCATTGAGCGAATTAAATTTTTTACATATATGCAACACTAAGAACTTAAAAAAGTTATTTAATTTTAAACGACTGTATCCACTCATTCGCTCCCTCTAGAAATCAATAATTACTCAACCAACTAGATTAGAAATCTTTAAAACGTAACCAAGCAGAGCGAGTCACCGAGCGCGTCAAAACAAGACGACAGCCATTTGATATAAAGTATAATGCGCGTCCCCGCCGCAGAAAAGACAAATATCCTCGAGACGATCATGCACAACCGGTTATGCAGGACACAATGAAGTTGGAAGCGGCTCGCGGGATTATCCTACCGGAGGATTAGGCGCCAGCGTGCACCGGGTCTAATTGCCCGATGGACACGCCCTGCTGATTTACCAAAATAGGGACGTTTACAGGACTCGGATCGGGGGCGGGACGCGAGCTCGGTCTTTAACGGGTGGATTGGCTGCGGGTATTTTGCGGTCGGGTGTCATTGATTGACGTTTGACTTGTTTTTCTTTTTTTCGGGCTGAAGGATTATGAGAAGACGCTCGGGTGGAATTGAAATTCTTTAATTTCCATACTGTTTATAAGGTTTTATATTTTATTCTTTTTTGGAGAGATGTTTTAATAAAGAATTTTTAAGATGTTTGGTGTGAACGGTTTTTGAGAGAGGTCACACCCTGCGAATTGCCATTTGGGAATAATTTTTATACACCTTAACTCTGGTAAGATGGAAAGTACCATTAACCAATGCAAATTTAAGACTAATTTATTTTATAAACACATAATTAAATAATAACCAGAGAAAATTTTTACAAAGTTTGGGATCAATTAATTAAAGTTTTAATAGTATCTCTTTAAAAGAACGTATAGATTTTAATTTTATAATGCACTCTAAAACTGATTATAAATCATTATTATATAAAACAATAGCTGTTACAATAAAATATTAATCATCATTACAGCACTTAGAATAAAAAGTTACAAATCAAAGAGTCTTCAATTTTAGTCAGAAGCACTATGCTAATAATTTTTTTAAAGGAACTTCAAGCTCAATCGATCTCTTTTTTCGTAGCGAATCAACCGTTCCATGTGCTTTCGAAGCTAAACCTCGTACGAAAACATCCCCTTTCTTTCCAAACAATTCCACACGTCGTTCAAACAACAATAGCCCAGAGTCTACCGGTAAAGATCGAACTGACAATAATCTGACTCGCATGCAGATACTTATCCAAAAAAGGAGCATCTCGTACCAAGTCAATCGTATGGGATTCCCCCAGGACCTGGTGAGAACGGATATCGTCGTTCTCGCGCGCGATTGGCCATCTTTACGCCGCGTTTACTCCACTTTACCAACGATTGTAATCTTCGACCGAGGGAACGGATCCGTCCAGAGGCGAAAATTGTCTTGTCAGTTTTTCCGGGTAAAATTGGATTAGTTTAATCCCGACCGGTCCGTCAAGGGCGAGCCAAATCCAATATCTTAGCCACAATTAGGGAATGATCCCCGGGGTCGAGACTTTTACGCGTGCGTACTTTGTACTCTTGACGGACAGGTGGAAGTCACTGAGACATTGGTACTGGTGACGAGAAATTTTGGACTTTTATTTAAGTATTACTCGTAATAAATCAATAGCCATAAGACATATAACTATAATTATTCTATCAGGGATTTTATTTAAAATTTTTATAATTAAATATTTTATTTGTAACATAAAATAAAAGTTTAATTGAAAAAAAATTAAAAGTAAACAGAGCCGAAATAGCTCAACCCTTTCCGAACAGTCAAAACTATTTTCTTAAGCATTATGAACTCAAAACACCTATCCATCATGTTTAACCGAAAAAGCATGTACAAAACCCTCCTCATAAACCCAAGAAAAACAACATCCTGGGAGTAAGTCGCACCCGAAGCTAATAAGAAGGGGTTACCCGCTTGCTTACCCAAGGGCGGTCCACAATAATCGAAACCCCGGGCTTACCTAAATTTTAACACTCATAATCTTGTCCCCGGCATTGTTTGACTGATTTACAACGGTTATTCCCCACAGATATCCCGGCTGGGCGAGATCGATCATCGTTTTATGGCTCCCCGAAGGATTTCTTTTTTTTACTTTCGTGTCAAGGGGTATAAGATGTTTTGGGATCCGATCGGATGAATCACAGACGATTTTTTTTAGGCGTGCGATGTGTCGTTGATGTCGTTGATCGATGTGAGAATTCTAGGATTCGCAGGAGTGGAAGATTATTTCGCTAATTAGAAGTCTTTAGCGCTCGAGATATTCTGATTTATTATAGATCCGGGAATAAAAAATGGGTTTTAGTTGGATTACCCAGAGATTAATCTATTGACTCGTCATGCAAGTTTTGACTTTTATCTGCGTCATCGAAATCATCACACCTGGATAAGTCCAAGACATTTTTTTGGAGTATCGAGGATTAGAAATAAATTATTCACTTTTGATTCGAAGGCTTTGATTTGTCACACGATGGAATATGTTATGCTTCAAAAGGAAAATCACATCATCATCATCTTAATTAATTATGGTTTAGAATTAAGAACTATTTTGATATTGACGGAGTGCTACATTCAAAATGATTATTCAGATCATCTCATAATTATTGCTTTTGTGTTATAAAATTTGAATAATTTTAAATAATCATTAACAATTAATTATGTAACAATGTCTGCAATTAAAAACCACTTTATTATCCTGGAAATTAATTATGTTGAAGAAATCAGAACGGTTATTTAAAATAAAACGACACAAAGTGATTTTTCATCGCAAAAATAGCAATTAATAAGCTATGAATAAATTAAGAAGCCGTAATTAGAACTTCGATAGAAAAACTTTACAATTTTTGTATAATTTTTCAATCAAACAAAAATTTAAATCATTTCGCTAAACCAACTCCCCCATAAGTTTCCCAACTTCATCTCGGCGCGTAAAATCGTTATTTCAAAACCAACAACTTAATACTCTCAAATTACAAATGTTTTAAGCACGCAACAAATTTGTTCGAATCGCCGAGAAAATTAAAATCCAACGGCGGTGCGAAGAAAAAACCCCGCACTCGCGCCTAGACCCCCGAGATAATAAAGCAGTTTCGATACTTTCATAACTCATGCTCGCGCGTAAGACGTATAAATTACCAAATAAAACCTTCTTCCCCCAGGAATGCAGTAAAAAGCCGGCGCACTGCTTAATCAATTGAGAAAACCCGGCAGATAAATAGCGGCCTTAACCCTCCCCTCCCCTCTTCTAACATCGAACTTATCTCTCTTTCCCCTCTCCATTCATAACGGCTTCGTACCTTCTTCGAACGTGTTTGCGTATTTATGAAGTCACGCGTTTCCCTCCCCAGCTATTTATGTGTTTACGGCGACGCGATGAAAAAAAAGAGAGAATCGGAGGGGAAAAAAAAGACAACAACCAGGGGATCTGTGTAAAGGTACCATAATTAAGCCATCATTATGCAATGGCGTAAAAAAGTTATTACCCGAGATTTATGAAATACACCCGGTATTAATGGGCCCAGGATTCCAAAGGGTTCTTCTTCTCTCTCTCTCTCTCTCTCTCTTTTTTTTTACATCCTACCGAGATGTAATTTATTCCGTGGCTATATCTCAGGGTATTGTTAACGTCTTCGAGCCTGGAATAAAATTTTTTTTTTTCAAAGTGTTTTTCAATTCATCATTGGGTGGAAAAAAAAAAGAATTTTTTTTTGTACCGATGGTGTTTACGATTAATGAGTTAATTCGTAAAAATTAATTGACGATGACAAAACGTAAAATAGAACGATATTGAGCGATCACCCGGAGTAGTTATGAATGATTTTGACTAATCATTGATTCATGCGTTAATAGATGGAGGTAGGTTGGTCGAACTTGGGACCTTATCTGATTCGGCGCGTTAAATTGATGCTTATTTTTAAAAGTCATCCTTGGAATGGACAATGGGGCCCTGTGCGCCAACTCGCTACCTTATAATAATATATTTACTATTGTAATTCATAAATCAAGCGCCGAGACAAGTGTCGTTCTCAATTTGGATCTTCGGGAGATTATAGTTTCGTAATCGCTTATTCTTGTGATCAATGAGCGTAAACTATTTAGAAAATTTTTTTAACCAGAAAAATTTGTTTTCGGTAGTATGATAGGAATGAGACACGATTGTGATCAGTTCTAGTCAGTTAATAGTTAGCATGTAGTGTAATAGTCAAATGCTCACAACTGGCTGGAAATCATTTTTATCGCTGGAAGAAATATTATAACTTATCATAAGAATTTTTATGTCAGTATACCAAAGAATATTGATTTTTATTATCAAATTTTATAAAACAATTTATTTTTAGTTTAGATCATCAGCATCACTTATACCAATGAAATTAAATTGTGGCTGATCCAGCCAGTAAATTGATCAGTAAATGGTCAACTTATAGTGTGAGATCATGTAAAAAGACAAAATTTGGCTCCAGGCTGGTTACCAGAGTTGATAAAATTTAAAACCAGTTCAGGACTATAAAAATTAACCCTCTATAAATAATTAACTTTTTTATCAGCAAATGCCATTTTGACAATTATTCTTTTCATAACTTTATAACTTTATTAAATTAAATCGAAACAAAAATTTCCCAGAGGCGTATAAGGTTGTCCATCAATACAAGAACACCCCCAGAACTATAATCCTTCGCAAAATCTTCAAGGAATCCATAACGCGGTATCAAAAACAGAGATCGCGGAAAAACCAAAAAAATGGGATCCCGCAGGACGCTCGCGGGAATGGCCAGATTACATCTTAATTACCGTAGCCCGAGCTGGTTGGGGCGCTTAAAGCATGGGAGATGTACAGTACAGCTCATCGATTCGTAGAACGTTGATGGCGCATCGCGATCGATCGTGCGATGACTCGAGGGTCTATTAATTTATCATTGTCAGAATTGGCCTTTGTTCGCGGTAGGGGAAGATTGAATGGCACGGGGGACTCTGGTAAGTGATTTTAATTCGCTGATTTTTGTGGTGACGCCTGATTGGCTGAACAACGAGCAGATGGGCACTTTACAGTTTTGGGATTACTGGTGATTTAAGTTTTTATTTTATTCATTGTGGATGAAATTCTTGAAAAGACATTGCCGTTTTTGGGAAATGCTCTTGATGCTCCGATGCAACAAAATATAAATCGCAATTAAATTGGTAGGAACAATATCCTAGCTATGAGAGAGTCAACTTAGCATTTGTTTAAAGGTGCACTTTAATTTAAAATTATTGAATAAAATTTTAGATAGGTGTTTGGTCTTCAGAACAGGTTTTATATTTTGACAATTAATAATCCCATTATATGCCAACGTCAGGTCATACAGTTTTTCAGAATTACATCATCAAGGCTCTGAAAGCATTGAATATTGTTCTTATACAGTCCTCATTTGACAAGGAGATGTTACGATATGTGGAACGCCGATCTTGATAAAACTGGGATCGTTTTCTTATGTTAAACGATGAACCAAATCGCTAATATCTCTTACCAGTGGGCCTTACACAAGGACTTACCATACAGCCGAAAGGATAGTTTTAGGTTCACTGACCTTAATTTATATACTTCTACAATATTGTGCTACTCTCTTCACACTCAAAAATCATTTCTTGTTGGTACAACCTAGTTTCCAAAACATCATAAATAAACCATTTAAAATTTCGAAAACACTTAAACATTGTCAATAAACACCGACCATTTAATAATTTTCCGCGCTAACATCAAAATCAATCAATCAGGCTTACCCAAGAATCAATTTTGACTATACGGTAACACTGTGTAAACGAGAAAGTTTTCGCGAGAAGTGGCAGGTAGCGCGTGCTGTTTTATTTATCATAAATGCAATTCATAATCCGAGCGTGAAACAGCATGGGCATTAAGCGACCGAAACACGGTGAGTTTCGCACCATCGTACGCTCCGGGAATCACGATGGTGCAAGAAGGCGAAAGGGGGGGGGGATTGTGGTGGTCATCGGGTGTTCGGCTGGCGATTACTTCGCGAAGGACCCCCCGTGGACACCGATGGATGTCTCTCTCAGTCCACGCATTCCCAGCGTCTCGTGTCTGTATGTGTTTGTTTGCTGCTTTATCTTTATCTCTCGGACTGGTGTGCGAAAACTCCAAAGAAACAATGATGGGTTTTAATTCTTTGTTGGTACGGAGATTGAATTTTTCTTTGGGAACTAAAAAAACTTTTCAAAATGAAGAGAAAAAATCGTAGTTAAAAATCTAATGAATAATACTGTCATTTAATTTTTCTGTTGAGTAAAGACTAAATTTTGTATCATCAAGCAAATTGAAAAAATTATAAAAAATTATTAATTACGTTTAGATATCTACTTTAAAATATTATATTTGATTTTAAATAAAACTAATGTAATTTTTTATAGTAGTTTCATAAAATATTATTCCCAATACAAAATAATCTAAAATTTTTCCCAGCGTAAACTTTGTCTCCAACGAGAATCCATGTAAACTTTCAAACAAAATTTCTAAACAACATTCGAAACCGTTACGATCAAATTAATTAGTCATTATCCTCAAACAAGACATCACATAAATTTTTTCCCAACAATGACTATTAGGATACTCGAAAAAAAAGCCCACGTCCTCCTCCTCCTCGTTTAAACTTCTAGAGTTAATTGAAACATCCGGAAATATCCTTTCACCGCTTCGGTCTATGGTTAATCTCAGACACCTCTCGAGAGCCTGCACACAACCAAATTACTTTCTCTCTCTCTCTCTTTCGGAATTAATAAGCAATTACAAAGTCAAACGGGCGAGAGAGAGAGAGAGACGGACAATAAAAAAAGAGAAAAATAAAATGCAGCACGAACAACAAGATGAAAAAGCAACTTGAAGGAGGAGTAAGGCATTTTAATAGCGTTATAAATATATGTATATGTTTCATAACTGAGTTTTGGCCGGCGCTCAGCATGGGGCCGACTTCTTCGATATATTCAATCAGGAAATTATCACTTCTGTGCTGCTGGCCCTTTCTCCTCTTTTTTTTCTTCTTCTTCGCTTGCTTCTCCTTTAGGTCGTTAAGCACGTCGCTAATTGTACGAAAGGATAAGGGCCGTTTTCGCTGTATGGATCTTTCATCGGTTTTGACGACTCAAGGTGTTTATCTCAATTTAACTGTTGTACAGGATTGTAAAATTTGAGTTATTAAGAATTTTTCAAAATTTTTCATTTGATTCAATTTTTAGTTTTTGTAGAATAAAAATTGTTTCGATATATTTTATAAAAAAACAGAAGTAAAACTGTTATTAAGTGACTGTTATTGATAAATTTTAAGAATAAAAATTTCACAGAAACATTTTTTGAAATCATTTTGGTAGCAAGATTTCATGGTACTTTTATATAGCATGTTGTTCGAATACGACATGAGTATGATTAAATTAATATTTTTAGTTGTTAAAATTTCTAAAAAAATTTACTACATTTGTTATAACCTTGCAACAATTATTTGTAATACTTTTTTATGAACACACATGATAATTAAAAAATTGAAAATATTTTAAAAAGCATTAAAATTATTATTTAGATACATGATTAATGAATTATTGCTAATACATCTTCGATAATTTATAATCATGTATCGATTACTCAGCTTTCCAAAATGTTCTCGGTGCGTTTATTTTTACCTTTACGAGTGTCCCGGAAATCTTAAAAAATGAACGTTAGAAAATTTTGCATCAAAGCACGTAAGAAAAAAAAAAAAAAAAAATCAAAGTGTTAAACTGGTGATTATAAAACACTGATTTTACGCATTAGAAAACCAGTGTACTCTCTCGCGATGGATAATTCATGAACACGAAAGTTGAGCTCGATCGGTTAATTGATTCTCGTTTACTCTCCACGGGGCGAGAGAAAATTCATGTCGTATCAATGTTTATTAAACCCAACGACCAAGCCCAAAGTCTTTTCATTTTACTCGCAGCATCCCGAGCGTTGTAAATTATATTCCGTATTAATGAGACCCGATCGAGACTCAAATTATCCCGGGGTGTTGCGAAAAATTCAATAATCTCGAATCATCGTAAACCCATAAAACGTCCAATCGAATTTATCGACGAGAATAAAAAAAAAAAAAATGTGACAACCTCCGAGCTCATTAAGCCCGCACCTGCCTAATGTATTCCTCGGAAAGACCGCGGGAAGTTCAATGAGAAGAAGTCGACGAGGAGAAAAAAAAATCATCTAATCTTCCAAATTATAAGCGGTCGAGTCGTTTAATAACACATAAAACCGAGGATGAGGGTGTCCGTATGTAAATGCTTATGCTAATGATAATCCAAATGCCCGCAGTTGTAATGTTACCTCTGATTGAAACATCACCGAAACGGTTCCGAGAGGGATTGATGAAGCGTGAAACGCGCTCAACCTGGTTTACGTACCGTATTAACGATCCCAGCTCGGAACTTTAAATATTTATTTCGTTCCATTTTTTTTTTTTTTTTTTTAAGAGAGAGGATGAATAATGGACCTCGCGGCGCTAAGGAGGGAAAAACAAATAAGCTGGAATTCGGGGATCCAGATCGCTACGGGGGTCCGGTATTCAATCTCGGTCTGCGTCTCAGCTCTTTTTCTTCTTCTTTCTAAGAATGTTTTTAGGTAAATTTTTGACACTTTTAAGAGAACGACCGTGAATATCTTAATTTGAAGGATTATTATTATTTTTTCTTCTTCTTCTTCTTCTTCTTCTTTCTACTCGGGACTAATGGTCGACGAGCGGGTTCCGAGAAAGAAACGACTCATAATTAAGCCATCGAGAGATTAGCTTACATATATTACGACCGGATGATCATTAACGTATTCTACATGGAAAAGTATAATGTTCTAATTCAACTAGAATGATCGATGAATCATACTCTTGAGTTTTAATAATTTCTGTTAAGAAATTGCCTTGAATGACCAGGTTTGGTTTGGTTTACCCATCAATTGAATTTCTATGTACGACGTTGTTGTAAAACGTTTTTCACCAACAAAAAGTCGCGTTTTTGGTTCTTTTGAGCAACTACATAAATCGCTGTACCAGTTTTCAATTATTCTCACATGCAACTGCAAATTTAGGTAAGTGTCAAAGTGCGAATGAGATCCTTTGAGCTATGACCAAAAGTTAAGAATATGGACACTTTGATGTAGATTGTTGTTATTGTAACTGACCAAAACCGGTTCCTTCCAAATCTGCAGATATTAGATCCTAGTATTTTACTAATATTAGTAATTGAGATTAAAAGCTTTTTTGTTTTAAGGATCAGTAACTTGAATATTATTGATAGGAAACATTGCTTTCTAAGAACCAATTTACTTACACTCAGAGAAAGGTTTGATTGGGTCAACAATATATTGTAACATCTAAGATGCCATAGTTGATATAGAGACAATGATGCACATTGTAGCAGTAACAATATCATGGCATCGCTGACTAAATGCGTATTAAGGGTTAACATGTTTCTAGTAACACTGGTATAGCACAACTTAATTTTAAAAAATTTCTTTTTTGTGATTTTGGTATAATTAATGTATTTAATGAATAGTTTTAATCTTAAAAAATATACAAATGATTATAAAAATCACAATATTTAAGAAATAATGACTTCAATTGAGATTTTTTTAAATAGCTAGGTTAGGTTAGATTTTTGAATATTTGCTTTGCTAGTCGCAACGATATGTATTGTTGTCCTTACCATACGTATTGTAACTGCTACAATGTTTAGACTATTGAGGGAACAAAGAATATTTAATTGGTCCAATCAAATCTTTCTCTGAGTGTATGTAAGAATATATTTTAGTTTGAAATATTATTCTCATTCATGATTATTAAGTTAAAAACATGGCAGATACGCACACTATCATTTGATTTTTGGTGTACTGATTTATCATCTTGACTTAAACTACATATTTTTCAAAAGTTAAAAGTTAAAAACAGTGTTTAATCGATTAAACCCCTGATCAAATATTTGAAATTACGTCATCAAAAGTGTTTTTGATGAAAAACAATACTTGAGTGAGAGTTGTTTTTGAGATTTTCAGTTACTTGAACTCGTGAACTCTTACGTGGTTGTATTTCAGTGGCACTTTTTGGACTTCTTCTTGTAAAAAAAATGAAAGTTTTCATTATATGTGTTTTTATAATATCAGCTCTATCCCTCAAAATTTTTTGCACAGGTAAATATATATAACTAATACATTTTTAATGCGTTTTCATGCAATTATTTTTTTAAGGATTTTTCAGAATTAAAAGAAGCTAAATGTATGAATGGATCGTTTGAACAATTGACAGCATCGCAGTGTGCCAAAGTATGTCTGAAGTTTAACAGAAATGGAATTTGCAAAGGTGGTATTTGCTTATGCAGGCCGTTTGCTAAGTTTTTTAGCAAAAACACTTCTTATTAAGTATGTTACTATTTCATAACTAGATCTTAGTTAATTATAGTAAGTTTTTTTAATAATTTTGGACATCTATAGTTACATCATCTAAAAATTTTGTATTCATTGCGATTGCAATAATATTCAGTACGAATAAATTTTTTTACTTACACCACGTTTACCACGTTTTACTTACATAATTTATCTAATGTAAATTTTTTGCAGGCTTTTTGAAAACGAAAGACGAAGTATTAAAATATTCATATGCGTATTAATTTTATTTATTCCATGCAGAAACAGTTCCGCACAGTAAACAAAAGAATAACAATTTTTCACTTCAAATAATTAAAAAAACTGTTCACAAAAATCACTTTTTACATCAACAATTTAAAATAAAATTAATTTTGGTAGATAAAAATATTTTCAAACATTATTGTTCATCAAACGAATCCCATATTTATTTATTCAAAGAATAAAGCGATAACTCTTCGCCCTGATACCAGAACTTACGGTTTCCACAGCGAGTAATGAAATAAATTAGCATCCTCCGGTGAAGTTCGTTATTTACGATTTCAGCTCTATTGTCGTAAACTCGGGGCCGGTGCGCTTCAGTCAATGAAGAGAGAAGAAAAATAGACACCCCACGACGCGTGGGTGCGAGAATAACAAGAAGAGATAAAAAGTCTAAGAGGAGGGTATAACACTCGACAGTTTCATATTAATACATTATGCGAGACTCGCCATTAGTATGGTTAAGCATGACGGATGGACGCGTTGGGATGCACAAAACCCGTTCGTTCGGAATCCAATTCTTACCCTCGAGGTAGTTTGCGAGTACTCCAGCTTCATTAACGTTCCCGGTGCGAGCCCTTGTTAGAGCCACATTGTGGCACGGGATGAAACTGCGAAAATTCATATTTTCGCGGGCTAAGCTTTATTGATCGACCAATCGATTCGTGAAGTTCCGGTCTTAATCACTTACGAGATTCTCACGCGCTTGATTTTTTTTTATTTCCTCAAAAGTATGGGTTTTAAAACCAGGGTCATTTGAATATTTTAATAATTCATCGAGCGAACGGTACCCAACGAGTGGGTACGCATCATCATTTGATTTACGGCTTTAAAGTTGATTTCGCTTAATAATAGTGTAAAAAGAGTATTGGAATGTCACAAATCCAATGTTTCGGATTAAGTTTGAGGCAAATTAAGACCAAATTATGGAAATAAAATTATCATAATTGTTGTTTTGAAGCCATTTGTGTTGGATAATTTATTGCAGCGTCGAATTCCTGTAAATAAAATTAGTAAAGATAAGATAATAAGGTTGAACATCAACAATAATTTTAAACGATTCAAGTTCAATCGAGCGGAAGATTTGACATTGTGAGATGTGGGTTAATTCTTTCAATAAAATTTCAAAAAAAAGTTTTATTACTATATACATGGATATTTAGGATTCATTAACCTTTTAATGCAGATTTTGATGCTATTATATAAATTTATTTTAATATAATTACAGTTGCATAAGTCAATGACACTTTTATCCTTTTCCTGGTCATCTTTATACGCCTGTAGCTTTTTCTAGATTTATCTTTTTTTACATATTACAAATATCTTAAATTTTCTACATGAAAAAAAAAATCTTTACGACCTTCCGTTCTGAGATCCAGCTGTTCAAAGTAAATCTTTTTTTAGAAAAAACTTTTTATTAACTGCCCTGCTGCCATAGTTTTCTATAAGCTCGAATCGTAATTTTTTCTATTGCACGAGCCCTCAAAAGGGTTAAATGTAATCTTGATATCTAGTAACTCTGTCCGAACTAAAATTTCTAACTCATTTACATCATTTTATATTTTTGTAACTCACAATAACTAAAAAAGATACAAAATACACAAAATTGAACGAATCGAACCAACTTTCATACGACCCGAGACTTTAGATAAAAAATAAGTCATTATTAACCCATCAATCCGAAAAATAACAATAATCATAAGAGCAATCAAAACAAATTTGTCAAAAGCAGCAGAAGCATCTCTGCTCTGGTACCGCGGGTGCATTCCAGGGACTTCGTTAAACTCGAGTCCCTCGGGATTCCTCGGGGCGAGATGAAAAGAGAGCGGTCGCGAGAATCTTATTAATTCGTTCCGCGCTCGCCCGTATTTGCGTTTGCAAATTGCCCGATTTAATGACTCTCTTATATGCGCTGCAGCTGTAGGCATGAGTGATCATTCGGGAAAAAAGAGTCTCGGTGTGTTTACTTTACCCCGGGCGGATTTTGCGGTCAGGTGTTAACGAGCTGTGCGTCGAGAAAAATTCTCTCGCGAGGCTTTGTTTGTAATGAAGAGCCCGAACTCCGGGATTTTAATCTTAATTTCATTTTCATTTTTTTTTTTTTTTTTTTTTTTTTTTTTCATTTTGACGCAGGAGTTTTGGAATTTTTTTGGTGAGAGCTGTGATACTTTTTCGCGAGGTGTTGGTCGGATAAATTTTGCAGAAAAAAAATCCCAGCGAGATTTAAATTTTAATCTGAGAGTATATGGTTGAACATTTTTTACTTCCGAGTCGTAAACATATGAATAAGTTTTTTATTGAAAACCACAAAACATCAAATTTCGATGAAGGAGTTTTTTAGTAGAACGCGCTGAATAATCCACCCAACCATGAAACTAATTCTGTTCAACAGAAAAAAAGGAAGAATCTTGGATTGAAGTTTTGAAGCCGTAAAAACATTCTTGTTAACATTCCTATAACCAGTCGAATTAAGTCGTAAACGAGTAAATTTAAATTGAGAAATTCTCAGCTTCAAAAATGAACCCATTGAACAACATTCTTCCTAAATACACTCATTATTATTTCGCACGCAAAATGCGCAGAAACTATTTTATACGCGCCTTTAATGACCCTATAACTATACAAGCGTTTCTGAATACAGATTTCAAAAAATTTTTATCCAACGGGTTCGATTTATTTGACACAAAATTTTATGAAATCGTTGATAAAATAAGCTTGTGACTATACTGCACCGAGTTTTATTGACGAGAGGTAAATTTGAAAAAATTATTTGGACTGTGAACTAGTTATGTGCAGTTTTATGTCCCCAACAATTGATTCAAAACATCATTTTAAAACTTACTAATTTTGAAATGACGCTTATTTTTTATATATATTTTGAGGAAAAAATTATCTTGATACTACACATCAATTCACTGTAATTAATTTCTTCTTTATTATTACACTTATTGTTTTTTATGAAATGTCATCGTGCTTTGATTAAATATCAAATAATGATAAAGCTTTTTTTACACATGACAAGATAAATTTTTTTTAAGTTTTATAAGTTTGTTAAGACTAGTTCTTGGACTCATAACCGTCTAAATGTTACAAAAGAAAAAAATTCATAAATATGAGTTTTTGTTTACTTAACACCTTAAAATGATACACGTATTCATCTCAAAACCAATAACAGAATTGAATTATTACCGGGGTCTTAAATCCTCAACGGCAATCACCCATCGATTAAAGGAGATACAATCCCAACACAGCACGAAAATATATTTATCGCAACGATCGAACCGGAGATTTCCGAGACCATAATAATTCCCCATTTAAATCAAAGATTCGCGCGAGGGGAAAATCGAAGGAGAATAAAAAAAAATCAATTCACAAACACGCGTCCGAGGGCTGCATAAATAAAAGGCCGCGAAGTCGCGCGTCAAAGATGCACTCGATTATACGCACACGACGTCGTATTTTCGCGTTAAGTGCCGCGCCGTAATTATTTATCGCTGATGGAGGAAGAGTAATCGATTGGCGGGAGGCGAGCTACGTGAATGATTATTATCGGCTCGATCGGGCGTGTGGGTGAGAAACTATTTTTACGAGGCTGGAAAATTTATTTTTATTTTATTTTTGGTCTACCTTTTTTTTGACACTTGTTCACACGTTTATGAAAGGTAAGGGTTTTTTTTACTAGTTTACTGTGCTTTTAAAAACTATTTTGATTCAGCACACTTTTTTTTATCCCACATAATCAATAAAATGAAAAGTACTTTATTGATCTTAAAAATATTAGTATTTGAAGATAAAAATAATTTTTGTTTAACAGAATTTAATTTTTATACTGAATGAAAGTTTTTAATTTTTTACACAATATATTATGTTTATTCAATGCATAAAAGACGAAAATTTAATAAAAATGTTTTTTCGTTTGGTAATCAAATTCGAGTGGTTTGTAATCCTCTTAAAAATTTACTATGATTGAATAAAAAAATTATAATTATATCGAAGGTCATAGTCTTTGTTACTGTTACAATTGTTTTATTTGATTGAATTAAATTAAATTTTATAAATAAGTTAGTAAAATATTTGATTTCTAATAAAAAAATAGTCTATAATTTTCAACATTTACTTAAACAATAATCGCAAAATACCTATTTACATGTGTTTGAAAAATATTCTTTTTATTAGATTTATTAGTAAATACAGATATAATTATCAATGAATGAACAATCATAAAGAGTGAATTGATTTTTTAAAATTCAAATGTGTAATGACAATAGAATTATATAAAGATCATTAAACAATGAATTTAGAAACTTTGCAGTTCTAGTTTGATGAAGAATTGATCTCTGGGTCTTGGAACGTACGTAAATTTTTCTATAATTCTATGAGGCTTTAAGTCAATTAATTATCAGTCAATCGTAAAAATTTTCCTCCTCGCTCTGTACCTACAAATAATAATAAAAATCCCAGAACGACCTTCGATGTATCGAGATTCATCAAACTTCCTCTCTGTCTGCGAAGAGAGACTGGCATCGAAAGGGGTTTTGCAATGAATAATGCTCCTACCAGACCGCATAAGAAACCCCTCGCGCCTCGACCGCTAATGTGTCGACCGAAATATTTATGATGATTGTTTATGGACCGAGGCGTATATTAGCGTATTCATCACCGCTGCCGGCCACGTTGTTCTTTTTTTATTACTCTCTTTTCTCTCTCTCTCTTCCTTACCATACCCGGATTGTAAGATCGCCCATCGAGACTAAAATACTTGATCATCCCGAGTTTGGATAAATAGTGCCGAGTTAATGAGAATTTGATGGATTGGTTCGTAGCGATTGATTACGCCGATCACGCGCTTTTTCGGCTGATTTTTGTGTACCAACCGCAGACGCCTTTGTCTTGTTGGCTTAGCTGCGTCGGGGATAATTGATTACGAACCCTTTTGTCTCGCTGAATTCAGTGCACAGACTATTTGAGTTCAAACGATTAAGCGTTGAGAAAAATCGTCACCTGGGTCTTGTTTTGTTTGCTCGATGATTTTTTTATAGAGTCGATTAATCATTGGACGAGCTTTGTTTTTAAGTGAGTGTGTTATTTTTACAGTGATTTATTGCAAATAACAACGATTATTTACAAATAACAACGATTGTTTGTCGTGCGTAAATTGAAATTTTAGAATGTACTCTAATTTACATTGTATTATTGTACTTATAAATATTTACTCATGAAGAAATATTAATGAAAGAATTGATAGCAAAAATATCATACAGTATGTCATTGACAATAATATTAAAATTAATATTGTAAATGGAAAAAATCTTAATCTCTGTCAAGCAACTCTGCGAATATTAGATTCTTTTACATATAGACCAAGTCAGATGTTCAAAAACAATTATGAATTAAACAATTCTCTAACAAAATTTATCAAATAATAAATAAATAAAAATACTAATTTAAATTAAAAAATAATAGTAAATAATTTCTAATTTAATCCAAATATTAAGATGAAACACTGTAAACTAAAAAAAGAAAACTTTGTAGAATATTTTACTGCACCTTAGACATTTTTACTAAAAATATTTATCATTGAAAAAAATAAATAACAGCAATAATACAATTTATCCTTTTTTTATCAATATTTCAAAAAAAAATTCTATAGAAAACCATTGTACCATCGCTCACCAAAAAACGTAAAAAAAAAAAAAAAAAAAAAAAAAAAAAAATATTGATCCTCCTGAGAAGAGCCAGCACCTGTACCGAAAATCCTTTAAAAATCCCCAGAAAAGATTCGAATTTGCAGGTTAAAATCTGGACTCGTGAGAGAGCAACGGCAGGTAAACTAATAGATCAGTGATGCGCCGCATCCATCCCGCATAATTAACGCTTCACGCTGTGTTTCTTTTATTTTCCTCCCGCTTTCTTTCTTTCTCTCCCTACCCCGAGCCGATGCTGGGACACAGATACACCAGCTGTTTCGTGGAAGAGTCTCATTTTCAAAAAAAAAGTCGCCGACGCGGAGATGATGAGGCCAGCTCAGTGGGAGTGTTTTCCGAACCACTGGAAAAAAATATCTTGATTCTTGGGGCTTGGCTTCTCCTCCCTTTTGTTTTCTTTTTGGGAAAATATTGTTCCCGTCCTTTATTTTAGGTATTTAACTATTCCGTACGGCCTCTGCTCGGGCTGAGATTTTATCCGAAATGCGGTAAATCTTGTTCGCCAAAGCGTATCTAGTTTATCATCCTGAGATAAATATCGGGGGAACGTAATCGGTGTAAATATTTTAATTTGAATTGGTTGTAATGATCTCTATGGGTAAAAATTTACTTATTTTCGTTTCCGAGAGAAAAATATAGTATAGGAGGATTGGAAAAAAAATTATAAACAATGTAGTGTTAATTCAATTTTTTTTTATTTTATGATTTGGTGACCTTTTTCTGCCATTTAAACGATTGAAAATTATCCAATGTTTGTAAATAAACGAGGATTCAGAAGACAAATGTCTAGGTCAGACTCGAACTCTAATCTATTAGATCCGGAGTCGCTCGCTTTACTGACTGAGCCTCATGACTTATAAATATTTGTTTAAAAAAAAATAATTATTACAAAAAAATTACTAATATTTTTATTTAATACTACAATTTAAAAAATTAAGAAACAATTTTTTCAAAAAACAAAATTTTTATTTAGATTTTACATACCTAATTCACAAAACTTATCTGATTTTTGTCGATAAATTAGTTTGTGTAAGACATTCCATTTTTGATTTGCTCAAGTTTTTAAAAACGTTCAATATTTGAATCTTGTATTTTAACAGCAGTATAATTATTTATGGTTCATCAACACTTGATTTTAATCGTGTTAAATGTTACAAAAGAAAATTTAATTTCGAGTATTTTTAGATTGTTACTTCTTTCAGTGCTCAGTAATGATTAATCGTCAATAAATTAAGTTGATCAACTAATCTAAAAATACTCAGGAACCATCATGGTTCTTTAGTACCTAAATTCAAAAGTTCTTTGAAATGCAGCTCTTAAATTCTGTGACGACAAACAATAAAACTCTACCAGAAATACGAAAAGTATTTTTCTTGTCAAATAAAAATTTCTCATCGTAAAAGAGATGTTATAGCTCTCAAGCATGACTAAAAAGAAAAAAATATTCTAATAAAGCCCTATTCATTTTTCTCCTCCTTCTAGATAATAATCGTCGTCCATCCAAAACAAATCCCGTGAAAATCGCCGCACAACGATTAATAACGCGATCCGCCGGTCAACCTTTTTGATCGCAACCCAAAGAAAACAAAGAAAAAAAAAGGCTGGACCCTGAGCGCCCGCTACAACTATATTTTCCAAAAGAAGGCAATCGAGATTTCCAAAGAAGAAGAAGAAGAAGAAGAAAAAGGCCCCATTGACCGGTGTGTTTTACGGTCCCGAAATATAAAGTCGAACATCATCGCTCCCCTGCGGAAGAAAAGAGGGCCTCTAGATGTTGGGACACGATTTACAGGGAAAAATCAACGGGGGGTAAAAATGGGTCGCGCGGAGCTCCCAGGTGCGGAGAGTGCGAAAATGGGCGCCTAACGAGCCTAAGATTGAGCCCGGCGGTACTCGAGACCTGGAAGAATAAGAAAAAAAGTGGACAATGGGACCCCTGAAACCTATACTCTGGGAGGGGTGCCAGCGCACAATGGGCCAGGCTTTTTGACTTTTATATTACTATTTTTCCAAAGAAGAGCGCTCTCAAATGAAGTGGAAGAAGGGAGATGCATCAACACGCGCTCAATGAGAATCTAATTTTTGGGAAAAGTGGGAGGGACGTACGCTGGAGTCAATTCATTTGGAAAATTCAGGCGCCCGGGTGTATGAGATGGACCTTTACAATCTTTTGATGGCTTTATTGACGATCGTTAGGATGGAGATTTTTCATTCTTTTGCGCGACTTGCCGAGGGCCTTTGTGAGGGTGGGGGTACCAGGAAATGCGTCTGGGTGCAAATGTCGTGTGTGAAACCTGCTGAAAAATTGGGTGCGCGGGGACAGAGGACTATACGAAAAGAGGGTTTTTTAGGATGCTTTTCTCACGAAGATGAGGATACTTTTTTCTTAAGACGACGTTTAAAGGGTTCTTGAAACTATCATTGTCAGATGCAGTTTTTCCGTTAAAAAAATCATTTTAAACGTTCGGAAAACTAAATTAATTTATGAAATTTATTGCATTCACGATAAGTTTCAAAAATGAAAATGGATCACGAATATTGAGGGATGCAATCACATCTATAAATTATTTAGAACTTAGTATTAGTTGGTCATTTGGTGGCACCAATCACATCCATAAATTATTTAAAATTCAGTATTAGTTGAATTAGTTGATTTTGTTTTTTAATGATTGTTATTTATTTAAGCTGTAAATTTGTTTACTAATTATTCAAGGATTATTAAAGGATCGATTTAAAAAAAGTATTTAGGAATAATAAAATTAATTGCATCCTGTAATAAAAATTAATTTGATAAATTTCAGACTTTGTTAAATAAATCATGAAAAATATTAGAATTTTAAATACCCTGTTTTTTATGTGTACAAATCACTTCATTCGAACGAAACGATCTTCTTTAAAACCTCGTACTTCAAAAAAAACAAGGTCTTTTCGCGTAAAGCATCATCCCGGAAACTTTCATTACGCTCCATCGAAAGAATCGTCTGCACATTATCAGCTGAAACTACACTAAAAATATTTGCCGATCGATAACGCGCCCAATTGACTTTATTTCTTTCTTCGATCACGCTCCCAACAATCAAAATTCCACGGCAAAAAATTTGCATTTAAATCGGGACCGACACTTCCAACGTCATTTTCTCTTGCGAAACCCAAAATAGCGATAAGAGGGTATAAAAAGCTCCTCCCGGCGGCTTTGGCGTAGCGCAGATTAAAATGAAGCTCGTTTTAGCGTACGTAGCAGTGGTCCTGGCGATAGCCGCCCCGTCCTCGGGCACCTTCGGCTGGTGGAAGAACAAGCACGGAGGTATCTTGGGGTCGATCCTGCCTTCCATCAAGATCGGACAGGGTCACACACTCCCAGTGCACAAGCAGCCTCCTCAGCAGGGTAAGCCACCCCAGGTGCAGATCGAGGCCGAGTGGGTATGCCAGAGCACCAGGACCGGTGAAGTGGTGCGTAGTAGTCATATCAGATTATATTTTTAGCAGAGTGTAAAAATTAATTTAACACTAAATACTTACTTTCTTTTGGAAATGGGAAACTAGAGCTGCACGATAATCGATAAAAATATCGATATCGTTTCGGTATCGGTACTGAGATCGATACGATACCCGATACGATTTGTAACGACAAATGACGATAACGATACGATAAAAATTTTTGTTTTATCGGCGATACTATCGTATCGACGATTCTTCATTGGCGAGAATATAAAAATTCGAAGTCTTGGCTTTTATAGAGTATACAAGTAATTTAATGTAAACAATAACAAATCATTAAGAATCGTTTCAAAAATCATTCTAAGGCGACAAGCTTGTATTAGCTTATATTAACAATAAATTCAATATGCCTTCACTTGATAAAAATTATTAATTAATATTAAAAATAATTCAAATCTCTTTTCAAAGAGAATTCCTATTTTCACTCGTTTACACAGTAGCGTAAAATTACATGAACTTGTTTCAACATTTTCATCAAGTAAATACATATTAAATTCATTGTTGATATAAGTTGATACAAGCTTATTGCCTTAGAATGATTTTTGAAACGATGATAAATTTCCAATATATTGTTTCTCGATTATCGAGGCGAGATCGAGACGATGCCGATAAAATTGCAAAACATTATCGACGATGTCGATTCCGATACGATAACACCGAGTCCACGTCGACACGATATCGATATTTTTTCACACATCGGCATCGTCTCGTATCGTGCAGCTCTATGGGAAACAAACGATTGGTTCTTTTAAAAAAATTTTTTATGATTTTCTGAAACTTTTATTTAAGTACATTATTGATTTTTGAAAAAATTTAATAAAAAAAAAATAAATATAATCAAATTTGATTCTAAACCATTTCATAACTCTGAAATAATATTAACTGCTTTATAAATATTTGCTCTTGCAATTATCGTCAATTCAGCACTGTTTGCTGTTGGTTATTTAAATTACTAAGCTTCTTTTTAAAAATTGATTTTGGATTTTTTAACTCTTATGCTTGAGGTGCAGATGTTACTTTTTATTTAATTCATTTATTGATAATTTAAATCAAAAATTTTATTGAATATCTTGAAGTTAGTTACAAAGGAAGTGTAGTGTAGTAAAACTATGAATAACTCCAGTTATTTGTTATTTTTTAAAAATTGTATGAATGTGCGGTAGTTTTTAACAGAATTAATTTTATAATTATTACAGTTTAAATGTATTTATGGTAAAAATTTTAAGTAATTTTCAATAATTTTTTTCATCATTAGTAAATTTTTTGTAAGTTAAGCACAGCTTGATTATTAATGACGTTTGTATTCCAGATGTCAATTATGTAAAGATTTGATTTTTTTAATTACCTCAAGACAAACAAATATATTTTAAACTTATATTTAATGACGTTAATGAACAAATTTTCGAATGTCACATATTTAATTAATAAATCATGACTGAAAATTTCCAAAAACTCAAGCTGGAAATTTTTCAATGTTTCTATGTAAAAATCCCTCAGAATCTCCAGCTCAGTTTTTAAAAATTCATCGCTCTTACAGGTTTACATTCCACCTCAACAACAACAACAGCAGCAGCCAAACTACCCTCCACCCCAAGAACAGCCAAACTACCCACCACCCCAGCAGCAACCAAACTACCCCCCACCTCAAGAACAGCCAAACTATCCTCCACCCCAACAACCAAACTACCCTCCACCTCAAGAACAGCCAAACTACCCACCCGCCCAGGGTCAGATGGGATACCAGCCCGAGGAGTACTACCCACCCGTGCAGCCCGTTTACCCACCGCAGGAACAACCCAGCGAACAAAAGGTAGGTGATGGTAGACAACAAAACGCCAACGAGGTCCAACCCGGTCTTTTTCCACCACCCAACGACAGCACCGGAGGTGGATTCCACGTCGTCGACGACGGACCCACCCCTGTCTCTGACGGTATGGTTCAAAAGGGTTTTAATTGTAGTTTATTACCAAGACGCATTTTTTTTATTTAGCTAAATAAAATAAGTGGGTCTATCCGATTTTGAGTTTTAATCATTAATACATATTGATGAATGAGATTTCTCGAGTTTTTTAAAAATAATTTTTCTCTTTTAAAGTAAAATCCATAAAGATAAATTATTTTTAATTAACAAAATGAAAACTAAGGTTTTTTAAGTGGTAGATGAAACGGGTGAAAAGTATAAATTAATAATCTTTTAAAAAAAATTTGTTTCGATTGTTGATTCAAATTTTACTTTTAAAAATAAAAAATAAGAGTATTTTTAATAAATAAAATATTTTTTCAGTAAATACCAATGGCAAAGGTCTCATCGACATCAGATTGGGAGACGAGAAACAAACACGAATGAAGAAATCTTCAGCATAATTTATCGATAGTTAATTAAATTTACATTAACAACAGCAATAAAACTTTTTTTTGTCAGGAAAAGTTTTTCAAAGTATATTATTTTAAGATTTCTTTGTTTATTAATGAAATACACGAGCAATGCATCAATTCATTCTTTGTTCCGTTCATTCAGCCACGAAATATTATTTTTAATTCAATGAGAGAGCTGTAATGATTAAAAGTTGCACATATCTGGTTTTCTCCACGAAAAGATTATTATTTATCCAAGTAATAAACCAAAGTATTATCTAAAAAAACACATTTTTGAATAATTCTACCTCTAAAAACCATAAAATCCTAAAAAAAATTTCCACGCTACAATGACTCAGCTAATAAAATGATTATCTCCAAATCAGCGTCCCAACAAAAAAGAAATTTCAATACTTACACTCCCTAAAAGAGCCAGGTGTCTCTTACACCAAACAATAACCGCGTAATCTCATGCATATCAATTCCAGTAATAATCCGTGCCATCGGTCGAACAACGGGCGTAACGAATTTTTCATTTTTCATCCTCGAGTTATGTTTTTTTTTTTTTTTTTTTTCCACTTCTATACTTCTGCTCCATCCGGACGATAAATCTCGGAGACCCGGGGGACTTGTGTGCGCGACAATGGGGGCGACAAGTTTGGCCCCGGTGCTCATTGTCGAAAATTTTCTGCCCAATAAAGTGTACGAAGGGTAGGGGAGGGGGATGTACCACGAGTTTGTCATTGACTTTTTAATGGAGTGCGCTCGAGAGAGGAGCGATTTGTTGTTTATGGATTGATACTTCACGGTTCGTTTGATTCTAATACCGTGTGATGATGGAAAAATTAACGGCTCGCATTGTGGCGGCACCTTTCAAACTTAGTCTCCAAGACTTATATGTATTTTTTAAGTAATATTGATTTTTTTTTTTTTTAGTTCTTGAGACTTTGAATTTACCGACTTCAGTTCTTTTTTGTGGAGCATGAAGTTTTTTTGAAGTAATTCGAAACTTCTTCTGCTTGCTCACGTTACGCGTAAGACGCACGAGTTTTCTGATGAATGATTCTTCAAAAAAACGTTCTCATTAATTTTTTTACGCTCATAAAAACGGGTTTGAAGTACTTTTTTACTGAATATTTTTTCTCATTAATTTATTAAAAAATAGCTAAGGACATCATATTATGTACAGACTTGTTATTTCTTGCTTTATTCATGAATAATAATGATAATAATAATAATAATATAAGATTTATTGCTAAATCAAAGTACAGTCAAAGCATACAAACTGGACATATTAGGTACGCAGATTATGTAAGGTGTTACGTATTGTTTAATTGAAATTTGAGATACAAGCATTACATACATTTATGCTTTACATTAGTTTTTAAAATTTTCAAAATAACATATTTATTGACAACGTTACAGCATACCGAGTAAATTTTGATTGAATCGACTCTGAAATAGCTACAATAAACCCCTTAAAATACGACTTTCTTTCAACCAACAAGGAAAAACACGTGGGGGTACCAGCCCATTTTGAAAAAAAAAAAAAAAAAAAGAAAGAATCAAAGCTAGCGCGTGCGCGCGCAACCCGAGTAAAAAAAAGGTGCCATTTTAGCTGTCTCCCCTATTGAGCGTCGACAACATACGCCGATTGGTCCACCCTTACAATGGTCTTCCCCCCGTGAAATCGATCGCACCTCGGGGAGCCGAGAAAAATCCGGGTCGGCGCTCGGAGTTTACCGGGAAAATGATACCGATCATACGGCTAACTGGATTATTATACAGGTACCCGAGAATATAAGAATGAGGGGATTCTTTATTCATTGAGAGAGAACCGGGAATAAGGGGGAGGATCGAGGAGCATAAAGGACGTGACTTGAATGGGACGTGAGTGGATGCCTTTTCGCGAGTTTATTGGTTTTCGAGAGGTGAGAATATTTTACTCTCCTGCATTCAGTTTTTCGAGGAGGAGGAATTGTTGTTTTGTGAGGACGCACGGCTTTGATGCGTTTAGAATCTCGTTAAGAACTTACTTATTTCTGTGTTCAGGGAAATACCGGATTTGAATGGGCCTTTTCTTCCCGATTGACTGCGCTCGGCGTTATGTCAATAAGTTTAATGTGTATTGCGTTGTTTGAAATTGGGATGCAGCGAGAGTTTTTTGAGGGGAAGGGAGGGAAGTTGATCTTTGGAGTTTTACCGGTAAAGTCAATGGCGACTGATTTTCTCTGAGGATCATTGCGGTAATTGAAAGTTTTTATGTTTTTTATGATCAGTTTTAATGGAACAAGCGATAAAAAATTCACAATTCAATTACTAAAATTTTTTGTAAATGTTTTTAGTTATTGGCGGGCATTAATACTGATTGATAAATTTTTAAGCTTTTTTAAAAAAAATTAAATTAATTTCGAATGAAAATTACAATTACAAGAAAATTTTTAATGAATTTATTTTGATGTTTCTTTAAGAGCCTAGTGTTAATAATGGTTATTTTTATAATTAATTATTTGTGTCTCTCTGAATGTATTTGATTTGACCACAAATAAGTAACTACAATCTGGATCTATTTATTTTTACTAATTTTTTAAATTTATTTATTTTATGTACTAACATGGTTTGTCCTTTGAGACCTGGATTTTCATGAAACTTTGCACACAGTTTTTATTCATCATAAAAACAAGCCCTTCAGTGTTCTTTTTCCAGAATGGGCCTTTTTTTCATCTACTTCCTGTGTTAAAAAGTAGGCTGTTTCCTATAAAAAGCCGTTTTTGGCCTCATTTTCAAAAAATTCCTCCTTGAACCGTATTGCATTTAGAAATATCTGGAACCTCGCATTTTTTTCGTTTTTCCAAGTACTTTTGAATAAAAATTATTTTAAAAATTTTATGAATGATCTTGTCCATGTATATTGTAACCCAAATATACTAAAAATTGACTGTAAAAACCTTAATTTTTCATAGTTAAAACCATTCAAAATAGTATATTACTTAACTAGGCAGTATGAATGGGAAACGTCTCAGATCGCATGAAATTGTCGTCCGAGGCGTAGCCGAGTGTGACAAACATGTGATCTGAGACCTTCCCATTCATACTGCCTAGTTGAGTAATATACTATTAAATAATTTTTATTCAAAAGTACTTGAAAAAACGAAAAAAATGCGAGGTTCCAGATATCTAAATGCAATTCGGTCCAAGGAGGAATTTTTTTTTTTTTTTTTTTTTTTTTTTTTTTTAATCTTGTTGATTCAGTCTATAAAATTTTTTGTCTAATTAGGCATACAGTCCGTAAATAAATAAATGTATAAATAGAGAAAGGCATTCAAGTCATTTAACATACTTACTACAATAAAAAAATTTTTACTCGAGTAACATCCCTTTTTTTTAATATTCAGTTTTAAGCTTGAAAATTTTTAAATCTATTTAAAATACACTTCATACACTTTTTCGAACATTGATTTTATAATCAAATTTTTTTTTCAGATTCACCGAATTTTTGCTCATTACCGTCAGCACTCCCAGACAACTTCATTCGGTAACGAATCAATTTTTTCAAAATTCGTCTTCTCAAAAACCCCACTCTAATGCATCAAGCGAGCGCAAAAAAGAAAAGAAAAGAAGAAATCCCGAGGTAAAAGAGAGAACCATCCACGTGAAATATATCGGCTCGGCCCATATACTTTTCAAATATAACCAACATATAATTAGGAAGTAGTTGCATCGAGGTTTACTCCTTAACTTCTTTTTTTTCCCCATTCGTAACAACTCCCCGGATTAAAGCGCCTCCCAGCAAACACGAAGGCAGGGGTAAGAAAAAAAAAAAAGAAAAAAAGGGGCAAGAAGAGCACCGTAAATCAGGTCTTAAAGAACAAAAGATAGGGCGAAATTGGATGTAAGTAATGGGGGTAGCCGGGCGCACGAGAAGAGAGAGAGAGAGAAGAAAATCTCGGCTAATAACGAACGTACACAGTTGGGGCGTGTCTCTCGCGAGAGCGAGGAGGTGGAATTTTCGTGTTTACTTTGGCGCGTTTCTTGATGAAGTAAGTGATGAGCTATTGCCTCGTGACCGGGGTGTAAGAAATCCTCGAAATTGCCGTTATTAAATCCTATCTAATGGCGATTATTATCTTTGATCTCCTTTTTCCTCTCTTTTTTTACACAAAATTTTCTAAGCAATTGCGCGGACTCGATTACCCGGAATATATTATCCCGTCGGGTTTATTATTCCCTCGGAATCAATAAAGTTACACGTTGTGTTTTACGTGTTGTAAATAAGCTCGGTTATGCCCCTCTCCTGGTAACTTAACTGCCCCTTTTTACCTTAATAAGTTACAAAATTAAACATTCTTGAAGAGAAACTTCAGACTAGGAATACGAGGACCGTAATTTCAGAGCGCTTCATTACCATTCGAAGTCAAGGTGGGTGCGAAGAACAAAAGGCGTGTATTTAAATGTGGCGCACGAAAAATAAGTAAAGCATGGTGCTGCGGCCAAGCAACGCTCGGGCTCTAAAAGTCTCGGCCGTGTAATAACTCTATTCGGCCTGCAGGCTCGTAACCCGGCGCGCAATTAAGTTAAACAATTGCTTAAGCCCCACCGTAAAACCCGGGACGCAAATCATTATGAAGATGTGCGGGCTTTTTTTTTTTTTTTTTTTTTAAAGAAGGGGGCTGTCTCGAGTCCTGGGAAAAGTTAACGAGATGGCGAGTGGATTTTATTGATTTAATTTGCCACGGGTTGTTGCACTTCGAGAAAGTGGATGGAGTTTTGATGGTTTAACTTCAGACGGTAACTCCTGTTTGTGGTTCAATTACAGTGAAACCGCGGGAATCCGGAACTTCAGGGTTTTGAACTTCAAATTTTTTGAAGATTTCGAATTGTTAGGGTTGGTTTTCTGAAACATTACGAATACTTCGAGTTATCGAGGTAAAATGTGATAAAAACATCCAAAAATTAGGTTTTTACGAATTTTTTTTAAATATCATATCAAACTGCGATGAGTCATTCTCATTGTTAAGGATTTCCGGTTCGAACTTTGAAGTTTCTGAAGCAAATTTTTGTTTTATTTTGCAATACCTGTTTTTTATTTTTCAATATATGATTAAAGAACTTACTAAAAATAGATTTTTGGCCATTTAAATTAATTAAAATTACAACGCTATTTCTTGAATCATTAAAATTTTGAATTTGATAGTATTAGGCCTGTTTTTACAATAATTAGAAGCTATTTCAAGTGGATGTCATTTTTAAATCAGTTTAATAAAACAGCTCAAGTACATCAAGTACTTTGAATATTCATGATGATGTTCTACATGATTCATAATATAATCACGTGTTATAAATTATACATTGTATACAGGATATTCAACATTATCTGGGCTCCAACTTTCATAAATTATCAAAGTTTTTCTACATTTGACCGGAAAACCCGCCTTCCTCTTTTCTTCTTTCAGAAAATTAATTAAGAAAGCTCATTTTTAATTAAATCGATTTTCAAAATCATTCAATTTCACTCAATCATTGATTTTAAACTATATTTTTGTTACAAAGTTTTCTTTGTATAACTACCGAAAATTACTATTTATAACTACCGGATTGATACTAAGGTCTATATAGTATATCATAGTTTTTTCTAAAGATATTTTCATCTAATTGATACATCTTTTAATTTTTCTTGGAGTTTTCCTGGTTCCATTAGGGTCAACAAAGTAATAAATTATCCATCAAACTACTGAAGAAAACACCGGCAGCTAATCAGGTGCTTCATCAAAGAAAGCCGACAGGGATATAATTTTTTCTTAATACTCAATCCACAGTAGCCAACACCCATGATTCCTCAAAATCAAATCCCATAATTATCAAATTGAAAAAAAAAAATCCTCGAAACCTCCTTCGATTAACATCAATCTAAGGTACCTATTGAACGAAAAAAGCATCGATCAAGCCGATCGACTCGATTAATTTATAAATGAGGGGCTTCGAGCTCCCAGGTGAAATTAAACTATCACGCCGTTGATATTTCCGCTCCATTCTCACAATAATCTTTCTCTCTTTGAAATATTATTTATGTCCGATGTTCGGCAAGTTAGCGCGGCAATAAATAAGGATAATGGCCCGAACCATTAAGCACCCAGCGCCTTCTCTCCAAGTGATACCCGGCACTCGCCCACGGTTCTTACGTACGCGCGATCCGTCAAACGTCCGCGGGCGCGGATTACCGATGTAATCGCGCTGAGGATTGTACCGGCCGAATAGAGATGCAGCCTATACACCGAGTTGTGTTTTCATTGGATTATCAAAGTAAAAAGAAAAATAATTATTTTTCACGCGCCGAGATTTATTCTGCCTGGTTGTGCGTGAGCAAGTACGCGAGAGGGGGATAGAGAAGTTGTTGCTGGGATTTTATGGTGGTTTATGGGTATTTTGACCGGTCATTTTTTTGACCAATCTTACTCGGAGATGCTCAGTTTTATTTAACGGTGAGGTCGTTTTTTTAATTTTATGTTTTTTAAAGTTAAAATAGCTCTAGACAACCAGTTTTTGGGTTTTTTCTTTAAAATATTTTTTTTCAAACCATCTATAAATATTTAGTTTTAACAAAATTTACTACATAAAGTTTATATTATCAGTGCTATCACATGTTTAAAATTGACAATGTTTAAAAATTTTCAGGAAATTTTTCAAATAATACCCCGCTTATTTTTTATATTTAAATTTAAAATTGCATGTCCCTTTAAAAAATAAACAATTTCAGTAAAACAGCTTTAACAATTGAACTGACCATTTCCAGACCAGTTTTTATAACGTTCAGTCTTCAGTCAATCAAAAGCACATTTTTGGGAGATACTTATAATTTTTTTCAAAATTAAGTCTACTCTGGTTGGTTCTACATCATTTCAAACAATAATTATTTTTTCCATTTAGAACCACTTTTAAAACTTCACGAAGTTTTTATGTAACGTAAAATGAGAAGATTAAACTTTGGGTTATCGCCACTAAATCAGCACAAATGTTAATTAAATGAGTATCAAGTACTTGCTTAATCAACGCATCTCAAGCCTAATTGGTAACAAAGTAAGAACATAAAGAAGGGATGTCTAAAAGATTTAGTGCCCTCTTTCTTTCTTACAAAAACATTAAAAACAAAACTTTTTCATCAGAAGACGGTAGCACTTACTCTCAGCTACCGTTTTTTTCTTTCTTTTACGGCATTTTTGGAATTTTGGAGATGTTCATGCTGATTTCGCCGTAATTAATTAGAGAAAAAAATCCCCCTGGACTAGAAACAGATGTTAAGATTTGCGAAAAAAAGAAAAAAAATAATAATTCGGTTTCAGGTTTGTTTCAGGGTGTAAAACTTTATATTCTTACAACTCGATACAAACGGTCATTTAATGATGCCAGTAGACTTCGCATTTTATTGGTGTTACAGCCCTGTTGCGTCTTAAATTGTGAGAGCCCGTTCGGAGGACGGGAATTTTAATTTGCGTTTATATTTTTTTTTTTTCTTTCCAATTCGATGCAGAATACAAAGTAACTGGTTTAAAATGGCTTAGGATGCTTTAATAGCAGAAGCAGAAAATTGTCAAGCGTTCGAATGCTGTAAATAAAATTTTTCGACTCTTTATTTTATGCGATTCCACTGATACGGTCGTAAATTTACAGTATATTAGCTTTTTATTGAAAGCCAACGTTAATGACATCACATTCGGTGTTAATGATTGAATAAATTAATCGAATGACCAGTATTTGGTTACTTGAAGTTTTAATAGCGTTTTCTTTTAAAATTTACCCTTTGGGCTTGAATAAATCAAACTGAGTTTTTTTTTTTAAATTTATTTCAACATTCCCTGAGTAACGAATAGAAGTTATATAAGATTTCTAATTTAAAAAATTTTTTTGAACTCAAGATTGTAAAAGTTTATTTTTATTTTCTGGTCAGTAATTAGTTTAAGGGTCCTAATTAGCGCCACCTGCACGCCTTGAATTACAATAAGTTCTAATATACAACGCTAAATTTATGTGCAAGCCCGAAAAACTCATTAAGAAAATAAGAAATGACGATGCAGGCTTAAAACATACACATCGGAGTCCTAATAATCCCTCCACACCCACAAAACAAAAAGCTATTTCAAAAAACCTCGTCCAAAGAAAAAGTCTGGCAGGGCCGCGAGAATAAAAAAGAAAGAAAAGAAATGATTGCGTGGGAGGGGAGGGAGGAGTGGTGCAGAAAGAAAGCCCCGGCGAACAAATGAGTAAGATGAGTTACGACTCGACGGTAAATCTACGGGCTAATGGCCGGCTAAACGCGAAACCTCGCGCTGCTGCTCCCGCCGTTGGGGCTCGGTTCGGGCCGAAAAATTTAATAATCCTACTAATGGGGCCCCCGGTCAACATTTGTTATGTTTGCCGAGATAGAGATCGGGTTTAGCAGTGGGAAGGGAAGATTTTTATGGCCTGATTGATACCTTTGATTATGCGGAACTTATTAAATTTGACTGTTCTGGTGTTACTTTTATGGCTCGGATGTTTAAAATTTTTCGTGAATATTAAACAGTTTTTTTTATTTTTTATTTTCGTGTCTTCTTGTAAGTATTCAAAAGTTTATCAAATTCAATTCATAGTTTGATGTGAGGTTAAAAATTTTAAAAATTTTAGGTTATGCTCGTGCAAAAAGTCTTCTGCTGGTCTTCTCGAAGAATTTTTTGATAGTTTTTGATAGTTTTATACGTTTACTAGAGGTGCAAATTGATAAATTTTAACGCTCTGATATCACTTGTTTTATAAAGCTTGTGAGTTTAAAATATTTCTTGAATATGAAATAAATTTCATTTCTCTGTAGTTTCCGTAACTTTTTACGGGATTATTGATTTAATTAAAATCTATATGTAGTTTCTAATGAATTGTCCATTTTTAAAAGTTTTACGTTAGTTACAAAAAGTATTTGAGATTATGCTTTTAAAATAATCTGTATACAGTAATTCTTGAAAAAATATTAAAAATTTTAAACGTTTCAAAGATGATACAAATAAAAAGATTTGAAAGATAAGTAACCTAAGTTATTAAAATAATTTGTGTATGTGACATTATAAAGACGATTATTATAAATAAAATACAAAATAATTATATTCACACAATATTTGAAATATTAAAACTTTATATACTTATCACTAAAAAAAATTAGATTATAAAAAAAGAAAAGATTCTACATTATAAATAAATAAATTATGTAACGATCGAAAGCGACAGAAAGAAAGATATTTAAATCTTTAGAAACTCAACTCTTTCAAATTTGAACCGAGTCGAAAATTATGGTATTAAAGAACGTAAAAATCTTCAATACTCTCAATAAATTCGAGTCCGTAATAACTATCCGAATTTCGAATATAAAGAATTCCCGCTTTCACTCAACACCTCGCTTCTTCGTACCCGGTGCGATCATTAGATCCCAACCTCCGTTTTTTTACGATCGCAATAAATACGGTGTCACTTTGGTTAAAGCACTGCACTCGGTTCTTTATTAAATTACGTCAATAATAACGCGAGAAAACTTAACGAACCCAACGTTTAATACCCGCCGTCAAAAACTAACTCTTTCTTTTTTCCCCGACCGATGAAGCGTTAATTCGTCGATGAAAGATTTCGAGGAATTATTATACTCTCGCTAATATCCCGAAATTTTTTTATGGGTGATAAAAAAAAAAGGTAACTTGACGCTTGGGGTTGGACCTTCTTCTTCTTATTTTTTTTTATTTTTTTTTTCAAAAAATCAACGAGGATACTTAATTGACGCGAATTTTTATACGCATAAATTACGATGGCTTAAATCAGCTATAAAAGTAATGAACCGAGATTTTAAAAGGCCGATAGCGGCCGCGTAAATCAACGCCTAAATGTTTATGTGTTTTTTCGATTATTCCATTATTTATACCCTCTCCACCTATGTCTTATTATCACTTCATAAGGGCGTCTGACAATGATCGATCGGTCTGGATTTACAAACCCCGATTAACCATTAAACATTAATATCGCCGCCGTATCTCGAATTAATATTTCTCTCCAAACGTTATAATTTTTGAGCAGACCTAAAAAACGAGTTGCCGTAATTAACCGGAATAGAAGCGCGGGAAGACCAAGAGAGAGAAGAAAAAAAAAAAAATCAATTAATCAATCACTCACTCGGCAGAGCTGCGATCTCGTTGTGGAATCTCTCGAAAACCACCTTATACTAATAAGGCACTCATTAAAAACCCGTTCCGGAGTCTCCGAATGACCGCTTAATTAATAAAAAAGCCGTCGTCCCCAGACTTCACGAAAAAAAAGGTGAGCTTTACCCACATTATCAAGTTTGAAAGAGGAATTTATAGGTCCAGCACCTACATGAATAAAGAAGAGGATATTTAGTGCGCCCGCGCTGTATATATATATAGGCGAGCGACTCTACTCCTACTTTTTTTTTCTCTCTCTCTCTCGTTCCATTTCTAAAATCTGATATCTTCCCACGTGGCGCCCCGCGGTGCGACTCCGGGCTTTATTAGCCGTCAATTGTTTGTTCAACATTCCCCAAAAAGCACCGTAAAAAAGAGGAGGAGGAGATTTACGGCCGAAGCCGAAACTCGAGAGTCGAGGCTTTTACTAGGTACTAATATTTTTTTAATTTGCCTCCTCCTTGGCTTTTTTGCAGCTTGGTTTCGAATAAAAAATTTTGAAACCCTAATGAGGGGAAGGGTTAATGGGGTGTGTCGGGGAATCGACGCGCGGTAAGAGATGAAATATGAAGTGGTACGGAAAAGTCATTTTGAAGGTCTTTGATCGGAACCGATCGTAAATTTTTTCGTGAGAAGAGGTCGGTTGTTTGAAATCTTTTTTTTATGTATGCGTGTCAATTTTTAATAAAAAAAAATTTTAATGCAGACTCAGTAAAAGATTGTTTTTCTTTTAGTGTTAATTTACATACACACGGCCATTTTTATATATCAGTACATAATCAGCAATCAGTATATAATAACAAATGATTTGCCTGATTTATCAGACGGGATTTGAACCAGTGATCCTCGGTTTATCAGTCTAACACACTATTCGGTGGGTCAGTCGTTGGATAAATTTGACGTACTCAAGAGTTATATTCATTCAAATATACCATTAATGTTTAAATTAATTAAGGATATATCAGTATTATCTACGCTATTAACTAAAATGAATCAAAGTTTATTTACAAAATTTTAATACAGTGGTTTGATTTATAAATCTCAATCACTTTTCGAAACTATTGTAAATTTCATTTGAGATTTCAAGTTAGAGATGGGAACAACAAATAATAATAATAATAATGTTTCATATTTATATAATTTTTATTTTTATAAAAAATTTTATGACTTCTTGGTTTAATAAAACATTATACAAGAGTGTATTCATACATAATCATGAAATATACCAAAAGAGTAAACGATATTATAAAATCGTCAGTCATCAGGACTGTGTCCTTTTTTTACACAAATTTATTCACTTTATTCAGTTTAAAAAAAATCAAAGTTCATATTATCGTGATTTCAGTGGCATTGTCCAAGAGGTTTTATGGTAAGTTCAGTAATCTGGACGTGAGGACGTGCAGAAATGACATGCACGATAGAATTTGCAACGTCTTCTGGATCCAAGGCTGGCCTCTTTTGAAGGAACGAGGAATCGACCTGCCCAGCGTCGAAAATTTCAGTTTTCACCACTCCAGGACTGATACTCTAAAATAAATTTTAATTTATAACAAACTTTTGTTGTGTTTTGATTAGTGATTATAATAATAAGTAGTATCTGACTGGCGATTGAAATCTTAAGTATGTATACTTCCGTTTTTATTTACTAAGTAATTATTTAAGCTTTTGTTTTTACTCAAATAAAAGTGTTGACTTACGGTGACTCTTATTTTTCCTCCATTCAGTTCGTTAATTAACGCCTCGCTAATAGCTGTTACGGCATGTTTGCTTGCCGGGTAAATGTTCAAATTGAACTCTGTAAAATGGGGTACTCGATGACCAGCATTGCTAAAAAAAAAAAGTAAAATGTTTTTTATTTGTTGTTTGATTACTAAATCAACATTGTTATATTCATCACAATTTTACCTGTTTATATTGACAATGTGACCTTCTAGATTATTTTTTTTCATCATTTTTAAAGCTTGCCTGGTACAATGCAAGAGACCCATTACATTGACGTTCATTGTTCGCAAAAGATCCTCGGTTGGGAGATCTAAGATTTAATTTAACAACAAAAATTTTTAATTACGATGTTTTGGAAAAGATTTTTGTTGGTACCGAACTATTTTTACCTTGAATTTTACCATCCTTCAGCACGCCCGCATTGTTTACAAGAACATTAACAGTTTTGAATTTTTTCTCGATCAATCCAAACACTCGGATAATATCGCTCTCACTTTCAACATCACATGCTTCAGGATAAAACTTCCCTGGCCCTTTAACTGAACTCATGTCTTTCTAAATAAATGATAAATATATAATTATATTAGATTAATGAAAAAACTGTTTAACTTTTTAAAATTTGTTTTTTTATCAAAGTCAACGGGTCAGGACGCCCTTTTACTAACATAAAAAATTTTTTTTTCAAATGTAATTGTTCTCGAAATAATTAATAATAAAAAATCAATTTTTAATAAAGTCATCAAGTATCAAATTTTTTATTTTAAATTTTAAAATGAAGTAATCAAACCTGCATTTTTTCCACTCTGCGTGCCAAACCAATCACTATCATGCCATGGCGAACCAGAGCTTTTGCGGTTTCAAGTCCGATGCCAGCAGAAGCTCCGGTGACCACGGCTACTTTTCCAGCCCAACGTTCCATTTTTCAGCTTACAATTCTCTTTGATATGTTACAACTCTATTCACACTTAATTTTTTATTTTTTGCTACGTGTACTTGAGATGCAACCACTGTGACTGCACGTATACAACTAGCCGAGTGTGACGAGGTCGCGTTTTATTTGACGTGATTATAGGTTGAAACTGCTGTATCATGTTTATGTTGCTTATCTGATGAGCGGTAGGTATATGTGTGTGTATGTGCAAGGAAGAAGATTACGTGCTACGTTAATTTTTTTTTAGATCTTGTTTAACCTAAGCTGAAAATTTTTTAACAAAAGTTTGAGCTAATTTTAAATTGATTTCCAAAAACTGTTTACTGAGAAATGAAAAAAGTAATTTTCGTCCCTCTAACCTCAAAATCGGAACTTCGCCCCTTGTTTTCGGTTAGAAGGACGAAAAATAGTATATTTCCCTTAGGCTTGAGGGTTCGATTTAGCCTCCTCGTTGCAACCCTCGCCTTCGGCTCGGGTCGCAAACCTCTCGGAGGCCAAATCGAACCATCTCGCCTGCGGGAATAATATACTATTCGAGGAAAGTCATTGCATAAATATTGTTTGCGAAAGCTCTTTGATTAACCGAGTTGGACTTTGTTTATCTAATCATAAAGTTGCATCTGTATTTAAACTGAGATTCCTTTTAAACACGATTTTTCAATTACTTAAGATATTTATCAAAAGTAAATGAAAAATCTCAAAATCTTATTACAGATAAAAACATCAGTTCATAACGTAAACCGGTGCGAAAAATCTTTTTTGCAGCAATAACTTGACGTAATTTGTCACTTCAGAAACAATAAAAATTTTTTTTTTTTTTTTTTCAAATGTATAGTTAGACGTGGAAGAAGCTTTATTTACAATTATTTTATTTCTTCTTCCGATATTTTTTTTTTTATTTACGGCCCTGTAAGAAATGAGACAAAATTGTGATCAGCTTAGGTCACTAAATGGTCTGATAAGTGTGTAAATACTTGTAAATACCCTGGCCAAAAACTGCTCGAGCTGGTCAGAATAAAAACATCTATAAAATAATTAATATTGGAACAGTGAATAAAATAAAATTATTTTTCAACATTACTATTACTTATATATTTGCCAATTAGAGCCGTGGTCATTGAAGCGTAGCGAGTCCTTCAGTCGAGGTGTAGTTTCATGCCTCTGGTTTGATTCCCAGGAAGTTTGAAATTTATGAATTTTATCAGTGAATGAACAAAAAGTTCAAAAATCTGTAAATTCAATAAAAAAAAAAAAAAAAAAAAAATTATTTAAAATTATTTTAATTTTTTTTATTACTTAAACATTAGGTAAAATACTTATACAATTTTTGAAAAATTTTATGGCTTTTGATTTATGTGCATATAATAAATATTTGTAGAAAAAAAATTTCTATTCCATGTACAGTTTAGACCCCCAATAGTTGTATAAAATAAAAGACTAATGAACGCGATGATAAAACCGTACAATAAAAATAAAGCCTCGTGAATTATATCGCGATTATAATTCAAATCCAATTTCAAAATCCACAAAATCAACCTCCCCTCCCCCCCCCCCCTTACCCCGAATGAACTTTCATCAAGCAATAAAATGATCAACAGCATAAACTTAACAGCCTCCTTCGAAAAGCTCGAGTAATTGATTTCAGTAACCCTAAACGCTCAAGATCATAAAATCCAAAAAAATTCTCTCGTCGTGTCGTCCCGATCCCAAAAGGAATCCCAAGTCAACAAATTAACAATTTAAGTTGTACCTTTTTATATTGCGACTTGTTCGTTTTAATTTACCCTACTATTAGGGAAGCACTACATTCAAACTAAAAGTTAATAATAAAAAAAAAAGGAATTTTTGAACGAGATGAAACAAGAACGATTAAGGATACGAGGGGGGGCCGAGATGACGTAAATTCGGCGGTCAATCTTGACTTTCACGCCATTGAGCGCGGCTTCATTAATTAAGCGGGACTCGAGCCGTATAAAACTATCGTAAAAGTCTATGGGCTTGAGTTTCGTGGAAACGTACGATGTTACGCGCGTAGGAAATATAAAAACCGAGAGGCTGTTTCACTGTAGGTGGAAATACGAGAATTTCAAAACGCGCGCTGGGGGGATATTAAAACAAACTTAACGTCGAGGGCCATTCCGTCGACGTACGGTGCTCGTCCGTTATGAAAATCTAGTTTTTTCAATATGCATGCTGTGACGAGATTAAATTAATAGAGCAGCTCGTTTTTGTGGAAACGAGGAGGACTGGTTTTTGTAACTCAACTAATTCTATAGTGAAAATTATTTTGATTATTAAAATTACTACAGAGGTGAGAAAAAAAATTTATACAGTATATAACAAATGTTGTCGACTTGTACTAACTCTTTCGTCAGATTTTATTACACTTTTTCATTGATTTTCTTTAAACAATAAAAAAATTTTTTATTTTATGACAGTGAAAATTTGAATTTACTAATAAATTACATAAATGTTTCATTTCAAGGGAACCCATGAAACATTCAGAAACAATTTTGGACAAGTAGCGAAAATCAGAGGAAATATAGAAATGGGTTCAATGGCTCGGTAAATAGAGCGCTTGACTTGTAATTCGGCGCTTTCATGTTCGACCACCGATCTGATAATCTGCGACTTTGACTTTGCACATTTATGAGTCTGTTAATATTAAAATATGTTTAAATAGAGTTAAATCCGAAATCTAAAAAAAAAAAAAAATTCGTGCCAATTAGAAGTTTTGGGAACATACTTGTGTTTTTTTTTTTTATAAATTTTACATTTTGGATTTGCAAATAATTTATTACAAATACATGAAATGCACTAAAGTAAAACTATATTATTCAGTACACAACGGAAATTTTTTATTTGAAGTTTGAAAAAACCTACTCAAAGCAATTATTCTTTTAAAAAATCCAAATATTAATTTCAGTACGATGCACCACCATAAAAAAATTTTTTTCTTTTTTTACTAACAATTGATAAATCACGCACGATGCCTACGCTCGTCTGCATTGTTTCCCCACACCGGAACTCCTCCACAATCAGCATCCTCCAAAAAAAGAAAAAGGTAAAATCTTGGAGAAACACGAATCCCGACACGGCAGTCGTTCAATTCTTACATTTATTAAATCGAGGAGCGTAAAAATGCCCCCCAACCCTCGTAAAAATGTTTATCTTGTCGAGGCCAAAAGCGCAAAAGTAAAGGGGGGAGGGGCGATAAACATAAACGCGTAAAGATAATCCGGAGCGGCCGGTCCGTTTCTTTTATTTCCTCGGTCTTGTGTACTACGTCGCTTATGCATTGGTTGTAAACGCGATCATTATGCGCGAAACTCGGTTAGGGTGGGTGCCTGGCGTGCATAAACACGGCTCCGAAATCAGATATATGTTTATTCATTCGCTGCTGAGTTGAATTAAAAAAAAAAAAAAAAAAAAAAAAAAAAAAAAACCGAGCCTTTGTGTTAAACAACCCAAATGAGTTATACTGCCTGTGTGCGAGAAGTTTTTTTGATGAAAGTTGACCGATCTTGCTCGAATAAGTTGTACGTATCAAGTTTTAAAGTAAGTTTGCACAATGATGTTCCAAGCTGATGTGCTTACACCTTTTCTGGATGTTAATTACTATATAGTTAGATCTAAAATTATTAATTGACATTGATTGAAGTTTTTTGTTTTCAACAAATACAGACTCAAATCAAAGCTATACAGTATAAAGGTGTCTGGTGATTGAAATACCAATGAAAATCAATTTCGGGTTTTAGCTGCACTCTTTTTAATGAAAACAGTTTATTTGTTGCTTTTTTTAATGATGATAAGCACAATATCCTTACTTTTTCTACTCAAACTTTGAGCGAAAAAAAAAAAAAAAAAAAATAATTTACTTATTTACTAAATAAGTAGTAGTGGCACCAAATTGAATTTTCCAGTCAGATAAATGGATGTCTTAGAATCTATAGATCTAATAGCTACAATGTAAAAGCTCAAGACTCTTAACTCGCTGGTCCCGGATTCGCGCCCAGCCTAGCAACATGTTTAAAGTAATCTTTTATTTTAGTCGCTTTTCATTTGTTTAAATAGAATAAAAAATAAATAAATAAAAATACGATCATTGTATACATTATTATATTTTTTTTTAATCTTCGTCATTTTTTAAACACCGTCTGTGAAAAGCTTGTTATCTACGCAAACACTAAAACTTAAATTGGCCTCTTCCCACTCCCGTCACCTCGAGGGTGATCAGTGCACCAACTGAACTTAACGACCCTCTAATCACCTCAAACTACTGAACGCAACTCGAAAAAAAACTCAGCCAAGTAGAATATTTTTTAACGTTACTTCGCCCAACACAACTTCGTTCCGAACTCTTCGTCCCGATAAAATCTAGTTCGCCAAAATTACTCATAGTCATGCGGCCTGTCCTCCCCGAAAATATCTCGAGGATTAAAACTCGGGGGATTTTCACAGATCGCCTGATTTACTCACCTCCGGTGCTGCAGTTGGCTCGCAAGGTGATAATGATCCGCTGCGGCCCTCGTTAAACGACGACGCCTCGCACCGCTAAGTACCTTAATCCGGCAATTAGTCCCTTTTTTCGTGGGTGTGGTCGTCCTTCTCCATCTCATCTCGCCAAATGTCGCTCAGTCTCGCAAACGTCACCGTCCCGAGAGCACCATGAGTTTTCAAGGTGACCTCCGACGCGCGATCAAGAAGAACAACCCGGAGTCCGTCCGCCAGATCCTGCAGGCCAACTCGGACTTTCTCAAACGGTCGTGCACCCTGGACACGCTCAAGCTGCTGCTTTTCGCGGTTAAGAACTGCAAGGTCGAGATAGTCGAGCTTCTCGTGCGCTTCTTCGAGTGCGTCGAGTTCAAGGTTGACATCAACCTCGAGAACGACCTCTACACGGCGATAGGCAGCGGGAACGTCAAACTTACGGAGTTGCTGCTGAGGAACGGCGCCAGGATAACGGATCGCCGATGGAACCAGGACATGCTTTCGGTCCACGTCTTCTGCAGGACCAGGTTGGACACCCGGAGAGAGATGCTCCTGCTGCTGGCCCAGTACGGTCTGGATGTATCATTTAGAGACGACAAGGGTCAGAGCATCCTGCACCAGTTTATCGACTACTACGTCTACGAGGAGGACAGCGACGTGGTCGGGATCGTCGAGATTCTCCTGGAGTGCGGTGTTCCCGTGGACGAGCTCGACCACGACGGTTTGTCGCCCCTGCACTACGCGATCTATAGTGAAAATATCGAGTTGATTTTGTACCTCGTCAGCCGGGGCGCACAGGTGAACAAGAAAGAGTCGCGGTACTCACCTCTGCTCGCAGCCGCCCAGTGCTGCAATGAGGCCATCGTCGACCTTTTGTTGAAACACGGAGCCGACATAAATGCCAAGAACAAGTACGGCCGCACAGCTCTGCACGAGGCCTGCGTCCACCTGAACAACGAGCATACCCTGAGTTTGCTCGTGCGCAAGGGTGCCAGCGTAAACTCCCAAACCGAGGACGGCAAGACGCCCCTGGGCTTGCTCCAGCCCGACAAAGACAACTACTACTCTTTCGCGAACGTGATAATCAAGGAGTTCTCGAAGAGGACCTTCGAGAACCTCCCGGTCGACAGTAAAGACGCGGAGCTCATCCGGTCGGACCCGAAGCTCAGACAGCACTACGAGAACTGCGTGGCGGAGCTGAACAAGATGTCCAGGCTAAAGTTCCACAACCCCTACTCGTTCTACTCCGTGTTCCGGATGCTCAGGAACGTGAAGAAGCTATCCCACCTGACGAAGAACCAGAGGTTCGTCAGGAAGTTCGAGAAGTACCTGAGGAGGTTCAAGCACTACCGGGGTGACTTGCAGAGGATCTTCAACGAGGCCGTGCGGGAGAGGGACCGAGCGATCCAGATCCACGTAGAGCTGAATTTTTTATTTGGGAACATTCTTCCGGATGTCGTGCTGAGGAACTTGACGAGGAACCTCACCATAGAAGATCTGAGGTGGATTTAATTGTTGGTTTCAGTTAGTTTTGTGTTTTTGGTCGAGTGTTTTTATTGATTTACGTGTACTTTAAGATTCTATTTAATAAGTTACTGTTGTGTGTAAAGTTAAATTATTTAATTGAGTTTTGTGATCGAGGAAAAATGAAGTTGTAAATAAACTAGCGAATACCAAACGTTTTGTTTTATTATTTTTAAAACACAATTAATCCAAAAATTGATTGCTTAAACTAAATTGATCTGAAAATATATTTATTGTACAGAAATTTTTAAAATAATTATATTAAAACAAAATATAGAGTTTTGTCAATCTTCACTTTTTTATTAACAATTAATTATACAAAATTATTGTCGTTATCGACCGTCGATGATAGAAAGTCGTCTGATGAAGGTGCTGTGCACCGAAACGATCGTAACGACAATAATTTTGTATAATTAATTGTTAATAAAAAAGTGAAGATTGACAAAACTCTATATTTTGTTTTACTATAATTATTTTATTATGAATCTTCATCAAGTAGATGCCAACTCAATCCAATAGAAATTTTTAATATTTTGCGACGGTTAAAATTCACAATATTATCATTATATATTTTTTAAACAATTATTTGAACGTTAACTACCCAATGTTTTTATTTCTTATTCCTTAGTAATATTAAAATTTATAAATATTTTCAAAAACACTAATTAGTGAGTTTAAAAACTAAAAATATAAAACCAGTTAATATTTTAAGATTAATTTTTTTTTTTAGTAATAATTAATTTGAAGTATTAGTAGCCGCACAAAATCACTAGGAGCGAACTCGCCGAGGGGTGGCGCCAGATCCCCGTCGTCCCCGGCTTCCAAAAGCCGATTGACTCGTTTTGACAAAAAAATGCTTCCCGAGTGATGACAATCGATTCCGCACTTTCGGTCACATCCAACACCCTCTTCGACGGCGTGCTACTCTCGAAAAGTACGATAATCCGTCAAACCGACACAAGTTGATTTTCATGTACGTGTTAACGGATGGACATGAAAATCACGAGTGCCTTCCCGATTTCCGCTATGCGTTCTGCAGTCACGTGACTCGCGCCAAATTCAAAATCGTAACCGACGATTTAATTGCTCACTGGACTGTCACAAAGTTTATCAGTTTTTAAAAAATCACGTAACTAAATTGTCCCATAAAATAAATCCTGGACGATGACTATCATTGTCTTCCTCTTCTTCTTCTTCTTCGACGCCCTCTTCCTCCTCACTGAAACAAAAAACCGTATTTTAATAAAAACAATTTTTACTATTTCAACTGAAAATATAATATTAAAAAAATTTTGTTGAAACTTACCTTTCATATCCAGAATCGTAGGCAATTAAATCAACCCACCCGATCAAAGGATCCTCAAGAATAACTCTTTCCCTTCCAGCAGCATTATCCACTGCATCTACTCCGTCCCGCCAGTAAGGAACCTGAGAAAATAGTCTTTCCTATTCAGCAATATTTTCCTCTGCATTTACTCCTTCCTACTGCTCCTCTCTTAAAAAAACATTTATCAAAAAATATATATATATATATATATTATTATGTCATAATTATTTTATTTTTATCATTACTATAATTTAATTTTTTGCTGGAATACGTGCAAAATGTTATAGTATTAAAATGGATGACAATCTCTTATTATAAGATAAAATTTTAAATTTCAAATTCAAGTACAGTAATTTTGTTCTATTTAAAATTTTAGTTCAACCAGAGTAACCAACAGTTGCGTGAAAAATCTCAAGAAGATAAATTCCGTTCATTATATCTCCTGTGATCCTAAAACACTCAGCCCGCGAGTCCTGAAAAAAGAATTCACCCGAGTAAAAAAAAGAAAAAAAAAAAAAATTCAATTGCCCCACGACGACCCCCATAAAAAATAACAGCCTCTTCCGGGGGATTAAAATAATACAGCCTGGCAGCTTAGTCAGAAGCTGGATCTCCAAACAAACAAAAAGAGCTGGAGCGCGCCAGCCAATAAAAGCGGCCGTAATGGCCGATGCTCCGGCTTAGGCTTTTTAATGAGCTCGGAATCGCGACACTCGAGTGTAATTAATTTACTGGAATTAACCCTGATAATTATATTAAGATTCCGCGAGCGTATTTTTACGCTCGTAAGTAGGCGGTGTTATATAAAATAATTAGGTGTTTTAATAGAGACACGCGGGGTATGGTAATGCCGGCAATTAGAGAACTCAACGGGTAGTACATAAGGAGCTGTACGCTGAGAGCTTAATTTGCGCATTAAAAATATTTTAAGATGCGCGAGGATTCCTTGATTTATCAATCTCTGTTCAATTACTTGCGGTTTCTCTGTCCGTTTCGCTTGAAGAAAAAATTTTTTTTTTTTTTTTTTTGCTTTGACCGCGTGTACGTGAATAAGATGTGTATGGGTATAATTAATTAGAGTTTTATTATGTATGGAAAACTCGTACATATAACGTATTCGAATGAATTTTCTTTTTTTTACTGTGCTGATCTGAACCTGAATCATTAATCATTTGATGTTTTCATTTTGCACGCTTGGTTTTATTTAATATTAAAATGAGCTCGTTTTCATAAGGATTAATTGATAATATTCAAAAAATGCTGATGTTTGACGATGTTGTCTTCGAAAACCGATTTCTTTGAATATCAAATGACTTGGAATGTATTTTTAATATATGTTTAATATATGTACAAACCTAAGTACGACTAACTTGTTTAAAAATTTGAATAAAATTATAATTCACTCTTTATAAAAGCCAGCTGATTTTCAGAAAATGCCTTGTCAAAGTGAAATAAGACGTTATCCAATGTCCATGTTTTTTAAAATGCTAAATAGTTTTTTAATTAAAGTAACATTTTTAAAATAAAAATAAAAAATTATTGAAGTTACAAGTTTCTTAGTTTTTTATATGGTGTAACCATGAAGCTGCGAGATTTTCTAACTCGCTTACGACGTAATCTTTATGGTTTCATATTAATTAAAAAAAATTGTTTTTTAAATTCATCATAAGCTACACGGTACTTACTTTGATTTAAAAATGTTTTACAATAAACTTTTGGCTACAAACAAATTCATAAATTGGTTGATCTGCTGGCTCATTCAATTTTTTTACACACCAAACCTCAGCCTCAAATTCCCCTCGGAATAAGTCCCATTGAAAAGTCATTCAAAAACCATTAAAAAAAAGTCGCCCGAAAAACTCCACCCGAGCGTAATAGAGGTGTTATCTCGAGTATAATGGTAAAAAAAGTCCACAATAATAAAGACCCGAGCTCGGGGCGTGAAGGCACCGGCTCTCGACTCTCCCATTGTACCCGGATGACTCCGAGCTGGATCAATGGGAAAACCGAGCGGGAAAATGATCCTGATTTTTCTCGGAAAGAGAAACAAGTCGCGGCTAGGGTAGCCTGTCCAAATAATTCCCGTGCGTGACTTTGGTAGGAGGAGGGGGAGGAATTGGTAAATCATTGCGATTTCATTCACCTGGAGTATAATGCGTGCGACCATTGACTACAATGCTTCGAGGACCGGGGGATTCTTTGGAATTTTTCGAACGAGTGAATCTTTGAGTGCGGGGGCAAAGGAGCGATTTATTTACCTTTTTTTAAGGGAGGAGGGACTTACCAAGAGGAAAATGAGGGTGAAAGTCGTGAAAGTCAAATTTGATTTGGTGGATCATTTCTATGGAGTGGGCGCTTATTCTTTCGCAGAAAAGACACTGTTGTGTTTGAAATTTTATTTGGTTCACGGTTTGAAGAATTGTCTTTTTTTTCACAGTTCATAAAGAAGAAAAGTGACTGGATTCGTCTAAAGATTCGGTTGAGTATATTTGAATGAAAAGCGCTAGTTTAGTTCATCATAAAGAACTATTTAATACTGACATGCGCACTTAAATTTATTTGAATTTAATTTTTAATTTCCATTTGACATAATTTGAAGTATGCAACTGTAAAAAAATTCTATCTGCCACTGTTTTAAATATTATTAAAAAAGTTTAAATTAAAAAATATATATATTTAGTATACAATGAAAATTTATTTGTAAACAAGAAATTTTTTTTTTCTTTCAATCTAAAAGATTTCTTAAATTATTATAATTAGATTCTTTGCTTCTGTTCAAAATAGCAGAATCATTTGAAATGTCGTAATGCGGAATCGAACCTGGGTCCTTAAATTGTTACCAAAGCTTTACTCAAAAGAAGAGCTCGTACAACTGAGGTTACTTTGAAAATTGTTCGGCAGTTATGGGCTTTAACTTTTTTACTCCATAATTGAATCTTTCTTCTGAACTTAGCTAGTTGTAAGTGTTAATGAATTCTATACTTGGGATTGAAGATTTTATTGAAAATAATGTTTTGATAGCTAAATTTATTTTCATCTTCCATAATTTTCATCTCATCAATTTTAAGACTGTAAGATTTCATTTTTTTGAACCATGACAAGGAGATGGTTTGTCCTTTGGGACCTGGATTTTCATGAAACTTTGCACACAGTTTTTATTCATCATAAAAACAAGCCCTTCGGTGTTCTTTTTCCATAATGGGCCTTTTTTTACCTACTTCCCATATAACCCTTGTGTTAAAAAGTAGGCTGTTTCCTATAAAACGCCGTTTTTGGCTTCATTTTCAAAAAATTCCTCCTTGGATCGTATTGCACTTAGAAATATCTGGAACCTCGCATTTTTTTCGTTTTTCCAAGTACTTTTGAAAAAAAAATATTTTAAAAATTTTTTGAATGATCTTGGCCATGTATATTGTAACCCAAATATACTAAAAATTGACTTTAAAAACCTTAATTTTTCATAGATTTCAAAAAAATTTTTAAATAATTTTTATTCAAAAGTACTTGGAAAAACGAAAAAAATGCGAGGTTCCAGATATTTCTAAGTGCAATACGGTCCAAGGAGAATTTTTTTCAAAAATTTCACTTTTCAAAATGACAAAGAAATGTCTGAAAAAAAATCTAGTGTGTCCTCTGAGATTATGGAATATTTTTCATAAGTTAAATTTCTTGATAAAAAAAGGCTGGAAAATTTAGATTCTTGAAAATTTACGAACAATAAACCATGGTACCAAAATCTCACCGAAAACCTCAAGATTAGCTTATCATTCAGCGTGTAAATCGGGGACAATATAGTACCCCCGTGGTGGCCGCACCGAATGGATTTCTAATTCCTGGGGCGACTGCACCAGCAGAAAGAAAAATGTCCGCGAATCCAGCACCCCGATCACGTTGCTCGGGCGGTCCCTCTCTTGTTTACATATTTCACCTCGACGTTTTGAATCTTAAAATCGCGGCTGCACGCGCTCCTGCGCTCGACCATAACTCTCGGGTCAAGCCAAGCCCGCGAGTGACGACTTTTTGGGGAACGAGATTATTAGCCGAAAAATCAAGATTTTAACGAAATTTAATAAACTTGTCTTATTCTCCGAGGTGTTGTAAATCCTCGTCGCGCACTGTGGTTTTGGACCAATTAAAAATTCGTAGCTTTTTGATTGTTTAATGCGATACGACTATTTTGGGAGATAAGTTGGTTGAGATTTTATTTTTACCATTCGTCGTCATAAAGATGTACTATGAAACACGTTTATTTTTGTCTTGGAGATTTTATAAAGAAAGTAGAAAATTATAAAAACTGATCAAAGTATGAATAAGAATTGATATACTTTGGTTGTCATTTGAAATTTCAAAAGTTGCAGCATCTCAAAACCAAGCTCAAAATTATAAATCAATAAAAAAAACTTGTTAAATTTTAAAAAAATTTTAAGCTTTTTGAAAATTATTGTCGACTTATTTGACTTAAGTTAAATGAATATAATAAAAATAAAGAGTTAATTTTGAAATTATAAAAAACTCATCTTTTATTCAAAAAATTTTCTATTTTTGTTACATAATGTTAACTTAATAATTGAATTTAACATAACGTTCTGTGAATAAAGTTAACAAATAACCACTAACTACCACATAGACCTAAGGTAAAAAACTGACTATCACATTGTAAAATATTTTTAAGTAAGACTTAAATCATGTAATTATTTTTTCGGTCACCAACCAATTATCGGTGCTTTATTCGTGCTGTTTTCTGACCAAATAACAGGTGTGTATATATGGTCTGTTTTTCAGACCAAATATTTTCCATTATTTGGTCTGTTTTGCAGTCGCCACCTATCGGATCGTCAAAAAACTTACTCAAAGATGAAAATTCCATGGTACCAGGCTTTGAGGTTAGAACGCAGCAACACAGTCTATGACTGAACTTGCTGTCATTTGTTCAGAAAACAACACTCATAAAGCACCTAATATTGATTGGAGCCCGAAAAAGCATACATTTGGACATGTTCGATCGTGGAAGTCACATACGAGCGTGTATTCCTAGGCAATACCGCATGCTGGGAATGGCACGCCCGTATATGACCCCCATAATCGAACGTGTCCAAATAAATACTATATTAAACCTTAAATAATAAAAATTTTAGTACTGAAGAGGGCGACATTGATTGCCGAAACGTTAATACGTTGTTTTTAATTTAAAAAAACACCCATACCCTGACTCGGATAGATCGAAAAAAATCAAACATATATTATTTTTTATCTCTTATTACCATCTGATTAAACCGGTATTTTCAACCAGTAAATTCCAGAAAAAAGAAAATTAATATACTTGTACATTAATAACTCAAATCAGCTTCTCATAAATAAAAAAAAAAATCTTCTGCATTTATTAGTCTTACCCTTCGTCACCCTGGATAGACATCTTCGACCTCCTGACTCTGCTAAATCCTCAATGAAAACAGCTCGAAAATTTGCCTTCCAGCCAATATCCGTAGAGTAAACTCTCGAGACTGACTTCTAATGTACCTAATCGTCCGCGCACCTGCCCTTCAGCCACCGGAAGCCGGAAAAACCGAGGCATTTCTCATGTCCAATCCCCAACAGAGTGCGCTCTAAAAGTTACACCAAAATCCTATCTCTTGCACGAGTGCGAGGGGCGCTGTTATTCTCACTGGCTCCATCTCTCCGTGTAAAATCAACACGCACGTATCTCCACCTCTGGAGGCTTTCGGGAAGTCAAAAACCGCAAAGTTACAAAGGCGCATCTGGCCCCGAGCTAGCCGACAATGGCTTCTCAAAATATTTATTTTTTCCACCTCGTGGACCGAGGTTAATCTCGTTAAAACGCGGTGACTTTTATGCGAGTTAAGTAGGCTCCTTTTCCGCCATCAAATTCTTTATTTTTCACAATGGCTTGTTTTTTTTACCTGGATGAGAGTCGAGAGAGTTTTCTTTTCATCGAGATCTCATTCTTACGGGTGGTAACTGAGATTCGTTGAATTTTCGGTTTAAGTAGAAGAAATAGATTTGATAGTGTTGATTTGGGGTTGATATAACTCACTAGAAGAGGTCACATCCTCCGGAACGCCGGTGGAAATAATTTTCATACATCTAAAAATGAAAGAATACATCAGAAAACAAATGGCATTCTTAGCTAAGAAATGTTTTTTAGATAATTTTTAAAAAATCTCTGCTCAAAGCCCATTACATTTGCAGACTTGCGGTTGATTGCATTTTTTTCGTTTATTTATGAAATTTGTAAAAAAGAAATAAAAACCTTAACCTTAAAAATTTTACCATACATTATTTAGATTTTTAAAAGCCAAAAAAAGCTAAATAAAAAGTACTTTCAGAAATCTGTAATCAAATTTTTAGAGTTAAGATTTTTGTATATTTTGCCTCAAATTTAATAAATGCAAACGAAAGAATGCAATCATGATTTGTAGAATATGCAATGGCTCAGACGGTAGCATAAGAGACTAGAAATCCTATGATCGTTGGTTCGACTCTACGAATCTAAAAATTATTGCAAGACTGCCAAATTGATCTTTCAAGTAAATTGTTGCCGATGAGCTAAGGAGAAGTAAATAACTGTGCAAATTATATGTTAAAAAAAAAAAAAAAAAAAAAAAAAAATTCTTTGACATGGTTTGATGAATTGATTTTTTTTTTTTACATTGACATTTAAACTTTATCTTGTTCCAAAACTAATTTTTTGTTAATTTCATAGTAAATCGTTGAAAATTGTTTTTGAAAAAAAATTTAATTCAACTAAGCATAAATGGCAGTAATTGTTGTTCTTCCATTCAAGCTTGATTTGAACTCACTGTTTTGATAAAATCATAAAGTATCAACTAATTGAATTATAATTTATCTAATCACTCATAATCAAATTTAACAAAAATAAAATTATTATAATAATTAAATTAGCTAGGAAAAATACAATTTTTAAGGAACAACTTTTATATTCCTTAAAGCGCAAGTTTTATAATCATTGTTCCTGCTTTTTAGTTATTCAAAAAATACATCATCCAATCATCATTTCTTTAAAATTTAGTAATCGCACTCAATTTACAAAACCAAATGCTCAAAAATTACATTAAAAGTCAGCTCGCAATTAAGAAAAAAAAAAAAGGAGTAAGATCCGCGGCAATTAGTCACCCTCAAAAATCACAACAAGGCATCTGTTAACAAGGCGCAGCCGAGGAGCAAAAAGAACGAGCCTGCAACCCCTCGATCCCGCCTCGTGCGAATTCCACGCCGCGCGAGAACTACGTGCGCGGAATTTCGCAACTATACATTGGCTTCGTCCTTTTCTTTCCCCTCCGCGGGTTCGAGAACAAAAATCTAAGAGATTTGTCCCCGGACCGGATGATCATAATTATGATGTTTTAGAGTTTCTTTGAATTTTTCGGATTTTTATTTCGACTTTTTACGAGCCGGGGTTTGATCGTACGGGCGCGCGCGGCCTTTTGACACCTACTTCTTGCTGTGGGACTTTTTTTTTTTGGGGAGCCGATGGTTATGTCTTCATTATGAGCGGGAGAGAATCGTAGAAATTGATGATGGATTTTTTACCGCTTGGGTTTATAGCGTCGTTCGAATTTTTGTTTTTTTGTACTTCGAGTTTATTGTTTCGGTGTTTTTTTAATGTAGTGATCCTGGAATATTTATCATTCAATCAAAAATTTGATAGTTGTGTTTGTGTTTGAACACTCAAAGTAGAGCTTGAATTAATTATTTTTCTTATTACGATGACGAATTTAAAAATTAAATATATTTTTATGATAGAGAGTGAATCCAAAAATTGTACAACAATATTTAAACTAACTTAAAAAAACAAGTATGTTTGATAATAAATCTAAATATTGTGATGAATAATGAAAACTTTTAAATTCAAAATAAAACTTTTTAAAATATTTTAAGAATAAGTAAAATTAAAAATTTTGCCATTCAAACGAACAGAAAAATTTTTAGTTTGAATTCAATTTTAATTCAAAATTTTTCAGTACTTTGATGCTTGAGGTTTTCTATCATTAACGCAAATTTTTACTTTTAAATAAAGATTTGGTTAATTTAATTCAACAAAAAACATTCAACTACAATTAATTGTCTCGAAAATAAAAGGTCAATTCAGCGATTTAGATTTCAATCGATTGGTCAGTTCCCTTATGAATATGAGTAGGTAAATATTCTTTAAACTTAAAACAGTGTTTTTTTTTTAAGGAGGTTCCCTACCAAATAGATCTAGCCCACAGATTTTGTCCAAATTAAATGAACACATAGTTTTTAGTATAAAAATAGCTCAGCTAAAATTTCAAAGCCCTGAGGAGCTTGTGAAAAAAGTTATAAACATTTCAAATTTCACAAATTTGCATGGGTTCTAATGGGAAATTTACTAAAACAGCAAATACTTAATTTCCAGTCCACAGATTTTAATGTAACTACGCACAAAAATCGGAAAAAATCAGACTTTGATTATACTTGTTTCAAAACATTCATTAGGAGCCTGTAGCAATAATTATAAACAATTGATTTTATATATTTGTAAATATGACTTCTCATTGGCTCATACAGAGGTTAGAAAGTAGCTGAGCCAATGAGCAGACGACTACTATAGTCAAATACACATTTGACTTACGTAGATGGTAGGGAACCTCATTGATAATTAAAAATTTTCGCTTATTTTTGTGTGCAAAAAACCAGTAAGAAATATATTTTAAAAAACAGCTTCTCTATTTTCATAACAAATGAACCAGTAGCATAACATAACTTAAAAAAAAAAAAGGATCCTACTTCGTATTAATAAAAGAGAATGAAAAGCAACCTTATAATTATCCCGGTCATCAGCGTATTCGCCAAACCACGCAATTCAACGTCTTATTTACCGGCTTCGAGTAGGCAAGTATATCCCAGCGCGTGCGTTTAAAACGCGATTAAGGCACCACCACCGGGCCTCTTTTACGGTCTCATAATCTTCATTAACGATTTTTTAAAAAATACCAGTTCCCTTTCCACGAATCAATTAGTTATGGGAGAGCCCAACTACCTTCGTGCGGTGCGCATTACGAGCAAAGTTTTACGAGGATTAAGCTGTGACCGGCATCACGATATAACTCAAATTTTGATATTCTCTCTCGTGTCGTTTGATTAACTGAATAAAAAAACTTGCGTTCTTGGAATTTTATTGAGTGACAAATTACTCATGAGAGAGCATGATACTGTCCGTAATTAAAATTTGTTACTTTATTTTACGACTCATTATACCTTTTTTAAATTTAATATGTGCTTCACAATAACGTTTTTTTCTGCATTTCTGCAGATAGTAAAGTTAAATTTGTTTAGAACAAATTCATAATAAAGAAAATTTTTATTTAATTGAATGGTAAAGAAATACTTTTCCAATATTTTCAGGATCTTAGGACTATCAGGTTCTAAAAAATTATTTTCCAGCTGTTAAATTGATTTGAGACACAATACCATAACTTGTAAGACCTTTGTATGTTTTTAGAGCTCAGTATTGTTTTTACGTATCCATACAAGAATATTTTCGCAATAAATATTATTTATTAAAAAAATTATACTTTTTATTACTCGGTAATAGAACCTTCATTCAGAAAAGCTTCCCTCTCCCTAGAAATTCAAATTCATTCATTTCCGCGCGCTTTTTTAACCTCTGTTGGCTGCCCCTAAGTGGATCGATACGCACGCGAACTAATCGTCCCTCTTTCTTTTTTAAGCAAAAATTTAAGGTAATTATTGGCTGCGACGACGTGTTAAGTGGCTTGCTCGACTCCCCCCCGCCGTTTTATCTAGAAATCGATATGCGGGCGCGCTGCGTGCAACGAGCCAGGCTCATTTTCATTTTTTTTTTTCTTCTCTTTTTTTTTTCTCTTTTTATTTTTATTTACAAGCCGGATAATATTGCAGGTTTATTGCGAGGTAATGGGGTTGTACGAATGCGCATTTAGGGGCTATTATGACCTGAGGAGAGATTAAGATTGAGCTGTGTTTTTTTTAATTATCCTGCGCGTACTTTTATAAAAGTTTCCTTCATTTTTTTTCTTTATCGTACTTGAAAGAAATTTAAACTGTTTTTTAAAATATTTTTGTCACATTTAATACTAATCGAGAGAAAAAAAAAAAAAATCATGATTGTATCGCGGATTCCAAAGCTTTTATTTACACCCAGAGCGATTAAAGCTAATTGAAAATGAAAAATGGTACAAGGCACAATACCAAAGTCGTTTAACGTTTCTAATTATTCTCGGGTCACGATAAACCCGCGTACTTGCAACGCAGAAAGAACCGACGAAAGGAGAGAAAAAAAAATGAATAGAGCCGAGCCTTCCATAACTCAATTAAATCATGGCCTTTATTAAATCGGTCTCAAATAGCGCAGAAAAGCTATATCAATATACATCGAGGCTTAATTGGAAAATTAACTTTAGCACCGCGCACTTAAAGGCGCGCGCTCTCATTCGATGATTTAAACTATCGATTACAATTACGAGCCCGGTACACACTGGCCGATCGATCGACCAAATTAATTTAGTCCAAGATGAAGAAAGAAAGAGAGAGAGAGAGAGAGAGAGAGAGAGAGGGAGAGAGAGAATAAAAGGAGTAAGTCGCATTTAAAACTCTCGCCTTTTTCCTTATTAATACCGTGAAGACTCGTAACCCAGATTTGCAATAAAAAAAATAAGAAAATCCAGTTCTTATTTCGTACGCCTTTTATTGATTCGTGTAACAAAGTTGAATGAATTATTTCATGGGAGATGTTATCGTTAATTACACCTGGGATACTGTAACAATGAAAATATGAGGAAGGAGAGAGCTGAATGAAAGTTTGTTTTGCCGAGCGATCTTACGAAAGCGCGGCGCATTTTGCATAAATTTTGAATATGAGGATGATTTAGGATCGACTAAATGTTAATTTATCAATGTTACGAGCTACATTGTTTTCATAATGCATGATATAACAAAACGAAAAATTCTAGAAGAGGCCCTTTCAAAATTGGTCGTTTATTATTGTGGCAACAATGACTATTTACAACTGGGTTTAGTGTGTAATTAATTTTGATAGTTCAAAGAATAGATAACAATTGATTAACAGATGGAAAAGTTGAAATAGATTTATGTCTTGCCATGAAAAATTTGAAATTTTATTACTATTTTATTTTGTTGTAATTTACGTGGCATAAACAAGTCAAACTATAATAAAATTTAATATTAATTAAAAAAAAAAAAAAAAATTTATTAATATTAAATTTAGAAAATTTTTATCGTTTAACATACATTTAATGTCCCTCAAGATGGCGTGAAAATTCAGCATTAGTCGTCTGCTCTTATACATCTAAATTGTTTAAAACTTAAAAGTTTGTTTACATTTGATACTCCCAATAAGATTTTACAATATAAAACATGCTTGAAAAATTTATTTTTATTTTATCATCTTCAAATAGGTTTTTAATTTTTATAACCTAATGAACATATTTCCAAGTTAACCTAACCTAAAAATTACCCTCATCACAACGTATTATAATTTTCACTCGAAACTTGACGTAAATTCTTTGTGAAAATACTACCTCGAAAGTTGGCTCGTATAAAAGCAAAATAAATCGGGAGGCAAAAAAAGTGTGTAAATTTAGCAAAACAGTTGTACATCAGACACCACGCGAGCCGATTACTCAATGATGCTCGTCAGGCACGGCTTTTCTCAAATTCCCCGCGTTTTTCTCTCGCCACACGCACCTCACGTAATTCGTGATCGCGAGGTGCTTCAGGGTGGGGTTGTGGGTGGACAGACGACCGGGCCGTATAAATCGACGTCTCTTTGCAATCAAATTACCAGCGGTCTAACATGCATTATTTATCGCGCGAGTTTATCCTGCGCTCGGAGGAAGAGTTTATTGTCCTGAGCGAGTCTTTTACGACTGCGTTGGGCCAGTTTCTTGACATCGGTCTGATTTTGTTTTGGGAGGTGAAATTTTGAATCTGAAGTATCGAGCAAATGGATCAGTTCATAGAGCGTCGGACTGTCGATCCGAGAGTCACAGTTTCGAATCTCGCTCGCTACCGATTTTAATAAACTGGCAACTAAGTTTGTAACCTTTCTGAATAAAGTATTTCTCTTTCAATATGAAAAAAAAATTTGATGTCAGTTAAATTATTTATTTATACTACAAATTATTTTTTTATCATGTTTAAATTATCCTCTTTATAATGATGAAGCATGTTTGAATGTCTTCGTTTTATAATTGATTTGATTGGTTGAGAACGTTAAATTAAAAATTTGAATTGCGTTTAAGTTGAAGTATTGAATACTTTGTTATTAAGAATTTTTTGAATAATTCAATACTTTGTTTCAATAAATAAACTAAATTTCTTTGTAGGATTCTATAAAATAAAATGAGAATCTTTATTATTTTAAAAACAAACTTTTTGAAACTATAACCGCAAAAGTATAGAACTGAACCTAGTTGCAGGTTGCGAACGATATGTGATGAATTTAGTGTTAAAAATTTATAACTTGGTTTTTTTGAAAATGAAAGTAAAAATTATCGTTTATTTACATTCAAAATTAAAAAGTAAGCGCGTTTGCCTGTCGATTGAGACTAGTCTTTTAAAAAATATCATAGTAAGAAAAAATCTATAAAAGTAAACTAATTTTTAAGCTGCTAATTTCAATACTTTTGCTTATACTGTACTCAACATCCATACAACCCCATGATATTGATGGTACCCTTCTTTTCCATAACTTCGAGAAAGATTTGAAAAATATACCGTCATACACCACTCAGACCCGAGAGATGTCCTTGTTCCGAGTAAGCTGCGCATCAGGCGTCCTAGACAGACGCGCTGTAAATCCGTGCGCGCACCGCGTTACGCGTTTAGCGGTGATCAATCGCTCTGAGTTCCCGGTACCGGGAAATATTCCGCGGTGGTAGGTGTTGGCAACCGAGCGGCCATTGTCTCGTGACTAATTGGCCAATTCGTAAGTCGACGACGCTACCCGCAGAATGTCACTCGTCGGAAATTACCAAGTAATAAGTACAGTGAGCTTTTTACGGAAATTTCGAAACGTACCGCTGGAATGTGAGTTACTTCAAGTGGTTGAAATTTATAAAGATAAGATTTTGCACTTTTTGAAAGTTGAAGGTAACGAGTAAGCTGTGTTATATGTATGATTTAATGGATATAATTTTGTATTTTTGAGTTTTTGGTTAATGTTATTTTAATTTAATTCATGTAGAGTAAGTTATAAATTGCCTAAAATTATAAGTACAAAACATATCTCTATAACAGTTCGGCCGTCGCCGTCAAAGGAGACGGACGTGTTTATTTTCGCTCCGCGTCAACACGTGTACCGTTTACTTCAGTAGGACAGTGTTTCGTTCAGGCCTCTTGGCCGCTTAAATAAGTGATTTAGATTAATTTTTACAGTCTGCGCTTGTAAGAGCGTCGACTGTTTTTTTTTTTCTTTTTGAATCCCCTGCCTGGGTCCGTCGTTAGCCGGCCCTTCGGAATTCAACATGGCTTCACAAGCTGTTAACTCTGTCAATCTTTCTCTCTACAACGATCCTAACGAATATCTTCCCAAAGACGATCAAGTGATAACTCTGCAAATCAACAAAGAGATACCAAATATAGTGTACATAGAGAAATTAAATGAGCACATTAAAAACGAAGACTCCTTCTTGTTTGTTTCGCGTGTATCCGGAGACCGTCTATGCGTTGTCCTTGAAACAGCTGAGCAAGCTAGACTGCTGGTAGAAGAAGTGGGCAGTATAAACATAAACAATAACAACATTCCGATCAAATTTCTCATAGCCAAATCGGTGAAGGTATTTATTTCCAACGTCGGTCACAACATTTCAAATTCGGCTCTGAAAAAATATTTAACCAAGGATCGTAAAATTAGAACTTCTTCAAGCGTATCTTTTTTAAAAGCTAATCTAGACCCGGAGGGCAAAACATTTAAAAATTCGAAGTGCTTTCGAAGAGTAGTCTGGATTCATCCCGATGATGTAGAAAAACTTCCAAAAGGACCGGTCAAGTTCTTTACGGACACCATTGGCTTCAACGTCTTTTTTGAGGTTGATAGTCCTAAATGTTTTTTGTGCGGTAATACGGATCATTTTAAAAATTCCTGTCCTCAAGCGCAAGATTCTGCTAAAATGAAGGAAAAGAATCTAGAAGAGCCAACAAAAGATGTAAACAAAGAAAATAATGTCAACATATCGCAAGCCGATGAGAATAGTCAAAACATAAACAAAGTTTTGGATAATAACTCTGTTCTCCCCGTGCAAGAGAATTCTCTGGACGAAAAAATGGATTTTACACCAAAAAGTTACACGGACGCTCTCAAGGACAACAATACTAGATTTAAAAGAGCCTTCTCCAGCTCATCAAGTGCAACTTCTCAAGTCTCCAACGAGGCAGATCAGGACGAAACGAGCGCATTCAAAACACCGGATATATCTCTTAGACCGCAACGAGTAAACAAAAAAGATCCTAAGGAATCTAATTCTAAAAAACTAAAAACTGAAAGCAAAACCAAGAATCAAAGAAGCAAGGAAGAGAGAAAATTCTCGTACAGTTCCGCGCTCGAAACAGCTAGGTCCACCATCGAAGTGACTGAAATCAAACATAAACTCAGTTTTGATAAAACAGTTGATTTATTGGTTAGTTCTGCCTTGTCCAAGCCTTGTGAGAGAAGACCACTAACTTTAACTTACACCCATAATCTCTCTGAACTTGCCGAAATGTTGAACAATATTAAAAGTATAGTTCCAGGTAAAGGAGTCAAAACTCAAATCAAGAGACTTATAAATGCCATAGAGAACGACATCAGGAAAGAATCAGACTCCGAAAGTTCACAAACTTCGGAGTCTGATTTCATGAGTGCCTAATTAAAAGAAGAGCTGTGAGCGGGAAGGTCTTTCACCTCCCCTTTACAAATTTTAAATAGTTACTAAAATCAAATTAATCTCGTTAAAATTAAAATTGAGTGAAACCGTTACTTTGTTACTTACATTAAAAATGACCAAAGATAAGCAGGCTAACTCACAGCCAACAAGCAATCAAGCACTTAATCAACATAATGCAAGTGAAGTTATAACAAGTGACCTAAAAATAGTTTTTTGGAACAGTCAGAGTGTGGTAAAAAAAAAAGAAGAAGTAAGCCTTCTACTAAAGGACACGGACGTTTTCATATGTGTCGAATCTTGGCTGAAGGAAAAAGACAGTTTCCACTTTCCGGGCTTCAAAACCTTCAGGAAAGATAGAGAAGAAGGAAGAGGCGGCGGAATCCTCCTTTTATTAAGGAACTACTTAGCCTTTCAGGAAATTTCGAGCATCAATCTACCGGCCGACACAGTGGAATCAGCTGCAATCAAGATAACGAACATCTCACCTCAGGTTGATATTTTATGCTTCTACAGGGTACCGGGTCATAATCTGTCACAGTTGCAATGGGATGGTTTCTTTGAGAATGTGAATGTTAACAGCCACACCTTGTTAGTGGGTGATTTTAATGCGCACCATCCAAATTGGAACTGTGACAGATCCGACATCAATGGGGAACGGCTTCTTTGCTCGATGGACAAGTTCAATCTGTTTCTACATAATAGTGAGACTAAAACACGTTTAAATACCAGTAACTTTAAAGAGTCAAATATTGACCTAATTTTTTCGTCCCAGAATCTAGCGGGCCTCATTGATGTAAAGGTCATGGACGAAATCCATGACTCTGACCACTACCCTATTCATATCGATCTCGCGGTGTCAAAATTTATATATAGAAAGAAATCCTTTAACCTTAGATCGAAGCGTACTGATTGGTCGAAATTTGATGTAGAATTAGAGCGTGATTATGCAAAACTTTTAGGACAGGAATTTTCAGAAGCCACACCCTGTGGCAAATACATCTTTTTTATTTCTTTAATATTGAGCGCTTTGCGGGCGAGTACCCCGGTAAGGAAAATCTTTGGCCCCGGGAGGCACAGAAACCCGGCCCCATGGTGGGACTCAGACTGTGAGAGGGCTAAACGTCTGAAAAAAGCCGCCTATAAAAAATTTAAATATCGTAGATCGTTATCCAATTTTATTGAATTTAAAAAGCAGTCAGCTTTGGCTAAGAAAGTCTACCGAAAGAAAAAGAGGGAAAATTTTAGAAAATTCGCGAGTACTATTTCATTTGATAAAGGCGCTAAGTATGTATGGAACACGTGTAAGATCCTTAAGAACAGGTGGGTCAATGCAAAGCCCTCTCACTTATCTGAGAATCATCAAAATGATAAAAAAATTCAGGAAGCTCTTGATAAATTATGTCCACCGTTTGTAGAGCCAAGGGTAGACCCGGAGTCGCTGCCCCTTAGCCGTGAGGATGAATTCTTGAGTTCAGCCTTCAGTTTTTTGGAATTCAACGTAGCACTGGAGAGCAAAAACGATGGGTCTGCCTGCGGTATAGATGGGATAGATTACAGTGTAGTGAAAAGACTGCCAATCAAATACAAATTGATTCTTGTGGACATATTCAATGAATTATACAGTACCGGCTGCTACCCTGACGATTGGGACAAGTCTTATATCCACTTTATCGGTAAGTCGGATGGAGTTGGGGTAAGACCTATAAGCCTTATCAGTTGCATTTGCAAGATTTTTGAGACAATTTTGAAGAATAGATTGCAGTGGTGGGTAGAACATAACAAGTTGCTACCGAACTTCCAGACTGGGTTTAGAAAAGGCAATTCGACAACTGACAGTCTTATGGGTCTTACTATAAACATCGAGGAGGCGTTCAGTGACGGAAAGGGTCTACTGGGGGCCTTCCTCGACGTGGATAATGCTTTTCCAAGCGTCGAGCCCGTGAAACTTATTCACCGTCTTGCCGAACTGGGCATTCCGGGTAGTATACTTAAATATGTCAAGTTTTCTACCTTCAAAAGAAGGATTTACAATGAGACTCTTGGGGACGACTTTAGATTCTTATACAAGGGGGTGCCTCAGGGAGGAGTACTTAGTACAATTTTTTTCATTTTATTCGTCATCGGTATCAGGAAACGGCTTCCCAGGGGTGTGATTATCTCACAATTCGCGGATGACATTGCTGTCTACACGAGACGCGGTTCTTTGGAAAATTGCAGGAGACTCTTAAGTCAAGCTATTAGTATCATCTACGAGAATTTGATCGAGATAGGAATGCAGCTTAATCCGTCTAAGACGGTGATAGTTTACTTTAACCGACTGGGTATACGACCGGGAGAAATCTCGGTAGATGTCTTTGGCAAGATGATCCCGAACAGTGAGGTGGTCAAGTTCCTGGGGATTTTCTTTGACTATAGACTTAATTTTGACACTCACGTAAAGAAAATACAAGCAAGATGTTCGAAAGCTTTGAATATAATTAAATTTGTAAGAGGTACCTGGTGGGGTGCAGATCCGAAAACCTTAATTATTTTATATAAGAGCCTAGTTAGGTCTATTATTGATTACGGTTCAGTAGTCTATTATCCAGTTAGGAAGAAAGATCAGAGAATTTTGGAATCAATTCAGAACGCAGCCATCAGAATGGCCTTAGGCTTTCGGATTAGCACCCCATTAAACCTCCTCCTTGCCGAATCAAAGCTGGAAAAACTGTCTGAGAGAGTCGTGTTCTTAGGCAACAAATACATGGTGAAAATTATGTCCAACTCTAATTTATTTATATTTGGAATTGTTGATAGAGTGAGAAAGAAAATGAGGCTGAGAGAGTACAGAAACAAATTTAATAGGAGAATCTTGTTTACCTGCCTACGAGAGGCAGCGGCCGCCATGGAGGGGGTCATAGTGTCCGATAATTTTGGTCCTTTCTTATTGGACTACAAAGCTCTTTTTTTTGAAGTCTCTGTTGACACTGAGCTGGGCGTTGAGCTCCAGAGCTCTCCGGACCCAAACGGCTTACTTGAAGACAAACTTCTCCAGGGCGATCGCTGCGTCTGGTTTACAGATGGAAGTAAGTCTGACAATCACGGGGTTGGGTGTGCGTGTCACTCCCCAGGCCTAGATATTGAAATTTCTAGAAGTCTAGACTACAGAGCGTCCATTTTCACGGCGGAAAGCATTGCCTTGTTAGACGCTGTCGAAATGGGTACTCGAATTCGGGATAGAGACTTGATCATTTGCTCCGATTCTCAAAGCGCGCTGCTAGCCCTTAAATCTAGAGACTTTGGGATTAGAATGAATTATTATATTTTGGAAATTAAACGGTTAGCTTTTAAATTCTTTTTAGAGACGGGTCATTGCGTTAGATTTTACTGGGTCCCAGCGCACAAAGGAATTGTAGGAAATGAGAAAGCAGATAGTTTGGCAAATGAGGCTGCTAAGAAGGAGTCAGATAAGTCGAGGCTGATCCCATTTACTGATTTATACGCGTCGGGCAAATCAAATGCCTTTTTTAACACACTTAGTCATATAATTTGTGAGGGAGAGAACAAGGGGATTCACTATGTTGAGACTTATCTGAACGCCAGCAGAAAGCCATGGTTTGAAAATTTGAATCTTGACAGGAAAACTATAACAACTATTTCTAGAGCTAGGGTAGGGCACCACAACTTGGCGGCCTCATTGGTCAAAATCAAAGTTATAGAGGATCCGAATTGTCAGTGCGGACTTGGAGAGCAGGACTTGAACCACATTCTGTGGCAGTGTCCTCTCTTTGATGAACAGAGATGTAATTTAGTGAAAAAATTGAAGGAGATTCGAATATTTCCTCCCTTTATAGACACCATTTTCTTATTTGAACCGACTTCAATAAAATGCGAAATCTTTGTTAAATTTTTGAAAGAATGTAATCTGGAATTATAATTGTCATAATCTTTGTAAAGATGTATAAATTGTTCGATATATACATCTATCATTATATATATATATATATATATATATATGTTTTTTTTTAATTTTTTTTGTTATTAAATTTATTGTAGCATAATATTCTGAAAGGATAAATAAATGCTTTATATAAAAAAAAAAAAAAAAAAATATCTCTATAATACGTAACGCACAGTACGTTGAAACAAATATCTTAAAACGAGTTACAAAAAATCAATCTTTTTATTAATTGAAAACAACTTAAACACTCGATTAATCATTATAAAATAATAACTTTGAAACTGGCTCTCCATGACTGCAGAAAATAATAACATCCCCGTGGCGGGTTCGGTTTTAAAAATGTATTACAATGCAAATTCGCCAGCCCCACAAATCACCACCAAAAAATCATGGCCTGCAAACCCCCACACCTGTGCGAGTTTGATTTTCTAGACGTCCGGACGTAAATCATCGGGCTTTGGAGAGGATGGACTTTTTGAATACTTACAAAAGTCAGAGAGACTCTTCTTTTTTTTTTCTCTCAGCGTCCCCACCCATGGTTATTAGTAATACACTCGAGGCGCCAATAAACTGTCACTGCGTCTATTAGGTTCTCGAGTTTAAGGAGCCGATTTTTCAACGTCAAATATCTTCCCGTGTCACGCGTATCCTGCGTCCATTGATTGGCTCAGTCGTAAATTACTAACTACTTAACGCGTGCCAAGATACTTCGTCTTCGGGATTAAAAATTTTTTTTAATGATTTAATATTGTTTTGTGGAGGTGAAGTCAACAGAGTTGTTTAAGAGATTTTTATCAAAATTTTGCGGTGCTTATGAGTATCAATTTGATAATTTTTGTTGTAGTAAAAACAATTTGGTAGAATTCTACTTGTTTATTTTGACCATTTTCAATAGTTTAAGGGCCATTGAAAATAGATACATTTTCATTTGTTGTTTAATAATTGTTTCCATAGTTTATTTATTTATAAGTAAAAAATAAAAAAAATTATGGTACCAGCAAAGTATTTTGCACTTGTTAACAAGTTGTTAAACATAAATAAAATACATAATATAAATCCTTCTGCAATATTTTTAAACTGGAATTTTTATTGTTTTTGGAATACCACTGTTATTAATTTTTTTGAAACATTGTATTTTTAACTTTTTTTAAATCCGAATGTTAATAAAATACAAGGTTTTTCCAAATGTAATCAAAGTTTTGATTTAAAATTTGGCAGATAGTTCCATTACTTGTATATCTAGTGCAAGTATCTCTTCATTTTTTTAATGTAAAACTAGGTAGAAAATAGATGGAGCAAGAAAACTTTTAGAAACAATCTTGACTAAGAAGTAAATATTTTTATTCAATGAAAACTTTCAAGAATATAAGTAGTGAAAGTTTGAAATTTTCTGGTAACAATAAAAACTAATTTTGAGTATTTATACGAATTAAGGTGGTTTTCTACTAGGGCTGTTCGAGACGAGACGATACGAGACTTTTATCCGGTCTCGGTCTCGGTCTCGAAAAATTTTACCGGTCTCGTTCTCGGTCTCGGTCTCGAAAAATTTTACCGGTCTCGTTCTCGGTCTCGGTCTCGGTATCGGTCGTGATAATTTTATTAATCTGAAAGCTAAATTAAAAAATTATTTAAATAAATAAATAAATAAATAACTGTTTTTATCAAACTAGTCTCAAGTGGCATGCAAGTGCTGAATTTTTAATAAGAGCCATCAAATTTTTAATCCTGAAAATAAATAAACAATAATTTTTATTTTTAGTTTCAAAAAAAAGGAAGGTAAATGAGAAAATGCTCTGAAAATTTTAATTGCAAATAACCTGTACATAAATAATAACAACACTTAATTCATCACATATTTTTTGCAATCTGGAACTAAGTTCTGTTCGATATTTTTTTTTGTTAGAACTCTCATTTTATTTTATAGAATTCTACAAAGAAATTTTATCTATTTATTGAAACAAAGTATTCAATTATCCAAAAAACGATGGCAAAAAAATTCTTAATAACAAAGTATTCAACATTTCAATTTTAACAGTTATTCAAATTTTGAACATTTACGACCATTCGCATCGATCATAAATCGAGGATATTCGACCGAAAGTGATATTGTTTCTGATAATATTTCTAAGAACGAATGTTGCTGTGTTGAAAAAGGTTCTTATTAAAACCGATATTACTAACCGAGACCGAGACTCTCGGCTGCTCAGTCTCGTCTCGGTATCGGTCTCGGTCTCGGGCCGATACCGAGACCGAGACCGAGAAAAGTCTCGAGTCTCGAACAGCCCTATTTTCTACCAAATGCATGACAATAGAGAATCAGCTCAAATTTTCTGGAGGTGTTTATTAGGATGTTCTGAAAAATTCAACGTTAGGCGTCGCTAGTGTAAACTTGACTCGGCTACCAGCAGTTTTGCATGGGAGCAGATGTATCAGTGTGTGTGTTCGTGTGGAATCTCTCACCGATACACACAGTCATACGTCAGCTCCCATGCAAAACTGCTGGGAGCCGAGTCAAGTTAACACTAGCGACGCCTAACGTCGAGTTTTTCAGAACATCCTAATTAGATATTCATAAACATTTTTCCGAAGTCTGATCAAAATTGACCATGTAATTTAAAAGTTACAGCAAGTTAAAGATTGAATTTTTTTCACTACGCGTATGGACGCTACGCTGAAAAAGTGTACTAAATTATTGATATTTGTCTTCTTACAATAGAGATCCTTCAGAAAAACCACATGCATATAGTTTCACTATCAAAGAATTCATTTCTTGATACTGCAAAAAATTGACCTTCTAGGAATTTTACAATAGTTTTACAAAAATAATTTTTACGTGAATAACCTCCAAAACGGCTGTATTCAAAGGTGAGGTTAAAAGTTTAAAAAAATGTTTTGTTGTGATCGTCAATGTTTTTTTGGTAGAAAATAATTTCAGAAGCCATAAAAAGTTAAAAATTAAATTTTAATAAACAATTTTTACTAATTTGGTGAAATAATTTTTTTTTAGTCTTGAACTTGACTAGCTCTGGTAGAAAACCACCTTAATATTTGGTCAATTTTCATAGATTCTAATTACAGTCAAAATCTGGAAACCTAAGCACAAATTTTCCATGTAAAACTCAATAAAAAATAAATAAAAATTTCATTTTGTCAAATTGCAAACTCTTACAATTTATAAAAAGTTCGTTAGCTTGTTTGTTTAATCATTTTCATAATTTGCACCGTACGAGTTTGAAGAGTCGGAATTCAGCGCAAAGTATATGCAGGCACCCTCGACTCACGATACCATCTTGAATAAGACATACCAGCAGAAGTGCCCAAAAGTCATTAAAACAACGCCTCTCGGGGTAGTCGAAAGGGAATAAAAAAAAAAGCAGCCCACTTATGCATAAAGCTAATAATACAACACAATTAACTCATCCAGTCTCGTAAACCAGGATCTAATTGGCCTTTCGGAATAAATAATCCTCCGCACCCACTCTCGAAAAAAAAAAAAATTTCTCCCCCTAGATTTACACGCCCGGTGTAAAGTACCCCGGCATAAAACAATAAAAAAGGTGGAGGAAGAGGAAGAGGAGACTGCAGCTTGGGGAAAAGAAACAAGGTGTTTTGCATTTGCAGCCATCGGTGTCGATTATCTCGACACGCGCGAGCATCGCTAATTGGCAGGCCTTTATTTGTCTCTCTCGGTGCGGTTCTTTTTTTTTTTTTTTTTTTTTTAAAGAGCTGGGGCTAACGAATGGAGATCGGTTTCTGTAAAACGCGCGCGACTCGTTTGAATCTCTCGTTAAAGCCGCGCGAGCTGAGCTATTGTGCGATGCATCTCGGACAATTAATTACGAGGAATGCCGCGAAGGGGATGGGATTCGGCTCGACGAGTGGCTAATTTTATGAAGATCTTTAGAGGCTGTTTCAATTTGTAAGTAAGGGGTAATTGGGGAAACCGAACCAACTGGCTTTTTTATACCTGGCTAAACTTTGTTTATCGAGATTCTCAAGGGGTTGTATGTGAAAAGTACTTAGTTTCCATCGTTTGTATCAGAATTTGGGAAAGGTGTGCGAGAATTTTAATATTATGTTTATTAAATTTTATTCGAAAGAATTGAAAGTAATCAGTAATTTAATGAACATGGCAAAAACTGTTTATTTCCAACTAAATAAGCAGAATGCGCTGAGTTAAAAATTTCAGTTTTTAAATTTACATATTTAACGTTTTTCATATCCTGATTTTATAGTTGCAAAATATTTTCATAAATATTTTTCAATAAAATTGAAACCCTTACTTTTATTACTTTCATCTCGGTTAGAAATAAACTTTCAAAATTTATGACTTTTACTAAATAAATGTTTAGTCTCAAGGCAACTTTTCAAAAATTTACCTCTCGTTTGCAAGAGCTTGCGACTTATTAACTGGAGTTTTCTGGTTTCATTCCGACTCGAATAATGATTTCTTACACAATATTGAGTATCATATCTTTCATTATTTTTCAATTTTTAATAAGATATAAAGTTCTCTAGAAACAAGATTAAAAAATAAAATAAAAATTTCTAAGCATTAATTAAGTGCTACCATATCGGACCATAGATCTAATTAAATTAAATTTCTTGAGGATTTAATAAAGGATCATTAATCAATAATTAATCAATTCTGTTTTAAGGAATGAATATTTTCATCCTTTGAACACCACAAGGTTGCTGATATCCACAGATATCATTATTTAAATAATCTAGAGCAATAATAATTTTTCTTTTCACTTGGAAACCTTCAGTTGTTTTATTAAGTACTTACAGATAATTCAATAAAGTAACAAGTAAAAATTCAAACATCTCAAAATTTAAACAACAAACACACCAACACCTTATCAGTCGGATCCATCCCGAGACGTCTTCGTTTCTTCCCGCATCGGATCGCGTCTTTTTTTCCACAAGAGAAAAAAAAGAAAAGGATCGAAAAAATACGGGCAACACGTGTTACTTCCCGAAAAAATCTTGACCTGGCCGCGTCAAATGCCCGAGTTTTTTTAATTCGAAAGGGGGAACGAGTGTTATACCTGTGAAATGGACTGGTTTTACCGAATTTATCGCTTTAATAAACAGACACGGGTGATTACTGTCCGTGAGCGTGTCGTGGCTCATTAGTGTGGGAAGAGAGAGAGAGAAAAGACAGGTGAGTTTTAGCGTAATTAACGCGATACTCTCTCGCCTCTTAATTTTATGCAGGAGCGTACGTATTTCGAGAAGCTTGCTTTGATTTGAAGACCAAGTGGTATATTTACACTAGCTAATCGTTAAGTATGGAGCAGTCTTAAAAGTTTGAAATTTTTTTATTACCAAGTCAATTAGTTAATTACTGAAAAATAACAATTCTTATTTAATTTTTAAAAGTCTTATTTTTTGTTTTATAAATTATCTAAAAATTTTGCCCCGAGCTTTTTTGTTGCAATTTTTGTTTCAGATCAAAATTATCATTGAAATCGGTCGAACCAATCTTGTAAATAAAAAATCAGTCCGTGGGTCGTGCATCCAAAGATTGGGCAATTAATTAAGCGCATTACAATTCTACCGCTATATCAAAGAAGTACATCTGCTTTTTTGACGAAAGCGTCATCAAAATTTTTACGGCTCAAAAAATACTGTTTTTTTCAAAGAGTTATGATTATTATTTCAATTTTTTCAATAAAAACTCTATAAAATTTTCGCCCGACTCGATTATTCGGGAGGATAAAAAATCAACCTTTTACTTGAATACCTGTAAAATCGTCCGATTTAAAAAAAATGTAACATCGATATCTCCGTTCGAATCTTGATGTAAGATTACACGATGCCGTAGTAAGGCTCGCATCGAAATTGAAATAAATTTGAGGCTGATTAAACGAGACGTTTTTAAGTACGAAGTATTTATCACTCGCTAATTTACCACTAAATCGATAAATTAACCGAGATCTGGAATTTTTCATGTAACTCGCCCTTACTTTTTTATCGTCACTCGAAAGTTTTTTTGAAATGCATTTAAATTTTATGTTTATGGAATCAGATACAGTCGTAATTATTATTATTTATTTTTTTTTTCAAATAAAACACAATCTTAATTTATAAGCACCATTTGGAAGCTCTTCTTTGCTGTAAAACTAAATTTGAAAAATAATCAATTGTTGATCTTAATTGAAAAAAATGTAATTTAAAAAAATGAAATTGATTTGAAGGGTACACTTGGAAATTAAGCATAGAAATTTACTATTCCAAGATTTTAAAATTATTATGTGATTTTGATGACCCTCATAAAACTCACCGCACCGAAAATTAATTTATCCAATCTCAACCTTCGGGCGTACCGAAAACGGCCAATAAAGTCATTTTAATTGACGCTATAAATATCTCGCTCCTAAGCGTCTTACCCAAAACCATCATTCATCCTCAAAGAAAACTGAAAAAAAAATTGCGCCAATCAAATTCCCATGATTTCGAATTAGCAGATGCTTTCCACGTTGACCAACGCCACAGGGGGGGTTGGAGATATGGAGATTCTTCCTCTTCGTCTCCTTCGTTTTTTTTTTATTCGAAAAATATATCCCACGACAACTATATTAGGGGGGGCGTCACACTGAGCCCGGGGTGTCGATCCGCACACCTTCTACGAAAAGAAATCCGATGTTTAAAAAGTCGTGCTTCGGGATTCCTCCTGAGAGCGAGATGATTATTCTTTTTTTTTTCGAGAGTTTTGGGAGAGGGAGAGGAGGACACACTGGTGAGAGAAATTTTTCTGTGGCATTTTTTGGGTATTATTGATTTAAAATGTGTCAGAGCTGCTGTTGCAACGGGTAATTTAAATCTGTTTACGAGAAGATTAAGTATGTATAAATCGTTTTTATTGCGTTTCCAATCAATTTCACCTAAAAAAATGATAGAAATTATTTTTTTTTTTAATAGTTGGTAATGTAGCATGTGTAACTGATAAGAATCATTGCTAATTTGTTTAACTAATCAAGTTAGTCACCAGGCAGTTAAAAAAAAAGTTTTATTTTTTCAGTTTCTTCATTTACAGAATTTAACAATATATCATAATAATCTGGTGATAGTACCAAAAGGATTTGTTTTAATTCAAGATAATCATAAATTTTAAATTTAATTATTATTAACGTTTTATTTTAATTTTACTTATTTAATCGGTCAAAAAATGTAAGAAGAGTCATAAAATTACCAGGTTCAAGACTTCTAATAATTAAAACTTTTTCTTGTACATTTTAATGAAGTTTTGGAACAATCAAAATAAAGCTCTGGTCAAGATGATGTAAAAAATGATATTTTTTATGTTGATTGATAATATTTATGCTGTAAGTTGTACTTATAAGGCAAAATGAATTATCCAAAGTACCAAATAATTAATCTAAGCTTGAATCATTGTATTCCATTTTATGATTCTAAAATAGAAAAGTGGGGTGTTATCAAACTATAAAAATCGTATGTCTTTTCATTCTAAAGCCACTTACAAGCCCAGAAATTTTTTTTTTAATATCTCAATTCAGAAAAAGCTCTGACGAATCAATCCGATAATCAAAAGAGCTTCAAACTTGACCATTAACAAACAGCATTGAAGCACAGATCATTAATCCAAACTGAACAGCCATGACATTAATAAAAGCAAGAAGCGTTTCTCACGAGCCCTTGGATTTTCCGATCGGCAGATGCTCCTCGGGGGGCGGGGGGAGGCTAGAGAAACAAGCCGGGGCACATTAGGCCCTCGTGACCGGGTAATTTACTCGCATTATCGAAAGTCGAGCTCACGCCCATAAATAAAGTCTCTCTCTCTCTCGCGAGTAAAAGAGATTGAGAGAACAACGCGAGCCAGCGATACAATCTAACTATTTAATACCTTCGGCTGCACCACCATCGAACGGGGGGAAGAAGGAGCAGGGTCAAGTAGACAGTGACGTATGGGCCGATTCGTGGGCGAGGTTCACGCTGCGCTGGCTGCAGCATCATCACACCTCGGGCTCGCCGCGGGACGTCAGCTCACTGTGTGTGTGTGTGCATTCTTCACGTCAACCGTACTTACCTCCGATCGAACACGGAATTTTCGTGCTTCGTTGGCCTTTTCAATCTTTTTTGAGGATTTATTTTTTTTTCTTTTTTGGTTTTTTTTTGTGGGAGGCTTTTGGGACTGGGGCTGGCACGGTAGTCGTTATGTGGTTTTTAGAGCTTTCGTGGTTGTAATGAGAAATCTGAGGTATTAGAAGCTGTGCTTTAACGTAAAAAAATTTCCAAAAGACACTCATGATATTGAGAAACAAAAAACTCATAAGCTCTTGTAGTTTCTACTTTAATATAAGCATTGTGTACCAGAGGACACATTGGTACCAGCATGTCTTTTTGAAGCGAAGCTTTTTATACGAGGAGTGAATCTGTAAAAAACGACACAAAAAACCGACCCAAAAATCTGACCCAAAAATCCGACACCAAGATATATAGATATGTATATATACTATACAAATATGTGTATATATAGTATCTAATATGGCCTATATTAGATATATACATATCTATAGTAGAAGGGTTGCTATGCCATATCTAATATATACATATCTATAGAAAAAGAGTTGCTATATTCTAAGCCATATTAGATATGTATATATACTATATAAATATGTGTATATAGTATCTAATAAAGCCGAGAATATAGCATCCTTTCTACTATAGATATGTATATATTAGACATTAGATATATACATAGATATGTATATATTAGATTTATAAGCTAAGCCAGATTATGGTAGATGTTATTTTACAAGTACAAAATTCTAAGTTGGAAAATTTTTTTTTAATTTTTTCTAAATTTTCAGTTTTATTTTATAATATATAAATTTAATTATATACGTAATTTTTATATTGTCAAAATTTCAAATTTTAAATTAAAATTTTCAATTAAAAAATAATTATGCTTCGCTTCTAACAGGCGTTCAAGACACCTTTTTACACTTAGCAAGGTCGTACAATTACTTACGTTCAACTCAATTATTACTTCTTAACGCCTTTTTCTTATGCATTATAGCTGCATTGAAAATAAACTCTTATTTCGTCTCATTAGCCATCTACATTATAATTTTCATTTTTTGCTACAATCATAAATTAAAAGTAACAAATATAATTAAAATGTTAAACGATTTTGGTCCCATTAAATAAAACTAAAATACCCTTATAACAGTCCATTAACAATTACCCGGGACCAATCGCACCTGATTGCGCCCTTCGCCCTCGTCCAAGCTGCCCCATCATATTTCCCCATTGGGTAAACCAAAAATAAATAAAAAATAGGGAAGCCTCGGTTAATGTCGTTTACTCGACGGTTCGAGTACCGCAATTACCTCGTAAATACTTCCTGGAGGCCATGGCTGTAGCACCGAGCCTTCTTATTTAATAAGGTATTTTATGCCACGGAAATTCTCGTACGGGCGAGGAGATTACGTTGTCATTACGAGCTGATAGGGAGGTAAGAAATCTCGGCTGGATTCAAATTATCGGCGAGGGGCAAATTGATTGATAGTTGGAAAAACCGAACGCGCGTGTGCGTGATTTAAAACATAGTGTGCAAATTGCCTCGCAAAGTGTCTACTTTTTTTTCCCTCTCTTGAGATCCAAACGTTTAATACCCGGTCTGATTAGATTTTGAAGGATGATGCTGAGGAATTACGCGCACGATATCTCGGTGCAACGAGATGAAAAAAAAAAAACAAAGTAAGCGACCAAATTATACAATCGTGTAAATTACCCTCAGCCGCTGGTGCATTAGGATAGCGAAATTAAACCAGAAACGTCTTACAGGATGATTACATCCCGTAATTGCCTTGTTTTTTTTTTTTTTTCTCTCCCTCTCGCAAGGAGCGATTCCCTAATTATCTTTCAATTTCATGAATTTTTACGCCACGAGAAGTGGCGTGCGGGTATTTAAACTCATCCTTGATTTATTGCGGAAAATATCTTGTTTTATAATTAAGTGTAATTTGTGAAATACGCGACACGCTAAGTACATGTTTTTTTTACAACTTCGGAGGTTTTTAAAACTAAAGATTTTTTTAATGGTCGTGACTCGCGATTTACCGTTTATCGTCTATTATGCGCTTGATTGTTGTACACCTGGAAAATAGCTTCAACAAACTCATCGCAGAGAGAATAAAAATTTCAAATATTTAAACTTCAAGCGGTGACTGACGGAAGCCAAGACACCTAAATCACTTCTGATATTCTCATTATGCGCTTTTCAAATAACTTTGAAAGCTCAATTTTCTCATCCGGAGTATTTAGCTCCAGGCTGCGCAGTCTTCCCCAACTTTTTGTGTCTTCTCAAAACTAAAAACGCGCTGCTACCGTGCGCGACTCATCTTGATAAGGATCATTATGCTTCATGCAAAACCTCAATCTTGGTCGTGCGATCTACGACTCGGCTTTCTCAAAAAAAAGGCTCCTAGAAAATGAAATCGTACGAGATGTAAACGACGCTTTATCCGGTCGCATCCGCGTTACGTTTTCCGCGAACTTTGAAGAGCTTTTTATCAGATGCGCCCGCGCGCGAAGTTATTAGCCGTTTTGAATTTTTCGCGCCCGTCTTGTTAATTGGGCCAAGCGATTGTGAAGGCGATGAGGATCTCTAACGGTGGCCTTTATGAAAATGGTTTGTAAGTGGTGGGGGATCTTTTGATTAATCTAAACGGTTTAAATTATTTTAATGGGTTTAATAAAAACTGAAAGTTGAAGAGATTTGGACTCCGTAAATTGATTTAATGTTAAAAGTACATACTACCAAGTCTGAAATAAAGTCAAAAAATTGCTTAAATACGGTGTCAATGAGTTAAAAGTTCCGATGCTTTCAGACAAAATGTTAAAATTGCTAAAAGGTTTCTTCCAGAACCAATCGAATCAGTTGTTTTTAAAAATCTTCTCTTTTGTAAGCTAGAGATCCCATAAGTTCATTTTATCAGAATTTTCTATTTTAAAGTTTGTTGTAATAAATACAGTGTTAAACTTAGTATGTATTTGAACTCTTTCAATAACTATATTGAAATATAAAATAAATTTTTCTAATTATAATTTCAAAGATAAGAAAAAGAAATTAGAACTTCATTAAATCATCAAGTCAAGTATACCCTTGAAATATTTTTTTGTTCTCATCGAGTCAAATAATATTAAAATTATAAAGAATTTTTAAAAAGATTCGAGAATAGTTAAAAACGTGAGGTCGTAAAAACTGTCGTTCATCAATAAACTAAAAAGTTTAAAGCCCCTTCGAGAGAGCTTGCGGGTAACGATTCAATCAGTCTTCGCGTCCACGAGACGTGTATTATCGGTTTACTTTTGTTGGCAATTAGCCAACGTCCATTAGCAAAGGCGCGGCCTGATTTTTCAATTACTAACGGGAACGAATATTAATGTTTTACTTTGACGTGGCTCCTTTCGTGCTCGTTTTTTACTCCACCGCGGTTGATCGATGCTCGGTCCTCCTCTTTCCTTTTTAATTGACATTTAAGCATAGCCTTACAAAGCCGGCTCTATGACTTTAACATAAATTTTAACTTTCGACGTGTAATTATTTAATTTTTAACTCGAATAGAAAACAGTTACAGTTATCTTAATTTTTAGTTTAATCTTAGTTTTTTTTTTTTTTAGCTTGCGTTAATCAAGCTATTGGTTTATCGGTAGATTAGAAATTTTTTTAATATCTCACTAACAATAATCGATCACACTTTTGAGAAAATCGACTGGAATGAAACTTAAGAGCTGTTTTTACATAATGTACTTATCAATGTAAAAAATTCGATTTACAGATGTTTATTCCAGTTATAGAAATTTGAAATCTCACATTTTTATAATTTTTTGACCAGATTTTTAATATAAAGATTCTTTCTAATTCAATTTTTGTAAAATCAATTATGTCGACGGTCCCAACGAAGAAAAACCTTAGCCGAAAGAACAGATTTAAAATTACCAATAAGAGGCTGAAATAAATAAATAAATCAGAAAAAAATTGAGAATCTTAATAAGTCTGCACCCAATTAATCCGATTTTTATATTGTCTTAGATTTTTTAAATCTTTTCAGCCTCTCATTGATAATTTTAAATCTGCAGATTTTCGGCTAAGGTTTTTCTTCGCTGGGACCGTCGATATACTATTGAGAAGAGCGAAAAGACTTCTTGAAAATTTAATTCTACTTGAACTGATTTGTCTAATATGGCTCAAAATTACTTGATTTTTTGATGTTCGAAAAGTGACATTTATTGTCAAACAAAATAAATCAGTAACATACACTGATTTTTTATTTAAACACAGCTAGTTTAATACCTGACTATATTGAAAAAAAAAACTTTTCAAAATAAAAAAAGTTAAAAAATTTGAAGAAGAGTATTTTATAAATTCAAGAAAACGAAAATGACACGTTTTAAATTCCCGAAAGCAGCAGTTTGAATTTCACGCGAAGTCGAGGCTCGTTCATCAATCAGAGTGGGTGATTTAAGAAACTTTTATCCAAAATTAATTGGGCTCGAATACAATTATACCAACATTACAAATCCCATAACTCAACTAAACTCCCCGAAATCGTCGTCCCCGCTGTGAATAGAATTAGCCGCCTAAGTACTTGATAATCCCCTCGTAAATACCTAAAATTTCGGCGAGCTCATGACCACCGAAATAAGATAACATATAAGTCATAATAAATTTCTCTCCCCGTTCTTGGAATCCGCTCTCGGCAATTACAGGTGGAATCTTTCGGTGCACGAAGAGTCTTTTTTTTATTATTTTGAAAATCAGAAGCAAAAAGTCAACGCCTAGTTGAGACCTTATACTTAAGCCAGCACAATAGACGGTGTATGAGGAGCGAAGTACCACTCGTTTAAAATGAACGAGGTGAGGTCACGAAGTGCCGAGGGAAAGAATTTGCGGTTGCCTTGGGCTATCTACTGACAGATCACATTTATATTTTTTTTTTCTTCTTCTTTCTTCTTCTTCTGCGCGGAGTATTTTTTTTTTCGGTGCCATTTGGAAAAAAAAGTTTTAAACCAACGTCTCAATTTTGCTGAATTACAAACGAGGCAAAAGTTTTTTTTTTTGTAATTTTAAATCAACAATTTTAAAGTGTTTTTATGTAGGTTTTCTTTTTGAGATTTTAGATTATTTGGAAAAAAATCAGAGATTTTAGAAATTAAGATTGACGAAAGCAATTCGATAAACTGAGATCAAAAAGCAACAAATGTACGCAAAATGAAATATATTTATTCGATGAATAAGAGATGATTCAGACTGATTACAGTCCTACATTTTTCAAAACTTTATTACGGTTTTGGTAAAAGAAGTTATGTATGTTCCAAAGTTCAACATCAAGTTTTTACAATCCGTCCCAAAATCTTGAAAAATATATTTTATTGAAATCAAAATTCGAATTATAAACTACGATTGATAAAAAAGTTATTATAAATTTGAAAGCTTTTAAAAAAAACGTTAAAAGTACTTATTTAAACCTTATTTAAAAATATCATGTTATCCATTCTCCAAGCCAATCAACAGTAGCTTTTCGGGTTGGCACCTCCGCCCGAACATTAAAAAAAAACTTGAATATAAAGTAGTTTTCAAAGCTACTCGTCATCTCAAAAAAATAAAAAAAGGTGCGATTGTGCGATTCGCCTGGCCAAGTCTCGTACAGACCTTTATTATCCCTCTCGCTCATCGAAATATTCATTTACAAGTGAGAGAGAGGGGGAGGAGATATCAAATTTATTTCTGGCGAGGAGGAGGCGAGTAGCTCGAAGGTAACATCTTAATCCCGAGCCTGATGTGACCGTTTGTTTGGCTGGTGTATCTGTTTCTTAATGCACCGGGATACAGCTGGAAGCACTTGGATCCTTTTATATGCGTGCTGCAATTATTAAGTGGTATCGTTCGCCCGAGGGGCTTATGCGCTCGCGCTATTTATTAACGTGCTTTGATATGGCAATGATTAAGACTTTTTTCAAGAACACTGTTCAGTGAATTTTTCATCATTTTTTTTTTTTTTACTTTTCCGATCGTACGAATTTTCATGCACCACTTTTAAATCTGTGTCTCAAGTTCCTGAAGAGTTTTACAAAAATATTGTCTCGACTTCTGATGCGAGTAATAAATCTGAGTCGCCTGATTTTCTCCGTACGCGTGCAATATTTTACAAAACGAAAGATAATCGGAGGATTATTATAAAAACAGTTTCACCATAGTTCTCTGATGGAGAAATATACAAATGAGTGATTTTTAAGTTTTGTTCTTGAAAATTGTTTATAAAAAATAGACAAAGCTAAAAAATAATCTAGGGTGAGCATTAATTATACATCGAAACGTAAACTTTATTTGAATAAACTGTAAAGTAGGTCATATTCTTAATGAGTACCCTTCAAAGTCCTCATACACAAAATTGTTGATTGATCCGATGTAAGTATTAGGCGTGTTAGGTTAAATTTTAAAAGTCTAACGATTGGACCAACGGGTATACATAATAAAGAAAATGACTAAGAAATACCAAACTTCCAATGGATCCGATGATTGGGCGTATTGTTTCCAAACTTTTAACTTTGGACCGGGCTGGACAAGAAAAAGATACGGATGCTTCGTATTATAATTTAGGTGTGCGAAAATAGCTGAGGATGAGCACGCCACTGATAAATTAATTATCCCTGATGGGCAATTAGTACAGGCAAATCTCCGTTGACCAGTTTTTTTTTTTTTTTTCGTATCCTGCCTGGCTGGAGAAAACGCAGCGAGTAAAAAAAAAAAAGGCCCGGCCATTTGCATAACGTGAGAGATGGCAGTTTTGACGGGCCGCTGAAGGCTCGATTAACGCTTGATACCCGAGTGAATAATTTTTTTCGATTATCTATGCACTTGCATACTTGACGATCATCTTTTTTTCCCGGTCACTGCCTGGGTTGGCTTTTTTTTATTTGCGTTTGAGGTTTTGATCGTCAATCTGATTCGGAGATTTGTTAATGAATTATTTTTCATACATCATCGTAAAAATCAAACAAAACTTTTCAAAACAACTTGAAACAGAAAAAAAGTATTTGTTATTGATGTTCTTAAATGTAATGACAAAAGTGCAATTTTAATTAAATTTCTTTTCGAATAAACATTTGGAAATTATAAATATTAATTATTTATTCGAATTGAAAATGAGAACGCTGCTAAAAAAAATTAAAAATTTCCAACTTGAAAAAAATATACATATCTATGTAAGCATAAATTTTACTATCGAAGCTTTTCTTGTTTTCGATTCACAAAAATAATTACTTTAATACTAAATATAAAAAATACTTTTTAAATTTTCAGTATTAATTATAAAACTCTAAAAAAATCTTATGCAAAAACTTTAAAACAAAAAACCAAAGGACACACTCAATTAAAACTCAGAAAAATTGCGCTTCCTTATCATCTCCATCGCCTCCTCGCAGAAGATGCGTCTCAATCCGTAGCCGTGACGCACCTACTCATAATCCCCAATGAAAAATCGTCAAAAATCATTTAAACCGGTGGCCCTGGAAGCCTCGGGCGAAGGAGAGATGAAAAAAGAAAAAAAAAACGAGGATTAGCGAGTCGCAGGGGGAGTCGATCGCAATAATGCGATCTAAATAACTGCTCCCGAGCGCGGGCGTTCCTTACGCAGCTGCAGTCCCGACTCCCGATAAATCGACTTCTGTCCGGCCGCTGGAATTCAGCGTCATATAATTGAGCGGACAAATTTTTGCGTATCGCGATTTTCGTCCTGAGACATTTTTCATTCGAGTCCCTTTCTTTTTTTTTTTTTTTTTGTGACTTATGAAAGCAGGCCTCTCGATCACTTTGAACGAGCCCTCAAAACCGAGCTCAAAACAGTTTCAATCGCTGGGTACCCGAGTAAACATTATGATTCGGCGTGACTTCGGCCCGAATTCGTATCCGAACTAGCCGAATTGCTGCCGAATTCGGCCATAGTTCGGTGGGGGGCGCGGCGACGCTTTCGGCCCGAACTCGGCCGAAAACAAAACAGTGCAAAGCTGCTCAGCTAGCTGACGATAAACTTTATCGATGTGCATTTATACATTGATATTCTTATACAAAAACTGAATTTTTATATAAATAATTACTTCTAGAGCCCTGAGAGAAGTAATTATTTAGAAGCTATTCCTAAAATATTACAAAAGTTAGTTCTACTACACTAAATGCAATATTTTTTTGAGGTTATATTTGGCTCACTGGTATCAAAATTTTTTTAAATACGCTGAAAATTTAGCTTTTTATTCCTAAAAACATTTGATATTTTTAGAATGGGCCAGATTCTCTACAGAGAAAGAGAATTGATTTTAAATACACTACAGTGGAGCACATTTCACACCGGATAGTATCCACAGGTTTCATACCACAATCTAAAGTAGTTTATAAATAAAAAATGAAGGATTCATGCTGTTTCAAAACTGAAAATCTATTAGGATCATTTTACCACCTGTGTTATATTTATTTTGTCAGTTTTAGCTTTTTTGCTTAAGCCGTACTTAGTCTGCACCTTCCACTATATTGAAACTATGACTTACCCAAGTTGTTTTATGTATTTCACTTAAGATACAATAAAGTTAATAAAAATATTTTATGAAACATGCTCAAAATGATAATTATTTTTTTCTATACCAACAGTTTTCAATTATTTAGGTAAGTGTAAACAAAAAATAAAATCATTTAAAATTATTGACTAAAACCTATTAGATATAAATTAAGTATCTTTTGAAACATCAATTTTACTGTATCCTGTGTGAAAAACAAGAATCAAGTAACTTTTATATATATTAACTAAAAAGAATCAGTTGAAAGCATTGAAGTGTCTGTTTGGAAAAAATAAAAAAATGCAAAAAATTTGATAAGTTTCAGTTACATGATGTTGGGTGGTACAGACTAATTTAAGCAAAAAAAGCTAAAATTGACACAATAAATTCACCTAAAATAGTTTTGAGGGCTTATTCACTTTGAAATAGCATACATTTTTCATATTTTCTTTATAAAATACTTTAAGTTGTGGTATCGAGTACCTATGAATACTATCTTGAGTTAAATATGGTATATTTTTTGCTCATTATATAGTTTAAAATTTATTCTCTTGCTCTATAAAGCACCCGAATGAGTAAATTTGATCCAATGTTAGAAAGATTTGGGTGGCTAAATCTGACTGCTCCTTGACAAGCCAATATAAAACTTTTATTGTCATAAATATCTGACTTTTGTTTTACATTTTTTTTTTTTGATTAATTCTGAATGCAACTACATTATCAATTTTCTTTTCACACCTTCAACTACAATCATAATAAATTTTTATTTATACAGTTGGTTTATTATAAATAACAACTCACTTTTATTCTAAAAAGTTTTTTTTTTAATTCCACAAATTGATAACAAAGATTTAATTCATTGATAAAGTTTGATAAAAAATTATCTACTACATTTATTAGACCAAATTTTCTAGTAGTTTGTTTATAACTGAATAAAAAAATGAAGTTTTTAATTCATTGCAATACTAAATTTGTTTATTAAATTTTACTTAGATGCCACCGAAAAAAAACTTTTTCATATTTTTTTTCAGCATTTTCAGTAGGATCAACTTGTTCATCAATTACCACAGTTTCACTTGGTTGACTTAATTCACAAAAACTTTCAACACTTCTAGGTTCCTGCTCATCTAAATAACTGCTATCAGACTCCTTTTTTAAACGTTTATTTTGATTTACTTTTTTTAAATTTAATCTTCTCTTTTCTGTAGAAAACATTTTGTGTTACAGATAGCTAAAACTTTTTTTGTAAAATATTTACATCTCAAGTTTCAGCCAATTCTATGGATTATATTTACACTCACTAACAAAATTGTTTTTTTATTTTAAATAGCAGAAGCAACATAATGTGCATACTTTATAATAACATAACCTTTAAATACCTACAGTAATCCATCGGCCGAGTTCGGACCGAGATCACTACCGCGCCCCCAACCGACCTCGGGCCGAGCTCGGCTGCCGAACTCGGCCCGAATTCGCGGCTTCGGCAGCCGCATTATAATGTTTACTCGGGTAATATTATAATTTTCGATGTTAAATTTATGTCTCTCTCAGTTAAAGGATTGAAATATTTAAATTTTTTATATTCTTTTGAATTTTTTTTTTAGAGCTCGTAAGTTACAATTAAAATTTTTAAAATTCACTTGTTATAATTATTTTATCAGATAAAGAAGCAAAATATATTGAAAATTGTTGTAATGACCACACTTCAAAAATAATATTAAAAATGACGAAAATTGACCGAGAAATTGCTAGAGTCTCTATAATATTTATGAGTATACTCTATAGAATCTATAAGTCTTCTATAGAATCAAGTAAAATTTTTTTGTCTTTTAGACAAAAACGGGTTATTGAGTGAAATGAATTTTAAATTCCTTGTAAAATCACTTAGACATAATAATTCATTTCATCGTAAAATAGATAAAAATGACTTTTCACTGCACTGACCAAGATCAACTGGTAGAAATTTTGACTGACCAGATAAACGATTGATTTTTTAATACTTTAAAAGTGATTTCTCCGGTCATTTTTTTTTAATCCTTTTTTCTACAACCGGAAATAAACTAAACTAAGTAACTCTTCATCTCGCTTCAGCAATTATTCCTCAACTTTAAACCGCATCGAATCTGAAATAAGACGGGTACAGTTGACTTGGCACCAATAAGGAAACCCCAAGACGACTCTAATTGTTATACGCGACGTTAAACGATTAGCAAACCTGCAGTCAGTCCCGAAGCCCAAATCCCATTGGCGTTCCAGCAGAAGCAGTCTACAGGCTTTGTTTAGACTCGTGACACTGACCAAACAACTCCCGGGCAGTCAGTCCTTAATTATTATTGTCCCATTAAGAAGATTAAACCCGCACCGGAGTTAAAAAGTCCACCTTCTATTGATGTTTAATATAATAATCTTCGAAAAATAAGGATTGAGCGTAAAGCTCGAGTACCCGCCCAGTTTTGTCGGACAAAGTTAACTGGATAATTTCGTAGTTCCTTGGTCCAGTCTAGTCCGTAAGCCGATTCCCGAACGGCCGAGGCACGTCCATCATTTAGCCCGGTTATCTCGGCTCCTCCCAGGACCTTTGGTGATCATCGCGGACGATTGTTCGGGAACACCCGCAGATTATCACTTGACCGCCCACTACTCGGTGGCAAAATCCCCTCACCACGAGACTCGCACGCGCGTAAAGACAAGCTACGGGGCCCCGAAAAAGGGTTAGCTGAAATCAGATTTTTTTTTTTTTTTTATTCTTCTTGGTTACTGGGATTTTTTCGCTTTGAAAAATTGTGGGAATACCTCGAGTTTTTCCGAAAAAAATTGTTTGTTTGAATGCTATTTTATAAGATATTCAATTTGTCTTTTTCATGCTCAGATGAAATTATTCTTTTTTAATATTCAATTAACCAGATGCAATACACTAACAAAATGATCGTAGGTAAAAAATGTTAATATAATCGTTAATGTACTCTTATTCTGTCTATATTGTAAAAAAATTCTCGAAATTAAAATTAAAAAAAAATTTAAATTAAATTAAATAAAATTATATATTTTAAAAAATTCTCAAAATTAAAACAGCGTTACTAACTGTAAGTAAATTTATTTTTAAAATTTAAAAACTTTTTTAAAGATTTTTTTTAATTCATACTGTCAAATATTAGTCGACTCAATTAGATATTAATGTTTGATTAGTCTTCAGAAGATTTTCAAAATTTTTTATAGATAAACCATTTAAAATTTCTTTTAATTTTCATGACAATGTAAGCTTTAAATATTTCACGATAAATAAGTAAATATTATTAATATACCAACAAATTTAACCTTATATTCAAAAGTGGCACGAAAACTACGAATTTTATATTATTCTAAAACAGACGAATTTTAATTATTTTTTAAAGGAACTTAAATCTAAAATAATCCATAATTATAAAAAAAAAAAAATTATTTGTAGATGTGTTATCATTTTTCTGTTCTTCATGTTATCACAAGTGCATCTTAGGATGATTTATTTATTTTTTTTTTAATTTCTTTTTTCGATTCTCAGATTTAATTAATTAATTATTTAATTAATCGAGCATTGAAATTCAGTATTGTGTCTCAGAAAAATTTCTCAACTTAAGACGGGGAATCGAACCTGGAATTTCTAAATGCTGTCGCACCTTGCTAAATAGTAAGCTACACTCTAACCTGCGGGGTCACTGCTCAATCGAGGTACAAATAAAGAGTCAATCATCACTAACGCGTTCATCGTCCAACCTGCACTCAACTTTTTTTTTTTTTACTTTCAAGGGAGTTTTTTTTTCGCTTGAGTCTTAAATCACCACCCTACGGGCGTGCAACACTCAAACATTTGTTCCTCGTTTCTCTTCTCACCTGGCATTGTAATAACCGCGCGAGTCTTCTCCCGCGACTTACAAAATACTCGTAATGCGCGTACATATTTTGGACCTCGAACACCTGACAGGACCCCTCGTTTTTTTTTTTTTTTTTTAACGGTACATTAATTCATACTCGGACGGTAATTGTGTTTATTTATTGTGATTGCTTCTCGGTACAGCACCTTTTTTAAACTCGTGATTTATTAATTGTACGCACTTATCGGATTTATTGAGGTCTGGTTACTTATGCCTTTTTAAACTGTCGTTCGAAAAGCAAGAAATATGATTTATTGCAATCGCGGCGCTCGATGATTACTTATAATTTTTATCGATCCTTTTATTTTTCACGATTTAAATTCTTAAAAAACAATTTCTTCTTGTACACGCGTAAAATTTTAGAGCTTGAACCGAAACTAATTATAATAATGCAGATCAGATGTATACAAATTTAAACTTACGAGCCCAAATGGCTCCAAAATTCTCGATTAATGATCTCCGTTGCCCCAAAGTAAAATAATGAAAAATTTAAATGAGACATAAAATTAAAGTGTCCATAAAACTTTTAAATATTAATGATGGACAAGTGCACGGAGGGGGGATCAGTTACTTCAAAAAATTAACCAGGCTCGAAAAAAAGAGAGAGAGAGGATGGGTGGGGACTCGAAGGCAAAAACCAATATGAAATTATCCCCCGCGGGCACGGTTCGGGCAAAATTGCGGGGTAATAAAAAAGTGAGGCCCGATAAACAAATGTGTAAGAGCGCCTTCTCACCGCTGCTGCTGCTGCAAAAGTAAACGATTTTTCAGTTGCTCTCTCTCTCTCTCTCTCTCTCTCTCTCTCGTTGCGTGCCTCCTTGCACTTACAGCCAGCAGTTGAGATGTTTCCACGGCTAATACGTACCTATACGGTTTCATTGTATCGCTGTTATTGATAAGAATCTCTTCGAGGCGCAATGGAAAAAAGTGGTAGGCTAATTTTATTCAAATTTTCAGCCTTTTTGCAAAAACGAGAAACGATCAATTGTACAAGGGTAATATTTTCTCATAGTTATTATTAATGAACCACTGCTAACAATTGCAGTACCATCACTGTGTAAGGTTTATAGGTTAGGTTTCATTGATAAGGTTAAGAGAAAAAATTATTCTTTGACGTCGAACAGAACTAAAACTGCTGGGTCCAGGTTTACTTATCATTGATAAAATTACAAAAATGTACCTTGCTAAAGATGATACCGCGTAATTAATACGTCAAGCGAAGCAGACGAATTTTGAACTTTCGTCTGCTATCAAAAATTTTGACACTCAAACTCTGAAATTTTTAAATTTCCCTAAAAAATTATTAATAATCCTCATTACGTGAACCGTTTAAAGTGAGTAGCGATTGTAATACTAGCCGATCTCAGCGCAGATACGAACGCTAGATCGAGCCACGAGTCACGTTACGCTTGCTTCCTCGCACAATTAAGTAGGGGGAGAGAGGAGAAGGGATGTGAAACACGCGGATCGCGTGCCAATGCGACTCTAACGGTTTATTAATTAGAACGTATTACGCTACCCGCATCGTCGATGCTAAAGGCGGCTGGCACACATTAAAATACGTTTTCGGATTTAATATATATCGTCGTGGTAGGGGGCGGGGGGGTTTTATCGACCCTGGATCTCGCGCGGGGCAGAAGGGTAATGAAATTCGAGATTTGTGAGGGGCGGGGATGCTCTTAACACGCGCGCACTTGAGTTACGTTATGGGTGTCATGGCTGTACTCTCCTGCCTCATCCCTCCTCTCAGGGCTTTTATTTTTTATGAATCGCGCGCATATTGCAAGCGCGTCTGTTTTCATCCGCGCGCGCGTCTCGGAAAGTGATTTCAGGTGGTGTGTTAATAGCCTTTTAGCTTGTTCCGAGGGTTTATAATCTACAAAGTATCATCGGTCTTGGAGTCGTAAATCTGAGGTAATTGTGAGACTCTTGACTGGCGTTTTACGTACGGAGGGGGGATTATTAATTTTGTTGTTTATCGCCCTGGATATTTATCGTTTGGGGCTTTTGACGAATTGAGTTAACTGTTGTTTTTAGGGTTTTATGCTGTTAACTTTAGACGTTTATTTGGTTCTAATAGTTGAGTTATTACTGGAGAAATAAATTTTTTTGTAATTACACCTGGAGATATAATGTTTTTTGATAAAAAATAAAAAAATTCTTGTTATTTTTTATACGGAAGCATCAAACAAGATTTAGCTCCTTTAAAGAATTTTTTTTTTCTTTCTATTTTAATCGAAGTTTTAATAACCTGCTCTTTAAAATTAATTTGTATGTCTAAATGAACTGATTTTTCGAATAGACAATGAGTGGGACTCGAACCCCTGACATTTGAATAATTATACCAGCACTCTATCGGCTCAGCTGCCGTACACTGCGAAAACTATTAAATAATGTAAATTCAAATCGGAAACAATTCTTTTGAGATATTTCAAACCAATTCTTACGTAAAAGTTTCCGTCTTGCCACATAAATTGAATTATACATCGGAGACTCAAAAAGAATATCGTCCTGAATTGTGACAGTCTCCTCAAGATAAAAAACCAACAATATTTTACCAGTAAAATAAAAATTACTTGTAACATCAATAAAAATTGCCGAAAACGGTGCTAGGATAACTACTGCGATGCTCTCATTGACCAATTTTTTGAAAAACTCTCATCTCCGACCGCAGTAATTCCAACAATGCATCACGAAACCTATCCACGTTTCACAGAACCTAGCCCATTGTGTCTGAAAAAAAAAATTATCTCCCCAGGATGCACAATTCCATGTAACAGAGTCGAAAAACAGCCCACAAAGTGCACAGATTTTCTCTATCTATCTTCGCGTGATCAGGCTTGTTAGTCGGTCCAAAAGCGTCGTCACACCTGAAGTGCCTCGTTACCTTGGCACGTAATGACGCTCATCAGCCGACAGTTTTGCTAACCAACAGAAACCGCCCGAGGCCGGGATCTATCTCGCTCGTAGAATCCCGAGTCTCGTAATTATTACAATCGAGGCACCATACAAATGAACTTCATAAGTCACACCGCTCTCGCGGATTATATTCGTCGCGGGGGCCGTAAATCACCGACATTTTTGTCTTACCTCGCGCGGAGTATAAAACCCCTATTAATTTACACGACCCGGGGATCACTCGGTACGATAATACTCGGTTTTAAATCGAGAGTCAAGCCGAGAATAAGTAAAAAGATCATCCTCCGCTTTTATTGGGGGAAGAGATTTGTTGGCGGGGGATTTGAGCGTCCAGGACGATATCGTAAAATCAAGTTTGAACGTTAATGGAGTCGTTAGCCGCGGCGTAACGGCCCCGCGCCTCTATGATTACACTCGGTACGATAGGATCAAGCGCTGAGCATTTTAATGAAAACGAGAGCTCGGAGACAGCCGAGAAGAAGAACTAAAAAAAGCGCGTGATGGTTTTTTTTTTAATCAAATTAAATTTTATTGTGCGCAAGTGTCAACGTTTGAGATGAATTTTAGATGAGGCCATCGGAAATTATATCCAGTGCGTCAGAGAAATCATAAGCTTGTATATGAAATTCTAAAAATAACCCGGACGTGGACCAGTAACACCTGGTATGTTATTTTTAATTTCTTCGAGAGACTTGCTGGTCCATTGGAAAAATATGAGAAAATCAAGCGATTCGTACGACGCCTCGCATTCAAAACTCATCAAATTTAATTAAAGTCGTACCTCGGCAGGCTCGATCGAAATCAACATTCGAATGGTCGTCGGGGGATAATAACCATCAACAGTATCTCACAAAAAATGTAAACACGCGCACTGGGAAATTGAAAAAGCGTATAGTTCGAGATTCCCTACAAATCTTTGGTAGGGACAAAACGCAAGGCGAGTTATTATAAATTACTGAGATAAAGTCTCGAGTATTTGTTGGAGTGAGAGAGAGATAGAGATGGATCGCGAGGGGCCGATAAATTTCGAGCAATTAAATTTTGCTCGAGCTAAATATTGCGCGGGGGAGAGCCGCTCACTTTATGACGTGCGAGCTGCGGTCTTATTTTGAGTAAGTGCGACTAATTGGCAAGACTTATTTATCGAACGCGGAAAGGATACGCATGCGCATGCATGCGAGGCAGATGCTTCGACTTTTAAACTTTGATATTACGATGTGATTTGTCACCTTTTATCTTTGAATATCTTACCATGTATTTTACTTATACGACAGTGGTGTTTATGATTTCACTGATAGAGTTGCATTTGAACTTGTGGTCTGTGGAACGTCTTACTTCATTGGATTATCGCTGTAAAATTTATACTTTTTATTTTAATGATTAACATATTGCATCATAAACAACTCAAATGGAACGTACTTGGGTACATTCTAATAGATGAAACATTTAGGATAGACTATGAAAAGAACTAATGATTAGTGCTTGCCGAGACTCAAGATTTTTTCTTGGTCTTGTCTTGAAATCAATATATTTTTTTTTAATAAATGAGTATTTTTCAACAAAAAAGCTCGAAAAGATGTGAATATTTTAGAGTGGTGGATAGATACATTCCGGAATTTATCCCAATCTCTCAAAAATGGCCAATAACATTTACAGTATTCAGGCGACCTCTGTGTCCTTAGAGCGTTCATTTTCTCTTAGACCTATATCAATAATTTTTTTCTTTTTTGTTTTGGATCAAAATTAGATGAAGAAACAAGAACCATTGAAAACTTAGCCCAATTAATCCTTGCAACCAAGACTACTCTCCCAGACCATTTTTCAGCATCTACAAAAAAAAAAAAAAAAAAAAAGGATCTCGAACAAACCACCTCGCAGGTAAACACCACTCCATATCTCAAACACCCAAAACCCTCATTAAACATTATAAGAGCATCACGATTCCCCCCGGCTCGCAAAAAGTCATAACCGGGTTTTTATCTCCCCCCCCCCCCCCCCCCTCCTCCAGCCGGCGCAGCAGCAGAAAACAAAGAGCATCAAGCGAGATGATGCACGAGGTGTGTTTAAGCGCGCGACGTGCCTCTCTCTCTCTCTCGGGAGCTCTTTCTCAAATCCTCTCTCTCTCTCTCTCTTTCTCTCTCCCGGTTAACAAGGCTGCGGGAGGATAGAGCCGTCAAAACCGCAGGAGGTCGTAGCGAGGCTGCACCCGACCGGCCGACCGACCCCCCGCCGGTCGCGCGCTCTTTTATTAACGAGAATCCTCTGGCCAGTTTTAAAACTCTTCTGTTCTTATTCTGGAAATTCATACCCTCGACACCTTATTTTCGAAATGAATTGGCGCAAATTACCGTTCTCCCGATTATTATTATTATTATACACGCCTACTTCTCCCTTTTTTTAATTAGATTGGGGCTCTATTAATTCCCCATTGGGGAGAATTTATACTCATGCGAGGGTTGGAATTAATGTTCATAAGCTCAAACACTGACACTTTTTTTATCTGCGCATCCAGACTCGGTAGTCCTGAAGTTTCAGGTATAATACCAGCTGTATAACGACCCTGTCGAGTATCTCTCGCGTCCGAGTTTCATAAATCTTCTTCAGTGTCGATGTTCCAGGTATTCAGTAATCGATGCCCGGCTGGCCCACGGCTATTGATTATCTTCATTAACACTCTTCGACTTAAAGATTCTTCTTCCTCTTTTTTTTTTTTTCTCTCATCTTCTTCAAACGATTATTGTAAGAGCTGCTTGAAACCGGTTGGAGGGGCAAGGCTGAAAAATACTCCGTCTATACCGGGCGCCACTTTAGCGGCTTAGAAATATTAAATTTATGGTTCGATTAAGTCATGTACGCTTGTTCCCATCGTTACTTCTTCTGAAGACCCGTTCCCACTCTTAATGATTCAAATCAGGGGGCTCTTAATTAACTAATGGGAATGGTAAATTTCGAAGAAAGACATCAAAACTCTGTTTAGGAAATTCCAAAGTCAGCGACAGGTGCTAAGTAGCGCCACTACACAGATGGAATCTGGTTCCCCCGACTCCTTGTTGCTTCTTCTCTTTTGCGGCTAAACCAATTTCTATAGTTTTCTCACGTAAATCAACGGAGCACCTGGAGTCAAACTTTTTTTTTTCGAAAAATAAAAATAAGCCATAGATGTTTATCTGGTTTGGTATTGATCCCCAGAACCGCTTATGAGGGTAGATGAATAAAGTGTGTTTGTGTGCCTGGTACTAACGCCGGAATTGAAATGTTCGCCCGTATTAATTAGACCCCATTAAGGTTGAATTAATCCGCGTCAGGGCGATAAAAATACCGTAGGCTGGGGCAGCGCGATCGGGCAGGGGCGTGGGCGTTAAACGTTTCGCATAAATTATCCCGCTCGCTGGACCCCGGGCATCTTCTCCAATTTCTCGCGGAGCCTGCAGTAAATGTCCCGTGGCAATTCAATCGCCGGGGTGAAATATTTCGCGCAACGGCTCCTCCGGGCGATAAAATAAAATTTATATATATTAACGAAATTTTTCTTCTCTCTCTCGAGGTAAATCTCGGCCCTTGTTAGGTCTACAATGTATTTACACATTTGGAAAGCTTTAATAAACAGGTGATCACTCGTACGCCCGCCAGGGTAATTTACGACGCATGCGCTTGAATTACCATAAATGAAAAATTATTACTTTCTCTTTGTATTTTTCGTTAGCAGTTTTTTTTTCGAGTCATTATCGTGGTAGATTATAATTCTGGAGAGGAATGATTTATAAAATTATCGTTTTGTGTGTTGAACGTTCGAGTCTGTTTTTAAAATTAATATCGCGTTTTAACATTATTGGCATGCAATGGTTAAACTTTTTTCTGACTATCAAACTGTGAATCAAAATACTGTAATCAACTTTGATAATTAGAGGTTCATTATTCAGTGAAACTTTCATTAGATTTTATTACTTTTACAATGGTTTTTTGCGATATTGGATAATTAGACGAAACTAATGTATACTTATCAACAAACTCAACTTTCATCAATTGAGCCGTGCGGAGTTGGAATATTATTGCATTACCGCAATTAACTTTAGTATAGTAGAATAAAATTTTAAGTGGAAATTAAAGATCGGATGCTAAAAATATTCAATAGTGTAAGCTTGAAAATAAAATCATACATGAGGTAATATAATAATTGTAATTGAGTATTGTTCAATTTTGAATGGGTTTCTACAGACAATCTTTGATTGGTTACCAAAATTTTTTTAACATGTCTTCATGAAATTAGTATTGATACATTCAAATTTTACAAACTAACGTGATAAAAACTTTGTAAAATTAATAACCATTTCTGATAAACTTTTCTAGATCATCCAGTTATTAATTCGATGTTCAGGTCTGACATATTTTATTTGATTTTATTTCGTCTGGCATACCATATTTGATATAATATATATTCATTCGATTTTCAAGTCAGGCATACTTAATTTTTGTACGTTTACGCAACAATTTACACTTGAACCTTACTCTAGAAATATTCTACTAAATAAATCTTAAAAAATTTCAAAAAAAGATGTTATTAAAACATCATACGATCATCTCCAAGAATGAATCATTCTAGCTCATTGGGTTTTAACCAAACCGAGAAAATTTTGAACTCTTACATTAGACTTATAACAGTAAAACCTAACAGTATAAAAATGAATATTCACAGTTTGAATAAAAATAAACTAACCTTAAAAAAGAAAAACTCGCATAGATTGGATCCAAATCACGTACGAGGTCTAAACGCACAATCATCATTAAGGTAGTTCCGCGAAGGCAAGTCATAAATTCGTGGTCATCTCACCGCAGCAGGTATACATATACATTTACGGGGAGGTGAGAAAGGTCTCGCCGAAAAAATGAAAAGGCAGAGAGGTAATCTGGTCGCCAAACACGTTTTTAAACTCACAATGTGTCTTTACGCCCCGCATGAGATCGGGATCTCTCTCTTTCTCTCCTACACATGCAATTTCGGGGAAACGTCGGGGGTTATCCATAGCTACATCTCGGTTAGCTTCCTGCTGAGGGTATATTATACTTAGCCGAGCGAGATAAATTAATTACGAGGCTTGGTTTTTAGGGCTGAAAAATATGTGTCATAAGAACTGTTACGGCCAGACCCGATCTGACTTTCGTGATTTCGATCTTTTCGTTTGGAAATTTTCTGTCTTGGATCGTCGTGCCCCAGACTTATTTCAATGACAATGAGACCGAGGTTTTTGTTTAAAATTAATAATGGATTCGACGAGTTTGGGAGACTGGCGTGTCACCCGAGATTTATATCAAGTTTTTTTTTTTCTTTTCTTTGATTTAGAGAACTTGGTTAAATACTTAAATCTATACTTTATGATTCTTTGTTCGATAGAGGTTTAAAAAATATCAATTTTTTTCATAGCAGAATCGTACTTTACAATATTTCTGATTCAATACTGTTTTGTAATGTATATTTTTTACACTGCTGACACCGTCCAAAAAAAGATTAATTTTGAAAAGGAAACTTTTACACGGTAATTTTGAAAATTTTTAACTTAATCATCTTCAATAATTACCGACAATTTTTTTCAACGCAAACTCTACTGAAAAAAAAAAACTTTATCAAAATATTTATACACCAAGCAACCGAAATCTCTCAATCTCATGACGCTCGTACTAATTTATTAATTTATTTTAATGTCAAACATAGCTTCAGAAGAAGAATAAGAAGGAGGAAGAGGAGGATAAAAGGAGAAAAAAAAAAAAAAAGGTTTATAAAACGCGGTCGGAATATTATATACATATCCAAGCTGCCCCATCACTTTAAACGGCGAGGACAATTAATTAAGCCGAAACGAATCGGGCAATCGCTTAGTCATAAACTGTGTGCCTCGCGCAGACTGCAGCAGCGACTTCCAGAAACGCCAAGATGAAGATTAAAGCTAACCTTCCCTCTCTCTCTCTTTTTGTTCTTTTATTCTCTTCTTTCTTTCTTTCTTGATTTCTTTTATTTTTCAAGAAGCCCGAGTTTGGCTCGTTTCTAAACACGAACCGCGACAAATGGTCCCGGGGGCCCCTCGATTCTTATCTCGTCGCACCACTACAGATGTAGAGCGTAACACGTCAGATCACTGTCTTGTGTTTATAATAATCTCTTCTTATTTTCGTTCCCCTTTAATAAATTCGTCTACCTTGATGATGCAGTGGCTTAGCGAGGTTCTGAAAATTAATGAATGCAAAAATAAAATCCCCCCCCCCCAACTTTCTTCTCTTTTTTTTTTTTTCTATTGGTAAATACAGTTTGCAATTTATTGTTATCTGCTAAGATACGGAAAGACCAAAATTAAGTTTAATAAAATCACATAGTTTTATGAAAAGTTTAATTTTTTTCAGAAACGAATCGTGTAATAATGGTATAAGAAAAAGCGTCAGAAAAATTTCAAGTGGTTCCGGGTAAATAAAGCAATTTTGTTTGTTTGTTTTTTTTGTTTTTTTTTTTTTTTGTTATATATGATTATATGTTTTCGATATTTTTACTGAATTTATAATTTTGTTTAAATTTTCTAGTTTTATAAAGAATATTTATTGATTGTATTTTATGTATTCTTCTCTATTTGACTAGCAAGAGGCTAGGGTAGTTGGAGATAATTGTGGGATAAATTCATCCAGAACCCATTACTTTATAAATTTATTTTCTCATTAAATCATTAATTTTTTGTCGCATTCTGGTCTGTTTAGTAATTGTGTTAAACTTGATAAAAATTAAATTCTTTTGAAAAAATTGAAGAAGTAAGTCAAAAAACCGAATTTCTTATGTAGTTAAATTGAAATAAAACGATCAAAAAATTTGGTAGCACAGCGTGGTTGAAAGCTCATTTTAAATATAAGAATTATCAGTCTCTAATAAACACTTGGTTAGCAGTACATCTCACACCATAAACAACAGTTCATAAAATAATCGTTACTTATTTAATCAATACAAACTCAAATCAAAATATTTCTCGAATCGACACCTCGTTTCACAGGGAGGCGGTCGTGGGGGTAAAAAAAAAAAAAAAAAAGAAGGAAACCATGAGCACGCAGCTGCCTACACGCCTTTCAGCTCCCAGCCATTATTCGCCCCCTCCCTCGCCATCTCCGCCTCTCGAAGGCAAAAACATCGCGTCATTAATTCACTTTACGCGTTGCAAAGAGAGAGAGAGAGAGAGAGGAAACGCTCGGAGAAAAAGGAGGAGGAGGATTCAGCCTGCAGCCGCGGGAGGAGGTCAATGTAAGAAGGTAAAAGGGAGTAATAAGAAATCACTGCTGCTGCTGCTGCTGCTGCTTCGAGTCTGAGACGTCTCACTTACTCGCCTATTCTCTTCTTACGGGTGTGTTCGAAGAGAAGGGATTTGATAATTCTACTTTAATTGTTCATCCATTTGACTTTTTAAGTTGTTTTTAATTGTTGTACATTGTTAGTTGATCATTAAAGAAACCTTCGATTGGCCTTAACCGCTTCATTTTCTCGTGGCACTCTGATTCTACATCGTTGTGATTAGAGGCCTACAGTAGCTCAGTCGGTAATTGCAGTTTTATTAATTAGTTTTGGTTGAAAAACTTTGAAATATTTTTGTGACATTTTACACTAAGAAATTTAAGTTAATCAGACTAATCTCAAGATTAATCTTAAATTAGACACTACCCGATACAAATTTTTTTGATTGTGTTATCACGATATTGTAATTAGAGGACTGCAGCAGCTCGGCCGGTAAAAGTCCCGAGTCTGACTCCCCCTTTAGCATCCTGCAGTGGTTGATCGAGTACGCCCATAAATACAATTAAACCAGCTCCAGAGATGATAAATAAACCCTAAGCTCGAATTTGTAAGTACAGCCTTAGACACATGCAAATTAAAGTAGTCACACGTGGTAAATACGACTTTCTTAACACGCCCCCGTCCCCCGTAACCTCCCCATAAATCCGGGTCGTTTATAATCGTAAAAAGGGAAGAGACTCGCGCGCACAATGCTCGGGTTTAAGATTAAGAGAACAAGAACGAGAGAGAGAAGCGGTGGTGGTGGTAAGTACGCGAAGTGGTATAATCGCGATAAGGCCAACCGTCTGATGGATACCCCAGACAATGGCGTGCTATTTGTTTATCCGCCCCCGCGTGGGTGAATCCATACCGAGACTAAATCACATCGACGGATAATCACAACTTAATTTACCCCCCGTGGCTCGCTTCGGAGTGAAGTATGCTGGGAGTCGACACAAAAGAATATGAAGATATTTTGTGATGGAATAGGAAGGAGGAGGGGAAGCGAGAAACCGTTTATTAAATTTTTGCCGGGTCGGATGAATTATTTTATTGCCGGTGGAAATTAAAGGGGGGACCCAGAGAGAGAGAGTGTTTGGATGTTTGTTTTGCGGACGAGGTAGATAAGGATCGGTAAAAATTTCAGCGAGGAGGAAATTATTGTTATTGAGGAGGTGGGAGGAGGGAGCGTCGATCCGGGGATTTATAAATGTGTGTGCGTATGCGCCTTGTTGCAAAGTCTCCGGGTGATATTTAATTTTGTGGTACTTCGCTTTTGAATAAATAAGGATGTCCGAGCTTGACATGGTAGGCAATATTAATACTGTAAAATGTCATTCGAGAACATCCAAAAATACTGTTACATCATAGAGAAATTAATTTTTTAGATGATAAAATTTCAAGTTAACTGTCCAAAATTATGCTTTAAAAAATAATATGATTAGTATTATTGTTTTCTGGTATAAATTTTAATTTATGTAAATATTGCTTTGCACATATTTTATTTCATTCGCTACGTATATTTCGATAACAACGGTTCTATCCAATAAGATCAATCCTGGCAATTCAGTGCAATAAGGTACGTTATTAAGCTTTTTATTTGGAATTGATTCATTCTGGCTCTTTAAAAATTGTTTTCAATAATGTAAGAGAAGAAATGTTCAATTACATCATACCAGTTTTGAATATAATCTTACAAGTGTCATAAACTAAACATATGCCTGATTATCTTTCATTCTTTTATCAGATGACAAAGTGGAAAAAATAAAGAAATAAACTTTCAGTAGGTGCGGTATAAAAGTTATAAGCGCGATGCTCATCTCCTCGAGCGTCATTTCCCTTGTATGCAGATGCGATGGTGTCCCATTCGAATTAATTTGAAGCTCTCTTCCGGACTTCCTACGTCGCGTCGTACATACCAACCCACTCCGCTGTTTTCCGATCAACGGTCTCTAAGAAGAACTTGGCTGGTACATTTAGCTATCGCACCTCTACTGCATTCGTATCTGTTGAACAAAAAGAAGAAGAGTACGGAGTTAAAGAAGCTCGAGATTAACACAATTAACTCCAGCCCGTACACACACGTCGGCCGTGTAGTGATTGGTGTTCTCCCGGCTCTCGAAAGGCCAATTAGCCAAATCCGCCGAGTCAGCATAACGGACTGGCTTCTCTTTTGGGTCATTAATCATCGCCTCCGTCCGCTGCTCTTGAATCCCTCCTTCGGAATAAAAAAGTTAAGACTTGAGGGCGGAATGATGATGATGATAATGATAATAATAATAATAACCATAGTAACGAAAAATCAATTCAAATCGAAAGGTGGAGAGCACTGAATCGACCGCAAATGAATTTTAATGATACGAAGGGGCTTTGACAACCGAATAAATTCGCTATTTATTGTGTTTGTTTATGTTTTACCTAATTAGTGACATTATCACTGTAATTCAATTAAAAAAGATTTTTTTTATAAATGAAGGCATTGGAAAATTAGGTATCTTACTCTCATAAATGCAACCAGTGAAAAATTCTCCCTTGTTTCATTTATAAGAGTAAATGTTACAATCGAATTTTTCATTGTTATGATCTCTAAGGATTTGGTACTCATTTAAATTTCCAACACTTATGCACTACAATACTCCATTCACCAACGGTTCACTTAGAATTTTTATCACTACAATCGACAACTAAGCGTCTAAAATATTCGCTGTAACTGTCAGTAAACTACTCTTTAATCTTCATTGAAAAAAGACTTCAAAATCAGCATAGTAATTTAAAGAAGAAAAAATACATTTTTATTTTTGTACTCTCAGCATAGGAAAGATTTTCAAATCAGAATTACCATTATAATTAAGAAGTATTTTTGAAAGCCACAAAATAAACATATCTTAAAGCATTCATAACGATCGGTAGAAATAAAAAAAGCGGCTCGTTACCAGTCATACTATTCAAGAAAAATCCATTAATCACACGGTAATAAAAGTCTACTCAAATAATACACATCAGAGGGTACAACCCAAAGAATAAACCTGGTAATAAGCCGGAGTAGAAGTAGCAGAAGTTATAAAAAAAAGAAGAGGAATTTTAATGTATCCATTACAATAATACACTCTTCAATCAGAGAAATCAATCCATCACCGAGTACGATTTTACATAATCGTTCAAACGAGCGTTTCATGGTAAAAAGGGAAGTACAGGTAGGAAGAGAGAGAAAAAAAAAAGAAGTACCGGGTAATCGTTGGTAATAACTATCACAAAAAAATAAAGATGAAGAAGCAGGAGAAACATGAAATTACATACGGTCAGCTGCGGGAAGGAAGAATCTTCTGGGCCGAGAAAGAGGAAGATGAAAAAAAAAGAACTTTTTTTGATATTCCATGTCTAGCGATCGTTTCCGCTGCTGGTTACGTGAATAAACACCTTCGTGTAATGAAGCGAGGACTCTCTAAATACCCTGCTCCTTGGTTTTTCTACCTCGAGTCTTATTATCCGGTATGCTCTTAAAGATGTACCAACTGTCGGATAATTTCAGCGAAAAAAAATGAGGCATTAGCTAATTGCGGTAAAAAATAGGTTGGTGCTGCACCGGAAGATTGAAACGTATGAGCGATAGTACACTGTAGAGTATTTATTGAATACTGGATAGTTTTCTACCGTTTTAATTTGAATGCTAACTAGAGCTTTAAATACAGTTGTGTGTTGAAAGAAAATTGTGAAATTTTTTTTTGGTGTTCCAGGTAGTACGCCTTGTAGTGAGGTTGATTTAATTGTTTCTAAATAAAATTTAAATTTTTTTAGAGGTAAAACATAGATGAATTATTATTCAATAAGTCTACTCTAGGATTTTTTACTCTGTTACTAATTTTTTATGATTTTTGGGTTAATTATAAGTAAATAAAATTTGAAAAATGCACATTTTATTATTATCTAAAAAAAAAAAAAAGATTTGAAAGAAAAATCATCTCATTGTATAAGGACACAAACTTTTTATATAAAAAAATACGTATACCTATGTTTCTAAAAATTCCTGAATAAATTATAAAAACTTTCTCATATACACTAGTTTATAATGAAAAGCCGGATTATTGCAGTGACTGCTACAATTAAAAAAGCAACAACAAATTCATTTTAAATCAATCAAACATATAACAACCACCATATTTGTATAGCAACTAATCCTCCTTAATTTCGAACAAACAATCTCCGGTAAGTAACGAGTGGAACTAGGATCAGGAATAGGAAAATTACTCGAAAAACACAGGTTTGAGTCCTGCAGCACGCTCGGCTGACGACCAATCGTTTAAAGTGAAACTCAAACTTTCAATCAACAAATTGGTAGCGAGGGAAGCTGGAGGAGGGAGAAAAAAAAACCGTCTCTTACAGGGTAAAACCATAAATATCAATTGGCGAATGATAATAAGACGACTCTATCGGCCCGCAGACAGCCCCGGGGCTAGCCATGTGTTCTTCGGCTTGACTGATGTTTATATTCAAATGACCCACCTGCCCTGTACGAAATTAAAAAAGACTCTTCTCTTTTGGAGCTTGCACTTTTTCAAAAAATAAAAAATAAAAAAAAGAAACCGAAGGGGCACTTTATGTGCTTTAGGGAGGGTAATTGGGACTATACGGGGGTTGCGTAATTACGTTTTATGAGCCGGGAAGAGGAGGAGAGGTTCGCGTTGACGGGAAAATTGCTTAATTAGGGAGACCACTTTTTTGCCATTATAAATCTTGTTGCTTTGCGGACGGACTTTTCGGGTATCGAGCAATTTTTTGGATTTAAAATTAATATTTTTGAAAGCTTAGCTGTTGTACGTGCACTTTGTCTAAGGCTTTGATGATATTGAAAAATCGAAGAAAATTCCATAAGAGTATTAGCTTGGTTGCTGCAGCACTAACAATAGGACTTATGATTCAGGGGTCATTGGTTCGAGTCCCGGCATATGTTTTCGATTTTGAATCTATGGGAGACTGAACAATAACGATGATTGCTGATACATTATTTGTGATACTATTATTCAGAAAAAATAGCAAATCAAGAAATAAAAAAAAAATAAAAATTTTGATACTTTTTTTTTACTGACATCTCAACTAGAATTTTTTAGTAAAAAAAAAAAAAAACCCATTGATAAAAATTAAAGTTTAACCTAGACACTTAAACGGTATACAAATCCTCATAGCTAAACTCGAGAATAGTAAACTCCTTTACAAGCAGCTAGTGTCGAGGGCGATAAATCAATTAAAAAGAGGCAACTCATTAAACCGGTCAAACTATTTTACCAGCCGTTAATTCAGCCCGGGTTCGTTTATACGGCATTGTAATAAAACCAACTAGAAGCACCATAAACACGATCTCTGTCGGTTTCAAAGAGAGAAAAAAAGCGGGAAGGGAGGAGGAGGGTGCAATATCAATCTCGGATCTCGTTACTCGTTTTCTGCACCTCGCGGTCGCCTTTACGCCGCGGTCCGGCCGCCCACCCCCAGACAACGCGATTGGATCTCCTCCAAATTGTTTCGGATTGCCGGTTAATTGGCCGACGCTCTTTCAATTCCGGGCGAAAAATCATCGAGCATTGATATCAGGCTTTTGTTAAAAAATTTTATTGTGTGTTTAAAAGCCGAATCGAGCTAAAAATAATCAGGCCCACTTAACGCCCGGCGAGGATGAATTTACGAGACTATAAAATCCCCCCGCCGCGCTCGATGCACTCAATCTGCACCTTGCATTGTACGGCCTATACATACTTTCTCCCGGTCGCGGAGGGGAGGCATTATGTACTCAATTTTAACTACTCCGACGGAGAAACTTTCTACTCCATCTTGAAGCGAGTCAAAAATTTTCAGACTCGGATTAGGTCACGTCAACAGCGATTAAACTGGATAAGAACGTATGGCTTCCATCGTCGGGACCCCAGCTTGTTAATTTAATTTCTCGGTTTCGTCGAGTAGTATTAAACTTAATTGTTATTTTTCACACAATTACTTAGTTGTATGTAGTATGAAGAAAACACCTGTGGCTATGAATATAGTTTAATTAAAATTGTTTGAATCTTCCGGTACCTTAGCGTGAGATATTTCTTTAACGTTTGTAACAATTACGGAGGAACAAGATTTTAATTGGATCATGCTTTCTGCGTTTAAAATTTGAAATTTAAATAATTTGTGAGGACAAAAGGAGTAACGACATTTATATTACAATATAATTGTTTGTTGTGATGATTCTTAAGGAAGGGTAAATTGATTTTTTTATAACTCTTGAATAAAAAAAAGTAAAGCGGAATAATATCAACAATTCTACAATAAAAAAAAATTTAATCAAGTATAAATTGAAAAATAATGAATGAAAAGTGTATAAAATAGATTTTATTGCAGTATTATAGCCTAAAAACAATAAAGTTGTGTTCACATGTAATTCAAATGATGTGTATAACAATAAAAAATGAATTTATCAGAACAATTTTTTTTTTTCAATAATTTGGTTCAATTTCTATCTCTTTTCATTTCAAATTGATCTTTTATTTTATAAGTCGATAGACTGCACCCATAGCCTAAGATACATATGTGTATGCTCTGCTCTGTTTTATTTACTAAGTATTTTCATCGACAATAATTGTAATAAATTCTAAATACATATGAAAAGTACAATGCTTGTGGACAATAAATCTTTCCCACTTTAAGATCCAAAAATCGTAGTAACTAAACTACCAAAGAAAAATCAAAACAATTACGCACGGTGTAAATTCAGGGAATCGAGCATAAACCTTGACGCGGTGGAAGAAAACGCGTAGGCGCGAGGGAAAGAGTAAAAAGAGAGGAGAGGAGGAGGAGGAGTGGTATAAGTACCGCCTCTGCCAGCCGTGGTAGCGGGTTTACCTACCGGTTTATCTCTTCTCGCGACTCGTTACCGCGCTGCGCCAATCGGCGCTGCGTATCGCACCTCCTCCCCGACTCCCCCCACCTCCCACCCTACGCAAGTGCACACATTTACATGTGACGGATTCATTCGGTGACAAGTGGATTTTTTTTTGTTTTGAACTCGGGTGTTTATTTTTTTATGGGGACCTTTGAAGTTGCCAGTCAATTTTTAAGTAATTTCAATATTTTGGAATTTACAAATTAAATAGAGGGTACTTTTAAAAATATACTACTAAGCTGCATCGAATTTAATTTAGACATTTTATAACACGAATAAATCTAGAAAATGAAAATCTTCAAATGCGATTTCAAAAAGTAAAAAGACTATTAACAACTGTTTTTATGATGATCCTGTGAAAAATAATTTATTTTTTAAATTCAAATTATTTTGTATGAGCCTATATAATCTTTTGAAAATTTTTTATGTAAAAATATGTGTGTACATAAGCTCTAATTGCTTATTGTTAGTCTGCAAAGCTAATTATAATGCATAAAATAAGTTCAACTCATTAATCAACAACTTTAAGTCTTTAAGGGAATTGAATAACCTAGACTTATATTAGTGAAATTAACAATCATAATGATTACAGTGCGGCGTGAATCATTCTTAAACCAAACAATAGTTAAAAAAATTAATTTGAATGATTACAGTAAATTTTTTCAGAAATCTTTATTTAATTAATTTAATTTATGAATTATTTTTTTTTGTAACAATTTTTTTTTTAATCAATCTATTCTATGTAACCTTTTACATTTATAATTTCTGACTCGCTTCTTTTTATGCCCAAAAAATTATCTGAAATTATTATAAAAACTGGCTCCTGCTAATGGCACGAAAGACATATCCACGTGTGGCAGCGTCATTAAATATTTAAAACTGGCTCGAGCTTAGAATCTATTAAGACTTTTTTCTCGAGGTTTTAGATTAACTTTGACTAAGAACATATATTTTTAAATTTTTGAAAAAATGAATCTTTATTTTCAATACACCCTTGCAGTATTTTCGTTTAAAAGAAAAGGCTAAATTTTATTACGGCAGGTGAGGTATGCAGCGTCGTTCAAAAGCAAGCACTCGGCAACGTCTATATTTTTTATGACTAAAAAAGCGAAAGAAATGGGGAAGAAGCCAGTGGCGTTCGAAATGGTCTTCAAGGAATTCTATTTATTCGATGCAACTTCCGTTTTCGTACTTTACAGCGTGCTTTCAAGGTGTTACTTTGTTTTAGAATTTTTCTTTTTTTTTTAGTTTTTATTTAATTTTTTTTATTTTCAATACTCGCAAATGTCAATGGGAGACTGTAACACAATGAACGCAGAAGAGTTTTATTACCTGGAATAGACAACGAAATTTAAAATCTGTAGTTGGGTTAGTAATCGTTTGTTTACACACCTTTTTTTAATTTAAAAACTGATGGAAATATTATGACACTGGGTGAGAATGAATTTATTATGTATTAGAATTGTCAAAAGAAAAGTTGCAAAATTTTTGTTAATTGAGTATTGTTAACTAAAAAACCACGATTTTTTTTTTTTCATTCGTTTTGAATTAGTAAAAAGTAATAAATATTTAAAATGAATTAAAAATTTTTTAACCAATAAAACTATTTATTTACTTTTATATAAACTGGATTAATTTAATTATATTAATTTAAGCACCTAAACTTTAATATAAAACATATGTCCATTATAATAAAAAAAAAAAAAAAAAAAAAAAAAAACATATATCCCAATCTTATTGTTTTAAAAGTCAGACTTATTTAAAGTTTGAAAGATCCAAATGCGTCACTGCGTAGATATGCAATTTATAATAATTAAAATGTTAAAATTGTTGAAATCACTTACCTATTTTTCACTCGAATAAGAGATATAAAAAATTTTTTTTCTTAATAAATATAATTTTTGTAGATATTGTGATTTTCAATTTGTACAGACGTAATTAACAATTTTCGAGCTTACTATTAAAAAAATTTTAATTAAGTCAGAATTGAACTCAAATGAATTTTCAAAACCTTACTCAGGATCAGAACTAACCTTCCTTTAAAAAAATTAAAATTTATCCCGGTACGAGAGAACCAGAGCCCGGAAGCCAAAAGCCGGTGCACCCCGATCGCTGCGGCGCGTTGTAATAAGTCGGCTAAAGACGGCACACAAACCCACACCTGCGTGGCGCCTGGTGAGCGATAGCTTTTCTCTCCACCCACGAGCTCGCCAGGCCTGACAACATAATCATCGGGTCTGAAAACGGCTCTTGCCCCCCCCCCCCCCCCGAAAAAATCCCTCGGGCTGATTGACCAATCGGGTCTTCACGCCCGAGATTAATCGTTAATTTTTTCTTTTTTTTCTCTCGAACTGTGTTTGTTTGGAGAGGTGTTCTGATTAAGCAGAGCCCGAAATTATATAGATATTAACCGGGGATTTTTATTTACGAGGCGACCGCGTTTTTCATTAAACGAGCCGGGAGGGGGGGGAGGAGGATATTGACCGTTGATAAAAAATTACAAATCGCGGTGAGAGGCGCCAATTTTCGAAATACGCGCGAGAAGGATTATACTTCTGAGAGGAGACGTGTTAACGAGATGATTGCCTACCGAGCCAATTCATTTTTTGATACCCTGAATAAACAGATATTACCCACCTTGGTACGAGTATTAATTTTCTTCGAGGATGTTTCCTTATAAAAGATGATTTTTTTACACTCCTGGAGCGTTGAGTTGTTTATTGAATTAAATTTGTTTTATAAATAATCATGATAGCAGTACTTTTGAAATCGAGGGGCTATGAACTTCAGAATCGTTAATGATTCTTTTGATTCTTTTTAATTATTTTTGATTCTTTTGTGATTCTTCCGTGATTCTTTTGGCAAATTTAAAGTGATTAGAGCCTTGGAATCAATTCCAATTGATATTTTGTTAAAAATAACATTTTTCGAAGATTTTTGCTTAAAATGATATTAATATTTTATTAATTATATTGATTTTTATATGTGATTCTTTTAGTGATTCTGAAGTGCATAGCCCCCGTTTGAAATAAAGAAATCCAATTTTTCCAGCAATTTAACAGTATTTTTTTTAGTTTAATTAATCAAAAATAATCATAATGTATGAATTAATAATCAATAATCATCTAATTAAAATGATAATAACATCATTGTTTTGAGCGGGTATAAATTTATTAAATATTAATCGAGTTATTTTTGAGGTCCCATAATTCAAGCCCCAAAACAGAGTACATCAACAAGTGTGATGGATCGTAATTTTTTTATTTCCATGACTCACTCTATTCCAAATCCTTCTCATCATCATCATCATAACTTAACATACAATGAAATCCGTCCCCATACCCATTGTCTTCGATCGTGTTGAATTTATTATTAATAACCGTAACGAAAAATTCCCCGTTTGGTTCCTAATCCTCCAAAAAATCTAAAAAAAAAAAAAAAAGGTTTTCTCAACTCAATTCACGTACGCTCAATTACGAATGCGCACACGTGCGAGACCGGCAATTTCGTCAGGGCGCGTGTACGCCAACTGATAATGATTCCTTGATTCGCGACTCCGGCTCCCGCATATTAAATCCCGCTCGAGACGCCGATTTGGAGAATAAAAGAACGAGTTTTTTTTTTTTTAGTAGAAGGAGTGGAGGATCGGAAGGTTCGGAGAAAACGCACGCTCGAGTTGGTTTGACGGGTGGCTTCATTTGTATGGGCTGCTGTGGATCACCGACTTTTCGAGCTACCTCGATAGGCTTTTGTAAATTGATGTTACAGTTGTTTTATAACAAAAGAAGAAGATGGATTTTATACTGAGTTGTAGTCAATGCTTATTTAATTATACAAAAATAATCATTAATCAAGCCTCTTGATTAAGAGCAAGTACTCAAAATTTATTCGGTCGTCTTGTGAGTTGAACTGTAAAGACTAAAGATTGTGTTTAAATAATATCAATGTTTTCTGCATGATTTCTAATTATTTATTGAAAATATTATATTATTTCTTACAATGTGTATGTAGATTTAAATACTGATGAAATTTAAAAAAATTTGTAATGAGCTAGACACACTGCGAACTTGACATGCTCCTTTCTATTTTATTTTATTTTTTCAAAGTGAAATTCATAAGTATTATAATAACAATTGGTTGATTACCTAAATTAACAATTAATTTTTAAACGGTAGCGAGAGTGATTTGAACTGAACTCGTTTGGTTTACGAAGTTTACTATCTAATCGCTCTTTCGAAATAAAAACTACTGAACCAGTTTTGCTGAAATTTTTGCAGAAAAACTCAAATTATTAAGCGTTTTCATTTAAAAAACCTATCTAGGAGTATTTGTACAGATCCAACAAGATTAAATTATTTATTCAACATCGCGCAGATTTCATATTTCAATTTGAAATTTAATGATCAATTTGTATTTTCATCAAGTGCTAAGTTATTTATTTCGTAGATAAAAAAAAAAAAAAGAATTAATTTTAAATGCAAGAAACTAAATAATGTAGTTTTTAACAATAAAAGTTAGGGCATGCTCACCGCATAGATACTTCAATATTAAATTTCATTAACCATAATTTAAAAAATTCTCAATTCACTAAAGAAAAAAAGCCATCAAAAAAATTCTCAATGCAATTATTTAACTGCGCAAATAATTGTTTACTTAACTCTGCAGTGGAAAAAAATAAATAAACAAGATTAGTTAAAAACGTGATTTATGCCTCGCGCGATACCTCAACGCTCATTGTAAATCCCTCGCATTAAAATTTGCACACATTTGTTATTCGCAAAATTGGCACGTATAGCGATAAATTTTGTCAGGTGTTTGCTATTTAAACTACATAATAAAACAATAGCCGGCGTTTAATATTTACAGCCTCGGCCTCCATAACTACTCCATTGTGCCGTAATAGAACTAAACTTCGTCCTTAGCTCTAAAAATATTCCCTCAAATCGATGTATTCTTGTAAAAAAAGCTTCCAAAACTCAAATAAGCCTCATCAATAAAATCTTCGCATCTAGCGAATTCCACTTACCTCGCATAAGTTATAATTAAATCAATGTTTTTTCCGTTGAAACCTGGCCTATGAGGCCACGCGCCTCGCATCCCCAATGACCCAGCTAGATCCGACATACAAATCACGACTCGGCTTCGATCGAAATTTTATACGACCCATTATTTCAATGCCTCGCCCGCTAAGTGTTTCCGGTGTACAAAATGAAAAAAATCTCTCTCGAAAGTTACTCCCGCGAACCGAATTCATATTACTCTTATAAAAAAACTCGGTGAAACTCTTGAATAAATTCAAGTGCGATATGATGAACAGCGAGTAGCACAGAAGCGATTTTAGTATGAGTCGCGGGGGCTTCCAGATTTACGATGCAGGAGTTGAATCGAGTTGACGCAATTACTCTCCAGAGCGAAAAGAAACTGTAAAACCGGTCGACGTTATTGTTGCACTGTTGTTTAAATCTTTAGGAGGCGATGCTTGATTTTTATTAGCCGTGCGGGTAACTGAACATACCTGTTTTTTTTTGTTTTAATGTACCATTGGATTTCTTTTTATGAAAGATTTAATCCCAAAAAGCGAGCTCGTTGAATATTAAACAGTACATTGTAGTATGGAATAATTTTTCAATTTTTGGTGAGCCACGTTGCTACTTGACGTTAATGATATGATTTGGCTATTATAAATCATTTTGGTGATTTTTGATTTTTTAACGAATAAATTTTATTGTTTCTTTCATTTCAAATCCTACTAAACGGACATTGGATTGTTAGAAAACGTTATAAAACGTTTTTTACCATTTGCAGATGGATAAATTCCATGTCATGTCAAAATCTTTAAGTTTTAGTTTAGTCTGAAATGTTAAAAATAAATCACATAAACTGGTTATAAATGATTGTATTTTCTACAAGGTACAACTTGTTTTCTTACGCTTATTTACTCTGTATTGTCATCATTTCATTATTTTAACTTATTTACATAAATTATTTTTATAATTGTAATTTGAAGCTTTTATTTTAAAACAGACCATCTCGCAGACCATAGCATTTACTATTGGTCGGAAGTGTATTATTTTTTGGTAATATTATCTATTAATCAAATTAATAATAGAGCAAAAATAACTCTTAATCACATTAAGAAAAACTCTCAATACTCCGGTAGAATATTTTATTATTTGATCTAATAATTATTCTGTAAAATTAAAAAAAAAATTTTGAATTAATTTTAATTTTTATTTATAATCTTTAAATCATGATTGCACAACGTTTTCCATGAAACAAAATATCCTTAAAAAATTATCAAACAATGCAGTGCATAAGATCTCTTAAACGTTCCAATAAAACTTTAAGCACGATCAGCACGAATAGTCATATTTAACAAAACCCGCTGATGTTACATTGTACCACGCTACTCGTACCTCGCAATAACAATAAAGCACCATTACCCTAACGAGTTCTTTATTACAGACACGCAATTGGTCAAATGAAATCAAATACAAAGCAAAGTCAATTACAAGCGGTCTAATGGCAATAAACGTCCGAGCGACTATTTACACACGATTCCGAATAAAGAAGAAAATAATTTTAATCATCGCGCCAACACAATCACCTGTGTAAATCTCACAATAACTCAGCTCCTCTCCGAATACAAATTGCACAATATTCATCAGCGACTGGGGTGATGAAACACGGAGGCTGCTGCAGGTAATTACCTCAAATTGATCTCGGTAATGCGCTTCCAATAACTTTTATTCTACCTTCGCGAAACAATCTCTTTTAGCCGGAGACAGGTGTTTGGGGGGCGCGCTCGCTCGAAAAATAAAACGCACATGCGAACGAACAATCGGCTACTTAGCAACACGCGAACCCGCCAATTTCGAGTTCTCACATATTTTTTTACAACAAATTTACTTAGATGATACGAGAGGTGATTAAGAAAAAAACAATATTATTGCGCGGCTTTAAAGCATTCCGGGTTTATTTCGATTATAAAAGAAGTTTCCGGAAGCACTGATACTTTGTAAGTACGACTGTCTTTTCATTAAACTACTCGCGTGTGTAATTATACTCCGCGAGTAACTTCCTTTTTATCGGAGGTGATTGTGCAAGCCGTGCGTTTAGAAAATTCGCTAAGAATGTCATAACGCATCAAGAAACAGCAAAAAAAAAAAAGTATTAAAATTGCAGCGGGAAAAGTGGGCGATTTATACCAACAAAGGCTGCAGAGGAGCGAGAGAGAGAGAGAAAACCAACAAGTTTTCATAGCCCGAAGGAAGGAGAAGAAGAAGAGCTGCACGCATGCAGGCTCTCCTCGTTTGCACGCTTATTACCCTAATGCCAGTACTTAGCACACCGTTCGGGTCGCCGTTTTATTTGCTGCTGGGGTATCATGCCAGAGAGAGAGAGAGAGAGAGAGAGATTCGACCGAATAATGCTGGAAGTTGCGTAATGCGAGAACCCTTTTTTTTACACACACGCGCGCACAGCCAGGGTTATCATTACGCGTGTGCTTTATTTTAACGCGCCTTTATTATTATCATTAGGGCTGGTTTTACCTGCCAGGATGATTACTTTTGAATTCGAGAATGTATTTATTTAGGTTTGGGTTCGCACTTGTACGTTATGTTCACCGTTAAAACCATTGGGTGCGGTGGGTTTTGGCTTTCGAAAATTTAATTTACGTTTAATATCAATTTGATAAATCGTGCCTTCAATTTGTACCGAAGGATTTGAAAGATGTTGCTTTTTTCTGCTCTGAGGAAAGATTTATTTGCAGAAAATTAATAATTATTTTAATATTTGTAATGATTACTTTAATCAAAATATTTAAATTTAAATTTTGCGCCAAATAAGGGCGCGTAGAAAGTAAAAGCGTTTTTATAAGAGTTTACCTCAAAGTTAAGACTATGACATAACTGTACACATGGATATATAGTATTAAAAAATATTCAGTTTTTGCAAAATCATTCAAATTAAAAAAAAAATTTCTGTAATGAAAGACTCTTTATCATATGATCTTATAAAATTTGATGTAGGTGAACCTTAATTAATAAAAACCAACAACATTAACTATGACTATTTCGTACACATCAAATAGGCAAATTTCACTTGTGGTCCACAGCATTTACATCTGCACCGTTTCTTATTAAATATTCAACCGATTAATCGCAACAACTGGAACACGCTGGGCGTAGAGCTAGAATAATAATTTTTTTTAGTTCTGGGCTTGACTAGCTCTACTAAAAAACCACCTCGATATCTTGCAGTTTTTTTGTAAAAACATAGTAATTTTAACATTCAAAATCATAATAATATTTAATAAATTTAAAAAAAAAAATTGAAGTACACGCGCATCTTATTATATTCAGCGCCAAATTTGAATAGTCTAATCTCAGTTCAAGCCATCTTTTTGAAACGCAAAATTGAACCTATTCGAGGAAAGGAAGTATAACAACTCTGGTTAAGGAGACCACAGTGTAATCTCGTTTTCACCTCACTATTAAAAAATTCGAAATGAAATTGCGCCTCACAAACAGTGTTTCAAGATGTATCATTTTAAAAGAACCCCGGAGTTCCCTTTCAAGTCCCTCGAGTCAGCCTCGCAACAACCACTTAGCACTGCATGTTGGCACATCATTTGGGATTAATAAAAACGGCGTCGTGCCACTTGCAAACTACCAAAAATCATGAAACATTGATCGCTCAACGCGCACGCGCGCTAAATACTCCGTTGGTGTGCAACATCTTGCGCATTAGGGATTCCACTTACACAGCTGCGGCCGAGATCGCCCGCTGTGTTTTATCGCGACCGGGCGATAATTATCACTAACCGCGCGGCTATTTGCGAGGAATGGCTGATAATTGCCACGTTCGAGGTCTCGAGCGATAACCCTCTTTTATAAAGGGGGTTTTCATCATTTTTTTTCCTCTTTTTTTATCACACGAAGAAATGCGTAATTAGGTGCGTATGCGCCTACCTTTTTTTTCGCAATGCTTATCTTCTTTTATGCTGATTGGGGGAGCGTCGAGGAAACGGAGTTGCATCGCTAAGTAACTGATTTTACGTCTGTTTGAAGAAAAAAAAAAGCTCGTAGGATGATCAAGTGCATGCAAATTTTTCTTCCTTTTTTTTTCGGTGCTGTTTGCATAATTGCGGCTGGAAAACAATGTTTACCTAATTATTTAATTACGCTCCGTTGTTTGAACATTTTGTTTTCGAAGCTTTTAAAAAAATAGTTAATGAGAAATGGTACGTCGTTTTGCAGGTGCTCAGCTTTTAAAACTGATAAATGAATTTTAAGAACAAAGTTTTTTTGTCGGGTAATTATTTCATTACACTTTTAACCTACTTTGAAAAACGTTTTGAAAAATAGCTCGGATTTACATACTGTGCGAATGCTTCAGAAGCACAGCGTGGAACTGGCGACCCAAACGTAAAGGGTTCGATCCTTCCTATCCACATTGCTGCAATGAATGAAATAAAAAAAAAAATGCAAACTCTAATGGGTAATATCTTATGAAAAAAACCTTTGACTATTACAACTATTTTTTTTTTTTTTTTTTTAAACCATAACTTAAAAAAAAATGATTGAAAAAATATTTATATGAAAAATTACAAACCTCAAACCTAAAATTTTGAGACCAACCTTCAACTAATTCCTGAAACTAAATTAAAAATTATTAGACAAACGTTTCATACAGAGTTTAGTCCTGGAACCGTTGAAAAATTTCATTTACGCCACATACAGCACGGCCGAGCAATCAAGTGAAACTCGAACGGCCCTATTTTTCTTAATTTCGCCGCGAGAATCCTTCTTCGCGTTTACGAGCCGCGGGGTCCAGCGGCAGTCTTCTGCAGCATGATGCGCGTGGCCCCATCAGACTGGCGCCTCTTATGAGCTCGCAGGAGTTTCGATGGGAATCGCTTTTTATTCAATAGCCCCGTTTCCCTCGAGCCCGCGCATTACCAAGCCGTTTACTTAGCCAGCCTCTCTTCGCTCTTCTTCTTACTTCGTCGTTCTTCTTCGCCAAACATGACATTTGCGTAATCGCGCCAAATTACACGGCTGCTCCCGGAATATGAGAGGAAATTTTTCGCGGGAGAGAGCTACGGTGCTCGTTCTCGATAAATGGGCATGCCCTTTTTACCCCGCTGCTTCGTGAAGTTTTAATGGGATCGCCTCTGGTTGTGAAAATGAGTACTTAATGGATTAGTTCTCAAAACGATTTTCTAACTCAACAGTCAAGCTTCATATACTTGTGTACTATACAGAAATAGTCATTTTAAGTCTGTATTTGCAGTATTATAGAGCGTCTTGTATTGAACCGTCAGTTATCATTTGCATCATCGAGTCTTCCCAGTGAACCCGATTGAGTTTATCCTCTGACCCACAGCCCATCAGTGGTAAACTCTCCGGGTAATGCAATTTCGATGCTGTTACGAAAGCCAGGCTACCAACAACGAGCTCCTCCTTCTGCGCTCGAGACAAAGAAAAACTGCAGCAGCGGGAGCTATAAGGTGTGTAATCACAATTAATGAATAGTTCAACGGGCCCTAATTACCGACTACTTTACCGGATTCGTGCATCTCGTATACGTCGGTTAAGTGCCGCGGCGTATTCCCTTCCCCCGGTTTTCGTCTTCGGTACGATGCGAATCTTCTTCTTCTTCTTCTCCTGGCAGTCTACCCGGGATGGAGAAATCCAACGATTAGCGAGCTGTTTTTCCTCTGCCAGCGATTAGATCGAACCCAGGGGGAGTGGTTATGTTTTAATTAGATGCTGTTGCTGCTCGGACGGACTGGTAACCGTTTCAAAAGGGCGCCTTTTTCCTCTCTTATGTCACGAAATAGAAATGGAAAAATGCTCGTTTCGGGTGAAATAAGAGGAAAAAATTTCCAAGTAGGTAGCGGGGAACGCATTGACAGATGAAATTTCATATCTTTTGGCGTGGAGAAAGAAACTTTTTTTTTTTTCACCAGAAGCACGAAATTTTTTGGAAGTAATTTTATAAGAGAGGCCCGCTGGATACTTAGATCGGTAGATTTAGATTTCAAGGAGGAGGATGAAAAATTTCGTGACTGAGTTCTCGGTATATTTACATAATTAGACGTGCCTTTGGTATATCTGATCGGGGGGGGAAGGCATCATCCTTGCGCTGACCAATTTTAGAAGACTATAGAGTAAGGTCATTTGCATGAACTACCTGTTTTAACCACCCGTATTATTTCTCATTCAATGGACAGCTTTCTAAATATCGTGTGGCCGCGTATGACTCGAAAAAGAGGAGCGACAATAAATACAAAACAAGGAAAATAAATGTTTTTTCATAATTTGATACTTGCGTCATTTTTCAATTATTATTATTTATTTATTTCCCGAGTACAGGGATGTAACACTATCATACTCGTATGAGATATACATTTTTACAACTCACTCAATTATAATACTTTGACGTAATAGGCCACAATGTAAGAAATTAAGTATAAAATATATAATACATTTTTAGAATTTTAAGAGATTAATTATAAAATATATAATACATTTTTAACAAGAAAGTTAAAAGTTAAAACTAAGTTAACAATAAATTAATGTTAAATATTTGAATGATAAATTCTTCTTCGATTTCTCTCGACGTAGTCTCTTCTCTTTGGATTTTTGTGTGATTAATAATGCGGCTTTGATCTGGCAGTTTGTTTGACGTTGAGTTGTTTTATTATTGTTGTCAATAATTTTTTAATTATTTATTAATTTGTTAAATAAAAAATTATGCAGCCTTAGTACTGAATTCATTTATACCAATTGAATATTTCTGATTATCTGGCCAAGAATAAAATCATTGACCCTAATCAATCTGGGTACAGGAAGCTGCACTCCGCTCAGACTGCCTTTCTGAGGATCATTGACGATGCGCGTCTTTCAATGGACAATAGGAAGCTTACGGTTTTGATTTCCTTCAACTTCTCGAAAGCCTTTGATACCATCTCTCACTCGAAGTTACTTCGTAAGCTTAGAGAAGTCGGATGCTCAGATCGGGTTGTCAGGTGGTTTGCAAGCTACTTGCGGGATCGAAAGCAAGCTATTCGTCGTGAAGACAGTCTGCATGAGGAGTGGCTCAGCATAATGGCAGGTGTTCCGCGAGGTAGCGTTTTAGGCCCTCTCTTATTTCTACTTTTTATAAATGATCTTCCGAAATGTCTGCATCACTCTAGACATGCCATTTATGCTGACGACTCGCAGATCTATTTACATGCCTTACTGCGCAAGTTGCATGAGATGTTGAAGCTTATTTTCCAAGATGCTGAAGCCGTCGCACGCTGGGCAGATGAGAATGATCTGGTTTTAAATCCAGCAAAAACCACAATAATGATCCTTCACAGCAGTGGTTATCATGTAAACCTCGGTCAATTGCCTCGCCTTGTTTTTAACAACACCCCAGTGAAATACTCGGAATGTATTAAAGCTCTTGGTATCTACCTCGAGTCAGGATTACGTTGGGATAGGCAGATAAATGAGACTACCAGAAGAGTTCACTACTCCCTACACCTGCTACGCCATTTTTATAAATCGCTAACTCGAAAAGTCAGAGTTAAACTGGTTGAAGTCACGTCTCGCCTTTTCGTATCAGTCTCGGTTGGCTATCAGCTAGAGCTCGTCGCGAGTATCTCACTACCACACTGGCCTTCAGTATTATTAAAACGGGTGAACCCGTATATCTTTTTCGAAAATTCCAACTCGATCCAGGAGCAGAACATCTTTGGCGATCAGCTCGTCGACCTCATCCACCACTGAATTAACTCCACACCTTATACAAACCACTATTATCTCTCTTTCACGACTCAGTCGTCCATATCCATCCATAATTTTCGAACGATCTTTCACTCTAATCCACTACTTGATTCTTTCAAGCCAGCACTCAAACACGAACTTTTCCGGCGCGACTGTGATGACTGGGTTTTAAGATCGAACTTTCAGAATCTTCAATTAATCCGCCCGCAGTTAATTAAACTCGGTTCTGCCAGATATTTTGCCAGAAAGGAATATCGTCGTGCCAGTCTAGGAAAATCTAAAATACATTAATGTACACATTGCACAATACGACTTAAAAACAACTCAACGTCAAACCAATTGCCAGATCAAAGCCGCATTATTAATCACAAAAAAATCCAGAAGGAAGAGACTTCGTCGAGAGAGATCGAGAAAGAATTTATCAACGTTGGAATATTTGTTAACTTAGTTTTAACTTTTTACTTTCTTGTCAAAAATGTATTATATATATTTTATAATTAATTTTTTAAAGTTCTAAAAATGTATTATATATTTTATACTAAATTTCTTACATTGTCGCCTATTACGTCAAAGTATTCTATTTAATTGAATTGTAAAAATGTATATCTCATACGAGTATGATAGGGCTACATACCTGCTCTCGGAAAATAAATAAATAATAATAATAATAATATAGCTATTAATATTTTTTATATTTTCATTCGATTAAATTAATTTAATCTTGAATATTTTTTAATATCCTTCGCCCAGAATGTGTAAAATGACTAATAAATATACCTCACAAACAAAAGTTTATAGCATATTTCGTCTTTAATAATCATAAAAACAATCTGAATGCGTCTTATGCTCGATTCTTTTATCAACATCAGCACCGTCAAACATGAACTTATAATTGACAGTTTCCCGGCAGGATATTTGATGAAAACACAAACGCCAGGTAAAACTCAAGCACTTAAAGCTCCGTTAAGCGAAGCGATCGATGATCGTTTCGTACTTTTCCCCCAGCGAAATGTATCGCGTTTTCCCAAGGATTCCTCTTCTCTCCTCCGCCGATGGGTTTTTATCGTGTACATATACCGGCCACTGCGCTTACATGAGGTGTCCCGTAATTTTACCCCCGTTTGACCGAGGTATGCGCAAAATTGCAGAGTGGATAATAAAATTTTTGAAGGATGGCTGAAAAATCTTTTTTTCGAAAGATGTGCGTTTTTGTGTGAAATTGTTACGATAAAGTTTTTATGAGGCCGGTTGTAAAACCTTTGTTTGCGGCTGATGGTTGCTCTTTTTTTTTCGAGAGGCCAGGGGGAGTGATTTTTTCGGACTGAGGCTTGTGGAAGCGATTGGCTTTCTCACTAAAACTGATCGATTTATTTTATTCAATCATTAGAACATTTTTTTGTGTCTTTTTTCTTTAATTGAAGTACAAGCCTGGTAGCAGAGAAAGATATTTTAAAATATAATTTTAAGTTTTACTATAAAACGGTACAGCACTGTATACTTTAAAAAATAAAAATTAATAAATATAATATGGAAGATGATGACAATGTTAACTATTTTTTATAAGACTTTTACAATATAATTAGTATTTAAGGTTAACCAGACCTATGCACAGGTAATTTTATTTACCTCTATAGGTACAATAGTGAATATATGTATTGCTATTGTAATTTTTATGGTTAATAAATTATTATTATTATTATTATAATAGCCATTTATACTCTTACAGTTTAAATTGTTATTTAGTTTTTTTTTCATACTGATTGAATTTATAATGCTCTTAGCGCTCTTTAAGTATTGTCCAAACTAGAAAAACATTTTCTATCAATGAAAAAAAAAGGTATAAAATTATTAATTGAATTTAGAAATAATACACTTGTTATTTATCAACAATCATAGGCGCTTCATTATGAAATTCCAGCTCGGCATCATTCCTTACATTTGATTAACTCGTTACGCAGGGAGAAGAAGAAGAAGAAAAAAAGGATTGAATCTGGAAAGAGCAATAATGGGGGTATAGAGAAAATTTACGGATACTGAATAAATCCGTCCTGGTATTTCAATGTCAGATACTTTAGCTCGTTATTTGTTGCGTCAACTGATACTGAGTCAGAACAAAACCCGTCGAAACCATTATCATTCCAGTCCCCGGTTGGCAACAGCTAAATTGACGCAGTCGCACCAACTACAGAGCGAAAAATAAGAGAAAAAAATCCCTACTCCCTACTTTTCGATCGGTACAATTGCAGGGAACAATTCTATTGCGGATCGCGGGTATCCTTTATCAATGAAGAATCTGGGGAATGATATACGAACCGACGAGGCTATTTGAGTATCATCATCGGCTGATGCTCGTCGGCCACGCGATCGTCCGACGTAATAACTCGAGACACGCCCTGTCATTTGCATTTCTACGTATGTTTAATGTCGATGGCTATCGCGCGAGGTTTTTTCGAGATTTTGGATGAAAATTGCCGCCGTTGTTTAAATAAGACCGGCTGGGTCTATCGACCGAAATAATTGACCGGGAGTTTCCTGTCTGTTTATTTTTTTGGTCTCTGTATCTTGACTACGGTGATGTGTGAATCAAAAAAAACGTCAATTGGCTTATTATATTTACTTTTCATTGTTCTGAGGAATAATGGGTGTAATCATCCTATTGTGTTTGTTTGTTTAGCCACCGAGTTTGGTGTTCTGAGTAATTTTTACTTCAAACGTGAAGGGACCGACTGTTTCGGGGTAAAAAAATTTAAATTAGCCAAATTAAATGCGGTTGGCTTCCTTTAGAAGCTGCTGAAGTTTCTCACCTTTGAAGAAACTTATTATTTCCAAATCTTTGAAGTCACGCAATAGAAGCGAAAGAGTTAAAATAACGATGTTTTTTTTAACCAACCATTAGACAAATTACATTCATCTCTGTTCAAAAAATTCAAAGTAAAAAAAGTTTGCATCAATGGAATTTTTTTCTTATAATTCGCTCAAGAAATCTGAAAATCTGTAAAAAAATTAAAAGAGCATGTTATTTATTATCGTATGATTCGAATACAACGCTGTTAAAATTCAATTATTTAGCAGTGATCAAGTGAATGAAAGATGATCTAAAAATAAATTTCTTTTAAAATTCAAAACTGATGTAGAATTGAATCCAAAACTTCACATTGTTGATGCAGCTTATTAGTCTAACATTAAACTCCACAACAACTACTAGGAAGACTTAATTTTAAAAAAAATCAATCTTACAGTGTTTCTTCTTGAACATACAATTTTATTTACAGCATTCAAAATACTTAATGCATAAAATGAGTTTTATTGTCTATTCACGAAAACTATTTTTCAGCAAGTATGTACTCTATTGATACGCACTCATGATGCATACCTAAAATTAGATTCAAACTCTACTTTTGACTCTGCAGTAATGTGTATTCAAAAATTATTTTATCAAAATACCACGCAAAAGCAAAAGACGAAATGAAAAAAAAAAAAAAGAAAAAAATAAAATAAAAACACGAAGCATTCAACATCTCGGGGTGTACAAAATCCAATCGTATAATGGCCATATCCAGCAATTCACGGAAAAACGGTTGCTTGTTAAAAATCGTTCCTTGCATCGAAAAATCAGTGCACGGCATAAAAAAATCAGTGCCTGGCACTGAAAGGATAGTGACGGTCACTCATATTTTTTGAACTAAAAATTACTGTGGCGTCTGCTAGTAATCGAAAAGTTGATTTGTTGAATTTTTTTATTTGATTTTGTTTCCTTGTAATTATATTCAATAATCCTTTAATTTAAGTTGAAAATTTTTGAAAAAACATTTGAAAAATGAAAAAATAAGAAAAAAGTGTCTGGTTTGTTAAGAATTAAAATAAAACAACTTATAACCTCAAAAGGGTTAACTTCCTTATCGACGGTGCTCGTCTCATGAATCTGGAAAAATTTTGACCTTGCATCCCAAAATCGGTGCACGGCATCAAAAAATCAGTGCTTGGCACTGAAAAGATAGTGACGGTCACTCATATTCTTTGACTTATCTGAAGCACTATTTTTTGACTGCATACGTTTTTCCGTGTTCTTGCTCCGGCTTCCGATGCATCGCGAGATAATTCTCGAATCTCTCTCTTCGCGGCGCGGTACGACGGAATCATGTTCACATGCGGTGCATCGTCCGGTGCTCTTTTATAAAAGGCGCAAGCCCCGAACCGTCGAAGAATGCCGTTGACACGAGCCTCTTTTTCGCACTTGTATCTCGGTATTTCCGTCTTTCCCTTATCTCGTCTCCTTTTTTCAGACAATTTTTCACAAGACTTACTACACCTAAACAGTCGTACTTTTCTCTCCGTACAAACTCGTGTCAATTCTTGACGAGCTATGAAGAACTTTGAAGTATAAATATGTCAAACGATTTTATCTTTATAACGCTTCTGGTGTGTTTTAGTGGCTAACCCCCGCGATACCTGATCTAGAGAATGTATTGTTAATTCTCTCAGCTGCTTGCTTTAAGAAGGTAAATCCTAAATGATCCCCCGAGTCGATTAAATTTTTACAAATCTCGAGTTGATTTTTATGCGTCAGACCGTGCGTACGGTGTTTTTCTAGTATTTTCCTTGCTGGATGATCAATCCCTATCGCCTCAATCACGCACCTAAAAAAAGGGGGACGCAAAACCGTTGCAGCAAACAAGCTTAATTCCCTCAATTGTAATCCCCCGACCGCGCCATATTGTTAACAAAATGGTACCAGTATTTCACGCGTGCCGGAGGTAACCCGATATCTCAAGAACCCACACGCGTCGCGCCCGAACAACTCGGTCGTCCCTTTTTTTATTTGTGTTATTCGCCTCCTGCTCCTCCTCCTGATTCTTTATCGCCGCGAGCGAACGAGCCGGCTAATCGAGATTACCCTTTGCCGGCGCGAGAACGGTGACACTTTATATATTTTTCTTCGCGGCCGACCCCGAGATTATTTATGGCGATGGGAGGCTTGAGTAATTTACGCGATTCGGGTGAGAAATAAGACTTGAGGTATTTTGTATACGCACGCGGGGAACAATATTGAATCGTACGACAATGCTTGCGGAGGAGTACCGTTACGATTTCTGATTGCGCAATAATGAGGTGAGTTGTGGGAGGATTTTTTGGTTATAAATACAAGGTTTTTGCAGATATTGAACCGAGGTTGAAGATTTGAAACATTATTTTACAAAATATTTATTGTAACCCTTGTAGCAATGAGAATAGGTTATGGCTAATAAATGGCTAGTTTATAGTTTGCACGCTAGAAACTGGCCAAAAACAGCCCTGAAACTGTCATAACCTACTCTCATTGCTACCAGGGAAGATCTCTTTTTCATAATAAAATGTTTTTACGGACACAAAGTTATAGTTTTGAGCGGCTGGCTCAGTCTTAACCTATATTTGAGTTGATAATACTTTTATTATGCAATAAAATAATTTTTCTAAGTCGATTGTAGCTCCCTCTTGCACTTACTGAACTTCAAAACTTATTCGTCTGATATTTCAAGCATTTAGAATAATAAATTCTCTTACAATAAGTAATTTTGACATCACAATTAGTAAGTGTTGAATATTTGATAGCCAAGTGTTAAAACGTTTAAATTTAGATAAGCTTCTGAATTACAGTCTCAGAGATAGTCTCAATTATACAATGTTCCCCATGGGTTTTTGTATTATCTTCTTGTGCAGGTTTGGTTGTTTTAGTTTTTTTATCTCTCTCAAGACACAAAATCGTCGGTTTGCATTTGTAAATTTCCAACTTCACCCTAAATTACCTTATCTGACGGAGTGTGTTTCTGGTTAGTCGAATTATTATTATTTTTTCTCTTTCTCGGTCTTTTCCTTTCAAGATCCTTCTGAAACACATGAATTTGCATTAATTTCGAGTAGATCTCTCTGCTTTTTACTGAAATTTAAATCAGAGCCGAGCCCGGCTAAATAAATTGCAGTACCAAACTTTCCGAAAGTTTTTTATCAATTAATAGCCTAATTGAATTTATCAGAGACACGTAGTACGTGAAAAAAAATATCATTATTTCTTTCTGAGAATAAATTCATTACAGTCGTGACAAACGTAAAATAAACAAGAGGAAAAGGAATTTAAAAAGACGATGTCTATCTGGTCTAACAGCATCTTTTAACGTAATAAGAATTTTAATTTCCTCGCGAGGTCTTGTTTCCTTCCCCCGATTTGTCCTTGTTGGAATCGTAAAAAAATCACCTCTCGCATGCACTCACGTGTGCTCAATCACAACGCGTACTCTTTTTACTCTTACCAGTTTTGTGTATTTAAATGCAACACCATCATCGGGTCTTTTTGTCCACCACCCTTTTTCTCTGTTTCTCGGCTTTTTATCGTCCTGCGTTAAACTTTAAATCGGGGTGTTTAACATAATTTTTGAGAATCTAAAGTTGGTGTCCCCCTTTTTAGGAATTTACGTGAAACGTGATATTTTTTAAATAAAGTAGGGAATATTTTTATAAGTTTCTTCAACCCGTATAAAATTTTCAACTATTAAATTTCTATGGTCCCAGCGAAGAAAAACCTTAACCGAAAATCTCCAAATTTTAAATCGCCAATGAGAGGCTGAAATAAATTAAAAAATCAGAAAAAAATTGATTAGTGCCCAATAAATTCTATTTTCTCACTATTTCCGATTTTTTAATTCATTTCAGCCTCTCGTTGATAATTTTAAATCTGCAGATTTTCGACTAAGGTTTTTTTTTCTGCTGGGACTGTTTATTTAGTTATAAAAATGTTCAATCCACATAATTTTTATAATTTGAATTAAAAAGTAACAACACTCAAAAGCGAAAGCTCCGAAAAAAAAAAGAAGAAAGAAAAAGTTATTTGAACTCGAACACCTCGAGAGTGAGAAGTAAAAGGTCCAAAAAAAACGATCCTCGTGAATTCTCAGCCCGTGATCGCAAAAATATTTCTCATGATCGCCGAAAATTTTTTTCTCCAATTCCAAACGTTCCGAACAGAAATCCCCCGAAAGAGATAAAAAAAAAAAAAAAAAAAGAAAGAAAGAAAAAAAGGAGCGAGAAGAGGATACCAAAGTGTAAAAGAAAAAAAGGGAATCACTTAATTTGGTGTCTTATTAGTCCCGTACACGAATAAACACATCCCGGCTTATCTCCCCCCGAGCTGCCCATTAATCCGAGTCTCACGCGTTACGTGTTAATGAGACAGACCGAGTATGGGTGCTCCGGGTCAGCTCTGCGGACAAAGAGTCGTCGTTTCCTCCTCGAGGAGATCGAACTCGATTGGGGGGGGGGGGGGGAGTAACCTGATACGATTTCTAATTACAACGAGCTTAGGAACAAGCCTGGAAGAGGCGATAAACAAGCCGGGGACGAATTTTACATCGCTGGGTGGGTGGGTAGAGAACGGACATCGACCGCCGGGACCCGACCGATGATTTTTTAATCGGCCCTTTGTTTTATTTTCATGGGTTTGGTTCAAGTTATGATTTTTTGATTTAAATTACGAGCTAAATTTAAAGTATGGTGAGCAATAAGGTACATTGTTGAAATGCCAAATGAACAGACCTTACTGGATCACCGACGAAAATAGCCATATTCGAAACGATATTTTTCATCAAAATAATCTCGTTATAGTTCATTTCTGAAAAAACCTCAGCCACAATAACTTAGAGTTTTTTATTGGACGATCGTTTCAATAAGGTATGTTATTGTTCGAAGATTTTAATCAAGTATGTTATTGCACTGCATAGGCTAGATTTATCTTATTGATCCAACACGTCAATCATATGTTTAATTAGTTATTGTAATGTTGAACTATAAAAATTTCAATGTAGTAGTTGTAAAACATAAATTCATATCGATGGTCCCAGCGAAGAAAAATCTTAGCAGAAAATCTGGAGAATTTAAATGACCAATGAGAGGCTGAAATGAATTAAAAAATTGAAAAAAATTAAAAAATCTTATTTATTAAGTAATGATTTATTGAGATTCCTGATTCAAAAAAATTTTTTAATTCATTTTAGCCTATCATTGGTCATTTAAAATCTCCAGATTTTCTGTTAAGGTTTTTCTTCGCTGGGACAATCGATATAGAGTTGAGTAAAATTATGTATTTACCATAATAAACCAAAAATAATCATCATATAGTTACTAACGTAAAAAAAATTCACAGTTAAAAAAACTATTTTGACCAGTACTGAGTCTGCAACACTGCATCAAAGTCAAGAACTGACCATTAACTAGCGGTGATATAATATTATTGCCAAAGAAAGTTTATTACATAGTTGTTGTAATGAAGCACAAAATTGTACTGTGATTTCCCAAATAAATTTTTCTCTCTGAAATTTATACTATATTAGAAGTAACTATAAACAAAGTTTTATATTGTTTGACAGTCGTTTGAAAAAACCAAAATTTTTTTAAAGCATTAAGTAATTTACTGTTCAATTTGTGAAAAAATTACTAACTATTGTAATTTTTTTTCGTGTGATATTATTCAATTAACCTAAATAAAACAATCAATTCTGTCGTAATAAAGGAGTTGATTGATAAACGAGCGAGCAAACCTAAACGCAATATTAATAACCCTTTGGGATTAACTTCAAAATTTCAATAATTTACAACCCCGCGTCGGGTATTTATGTACCTGTTTCTTCACGGCAATTTAAAACATATCAGCCGGATCTAATGAAAATTGACCCTTACTTCGAAAAGAACAAACAGGGGACGTCAAAAAGCGAAGAAAAAACTAATGAAACGACCGAGTGTGAGAACGAGTCCCGCGTCGTAAATAAAATAATTCGTTCGTTACACACCCAAACGGTTATTTCCTCCTGCAAGCATCAAAATCACATTACGATTATAATTGATTCGTTGATTACTCCTACCTTTTTTTTTCTCTCTCCCGTCTCGTAACAAGATAATGGTTTTCGGGGTGAGAAAAATTCCCTCCGCCACACTTTCCGCGGGAATCTCCCGAAAAAACCTCGTCTGGTGCACCTTCTTCCGAGAACGCGCACGAGCCAAAAAAAAAATAAATAAAAAAAAGGTCGTGATCTTTTTGAGGGGAAACAATGCCAAACGCTGCTGCTTCTCTTTTTCGGGTCTCTTTATTCGTCCCGTCCGCGCCTCGCGTTCTTTTTTTCTAGGGACTGCAGCAGAGTTTGAAATGCGATTTTGATGGCAGCGGGACTCTTGACGCCTCGTATTGATTCCGTGACTCTCGTGTGAATAAACTCGAGGTTGCGCTTGCCTTTCTTCTTCCTCTCCTCTCTTTCTTTATTTCTTTCTTTTTTTTTTTCAAGAGGTTGGTTTTTAGAACTTCGACACTTATTTCTTGTTTTCGACTTTGAGAATGGACTGTTTGATTTGTTGAGATTTATGTCGACCGACTGTTGAGATTCTCACAGATATTTTTGCCTCATTTGGAGAGCTATTAAATTATTATGCGATATGATAATTTTTTCGCTATCTATTTTCTCGTTCATAAAACACCAAATGACTCATTTTATGCCCTTGTTTCATAAACTGCCGCATTATGCGAATAAACGAAGCGAATCGATGCAAACAAAGGTACTCGTTTAAAAACTTCAAGAATGCAGAATTATTTACTTTTCGAATCAATTATTCATACGCAAAAAGAGCTCTGAAGAAACGTTTACCGGAAAGATTTTTCCACCGCGTCATCAATTTTTGCATCAATTTTCTCGGACTAATGAAAAATAAACGCCGCAAATTCAATAAGGATAGACCTCGGCTCGGCTCAAACCATTTTCGAGAAAAAAAAAAAAAAAAAAAAAAAAAAAAAACTCTCGGAGAATGCATTTAATGAAAGACTTGGAAGCGGGGGTAAAACACCTGTGCCATCAAATCATCGTTCAAAGATCATTAAGGTGAACAAAAAAAGCTTCAACTTCCTTGTTTTCTTCAAAGCCCGCGGACTGCAAATTATCATCTAACGTCCCTGCAGCCCATCAATCTTACTTCGTATTCTCAGCTCGTTTGGATCAAGAAATTTTGGCACGTATCAGGGAATGTTATTCGAATTGACCTAATTTGCACAATAATGATTTCGACCAATCCAGAGATTAATTTTCAATCTCTCGGCCCATCAATTTAAAAGCCATCATCGGTATAAAAGCCCTCTAATTCGATATAGAAATTAGGATAATGAAGAGTCGGGTCCGGGTAACGCCTACTCTTTCTCTCTCGGCTTGTAAAAGTGGCAGCGTCGGCGTGTTTGCCCAAGAAGCCGCCAGACGTAAAATCGATGATGGCTGCTAGTTAGTTAGCCTAGCCTGGCGCGGAACGAATGAAGTACCGCCGGGATAAGGTAATGCGCCCAGAAAGATAGACTGGCCCGAGTTTACAAGGGTGAGGAAGAGAAACGCACGCGCGCCCTGGCTGAATGAAAGATGGAAGCGCCCGATATTGTTGAGAGTTATGTGCACCTTTTTTGAATAACGTTATGCTTTTATAAATGACTCTGCGTCACCGAACCGTATTACCCGCAGCCAGATAACTATCCCTTTACAAAACTGGAAAATTGATATTTGCTTGTAATTGGTTGTTGTTACTTCCGGTTTTATTCACTTTCAAAATATCGTTTTGGTAGATTTCAAGACTCGAATTGTAAGTTTGGTAGATTAGTAAACCAGTGATTAATTTTTGCTGGAGTGAATCGTCCTAAAAGTAACGTTTCCATCATTGTTAATCATTTTTCTGGCAGGTGAATAAGCGTTTCCATGAGGTCATTAATTTTTGGAAAATAAGTTAGAAAACTTATCATCCTATATGATCTGCCGATGGATTCCACTTCGTTTTTTCTTTGGAATGGAATGTCTTTCTTATTGTTAAAGATTATTTTTTGCTTCAGAGCCTCAAATATCTGATTAAATACATCCAAATAGTGTACATGAAGAAAGCATATCCAATATGTTTATCTATGTATTATGTGGTCAGAGCGTTCTATCAATTCAGACGGTTCAAAATACATTTTATTTATTTTAATGATTTATCTGATTCATAAATTTCACTTGAATGATCAGAGTTCAGAAATGTTATGATGTTACAGTGTTTGGAACCTAAGGATCATCAGGATATCTTCTGTGTATAATGTACATTTAAGGATTAACAAAAAAATATAATAAAAAAACTTTTTGTTTCTTCTTTACTTTGTCTGTTAGTCTTCAGAGCAGCATCTCAAATCAATACAAACTCTGTATTGAAAAACGACGATTATTGCAACTGACGAATATCATCGTTTTTTATCTGACAGTTGAACCAGTAAACAGCTTGATTTTTAAAACTCATGTGAAATTATTAGTAAAATCTGCAAACCTAAATTCTCGCTTCATTCCAACCCAAAAAGATCCTGTAGACTGCGAGAACCCAAAAAGTTAAATCAAGATCGATGATACCCCCGTCTAACAAGCCAGCTATTTTCGAAAAAAGACTTATCCCCCAACATAATCAGACTCTTTAAGGGGTAATAGGTCCGAAAATGAGTGAAAAAGTGTATACTTAAATTTGGGTCTAATATTACGCCCGCAGCGGCTCCTCCGCATCTCCTCCTCCTCCCTTTTTGATTCAAAAGGAAGGAATTCGTAACAGTATATTTAAAAAAAAAGGTAAGCTGGTAGTGGTGGATTCTTCCCGCACACACACACACACGCACACTTACAAACTCGCGACTTGGCTGGAGGATTGTGTGCAAACCGTGAGGGTAATTTGCTACACCGGCAATTTACATAATTAGCAGTTCTCAACCAGCTCGCGAAGAGCACCGCTCGGGGCCATATCCCCCCCCCCCCTCTCGTGTTTATCTGTCTCTCGTTTTGGCCTCTTTTCTCTCTGCCCTCGCTGTTTCTATTTCTCTTCACGCTTGTTTTCGGACCCCCTTTTTTTTTGTAATTACTGTTTTACTAGCGCCCCAATGATGTTTGTAATAGACCGATGATTTTCGGAGGAAGAGGTGCCCCTCATCCGGCTAAAGGTATTCGAAACAGTAGTTGGGCTATTTGGGGAGAGCCAATTTTTCAATTTGAAACTTTTGGATTCCTGGCAAACTCCCGAGGGCTTGGGAATTTTTTCGATAATCCAGTGAATTAGTTATACTTAACAATGAAAATTAGGGATGAAGCGTCCAAAAGATTTAAAAAAAATGCTTTTTATAAGGAAAATTTGAATGTTGTAGGTAGCCGAAAATACAAAATTCAAATTGAGCAGCTGCGCATGAATAAACCATAATTCAAACCCCGTAACCGAGCGATTTCACAAAAGGATTCACACGCGCATTGTAAATAGAGGCGCTAGACAAACAAGCAATTTGTAACAAATGAGCGTTAAACGCGAAGTTGTTAATAATACATAGCATACACACCGCGCGTTGTCAAAAAGTTCAAATCCGTTATAATTGGCGCTAGAGGGAGGAGGAGGACGCGGCGCTGCAGATACAGCTCCTGTTACGACGCGACGAATTTATGTCGTAACGCATGCACGCGGGATATTTTATCGGACTATGAGGGAGGGGATATCCTGTTACTCGCGGGATTCGTAAATTTGCCAGCTCGCGCGCTTGCGCATTATCGATTATCCGTGGAATACACACACATAAGCTGTATTTCAATGAATTTTTACTTATGATTTGTCGGCGTCAAACTGGTTCCGTAGTGATTTAGAGGATCGCCGGCGATCCAATTAGCAGCTACAATTAGGGCTACCGAATATGAAACGATTAATTCTATCCGCGATAATCGAAGATTTTTAATTGATATTTTATAAGTACTGGAAAACCGGCGCGCTGGGAAACTACCGTTTGGAATTTACAACCCACTGGGAAGTTGTAATTACCTGCAGGAATTTAATTGATTATTTTGCGGAAAAAGCAACAGCGTTTAGCGCTGATTTTTCGATTAATAAATTTTAAAGTCCGTGACCTTTCGACTCCGTTTCTGGGCCGAATGAATTGCGACTTCGGTGCAGTAAGTGATCGCCGGGCCATTACACCGAACGTGCGAACAGCCTGTTTTTTATCCGACTGGTAGCTCTTGAAGGACGACGCGCACCTGCTCTCGCGCCGTTTTTCGAAAACGCGGGCAGGAGAAAATTGATGGCTGAAAAGTTGCTTTTTCGGGGCGCGATAATTGATTTTTGACCAGTGTTACTGTAATTTGTCTTCGGTTATCTTGATCTTGCTGCAAGAGAATATTGAATTGTCAATTGGTTCTTCGGCTGTTTGTTTGGTTGTGATCAAAATACATAATTTTTTTTTTTTTTTACGGTCGTAAAAAAAAGCACTTTAGTATTTTTGACAGTTTTAACTGGTTTGTTATTTGTGTTTTAATATTAATACAATTAGAATTTTTCTTGTTTTTTTTTTTTTTTTTTTTTTTAAATTAGTTTTATAAAATTGATTAAAATTAAAAAATTAATATATCCGATTAATTTAATGCAAAGTTTGTTATTCTTAAATCTGCTTCCAAGTTTTTTATCTGAAATTGTCTAATTGAGAACACAGTGTATTGTAAATGATTACATAAGTTCAATGAGTGTTGAAAGGGTTGAGGTACGAAATGAAAAATAAAATATTTGATTTATAGAGATGTGATATAATTTATTTTGTTTTTTTTTTTTACTATGTATAATATCGCTAGAACACGAACTAAATTTTCCTTTGATCGTCTTATAGATCTACTATTTACGGAGCGGGGGTTTAATCCTCCATCGAGGAACGAAAAAAATCACATTTTCATATTTACAGAGGTACTATGTACAAGCTCGCGAGACTCATCCCGGACGACCTCTCATTTTGAATATTATTATTTATTCTTTATACAAACGGTTAGGACTAATCGGGGTCGTCCGGAAAACAAGGTTTGCGCACATTAGTCTAGATATAATTTAAGTAACTCGTGGGCTCTTTAAGTAACTAATACAACGTCGACATCGAGTAAAAAGAAAAATTAAAATACTGCTACGCCGCGGCGCCCTCTCGGGAATACCGCCGCTCGATAATAATATTATTATTCAAAATACACTGGGCTTGCAAGTTTGGCACTCTCTATTCGATTTATGGCAGTCGGGAGGGTTTTTTTATTTACAGGTAAGAGTAGGTTTATATTTACATTGTTCACTAATCACACACACACACACGCGCACGCACAATTAAAGTTCTTTTCAGTAGTAGTGCTGGATCGCTCCTGTGTGGCTCCCGGGTCACTAGTCCAGGCACAGGACGTCCAGCTACGCCTCGGAGCCGCTCGAGCAGTCGTCGGCTGGGTCTATGGGCTCGTCGTCCTCGTCGTCCTCCTCGTGGTGGTAGTCGCTCGTCTCCTGTTGCCACTTGCTAACGTGGTGCGTGTTCTTGTTGCTGTTGCTCGAGGAGTTGTTGTTGCTGCTGCCGTTGTTGTTACCGCTGCCGCCTCCCGACTGCTGCTGCTGGACCTTGGCCTCCTCCTCCTGCTGCATTCGCTTGTGCTTGGTACGACGGTTTTGGAACCATACTTTGACCTGGAAAAATTCAAATAATAATAGTTCGTTAGTTTATCTGTTGTTGAGTAAATTTTATATATACATAAAGTGTGTCTCAAAATTTAGTCTAACAGAAAGAATAGTCTCTAGCTAGTTGGACTTTTTACTCCACTGAAATAAATCCCCCCTGCAGATATATTATTTTTTTTTCCCTCAGTCTGAAAGTAGGATTGATGCGTCGATAGTATCTCAGCGTCAGAAACTTTTTAGTCATTCCAAAAAAAAAAAAAAAAAAAATCAATAGATTTGTGGATAAAAATTTCACACCCAACAACTGTATCGACAGTACCGTAACAGTCAAAATCCAGCTCGCGTCACCATCTTGGCCATCTCCCCTGGTAGTTCGTCTCGCTCGCCCCACCATTGTCGTATCAAATTAAGGGGTCCTGGCAAATTAAGTGCCAACTAGTTTCGTCCCCTCCCATCCCCGTAAACGCATTATGTTCCCCCGAAAACCAGTATATCTCGTTACAGCAGAGCGCTGGAAGGGTGAGTGTCCCCGCTCTTACTTACTCGGAAGCTCTAATTCTTTCTCTTTCTCTCCCCACTTTTTTTTTTATTGTCGGGACGAGCGTAGGCTATTGTTCGGGAATTGACTCGCGGAATTACACAAAAACGCCATCGAGTCGTCGTCATTGTCCCCGGAGTTTTTCCATCCAAATGTTTGGGCGTTTCGACAAATGAAGCGAGCGATTTTAAGAGACTGCAAAAGATTCCAGGCTGTTTCGCCACAAAAAAAAAAAAAAAAAAAACTACTACTTCGACAAACACCAATTTCCATCGTGATTTTTATAAAACTACTCCCGCACATAGCGTCAACGATAAAACGAAATGAGCCCCCAAATTATCATAATCGCATTACTCTCTCCCCGGTTTCGTACCCCAGAGCAAATATTATCGTACGCCGAGGGGGGTAAAAAGAAGGAGGAGGAGGGAGAAGTATCCAATAGGAGCGGGCAAACGAGCCAGCCACTTAGCGAGCGATTAACCGAACAAATAGAAGGGAGCTCACGCACGACCAGCCGTATCCCATTACCGGGTACTCGTCCCCGGGCTGGGATGGGATTTTCGGGGCTCGTTTAATTCAGGGAAAGAGGGAGAGAGACGACGACGACGGCCCATTTGATAATCGCACCCTCGGGGGGTGGCCGCGCCGGCGTTGCCAGGGGTTACGCCAGCGCACCCCGGACGGATTCTGGAGGACCACACCCCGAGGGAGCACTTATCGAGCGAGAGGAGTGGCTGTGACCGACGTTCCTGTGTACGTTGCGTTTGTTTAAATAATTTTTTTGCTACTCGTACAGTACTCTGGTACTGAAGGAAGTGAAAAATCTATTGTATTGATGGTTATTGGTATTGATACTGACATTGTGTTTTTTTTTTTCACGTACTATTGGTACTTATTTTTTTTTATTTTTTTTTTTTTTTTTTTTTTTTTTTCTTTTGTAGCGTTATATTCATACGTAATAGATAGTTTGTACTATCAAAATGGACTCTGTTCGGGAGTTACTTTTTATAGTATTGGTAACGACTATACATATGCTACGTCAAAACTGTTGTTTTTCAGGAAAACGCCCGAGTAATTGAATGCACCGATGAAATTGAACTTCAAGGAGGTAATTTAGCGAACGGTACAGTTTTTACCCGCACGCAAGTGAAGAAGTTAAGCCAGACGAAGTGCAGTGGGTAGACTTGTGATTCGGTTTGGATGAGCCCGGTGCTCATTGGGAAACTCCGCATTGCGAAATAAAACCAACTCGCGGCACCATTGTGACTATTGTAAAATTCCGAAATTACTTGTCAAGCCAGCGTGGAAATGAATCCAATCGGTTGGTGATTTATTCGTCTCGATCGGGTCGGAAAACAATGGGTACAAAGATTTATGAAGAAACAGCGATATTTATTACGGTCCCGTAACGGTTAACCAAATAAAAAAGGCCCGAGGTATCTTCATCACCTGCACCCCAAATCTATAATCAGGCTCGAAGTTCCTTCAATTATCATCATCCACGACGCGTATACGTGCGTGGCGAGCTTACGCGCGTTGAATTTTCCTCCTCTCCTCTCTCTCTCTCGTTCATTTTAATGCCCGAGTGTGCTTTAGATAAAAATCGGTGCGCAACCGACCGGGAGAGAGAGAGTCACTCGCGGCTCATTATCTCACCCGCGGGATCGGATTTTCTTTTATACGTTTGACTACCCGCGCCGTTTATTTCTCGGAAGGGGGACTACTACCGATTGCCCGAACGGATGATAATAGTCTTACGAGTCGTATAAGCCTGCGGGACGTGCGTTGTTGTGCGCGAGGGATGAGTTATCGTCGGTTAAGGGGCGTTGTTGAGTTGGTGGCGACGGAAGCTTAAATTAATACTATTTTTCTAAAGTTTACTTTAGTTATGACTGACAGTGAACTTGAAAAGTAACTGGTTTGGATAAAGCAACTTTTAAGTTTGTACTAATTGATGAATATGGCAAAATTAGGGGTCGCTACTGTTCAACATTTTTGTAATGGAAGCAGGTTTTCATCCTGCTGCAAAAAAAGAAAACTTTCAAAAAAAATTTTAACCGAACAAATGACAGCATGTCTGTAAAAGACAATTAACAAACCAAAGCAGTCAAAAGAATCGAAAAATCAAATCAATCATCGGGGCTAAAATGATCCATTAAAGCATTCTCAAACATCCGACCGGAAACACGCGTCTTGCGTAACGAAGCTCCTCTCTCAGACGTTTTTCCTCGTCGCGGAGCGAATTACAGATTCGAAAGCCGTCGAACCAAGAGGAGGGATATAAAAAGCCTCCCCCGAAAGATCCGGTAAAACGATATCATTACACGGCGTCGCGAGCGGGCACGCTAAATTAATAATCCAATTAGGGCGGTCGGAGCGCGGGCCGATTTATATCGAGAGAGACATCGAGCCGGGGGAAGGTAAAACACAACCGAGCGCTTGATTAATCGAGCTCGGCGGTCTACCCGACACCCGAGTTTCTGCAATTATGCATTGAGTTCGCACCTGGGCGCGGATGGCTTATTTTTTTTTTTAATTCGAGAGGAAAAAAAGGGAGCGTTTAAATCATAAAAAATTAATTTTGCGGGAGATTTTTTTTGTCAAATGCGAGCTGAGAAGTGTACCGTAAATTATAATTAAAAGTAATCAATTTATCATAATCATCGACGGGGGATTTTGATTTACCGATATCGATCGCAATTACGAGGCTCGTTTTACATTGTAATATTTTTCGATTGACCGCGGCGTGATTAAAACCGCGCGCAATTTTTTTTTTTAATTCACTTTTCCGCAAAAAGGATGGAAAAAAAAGCTTGTTATAGATTACGGGATTAGAGTAATAAAGTCTCATTATCAATCTGCGCAGTTGAGCAATATTACCTCGGCCAATTGATGAAAAACTTGTTTTTTAAAGTACCATTTAAAAACTTCGTGCCGCGTCTAATAAAATCGAATTATATCAAACACCATTTTAATTTGTTCGCGATGGCTTTTATCGAGACCAGATTAATTTTAAATGTATTTAACGTAAATTACACCTCGGTCTGCTCGTATGAAAAATCCTTCGTAATTACAGATCATTTGTACTCGAGTTATTAAAAGCGCTTGTAGCTGCGCTTACGTAAATGAATATTTCATATTAAAACCAGTGACGTAAATGAAACGTTACCATTTTGGCCTCCGTGCGAAAATATACGTGCTCGGGTATCAATTGTAACTCAAAATCGCTCTGCATTCGATAAATAAAAACCTTTTTTCTTTTTTTTTTTTTTAATATCAAAAAAAACTCCAATAGCGAGCGACAGCAAAAATTACGCGTTTTTTCCGGTCTCGCGGGGGCGTGAATATGAAAAAAAAAGATAAATATTCTCGTATTTTTCTACCCCCCTTTTGGGGTGTCGCGACGCGGCCACCAATGAAAATCTGACGAGTATAATCCCCTCGCAGCCGGCCGCGGTCACGCTTCGCGACACATTATTTTTAATCCCCGAGCGATATGTAGCTTAAATAAACCCCCTGGCTGTCTGTTTTATTTTTCCATTGATCAGCTCTGTAGTATAGTAGGTTCGCATTAACGTATAATTTTTTTTATAAATTTATCAAATAAACTCTTCCTTCAATCTCCTACTTAAAATGATAAAAAATTAATTTTAAAGTTAATCAATAAATGGAAAAGTGGTGGAAAGCACTTGAATATTGTTAGCATGTTGGACCTAAGATCCATTTTATTGCTTATGTATGAGCTCACGCTTTTGTTGACTCTGCAAAGAGCCGAAGGGGAGCCGATGTTTTGTTAGGGTGCGGAAAACGGATACGCCACCATTTTTTCGGCCGTGGCTACTGTACCATTCGAATTAAATTTTTTTATGGCTGCCAAGCAGTCATGGGAGTCTCTGGGGGTGCACTATAACCTAAAAATTATCGAAAATAATAAATTAAAAAGTTTGGAGTCTTCGTTTAGTACCTTCTACGAGACACTAATCGATTCAATGAATAAAAGGCGATATCAGATAGAATCAGCCCCGTCGCGCATAACTCTTGGAGTGAAAAATTGAAATAAAGTGTTCGGGCTAATAATAGACTCGTTTAATTGTCGAGGCACACACATCGCACCTGTAGCTGTATATCACGATACAAGCATCAATTACTTTGCTCGGTGACGTAGCCGACTTGCACGAAGCTAAGTATTGCGATGCGAGTCGACGCGCGTATGCATAATTAGGCGCGCCAGGCTGTGCAGAATTCAACCAGACGGCGACGACATCACTGTGTCAGAAATATCTTCCTGGGTCGTTTACTTTTTCAAAATTTCTCGTTTTTCACTTGCGATTTTATAATACTGTGATTTTATTTTTACCAAGTCTTCGGGTTGAAAAAAAAAAGGTAATTTTTTCCTTGTGCGTAAATTCATTGCGATTCCAGTACGTCACGCGTTTGAAAAAGAGAGTCATGTACGTACCCGGATTATCCTGTCCGCGTGCGTGCCTCGCCGATTTATAGCCCCGCTTGTTGTGAAATCTTTTCGTTATACGCATTACTCTTACCCTGAATTTCGTCGATTAATTCGCGTCTACGAAAATCCGAAGACTTCATTACTATGACGTACTAGGGGGGGGGGGGGGGGGGATAATTAATCTCTCTCCGACGTTGTGCAATTCTCCTAGGATCGATGTCGCTGAATACAAATGTTTATTCTCTTTTTTCTATCCATCCAGAGACACTGCCTTTTATTACCTCCCTTGTTTATTACTATTTCATGGTAATCGGGCAATTTTAAACGTTTATACGGACACAGCGAGCGCACTGTGCTCGTCATAAAACGGTCATAAAAAGTCAAATTGAATTTCATGAATTTTACACAAGCCTTGCGCTCGCTGAAAAAAAAAAAATGTTTTATTAATAGACTTTGATAACCGTCGCTTAATCGATGTTAGAAGATGAAGACGTAGGTTACGCAACAAAAAAAGATTATCCTACGAAATCTGCCCGGTAACTCCTTCCTTTTTTTTTGTTCTTTCTTTGCAAAAATCTCGTGTGCAGCCGGGAGATAAGCGGGTGATTTACACCCCGACACGCGAAGCGCGAGCACGCGAGGGAAAGCCGGGGGGATCGATACCACCCTAATTAGACGCTGCCTTTTAATCCCGAGGTAACAAGGGGGAGTGGGGCAAGTGTCGCAAACGCAAGCGCGCACGTGCGAGGCACCGCCAAAAGAGGAGATACTACCGCGGCGGCGGGGGGCACTTTCGACACTTAACATTGTTACATGCGTAATCGGTTGAGATATTTTGCCAAGTTTTATTGGCCGACTGGTTTGAAACTGTTTGGGACGTTCAACTCGAAATTAAAAAATTATGTCATGCTAGCAAACAATCGTTTATCTTTCGAGTAAATCTCGGGAATTTTTTTTTGTAGTTTTTATTGAAAAATTGTAATTAGAGGGACTAAATTGGTACGTCTTTGAATAAAGTTCGAAAAAATTCGATTATCGAAGGGTCATTACTGTCATAAAGTATCGTAAATTGGCGAGATCGTTTTACAATATTAAGTTACGCGAAAGTTAATAAACAACTCGGTGAATTTAATTACGAGAGAGTACGAAAATTTATGACTTTCTCCAAACGACGTGTTACTTAAAAAAAAAAAAGAGTAATAAAAGATAAAAAAAAAAAGGCTAGAAAACAATGTGCAAAATTGGAAATTCCAGGCTAATAAATTCGGCCTTTTCTTCGATGTCCCGGTGAGCTAAAAGTTGACGCAAAGTTGTAAAAGTTCGGATGATTTATATCCCGACCGCTAAACGTCAGCGTGTAAACAAAGAAACCCAACAACAACACAAAAAAAGGCATTAATAATTCTTTGAAAAGAAAGAAAAAACAACAAGAAGGAGTGCATTATACCCACCCACGATTAACCAATAATTCTCCTAAAAACCAAAGCGCGCAACCGGAGTCGTTAAATGGCAGCGTAAACAATGTTTTTATTTTGATTTACGGGACGACGTTTTTAACAAAAATAATATGTACATGCTAAGTACGACGATTTTATGCGTAAACGCGGCCTTTGTCGCGCGCGCGCTGCATTTAAATTACAAAAAAAGTGTCATTTTTTTTTTTTTCGAAACGGCTTTGCTTGCCCTTCGGCGAGTTATCTAATCTTTGACCCCTTGTTGAATCTTTCGTCTCCGTAATCTCGTCTTTTTTTTCCCTACTTGTTTTCACGACAGCAGATGCTCGGGTCCATTAATGGCCAATGATAGACAAATTATCTATAATCCTCAGCTTGAGTTCGAGGAAAAATTTTTTTATATTTATTTATGGTCTATTATAATGACAAAAGTGGTTAGTAATTGATTGAGTAGCTACTTTTTTTTTAACGCACCGAATAACTTGAATGTACCCGGGTATTATTTAATTTTTATTACGATTGGTGCTTGATAGTCAAAGTTTAAATTTGAGGAAAAATTTTTTATGAATTTTTTGATTTATTATAGCGTAAGTGATCAATTTAAAGAGACTTTCCTGCTGTTGATTAACTTTTATACAAACATGAATCATTATTTAATTTCCAGCCTAATTAATTGAAAATTTTTTAATATTCTTTTATTTTAATAACAAAAGTCTAACATAAAAAATTAATCAATTTTTTTTTTATTTTTGATATTATTAAAAGTACTTTATCAATACGATTTGAACTTCAACCAAAGACTCACGGTAGGAAAATATTTTTTTTCAACCCACCGTAACAAAAACTGTCAAACAAAATTTAGCAACACAATGTTATATTATTTCAGTTCCAACAAACAAGTCAATTCACTCGGCTCTATAATCTCCAAAGCCAAACACCGATCCAGCCGAAAATCCACTAAATAAACAGATAATCATATCCTCGCTAGCAACAGCTGTCGCGCCATTTTCCCCCCGTCTCTTTAAAGGTGTTCATATACACACAAAGGCTCGTTAAGATTCATAAGAATGCGCGTGTGCGAGCATTACGAAGCTAATTACCCGGCGATTAGCCACACGTAATTATACATACTCACTACCCGGCCGGTGTGTGTGCGGAGTCTTGGGTGGACGTTGACGAGTTGCGCGAGCCGAAGTTGTGCAAATAAACTTTCTATTGTTGTGCCCCGATGCTTTTTGATATTATTAAATCCTGTGTTTTCATTAAGCAATTTGTCGGGTAATTAGATAATTACCCGGCTTGGGAACATCTAGATCGAAGAATTTATTCAAATCGAGAAAATAGAAAAATCCGAAGTAGTTTCCTCGAAAAAAAAAAATTATTGCAAAACCGTGTGTTCGAAGGTGTGGAATACGGGCTTTTTTTCTCGCGGCTCGCTTATTAGGCGTTTTACGAGCGTTTTGCCGCTGATTTTTCGAAGAGGGAAAATGAGAAGGGGAAGGGGAGAAGGGGCATAAAGTTTTCGCAGCAGCGCCGCGCCGATGAAGAAATTAAGGCGATTTAAGTAGCGAAACCAGTTTAAAAGCGGCCTGCAAGCGTGATTATTTATAATTGATCCCGGTTGTTGTTTTTTCGTTTAATGGATTTTTAATGATCGGCCATCTCTCGATTCGAGAAAATCCACGCACCAACTCGGGTTTTGTATAATTTTCGCTCGAATCGTTACCCCGAGTTTATAAATTACACAGGAGGCAAATTTTATCCGAGATTCTTCCGATTTTTCGTGGGAAAAGTTATTTAAAAATCAATTTAGTTAACCGAGAGTACGCATGCGCCGGATTATATTGTTTTAATTTACATCCTGGAGACAGACGTTCTCGTAATCTGATCCAGCTGTAATTACGGCTCCCAAAAGTTAAAGTTTTTTTATCACAATATTACCCGGCCTAGATCTATATAAAATAATAACAGGTCGATTTTCTTTGCGACTGATAATTAAAAAAAAAAGTCGGAGGTTTTTTTAAAAAGTCGAAAGCCATGTAAATGGCCGGGGGAAAACGCCCTCGATGGAAATAACGAATTCCGGTGTCGGCACTTTTGCGTCGCGCGGGGCAATTACAAGGTAGCCAATTAAACCGCACCGCGCCTGCTCTCGTTCGCGTCTCGCGAGTCTAATAGTCGCGCCTCTCGGCTTTTTTACTATTTACGGGGATATCGCGCCTGATTCGCTAATGATTTTTCCAAGCCTTTTTACTCTGGAGTAGTGATTTTCTTGAAAAATGTCGACTGGGTTTATGAAATACAGTTCAATGAAAATCACTTGGAATTCACGCAAATTAATTTTAGTGATTTTAAGTGAAAACTTATAGTGATTTAGAAATCACTGGGTTCTGGAGTCGTAAATTTTTCAGCGCTTTCACTCCGTAAATCTAAAGTGAAAGAGTAAACTTTGTACTTATGTAGTTCTGAAATGTAATGAAAATCACCGATTTTAAAATTTAGTGAATCATGAATTACCCTGTTCTCTATATATAACAATTTTTGTAATTAATACTTTAGTTGTTGAAAAAACTAGTGATTTTTCAAAGTACTAAATTACAAAAAGGAAAATTTTTCATTCTAAAATTTTGTAAACACCTTTCACATTCCAAAAAAAATAAATTTAATTTTTAAATTTTTTCGAAAAATTCAAATTGGAGAAAGCGACTTTAATTTTCAAGACACAAACTTCGGTGATTGATCGGACATTAATAAACGCAACAAACCTGAGTTTCGGAGAGTGACAACGCCTGGGCCAACTGTTTCCTCTCGGCCCCTATGACGTAGTGATTTTTCTCAAAGGCGTGCTCGAGCTTCAGCAGCTGAGACGGACTGAAGGCCGTCCTTATTCTCTTTGGCTTGCGGAAGGGTTGAAGAAGGAAACCGGGTATGTCAGGACCTGAAAATACAAGTAATAAACATCATTAGAATTTCATTTTATTTTTTATTTTCCGAGTAGTTTTTTTACTCGAATATTTTACGACGCGGATCAATAAAATTCAATAACTGTCGGTTTAGCGCCGCTAATGAGATGCGAGTAATCGTTAATCGTAAACGATGTTTTTTAAATTTTCAATGGAGGTTGCCGTGTACGTGATTTTTATCACTCGATTCGAATAAAATGCAAAAAAGAATCAATTAAATAATTCAAAAAGCGCGCGTTCAATTACACGTGAGTGCATCGCGAAAGATAAGGACGGTCTGCAGGCTTCGTGTATGTATATAAGTTTTAAAGTTCAAAGCGTAATTGCGTATTCTCTTGGCGCGCGCCGCCATCGACGCCGGAAGTCGTTCGGTCGCCGGAAAGGCGTTAAAGGCTCTGCAAGCTGCTGCTGGGAGCGATAAAAAACTTTTGCGCTACCGAAATCAATTCCTACTCGATATCGACTGTTTTGGATACAAACATGATTTGTAAGAAGACAACGGTTGTAATCTGTCAAAAAGATAAGACAGAATAATTTTGTAGCTTCCAGTGAAGACCATAAAAATTATGTATGTAATAACATTGTAAAAAACATTTGTGTCCGCTAAAATAATTATAATTTTTACCGTCTTAAAATTTCAGTTAATAAGTTAACTAAACTACTTGCGTCTACCAAAATAAAGCTGCATAAAATTTAAAGCGAGAACACGGAAAAAATTTATAAAAAAAAAAAAAGAGACGAGCTTAATAACCCGATGGAAGACAAGAGAGCAAACAATCGGGGTTGTTATTATCCTTTGGGGGGATCTTTTTTCCCATATTCATACACCACCGGCTAATGTCTTACTCCCGGTCGGAGCGGGCGCGCGTGTGTAATATTCTAATAACTTCCAGGCTCGCGGGTTAAAAGCATGGTTTTTACGAGTGAGCGCCGAGCCGCACTTTGTTCCGCTCGCTCATCGAATTTATTTTTCAGCCTTTTTCTCAACGAGCTGTGAAATTGGCAGCCACCAGACGCGATATACTCTTGATTTTCGTGTGATTTTTTTCAAAGTGGGTTATTGTTTTAAATTTATGGCTAAACTAGTTTGTTTATGCATGGTTTGCTAAAGAATAGAATTTTTTGAATAAACAACCGATTATTATTTCAGTATTTTTTATTTAGAATAATAAAATTAGTTATCGAGCAATTTTGAATACGCAGCAGTTTTGTAAAATTTTGTTTCCCGCCAACAGAGCGACTTTAAAAACTTGAGATTTAAATTGAAGCTACTCGACGTCCAAGTGAGTACCCCACAGGAACCGTAATTACCGCCCTCGGGCTGAAGAGTCAGCGCGCGTCTAATGCGTCGCGCAATTATTCGCAATTTTCGCGAGGCACGCGTGATTTATACAAGCTCTCCCGGTCTCCGGTATCACGTGTCCCTATCTGAGGTATTTTAATTACGGGTATAAGACCGTTTTGAGTTTGTCCAGCATCGTCTTCTTTTTACCAAGTGCGAACATGCATCTGATAAAGGGACGCGTTTATTATGACGACCGAGTAATTGATATCGCGGCGATCGATCGATCGAGACTCGATTTTGAATTATCCCGGGCAAACGTAATCAACCAATTTACCCGGGGCTTTCACTCGGATACATCTCAGAGGTACCAACATCCTTCCTCCGCTCTTGCGTAAAGCGTCAGCCCCAGGCGAGGATTTTCCGAATGTAGAGCGGTTATCCAACCCGACTTTTTTATTTTCATCCATCGAGATTCCTTGGAGTGAAAATTCTGGTACCGGGAACGCAGCCATGTGAAAGATTTCCTCCAAATTTTCTCAGAGTAATTTAAAACTCCGTCTCTTCAAAGGAACCCGTAACCCAATAAAAAAGGAAGACGACACACAAAGGATGAAAAACCACCCCGCGGGGCTATTTTTCGCGACGCGCCTCTGCTTCCCTTTTGACTCCTTGAAATTCGATACTCGACTACTGAATGAACCCTCGCCGCCCTCCCGTAGCTCGCCATTCTCTCGGTCAAGTGCATTGTTGGAGTCTTGTGACGAGCTTCTAATAAAGAGGACCCGCCCCGCTCTTTACAAGACGTTGTATTTTTTACCTTTTATTGTATTCTTCGGGATTAGCTCTTGTGCTTTGTTGGAGTGGCTTGATTTCACTCAATTTTATTTTGAAGAATTTTTCATGGTATTTTATATGTCAAGTCAGAACTATGGTTTTTGGTATCGGTTTAAATAAATTTTACTCATAATATTTCATTTTTTCAATAAATTCGTTGAGATTATATTGTTTAATTTAACTTAATCTTATTTTGTTGATCATACTATCGATGTTATTTTTCTATTCCGACGTATTTTATGATTATTTTTATATCTATAGTGCACTGCCTACAAAAATTTTTTATATACTTCGGGTTTTCAAGGCCTGTTCTATTAAATAAATTAATAATATTTTTTTAAACGATGAATTTAATTACTGAAAAATATTGTTTGAAAAATTGACTATTTTACAGCTCAGTTTCAACACCAAGAAAGGTAGTCTTTTATCGGTCGTGCGATTGGTGAAAAAAGAAAAGGAAAAAAAAAAAAAAACTCTGGAAGGAAGTAGCGAAAACGGACCTTTGTTTTCACTCGAACGAAACGAATCGGACGTTTCCGCTTGGCTTCGCGGATTTTTCCCGACGGTGCCTGGGCTAAGTACCTGTTCCGTCGCGAGACTTTTCTCTCTCATCAACGTCCTGAAGAAAATTCGCCAAGCAAGTACACACACCGTTATTTACGGGCTTCCATATGTTCATAAATAATTGCCGGTGTCCTCATGATTTTTGTGACGCCAATGGTAGGATCGATCCCCCTAGATGAGGCAGATTTACGATAATTGTTGCGAGCTCGCGCGCGCGCGCGCTTTATTTACTACAGATCGACCTCGCGGTTGAGGATTTATTCCTCGGGCTGTATTAAAGCCGAGAAAATCGTTTGTTACTCGCGGGCTCTCCGTCCTGAATCTTGTTATTCTAAGAGTCCGATGTTACGGATACGTGTTCGCTGACGTGTTAAATGTAACCAACCGTTTTAATCATCAAAGCTTTTCAAATACTGGACGTCGTTAGAAATATTACTCCGGCGAAAAGCGCGTGTTTGATTTTTCCAAGTTTATAGGCAGGTGTAGAAATTAAGATAAATCAAAGTCTTTTTATTCCTTGAGTACATACATTTTCATGAGAATTCGGTCGGTAAAGTAGAACGTACAGAGTGCTATTATTTCTTTTAAAACTATATTGACAAAAATTAAGTATTGCTGGTAAACTATAAAAATAAAACAGCAAAGCTTCTTATAAAACTATGTTGGGAAATTATTCAAAATAACTAATTAAAGCTCCGATCGGTCGGTAAAGCAGATGATTTAAAATTCACACCAAAGGGCATACTTTAAAGTGGTGGAATTTAATCACACTATGGTTTTCTTTGTCGGTCATTCTTCATTATCGCGTAAGGTCGTGCTCGCGCGCCATTGTGACGCGGATATTTGTTGGCCGCGCTAGGGCGATGGATGTGTGTCAGGCGCGTGAAGGATCGCCTCAGAATTCTCTAAGACGGGGGGATTGTTAATGAGAGTTAGGGCTGTTTCCCGCGAATTGAGACATTCCTCGCGATTTGTTTCTCTCCCGCCTTTTTTTTAAATTAGATAAAACCCCATTGTGAAACCCCCCCCGGTTGTCTCTTGGTGATATATACTTTTAGTGTTGTACACGCTGTACGTCATAATCAACTATCTTTTTTTTTCTTGCCTCTATTAAATAGTCGGGTAATTGAATTTTAATTTTTCGAAGGATAAATGTTGCATGAGGGGAGTCATTAAAAATTAATATTTTCCGATACAGTTTTTTTAAAATTGTGTAAACTAATGCGGCCGCGGAGGGAAAAAAGATTCATCGAGGAGATTACAACAGAAGCGAGGAGAGATGATCCCCGGTTGGCAGCTTCGGGATTTATCGCTCGACGCTTCTTGGCTCGCGACGGATGTGGGTTATTATTTTCGTAAATCACTTTAACGAGGAGCCGATGCCTTGGTTCGATTATTGTTCGAGCTTATTTTTCGCCTGAATTAAAACATTTTCCGTTTTAACGACTCTTTTTTTTTATAACAAAAACAAAGATGAAAAAAAAAGGATAGTCAAGGTGCGCGCGCCAGCTTGCAGAAAAAAAAAAAAAAAAAAGGTGGAATTTTAAGTGTCACTTTTACAACGGCTCGTAAACAGTTTACCACCGCGAGACAGTTTAATTTTTGCATTTAAATTACTATACGCGGACTCGTTATAAGAATTTTTAAAATGTATAATTAACGGGCTCGAAGGAAAAACCCACCCGTTTTAGCGAGTCACGACCAATTAGAGATGCGCTTCGCCATTGATTTAGCGCGATACGAGTTACAAAATATATTTTTCGGCTCGAGTATTGCGCAACGGAAGTCACGGGGGGTTTGTGTGAAAAATTTTTCGATCTTCGATTATGACGTTGGCGCAGCGTCAAAATAAGGAGGAATCAGATTTAGTTCTGGTTTATAGAAAATAACGACGGTGTGAAAGCGGTTTTGCTTTAGAGATTGACTTCCTAAAAAAAAAAAAAAACTAAACTACTTCATTGAAACTACTTTAAAAAAAAATTAATTGATTTTTTTAAATGATCAAAGTTGAAATGTGTACAAAAAATTGTTTTTCAATTTCTTTCACATTTGGAATGAAAAAAAATTATAATTAACTACAGATAAAAATCTATTCTCAGGTAGTTTAAATTTTATAATTTTTAACTTATTTATAGTAAAAAATTACTCAACTAAACAAAAAATTAATTTGACTTTTTGTAGGATTTTATTTTTTGGCTGTACCAAACCGGTATTTTAACCACGTTCCTCAATCATTATAAATTTTAAACGAACAATCAACAATTGGCTTTCAATTTTTTTAAATCAACAACATTGACACTTAAACCCGTTAATGCAATCAAATTAGAAAACAATTACCAACAAAAAGCTGACCAATCAAATTTTAATTTTTCACCGCGACATTAATGACTCCACGCAGCGATAGTAAAAAGAAAAAAAAAAAAAGAAACTAATCAATTCGATAAAAGCACAGAAACAATTAGACTCTAATATGAGAATGAGAAATTCATATCTGCTCCGCGCGAGCTTCGAAAAAAAGTCTTCCGATCTCGCGTCACCGATCCGGGGAAAACAATGACGAAACGAGAGACTTTTTTCTTTTTTCGATTCTCCCGCCCGCTCAAGGTCTCGATCATCGCACGCGGAAGCTCGCATTAGAATCGGTGTGGCAACGATCGATAACAACAAAAGTTAGTTTCGCGAAAAGTCGAGGGGGGGGGGGCGATTACAACTAAAATGTGGGTTATTTACGCACTTGGGGATAATCAGTGACGCGTGTTGGCGAGATTATCGCTTTGGATTTATAGGCCATTTTTATCTTGTATTTTATAATAAAAACGTTGGTTCTTTTTTATTCTTTGCATGTATTAAAGAGGCGCTATGGAAAACAAGGCGAGCGGTTTATATTTATTAATTCTAACGAGTGCTTATGTATTGACGATGACACGCATAAATTTAGCCGAGAGTGTGTATTTCACAAGCTGACAATTTACAGCCCCATTAATTCAAACTGTAAATTAATATAATTATGCAAATAGACATTATAAACTATGTTTAATAAGTCTCTCGTAAATGGTTATTGAGGTATTTTTTTTCTTCCCGCTGCTTTTTTTTTCTTATTCGTTCTGTTTGTCATTCGAGCGTGCGATGTTGAATAATAATAATGGTAATAATAATGAAGATGGATGTATCTTTAACTGGAAACTAGTAGAGATAAAAAAATTCTTAAATTATACGCTTTGTATTGAAATCATTAATTAACAAGTTGGCTTTATATGTGAGAGTTTTTTTTCCAATACTGTAATTGGTATTATGATGTGAAATACGAGATAAACGCGCATTGGAAGAACAGTGTGCGCGTCGTCAAGACATTGTGATAAGTTTTATTAAGTTCAATCAGCCAATGATGCTTATGAAGCTTTTATAAATAATAACGCGGAATTAATCTCGGTGGCTTCCGATAAAATATCGTAATTGTGCAGAAACACTGTTGCTGTGTTTATTGAATCAATATTGTTAATTTTGAATTTATTGACTGATTATCGTTCGCTTAATTAATCTCGACTCTACTGATACTGCGCGAAATGAGTTTTGTTTAATTAATGACGACATGATTGTTACTTTTGTCATTGTAGATTATAAACTTTTGAGAAGTATCAATAAATTAAGCTTGTCGAGTTTAATTCTAACCCTGCAGTACTGCTAAGTAAAATTTGATTATTTCAATTGTCAAAATGCTCGTTGAATATAACATTATCCGTTATAAATTTAAGAAAAAAATCATGGTGTGGTTATAAAAAATTGACTCTCAATATCATAAAAAAACAACCATAAATTGTCTAATTATAATTTTACTAGATGGCAATAAATCTTCAGAAATAAATGCTGATAACGCAATCTGAAGTAGTATTAAAAATTCTACTGATAAAAAAATATGTATATATATTTTTTTTATTACAGTTATTGAACTCCAGATATCAAACATTGAAACCACGCGTAGGAAAAGAAGTCTTTTGAAACTTTAAAATGAAAGAACAGACAACAAGGTAACAATGTAAATTCTCTACTCTACTAACCTCCGGGGAATCTCTGGGGAAAGATCCGTCCGTGCCTGCTGAGTAGCCAGGGGTAGAGCGGGTAGCTGTCCCTAGGCGGCTGGTGCGGGTGCGGCGGCGGGTGGGGACCCCCGTGGGGGTAGGGCCCGTGCGGGGGTCCGTGGTGTCCCTGCAGGGCGACCGCGAGGTTGGCGGCGTGCTGGGCCGCGGCGATGTTGGCCGCCAGGGCGAAGTGCTGCGAGTGGTACTCGCTCTGGGCCTGGGGACCGGCAGCAGCGGCCGCGGCGGCCGCCGCGTGGGCGACGCCCGGCAGGCCGTAGAGGCTCTTGAGCTGCTCGGCGGCGACGGCGGCCGTCGGAGGAGGCCCCAGGTAGTTCGGGCTGGGCCTGACGACTCCCGGTGGCGGCTGCGGGTGCCCGGAGGCCGCGGACGAGGGCGGCAGGGTCGGGGACTCGCTGGCTCGCTTGTGCGCCGGCGGCGGGCTGGGCGAGTCGTTGGGCGTCGAGCCCCCGCTGTGGCTCCGGTTCGTCAGAGACCTCGCGCTGTAGTCCAGGTGTGGCCGGTGCGGGGGCGGCTGACTCAGCCTGTGGTGGTTGGGCGCCATCGAGTGGGGCTGGTGCAGGTGGTGCGGCCTGGAGTTCGAGTAGGAGTCGACCGAGGAACTCCTGGACAGGGGCCTGTCCGACTCCTCGGAGTGGGCTCCGGGCGACCTGACGCCGCCACCGCCGCTGCTGGGTATCCTGATGCGGGTGCGGGAGGTGGGCGAGGAGCCGCTCTCGACCACGTCCATGGGCGAGGAGTCGTCGCGCTCGATGTCCAACCTGGTGGTGGACGAGTCATCGTCGTTGGTGCGACCCGGCGCGGCGGTGCGGCCACCACCCACGATCGAGTCGATGCTGAAGCCGATTTTCGGCTTGGAGGGCACCGGGACTATTGGCGTCGGCGCGAGCGGCATCATTGTACGCGGCGACGCGACGCCCAGCGATGCACCTCCGATTTTAAGGATCACCTTGATGGATTTCCAAAGACACTTTGTCCAAAAAATCTCGGGCTCCTACTTTGAGCGAGGTGTCATGCGTACGCCTAGGTGTTCCGCATATTCGCGACCGTCACCGAACGATCACTGCACGACTTTGGGTAAAACACTCATTCACAAGTACTTGGTTGAACGTCGAGTCCTGCAGAGTTAGTGGCTCTTCGCATTTCTCTCCCGGGTCGATCAAGTTAATCACGCGCACAACATCGGAAGCACTAAGCGCACACGCAACACACTATGTTCAGTAGAGTTGTAGAACGAATTCGACTGCACTCGCGTGGGAGAGGCTCCCCCGAATAAAGTAAACAGCGCCTGGCTGAGAGGAGCGCGCGCGCGTTCCTGGCGCGACGAAGGCTTGTTGGTGTTTGAGAGAAAATTACCCGGCTAAACGCCGAGAGAGCTGGTTCTCCTCCGGAGGACGCCAAGTGGGGGAGTCGTTAAAACGAGCCATCCCCACCACCGAGCGACGCCAGGGAGCGCGGGAGTCGGGAAACGTGGACCGAGGGGGCGTGGCCAAGGGGGCGGAGTTCCCTGGCTCCGCCCCGAGGGCGTCGCCAGCTGGTATTGGTCGGGCCGGGGGAGGGGGGATAACGCGAGCATTAGCCCGCGCCATGGGCGTTTGGTGAGATATCTCATTTTCGAGAGATATACGCCGAGCTTAGTGTGTTTGCACAAGCGAGCTTTTTTGCTGGCAGAGCGATGAAAATGAGCCGTTTAATTAATACATCTGGCCGCTCTCGAGTGGCCCGGCAGGCTCCTTTATCCGCGAGCTACCCCGGGCATATGCATCATCGCTACCGTGACTTTTGTCGCGGAGTAAGTTTTTTTTTTTTCTTCCCTTCGGAATGGCGGACGCGTTATGCATGCAAATTACAAGCGGAGAAAAATTTAAATTCGGATTGACGTCTTATTTTGCGGGACGATTTATTGTTGATGCCGAGTGTTTTCTCGCTTATGATGGTAATACCTTTTATTTTTCCTTTCGGGAAGAAGTTATATGGTAATTCGGAGACGAGAGTAAAATTACATTTCATAAATTTTAATCTCTCTCCGACTGACGGATTTGGTTAATGTACCGCAATACGCGCGAGAAGAAAAAAAAAAGGGAGAAGGTATTAAATTAGAGTTGGGTCGAGAGCGTGACACGAAAATTCCGAGGTACGAGGGAGTGTAATGGTCGGGCGATTTTTTGCCGCGATTTTGGCTGTCTCTTTAGCTCATTATGAATTTAACGTCTCAATTGGCTTGAACAAGCACATTAAAATGTCATTTCAAAAATGACTTGGTGGGTTTTTTACGTTAGCTCGACATGTAAAATTTACGGAGTTATTATCGAAAATTCGTGTTGCGAAAAATCATTAGCGAACCGATCATCGAAAGTTGTTTATTTTTTAATTCCATAATTTTGATTCTTAGAACTTACAAAATTTTTTTCAAAAAATTGTCAAAGTACCCTTGACGGACACCATATCTTTCCGATTTTAACATTAGGTTAAATGGAAAAAACGGAACGATAATATGTCTTAAAAAAATAGTCTGCTAGTTGTATTAGACTTTGATATTTAGAAAAATACAAGTAGAAAATCCTTTATTACTTTTGATTAACCTAGTATACTATGAAAAATGGACTGAAAAATCATTGAAATTTTATCACAGTACAATACATTACAAGAAAAATAATCAATTACACGGCACCAGTCTCGAGTGTATATTCTCACAGCAAAAGAATATCGTATTACCCGCAATGGCAGAAAGTTTCTCCACTTACGTCCGACCCTTTTTCCCAAGGAGCCGCTTATTAGCGGTCAAATCGAGCAACGCTGACGTCTCACTTAAACGAATAGCTCGAGATCCAGGATACACGCGAGTCATTTCCGTGCCAAAAATTCCCCGGGTTTTATAATCGATACCGCCGGAGACAATTCCCGAGGTATTTCGTCCGAGCTAAAATACTCGAATAATTGGCGGGAGATATGAAAGTTCGATATTACGGTTGTGTATATTTACGGAGCCTTGCAATTCGTTACCGATTGTTTTTAGTAAAAAATCTCCCTCATCAGAGACCCTAAGTGTGGTAGGTGTCATACCCTTCGGTTTTAATTAAGCGATTGAATACACAGAGATTGCGCGATAACAGTATATGGTTAATAATATAACAAGTGCTTTATTTTTAAATTACATTCATTGACCGATATTTCAATAAAAGTATTTGTTTTTCTGCTCAAATATACAGATGCAAATTTTCTTCGATTAGGTGCCAAAATCGATTGATTCTAAATCTCAAAACCAAAGTTTTAATTATGCATTAAATTATCGCTTGGTAAAAAAGTTAATTTTTTAATCCTTAAAGTTTATTATATAGTGAGCACTTTGGAAAAGCAACTCCAAGTTCAATCTTTTGTACTTGAAAAAAGAAACGCATTTTGAAAAACCAGTCGCCTGTGGCTAGAAAAAAAAATCGAATTCAAAAGAAGTTATACTTCTCAAATCATAGATCCCAAAATATTGACATTACCATAAATCAATATCGCCCATAGAACTCGATTCAATGGAAAAAAAAATCGACCTTGCAACGGTTGCGCTCTCGAAACGTTACAAAGCGTCCGTTTTTCCTGCAAAAAAACCGCTCGATAATTGAAACGATTGTTTGGTAACAAAGTTCGCACTTTTCTCTTTCCCCCCCGATCCCTGGATTTGGTTTCACTCGAGAGTTTCGATTCTCTTTTCTTTTTCCGTCTCTCTTGGGAGAGAGAGATTTGCTCTCTCGTATATCGGGTTGTCGGTACACGCGGGCATTGTATTATGGAAATGGAATCCAAAGGGGCGAATCATCGGCCTAAAAAGTGAGACCAATGGTTTATCTTTGTACAGTTTAATGAAATCTATGGATAGAAAATTTTAATTTTTTTTTCATTAAATTAGATTAAAGCTTTAAAGTTGTCAAGAATTAAGATTTAGAAAAAATTAGTATTTAATATAAAACGAAAAATAAAGTAGTATTGTTAGCAAGAAAGTTTATTCAGTACCGACATTTAAAATAGTTAATGGAATAAATTACCTAATAATTACATAAAAAAATAAAAATTTTTGAATCAAAAAATAATTGTACTTAAAATAAAAACTTATATACAAGTTATGAGACAGTTTTTTGAAACATTGACACTGAAAAAGATAATGGAATAAACCACGGGTATTGATTTCTCCATTCCGATTCTCTTTTGATTCTTCTCTCTCTCGCGCATTCTTCCTTTAACTAGATATTTTTACTCTGATCGAAGTGTTACATAAAAGTATCAATATACTTTTATTACACCAAAGAAAGCCGAACAATCGTTCGGTATAATGGTGTCAAGCTACCCGAACAAACTCAACTTTTCTAGCTTGAATATCCTTTTTATGCTTCCAATTCTTGCTTTACTTCCCCCTCGACACTTCGTACTTTTTCAATCTTTTTTACACCAAAAAAGTACATAAAACTGTAGTCGTTCTCTGGCTTTATTCTAATGCTCTCTGATGCGAAAAAATGATTTACGTGTGCACAGAATTTTTCGTTTTTTTTTTATTTTTTATTTATTTTTTTTTTTTTAAATTAAAACTGTGATTGATTTTTTTACTCTTTAAATTGGAGATTTACAATATTAAAAAAAAAAACTTTTTCAATGAAAATATTAACTTTTAATATTCAATTTTCGGCATAACTTATTTATCAATTTTCGTGTGTGAAGTTAAAATATAAAAAAAAAATTTCACTAGAACCAAACTAAAAAAAATTAGAGTGAAAATTTTTCAAAATAGCTTATGGCGCCATCTAAGAGTTGACGACTGAACTATCATGACCAAGAAAGATCGGTTACTAAAAGTTTTTTTTTTAATCTTGGAAAATTTTTTGCAGGTCCTAAGTTTATCGAGAAGTTTATTGTTCTAATCTACAATCCATGCTATTTTTATAAAATAATAAGTATTATAATTAATTATTTATTATCAATTCCCCCGATAATTTCGCAAAAAATCACTGCTTTAAATTTACTCGATTCCTTGCTCTATTTTATTACAATAAAAAATATGCAAATGATTCAAATATTCGATAAAATAAAGTATTTTATAAAATACAGTTTTACTTTTATAAAAAAATAAAAATAAAAAATAAAAAAAGTTAACTTTACAATCCAAAAGATGAAGTAGCCATACGGGGCATTATTTGAACAATCTCCAATAAAAGGTGCGCACACCCTGATCAAACATAATAAACTCGAGTGAATTCCTTCTCAAAAAACACGTTTCAAAAGAGAAAAAAATCGAGAAATTCCCATACAACCTTAGGCCAATGTGTGTGTTTTATTACATCGCGGTCCTTCATTATATCTCATTACCCTCGTTGCAGCGTAAACTGACGAACAAAGTGGAGGCGCATCGTTACCCGATAAATACATACAATCGAGCCAGCTCGCGATCGCCGCGCGGTTCGGGGAGGAGGTGCAAACTCGAGACATCGAGAATTAGCGGCTATTTAAGCAAATTGATCGGGCTCGCTCACTTGCCCGCTCGCGGCAAAGATTTTTTTTCCTCATCCTTTTTTTACCTTGTTCTCGAGATGCGCCTCCTCGCGTGACTCCGCTGCAGCGGATGCGAAAAACTCCGATGCCCTGTGCTGGTTTTTTTTTTGGGCTTTAAAGGGCTCCGCTGAAATTTATGTTGATTAAAAACACGATTTACCAGTTTTGTGGATACTCGGGAGAATTTTTTTTTGCGGCTCTTCCTGGACGCGTTGAAATTGAGGTGAAAAAAATTCAATCACCCTCTTTATGATCCGATGAAGTTTTTATTTTCTCGAATCGTCAGGAATTTTTTAAGCTACCGTATGTGTTAACCCAAAGCTGAGGATGATTCAAAAGCAAACATTTTTTATGCTTTGAGTTTAAGGATTCAAGAAGTTAACGGTTTTCAGCGGTAATTTGAGTGCTTTTAGTCTATAAGTTGAAAGTTCCCTGCCAAGCTTTGCGATAGCATAAAAAATTAAGTAGAAAGCCCGATGATTTGATTTTTATTTGAGAAAATAAGTTCTCAAAAAAAAAATATTTAAAAATTTTTTAAAATGATTCATTCTTAGGTTGTCACTGAGTTATGCAATGAACTTAATTTTTTTTAATTATTTTAAATGAAATTTATTTATAATTGATTAATTTTGAATGTTTATTCAAACATGATCATGTGATAAGAGCTTAATTATGGTGTTGAGCATACCTTTGTTATAACAATATTAATAATAAGAAGACAAACGAATTCAGTAGATTTGTAGCATAAAAGAATTATTTTTTTTCGATAAATCTTATTGTTTGAACCAACAATTTTTATTAATATAATCCAAAAAATCTATCAGTCTATATTGACTAGCTTTCAAAACTTTAGTAAAATTTAAATATTCTATATAATTAGTCGATTGTAAATGGTTTCAACGTATTCATAAGTTTCCAAAAATAGCTAAAAGATTTATTCATTCTCTCTCAAAGTACCTAACCTGCAGGCTTGTCAGTAGGATAATATGAACCTCCATCATAAGATGTACATTATAACTAAAGTTTGAATCCAACCAGGAATAAAATTTAAAATAACTTCAGTCCAAACCTTTAGAATCAGTTACAAAAGCCTATAAATGTCATCAATATTAATAGTACATCCTACTCAAGAATATTGTAAATTTAGATGATAAAGACGAAGTTGTGGCACGTCTGATCGTAATCGAGTTTCTGCCCCCTCATCATCATTATCATCATCATCATCTTGGACTGTTTGCTCTGCGCACGCTCGAGGGGCAATCGTCGAGCAAATACAAAATGAAACCAGAGGAGCCTCGGTCATTACCGGGGGTTATTACCTAAGTATCTTTCGCGAGCGGAGGAGGGGGAAGAAGAAAAAAAAAAAAAAAAAAAGGTAAGTACATATATATCCAACCTCTTTATTATCTCCTCACCTTGTGCAGCCTGAACTCGAGCGTTGCCCCCTGAATCTTTTATTTTTTCCAAAAGCTCTAACGTGTGGGTCTACTTTTGTGTAAAGAGAGTAATTACCCCGCTGAAAGGCATTTAACTCGTTAGAGTGAATAATGACGATGTTGAGAAAGTTGAAAGGTACGCTTGTTTAAATAGTATTCTTTTTAGATGAGAGTTTAATATATTGTTAGGGTTGTTAGGCGGAGAAGACTTGCAAGATGAAAAGTACGCTGTATTTTACACGTCGAAAAGCACCTATTACATGGTCCAGTTGAATGGATATTACATATTTATTCTAAGTTTTAGGATCTTGACCAAATATATAATTAATTGTACATGATCAAAATCATAAAACACAGAATGATTGAAATTAAAAAATTCTGAAAAATGCTTTTTTACCCAAAATTAATCGTATATCACGAAAAAAATAGTTTCCAAACGAGAAGTCAACCTGAACGATCTGAGCGATGTCTTATGGAATGACCCTTTTTTAAATGCGAAAACAATATCTAGTTAATAGAGATTATAAATTATGAATACTAAAATTAATTTAAAAATCAAAACCAATTGATATAAAAAATAAAAACCAATTATGTATATTGCGCTGAAGTTTTATTTTTAGTTGGTAAATACAAACCTTGTATAGAATACCCAAAAATAATTTTTATCACATAGAATTAATCTGGATGAATTTTCAGCTGGTTTTGGTTAAATTATGCACCTTTAAGATGATATCAAGCTTTTTATTAGAAATTAAAACAGTTTCTTCATAAATTTAATATACCCTTGTTCATTAAAAAAAAAAAAAATAAATAATGAATTTTTTCGGCTATTAAAAAGTATATAAGACTGAATTTATTGAAATCAAGTACACATCAAAATTCATAAAGTTAATTTCACCGTCACCGTCAATTCGATAAATCAGCTCGGTTAATTAATTTTTGTAAATCCACATCTTATCGTCGTACCTCGACGAGGTGATAAAATATAAAAAACATGCATTATAACCATCAAATTTTCGGATCACTTACGCCCGAAATGAGCTTTCAATAAAAGTTAAACGATTTCGATCGCGCTGCAACTATTAAATCTTCCCCCCTCCCCATCCTCCTCGTACCCATAATACGCTCGCGAGAAAAACAATATCGATAAATAACGCAAACACAAAAGTAATTAATGTAAATAAGCCGGTAATAATGGCTGCTCCCCGATAAACCATAATCACACAAGAAGGAGTCTTCACACGTGCTTTTTAAATATGAATTATACACGTACGTGAGCTCGATGCTCATCGAAAGATCACTTTACGCTCGGGTAAAAATAAATCGTTCTCTTCTCTCTTTCCCTCTTTTTTTTTTTCAAACTCCCCTGGAATTTACTCTTGCTCGCCCCGAAAGCCCCATAATCCAATAAATCACAATCCAATTTCGAGCGCGAGATATCAATCGAGGCGCTCGCGCGCTTTCCGATCGTGTTTCTCCCCCTCCCGCGCGCCCGCGCTAATTCACGCGAAATTTACCCAATGCTCAATTTTTTTTCTCTCTGTTGATTTTACAAAGATTTTTTTTTTTTTTTGGGAGAATTCGATTTGTAAGGCTTGCGATGGAGTTGTGACAATGTTCTTACGCTGCTTCGATAAATTGGTTTAGACGATTTTTTTTGTTCGTATTTTATTTTTTAGTAATTAATTTTTTCATTTCTATAGTATGACCATGGAAATTTGTCAAGATCTATTTTTTAAGGCAGAAGACCTTAAGTAGTTAGAGAAATATAATTATTTTTGATTCCACATGAATAAAAACAGTACGAACTATATCAAGTCTATGTGATGCTTAATAAAATTTCTTATACTTAATTAAAATAAAAAATTTTTTGATCAGGAAATTTTGTGTAGAAGATTTTTGTGTTTAAAATCTACCTCTAAATTCGAAGATTCACTATGAGTGCTTATATCAATGAGCAAATTTACTCTATCATTTAAAGAAAATAAAAAATTATAAGAGACTAGAGGTGTAAAAATTGTATTTATGGACAAGCAAATACCTGAAATTCTTTTACCTCTATTTAATCATGCTACTTGTTTTAAATTCGTAATTTTTTTTTATCTGTTTCGTCCCTTCGCAGATGAACGATTTATAAAGCAAACACCATTTAGCAACCTGCAATCAAAGGCAGAGTCTGATGTAGCCTCGATCGCGTCGCCGAACCACTTTCGTGTTGTATCGATAGCATTCGATCTCTCAAAACATTCGATGCTACCAGCGTAAAAGTTAATGGTAATAATAGAATGGATTTTTTAAAGATAATATTTATTAGCTATTTTATTACACATTCAGTTTTTAGTTTATCTTTCTTTTTAATCATTGTTCTCGGTAATCTTACAAAATCTAATCTTACAAAAATCTCAAAGAACGTAAATTATGAAAAGATTTTATACTTATTTTTACTTATCTAAAAGATATTCTTTTTAGACTCATCTATATTCTTACTGAAAAAGTAAAGTTGAAAAAAAGTAGAATAAGTTACCAGAAAAAGGATTAAAAAGATGAGTGATTCTATAATTTGATATAAAAAATGAACGTTTTGAGAGTTTTGAATTCAATACTAATGGAATAGAAAATTGCACTAAATCAAAACTTAATGGTAATTTTAAAAAAATGATACTTGTAAAGTTACCAAAAAAAAATGAACTCGTGAATTTGAATATTCGTGCAAGTAACGGTCAACTGGGCCATGGAAAAGATATCAAAACGGTGCAATGTGAAAATGCACGGGAGTTTATCTTCGGAGTTTAGCATCATCTCGGTTAGAAAGAACAGGATCTTATAAGTATAATAAACATAAGGTAACGCCTCCGCGGGCTCTAAACTGTTGGGGCATGAACGGGTTTGTTTAGAGGGCCTAGCGCCTCCAACAACCTGTAATCACGCCTCGGAATATGGGAGGGCACGCATACATCATCGCCCCGAAGGAGGCTGAAGTCTTGTGCTCGGGCCTCGGCGTCAGAGAGCGAGAAATGCCGTGTATTCTTTTGCGCTTCGAAACACCATTTTATGTTTTACGACAACATTTTTTGGGTCAGTAAATTTGTAAAAATATGAAAAAGCGCTCAAAGCAGCATAAAAAATGTTTTTATTTCAATATTTACTTTTAGTGGTAATGTATCAATGAAATTTTTATCAGAGAGCAAAAGTAAATAACTTTGAATAAAATGCAATAATTAGAATTAGCTTTTATTTGCTTAACAAAAATATTTACGTCACATTCTTTTCAAGGGTTAAAAGTTACTATAGTGTACCGTATTTAAAGTGAAAAATTTGATTTTTGTAAAATTTAGTTGATCCAAAAAGAATTTTTTTTTTAATATTTACTTGAATAACCTTCATAAAAAATATCCTAAATTACGTTTTGACTCTAAAAGGTTTATTAAAAATAATTAAAGAATGAAAATTTTACTTGAATAAAGTACGTTTAATACTGGTCTGTGAACTAACAATAAGTATTAAATTTAAAAATTTCATTTATTTGTGTTCTAGAGAGTATACATTTTGATACTGATATCTTTTTAGTAAATAGTCTTTATTGCACAACTCCAAAAAACTGGTTAGAAAAAATTGGTCCTTTTATTTTTACATGAATACAGTATCAAGAACTAGAAATGACAAAGTTATTCAAATTTAACTAATAATTATTAAAAAAATTTGTAAGACATTATTTTTTATTGATAGCTTTTGACCATTAAGTGAAGTCAGTTTCTTGGTTTTGTGTACATCAAAAGTCAAAATTTTAAAAAACACTATTTAAAATTTTAAGGATGTACTGTCATTTGTCAGTATAAAATTGATAAGTTATAATAAATTCAATTTTTTATATTTATAAACAAATGTTACACAATAAAATTACCGTGTAAGTAACTTTCAGTATACTACATAAATTATAGTTTTTTTTTTTTATTGTTCATAGTATTTTAGATGAAAAAATAATTTTTATTTTATTTGAAAACAGATTTTGATTTTAGCATCTATTAATAATTTTCAAATATTATCGACAAAGATTTCTATTTTATCGACATCACTTCCGATGTACATACATAATGTTTGAATAAAATATTATTATTTTGTACAATAATATTAATTATTATTAATCAAGTTCTTTAAAGTTATGCTTTTTCAAACTAACGACAAATCTAATTCGAACGCATTTATTTAACGCCATGAATCGATCCAATACATCTAAAATCAACCGCGACGACGCCGTCGTCACGAACGGCGTGGCGGTTGTCTGACGGGAAACGCTTATATAGCTCATAGCTGACGCCTAACGGCCATTGACCACGCCGACACCGGTGATTTGTCTCGTTGTGCAGTGGTGGTCGATTTTTATTTACTTATAATGATCATACAACCTTATCAACTTGTTCAGTCGTTCTCGAACAATCATTTTTTACCGAAGCGGTGACACGGCTTTAATTAGTTGCAGTTGAGATTCGTGCAACTCTACACTTTATTCGAATAAAATTTTACACGCTGTCGAGCTCTTACAAGATCAATGAAAATGGTGGATGTTGCAGTTAATCTTCAAATTATTCGAGATAAAATTGTCACTGCATCAGCTAAAAGAACTTCGGTAAAGTATACATTCTTTTTAATAAATCTTTAGTATCATTTTAATTACTCTTAGCGATATTATATGTTTTTACAAGTCTGCATGAAACTGTAAAGTAATTATTTGAATTTAAACTGTGGATCATGTGACAAAGCCAAGTGATGAAAAAAGATTTATATAATTATAGTAATTTAAATAAATAATTGTACATTTTTACAGGATTTGCAGTACTTTCAACCGCAACTGGTAGCAGTTAGTAAATTCCATCCTCCAGAAGCAGTAATCAAAGCTTATGAAGCTGGGCATAGACATTTTGGAGAGAATTATGTAAGCGAGTTGGTTGGTAAAGCAAATAATGCTGAAATATTGGAGAAATGTAAGGACATCCGATGGCATTACATTGGACATCTACAGCGTCCGAATGTCAACAAGCTTTTGAAAGTTAAAAATCTTCATATGATTGAAACAGTTGATAGTGAAAAAATAGCTTCAGTTCTTGATAGTGCTTGGCCAAAATTCAGAGATGAAGACGTTAAATTGAAAGTAATGGTACAAGTAAACACAAGTAAAGAAGAAGGTTAGATTTGCAGTAATATTTGTTTTAGTAAATGACTTTATTTTTGACCTTATTTTAATTTTTGACTTTATTTTAATTTCAGCAAAAAGTGGATGTGAAGTTGAAAAAACGTCATCTATGGTAAAACATGTGATAGAAAATTGTCCTAATCTTGACTTTATTGGATTGATGACTATTGGAGAATATGGTTATGATGTTTCCAAAGGTCCAAACCCTGATTTTCTAACTTTAAAGGAATGTAAAGCTAATGTTTGCAATGATTTAAATATTGATTCTAAAAAGGTTGAATTGTCTATGGGGATGTCTACTGATTTTGAGCATGCTGTAAGTACTAAATTTGAATGTTTTAATTTTATGAGATTTTGAAAAAAAAAATTAACAAATCCAATAATACACACATTATTCAATCTTAACTTTTTATTCAAGTTTTTAATATTTTTTTTCTTTTATATAATGTAAATGTAAAATTACCTTAGAGGAATATATAAAATTATTTAAAAAAAACATTTATTTAAAAAAAAAATTGTTAATTTGAAAAAACTTCTATTAATTAGCTTAAGTTTTTGTTTTTTTAGCAGATCTTAATAGAAAAAAAATTAATTTTAAGTTGTTAACCAATGAAAAATATAAGACATAAATTGAATCTATTCAATTGAAAAAAACTTATTATCTTCTTGTAGATTGAATTGGGCAGCTCATTTGTTCGAGTTGGAACTGCAATTTTTGGTGAGAGACCAAAAAAAGAATAAATTTACACAGGTATTAAATTTGCGTAAATTCAATTGATTCTGAAAAAAAAAAATATTAAGTTACTGTATCAATTAAAAATAAGCTTTTTATTATTTTAAGTGTACTTTGTTGCTTAATGTAAAAATCTTAACATAAAAATTCGTATATTATGTTTATTACTATTTTTAATAGCTATATAAGCTTAAAAAAAAAACGTAAAAAGCTTTAGAATTAATAGAATAGTCTATTTTTGGTAAACTAAAAGATTGTCAATTCTGCATTCTGTGTGTATGTATTCGTCATGTTGTAAAATCAATCTCTACACTCGACGCGTGTTATGTATGCATGAGTAGCCGGAAATTTAATCGCGTGTTGCAAGGTGCGTCTTTCTCGGCAAACTTGACTGTTATTTCCATTCGATCAAGTATACAAACAAGATTACTGTCGGCTTGAACGAGAACAACAGTTCCGATTAGGTTTTTGGATACTTGTGATCTTGAAGGAATCCCAAACCCATGTGAAGCTGCAATAGCTACTCCATCCAACTCAGCTATAACGAATTCTCCTGCTACTCCCAGTGATAGGAGTAGCAAAAGACCTTGAACAAGTAGTGTGGGTCTTAATCGTTAACATCTTCATGATCAACAACTTCTCCCTTGTGCCGTAGGAATCGGAATAATCGTCCCTGCTAAACTTTTCTCCAAAATCGGCTGCCTTTGGTTGTTCTTTCGTTTTTCCCATGATAGCTTGCGGCTGTTGTTGCTTACCTGTCGCTTTGGCATCCATCTTTTTGCTTTTTGCTTGCATTTTTCAAGCAAACTATGTCTAGGTAGCTATTTACAAATTATTGTTTCTGTTAGTAATCTACCTCACTTCTGAATTACAGAAGTAATATTTAAATTATATAATTTTCTAAATTCTAATTTTATAAAAAGTTAAAAACATGTATTAGCTAAAAAAACTATTTTTAAGCTGTTGTGTTTCAAAGTATAATCTACCTCACTTCAGATTACTAAGGTAATATTAATAAATTATCGAATAAAATTCATAAATTTAATCTTATAAATTTGATAAACGCAAAAATTCAATGTGTAAAACAAAACATGAAGCGTATGCGTTTTCAATTTTCTAAAAAGTTTAAAACATGTATTAGCTAAAAAAACTATTTTTAAGCTATTGTGTTTCAAAGTATAATCTACCTCACTTCAGATTACTAAGGTAATATTAATAAATTATCGAATAATATTCATAAATTTAATCTTATAAATTTGATAAACGCAAAAATTCAATGTGTAAAACAAAACATGAAGCGTACGCGTTTTCAATTTTCTAAAAAGTTTAAAACATGTATTAGCTATAAAACTATTTTTAAGCTATTGTGTTTCAAAATATAATCTACCTCACTTCAAATCACTAAAGTAATATTAATAAATTATCGAAAAATATTCATTAATTTAATCCTATAAATTTGATAAAAGAAAAAAATTTAAGTGTAAACAATACATGAATTACAATTGTTCTAAATTTTCTAAAAAGTTTAAGACATGTATTAGCTAAAAAACTATTTTTAAGCTATTCTGTTTCAAAACATAATCTACCTCACTTCAAATTACTAAAGTAATATTAATAAATTCTCGAAAAGTATTTATAAATTTAATCCTATAAATTTGTCGGTGGCGTAAGTGACGCGATCTTTGTTGCGATCGTAAAATACCGATCTTGCAGAGCATCGATTTCGCCCAAAGCTTTATTGTCCGGTTCTAAAACGGCTAACTCATCGTGCAATTCCTCATAAGAGTAAAACTGTTCCTTCAGACTTTCCATACGAATTTTCAAATTCTCAGCATCAATATCCGCATTTAAGATCAAATTCTCAAACCCGGTCAACTTGCGTTTAAGCGTTGAACGCTTTTGATTGATTTACTTAACTCGATTCATTTCGAGAAAAAATCGTGTTTTTACTCTCAATATCGCCACCTTTGCTCGGCTGCTTCTTCTGAAATGTCGATTTAGGTACCGGTTCGAGAGAGAGCATCGGGAACGTGGTTGAGAGCTCCCTTCCGGTACTCGATCTTAAAATTAAACTCCGACCGCGTTACATCCCTGGCAGGACACCTTAGCCTTCTGATCCGGACACTGAGGCACCAAGTGACCGGTGTTTCAGCACGCGTAGCAGACTATCGTCGGGCAGTTCGTTATTTTATGACCTGGCTCCCTGCAATTATAACAGACGTCCGGTTCACTGACGTCACCTCTCCCGGTCAAGCCTTGTGTACGGAGCGGTAGGTCAGGCGGGCCTCGGTGGAAGCGGACAGTGACTACCACACTACGCGCCGCCTTAGGAGGCCAAGCGTGTCCGGCTACTCGTCGCGACGTCGGTCGAACGTGTCCCCAGTGCGGGTTAAATCTTACAGCTCCAGGGAACGACCTTCCCCGCTTCGCAGGTTCAAGCGAAGAACAGATTCGTTGATGAGTTGTCGAGCTTGGGCCAATTCTTGCTCTTGGGTGTCCAAGCAAGCGACTTCTCTTTCTCTCTCAGCCTTGGCCTTCTCGAGTTGTTCTCTGAGGATTTGCTGTTAGCGCCCGGGTTCACTTTTTGATCGGGTTTTTTATTTATTGTTCAAAATTAACTAGTTTAAATAATAATGAAAAAAAATTAAATTACAATTAATTTTTATCAGAGTATTTAAAGAGTTGAACTCAATCATGATTTATGAAAGTTTAAAATAAAATTTGAAAATTAAGGGTTGCCACGTTCTCTTAAAACGCTGGGAAGCGTACCCATGAAATTTTTTATCTTTTCTTATAAATAAGTTTACTGTAACTGATACTTAGCTCGCTCTGGCTGATGCAGTGCCGTGCATACATTACAATTGTACAAATCATTTAATTTTTTTATTTACATGATAATTTTATTTCTTTAAAAATAATTTTTTATTTGTTTATTTTATATATTTTTTTTTTACATACAGAAAATCCGATAAGCAATATTGGAACAATAATTTTTACACTAAGCAACAAAATTTACGTAAAAATAAAATGTAAATAATTTGTGAAATAGTAAGAATTATACTAATTTATACTATGTTTCTATATTTATATATCAATGTATTTATGTTGTAATAAATTATATTGTAACAATTACATTATTTTTATTGATGTTATGAACTTTTTCCTATGAATCCCTCAAATATTTTTCATGGAATAATTCGTTTTTTCTAATATTTTGTAGACCACAAAGATTTGTACAAAACTCGACGTAGTCTATTGCAGGTTCTCCATTTTCTTCACAAACGGGTGCCTCTTCCAAAGCTCTATCGGCGTCCCTTTCAGAAAATTTATCTCCCCAAGTTTGAAGATCGTTTCTAAAACTAAAAATCATGCTTTTTTAAGCAGTCGTTAAAAAATTCTAAAAAAAAATTTAATTTCTGAATGATTCTTGTTTGTCTAATGATTTAAAAAATGAATTAATATTAACAGTATTAAAAAGTCATGATTTCAAAACAAAATTATAAATTTTAAGAAGTTTTAAGAAATTTTAAGAATTTTAAGAAAAAAATTTAATTTCTGAATGATTCTTGTTTGTCTAATGATTTAAAAAATGAATTAATATTAACAGTATTAAAAAGTCATGATTTCAAAACAAAATTATAAATTTTAAGAAGTAAGTATTAATTTAAAACGTCTTTTATACATTTGTTTTTCAAAAGTTCGAGTATGAAAATAGTATGTACCATCCATCTAAAAGCAACACTGCTTTGCTTGAGTTTATACATCATTAAATGCTTTTCCTCATAAGCTTATCCAATTTATACTGCAAAAATGTTTTTTTACCTTTCTTCCCGAATTAATCCATTACATTTATTATCCCATTTAGAGAAAGCTTTGATCAAGTCAAATTGTGAGTCAAATTCCATCTCTTTGTCCCTGCAATTAAATTTACATTTACATAGAACTTTCAAATACATTTTTACACAAACTTAAATTTTCTACTTACTCAAATAAACTAACAAACGTTTCAAAGTCGATTGGTTTTGAACTTTCATTTATCATCTTTTTAATTTTTTCTTCGGATATTGTTTCACCCAAAGATGTAAAAGTGAATCGTAAATCATTTTCACTTATGATTCCATCACGATCAATGTCGAAAATCTTAAAAACCTGAAAATGAGTAGAACAAATTATTATTTATTTAATTTAATTATTATTTATTAACAACAAAATTTACCTCGCTCAATTGAGACACAATTTTTAACTTCAAATCTTCGGATTTTTTTTCTGCTTCTTTTAGAAATTCTTTAAATTGACTTTGTCTTATTATTTCACAAAGAGGAATATCATCCTGAGAGTTATCAAATTCATCTAAATTTTCGGTTCGCACCTCTGATTCTAACTTTTTAATGGCTATATCAGCCTCAGATTTCTTTTTTTTTTCAGTTTTCTTATCTTTTTTTTCAGTTTTTCCTTCATCTGAATCTTGTTTTAAAGACTTAGATTTTTCATTGTTTTTGGCTGAACTTGGTTTTATTATCTAACAGGTAAGAAATCAATTTATTATATTATATCAATTTACTATTTATGTTAGTAAGAAATCATCTTTGAAAAGAAAGTTTCAAATCAAACGGTTAGAGAACCATTTCAAATTCCCAAAAAACAATCATCATTACTTTTTTTTTCAAGCTTTTTGCAAGATTATATTTTTATTTTATAAAATTAAAATTGCTTAATTTATAATTAGAAAAAAAATTATTTCATTTATGGACACAGTGTAATTAAATTTTTTATTCATCGAAAAAAATTTTTGAAGAGAAACCGTTCAAGGCTAAGTCCTCGGCTAAGTCCAAAACTAATCAGAATAATCGGAATTAGGTAAATTGCCAATTAAAAAAAAATTTCAAGTACAATTATTCAAAAATTCTGAAATTTTATTATTTTTTAAAACTTTATAGGTACTCACAAAATTACTACTACAAATGGCCCGGGGTGGTTTTTTTACTATTATTTTTTTTTTTTATAAAATTTAAAATATTTTTTGCTAATTAGATGAAATCACAAATAATTATAATTTTGATAGTGGTTATGGTTTTAGTAAAAATGTTCACTGTAATTTAAAAAAAAAATTCATTAATTTTAAACTTTTTGTATTATTGATTTTAAATATTCACTCAAGATTCATTTACTCAACTACTTATTTTTACAAAAATTTGTATTAGTTATATTCTTACAATATTACTTTGCTCTTCAAACGGGAGATCTTCACTTTCACCAGAATTTGCCATTTTGACCCACTAAAAGACAGACTCCGAAAGAACTTGTTCGATGACCGCACGATAGTGAAGTACTCGGTGAAGTATTTACAAGAGTAGCAGAAGTTGCATCTTATATACCCACCGAAGCCTCCTCCAAAACGATTCCCATTAATTAGGAGAGATTCTTGGACACGCAATATGCTGTGGTCTAAACTTCATAACATATTTTATACACACACAACTGGAGCGAAAGACCTGTGCTAAAGTTATTCGGACATCGACCGTTTCACTTCCTGTCGACGAAAATTCATTGCAATTTTGATGCCAGTGAATGTGGTAGCTATATTGCTCAATTTATAACGAACCGTATCTTTTAGCGGCAATGATTTACATGTAATGATTTATCATAAAATATCATTAAAAATAATTTAAAACCTAGTTTAATATGATTTTGTAAAATTTTCATAAATTAATCATCACAAATCATATATTACTTTACCGAAAATTTTCTATTGACAAAACTAAACAATACTTGAAATTGAACTTAAATGGATTTTCAAAGTTAAGTTTTATTAGAATTAAGGATAAATTTTTTAACTATTATACACATTTAAAAAAGGCCCAAGCATGGACAATACCTAATGAAATTTTTTTTTAATTCTAAGGTTTTTTTTAGTAAATAAAAGCTTCCTGATTACAATGATATTATAAATAATAGGGGATGTCAAGCTTTTTTGAGAAAAACATTTTGAAATTATCGATGTGTGACCATACGGGCGTGTAAACAAAGTTATAATTTAGAATTTTTTCACTTTTCAACTCAGGATTTCCTACAACTTCTTAACTTTAATTTTTGGAATAGGGTCTCTCGGCTTTTGAAGGAAATATGAAACAAGATACACAAAAAAACACTTCAGAAAAAAGAACGTTTATGTGTTACTTAAAATTGCACGAGTCAACACAGCAATCTTTTCTCAAATACTTTATTGTAAACAAACACTAATTCAAAAGTTATTAAAACTATTTTCAGCATAAAATTAATTTTATCAAGTAGTGACAAAATTATTCATATGGAAATCGGTAAATCTGAGTAGTTATTTGATTAAATTTGTAGGTTGAACTTCTTAAAAAATAATATGCATAGTAGAATATCTTTTTCGCTTAAAATTTAGATTTGAGTTTTACATTTGTGTAAAAACTGAAAAAAACATTCTGATATTTTCAATGTATAGCGATAAACTTGAATAATATCAAAATTAGTTTTAATTTTTTATTTTATGACTGATTGTGTAGACGGTTTAATAATTTAATTATTGAATAAGACCATCACGTTTTTGCAAATAATAATGATTTTACATGTTTAATATAATCTTATTGTTTTAACTTACACAAAAAATCATAATTGAAATTTAATAATGTTCCTAAATATAATATCAAAGGTACTAAAAATCACTTATTCTGTAATTTTTTTCATAAAATAGAGAATTTGTGCAATTTTTTAGTAAAAGAAACATATAGCATAGACTTTGGCTTTACCTATCTAGTATTTTTTATTTTTCATGAATTTTTTTTTAGAATAATTTAAACTTGTAGTTTGGAAAAGATCTAAAAAATTCTTAGCTCCGTGCTTACAAAAATCTACTTTCCGTGTTTATAATAACTTACATTCGATAATTTCATTTAATACATACGATTTCCCAAATTAATTTTCTTAAAATATCGGTGTTTCTATAAGCTAAATTCATGTTTTCTCAAGCAAACTGCTTATTTTATACTCTCTAATGATCCACTTTAGTATATTTGGATTTTGACATTCTGGAGCAAATCAACTAATTTTTTAAATTATGATTGCGGTTATAAATCTGGAGGTTTATAATTCTTATTAATAATTATATTAACTAAATTATAATATGCAATAATACCGTTCCTAGAATAAAAGTTCTACAAATTTGATATGAGTCAATTTAGAATAACTAGAAATATTAATATTTTAAATGAAAGTAGTCAGATTATTACATGACAATATTTTTATTGGTATTATTTAGTACAAAGAATTAATTAATAAAACTTAAAGGGTTTTGCAAATGATTTTAAAAACAATTTTATGGTCCAGTTATAATAAAATGACAAGTTCAATTTTATTATTTTGTTTTTAATTTAAGCCACTGACTGGTTTAAATATGTAAGGAACGCATTCGCATATCCATTCTCGTTCTCCATTTCGATTATTAATCATCTCTTTGCAATAACCCCTGTATTGCCTGTTTAGAACCACGCAATATGATTTGCACTTAGCTTCTGTTTGAAGAATTCCGGGAAAAAGAAATCTCTCATCTCTTATGTAGCAACCTCTAGAACCTAATATGCACATGGCACAAGTTACAAAAAAATATTAATCAATAGGGTTGGCAACTTTTTGAAATTTATAATATTTTTTTGCTTATTTAGTTAAAATATCGAAAAATAATTGACACGTATTTTTTCTTTTTTTAAAAAAACTAAAATTAAAAGAACTACACGGACAGAAAAAAAACAGAAATTTACTGTGGTAAGCTAACACGAAAAAATCGTGTGTGAACCTTACGCAGAAAAAATCCTTTATACCACTAGTGCGTAGGTACTCGATTTTACGCACGCTTCGAAATTTAAAAACTCGTCCTACGCACCAGTGGTATAAAATAGTATATGCAACGGGTGCAGCACGTCACCAGGGCGTCTTAAAGTCACTCGTGCTACGCTTCGCTTCGCACTCGGGGCCTTTAAAACCGCCCTGGCGACGATACTGCAACCCGTTGCATAATATACTAAAGCGCTACTGTAAGAGAGCCAATCAAAATCACTCTTGGTCACACCTGATTGCCTGATTGGTTCGGGTACAGTAGCGCTTAGGATTTTTTCTGGGTAAGGTTAACACACGATTTTTTCGTGTTAGCTTACACAGTAAATTTCTGTTTTTTTTCTCTCCGTGTACAAGTGTTTAAATTTTTTAAAATTTCAATATATATAGATATACTTTTAATGGAATTTCGGGTTAATGACGTCATCAACCCGTAGTTTTAAAAACTTTTCTTAATTTTCTTATTGCTCAATTTTGATTTAAAAATTCTTAAAAAAATGTTAAAATTCATTAAAAATCAAGTACTTTTAAAAAAATATATTTTTAAAGTACCGGTTGCCAACCCTATTATACTTAAAATATGAAATTTTTTTATCAATTCTCAGGTATTGGAAAAAAAAAGAAGAAAAATTTACATCAATCAATCATCTTTTATTAAATGAGCTAGCATTATGAAATTTTAGAATTGTTAGCAATTATTTAAAAAGTATTATCATTTTATTTTTTAATCGTACCTGATCCAAGAACGACATCTAGAGAGACGCATACTACTAACAGAATAACTATTGTTAGTTTCATTATAAATAGAAAATTAAATGACTGCCTTTGTAATGTTTTTAACTCTGAAAACTCAATAATAACTCGATGAAATTGGAAACCGTATCCGAATACAAATGGCTCAAGCTACCGTGCTACTAAGTATCTTAATTGAACAAAAATATCTTTCTTATCATTTATGAAATTCAAATGACTGGAAGTTTAATTATCAGTTTTTAATTTTACTTTTCACCAATCATATTTTATTAAATATTGGACAAATATCATATATTTGTATAAAAATGATTAACAATTTAATTTGAAACATTCATTTTTGATTTTTTCATTTTGCAGTTATTATAATTTTTATCTACCCATAAAATTTATCATAAGTTCGATTGAATCATAAAAGTTTTTTGAACCTGAAGAAATATAATTGTTTATAAAAACTGTGCAAACTTATACTTCTGGCTACTTTTTCAATGAGGGTTTTTATTAATTACAGTTCAATTAGCTTGGATGTATTAAAATTAGGAAGAATCGGCAAAAAATTTCAATATTAATAAAAAGTAGGCATTTTTTATTTAGCAAGTATGATACTTTAAATTGCTGATTTTTATAGAGTTATTTCATAAATAAATTTTCAAAATTCTTTTTATGTCCAAATACTATCATTGAATCCCTGGGATGATCAAATTTTAATCGTTTGTTTGTCTCTGTACTTAATAACGTCAGAAAATAATGAATGATTACTTCCTTAAATTAAATGGAATCATAAAAAAAATTACGTGACTGGCTTATGATCATTAATTAGAAAGCTGATAAAATATTCCTAAAATATTGAGGTACATACGCACGTAATTTCTTCGACTCACAAAATATTGAGTTTCTTCATTTCGATACTTACAAAAGACTTCAGACCTCGTCAGTTTGTGTCTCGAACAGTTAATTATAGTTCTTTTGACCTTGATAAGATAATCCCGAAAAAATTATGTTCTTTTTTCTTTAGCTCAGACAAGTTAAAAAAAAAAAAAAAAAAAAAAATTACAATACTGAAAAACAGGAAATCAGGAAATCAGCCCGTCTAGACATAAATTACATAAAAATAAAATTTGTTTGATTCAAGTATTTTTCAAATGAAAGCAAAAATTTTTTAAATATGTAATGATGATTCATTCTCTTAATTTGCATTAAATTAATTTTAGAGGTAAGTATTTGAATAAAATTACTTGCACTAATTGAGTTTTCTCAAAATATTTTTATTATATGAACAATATATGATGGAGCCGAGGAAAGCGACCTTCCTCATCGGCGGGCCTGTCACATTGACATCTAAAATCAAAGACTGACAGAGGAAAAAAGAAGTAACATTTTTATAGAAATCAAAAATAATTGAAAAAAATTTAACTAAAATATGATACCTATAATACTCGAAGCTCCTGTTCTATAACTTAAAAATTCTCGATAAATTTAACTGACCGAAAATTGAAAAAATTAAAAAAAGAGTTACAGAAAAGAAGGATACTAAAAAGTGTACCAGCCTGCCGTTGAGTAAAAATCTCGAATGAAAAGACAAAGAGAGAGAGACAGAGGTATGTAATTCATTCGTCCAAGCATAAAGTTGTTCCATTTTTTTTTCATTTTTTAATTAAACAAAGATACATTATTAAAATTGTACATGTGTGCGTGACAGTGTAAATGTGCGTGAGTGTGCTTAAACATTTAATGTTGGCTCGGCAGAGCTTTTTAACTTCTTCATTTTGCCAGATCTACTGCACTGAAGCTCATTGAACAGCGGACTAGCGCGGGGCTCCAGATATAATTTTTGTTTGTTTGTTTATTGATTGATTTATTTTTTTTTTTTTTAGTTGATTATTCGATGGAACTTTTTAATCATCTTCTTCGTCACCCTTGCCGGTGAGCATGTTGACCAAGGACTCGATGTCGATGAAGCCCTTGTCGTCGATGTAGAAGTGGTCGTATGCTTCGTTGACCTCTTTTGCCGTGAATTTTTCGCACCAGGTCGTCAGCGCGTGTTTCAATCTGAAATTTGAAAAAGCAAATTTAAATATTTTTCTAGAGTTCATTTTTACAACTTGATTAAATACTTTAATTGAAAATTTTTTTCACATCTTACCTCTCACCGTCGATCTTTCCTTGGCCATTGTCGAAGGTCGCGAATGCCTTCGCGATTGTTTCATCGTCATCAGCACCTGCACAGAAAAGAAACATTAACTTTTAGAATTGATTTTGCAAACAACCATCGAAGCTATATAATTAATAAAAAAAACTTCGAGTATCATGTAACAGTATTAATGATTTTTGTTTACCTCCGCCCTGCATACGAGAAGCGAAGAGCTGAAGAAGCTGAGTGAAGTTGATGGGTCCAGGGGCATCTTCGAGCATCTCCTCGATTTCTTTGTCGGTGATGACACGACCCACTTGGTCGAAAATGAATTTAAGATCCTCCTTTCCGAGGATACCGTCTTTGTCGTGGTCCATAAGTTGGAAGGCCTAAATAATTTAAATTTCCAGTCTTAATTTTCAGATAATAATTATCAATAAATTTAAGATTATGACAAACAAAAAACTGACCTCCTTGAACTCGGCGACCTGTTTTTGTGTGAACATGGAGAACACACTGGAGCCAGTACGCTTGGCCTTTCGGCTACCACGGCTGGCCCTGGAGGATCCCGCGGGTGATTTCGGGGTCTCGGATTTTGGCGGGGTTGCCTGCTTATCCGGAGTTGGCTCTGCCTCGGGGGTGGGCGCTGCATCGCTTCCTTCCTTCTTCTTGGGCTTCTTCTTCTTTTCCTTGTCCGCCTGTTTGAAAAATTAAATAAATTTTTCATAAGTCTCTATTTTATTGGTAATGTCTCAACATGTGATTTTTGAACTTTTCAGATCTTCTTCTTTTCAATCGATGAGTGGGTTCAAAAAAATTAATACGCTGATGCATTTTTTATTGTTTTAAATGTCAATAATAATAAAAAGCATCTTAAGAATTCTCTACTCAAATTGTTTTTAAAATTTACGAAAAATTTTGATTGCTCTAAATTTAGCTACAGACGAGCTCTTTCTGTGATTGTTTACTAGTGAAATTACTTAATGAACTCGTTGCGTCGCAGTTCGTAACATTACGCTTGTATCAGAGTCATCTATAATTGTTTAAATTTATTTGTAAAGTTACAATAAATTTAAAAAATGGGAACAAGTTATAAAAACATTAGATTGAATGCTCATTTAACATTTTCAAAATTTTTGAAGCAACGGTCTAAATTTAAACCCAAGCAGAGGGCTAGTGAAATATTTCTGACTCGGAACGAGAGCCCCGACCGACGATGTAATCGGAGCCAAACGCAAATAACACTTTTGGATAAAAATAGTCTCAATCAGAAGACATGAATTGTTTGTGATCTAGATAATTTTTTTTTTATAACTTTTGTAAAATTTTCTTGGCATGATTTGAAATTTTTTCTAGCTTTATAAATCAAATGCATTTTGATTTCCTTCTTTATTTATTAAGTAAATATAAAAAATAAGAATAATAATTTCTTGATCGTTCTAGTAATTGGTTTATGAATCTATTACAATTTATCAAAAATAAGAATTTTAGTTGCAATCCAATCTTTAATTTTTATTTAGTTATAATCATTAAAAAACTATTATTGAGAAATTTAAGTTTGAATATTTTGTTTATTCTGTATTTTATCACTTTCCTATCAGTTTACTTAAAAAAAAAGAAGAAAGCTCTAGAATAGTTTAACAATGCTCACCATTGGTTATGTTCAAAAAGTCGTTTGAGAAAATAAAAAGTTAATCTTATTTTATACAAAAAATCAAAATTATTGGTTACAATAGTTCGATTATGGTGACTCTTCTATATTTCAATAATTTGGAAATTTTTTTTACTAATGTTAATGAACATCAAAACTTAAAAATTGAAAATCAGGTCACTCATTTGAAACTTGAATTACAGCCAAAAATTAAGAGCGTGAAATCTTTGAAATTCCTCTAAAGCGGTAAAATTTCATTTAATTAAAATTCTAATTGATTATTTTTAATTTAAAATGAAATTTTCAAAGTGTTTTTGGTTTATTGTCTAATAAAAAAATTCAAAACAGTAATAGTTTAAAAATTAATAAATTACGATTATTTAAAAATAATCCAAACTCATTTTTTATTATTATTGTATATTTTTTAAAAGCTTTAAAATAGCCACATGTATTACAATGGTATCGAGTTACGAAAAAAAATTGGCATTCTTTTAAGTTTTGAACCGATTAAAGAACTGACGAAAAATTTTAAACGTTTGATTAATAAAAAAAAAATTGTTAAAAAATTTCACTGTTACATCCCAAAAATCATCCACCTCAATCAAACCAGCACGCAAAACACAACAGTTCCGGTACAAACCATTTTGTTTCAAAAAAATTCTCTTCCAACAATCGCCTGACGAAGGTCCAACCGAAACTACGTCCACAATTCGAGTGAGCCCCGAGGTAGCGACGCAAGCTCCGCGCAAGCTCGAAAAAGAAAAGAGGCCGTGAAAGAAGAGAAGAAAAAAAAGGAAATGAAAACGTTTTCTCGCTCCTTCCGTCTGCTGCCTACGATCTAAAATTAGGACCCACCGGTTGCCCCCGACCTGCCAAGACGCATATAATCCGATCGCGAAGCTGAACGCGCCGCGCTCGGTTGCGTGACGAAACGGAGAGAGAATTTTACGTAATCGGTCGCTACGAGCTTTCGAGCTTTCGCGGTCCATGACGATGCCATTTTTGACGATTTTCGAGTTGCCCGCATTCCGTTCTCATTGCTTACACACACTTCTGAATTTCTATTATAGTTCAGAAAATACATAAAATTGTTCGTGTTACAAGTTTTTTTGGCACTCATCTTTTATTAATCTGAAAACGTAAAAAAAAGTTTCTGCTTGAGCCTACAAAAATTTTTTTTATTTTTATACTTTTACTGCATTTGTATATAAAACACTTGAGATGTACTTTTTTACATAAGTTTAACGTTTTCAGTTTCTACAAGTAATTTGAAAGATTCTTTTTACGTGTATTTTTTAATTTCATTTTAATTATTATGCTAACGAGAAACTCCATCATTTTTTAATAATATGAAGCTTTCTAAAAAATATTTTTATTTTTATTTGAATAATTACAGGAAATATTAAAAACTTCGTGATCAGTTTCAAAAGTCAAAAAGTGATCAATAAAAATAATAAAGGCACTTGAAAAAATATAAAAAGTTATCAAAATCCATTTGAAATTACTCGAAAAAATAAATTTGTCAATAATATACATAAATTTTTTCGAACCATTTTTTAAAATAAAAAACTAGTTCCTGGTCTTGAAAATTTGATTTTTTTTTTTTTTTAATATAAACAAAACTTAATAACATATTTATATTCCACTTTACCCGGTAGGTTTATCGACGTCATTAAGATAGGCGCCAGGAAAATCGTCGAGGCGTTAGCTAATGGCCGTTCGCCAAATGAGCCTATATACCTACGCAAAAACTCTATCCAATTACAAAAGGATGATTTACACTCACGTACGTTGGATCACAACTACCGTCACTTCACTCAGCCTTTAATCACAGTACACTTATTTGTTTCACTATACAGTCCAACGAAGCAATTAAAAAAAAAATCATACCCAATCATTATTTACTACACCCAAAGAAAATCTAAAATCCTTTCCACCCAAGACAATAGAAAAAAGCAAGATCCAAGTTCAAAAACCATCTTCAGTTTTTCATAACCAGCACTTACCATTTTGAATTTAAAAAAAATAAAAAACTAGTTCGAAGGAAGACGCAAACTTGTCGAGATGGTCACGATGAACCAACTGTCCGAAACGTAGAGGTTTACCCGTCTATGTAAGCTCGTGCCCTCGGCGTAAATTCCCCCACCAGTTGGGTGTGCGTCGACGCAACTGCGACCGGGTGCCTGGATTCGGCTTTTACCCTCCTTACCATATTTAGTCCGAGCTGGACCCGAAATAGACGACGACTTTTCGCTCCGGATCGTGGCCCGCGCTACGGGGGCGGCGTTTAAAGAGCCAGCCTATCGCGGAAAGACTCCGACGGAGCGGTGCACCAGGAAAAAATGGGTCTTTTTTTATCTTGAGGTCTTTGTCTTTTTTTTTTTTTTTTTTTTTTCGAGGTGAAAAGAGCGTGGGTTTACGTAGATGAGTAATAATGATGGTCCCAGAAATGCCCTAGTTCTTTTTACAATGTAGAAACTAAGTCAACTTGATTTTAAAAAAAACTTATAGGAAATTAAATGAGATAATGAAACTTTGGAAGTCAAAAAATTATGGTAAATAGGTTGATAAATTTCTTGCATAATTAATTTACCAAACGCAGAACATTGGAGCGTTTAATGTATTAGAGTTGCTAAGTTTGAGATTTAACAATTCGTTCATTCATTCGTGAAACAAATTTGAATGTTATACAGTTAAAAGTAACTGAATATCTTGTGAACATCTTTTCATTTGATTTACAAATTATGATTTTTTTCCATTATTATTCGATCGAAATAAATTAAATATTAGGTATGTGCGTAGGCCTAACATCCATCTATAAAAAGGAGAAGGCTATTTTCGATTTTCGAGTTAGAGATCGATTGTCAAAAGTGAAATGCTATTGGCTAAAAAAGTTTCAAACTTTTATTCGTGATGTCATTGGTCGATTCCGTTTGGTTTAGAAATTCAAAACTTCGTCTGTCGAGCAGAAGGCTAACCTTTCTGCGTAAAGCCAAGAGGCTTCTTTCGTATTAAAAAAAAAAAAAACTATAAACAATCTTTAAAAGAGGAAGCAGTATATAAAGTTAGTAATCCGAGTGAAGTGCAAACAAATATCGAATTAAGAAGTAACCAATCATTCAAAAATAGAGGTTATCCGAAGTGCTGTTCAATCTAACATAAGAAAGTCAATTACAAAAAAGTAGGTATTATTTTTTCTATAAGAAAGTAGGTATTATTATTTTTTCTATAAGAAAAAAAAGTTAAGTCATCAATCAAATAAGTAAACTTTAAAAAGCAGTGCAAGGAGTCTCTTAGTGTATCCAATAAGGCAGATAAAAACAATATTCTTCAAGTAGTATGCTTTGCTATTTTTTAGATATAGTTGATCAAAACATAATCAAAGTTTTTTTTTTTTTTTGTATTGAAAATAGAAACTAAGAGAGATATATCTTTGGAAGTTTCAGAAATTTTTTTCATGTATATCTTATAACATATATATATTTAAAATGTAAATTGATTGAGATGATGAGATGGCCACCACATTATTAAAACAAATTGTATTTCTGAAATTATGATCAAAAACATTTTTAAAAAAATATTTAAAGACTTGAAACTTAATCGTTAAAGTAGTTGTTGATTATATTCATATATATCTACAGATACATTAGAAATGTAAATTGGTAATGACTTAAGATTCAAGCGTTGAAAGAAAGAAAAATTTTTTTTGAACTCATCATCTTTCCTATACTTTACTCATTTATATTATTACTCTCCAATCAGTTGGTCTATTTTTATATAAAAAATACCATCTAAAGTAGATGTCAATTATATTCATGTATATCTATGCATACATTTAAAATGTAAATTGATAGTGATGATGAGATGGCCACCACATTCTTCAAACAAATTTTATTTCTGAAATATATATGTAATTAAAAACATTTTTAACAACAAAGTCTTAAGATTCAAGCGATGAAAGAAAGAAAATTTTTTTTAAAGTTATCATCTTTCCTACACTTTACTCATTTATGTTAAAACTCTCCAATTCCTTTGGTCTATTTTTATATAAAAAATACCATCTAAAGTAGTTGTTGATTATATTCATGTATATCTATAGATACATTTAAAATATAAATTGGTAGTGATGATTACATGGCCACCACATTCTTCAAACAAATTTTATTTCTGAAATATGTATGTAATTAAAAACATTTTTAACTACAAAGTCTTAAGATTCAAGCGATGAAAGAAAGAAAATTTTTTTTAAAGTTATCATCTTTCCTATACTTTACTCATTTATGTTAAAACTCTCCAATTCCTTTGGTCTATTTTTATATAAAAAATACCATCCAAAGTAGTTGTTGATTATATTCATGTATATCTACAGATACATTTAGAATGTAAATGGGTAAAGTCTTAAGATTCAAGCGTTGAAAGAAAGAAAAATCTTTTTTAAAGTCCTCATCATTCCTACACTTTACTCATTTTTACTCTCCAATTTCTTTGGTCTATTTTTATATAAAAACTACTGTCTAAAGTAGCTGTTAATTATGTCCATGTATATCTATAGAGACATTTGAAATATAAATTGGTAGTGATGATGACATGGCCACCACATTATTCAAACAAATTTTATTTCTGAAATTTATAATCAAAAACTTTTTAAACAAATCTTCAAAGACTTAAAACTTAAGCGTTGAAAGAAAGAAAATCTTTTTTAAAGTCATCTTTCCTATATTTTACTCATTTCTGTTCATAATCTTCAATTTCTTTATTCTATTTCTATTTTTTATAAAAAATACCACCTAAAGTAGTTGTTAATTATATCCATGTATATCTATAGAGACATTTGAAATATAAATTGGTAGAAATGATGACATGGCCACCACATTATTCAAACAAATTTTATTTCTGAAATTTATAATCAAAAAAAATATTTAAAACAAATCTTTAAAGACTTAAAACTTAAGCGTTGAAAGAAAGAAATTTTTTTTTTAAGTCATCATCTTTCCTATATTTTACTCATTTATGTTCATAATCTTCAATTTCTTTATTCTATTTCTATTTTTTATGAAAAATACCATCTAAAGTAGTTTTTTATTATATCCATGTATATCTATAGAGACATTTAAAATGTAAATTGTTAGTGGTGATGCCATGGTCACCAGTAAACAAAAAATTATATCTCTAATATTTTGGAATGATAAATTATTTTAAAAATCTTTTAAATCTTAAAAAATTGTCAACTTTACGAGACAATATTTCTGATTATTACATAGTGAAATTGATTCAAAAATTATTTTATTTTTCAAGAAAAGTCTGAGAAATCGTCATTGGCTTATTTTGTACTGCTAACTTATTTAATTTTTTATGTTTAAAACCTCTACATAGTTTTATATAAAAAAAAAAAACTTAAGACAATTTAAATTAGTTGTAATGACGTTATGGTTACCACATATTCAAAAAATTATTTATATAATATTTAAAATCTTAGTAAATTTTTAACTTTAAACGAAAAATATTTCTGAAAAGTTATCATTGGCCCTATTTTGTATTGCTAACTAATTTAAAAATTTGATTTTCTTTTTCATAAAAAGTAAACAGAAATTAAGATGAGGTATAAATTTTTGAAGTTTCAAATTGTTACATGAATATACTAAAAGATTCACAGTAAAAATTGTTAGTGATTATGTTATGTTTACCGCATATTCTAATCTTTAGTATTTTTGATCAAAAAATTATTTTTAAAATCTTAAAATTTTTATGAAAACTATTTCTGAAAAGCCATTAACATCACTATTGTGTTTATGATTTATTTAATATTTTATGCATATAATCTCTATTATTTTGTGTCTTATTTAGTTATTAATATTTCTACCACTCTTTTTAGCGCAACGATACAAAAATTCTGTACACCACCAAAAAGACATCGAATCGTTTCTCCCTTCAAAATTAACGGATTCTCAGGATTCATTTATCCACAGAAATAAATTATAATGGTGCTATTTTAAGATTATCAACGATTAAAACAGTTTTTTTTTTTAAAGTTGATGTAAATCAGGGGCGCAACAACTCCTTCCAACTAGGGGGTGTCCTGAGGTCCAACCCCCCCCCCCCCCCACAATGAAACTGACGTCTAAAAAAAAAAAAAAAAATGTGAGTTTAATGAATAGACTGGTTAATCATCCCCCAAGCTCTAAACCCCTAAAACCCTAGGCGTAGAGTTCAATAAATAATCTGATCAGCTATCCCCCAAGCTCTAAACCCTCCAAATACCCTAGGCGCCCGAGTTCAACATAAAAACTGATCAGCTATGCTTCAAGCTCTAAACCACCAAGACCCTGGGTGCCCGAGTTCAACAAAAAAACTGGTCGGCTATCCCCCAAGCTCTAAACCCCCAAAAGCCCTGGGCCCCCGAGGTCAACGAAAAAACTGGTCGGCTATCCCCCAAGCTCTAAACCCCCAAAAGCCCTGGGCGCCCGAGGTCAACGAAAAAAGTGGTCGGCTATACCCCAAGCTTTAAACCTCGATAGCCAACCAGTTTTTTCGTTGACCTCGGGGGCCCAGGGCTTTTGGGGGTTTAGAGCTTGAAGCATAGCTGATCAGTTTTTATGTTGAACTCGGGCGCCTAGGGTATTTGGAGGGTTTAGAGCTTGGGGGATAGCTGATCAGTTTTTCCGTTGACCTCGAGCGCCCAGGGTATTTGGGAGGTTCAAAGCTTGGGGGATAGCCGACCAGTTTTTTTGTTGAACTCGGATGCCCAGAGTATTTGGGGGTTTGGAGCTTGGAGGATAGCTCACCAGTCTTTTTGTTGAACTCGGGCGCCCAGAGTATTTGGGGGTTTAAAGCTTGGGGGATAGCTGACCAGTTTTTTCGTTGACCTCGGGCGCCCAGGGTATTTGGAGGGTTTAGAGCTTGGGGGATATCTGATCAGATTATTTATTGAACTCGATGCCTAGGGTTTTAGGAGTTTAGAGCTTGGGGGACAGCTGATCAGTTTTTCCGTTGACCTCGAGCGCCCAGGGTATTTGGGAGGTTCAAAGCTTGGGGGATAGCCGACCAGTTTTTTCGTTGAACTCGGACGCTCAGAGTATTTGGGGGTTTAAAGCTTGGGGGATAGCTGACCAGTTTTTTCTTTGACCTCGGGCGCCCAGGGTAGTTGGGGGTTTAAAGCTTGGGGGATAGCCTACCAGTTTTTTCGTTGACCTCGGGCACCCAGGGTATTTGGGGGTTTAGAGCTTGGGGGATAGCCGACCAGTTTTTTTGTTGAACTTGGGCGCCCAGAGTCTTGGACACCCCTAAGTAATTGTAAAGGGTGTCCTCTACTAGCTTAGGGGGTGTCAGGACACCTCTGCCCCCCTCCCCCCGTTGTTGCGTGCCTGATGTAAATAAATAAAATTTTAATTTTATGCTAATTTAAAAAAAATAATTTTTCTATTTTTCGTCTACTTTCAAATAATCAATGCTGCTTTTTTTCAGTGTAAAGATGAAAAATGATCTTCAGCTTAATTTCGATTTTCTTGATGAAGTGTCTATTTTTTCTGATGCTCACTTTCAATTTTTGTACTTAAGGCGAAGTCATAAGGGTCATTTTAACAAAAAATTGAAGATTTAATAAAATTAAAAATGAAAATGAAAAAAGGGCTCTGTAGCGCTCAAGTTCTTCATCGATCTTTTGAGCCCAACCCCATCAAAATTGGATCAAAATTAGCGTCAGAATATGGGAAAAACTTCCTGAAGATTCAATAAATATAAATATATAGCAAATGCTATTAAGATACAAAAATTTAAAAAACTGTTTCACACATTCTGACTTTAATTTTGATCCGATTTTGATGGGATTAGGCTTAAAATATAGTTGAAGGAAGTAGCTTACGCGCTACAGAGCCCTTTTTTATTTTCGTTTGAGTTTAATTTTAAATGATTTTTTTCGCAAATTCTGCAACTTCCCTTATGACTTCGCCTTAAGCAAAGACGTATAACGGATTCTTGGTATTTAAAAAATTCAATTAGTGCTATATCTTCAAATTAGCAAAATCTTAATAAGTTTGAATTTGTACATACAATTTACGCTTTTTAAAAACAAAATTTTAAAGCGCAGATTGATACTTTAAAAAAAAATTTTTTAATTTCTATTGTTACAGTTTAGAAAGTAAACGTTTTACGTTTAAATGTCTATACTTTGTATTTCAGTGAATTAAAAAATTTTTTGAACTTGATTGCGACAGTTGAGATGAATATTGTATTGAAAATGATATATGAATTAAAAAATCGAATAAATATTGATTGAATTTTCAAATTTATAAAACGATTGCCATTTAAATTGCATATAAAATAAGTTATATATATTTTCGTTTAACTTAAAATAATTATACTGCAGAGCACTTTTATATAAGAAAGCTTAAAGTTGACTGAGTATGTGCAGAGTAATTTATTTAACTATGCTTTTTATGCCAACTAATACAAATAAATCTAATTTATATCAATAAATAATTTTTGTCTTATTGATTTCTCCTGAGTTTTAGAGTAACTTTTTTCATTTTTTCAACAGTTGTATTATTTTGGATATTGTTCTTTTCATCAGCTATAGTGAGTGAATTATGGCCGTGTAAACCTTAAAGATTTAGGTACGTTACTAAATAAAAATAACGAGTGACCAACTGTATCAACCAGCGAAGGCTCTTCGATGACAGGAACATTAAATTGTAAATGTCTTTGCCATTACTACCTCCTTATCCCGGTTTAAATTAATTGTAATTAGTGTAATTATAATATTAGACACGAAATATTTTTCAAAAATCGATGTTTCTGTCCAACTTCCAATTTGAGTGTATGTTTTATTTTCTTCGATCCATTTATCATTTAATCCTTCTTTTAACACGTCAACAATGTTATTTTCAAAGACTAAACACACACACACACACGCGCGCGCGCGCGCATGAATGCACGCGCATGGTAGCCAATACTTACAATTAATAATCAATCAAAAAAATAAAAATTATCAATATGCTCTTAAAAGACTAATATTATATTATTTTAAACGAATGTTTATAAAACTGATTCTGTGTAAAAACAATTTATTTTTTCATGTTTAAAAAAAGATTTATTTCATTTCTATATAAAAACAGTATGAAAGTTATAAGATTCACATTATAATTTTTTTTTTTTTTTTTTTTATTATCAAATTAGTATCTCATTATTTACTTTACTTTCTTATTAACAACAAGCGCGCGTACGCGCGCAGCTCGATTTCTAGTTAAATAAATCTCATTAAGATTTTGAAAAATTTAATCTTTAAAATTTAAATTTTTAGCGTATTTACTGCTAAGGAAAAAAATTTATATGAAATTTACATTGTATTTAAACTTTATAAATTCAAAAATGCATTTTTCGTACATTTATTTTGTTAAAACTATTAATAATAAAAAAACAATTAAGTGTTTTTCGTAAACTTTATATTTTCCGAATTGTTTTTAATAATTGGCTGTCGAATATTGTGGGAGCTTTCCTTGATTCCTAAAATAGAGTTGAAACGTTTGAATGCTACCATATATAATTGAGATTTTTTTAACTATTTCTTTGTTTTTAAAAACATATTCATGCATTTACGATAAAATTGGAAAAAAAAAATTTGAAAAAAGAATATTAAAAGTAGTGAGATGAATTTCAAACTCAACACTTTTCACGGTAAACAAATTTTTTTATGAATTCATTGATGAGTTTCGAACCACCCACGTACTATAAAACAATAGGTCATAAAAAAAAAGAAAATATTTATAATAAAATAAAAAAAATTTTATACTTTATATTTTTATTTTACTTTTATTTGTTTAATACATGGTTGCAGGAGTTGATAGTTATTTGTTGATGTTTTTCAAATTCTTCATCAAGGCCCTCGATTTTGTTCTCATTATATAAACTGTAGCTTGCCAACTCACAACCCAATATTTCATAAAATAATTCAATAATTCTATAAAGTGAAAAATAAAATAAATCATTCAATCGTTTCAATTATTTCTGAAAAAAAACCATTGAATGTAGTAAAAGTATCAGAGAAAATTTTTTAAACCGATGCAAAACCACGAGATATATTTTGGGATTTCTATGTTTACCAAATGTTCGTTCTTTCTTGTGAACGCATTCCTTCACTACAAACTGGTGAAATAACCGAAAGAGCTGACTAACGATTCGTCGTTTTATTTTTGTCTTTACCTTCTATTACTCTGACGAAAAAAATATGCAGGTAAAATTTATGTCTTACAAAAGCATGAAAAGATTCATACTTACAATGATTGAATTTTATTTTACAGTAAAAAACGTTTTTTAAACAATAATCTATTCACTAGCACTACAAAATTGTCGATCTTTACGACAAAAAAAAAAATTTAATTTTTTAAAAAGATTCATCTGAAAAACCTACAAAATTTCATTATTATATTTTACAGTTTGGCATTCGAAGACCACAAATTTTATTTCAAATAAAATAAAAAAATATTTTCACATTGTTAATAACTTAAATAAAGTTGAACAGTTAAATTTAAAACTATTTTAAGAGTTTGATAATACTTATGTATTAGATTGTACATAATTTTGATTAAATTTATAAACAAAATTTACCATTTTGTTACCAAAACTCTAGAAAGTATTTATGACATGAGTACTTGACTTTAAGATTACAGCAGCACTCTTTATGAGGCCATTTGAAGCCTAATCCGTACTTTGATACCAGCCACACAATCCATGTGGTTAAGAGGTAAATTATAAAAACATAAACGTACAATTCCATGTAGATTTTTATTGGCTGTTCATCAGAAGGTGTTTCTGAAGCAGCATCGTTTTCGTTTTTTTGACTGGTGCTCGGACCAGCTTCTTCTTTTTCTTTTTTTTTTTCCGCCATTTTGCTAGCAGCATTCTTGATCTTATTTAGGACAACTAAACGCATTTTAAAAAAACTAATTTTAGACGAGTTATTAAAGATAAATTTTAATATGTAACCTTCGAACTCTTCTCTAACCTAGTTTAAAGAGGAAGCTGAAGATATACGTGACGTAAGCTTCAGAACCAAACTAAGAATTATTTTCTTTCACTTTTTGAATTCAAATTTATTGATCTTGGTGGTTGTTCGTATATTAATCATAAATAAATAATTAATGACTTATTTTTAATCCGGCAAACGTTACAAAGACAACTCAAAGATTAAAAAAATTCTTTAAACAGAAAAAGCTTGTCAGCAGAAATAATTATTTTATATATAAATTAAGAATAGCTCTGAAGATTGTTGATTTTTCAAACTTTTATGTATATATTTTATAAAATTTCAAAGAGACTTTGAAAATTTATTTTTGGATCGATTAAAGCGGAGTCTTATTACAGCGGATTTTTTATTAGCAAGCACTATTGATAATACACCCAAGATAATACTGAAAAAAAAAAAAAAATTCAGTTCGATTTTATTGTGTTAAAAACGTTTGTCATCTCAGAACAACAAAAAACGATTGTTTATTCAGTTAATGTTGCTTAAAAATATGAGACGCGACCGCAATCGAGACCTTTAGAATGTACGTGCACTCACTCCCGGGATCTCTCAAAAGGCAGGCGTTTATTATTATTTTTTTAAATAATTTTAACCTTTAGAATTAAATTATGAACTCTTTAATCTATAGATTGTAATTTTGATTTTTTTATGAATTTTTAGACAAAAACAGTTTTAGATTAAATTAGAATGATCGAAACCCTTTAAAAAAAATTTTTGTTTACTTTTGTAAACAAGGTTCTTAAACTTCAAATCAAAAATAAATTTTGAGCACAAATTTAAATAAAATTATAAATGAAACCCTTCTTAAATGAAGCAAATTATTAAAATTGTTTTATACTTGCACTTCTAACAAAATTTCATAATCATACTTCATAATCTCTCACAAATCTTAGAATTGATCAGATTATAAAACAGTTATTCAAGAACTTCAAAAAAAGATTTCACCAAATGAAACATACAAAGAAACATTGAGCAGCTCATCAACCAAACTTATCAGTACAACAAATTTCCGCTTTTAAAAATCATTGCAAAAAAAAAAAATAAGTAAAAAAATAAATGAAAAGAAAAGGGTCCCGTCAGTAACTTTGAAGTAACTAAAACTACATACTTTTAACCCGAAGCGTCCTGCGTTTCGGCTTCCGATCGCGTTCTCCAATCTCGGCTTTCTCTCCCACCATTCACAAGGCCCCAGGACTGGTTTTTCTTTCACCTGGAGTACCAGCGTAACGCCGAGCCGCAGTCTGTCCGTTAGCCTCGAATACGTGGCGTCGTAACTCGACGACGCTCCTTACAAAAATGTAATGTTTCCAAGTGAATTATCCTCGCACAAAAACATTGTACTTTTCTCTCTACCCGGTTTTTCAAATATGAGTCCGCTGAACTCACAGTGAAAACATGGAGAACACTGGCAGGTGGATTTTGGCGACTCTCGCGCTTTGTGAGTAACATACGTTGAGTAACACAAACTTTCTTCAGGTTGTGGGTTTTTTTTCTGAATAAGTTGGTTGTGACGATTAAGATTGCACTACCTCGTGCTTATTGTTACATGAAAACACAATGTCGATTCTTTATTAAATTGTAGGTTGTGAAAACCTTCCAGTCTTATACGCAGTTTTTTCTTTAAATAATAGTTAATGTTGAAAATGTATTTTATATGATTATTTTGTTAAAAGAATAAAAAATAAAAACGTGTGAATTGTGTACTATTCTCATGGATTTGGACATCAAGAGATTGATTATCATGTGCAGGTGGTCGCTTTTTGGTTAATGACCGTCGGTTTATTCTAACCACATGTAAAGGAAAAAAGAACTGGGCACTTAAATTTCTAGAAAGAAAGGGGACCCTCTTCCGTTTCCAATTCACATGTTAATTGCAGGTGAATTCGGTTGCTAGAGCTGTAAAAAAACGTGAAACTAAAATAAATTTATATTAAAATTAATAAAAAATTGATCAAGATTTGTTAAAAAAAAAAAAAAAGGTTTAATGTTTTGATAGTTAGTCAACAGTTAGTCCGGACTTATGATTCAAGTGAATAATTTTTGTGCCAATCTTGCCCAGTTTGTTTAATCATGTGCATTTCCGGATGATAATTGGTCAATATCTTTTTTTTTGTTTAATAACTGAGTATTTAGCATAGAACTATGCTACACAAAAAACGGAAGTCAGAGTAAAATTGATTTGAGCGCACTACGAACTCAAAAGGTTACCGGAAATTCAATTTTGAAAGAAAGAATTACACAGCCTACCTACATTTTTGACAATGAGCTTGGAGATTTCACTGGCTGTATATTCACCATCAATAGTTTTCTTTTTATAATAAAACAACAACAAAAACAAGTTTTTTTACGTAAAAAATTAATTTCTATTCTTTTTTTTTTTTTTACAGAATATTTTAGAATAGTTTTGGAAATTACACTGATAAATTATATTAAACAGATATTCAAAATAGTATGCAGTTAGATAAGATTATTTGTTTCAATTTTAAATAAAAATAAGTCAAAATATATTTTTTTCTGTACATAGTAGTGTAAAGGCAGTTCGGTAGGGAAAGTATCAATAATTTTGGTTCTTGGAGATTAGATATATTTTTTGATGATAAAAAATTTTTTGTATCTGTTCTGGTGGCAATGTTTAATTATAAAAAACAAAAAACAGTTTCAAAATGTAGAACTGGTAAAAACTAAAACAATAAATTTTATAAAATAATGGTTAGAGGTAAAAAGCCAATAGGAGTCAATCTCCAGTCCCGTTTTTCGGAATAATTCTCCAACAGGTACAGAAAACATTTCACATAAATTTCGTACATTTTCAGCCTGCGTAGTTGCAACCGTGGACGCTCTGCGGCTGGCGGCTTATATATCGTCGGGTGGCCTGCACGGAGAAATAAGATTCGAGTCGGCCGGTGGTAGCGGCAGCGGAATCAAGCTTCGGTTGGCCTTAAAACCGACGCTGCAGTATCCAGATCAGCTTTGGCACTGGTCGCTCACCGAGTTTCCCGTGGATTATACCGTTCTTGAGAACCGCTGCAGTCAACGATACCTCGGCAAAAGGTGAAAAAGGAATTTTATCTTCATTTAAATACAATGATAAATGGATCATTCATTTTATAAGTCGAACTTTAAATTGATTGAAATTATTAAAATGCTCTGCTTTGATTTGACTTCAACTTGAGTTAAGTTCATAACTGAGTTTTTGATTTTTTTTACTTTTTAAATTTATTTGAGCAAAATTTTTTCAAAACTAGATTATTAAAACTTAAAAGCAAAGTTTTGGGCTCAATACAGCGCGAAAAAAAGAGTTACTGAAATTTTGTTTACTTTCTAAAATATTTTATCATTGCAGTGTCATTGATCTAACAAAACTCTTGGGACCACTTGTGTTTCCTGGTAATGAAACTGGTACTGTTGAAGTTCCAAGTTTAAATCTCTCAGGAGAAAAAGGACTTTGGGGCAAAGGGCTGTTACTAAAAGAACCCAACAGCGATCGCGTGATTTGCGCATCTATAGCAGTAAGTAGTATTAAACAAAAAAATTGTTTAAATAAAATATCTTTGTATAAATTGATAAAGTATTGAAGTTTTTTGTTTACCGTACATTAATCATAAATTTTGATGCACAGGTACTAGATAAAAACGCTGAAAAACTAGCGGAAGCACGATTTCATGGACCCGTTGCAGGATCAGTTTGGTTTCGCTGGTTGGGAGGCCAAGGCGGTGAAGACACGACCGATACGATAATTTACACTGATCTGAAACACACAGCTGATCAGAAATCCGGAGACATTTACCTAACCGAACATCGATGGAAAATTTACGTCACTGACATTTTTGACAATGATAAAGGTAATTAATCTTTACAACTAGGGCTGGGTAATGAATCGTAGTCCAAGGTCCGCTGACTTGAGAGTCTAGGAGTCCGCGGGCTCTGAGTCCCAAATGCGCAAGTCAGAGTCCACAGTTGACTCTGACTCTGGATTTCGGACTCCGAGTCATTGCCCACTACCGAGCCCTATTGTCCTATAGTTGAGTTGATGCTCAAGGGTAAATATTGTGATTCCCACAAGGTTGTTCATGGTATACAGGAGAGAACCTCCATAGTTAAGTGAAATAAAATGAGAATGTTTAAATTAGTATCAATAGTTTTGATTTTTGTGATCTAACTATACTCTTTATTTGCTATTTCAGAACGTTCATCATGTAACATTCTGCAAACCGTTTTTGATCCGGAAAATGAAGGTACAGGCAAGTCAATTGGTGATGTAGATACTCGTCTAGGGAAAGTCCGGGTGTCGTCTCAGGCCAGTTCCGATCATATGAGTTTGTACCGAGATCCTGAGCTTGCTCTTTTGCATGCCGACCTGCTTGGCCCACATCGAGTGTTGTACCTCGTCATTTTTCATCCCACTCACGAAGATTTGTTTCTCGCATGTGCCAAGATTAGACCTCGAAGAGCGATTGCTGCCAAGTAAGTAAATGTATTGGGTAGGATTGTTGAGAGTTAACAGGGTATTTAAAATATTTTTTCTTTTTAGCTGAATAAACTTTTTAGTTCAACTATATTAATTAAAATTTTTATTCAGTAAATTTATATAAATAAAAATTTAAGTTAACTATTAAAATTATAAAAATATTTAGGTCCATCATAAACTCTCACGGAATCAAAGGCGAAGTGACTCTAGTCCAAGAAGCTCCATTCTATCCAACTTGGGTGAACGTGTCGCTGTCTCCCATAAATGATCTTGAGACTAGGTTACGGTATAATACTAAGGTTGCCTCGTATAGGATTCATGAACTTCCTCGAGAACCTGACAAGCTTCTTGATGATCCCATTGAACCTTGTTATTCAACCAAAGACATGTATGATCCATTGAAAACTCATCGACAGGGTGTTCCTCCACCAGGTTAGTTAAAATATATCATTGTATAATTCTTTTTTAAAAATTTGACAGTACATTATTTACCTAAGGTTGAAATCTTTTCTTTTATATAGGTCTTGGTACTCAAGATCAATATGCAATTGGTGACCTTTCTGGAAAACTTCAAGGGCGCAAAGAAGGATCAGACCACCTTGATATTCTACCTGGTAGTTCAAAACTTCAAGGATTGTATTGGGATACGTATCTTCCATTATCCGGCATCAACAGCGTTGTACACAGATCTCTAGTTGTTCACAAGTAAGATCATTTAAATATTAAGTTTTTTTTTTTTTTTTTTTTTTTTATCAAACATTATTGAGTTATTTTTTTCATTAAAGGTATAACGAAACTGATGCCAAGATAAGTTCTATTCCTTGGTTTTGTGGAACTTTCACTTTACAATATCCTCAAAATATTGGTCAAATGCCAATGCTAACTGCAGAAGTAATATTTCGATATCCTATTGTTGGTAGAGTTATTTTTAGACAACCAAAAAATGAACCAGAAATGGACACCACCATTATCGTTGAACATCTGATACATGCTGATGGTAGCTCTCTTAATAACTCTGTAGATCACAGGTGGATGATACATGAAAATCCTCCTGGCAAAGACTATTACAATTGGACAGCGAGATGTTTGAGCGCTGGAGCTCCTTACAATCCTTACAAGGTATTTATAAATTAAAACTGTAAAAATCATAAATATATAAAATGTATTTATCTTCCATATTTTATTTAGATTGAATGGAACCCTGATCATCTGGAACGTTGTTCTGGAAATGATGTAGCTTTTTGTCGTCTGGGAGATTTGACTCGGCACGGTACATTAAATATAGCAGGTCGTAAGCTAAACGGTTCAAGACTCACTAGAAAACTTTTTACCGATCCGATGGTAACGCTTACCGGACCATCAAGTATTATTGGAAAAAGTCTTGTCATTTATGATGACCATGGTCCAAAAGCCAGAGGTGAAAGGCTCGCTTGCTCAGTGTGAGTAAAATATAGATTTTAAAAGAATAAACATTTTCAAAATATACTTTATTTAAAGATTATTATGAATTCTTCAGGGTAAACAGAATATACAGACGAAAAGCAGTCGCAAAAGAATGGTTTGGTAATGGAGAAGAAGTCTCGATTGGTGGAAAATTAGAGTTTATTCAAGAAAGTGCTTATGACGTCACCGATGTTGAAGTCAACATCGAAGGCCTAAATAGTAAAATGAGCGGGTATCACGTTCACCAGGTACGAAACATAAATCTTTTTTTTTTTTTTTTCTTACGTGTTATAATTTTGACTTTAATTTTTTTGTATATTCATAGACACCCGTCGAAATAAACTTGGAATTCCCTTGTGAAGGAACAACTTTGTATGGTCACTGGAATCCTCTTAAAATTGACCCAAGCTTGTCACCACCTCCGACAACCGGTACCAGTGATCAATACGAAATGGGTGACTTGAGCGGAAAATTCGGTACTCTTGATGGCCGACGTCGGTACCAGTCTGTATACAATGACACCATGCTGCCTCTTTTTGGACCACGAAGTATTCTTGGACGCAGCATAGTTGTTCATAAAAAAGATAAAAATGCCAGGTAAAATTTTTTCACAATCTTTATTAAAACATATACTGAAAAAATTCAACAAAATTTAATTATTTAAATTATTGTAATTTTTTGTAGATGGGCTTGTACAACAATTGAACGTGGATACGCTCCTTCAGAAGCCCGAGAATTAAGAGCTATCGCATCTTTTCACCATCCTCACGGTTATGCATACGGATACATTAGAATGGTAGGTAAAGATTTCCTTACAACCTGAAATCAAATCATGTCATTTAAACATTTATTTTAAATACTCTACTTCAGACTCAATTGGTTTATAACGACGATAGTAAAAGCGACACTGTTATCGAAGTTAATTTACGACATCCAGGGAAACATGATCGCAATGTTGTAAGTGTACTCAACAAGATTTGATATCCTTTTTTTCATCCAATTAAAAACTATTTTTAAAAAAATTTACGTGATTCTTTTACTTAAATATTAAACATTATCTTTTTACAGACAAAAAATCACAATTGGGCAATTTACGTTAATCCAGTTGGAGTTGATGCTACTGTAAAAACCAAAGATCACAGATGTGGAGCAGGAGGTTACATATGGAATCCTTACTTCACGCAACTAGCAGATCCTCTAAATGTAGGATTTAATTTTTTAACTAATTAGTAGTACAAATATAGTAAAATATATTTAGTTTAAACAACTTGATATTATTTAAGGATGACCTTTACAAACAAGAATGCGGTCCAGATCTTCCACTGCGTTGCTACGTCGGTGACGTGTCGGCACGTCTTGGACCTATTGACATAGGCGCTGAGAGAAAAGTTTTTATGGATACTAATTTTCCACTTGAAGGTACGGTCTCAGCATTGGGGAAATCGATCGTTATTATGGACAAAGATTTCGGTGGACAAAGATACGCTTGCGCTAATATCGAACCTGATAACGACATTGTTAAATATGCTAATATAAGAAAACCGCCACGTTTTGTCACGTAAGTGTAGACTAAACACTAATTTAACAGAAAACAAAATTTAATTAAAATTAATTTTATTTTATTAGGATTTTTATCTTGTTTTTATTTAATTAAATTTTTAATACTATTAATGATGAGGGGACAGGTTGATAAGTTACTCAAAAAGGATATGAGGTTTATGAACCTCCATAAGTTTAAAGTATTTTATTATTATTATAGTATGTAATGGTATTGTGTTTTTTTTTTTTACAGAGCACAATTTCTAGAAGATGTGCGACAAGTCATGGGTATTCCTGAATGGATGTTGTCTATTGACAGCAGAAAAACCAAAGTCTTGCATAATGGTGCATGCATACAATTTTTAATGCATTTCAAAGGTAACTGCAGCGATCATTTTAATAAAAAACTCGAACGATGACTTTTAAATTTATGCATCTAAAAAACAAATTTGTGAATCACAGGTCCCATCGCGAATAAACTTGAACAAGATTTTGGAAAACTGATGTCAACCGGTAAACTAGAAGCCCCGAGTTTGAGCATATTTGGTTACGTACCTACTAAACGTAAAAACACACTGGCTCATCGTCAATGTGGATTCCGGGATCCAAATGAAAAAAGTAAATTTTTTAGTCAATTTTTCACTCCATTAAGTTACTTGCAGAAAAATTTAAAAAGATACGCAAACTAATAATTATCGTGTGAATATTTCAATAAATAAAATTTTTTTACAGGATCAGATGATAATTTACCTTTTTACTACGGATCAAGTGCAACGCGGTCGATTTCTACGATGCTTTTATTTTTGAGTTTCTTCTTTACTGTAAATATCATTTAAATTAAAACTTGGATTCAGAAGATTTTCGTGGACATCAGCAAGGATTTCCCTTATTTAGATCGTCTTGATATAGATTAGTACGATAAAACTATTATCTTCTGCTTTAAGTAACAATGTTATAATTTATAATTGACCAATAAGGTTACAAGTTAAGATATGAATGTTTTTTACACTGAATATGTAAATAGTTTATTTTACAATTTGTTTATGTGATTATGCGTGTTATTTTATATCATGATTGCTAGATCAGATAACTTAATTTGAAGCAATGACTGTAATTTTTAATTTTATATTTTATCATTTGTTTGAAAAATGAAAAAATCGTATGATTTAGAAGCGTTCTAGAGTTACAAATATTACTATATAAATGTAAGTTTTTTTGAAACTTTCTAATAGGAAACAAGTATCACATATAAAAATTAGTTTTCTACAGCTCATATATAATTTCTTTATATCTGATTCGATACCCTCATTATTAAATTTTTAATATACATTGTATTCTTGAACATTTTTTATTGACGACAGTACAAAATTTTTATATCTGTAATAATTTTTTTTTTACATATGTGTTTCGGTTGTATATATTTCGACCTGAGTAACAGTAGTAAATGGTTTTTCCAACATTTAAAAATATTTTAATTCATCGTTTTTATGTTTTGATTCACCTCATCGCACACCTTGTATACTCATTAACTTATTTCCAATACTCCTTTTTCTCTCATTCTGACGTTACCGAAGAACATCACTCCTTCGCAGTTAAATTATAGAAATGAAAATTGTATACCTTTACTTTTTACAACAGGTTCGTAAATCTTATAAAAAAATTTTTGTAATTTTTTTACTTTAAACAGTGCTTGAAAAGGTCCATCGGCGGAAGAAACTTTGCACCAATTTAATAAATTAATGACTCAATAATAAGTGTTGGTAATTATTTTTTCGCTCCCAGAGATCCTTTCTAATCCAATTTCAAGAACAAAACTTTTTTATATCATAATTTTGGCAGCCAATAAAAATTACTCGGTTCTGTATAATTATTATTAAATAAAACTTTGTTTGCTTATAACTTTTAGCTTTTCTTGTTGAATTGAGATTATTTGATGCTTATCAATAATCTGCTGATACTAAAATATGTAATGAAAATGATTTTACTAATAAAATTATTAAATTAAATAAATATTTGATAAATTTTAAATTATTTGAAACTTAAACCTTATCTCTCCATATCCCTAATTTAAAAAAAGGTATTCCTAAGCTGCGAATTTCAGTAAACAAAACGTTAAAAAAGATAATCTTAGAGGAATTTTGCGTAAGTTGTACAAGTGTTTTTAACAGTCAACCCTGTTGAAAGTCCACACGTTTGACACACTCAACAAAGAATGCAAACATTTTTTAAAATGAAAATAACTTTTGAAACAACAAATTTAAAAAGAGAAGTTTTTTTAATTTTCAAAAGTAATTACTCAAGAACCACTTGTAATTTGTAAAAAACTGATTAGCGTTTTCTGGTCGAATTCCCGTTATCGAAGGAAGCGCCTCTTTGGGAGAGCGTTCAAAACTGAACTGCAAGTAGTAAAAGTCCCGCGGTATAGTTAGTCTTTTCGCGACCTTCGCTGAATTTACTTCGAAAAGATTGTACCCACATGATTGGAAAATAGCACCAGGGTCAAGTGCAATTGTCAAGCTGTAGATCTATCAAGTGACAGTGAGTTTTTAATTTAACAAAGTGAATCACATAGATTCATTTATAGTTGCAGTCTTATAATTTATTGATTACAAAGATGAGTGGAATGATACAAGTTCATTGAAAGTTTCTATCAATGTCATTAAAAATTAAACTGCGATGATTACTGACTTTGCAAGTGAATGTTTACGATTGATATTTTTTTAATTCAAACAAAAAATTCTGAATGATAACGAACGATTGATTTAAAAAATTTCAATACACAATCAAGTCAGAATTTTTTTATAAAATATAATATTTAAATATTTAAAAATAATAAACGAATAAATCTATCTTGTTTGATTATTATATACTAACTTTGATTTTTGTAGGTAATTTGATTATTTTTTAAAAACAAAGTGTCGAGAGACAGCAAAAAAAAAAGTAGCTAAAAGAGGTTTTTATTTGCCGATATTTCAGTTTTTTTTAACTTAGTTGAACTTCAGTCAGATATTAAAAAAAAAAAAAAAAAAAAAAAGCGTCTATTAAAAAAACACGATTTTTTATTGAATCTGACAGGTATGATTTGCATTTTTTTACAAAATTAATGCTTGTATGAGATTGATACTCTTATGCAAAAATAAAAAACTCGATTTTAATTGCAAATCATTAAATAGCTGGAAAATTTTTTTTTTTTTTATGGCTATCCTATAATGTCAGAAATTGGCGTTATGGGAGTAATCTTTCTAGTAATACCAGTTTGAAACTTTAAAACTTAACTTTTTTTTTTACGAAAATAAACAAAGAACAAAATTCTCTAATGACTACACTCATTGATAAAAATCTGCAACTCAACTTTCGTTTTTTTAAAAGCTTATCCGTACTGTCAGAAATTGGCCTTATACGATAAGTAACCTTTGTTCATTACCAAGCTAAAACTTTAAAACTTTTAACTTCTTTTTTTTTTGTTTTTTTTTGTAAACAAACAAAGAACAACATTTTCTAATGACTACACTCATTGATAAAAATTTGCAATTCAAAACTCAATGGAATTTCAATCCTTACTTTTAAAATAAACGAACAATTTTATGAAAATTTTTTCTATTCACGCATAGAACTTTAAGAAATTGAATCCAGGACATTGAAAGTCACCTTTCACATGCTGCGAAATATATAGACGCTCAAGGCTGTCTCTAAAAATTAATTTAAGAATATGTGAAATCATAGTTTTAATTACAACTTTTTTTATGTTAAAATTATAATTTTTCGTTTTACTTTAGAATTTTCTTAAATGTATTAGATATTTTAAAATATTTTGAGACAATAACGCTTTCTCAAGACAATATAACAAGAATAGGTAAAATAATTTGAAAGCTTCTAAAAAAACTAAAGATACTTCGAAAGAATTTATCTAAATCATACCAATGCACCAGACTTCAAAATGAACTAAAAATAAAACTTAAGTTTTAATCACTTGCTATATTTTTCAAGATCTTAAAATTTAAGGCAAAATAAAAAAACCATTATTTAACATAAAAAGCTTTATTCTCAGATAAAAACTCTCATTTGAGTCAATATTTTGTCTTATAACACTGAAAAAATCGTGTGTTTTTGCAATACTAATAATTTAAAAAAATTCCGACTTTTCAACTCACTGCACAGATCAAAATTTAAAATAACTAATTCATAATTATAACAATTGAAAAAAAATCGCCAGTTTAATTCATTACTGAGGGAATTAACAGTTAAATTCATTAAAAATTAATGATTTTGACCTTGCTTTTTAAAAAAAGCATGCCCTAATAAATTAAATTAATTTAATTTTTTAATTCAATTTTTTAGAAGCTGAGAAATTTTTTCAAAAATGACTGCTGCATCAATAGATAATGGTAAGCTTTCAGAAGCCTGATCACATAACGTATCGTGTCGGTTGTATCCTATGCGATACACTGACGATAGTTAGTCATTCGAATTTGATTATAATAAATAAAGCCTTGAGATCAACTGAAAAATACGAACGTAATTTAAGAAAATATTACACCTTTTTAGTAAATAAAAAAAAAAAAAAAAAAAAGAAAAGAAAAACTTCTAAGCATTATTTTAATTTATATTACACTCAACACTTTTTTATTATAAACAAACTATTTACTATTAACTATTTTGAACGTTGCCACGTAGCATAGGATACGACCGACATGATATGTTGCGTGATCAGACCCCGGGATGTTTTAAAAAACTACAATTTACTTTTTATAAAACACGATACTAGTAAATTTTGTTTGGCCTTGTCGCATCATTGAATAAAATATTTTTTTAAGAATATTCCATGATGCTAACTAATAATAACTCGGTTTCACTTATAAATTAAAGATGCTGTTTTATATAAAAATTTATGTATGAAAAATTACTACTTAAATTCCTTTTTAGAGCAACCAAAATCGATCGAAGAACATTTTAAATTGATTCTGGATTGTAAAGCACTGGTTGATCCAAAACACTCAAATGTTACTGCACAAGATCTACCAAGTTGGTTTGACGAGAAACTTTTCAAAAAGTTAGTATGCAGTTGTCCTTTGATAAACAGAAAGCTTTTTTTGAATCTTTTACATACTTTATGTTTTTACAAAAAAAAAAAAAAAAAAAAAAAAAAAAAAAAAATTAATGGTTTTTTGAGCCATATGTAAATTGAATAAAAAGATGAATATTTTTTTATGATTTATTCTCTTTCAGGCAAATTTCATACGACTTTAATGACAGTAACTTTCACATTTCGAAATCTTTTCTGACTTTCAAATTTTTATTTTTATTTTATTTTTCAAGTTTAAGTTAGTTGAAAATTTTAAACTTATCTAGGGGCCAAGATTTCTTCAAGAATAACAGATTGTCCGTATCAACAGCAGGAATGTCAGGTCTCATGGCAGTCTTTTTGATTCCTTCTATTTCAAAAGTATGTTAACTAATTAAGCTCGATTTGTTTAATTATTTGATTTCATTCTTGATCGAACTTTTAATTCATTAGGTGTTAGTTTTCACGGAAAAAAGTTCAACACCATGCTTAGCATTCAAAAGATATTTTGAAACTGTACTACATATAACCAACTTGTACATAAGTGACTTCAAAGATTCAGAATCGGAGTGAGTTTGGATTTATTATGAACAACCTAATAAAATACTACTGAGCAACTAAAAAAAAAATAAAACCGAGAATTTTATAGATTTTACAAATCACTCAACACGATTCGATGGAAGCATTCAACTTCAAGTAAACGTTACAATAAAAAAAACGAAGATGGAGGTATTTTACAAAAAGATATGGTTTTGACTCAATTTGGTTTCATCGGCTACGTACTCGTTAACCCTTCTAAATTGGGTCTTTCTGAAAATTTCGATGGAGTTGAAGCTTTTAATCATTTCTGGCGAGTCACAGCTCATTTATTGGGAATTCCGGATAGGTTAAAATCTAATTTATTTTCAACATTGCCCCGTGCTTATAAAATAGAAGCAAATCCTGTAAAACTTATTCAAAAAGAATTAAATTTTTATTCTATAAACATTTTTAATTCCTAATTAATAATTTAGTACACCGATATCATTTCACAGTGAATATGTTCAACCAAGAAATGTTTTTCGAATGATTTTTTGAAGTTAGTAATCAATTTATTTGTTTGTATTATGTAGAATAAATCTTTGCCGTAAGAATCACCAAGAAACAACGTTATTATGCAAAAAGATATTGAAGGAAGTCTACGGAAAGCATTTGGATAATCCAAGCAAAAAATTTCTTGATTTAACGTTTACTTCCATGAGCGGATTAAGCTGCTTGGACCCCTTAGTAGACATGGACGCATTTTTCATATTTCTTTATGACTTGCATAATAAAACATGTAAGATTTTGATTATTTAGATATTAAAATAAATCCTTACTTAAAATATTACTTTCAATTTTTTAGATGAAAAGCAAATTAGTTGGTCCAGTAAATTTAATGCAAATTTCCGAAAATTCAATTTTTATCTCATAAGTAAGTATTTATCGTTATTTATGTTCATAATAAATGATACCATACATTTTAGTCTATTTTATAGTTTGATAAGACTTTTAGTTACAATAAATTAAGAGAAACGATAAAAATATACTGACGGAATATATTAAATAAATCGTATTTTTTTAAGGCACTCCCTACATTGGATTTGTTGCAAGACACTACTGGAATCTTTACATTAGACTAAGTAATTGGTTTCATGCAAAATGGCCTATAGTTGCATGGATGAGGTATGGAAAAGCTGAATCAAAAATTCATCTTTATCCAGCTTTACTATAAGAATAAATGTTTATATAGAATCATAATTTTATTTTTGTACAAAACTACTTTAAGGACGTTTCAGACCTCCAGTGACTCTCATTCAGTTTTGGGGCTCTCCGCACGAGAAACAGCTGACGCGCCGGTCGTTCTGTCTCTCTCGCTCTCGTGGCGCAGCATAACCGCTAAGACTAAAAAATCAACTTTACTGTTAAATTACTCTGAAAGTAGGCCCGGTTGCCGTATTTTGAAAAATGTTAGATTGATTCTTATTTCAATAGCTAGAATATACTCTTTTTTTTAGAAAAAGTTAACTACTAGTTAATTTACAGTCGTCGATAACATTAAAAAATTGTAGTGCTCTACGTGCCATCGCATGCAAAACGACCGAACTTTGAGCGTTCATAACTCAAAAACGAGTCCCGCTTGCCCTATTTTTTTTTGTGGCATTGGAAAGAACACATAAAAATCTTCTTGTATGCCGAGTTACAAAATTTGATAACGTTGACCGAAAATCCCTGAAACGTCCTTAAGTAATGATTTATTTGTTGACAGCGTTGTATGTATGAATGAATTTTTTTATCAAAGAAATGTGATGAAGCTTCTTGTGACAAGGAAAAAATAAAGTCTAACAATTAATTTTGATTTTTTGATTTATTAAAGTAAAAAAGAACTACTCTTCAAGAAATTTTTCAAGGATCACCCATAATCTACAAAAAATCGAAAAACGCATCAAAGATTCACGAATTCTTGTTATCAAAGGAAGTGCCTCTTTGGCACGCAAAAGTGAACTGCAAATTGTATTTGTAAAAGAGTAATCGTTTCGCGAACTTCAAATTGGAGCAGTGGCAAATCTATAGATCAATATTTAATAGCGAGTTAACAATTGAAGCGAGTAAATTTTATTGTGATAGCACCAGTTTACTAGTTTATTAATCAACAAATGATTATTCAATTTAATTTTTATTTAGGTGGCTCCACCCGGTAAATACTTACAAGGAGAGGTCACACTCTCCGGGTCACCGATCTTGACGAAACTTTGGGGATCGTTTTCTTATACCACAAGATGAAGAAATCTACCAATCATCCCGTCTAATGAACCTTTTATACCTAGTTCCTACATAGCTTATATCGTATTTTTAGCTCTTTTTGGGTTTTTTTACGAATTTTCAAAAAATTCCTGTTCGAAGCCTATTACACTTACAAAATTCTGCAACCCCGCATTCTCTTTATTTTTTCATCTTCTTTTGAGAAAAAATATTTTTAAATCTAATTTTGAAGAAATAGTCAATGTAAAATTAAGGTAATCAAAAGCATTTTTTTACTGTTTTTTTAGTTTTATGAACTTAAATTGTACGTCGTCAGCCTTATCAAAATTATGTCTAAAAATATTTTTTCTAAAAAATTCATAAAAAAACAAAGAAAATGTGAGGTTGCAGAATTCTGTAAGTGCAATAGGCTTTGAGCAGGAATTTTTTGAAAATCAACTTGTTTTGACACTTTTAAACCTTTGTGCGACTTTTGTGGTTATTCGTGCCAATTTTCAAAAAATTCCTGCTCAAAGCCTATTGCACTTACAGAATTCTGCAACCTCACATTTTCTTTGTTTTTTTATGAATTTTTTAGAAAAAATATTTTTAGACATAATTTTGATAAGGCTGACGACGTACAGTTTAAGTTCATAAAACCAAAAAAACAGTAAAAAAATGTTTTTGATTACCTTAATTTTACAAGGACTATTTCTTCAAAATTAGATTTAAAAATATTTTTTCTCAAAAGAAGATGAAAAAACAAAAAAAATGTGGGGTTGCAGAATTTTGTAAGTGCAATAGGCTTTGAGCAGGAATTTTTTGAAAATTCGCAAAAAAACCCAAAAAGAGCTAAAAATACGATATAAGCTATGTAGGAACTATGTATAAAAGGCCCATTAGACGGGATGGTTGGTAGATTTCTTCATCTTTTGGTATAAGAAAACGATCCCCAAAGTTTCGTCAAGATCGGTGACCCGGAGGGTGTGACCTCTCCTTGTTAGTAAAGCCGCCGACCGATGATCGAGATCAATAAAGTCCATTTTAGTTTCACAACTTTTGCTTCTAATTATCGTAACTTAAATGAAATAAAAATTTTTTTAATTTTTTGAATTTTAACAGACAGCTAAAATACAGCCTAAAGTACGCCCTGTTAGTTCGTTTATTTATAAATCCATAAGCTAATATAAAAAATTCTTTCAACTAATTTTCTGCTTTCTGGTTTTTTTTTATCTAGTAATGAGTTTCAGTAATCGTTGAAAAATAAATTATCAAGAAAAATGTTGCAATTTCATGAAAAGATTTTAACTGGGTATTTAAAAATTTAATTACTGAATGATTACAACTACTTTTAAATGACAGTATTATCTTGTTCTTTTTTGAACTACTACTAATTATTTTCCAAGAATATACAATTTGATTAAAAAATACAATCACAATGATTTTTTATGAAAATGTGTGAGATTAGACAACAAATGGTATCATATGTATAACGCTTTTGGAAAATATGATTAAAGAATAATTTTTTCTTTTCTACAAAAACGTAATAGCTACGCGTACATACTTGCAGTTGATACATTTTTTAGAACATTTTAAAGAAAACTAATTTAAAATCCATTTCAATAATTAATGTAATATTTTCCTTTTGAGGGCTTCTAAACAAAGGATGGGATAAGACATAGTATTGTATTTATGGTATCAAAATGTATTGTATATTTCAATGTATATTGATGTTGTATACATAATCTAAATTTTTAAATAATCATAACAATGGCAAATTTTACTTAAGATTAACAGTACATTTATATCCGCATATATCTTGAGTTTAGCTAGTATACATTTTTCAAAATTTAATAAATTTTGTAATCAGAATAAGTTGTTGACAATGGTTGCAGCATATTAAACTAAAAATCATGGTTAAAAATTATTTAGCTTACTAAAGTTTCATATAACTTATACTATTACTATTTATTAAGCTATATTGATCTACCTGCATTAATTATATGTATAACTGTTAAAAGCTTTTTTAATTAAAAAAAAAAATGCTGATTGTGTACAATGTTTATCAGTTCAAGTTTTATGAATTTAATTTTTTGATAGATCTTATAAATTATTTGAAATATTGTTCAAATTTAAGATTGTTTAACAAAATTATATAAATATCAAATTTAATCTAATTTTGTAATAATACAAATTTGAAATAAAAAATTCATATTGTTCAAATTTTTTTTCAATCATTTCTATGATGAAAGCAAATTTGATAAAATGACCATATGAGATATTAAGTCAAGAAAAATTTGTACAAAGATATTGGTAAGTATATGTTTCTAAGTTATAAATCGTTTGACTTAATTATACACTCATGACACATATCTGTTAAATATTGAAATTAGAATCCTAGTTTTAATGTACAGTATTAATGTGATCTAAGAACTATTTAATTAATTAAAATCAAGTTTTATTCATATTAATTCATATTCTTCATTATTATAATAGTCTAATTATTGGCGTGTTTTAAAAATTTTAGATATTTTACTATTAAAATAAAAAAATTATTTACTGTTTATTTATAAAATTTTTTTTTGTTTACTTTTTTAGAAAAATATAAAATATGCTTAAGAAAAATTTTAACATTACATATATATGTGTTAACACGCATCTAAAAATTAATGAACAAATTACTAATTTAGCCAAAATTGCAGCCAATTCTTCAGAACATTAGTTTTAAAAAACTTCAGATCTTGATTGTTTGTTACCAGGATCTTTATGAATAGCACCTATGTGATAATTGAGACTTTGTTTTTGAGTAGTTCTAAATGAGCAATGCTCACATTTTAATGGTGCTTCACATGATCTTTCATGTTCTTTCAAACACCATCGCTTATCATAAACTTTGCCGCATTTAGAACATTTGAAACAGTATTCAGCATCATGTTTCTTTTTAATATGTAAATCGAGATGTATTTCTCGAATACATTTAAACTGGCAGTGAGTGCAATGATAACGCTTAATACTATTACATTCAAACCTTATGTGTCTGTGGAGTCCTCGTAATTGTTCGTACCTCTTTGGGCAGTTTTTGCATTTGAATTGCAGTCTAGTGTTACACTCCTTACATTCCAAACTTTCATTGTTCTGCACTATTGAATCTTCAAAGGCAATTCTGTCGCATTGGACACAATATAACTCACACTTGATTTCTGAAAAAGAGATGTTTTGAACATGTTAATTATAGAAGATTGTATGAATGAATTTGACTCGTAGAGATATTAAAAAAAATTCTCACTAGTTCTTCCTTGAGCAACTGTTAATTCAGAACCTAAATTTAAAATATTGGCAACATTACTTTCTGCAACTGGTTCAGCTACGACTGTAAAAAATCAAAAATTAATTTTTTTTTGTAAAACATTTTTATTTATATTTGGTATGAAAATATTAATATGTAAAAATCTTACCAGTCTGAATTTTTTGAAAATCAGCAGTGTTTAGTATTTCTTCAGTTTGGGAATGAGATGGAATTTGCTTTTCTGAAATAAAAATTTAATTTAAAACAACTGGTTATATGACAAAAAGATATTTTTTAATGATTGAAAATACTGTACCAAAAAAGTTTGTCGAATCATCAGCAATGATTATGAGTTCATCCTTATAAAGTAAAGAATTATATGGAAGATTGGTTGTATATGTAGCTGAAATCATACATATATAGTGATTAAATAAAAATGAACCAAGTTCACAAGTTAATCATAATTAAAATATGATTGAGATGAATCTTTTTTCTTCTTATATTTGTCAAAGTAAAACAAAATTATTAATTTCATACTTCAGTAAAAATGCTAAATGATGTTAAAACATTTGTTTTTCTTAAGTCACCACTCATAAATTTTGTATTAATTTAATCTAGGAAAAAAAAAAAATTACAAAAAAAACTCTTACTCATAATTGGTTGAGCAAATATCTGATTGGATCCATCAGGAGCACTTTCAATTTTTAATGCTATTGTATCTGAAAACAAAAAATTTTAATGTAGTAACACTATTGAATGAATAAAAAAATTTCAAATTAAGATTTTTATATATTTTGCAAATACAACTTAAGAGTAATAAAAATGAAAGAATCGTATTTTAAAATTATAAACTGATCCAAAATTATGTTAAGTCTATTGACAAAATATTTATTCAAAAAACATACCCATTGGAATTGAAAGTTTTGTAGCAGTATTGAGTATAAAAATTTTTTCACGAAGTATCACTTATTTTTTCACCTAAAATTAAAAAAAATTAATCAAACTTAATTTTTTGCATTATTATACGTTAGCACAGTTGGAAGATATCTTATCTTTTCTGTTTTTCTCTAAACATACATTGGCCATAAGATGACCACCAACTGTACCTTAAAATTTATCGAGTAAAACTAATTAAAAAAAAAAAAAAAAAAAAAAAAAAAAAAGAAGGAAATTGATAAATTAAAAATTCTGGAATGTTTTTATAAAATGTACAAAATAAATAACTTTTATTGGAGTAATAATTCATAACTAATTATAAGTTGAGGTACACTCAATTGTGCAATTCTGGTATAAAAAAATTTCAGAGTCAGCAAAATAAAATTTTTGATTTTAACCAAGCGTTATTTACAGTAAATTCTTTTTCCCAAAAGTTAATATATTCTTCACAAAAAGAATTTTCACAATTAAAATTTGTTTACATCAAAACTTTATGCAAATTTAAAACAAAATACTGAAAATTCAACAGCAGCCAGAAGATAATAAATATGTCAGAAGTTCATTCAATAAAATTAAACATTTCTTTTGTGTGTCAACTATAAAGTAATTATAATTACATATGTACCACATACATTTTGAGATTTACCCTAAGTAATGCTAGATTATATAATCAATAGCTAATAGAAGATAGGTCTAAAACAAATAACGTGTTTGTATATATCTGCAGTTCAATCTGAAGCATCCCTAACATTTTACTAATAATATTTCAAACTTTTCTTCGATATAGTTTTACAATGATTGTACAAATGAATTCCATGAATTGTCTTCTAGACAAATATTTACGAAATCATATGGATTTTTGTTCTTTATAGATAAATTAATTACGAAAATCAAGATAATAATGAAGTTGGCAAAAAAACATAACCTTAAAATTTTTTAATAGTATATTATGCAACGGGTTGCAGTATCGTCGCCAGGGCGGTTTTAAAGGCCCCGAGTGCGAAGCGAAGCGTAGCACGAGTGACTTTAAGACGCCCTGGTGACGTGCTGCACCCGTTGCATATACTATTTTATACCACTGGTGCGTAGGACGAGTTTTTAAATTTCTAAGCGTGCGTAAAATCGAGTACCTACGCACTAGTGGTATAAAAATAATTATTAAAACAGCGAGATAAAATTTTGGTTTGCACTGTTTTGAGAGTACTTACTTATGATGAAAAATTACTGTTGCAGCTTGAATATCTTAGCAAGTTCTGTACAAAAATAACAAATGTAAACAAACTTGCTATTTTCCGACTACAATCCTTATTTTCTATCGCTGAAAAAGTGAAGATTAAAGACTGAAGGGAACTGGACTGAATTTGACTATATACTATATAGTGTTCCAACTTGACTGAACTCTGAATAGTACATACCTATATATCTATATAATTTGGCCATGGTAATCGGCGTGGTGGTTTGTGTCCGAAAGTAGTGACTTTATCGACTGTATTAATTTAAGCGCGTAAATATAAATTATAATGACACCAAAAAATTAGAAAATTATAAAAATTCAACTTTGAACAAATGATTTGATTCATAAATGTTATAAAATCAGATTTTGATGCGATTCATTTTATAAATTAGATTGTCGAATAACTTAATTATAATTTTTATATTCGGATAAAAAATATATATAGTTAAGGAAAAATAAAATTTTTTCTGAAAATGAACGATGCAAAACTTTTATTTCAAATCAAAATTCAAATTTTTTCTTTTCTACAAATAAATAACTAAAAAAAATATATTTTTTTGGAAAAAAAAAGAAATACATTTTGGAATCTTTAATTAAATTTTATTTTTTATTATTAAAAGTTATATTACAAATCATTAACCGGCAGTTTTTAAATCAAGCTCTTATATTTTTCAAAGTACATTTTTGAAGCTATAATCATATAAAAATAATACATTTAAAAAATTTTAAAATTGGTTAAGTCTTGATTTGCATAAGAGAAAATAATTTTTCATTTGAAAATTTTTCATGTAATTAGACTTAAAAAAAAACATACGAATCGATAGATCGACGTAACATACACTTCAATTATTATTAATTTAAAGTTAAAATTAAACATATCATTTATCACAACATTAACGCACCAAATGTTATATTGTATAAAAGCCTTCATTATTGCGCATGAAATATGAATATTTTTTACAATGTTGTATGTACTTCATATATACATATAAAATGAAAATCAACAATTTTAATCGTTGACACTTTCACTAATTACTACTTATTTATAACGCATTTTCAACTTACATTAAAAAATATAATTGTTTTGTTTGTTTGTTTCTTCTTCTTTTTTTTTTTTTAACTGGTAATATTTTACAGTACAATACTTAGTTTACACATGAATACACATATAAGTATTAATCTTTTTTGCCATATAAAATACGTAAAAAATTTTTTTTAATGAATAGGTATAATACGATTGATCGATAAATTATAATAAAAAACTATACACGATTTTGAAAAACAATAGTAATTTCGTTGTCATTGTAACAATGATTCGATGAATTCAATAAAACAACTATTCTTAATTCACATAAACATACCAACTATCAAATACATCCAACTAAACTGGGCACAATAATTGAGAAATTTACAAAAACTTTTTTCGTAAACTAATTTTCACTGTGATGTGTCTAAAAAATATTTAGTCCTTATAAAAAAATATTACGTAATAATCTTTTTTTTGTTGATTGGATCCTTACAAATAATCAAAAACTTAAAATGTATAATATCGAATCCGTGATGTGTTTAAATCAGCGAATAGATTTAACGTCATTTATCATCATTACTTTCAGATCTTGAGAGCGGAAACATTTTTTTAAATTATAGTGCGATTGAAGTCGATACTGATTGTGGCAGTTTTCATTGCATAACTTGCACCTAAAATAATTTTTAGGATATATATTTTTATGCACACACTGTATGTGGGATAACAAATTGTCCTTTCGTCGACTCTTGAATTGACAATGAGCGCAGTAAAAAGCTTGATCGTCAGCGGATTCTGGTTGAGGTTTGGGTTTTTGCTTCATTATTCTACCTTTAGACCAACCAAGATTTCTACGTTTTTTACGTTTTTTTATACTACAATTAGAATTTATATTATTAGAATTAGTATTGTTGAGCTTAAAATTATTAGATTTAGTATTGTTGAGCTTGAGATTATTAGATTTAGTAGTATTAGAGTTGGCATTGTTGTGTTGAATATTTGATTCATTGTAAGATTTTAGTTTTTGCTGAACTCTAGTATTCAGTGGCTGACACAGCTCGGTTTTTATGTGTTGATATTTTACGTGTTTTAAAATAACTTCTTTCGAGTAACTTGAAAAATTACAAAATTCACACTTTATGGCCTTTTTCACTCCGCAGTACAATATGTGCGTGTTGAGACCGCTTCGATTTTTAAAAGTTTTTTCACATTTAAAACACTTCTCTAAACTAGGTTTATTTTGTACTCTGATTTTGGCTTTTTTGAATTTTTTATTATAAGGATTGAATTTTTTAGTTATTTCGGGAAGTTTCTTGATTTCGGGAATCTTCTTGATCTCAGGAATCTTCTTAGGCTCTGGGACCGTAATTTGCGGGAAACCTTGGAAATCGTTGCAAACTCGACTCTTCACGTGACAATACGCGCCCTGATAACTTCCGTACAATTTATCACAGGCAATACACTGGTATTTGAGTTTGTTTCTTTTGCAACGAGCGTTGTCGCACGACAAATCTTTTCTCCAATGCAGCTTCGAAGGATTTTCACAAGACGTGCAAAACAGTTGTACAAAATTTTTGCAACCTATAAATTTTTAAAAATAATGTATTAGTTGCCCATTTTAACATAATTTTTTTAGATATAAAAATTTGTTTACCCGAGTAAGACATGTCCAGCGGAACGCTGCATTTTTTCTCCAGCTGAAATTCTGCGGCAATCTTTTTTTCTTCTACGGTGCTTTCTTGGTAATCGTTCACTGAAATTAAAATAATTTGAGCTTTAAATAATCTCAAGACAAATTTATACATTAAAATATTTCGGATTTGAAAGTATGCTACATACTTTACAATAGCATTTAAAAATGATAGAATCACTCGACACAAAATGTCATTTAGAAATTGACAAAAAAAATTTACTGTAATTTTAAAAACTCACTAATGTAGTCGTACGATTCCGGATCGGGGTAATACTCTTCGTTCCACTCGTCGTCGCAAACGGAGAAACACGAAATAAATTCCTGCTTGATGTTGCATGGCTCAATGAAAAGAGGGTCTTCGTATTCTGTAAAATAATAAAATTTACACCACAGGGCGTATAATTAGTTTTTTAATTTTTCATCGTCCCAGCGGTTCAATCAATTGTGAAACCTCTACAGACAAAAAGAATGTTAGTAAATTATTAAAAAAAAAAATCTTTGTTTTTCAATCGAAATGTCTAAATTTGTTGAACTAAAGAGGAAAACTGGAGCTTGTCCTACTCAGTATTGCACCTGTGAACAAAAACAAATTTTTTTTTAATATTCGTACTAATTTTTAAAAAATTATATAACAATTTTTCAAAAATCATCTGTCATTGTCAGGAATAATTTATTTATGAATTTATTTTACATTTATTTTTAATAATAAATAATTACATTTATTTTAGTTTATATAATAATCAAATTTGAAGGATTTTTCACAGGATAGGTTGATCAAAATTTATTCAAAGGGAATTTTTTTTCAACAAATCTGACTTATAGAACATGGGTTACATCGATTTACGTGTACATACAATAAATTTGGTAAAAAAATATTTACATATACAAAAATATTTATCACAGATGTTTTAGACCCAAAAGTTGAGAAATGTATGTTAAAAATTAATTTTAGGCTTTATTAAGACTTTATTGAGTACAAAAATTATAAAAGTTTAAGATGTGTCGTTTTTATCTTCGTTTCGTAGAAATTTTCCTCTAAAATATCTCAGTTTATTGAACTTTCAGTAGAATCGCACTGCCTTATAAACCTCGTTATAAACAAACCGAATTGATTATAGGATTACTTATTGCACCTGTAAATAAGTTAATTTTTTCACGTAAAATTTTTCGAATAAAAAACCGAGATCTACTTATTTATAATTTTTGTTTGAATGATTCTATTATGTTATATAACCAAAAAGTTATCAACATCTACTTTATTCAGTAAATTTGAAACTATTTTATAAATCAATTAAAAATAATAATTTACATCATAAATTGAACCACAAATTTCTTAATTATATTAAACTTGATGGTCAGTAAAATTATAACTTTACTATATGTACTTTAAAAAACGTAGATTTTTTTTTTTTTAATTTAGTACTGATTTTTAAAATCGATTGATATTCGTCGATTTGTTGAGTCACACATCGAATCAACAAGTCATCTCTTAGAATCTTTTTTAACATCGAATAATTTTTTTCGGAATCCCACACAAAATTATATTTATAAAGGTAAAAAGAAAAAAAAAGAATTAAAAACAAATTAGGATCTACGATGGTGCAAATTAACTCATCAAAATTTTAGAAATCATTGATGGATACAGTGGTTAGATATGTCGTTCCCAGTGTATATCTTATAAATATATCAAGAGTTAAATTTAAAAACTATTACAGGATTCTAAATTCTGAAAATATTTTTGCAAAAGCAGATTCATAAGTTTTGTTGAAATTCTATCTTTCAATTCTGAAAGTTATAAATAAAAAAATAAAAAAATTTCATGGGTAATTTTACTTATAAAGTTTAAAAATTCAAATTTTCGTATACGCTAATAGATTTGTTTTTTTATTACCGACTGAGATTTTGTACGGGAATTTTTTTTACGTAAGACAAAAAAATATATAAAAAAAGTCCGAAAATTCAAATTTAAATGTACTAATTTGTATTGATATTATAAATACCTTCTAAAACTGATGTAACTGTAGTATAAAAATTGTATAAAACTTGAACTTCCGATCAGAAATTTTGTAAACACCACCTGATCTTCCACGATATCTGTTATGTTGACATAATAACTTTCCAACGAGAATAGTTCCAAAAATGATTGAATAGAACCATTTTTTGATGTTTTTTTTTTTTTGAACTGTAGAAAATAAATAAATTAAGTAATAATAACAACAAAAATAAAAATCACTACAAATTTTTTATATTTTATTCATTGAAAATCTAGCTTTATTTTTAAGTATAATTCAATTAAGTCTCTCATAACGTTCTCGGTAATGTTTTCACAAAATTTGAGATGTTTAAAAAAAATAAATTTTTAAATCAACAGTATTTATCTAAATTCACAATTTTTTTAATGAATAACCACACAACGAACTCGTCACTCATTTAATTTTTTAAATTAAAGATTAATAAGTAATAATTGAATAATTTAAGATTAATGACGCACAAGTTAACTTATGAAGCTTCTAAAAAAAATTTATCAATCAAAATAATAATATAAACAATAAACTCAAAGAAGAAAGAAAAGGTTATTTGAGGTTAACAAGATGCCCGCGAGAGCCACAATCTGCCGATCCGCGGCAGCCCCCGGCCCGGTTGTGTGCACTCAGCAGTCAGCACTGTGTGCGGTGTGCCTCTCTCATTTTTTTCTTTTTTTCCTTTCTTATCCTGAGCACACATGCGCGATATACATGGAAGTTAAGGTTATGTGAAGTCTCGTCTGCTAGAGTTCAAAAATTGTATTGTGAAAATCACAAGTTTTTATTATGAAAGTTTATTTAAAATAATAATTTGAAGTTTTCATGTATTTATGTAAAGACTAGATTAATGAAACAATGAAGTGTATTAGTCGTCATTTACTTAGAGCTCTGAACTCCAAAAGATTCTACACGCAGGATGTTGTAAGAGTTATACTTACTACTTTTTTAGTTTTAATAAGTAAATTTTGTTATTATTAATCATTAAAAATTTTTATTTCAGCCTCAAAGAAAAATAGTTCCACTCCTTGATTCAGAAATTCAACTTCCAAATCCAGAATATAACATAGAATTTTATTGCAATCCATCAAATCGTGATTTAATAGCCAAAAATATTGCAAAAAGAAAAAGTTCTGGCGATATTGATAAAGTTCTTAAACTACATAATAGTCCACATTCCAAAGAGGAGTTTTATAGTGAACTAAGCAGGATTCCTAATCAAACAGATCCTGCTGTTTTAGAATATCATGACGATGAACCTTTTATTCTTAGAATGAAAAATGACCAACCAAAATATGACTTTGAACCTCAAGAATTTTCTCAACTTGCATCTAAATTAAAATTATTAAAGACAGACCGTTTAGGACCATTAACTGGATCTCGTAGCTATATACTTATAGGAGATCTGGCAGAACTAGAGCAAGCCTTGGTAACTTATACCATAAATGAACTTTTAAAACACAACTTTAAATTAGTTTCAGTTCCAGATATTTTACCTTCCCAAGTGATTGAAAGGTGTGGATTGATTAGTGATGGGGAAAGAAGACTTGTCTATGAAATAGAACCGTATTATGGGAATGATCTAAGTCTTTCTGGAACAGCAGAAATGGCTTTAGCTTATAAGTTGTCAAATAAAGTTTTGTGTAACAATGAATTGCCTTTAAAGCTTGCTGCTGTGAGTAGGTGTTACAGAGCTGAAGTTTCTAATTTACTAGAAGAAAGAGGCATTTATAGGTAAAAATATTTTTTAATTTTTCTGAAAAACTGTAATGTTTAAAAAATTTTTATTCAACTATTACATATCTTTTTTACTTCAGGGTACATCAATTTACAAAAGTAGAAATGTTTATCTGTTCCCAAAAAAATAAATCCATTGAAGTACAGGAAGAAATTGTTGGAATACAAGAAAAATTATTTGAACAATTGGGACTACATTTTAAAGTGATTGATATGCCTCCAAATGAACTAGGATCACCAGCCTACAGGTATGGATAAACAATATTGACTTACTTTAAATTCAAGTATGTATTTTAATTAATAATTTTAAAATTATAACCCTCAGAAAAATAGACATTGAAGCTTGGATGCCTGGCAGAAAACAGTTTGGAGAAATATCAAGCTGCAGTAATTGTACAGATTATCAAGCTCGAAGACTTAATATTAAATATTCAAATAAAGATGGTGCAGTAATACATGCTCATACTTTAAATGGAACTGCTTGTGCTGTTCCACGAATGCTTATTGCTATTTGTGAAACACATCAACTTAAAAATGGCAATATTGCAATACCAGAGAATTTAGTTCCTTACATGAATGGTAAAAAAGTTATTGAAAAACAAAAGATTGCTGATATAAAACAATTCAAAGGAAAATCAAAAAATCTATAAAAGGTCAAACACAATTCACTTCTGTAAAATAGTTGTAAATAAAATTGTTACAATTTTAAATCGTTAATGATTAAATTTTTTTACCAAATATTAAACAATATGAATGTGTTATTTAGTTTTTCAAACATAAAAATTAATTCTAAGTGAAATAAAACCAAGTCCTTAAGTACAACTAATGCCAGAGAAGAAAAAAAAGTATTTATATTTGTAGTATTTTGTTTTACTGCAAAATAACTTTTATTTAATTTTTCGTTTTTTTTTTTTAACAAAATCATTTCAAGGATAAAAATAAAAAGCACTATCTATCAAACATCACCTGACAGTATATTTTTATAAACTGATACAATTATCATACAAATTAAGTAAGGGTTCTGAAAGTGTACGTACACAGGCATAGTTTGTTTCTTTTTATCTTTGTTTCTGTATACACATTGTAGTTCATAAGTGGAGTTTATAAAAATCGTAACACAAAATATTTTTCTTAAAAGTAATACAATCAGAGACATTGTAAATTTACAATCATCTTTCACACTATCATTAGCAAATATTCTCTATAATTATTGATTCACAATTTCATTACATTTCTTCATTTAGTTAATTGTCGTTAAAAAGATGCTTGATCAATTCTTGTAACTTAGTAAATCTAAGTTTCATTTTTATTTAAGAGTTATAAAGTCTTCCGTACATACAGAGGGCTCCAAGTTTCTTCCAAAATTACTTTTTATTGTTTTTGGACAGAATATTGGATAACTGTGCCTTGGCAATGTTGCTTGTATCTGAGTGTATCTGAAAAAAAATATATATATATATTTATTAATATTAACTTAAACACAAAAATCAATTTTACAAGAGGTACAGACAATGAATTGTTTTTAAAAATGAAAAAATAAGTAATATTACAAAAAAATTCAATTACTTTGAATTATTAATCCTCTTCCTCTCCAGATTCGGACTCTTCTTCTGCATTTTGTAACCATTCAACAAACGTTTTCATTTGGTCCAAAAAGAGCATTTTTCCTTTAACAGAATGCCCGTCTTTGTACCACCTTAAAATCACTTCTTCAGAAACTACTTCAGCTGTAAATGATAAAAATTGTGGTAAAAATTGAAAATTGTTATGATTTACAAATAAAATTTTTAATTTTTAAATTATAAAATAAAGCAATGTTTGTATACAACTAAAAATATAAACTTACTTTTGTAGAAGAGTAAGACAATTTTTTGGAAGACTTTCATGAAGTTCATATTCTCATAACAGAATTCTTGAACCTTGAGAATCAGAGCGAGCTCAGATTTGGCAGTGCTTGTAAATGCGCCAAAAAGTGGTGTATAAATTTTTAAATGTTTCAGTGCTTGTTCGGCGACTAGTTCTTCCTTTTTGTTCCATTCAGCTTGACCCATAACAGTATTCCAAATCTAAAATAATATTGTTACACATCAATTAGATATAATTTAAAAAAATTCTAATTATAAATCGGAAAGAACAATTTAAAATTGGAAAAAAAAATTTAGTTTCAGTTTAAAAAACAAACAATAATAATACATATAAAACTGTCAAAAATTTCAAATTTTATAATTTTGAAAAAAAAAAACGAGCAAAGCCAAAACTTGAAAGAAAATTATACTCAACGTTAAATTCAATTAATTAGCATCAATTTAAAAAAAAAAAAAAAAAATTATTTACCAGTCCAATAACATCATGTTCAGGAATATTGCAACGTTGTGCCATTTCTTTGAGATCACTGACTATGTCTTTGATAGGCTTATTATCAGCTAGATTGTCGAGAAGCAGTTGTTGAAGATCACGTTTAGCTTCTTGACTTGCTTGAGCTTTATGGAGTTTCACAATATCAGCCAAATCAGCATTTTCAAAAACAGATCTGAAATACTCATCTGTCCTTTTGTTGGGTGGTACAAATTCCATCAACCTAAGAAATCACCAAAATATTCAAGCAAATAATTTCAAATGCACTGATTTTTAATTTTTCAAAATTATTGTTTGTAGAAAATAATTACTTAACAAGATTGTTGAAAACTAAAAAAAATTAAAAACTATCAAATTACTTAGATTAATTAACATTATGATATTTTTAAAATCTAACAATTGTATTTTATTGCTCATCAAAGTATAATTAAAACTTTTAATAAATGTTCTAAGTTTTTGATATTTTTTATGACTTGGGAATTAAAATTATTATTTTTCAACAAATTTTATCTAGACAAAATTAATTTGATTATTCGTTTTTTTATACTGGTAATAAATGACTTTTCAAAACTTAAAATTTACGTCAATAATTATGTAAATAGTAAAATATTAACGAATTATAAATTAATAATAATGAACAAAAATGTAGCCCAGATCAACCAGACTATGAAACTTTCATTCATTTATACATCTACTTCTTGCTTCAAACAATTTTCAATAAAATAATAAAAAATATGAGTACCTTCCTTCGATGCCTCCTCGTTTCAATGCAGTCATCAAGCTAGGCAAGCCTTTTTCTTGTTTCCAAGTTACAAAAACTTCAAGAAGGAAATCAAGAGCAAGATTATCCTTAACTAAATGTTCATTGATTAGAACAGAAAGGACAGTAGGTGGTACAGCTCCATTGGAGATCCAGAGAGCAGTCATTCTTGCTAATTTGATTCTTTCTTGAGGAGTAAAACCTTTCATAAAAACTAGTACCTTCTTCATTTCTTCTTCAAACATCTTTTCCAGGTACTTGTATCTACGCGTGAGCTTGATGAATACCTGTTGATTTAGTTAATAATTAATTATGTTTTCTTATCGAAGCATAAAAATCAATGTTCTTTAGAAACAAAAATTTAATTATTTTTATATATTTTGTGAGTTAGATTTAAATTTTGTGCTTAAAATTGAAGTAGGCTTTGGTCAATTGTTTTTCAACTTAAAAAGTAAACTTAGTGTAAATTTGAATTTCAATTAAATTAAATAGTTACCTGCTCAAAATTGCGCATGGACTCCATATCCTCAGATTGTTCAAACACGCATGCTGTAGTTTTAACTGGCTTGTCTCCATCTTGAGCGATAGATCCACCAGGAACTAAGAGACCACCAGCTATCAAAATATCAAAGAGGACCTCACCGTATCGACGATAGTCTAACTTTGACCCAGCAGTATCCAAGTATTTTGAAATAGCCTCTAAGTCGTTACCGGCCTTCTCAAGACCAGAAATAACAGCATCCCTAAATCCAGTTGGATCATATTTCTCTTTTTCATCTACAAAGAAAAATTAAAATTCAATAAGTTGCAAAAGTAAATAATTTCAAATTTACTATTTAACAATTTATCTTGAAATGAAAAAATGCAAAACTCATTATTAAAACTGATCAATCACAATCAGTGAATGCCTTTAAATTGAAATAATTAACAAATATATACTTTATTTAAGGTTATCTTATGTAAATATGATGATAAAAATGTGATTATTAAGTAGTTGAAGTTTTATTGAAGAGTTTTTTTTCACAATGACTTCAAAGCTTGTTAAAGAGTATTTTAAATTTTAAAAACAAGGCTGTTGACAGAGATGTATTGATAGATTCTAAATATTTTTACATGCAATTTATAAGTGTGCAGTTGTTTGTGTAACTCTACTTGGTATTTTATAAAGTTATTTGTAAATGTATACATTGGAATTAGCATATTCATTAGCAATCTAGAAATTTTTTTTGTAGCTTATTATATAATTTTAAGCTGTGATTCAGCAATTTTTTGTTTAATTTGTAGAAAAAAGTCTTTGGTGAAATAAATTATATATATTCATTTTAAAAATGGCCACTGAGCACTTTCACCGAACTCTTGCAAAAAATTTATAAATAGATCATGCGAGACAAAAAATCATGAGTAAAATACTTTCAACAGTCAATGTATGTATATGTATATATACATGTATACGTATACACAAATACTTTTGCATGATCAAAGTGAAATCACCTGTGCAAGACTCAATCCTGTGACTTATAAAAAAAAAAAAAAAAAAAAAAAAGGCCAACTCACCTCTTTTTCTGGTCTTTATGCGTTGACCTGACAACACTGGCTTTTCTATTTTTTGACTCATACAATATCCTTCTGCAAAAAGAGAAAATCAAGCATTATAAAAATATTCGTCTGAGGAGGATGAATGAAATTGTATTCTATTTTCTTTTTTACTTGTTGAACGGAAAAAAAAGACACCCTAAAAACGAGCACGAGGACGTATCGTCCTTCAAGAAACTTGCTCCGAAACGCATGCGACCTCGGCGTCCGCTCTCTCCGACCTCAAAACAGTTTTGAGAACAGAAAAATTCTACAAGTCAGCTGGTTCAAAAAATGTGAAAAGTTTTGCGTAATTTATTATTTAAAACAAAGATAAAAAGTTGGCTATTAGAAGTGATAGGTTAAGGTCGACGGAGGGAACGAGAGAGCTAGAGAGAGAGAAACAGCCACGATGGCCGGAGCTCACAGGGGAGAGAGAGAGAGACGATGCCATCCTTTGGGAACCGTGTGAAAGAAAAGTAACAAATGCGTGATATACTGATATTGCGGTACCTTCGTAAAATCTACTTGTATGTAATGATTGTGTACTTACTTATATGCACTGGTAACGTTTAAAAAAAATCAACCGCTCCTGATCGTGGATATCTTTGCCTGAGCTTGGATATCCTGGTGTGATGCGCTACACTGCTCTGCAACAACTACTTAGTCACGCAAGCGCACTGTTATAAAACGTTCGGACAACGAGAGGAGACTGAGACTGAAAGAAAGAAACACAGAGAAAGAGAGTCGGGCGCTCTCTGCTTGCTTGTGTGGTGTTGTCGTGCGTCACGAATAAAGACTGAAGAGAGCGGCCGAAAAAGGGGAACGTTCGGTGCTGGCGATTGTTACCCCCACACTTCCGTTTGCAGGTCGGCCTCAAAGTCCGCACGCTTACAGATGATTTGTGAAATTAAAATTTTATTTTTGGAGGAACGTTAAATCGGCTTGACAGGATTTACGCTTTTTAGGTTAGGCTGGAAATATTTAACGTACATCTGCGATACCAAAATGAAACGGTTAGTTGTATGCCGCTGATTTAACCAAGGGCCCAGATCAGCTGGAAAAATTGAAAGATTCGTCGAATTTTTTTAGCGTTTCCCTTGCCTGACCGGAAATCGTCTACGTGCCACGTGAATTTTCAAATTGATCCCCTTGGGTGCGCGGGAATCCTCTTGAATTTATAAATCGATGCCTATCTTGAAAATTTAGGCCTGACAAATCGAGTTGATTGTAATTTTTTGTCGGAACTCTTGAAATATTAAAATTAGATTCTGATACTGGACTTTTTAGTGTGTTGACAGGTTATCTTCTTATTTGTAAATTTTTAAAAAAATATTCGAACGTCGCTAAAATTTCGTGTGAATTTGTCCAGCCCATATATGTAGATAGCGCTGTAGAGTCGTCGTGCGCTCTAATTGGTTGTTCTGTTGGAGCGAAGTAGTCAATGCGATATCTCATTTTTGCTCTACAGCTCTATTCGTGGATTAAACTCGTAACTCTTATATTCACAAAGATTATCATTAAATTGTCAGTATGCATAGTTTAATTAGTTCACTTTTTGGCATTTTAAAGTAATTTTTCCAATATCTCGCCTTTTGAAGCGTTAGTTTGACAAGTTCTTTCAACTGTCAGGATGGCCGAGCGGTCTAAGGCGCCAGACTCAAGGTTTATTTCCTTCTCGATTGTATCGAGTTGTGGGCATTCTGGTCCTCTCTGAGGGCGTGGGTTCAAATCCCACTCCTGACAAATTTTTTTTTTTTTTTTTTTTAATTAACTAATTGCTGCATCTTTTTCTTATAAAAGTCATATTGAAAATATTTCATATTTTTATTAGAATTTTATTGACAAACAATTTTTTTTTCTCAAATAAAAACTGCAACAACCTCTTAAATTGAAAAAAAAAATGTTTAAATCAGTTTATACAATTGTTAAACAAAGTTTGTAAGTTTTTGAAACAATACAGATGTTAAATTGAGTTCGAAATAATTTTTGCCTTATTTATTATTAAGGAAAATTATTTATGTATTGAAAAGTTATTGACTACCAGATCTATAAGTTTTAATGATAATCTTTTACCTTCAAAACTCGCTTAGTAATTTACATAAAAATTTTTTTAAATTATTTAGTATACATAAAGTGTTTTTTAAATCATAATTATACTTGTAAATGTTAATTTTTATTGCAAATACTACTAAACAAAAAAAATTGTTATTAATGTGCAAATAATCATGAAAAATTTTTCATAAGATTTAATTCATTTAATCAAGTTATGATAATTTACTAATATTAATTAATGAAACATTATAAAGTGTATAAATATTATAAATTTTTAGGGCAGGGAAGAATTTAAGTTTTTTTGTAATATTTTCAAGAAATAGTATATGACACACCGGGCGCTAGAAAAGTATTAGCTAGCCCTAGCAAACCCAAATTGACGCCCGAGCCGAAGCCGAGGGTGTCAAGGGTTTGCTAAGGGTTAGCTCATACTTTTCCAGCGTCGTGTGTAATGTTTTTTTCTACACCAGGCAAGGAAAGTTCAAACTCCCTGTTTGGGACAAATCAGAAAGTTTGAACTTGCTGCGCCGTGTGTTGAAAAAATTTTTTGTTTAAAAAATTAAAAAACTTTAGGTAGTAAAAGTAATTAGTTATATTATTACTTAATAACTCAACAAAAGTAAACAGAACATTTTTTTTTTTTAAGTTATTATTAAATTTCTAAAAAAATTTTTAAAATAAGACCCTTTTTACTTATTTGTATATAAGTTAATCGAAATAAAATTTTTGAATAATTTTTTTTTTATAAAAATCATCAAACTACATCTAAAAGTAATGAAAAAGATTAATTGTTTCAAATATTATTAGTTTGTGTTGAAATTTTGTACATACCCTAAAATTTAATGAGACTTGACTCTGTCCCAAAGTGGTAATAAAAGAACGGTAATAAATATTGTTGATAAGTTATAAATAATACTTTCCAATTGTACTTTTTAAAATTATTGATAGAAGGTTCATAAAAATCATGTTTTTATATTTTTTGATCAAAATGAACTTATATAAGTGCATTCAAAATTTATGTTTGAATGATTTGATTATGTACTGTAATATCCGAATTATCACCACTTTGAGGGTAAAAACTTGAGTATAAAAATGTCCCGTCCGAAACGAAACATCCCTCAGGGCATGGTTGCTGTGTTCAGTGAAGTGAAGGTATTCACTGAACATTCAGTCGACTTAAGACAACATATATATATATACTGCGCTGTTGCCACGACTAGTCGCTGTAGATCAAATGACAATTCTAGAGAGTCTAATATGAAAATTAATAAATAAATAAATAATTCCTCAAGCTCTAAAACAAACAAACTCAGACTATCACGGTTAAATTAATAAATAAATAAATAAATAAATAAACAAATAAATCACGAAGTTTTAAACCAACAACATGCTGTGGTTTTTTTATTGAATTTTCTATGAAATAAATAAACAAAGAATACCCCAAGCTCTAAAACCTCGGAACAAAGGTCGGCAAAAATTAATTTATTGATAAATAAATAAATAAACAAATAAAACACGAAGTTTTAACCAACAAAGTGCTGAGATTTTTTTATTAAATTTTCTATAAAATAAATAAACAAATAATACCCCAAGCTCTAAAACGACAAAACCCAGACCATCAAAAATCAATTTATAAATAAATAAGTAAACAAATAAAACACGAAATTTTTAACCAACAAAATGCTGAGATTTTTTAATTAAATTTTCTATAAAATAAATCAACAAATATTACCCCAAGCTCTAAGACCTCGGAACAAAGGTCGTAAAAAATTAATTTATTGATAAGTAAATAAAAAAATAAAACACGAAGTTTTAAACTAACAAAATGCTGAGATTTTTTTATTGAATTTTCTATAAAATAAATAAACAAATAATACCCCAAGCTCTAAAACCTCGGAACAAAGGTCGTAAAAAATTAATTTATTAATAAATGAATAAATAAACAAATAAAACTCGAAGTTTTATAACAACTAAATGCTGAGTTTTCTATTTAAATTTGTTGTAAAATAAATAAACATATGATAGTCTAAGCTTTTAGACCAGGGAACTAAGACAATCACAGTTAAGTTTATTAATAAACAAATAAATAAACAAATTAAACCTGACGCTTCAAACCGGGGAACTAAGACCGTCAAAAATTGATTTATTGATAAATAAATGAACAAATAAATAAAACCCGAAGTTTTATAACAAAAAAATGCTGAGTTTTCAATTTAAATTTTTTGTAAATTAAATAAACAAATAATACCCCAAGCTCTAAAACGACAAAACCCAGACCATCAAAGATCAATTTATAAATAAATAAATAAGTAAACAAATAAAACACGAAATTTTTAACCAACAAAATGCTGAGATTTTTTAATTAAATTTTCTATAAAATAAATCAACAAATATTACCCCAAGCTCTAAAACCTCGGAACAAAGGTCGTCAAAAATTAATTTATTAATAAATGAATAAATAAACAAATAAAACTCGAAGTTTTATAACAACTAAATGCTGAGTTTTCTATTTAAATTTGTTGTAAAATAAATAAACATTTGATATTCTAAGCTTTTAGACCAGGGAACTAAGACAATCACTGTTAAGTTTATTAATAAACAATCAAATAAACAAATTAAACCCGACGCTTCAAACCGGGGAACTAAGACCGTCAAAAATTGATTTATTGATCAATAAATAAACAAATAAATAAAAACCCGAAGTTTTATAACAAAAAAATGCTGAGTTTTCTATTTGAATTTTTTGTAAATTAAATAAACAAATAATACCCAAGCTCTAAAACCACTGAACTAAGACCACCAAGGATTAATTTATAAACAAATAAATAAATAAATAAATAAATAAATGAAACACGAAGTTTTAAAACAACAAAATGCTGAGGTTTTTTTATTGAATTTACTATAAATTAAATAAACAAATAATTCCTCAAAGCTCCAAAACCACGGAGCACATATTGTCAAAGATATGTTTAAAAAAAAAATTAATTAAACAATAAAACCAGAAGCTTAAAAACGACGAAACGTCCGCTATTTTCAATTGAATTTGTTAATAAATAAGTACGCAAATGATAGCTCAAGCTCTAAAACCTTGAAACCTTGAGCGTTAGATTAAATAAATTCATTTAAAAAACCCAGCGTTTAGTTCAAAAGCTTTAGGTTTTAGTTGTTAATTCATTTATTCATTACTAAATTAATTTTTGACGGTCTTAGTTTGAGAGCTTGGAGTATTATTTGTTTAATTATTTAACAACAAATTCAATTAAAAAAACCTAGTATTTTGTTGTTTTGAAGTTTAGGGTTTTATTTGTTTATTTACTTATTTATTAATCAATAAATTTTTGACCGGCTCAGTTCCCCGGTTAAAAACCTTAGAATATTATTTGTTTATTTATTTAACAACAAATTCAATTAAAAAACCTCAGCATTTTGTTGGTTTAAGACTTTAGATTTTATTTGTTTATTAATTTATTTATCAATAAATTAATTTTTGACGACCTTTGTTCCGAGGTTTCAGAGCTTGGGGTATTATTTGTTTATTTATTTTATAGAAAATTCAATAAAAAAATCTCAGCATTTTGTCGGTTCAAAACTTCGTGTTTTATTTGTTTATTTATTCATTTATTTATTATTAATTAATCTTTGATGGTCTGGGTTTTGTCGTTTTAGAGCTTGGGGTATTATTTGTTTATTTATTATATAGAAAATTCAATTAAAAAATCTCAGCATTTTGTTGGTCAAAAATTTTGTGTTTTATTTGTTTATTTATTTATTTATTTATTTATAAATTAATCTTTGATGGTCTGGGTTTTGTCGTTTTAGAGCTTGGGGTATTATTTGTTTATTTATTTTATAGAAAATTCAATTAAAAAATCTCAGCATTTTGTTGGTTCAAAACTTCGTGTTTTATTTGTTTATTTATTTATTTATCAATAAATTAATTTTTGACGACCTTTGTTCCGAGGTTTTAGAGCTTGGGGTATAATTTGTTTATTTATTTTATAGAAAATTCAATAAATAATCTCAGCATTTTGTTGGTTTAAAATTTCGTGTTTTATTTGTTTACTTATTTATTTATTTATAAATTGATTTTTGATGGTCTGGGTTTTGTCGTTTTAGAGCTTGGGGTATTATTTGTTTATTTATTTTATAGAAAATTTAATAAAAAAACCACAGCATGTTGTTGGTTTAAAACTTCGTGTTTTATTTGTTTATTTATTTATTTATTTAGTTATTTATTAATCTAACCGTGATAGTCTGAGTTTTTTTGTTTTAGAGCTTGAGGAATTATTTATTTATTTATTAATTTTCATATTAGACTCTCTAGAATTGTCATTTGATCTGCAGCGACTAGTCGTGGCAACAGTGCAGTATATATATATGTTGTCTTAAGTCGACTGAATGTTCAGTGAATACCTTCACTTCACTGAACACAGCAACCATGCCTCAGGGTCCAGGGATAAAGCTGATTAAAAACTAGTGTACCGATGTCCCCATAGATAGCGCTACCATGATCACAAAAGGTTGTTACGTGTAAAATTAGCTGATGCGTAATCAAGATCTCATATAATAATTCTAAATCGAAGTCATTAATAATTACATATACATATCAAACAATGTACTTGAGCTCGACGTTCTTGTTACCTGTTGCTATCTAGTGTATTTTTATGTTGGCAACCGAAAAAGAGGATGATTTGTTGTACTGCTGTTAAATTTTCATTACCATTAATTCTATTTGAGTCAACTATATAGCTATGAATATTTTCCTAAAATGAACAGCCTGGTTGTAAAATATTAAAAACGTGAAACAAATATTTTTTTAAAATAAAAGTATTATTCTTATACAGTATGTACAGTTGAATAGTATAGTGAGAAACTTGATTTTGCAAGTAATGATTGGTTAGTACTTCATTTAAAACTCACCGTCCTTTGAGTCTATTATTTAACTTTTTTTCATCGCTAAATCTTGATATACAACCGATTGTTTATCGAAACATTATCAATCTGCTGAAATCTTACGTGCACTGAGAGAAGGATTTGGTTCAAGGAACCAAATATATTTGGTTGAAAAGAAATCGGATAATTTGGTTGTGGGAACCAAATGTTTGGCCACACTCCACGCGTACAAATCGAGCTTTTATTTTTTATTTTAAAAACAAATTTTATTTATTATTGTATTATTTTATTGTTTATTGTTGTAATAATTTGCTTAAGTCAGTTACATTTATTCTTGTTGAATAAATAAGAATTTATTTTAATTTCAAATTTCAGCAATAAATTTCGAAGAATTAATTAAGTTTATTTAAATATGAGTTTTCTCTTGACAACAAAATTATTTTTCCCTACGAAGTTAAATCAAATTACTAATCGTTTTCAATCTAGTATAGCACCGATCATTTTAATAAATTTTTCGTGAGTTCGTAATTTTCTGAATTACCGCAAAAAATTTTTTGAGGTTATAACAGCGAACTGTTATTGACATGTCTGTGATCTATACATTTGGTTCCTGTAACCAAATCATTGGTCGCATGAACCAAAGCTTGGGAGAAACCAAAAATAACCAAATCTTGGTTCACACAACCAAATTTGGTTACGTGAACCAAACCCTTCTCTCAGTGTGACAATTATTTAAACAATCGATTACTCTAGAACGAAGTATGCAAATTAACAGTCATTTAAAAATTTTATGACAAATTAAAAATTTTATGACACGTATTGTTTGAAAAGTTAAGTACAAGCGCACGCATATTTTAAATAGATTAGATAAGTATTTACACAAGTTTTCTCGCCGCATTCACACCATACTTAAGTGAATTAAAAATAGTTTAGACCCTAGCACCTGCATGAGATTAAATCCTTCATAACAACGCAATTAATTAATCATGTATCTTAAATTACTTTAGAAATACGTAAGCTGACTTTTAAAAAAAAAAGATTCGCATTTATCTAAATTGTACCATATGAAACCTCCACAAAAAAAGCCAAAACCACACATCGCCACCAAAGACCAACATACAATGACAGCGGGACCAACAAAAGGCAGTCAAAGTTCGAGTCAAAAAGAGAGCGTAGTAAACATCGCGGTGCGGTGATTCTGTCCTCCGCAAAATCAAATAAGAAACTTTTCAGACAGACACTCGGCACGCGCATATACGTAGGTTTAATTAGTTCCATTCGCGAAGTGCAGGTTTATTTGCGTTACGGTGCAGTTTCGCGCGCACCCAATATTAGTCCGGTAGATCACGTACTCCAAATTAGTTTTGTTAAATCGACAAATAGAAAAGGTCTCGGTGTTTTCGAATCGTCCTCCTCCTTTATTTTTAAGTACGGGGAGCAGCAGCAGCTGCGAGGTAAAGAAACGGAAGGAGGGAGAGAACAAACATCGCGGGGGGAATTTTTCATTTTTTTTTATATCAAACGTGCAGCACTTTGATCGGGACTGTTTACTCAGGGCGTGGATCACTCCTGTTTTCTTTTGGGAAATTTAAATCAGGGGGGTGGTTAAATGGATTGGTTCTTTTATTTGGTGGAGGAAATTTTAAATTTTAAATGCGAGCAAATACGAATTATTAGCTGAGATGTAGAGTAAACAGACAATGATGATATTTATGGAATTCAAGTTTTAGACGTTACTTTGAAGGTTACTGCATATTTTCGATTAACATCTGAACTGTTGTATTTTTTAAAAGTGCAGATTGAAAAGAATTTGTGATTCAATGAAAATGAGTTGATTCAATTTTTAAATTATTTTTGAAATATTGTTAAGGTAATTGAGGGGAAAAAAGCATTTACTTCGTTCATTGAAATGTAACGTTATTTTTCAAACATTCGAAGTCACAAATAACTGATTGTAACTGCAAGCTCATGAATTTTAAGTGCTTTTTCTGCAAACTTTCAAGCTCATTATACGATCAAAAGTTCTTACAGTAAAATTCCATAGTGAGACAGTTGAAAATAATCTGCTTATGTTTGAGCGAAGGTAGTGTTACAAAGTTTGTAAAAATGAACTCTGATGCAGTAATATGTAAATATTTGCTACCATGATAAGAACGTAAAATAATTCCTCAGCAAATTATAAAAAAAAAATCTAATTTCTTGACTGGGCAATAAGTGAAGTAGTTTATGCTGTAATGATTTCAGTTTAAGCTCATTTAATGTTTTAAATAAGGCAAAGGGGCGTGATTTTTATCAATTAAATAATTTGGAACTATTGTAAAAACGCATTACAGTCGGTCCTTGTAATTCGCGCAGGGAACGTTCCGAAGGTTCAGCAAGAATAACATATTTATGGGAGATAGGGGGATACGTTCCAGTCAACTCAAAAAAGATGTGGAAATTTGTTAAATATTCTTTATTATTTTATTAAAAATATACTCTTTATTCATTAATAAATAAAAATAAAACGAGTTATAATTATAAAATTAGTACCTCAGATTAATTATTACCTCTAATTTTCATTTAATTATATTAACAAAAACTTATGAATGTTACTGAAAAAATAGTAAATTGACGGCCTGGTCAGGCCAGGGGTTATTTTGCCTCTCAAGGGTTTGCGGGCCTAGCCAAAGGCGAGGCATGCAAGGAGGAAAATAAACCCTTCCCGAACAAGTTAAACAATTTTTCTCCATCCGAGAACCGAAAAACAAAGGGCCGAAAGTCCGATTTTGAGGTTAGATAATGGAAAAATTTTATTGATTATAGCAATCCAAAATTTTACTGGCCTCAGAAAAAAATTTACTATCCTAAATTAAGCTTTTTTATCCTAAATCAAAATCTCATCAAGTGAAGATTAAATTTTTCATAGTTTCAAAAAAAATGTGAAAATATATATAGTACACTCAGAGAAAGATTTGATTGGACCAATTAAATATTCCTTGTTCCCTCAATAGTCGAAACATTGTAGCAGTTACAATACGTATAGTAAGGATAATAATACATATTGTTGCGACTAGCAAAGCAAATCTAACCTAACCTAGCTAATTTTTAAAATCTTAAAATTGAAGTCATTATTTCTTAAATATTGTGATTTTTATAATCATTTTTATATTTTTTTAGATTAAAACAATTCATTAAGTACACTAATTATACCAAAATCACAAAAAAGAAATTTTTAAAAATTAAGTTGTGCTATACCAGTGTAACTAGAAACATGTTAACCCTTAATACACATTTAGTTAGCGCTACCATGATATTGTTACTGCTACAATGTGCATCATTGTCTCTATATTAACTATGGCATCTTGGATGTTACAATATATTGTTGACCCAATCAAACCTTTCTCTGAGTGTACTTATTCACAAACTTCTTTTGAAAATTTTATAGTCATAAAATTTTATAATCATAATAAGCTATTGGGATTATGAATGTAACCATATCCGGCCCACATTTGACTGATTTTCGATCTTACTATATATGTCGAGTAATTCAAATTTCGAACGTTACAACCGTTAAAAAGAACTTGTTCGAATTTTTTCGGTTATTAGGCTTTTGCTCTTATGATGTCATTTTCACTAGAGCAAAAACACTGTCAATGCAATTGGCTCTTGTGACGTACACCAGCCGGACACCATATCGTTCCGAGGTTTGAATTAGGCGCTCGAAATTTGACCGTCAACCCAAAGTTTTTGCTAAAGTGCCAACCTTTGGAACGGGTAAAAAATTATTTTTCATAAAGTAGGGTTAGAGAGTAGATGTCAATGATTAACATTGATTTATTTCAGATTTGTCAAGCTTTTTATTGAAAAAATTAATGATTGATCGTTGCGGTCTACTTGTTTTGAATGTGTGCCGTATTTAAAAAATCTAATATAAATTATTTTTAAAATTTTATCCATTTACAAAAACCTTCTCTCAAAATGAAAGTAAAATATTAAAAACTATTATATAATTACGTAATAATAGTTATTCAACAAAAAAGTATGGTTAGGTAGTTGATGTCAATCATCAACATTGATTTATTTCTGACGTTGATCATTGACATCGACTCTCTAACCCTACTTTATGAAAAATAATTTTTTACCCGTCCCACGGTGGACGGGCTGACCCAAAGGTTGGCACTTTTGCAAAAACTTTGGGATGACGGTCATATTTCGAGCGCCTAATTCAAACCTCGGAACGATATGGTGTCCGGCTGGTGTACAGTCAGCGGACATCTTAACTTTCCCGCATTTGAATTTGCCGCGGAAAGAAGATGGCCGCGAGAGTCGATATTTTTGTGGTTTGCCAACCCAGGCTAGGGGAAAAAAAATTTATTATATTCGAAGTGTAAGGCGCAAGTGAGGTTAGAGTTTCCCAGTGTTTACAAATAAACAGAGATTTATGATGAATGAAATCATATTAATCTTTGATTAGTTTCTAGCTATGATGCGGAAAGTATCAGGGTGATTTGTTGTTGTGTATAGAATTGTGAAGTTGGAGTGTTATCAAAAAGGTAAATTGATACTAATTTTTATTAGTTCTCAATAACTCAAAATTTTCTTTAAAACTTTTTAGTGATAGTTATTAACAACAACAAATCACCCTGATACTTTCCGCATCATAGCTAGAAACTAATCAAAGATTCATATGATTTCATTCATCATAAATCTCTGTTTATTTGTAAACACTGGGAAACTCTAACCTCACTTGCACCTTACACCTCGAATATAATAAATTTTTTTTCCCCTAGCCTGGGTTGGCAAGCCACAAAAATATCGACTCTCGCGGCCATCTTCTTTCCGCGGCAAATTCAAATGCGGGAAAGTTAAGATGTCCGCTGACTGTACCTATCACTGGAGTCAAAACAAACATAATACAAACTGCTCTTGTGACGTCATAAGTGCAAAAGCCTAATTATACGAATCAAAAAGTGTAACGGTATTGTTCCAAATTTTTAGTTCGAGTTGATCGTTCTATGTCCTGGCTAAAATTCTCAGAATCAAAATAACAAATAAAATTGAGGTGAGTTGAATAAATCTAAACAAATATGGTGGATTTTATTAACTTCAAAAATCTTTCCCAAGCAAACTTCTCACACCTCTTGTACGGACTTCAACTCGACTGCAACTGTATTAATCGCTTAACCTAAAATCGTCAAGTGTCACCAGGCTAAATTAGCAGGGTTTGATGATGATGATCATCCCGTAGGAGAGATCCCCTCGCAAAGCGCGCTCTCCCTCGGAATTCCCCCGAGCGCAGGCGGAAACGGCCGAGGATCCCGAACCCCTCGCGCCCGCCGCGTTGTTCTCACGGGCGCCCCGCTCCGAGTCAGTCGTGCTGCGAGCGCCGGACCGCGAGCATCGAGTATCTCTGTATGTTACCCGTTGGCGTACCCACCTCTGTGTCTATTTAATCGGTTAATAAAAGTGCAGCGTCAGATTAACCCTTCTTACCATGATGAAAAAGAGACGCGAGGAGCAAGTGCGAGTGTGTTTGATCTGACACCGTTTTTTTTGTTTTTGTTTTTTTTTTTTATTTTTACGTATCAAAAGTGCTAGAAACAAGGCTGCTGGGTAGGAAGGATAACGCGCGCACGTGCCGCTGCGGCGTGAGTTAGTGTATACCTGCCGAAAACACCATGACATGCCGCCGGTCAATCTAGGAATTGACTGACGACTTTTCGGTATTACTTGCTTCTGCAGTGCGCGACACGAGGAAGAGGAGTAGCTCGGAAAACTCGCTGAGAGAAGTGTAAATAAGCCTGACTTGTGCATTGTATACTCACCCCTATATCCGAATGATTGTTTGAGAGGGAAACGGCCCAAATTCAAACGTTGCGTTCGATTCTGTTTAACGTTAAAGGAATTTTATTTTGAATATTGACCGCTGATTAGTTTTTAAATTTAGAACATTTTGTTCCTTTTTATAGATTTTTTTTTTGTTTTTTTGAACGATCAAAACTAAGTGGCATGACGGAGGATTTACGATCCGAGCGCCAATTTTGTTTTTTTGTCGTATGTCATTTCTTATGAAGTTTCTGCTAGATATTAATACTAACAAAAAGCTCAAGCTGCCTCAAAATCGATATGCATAATCTTTGATAGTGAGAGCCTAATATATCGCTACTTATGTCATAAATAGAACCGGGTAATATTGGTGTATAGGCATAATCACGGCCTCCTTAATAACCATTGGAATTAATAGCTGAATATTAATACCTCCTCTAACACTACTCGGAAACTTCAAAAGAAATCACTTTAATCGGGCCGTAAATCCTCGCAAAAAAGCAGTGCACTGCACCTTCTCTCAGCGTGTTGTAATTCGACTAAAACCTTAGATAGCCAAGATGAGGGCCGGCCAAGGGAGCAGATCCCCGTCCCTGGAGTCCTCAAGGAAGACCGCGGGGCTCGTCAACTGGACGATGTGCGTCCTGTGCGTGGCCAGTCTCGGTCTTTCGGGAGTCCTGATGTACCGCGAGATGCGACTGGAGGAGCGAATCGCCCGTTTGGAACAGATCCAGGAGCTCAGACAGCAGCAGCAGCAGCTCGAGCCCACCGAAGTCCTCATCAAGAGGATCAGGCGTGAACTTCAGCAAGAGTTCGAGGACGCGCAGAAGAAACTCGCCATCGATCCCGCAAACATCTTCAGGAGCAAGAGGGATGCTGCAGAATGCACCACTTGTCCACCAGGTAGGATTCTTTTTTATTTATTTTGGGTATCTTGAGGAGCAGAGTAAATTTTGTGTGTTACTGTTATGGATTTATTTTCTTAAGTTAATGAATCGTTTAAAAAGTCTCAATTTTTTTACGTAAGCATTATGTTGAGATAGCTGTACAAATGTCTAAAGGTACTTCAAACTTTTCTATAGGTCTATCATTTAGCTCGTTTTAAAGTTCAGAGAAATTTACAAAATTTTTTAATTATTTAATTAACAAGAAAACGTTAAAAAAATGTATGCATGTGTATAATATAAAAATTAATTTAAGTAAATACTGTACATTGTTAGTCTAAAATGTACTTTTTTATTTAAAAATCTAATCTCTCGTTCAAAAAATTAAAATCGAAAGTTTGAAATCACTTCTGATCTTTAAAAGTGATTTTTAAAATTTTCCTGCAATTGGTTACGACACAAAGTCATATTCAAATTCACTGAATCAAAAATACGTCACAAAATGAAAATTGTACCCTAATTTAATAGACCGTGTATGCGTAAACACACTTCCGTCCACCTTTCGGAAAAAAAAGAGAGAGAAAGAGAAAAAAAAAAAAAAAAAAGAAAGAAAGTCGAGGAACCGGGGTGGGACATAAAGAGGTTAAAAGAAGTGGAATTCCGGTGCCGGCATAAAACACTGCTGCTGGTGCTGCATGGTGCACAAGAGGGATGAAATGTGACGCGCGCCTTGCACTCTGCAGTGCACTTCAACTTTATTCTTCTTCTTGTTCTTCCTACTATATCTATACCTACTCCTCCCCCGCGTCTTGTCTTGTGTGCTTACACTTTGCTTCTTATCTCTTTCGCGTGCGGGGTCTGATTCTGCAGAGAAAATATTGTTCTTTCGTCGATTTAGAAACTCGACTTGACTTTTTGTTTTATAAATTGTACTACGTTCCGCGTGATTTAATAATATAATACCCAGAGAGCGTTAATTAATAAACAATGAGACGAGACCCGAGTGTCATATTAGTGTTATCATTTGGAACATGACGCTTGTTACCTGTTGGATATTATTGATTTATTGAATCAAAAAGAAGATAAAAATATTAAGTTTTCATAATAATTTTGCAAAAATAAATAAAAATTATTCTAAAATTAAGTTTTTATTGACATTGAAAAAGTTAAATGATCCAAATTAGCAAAACCTATAAGAATTTTTTATTGAAGTACTTATAAACGTTTCGTTAAAAACTTCTAGCACCGTAATTATGTCAAAAATAAAAATCTCTTGGACAATAGCTCAAACCGGGCACCCTCGAAAAAGAGATTAAATTCATAGTCATTCGTCTCCGAGAGGGAGAGATTGGAGGGCTGGTTTTTAAAAAACCCCCGAGAATTTCTTTATAATCACTTTTTTTTCACGCGCTGCACTTCTCCTTTGTCCCGGGAAAAATTTTAAAGCCCCCCTCCCTCGCCCACCTCTTTTCATTCGCAATTAAAATATAATTACGCACATTTTTACGGCGGCTACTTTTAATAATTTGAGCGCGTGCAGGCCACAGAGCTAGAGAGAGAAGTAGTCTGCACCGACGTAATTATAATGCATGCGCGACATACTCGAGAGTCATTTTCAGGCTTATTACCGTGCTAAATAAACTCATCCGAAGTAAGTATGTAAGTACGAGAATTATACGTGCCGGGAAAGGCGCGATAAGACTGTTTGTCGCCGACCGGTTAAAAAGTGGTTGTGTCTAGGTACCATCGCCGTGTACCGTACACGGTACACGGTACACGGTAGCTTTTTACTTTAGACCCTATAATTTATCCCAAATAACCCACTTTAGTTTAAAAAACTACTAGTTTTTACTTTAAATCCAATTACCCATCCTAAAAAACCAACTTAAATTCACAGAGTGTCTAAAGTAACTATTATTTGGTACCGTGTACCGTGCACCGTGCACCGAATACGGTACACGGCGATGGTACCTAGACACTTTCTTAAAAAGTCTGGGGTTACCTTTCTTTTTTTCTTAAACAAAATCGTAATGTCTTTATGGTAACGTAATTTGAAAATTATATGGTCGTGTTGTGGCGAAAATGAATTGCATTCCCAGGTGTTGAATCACAGAGATTTTTCAAATTTTTGTTAAGTTTTTAAATAATCTTTGTGATCTGAATCAAATAATATATTTTCTCCCAATAAAATCATGAAATTTTTTTTTTTTTTTTTTAATTGCAAATCTCGTTGCAAATCATAATTGAGCAAATTAAAAGAAGCTTTAGCACATTTTTAAAAAATTCTGAAATTACCGTTGTAAAAAAAAGCACTTGCACAATGTCTCGTTAACTTTTTACAATTTTGAAGAACGAAAACCGGTTGAAATCAAGTATCTCTCGTACCAGAACTGTCCCTCCCGGGATATTTTTTCTCGAAACAACGACGATAATTTTCGCCCATCCGCCTCGCCATCCGCCGAAAATAAAAAAAGGGAGAAATTTCACATCAGACGTAGCAAGAGTTTTCAATCACGCGGGACGCCGCGTATTATAGCTGCGAGGGAGAGGAGCGGCGGCAAGATTTACGAGATCTGATTCTCCTCCCCCAGCCGCGCGTATGTCTCAATCTCTATCTACCTAGTGTGATTCGGTGATCAGAAGGCAGAAAAAAAAAAAAAAAAAAAAAAACACTCGAAAATAGAAGCGAGGGGGGAATTGAAACGACAAAGCCATCGCCGCGAGCCTCGGTGCCATGGTTTTGGCTTTTTTTAAATACTTTTTTTTTATTAATGTCATCAGTGTGGTACTTTGTGGATTCGGATGAATTATTTTACTTTTAGTGGTACCTAAGTAAGATTGAAGTTCTGTTTGAATTTATCAATGAGAGTTAAGAATCGAGTTAAGAATTATGCTTTTTAAATCATGATGATTTAAAAAAATATTATTCTTGAATTTAAAAATTTTTGATTCGTTAAAAAATTTTAATTCATCGTCGCAATGCTAATTAGTTGTTTGTTAATATCGAGGTTAATATAATATAAAAAAGAAAAAAATTTATTTTTTATTGTATTTTGAATAAACTGTCGTGAAAAAAAAAAAAAAAAAAAAAAAAAAAAACCCCAACGAATACTTAATGATTTTTTTTTTTTAATTCATAATTATGCGTTAGTGAGCTAAGTATCTCAGTGACACATACCTCGACATATGTCATGGGTACTTGAACCTGAGACCTTTAAGGCTATCACAGAAACTCGGGGGATTGCGGGATTCGCTCGATCCCTCAATCCCGCGTCCCGCGTTCCCGCGTTTGCTCCTAACCTAACCTCATTGAAAAAGCGCGAGACACGGGATCGCGGGATTGCGGGATCGAGCGAATCCCGCAATCCCCCGAGTTCCTGTGATAGCCTTTAAGTTTGAAGCTAGACGCTCCACCAAGTGAGCTATTATGAGTTCAATAAAAACTTCAACTATTATTATTTTTAGGTGGTCGAACAAGAATTTTCACGTTTCATGGATTATAGATTTCAAAAATAAAACTTTACGGAAGATAACTGGAACCCGTTTGGGAGGGAAAAAGTTTATTTTTGAAATCCGACACCGCCCGCTGGTGCTCTGTTGGCTTGGGGCACCCCCTACAACGTCTAATTCAGGAAAATGACCAAATCATTTTAACTTGTTTGATCCACTTTTCCAACTGCATAATGCGCCTTACTTTCGCATTTCCTCCTGGAACCATGTTGATTTGGAAAATCCGACGTGATTCGCACGTTTTAACGAGATGACCGAAGGCTCAGATTTCACTGCACGTACATTTAAAATACTTACGCAAAATTTTGAAACTGTTTCATAATTTTTTAGGGTCTCGTTGAATATTAAAGGATTTTTTTTGAAACTATTGTAAATTGTGAAAGTTTAAGTTTTCAATTTTATTTGTCTAAAAGAACAAAAACATTTTTCATCAATAATTATTTTAATAATAAAATGTAAATAGTTACAATTTAAAAACGAATTAATTAAGGAATATTTATGATATACTTATTTTCTAAGATAAAACTGAAGATTTCATTTGTATTAGAAATGATATTCAAATACGGTTTACCAGAAAAAAATTACTTTTTCAATCAGAACATAAAAGATCATTTCTTTATATTCAAAAAGTAGTTGAAAAAACCGATAAACCAGATAAAAAATACTCCTTCTCTCGACCACGAAAAATATTTGTCTCAAGCTCCCAGCCAAACATAAACAAATTCCCAAAAGTGCACCCGCGAACGAAAAAGCTCGATATCGAAAGAATTGTGTTTAAGTAAAGTTTTGTTCCCGTTGCCGCATCCACCCCGCGGAGTAACGAATTGAATTTGCGCGGGGATTTACGAATTCGACCAGTCAGTCCGGGACTCCGGGCAAAACTTTGCAGTCAGGCAGTCCGAAAACGTGCCCTCTATGATTTGTGCCACGGCAGAGCTGCCGCAATTTCGAACTTTCCCGCGACTGCAGTAGTTCAAGTGGCCGGAGAATTTTCGAATTTCGGTGCAGCCTGTGAATGCGGAGAGAGGTGTTGAAACGCGTCGAGGGGTGATAAATTAATTGAGCTTGCCGATTCAATACCCCGCCTGGAACTCGAAAATACTCCACGGATCTTGTTTACTTCTGTTTTTTTTTTTTTTTTTTTTTTTTTAATTTCGTCATCGAGATAGTTGAAGTGAAAAATATTACAGACATTGAAACTTCGTCATTGTTTGGTTTATGAAAATCAACAAGTTTACTGTATTTTTAGTTTCTTAAATAAATTGATGCCTTTTTGAAACTTGACTGGACATTGGACTCGCAATCCAAGGGTCAACGGTTCGATTTTTATGCTGATTCAATTAATTTTATCGGTTGTTAAATTAAAATAAAAAAAAAAAAAAAAAAAAAAAAAAAAAGATTTGAATACTCAACAAAGCAACTATTTTTTCTTTTTTTTTTAAGTATTACGACGGAACCAATGTTTACAAATTGACTGATTTCATTTGTATTTCAGTAATTATTTTCTTAATTTATATCCAGCCAAAACTCTCTAATAATTTTCACTAAATTTTTCGCTATAAATTTGCAAAGCTTCTTTGTTTTCATGTAAGCTTCAAGGTTTTAAATACAGAACAAATTTTAACTGATTTGATAAATTAATAAAAATTCTGACAAGTTTCTCAAAGAATTCCCTACAATAAGCAAACCAAAAAATGAGCTTGTACACCTTTTGTACCTACCGTATTACCAAGCAACAAAGAAAAAAAAAGAGAAAAAAGGGGGGGTTAGTCAAAGAACCGAATTGATTATCTGCCTCAGACACTCGAAAATCAGCTTCCGTTATCCGTCTCTCGCCGGGGATAATCCATCCTGTCCCGTCCCGACAAAGGATAATATCGGCTTTTGAAACCGTCGCGGTACCGAAAATGCGTACAACGACTTGTAATCTCAAAGTCCAAGTGCACTTTACTTTTCACTTATGGTACTTTACAGCCCGGCTATCACTGGCTCGCGGAAGTACGCGCAATTATGGATACGTTATTACTCGTAAATGGGGGGGCTGGTTTAACAATTATAGTGCAAAAGCTTTTTCCGAGATCCGAGGTTTTTCACCTTAATGGGGTAATTTAGTTTATTGGAGCTGTATACAAGCTCTAAACACCATACTTTTTTTTTATGGTACAGGAAAGATGTGTAAAAAAAATTTTTCTTGCTAACCATTCATTACATCAAATTTTTCAGTTTGGATAAAAAATTATTCCCAGAAACTGTAAAAGACTAATAAATAATTTTCTCGTTTCTTTCATCCACTTCACGAGCAAGTAATTAAACATCCTAACGAAAATTCAGGGTGGTCTTCACGTAAGTTTTGTAAAAATAATCGTTACACAATTTATACGAGAGATAATATGAACATTATACCCGGGTATATAGTTCGAGGGACAAGACTTCTCCTGGATAATTGCGAATCGGCGGTGCACAGCTAGGAGCTAATTCACGTTGCTAATCGCTTAACCACCTCAGCGTACCATCCTACCCAACGCTCGACAAATTATTTTTTAATTAAGAACTGGAACGAGTGTTGCGAGAGAGAATGGAGGGTTAATGATTTTTTAGGTAGGGTGGTTTTCTCGGTGGTTTTTTAATTTTTTTGTATCGCGGGGATCTGGAGTTCTTCTACTGATTAAAAAAGCGTTTGGAGTGTGTGGAAGTTTCAAATGAAGATTTGGGGTGGGTTTTATAAAAGATGACTGTTTCGAATTTCGAGCTTTGGAAGTTTAAAATTTTTTTGAAAAAATATCATGATTTTTAAGTTGAAATTTTTAATAAAAATTCAGAAACTTTATTAATTTTCAAAAGTTTTTTTTTTATTAATTTTTAATGTTTTTATCTTTTTATTTAAACTTTCTCTTATTTTTTTAACTGCTTGTTTGATAAGTAATAAATGATACAAACATTTATAAAACTTCAGTTATACAGTTTTAGTTTTATAAAATTGAATCTAAACACCATACGCTATGTAGCTTGAATGTTAAAGCTTCCGACCAGCATTCCAAAGGTCGTGAGTTCGAATCCTAATCAAACGAATATTAAAAAAAAAAAGTTTGGAAAAAGCACCCCTTTACGTGTTTTTTTTATTTATTTGTTATTTGTTATCGAAAAAAAGTAATAATGAATAGGATGAAAAGTATACTTCATATTGATTTGTTGCAAGTATAATTTTTTTAATTGAGTTTTTTGAAATATAATAAAACTTGAAAAAACTTATTTTTATTTCAAAAAATTTATTCAGAAATGGCTAATATTAGAAAAATGTTTGATTTTTCTTTAATTTTTGGTACCAATTCATTCTGCCGAATTAACAAGAATAATTTTTGAAATTAAAAGTGCCTCGATCACTTAAGTACTAGATAAAGTTCACTCCCGCAACAGAGGATGTCAAATGAATCCACGGCTTCGAAATCAATCAAATCATCCCGCCTAAACACTCGGCCGGTAGACAAGCAATCGAACTTTATCGAAAGTCTCATTACCACGGCGGGTGTAGTTGACACTGGCTCGCGGGGGGTCAGGGCCCGGGCAAACCAATTTGCAGCCGACCGAAGTAAAATATATCCATCTTGGGAACTGGAGGAGCTGGGTAAACAAACCCCGAGTCCATTTGCACGTGTTTGAGGTATCGATCCCAGGTAAATTGCGGGGCTATCGAATTATATCTCGAGTATTGTCGACGAGGAGGTGTCAACATCATTCCGCGGCTCGAGCTTGTTTACTTGTCGCCTCGGTCTCTGATTTTCTTCGCTCTGTGTGCGGATCCCGAAATATTTTTTTTTCTTTTTTTTTTTTAAATAAATGTTATTTTATGGATCTAAAAATCAAGCCTCGAGTATGATATCGATTTTCCTTAATTTAAATGAGCTTCAGTATTAAAATTGAAGATTTTATTGTTAAAACAGCCCAAGTGAAAAGTCTGGAAAATATTATTAAAATTTTAGCACGGATTCCTGTATCAAGCTCGACTCGTCTCGTTTTAGCAAGCAACATTTTTCCAAAGAAGCCCGCGCGCACACTTTTCTTTTTTGTTATCTTCATGAATTTTCATCGCGGCATGAATTATTCATCCAGCCACTTTTTTTTTCTCTCTCTCTCCCTCTCGTACTACAATAAAACCTATGACTTGTTAAAAATAATGATCCAGCACACACACACACACTCTCGTCTCTCGGCAAGCTTATTCGTAAACCATACCCAATAAGATCAATTTAAAGCCCCGCGAGAATGATAGGTGTCGCTCGCGCATTTCCGGTGTAATTTTCCATTCGAAAAATACGTCGCTGAGTCCGTGATTTTTCATTTATCCCTGCCTCACACGGATTTAACAAGATCATTGTTGCGTGTGCGTGCAATCTAGCCCGGGAGTATTGGTAAGTTTAAGCGGTCCATTGTTAACTTTATTTCCGACGCGACGCGAGCGCAGGAAATACTTCGTTTAGGTGGGATATATTGTCAGACCGGGCACGCATTGAGATTATCCAACTACTAAAGATACCCATGCCGAACGGAGTTCAACGTATCGTGGCTCTTGGACCCGGAATTTTTAATGTCCTTATTGTTATTGATGAACTTTTGACGAATTTTTTCATTCTTTAATTTCCTGTAGCTCGGCAATAATCTAGTGTCGTAAAATTTAAAATGATAAAAAATGATGCTCGTTTGTGACAAATTATATATATCGAGGTACATAGAATAATTTCGTAATTAACTGGTGTTTTTATCAAACTGATTGTTCTAAAGACATAATTTTTTTTTGTCCACATAAATGGTTCCATCACCATTATAGTCAATCAAATGGACTATTAAGTGTAGGTAAAATTTTTAATGCACTCTTCATTGAACTATTTTATTCAATACTGAATTTTTAAAATATTTATCTAGCATAAACCAAGAGAGTAAAAAAAAAAAAAAAAATCAGTCATGCAGTTTTTGTTTTATTTAAAAGAACACTGTTTCTTCATGTGCAATGAGTAGCATGGTTGTCAAAGTTCTAGACTCGTAACCTAAAGGTTACCGGTTCGAACGAGGGTTCGAATCCGGCTTGCTGTTAAAAATTAGTGGAAATAACACCCAATTACTTTTTTTTTTTTTTTTTTAATTTGTTTATCAAGGTGTTAAATAATGGGATTCCAAATCTTTTAATAACAAAAATGTAATGGCATTGCAAGTTTACTTCATAACCAAGAGTTAGTTCGAATTTAATAAAATAAATAATTCACTCAAAGCTCGTGGTTAGCTTCTTGAAGTTGAAAGTTTCAGGCAAAATTTACCAAAATCTTGGTTTTTTTTTTTTTTTTTTTTTTTTTTTTTAATTTTATTTTTAATCTTTGATAATAAAAACTTATTCCAAAATTACATGTCAATTAATAAAAATATATAAATAAAAGTAGATGGAACATCTATCAATTTTTTTTATTCTAAATTTTATACAAATTTTATATAAATTTGTTTACTTTTTTACTGACGACTATGAACTTAATAATATGAAAATTCTGGATGTTCAGTAATGAATAGTTAAATTATTTTATAGAACAAAAATCTCATTGACATAAAATATTAATCTATTTAAGTAGTTCAGTTAATTCAAAGCCAGTAAATAATTAAGCCAAAGCTCGATCGGTCTTGCGCGAGTCAAAAGTTTCGGGGCAAAGTTATAGTACCGAGACTGCACACATATTTTGCGGCATGCGGCAGAGCTTAAGGAAGTGGGCTGTAAAACGCACGAGTTTAACTTTATGTATAAATTCATAAACGCTCGGAATGTATTATTCACGTAACGCACGCTGCTCTATTCTTAAACTCTACTTCAAAGTGCATTAAATTTACTTTTTTAGAAAGTCAGCTTGCAATCGGCGAAAAAAAAAAAAAGCACCGTGCTTATCTTTTTCAATGAAGAACGAGTTTTCCGCGGGGAACTTTTGTAGGGCTACTTTTCGACCCAAATGCTTATCAGCTTGAAACTTTCACGCCCGCATTGTTTTGGGAAGAAACAATGCGCCGTAACGAATTGATCCCCGGGAGAAGAAAATAATCGCCACCAAAGCGAAATATTTTCAGTTTCACTGAAATATCGCAGCTGTAGTGTGGCAACGCTTGTTTTGAAATCTTTATATTCATCTCGCGAATAAATTTAAAAATTAACGCGAGAATTATGCACAACTCAAAGCGGCTGGACTTAAATGAAGACATCAAAACTCATCCACCTCCGCACACGGTTTTTTCGATTCGGACTTATCTTCCCATCGGGAGTTTGCATTTTCCCCCATTAAACTCGAAAAATTTAGCGATTTTATCGAAACGCACACACAAGGCTCCATTAGCCGTCAATTTTAATCTGATACCGTCGGACACCCATTTTACACACCCGAGAAGTTTACCTTTTTTTTTTTTTTCAAAGTTCGTGCTTGAGGCGCTGCAGGATTATTTTTTGCTTTCTTTTCTCTTTGCGAAGTTACCCGAGAACTTGCGTGGCTCAAAGTTTCGTCTGAAAGTGTAGTTTGTTTTACGCCTTAATTAATAAATATGCGCGGGGGGCCCGGACACAGGAGGGTGTATTTATTAGCTTATTTAAAAATGAACGCACTAGTTTAGATTTTTAATTAAAGGTCGTTTGGCTTATAAAAAAGCGTTTGAGAATTAATTTAATTATGGGTTCAATTGGGTGTAGAGTAAAATTTCGACGACAGTATAGTGATAATTAATATTCTCATAAAAATTAATAGTAAGGTACCTGTACCTAATATGGCCCCCCTAAGCGAGAATCGACGTTGTGGCGAATCAAATCAATATTTTTTGACGCATAAGGTCTCATTTTAAAGCTTAATTGAAGAGCTTTAAAATGAGACCTTACACGTTCGATTTTGATCAATAAGCTTCAAATGCCAGAGGATTTACCAAAACACGGTTTTTTAAGACACCTAAAATTTGTGCTCGAATTTGTATCCTAATATGCCCCCCCCCCCCCGAAGTATTTTATTCATTGCGATTTTTTAAATCAATCAGAATATTAGATTTTAAAAAACTTTGAAAAAATTGAGCCTTTTTTACAATTTTTTTAAAAGCTTTGCAACCAGTAGAAAAATTCCAACTTTAAATTTTCATCAAAGTTTTTTTTTTTGAGCTAGAATGCTTTTTTAGTTATAAAATGAAAAAAAGCGAGAAAAAAAGCTTTGAAACAATTAAATTTATTTTTGTTAAATAACATTAGAATAGGATTTTCTAAAAAGTAAACATGAAACTAAGGACTCTTAATATCGGTATATCTACTAATTCGTGGGGGGGGTAGAGCGGTCGTTGGGTCAGTGGTTAGCGTGCTCGCTTCTGAAACAACGTCGTTCGAGGGGTCTTGGGTTCGATTCTTCGCGCAACTAACTTGGAATTATTTTCTTCGTTCGTTGCGTCGGTTATGTCGATCCCTACGTTCACCCCGACTGCTTTGGAGTCGGTTTTACCGGGGGCCATCATTTCAGCGCTGGTCGTAAGTTTATCTCGACCGGGGGCAATATTTGGGGCATACCTTCCCAATGAGCCTACCTGCTTCGGCACTGGTCTAATCCAAGACTATCTGATTGGGGGCGATATGTGGGATAAAAAGTCCCAATGAGCCTGCCGGTTCAGCGCTGGTCTTACGATTAACTCGAATGAGGCACATACCCTGGCTTTCCCGTACTCCACATGGTCCATATGGGCCATGGGCTAATGCGAAGCAGTGTAGGGACAAAGTCGTCAATAAGCCCATACGGAGCATAAAAAGTCGCGACTATAAATAAGTATAAAAAAAAAAAAATTCGTGGGGGGCCATATTAGGTACACTGCAGAATAAAAAGTTATTTAAGAATAAAACCCGTTAGAACACAAGTTGAACAAAAACTAAGGTCGCGTTTTAAAGCTGAAACAATAACGAATCGAAGCTACTTATTCAAATTTTGGTCAGGTGCGTCTAAATCTTTTGGCAGACCACTTAATTACAACATAAAATAATAACGGAGGTATACGAAACGAGTTTTAGCTATTAGGCGTGCGCAAAAATAATTTTAAAATGTTCTAAACAACTGAAAACTTCATAATTCAGTGTTTTTGACTTCTTCTTACCTTGTAGAGATGCCGCATATCGAGCATATTCAAAATAACAGGGGGGGCCATATTAGGCACAGGGTCATATTAGGCACACTTACCTTATTTCGGAATTTAATATTTATTTAATTTGTATAATGTTCCTTTCTAAAATGATAAGATTGTTGAAAACTATTATCGAAAATATTTTCTTATATTGAATACATACAATTGAAACACATTTAAAAAAAAAATTTTCATGAATATCCTTTTACATAAAAATTTTCCTTGAATATCATTATTTTTAATTTTATAAACTTTGAAAATCTTTTGTGATAATACATATTTTATAAGCACTTAAACAGTAGAAGCAAATGTTTTTTGACGTTTAAAATAATAAAACAACAAAACAAATTTTGCTAGTTTAAACATAGATGTAATTAATTAAAATAAATTAAACCGGTTTTCCAGCTAGTTTGTTTATTCAAATTAAGCGTAAGTGCATAAAACTTTTGTTATTAACCGTTGCGGCTTATAACTCTAATTTGTGTTTCAAATCGCGGTGCTTTCACTCTGGCACTCAACGTACAAATTTATACACTTTTATGAAAATTCATATACGTCCGCATCGTGAACGTAAAACTAAAAAAAGGCTCAAGTGCTCGCTCAAGTGTCAGAAAAACAAGTCTGTGTTTTCCTTTTGGTAACCGGTTGTCAAACTCAAAGAATCGCTTAATTTTTTTCTCAACATTATAAAACAAGACGAGGTTCATAAACTACGAGTAAAACCAATAAATTTTCGGAAGATCCCGGGCTCGTTAAAAAGCATTAAGATACAAATTCGACACGTTTCTCAGCTGACTCGGAGGCGCGATTTTCCACGACGCGTTATTTACGCGACGATTAATATTCCACCGGCGCGGCTTCTTCTTCCTTTTGCGGACGATGTTATGTCGGTGCAGGCTCGAGAATTCCCGCCGATCCTTTCTTTTATTTTCTTTCGCTCGATCGATTTAACTCTGGCTTGCAAATTGTGTCCAACGGGTGAGTTTACGGAATCTCGAGGCTTCGTTAGCTGATGACTCTTTACGATACTACGAAAATACGATTATAATTGGCAGGTTTTTTCGAGTTTTTTTCTGTTTGGTGCACTGATTAATTTCGTTGATGATTCAAAAAAGAAAAAATAATTTTTGACGTTTTTGGTTTGATGATTTTTATCGCGATTCGTGTAAAATTACATCGATTTTTTATGAAATGTAATTCCATTCTGTACGATTTTGATTGATGACCGATACGGTGTCAAATAAATTTTTTACCGGTTGTTCGTGAATAAATATGTTTTCCGTAATTGGAAAATTCTTCATATAAGAATTCGATTACAATTTTGTAGAAACTTAAACTCTTGAATTTATTTTATTTTTTAAAATAAAATTACGCGTAGAAATTTAATCTGCTGGTTTTATTTTGTTGTTTGATACAAGTTATTTGTAAAATAAAATTGATCGTTTTTTAATTTCAAAGTTTTCATGTTGGTAAATGTCAAAAATAACAAATTTCATTATTTTCTCGATTATTTTACGAAAAAAAAAATTTTTTTTTTAAAAAAACAATTTTTATGTACTTTGTAAAAAAATATTATTAATTAATCGTAGAATTATAATGTTTTTTAAACAATTAATGGCTGTTTATAATTGATCACAGTACAATGCCCATGCATTGACTTCAGTATTCGTAGGACAAAAATACGCTATTTTTAAAAATATCAACTCGCACTCTCGCTCGTACTCGTCTCCCTTTCTCCATTAAAAAGGTAAAAGCCCACAGTAGTAAAAGTATAATAATTACTCTCGCAAAGGTAAAAAAATAATTCGCAAAAGAGGAGTACTCGTATCTGACCATAAACAAACAGACGTAGTAATACAGTGAGTAATAAAGCCGTGGACGCCACAGCACCCGGTATTATCGGACGAGGAGGGTAGTCCAGGGTTATCACGCGAAATAACTGTTATTCTAAATAAATGACAAAAGAGGGAAGTTAAAGTTATAAAATCATGCACCGCGGGCTCTTTAAAAGGAGTGGAAGTGCAGTTTAAAATAATACTACGCGAGCTCCACGTCAAATATTGTCTCTCGTGATTTTCTCGGTATTGATTCTGAGGCTGGCGCACGCAGCTCGGTAAATATGCCTCGAGACCAAAAAAAAAAAAAAAAAGGAACCGGTGGAGCGTGAATAAATTAAAAGCCGGGGGTCGTTTTACAATGGTTATGACACAGCCCAATAGAATGAATTAAGAAGGAAGGTGGACTTAATTTATGATCGAGGAGGTTCTCCAAAATCTGCCAAAAGTCCGCGAACATTCTGAAATTTTTTGAATATTATTTTGGAAAAAAAATTTTCTGGTTGTTTGAGAATACGCAGAAGATTGAGCAGAAAATAATAAAATATTAATCTAAATAAATTAGCAGTTTATCCTACTTATTGGATCTCTAAAGTTAATTTTAGAAAAGAAAGTTCTCAAAAGTCTTTTGTAAGCTTCAGAATATTGCTAAATTCTTGAAAAAAACCAAAAAAAAAAAAAAAAAACTGATCATTTAAACATGAACAAACCGATAAATAATTGCACTACAAGTATTTAAATCTTTTCTTACGGATTTCAGTGAGCAAACTGTTGTATTACAAGTCAAGGTTAAAAAAAAAAAAAAAAAAAAACAATTTTTTGTCCTACAAATCTATTCGAGTACCGCAAGAGCTTTCGCATTAGCACTCAAAAGTTATGGGTTTGAAAGGCACTAAAACAATATTACGTCTGCCCTCCTCGTCCCTGTTAAATAATGCATCAGCCTACGGGACGTTTTCGTCTTGTTTTACGAAATAAATGCCCGGTGTAAAGCGGCCTTAAAAGATGTGCGCGAATTATACGGAATTACAACGCCAAGTACATAACTCGATGACTACTGTTATTGCGTCGGTTCCCTCTCTCTCCTTCTTTTGTTGCAAACTAATTGTACTTGGAAATATAAACGCGTGCGTTGCAATTATAGAGGACTCACCAAAACTACTTCTTTTTTGTTTTTCTCGATGAAGCGTGTTTCGCGGGAGCAGCTTGTTAATGAGCCGGGGAAGTTTTTGCTCCCGATGATAAAAAGAAGAACAGGGCTATATTCCCCCCTGCTCTGTACCTTTTGAGTGATGATTGTGTTTGCACTGAAATTTTACCCCTTGGGAAGCTGCAGGAGGATTTGTTTGGGTTTGTTAAACATCTTATTACCTCCTCCTCCCGGCTTCCTCCCGTTTTAAAACTTCATTTCTCTTGTTTACGCACTGAAATAATTGCACTCTGTAATTTTTCACAATACGCAATATTATACTCGGATAGTACTTTTTTTTCAAAATGGTTCGATACTTTGTCTTGTTCTTAAAGTCCAAAGTGGTACACCAGATTTTTCCAATACGCAGAGAGAGTTTCAAAGTTATACATTTTGAAAGAGTTTGGTTTTCAAACTTTGGATTTGACGAGAAAGTTCCCGGAATTTCAAAAAGTATACCGCCACAAATATTTTATGCATGTTTTCTCTAGTAAGTATATGATAATTCTGTTCAGTGATTACTTCAAGTTTGACACATTTATCAAACTTCTTTTTGAGCCCGAAACGGTTTAAAAAAAACATTATAATTACTCTTTCGTATACGGTCTCAAAGAACAGCCCGATTGAGAGATTCAAAGAAAGTGTAAATCAAAGCCAGGAGAAAAACTGTGTGGACAAACAAAAAACACTAAAAACCCAGCGAAACACAAAGAGGAGGGAAAAAGGGTCGAGTGCAGCAGCACCGTTGGTGTAAAGGTCGCGCGAGCAGCGTCCTCAAAGTCTACGGCTACGTGCCAAAATAGCGCGAAAGATATATAGACGCGGCTTCATGACCGCGCATCTCATCAAGTCTCGTCCCCTGCCCGAAAAAAAAGAGGGTCGTAAATTTACAGACGAAACCATGTTGAATTCAAAGTACGAGTTTTATTTGGGTTGACGCGATTAATTTACGAAATCGGGACGCGTGTCCGATCTTCTCCGAAAATAATTTGACCAAAGTATCGGGAATATTTTCTTATCCGATTACAGCTGATGCCCGTTGGTGGTCATCCAGAATTCATTCAAGATCACGTTCGAAAAAGTCCAGAAATCATCACTTCTGACCACCCGGACAATATTGATCGACGGGCCGGCTAACAAAAAATGTTGTCCGTCCCCTTCGAAACCCCCAAACAAGGTCCAATATCCGTCCCCCCCTCGGTTTAGACAATAGTCCCGGTACTGAGCTTTAAAATTGTACGTATCCGGGTATAATGGGTACGTACATTTGGCGCGGTGCGCAACGAGATTATTATCGGTCGCACAACAACTAATACGTGACCCATCGTTGACACGAATATCAAGCCCCGCACTTATCCCATCAGAGAGATATTTCCCCTTCCTGTGTGTACCTTTTAATAACGTTTTTAAAGGAAATTGTGTCGAAATTTTTTGGGGGATGTACGCGTGTCCGTGAAGATTACAGGATAAAGTTTGGCTGTTAGTGTTTTCTGGATTGACGTGTGTCAGAGTTTAATTAGGGTGCGATCAGTTGTTTGATAATTTTAATTTTCCAATTGTTACTCACTACTTTTGTTTTTGATAGATGCTGATAAGCTCATTACTAAACATTCAATTTTTTTTTTTACTAGTCTCAATCGGCGCGCAAACGCGCTCAATTTTAAATCTTGAATTTAAATAAACGATAATTTTTACTTTCATTTTCAAAAAAACGAACTTAAAAAAAATTTATAACACTAAATTTATCACATTTTGTTAGCAACCTGCAACTAAGTTCAGTTCGATATTTTTGTGGTTATAGCTCAAAAAAGTTATTTTTAAAATAATAAAGATTCTCATTTTATTTTATAGAATTCTACAGAGAAATTTAGTCCATTTTTTGAAAGAAAGTATTCAATTATTCAAAATATTATTGCAAAAAATTCTTAATAACAAAGTATTCAATATTTCAACTTAAACGCAATTCAAATTTTGAATTTAACGTTCTCAACCAATCAAATCAATTATAAAACGAAGACATTCGAACATGCTTCATCATTATAAAAAGGGATTATCGATTCTATAATTTAAAATAATTATGATAATAAAATAAATTCTTCTGATAATTTTGACTAATTTCAACTACAAAAACTATTTTAATTTTTTAATATTTATCAGGTTCTTTTTAAAGTAGAAAATGATGTTTTTGTAATGAAACTACAGTTTTTACGTCCGATACAATTAATCGATTCCAAGTTCCCAAAAAATTTTTGACATCGTAAGATTTTAATCTTGAATTAGTGTTTGTTCCAAAAATACAAAAAAATCCACAAAATATGATTCAAATGTCGTCCAAACTGATTCCGACACTCATTTCTAAAAATTCACATTCGATCTTAACATTAAGTCTGAATCCCCCGACACGTGGGTTATATTTACCCGTCTAACAGCTGATTACTCCCGGCACGAAAAAAAAAAAAAATTTTATTTTCTATTTATAAGCCACATAGACATCAGCGGGGTTCTTCTTCCTCTTCACACGTTACTTTGTTTCAACGTTTCTCTTCCTCTTTACATTATACACTTACACAAACGGCTGTTTCCCCCCCTGACGATGATGATGATGAGCGCGTCTCTCTCAATGTCGCCGATGCTGCTGCCGCTGCAACTATACATTTCCGTGAGAATGATATATACGTCTATTGTATTGAATGAATAATGAAGCGACGCTGTCTATTTCGTTGATACCGGTCTGCTGTTTCTCTTAGTTTTCTCCCCGCTTTTTTTTTATTGGAATTTCGCTGGCAGTCGGAATTTCATTCGGAAATATCGTTTTTTAATTGATGTGGGAGGAGGCTTTTTGGGATGTATAATCGGGTGGGTTCTGTTTTTTTTTTTTTTTTTATATTTTGTTTTGAGCTTGTTTAATGACCCGTAATCGAGCCGCTTAGAGTGGCTTTATTGAATGATGGCTGGTAGTTTGCGTGTCAAATTTGCGTCGGATGCAAGATTGATTCCACACTTGGTTTTACTTTGCTCGCGAAATCGAGTCTATCTTGTGGCTATTTTTATTTTTTAACACTTTGATTTGTGTCGGCTTTTAACTTTTTTTTTTTTTTTTTTTTTTTTAGATTAATACATAAATCATATAATCTGGAGTTTTTTTTTATTTAAAAACTTGTGACAAGTATACAAAAATCAAATTAAAATTTTTTTTTTTAATTTTTATTTATTCTTAGTAAAAAGTAACTAAAAAAATGTTTTAGAATTCAATTACCTACCAATATGATATTAATTTATATATGTTCTTGAAAAATAATAAATTTCGTAGAGGTTTTTAATTTAATTTAAAAAAAAATTAATGTTAGACTATACCGAGGACTATACTCACCACTCTAATAGTTATGGTGCAATATAAAAAACAATTGTTAAAAAAAAAAAAAAAATTGTAGAAATACTTGATTCCATTGCAGTATAGTTAATTGACTTTTTTTTTTTTATTGCTATTTGTTGGTCTATCCTGTGTCAGCAAAGTAAGGTTCGAACCGTAGATCTTTGGTTTACCGATCTATTACTCTTAACAAATGAACCATTCACTGCACAACATTTTAAATTTTTAGCTTGAATGATCTTTGAATACGTTTCCACTCGCGTTTCCATGCTAGAAAACCGAGTGTAAAACGCACTTTATTTACACAAACTGACAGGCCTCGAAGCTCGTCTCAAAAAACCAAACAACCTGTAGCCGTGCCCTCCAAAAAAAGCCAATTAAATATTTTCGCAAAACACCGCAGCGGCATTCCTAGCCCTCGAGAGAAACTCGAGATTCTCCAAGGACCCCGAGACGCGAGAGCAGGTAGAAAATTCGCACGCTTTAAAAGGGAAGAAGAACCAAAGTCACCCTTGTCGAGGTCGTACCAGGTAATGTATGTACCGTCAGCCATCCAGACTGCAGTCCTTTAGTTTTTTTTTTTTTTTTTTCTTCGAGAAAAACACCGAAGAGACCCATGACCAGCTGTTTGCTTTTTTGCTTTTCGAAACTGGAACTTTGATAGAGTGCGGGTATCGGGTTTTTTTGCTAGAAAAAACTATTTTTTTTTTTAAATTGGTCGATTGGTTTGTTTGAATAGGTGGGTGAACTCTGCAAAGGCCAATGAATTCATTTTGTTAATAAAGTTTAGCCGTCTGAAAAGAGTGGTAAAAAAAATTATGAAGTCTTAGAAAGTTATTATCTTCTTCTTCTTCTCGTTCGTTCGGGATGCTTACCGAGTGGAAGACGAGACCCGGCCATATTTTGGCTAAATGGCCCCGCCTCGGCATTACCCTTCGGCTTTTATCTCGGGGATTACGCTTAATAGAGTTCTTAACGAATTATAGTAGTTCTTAAATTTCGACACTTTTCGGGCTGCCCTCCACCTGCCTGGATTATTTTACGATAAAACGTAAAAAAAAAAAGAGAGAGAAAGAGCTGTCTTAATGGTGCGGACTTCGAGCGTGAGTATTTTAATGGGACGGTTATTGAATTTTTAAATTTGCATTAACGAGCGTTAGCGAGAGATAATGGAGACGGCTGAAAGTTCTGCGGCTATTATTATTGTAGGAGTGTCTCGTGATTAATTTACGATGAAATTTGAATTTCAGTGTCCGACACCGTGTTCGATCGATTGATAAAGTCATCCAAAACTTATTCGCAGCTTTGTATTCTTGTACCATTTCATCGTACGTATTCATATGCCTAAACAAAATGTCAAAGCTTTAATAACTCTCCCACGAAAGCGGTTTTTTTTGTCTTGTTGTTCCGTAATCGCCGCACAAAACCTATTATTCTGCCCCAGACCAACAGAATAAATCTCCCCTGCGTCCTTCTTTTTTTTTTTTGCTGCAGCTCCAATCTCGCCGAATTAACGTGCATTAAGCAAAACCCGATAAAATTTTATCTCAATCCCGTGCCACCTGTCTGTTAGTTTTTGTACCTGCGCACCGCGATTTTTCAAGCCGGCCAAGACAGAAGAAGTAGAAGCGGGAGGAGAAGTAAAAAAAAAAGGCCAAGATAAAGTGAAAGCCGCGAGTCTCCGGGGGGAATTAAAATGATACGTTGGATTTTAGGGAGCTCACGGGGGCGATAAGACGCGAGCGGCTCTAAAAACCCGCACCCAAAGTGTCCAACGCTCTTAAATTAACGCCGGTATTGGGTTACTCTTCTCTGGAAAAGTAATCCTTCCGGGGATTTATTTTAAATTGCAAAATTATCTCGGTTAATAAATATTTTCGGATCGAGCATTAATCAAAGTTTTCAGAGAGATAGCTTATCGAATTTATAAAATTCACTTTGTGGGAGTTGTCTCAAAAATAACAATAAATAACCTTTTTCTCAAATTCAAAAAAATTAAAAGTAATCAATTAAGGTATGCAGGTAATTAGAATTAGGGAGTGACATTTTTGTATGCGAAACGACGCTCGTGTAAACCACGACGACGACAAACAGGAGCCTTAAAGCGTAAATCAAATTAGCGAGGCACGAGTAGGAGCCGGAGATCCTCTTCCTCAGTTAAGTTTGTTTAGGCATGTTGGTTATGTTAAGGACAAGCGGGGAGATCGTCTGTCGTTAAAGGACGCACCCACCTCAGACGAACCGTGAATATCTTAATTACCCGGTAAACCTTTGCGACAATCTTCTTATTTTCTCGGTAAACTCACCGTTAATTTATTCAAAATTAGAAGAGAAATGTTGTGAATTTGAGGTATTATAATGTAATTTTGATCTTAATACGAGCTTGAGGGAAAATCACAAAATAACAAGCATTACAGGGCATCTTTCATACATTTAAGGCATATTAAAATCCTTTGTCAAGAGGTTGCAAAATGATATGAGAGGATTTTTTAGTATGAAAGATGTACTTGTAAACGGTGATTCAACATTTTTAGAATTACTTCAAATTTACAAAGTACTGATTATATAATTTATCGTAGAAGTTCTAAGATAGTCTGTTTTATATTGTAATTGTTGTATGAAGATTTTTCAAGTTGACATAAACCGACAGTATGATTTCTGCAGAAATCATACTCATTGATAAATTTCCCTGAATGTATAAAGCTTACGAAATGATACAGAAGAAATATTCAAACCTAAAGAATGACTTCCAGAAATGTTGGTTTTTTAAAAAATAGTTCTTTTAACATACAGGAGCATTATTTTTTGTCGAGTCTACAGTAGAAAAATTTACTCAAATATTATTACGATTACACCGGGGATGGGTAACACAATGAAACCCAGAAAAAAAGCCCTATACTAATTACACAACAATAAAAACACAGCGGTACACGAGATAAAACTCTCTCATAATAAGCCGCGGAAGCGCCAACCGAACAAATTCAGTGAGCTCGGTTCAATTAACCGCGGCGGTGGCAGTGGCGTATCTTGTACTTTTCGTTTAACTTCCCTCGTTATTTTTAATCTTCCTCCCCTCTGGCTTCATTACCCCCCGTTACATTTCGCCTCTGTCAGGGATAAAAATCCCCTAGCCTATTTTATCACCGTCCCCGCCCAAAACTTGACCACATGCACGAAAAAAAAAAGTGAGAGAGAGAAATAAAGGAACCGACCACCTGGTCACTATTTTCACCCCTACCCCGTTGCTCCAGTCCTCCTGCCACTTCTCTCTTTTTCTCTTTTAATTACTTTGCTCGGGTCGGCATAATTAATTTTTTTTTCTTGTTTTTTTTTTTTTTTTTTTCGAGAAAAGCGACAAACTTTTCCTTGGAAGACAAAAGGCGAGCCGGGTCCTCTCGACGAAAATGCAATTTTTACTTCTTCTTCTTCTTCCTCCCCCACAGTCTTTTTTTTTCTGTTTTGTTTAGCTTTAATAACTTTGTCCCGTGACATTCGCTTATTCATGTCCCAGTTGTTTTACGAGTCTATTTTTTTTTTTTTTTTTTTTTTTCATTCTACGAGAGAGCAAAAAAGAAGAAGTTGTAAATTCCATTTTACGAAAGGGTAATTAAAATTTCGTTCCCGGAGAGCATCAAAGTTTAAAACTACATTTCGGGGTGGTGGTACCAACCCCCAGCGATGATTATTCTAATTGCGGCTGGGGGTGAGATGGTATAATCAAAATATTCCAATTCTCGCGCAATCCGCAAACTGTTTAAACTTCCTCTTCTCGCGGGTGGCGGCTAATATCATTCGCGACGCTGCTACGGCAAAAAGACTCGAGACAGCGGTTAGACCGACTGCTGCTGTGGTGTACACATCACGTAACTTTACTAAGTGTACTTACTGCCTCGCATAATCTAGCGAAGTTTCGGGGCCAAGAGTATAGTATGGTTGCAAGGAGGTGCAGCAGGCGCGAGCGAAGCCTGCAAGTTTATATGGTACTACTCGTTTCTACGACACTTTGCTCAGTTTAAATTCAAATTTAGGGATGTATTCTCTATTGCTACTAATTTCGATGGGGTTGATAATGCTCCTTAATTTGACTATTGTTCTTCGATAAGTAAGCTCATGGACTAATTAAAAGTTCTGAATGAAGTTTTAAAAGTACTCGAAACTTACCTTTCGGATATGCACTGTTTTAGTTGGTGCATGATACAATACCATAAGAAAATCGTGAAATAAAATTTTTTCAATGTAGAAAAAACTGTACAATATTATAGTAAGAGTCTATAAAGTTATTGTTAACTATTCTATCATTCTTCAAATGTTTAACATAAGCATTTATAACACTGTGACTGTTATGAACTCGAAATCTAGTGTATCTTTAATAGGGGTTTATTAGAGTTTATCATAACTAACAATGTACAACAAAAGATTCAACCTTCCACTTAAGTCAATCAGATATAAATTTTTAACTCTTTTTAATTTCAAAATTCAAAAACAAAAACATTTTTTATCAAAGTTCTAAACATTTTTAGTCGGTCCTGAAGTACCTTTGTATATCTTCAAGGGTTCCTCGAGGGTTCTTTAATCCTTTAATTACATTCACCTTCCGAACAAATTCATCAAGTTTTGCTCTCACGCAGAAGAAACAGCTTAAATTCAGTAGTTGATTGGCGCACACACTGTGCGCGGGGTAGAGTGACGTTTGTCTTTTGGCGATTCAGCACCGTCTCGAAAGTTGCGAGAAAGCACTACACATCCCTCGAGGCTCTGTACTGCGGTGGGTTTGTATTGTTGCGTACTCGAGCCTCTTAACCTTTGTGACGTTTGTGTAACGCGAAGGGATTACCTTTGCTTTCGGCGCAGCTTCATTGTTTCCGCTCAGACAAAATCATGATATTCCGGTTGATTTAAACAGTCAAAAAATATTGGCTCCATCTTTTTTTTTTTTTTTTGAAAAAAAAAACAACGGGGGAGCGATAAATTTTTCAGGGGCGGAATGTTACCTCGCATAATATAAAAATAACCGTAACTCATGCGAGAGTATTTGGAGAAGAAGAAGTTGATCGTACTAAGAGCTCGTAAAATTGATACCCTCGCGGCGAACAAAGATAACAGGCAGAAGGGAGTGGAGGAGGGGAGGGGGAAGGACGAAGAGAAATCGGATTGTTCGAAAATGTGCCTGGACAGCGGAATGTAAAAATTTTAATACCGTTAGAGTAGTATTATTATCATGTTCCATTACTCTTTACGGTAATTTCAAAAAAAAAAAGAACTTTTTTAAAAAGTTTTTTAGAAGTGGATAACTTTTTAAACTACCGGTATTAGTGATGTTTTTAATGTAGGAATGGATTCTATCTCGTTTTTACCAACTAAAATTTTTTGGTTAAAAAAAAGGATTCATTTCTGCGATTTACTAGGTGATAAAGACGTTTTATATGTTGGGTTCTCCCATGCACCTGTTTCGTGCTATTCAGCGTGGAACAGTGAGTTAATAAAAATACTCTTTATCGGCCTCGTGCGGCCCATCAAAATGCATAAAACAGTGCATCTCTCTGCATGTACTATCCATAAAAAGCAGCTGTTTGAGGGTATTAAGGATAAAAAGCACTGTAATGCAAGCCCTCGAGTTATGTTATTTGGCACTTAGTCATGTTTAAAGACTCTGCTTCGGCCTCTTATACGTGACAAAAGTAACCGTTAATCATATACTTTTTATAGTGAGTCAATTTTTAAAGCGGACATTCTTTTAATTTTTTTTTCCGCGCAAGCTTTAATCTACCGTACTTCCAATTGTCTCGAATATTCAATAAAACAAAAAGAAAAAAGGGGCAATACGCCTTGATAAAATTAGCGGTCAATTAATGTAGGAGGAATCCTCCTTTGTCCGCCTGGTTTTAATGATCGTCGCAGTCTGCGAAATGCAAAGCGCAATTAGAAGCGGGTGCAGGCATGCCCAGGCGATGGTCAATGTCCAATTGAACTTCAATTTCGACTAAGTGCAGCAGCTGAGAAGCCGGACGACACTGCACCCAGGCATAATTGCTCAGTTGGTGCTCAGATATTGCGACCGGAATGTGCAGTTGGCTTCTCTCAAAATTACTCTTTAATGTCCACTTTCTTGGTTCTTCCTCTAAAACAATTTCATTTTGTAATGGATTGCCCTAAAACTTTATGAAAAATTAATGTGAAAATTGTTTTTACCGTATCATTAATCATATTTATGAATTAAAACTATGAATAACATATTTCTTGTTGAACGTTTAATTTATAATATTATTTTATTGCCGTCGAGAAATTATGATTACTATAATGGCTATTGATAATACTGCACTTCCTGAAATCGTAAATTCTAATATTCCTACTCTCTATTATCTAAATTACACAATGAATAAAACTGCACCCATGAGTAACAGAAATAGATTCACTGATTTTTTTCTTTATAAATCAATCCACCGCGCAGACATAAATCAATAGAGTCGTATTAAATTAACAAACGTTTGTTTTGCCATAGTCCCCCATCACGGTGGGTAAAACGGTGATTTGCATCATAAGAACAGGGGAGAGGAAAGATAGCACCGTTCATTCATCAAACGCGAAAACAATAGGCCAGACAGACTGGGTTACGATACTTCGCTATCGCGCATAGTAGTGAACCAGCGTATACACGCGCTTAGAAATTCAATTACCATTAATAAGCGAGCTTATTTACCGCAAAATTGATGAACCGAGTCAGCATCTGCGGGACGTAATTTATCGGTCAAAAACTACTGCCATCTTTCTTACAAACCCAAGCTCATTAAGCGATAAATCTCGGGGGCATTTTTGGCGACGTTTCAAAACTGCGGGGAGAGGAAAACTGCTTCTTTAAAAACTATGTCTCGATCAATATTTTTTCACGTCCGTTTTAAAGGCAATTAAAGCAGGGTGGGTAAAAAAGCGAGCGGGAGGAGAAGTCAATTGACGTGAAGTGTCGAGTGTCGCGGGGAGCAATTAGCCCTTTGACGGTCGACACTCGTTGCGAAAGCGGCTTGCCGCCGATGAAGACGCTTCTTTCATTGCGTAGGAGTGCTCGATTTTTGTGTTCTCGACTGGAAGCTTGTTTTTATGATGAAAGTACGTTTGATACACCCGGGATTTTTTAAGGGTGTCTTGCCTTAATTCTGAGAAATTTTTTTGTATTTTAGTTGGAAGTTTTAATTTATTAAAAATTTTATCGGTCTAAAATACTGAAGTATAATACTTCAAAAGATAATGAATAATGGTAAATACCCGATATAATTGTGAATAAATAATTTTTAACCATAATAACAAAGATACTGATTTTCAACTCACCCTAGTACAGTAAATTTAAATGAGTAAAATCTTGAATTTTTTAAAATTTGTTTTGCATCCTCCTTTAACCATTAGACTGACGCACAGATTCATTGAAGACCATTAGAGTTACAATGCAAAGATAAAACACAATACAAGCCCAATTACCCGGGGAGCGAACGAACGATTGTCTAGCCGTTTTTCTTTCTTTGCCAGCTGAGCCGAAAAATTTTAATTTCCTCGACTCTGGCCCCAATCAAGATACGCATATCGCGCAGTGGAGGGAAAAAAAGGGTAGCGTAGTACTGCCGCCAAAGGATGCAGCGAAAAGATCTTTGAAACTACCTGAAACCGAAATCCCAGAAATTCCGCTCGAACGAGTAGACGCGAGGTCAAGCTGACACACGCGCGTCGAACGAAATTTCAGTTTCTCGGGTTTCCCTACTAAACCCCGTAGTGCGCCTGTAGAGATAAATATCACGTTTCTACCGCCATTACTCGAACTCCCATCTCGATCATTCTTTTTCTCCTCCTTTACCTCTACGTTGGAGGTAGGAATGATCAATACACGATGATCGCCCGAAGAATATTACAGTTTAGTATGTTAATTTATTTGCGATGCGATGATAATTTAATATCTGTTCGGTATTCAAATTTCTGCAGTAACAATGAAATAATTTTTGTTGTTTTTTTTTGTTTCAGGTACATAAAATTGGTCAACTTATTTCCCTTCGAGGAGTTTTGGTCGTGAGTCAGAACCATAATTTGAACTTGGGGTTATAATGTACATAAAAAACGGAATTCTTGATATTTTTTATGCCGGGTCAAACTCGAGAACTTTTTTTTTACAAAACCATAAAAAAATGAAGTTGGTACCTTCAGCCAAAATGAAATAAAACAATTACTTGAGATCAATAAATTTTGTGAAAAAAAAAAGTTTTTCTTGAAAAACTGAGTTTTATATTCGCTACACAACCCTAAACTGAAGATTATCTTTTTTGAACGAACAAAATTCAGGGCGGGTCTCTTGAAAGTAGACGTCATTTTGAGACTAACAAATATTGCCAGTCACTGTCCAATGCGGTCCAATGCGTTACAGACTCGAGTTCAGTTTGGAAAGTCTGAGATCGGACCCAAATGTCTACTCATCTCCTTGTTAGTTTTACAAAATAAAACTTTAGTACAATAATATTTAAATATACATGGTTACTTATTGTTCTTGCTCTAGATTAATAATATTGTTTTATAAGGTGTTGAAGTAGTTATATCTAGAAGATCTATACATCCACAAAGAATAATCATATTTCAAAATCGATTTTAAAAATTTTTCCCGAAAACAGAATCACCTTAAAATTGATTTTCCATAGTACTATCATCCTAGATTTTGCATAAAAAAAAAAATGTAATTTCCCTCTCCCCCCCTAATCTTTGTCACTTTGGGAGGAACCTTCTCGGCCTTTTTATCCCCTATCACATCCCCTTTGTCCCCGCAAGCCAATTCGCACGTGTTGCGGCTGATCCCTCACCTCCGCGCCATCATCAAAGCTCTCCTCTTCCTTTTATTCTCTTTCTCGCGCGGAGGTCCGAGCAAAGGATCTCTGCAAAGTGTGACGAAATTACACGTTACCGCGTCAATCTTACCACGGGTAATGGCATGTTATTACCCTCGAATTATTACCATAGTCGAGTCTATTAGCCCCGGCGAAGGGCCACAATTTCCCGTACCTATGGTATATGTCTACCAAGATCAATTGCCTTTTGGGCGAGATAAGTCTGTGTATACACAATTTGAGTGAGATGTTGAGGTAAATTGATATTTTACGGGAGATATCCTGGAGGAAAATTTTTGTTAAAGGAGTTAAATGTTGCATTTTATTAATGTTGTTAAATTTTTTATGGGCTTTTAATTTATGCGAGATGGGTTGAATTTTATGGCTCCAGTTTGCTCGGTTATTATCCTGAAAGGTGACGCTTTGAAGCCAACTTGAGCGCAACAATGAGGTGATAATTCATCCCTGACCCGGTGACCTTTCCCTTTTCAGATCTTGAGAATATGAAAATTATTCCTTTGAAGTTTCAAATATTGTAAATAAAGTTGAATTTTTTAATATTATCATTGGTTTTTTTATATTTATTTACAATTCTATCGTTTGATAACTTTCAATTTTTTATGGTAAAGTTTATAAAAATTAGATTTTTTTTCATCAAGTTCATGGAAACTTTGTAATAGGATTAATCTAAAATTGAACCTGTTTTGGCATAATTTTTTTCTTTTCTTAGATGGTTAAGCGCTAAACTTTCAACAAATCAATATTTAAGCTGTATAATATTTCGAAACTTCCTTTATCAAACTTTGAAAATGATAATACCTCATGATGCTAACACAGAGCGAGTGATAGATGAATTGATCAGTTACAAACTCGATACCTGACAAACCCCTCGCCCGGTGGTCAAATGGACGCGTGCATGGCATACATGCAGTATGAGACTCTCCGCTGGCAGCAGGAAATTCGATATCGGCCAAAGTACATTGGCCCACTCAACGTGTGTTTGTGCCCGCTGATAAGGCGATTGTCCAGCAGGTGAAAAATCTAACGCGTTTTAGACAACCTTTTTTTTTATTTATTTCGAGAATAAAAAATGACGTCGTTGTGGGTGGTCCTTCGTAAACACTCATGGATGTCGTTTGGAAACACTTTCCTCCTCTTCCTTTTTTCGGCCTCCTCGACGAAAATTTACGACTGTACGAGAAATTTGCATGAATATTAATTTTTAATTAAAAGTCCTTTCGACGTTCGGGGGAATTTATACCCGTCGTAACTTACTATAAATGTTTGTTTTTTTGGGAAATCAAGGACACTTGGACGTTTTTCGGAAACGCATAAGTCTTCGCTGATCGGATTCGTCCGGGTAATTAGCCGTTTTTCCTCTACCCCGCGTCGGGAAGATCGAGCGACTCTTCGGTACAGCCACGCCCCATTTTTCTGTTGGAAAAATCCCCGAATCGGTAACCCGATCGACGAGTCTAATGACGTGATTACGCGCGAGCTTCTACCTTTTTTTATGGAAGATAAATGTTTATGGTTTGGTTTTTTTCGGAGGGTTATTAGGACTGACGGAGGAGGCTAATGCGTCTTCAGCGCCGGAGACAAATGTGTGAAGACTAAAAGGATGAGGAAATCGGTGTCCCCTTACTTAGCTGAGGAGGAGGAGGAAGAAGAAAAAACGGAGGGCACTTAGAGCCTTGTAGTGTCATTTTCACGCCGCGGCGGCTAACATTCCAGACTCGGGTTTCAATCGGCTGCGAACAGAATCTTTTGATCCTGATGGGCACATAAATTTTCCAAAACGAAGTCACTTGGGGAAACGGTTTTGAATTTATAGGTTTTAGAGAGGTCGGTGAACTTGGTTGTCTTGACCTTTATTTTGACACTCTTAAGTTATAAGTTTACTGATTCTTATGGTTGAAATTAATGTTTTGAGTTATTTATTGTTGAAAAATTGTTTAAAAAACTTATTTATTCACACTCTTTAGAGAATTTGATCTTATGTATCATTTTTCTTGAAAATTTTTTCATAATTTATGCGTCAGATTTATAATGAATAATTTTTGAAACAGGCTACGTTTTTTAAAATGATTTTATTTTTAATTTTTATTAATCACACATTTCTTGTATATGCAAAATTATCCATTTTTATTTACAATCGATACAGGTATAGTTGATTCTTTGAAATATTTAAAATAATTATTGAGTTTTAATCTCGATTTTAATGTAAATGTTCAACGGTCGATAATCTGTTATTAATATATATTTAAACGCACTTTTCATAAATTTTGTCTCAAAAATTGACCGTTTTTCATTAAAAAAAGTTAATTATTTAAAGAACATAATTTTTTCTTTATGGAAAAATTTGTCATTAAATTTTTTTTATTCTTTTTCGTACCTAAATGTTCAACCCAGACCGAAAAGCCTCTTATTTTCGACCACACTTACAATGGTGTCTTCATTATCGCGACCCCAACCGCAGCTTCTCAGGATGAAAAATATCCCGATTTTCCGCCTTACCTGGCCTCAGGTTAGACAATGCCCGTCCATTAATCACCCATAGAGCCGAATGTGTTTTGACTCCCAGCGGCGAGTGCCACACCGCCCACCCGCGGTAACATCTTCCTTCTCGGGCTTATTTACAAACAGGACGCCCCGGTAAAATCTGCCATGGATACCCGCTGGGTGGCCGAACGGCAATTTCCCCCGAGTCCGAGAGCTATACTATTACACCCGCGCATACCGACACTATTGATTTTTTCACCTTTTTTTTTTTTTTTTTTTTTTCGTACGTAGCTGCAGGTATGTCAAAAATTCAAGCTTTGATTGGCTTTTAATGGGGATCGGCCGGTCCGGGATTGGATTTCGGGCTGTTATTGGAGTTTCAAAATTATTATTTTGTAATTAGTTTTTGATATTTTTTTTGGGAGAGGGGAAACCGGATATCGAAGCTATAAAAAAAGATCAATCCAACGATTTCGATACTCGACTTTTTATAATAAAAAAAAAAAGGGAATAACATTTTTTTGGGTGCGCACCCGGTAACATCAATCACCAAATTTTCCAGCTGATGAAATTAAATTTCACGTTCCAGCTGTTCCGCAGGCGCTCATTAGTTATTTTTTTAGATTCGAAAATATTTTAATTAGACCACGGTCACGCGTCGTGTAAAATGAATGAGTAACGCACGGCTTCATAAAATTTTGTGAATTTAGGTCAGTCGCAGTCACAAAAGGGCTATAGAATATGATTACCGTGGTTCCTAATGTGGCTTTTTCTCTCTTTTTTTACGAGCAATGTAGTATTTTTTTTTTTTTTCAACTAAAGTATCCGTTAAATAGTTATAAAATTTTACGGTTGATTTAGTATTTAATAAGGGTATCGGAGTAGTCATGAATCTTCGCCCGGATAAAAAAAAGCTCGAAAAGTTTAATCAACGCTGTAAAAGATAAAACGTTATTCTTCCACAACATATTTTATCGCGAACGGTTTTCATGATGAAAAATGTTCATAAAAGAAAAGCTGTCAACATTTTACTCATAAATATTGAAGCTTTTTTGAATTAAAATTAATTTTTATACTTTTACCTTTTTTTTTAAATATTTATCTATTGTAATGAATTTTCTAAAATTTTATTATAAGTGCGTTGCCAATAAGATATTATGTATGTAGATAATTTTCTAAAATATCGAGTAAAATATTGTCATGACTATGTTGAATTAAAAAATATTTCCGTTTTCATTTTTTAATGAAAATATTTTCAATCAAGCAGACAAAAAATTATCTCAAAGTAACCGTAACATCGCACTAAACTCAAAAAAGAAACTCGACCAAATACTCGAACATTCTCGAAAACCACCTACCGCGAGGCTCGCGCGTTCTGTTGGCACAATAACCTTATACCTACCTGATTTTCCCGCACAAAGGGGGCCGATTCCCGCGACACCTTTTTTTTCGGAGATTCTTCTTCTGTATACCAGCTGAAGAGTTTTTTCATCCTGCACATACTCGTATAGCCACAAAAGGGAGTTTGTTTCTCGGGATAGAAGAAGAAGAAGAAGTTTGGGGTGTTTCCTTTGTGGAAGATCGATTGTGTGTTTGCCGACGCCGGCGACGTCGTCGTTATTTTTAAGTGACTGGGGATGCGCCGCCTGTTTACCGGGTCTAATGGGAGAATTATTACGGCCGGAAAAACTCAATTAAATTTATCTGACTGCGACTGCGCTACAGGGACTCGTATTTTATATTTGTATCTTAGGGTAAGTTATCTTTTGGTTCGATACGAATCTTTTGTAGCTAAGATAAAAAAATAAATCACCAAAGCGATTTTTTTTTTTTTTTTTTTTTTTTGAATTGGCTCTGAATTTCTTTTTTCTATCAAAGTTGTTGATTTTGATTTCCTGTTGATTTTTTGAAAAATTAGATTTAAAGTAGCAAGTGAGACTGGAACACCAAATACGTTTAGACTATAGTAGTTTAGTTCATCATCGATTCAGTCAAATTCAGTCACTATAGAATCTCTAGTACAATCTTGTGTTTGGTTCAAAAATTTTATACAAATATTTAATCATTTTAACATAAAATTTTAAATTTGCTCACTTTAATATTTACTAATTTACAGTTTGAAATAATCATCTAGATCTTTAAAAAGATGTATGTATGTTTATTACTCACATTTCCTATTTTATCAATACATATAAGCTATCACACATAAAAAAAGTTACTAAAAAAATTTCGATACGTTTTTGAAACATTTCTCTTAATTTTTCTTTTTTAACTAAATAAAAAAATGTATTTAAATTAAAATTCATTACAAACAAAGTATTGTTTACAAAAAACCATAAAAACGTGACTAGAGCCCCGAATGATCGCACCCCTATGTATGACATAGCACGCACCACACATCATCCAAACCGCAGTCACATATATTTTCATCAAAAGCTTCTTAGGACCCTCATTGTTGTCCGGCTCGTAAAAAATCGGTGGCACTTACTTTTGAAAAGAAATAAAAAAGAGAGAGAAAAAAAAAGAAGTATCAATCGAATGATAATGCAGCCCCACCCAGGCCCGAAAACAAACTTTAAAAAGAGAGAGAGAGAGAGAGATTAATCTTGAAAAAAAAGGGTAACCAACCGGTCCCCTCAGCCGCATCCACGAGATTTTCAAACTCGTCCGCGACGATTGCAAATGTGTGTTCGGTTTAACGAGTTCCAGAGACGGGACGGGAATATTAATGAAGCCCCCCCCGGGCGCCATCGAGCGCGGCGCTCTCTTTGCATTCTTTTCGGGGTATTCGCGATGGAAAAATCGAAAAAACCGTCCCTTTTGGGAAGTTTCTTCGAGCTGATATTAATTGGGAACTTTGCAGAAATTAAACTATTTCCCAAGCACCGTAGAAGGACCCAGTTAAATCGTCCGGACAAAAGGGTTTTTTTTTAATTTTATAAATGGAAGGTTTATTATTTCCCAAATGAACAGAGAAAGCGTATTTTCACGTGGAAAGGTGTGTGCTCTTCGGTCTTTATAAACGAATGTTTGAAGTGTAACATCAACTCGAAATGGTTTTCTCTGTGCCTACTAATGAAGTAGCTTTTCCCCGAGTTCGCTCGCGGAGTAGAGATGAAAGACCACCGGGATTTTCCGCGGAAATTTAATAACCATCGAAAAACGACTCTTGCCCTGAATAATATACCAAGTTTTACCGCGTCCTGAGTCAAAACCGTTTTTTTTTTTTTTTTAATTTTAATTCCCCGCATAAGAGGATGAAAAAAAAAGTGGTATTTTACTTGACCAATAAAATTATGAAAATAACCTGGAAAAGCTTTCCCCCGGTTTTATGGTAAATGAAATTTCGTGTAAGAGAAGGAATGGAAATTTTTTTTTTTTGACTTTATAAAAAATTTTTTTTACCCTCGTGGCTATTTATGAAAATTCCTTGCTAACCTCAGAAGTTTTTTTTTCGATTTGAAAATTTTATGATCGCCAAAGTGGAACTTCTGGATGGCTATTAAACGAACGATGTCAATTTAATATAGAAAATAAACTATAATTTGATGGTCTTATGCAAAAACTGAAAGTTTATTTCTACTAGTTTATTTACAATAATAAAGTCAAACGCAACCGAGAAGTCATAAAAGTAACACCCCAGATGTACGAGATTACTTAAATGCACCTCGCTTTAAAATCCGTTTCCACTCCGAGCGATTTTTGTCGATAATGATCTACGCCCATTACCTTAAAATATTCAGCGTCAACCAAACTCTCCTCTTTTTTTTTTAAATTTCACACGCTTGAAAAAAAGAAAAAAAAAGGTGCTTGTACCCTTTTGAAAAATACACAGAGAGATCGTGATCGACGATTATTCGCGCATCACCCGAAAAGCCCCGCAGCTGCAGTCCGATAACTTCCGGTTTCTCTCGTTTTATTTTTATATTTCTCACGTTACCCCGCGTGCACCGCTCGATTCTTTTGTGCAATTTCGCGGGTTCCGACGCTCGTAGGAGTTTTTTTAGAAATTTTTTTCCCTGCGTCGAAGAGTCGTATTTTACAATGATAACGACCAGCCGCCGGGTATAAACTTCTTTCGGATATTTTTAATCATTATTGTTTTTCCAAGAATTCGTAAAAATAAAAGGCCGATCTTTTTCAAAAATATCCACGGAATTTTTACGATACCATCAAGGCGTTTATTAAAAATTATGAAAAAATAGTCTTTCAGCTTTGAAGATTGCGTAACAGTCGTATGCAAATTCATCAGTGAAAGTGAAATTTTTTTTCCCGGAACAATGCAGCACGCACTCGTCGGTTGTCATCGATTAACGAATTCTCAGCTCGAAGATGAAGCAGGTAGCCGAGATAAGCGAGTGTATTGTCCTCGGCGGTTGTTTGCGAATTGTTACCGACCGAGGAGATAAGTTGACGAAACAACGAAAAATTTACTGCCACCGTGGTGATTTATGCGAGATCTTTAATTAGCGCGGCTACTTTTTTTTTTTCTAGCGTGCGTAATTTGATTTAATCGTCCCGATGATGAGTAATTATATTTTTATCGGCCGGTGCGACTATCGAGTTACTCCGGCGTTATAAAAACTCAATAGATCACAATTGCGGGCTCCGCGGTTATTGCCGGACCGACGATTAAATTCAATTTAATTTTACTAGGGCTGAAGTGGAGGAGGAAAAATTCATCAGCGGTTTGATGATTCATGAGGAGCTGATTTGAATGGCCAAGAACGCATGTGAATTTGATCGAAGATGTCCTTTATTTGGAGTCAAAAATTTTCACAAAGTATTTGAAATGCGATTTAAAGAATTTATTTTCAGAATGAAGTACATTTTTTCTGAGTCATGAAAATCAACTTTTTCAAAGCAATAAGCAATGATATTAATTTAGTACTAATTTTCTACTATGGCAGCAAAGGTCACAACAAATTCAAAGAGAAATTAAACAAACACATCGTAAATAATAAGATTCTGTGGACTTTATTCTCTACAACCTCGTTCACAATTTAATGTTTAATGTCTTATAAATTTTAGCTAATTACATTACTCTATAAGTTTTATTTTTTTAAAAAGCGTCTACGAGATTCATTTGAAAAAAAAACTTGAAAATTTTAGATAATTACAGATTTTATTATTACAAAGTTGCTAATTTATCTTGTCTATATATATATTTTTAGGAAGAGTTATACCCCGGTAATAAAATAGAATTAGGCTGACGAGGTTACAAAGTACACGCTCGGTAAAACGCAGGTACACACAGTTTAAACAACTTGTTATCTCGGCTTGCGCTTTCGGGCGTACGATAGAAGGTTGGAAGGTACTAACGCTCCCGTTATTATTATATTCGGAGTCTGCTCCTGCACCAGAAAACATCAACCAAGCTCCTCCTTCTCCTCCTCCGAGGTCTCGTTAAAATTCGTGCCCCGAGGCCGAAGCTTGTGTCGTGTACCTACTAGTCCAAATTGTTGTTATAATTACCGCCGAAGCCCCCCCCCCTTTTTTTATTATTACTTTCAACATTAACTTTCAACAAGATGTTTCTTCGATAAATATTTTTATTGAGAACAGTTTTTCAAAATTATTATGCATTTATTTTTTTCATTAAAACCGATGATAGTACTGTTTGAAATGAATACTAACGAAGAGCTTTTTCATACTTATGAGAGTGTTTTTATGAGTTTCCTGATTTTTAAGTAGTTATACTTAAAATAATAAAAAAATACTAAATCAAAAAATTCTTACACATGAAATTTATTAATCAGAGAAAATGAGAGAGAAAATTTTGTTCGGGCTTGTTCGTATAAAGGACAAGTCTAAGTCAGCTTCTCACGTGGCATCTCATTAATTTTTGCCAACGAAAAAGAAAAACGACTCATAATAATATCCGAGATAATATCATTGAAACTTATTCCATTGACTCTGACAATGAAGTTTAAAAACTACTGAAGGCTTCAAGTGAGGCATTTATTGTTACAGAAAAATAGACACTTATTAAGTTGTTAATTGTAATCTGTATAAGTAAGCTACTCCATTCCAAACATACAATCTAACTGAGAACCATAATAAAAAAAAAGCTATCAGATCAAACTATGATTTGTCGAAATCGTTCATTGAAATCGACTTTTTTTCAAACTCTGGAACATATCGGTATTCCAGATCAAAAACTTCACATCCAAAAACCAATACTTTTTACTACCAAAAAAAAAAAACACCAGACTTCAGCACGCTCCAGCCAAAAAAAAAAAACCCCGGCAATATTCGTGCAATAATTGGCGTTTCGTACACGTCTGTCGCGCGCCCTTCGATTTCGGCGAGTGCACGTCGCAATTAAGTGTTTAACCTGTCGAGGCGATCTCCTGGTTTATTTATCGTCGCTTACAGGGACTCGATGAAAAACGAGCCATACTCGCGAGGAGAATACGTATATCGACGGTCGATTTTGCCAAACTCAGGTAGCCGGTTGGATTTATTGCTTTTCGGGTGTGCACTTTGGTAATCGTGATTGGCTTGTTGGTTTTTAAGATCGTTGATCTTTTTAATTGATTATGATTAGTATTCAGCGGATTGATATTTTTAGGAGGTTCTGGTGTTTGAGATCATCTGGTAAGTTTAATTCTCTATACATTTTTAGTGAACAACTTTTCTTACGAAAGCTCAAAATATGATCGAGTTTAGTTTTTTACAAATTGATAACCAATTGTTGAAAACTTGCTTAGAAATTTTTTTTTTATTGATTTAGTTATAGTAAGAATTCGTTAGTAACTTTAAATCAGATTAACCAAAGCTACCTGAGAGATACAAATTATCGAGCAAATTATGCTGTGCTTTTCAACAGATCAATGTTTGAAAACTTTTACGAAAGCCGAATCAAAACAAATTTTCTGGAAAGTGTCGATTCTTGAATTAAGTGATTTCAGCAAAATTTCTGCAAAATTAATAGACACTTTCTAAATTTTTGACTTCCACTCCTTCATTCAAATTTTAAATTGCCAGTACTCACATAACTCTTACCAATCCAATAAATCATTAACGAGTTATGACCAAAATAGTTTTAAGTGCATCTCTCGTGTCTCTGAATAATTGATCTCCAATAATACCGATCGCTTATAAACCGCATGAATAATCAAGCAAAGCGGATTTAGTAATTGCGTTACAAACTGGCCTGATTCATCGGTCGCTGATAAATATTAAGATTCCCCAGCGATAGAATTTACAATGGTATTCCAAGCGCTGAAAATTGACGTTAATTTAACGCCGGCCGGCCCGCGCGATCTAAATTACTAAAATTCAACGATCCGTAAGTTAATGTCCGAAGGCTCCACGACCCAGAAACAGTACCCGTCACCTGCACTCCGATTGGTCAACTTAGGCGTTAAAACAATGAGTTGTCCTGTGATTGACACTCGTTTGGCATAACGAACAAGTGAATAGCGAAGTTTTACCCCCGGAGGCTCGTAAATTTCAGGCCTTTTATTTACGAGCTCTTCATTGTTGTCCCGTTGTGTACTATCTGGCTTACATTTATCGCTCGCGCAGAACCTTTTTTAAATTAAATATTCTCTCTCTTTTTGTTACAGGTACGTAGACAATCTTCTCGAGGTGTTGGTTCTGGGTGAGTGAAAAAAAAAATCTCTTATCGGGGCTGAAAAATTTTTACGATCCGAGGAGTTAAAAAGAAATAAGGGAAGGCGGTATCGAACTTATATTTCGGAGAAACAATATCGGCGAACGCAATAACACACGTGCGGTGCATCGGGCTAAACCGAAAACTTCAACAATGGCAATATTTCACTTTGGCTGGTGGCGAGTTCCCGCACTTCTTTTTTACTTCTCGCGGGCGTGAAAGTTTGGCGAGTAAACAGACGTCCGGGCCCGGGGGAATCTGGGAAATGTAATTTTGAAATTGGGAGGCGCACGAGTGGCTGTTATCTCGGCTGTTATATATTTTTACTTGGGAGGATACTAATTTTTAAGGTTTTTTTTTTATAAAAGTTGTGGGAGTCAAGTTTTTGAGAAATCTTGATGATTTAGGATTTCGGTCGTTTACTGAACAAACAGCGATTAAGGGAGAATTTTCAGCGACTCGGATTTTAGGACGAGTTTACAACGAAAACTTTCTTTGCATACGGCCTGGTAGAAAATCCTTCTCAAACTTAGAAAATTTTCCCGAGTCTTAAACTTTTCGCTCCATTCAAACAGAACGTTTTATTGGTACTTCCAATTCAAAATCAGCGTTAAGTTCTTTTGAAAATTTTCTAAATTCAGTTTTGAAAAATTTTGCAAACTGCGACACTAGAGCTTTTAAGCTAAGCTCTATTGAAAATGTTTTCCTTTTAGGAGAAAGAAAAATTTCGTCTAACTTTTAGTTCTAAACTTCAATTAAAGTTTAATGAAAGTTACATTTGATAATTTTTTAGTTCTATCTAAGATATAGATATTTTTGAATGATAAAAATAAAATTTGTACAAATAAATAAAATCCCCAAAAGAAAATCATGGCTGGAATAATCAGATCAGAAACTTTGGCACCGAAGGCTCAGGTTCAATAACAGTGCTCAATCAATGTTCTAATTACATTTCGAGCTGAGAGTTTATTAAAGTATGATGTTAATTGATGTACGCAAAAAAAAAAAAAAATCGTTTGTTCCTCGCTTTGTTCTGAAAATCTTTTTTTTTTAATTTTATGTTGTTTAAAAAACTCAAGTTTAAAACTCTTAAACCTAACTGGTTAAAAATATATAAAATTAACAAAAATATGAATCTTTTGAGCCTCAAAAAAAAGACTAAAAAAAATCGCAACCCGATCCGGCTTCATAAACATCGCCGCTCTCAAAACTTTTTCGAAATTGAATCAAGTCGACCCAACTACCAAAAAAAAAATCTCTTCGGTCTCGTAAATTCAGGGGTACATCGAACGGGGTAATTAAGGGAGCGGTGCGCCCGGTGTGTATAACACACAATTTGATTCGAGCCTATACACCCCAACCCGCGCTCAAAGCGCACGTGCTGTTAAGTTGTTTTTTCGATAATTTACGTACGCTCGGTTAATTGCGAGGTGTTAAATTTACGACGCGACAAGTTTTATGTCTCTTTTTCTCTCCTCGGGCAGTCTGTGTGTTCTGCATTTGATCGAATAAAACACATTCGGCGGTGCGCTTTATCAGTTATTACGTAAAATTGACCCTGGTGATTGGTTCGTAAGACCCCCGCGAGCTTCTTTATCGCTTAATAATTGACTCGATCTTATTTTTAAATTTTACTATACCGGAGTTTAAAAATTTCATAAAATCAAAACTTCTAGATGTTAATCCGAGGTGTGAGATATGAACTCTTAAATCCGTATCGTATTTCAGAGTCGTGCCGAGTTTTTCTCATAAACCCGGTTATTTATCGTTTATTATAAAACACTCGGACGGCTAAAAAAAAAAAATAAAAAGGTAAGGTGGCCTTTAGCCGAGCCAATTTCAATACATCGCTGGATTCGGAGGAACCGAGTCCGATAATCCGAGATTTAGTCCTCCCGCGGGGCTATTTCTTTGTTATCTGGGTTCCAAGGAGTTTCGATTTGGTCGAAATTTGATGGGGGAACTCTTATTTTGGGATAACCGTTCCGTGAAATTGAAGAATTTCATCTTGACCGTTCGGCTTGTTTAAGGATTATATGCCAGGAATAGGCGTTCGGAATTTTATTAAGCCTGCTGCTTTGCTTCGAAAGTTTTGGTAAAAATTAGTTTTTGAAATCTAAGCGAAAAACTTTCTACCCAGTTGTTCGATATTTTTATTTAATTTTTCCAGCTTTTCTTGTATGATGTTAAAAAAGAAGACGTGTACACTGGAAAATTCGAGCATTATAAAATTTAAAGATAACAAAAAGTTAATTATAACTAAACCTCAACTCTGATTTAATATCTTTCATATAATCTTGTTGGATTAAAATTAAAAGTTTGAGTCCATAAAACTGTCGGGATTTTTATTCGCGAACTTTATTTATTAAAAGTTTTTAAAAAGATTTCTTTTGTGAATGAAATTTTTGCGAAACTATTTGTATTCGTACCCTGAATAATCCACAAAACTAAAAGTTATAAATTATAAAAAATTCATACCTATTCATTTTTTAAATTTCTTTTAACGGACTTTATTTAAAAATTTAAATTTTGAATAAAAGCTTTGTGAAACTACCGTTACAAATTTTTACCGGATTTCAAACAAATTAAAACTTTTTAAAGTTGAAAATGAGCTGGATAGCTTCAGTGGATAACGTTATCTTACGAAAATCAAAATTCATAATAAAACTTAGCACCGTACTTTCTCAAAATTTTCTCCCTGGCAAACTTGAAAAGAATGAAAATAAAAAACCTGAAGTTTCTGAAATCTGATACCTCATGGTTGGATATTCGTAATCTGCTAGACTCACCCTCTGAGTTAAAAATTCAAAATTCTAAGTGAAAGCCCGAACTTTCCCCATAACGCCGTCACCGTAAAACGGCCTCCCGGGTAGAAATATTCGTCGACTCGGTTATTCAATTTAATCGTCGGGCGACCCAAATGTGTGTGTACAGTCGATCCGCGGGGCATAAAACATTCACCGTCCATAAACCTAATTTTCCCAGAGCATCCTCCTCCGCGACCGAGTGAAAGCCAATCGCGATAAATGAAATTCAGCCGAAACAATTTACGCCGCTCGGTCAACCCTCGGCCGTTTAGAACTATTTTTAAGCTGTGTCGCGTATACTCGATATATCGATTCTCGTCCCAGGGTGGTATTTTTTTTTTTTTGTATCTGACCCACAGCTTGAATCACTGTTTTGAAGCTGTTTTTTAAATTGATAGATGTTGGCTTTTTGGTTATTTACTGCTGGAATACGCAAATTTGAAAAAATTCAAATAAATATTTTATTGATAATTGAGTTTTATCCTCGGTTTTATCTAAAATTTAACTTTGGCTGCCATAACAAATAGGTAGAAAAAAAAATTTTGTTTTTGATCAAATTTTCTGTACGTACCTTGATATTTTTTTATTATTATACTTGTTTAGAACGTGTAATTGAAGCAAATCGTTGAAAAATCCGCCATTTTTAAAAACCAAAATATTCTCAAATAATTATTCATGTCTTGAAGAGATGAGATTCTCTCTGCATTCCTTAATATTTTTCTCAAATTCTTAACTCGATTTTGAAGCAAAAAAACATTTTAACAGCACAAAGTACAAAGTATATCAACTCTGCAAAATATGAATAACGATTTTAGAATATTTTTGTTGTGAAAATTTGAGACTTTGATCTGCTCGATAATTTATAATAGAATTATCCAAGTTGATAGTAGATCTTTCATCATTGTATTATTTACCTCTACGTATGTTAGAAGCATTACAAAAATTTAAAAAAAAAAACATGAATTAATTCTTGAAAATCTCAAAAACGTTTGAAATTTTCAAAATAATTCAATCGATTTTACTCGTTAGGAATACAAACATTCAATTCAAATCAATAAAAATGTATTGAATTCATTAAGAAATCAACTAAACCATTACCCTTTCAAATGCATCATCGACTACACTTTTTAAATTCCAGTTCATTACATTAATCCACTAAAAAAAAAAAAAAAAAACTACCCGATGATTAAGAAGTAGATGGAAAAAAAGGAATAAAACTCTCTCCCACGATCATAAAAGCGCAATAAAGTCAATCGCGATCAGTGAAAAGAAAACGAAGAGAACGAACTAGACGAAGAAGAAGAAGAAAAAAAAGCATCGGCGGCAGCCACTCAAATAAGCCCCATAAATACGCGGCGGTCACGAAACTCGAGATATAGATTGAATATAAATCTGATATCAATTTCGCCTCATTAAGCCGTATAATAGGTCGTCGAGGAGTTCGAGAAAGGATAAATAAGACGGAGAAGGAAAACGTGCTGCAGCTCTCGAGAGAGAAGGGAATAAAAGCTCAACCGGAGAATGGTGGAACCAGGAAATTTCGTTTTTTCGTTGATTCAATTTTCCTCGGTCACTAAAGTAAAATTTCTTTGTTTTCTTCAATTAGGAAGAATTCGAGCTTTTTACAGCTGTGGTTGTAATTTAATCTCGAGTTTACCAAGTTCTTTGGACAAGCTGTTTACAACGAACTGGGAATAATAATATTGGATTCCATTGTTTGAACTTTTTATTTAAGTGGTTTTTTCTTAACTCTTTGTTCGAACTTCAAATTTTAAGTGCGAGTTCATTGAACAAAACCGCGAGCGATCACTTACGCGAAAATTTCTGCTGATACAAACGAAATAATTTGTACCGTCACCGTGATCAAATTTGTATGGTGATTAACGTGCCATTAGTCAGCAAATTACAAGTGCGAGCATAAATCATTTGAATGAAAATTATTTCGCGGTAATCAATGCGGGCGTTAAATTCTGGTTCGCAATCCGCATTACCGAGCCGGTATCTTTTGTTACAGAAATTTTCACCCGCGTATCGCTTTTAAAAAGCTGCTCGTATCCCGTTTTTATAATTTATGGGCGTTGCGAAACCTTTGGACAAAGTAATTTTGGATAAAGGCATCAAGATTATAGTTTTCGTGGGTCGATAAAAATTTTTAAATTATTGTTCGGGGCTTGCCTTATCATGATAATCAGGTTTTTTAATTATTTTTATTGCAACGTTCTGCTCTTGAAATTTTAAAAATAAATGTTTGAATAATTACGAATGGGTTATTAAATGGTTGGTATCTTGTTTACAATAGCTCAGTTGGCTAAAAATCCTAAAATGTTAACTTTGAATTCGTAAATTCTGAGTCCAAGCCTACGTTGTTCCTTCATACATGCCTTGCGCTATTGGTTTCTATGGCGGACCTTTAAACTGTTTTAAATTAAATGTAGCTAAATGAAAAAAAAAAAAAAAAAATTTCATTTGTTTCACAGGATTAAAAAATATTTTTTTTTATTCATACAAATACTTATTTTTAGTAAAATCATTATCAGTGTTTAGTTAAGGATTATTTACCTTTCAATCTGTTCTATTTTACTGTTAAACAATTAGCCACATAAATTTTTAAACAATTATCGATCGTAGCCTCGAGCAATTTAAGTTGAGAAATTGAAAATAATACCAGACGACACTCGGTTTTCCAGGTTCTGATCGAGCGAAACGAACTTTTCCTTCGACGTCCGCCTCGATTGGCTGCAACAACGATCATCCCCCAATATAAAAACGAAGGAGCTGGTACTGGGGAGCGGAAAAAAAGTCCTGACCGAAGCGCGAATCGTTTACTTTTATTTTTATTCTTTCACTTTAACACCTTCTTCTCCTTTCTTCTTTTTTTTTCATCCCAATTTACCACCCCCCAGACGACGACTAAACGAAATTTATCGGAGACGCTTGGATTATCGTATCTGGTATCGATTATTGGAACATGATTCCATTCAAAGTGATTGTTCTGAAATTTCTCTTAAATTATTGTTACTTCGCACCAAAAGTAGATTGCCTGCAAGCACTTCGTAAAAAACTAATCGAAGGATAGCAATCTATCGTCGAGCGCGCGAAAAAAACTTTTTTCAATCATCCACCCACGCTCGTCAATTTCTCCAGCAACATCTGTCGCTGAGGAAAAAAACCGGGGGGTTGGGTCCATCATCAAAGAGTACAATTAATTTCCGTGCCAATTTCCCCCCTCATCTCGACGTTTTCTCACCTACCTTCTTTTTTTACTTTTTCCGTACACACGCTTACCTAAAAGCAGTTCCTCCGAGAGAGAAAGAGAGTCCGATAGGAATTGGATTCATTCGCTAAATTCCTGCAGGTGGAAGAACGCCGAGAATTCACTGGGAGTTGAGTTTGAAAAGCTTTACGACGAATACCCACCCCGCGTCGATCCAGAAATTAAATATATATACTAACCCTGGATTCCTTCAGGAAAATTCGTTAATTAAATGCCCCGCGTGCACCAAAATATAATTATTTTACAAATCCCTTAGCTCTGGGATGAATTTATTGATTTTCTTTGTGGGAGATTCCTGCTTCCAGACATGGAAATTCAAAAATGAAGATTATCTATCTAATAGCTTTGTTTGTCAATAAAAGTAATACTTGCATTTTTTTTTTAAATGGATTTCACATAATTTTTATGAAATGGAAGTTTTATTATCGCTGAAATCCGACCGCAAATTATTATTTATTAGTAAAATGTATCAACCGTCACTTCGTGGCTCAGTCGGTCAGACTCTAGACTTGTATAACGAGGGCGTTGGTTTCGATTCCCAAACAGTCTATGTGTTTCTTAACATTTGCGCTCATGGCTCATTGTCAAAATGAAATTGAGACAAAAAGACAAAATTATAAATAAAAAAAATAAAATAAAATACAGCTGTTTCTACCACTGAGACTTTTCTTCGAGCTTTTCTTCAAATATTAATTGCTTTGTCGAAAATTATTACAATTTTTTTTTATTTCATACAATATAGAAGAAAAAAAATCTTTGTCTTGGAAATAGCTTTATTATATTTTTGTACCGATTTTACAAAATCAGACAAAATAAAGTCAACTGCAAAGCAGATAACTATTTAAAAAAACCTTTACTCATGAAAAACATTGTTAACGTCTCGATTGATACAAAACCATAACTCAGAACCTTATTAATTACAAAGTCAGCCCCCATTGGTAACAAAAAAGCAAGCATAACGTCAAAGTTCAGGCGATGATAAGGCTCGTGTAACAAGCCGCAGCCAGGCGGGCGTGGTGAATAATTCAGGTGGCGATAATGACGCTTAGCTGGTAGCAATCGAGCCGGTGGCTCGATGCCAAGACACCCAGACCCTGCTGATCCCGCGAAACTGCCCTTCTCTAATTGCCACTGGCCCGAGCCAGCGATTAATCGACGGAGGCTATTATTCCGGACACGCCGAAGATCTCTGTTTGTCGATGCGCGCCGCTTACTCCCTCGCCCGAACTTTAAACGCTCGATTTTAAAAGACCGCTTTTTTTTTGGATGTATCTGTTGTATGTACACGGACAAACTTTGGTATCGTTCATATCCATTTAGTGCTTGCTACAGTCATAATTGATCGAAGACTGTTCGGAAACTAATTCGATTACCGTCCGCATACAAGGAAAATAATCTTGATTTATCCAGAGTAAGTAATTGTAGTTTTATAAAATAATAATAATAATTTTATTTTAGAGGAATGAAACCTGAAATGACGGAACTGTGACTATGCCATTTATTAAAAAATCAACTGAAAGTGCAACGATTTATGAAGAATTTTATCAGATACATTTGGCGATAAAAATTCCATTAAAAATTGTCAGGATCTTTAATTATTTTTTCGTCAAACTTTAATCGATTATTTTTTTAGGATTTATCGTCTTCCCTCGTACAATAAACTTAATTTTTTTTATAATAAAATATTTTAAAAATTTTGTACTCAACGCTCATGGTTAATGTGTATTTTAATTCTTGTTGCAACGCTTGACGCATGACTTACAGGACTTACATCATGATGAAATAATGACTTGCTGGCGTTGATAAAATAAAGTTGTGATCGTTGTAATAGTATCTACTTAACATTGATAATTTTGTTTGCTTTTTTATGATAAAATCTCGGATAAAATTTAAATTGACTAGCGCTAGTTGCGAACTTCTGAACATATGAAAAGAATCTAAGAAATATCTTCTTCTCAATTAGGACTATATAAACTTTAGTCCTCTAAAAATCTGAAACTTCAACTAAATTCCACATCATTCTAAGTGTACACACTAGAAAATTATCAAGTAAACGATCAAGATCAATCCTCGTTCGATCGAATGAAACCGCAGCTTCGCAACTTCTCCCGGAAGCTTTGAAAATTAATAGCAGGCGCAGGGCGGGTAGTCCAAAAAGTTGCAGCTTAATCGCGTTTCGCTCGTCTTAGCATCGGGTCTCTGTATAGTTGTACACACCGGCTTGCGGCCAACTTTCGGTTGCACCCCGTATTATTGATTTTGCGGTCTGCGGACAGTTTCGAATAACTGTTGCGTGTGTTTATTCACCGCTGCGGTGTGTACTTATACTGCATGTTTATTCGGCTACGGGCTTAGACCTTATTTACCTATATTTCACTCCGGGCTTTTGATAAATCCTAGTTTATTCCAGTGCTAACTACACTCGATTTTACAATTAGCTTGAGCAGTGGAAATACAGTTTTAATTTCGTATCTTTTTGATGGAGATTTAATACGGGTAATCCCAAAAGAGTGACTTTGAATAATGAAGGAACATTGTTATAAATGCATTTAATTACCCGGGTCAAAGTTTGTTAGAGAAAGGGGGTTTAAACATTTTTTTTTACAAAGCTGGAATTTTACACACGTGTTTACAGAGAAAATTCATTTTTTTTAAATGAAGCTTAGAACAAATTATGTAAATGTTAACGTCATATTTATATCTCTGTACTATGTATATCGTTTATGAAAAAATTCAGCATGTAAATTTTATCGCGTAAACATGCCTTTATGAAAAGTTTCATTGGTTATTAAAAATTCCATTTGCCATGATCAAAGGGATTCTGAAATACAAAGATTATATAAAATTTTTCATTTATTTAAACTTTTTCATTCGTGCTGTTTAAAATTTTTTTTTTGCAGATGTCATTGGTTTAAAAGATTCAAGAATGATACACTAAAAAATATTTTACTGTTTTTTTAAATTACATTTTTTACTTACCAGCAAAAATTTGGCGCGCTTTCAAGCTCGTTCTTATGAAATAATTAAAATTTGAAAAAAAAAACTTGCCCTGACACTAATTTATTCGTAAAGTTTATAAAAATTTAAATTTTCAGAAGTTTGTATTGATGTTAAAATTTTTGAAAATCTGTAACAGCAGTTAGACATTTTTCAAATATTTTGAATCTTATCTGGTATTTCTTTACTTTCTTTACAATAATTCGAAAATTAAAATAAAACGACTTAACTACCAATCGTGTAAGTTCGAATCTTCAATCATTTTCTTCAAAACACAAAAAAGTAAGAGACAATTAAAAATAAATACATCATTTACATGGTAAGATTCCCAAGGATTTAAAATCAAACATTCGTTCTGACAACGGCTCTTACGCTGACCGTAAATTCCAAACTAATGATCGAGAACAAGTTTGCTTCACTCACAGCCCTCGTCCTTTAGGGAGATTGAGGGTCGCTTCGCATCATAGTAGGGAAATACACCCCGGTTGTAACTGACCTCCTCGGAAGTTTCCCGAACACCTCCAGCCCGCTGCTATTTCTTCTTCTTCTTCTTCTTCTTCTTCTTCGGACGAAGTAGTTCTTGCAGCTCCAAGACAACGCACGTCCCTCTCCTACAACCGTTTAATCCTCGGTTTAATCCCGTTTACCCGGGGGTATCGATCCCATCCGTCCGCCTTTTGCATCGATGCAGGACTCGACGGTTCGTCGATGTCTGCTGACTGGGGGCTAATACTCTAAAAAAAAAAGCAGCACGCGATTGGAATTCGGTCCCCGGAAAAGGAATTGATTGTAAATGAAGTATTCCTTTCAACGCTTGGTCTTTAAGATAAGGCTCATTCCACGTTGGCGATCAAAAGTCTATAAAACCAGTTTCTTCTTTTTGGGGTATCTAATCTTCAGCCACTCGGTGTGTAAACACAATTGACAGACTTTTCAAAGACGGCTGCAGTCTCGCAGAAGAATCGAAGGAGCAGACCGGTAATTGCCGCCGTGGCCGTGGGTAGAACGAGGATTAACCCATTAAACCAATTAGTCCCCGTTGCACGGGAGAGAACGTTTAATCTGGTCGTTCTTGTGTCTTTGGGCTTGGATTTCTTCCCGGAGTGGGAAATACCTGGACGACTTGTAATTATGGGAGGAGACGAGGAATTGTTTCGAGCTTTGGTTGGTGGCCTTTGAGTGTCATCCATGTAAATTAAGCATGCGGTTGGAACCGGTTTTTGGGAACTTTTTTGGTTGTACATCCCCAGGGAGTGCTGTGACGTTGTAACGTTGATGATTGTCTTATCGGTCGGAATTATTGTTGTAATTTCTTTCACTTGACCAGTTTTGGAACACATTTAATTAGCATACTTACGTCCTGTTATCTGATTTATACTTTCTGAAATAATCAGTGCGGTCATTTACGCCCTTAACAACTGTTCGGTATGTACCGCTGTAATAAAATTTCATTTGGCCATATCATTACCAAAAAATTGACTGTAGATTATTACATTCAAAGATTTTTCAACTCAACCAATATGAAAAAAACGAGGAAAAAAAGGCAAAAAAAAGGTGAGCGTCAGAGCGCGCTGCATTATGTGTAAAATTTAGCACCGTCCCGAAACGAACGAGAATCCGATACGCACCGGCCAATACATCACGATGATCACAACAACGGTGCAGCAGCGCGATAAATAAATTCGAGCCGCTCGAACGCGTGAAATTTTATCTCATAAAAATTTTTCATATTCGAGAGGCCCCACGAACTGACAGCGCTAAATCTAAAGATACGTATCTTCCTTTCTTGAGGGAGGGGAGAGACGAGGTAGGAAGCCCTTTTTGTCCCGCGATAGCTGGCAGTGTGGTTAATAATTAATTGTACGTGGGGGGGCCGCGCCTGGTTTATTATTCGCCCCGAGGATGTGTATTTACCGGGAGGAGCGCGGGCTTGTTTGGTCCCCGTATCGAGTATTGATTTTCAAACTTCGCGGCTACTTGAATTTATGAACTTCAGCTGTTACCTCGGATGTTCTGAGTCTTTTCGGGTGGGGATTGTGTCTTGTGACAAGCGTTCGAATATTTTTTCACGTCTCAGAATTTTTGAAAAAGTACGCATTCAAACCGGTGAGAAATTTATTGTTTAGTCTGACTTTTGTTTATGATCAACAAAAACTTTATTTCAGATGTAATTATTCGTTGATTGTTTCTTATATGTATTATGAAATTGACATAAAAATTCTTTAAATAAAAAGGCAAGTTCAAATAGTTCTGCCCTCATAAATGTTTTACATACACGTGAAAAACCTCGTGAAAAACCCACATTTTTGAATATTCATACGTATAATTTCCTGGAGAAGTTTGAATAATCCTAGAAACAACACCGGGTACATTTTTATAAAAAGTAATTTTTTTTTCTCCACAACAAATAAATTTTTTCAGTCGCATATAAATGGTCATATTAAATTCCCCAGTTTTCAGCAAACATCAAATAGCGATTCGCTTTGTAATACGCCGCGTTGAAAAAAAAAGGAGGGGGGAAGAGGGCGTCCTCGAAATAATTGAAATTCATATCTCGTGCATTAAGCACCCGGATAAAAAGAGCTTAACGAGCTTTTTTTTACGACAGAGTCCACGCGTAAAATAAGAGACGCACGGGGTTGTATTAGTCATTCCGTCCATTTACGGCGGGGGTGTTGTATCTCTCTCTCTCTCTCTCCCTTTTATTCCTTCGTTACTGCTTCGTTATTATTGCGAATATGTCGTCGCTCAGGGAGGGTCTTTTTTCCATCGATTTTCAACAATCACGCGTGGCCTCGCGCTTCTTTGAAACTGCCCGTCGAGGGCGTGTGCATGTGGCTGACCGTATCGAGATAAAAAAATAGTTTTTTTGGGGGATTTGCTCGGTTAGGAAAAAAAAAAAATTGCAAAAATGTTTGCGAAGAATGTTAAAAAAAGTGTCAAATCCTGGATTTATTTTGAATATCTGGGTTAGTTTTTGGACAAGCCCCGCGTACTACTCTCACTTCTACGCTCGTTCCTATATTTTCTGAACCGCGATTAAATAAAATTTGTATTCAACATCTTTGAATAGGTATTCCAAAAAATTATTTCTAGAGCATTTGATTTTCAGGACGGCGCAGCTTAAGTAAATAGTGTTGGACTAGCAATCTGAACGTCGCTAGTTCGAATACCACAAATTAGTATAGTTCTCCAACATAAACTAATGAAAAAAAAATTTTTTAAGTTCAAAAACAAAACTCGTTGAATTTTTCGAGAATTTTTCATAAATTATTTTTTTTTAAATGAAATATAAAAATTCAGGGTTCACCAGTACCTCAAAAAATAAGATAAAAAAACTCCTTGAGGTGCATCCCACGTAACCCGCTGGGCGAGCCCACGCACTTTGTGTTCTCGACTTGGCGCTTTTTTTTTATCTTTCTTTTGGACGGTGATTTTTTTACGGCCTCCTTGATTTAAACGGGGCCACGAGTCACTTAAAAAATACAAACCGCGATGGGTGCAATTTACCGTTAAATTAACTCTCCCGAGTTTATTGATATGCCAGGGTTTTTTTTTTTCCCTGGACGTCTATTACGGACGACAGGTATTAGCGTTGGGTAACTTTTTTTTTTTTTTTTTTTTAATTCGGATGCGTCGTAAAGTCTCGTTAGCGGTGCGTCTTCAGAAAAAATTACCAACTTTTACTGACAGATTTTTCTTTCTTTTTAGTAATCAGTCACTAATAAACTTTCTAACGAGGGGGAAAATTCATAAAATCAGTGCCGGAAAAATTTTACACCTTCAATTTTCAAGATTGATTGAAACGAGCTGCAAATTGTGGTTTTATCGTTGCCACACGAGTGTTGCTCTTGCCCAAGAGTGTGTTTTTCATCTGTGTCAGGCGCAAATTATTGTCAAGAGAGAAAGATAAAAAAAGAGCTTCGATTGTCATGTAAATCGCCTCGGGATTGACGCTTATTAAACGATGTGTCAAAGGCGAGGGACAGCGACTAAAAAGGTGTCATTTCGCGGCTGCTGTTGGCTCACTTTTTACACACCGGTAATTTACGATAATTAGCGTGGGTCGAGCTGCTTTTGTTACCTTTTGGAATAAGTGATTTATTGTGATTGAAGCGGTGATGAAGCTTTGAATTATTACCAAAAATTTCTGGATGATTTAATTTAAATTTGAATATTGATTAAAAGTGGTGATTTTTATCAGTTTAAGGACAGTACTTTAATCCTGAATGAATAATTTTTGCTTTGAGTTATAATAAAGATCATAGTTTATTAAAGCCAAGTATCACTAAACTTTTATTCAGAAAACGCTGAAATTTCAAGTCGGCTTGCTTTTTTGATCTATTCAATCGATATTGTTTGATCGGTACATGTCACAAAGGAACTTTTATGCCCTTGCTACCGCGGTTCCCAGTTTGAAGTTTTACGACTTCACACATGAAAAAATTTCCGGGACCACTTTTGAAGTATACGTGGATCAAAATCATAAAAATCTCGCCTAAGGTTTGGAAATCAAGGCTTTGCCGACGATTATTATTTTTTTTTCATATAGACGTTCCAACTTCCAACCTTGGACTTTATGTTTTTTACTTTTCAACAACCAAAGTTGATAATGATTCTCGAAGCAGTCTAAAACTTAGAAAATCATTAAAACTTTTGTCCCCAGAACTTTAAGTCTCAAAATCGAAGATGCTCGTCCATAAAATAATCACGTACTCCACCCAACAATTAAAAATAAATCTCGGTTACATTTTTTCCTTGCGCAAACGCCGTCACGTAGGTTGTAGGTCAGCCGCGGCGTCTTGTAATTGCGTCACCCTCTTTTTTTGTCTTCCTAACAACCACCTCGCCTTAAATACCCCGTCGAGTGCTGGGAAAAAAAAGAACTCGAAATTGGTTTCGTTTACTCGCTTTTCTTTTCTAATAAGTTCCTCCCGGCGACGATTATTATTCCCGTAATGAGGCGCGTTTTTTTTCGAATTGGCTTGATTTGCGTTGGTCGATAAAAGAAAAGAAAAAAAACGTACTTTGGATGGAATTCCAACGGTTGATTTATCAGATGAATCAATTAGGAGATGTCATTACCTCGGCCGTTTAAAAAAGCCGCACGAGCCGAACCGTTCGAGCGTAGCTGGGGAGCGATAGGCTTGAAGACATCGGCAGCCCCAGCAGTGCAGACTTAATTTAATGAGATAGACAAGATCGCGCGCGCCGCTCCGAGACGGAGCATTAAACTGTAATCAAGTTCGCTTCTGCTCAACTGCAAAATGACTCGGGCGCCGTCTTACCTACGTTGCACACATGTGCCCGGGTTAATCGTTCGAACTGGGCTAAGAGCATCGATTGGAACTCGGATTGGAATCTTCTTGTTTCTTCATAATAATTATTAGAGTGGAACCTTCTTTTTTTTATTCATCCTTGTTTTTCACGTGACTCCGGTTCATTCGCGAAGGATTAATTTATTAATTACCTCGATGATGATTTGAGAAAATAGAGGAACAAGGGCTCAGGGCAATTAAAACGAGATCGTAATCTCATTAGTCGGCTCTGTTGATTGGAGGCCTCCTCGAGTCGGATTAATTTTAAGGAGAGCCCGGGAGCTCGCTAAAAACAATGTGCTCCGACTCGAAATTTTAAGCTGCTTACAAACTTGAGCTTGAGCTAAACAAACAATCCAAGGCAGCTTTTTCAACACCTTCGAGTAACTTGGCCGGGGTCAAGCGTCAAAGTTTCACCCCGAGGCGTAATGACGCGGCGGTGCGGGCATCCCTGGAATGCCCATGCCGCGCTAATGAATTGCCCCCCGCTCTTTTGCGGAGGGCAGTAAGAATGTCGTGAATGCTCGAACCCATGCCGCAATCGTTACGTGTTGTCCGGGATTGGATTTTAAAATTTTTTTTAGAGAGTGAAGTGTGGATTTTAGTAGGTCGGCTTAATAAAGATTGATAGACCTCGGATAGACTGATAATTTTAGAATTTAGCTTTCAAAGCTATGAAAAAAGTGAAGATTTTGTATCTACTTTGTATAAATAACTTGTAAATATCTCGTTTCTGAACCAAAAAATTTTTGGTAACCACCTTACTTGTAACATGCTACCAGATTGAAGAATAGTTCTTGTCATAATCCACTCATAATTCTCCTAAGAAGTGGCTAAAAACAATTTTTTAGTAGTGCAAAGAAATAGTGTCAATACAATGTCAATAGCTAAATGGACTTAGTCTTTCGTAATTTTTTTAGTTTGTCATAAGAATTTCAATTCTTTCAGGACACTTGCTATGATTTAGCACTTCTGGAATTTCGGTACATTCAGCAACTACGTTGCATGTAAATTCGTCAGTTAACATTTCACGGTTTTCACTCCCCCCCAAACAAACATTGTCCTGCACGAGTAAACCCTCGAGTAAACCATTTCATTATTCCTCTTGCCTCGCGCTCGAGCTGTAAATTCAATGGAAATCATCTTTATTAAATCCAGCAATCATTGTCTCCGGTGACACCGTACCAAACCAGATGGAAAAATCCGCTCTCCCATTTTTTCCTAGACGCTGCATCATGCACTCCGCGTTCATTGACACGCCAACACGCGCGTGGCTCCCGCATTGTGATGTAAGTTTTAATGAAAGCCTCTCTCGAGGTAATAATTCGCTCCATTGTGGGCAGCTTTTAAACCGGTTCCCCCCCTCCCTCCTTTTTTTTCCTTCACAACAATCATGAAAAATATGGGACGTTTCTTTCTAAACCAAAAATGACCTCACTGAGAATTTCGTAGGTTTTCTGAAAAGATTAACGAGGTGATTAAGGCTATTTGCATACCGAATGAAAATCACTTGTTCGGGATAAGATTAAAAATGAGCCGAGATTTCTCAAAGGTGACAATTTTCGTGGGCGTGTAGTAATTAGTCACTCCTGGAGAAACAAGATTTGTTCACAGTTTAAAACTGCGAGGTGTAAAAAAAGCACTTCATTTACCCGCGTGCGTAATAAACAGAAAAGATAGCCAGCGACATCTAGAGAGGGCGCCTCGCGCTAAATTAATTTTCCTGGGAAATTTTCGGCACTCGCTCTCTCGATTAATCTTCCCGCGGGCGCAGTTGTTCGGACGGTGAAAATGCGGGCGCGTCCGGTGATGTACTGCGGCTTTCTGAATGGATTCGTCGTCGTCGTAGAGGACGGAAATAAATACTTTCGTCCTCGCTTTCGTCGATAAAAAAAGAGATTTGTTACCCTTGAATGAGTATTTATCACCCCGGTTGAGATTTCGTTTGGGAAATTGCGGGGGATTCGAGGTGCTGATTGGAGATTTTCGTGCACTTGAACGTTTTTTTACTGGAAGTCATGTTTTGCTTTACGCATATATATTTGTTGATTGTTTATCTTGAGGGTTGTTGATGCTATTTTACGGATGTATCGTAAAATATTTGATAAAATAATTAAAATCCATACATCGTATTGAAACACAAATAACAATTTAAATGTAGTTTTTTCAAATTAAACGTTGATTTTTTTACTGAAAAATATATTTCGAAACAAATAGAAATTTTATTGAAAAAAAAAACGAATCCGAAGATGAAAAAAAAGCAAATAAAAAAAAACTTTTTTTCGAATAAAATTCGTGTTTACACGATAAGCCCATTGTTGAAAAATCCCGAACGGAAAATTCCCTTAAAAATATACGATTCAACGAACAAGAAACTTATCGAACCCCAATGACTTTTCTCTTCCATTGATCTATGCAAATTCAGATCCCGAGAATAATAAAGATCAACACAACCAAGTTTAATAAAACACCTCCTCTTTTATCTGTTTCAGGTACGTACCCGTAGAATCATTGTCGAGAATCCCGAGTCACGGTGAGTGAATTTTCATAAATTCCAGCTCGTAAAAAATATTCCCAGCCGGAAGTGAGCAAACGAGGCGACGAAAGGGAGAAGAAGGCCGAGCATCCACCTGAGTTGTTGCTTGCAGTGATAAAAAGAGGGGGGGGGGGCGTGTGTGTTTCCAGCGAATCACTTCCCAGCCCCGGGCGACGGATCCTTGTTTGTTCTTTGTCAGTCGTGCGGTTCTCGCTTTTTTTTTCAAATGGGCGACGGATATGAAGCACGCGGGTTTTTATGCAAGTTGCGAAATGGAGGTGTAAATATGGGTCTTTATTACCAAAAGGGACGGAGAAATTTTTGATATGTTTTGGGTGATAGTTTTTCTTCTAATAAAAATCGTTAAAAAATGTGGTTTCCATTAACTTTCAAAAAATAAAAACACGTTTCTATTCCCAAAGATCACTCTCGAAGAAAACATCAAAAGAGCGTTAAAACAAAACTGCTTAAAAACCCCGAAGCTAAGAAATTTTACGGCGTTTAGATGGTTTCAATAAACTCTGAAAAATCAATATTCATACCCCCCCCCCCCCACTCTCGGCAATCAAACCGCGAAATTACAAAATCCAATCGCACGATTCGAGGCGTAGAGCAAAAAAAGAAAATTCCGAATAATGAGGATGCGGTGTTCAGGCTGTCGAGTCGCTCATCGATCGTACGAATGCTCAATCACACCGATAATCCCGTGTAACTCATTACGTCGTATCCTCTCGGAATTACCGCGGCACCTGCAGCAGCATCCGCAGAACTCAATTGCGCGAAATTATGATTTCCGGTCGGACAGGAACTCGGTAAAACACCGAGGAGGGGGACTCTAGCCCCAATGCAGCCGAGAATGCAGCACTTCCATTAAGCGCGTTTAAGCCGACCATCGCTCGGCAAGATTTTGCATGGAGCTGCTTTTTACTTGAAGTCATGGGAACAAATCGCGGGGGGGCTGTTTTATGGTCACTTACGGGCACTGCTGCAATGAGAGATGTGTTTGAACATTGTATAACTGTTGAGTCGTAAATGCTTGATGGTGGTGATTTGTCGATGCTTTGGAGGTACCGAAGAATTTTATAAATTTTGATTGGAGGATCGTGAATAATGTTTGATGAGATTTATTTATCGATCAATTTGATGGTAGAAAGTTGAAAATAATTTTACGAGTCTAAAAAATTTATAATGCTGTCATGAGTATTTTATTTTTCTTATGACATCTCAAATCGCTCATTTGACACTCTGAACTTTTACTGAAAGAAAGTGAAGAGAATCAAGCATTAAAGTAAACATTTTTTCGAGCAATGAATAAAATTTTTTTAGCGCGCTCGAGACAAAGTAAAGACATCAGGCAGCAGATACACTTGAAAAACATCGAATGACATGCAATCGATAAGATAAAAAAAGCTCCTGCTTACTTATCCAAGCGCCTCGTAAGTTATTAATCGCGAATGCGTAAGCGGGGAAGGGACAGCCGGGTAAAAATCGAGGTAAAAATAGTAAATTCCGCGGTCTTAATTAAAGTTGTACGGGGGGGGGGGGTGATCGATGCCCGATCGGACGAGTTTCGGGGCAGCGTAGGAGTATCATATTATCTTCCGGTGGGTTTGATACACCTACGAGGGCAGAGAGAATTAATGAGAAAAGTTAAATATCTCGGTAGCGAGACTACCCGGTTGAATCATGCGAGGGAGGGAGGAGAGAAATCGAATCGAGAGATAGATAAGACTACCCGATATCAAGTGCGCTCAATGGATTTATTGCCGGCCGATACTATCGATCAATTCAATTGTTCGATACATTGAATGTACAGATTTCTTTTTTTTTGTTGGGTAGGCCTTATGGTTTGGAAAAATTGTAGGGAGGGGATCTTGAAAGCTTGTTTATGGTGTTGGTCTAGTCACCTGGTTGGTGGCAATTTACAACGTTTTTAACAGTTGGCAGTGTATTAATTTGAAATTTTTATTTGTAACTGAAGAGTATAAAATTTTTCGTTTTAATTTCATCGTCAGAAAATTTTATGATTTTAGTAGATAAATTGTTTTCTATTAATATTTTTTTTAAATAATTTATCATTAAAATTGTGAATGAAAAATGTAGAAGAATCATAGGATTAATAGAGCATGTACATAATTGTCCAGTTTATCTCATACAAGATATTAAAACTAATTTTCAAAAAATATTTTCTTAATTTTTAGTTTACTATTATGTTGACGATTTTTTCAAACAATTTTTGATTGCTCGTGTTATTATAATTTCGTAGAAGGACCTTCATTATGTTAAAAAATTATTTCTAAACGGAAAATGTTCGAAAACTGCCTTTTTATCTGACTGAGCTTTTTTCTACTTTTCAATGTCGTTTTTACACAAAAAGCCTTTTTTTTTTTTTTTAAACAGTCACTTAAGCGATTTAAATATCCCATTCGTTCATCAGCCAGCGATAGAATCAGCTTCTCCACTCTCCTTCCAAAAAGTAAAAAACCCAATTTCCATTGAAAGCTTTGGCCGATATACAATTTTTTTATCCCCTCCAAATTTTCCAGAGACATACCGATAATGGAGGCCTGCGAAATTTAATAAAAGATCGGGCTGGTCGCGCGAGCTGCAGGAAATTACATTTTGAGTATATAACCCGGTTGACGTGTCAATTTACCCAAGAGTTGCCAAGAGGGTATCGCTAGCTGTCCACCAGGTGGCTTTCATTATTCGCTAAAAATTTAGGTTAATTGACCTCTTTTTTTTTCCTCGTCCGGCTCCATTCACGGCAGATGGTTATTATTAAAAGGGGGTATAAGAGCTTTTTTTTTTTTCAAAAGCCTTGACAATAAAATATTATGAATTCGTTTCATTGTTTAAAGCGCTCGTCTTTTCGGGCGTAAAAAAAAAAACTTTTTTTCATCCCAGTGGACAATGGAGTATTGTGATTTATACACTTTTATAATAAAAAAAAACGAGGAAATTGCCGAATAAATCTTATGAGCCGGGATACCCTTGCCCGGGTTATAATTCAGTCCGAGTCTTTTAATGCGCGGACCTCTCGAGAATAAAATGTAGGTTTAAAAGCTGAGAATGAACATTAAAGCTCAGCCTTTTTTTTTAACTTTACGGAGAATTTACCCGCTTTTTGTTTATAAAATAGCGGGTTTTGTGTTTGAGTGAACTGATAAAAATCACACTCGAGTGATCACATTTGGTACGGAGTGCGAAAAATTGCACGTGTGTGAAAAAAATTTTTTAGGTGTTTTTATGATCAAGAAAAAAATTTATTTCGATTGGAATATATCTAGATTGGAAATTTAAAAACTTGATTGAGTTGTAAGAGACAAAAAATTGAAGGTGTAAAAATAAAAATATTTTTAATCAATTTTTGTAATTACACTTTCTATTTGTTATAGCAAACTGTTTTTTTAACAAAATAAATTAACAATACCTAATGCAATAAAATTATTTATGTATAACACAGTAAAAATATTTGCTGTAGTTGGCTTAAGTCGAGGGGCTATGTACTTCAAAATTATTAAAAGAATCACACATAAAAATCAATATAATCAATAAATAATCAATGTGATTTCAAGTGAAAATCTTTGAAAAATATTATTTTTAACAAAATGTCAATTTGAAATTGATTCCAAGGCTCTAAACATTTTAAATTTGCCAAAAGAATCACAAAAGAATCAAAAGAATCATTAGTGATTCTTTGAGTACTTTTAATTTATTACTAGAAAAAAAAACTTAGAAATCAAATTACCATTAGAAAGTACGAACTAATGTTACAGTAGTTACACAAAACCTTTTTTTTCTTTCTCAAAACCCGTCTCATATTATTTTCCAAATCCCTCTTTTTTTGCCGCTCAGTCGTCTCATTCCAAAAAAAGGCAGCACTCCCCCGCAGATGGATATCGCGTCGGCCAGGCCGCGCACTACAGTGAGGTACCACTTCGCGGAGCAATTAAGCTCCCGAAGTCACGATCCAGTCACGTGGAGGCCGCAGAGAGATAAAAAAAAAAAAAAAGCTCCTCCTCGATAAGAGCCCCCGAGAGCAGCACGAAGGGTTCGATTAAAAGCGCATAAATAATCCCCGCTCCCTTTTCTCCCGGCTAGCGCACACGGACCTTCTCGACCGCGAGGTCAGGCGTCGTTCTCGATTTAAAATTTTTTTTTCATTCCAATTACAGTACTTATTATGTTTAATTTGATTTTTATTGACCCTGCGAGGAATTTATTGGGTGCCTGGGTACAACAGAACGCCATGCTTGTTTTAATAATCGCTGTGTTTAAAAGCTTTTGTGTGTACGAATATTCCTCGTTCGACAAATGTATTTAAAATAATTAATCGTGGGTCCGGAATTATCTAGCGTTATAATTTATACGATTACGAATAAATTAATATCTTTGGATTATTTCAATGGCAATTAATATGAATATTCATCGTCGCATCCTTTCTCATTAAAATGCATCAAGCTCAACGGCTTTATATCAATTTTCGCGTTTATTGTTTATTCAGCAAATTACTTATTTATTTGAGTTTACGATGACACAAAAAATTTAAAATTTTAATTCACAAAATTTACGATAATTCAATCATAATTCAACCGTTTTTACACTTAAAATATGATTTTTTACTTTTTATAAGGTAAGTGTGCCTAATATGGCCCTGTGCCTAATATGGCCCCCCCTGTTATTTTGAATATGCTAGGTATGCGGCATCTCTGCAAGGTAGGAGGAAGTCAAAAACACTGAATTATGAATTTTTCAGTTGTTTAGAACATTTTAAAATTATTTTAGCGCACGCCTAATAGCTAAAACTCGTTTCGTATACCTCCGTTATTATTTTACGTTGTAATTAAGTGGTCTGCCAAAATATTTAGACGCACCTGATCAAAATTTGAATAAGTAGCTTCGATTCGTTATTGTTTCAGCTTTAAAACGCGACCTTAGTTTTTTTTCAACTCGTTTTCTAACGGGTTTTATTCTTAAATAACTTTTTATTATGCAGTGTACCTAATATGGCCCCCCACGAATTAAGTAGAAATACCGATATTTAGAGTCCTTAGTCTCATGTTTACTTTTTAGAAAATCCTGAAAAATAAATTTAATTGTTTCAAAGCTTTTTTTCATTTTATAACTAAAAAAGCATTCTAGCTCAAAAAAAAAACTTTGACCAAAATTTAAAGTTGAAATTTTTCTACTGGTTGCAAAGCTTTCAAAAACATTCAAAAAAGGCTCGATTTATAAATAAATCATTTTTAAAATAATAACAATTTTGAAGTTTTTAAAATATTATATCCTGATTGATTTAAAAAGTAGGAACAAATTGCAATTAATTAATTACTTCAAGGGGGGCCATATTAGGACACAAATTTTAGGTGTCTTAAAAAACCGTGTTTTGGTAAATTCTCTGGCATTTGAAGCTCATTGATCAAAATCGAACGTGTAATGTCTCATTTTAAAGCTCTTGAATTAAGCTTTAAAATGAGACCTTACCTGTCAAAAAATATTGATTTGATTGGCCACAACGTCGATTCTCGCTTAGGGGGGCCATATTAGGTACAGGTATCTTATTATTTATTTGACGCGATCGGTCAAACTTTTCACGGGCCTACAGCGTACAATAAAAAAAATTTTAAGCGGTAGCATAGGCGCACGTCGTATATCCGCTTCCTGAAGCCGTTCCTTCCTGTGTCGCGCAATTTTTCCATAACTCATGCCCCACCGTGCCCTTTCTCCGGGAATCGTTAGATATTGCTGACCGCATCCGGTAGGGAGACGACGTTGTCACCGGCTAAATTGCCCTGTCCCTTTGAACTTAGCTCTCGCAAACTTCCGCCCGATTTAAAACTTTATTAATTCGAGTAGTTTTGCATGACGTATCGATTTTATCGTAAATACGAGCAGGTGATTGAAATTTAATTTTCCCGCTCGATCAGTTGGAAATTGTGGAATTAAGGATTAAGCGCGCTTATAGCTACCCGAAAAATCTATTGTAATCTTCTTTAAACGCGGTATACTTAAGATTGATCGCGATAATCACCTTCGAGGGGAGAGCCATCGGTGCGTGTATTATCGGCTCTCGGCACTTTAATCGCCCCCCCCCCCTTTTTAGAGCTCTATTAATCCTAATAGTTTTTCAATAAGCTTATATTAGTTTCTGTAAGATGATTTATTTGGTATTCTGAAATGTTTTTACCTTTTAAAATTGAAATTTTTTTTACTTATCTAGCCGCTGGTATTTAAAAATAGCTTGAAAACTAATTTAACGGGTTTATTAATAACCAAACTTCAATAAAGTTTTCAAAAATTAAGACCAGTAAAAGAACTAATTAAATCGTAAAGAAACTCCCCAAATTTAATGAGTTTTCGTAGTTAATATTTTTCTCCAAATCAATCAGTTCGATAAAAAAAAAAAAATCTCGAACCAGCAGTATCGAATGATATTTCGGGTGTACACGAAACTGAAAAAAAAAAGTCATTTCAAACTTTTGAAAATCGAACGTTCCGTTCGAACGAGTCGAGTTTCGCGCATTATCGTTGAAAACCGATACCCCGCGATACAAGCAAGAGCGCACCGGCGTGTCTGGTACTCGTGTTTATTAGGCCGTTTGGACCGAGGCTCGATCAATTCGCGGGCCTTAATTTATGGATTACGACGACGACACGTCGATGTTTTACACGACGCGTGCAGGGCTTTTTTTTTTTTTTTTTTTAACCCTCTCCTCACGCCTGAAAACACCGGCTGTTCTTTTTTCAACGACAATTTCCGGGATATTTATTATTTGGTTTTGTCCCTGGAAAATTTATCGAACGGGATTATTTTATATTTCGGGGGTGGTGACTGGATTATAGAACGGGGGTTGGGGGGAGCGATAAATTCACCTCTTTTTTACGCCTCGCCTTCCTTTTCATAAAATATATTTGGTACCTCAAACTGGGTTTTTTCACATTGATGGGATACTGATGAATGGCGAATCCTTTTTTTTTCAAACTCGTAACTGCGTTGAAAGTGATTTATCGCGGGAAAAACCGCTTTTGATGTAAAAATACTGTCGATTTATGAAAAAAGTAACAATTTTTCTTATCAAAAAAGGGCACTGACTGTAGCATGATTTAATTATTCGATTGTTTTGCTGAAAATAAATATTTTCAGCTAGGAATCGAAAACTTTTATCCAAATCCGCAAAAACAAAACCTTCCGAGAAAAATTCGTACCCCGATGAAAGATTCACGATCCCCATGATATTTACAAGCTCCGCGCCGAGTGGGGTACGTCGGGCGCGGAATCAAAAATTTAAAATCCGCATGGCGAAAAGACACGGGTCGTGCGTTTCCGGTCCGGCGAAAGCGAAAATTTGCCGAGTCTCGAGTATATAAGTCTGGAGCACCCACAGACTTTGCCAAGACGACGAGTTGGTACGCGCGCAGCGTCTTCTTTCGAGGGCCCTTCGACGTGAGTTTTGGCAGCCCCGACTGCGACGCCCCCGTTAATTTGGCAGTACCCGGCTTCTTTTACCCTTGTTTTTTTGGATTTATTCATGGATAAGAACAGAGAATTTACATACTGGTACACGGAAAAGAGTTGTTTTATGTACACAATATCTATAGTTCAATTCGATCAATTATTTTAAAAGTAAAAAATAAAAAAAAGTAAACTGTGATTGTTAAATAATTTTAATCAATTGATAAATTTTGACTTGCTTCATTTTAATATATTTTATATACTTGATCTGTATTTGTAAAAAAACTTTTTTCATTGATTGATTTTAGTTTCCAAGTACAAAGTACTTAAAATCATCGAGTAAATCATATTTTTATTTAATTTTTAATATATATTCGATAGCTTCGGTAATACTTTATCAATCGTATTCATACGAAAACTGATTCTCGAAGTAGTGAATACTGCGAGGACTCAAACTTCGAATCTCAATACATTGCTCCCCACGCTCTGTAAGTAATTGTAGAGCCTATGAGACAACTTTTGAAACTCAAACAATTCAATTGCTACTTCAATTCTTTCAATATAAAGAAACACAAATATTCAAAATCTTTCATTAGTTTTTAAAAATCCTCATTTTGCACTTCTACATCAAATATTTCATCGAAATAATGCTTACGTATTTTCCCCGGTGCCCGTACGAAAAAAAATGGTAAAAAAGTCATCCCTTTTTTTTTAATATAGATAAAAATTCCCCGCGAACGTCAGGGGAAAAAATCAAGCGTCATATAAAACGAGTCGATGGCATCATATACCCGGTATAATAAGATTCGAGCCCGCAGACTCAGCAATCACACATATCCGCGGCGAGAAAGAAGGGAATATTGGACCATTTTCCTACACCCTAATACCGAATCAGCTGACGCCGCCCAGGAATATTCACCCCGTGGTAAAAAGAAACGAAGAGAAAAATGTTGACAGCCCCGTATGCAGCCGTTACCCGCGAGGTTATTTCCCCTCCTTTTTTTTCTTACTCTTCTTCCGGTGCGAAGCTTTTCAATAAAATGATAATGCGCCACGTGCTTCCACCCGGGAATACGACAAACGTAAGAAAAGATTGATATTTCGTTTAATTTTCCGCGTCTGTCGTTTGCATTCATTTGCTTGTGATTTTCAGGGGAGAGTTTTTGAGGTATTTTTCGAGAAAATGGGTCACACTTGACTTTGAAAACTTACAAGATAAAATAAACGAAATTAATTTAAAATTTTGCAGGAAAAACATTTGTTAAAGATAATGTACACTCGCACCTGGTTTAATTTTAGAGTTCGATCACACAGAGTTTTGACATTTCAAGTGCACTGAGATTTTCTTCGTGCGGCCAGAAAGTTGAAAGTTAATAATTCAACTTACGTTTGTGAACTAACATTAAATTTCGCGAAACATTTTTTTTATTACCTCAATTTATTGCGAGCGGAAAGTTGCGCGATAACAGATAAGAAAAAGTTATTGTTTCACCACCCACGAGCATATTTTCAAACGACTAAGCGTTAGTAAAATGTTTTTCGTCGTTACAGAAACATGACAAGTAGTTACAAAATTATTTGTACTCTTTGTTTCATCTTTTGCATTTCTTCAGCCGTGAGTTCACAATGTATCTGTAATCGTTAATTAACCAAAACTTGAAAAAAAATTTCATAATTCACAGAAAAAATATACCGTCGATCTTGAGAGGTACGAGGACTTAGCCACTAAGTTTCAAATATTTGAGGATTATATTCTGAAAAACAGCAGCTTGGTATGCTTTACAATCAGTACTTGTTTTACTTTGAAACAAAATTCCAAGTTTTATTTTATTTTATAGTTCTACTATCAACTGTATGCTGAACCGACAAAGAAATCTATAAAGGTGTACAATTCCACTTTTGTAGAAATTAAATTATTAAAAATGGAACTGTGTAATTACATAGAAAACTATGAAGATCCCACTGGTGTCAAAGAAATACTATTGGACATGCTCAATATAGACGATGAAAAGTGCAACATTTATATAGTAAATAGCAATTTTTAAATAGCTCGCACGAGCTTAAAAAAGTTGATTTAATTTTAAATTAAAATTTTAGGGATATTACAAAATACCCAATTACACTTCTAACTTTGAGATTGACTTTGGACCAAAAATTTCGAATCCCGAGGAATTGTTAAAAATATATCTGAACATGTACATATATGGAATCAACGACGTCTGGCAGTGGCACTACGAGATTTATCTAAAGTAGTCTTACTTGAATATAAGTTTCAAATGACATTAATATGCATCGTCAGATGATTAAAAATCTTTTTTAACGTTTTTCAGTGGAGTTTAATGAAAACACCAGTCAGATATGGTATTACAGGGGTATAATACCGAAAGTGCTGACGTATAGACAAAGTTGCGCGCGTCATCCCGAGTAGTAAAGCGCAGTCGGCAGACATAATAAGATCATGTTATTTGCTCATCATTCACTGTAATGTGCATTAAAGCTCTGTAACGTGTCTAACCCAAGAATCCCTAAGTGGATTGCTGATGCTGTAACGATTTTAATGAAACACATTGTTGACGTTGATTCCGCCTAATTAACTGTTTTCTGTATTCTATTGTTAGAACATTGTTTAGTGTTTTCATGGTTCTTAATTAAAACATTTTCATTAGAACGTGTAGAACAATCTTTGAAGTGCTTAAAGATTTCATTAGAAATTAAAATATTACTTTTAAGACAGTACAAACTTTTGAGTTGTTTATCTTGATTAGTTGTTGTTGTTGTTGTTATTATTATTTACTCTCTGAATCTAAATAAGTGAAGTCTCTAACTCTAAATAAGTGAATATTCACTTATCTAAAGTTAATGACCGTGCACTTGTTCAAAGAGGGACGACAATTCATTCTTAAAAAATTAATATCCACTTATTTGAAGTTGACTTCACTTATTTAGATTCTGTGAGTGCTAAAGCATTTATTATTTAATTGATCTTTTAAGTAGAATTAATTTCATACATTAAGGGTATTTGATGTTTTTAGAAAAAATGCTAGCGTTTCGTCCATTTTGATTGGATTTTCTTCTCATAAATAGAAATAATCGTTGGATTTTTCTCATATTTGTTATCAAAACAATATTTTTTTAAAGTTTAAAATAAATAATGAACTTAAAAAAAATTTTCTTCAATTCTTTTTCTTCAAATAAAAAAAAAAAAAAAAAAAAAAAAAAAAAACCCAAAACCTTGGAAGAATCTTCAGGCCCCATAAACTTCTTTCATTCCACTTTCAAAAGAGACCCTCGTAAAGTAGCAACCCCAAAAATTTATTTCGTTTTAAATTTCGCGGGGTCGCCAAACAATTAATTCAACGAGTCCGCCGCACTTAACGTAAAACTCTGGCTTTCAGTGAGATCACAGGAATAAATAACAACAAAAAAAGGTAAGAAATCGCCTTTAATACATTTCGTCCTGGATCCTCGCCAATGTCAGCGTCTTCGAGAAAATAGCCCGTGAGCGAGCGCGGCGTTATCTCAAGATTATTCATGGCCTTAGCCGCTAGCAGGCTGATCGATTCCCGAAGTGGTACAAGCGTTCGTTTATCGAGAAAAATTTTTCCGAGATACTCCACCGTAGGTGAGAGTATAGATTTGTGTCGGGGAAAGGGAGTTTTGCCCAAGTGAGTCACTCGGTGTCACGTAATTGGCGTGACTCATGCGTACCTAGAAAGGGCAGGTAGTTACTTTTACGAGTGGTTGAGAAAAAAAAAGAGCTCATTGGATCTGGAATTTTTTAATTTTGATCTTACCCAGTAGGAGGTAACCTAAATTAAAAAGACAGAAGTCTTTATATCTAATTAAAATTTAAATCCAATTCCCCCCCAAAAAAAGTCGAAATTTTATATTCAGAGCTCTGTTTGTTGACTGATTTGTATTCTTAATACTTAAATTATTTACAGAAACTGAGAAAAATTAATAAGTATTCGAAATTATTTAAATTTATCAACTTAAATATAAAATAAAAGTGTCACGAACATTACTCGTACGTTGCGTTTAAGGTCAAAGTTTATCAGATTCTGACACATCCCATAAAATAAAAAAATAAAAAAACCCACATTAAAATAGTATCCATACCAAACGTAATGTTAAATTAACGTAATCGATCCCAATTAACATTTCCGCTTGCAGCTCTCCCGGCAAACCGACTTAATCATGCATCGCATCCCGAATATACCGTATTCCCTTTGGCGGTAGAGGAAGCCATGTTTACCCTCGAAATTCACCCTCCCCCGCCTTCCTTCCTTTTTAATTTCCGCGATTTCTTTTGAAACCACCCCGACGTTTTCTTGGCCAAACAAATTTTATTTTATTTACCGTTGGTAATTTGTATGCTCAAGATACTTCTCTCAGGATTTTTTTCGATTACCCGCGGTTGTAACCTTTGCGATATTTATCGTACGTCGAGCGCGAGTTTGTCGTTTTCGTAAATCTTCGACGCTTGTAATTTACAAAATCGCGTGCCGCACGTGAGAGAAACGGGAAGAATCATTGCACCGGGTAGTGCGTCAATTACATTTACGGTTTCTTTACCCAGAGATGTTTATTCGATTACGGCGCTTCTATTAGTCGAGAAGCGGCTTTAATTATGTAATATAAGTGAGTTATAAGGTATGAAATTTGAGAAATTTCATTATTAGAGAAATGCGAATGTTGATGAAAAATTACGAGCTTGAGTTTCTTTAGTTTGATGACTTTACTTGTTTTTCGAAACTTTGATGTTACAAAATTTTGTCTCAACATGTATTTGCAACTTAAACTCTTGATCAGATTTGTGATGCAAAATTTGCAAATGTAATCTTAATACACCTTTTAATAATGCACAAAAAAAAAAGCAAGTCGAACTACAACCTTGAAATCATATTTATTAGTAATTAGCTATATTTTATTCAGCATCCTCGAGTATAAAGAGACTCTCGCGAGGTGTTGAAAAAAAGTGCATGCAAACAAGCGTACGCACTATAGCGAATTTCAATAATACCAGCGCTGTCCCTCCCCCGCAGAATTAAATTTTCCCACCCACGATTCAGTATCCTCGCATCAGCAGTCAGTCTTCGGGATGATATATCCCTTTCCATCTTTTCTTCCAGCTCCTCCTCATCTCCCTTCTTCTTTTTTTTCTATTATTTTTCGTCACCTCCCACAAGAAAGAAGGATATATACCAGGAAGGTTTTTTCCCGGGTTTAATTTGCAAATCAAAAAAGAGGTGAGAACTCCTCCTTACTCCGAGCAGTCTGCATAAATCGGAATACGAAATCAGCCGTGAGGGATGTGTGTGGGTTACGTATATATATATAAGGAGCTTATTCCCCCCGGGGGCTCATAAATAATTAAGTGTATATATAACTCGATACGAAAGCCATCCGAAATCCTATAAGACGACCGGGGAGGCTTTAATCGATTATATCCACTCGGTCATCGATTACGATTGTGGCTTTATTTGCGGGCTTCGAGTACTCCGGAGCTCGGTAAATTTATGCGCGACAAGTTGTTTGCAAAGATCTACCAAGGTCGAGGATTAATCCGGAGCGAGTTCAATATTTTGTTGTGAGTGGTGTTAATATTTTAGTACTAAATTGACGTTCTCTCTTTTCGGATGTAATGAACTTTGAGAAATATGTGTGGATTTTCAGTTTCAGACTTAGAAAACTTAATAAAATTATCAATTTACTGTTTCTAGCTTCTTGCATGATGTCTTTTTTATTCTAATAAATATTTCAGGGTATCTCATATATTGTCCAGCAGTTGATACTTTGAAAAAATTTTGACACACTCGAATCTTCTATTTGAAATAATTCATTATTGTTTAGCTTTTCATACTTTAAAATTTTTAAAATAATAAATACCAGGTTCGCTCACATACCCAAGATCAACAAAACATCTTTTATTCTTATCTTAAAAATCTACCTTGACGTAAAAAAAAAATATTCTCCAAGACCAGCTAAGTCACAATGACTTTAGTCAGCGATTAATCTGCCCGGCGCGTAAGCCAAGTTGCCCGTTCCCCCCTAAAAATCTCGCGCGTAGGTCAGTCGGTCCGATTAATCATATCCCGTCCTCTTGAAATTTCGGCTACACTTCGTCTTTTTTTTTTTTTATAGCGAGGGCTCTGGGCTGCTGGAATTTTTATTGTTCCTTCACGCCAAGAGTTATAAAGGCGATAAATTTTTTTCCTACCTAATTTCTTCTTTTTTTTTTTTTATGGGGTTTTTAGATGTATTTTGGGAGGATTAGTTACGATGCTGAAATTTATTTTTTTTGAATGAACTTTTTTTTGTGAAATTTTTTGACGAAAAAGTGTATACACTTTTATAAAATTATTAAAAACGAATTTTTTTAAAATGATTTATGATGTCACTTCAATCCACTTTTTCAATGACTGATAAAGTAAATTAAACCAGCTTGCATAACAATCGATAAAAATCCAAGTTCGCATGACGCAAAATCTATTTACATACGCCGGCTCGTAAACCGTATTAATTTCGAAAAAAGCCCTTACGCAACGAATCTAATCTAGAGTATCAAAAACTATGTTCGTGCAAAGTGCTCACGCTCGTGCTCACGTGTGTGTGGTGACCAATCGCTTAAGCTATAAAACATCCTCGCTTTACGCAAACAATGAATTCTCAGGTGTACTCGGCCTCCAAGGTAAAGTCTGTGTGGGGAGCGAAACGAGTTCGTTTTATAATTTTTAACCGAGAAAAATTCAATTTAAAGTTTGATTTTCAAAAAAAACTCGCGTCACTCAAACATTGCGTTGTATCGACGCCAGACGCAGAATCCTAGAAAAAGTAAAAAGGTTGCTCGTACGTCGGGTAGGTGCGCCTTTTTTTTGCAGCACCTTTGACTTGCGCGGTGGTCGGCTCTTAATTGTATTGCATCCCGTTACTTTTTTTTCGGGATCACGGCCTTTGTTTTCTCTGCCGATCGACATTGGAAACCACTAATTGAATTGTTTCTCGGAATAGCTTTGAATTAAAGTACACGTGTGTGGGGGGAGGATTCTTTTACTTTTTTCCTTCGATTCGAGAATTTTTATTTAGTCTGTACTTTCGGTCGGATTTTAATTATAATAGTATTTAAAAAGAAAGGTAAAAGTATTGCATCGGTTTTATTATTGCCCGGAAAAGACTTTTTTTAATCATAAACTGTAAACTTTAGTTCAAGTCGTAACAAAAAATAATTTTCAACGATCGGATAAAAAAAGATTAGAGTTACCCACATTTAAAGAACGCAGACTTCAAGCCGTCAATATCTTTTAGCAAAGGGTAAAGCTTTGAGAAATTTTGCATCGTTCGGGGCCGGTTTACAAGCATTACAAATCTATCGACAGAAATCTTGAGTGCTCGGGTACACCGACCGCGAGCTCGATTCGATCAAACAGACTCGACACACACCCATACGAAAACGGAAAAACCAATTTCAAAAAAAGCTCCTTTCATCCTTCCCCGAGAGTGCATCAGCTCGCTCGCCGAAAAGAAAAGCTCGGTAAAAACTGTGTCGGGGATGATTGCATCAAGCTGTGTCCCCCTCTATTGCTTTTTTAATCGGGTCGTGAATTGCTTTTTTCGAAGAGAGAGATGGAGAATTAATTTTTTAGCGGTTGATAGTTTCATACACTGAAGATGATTTCTTTATTTTGCAGTTTTATTTCTTCATTTTCAAAACTATGTTTTTGTTTTTAGGAAGTTAGAGTGAAACAAAACTTTCAAATGGTTTTTTTCAAGATATTTTCAGAATTTTTACGAAGCTGAAACCGAGGCTGAAACCGAGGCTGAAACCATGAAAATCAAACATTTGAAGGTAGCTGTTAAAATTAATAGAATTCCAAATAGAATTCGTCAACTACAATTAGAAAATTAATTTTTAAGATTACAATAACCTTACCTCAAAATTAGTCTTGGTACGTCTATCAAACTTTTACATATACTGCATATTATTTTTTCTATTAAAAATTTCTTGTCGTATTCTTAAAAATCAAACAAAATAAAATAAAAACTTATCAAAAATCTGCATCATTCTCTCAAGATACATAAATCAAGCCTACTAAGTAAATTCACAAAACAATAAAAATTAGTAGCTTAATTCAATAACCCAGATACCTATAACGAAGCTTGCAGCCCACACCAAAAGAACTTTCAAATCCTTATTCTCGTTCGCAGGTGCGACCAGCCGCCAGTTATCGGTCTCGACAATCACGCGTAAAAGATCGCAAGGCAGCGACAAGAAGCCTTTATTGTACGCGCGGAGGAGCGATAAATAATTCACTTTATTCCCTCTCTTCGAATAATGACATCAGTCCTTATCTGGCCGAGATTTTTGCGGCGTATTAAAACTCCTTGGCTTCCTTTTTTTCCTCTATCTCGGAGCAGTTTGCGTTTTATCTGCCGTTGTTTCTTCCGACCGAGGCAGGGGGAGGGATCTAAATCGACGGTATTTTTCACGTTCTACGGCTGTTTAGACCTTTTTTTGGCGAAAGATAAAATTTTTCAATTTATTGTTGTAAGAGATATAAATCCTGAGGAATCCTGGAAACCACCTTCCAAAAAGAAAAGAATTTCGCGGACTTTCTATTTATCAGCAAACAGGATGATTGACAGCTGAGCGGGCGGACAATAGGGACCCGAAGTTTGTCCTCCTATTAGCGCGTCTTGGTTAATTTCGGAGTCACACTTGGCATTTGCATTTAAGGCCGTCCGGGGAGATGGTAAAAATCTTTCTTTTTTTTATTTAATTGAAACGACAAATTGAGAGAGTCTCACGCGAGTCACGTGAATGGCGCAATTAAAAAAAAAAAAAAAAAAGGCTAATAAAATTGATGGTATCTCGTCAAAGGGCGTGTTCGACCAGAAATTTGATAGTTCGGGGGAGAGATGCTCAAAGTTTTAGTGCTTACAACGCGTGTCGGATACACCCATTTTTTTTAATTGACTCAGAGTCTGTTGTGGGAAATATGCAGAGGTTGAAGGACGATGTTACGAGGATTCGTTTATTGATATGGTTGCTTGTGAAACTTTTTTAAAAGAGAGCCAACGCATCTTTTCATGCAGGAGTCATACCGAAGCTCGAAACAATTTACCGAAATTTGGCTGCCGACGGGGTATTTAGTTTAACGAATTTATCGTTCGAAAGGAATAAAAATTTATATCCTGTATGCTGTTCGAATCCAAGTTTTATCGCAAGGCTCACTTACCTTGAAAAAAAGTACCTACTGAACGAAGTTGCAAACTGTAGTTTTATTGCCTATCAATAGATACCTGTAGATTCAACAAATCCTTACTCTCTAAATCTAGAAGAGTGATTTTTTCACTCTAGTTGTGGAGTGATTGGCTGAATCACTCTTATTAGAGTTATACTTTGTTTAAAATGACACTTTATAGAGTGATTTAAATCACTCTTCAGCAAAGAGTGATTAAATGACTCGATTTTGATGAGTGATTGTGTTCACGAGGTTTGAAATCACTCTTACAAAGAGTGATAACTTTGTAATAACATAACCAAAAATTGTAAGTATCACTTGGTAACCTTTATGCATAGATAATTAAAAACAAAATATTGATTGCATAACTCTGATACCAATAAAAAAAATTAATAATAATAAACGCTTATTCTTATTTATAAAATTATTGTCTCATAATATATCGAGACCAAGATATAAATTCAAATTTAAAATCAAAATAATTTTTTTTTCTTTCTATAAACATCTCAGTCAAGCTTAAAAAAATTATTAAAAAAAAATTTTTATTTATCAATCGCATTTTGATATTATAAAATCGTATTCAAATAAAAATTAAGATACTCATATCCCAAAAAAATGATTATTCAAAATTAACAGATAACCTTAATAAGTTTTAAAAAATTAAATTTTAAACCTTTCTAAGGATTGCAACGAGGTTTTCAATTTATATACGCGCTTAAACACGATGTTGACACTTGAAAACGGTAGCTGAGTGGTTATAGTGAGGCTAGCCAGACAATTCAAATGACGAGGCAACCTAAGGATCAAGGTTCAAATCCTGGTCACAATCTTTTTTTTTTTTCTTTTTTTTTTTTTTTTCATTAGTATTATAGTTAAAATTAACACTTGCAATAATAAAAATTCAGAAAAATTTTAAAAATTATTAAAATAAACAATAATTTTGCCTATTTCTAATCACTCTTCGAAAAGTGAAAGATCACTCTTATTAGGGTGACAGAAATCACTCTTTGAAAAAGTCATTTATCACTCAAGTACTACTGGCTCACTTTTTTCTAGATGAAAGAGTGAAAAATGACTCCATAGGAGTGATTTTTCACTCGAGAGTAGTTTGAAAACTAACTATTTTGCTCGCTATTTTGTTCACATCACCATACTCACGTCTCTTGTTTATGGCTTAAAGTCAAAATATTCCATAAAACGAGCCATAAAAGCTAAGTAAAATTCAGGAAAAAAACTTGGAACAAGGACCAGCGTCGGCATTTCCGAATATCTCAGCAGCAGCAGCAGCCGATGACTTATGGGATGTTTTATTCATGGCCACGTGGGAGGAGAGGAGGAGCATTAGCATGGTAATTCGTATATCGGCGTATCCTCGAAACGACCGTTGCGTTCGTAGAGCACCAGCTACTCGCAGCTTAATTGTTATTGGCCCCGATTGATTTATCCTGCCAACCGCGCGGTGGACCCCCAGATTGCCTCGTACTCGGCCTTAGCATCAATCCAAATTTTGCCTTTTTTCCGAGGCATAATGAAAAATATATGCGTTTTGTGGTAAGAAAAGCTCATTTTTGGTCAAAGTTGATGGAGTGATGATACTTGGAACTATTTACACAGTAATCAAATGAAATATTATTGGACATTAATAACAATTATAAATGAAAAAGAACCTTGTTCATGCTCAACAGCAACATTTATGTCACTCAAGTTCAATTAAAAAAGTAAACAATAACTTTCAAGCCCTCGTAATATTTGTGTGCATGCGGCATGAAGTACGAAAGCACTCGAGAAACATCACGTGGTAACAAGTGAGCTTGGGACTCTTAATTCGGTATTCAATTGACGTTATTTGGCTTGCTAATCTGCCGACTCTGTGGTTGTTTTCGCGCGTGGGTCGTGATCTAAAGAATTGCCTCGCAATCTTTAATTTACCATGCACTTAAAAGTGTGATAACGAGGTGACCGAGACGCAAGGAACATCGATGTTTTCTAAAAAAAATTTCACTAACTGCTGATTTTTCGATCGAATCGTTACTTTATTTGATGTTTGCTTTTTTTATACTTTGCAAGATGGAAAAATTGTTACTTTTTTTTTTACCACGAAAAGATCTTTTCATGCAACTAACCGCTCAATGGCTCTTTTCACAGCTCGTCTAGTTGCAAAGTATGAGTCTCTTTATCTGCAAGTTCCACTAAAAATTATTTCGGAACTTCCACTAAATAGCGCCAATTTTTACTTGTAAATCCCATAAGTGGCGAAACTTGGAACTACTCGTTTAAGCAATAGACTTTGGTAGCAGATACCGCAGCGATTCGAGCCAGCGTGTTGTATACCTATAGTTAAAATTTGTATACAATATATAGGTATAAAACGCGCTGCCGGAATCTGCGCGTGCGCTTATGATTTCTTAGCGCACATTCGCCGCTGCCGCTCGTGAGGTTAAGTGTGCGAATCACACTTTAGACTTTTAGAGATATTGTTGACGTAACTGTAAAAAGATCCTTTGAGCAGTTAGTTGCAAAAAAAATATTGTTCATGAAGGTTCCATTTAAAAACAGGTAGAAGCAGAGCTTAGCAGCAGACTATTGTGACTCACTTCGCCCGCTTCGCGGGCTCGCTCGCCACAATAATCGTCTGCTGCTGAACTCTACTTCCACCTGTTTTTATGGAACCTTCATGAAAAATACTATTATTACAAAGATCTAAATCATGTATATCATTGTAGCGCAAATCCTAATATGATTTACCTCCTCGCAAAGTACCAGTTTAATAACCAGGTAAATCAAACAATTTGATGAACTACCTAGCGAGTTATTAACAAATATACATATTGAATATGAATATTAACCAAGCAAATAAATTTCTGTCAAAGGATGCTTTGCATATAGTTATTTTTGCTTACAACTCGTATACGATTACATTTGAAATTAAATCACGGTTACGGTTCGCTGAATGCATCATTTATTACCCTCACTCGGCATGTACTTTGAAATTTATATAAACTCAAAGTTAATTGTTTACCGCGTTTGTTTGACGTAAATCATTATGTTACTCTTACTGTAGGCAAATAAATTTTTCTTAAAACAAAGATTGAAATTATTAAATTACGCAATATTAATAATTCTTTGAAAGATTTTCCAAATAAACTTTCGAAAATTTTAATTTTACCCATCCTTGTGAATTTCCTGATCAAAACTCTTTTGAGTATTAGTAATTGGCATTTTCCCTCTTTTGGTTTGTTTTTTTGTCAAAGAACTTTGAAATGCCTCAAACTATAATGCAGCTCGCAACAGCGGCTCGTCCTGCGAATCTCGTATTGTGCAGTCGGGAGTTTTGGTTTAAATTCAAACTTCATCGAGAAGGAAGTCGGCGGAGTACATTATTCCTGAAATAAGCTCGGGCGGAAAAGGCAACTTGATAGCTTTACTTTCGCAGTAATCGGATAATCCATTATTTTGACGACTTTTGTTTATAATCTAGCTCGCTGTACGCGAATCTCCTGCTTCATCTGACTATTTGCGAAGCTAAATAATACCCGAGATAATACCATTGTTCATTAAAGTCAAAATGTTATTTAAAGTATCTCTGAAGTTTTAAATAAGAGTGAAATTTTTTTATAAAAGGTTTTTGAAAAGAAAACTAAATATTTATCCTACAACAATCAATCATAATTATTCAACAAAGCTCTGAGATTACAACTCATAAAGTATGGTTTTTCATCTGAGCCGTCGTTGTGATCACTGTCCTGTAAGAAGCACAAGAAGAGAGTTTCTACAGCAGCTGAGTGAACTTTGAAAAACATAGTGGTGATACTGTAAGACAATAGTCCAACTATTCCGGCTGGTAAATAACTGTAGTTCAACTGAACGGTGTCGATGGAGGAAGAGTTTTTTTCCCCATTGAACCACCACCAAGAGATAAACACGGAAACTCCAACTATAAGCAACTTTCCCAGTTCCATCAGAAACCATGTTAACTGAAATTAACAGAACAATCAAACGAAAGTAAAGGGAAGGAAATTTTATTTTTTCATAAAAGCAGCCGTAGTTAAGAAACTTTTGGAATTTCCAGGAATTCAACTAACATTGTTCAAAATCCAGGCTCTCATAAGGTTCCGTATGATAAGATTGAAGGAATCTATGGCCGAATGGCAAAAATTCTTTCCATAAATAGAGCACATAATGTAAGAATTGGTGTTTGTGTATTTCAAGAACTTCTCCAATAAACAACATGCACCACGGCAGTACATAGTTATTCTAGTTGCGACATGGTTGCTTGTGTTGTTCAGCTGTTCATGCATTCCCCAAAGTGTAAACTTAACCACTTTGCAGATGGTTATAATAAGTGAACCCACAGAGACCGTTCCCAAGTGATACCTGTATTAGTGAAAATACAATAAAAATTCATTTTAAGAGTTAGTTTGAGAACTAGAATAACTAACCTTATTGTTCTGTAGTAGCTTTTAGTAACCATAAAGAAAGGCAGCTTACGTTTATTCATAGTCCAGTACCAAGTTCCAAATGTACCAGCTAAAACCATTCCTTCCAACCCAGAGATAAAGGACCATGACCAATAGAGACCAATAAAATTTACAAAGTGCAAGTATTGGACTAAAGGTGGCGCTTCAGACTTGACAAGACAAGCTGACGTTATGCAAGTTTTGTTGGTACTTGTTGCTTTACAGTACTGTTTGAAAGTTTCTGGATCACACGCCGCATCCTGAACGTAGTTGAGTTCAGGGTTACATACACAATCTCCGTCAACCATGTGCAAACGGTAAGTCGATCGACGAATACTTAAAAGATGAGCCCAGATGATTAAAAAAATTACTATAAGAATAAATTTTAGTGCCCAAGGTATGATTGGAAAAATTAAACTTGATAAAGTGTCTATTACTGCTCTGTGAATACAAATGTTTTTTTTTTCTTATAAATAAGCCGTAATTTACAATTATTAAAAATCGTCAGATCAGAATTACTTGCTGGCTTCTTCGATGATTTGACAAGCCAAAGTGAGTCTTTTTTGTAAAAATATCAATGAGAAGGCCGCACCGACTAAAAAAAGCATCAAACCAATAAAAATTAACAAGTCTTGTTGCTTTTTTGTTTCATGATAGGTCTTATGCATTGTGCATATTCCAAAAGCCAAAAATCCACAAACAGACGCAACTGTTGTATAAACGCAAGCTTTCGCTAAGCATCTCAGCAGAAGGATATAATTGATCGCTAAGGCAGCACTAAGTAGGGTTACTGTTACTATAACATTTCTAAATTTAAAAAAATGGATAAATTATCTTTTAACTATATTATATTGTGAAGTTGAGATATAATTTTTGACGTATTAGCAATGAAGCGTATTTTAACGTACTTTGACAGTTTAAGATCTTCAATTACTCTTGGTATCAAAGTTTCCAAATTATGAAAATTCAACATGAAATTTTCTATTTTTTCTATATGGTCCTTATTCAACATGTTAGAAATCCACTCACTTTCTGGCCTTATTGGAACACAACGTTTCATTACGCTTACACTCTCGAAGTACCGTCTGACACATTTTTCAGCTTTCATCAACTCATCAACTTCACGTAGATCGGCAATTTTATTGACATCCACGCCCGTTTTACAAACCAAGTGGCTTTTTAAATCGGAAAAATTCATAGATTTCACGTTATCAAATGAAAAATGTGTGCTTGGACATTTTTTAACACAAATCTGTCTTGTTGGACAATGTATTTTTGTGCGAATTCCAAAACATTTTGTTATATCGAAGAATAACAAAAAAGGTTTGTCCTCGAAACCTTCGTCGATACCACAACTACGACCTTCTGAATCGACTGGAGTGATTACTTTATCGATATCTCCTACATTGTAAGCTGGAATTAAAAACTATTTTTTGAGCTGCCATTAAACTCTTTTAAATAATTTTTTGTACGTCGTTAATATGATAGGTACCGAAAATAGCTACCATCATCCAGAAAAAAATAAAAAATGTGAAAAAAATCAGCCAAGTAACATCTGTACTTCTTCGATAATGCGAATTTTCTCTCCATGATGGTTTGTACTCTGATTTATCAACTGGAGATAAAGGAATTTTACTTAGAGTATGATTTTATTCTTATCGATTGATTGATTAAAAAAAAAAAACAGTAAGTTTATAACTACTCACCGTATTTTTCATCTTGATACCACTGATCAGTATACTGCTCCATTCCTTCTATTATTAACAAAACTAAAAATTCAGTTTTTCAAGTATGTAATTTGCTAATTTTTTCCTGTCAATATTTTTTTTCCAAACATTTTAATTCCAAATATTTCAATAGATGCAATTTTTTGTATATTTAAATAGTACTTAACTTATATCTGAGTAAAAAAATTAATTTTAAGTGCTTTTTTTAAATTTAAATTTAGCAAAAATAGGTTTTTGCACTTATGACGTCACAAGAGCAGTTTGTATCTCGGTTTGTATTATGTTTGTTTTGACTCCAGTGATACGTCACAAGAGCCGATTGCATTGACAGTGTTTTTGCTTCGGTGAAGATGACGTCATAAGAGCAAAAGCCTAATATTTTATTGAAAAATTTATTTTTTATGATTTAAGAAAAGTGATTTTTTAAATAGAAAATTCACACTTACCACACAAAGAACTTATCAATAAAAAATTCTGCAAACTTTTCCAACTATAAAAACCAAATCTCGAATTTTAAAGTTTGTCTCTCCAATTTAAGATGAAATCAGTTGAACTGCACTTCAACAATTACTTGTTCATTTTTGTGAATGTTTTTGAGAAATTTGAAACTTCAAATAAAAGGTTAGTTTATAATCTATATATCGTTCCATTTGATCAATCATGAAGTTGGTGATGGGAGATGTATTCATGATTTTGAAATGTTGTAGAAAATAATGAATGACTTAGAAAATCAAAATAATAAAATCAGCGGAAAATATAGCTTCCCCGGTATGAATTCATTTATGATTCTAATAAAAAGCAATGAAAACTTTAATTAATGAAGAAAGAAAATCGGGTACTCTCAAAGTTGCGCGCATCTTCTTTAACAATCAAAACTTTCATTAATGAAAGAGTAAAGAGAAAAGAGAGTTTTCAGCATCAAAGGGCCGTCATAACAATTTTCGGAATTTTGATTAAAAGAAAAAGCTCTGGCATAAATAAACGTGGCGTCGTCATTGTGTAAGACAAAAAATAAAAGCGTAAAAATTACTTTTTCTCCCAAGGGAAAAGAAAGAAGCAAAAAAAAGAAGAGAGAGAGAAGAAGGAAAAGTTGGTAAGGAAGGAAAAAATGAAAATACATAGTTGGAGCGCAGGCAAAGGCTTTTCTTACCACTTTCGCGCCGCCGCGATAGCAAAGCTTATCGAGTGAATTTATTATACCGCTTCGGCTTGCTCATCCCTCCGGGCTTGAAGATTTTTTTCTTCTTATTGAGAAGAAAGAAGTTAAGTTACTCGGGGCCCGAGCTCTGCTTACGGAGAGCAGTATAAACCTTGAAAATCCGTCGATTGAGTCGTGGGCAATCAATGCTTTAAAATCTCCGCGGATTATCTTAATCTGCAGGTGTTTTTTCCTCTCATTTTTTTTTTTTTTTTCTTTTTCTGTGAGGACAGCTTATCTTGGCTTTATGTTTTAACTGTGTTGTTTGATGGACTGCGATGGTAACTTTGAAAACGCAGTAGAATTTAAATCTTCCACTCAAAAATCATTTGAGACGATCTTTTTTAAGACAAGAACTTCTTATTCTTCCTGAAAAGGTAAATCTTTAATTAGTTTTACAGCTAGACATTTTTTTACAACTTTGAAAACAATTCGTTTGTTATTGACAAAAATTACAGATTCCTATGATCATTTTAAACAAAAACTTATACTGCATCTTCTATATGGCGAAATATGAAAATTCAAATGAAAACATGTACGAAACGCATGCGCGTTGAAACTTTCCGACAATGCTCTCGCTAATGCGTCGGGGAGTTTACGCGTGGCGCGTGAAATTTCAGTCGCGACGAGTTGGTTGTTTACGAGAGTTTTCAAGTTCGATTAGTTTCGTAGCTGCTTTGTTTACATAACAAAGTTATACAATTCCGCAACAACCTCGCTCTTCCTCGTTTTCAAAATGCACTTATCTACCGGACTGTAATTTAAAATTTTTCCAAATAAAAAAGTTCTTTGTTTAAACAATTAACGAGATCGTTGTGCTAGCCCCGCTCAATGTTGCAGATGCAGAGCATGCATGTCATAATAGTAAACTCGCGAAACGTGCTCGAGCGTTGTATACTCACACAATTAAACTAAAGTTGTTGGGTGGCTGTTGCTCGCCTCGCGACGAGAATACGCGATGACGTATGTTTTTGCCCGAATTAACCCTAATGAATCACACTCGTGAGATTAATCAGTGGATAACAAAGAAAAAATACATAAATCAATTTTTGGACCGAGGTCAGTAAACTTGGCCCCCGCGAGAGTCAGCGTCTTTCTTCCATCGGAGATAAACACGCACCCCATTCGTATCTTGGTTCCTCATCTTGGAAATTTTTAAAGAATCTGTAGACTGTTCAATCCAAGTCTTTGTAAAATTTTTTATCAATACTGCTCGTAACTCGTAAAAATAAATAGCGGAATACACAACGATTCGGTAAATTCGTTGAAACCATCACATTACTTAAGCTAAAAATTCAATGTACTTTGAACCGTAAAAAATTAAACACGAAGCACCGAATAAAAATTGAGTGCTAAAAGGCCGGTGTGTCGAGCCCGGGTGACTCGTCGCGCGCGAATATCCAAGGCGTTAAATAACCCCGCGCATTAGCACGATCTTTTATTGGCGTCTCGCTGCCCGGGGGAACGCGAGTCATCGGTCGTGTCAAACAAATCCGCTCAAAAGGGTCGTCGATAACCTCCTTTCGCGCTCTTTAAAACCAGTGTTTCTTCTTTTTTCAGGTCGCAAAAAATTTTTTTTTTCTCTCGGACGATATACATTCCTTTTAATTATGTTCGTTCGTCTTTACGAGTCTTTTGTCCTTGGATTTACCGTTCGTAAATTTTGGTATTTCTTCGCTGACCCCTTGAAAAAAGTGTCTCGTAATTTGTCAACGCGGAACAATAATCGCTCGACATTGTTGCGATTTTTGCGCGTGAATCATGCGATGCTTACTGCACGAGTTCACGGAATCGCCGAGATTCTTGCAAAGTTTTGCAGAAAAGAGTCTGACAGCATGGATACGATACGGTTGATGTAATTGACACTATTTTTCTGTGTTATCAAAGTAACATCAATTATGTTAAGTTCTACTTAGAATTGTGACATAAATTTTTTTTTCCAAATCATGTTGAAATTAAATAGACTAATGGTTTCTTTTTTTCTGTTTCAGGTATGTTTTTGACGATTCTATCGATTTTTTGGGTGAGTCAGTTGTTAAATTAGAATTTAAGGGTGCAACTACAATAGATTTTTTGGACGCTATGGACGTTATGGATGTTATGGACGCGTTGTTTTTCCATAGAAACGTAACTTTAACATTTAACCTATGAGGTTAAAGTAAACCAACTTATTACTTCATTTCGAAAAAATATTCATAAATAGAAAAAAAATCAGCGATCATTTAATATTTTATCTTATTTTTTTAAAGTCTTTACCTTACTCTAAAATTAGTGAGAGTTACTGTTGTTTTAACTTGTGTGCAGAAGATAGCTGAAATTTTCAACTACTTTTTCAGCTTGAAAACATCAAAAGTAATTACAAACATTTATATTTGTTCAATTTTATTATTTACTATTACTTGATTATTTTATTGATATTCAATCAGATATTGAAGCAGATAATAATCATTTAATACTAGTGCACTCCTTAAATTTTGTTTTTCTTGTTAATTACTATTTTTTATTTTTTTTAAAATGCAAGTGGATGTCCCGGAAGCTATGATTGAAGCTATAAAACTAAAGCCTGAAATTTATAATAAATCTTTGGCACTTCACCATGATAGAGACACTATTGACAAAGACTGGGAAGTTATACAGGCATTTGTAAGAAAATTTTGTGGTCTGTCAATACCAAGTAATTTGATGAATTTGTTTTTTGATTGTATTTTAGTAGAGCAAACATTATTTAGGAACTAATTTGTTATAATTTATTGTAGTTGCTGACTTGAAACAAATGTGGAGCACTTTATTCAGTAATTTTAAGACTGCCTACAATCACAACATCAAATTGCCGAGTGGGCATGAATTTGATGAGCAAAAATGTGAGTACTACGATCAACTCATGTTCTTGTCAAATTTTGTTCAGAACAGAGAAACTCAATCGACAAGCATATGGAGCAACAAGAGAAGCAGCACAGTATCTAGGCCACCTAAAGTCCCAAGACTTGATGCTGCAGCTGAAGAAAAACTAAAGCAGCATCAGTCATGTGCTGACAATGTGATTCAGTTAAAAAGTGTAGTAGAGGATCACACTAAGGTATTAATGAAAGTTATGGACAACAATCTTGGAGACGTCAACTTCAACATCTTCTATAGTGAATTTGAAATGATTGAAAAAAGAAAGCGTAATAGTTGTTTAAAAAAATTATTAGCTTATTTACAAAGTGTTATTGAAAAAAATAGTGATGATTAAATACATAGTTATTTACAAGGTTGTTAAATCTTCTTCTTTGTGTATGTGTTAATTTTATAAATTAGTGAGTAAATTTCAATCAATTTATTTATTTTTAAATTTAAAAAGTTTTTTATTGGATTTAAGATTAAAATTTTCATTTAATTTAAATTAAATAAAATTATTCATAATATTGAATTAAAAAAAATTTCTATGATGATACTTTGTAAAAAATTCAACTCACAGTTTTTTTAACAAAAAGATTTTATTTTTTTTTCTGTAATTTACAAAAAAAAAATTCAATTCAATGGTTTTGCCTTTAGTTAAACATTTAAATTTTAACAATTAGTTAACATTTTAAACTTAACATGAATAAAATAAGTTTCAACAAATAAAATCACCAAAATTGAAAACATTAATTTGATTTTTTGATAAACATCATTCTAAAAATGATGAATGAATAAATAAAAATAAAATTATGAAAAAATGATATTAGGATAACAAAAATAAATAATAATAATAAATAAATCAATCAATCAATTCTGCTTAAAATGTTCTAAAATGTCCAGGACAATAACCATTGCACCTTGTTGGTCCTCGGCGGCAACTTGTGCAAACCTTTCAGATAGAAGTGTTGCATACGATGAGACTATTGGGTCTAAGTTGAAATTTATATTTTCCATACCGAATCCAGCGGATGTCAAAGGTGCTATTGATGATTGCAAAGAAGAAGTTGATGCTGATTGTGATGCCAATGATTCCTTTGATAACTCTCTTACCTGAGTGGATAATTTTGATTGAATTTTAGTTGCTGGTAGAGAAGGATCTGTTGAAGTTTTGCTTTTAGAAATTTGAAATTTTTTGATTTTTGGTACTGAGCTCACAGTTGATTTAGTTTTTATATTTTTTTCATTTTTTGATTGAACCAAGGTCTTTTTAAATTCATTTTTTTGCTTAAAGTTTAATTCAGGCAAGGAGTTTTTATCATGTGCTACACGCACATTTCCTGGTGTATAATTTATAAGATCTATAGTATTCTTTTCATCTAAAAACTCATCTTCTATTGATGCATGGCTCATGGTTGAATTTAAGCTAGTGCTAGTAGTTAAATCCACGCAATCTATAAATTCTTCTAAAGGAGGTTCCTCAGATAATGAGATTTGATTAGTTAATTTTAAACTTTCTGTCAACTGGCTTTTATTGTTAATTGTGTTGCAGTCCAGAGATTCATCTGAATCATAATCTTGTGCACCTGCAGATTTGCTTTTTCTTGCTCTTTCGCCGATTTGACCTTTCAAAAACCAAAACTTGTTCTCAATGTCAATTTGTCTAGGTGTAAGGTGTAAGTTTTTTTCAAGGGCTTTCTCTATTTTTCTGAATTCTCCCCTCATGTATGTATAACGATTAGCGAGAAAATCCACTGTAAAATATAATAATAAAATATTAATTGAGTTATAATAAATTTTGATAATTTTTTTTTAATAATATTTTTACAATTTAATTCAAACGAGGGGAATCTATTTCGATGAGCAAAAGCCAAATGAATTTTCTGTAAAGTATTTAAGTAAAATTCTTTCTTATCAAAATTTTTTTTTGCAGTTTTGTATAAGCCTTTTCGCCACATTGGTTCATTGTCATAAATTTCAGAAGCCAGCTCCCAGTCCAAAATATCCATTTCGGAAAGTTCTGAATCATCGATAAGTTTAGCGATGTCTGATCCACCCACTTCATCTTCTTCACACTGCTCAGACATTTTTTAACTTGCAATAGGAGACAGTTTATTTATTTATGCTTTAACTAATTTTTTGACAGGTTGGTTGAAAAAATCAATATATAATTACAAAACAAACAAAAGAAGATTGAAAACAAGAAATTTAAATAATGCTTGAAGTATAGCTGATGAAAAATAATATTTAATAAAATAATTAAAAGATAAGGTATTTTATTTAAAAAAATTTTTTACCTCATCAAAATACTGAAATTTCTAATTATTTGAAGTAAAAATCTTTTTTTTTTTTTTTACAAATTACGTAGACGCCACTGCCAATGAACTTGACCATTAGGACTTAAAAAATAATCTGCATATTGATTTCTATTATTTATACCATTTCCTAGATGATCGTCATATTCCTCTTCTTCTAATTCTTGCTCTTGGTCTTCATTTTCCTCTTCTTCGTTCACTTGGTTATCTCTTTCTTCAAAATCTCTCACATCATCAAAAGTTGGATCGTTGTGTTGTAAATAACGGTTCGGATCTTCAGTAATAAGGAAATTGTGCAAAGCCAATAGTGCTAATATAACTGCTTCAGTATTTCTTAATTTAAAACTCATTCGCGTTTCAAATATTTTCCATTTTTTTTGGAGTGTTCCGAAGGTGCACTCAATTATTCTTCTTGCCCGAGATAAACGATAGTTGAAAATTTTTTCTCGCTGTCCATAATTTTGGCTTTTGGCGAACGGCCTCATTAAATAATTTTTGATCGGAAATCCTCCATCCCCAACGATGCAGTATGGCAAATCAACTTTTGAACCCGGAAGAACTTTACTGTGAGGCCAATCTATACCACCTTCCTCTAAATATTTACCTAGTTCTGAATCACAGAAAATACCAGCATCATTTAAGCTACCTATAAAAGTTAAATAAGTTTTTATTATTAAGCTCTTAAAACAATATAAATTTAATAATTAAAAAGTGGAATTGTAAAAATATAGTTGAATATTTCCTTTAAAAAAATTAATTTTGGAATTTTACCATAGCTTCCTACGGAAGCCCAAATAAACCTTTGATGTGCATCACATACAGCTAATAGTACTATACTATAAAATTTTTTGTAATTATAAAAAAGCGACCCAGTGTTTTTCGGTCTTTTAATCCTGACATGCATTCCATCAATTGCGCCAACGCAGTTTGGAAAATTCCAAATACTTCTGAAATTTTCTTCAAGAAAATTCCAGTCATCGCCTTGTGGGAATTGCAAATACTTATCTTTAAGAACTGCATAAATAGCTGAACAAACTTCTGGGATTATTTTGGCTCTGTGGTACATTGCCTGTGCGAGGCACAGCCGAGTCGGGCAACGTACCGACAGAGCCGCACGAGTGAAACAACAATGCTTTATTTCACGACGGACGGGCAATCTAAACTTTGCCCGTCTGTTTTCAGTCTCGAGCGGGCAAAGTAAGGATTGCTCGCGCGTTTTGGTTATCGGGCAAAGTAGTAAGTACACCTGATAAGCATCATATCGTTCCACATTTCGCATGGCGCGCCACGTGAAATGTGGAACGATATGATGCTTATCGGGTGTACTTTGTTTGACTGAAAACAGACGGGCAAAGTGAGGATTGCACGCCGGACTGAAATAATGAATATATTCGATTCAAATTTAGGTCCCGATTCGTAAGTATTTGTCATACAACAAAAAACGCGCTTACTTTTAAATTGTCTCTCTTGGACCAACACGAAGAGATTCTAACGAATATGCGTTCGATTAATATTTTAGTTGGTAGTTATTGATACTAGAAGTACAAAATAGGATCGAAAATTGAGTTGAAAATGTCTTAGCATAAAATTAAGAGTAAAATAATTAAACTTACTGAATAACTACAGCTAATCGTAGCTCAGGTGGTAAAGGCATTCTTTTACTTCTCTTAGTCAGAAACGGCTGCGTTAATCTATAAAGTTCTTCGAAATTATCAACGCTCATCCCCATAAAAGAATGAAATTCTTCATGATCTTGAAGTTTAAAGTACAAAAAAATACATTGATAAGCACCATGTCTTTCTCTAATTAGGGGCATCAAATGAGGTTTGGTCCACCATCTTCTGATTCTTGGTAAATTTTCAAAATTTTCAAGAGCTAAAGCTGCAAGTGCCAGAATGTGTAGTGATATGCGAATATGTTGCATTGCAATAAGATTCATTTTTCCTTGTATTTACATAGATCCTACAGAAGAAATATATTTTAAAAAAATTTAGTTGGAAAAAATCTTATAGAAGATTTTATTTAAAAATTTAACTGTAAACATACTTACGGAAAAGGAAACATACAAAAAAACTTAACGAATAAAATTGAAAAATATTCAATTTATATGTTCACCAGCAACAATAATAACAACTATTACTATTATTTTTTATTTAATAAACATCAAACATTTGAAAAGAAAAATTAAAAAACTTTTATTACACTTCAACTTATTTATTAAAATTTTTTTTTCAATTTCTTTTGAGTTTGAGAAATAAGATACTCAAAATAACCTATTAATTATAATAATTTCATAATATTGTGATTTTCAAAATTATGGAATTTCCATAACTTCCATAACATCCATAACGTCCATAAAATCTATTGTAGTTGCACCCTAAAAGAATTTCCGTACGAATTTTCATGGGAAATCAAGTTAATGGAGGTTATTTTGTTGTATTATTTATAAAATTTACAAATAAATTTAAATGGTTGAATTCGTCGAGGAATTCGTGTTAAAAAAAAAATATTATTATAAATCATTTGAGAATCAAACAATTTTTTACAAATTTTGAGTAAACACATTCATAATAAAAAAATTTTTCAACAATAATTAAATTAAACATTTGTTTAGATCAAGTTTAGATTTAACAAATTTTGATCATAAAATAAAATACCAAGTAAATTATACAGTGAGATTTTTTTAAATTTCAAATAAATTCAAACCTTATATCTCGCCGTATATTACACAACAAAATTTTCGATTCCCTGTACAAAGTACACACATGCATACAAATCAAAAAATGACATTACGACAACATTTTAGAAAAAATATAAAAATCTCGTTCTTTGCGTACACCATCAATATCGAATTATTCCCCCCGCCCTCATATTTATCCGGGTACATTTGTCGAATTTCATGAAAGCAAAAAGCTCGCGCAATAAATATCCAAAAGTGGCGGTAAACAATAAGAGAAAAACGAAAAAAAAAAAAAAAAAAAAGGGGGCTGCGCACGCAGGGAAACAAACGACCGCAAAGATATACATCTGAGCCCTCGGCGGTCGGCGCTGCGGCAAAGAGAGCACGCCGGATATAATCTCGGCTGTGTCGCACAATTTCTCGGGCGATTTGTCAGGATCTTGAGAAACTTACTCTTCGGAGCTGGCTCTCTGGCACCGAGCCGAGAGTAGATCATCGATAGCGCGACCAACAGCCCGACATGTAAATTCAATCCCGTGTACTGCCGCGTGTAAGACTAGACTTTTTTCTTGTTTGATTAGGAGATTCTATTATGTTTTTGATAAATTTGATTCGATACCTTAGCTATATACGCTCAAGATATCCGAAGAAGTTTTTCATTTTACGAATGCTGTGTACTTCAATCTTCATTTTGTTACCTTTCATTATAAAAACATTATTATTATAGCGCACTGCCTTTGTATCATAGAGCAATTCCGGCTCAATAACTCGTATTTTAACCTACAAGTGCTTATTTTATTTTAAATTACATACTTTGAGTTTTATTTGAATTACAGTGGTTGTGTAACCAATAATTGTATATTATTATTATTGTATGCACCAGACGTACTTGAAGTTCGAGTGAATTTTCATTTGTATTATATCATCTCTGCCATTGATATTATTATCAACTTTACTGCAGCATAAAAAATGTTTTATCATTTACTTTTGTTCAAAATTTTATTCATGAATAATTTATCCGCGTCATTAAATTCGAATGAAAAAAAGTCATTCGATTGTGCTCGAGCGTATGAAAACACTCGAAAAATTCAAGTAAAACATTTAAGAAGCGGGAGAGAGAGAGAGAGAGAGAGAAAAAAAGCTCTTTTTTCCCCATGAATAATAAGCTCTCAAAGCGCACGATGCGTTCACAATACACCCGTAAACTCGATTGTCGTGAGAGGGGGTAAGTGCACCCACGCGGTAGAGAGGAGCGTTCAAGAATCAGCTGGTGCAAAGTTCAAAGGACCAAAAAGTTTCCGTAAGCGAGCGCGAGCACATCAAAGCTCTGTTAAAGGGTGCGTACGCGCTTTTTTTTACTCCGCGTCTCTCTCTCTCTCTCTCTCTCTTTTTTTTTTTTTAAATGGGGTGTGGAATGTGCATACGAGTTATTTGGGTTTCGAGCGGTCATTTAAAAATTTTATTAACTTACAGTTAAGTACATAAGGATACCATTCAATGATGTTAAGCTTTAGATTGAATAAACAATTTTTAAACTAAATTTTTTTTTCACAATTTATTTTTAACATTTTTTTTACGCTGAATTTTTCACTCAGTTTATACGCAACTGGTTTAAAAATTCAATTTACTTTGCCGCTTTAAACTGTAAAGTGTTTTGAGCTGCACTGTAAAAAAAAGGTAAAGTAAAGTACAAAGTAAAGTACACATAATCCGTAACATCTTTTAGCAATCAAATAATTTCGAGTTCATTTACCCGAACAATAGGCTCTTCCAATTCCAGATGGCATGCAATAATTTCCGCGTCCAAGATCCCTTCGTAAAGCGACAATCACCGCGAAGATTTATGAAAATTGCGGAAGTCTCAGTCGTAAACTCACGCGATAAAACTTAAAGGAAAAAAGAACAATCATCGTTAAGTTCGAGTCTTTGATAAAAGCTAATCCTCCCCTCTTTCTTTTTTTTTTTTTTTAACAAAAGCACATTGAAGAAAAAAAGCTCTTAATAAATAAGTAGAATATTATTTCAAATGAAAAGAGGGCGCAGAAACAAAGAGAAAATGTGCTTAAGTAGCCGTGGCGAAGAGAAAAGCTCGCATGAATGCGGGGAGGAGGGGAGGGGAGCTTGCGGAAGCGCCTTCGAAAGAATTTTAATCATTTCGATGAAGTTTCTTAATGGCTTTTCATTCAATTATCTCGCGTTAAATTTGATCACCGAGGTTTCAACCGAGTTATCCCCGAGTTTCTTCCAAAGTTATTCCCAAGTATCTTCAATCAAGTTTTAATTATCACGTGAACAATGAATTAGTATCTCGTTTGTTCAAATTTAACCCCCCTCCCGGGATATTGAAAAATCTTTGAGAAAAATTGACTTCGGGGCTTAGACGGCTAAAGCTTTGAAAACTTCTTTTTTTTTTTTTTTTTTTTTTACCGAAGCGAACAATTTACTTTGAAAGAAAGATTCTTCCGAGAGCTACTTTTTATTCATAAAGGTTAAAAGCAGTCATGTATTTTATACAGACGTGAATGGCGTTTGAGATCCTTTATCAATTCATATTTCTGTTGTGTATAGCTTACTGCACCAACAATTTTCTGTGCTCAGTTTTACGATACTTTGATTGAAAAAATTGATACAACCAATTTCACTTCCACTTTGAAATGATTTATGTTAGTGCGACTTGGAGCGTGCAGTTTAAATCTCCATAAGCTTCAATTCAAAGTTTGAATGTCAAACATTGTAACAAACAATTGTATGTATCTTAGCAAAACAAAATTGTCTTGAACTTTTCAGCTTATTAAAAGAGTTGCAATAGTACTCGGTGAAGTAAAATGTTTCTCCTTTGTTCAAGTTGTTTTCTTAAAATAGACAATTTTGAGAAGTCGTCATTTTGAAGGAAGATAAATTAAAAGCTACTTTATTTTAAAAGCCTCGTAAATAGAAACAAATATTGTCACAGCAGAAAAAAAGTTTTCAACAGCAAACCGTTGACCTAAAAAGTAAATCTTGGTTAATCTTTTATCTCAGTCATATCTTTGTGCTAAAGTGTAATTTCCCGTAGACATAGTTTTAAATTTAAAACGAATACCGCACTGTAAGTTTTTGTTTTGTATTGTTTTTTAACTTTACTACAAGACCATAAAGTCTAAAAAAAAAAAAAAAAAATTTAATGAAAATTTATTGTTGTATAAATAATAATTTTTGTCTGAACGGTAAAACAGATTTCTTTTTTGCTATGGCGTTCTGACCCTCTTAAAAACAAAAAATCAAGTACTGCTTATAACCTAGGGCTCACTTGGATTAGAGGAATACATTACAAGTATCGAATCCAAATAATGTACTTGAACGATTCCATTAGAATTTTCGTTAAGAATTTACTGGTCTGGTCGATAAAACAGATTTCTTATTTCTTCGTTGTTCCCACCCCTCTTAAGTCAAACAAGCTCGTACAAACCAGTAATCAAATTTCTCATCTCAGCTCTCTCTGGCTCGCTCGCTCCGAAAAGTCAATTAAACGTTACACGGCATGAAATTGTCACCTTCGAGCAGCACATCTCTTTAAGCACCCTGGAGTCCTTCGACGTCCTCGTCTTAAAGGCGAGCTCTCAATTATGTTAATGTCGCAGCGGTAAACGGTCGTGTAAGCACGCACGTCCCACCCACCGCTTGTTACGGCGCTGGTCTCTCGTCCTTTTTTCTTTCTCTTCGGTGCAAGCTTGAATTGCAAGCAAAAAAAAAAAAAAAAAAAAAAAGAGGTCTGGTAATTACTGGAACCCAGTTAATGGCTGCTGTCCCTGCAGCGCGAGAGCAGAATGTCGAACACCGCGCTGCAGCACCGATCTTTTTAAAGCCGCTTGCTTCAATTTGTTGATTGTTTCCTTTTTAATGGTGCTTGCAGAGGTATTATCTCGTGATGTCATTGTGAACCAATCGTTTTTTTCTCTCTCTCTCTCTCTCTTTCTATGATTGATTAAGTTTTTTTTTTTTTTTTGCTGGGAAAAAAAATTCAAGTAAGTATACCTAAAAACTTGCGAGATTTATTAAAATAAGTCGAGCGTTTAGAGCTTTGATATTTAAATTCGGTACCTCGTAATCCTGTTTAAGCCAGAGAGTCAGAGTCCAATTACGCACAACACAAATCCTGCACGTAAGCCGCGAGTCGGCTTCGGGAATTTTCATTAAAAAGTAAAGTTAAGAAGCTAAAGCGGCTCAAAAGGCAAACAACTAAGTCCCTCTGTGCAAGTGCGCTCTTTTACGTAGCTAACGAATAAACATTTTTTTGAATTTTTTCTTTTTCTTTTTTTTTTTTTTAATAATCGATTGAATCGACGGCATTTGAATAACCATTACGATATTCCCATCGATGTATAACGAACGGGGTAATTATCGCGGTAGTGGAGCGGGAGAAGTACCCGATGAAGTCGAGCGAGAAAAAAGATAACGCATTAGCATAATGAAGTTATACACTGGCCGTATTTATGGGAATCTTTCAAGGAAAGTAATGCGCCTTTATAAAAAATGTAGATTTCAAAGGCATCCGAAGAATCGTCCAAACGAATTTGGAAAATGGAGTGGAAGTAAGTTATGAAAATTTGCGAGAAAATTTGATTGCCGCAACTCAATTAAAACGTGATTTGCATAATTATCTCGATAGATCGGAAACAAGCTGCAACATTAGCGAAACTACAAGTTTTTTAACATTTAAATAGTAAAAAGCTATGCTCGATTCCTCAAGAAAAATAAAATTACCATAAGCTTCGAGCGATAGGATCAGGAATCTCGTCTGGCGGTCCAGCTTTGTCCGAGCTTGTAAACAATCAGCTCCCCTTCCGGGAATAATCAGCAATTGGCGGGGCGAGTCCGTTCGTCAAACAGCATAAATCGCTCGTTCGTACATAATAAACGCGTTCAAAATAATCCAAGCATAACAAATTTTCGTGCAAACTGTACTAAGAGCGTAATCAGATTTGTCAGGGGTGCATCGGCCCGAAGAATAAAAGGAGGAAGAGGAGGGAAGATCGATCCGAATTAGCATCAGCGAGGGAAACACACCCCGAAATCCTCTCCCCCCCTGCACCGGTGTTTGGGATTAAACACAATCGATCGGCCATTAATATTACGGATGTAAACAGTTCGTTAGCGATTGACGACGAGGAGCCGCCTATGAGCAATTGAATTTAGAAACTGATTATCTCAGACTGATAACAGGGATTATCCGAGTTGTATGATCGAGTTACCTGTTTATTCATGGTTAAGTGCCCTGTGTTCTGTTGATTTTTGAATTTTTTTTTTTTTAATTTGAGCTGCGAGCGGAATCGGCAGGAGTGCCAAAATCAATTTTTAATAATTAATCATTTAGCTTGTTTAATCAAAAATTTCTAATTAAAATATGGTATTTTTCGAGGTATTTTTACTATCTCAGGCTGAAATCTCTTGTTCTTGTGTGGTTAAATTTTGGGTGTTTTTTTGCTAAAGTATCTTGAACAGTATATTAATAAAAAATTAATATATTTAGAAATATATTTCGCTGTTTAAGCTTAGAAACCACGTATGACTCAAGATATTCCAGAATGTACTTGGTTTGTCTGACATTAAACAAACATTTTTCCTCGCATATTCCCAACTATTCTCTAAAGTATTCTAAATTTTTTTTAAATTTTAACCATTAAACTTTAATTTTTAAAATGATTTCAGCATTTTTTATTCATTTTAATTTTAATTACTGGGCACTTATTTTATTTTTTTGATACAAGGGAAATAATTGAAACAATTTATTATAATCTCAAACATCGTTGAACTCGGTTGAACTAAAAAAATAGCAGCCGTTAAAGTAAACAAAACAATTACCCTCACAATTTATAAAAAGCCATCCTTTCATCAAAATAAGATGTAAACGACGTTAAACGAAAAAAGAAAAAACGGTGATTTTTCAGTAAAATAAAAAGTCACAATAGGCTTTTGAACTTAACGCAGCGGTTCCGGGGAAATCATGACTCGCGAGAGGCTGGAAGCGAGAGGTTTTGTATTACCCTCACCTCGAGTGCGCCAAGCAGTGCAGGTGCATTAAGTATCGTTGATACGTACCTTGGCTTTTAAAATCGTTGAAACTTTCTTTCCGGCTCTCGTTACCCCACTGATCGATTAACCTGCTCGACATTCCGTTATTATGGCTGGTTGGCTGACGAAAGCTCTCTTAATCCGACTCGTAAACACAGCTGCCCCTAAAAAACGAAGAAATAAGACTTTTTTGATCGATAACTCAAAACATTTCATCCTCCCCGCGTAAAAAAAAAAAAAAATTTTGACACATGCTCGATTCGTGAATTAATGTCGCGGTGCGCATTGTTGTGCGCATTGATTAATACCCGGGTTTGTATGTATTTTTTATTTTTTCTTCTGCTCTCCCCCGTTTGTTGTGTTTTTTTTTTTCTCATTTTCTACGTGTCAACTCAGCTTTATTTATACGCTGCGCGTTTGCACGCTGATAGATTTTCACGCGTGATAAATCAGCCCCGCGGACGGATTTAACCTCACGCAGCATTCATTGAAATCATTGCCGCTACGAGAAGAGATAATAATAAATTCCGTAAAAATCGAAGGTCGCGAAACCAAAGATCCCCCAACTTGAGAAAAGTGGGTAGGCTAGGCAGCACGCTTTCTGCGAAAAACGCTGCAATTAGGAAGCTTGCCGGATATTGAATCAGCGCGTGAAGTTAGGGACGGAGGAATATTCTAGGAAATCCCCCTGCATCCCGTGCGTGCGGTACTAGTTATTATCGGGGTAATAATGCGCGCCGAGCTGCAAGCTCCCCGGCAGCAGCTTAATCGTCGCGTTTCAACGCGGAACGAACTGGAGCAGCCGTGACACCGTACGAGATTGATATTTTACTCGATAAGGCTTGTTTGCGAAGGAATTAATTTTCCCAGTTGTGTATTACGCGACCTGCATACTACTACCACACCGATGTCATTTATTGTTTGATTTATTTGCTTGTTTTATTTAGATTTTTTTTTTTTTTTGATTGTTTATGAGTTATTTTTTATTCTATTTTAAGATCAGAAAAATTGTAAGATTCAAAATTAAAATAAAAATAATAAAATTGTTTGTTCAGATTTTTACGAGGATTTTTAGACATTTAAAAAAAAAAATTGTTGCAACTGAACGGAATTAATTTTTTTTTTTTTTTTTTTTTTTTATTAAATGATATAACGGGCTATAAGGATATAAATGCCCTTTTTGCACAAGATAAGATTATAGTTATAGTAGAATTTTACTGGTAGTCAAAGTCGTATACTGTATATACGGAAGCAGGGCTAGAACTCGGGACCGCCAGTTAAGTTGACTAGCCAAGCGTTTACTCACCAAGCCATCGGACCTCTAGCGCAACTTCTGTTATATGTGTCTATGAAAAGATTTATATATTTATTGTATTTTTAATTGTTTCAACATTAGTTCTTTTAAAACTAATATTGAGTAGTTTTTGGAGTCATAAAAATGTAACAAAACTGGGCTTAAACTTGAAAAAAACTTATTTCAAAATATTTCATACTCAATTTAATATTTTTTTTGTTTTTAAATATAAAATCATTTTTCTTTTTTTTTTTAACTGTCTACTGAAATCTCTCACTAGGATCTCATATTTCCAGTCCAGGTAAGAAAATCAAAACAAAGAAGTCTTTAGATTTTCCGTCTGTCTAGCACGCGACAACCCTCAATTACCCCCAAAAAATTCCTTTGGAATCTCATTACACGCTGCCTGCCAGCCGGAATGTTGTAATTCATCCGCGTGTGAAGTCGCTCTGGACCCCTCGATACCTTTCTTTTGTGGTCCGTGGCGCCTCTTTTTTTACTATTCGGGGGGCTTGACGTGCGGCGAGAGAAAAGCACGCTCGCGGTTTTTCGTCCCGGTGATTGATTTTTGAAATTGATGGCTGTTTGCTTTTTGGTTTTTCCCTACAACGAGTATGTAGGACTCATTCGTTATGGTTAAAATTTATTAATAATTGAAATTTATCGAAATTTAAAATAAATTTTCTACTGTTGTTTGAAGAGGGCTTGAAATGTTTGCAAAGTTTATACAATTTATGTCTACGCGATAGCTGCGAGATCAAATTCCCGATGAGGATTCTTACCGCGTGCAAGATCACTTGAATGAAGTCGTAAACTGTATGATTTCGTCGTGCGATACAAGCACCCAAGAACAACACAAATGTGTAAATAACACAATGTTATATTACCGTCTACGTACCGGGCAAATAAATTTTATCTCGTTTCATAACTTTTACTTTTTTACCCCTCGCATCGAGAAGACACGAATGACTACCACGCGCTGATAAATCTTTACAACTTGGCGTAGGTCGCGAGAGCTGACGTAAACGCGGGTTACAAGTGCGTTTTTACACGGTAAAATTTCTGTACACAAAAGAGAATGTTGCAAATTTTCTTGTTATTATTTAGCAAACACGAACCGACTAAATTAGGTGATTTTTTTTCCACTTCAAAGAGCTTTAATGCATACGAGCAGGTACACGGTGCAGTTCAAAACGTAAAGCAGACTTATTTGCAATTTTACCTCTGTACTATGCATAAAATAAACTCTACGCGATGTATTAACTGTTTATTTATGCCGCCACTGGAATACATTACCGCCAATAAAGTGAAGATGCGCGTCTCTTTGACGAACTTTGATCAACACAATCATGCTAATGTGCAAATTCGAATTTATTTGAAAAATCCAAGACTTTTTTTTTTTATTCTTCCCCTCGAACTTGTGAAATTCGTCAAAACAAAGGGGGATGTTTTTCCAAGCACTACTTCAAACCGTGCGTTTTCTAAACACGAAAATCAATACGAAAACCTCATCCAAGCTTGATTTTTTTCGAAATTTCACGCTCTTGACCCCATTGGTCGAGTGACTCGGGCACAAAGCGGGAAGGAAAAAAAATTCGAAATTCATTTCCCTGAAGGAAAAAAAGCGGCAGCTGCAGGAGCTTATAAGCGCAGTGCAAATATTTAAAACCGGCCGCCGTACACCTTCATTAAACGGTCGTGATCGGTACTAGTAATTGAAGTGCAAACATGCCGGGCACTCCCCGTGAGTTAAAAAAGTATTTCTTCTTTTGCATCAAAGACAAATATTCTATTCACCAGACTGAGGAGGAAGAAAACTCGCGCCTTCGGAGAGTCTTTGACAAAGGTGTCGGGGCATCCATAATGCATCAAAAAAAAAAGTCCGAGGAGTATGTTCGTTTTGTATCAAATGCAGCTGCCACCGGGCGCCACTCGAGGAGACAGTAAGAATCTCTTTCAAGGGCGAAGGGATTTTTTTGATACAATGTGGGAGATAGACACAGTTTATTGTTCCGGAGTTGAGTTCTTGGGATGGTCGTTTGATGGATTTTGGGATTTTTATTTTCAAAATAATTTGTGGGAGGCTTTTGAATAATGGCTTTGTTCAAATAATACTTCATTTAAATATTTAGTCGAAAAAATTTATCTAATTTTTTCATGGAGTTCTGAACTAGTCCTTTTTAATTAAAAAATATTTATCCATAATATCAGGACAAAATCAAAATCATTATCAAAAGAATTTTCTAGTAAACATATGAATATTTTTGTTTACTTAGTAATGTTAAATTTCATAGTTCAAATTATAATAATTGGTCAAAAATACAATGTATATTCCCAACCACTGCATGAACATACATTAACAAGCTAAATAAAATTAATTAATTACTACCAATACACGTAACAATGGAATTGTAAGTGCCTATTAAATGCCTAATACATGTAAAACTCAAGAAACGAAAGTAACATTTTTTGAAATTCTTCTAACAATCAAAAACCAACATTTTCTTTAAATACTTTCACAAAAAAAACTCTCTTAAAAAAACCATTATTCTTTAAAAAAAAAAAAAAAAAAAAAGGCGTAAAGCACCGGAAAAAAGGTCGTAAAAAAATTCCGAACGATATAAAAGCTGGTAGGGTAGGATAAAAAAAAAAGAGGTAAAAAGAGGAGGGTAAGGGGCATCAAACATCGGAGGGGTAGCGGCGTTACAAAATGAGGAGACAATGGGTTTAACGCGATTAACGGGCCGTGATTGAGTGTACGCCCAGCGCATTACCCAATCGGTTGGTCTCCCTCCCCCAAGGGGCCACCGTGCAGGACGCGTCTGCAATGCACGTCGTTTGGATGTTGAGGGTGGTTTAAAAAGTTATAATTATCAGACAGCTTAACTACTTATTCAAATTTGATTTAATTCAATGACGTTGCAAGTATAAACATTTGTTATGGAAGTTGCAAACTTAAAAAATTAACTGATTTGTTTCAAAATTTCTTCTTATAAAAGTGCAGTCATTATTTTCTTAGGAATTTTTCCTTAATTTGTCTCAAGTGGAAGTAGCTGTGCACTTCGAGATAAGAACATTATTACTCTGTGTGTCTTGTTTTTGTTGAGATTCTATAATAAGAGATTCTAACAATTAGATTTGTTTTTTGATATTATATTATTCAATTTTTATTTTTACTTTATTAAATTTTTTAACATACAAGTCTATTCATTTTATGATCTATGAATTTTTGTTTTTCGTGAAAAGTCTCATGGCTTTAGTTCGTTTATCAGTAAAATTAAAAAGAAAAAACCCTAAAGTGCGGTAGCACTTTAACGGCGAGTTGGTTTTCTATTTATACTTTAATAAGTAAAAATATTTTGTTAAAAAATAATCGTAAGATATTTATATCGGTCTTACAGTCTAACTGATTAGGCCAGTCAATATAAAGATTTATCTAATTTTTTTTTGTTAAAAAACTATTTTATATCGAGCCTGGCTCTTTATCATAGTAAATTACCAAATACTCTCCGAGTCGAAGCAACTCTTCGAATCATTTAAACTGTCAAATTTCATCACAAAATTTTACGTTCACGGTGCATTATTGTTTTGAACTTTACATTTCATTCGAAACTCATCACGCTTCCGCATTGTAAAAGCACCCTTTTCAATCCCGGCGTACGTAATACCGTGTGACCGCTGGCTGATGAGCTTCGGTAATTGATTTTTCGCCCAAAACTCCTTCTTTATGATCCCGCCAACGCTATTAATTCGGGCGAGCGCTGTTTCGGGATTTCGTACACGCTCCGCGCACCAAATTTGACCGTTGATTATGATACGAGAGGACCGACGCACTGATGTTGTACGACCGGTGTAACCCATAAAATCCCATACTCGGGGATTCATTTGTTTGTTTGTTATTTATTTTTTTTTTTTAAGGGATTTGTATTTTTTGTAAAAATATGTAGTTTTAAAGAACTAGTCTGTTATTGAATATTTGAAGGTGCACCGAATAAACATTGATTTTTCCGATCGCATAAAACTTTATATTTTTATTTTGCCGAAAAAAGTTTTATACCGTAGAAGCGTAACGGCCAAACGTTGAACTTTCAAATCACGTTTTACTGCAGTTGCTTAACTATTTCAATGTTTTTCTGTTTCAGGTATGTTTTATAAAGCTCCGTAAAACCAGCCGACTTTTTACCCCTTATCGGTGAGTTTGGTTCTCAACAGCTTCTTCTTCCTTTTTTTTTTTTTTTGTTTTTTTTTGTTTTTTCAACTTTTATTATGTACCGTGAAAGATTGAATAGTCTGAGTTTCTTAACTTTAACTTTAAAGAATTTTATCAAGTTAATTTGGTCTTTAGAAAAGTACTTGTTCAGTGGGTAGAAAAGGAGAAATTCTGATGGTTTCGTTGGCTTTTTTTAAAAAAATTTTTCTACTCAAAAAATAATATTAAATACCAAAGTTATTTATTCAAGAAAGAAAAGGTATTAACGTAATTAAATATTCCACAATATTAAGTAGTAACTTTATATTAGCTAACTGTAAATAACAGTAAAAAATTCATCGCTTTATAATTATTTATTGAAAATATTCATGTTAAACAAAAATCTCTCTTAAGACTTGAGACTAGAAAAAAATTGGTGAAAATATCGACAAACTATTTTTATCGAGGTTTTTATAGGTTAGAATTGAATTAAATTGAAATTATTCTACTGTATCATCCAACAATAATAAACAAATTTTTCCATCAATTAACTATAATAAATCGCTGACCATATATAAATAATCGCTCGAATAAACGAATCAAATCAAATCAAACATCCACCCTCTAAATTCCATCGCAGCCCCAAAACTCTCGTACCTGCAATTTCCCCGCAAAACTCTCCCGAGTGTGCAGCGTAACGGATCGCTTTGAACTTTCCTCTCCTGCTGCTCTCTGCCCCGCGCGGCGGACGAATTCGCGCCCGTGAAAATCACGGCCCTCCTAATGCCCGTTGACGCGGCCACTCGGGCGCGCTTCGGGGAGTTTGATAAATTCGAATTTGCTCTCGTAATTAGTGCATTAGCCTCTCTCTCTCTCTCTCTCTTTACCCCAGGGAGAAACTCTAAACAGGCCAGATCTCCGCAAATTTCGGAATCAATTATTCCGCCTCGAATGGCTGAGCCCGAGTTACAGAAACCCCGCGGATGAATTTACGTTGTTCGCTTTGCTGGCTAGCTTCCCCGTTTATTGCGGGAAATTTAACTTTTTATTTGATGTTAACTCGAACTTTGGGTTCAAAAAAAAAAAAAAAAAAAAGGTTCACTTTCTCTAACCAAACACGAGTTGTCGCGCCTTTTCACGCCGGAGACTCCCGGTGCGAGGAGCCCTTTGTCCAGCGGATTTTGGACGTCATTGTTACTCGTGCTTGGTTATCGATCATTTTTCTTCGCGCTTCTCGTTGTACAAAGCCTCTTGGCTCGGGATGTGTAGGGGATTTGGTGCGGTTGAATTTGATTAATCCTTCTTTGGTCTTCCTGACAGCTCGTAAGTGAATTACACTGGGCTTTCACTCCTTGTTCTTTATACTTTTGATGAAAGATTTAATTTTTTCATCTTTTGTAGCGTAATGTTTGCCGTGTTAAGAAATTTTAATACGTTTTTCATTTCGTTGGTTGAAATTAATTTTTTGTGTACACTGTGAAAAAATTTTTTATTTATAATTTATATTAAAAATCAATCCATGACATTATAGTTTATTCTTTTACTAATCGAAAGGTTTTCTGGACTTTTTTTGAAATTAGATAGTTCAAATCGTAAACCCATAAAAATCTTGTCACAAACGCCTCCTGGATCAAAAGTAAATCCTCAAAAATCAACCCAACATTTTTTTTTCCAAGTCTCTTACTTACACGATTTCGATTCGTCGGGTCATCAATCTCCAAACATCGCCTAAGTAAAATCAAAAAAAGCCCGTTTGGCTAAGCGCCATGTGCCACCTCGGCGTTTTTCGCGGCTCGTCGAGTCGTCGCAGGGCGCTGCGGCTCGACTTGAAATGAGTCGTGACGAAACTCGGCTGTGCAACGAGAGTCTCGCTCCAGCGATGGCCATCGTCCAAGAATAACCCCGCGAAAAACACCATGACCCGTGATCGTCCCCTCCCTCTATTTGGAATTCAGCGCGGATGGATTGACGACGCATGTTCTCTATAAATGGAAAAGAGGGTGCGCTATTTTTTTTTTCGTCGAAAATTAATGAGATGCGTCCTTGCGCTTCCTATCTGCAGTTCCATTGTCTGCAGAAAAATTTTAATTCTGAAATGGGAGGACAAATACTTTTTATTCATATCTACAGTTTATCAGAGGAGAAGAAATGATTGTTGTGAGTGTGTAGAAACAGCGTAAATAAATAAAGCAATAAAATTTTATTGTACCTACAAGCTATATATATGTATCTCCATTGACATCTCTGTACGGTTTTCTTATCTCTAATGGGAATATAATTTGATTTCAATTTCTTAGTGAGCTGCAAATTGTAATCTATAAACAGTTATTGCTTTGGATGTACGATTTCTGGTTTCTGCATTTACTGTTTATGCCATGGCGAATTTCCAGTGCTATCAATTCAATACACTAAAGATAATTTTGTCGTTAAGAGATGTTACTTGTAACATGAAATTCACTGTGTATCATCGCACTTTACAGCCACCAAGCAGATCTTTATTACCTTCAAGAACGCACAATCGCAACTTCCATTTCTTTTGTTTACGAAGTATCGTTTTCATCTTCGCAAAATTTCACTGAAAATCAAAGCTAGCTTTCAACAGCCCAATTTATTCAGGGATAATGAACGAGTATCAGAAAACACTATTCCGGCTCGTCCCAGAGAGTAATTTCCATTCCCTCGGTAAAACAATTGGTACATGAAAGAAGGCGCTCCGTCGAAGTGTGTAATTCGATTTCGAGCCGCGCGAGTTTGCACCGATTACTTTTTCGGGGTATAAAAGAAGAAGAGAGGGAAGAAGAAATTAGCCGAGACAGAGTCTTATCGGGCCCCGAGGCGCGAAATCCACCCACCCACGCGCCCCGTTATTAAAAGAAGCTTGCTTCTCCTTCAGGGATTTAATTTCGAAGCCAGAGACTGGAGTAATTGTTTCGGATCCTGAAGGGTGTCGTCGTTTAATTCACCTTTTTTCCTATCGTCGCTTTGCCCAATCGCATGAAATTCACAGAGTGGATTTTTTTTTTTTTTACCTTTTTGGGAAAAAAGACGAGGCGTGTTACAGCTGTCAGCCGAGTCGCGACGAGACTATTTTCGGCGCAAAACAAATCTCGAGCGTGTTGGGAGGGACGCGCGAAAGCATTAAATTGGCCGAGTCGCGCGCATCTATCATTCCGACCCTTCAACTCTTTCCCTTTCTTCTGTTTCTCGGCTTTTTGAGAATCTCAAAGTCATCGCGGGTGAATGAAGCCATAAATAATGAACTTGAAGGTGGGAGGAGACTTTATTTATCGGTCCATACAAGTGTAATGAGGAGGATCAAGTGTAATTAGGAAAGTTTCCTTGCTTTTTACTTTTAGTTGTGAAGAGTTTTATTAAGAGTGATGGTTTGTCTTCAATTTTTTATGGAAAAAGTTTTTGAATAATAATGTACTCCACACGTGGACCTTGACGAGGACATCGTATTTTTGTAAAAAAATATTTTAAAAGCTTGTCAAATCATCTAGGGAAAAATCTCTTTATTAGCTTTTTTCAAACTTTCTATGAAAGGTCTGACTTTTTGAAATCACGAGATCAAGTATTGGTTTCTTTAAGGACGTTCAACTCGAAAAATTAATCATGATGAATAAATTATGAAAATTTAGGGATCTTTTTATTGAATAATAAGAACTCCTCTGTTAAAATCTAGAAGCAGTTAGGAGTCTAATAACAAAGATATCAATAATTATTATTTTGATCCATTAACACAGTGTCATATGGGAAATCGAACTTTTTCGTGCTTCTTAACAAAGTCTTTCAATAATGGATGATGACACCAAGCACAGTTTTTTTTGAGCTGTTTAAAAAGCATTTGAAGATTATTTTAAGATGTTTACGAAGACGATTAGGAGAATATTAATAATAGAAAAAAATAGTCCAAGAAAAAAAAATAGTACTTTTGGGGTTAGGTTAGACTCGAGCAACCAATCAGCGTCTTTCTATATCGGAAAAATAGTCATACGAGAAGACTTGACTTGAGTAGTCAAAGTTGAACGTCCTTAATGAGTAATGTTTTTGTTTACAAATTTTTTTTATAAAAAATATTCATGAGAGTTTGTCAGTTATTTTCTCACTCTCTGAGTTCTGGTTGAGCAAAGTTACACGAGACCACACTCATATATGCTCAAACATTATAGATCCATTATACATCCAAAGTAACTTTTTTGAGATCCAAAATAGTGTAAAAAAAAAAAAAAAAAATCAGTACTCAAGGCCCCCAGAAATCAGCTGATTTGTCTCTTGTAATTCAACCGGCTTTCGATTAACACGTCAACCGATGCGATGTATATCCGCCAAGCTGCAGCCCACGGATCGCGGAAACGCATAAATACGTTAGCGCCTGGATCCCAGCAGTTGTTTCTCAAGGCCTTCGCTCGATCTCTTAATCTCTTGGTATCTCTCCTCCTTCTCTCGGGCACACCCACGAAGACAACCTCGCGACGCCGTTGCGTGTGGGCATTAACACGTTTTAGGCTTTTTATTCTTCTTTTATCCAACCGTACTGACATATACTCGTTCGTTCATCTGTGATTTGTAATGTCTTACTAATTTTCCCGATTTATCGAGGAAGCGGAATTGCGTATTATTCGGCGGGAACAAAGGTCGATAAACTTTGGGCTGATTTTAGGACCGATACGGTGGACGCCGACTTCCCTAATTACGAGTGTAAATCCGCGGGCAGCTGGTGCCGCGCACCGGGATCGGTTATTCATCATGTATACGCGGAAGCACCACGTGACGTTACAAGATGCAGCTCTGCATTGGTGTACTCCACGCTGACGTGACGAAACAGAGTGCGCAGTCTGACTACGCGAGCCCTAATTGGATCATTCAATGTACGATTCATGCATAAGTTCATATCGTGCATGGAATTGGAGGTTTTTGGTTACGATTAGTACTACAGATTTTGATGTTTTTTTATTGTTTCGCGAGTTTAAGGCTGAAACTTGGATGTTTTTTATTACTATCCAAAAAAAAAAAAAAAAAAAAAAATTTCTCCAATCGAGTGGAATATTAGCTCCAAGTTTACAGCAGATTTTTTCGAGTAGATTGGAGCTGACTTTACTTTTATTGATTTAGAAAATATAAATCCTTTGATAAATCCGTTGAATTAAAAATATTTCAACTAATTGTTGAACGTGCAATGGTTTAGTTGGTATACACCGCTCTAGTTTCCCAAAGTTACCGAGGTCAAATCCCGGTCAGAACTAATGCAATACTAACTTGGGTTTTTCTTGATAATGCATCGAAATAAAAAAAAAAAAAAAAAAAAAAATGTTTCGAATAGATCTGCGACAGTTTTTTTTTTTTTTTTTTTTTTTTAATTCAATTTATCTAACTGTACAATGAATAAAAAAAACGTATAATTTTTAATTGTGTAAAATTATATAAAAAATATCTGCAAGTACTTAATGCCAGGTTATTTTTTCCCATCCCTATCCATTACATAGATTTTTCATTTTTAACCGCGGCATCAATTTTGATTAATTAAAATACTTATTCAATCTGGCAGATTTTCTCCGTGAGCAGTCGTGCCCGCAAAATAAAAAACGCGTTGCGGCGTAAGTATGAAAATTTATATTTTAGCGACCGCACCCGGGAGGAGTCAAGGAAGAAGAAGAGCGACAGTTTTGCGCAGGCGGTAGCTGTAAGTCGAGTCGTTAATTGCGCGTTTTACGATGATACCCTATTAAAATTCATTAGACACTTACGATAAATCACAAAGTTTAAGGGGTTTACGCTTTATAAGTTGCCCGGGGTGCATGCCTCTTGAGTTACGATCTTTGAATGAGTCGGCTGTGATAATAACCTCCTGCACCGCCATATTTTCGTCTTAATTCTTTCAAAAAACGTTGCGTTTTTATCAATATTATTTTTACCCCTCGATGACTTTGAAATAAACTTTCGGAACAGATGCCGTATTTTAGGTGGCAACGCTTCGACCCCAAAGCTGCTTGAAAATGCAAATTCGATTTTCGATGCACTTTCTTTCGGTGCCTGCTGCACATGGTGTGAATATTTCGTTATGAATGGAAACTCGTTCACTGCACCGAAAATTGGATTCGTTTATGCCCCGCCCCCGCCCCTCTCACCCCGAAAATGTCATTAGCACGCGTGAAATATGCGGGAGCGTGCATTGAATCCCGCGATTAGCTAAGCGTGAATGTAAACTTTCACGACATGATCAATATTTCTCTTAAACAAATGTGACTTCTAATTACCCAAAGATGTTTTTAAATTTTTTCGATGGATGAAAAAATTTTTTAAGAAGGAGTAGTGGCATAAAAAATTTTACTGCAAATTAGGTAGTCGCTTTTACGTTCAGCTTCAGGACGCCAAATAACGAAGCAAGTGAGGAAACAAATTAGTGGTACAATATAAAATTTTTTTCGAAAAATAATGTCTCCTGGATCTTAAAATCCGCATGGGACAAAAACAAAACATCAAAAAATCATTCTAAATTTTTCAACACACCAAAACCATCCCAAATATGGGTATTTAAATCCAACCCACTTAATAGAAAGTCTCAATTAAACATTTAACCGGTCGATTGATTATCAAAAAAGAAGGTAGTCCCCGAGACTCTCGATTTCAGAGCCAGCGAGCGTTAAAACGCCACTAAATCATGCGCATCGCGTACACCCGTTTCCCGTGCAAATTGAAAGAGCTCGGGGAAGGTAAAAAAGCGCAACGGAGGCTAATAAGCCGGTAGCTGCACTGCGCAGATGGGAAGAATGGGAGCCTCGAAAAAATAAAAAAGACTGGCTATCGGGTTTCCTGCGAGCGATTGTAAGTCGAGACCTTAACTGGTGACTACTGCAACCCCGTATTAAACTCCGAGAGAGAGAGAGAGAGAGATAAGTGTAATGTTGAAAAAGAAAGGTCGTGTGTTATGGCGAACAATTGGCTCTGATAAATGGCCGATGCAGGTTTAGAAGCGTACTTTATACTCCTTTTTTTACCCTGAGAGATTAATTGCCCTGGTTTTTCAAGGACTGATCTGGTTTTTGCAGCCTGCGGAATTGTTTTGTTGTTGCGTAGATTTTTTGAGTTGATGCGTTTTTATTATATGTGTAACCGATTGTAGTTTGAAAAACATTTGTGCCTTGAAAAACTCGTGTTTTGTTTTTGTGAATTTATAAATATGGTTGGGAATAGTTCGAGCTTTTAGAATTAATACTAAATCTTTTGACTTACAAACGAGTATTTTGAACATGAATAAGTAGATTTTTAATTAATTTTTTTTTTCTAAATAAAAACTTGACTTATTTTTTGAAAATTTAAACTAAAAAATAATTTAAAAGCGTCCAACAGAATCAATTGCAATGATCAGTAAAGTTTCAAAAGCAAGAGAGTGCTTCACAAATTCCAAAGCCGCTCTCATCCCGTGTTATTTTAGCACTGTTTCCGAGATTGTTTCATAATAAGAGGAGTTTTGTTTTCATAGTTCAGATTTTAAAACATACAATGAGTTCCTGCAAAATCACTTGAAATTTTAGTAGAATTTAAAAATTTTAAAAGTACTTTTGTACATCGTAAATAAAAACAGTAATACACCGTTCCAATTCAAATTGTAAACAAGCATAAACTGTTCAAAGATTTTTTACAACAATAAATTGTTGAACCCTCGGTTGAACCATACTTTTCTTATCGCGATCCAACCCACAATTCCGCATAATTCAACAAGGCAATAAAAAATTTGTTCAAAATCCCAATCGAAAATCAGCTCGCCGAGTCCTTTCCCAGCAGCCGAGAGTTCGGATTTACGATCGATAAGGAGTTAGCGCGCGCCGAGCTACCGCCGACACTTTTATGGGCCCGATAACGAGAGGCCGCCGATCAGCCCCGGCTTTTCCTCGAGGTCCTTTACCCGAGATTTGATTTACGAAAAAAAAAAAAAAAAAAAACCGAAAGAGGTATTAACCATTTGACGAGTTAGAAAAAAGAGGAAGAAAGGCTCTGGGTATCAGGAAGAAGAGCGATAAGAACGGGGAATCACACTGGAGAAAAAGAGCGAGAGCTTTTGAAACGCTTTTTCCTCCTCGATGTGCCTCGAAGAAGGTTCCTCCTTCGGTTTTAGTTTCGCATCTAGCGGCCTTATTTTCTTTTTCACTCTCTTTTCTATTTCTGGAGGCTCCTCCCCGCTAATGACTTTGATTCAAGTTTGCAAATGCCCGAGCCCGGATGTGTTTCTTTTTAGAGTTTTAATGGAGTGTTTTCAGCTCCATGGATGGATTTGGAAAAATCTGTTGGCTCGATTCGAAATAGAAAAAAAAGCTCATTTTCACTTCCTCAAGCGACGTGTTACTTGTTGAAAACCTCGTTATGTTTTATCGTGTCTTATTCATCTTTCACAGCCAAAGTAAGAGAAACTCTTTCATTTCTCTGGAATTTATTCATAAGAAAAGGTAGCGTTTACTTTTAAGTCTGATATTTCAAAATTTGTACGGTGACTGTTCTTTGCAAGAGAAAAGATTCAAGTTGTTGTAGGAAAGAGAAAAAGTAATGTCGTTATAGCGTGCGAAAGCTTTCAGACGAAACGCATAAGTGTGGCTATTTAAAAGCTTTTTGTTGAAATTGATTTGAAATTTTTTTTTTCTCTTTGTAGTTCTTGAGAGAAAAATTGTTAAACTTTTCAATGACTTGAACTTTTGAAAAATTTACTCTTGTAACTTTTGAGATGAGCGCTACTTCATACTGTCCAATAACAAAAGTAATTTTGTTATACCAACATCGGGTTTGAATAAACCTCTAAGGTTCAACACTCGTAGGAAGAAAGAATATCTCACACTACTTTTGCACGTGTAGGCACCTTGCAAGAGTTTTTCCTTTGGATGATTGATGTCGCATATCGGTTTGGCAAGCCCTGAAACTTAAATTATTTGCCTCGCTTGATAAATTGCGCCGTCGCTGCCTCCCCGTAACCCATATGCGCGTCTACATATTTCAGACTTTTTTTTTTGTTACCCCTGTAATCCCACCTCTTTTTCATACTTCGCGGGTCTTTATCATTTCCGTCTATTTTTATTTTGATGGCACGCGTTATCACTGCACCGGAGAGAATTATTGCGCCCCGAATAGAATGGAATAATTTATGCCCGGAAATATTTTAGAGGAAGTTCGGGCGTTTGTAGCCCCGTAAAAGGCTCTTTTCTTTTTTTTTTTAATTTTTTAAATAGATTTTTTGAAAACGAAATTTATATTTTAGATCTTTGAATGGATCTATGGCTAGAACAAAAATTGATATCTTCCAATTTTAGTAATGAGTATTTTGACAATTAAAGAAAATTAATTATTTACTATATTGCTTTTTTTGTTTTTTAATTTTTTTATCAATTGGTGACTGTACTTAGATAACAATATATTTCCTGATTCACTATGCAAGACTCGAACTGATGATGTTTGTTTCCTCGTTTGTTTCACTACTATAGAAGCAGAGCAATTAAATAATTCCGGCGACAACACGAAATGTAAAATCTTGTGATGACATAAAGTTCACAAAATTTTGTCAATTCTTTCAATTTTTAGCTAACTTTCTATTCACAAAAATTATCTTTTGACGCCGTTTTGAAAACAATAAATCGATTTCCTTCGATACCAAACAACAGTACTCATCGTACATCAAAGGAATAAAAGTGTGCACATTTCCGCACACTTCCGCCGTGCCGTCTTACGAGGGTTGACACCAGATTTGCATACATAGAGTTCTTCCCTCGGTTCTTCCTACCTTTCCTTGCAGAGTTTTCACTCTTTTCGCACGACTTTGCGGAATTCAAACGGACAAGCGTAAGAAAAAAAAGAAGAAATTCTGGGCTATAGTTTTACTCTCGAATGAATTTTGATACTCTGGGCTCGACTCTGGGCCTCGCTCTGGGCCATGTTTTGCCTCGTTTAGTATTTTTTAGTACGATAAGAAATTTTTTCGATTTTTGCTTGTACGCGATCAACAATATCAACAATACCTGACTTATATATGCATTAAAAAAGCAATTTTCAAATCTCATAAATTTAAAGTTTTTTCTTTATACCGATAAATCAATGAAAAACGATTTTTGCTCTGTTCTTTTATTTTATTCAAAAAATCCCTAGTACTTTCATTGCAGTAAAAAACCAGTCAAAATCAAGAAACTCAACTGTTGATTTCATCCCAACCATCCAGACACTCCTAAAAAAGACACTAGACCTCTCCCCTTCAAATTTATTAGGTGTTCATTTTACACTTTTACCGGCACTCAACGCGTCTCATGTAAAATATTCTCAAACTCTTTCTTCGCCCGGTCTCCTCATTGAAACCGACTCGAAAAATAATGACCGCTCGTAAAAAAAGCTCTCGAATTCGTATTACACCTCACCTATGGCTTCCATTAAACGTCTTCGATCGTCAAAATCTTTAGTGCGTCGAGACCAATCAACGCTCCATCATTACAAAGGGTTCCAAAGGTAGATACTGAGAGAGAGAAAAAAACGGTCGGCTTTACGACTATCATTATCTCGAGCGCCTAGCTCGCGCCATTCAAATTCTGTCGCCTCTTTTTTACTGCGTACTCGTAAAAAAAAAGAGGAGCAGAGGAAGAAGTAGAAACTCCACTCGTTGCATAACCTGTCACACGAGGTGGGTAAGTAGATTGCCGACGCCCGACGAGCTTTTATCTCGAGAGCTTGCACCGTGGCCACGAGTGCTCGCTTAATTGACTTCTTTTTAGGTGGTGAAGGTGTGCGGGCTTGTTTAAATTTATTTTATTGGATTTTCATACTTTTTTCGTAGTAGTTGGTGCTAGTAATTTTGATGACAAAAGTCGATTGCAGAAAGCTTTTGTTTCTGTTTTGGTGGATCATGGGCTGGTTCTTAGTAGTTAATTACTCGTTTCTGCAATTGGCATATTATTAACTCTAGAACAGGGCTTTTCATCATCGAGTTACATAAGCATCCATTACAGAATCTAAGCCGATGCAATTAGTTTAAATTTACAGATCGAGTCGTACCACTATAGTGCCAATTAACTCTCTCGCGTGTCGATGCTCCAGTTAATAAATCAAACAAGTCGATGACTGTTTCGATGGATTAACTGTAATGTGATTTTCGTGTTATTTAGCGATAAAAACGTAAAATAGTTTGGAAAACTCGATTATACAAATACACGATTGGTGTAGATATTGAGGGATTCAACGCGAGGTACATTGTCGTACGTGTAGGAATTATAGGGATGTTGAGCGTCAGTTCCGGTGTATTAGTGCAATTTGTAATGCTCAGACAAGAATTGTTTGTTAATGCGAGTATTCTACGCAATCATTCAAAATGATAGGACAAATAACGCACCGTCGAACAATCAGTACAGAAGCGGTGAATATTGAATAAACGCCGCTGCGATGCATTTATCGTATGTACACGAAGTATTTAGCAATGCGTTGTTTGAAGCTTTATTAAAAGTTCGAAATTTTGATTTTCTGTTTGAGCTTCGAAAAATGTTTTTTCAATCATTGCCCTGAAAACTGAGTTATTAATTTATTTTTGGAGCATAAAAGTTTTTTTTTAATTTTACAACAATAATTTTCAGCTACATGTTTAATGCAAAAATAATTTAATTTTACCGTCCTTTGCAATAAAAATCATTTTTCCACGTTACGACTAGTTTCTGGTGTAAAAAGTATTCTAACTCTTTCTAATAAAAGATACTTTTACTAAAGTACATCTTTCTCCTTTGATGTAAAAATCAACCTTTTGTCTATCATATCCAAGCCTAACTGTTAGAACTCAAATTATTATTTGAAAAATCAAAGCAATCCACTCATAAAACTCGATGACCAAAACAAAATTCATCATGATCCATCGGCATAAACAAACTCGCGTGAGAATTTATGATTCTTCCCACCTCGGTTACAACGTACGTATGTAAGGTGGTAAGCACACACAGTCCCCCGAACTCTTTTTCTTTCTCCTCTGGTAATGGACGAAATGATGAATGGGCCGCGAGAGAAAGGGAGGAAAAATAAGAGAGAGAGAGAAGTCCCATGAGTTGGCTGCCATGAGCGTCTTATTACGAGCGCACGACTTCTCGTTTGTCGGGTCGTTAGCCGGGCTAACGCGTGGGTGCTGCAGGATCGAACGGCTTATTATCGTTATCCGGTGACTTGGAATTTTCGTGTTTCAATGTTACCCACCCCTCAGCCCCTTTGTCGGAAATAGAGATGTTCGCAGCTTGTCGTTTTTTTTTTAATTTAGTGAGGCAATTTAGTTCGCTGAATTCAGTTTTATGGCTGACAATTTGGGATGAAAAAAGACACTGTTGATGTTCTAAAAAAAGCGTTTGTATTACAATCTCCTTCGCAGTTTCTCGAGCAGTTTCTTGTCCGGACTCAGTTTTCCTAAGTCTTTCAATTAACTATGTATGAGTGTAAACAAATTATAACTTTAGAGATTGATTTATTCTGGGTCGGAGTGTTTTAAAATTAAACTTCCTTACCAATTCAAAAAGCTTTTTTACAATTTTACAAAATTTGCAGTAGTTTGAAGGATTAATGTTCCTTGATGGGTGCAAGGATGCATCATTAATCAAGACCGAGAGGCTAAACGAGCAATTGATGTTATTATGACACGAGTTGATTGATAATATCATTATTAATTACCAATGATTTAACCCACCCAAGTTGAAAAATCGATAACAAACGAGAGTTTAAGTGTTAAATAAGCCCTTGGTTTTATTCATTTTTATTTTTCAACTCCAAACGCATTATCAAAAGTGTATAATCGAGCGTAAAGCACGCCGAGAGAAGGAAGAATTTTTCTTTTATTTAGCAGCCTGGTTCCACAATGGCATGTTCAAACTCTCATTAGCATTATTTATCGGAGCCCCCCCCCCCCCCCCCCCGGCGAGATCCCGAAATGCATTATGCCGATGCAGGGTCGCGTCACATGCAAAATTTTCTCGCTCGTAATCCATTAATATTCATCAGCCAGCTCCCGAGTCCTGTTATTTCAAGAAAACGTCCCGGATGAAAAAAGTCGAACAAATAGCTACCAAAAATATTAATCAAAGCGCGCATGATCGAAAAATAATCACGCTTGGAGTCAAATCCCGTGGGATTACGATCGTCGTCTCGGAAGCACTGCAGCGGCAGCTTTGTCAGGGAATGGATGAGCGCGGGATTAGCCCCGGTCGCGAGTGACTTTGAACTTCATACGCGGCGAGTCGTCTTTTGATACAGCGAGAATTTCGCTGCCTCATCCTAGCGTTCTCCAGAACGACTGTAATTATTCTTTAAACGCATTTTTGAAGCCGGGATCTTTGTTCAAAGGTATATTGCGGACTGTTGGGAGCTTACGCTGATTTGGGAGTGCCGGATTTTTACGTCTCGGGGTTTTTGAAGTCTTGAGTTTGATCGAGCACGAGATTTACTTGTGTGAAGTTTTTGACTAATTTCGGAGATTAAGTTAGAACTGGCGAATGCTTGAGTTATCTTTTTGCATAGGATGAAAAAAAAAACTATTTATTCTTTACTAGCAAAAAAATAGAAAAGATAAATAAAAATCATTGTCCAGAATTTGGTCTAATAAGTATACTCGGACTTATTAAAATAAAAATTCAACACCCATTAATCGTCCAAATTTAAAAATAAAACTCCGCGTATCACTCGTAAAAAAGTAACGTTTTTTCATCGATGCGACAGTATGCATCATAAACATTGAAAATTGCGAAATACGGCCCAGGAAATAAACGACATTGACAGCAGACGCGTAGGAAAAAAAGGATCAAGCCCCGCGTCAATTCAACGAGCGAGGATTAACAACCTCGTCGATCCTCTCACATAACTAACAAGCGACACACTCACAAAGCCTTTGTGTGTCTCGTCCCTTTAATACGGTTCGCGAAAAACGAGGAGAATTTTCTCTTCTTTTACCGACGAGAATGCGGGTCTGAAACTTTTCCCTGGAATTTTCTTGTGGCTCCAGGGTTTTTCAAGAGCTCGCAAATCAAGATTACTCGGTAGCCAGAGCGGTCGACTTGTAAGCCGACGGTCTTGAGTTCGATTCCCAGACGATATTATCTCGATTTTGTTGTTCCAAATAATAAAATGGATATAAATCAATTAAACTTATTTAAAAAAAAATTATACTGACATTTTCATTAGTGTTTTTTTTTTTTTTTTATAAAAGTTAGGATTAATATATTTTAATGTTAAAAATAATAAAAATAGTATCGAAATCATATTTAAAATAGAAATTCAATAACGTTGCTCATCATCCAAGTCTTTAAATACAAATTGAATTAGCACTTTAATTGTGGCATATCAATTTTGTGCTTAATTAAGATAGCACCGAGGATAGCACTCTGAAAAACGCATTAAAAGATCTAAAACTACGGAAAATGCCGTGACCCAAGAGGGGTTCAAAAGACAAGAAGAATACAAAGCCATTGTTACGAGAAGGTCGGAAGAGCGCGAGTTAATCGGAATGTGGAAGAAGATAAAGATTGTCACAAAGAGCCGAGGAAAATTGAAACGGCGCTAATGAAAGTGGAAGGTAACCAAGCCTCCCTTCGCACCATCCTTAAATCAAAAACATTAGTTTTAAAATTTAAAATGAAACTAAAAAATCCCTTTTTCTTCCTCAATGAATCTTTAAATTAAATTTGGAAAAAGCCATTAAAGAAAAATCAACCGCTCCAAACTAATTGAGTTAAAACTTACTCGTAGTCTCCATTTCCAGCATCAACCTGACGGACCCCGGTAATAAAATAATGATCGTCGTCAAGTTTTAAAATTTACCACCCAACAAAAGAGATTACCACACGGAATAAAGTAAATCAGAATCTCGCGGAGAGAAAAAAAGTAGTCGGATAAGGAATTGTAGGAGATATCCGAGATATCGGTAAAAAAGAGAGAGAGAACTCGGAGAATTTTAAGGGATCAGCGCTATCGCAGTGGGAGTAGTAGCTGAGTTACGTGATCGGACTAATGCCGGCTCGGGTTTTATCGTACCTCGATTTCTTACGTATCGTCGAGCAATTGGTATCAAAAACTATTGAAACGACACTCTGGTTTAAAAGGTCGAGCTAATTAAAAGTTTTTCCGGCATAATTACACGATGAATGGGTGCAAATAACCGGCCCGGGAGTGATTTAAAAGAGGATGATTCCGAAAAGTAGCAATCAAACTTTTTAATTAAAAAAATCTCTTTCGGCTTTGTAACACCGTGAAAACTTTGGGTTAATCCTCTTGAGAGAAAGGCGAAAAAAAAAATTGTCGCGCCCGAGGAGACTACTGCAGTCGAGTGCGTATACGTGCTCCGGGCGAGGCTAAACAGGGAGGGTTTTTTTTTCATCCCTCGAGGAGCTGGTAAATATTTGACGGGGGGAGTGTAGGTGCGACTGAAAAGCACTGGTGTGAGTCTAAGTATTCCGAGGTGCGTTTGGAAGGGTTGATGATTTTTGGAGTTCTAGGGTTGCAAGATTAGAAGTAAAATTTCAGGGTTTGAGATGAAAAACCAAAAAATGGATTATTTTAATAGTCTGGGACTAATTCTACGAAATAAAAAATTGAAAAGTTTTTCTTTTAGTGGTGGACTTAATACACTATTTGAGAAACCTCGAAAAACAATCACTTTATTTTTTAGTATGAAAAATTACAAAAAATTACCACTTCAAAATACTTACTATTTTAGACTGAGTTTTAGACTACCTGAATTTCTTACAATGTAAATTTATTGTTTATAAGATATAAAATATTGAACTGCACTATCTTTAGTGGGACATTTCCCTGCGTTTGTCAGAATAAATTGATCTTTGCTTGTTTATAATTCAAATATTTACTAGATAATTTCAAAGTATACAACTCAGTACTTTTTATTGTACGGAATTCAATTTTCTTTGATATTATCTGTCGCTTCTAACTGTTACATTTTACTGTACGTAATTCACAGAGAAAGGCAATTTCCCTCTCGGTCATTTTGAATATAAACTACATCCTCCATGGCACTCGCCTTTATTCTTGTCTTATAACAAATATGACCGTCTCGCCGTCTCACAAATAATTCCAACGGAACGACATGCGAACATTTTTATTAACCCCTTTACCCGTACGAAATAAAAAACTTATTTCTTTACTTTTACCAACGCACTAGCACTTTTTTCTTATAAATTTATTTTATTCTACATCCGAGATATTTATTTTCGGTTCCTCGTTCAACCCCACACCCTGAATTTTCCCATGATTACAAGTATTTCATAACAATAATTGACCATAATGATCAACATCCCTTCGAACCAGCTCCCGCGAATAACTTCTCACGCAAAGTTGGCGAAAAAAGAGAGAAATAAAATCAGAGTCCGAGCGGAGGAGGGCGAAACACGCGTGAAAATCCGGCGCGCAAATCCCCCTCCGAGTTTTTTCCGTCCGCGGTACGTATCCCTCCATGATCTCCTTCTCTCCCTCTCGTAGCCCGGGATTATGAATCTCCTAGAGGGAAATTTGACGTCTGGGCAGCGACCAAAAATCGTTGAGATTAAAGAACGATACTACGATGAAAAGGAAGAAGGGTAATTGAAAACCTGAGGACCTCGATAATTTTCTTTATTCAGGGAGGAGTACGCGACGCGACGTGTTTCACGGCAAGTTTTAAAGTCGCGCGCGGACGGGAGGGCGTGTGAGAATCGCGTCGCGCATTTGTAAATATACGAGGAACAATTGCGAAAAACTTCCTCTTTTCGATCTCCCTGGGATACTACCGTGTTTCGTACTTTTATTTTATTTTTCTTTCGCTTCGTTCTTTCTTTCTTCCTTTTGCTCGAGTCGCATTCGCGTCACGCAGGGTCACTCGCTTATACCTGCAAGGACCGTGCTTGTTTTTATGTTCCCAAAGATCGTACTGATGCGAATTCATTTACGATTTTACTTATGGAAGCGAAATTTTTTTTTATGTTGACTAATTTTTGTGGTTGATTGCGAGGTTGATTGTCCTGAAAATGTTACCTTTAAGCCTCAGTTTCCAAAAATTTAGTATACTGTAGATTTTTAGAAACCTTACATCAGATGGAGTACTTATAGAGTTTTAATTATCTTTATCTGAGACATATGCGGATTTTACAAAGTTTAAAGAACTTTAAGTTTTTGTTGACTGTACAAAGCGAGGTACAAAGTACAGCGAAAGGCTCAGTCGGCAGAATCATGGACTAGTAATCCAGTGGTTGTAGGTTCGAGTCTTATTCGCAAAATAAGCCTAGCAAGGTTTTATAAAACTGACAGCTGATATACATGAAAAAGGCTCATTTAAAAAAAATGAAAAGTATCCGTTAATTAACAATAAAAAAATAAAAAAATAAAAATATGTTAACGGTAAAGATGGTATAAGGTATAAATAAATAACATTTATTGAAGCTTGCTTAAATTTTTTTTTTTAGCTTCAGCCAACGTTTCTGTTCCAAGTATTCAAAATTAAAAAATACTGATTCTTCATTCCTCCCAAATTAAAAATTAACATTTAATAACAAATGTCAGATCAATATTGCTAACTATTCATCACATTGAACTTTATAGAAACAAACAAAACAAAACAGAGGTTGAAATTGAAGCGGCAAGAACAACCGCGCGAATTCAATCTAAATTTCAAGTGTACCACCCGCATTTGGGTGCAAAGTCAACCGAAAGTAATAATAATCGAGCGCGGGCGTCGCACGTGGTTGGGCAAGACCTTTTAACCCTTTGACCCCTAAAATACACTCCGCGCGCAGGCACAATGAAAAGCAAACAGGTTATATGAACTCGCAATTCAACGAGTCGCGCAACAGAGGATGCCGGCACCGCGGTGGCGCGGCGCATACAATTGAGCGGAACTGCTGCCGGTGCACGCAGTGTAAAACCATAAATTTACACCAAGAACGTATGCGTGGATAAAGTTTTCTCGCTAATTGTTCGAGTTTTGAAAGTTTAATCATTCGAGGTCTTGAGTTTGCGATATTTTTTTCATCCTATTTTGGGGAGAACGAGGCTTTTGGTTTGCACATACTCTTCTAGTTGAAATTTGCAATTTATAATTTAACAAAAATCCAGGGCACGTGAACGGTAACGAAGAGTCTCGTATTACGTTTTAAAAAAACTTTTATTGTTTGTTCATACACATATTTGTTTTTATTATTAGATAACATAAGACTTAGCAGTTAAAATAAATTTTTTACTACCTACCATTTTCATAGCTAAATTTTATTATTAAAAAAACATTACAGTTTCAAATAAGTATCTTTTAAAAAATTCACGATTAAAAAAAGGTTTTTTTTGTTGGTACTTTAATTATGAACCTCTTCAAGAGCAACAAAAGTTTCAGCACCGCTCGGTGCGAAAAACACGTCGAAGCAGCTGTTGGGCAAGTTGGGATTGCACCGGAATACTTGACCGTCCAGCAGAACGTACAGGTGTCCATCGCTGGGAAAAATGTCTTTGATACCGTCCGTAGGACTGTCCCTCTTTTGGTCTCGCTCGTCGAAAACCCAGCAGGCGAACTGGACCCCGACTTCGTAAAAATCGCACCTCAGTAAGGTGCCCTGGTCCGTGCCTATCCACAAGTATTCGTACGCTATGCGCAGAGTCGTCAGCACTCGGTCACTTTTGTAAATTTGCCTGCAAGCCTTGAGGGCATCGCTCAAAGCGCATCGTCACAGTGAGCCAACGTCTTGGTTGGAATAACTGAACGACGTTGCGTAGAGGTCATTGTTAAGGCTGTCGTAGTCGACTCCGGTGAAGTTGCAGTTCAGGTTGTAGTTTTTGTAGATCAGCTGGTACTTGTCGCTGTCAGAGTCGTAAACCGGACAGCCCGACAATTCGCCGGAATCCGTACTCAGGAACAAACTGGGAGACCGGAAGCTGTCGTTGACCAATACCAAGGCGCTTATCACGCTTTTTTGAAGTTCCAACTGTCTTCCTATAGCGGCCTGTACGGTGCCCAAGTGGTCCTGGCATGTCGCAGAGTGGATTTCCAAACTGGCCCAGTTGAAATCACAGCGGTTCAAGGTGGATCCCGTACCGCGATTTTCCAGGATGAACATGTGCAGGCCGCTGTGCCTGTCGCTGAACATTCTCACAGCTCTGATCCACGAGTTTCCGAATTGACCGAATTGCTTCATAACTTGGAGCCCTTGGTACCGAGCTTTAGATTTCAGAATCGTGCCGCTCGACGTTCCGTAAAAAAAGTTCAAGTACACGGAGTGCTTCGATAGCTTGCATTCTATTGAGGCACAAAAGATTGTAATCAGGTAGAATGTAACTACGTTGTTCTTCATTTTTTAGTAAATACGGCGATGAGTAGATACTCGATGAAATTAAAAACTCGAATGTTTCAAAACTTCACGTTTTCTAAGCATAACGCTTTTTTTATGTAACAGTTCATAAAAATTCTTGTAAACTTCAATTTTGCTTTACAAGTATAGAAAACATAAAAAAAATTATTATTTAATAAATACATGTTAGATTTCTTTACGCTAAGCAGCTACACAATGTTATAAAAAAAAAATTTTTTTCATTGATTTCTTCTACATATGTATTAGTTATAAAACAGCATAAATACACAATTAGAAATTCGGATAGAGTGAGGCTTGAAACCCCGGAATCATAAGTTACGTGCTCGTTCGCGTACTTATCCGGCTCAGCCATCGGAGCTTGGTTAAAGTGTTTCATTTCTTTCTTAAAGTACGTAGGAGCATAAAATAAGTTTCAAAATTATTGCATTTAAACAACAAAAACTCGAATATTTTTAAATAATGCAAGACCAACGATTAATTTTACACTTAACTTCGAAATTTATTAAAGGTGATCCATAAAGATATCCAATGTCAATTTGCGGTACGTTTAAAAGTACAAAAATTATGTAGCTTTGAATAAATTTTATTCACAAAAACACATTTTTAGATCAAATTTTCATAGTAAAAAAAACCAAATCAAATAAAAGCGCAAAGCACCAAATCAAAACTCCGAGCAAAACTCTATCCTCTCACCTCGGCGACACGCTGAGCTACGGTCGGGGGCGCTCCCTCCGAGTCATTGTATCCCGCGCTGCCAGCCGTAAATTAAGCAGGATGAATGGGCTCGAGCCGACTCGATTAACTGAAAAGACGTCGCGGAATACTCGAGGATTTCCCCCCCCCCCTTCCCTTATATACCTTTTTGGATTCCTCCCAGCTACGAGTTAATTAAGGACTCGGGATAAAATATCACCCCGGCTTTATTTGTGTGTACACCCGTCTCTTGTTATTTTTGAAATCGTACTAATGACCCTTTTACTTTTTTTTGTTTCAGGTACGTACGTCGCGTCGCTTTATCCCGTATAGAATCCGGTAAGTCTCGGACATCATTATCGAGAACTTTTGACGCTAGCGCCCGTCGTAAAAAAATCATCGTCACGTATCGCCGTATAAAACTCTTGGCAGCAGGGTCGTAAAAAAAAAGGAAGCAGGGGGGGGGAAGCTCCCTCGGGACGTTTAATTCCGGGGCGGAAGATTGAAACGGCCCGGAAAAGGGCTTCGAGGGATCAGCGAGCCGAGGGCCAAGGGCCGGCATCTTTATTCGCGCTGCGCTGCGGACGGGGCTAATAAAGTGCCTGCGAAGGTCGTTGGTCCGACAGACCGGGCAATAAACCGAAACCGTACATCCAGCGGAAAATTCTTTTTATTGTTGCCTGGATTTTCTCAACTTTTTTTCCAAAAATCTTTTTGATCTTTGTCTGTTGACTTTTTTTTTTGACGTTGTGAAGTTTTCAGCTAGATTTTTTAACAAGTTACTATTTGTTTAATTATAGGACTACTTAATTTTCATTGAAAATGCACGATTTTTATCTTACAGCTGCATAGTATATTAAGTTGATATAAAGCTTATAATTTTCAGTCGTTCAAAATTATCTAAAATTTTGAAGCACGGGGGGTATTCGGCTGGATTATTTTCCCCAGCTGAACTTATAGAAATGCTGTATTTTACATTTTTGCGGTTATAGTTCTATTACCATTTGTTAACTATGATGAATAAAATAATGAATACTCATACATAGGTATACACTGCAGTGACTCGGGTCTAACCCAAAAGCTGAATCGAGTAAGTCTAACAATTCGAGTTGCTATGCGACTTAAACGTTCGAATTGGAAATAACCGAAAAATAATCGAAATAATTTTGCCCACACCCCTCAGCCAAATGTCAAATGCGGCGTTCCTATTGGTTGAAATTCAGCTCGGGAAAATAATCAAGATTATATTTAAGTAAGCAATTTGAAATAGAAATTTTTTTATACATAAATTAAAAAGTACTTTTGCCGTAAATATTTCATCATCATTAATAAATAAATTCAACAACTTAATTATGTTTGCATTGAATTATTCTTAACAAAAATGTGCCATCGACAAATTTTCGTCAAAAATTATTCATGAAAATTCGCAAACTCCTCTCGCGAGCTGAGGACCTCCCACCGGTACGCACTCGAGGAATATGAAAATAAATAGGGCGCGCGTGCGAGTCTGGGAAGGAAATGAATACTAAGAGCCAAAATGAAACTGAGCACTCGCAAGTTCGAGGTACGTACTCCATTGATTCTATACACAAAGAGTGTTTCATCGCGGATAATAAAGTTGAAAATACCAAAGCGCGACAGAAGTTTGTTGTTGGGTAATCCAGTTGGACCAAGTTAGCAAGCGCAAGCATTTTTCTTCCGATTTGTTTTGATCCCGAAACATCATTCGACCACTGGAAAGAAAGAACACTCGAGGCTCGGGGGCTTGCACGCTAGTTTCAAATTGAGATCTATCATCGCTCCGACGAGAGCCCGCCGAAATACATGAGCGCGCGTATATCTCCGGGCGGTGCTTTGCGAGGATGGGAATTCGCTAAGATAAACGTCATCGACTCTCTCTTTTTGCCCAACAGATTTTTATTCTCCCAGCCAGCTCGTAAAATTTTCACTGCTTACACGCGAAGAAATAGTAGCGCATGTGGAGTACGTTGGGCTTTTCGGGTCGAGTTTCGGGTCGTCCAGTGTTTAAGAATACCCCGGTGCTCTTAAAATTCAATTGGCGAGTTCCAAACAATAAGACGCATAAATTCGGGTAATCTGGACACCGATATTTTTTACGACAGTTAAGCCGACCCCTCATGGCAAGAAGCAAAAGCTCGAGATAAGATCGCGCCGATAAGGGCGCACGTTCCAGGCAATTACCTCGAGTGGATGATTCTCACCCGGGGTGACTTCCACCCCTGGAGGAAATATGTACGGTTTTATGTGTCCCGATTGTAGTTGGAAAATCTGATTTGCCGTACGAGTTGCTCAAGGTTACGTGCGGTGGGTTTTGCACACACTGAGTGTTTGATTACAGTTTTGAAGTTCTAGTCAGTTTTAAAGTTATGTATGCACTGTTAGCAGATAAATATCATTTGGAATCGAGAAAATGTGTTTTATATGCTCTAGTGCAAATATGACTGTTTGTTTGATCGTGGGCAAATAGAACATGAGTATGATTAATGAATAATCATGAGTAATCATACGGCTGAAACTGATCGATCTATCGTGCATAAAAAAACACTTTATGCAGTTGTAGTACATTGAAAGTGTATGTTTTCTAATACTTTGAACGCCTTTAAAGAGCTAATAACCCTCGTGGTTTTCCCAGACGAAACAAAAAAAATATTTTAAAATCCAGTTTCTCGCAGAGCTCGTCAGACGCCGTGAAAAGCCCTCCGCTCGCTTCAGCGTGGTAGGTAAAACGTCACGCGTGATATTAATTACGCGTACCAGCACCCGAGGGATGCTCGGTCGAGCTTCTTCCCCCTTTCCCCGCGAGACAACACCGGGTTTAATAAGGTTGCGCGCAAAGCTGAATCAATTACAGGGCGCGAGGGGAAGGGAAGACACACTTTATAGCCCGCCCCCCCCCCCCCCCCCCGCGAGTGTACATTACGCTTTCTTTTGTCTTTGCTGTTTGTGGCTTTTTAATTGATCGCTTTTGCTTCAACCCGCCCTGCTAATGGATTTTCATATTGTCCGTTGATTATTTTCGTTAAGTGTGTTTATTGTTATTATTGCTTAGTATGAAGATTTGCCGAAGGGTAAAAATTGTGTTAAAATCGAACTGTCTAAGTTTTTATCTACATTAGAATACAAATTAATACTTAATTACATCGTGATTGTTGAATTAAAACAAACATATTTATTATAAAAGCACTTAAGGAGAATAATTTTTAAATAATTGTATTCATGAAATATTTTGTTGGTTATATTTCAATAAGGATCTCCTGGCGAAGCTGACAAAAAATGTCATAGAAACGTTGAGAAGTTTTGAATAAATAAAAATACCTTCATGTGATCCATTGACCATATTATAATTAATTATCTATAATTTAAAATGACACAAAAACGAATAAGACATTAGCTGGCATGGGAGTAAGTTTTTTTTTGACATAGACTTTCAATATTTTCAAAAACTGTCAGATCAGTGCTTTCGTAAACATCTTTAGATTCTTGTTCAAGGTTCAATATATGATTTTTCAAACTATTGCGAGTGACACTGATAGCTCCTTTGCAATAAATAAGTAGATTCCATTTTCGATAAGCATCGCAGTTTTTATTTTAAAAGATTTATAGCCGAGAGCTATACTTTCTGAGAAAAATACCTTGAACTCTTAATATTCTTTCATAATTTGATTACTCACTTTTTTAATTTAAATCATGATTGAACCGACACTCTCAATTTCGAACTTGACAATGCATCCACCAAGAAAGCTTTCCTTAGTAAACTTTTCCAACTGCACACTTTGAAATCCCGCATGATAAATCTCACACCAAGCCAACCCCCTCTGAAAAAAAGAAAAATAAAAAAGGGCCTCGTATCCTCGACAAATCAAGTTAAACCAGCTCTCCGAGGGGGTAGAAAAGGTGTCCGCTGCAGGGGGTCCGCGCCCCGTATTTGCTCAGGCTTTCGGGTTTTATAAACACACCGAGGTAGCCTTCCACCCACCCGCCCCACGACGACTATATTTACCCAATCGTTCGTGTGATTGTCGTATGGAAAACAGAGCCTACACCCTTTCTCACGCGGATACGAGTCCATTCATTTTTTTATTTACCCAGCACCATGTTTGTTTAATTGTCTTTGAAGGTAACCCGATATACCGACGTAATAGTCATACGATACGGCGTTGCGAAATTGTATGAGTCACTGATAGAAGCCGCAGTCTCGCGGAAAAAATAATTTACCTCAGATCGGGAAATCTCTCCTCTAATGGAGATTGCAGCGAACCGATCTGGATTCTCGTGATGGATGATAATAAGCTCCGAAGGCATCAGCCGAACTTTGCTGGTTTTCTCGTTAGCCCTTTCGGAAAAAAAATGAGCCGCGATTAATCAGAGGTCGAAATACACGCGGAGTGCTCGAAACTATGACAAACGAGCGAGCAGCTTCGCGATTAATTAGCTCGTCGCGACGGCTCCCGTGCCTCCGATTTATAATCCACTTGGAAGCTCGGCGAGCTTTATTGGTTTATCGCCGCAGTTTAGAGACGCGCTTGCGGAACGTGGTAGTGGATTGAACTTTATTCAATAAATGGAAAGTTATCCATTGGGTTGTTACTTTATACGTAATTATTAAAATTACTTTTTTTACTGGGTATTAAACTCATTATTCTCAGAGTATAAAAATAAATAAATTAAACATTTTTGTAATTTTTTAATTAATTATTTGGGCTTTAAAATTTTGAAGAAAGCTTTTTATACTGAAATAAATTAAATAAGACGAAATCATACAGCACACCTAGAACCAAAATCATGAAATTTCATTGTAAAAAATTTCTGTAAACAATACTATTTAGTATTTTTTGATACACTCAATAAGCAATAAATTAAATCTTGTCGATGCAAAAAAAAAAAAAAAAAATTTCATAGTGCGTATCAGTTTAAAAGAAATAGAATTTAAAATTTAGTATTTTTTTTTTTTTTTTTAACGGTCTCGACAGCTTTTGCCACGACATGCTTCAATTTATTGTATGAATAAATATATTTCATCAAAAAACACATTTAAATTTAGTTAAAAAAGAGTATTGCAAAGGGGGGTGAAAACAAAAAAAAAAAAAAAGACCGCCGAAGAAACGAAAAAATTTTGTGACAAAAAAAAGTGTATCAGCAAAAATACGAGACAATGTGTTTCAAAAGAAGAAGATTAACGAGGTAAAAGAGAGCCACGGGTGAGTTTTGCTCGTTTCGAAACTCAAGTTTTATTAATGCCCCGTAAGTTGTTTCCAGGGTACCGCGCCGGGGTAAAAAAAGCTGCCGCTGCAGTGGAGCTTTAAAAGAAAGAGTTAAATGAACCGTAGAATTTGTCAGACCAGAAAAAAAAAAAAAAAAAGAATCCGACTAATTCTCCGGGTACGTTTGGCGAAAAAAATAAAGCTCCGTTATATGCATTTTGTTTGAAACGCGAGTGCACATCCGTCTGGTTGGATGAAATACCCCGGGTATAATGCGAAACGCCATTTCCATAGTCCCGAAAAAAAGGTTATCTCTCGAACGTGATTTGCATGAAATCTCGCTCGCTCGCAAAAAAGTAGGAGGGAATGAGCGGGAAGAAAAAGGTATATTATTACGGGGGGGGGGGGGGGGGTAAGGAGGGTGAAAAAGAGCTTAACCCTGGCATTGTCCCAGAGTCCGCATTAGCATATCCAATATATTAGTTACGCCAAATTACATTTCGTATTACCGGTAAGATGCGAGTCAACATTTTTCAGACTCTTTTTTACGCGGCGCTGTCTGAGAGGTTTGATGGGCTTTTAACTGTGCGTTTAATTTTTATGTATCAGAGATTCATCTGGGGGATGGTGAAAAATTGCTCCGAGTTTCTCTTGTTGCTGGTTTGAAATATTAATTGTTTGTTTCATTCAAAGTGGTTCGTTTTTAAAAAATGATGCACGAGTTCGCGTAAAACGGGTAATTAAGTTCGATAATTGCTTCAACAGTCTGATAATTACGGTAATTACCTCGAAAATTTGATTTATTTGCATCGATTAACTGGTTGAGTATTATGATTCTCATTCATTTCAGAAATTTAAATTGATTTTTGTTTTTGTGAGAAAAAAAATACTGTATTTATTTGTAAAATAAATGTTTTGCGTTTAATTAAGAAAAAAAATTTAATTTTCAATGATACTTCAAAATTCTGTTAGGGTGTTTTTCCTGTTATAAAGCACGTTTTATGCATTCAGTGCATCTCCAAAAACTGTTTGTAAGGTATACAGCTGTACTTTACCGGTTGGATCGAGGGTTGGATTTATTTTCAATAATAAAGCTGAAAAATGTTGCTTGAAAACAAGTAGAATTATTTTTCAAAACTAATGGTATGAGCATGATGAACAAAGTATTTTTCAAACTTAAACTAGTCTATTATTTTCATTTTCACTCTCAAAAGAGCCAGTATCGGAAAGTTTGAATTTTCATTATGTATCTCATGTCTTGAAACTGAACACGGTAATTATTAACAAAAAATCAAGGGGCTACGCACTTAATCCTGTCAAAAAGTCCTGAGTAGTCCTGAATAGTCCTGGCCAGCCTAATTTGAACGGGACAGGACTACGAGAGCTTGATATCGTATTTTTATTTGATAGTCCTGTGATAGTTCTGTGGACAGTCCTGCCATAGTCCTGTCTAAACAGGACCAAGTGCGTAACCCCTTGCAAAAAACTAAATCTTTTTATTGCCCTTTTAAACACTTTGTAGGTACCGAGGTACTTACTTTCCGCTGCTTATGAAAAATCAAAGGACGCAAACTTCTCGATGGTTCAACAATTTTACCTTTGTTTACACCTCTCAAAAGCTCGAAATTCATTGACAAACCCTCCCAAAAAATCGATACTCGATAACCCGTGATGTATATATAGTAAATATCGCCCCAGTCTAGTTAAGCATGCACCGCTGCATCCCGAAGAAGAAGCAGGAGCGCTCCTGAATACTCCCGATGCATCACCGCGGTGGCTGGGAGCTTTATACGTGTGTATAGCCAACTAGGTCGCTCCTACTCCCGCACGACTTTGGGCTTCTTATAAGCTCGCCCGCAGTCGTAAATCACCTGCAGCGACGAAAGAGCACTACTGTTTCTTCTCTTTCTCCTCCTCCTCCTTTTTTTTTCGCTCTTGATTAAGTGGAGTCTGATGAGTTTTTTATTTGATTGACAGAGTTACCTGCCTTGGTAGAAATCTCGAGGAGAGTGGAATTTAGAGGAGGTAAATTAAGACCCGACGCGGTATCGGACACCGGAGGATCTTTTAGTTCGCGATGATGATGTTGAGCTGTAGAATTAAAACTTTACTCCGGGGAATTTTCTTACTACATAGTTTGATATTTTCATTATAAAAATATTCTTTTCTGGAGTTACAAAAATAAAATAAGTATGTAAATAATCATCAAAATAAGTTTAAAGAATTTTTTAAAAATGAGAGATTGGTCTAAATAGTAGTTTGAAGAAAAAAACAACGTTTTATGGTAACTCTCAGAATGTCAGTCAGAAGAGCGCTTGATCGAACATACAACCTAAAATGGTCTTGGGGTCAAATCTCGACTATCTGTTTTTATACTTACTCTACATTAATTATTGTGAGGTAGAACTTAAACGTATACGTAAGTTCAAATGATTAGTCCGAAAAAAAATAAAATAAACTTGTTTAGATTTGTCTCATTTATTTATTTTTTTTTATTATTTTTTTTTTTAAATAATAGTAATTAACCTAGTAAATAGTGGATAAACTAGGGTCAAACTCATCTACCGATGAACTAGAATTTCAATGTCAAACAAAAAAGTATGAATATTTATTCAAGTTTTTATACAAATATTTTGATTTTTACCACAAAGTATGAAAGTTTATCGGGAAAAAATATTATAAAAAGTATTTTATAGAGTTAGTTAGCTTTAGTATTATTAGTTCGAAACATTTTGCTACCTCTATTTTACCTTGTCACAAGTTTTAGTTCTCAATTATAAACTTGATCCAATAGAATTTTATAGTGGAAGTAGAAATTATCTCAAATAATATTACCAGGACGATTAAACTTGAATCAAGAGAGGTACGGGAATATTTCCATATTCAAAACAATCTTCGCGAGGCATTTTGCAATTGGAGAGTTTATAAAGTTATAATCAGTTCAAATAGACTCGGAGGAGGCTTGGAGAGAGTTATTATCTTTGTATCACAAGTGAATTCACGTAAATCCTGGTAAAACAATGCCGAGTAGCACAAAGTAGGTAACCGACAAACTTCCGCGAGGAGGCCCGCACTGTACCATCTCGATATGGAAACTCATCCTCCAAGTTTATTAAGGAGTCGAGACAGCCTGCAGCCGAGGCCACCCACGAGGACACGGGGATATAAACTTCGGGCTTCGGTATAATACCTGATGTCTAATGCATATGTGCCAATGCTTAATGCACATTATTGCTTTACGGATCTTACCACAGATTTTTATTTATAATTTTCGAAACATTTTGAAGAAAGTCTTTTTAGTCTTGAATAATGTTGTGCGTAAAGTTTATTTAAAAAAAAAAAAAAAAAACAGGATTAGGTGAAATAATGTGTCACAACACACGTATTTTTTAAGAAACTTTATTTTTTCTACTGTATACAAAATGTCAGAAATTGATTTTAAATCGCTTAGCACTCATTACAAAATTTCGAGAAGTTTTGTCGATCAGAAACTCTGAAAATTTATTTAGTACAGTCCCCATCAATGTCGAAAAAGTTCTATTGCATTATAACTATTTAATGTTTAACGTACAAGTTAAACTTAAAAATGCTTTTTTATTTTTGCATGTAATTCTATTCTATTTATACAAATACTTCATAAAATTCTATCTTCGTCAATATGAAAAAAAAAATTCTCACTTCTTCTGTAGTTGTCATTGTTATATTATTCATTACTGAACAGTACGTATACTAGTATAATATTCGATAATTACTATTAGAAAGTTTGTGGGTATGCCAATTTGAAAATTAACTGCAGATAGAAAAAAATTTTTTAGAACTTCATTGCTACAGTTGTATTAAAAAATCTATAATAATCGTTATTATTCTGTAAAGCGTTGGTTCAAATGAAGCAAACATTCTTTGTGAAGTCTTTCAAACCCATATTCTTCTGCTAATAAGTACAATTCCAACAAATACTCAGAAAATTTATCTGTTGAACCACAATAAATAAAACGCAACATAACTTCAACTATTTCACTTTCCGTATCTACAAATAAGTATTCGTCATCATTCTTGTTGTTAACATCTTGAAACTTTGAAAGAAGTAATGCGCTATTTGCTGCAAGAATATTTTTGTGTACGGGAAATTCTTTATCTGCAGTCTTAATTTTCAAATCGCTAAAAGTTAAATCGCCGTAAAGGCTTGACACATCCGCTAAAATTTGACAGTCATGGTTTGGTTTTTCATCACCATTTGCAGAAATACTATTGCTGAGATTGCATTCACTTTCATTTACAATTGCTTGATTCCATATAAAAACGTTTAAAAATAATTCATTATTTTTATATAATAGATTTTCTATCTCATATTGACGAAAAAGTGGAAGCGGATCAGTAGTTTTCATTTCTGTTGCCTTTGATGTAATATTAGCATGGTGATTATGGTGAATAGATTTTCCATCTGAATTACAAATTCCATAAACAAGGGTTGCTGAAAAATTATTTATATTTTTGCTGAAGAACTCTATAAATAATGAATATTCTTCCGACATTTTTTTAATTTTAAAGCAAAATTCATAAATATTACCATTTCGATCTTTAGTCTTCAATATTTTGGATTCGATAAGATGCGGCTCTTTACGCCATAAATTAGGACTGACTAAAAACAAGCATTCAATGATGAATGTTTTTTGATTACTGACAAAACTCAAAATCTTATTTTTTAACTCTCTAAGATCGAACTGTTTAACCATTTTTGCCAAAGCTACAGTATTTTCAGCGCTCATATTCTTTTTTATGTACTTAGTACATATATTTTGTAAATTTGACATGTTGTACATGTCCGCGAGCTCAAAAAGTTTTATTGAAACCTGATCCAAATTTTTCACTGAATTTGTGTAAATGTACCTTGTAAATTCTTCAACTACTGAATCCTCGTATAATTCACCATTTTTATCTTTAGTCAAAATACAATTATTTTGTATGTCAATTGTTTTATGCTTGAAAACTGCTTTAAAATATTCACTTCTTGCACTGAATATGTTTCTGTGAATTTTGAATTCTTTGTTTTTTGAAACAATTGATGCATCAGAGAGTAATTTATCTTCAACGAAACATTTTCCAAAGCTCTTAGTAATGTCACAGCAATAATCATCATCGCATTTTGTTTTATCACCAATTTCGTCAATATTTAGAATCAACCTTTGATCAAGAATAATCTTTTTTAAAAGATACAAATTAAGAAATATTTTTCCATGTTCGAGTCTTAACTTTTTTAAATCTTTAAAAATGTTTAATCTGTTCCACACTCTGTACTTTTTATGACCACTAGTATGAAAAGTATTTGAACCAAATAATAAAATTTCATTATACTTATTTGACAAAACAGTTACTGATCTAAACGCATTTTTAATCAATTTGTCATCTTGAATTTCGATATCCATATGCAAATAAATACCTCTGTTTGAAAAATGGTTTTCATAGAAACAATTCATAGAAATACAGCACGGAATATTATCCTGATAAACATAAAAAAAAAATTTCGGTAGCTTCATAACTTCATTATCCGATAGATTTGCTATATCAACTGAATTAAGTTCCCAGCGATAAAAGTTTTCGTAACAGCCATTTTTTATAAACATAGTATTCATTATATTTGAAGTCAAAGTTTATCCAATCTTGAAAAATCTGAAAACAAATCTCAGATGTTAAAATCATAAATGTTAACTAATAATCGCTATCTTACTTACTTACTTTTAAACACGATGATGCCTGTGAACGGATCTATGTAACAGAAACCACTTGTTTGACTTGAATTGAAGTTTGGGTCTCGCAGCTGACTGAACTGCTCACTTTCTAGCCTTATACTAGAATAGCCTGCTTTAGCTAGGTAGATATGCAAATTATTCGACGTCATGCGCATCGGTCAAGCCATTAATTCTTTCGGAGTAAATCTTCATCCGACTCGCCCATTGTAAATTCTGACAAACTAGAGATTAGCAAAAATTATTTAGAAAGTTACCATTCAAAGTGGCATCGACGCTTCATCAACCAAAGTTCGGTTTGAAGCATTAAGAAGTATAATTTATCTAATAACTCTGTTGTAAATGTAAATGTGTTTATAATCTGGAGTCAAATGGGCATTCGGGGGAACCGATTCGGGCAAACGGTAGATAATCCAAAAGTTCAAAAAGAAAGTAAAAGATACGTGTGACCTTTGCCGTATCTTATAATTTTTAAGTAATTCATAAAATCACATTTTAAATCGAGTTTTAAATCAATATTCTAGAATTCTGTTGTATCTAATTTACGAAACTAATCAATCTCATATTTTATACTTTTATACATTCTGTATTCAAAGTAAGCCATATTCATAATATTTCACATCAATATTAACCATAATATTTAAATGTAATTCATTCAATTTGCATATACAATATTAAGTAATTTTATATTATTGAATAATAATAATTTGATTTTAATAGTCATCGTAAAACTCGAAAAATGTACAGCTGCTCATTTTAAGAAGAATCTAAACCCATTGTAAACTTAAAGCTATACCTTGAGCTATACGCATCATCTCAAATGATCGTTTTCCGAAACTTCACTACCTGAATTTGATAATGACCTCTCTAAATTTCTTGGCAGATGTTCCTCCCCATGCCTCTGAGCAGTGAACATGTAACCTTGGTTAAAATAAAACATTATTTAGTTTCAATTTAAGTCTTCTTTATTTTACTTTTTTTTGTGAGTAAATTTTATAAAAGAAGAAGAACGGGGTGAATCCATACCCTTGGTCCCCAACACTACCTTTTTCAATTAATATTTTTATTGTTTGTCTTTATTTAATAACTAATAGATATTTCTATCGGTGTTACAGTAGTAATTAAAATTAAAAAAAAGGATTTTATTTTTTCCTATTAGTAGCTACATCCGCAAACTGAGAAAAAACCCATTTTTTAAAACCCCGGAAAATATCATATAAACTAATTAAAATAATGTACCCCAAAAAAAATTTTATATTTAAAATCAAGAGAAAAAAAAAAAAAAAAAAAAAAATTTGCAGTGTTTGTGTTTAGAGATATTGTGTTACGATTGTAGATATATTGCCGCTTCAGCAAAAGGTCCCAGATTCAAATTTCGAACAAGCTCTTTTCTTTTTTTTTTTTAATTATTTAATTTTTTCGGGCTAATTTTGATTAGTTTATAGGGTTTTTCCGGGGCTTTAATAAGATGGGATTTTTCCTCAATTGGCAGATGTAGCTTCTGAGTGGGAAAAATTAAAATCCTTTGTTTAAATTGTAATTAGACTGTAAGAGCGATAGAAACATCTATTATTAAAGGTAACCTCTGCTTTAAAAACTACTTGAACTCATGCGTCTTTTCTGCATAAGCGAAATGAAAAGATGTACATCAAATCAAAGTGAGTTATGAGAAAATAAAAGTACAAAAAGATTATTGTTTTAATTTTTTCATTTGTTATTTATAAAATTTGCTTTCGAGACTGACAAGTTCAATATTTTACGTCGAATTTCAAATAAAAACTTAATTTCTCAACGCAGTTCTCGGTGGCTACATCTGTCAAAAAAAAGAGTTGTTTTACTCGGGATCTAACCAAGCGCAGCAAAACAAGCAGGGAGAAAACTTAAAAGCGTGCACGTGCAATGTGCATAAAGCTCGTATACTTACTGCTTCCTGGGTGTAATTCGGCTTCCGGGCTTTATCTCTTCCTCCACTTTTCTTCTTTTGCTGCTGTTGCACCAATGATAATATAAAGCAGATGCCGTTGCAACCCCCCCGCGGCTATCGCAGTAAAAACTTATCGCGCTTCGCCGCGTTATATTGCCTGGGTAGCGTGGCACTTTTACGCGCTATTATCGTTATAGAACCCGAGTTACATTTTTTGCCCTTTCTCGGTGCGAACATCTGTGGATATTGTCTTTGTTTGATATATAAACGTAATAAACAATCGTCTTTTTGATACCCCGTGAAGTATCTGTGCTAGGATTCCTCAATAGTTTATGGTGCTCTAAATTTTTTGTGATTCAAATTCAGCCAATGATATTGTAGAGAATATTCACTGCACTGTTTGTTAGTTATTCAATCTTTACAATAATTTAGTAACAATAATTGCAGAAATCTACAGAAAGGCTGTAATAAAATTATTATGTTAAATGGTAAAATTTTACTGGAGGCCAATTAACGCTTATTTAAAACCAGTGGCTTATTTCAACCGTGTCAAAGTATAATTTCGCCGCTTTATAATTTCTGTAAGAAGCTTAAAAAGCACTTTATATAAACAAAGTTTTTACCCTAAAAGTTTAAATCCTATATTGGGCGTTTTTACTTTCAGATAGTTAAATTCAAACATCTTCTCTTAATTAATCCCAGTTTACAATAAATCACCCATCTCAATTAAAATCAGGCCAAACGATAAAACTATTCTGAAACAGCAGCCTTTCCAATAAAGCTCTCGAGTGTAATCGAGCAACTTTTATCGCACTTCGCAGTCGTCAACAGCGGGCATTGTTGAATATCGACAACCCCGGAATGACTTGATACGACAGGGAGAGAATTTTTCGACGCTTCTGTACTGCAGTTTTATCCCTCGTCTGAGATCGATGCAGGATCGATCGAGGCTTTTTTATTGCGCGGCGTTTATTGCCGACTATTTTTATGGTTTGGAATTTAGATTGGCTTCTTTTTGACGACAAACCCATCCGTTCACGGTGTAATGGAGTGCACTTCTGTGTAGCTTTGTTTGAAGTGAGAGAGAGACCGATGTAGGTAGCAATGTTGTATCGATTGGTTTCAAAGGCTTTTATTTTGTTTATTTATATCTTTTTTTTTTAAGTGAAATAAGAACGACTTAGATTTGGCGAAAGCGTTTTATAAAATTCCAATCTTAAAAATTATTTATAACCAAATTGGTTGCACGTATTGAACCTAGTTACGGCTGTATGTATGTACATAAAAAACACAATTATTCAAAGTCTATTTAATTTTTTGTATCACCAAAGTGAACCTAACTGAAGTAAAATCAGCATTATCAAAGAAGACGCTTTCCTGAGAGGATTTGATGGCTTGTTAACAAAGAGTACTCTTTGAAAATTAGCAATGCACATAAAATTCGAAGAAAAATCCCGCGCATTAAATTTATCAACGTGAGAAGAAAGATGATCGATGGTATCAAAGCCCCCTCGATACCGCAGCCCTTCGCTTCAAGCAGGTGATATTTCAAATCTTGCTATAGGCGCCTGCCCGGGTAACTTTATCCAGCAGTGGAGTATACGAAACGAGATAAAAGAGGAGGTGAGAGAGGATAAGCGAAACAGTAGCTGGCTCGTGAGAAATCGGGGATGCAGAGATAAGACAAAAGACGGAGAAAAGAAATCGACTGTAGAGTGTGTGCAGAGCAGGGTTAAATCTCTCGCGATAGTCATTTTTTTTTAAACTGCTGGTTTCCTATACCCCATTGTGAGCTCTTTTCAATGGCCTGGCGGCTTTCGTTTAAATGCCCGGCAATTGTATTGTCTTGTGTATCGGCTCGTTATAACGGACACGTGGGGGATTTCTTCAATCTCGTGGATCATCCCTCGGAAAGATAAACAGCGCTCGGGTAAAAGCGCAATCTTCAAAGAATGCACGAGGAGGATATGTAGGCCGACGCGAATCTCGTGTCTTTGAGGACCTCAAAGACCAAAGCGATGTTGACCCGATGGGGATAGCAATCTGGGGAGAAGAAGAAGGAGCGGGAGGCGGAATCCTTTATATTGGACGCGGGGAAAACCTCTGGGTCACTTTTTTTTGTCAAAGCTCCTCTTCTTCTATTTCGGTTCAAAGGGTCCTTGATGCCGCTTGGTGTGATGAGATTTTCTGTTTTGATGTTTTTGAAAATGTACTGAGCTTTGAGAATGGGTGAATTAAGAATATAAGTTGTAAGAGACTAGTGGTTAAAATATCTTTTAAACAGGTTTTGTTCATCACAAATATAAGAATGCCGAATTTGGAAATTTGACAGAAAAAAAATAATTAATGCTCTCAAAGTATGCAGGTGCACTAAGCAGGAACCAAAATGTAGAAAATTCTTGATCGCCTTCTTTGTCTGAAAAAAAAACTTCACAAATACCAAAAATTGTTTGGTATAAATTAATACTTATAAAAAGATTTTCCTAAATGGAGTTTGATAAACAAATTAAAGAAAAAGCGACCTAACTCTTAAATAAGACGGCACGGGAATGGAGTACAGAAGAATCGGGAGAACCCCTGTGGATGCACCTGGCGCGGGGCGGTCCCGATGAGAACATATACGCGGAGGACCTCACATGTCGCGGCCGCCGCGCCGGTAGACTCCCCCTTCGTATTATTGAGAGATACATAATCTCCGAGATCGCGTGTCTGGGCAAGGCCGGCTGCATTGTCTTATAAATTCGGCTGCGGCTCAATTCCCTCGCTGGCTCGACTTAATTGATTCTTTCGGGTCGATCCGATCCTTTGATCAGTTTTATTGCTTTGATTCGGTAATGAGGCTTTGTTTGGTGTTAGCAAGCTGATTTTACATTTAAATATGGATCAAGGTTTTTACTTTAATTTTTTTATTTAACGAATAAAAAATTTTAGAAGCGACAACCTAGAAGTTTACAAAAAATATTTTAACGTCATGTAGCTTCAACATGAGATGGTTTTTTTTAACAATCTCTATTTCTCAGTGCTATTCATATTAATAATTATTGGGATCATATTATTTGATCATTAACATATTTATTCTTTTTGTTACAGGTAAGCCCTTACCAGTTGATGTTGATCTCATGTTTTCAAATTCGTAAGTTAGACCAATTTTTATCATAAAATCCTCTATACAAGCAAAAAATTCAGCCCCTTACATCTATTTTAATACACATGAGATACATAAATCCAAAAAGAAAATATGTAACAAATAGTACTTATGTCTCTGAAAAAAAAAAAAAAAAATCTTCCTAGCTATATTTGTAACAGCTTAAGTTGTTGTCTCGCGTCTTTCGCGCCGCAGTTCGCTTTAACCGGCTATCCGGTTAATTTACGATTTCACGCGCTGTTTTGTCGGGACGAATCGAAACACACCGTCGGTGCACCGCAGTGCAAGATGAACGTAAACCTGTTTTCGAGATTATTTTCGTGCCTTTTTTCATTCTTTTTCTGTTACAAGAGATTTTTGGATTCAATGCGCACCGGACTGAGCTTAGACTTGATTTCTGTATTAGTCCAGGACTCGATAATTTATGGTTGTCTGACTTAGATAAAATTTTTTCAATAATTTAAATTTGATAGGGTTTTTTATGATTAAATTGAATTTTTCTTCATTTTTAATATTAATAATACGAAAAAAAAAAAAAAAGTTCACGAACAAATTTACAGATTTTCAAAGTTTTGTTCATTGCATAGGTAAATCTTGAATGGTAAAGTTATTCCAAAATCTTGGTTACGACATTGGGTAAAAAATCACAAAATATTGAATGTATGCTAGACACAAACATCTCATAATCATCTCCAAATCTGATTGCTTAGTTTAAAATTTTTTGCAAATCTTCACCGCGTGCAACGAAAAAATACATGAATATTCTTCACTAACTTTCACAACGGACCAATAGAATACTAATTGGTTTTACTGAGAAATGAAAAAGCGCCAAAATTAAATTTATCGGAAGTAAAGTACACACAAGCTATGCTCAATAATTAGAAAACAATACTCTTGCATTGCAATCGAGCGAACGCGTAAAGTATCTTCCTATGCTCGTTCATTAGCCGCTCGCTCGATAATTTATGCCCGTGGATGCGCACTCATCGACGTCGTAAACAATTTAACCGAGGAGTTTTTCCCCTTAAGTATACGGCCAATAACAACAAAAGGAAGTAAAACTACTACGGTCGCAAAGAGTAAATAAAAATCAATTTGCATGAATTACTAATAATCGTGCGGGTACGCCTACGTTTAATTAGAGCTCATTTAATACAGACTACGATGAAGCTCCGCGGGCATCGGGCTTGCTCGTTTTCATCCGCGATAAAATCATGCAAAACGACTCCTTAAACTTTGCTGAGGTAGAAGTAAGTTGATACGCGGCCAATCTCACTTGCAACGGCTTTTTAAACTTCTTAGGTGTAAGAAATTTGAAAAAAAGGTGGGGAACGTTTGGAAAACATAAATTTGAAAAAATAGCTTTACTAAATTAAAAATAAAAATTTTTCAATACATATGATTAATTTTTTAAATTAATTTTGTTTGAATGAAAAATAAAAAATTGAAATTGATTACACTTATTAATATTTAATTGACTAAGCGATCACAGCTTTCTAAAATCGTAATTGAAAAATAAATTTAAGATATGACCGTTTCAATTAGTCGGCCAGATGTGAGCCATTAAACTGACTAATCGATTCGCGATAAAAACACAGTTTCGCAACTTATATTAATTTCAAACACACACATTTCGGTTTACAAATTGTTCAAAATATATAATATTTTTCCACCCGTCCCTCGAAAAAAATATTTCTTCATCTTATATTTTTAAAAAAGTATTTTACAACTTTAGCTTTCTCAAAAGAAGTGCGTCGGCTGGTTCTTTGTTTTACGTAAATTCGGCATCAATTAGTCGGCTTTATTCGTGTTATTCCACCCACCGGAATAATATTTATCCAAACGTAAAATTTGTTTGTTTATCCGGAGAGAACGTCAAGATGTTAAAACTCGAGTCTCGGGGTAATATATAAAGTGCATCTGTAAAAATAACACGATTCGCCGGCGGTGTTTTCTCAACTTCGCAAATCAAAGTAAAACGCGGGCTCGAAACGATGCTCTAATTATACTCTCTCGAGACAAGTACTTATACTCGTAGCCGCTTCTGCAACCGGTCGTGATTGACGTGTATATCGGGATAAATAAATCGTACTTGCGAGCTGAGTGTCTGTGTGACTAATTTTTTCATTTAATTCGATACGAATGCTGTTTCTTTAATTTGATTTTGAGATTATTTTTAAGTATTTTGACGTGAAAATTAATTTTTTTTTTTTATTAAAATATAATTGGTTTGGATGAATGATTTATATAGAATTATAGTAGTAATTATTTCCTCAGAAAATAAGTAGTTTTTTATTTATTCAAGTCAAAATAAAAAATCGAATTTTTTTTTACAAGAATCTTCATATATTATACCAACAAACTTGCAAAGACTTTTGAAAAAAGAATTATAGCATATAGAATTTTGTTCCATTTTTTATTAATTGCAAATTTTCAATAAAATTTCGCGTTAAATAATAATTGCGTACAACAAAATGAAAAATACATTTCTCATTACGCAATCTCAACCAGTTATTATTTTTTTAGGTTTCAATATTGTGTAAAATTTCAAACGCACCGGTTACATCAAAACCGCAACTTTTGAAACTGATTTGAATCACTCACTCCGTACATAAATAACACTAAAATCAAAATAAAATTTCTTGCTGATACCGAAAATTTATTTCATTTAAAATTTCAATATATTAAACGAGCACATAAACTAAAAAATCTCCAATCACAGTTCCACTTGTTTATTTTCGAACGTGCTTAACTCGGATTATGCAAATCCACAATAATCGTTTGAAACTTATAGAAATCATGATTATGTCGTAATTATTTTGACTAATAGTTAAAATGCGCAAATTGCGCAAGGCAGCATACTTGAAACCCCATACATGCGCGTTATCACTTATGTGCATTCGTAGAAAGCACGTGTGCCAACAAAACTAAAAAAGGTTACATTAATCTTCTGAAGCACAGTATTTTTCACGTTGGCACACCCTGGGTTTATTGATATTACCAGCGAAACCCAATCTCGAGCATTTGAAGTGACGTTTGAATCACTACGGAAAGAAAGAAAAATAATCCTAGCCGGCCTAGATCAGCTTGAAAACGGCGAGCTTACGATTCGAAGTTAGTGGGTTCGAGTCCCGACTCCCGCTTCACCAACTGAGTTATGAAGTTGTATTTGCAACTTGTTGGTTATTTTTCCTACGAGTACTTCACTCGATTTACAAAATATTGAATTTGGCGTAAAAACACTTTGAACTAAAGTGACTAATAACAGTTAATTAAACTATTTATTGTCAGACAGAGTATTACATTAAGCGTAACTCTTTAATTACAAAATTATATAAACTTTGTTCAATTAGAAAATAAACAATAACAATCAGTTTGTTCATGACAAAATATCGATTATATATAATCTATATGCATCTTGTATGTATCTAATAAAAATCAAAATTGTTAATTTTTTTTTGTAAAGCATAAAAGTACATATTCTCAAATGCATTCTGACAAGTTACTCTCTCACTGATGCGTAAACTTCGTAATTTTAAAGATAACCTTCAACCGAGCGCTGTAAAATTACCCACCATTCTTATAATTAATAAAAAATCACCCAAAAGACACAGATTTCTCGGATATCCAAGAATGCCAGACCCCGAGATAAAAAAATAGATGGTGTTGGGGGTGGTCCATGGAACGCCGGCCGGGAAATCCGTGCATAGCTTCGGTCCCGAGTATTTCAAGCCAAATCCCCGAGACTCGTGAAATTGCTCCTCCTCGGGTTAACTTCTGCCGCCCGCGAGGTGCTTACCACTTCTCCGTCTCCGAGAAAAAACCTGCGTGCCCTCACCCAGACGGAATTCCGAAGCTTATTGCGAAATTTTACATCGGAATTGCCACCACCAACACCCCTCCCACGCCGATCATTCGGAAATTAACCAAGGGAACGTTGCCCCTTTTTTATGGGACTGGGTGGGATTCTAAAGTTTGAATGGTTTTTGTTTTAGGATCCGTAAATCGCGTAATGAATCATTTAAGGGTGAGAGGCTCTTGAAGTTTGGTTTATTTTTCAAAATTGGTTTTTGTTTTTAATCAATGTTGTGGTTGCGATATGTTCGATTATACCAGCAAAGCTTGCAAGCTTTTTAGTTGACTTATTTACTTCTTACTTGAATGTACTTCTGAAAATTCATCGTTTCTTAGTTAGTTGTCAAAAACTTAAATTTTACTGTAAAAAAACTTTTTATTTTAAAAGATTGTTTTGTTTTTTATCGCTCCCAAGAAGATAAATTTTCGTACTTTTTTAAAAATATTTTTTAAATAACTTTTTTGCATCACAAATATAAATTAACAATTTCATACCAGACTACTTTGAAATTCAATTTTTTACCCTCGCTCATTATTATGGACAACAGCACTCCGGTGTAGAGCCCGGATCCGCAAGAGCTTTTTTTTTTTTTAAGTAAACCGCAAGACCCAAAAAAAAAGTCCATAACACGATAGTGCATCACATTACACGTCGGTAAGCTGTATCCTCTAATAACGGTTAACTTTCCCGCATTAATTCCCCGCAAATCCGCAGGTGAAAGTTAGAGGAAAAGCGAAGAGGATACCAATCTCACCCCGGAATCGACTTGTAATTGCCTCGGACGAGCCATTTGTCCTAATTTTTACCCTCGGGTTGGGTAAACAGAGATTTGAAATATAGCGATGATTAAACCTGACAAATCGGAGCTTTTTTTCAATTACGGGTCGCCCGCCAGATCGGCCGTGAAGGATTATCATTCATAATTCGCGATTTGCATATCTTAATGAGGCGCTTATGCCGGTCGTATTAATCTGTAATTGAGACGCCGGTGGAAAAAACGCTGTCACTGAAAAGCAATTGACTTAGAGCTTTCTACCATGACGTAACTAGGATGATCTCAGCGGGTGTCGAATTTCCCGATTTGACCTGGATGCCATCATATGTTTATTAACTTTTGAATCATCGAGCAAGGTTGAGAAACAACGTTGCTAAAAATACTACGCAGTAGACGAGTCATTTCGTTTCATTAGACCGAGCTTTTCATTAATTAATACTGAATACAAGCGGAAGAAGAAAAGCGAAAGGAGTGGGAAGCCAGGAACGAAGGAAGAGGTTTAGGGTTATTGGATTAAGGCACGTAAAGTAGAATAATTGAGTGCGGTGTCTGGCGGCTACTTCGGTGTACCTGATAAAAAATCGTGCAGATTTATTTCAATTTTTCTAAAATTTTCAGAGATATTCATTCATATTACTTTTTTATCAAAAGAATTTTAATGCGTTTTTATGACTGTTAAGGTAAATAAATCATACGGTAAAATTTTTATTTGAAAAATACCGCAGCGAAACTTCAATAACCTATTTTGATTGAAACTTGTTTAATCCAAAATTTTTTGTTTTATTTTGAGCACAGATTTAAGTTGAGTTGCAAGTACTCATAAATAGCTTCAAATTGTTATACTCACCAGGACTGTAAAGTGTAAAGTATCAAAAATACTCTAAACAGCTATTAAATTAAAAAAAAAAAAAAAAAAAAAAAAAACAAAGTTCTATATAGGGGAAAAAGTAAAAAACAAATGTTGTCCAATTACAGCGTCGAAGCTAAAATTTTCGGTAGAACAGTTTAGTCGGAGGGCGAACGTCTACCGAAAAGCTGACCGCAACGAATAGCCCGGGGCTAGATCGATCGATCGATCGCTTTTTTTTTTCTTTTTTTTTTCATTCCCAAGCCCTCATTTCGGTTGGTCAATGGCTCAATCGACTTCGATAACGTCGGGTAAATTAGAGTGACGCGTCCAAATCGATCGCCGGCATCAATCAGGATTCGAAAGGCGAAAAGGAAAGGAGATCCTTTTAATCCCCGGGGAGAAATTCTTTATTCGTCTTATTAAGATTTTCCAAGGCTGCGGGGATTATGAAAATGGAGTTGAGTGTCGCGTAATCGTCCGGATCTTTTATCTCGGGGTGCTGATATAAGCTTATCTCTTCTTCCGTCGCGGTTTACTGAGAAGATAAAATTGGCTTACTTACGGGAGCCGGGGGAATATTGCGTGGCGTTGCACCGCATTCATAATTAAAAGTTATGCTTATGAAAGATTCTTAAAAATTACGAGCCCTGCGTTGAAAATGCAAGAAGATTTCTCTTCATTCTGTGTGATGATCGTTACTGTTTTGTTTATTTTTTTTATGCTTTGTTCGTTTACAGCAGACAGTAAAAAATTTATTTGGGTTCTTTTGGTAAGCGAAATTTTTACTCAGACATCACATGGACTACATGAAATTTATAACAAATAATATAGGCCAAATTTATTTAAGCAAAAATTTTGGAGCAGTATTACTTTGTTTCAAAATTTATTGTTAGATTGTTTAAATAAATAAATTTTTATTGTTATTCTTTTTCTGAATAATTTATATTGTAGTTTACAAGATAAATTAAAATTATATTTATTCATTGTAGAGAATCTTAATATTTATTCAAAAAATGTACTAAAAATTCTATTTTATTTTAGTGTTTCAATATTTTCTTATGAATTTGTCTTTCAATGTTTATACTTTGAAAATTTGTTGCTTCACGATGTAAAGACAATTTAGAAAAAGACTTAATTTATTTTACTAATTTTTTCGTGATTCCAGTATTATTGCTTAGTATGTCCAATGTATTTTCAAAAATTCAGCGATAATCGCGAAATTTCAGATACTCTTTCGCGAAAAAAAAATTTTTTTGAAACACCATGAAATTTTTACTCTTCGAACCAACTCGATTCCCCACAAAAAATTCTCAATCCATTAGCCAAAATTATAAGCCCAACCTCGAACCGCGGCGCGAATTCTTGAACACCTGGGGTAATTAGGGACAATCAAGTGCAATAACACTAATATTCAGGGCTACCGCAGTCTCGGCCGGTGGTCTTCGAAACTGGGCTAAAAATGCGGGCTTCGGGTACCTGTTTTAGAAAACGCGAGACTGAATTTATTATATGAATAAAATTACACGCTTCCGCGGTGAGCTTGTCGACGGTCAGACCTTTTTTTCTTTTTCAGTAGCCGTAGCGAAATTGATAGATCGCGAAGTTGCGAAAATGAGTTTATAAATTTTCCAATGAGGATTGAGCCGTAAATTATCTCCGGAGTTAACACCTTGAACGAGTGAAATGTTTATTCATTCAGGAATGTTTATGAATAAATAAGTTACTCGGGGACTATATTTAGGATTATCGGATGGAATCAACATTCGTCCACATTATTATTTACCTCGTCATATGCATAATTGAGCATTGTAATAATGTTTGAGTTTAAATCGATTAACTCGCTAAAAGCCAATCATCTTATCGAGCACAAAGCATCGCTGCTCCTTAATCAACCAGTAATCACGAGTAATTTTACATTACAAATAAACCACCGTAATTTAAAAAAAACCTATCTGATGAGATGAAAATCGCCCAACTCGTTTATCCATAAAGAAAGAATCATCATCGAGCTTTTTTCCCATCCCCCCTTTTTTTTTCATTCTCCCAAAAGAGTATAGAATTGAATGAAAAAGAAGTAAAAAGAAAATCAATCAACAGATAAATCGACGCGCTTTATCTGTTTAAATAAAACTCGAGCTATCCGCGATCTCCGATAATCGACTGACTCTCTTTTATCCTTCCACCCGATGAAAACTCCCTGCGTGTGTCTGCAGCAGTTGACCTCGCTTGATAAATTTCAAGTTTTTATTTCGTGTGCGCGAAAATGTGCTTTTAGCCGGTACAATTATTGTAATTAGGTGCTCGGGGAAATTTTAACGACGTGAAAGTTGCTTGTTTCGGGGAGGGGGATCGATTAAAATGCGGGGTTTTAGCGCTTGTAGCCTATGAATTTATTGTCGGACTCGTTGATGCAGGCTTGTTGATTATACAATTATTTTCTAATGTTAATTTGACTTTATTATAGCTGTTTGATAGTGCTGAGAGTAGGAAAATGTTCTAATCAATGATTTTTTGTTTGATTCCAGGTAAGCCACGTTTGAAAATTGTCTGGGGGATTATGTTGGCTCTAATGATGTTGTTGGTAAGATTTTACTGTAATGTAATAAATTTTGTCCGTACCGAATAAATTTAACTCAACCCTCACATTTAGCACACACTTCGTTGAAAATTTTCCAAGCTTCGAACTTGGATTAAACGTAAACATATTTTTCGTGCACTAATTATCAAATTTTATTATAGACACTTTTTTTTGGAATTGATTTAAGTAAAGTAATTATCGAGGTAATAATGAAGTTTTTTTCTTTTCAAACTTTAAAAATTATCATCTATAAAGAACTAACGATGGGCCCAGAACTGGGCTAAAGCTCGAGTTAAAGTCAAACTCCGAATTCTAAATTCTTTGGATCCGGAGTCCAGAAGTCCAAATCCAAAGACTCTGAGTCATGAAAAAATTTGTGTACCAGTCCAGACTCGGAGACTCCAAAAGTCTGAGTCCAAGGACCCAAGACTTGACTCTGTATTCTGGACTCTGAGTTTTTGTCCAGTCCTGGATAAACCTTCAGCTAATACTTGCACTGAATACTTAATTTAGTAAAACATAATACGTCGTACCAATCTAATTTCCCTTTGCACTCAAGATTCAACAAATCCATCTTAATAAAGCAAACCCTCATCCTCTCGAGTTTATTTCCAATCCGCTCGCGGATAAAAACAAGGTCACTCGAAGCTCCTCCCCCCATATCTCCTTACGCAGGTAGCTTTCCCGAGGCAAAGATGCATTACGCTCTCGCAGAATACCCTCGGAGCCGTAATATTAAGATAAGACTCGGCGTTCTCCATCTCGGGTTTTTTTTTTTCGACTCACCTGAAGACACGTGAATGGAGCAAGGGAAATAAAGATCGAGTTCACCGGCCTCGGAGTGCACTTCATCTCTGCGGCTCTTGTTTTACCTTTTTTTTTCTCTTCTTCTGCTCCGCTCTCTAGCTGCTTGGCAGCCAGCTACCCCCAAAGTCACTCGAGCTGATTCTTCGTTTTTCTTGATACACCCCCAGCTCCTGTTTTTTTCGTTTCAATTATCTTGAGAGCCGCTGCCCGGCAAGAACGACTCTTTTTTTTTTTTTTGTTGCACTGTGATTATAATGAGCTACATTTTTTTTTGAAGCACCCGAGTTGTTACTCCAATAAGGTGCATGCACACTCTGGCTTATCAAGTAAGATGGAAGTGCCGGAAAAGTACTCCGAGCTTTACAGCGGCAATAATAATCGAGGCGAGATGGATAAAACGTTTTCCAATTTGAAAAGAGGGACGAGGAGAGGAGAGGAGAGTCATAAACGACGACGGACAACCCTCGTAAAAAACTTTGGCCGACGTCTTTAGCTTAGTTTACGATAAACCCCGCGGGCTAGACGACAAAAGGCCGGGGCGAGAGTGTCATTGACTTTCTTGTTATCGACTCTCGACACGCATCCCGAATTTAGAATCGGGCCGCGATGTCGAATTTTAGTGACATCGATTTTGGAGGAAGACATCGTGTCGTTGAATTTCAAAATTTTTGTGTCGCGGAGATGAAGAGTTGAACAAAATTTTTACGGTCTGGATGGTTTTTACTTATAAAAAGTTTTGACGATATTGCGAGTTGCGAGCTTCTTTATTTTTGTCTGGAAAAGCGTTTGAAATTGATGAAAGAAGCGTTTTTTACGTCTGCTGAGTTGACTCTAAGACCTAGTTATTTTTACAATTTAGTCCTTGTTAATTTGGTTGCAATTAAAATAAAAAATTAAAAATTTTTAGCTTTTTTATTCGTATGTTTATATTTTTAACACAAGTTATTAAATGAAAAAATTTTACTTCAATTTGAGTTTTTTACAAAATTGAATAAAAAAAATTTTTTCAATTTGCAAAAAAAAAAAAATTTCAGTATGTACAATACGAGGTACAATAATTAAATGGAATCTATTGAAAAAGCTTTATTTATTCTTTCAATCTGCAATACTTTTTTTGAAATTATTGAGAGTGCATCATTTCAATACTGGGTACTAAATACGTTTTTCAATCACATTATTTACCTCATCCTCATGTGTACATACCCAGTTGGTTCAAGGTAGTTTAACCAGGCAACTAGGCTAGAACAAACAAATAAAATGATCTGGTTTGATTTAAAGTATACAAAACCGGAGCAGCTAAATAAATGAACTCAATCAACAACAAAAAAAAGTTACAACTTTTTCGTCAAATTTTAACGTAAAAAGTGCTAGCCGAAAAAAATTAGGTCTAAAAGCTTTGCTAAAAACTTTTGGTAACGACCTCGACCGAAGAAATGAATTTCGAGGACCGCGATGAAACGCAAACCCGGCCCGGTTATTTATGCTTATTGAATATATAGGTCGTAAAAATAAAAAAATTCCCGTCCGAAAGCCGGATGTATAATGGATTTAATCTCTCGGGCGGGCGGTTTACGGTAAAAATATTTAAAACTATTCATCCGGATAATTGGACACTTGGCTTCCGAACAATTGAATTTACCTGAGGTAGGTCAGCAACTCGCTGCACTCCAGACGTGAATAATATATACACAAGCTCGGGGAAATTTTAAAAGCAGCTCTATCGCTTTTCGGTGTACCCTAATTATCCTCCCTCATTACCAGTTCAATCACGTTCGGCTGATTATAACCGGAAGAACTACGAGAAGAAGGCGATTCCGTCGGGGCTCATCTCTCTGTTTCTCGAGTTAAACTCGGGGGGCTTTAACTTTGTTTTCTTTCCTTTTAATAGCCTTCTTCGCCTATTCTCGAACTTATCTCGTTACGTGACAGCCGGCCATTTTCTTTGTCATTAATTTGCATAATGAGATATACCCGCGCTCGACTTTTTCTTCAAAAACTTCTTCTTCTCCCACTTCCTCCTCAAAGTTTAATAAATATAGGCGCTACTCTGATTAACTCCCGTCTCCGCTCCGGCATTTGTTTAAACAAACCTGCTATTTTAATCCTAATACCCCGCTGAGCTCGCTATAAATTTCCTCGGTGTGACCTCGTTAAGCCCCGTAATATCAAAATTCCATCCGCATAACTCACACTCTGGCTCCGAGCAAACACGAGGAAGAAGAAAGAAAAAAAAAGGCAAAAGAAAACATATCGAAAACAGCGCGCGGGCATGCCCTTAAAGCATCCGCTCCATCCTCATCTGTCAAGCGTCGAAAAAAGAAGAAGTTTAAAGAAAGAATAACAAACGTGCCAGCGCTTTCAGTCGGCAATGCGCCAGCCAAACAATATCCCATTAGCTAATTAACCTTTATATGTATTATACGATAACGACACCCACGCGTTGTTCTTTCATGACCGGAGATTTTTTTATGTCGTCTCTTTACCAAAGTATGAAGTGGGTCGTCTGGACAACCAATGATCGCGGTCGTTTTAATGTTTAAGGTCGCTGAGTGTGTAAGTAAAACGTGAATTTACGTAATTTTTTAAACTTGAATGCTAATTGTTAATGTGCTTTAATTGTTAATATGAGCATTTTGATTTAAATGATCATGATAAGACTTTTAAAGCTCTTATTTTAATCTTTAAAGTTTTTATTTGCAATTGAAAAATCCAGCCTCAAAACATCGTGTAGGCTGTCTAACTTATGATACTTAAACTAATTACAATTGTATATAATCAATGAACTATAAAAGTTGTGAAAACTCTAATGAAAAAAGCACTTAGAGCACTTAGTACCATACATAGTTATACTACATACAGATATTCATATATACATATATATATATATATATACTAGGGGGTACCCCCCTGCTCGCTTCGCTCGCCAACCCCCATAAAAATAGTTATAAAATATAGAGTTTTTTCACAGTTAATATTTAACATGTTTTTTGAGTTGAGTTTGTGTATTGAATAAAAGTTCAAACATGTTTAGGTAAAATTGTTGAATATGATTTAAATTGAAAAAAGAAAATGTTATGGTGAGTCTAAAAAAATAGTTATAAAAATTAAATAGTAAGTTAAAATACTTCAAGTACTTGAAACATGTTAAATATAATATTTTTTAACCGTTTTGAAGTACTCCTTTGAAAAGGGCTTTTAAAATTACGACTCCTCTAGGAAAAGCGCCCTTCAAAGAGGTTAAATATGGAGTTTTTTGACAGTTAAGGTGCTCGTACAGGAGAAGCTCCTATAATTTAAAATCAACTCCTCCGGGAGGAGTCCCTTAAAACATGTTGAATATAAGGTTTATTGACGTTTTGAGGTGCTCCTCCGGGAGGAGCTCTAGAAATTACGGCTCCTCCGAGAGGAGCCCCTTAAAACGTCAAAAAACCTTATATTTATTATGTTTGAAGTGGGCTCCTCCCGGAGGAGCCGTACTTTAAAGAGCTCCTCCCGGAGGAGCACCTCAAAACCTTCAAAAAACCTTATATTTAACATGTTTTAAGGGGCTCCTCCCGGAGGAGCCGTAATTTTCAGAGCTCCTCCCGGAGGAGCCAAAAAAAAAAAAGAGCTCCTCCTGGATATAACTATATAATATAGGAAGATATTGAAAAAAACAAAACAAAACAAAGGAGATAAATAAATAGATAAAAAATAATAACAAATGTGCACGTGGTCATTGTTGCCTTCATTTGTAGGTTCTATCCACAAATCAAATTCTCATATTACAGTCTTTACTACTACTACAAAAGCATAGATCAGTTGAAGTACAAGCACATCAGGTTTACACAAATGAAACTGTCTCAAATTGCTACTCAGTTCAACCTGTGTATTCCGTACGTGTAAACAATGACTTTATCATCTTGCTTCAAAGTTCCAAAACTCGGCTCATGGTAAATTTCTAAGACTGTACACAGAAAACCATCCATAAAAAATAATAATCGACATAAAATCTTACAGCAGAATCCTGTCACGTATGGGATATTTATAACGGGTTGAGCCAGCTCCCTACCCGCGATATTAGTCCAAGTTTCGTGGGCCGGCAACACGTGTGCCCGACCAGACGTATTATCGTCCGCGAGCTTTTTCTTCCCTCCCTCCCTCCTACTTCTCGAAGAAGAAGAAGAAGGAAGAAAAAAAAAGTTTGCCCGGAATCTCGAGTCGCACGTGCTTATTATTGCGGAAGGTGGGTACATGAGAATGACGCCGTCATCAATCATCCCCCGCTACCAGCCAGCCGTTACCGTCATCATACTTATGTTATGAGGATTCTCGGGATTTTTTTTTTGAGGTGCAGAAGTGTCGCAGTTTTTTACGCTGAAAGGGTTTATTTACAAGAGGATGAGTACCGCGAGCGTAAACAGACAAACCCCAAAACTCATCTGAACAGCTAAATCGATCGGCCGCAAGACAAATCGCGGTATATCTGCGACCCCAGGCTTTGCTGGCTAGACAATCGGCAAACCAGAGGCTGGCTGTAAGCACTGGAAATCAATTCCGAGAGTTCGAATGCAGCCAGATTTTTTTAACCTTCCACAGCTGACGTGAAAAATGTGGCTGCCCTCGCTAAAAGTAATTAGGAAAGTTTTTCAGGACTCTTTCGATGTTTTCTCTGATTATAAATATTTTAAACAATTTGGTGCTTGACCAGCTGAAAGTGTGTTACAAAATTTTTTTAAATTATATAGCTGTGATAATCCAGCAATTAAACTCATTTGTTCAGAACCAACTTCTGCAAGACCAACAACAATTAATCACTCGTCACCAGTCACTGTCACTTAAAACAAATCAAATTAACCAAATGATTAAGTCCGCTTATCGATGCACAATCGATTTTTGCATGACTCTTATTAACAAATTGAAACGCAGTTATTGCGAAATAATGACCTCTGTCTTCGGCCCTTTAATATGTTGCGCTCGGAAATTGGTCCAGATGAATCATCGCCTATGGTTCGATATTAACTGTAGTTGTATGTCTCTTATGACAACTTTCAAAAAGGATTTAAAAAATAGATTTTTGGATTAAGCATAGCATAATTATGGTTTTACTTTACATCGTTAGTCCATAAAAAATAAGAGAGAAATTTATAGTCTAGGTATATTGTTTCTAGTTGTGGGCACTTTTAAAACTGAATTTTTGAAATAAAAATATTTTATCTAAGCTCATTGCATAATAACTTTTTTTTATTAAAATATTATTTAAAAATCGGGTTTCATTTCGAAGCGTCTTGCAAATAAGAGTCAAAAAGGTAATATTATTTACTAATCTAAAAAAAAAATACTTGATTTATGGTGTAGTTCGTAGTTCAGCAGAACTACTAAACACATACTCGATTTGCTTTTTTCAGTTTGAAAAATGTTATCCACAACGCTTGCGTTTGAATCGAACATCTTGATTAAAAAAAAAGCAAAAAAAGTATAATTTTTAATCACAAAGGTATGGCGGGTTGTAGACAACAAGAAATTTCTAGTTCTTATACTGTAACGATTATTACTATTTCAGAGAACGGTACTTCCTCCAAACAATTTCAATTCACATAAAATTTTCAATATCCCCTACCGCAAAAAAAACTCGTCCACCACTGTAACTAGAAATTTCGGCCGAAAAAAAGAGTGTAATTTCAATTTTCAATTAAAAAAGTCCGGTTACAGCGTTATCCCTGTACGTACAATGACCTCCCGGGGTAAATAAAACCAGGCGGGTGGCGTTTAATTCCCATTTGCACATTAACGCGGCTCCGGGCGCCCGCAGACACTCGGAAAAAAGTAAAATGGACAACAACGACGCTGCGTCCTACCTGCGAATGAAAAAAGAGGCTTTTCCTCCTCCTCCTCCCCACCCCACTCTTATGCTAATACGCGGGAATATTTCTTTTGCGCTCGGAGGATGTCGCCCTGATGCGTCTCTCCCCGCTTGTTTTATGTAACTTCAGTCGTTATTTTTCACCGGTATGAGCACTGGCCGCGAGGAGTTTTCTCTCTTTGTTTCGTCCGTCACGTTTCTTGCCCGGGTTTTCTCGGCTATCGCGACTGTCTGCCTTTCCCGACCCTTCTTCTTTTTTTTTTTTTTTTTCATTTTACGCAATCGAACTGTTTTTGTTTTGGTACTTCTGTTTGCAGTGAGAGTTTCAATGAATTAGGAAGATTTTTTTTTTTTATGTTTATTGGAAATGAAAATTTTTGAATTTTAAACTGTTATAGCATTTCAAAAATCATAATTCTAGCCTTTAGGAATAAGTACTCTCAATTTTATAAATATTTAAATAATAGTTTTTTGTATACAGATACGTGTTTTAATTATTTAACCTTTACATTTTCGCAAAAATTATGGTAATTTAATCAAATTTTTTTTCTTACAATTTGAAAAAAATTCTCGCAATCAGAGTTAAATGGACGTTTTATAACTCGATTAAAAAAGCCAAGTTTTTTTTTTAATAATAGTTTTTGAACTTACATAAAAATTTTTACGCAAAATTCAAAAGTTTTAAATTTTTTTCTGAAGTCACTCACGGAGAAATTTTTTTAGTGAGTTGAAATAAGAGTTGAAATTTTATCTGCTTTACTTTCTGTAAAGTAAAATGTAAACAAAGAAGTAATGAAAATAAAATTTAATTTTACCAAAAGAAACTTAGAAAAAATTCAATTATTCTTCATGCTCTTATTGCGTAAATGATATTTATCGTGAACAAAAAACCAGGAATTTTATTAAAACTTGTTTTAGAAATGGACAAACTAATGGGCCATCAATCAATCAATTCCAAAATCTTCATTAGTGCGCGTATTTGCATAATATAGCTTTGTTCGATTAAAATTTAAAATACAGGGAAAATTGCGAAGCAATATTTGCTTTATCCCAGTACCGAAGCACTTTCCTACAAATCAAACAACCCAAAAGTTGCATTAATTTCAAACGAAATTATCGCCCTTTCAAAACACGAAAAGTACGTCTCAGTTTCGCGACACTGCTAGCAAAGTAAAACAGACACACTATGCGATAAGCTCCCAGAAAACTTGTTGAGTCCCTTCGGGAAGCCAGCTCTTTCGAAATAATTGCTCCCAAAGCACTCCCCCAGATTGTGTCTCTTTTTCCCCGAGTTATTATGGTAATTCCGAGATATCTCAATTCCCGTCCCCCCTTTTAATTGACTTACTCGTTTGCCCTTATCGTGTTTACAATAAACGAGGCCCGCGCATTGACTCCGGGATTACGTAAAACTTATTCCCGGCAAAAAACACAGCCTTCCTCTTAATCAGACGAAGAAAAAGGGGAGGGAAAGACGACGACGAGCAAACTTAGGAGCGGAGCTCGGAATCACTTACGAATTTTCCCCGGGCAAAGTTTTCACCGAAAATAGCGAGGATAATTGCTCGCAGCAGTATCCCTGCCCGCTCGTGTTTCTCCCTCCTTTTTTTTCTTTCTGCTCCTCTCCCGATGCCTGTCTGCACATCTTGTTTGGCAGTTATAATTAACTTTTTAGTTCCGTATGCGATGAGAGAACAAAGCGGGAGGGTTTAAAAGTTGTAAGGGGTATTCAATTAAACTGCAGGCTAATTAGACTGGAGCTTCTACCCCCGTGTAACTATATTTTCATCTTGTTTTTTTTTTTTTTCAAAGCTGTGGTCAGTGGGTTAAAAATAAATTATCAAAAGCAGACTTGTAAAAATTACAAAGTTTCATTAAAAAAAATGAAAGCAGTTATTGTGTATTAAAAAGTTAGTTAAAAGAATACTTTATATGAGCACTTTCAATTTTAATTAGTTACGTAAGCGTAATATTAAAAAGAATCTGTTATATATAAGCAATTGACTCGACTGATTCAGCTTTGGACCAGTAAGATTTTCTAATTGAATCTCTGATACAATTCGATTGTACACAGCAGTAATTTGAGTAAAATCGTGTAAATTTTTATTTTTAAGTCTTCTTTTCTTACTTCATAGAGAAACCACCATAATAAAAATTCATAAATAGATAAAAAATTATTCAATATTTTCTGACCAAAAGGTCAAAATATAACTCTTAATATGCTCTTTAGGTCTTAGTTTGATAACTAGATCTGGTACGACTAGAGAGTTCCTTAACCCGAAGCGGTGGAAAATTTCATTCGCACCGCATCCATCAAATCCTTGAATTTCAAATTCATCAAAGAAAAAAGCCGATAATTCAATTCCGCATATCGTTGTAATCAACGAACCGTCGCGGCCTTTCTTACGCGTCAAATTTATTGCACTACGGTCGTACGAGCTAGCTTTTTTGTAATTGAGTAATTAATATCAGGACTCGTTTTCCACGGGATTTTCATTGGTCCGCGCGTTGTACGACTTACTCGCAGAAAAACCACGCGGGTGTTCCCCATCAATTTGGGTCGCAGCTCGGGATGTCTTTAATCTACGGCGGCGCACGCGAATACATATTCCTCTTTTATTACCTCCTCTTCGCGAGCTAATTGTAGCCGAGGGATCGAAAAGGGATTGGTTCAACCTTGGTAGAAAAGTGAAAGCGAGCGTGGAAAATTGATTTACGGGGACGAATGTAAACGTTTCACGGTCCATTTGTTTAAAGTACTCTGTAATCGCACTGTCGCCTTGCGTGATGAAGATAGCTTTTGAAATTACTCGCGTTTTTATGAAAGATGTAAGGAGTGTTCTTTTTTACTTTTTAGGTGAAGGTTTCAAGAACCGTAGCATCGTTGATATCTCTTTTTTTTATTAATTTCAAAAGTCAATTAATGTAAATTAAACTTTACAATTATATTAAGAATGAATAAACGGTTCGTACATGAAATCTTACAAATCACACTCAAGATAAAATGTTTTTAGTAGCTCAATCATCAGAGTAATGGAATCGTAAACCAAGAATCGTTGGTTCGAATCCCGCTAGCAGCTTAGTTGCCAATGAAATTATTAAAATTTATTGACTGGATCGTGGCTCGATTCTGAAATTTCTGAGGATTCTGGTATAGATATAGTTCGGCCATACCACCAATTGATGATATTAAAAATTGAGACGTTTTTACACGTCTACTGGGAACTTTACAATATTGGGTAATCTCTTAACTTTTTGATTAACACTTTTTTTTTTTTTAATAAATTAAATTGACGATTCCCGTATATTTTAATAAAAAAGGTCATGAATAAATAAAAAATTAAATAAATAACAAAAACCTAAATAATTATGAGTTGAATAAATACACGCATTTTCGGCGATACAATCCGCTTACCAAAAAAAAGAAGAAAAGAAATGAGTCAAAAAGAGATAATTTATAAGTTTTGTACAACTTTAACCATTACCATCCTCTAGAATCCCCTAAAAAAATCAGCACGAATGTTTAAAAAGTCGTAAGTCACGAACTCCGCACTCAGAGTTCACGTATGTCAACTCGTCGCAATAATCTCATCACGGTGAAAGCAGACTAGAGCAGGGCGCAATTTACTCGCATCTCTCGCCGAATGAGTTTAATAAAGCGCAATTTCCGGGACGGCGCAGCACTCTGGAGCAATCGGTGCTTCGTGCGTGCAACAATGCGGCGACGCGTCATTTCCTTGCCCCGCGTTCATGCACAAAAGAACTATGTACTCGCGATCGATCCTCGTCGGCTTTTTTTTTTACATTTTTTAGGAGACCATTGTTGCGACGCTCTTTTATTTCGGGCTATTGTCCCTGAAATTGGGTGGATTTCGTAAAATACGTGGGGTTTTTTTTTTTTTGTGGGGGACTTGTTGATTCGGAAGTATCGATTTGGTTTTTGATGGCTCGATTAAAAATTGTTTTCGGGTGCTGTTTTTATTTTATTAGTTTTGAGAGTTTCATAATTTTTAAACAATATTCAAGTATTTTTGCTTATGATAGCTGAAAATGTATGTATTTTAACTTCATACAAAAATAGTGTAGCGAGTAAAAAATTTTCTAGTAAAAAACTTCCATTAACTAAAAAATTACTATAGTTGGCTACATTATAATTTTTAGCTTAAAACCTAAATCATTTTATTTTAATACTTTTTTTTTTTTTTAGGAACTTTACTTGTTACACGTACAAATAAATAATGTGTACACTCAGAGAAAGGTTTGATTGGGTCAACAATATATTGTAACATCTAAGATGCCATAGTTGATATAGAGACAATGATGCACATTGTAGCAGTAACAATATCATGGCAGCGCTGACTAAATGCGTATTAAGGGTTAACATGTTTCTAGTAACACTGGTATAGCACAACTTAATTTTAAAAAATTTCTTTTTTGTTATTTTGGTATAATTAATGTATTTAATGAATAGTTTTAATCTTAAAAAATATACAAATGATTATAAAAATCACAATATTTAAGAAATAATGACTTCAATTGAGATTTTTTTAAATAGCTAGGTTAGGTTAGATTTTTGAATATTTGCTTTGCTAGTCGCAACGATATGTATTATTATCCTTATCATACGTATTGTAACTGCTACAATGTTTAGACTATTGAGGGAACAAAGAATGTTTAATTGGTCCAATCAAATCTTTCTCTGAGTGTAGTCGGTGGAACAGACGGCATAGCATCATCAAACTAGAAGAATAAAAATCTTCAGTTCGAGTCCCAGTGCTATCGTTTCGATCACACTCATAATTCAGTTGATTAGCTCTTTACTGAATTTTTTAATGCAATAACAGAGTTTACGACAAGAAAAAATTAACTAAGTTACCGATAAAATAAAACAAAAAAGATTTTTCCATCAACAATAACTGGAGACTTTTTTCAACGAAAATTTTTTTTATTTAAAAACGAATTAATTCTCAAATGTATTTTTTGATTTGATTTAAATTTTTTAGAGCTTTTTTATCCAACGTTGATCTATAACAATTAATAAAGCAATCAACGATGGAACCATAGAAAAATAGAAAAAAAGAGAGATCTTTCATAATCGAATCCAACGCTTCCGAACAACGCCTCGCTCGATTAAGGAATCAATCATCTGCCGCTGATATTTTGTCGTGTAATACGTCTCGAAAAAAAACCCTCCTGCATTCGGCTCACGCGCGACTTTATAAAAATGACTGTCGGGAAAAAACAATCGCATCGATCAACCCTGGACGATCGGACTTGCTCTCGATGTGCTTTGAAATTTTTCATAAAATTTTTTTTTTTTTTTTCAATTTCCAAAAATACCGGTTAATTTGTTTCTGTTCTTTCAAAAATAAAAAGTGAAAATTTGGTAATTTTTGAGTGTTTTGTACGTCAGTCAATGTCGAAATCCAAATTTGTTTTCACGTGAAAGTTAAAAAAACAACGTGAAAATATTATTTATTATTATTATTATTATTTTTTTTTTTTAAATTAATGTATTCTGATTACAGCCGAATAAATTTTTAAAGTATGCTGAGTATTCGTATTAAAAAAAAAAGTTTGTAAAACGTTTTTGTAGTTATGGAAGAAAAATGAATTTTTTTTTTTTTTTTTTTCTAGCAGTATTGAGGAATCGAAGTTTAGACTTGTTAGTTGTGAGTTCCCGAGTGAGTTCCGTCAGTTAGCTGACTGAGCTACAACCACTTTCACTATATAATACATCTACATTCATCATAATGTAAACGAAAATAAAAATTCATTCGAGCAGGAAAAATGTTAAGCCCTCTTACAATCCTTCCCTTCAAAATCTCCAAAAATTCCCAAGTAAAAAAAGAAAAAGATTTCAACTCACGATCGCTTACAACCGACCCAATCACGATAATCCCATCGCACAGGCGGCGAAAGTGGGAGTGAGGAGGTACATAGTAAGAAAACAATTTAGCGCACTTAACTCGGATATAATAAAGCCCTTCGGTACGCAAGCCCACACCCTTTATCTTCGGGCTGGTGCTGCAGGATAAAAGCAATCTAAAATTGACGCGCAGAGCGACACGAGATAAATCGGCGCTTCCCCTCCGCTCGTCGGTATCTTTGAGGGCGGAAAAAAAAGCTCCGAAGTTGCGCGAGAGAGGAAAAAAAACGACGTATCTTTCCATTGTTGCGGGCCCATTGTTTAAACTTTAAGGTGCTTTTCTTTATTACAAGAAGGAGAAGAAGTTGTTTGCGGGGTCGAGAGAGTAAACTCTTGTTGGACCGATGAAACGAATGTACGAGAAGATAAAAGTTTTTCGAGTTCACGCTTCGCGGATTACGATTTCGGGAGTGTTATTTAATTATCGCTTTCAGGGGTTCGTAACGAAGCCAATATCATTATTATTATTAATGAACGGTTGCGCGGCGAATTTAAATTGCAGTGGAGTGTGCGGCGAAGCGCGATGAATAAAATAAATTTCGCGCGAATCAAATCCACCACGTCGCTATTAAAATAAATGGTGCTTGAATTTGATGCATTTGCAGTCGAGTTTATGGTAAATCAATTGAAAATTTGTGATGTAACTCGTGTACCTGTACATTGAGTCATTCAAAAGAAAATTTCTTTTTTTTTTTTTTTTTGGTAAAAATATGAGATAATAAAAATTGCGGTCCGATGCGGGAGTGTCTGGTCTTTGTGATGCGCGGGAGGCAATTACAGGGCGGCAGAAGCTTTAAGCCCCCGATCGTTCGGACGCGCTGGTATTATGTGGGCTGAGCCGAGGATCAGACGGGTTCGATTCGAATGGCTCTATCTGTCGGCCTTTTCATTATTTACCGGTCGATACTTCTCTTCCCGAAATTTTTATTTTATTTATTTATTTAAATCCAAGCGCGAGAGCTACTTATCGAAGTTTCTGGAGAGCGCTGTAACATTTATTAAAAATTTGTAAAAGTTGTTAAGTTTCAAAGCTGTCTTTTTTATGTAACTTCGACTGTAGTCTCAGTGTCTCGGTTGATATAACATCGGACTTGTAACCCAAAGGTCTTCAGATCGAATCCACTCATCGACTTTTTTCACACTCATGAACCAAATAGTTCTAAAAAATTTAATAAAGATCTACAAATCACATGAATTGTTAAAAAAAAAAAAAAGAAAATATCTCCAACTGGAAAGTAATATTTTTTTTATTTTATTAAATCTATCTATTTTATTTTGTTGTCAAATTTTAGTATTATACATTCATAAATTAAAAACTACTGTCAAGTAAATTAGTTCATCAATGGAAAATATTATTTAAAATGGCTTAGTAATCGTTCATATAGATTCCTGTAAATGTTTGTTTAACAACCACACTAGCCTAAAAATGAGCTTTCTTACTCCAGAGTAAAACCTGCAGTCTTCCCTCTTCCGGAATAAAAAATCATTCCGGTCGTTCCAGCTATACCATAATCCTCCCCTCATTTTAAATATTTAAGGTATTTATTCGGTGTATTAAACACGAGCCGGGTAAATATTCAAAAGCCGGGAGGAATATTTTCTTCCGGCGTACGGGTGCGTAAGGAAAAAAAAAAGTCCCTTTTTCGGTAGGCGGAAAACCTCCGCGGAATATAAAGTCAACTCCGTAGGAGGCATTGAAAGAGCTTCATATGTTATGTACGATGGGGATGATCAACTTCTGACTCGTGACTGGAATAAAACCGAATCCAGATTTACCCTCCACCGAATTTGGAGTAACCGCTCGTTCCTAATTTTTCCAGGTGCGCTAGAATTGATTTTCATCGCGGCAGTAAATCACATTTACATTGCGAGTATAAAATTGAAGCATTTTGATAACTGTAAACTTCGTGATGGATCGACCCACCGCGATTAGACATAATTACGACAACTGAATTAATTACAACTATCGCACTTGTTTCACAGACGATTAACCATGCTTTTTTTTCTATGTTCGCAGGTAAGAAACGACACCGGGGTGAGTCTTTGAGATTACGATGGAGATAGAGAGCTTCCGTCGCTAAATCGGCGCTCCACTTAGCTCTTTCATCAATCATAGCCTGGCTGCTACCTACCGGTGAAGTGTCTCCATTTGACTAATGAATCGCGCCTTGGGATACGTATGAAACTCGTGTTTCGCGCTGTGGGGCCTTTATCAAACGGGTGGGATGAAAAAATCAACCGAGTCCTTGATAAGCGGATCTTGTCGCTACTTATCGCGATTGGCTTGTGATTAATCGTGTTATTTGGTTTTTAATTTGATTTTAAGTACTTTGGAAAAATGAAGTTTTTTGGATATAAGTTGTGTTTCACTAAAATACTAAAAACTAAACTACTAAATTATTCAACTTTGTAGCTTTAATTCATAAAATTGATTCCATAATTGTTTGTCAATAGTTTTATCATATATTAAAACAAATACGAGATATAGTAAACAATGATTCGAACAATTAATTCATTGAAACATTGTTGAAACAGCAAAGCTTTATGGATTGAAATTTTTTTTTCATCTTGACTTCAGTTTTATTGTAAAATTAATTCAAAACTTGATGTTTGTAAAAGTAAAATTTAAAGAATAAGAAAACGAAACACATTTATGAAATTTACATTTATACAAATAGTAGTTGAACTTGATACTTCACATGTGTATCAAATATAATATTTTAAACTTTTATACTTTTGCAATTTTCACTTCAACTCATTTTTTGGATTTTTCCCTCGATTTTTCCTACACTATTGCATGATCAACTTAATTGAAAATGTTCTGAGCTCAAAATATTTTTACAATCATTCATCTCTCAAAAAATTTCATTGTTTGTCTCCCTTCCATGTTATATTTCATGCATCCATCATCCAAAAAAAGTCTAAAATTGAAAACATCGCACCAACCCTCTTTTTTCATAAACATATCCATCCCAAAAACAAAAGATAAAACCGTCAGGTTGTAATGATAGTCCACCGTAGCAAGGGTGTCCAAAATAATAAATCGTTGGATTTTTTTGTCCGCGTCCATTAAAACGTCACGGCCGACAGCAACTTGACGAATTCCGTGCGCAGGAAAGGCCGTCCGAAATTAGCGAGTCGCTCCAATTAAGGCGTGTTTGTACACACGATCGACGGTAATTACCACGATTGTGTGCCCGTGTAATTAGGTGCTGATACCGACATCTTTAATTTACTTAATTAGCTGTACCTTTACACCGTGCATTTACGCTTTCAAGATTCATACTTCCATCACTATCAAACTGGGCTTATATTTTAAATGTAACAATATTACTGTGAAAAGCTTATTTTCTGATGAAAAAAAAATCACTAATAAAAAAAAGATAAAGTCTTGTTCAATTTTTTCAGTCAAAATGGAGTTCGGCAAGATAATAATAAAGAACTTTTCAGCTGTACAATAAACGAACTTTTACAAAAACATCACTTTTGACACTCTCTGTATAGGGTTATTCTGTGGGTTGTTCGCACATTTTTTTATTTAGATTTTGAGCCTGTACTTTTATTTTAGTTTCTTAAGTAAATTATTAGTATTAATTAACAAACTTGGTTAAAACATACGTGAATAATCAGTGCAAAAAATTGATTATTCGGTAATATGTGAATATTCTTCTAGCTCAGAAATTTGATTATGACTCTTGAAGTAATCTCTGCTCTCAAAAACAAAACCGCTCTTCGATAAATTTACGACGATGTTTAAATTTTTCTGGAGATACTCTCGAAATAACCGCCACCGTCACTCTTCATTACCCCGGATAATAGCAACGTGTAATACAGGATGAATCATCCTAAAATAAATCAGGCCCTTGCGCGCCCGGGATGATATTTTTTCGTTTTCCGGCGGAAATTTATTATATCGCCGGTGCACTTTCTTCTACCCTGTTGTGCGATATACTGGTTTTACAACGCCATGGAGTAAATCATCAGAGATTTTGATGGAGAATAGATGATTATCGGGGGTATAAACAAAGCTTTGGGTTTCGAATTTTAAGGACGGATTTGTTCTGAGAAAGTGGGATTACCTGCTTGAAAATTTATAACTTGGGTAAAAAAGTTGACTTCAGCTGTGAATATTCATCAGTTTATCGATTAATTTTTTACCTTATAAAAGCTCTTTGTTTTTTATGTAAGTTTTATTTCTCCATTTAAAAGAAAAATACTCCGACCCATAAATTTTAATAGATTGAAAGCTTTTTTTTTTTAAACCCCAATATTCATGAATACTAAAAATCGCAATATTTAGGTCATTTTTTCCACAACAATTACGATTCCAATGATAAAAAAAAAAAAAAACTTTTGATCAAACTACCATTCCGTTTAATTCAATTTAAATTCAATGCTCCAACTTCTTAGCTCCTCAAAAAAAAACTCTCTCTCTCGAACATAAACTGCACTAACCACTCGGTTGATATGAATATGCAAATTTCGTACATCGCCCATAATCCTGCAGGAGTTCGGCGAGCGCATCGCTAATTAAATGAAATTCTTAACTCCGATGACCCACAAAATCCCCCCCCCCCCCCCGTGCAAAACTTTCCCAGGCACAAAAAGTGGACAAATAATCCGCGTCAACAAAAATAAAACCGAATTTTCCGGTCCGCAGCCCTGCAGACTGGAAAATCCTCGGGCTAATGAATCCTCGGGCGATAAATTTCGGACCTCGGCGTCGCGTAGTCCCCCCCTCCCTTTTTTTTTTTAATGCCGCGGCCGCAGGGGGATTTGGCGTCAAACGCGAATCCGCGAAAGTAAAACGATTTGATGTCTCGTGATACCGTTTGTTTAATTGGTTTAATTAACGTGTCGGGTTAATTTACGAGCGGGTTTTTTAGTGTCTTGCGAGGATGAAACTGTATCGTTACGAGTCCGAATCGTTCGTTTAGTTTGGTAAATAAATTTGTCGTTTGACTGGAAAATCTCCGATTTAGTAAATCTTAATTGACTGAACATGACGCTGTTTCAAGAGTTTTATAGAGTCTTTGATTTTTATATTACGACCACTAAATTGAAAGCTTTAAAAGATTTAATTTTAATAACATTAAAATTCGAGAATTATATAAAAGTACTTTGTGTAATTGATTATTTCTACAAACTCCTATTGGTTTTTATTTCATTTTTATTTGTTTCATTACAAAATCGGATTAAAGATTCAATAAATTCTTACTTAAGTAGTAACATGCGAGGTGATTTACAAAGGTCAATAAAAGTATATGTATGTGTAGTCGACAGTAATTAGATAATAGGTATAAGAATAACTATTAAATTACTCAAGTACAATATAATTTAACAAGGTTATTAGCATACGATAAAACAATTTATCATTTATAATGAATTTGTATTAAAATTTATAAACAAAAAATATTAAAAAAATATTTTTCTACGTTTGCTGCATCAAGTTTTTAAAAAGTTACATTTTACATCGAAATAAATAATCGGAAAAGCGAAGGAAAAAAGACTTATGTAATTTATTGAGAAATAGAAACAAATTTTGATTTCCAATTCCTCTACAAACTTTTTCAAATTTCATTTTTATGCGTTGAAAATTCTCAATTGATGACCCCCAATAAATTCCGTCTCCAGTCGATAACTCAATAAAACACTGTACCACTCGAGATTATCAAGACTCCATTGAATCCTCAACGAAGTTTATTTTCTCGGTATACAGTCTTGGCGTTATTTTTCAAAAAACTTTTTCGAATAACCGAGTTCGTTATTTATCCCTATTGGAAAATCAAATTCCATCCCGGTCGAAACACAAACAGGCCCGGGCTATAAGCACGCGCGCACCGGGTTATCGCCCCGCGCCAAGATTAATGCCCGAGCTACGTGATCTCGGAGGAAAAACGCGCCTGCGTGCTCGGCCTCGGGTGTGATGTATGGTGTATTAATTTTCCCAACCCTCCTTTTTTTTTTCTTTTTGTTTGATTTTCTTCAGAGGAGAAGTTTGCCCATTTGTTTTTCTGACTTTTAGCTTGATGGGAGAGATGCGAGGAAATAAATCACTGAATTTACGAGACTTTTAACTTGGCACCCCCCCTTTTTTTTGTTTTCTCGAATCTGCTCCAATGAAAGCTCGATCACTACTGCGTATGATATATTTATGGTTTTTCAAAGTTTTTTAAACTCATTATACACTAATATTAATTAAAATTTTATAATGTATTTTTCATATAATATAGTGAAAACTAGAGTGATTCTTTTCAAAGTTTATTTAAATTACAGTAAAATTATGAAGAATTTGAAACTTAAAAAACAATTTCTCGTTTTTACATTTAATTTTTGTATGCATCAACAATTTTGAAAAAAAATATAAATTATAAATTGGATAGTTTTAGGAAGCTGCATTATTTTAAATTTTACCAAATCTTGATCGAAGATTGCAATATAACTTTTTCACACTGCAGAAGATTTATTAGTACAAAAATTTTTTCATTACGCAAGCAGCTAGCTCACAAGCACAGGTCACATCTAAAATATCAAATATAATTTGTTTATAACAAAAAAAACTGTATTTTAAACATAGTTACTACCTTCCTCTTTACATTCATCGATTGTTTTTGCTAATTTAACTTTCTTCCTTGACCTAGCAGTCAACACACGCTCTCCAAGTGGTATATTTTCTTCATTGAATTCTCCGCAATCGTTCATCTTGAAAAAAAGAAAATTATTTTTTATTACAAAAATAAAATTGTAATTATGAATTACAATAATTACTCACCAATTGAATTTTTTTAAACAAGCATGCTACGTAGCAATTGTGGTTGTTAATGATACATTGGAAGGGTTCGGATTCCTTTCTAATTAAAGTATCTGTTTGAACATAAAAATTTTTAAATAAAACATGTAATGCAAACTGTAGTTGTACATAAAAACCTTACTTTACCAAGATCAACTTTATTTTCTTTGGAACATTCTTCTATGTATTCTTCTTTAACATCATTGGTGCAACTATCAAAATGTTTTATGTACCAAGGATTATTTTTCAAGCTGTTATTCCAATTCTTAAAAATAAAGATGTGACCGAATTCATCGTAATTAGTTATAAATTATTATTTGTCCAATTTTATTTTGCAAGTTCACATGAAAAATCGAATACAGTGTTTACATACCTGGCATTCGCAAGATTCACTCTTGGTCGTGGACTGCTTGCATTGTTGGCGATCGCAAGTCTCGCTTTTTCGCTCGCAGGCTTCACTTCTGCGTCCGCAAGTCTCAGTTTTGCGTCCACAAGTCTCACTTCTGGAAACTATTGGAAAACAGAAGATAATCAAGAAGCATGATTTGTAAATAATCATTTTTATTTGTAAAAGTTTATCTGTGTAATTTAAAGATGATAACATCAGTAAATTTTTTTAATAGTTAACATTTAATTTACATATGTTTTTGTAAAAATTAATTGAGTATAAAATCCAAAATAATTTTGTTTAAACTTAAAAAAAAAATCAACCAAAAACGCACTACCAAAATGCATTTTGTATTGGTTATGTAAACAAATAAAGTTTAAGGTTACGTTTCATGGATGTAAAAATTTTCAAAAACTTCAATGATTTCAAAAATTTAAACATTAAAACCGCCTCTAGTTTTTTAAAATCAATTTGTTATATTTTTTACCTTTAAACTTTCAGGTGGCTTTTAAAGCTGCAATGTTTTTTCTCTTAAAAAGTAAAACATGCTTACTTTATAAGAACTTCCAACGAATTTACATTTTTCTTCATAATATTATAAACAAAATGTTTTCTAATATTGTGATTTGAATGCTTTTTTATTTTTTTCAAGTTATAAAATTCTGAGTAAATAAAATAAATATTACCACTGTTTTTCTAAATTTTTCTTAAACTAACCAAAGTTTTATAAAACTGACTGCGTTTTCAAAGTTTAAAAAACTTAAATAAAAAAAAAAAAAGATTTTTTTTTTTTTCAACAGACATTACCGATTACTACAGAAGAAATAATAATAACAAACTCTGTTTCAAGTAAAAGTCGAACGAAAGTTGTAGAGTAGGAGTCGTACTCCAGATTTTTCGGTTATTAATCGTGCCTTTACCCACCGAGCGAGCGGACATCTACTTCGTATTTCGACAAATTTTACTTCAATAAGTGAAAGAAATTAAGTTCTATTTGCATTCAGAGCCTTGCTTAAAAAATGTATTCAAACAAGCGAGTACATCGCTTAAAAAAAATTTCCGAGAGAGCGCAAGAAATTTATCGTAGTCCAATTTGCACATGAATGCGGTATTTTTAACCTCGCCAGAAATTTCCTCTTATTTTTTTCTCCTTCAGAAACCTGCTCACAATGTATTGTATACACCTACATAATTTCGAAGTCATGTAGAGGACGAGGGAAAATTTATGCACTGCGCGGCGTTCGTTAATCCTTTGTGTGTACTTTTCACAATTTCTTTCTTTTTTTTCTCAAATTTCGAAGACGCGAGAAGAGACAAAAAGTTTATTTTTTGTTTACTCAAATCTCGCAATTAGAGGACCTAATCAGCCGCAAGGGGAAACCCAGGGGGGATTATTAATCAAAAATCCGAGCGGAGGAAATGAAATAGTCCTCACAATGAAGACGCGCTCAGAGAGATTAATGCTTCTCTTCGGTTGCGCGAGGGGAGCGAGCGAATTTATCGTCCCGAAACGTCGTACTTCATTTTTACCCCGGAATTTCGCGGCTGATTACTTCACGCCCGTTTATTTTTTTTTAATTTCGACTTTATTATTGATTTTCAGTAGCGTTAATCATTTTGGAGCTATTTACATAATCAATTTACGATGTTTAGTTATCGGAGGGTTGAGTAATCAGTGTAATGCTTGCCATAATTATTACGTAAGCGTTTGTTAGGCGCGCTTATTATCTGGTAAATTGATAAGCTTCGATCGATGCATGCGATAAATAATCCTAAAGCGCGGTAGCGCTTGACGGTGAGTGAGTTTTTTATATTGTAGTTTTACTTTGATCTTATTGCGTATAAATTACTGTTTTTGGAAAAAGTTATTTCATAATACATAAGTAAACTAAATTTAAATGTGCACTCGAAGGAAGAAAGTCTTACTAGTAAGCTTGTAGGTTAAAATTATGTAAAAAAAAAAAAAAAAAAAAAAAAACACACAGAATTCTTAAGTTTGTATAAGAAAGAATCTTTTGAAGGTATGAAATTTCATTGAAAATAATAATTCTTAGTTGGCTAAACAGAAGTAATTATTCATCCAGTCATTTTTTTTTCCATATTCTTGTATCAAAATCCAAAAAGAAAATCTTGAAAACTCCCAGAGACAGAACATCCGAAAAACGCAGTTGAAGATAAACATCCCCCGCGGTGCCCGAAAGTACGGAAAAGCGCGTAAAAAAGTTTCGACGGACGCGTGCGGTGTATTTCACGCGGGGGAGGGGGGGAGGCGAAACGAGTATGAAACCAGCGCGTCGCGCGGATACCCGTAAAATATGCAAACGCGACCAACTATCTCCTGCACCGGGGGGACTACTCTTGATTGACACAAGCTTTTTTTAAGGGTAGGTAGGCTTGGATGTTTGACGGAATTATTTAAACCCGAATCGGACTGGATTAAAATTTAAATGGGTTTCGTTGTTTGGTTTGTAGGGTAGTTTGTTTGTTTTTTAATTGAATGATCTTTTTTTTATGAGTTTCAATGAACATTGCATTTAAATAAATGACAATCTAAATTTAGTTGTTACGTTGTGATCAATCTTTAAAGAGTCGAAAAATTACTTACAAGTAATAGATAAAATATTAATAGAACAATATCAAATGATAAGTTTTTATGATAATCCCCTCGATAATCCCTGATATATTTTTAGGAATCTCGGAATAAATGTAAAAAAAAATGGTTTATTTCAGAGTATAATTTTGAACGCAAACGAAAATTTTTTTTTTTTGATGAATGAATATAAAATTAATCTAAATATTCATCTTCGTATTTATTTATAATACAAAACTGTAATTACTAAATTTTAATTATTTAATATTAAAAAATGAATATTATTAAAATTGCTTGTCGCACCAGATTCCGAAATTGCTCAATAAAAATCATCGTCGTCAAACCCGCGGATAATTTCAAGCAGCCAAAGGCAGAGTGATCAAAGCAAAAAAGAAAACAATGGGCAGGAAAAAGTAAAAAAAAAAAAGAGACACACGACAGAGAGAAGAAGAAGAATTTATCGCGAGTAGGAGGTATCCAGTAGTACGCAGTGGCCCCCTTTGTATTGAAATTCCCGGGCGGGGGAATTTATGAAGGCTCCTCCCTGAATGGCAAATCGCGGGACTGATTCTCTTCCTCCTCCTTCCCTTTATCCTTTCTGGCATTGTGCTTGTGTGTGTGTAGGCAAAAAGACCCCGCGCGTTACACTGATTTCCGGCTCTGCCTCGGGCGCCTTCCTCTCTCTCTTCCCCCTTTTTTTTTTTTTTTTTTTTTTTTTTCTCGTTTATGACCGGACCAACACAATTTGAGACCTGTCGCATTGTCCCGTCGAGATGCGTGGTCTTTAATACGCCGAGATGGTTTTATTGACCACTGTTTTTGGAGTAAGCATATAACTTCATTAAGTTTTTTTGGAGAATGAACATGTATAAAGCTGTAACTTGTTTTTTCTAAGTTGATATTTGGTAAGTAAAATATTTGGGTGCATGAACCGTATTCGGCAGAGAATATTTACCTTTTAATTTTCACCTGTTGAGTGTTTACTTCATCATTTATTTACTTACGTCTGCTCCATTAAAATTTAACAGAAAATTTATAAATAAATAGATAAAAAAAATGATCGAAGCAAGCAGTGATTAAACCTAAATTAATATTGATTTTAAACTTCAACTATAATTTTGTTACCTTTTTTTTGTGGAAAAATTTTAATTACTTGTTGCTCTGAGCTAGTAATTACGTAAAATGGTGTTAGTTACTTTATAGGATGAATAATATATGTATAAAACTATTTAATTTATTTAAAATATGTAAAGCAAAATAAAGTTTCAATCAAAACTCCAGTGAATCATACTTTTCAATTCAAACTAAAATTTCTTCAACTACATTAATTTAATATAACTTCAAAGTAGCCAGATTTTCATGATGCCCAAGCAGTAAAAAATCATAAACTGATTTATTAAAAAAAAATAAACAAAAAAAAATGTTAGATTCCCACCACCGCGAAAGAAAACTTTCCTCACCAGCGGAACTTTTCTGCCCGGTGAATTAGCTGGTTGAATAATTTTGCAAGTCTGCACGTTTCGCCGAAACTTCGTACGCAAAGGAGAACGCGAAACGCGCGAATTTAATATTTACTCGCGCCTCCCCGATTATTTATTGTTATCGCCGACGCTTTTAATTTACCGGATTAATTGCCCTTGTTTATTTTTCATTACCACGGCGAACTAATTTGTCCGGTGATTAGATTTTTACAGTCAAAGATTTATGTTTCAATGAATAAACAAAGTTTATTAATGTGGTTCTGCTAGCTTTGTCGCGGGTAAAATTTTCTTGACCCTGGAAAATAAAACAGAGGAAAGCTGTGTACGCACATGTGTAAAGTGCTGCAGTAAAAAAGAACGCTCTTATCGTAAACTTTTCTCTCTTCCGCGTTTTAAATTTATCACTAACTTTTCGCAAAAAAAAATTTGAATCGTCCTGTCTTACTCTTGGAAACACTTTTCTTTTGCTGCATGCAAGTTCAGGTGTTTCGTCTTAATTATTACGAATAGCGAGGGTTCAACCGGAGGCGCGAAATAATTAAAGCTCCCGCGCGTAGTAAATTTTGACAGTACGAGGAAAGAAAAAAGTGGCAAAAAGAGGGAGGAAGTAAAGCTTGAAGAATATTCGCAAAAAATTGCGCGAATTTATACGTGGGTCAGAAAAAAAATTCATGGATCATATTCTTTTTTACCTTTTTTTTTTTTTTTTTTTCTTCGTGCGTGCATGCTTGAGTAATGAAACATTATGAGCTGCTTTTTTCATAAAACACAGGTGGTTTTATTATTTGTTTATATATTTTAAGCAATTTTAATTTTTTTTTTTTTTTGAGTAATAAAAATATTTATTGTTTTGGTGAGCTTATATTTACTAAAAATTACCAAACTTTACCATGAAACAAGTTTAAATTTTTTCAAAGCCCAAATTTTGTATCAATTATTAGATCATAAAAGAGTGTCAAATCATCGTAAAATTTTCCATTGATTTGAGTGTTTTTTTAAAAGTTTTTATGAATTTAAATCCGATTTCGGAATATTTCCTCCAGTATTATGTGTTCTCAATACGTATTTTAAAAAGTACCTAGTAAACACAGCTCCCAACCTCGAGCCCAACCTTATCCGAAGATCACAGAAGCCAACCCACTAAAGAGAAGACCTCGAGCCACGCGCGATTACCCGTCAAACCATACGCATTCACGTTTTTCCGCTAATTTACCGGTTAAAAAATTTGCGCGCCGCGATTCCCTCGCATAAGAAAAATAAAAAATTCCGAGATCTCGTTTTAGATGAGCTCTCGCGCCTTCGGCGAAAAGTGTGGCTCTGCTTTATGCTCCTCGCGAAAATCGTTCTTTGATCTCGCGTGTATACACACTGCAGCTCTCGAGCGAAAACGTATTACCTCGAGTACTCGAAGAAGTAAGCTCGCGCTTCCGTCATGTAAAATTCTACCTTTTTATAACGGATACGAGGCTCAGAGGCTCGGGTGTGATTGAGAGTCAAAGGATACGTGATGATATCACGGTTAAGAGTTTGTACGATCGAGATTGTAAACAGTTACTTTTTAATGATAAACCAACAAAAATATTCTATAAAAAACTTCAATTTTTCAATATTTTATGATCAAGAAATCAGATAATTTGAGATTTTACACACTGTTGGTACTAAATGATGTTTTTAGCAGGTTTCAAAAGTAATAAAAGTAGTAGTGACACTAACTACTCAAATGACACATATTATTAATATTTATCCACAAAGCACTCACTATAATTTGATTGTCATAATAAGCTCAATTTATACAGATACTCATATATATAAGCAACTTTGTTAAAAAATTTGAAGCAACATTCTTTATTAACAAAGTTATTTCAACATTTAATTTCTGCTAAATCGAAAAAGTTGATATATTCTAGGTCATCAACAATCTTCAAAGATATTACAATTTTTTCATTCATTTTTTTTTATTGGAACAATGCACTTTAACCACCTTCGTGTTGTAAAATAAAATTCAACATAAAATTAATGGCAAAATATTAAATGAAACATCTGCTCTCTTAAAATTTACATTAAAAATGAAAGTAATTTCAATTACAGCTTTTTTTACTGTAATGATGCAAAATTTTTCATTTTCCCAACTCCGTACGCTTGGATCGATAATCGCGTTGTATTATCCTCGTAGACTCGGCAGCCAAAAGAGAGTCAAAGTTTGTTCGCGGCACTATATTTCACGTCCTTTCTTCCTCGCGTCTCTTGCGCTTTGAAATCGATTTTTATCCGTCCAAAGCGAGAAAAAATAATTGATAAGCTTACGACGACGCTGAATCCACACTTGACATTTTCTTATTTCAAACTCTGACCTATATTTTTTGTTAAAAATTGGAAAAAAGTTATGTTAGTAATTTAATTCATAAAATTGAGCTCAATTATTAAAAAAAAATTACAATTATAAATTACTAAATTCAAGTAATATGTACTAACTTAAATATATTTATTAAATGGACTTAAACTGATTATCTCTGAATTAACAGACAGATCCCTTTGAATTCTGTTTTTAAAAATTAATCTGATATTCGAAAGCTCTGAAAAATCTAATTTTTAGATACTTGATAAAGTACAGTCGTATCGCTAGGAATGAAAAAAAAAAATCTTTCGATCGAACTTTATTAAAAACCGATCTCGACATTATTAGAACCGTGCCTTATCGTCGAAACAATTTGAAAAAGTAGAAAAAAAATTTTTTCATCACAAAGACAGTCCCGGTGCAGATCAAAGAGACCCGCCAAAGTGAAAGAATCCGATAAGATGTATCGATTGAAGTGCTACCAATTTTCCAAGAAAATTCTTCCCGAGCCAATCATGACAGAAGTAGCTGGAGATCTGCATGCTGTCTACTGCTACGTGAACGGCGAAAGAGAAATAAAGTCAGATGGAATAACGTAATTGCTTCGTCGCTATCGCCTCGCGGTGCTTCAAATAACTGTTTTATCTTTCTCACGTTTTTCCCTCCACCGTCAACCTCTTTTTTTTTTTAAATGTATCGAATCGAGTGATTGCAAAGGGCAGTGAAAATTGGTTTTGTTTCATCGGGGAAATTAGATTCATCGACCGGTACACTGATGCTTATTATTAAACGATCAAGGGCATTTCAAAACGTTGATCTTTCTAGTTTAAGCTTTCGATCAAGAATTTATGAAGTTTAATTATCACTTTAAGGGTCATCTAGTTTGATTGAGTTGCAATAAAAAAAATTTTCAAGTAGAAAATGTCAGTATACAGTCAGACGCGAAACTTAGAAAAAAAAACTTTTCTCCGAGAAATAATATTTCACTGCTACAAGTGTGATGAAAATTTTCACGATGTAAGCTTAAAATATTCAACGTAAAATCATTTTAAAATTGAACTTAATTTTAAAATACTTTAATTATTACTTATTCCGATCTCGGTCTTTGTGAAATTACACTTAACGCAACCTCTCCCATCTTTCAAAGCTTAAACGTTCGGATCAACCTATATTCAAACACTCCAATAACTTTAATCCCGCAAAGTCCCGGTGTATCGCGTGTGCGTAATTCCTCGTCGGCACTTAGCAAACCGCCGGCGGCCGCCACTGGTCTACTCGCGAACAAAGAACCCGCGCGCGCGAAAAAAAAAGGTCAAAGGTAAAAAAGAGGAAAATAGCTTCCGGCAGTGTGTCGCCGTCGCGGTAATTGAGACGTGTGTGGCCGCGGCGACGCTTTCTCCGCGTCATTTTGTACTTCGCGCGTGCTGAAACGTCTTGTCGGATCGGATCTCTCTTATCCGCGAGCCGTTACGAAAGGACGCATTTTTCGGCACTAATTGGAGTAACGAAATTCCGGATACGTATCTAATTAACTCGAAAAATATTGGGGGAACAAAGGTCTACACTTTGAGTGTCGTCTAATTTTTTTCCTGTTTCAGTTAAATACACCAATACTATATATTTGTTATTTAAATTGAAAAACAAAAAACTATTGTAATAAGTCTTCTGAGATTTTGAGAGCTTACCATGCTGTTCCTAAATCATCATTGTTTGATCCGAAAAAAAAAACAATATCACCTGAGTATAGTGGCTGGATTTATTAAGTATCGCTCTGTCAAGCTAGAAATACTCAGTTCGAGTTTCGTTTAGTTACGTTGACATCAATTTTTCTTCGGTTCCGACATGAATTCTATCTAGTTACTAATTTAAATCATTTTTTTTTAATTTAAGATTATTCGATTTGTAGAACCTTTCATTTAGAGTATTTATGTCAATTACTTACTATTACCAAATAATTAAATGAACAAGTTCAAATTGAAGCGTTTAATTGAATGAAATTTATTATTTTATCAGCATCGTTAATTGATTTTGTATTAAAACATTAATACACAAGAAAAAAAAATCCCAACTTTTTTCCTTTAACTCCTTTACTCCATCAATAAACTCAAACTCACACCTTCGAACTCTCGAGAAAGCCTCCTTCATTATTTTTCCATCCAAAACTCTGAAAGCTCTCCCGCCCAAAACGCGCACAGTGCACACACAGCAACACCTTTCATTCAATAATCAAGGCCCATGTGTCTGCATTACCTCTCCCCGTATACCGTGGCACTTGGCGGCATAATGCACACGCACCTTTGAGACGTACGTACTCGATGCAAGAACGCACTCTCGACTCGCACCCCCTATTAAGGTCCTTCTAATGATCCTTCGGAAAATTTAGCGCCCCCACGTAGAAATTCGACGCTCCATTATCGCGCTATAATGATATGCGTCTAATGGCTGGTACAAGGGACTTCTAATTAAAGAGACTAGACGACGGTCTTGTAGCTCCAAGCAAGCGTGACGAATTTTACCTGCGAGCTGATTATTCATTTAGTCACTGAAAATAAGAAGATTTTTCTTTATGAGATTTTATACTCAAAGATGTTTCAGTAGATAATCGTTACGAAAAAGCCATATGCATTTCTAAATAAGAAAATGAGTCGTAAGAAGCTTCCTTAATAGTCCAACATAATCGGACCAATTCTTCCTTTGAGTTATGCTAAGGATAAGCTTTCTTGATTTAACACTCTCGAGATGAATAAACTTAGTTAAGATATTTACTTCGACCACCAAAATGAAGAAATATCGAACGTTGTCTCATAAACACCCTCCGATAAATAAAGTTTTATTACACCCCGGGCCGAATAGACAAATACGGTCGTTTACAAAACCGAGTTTTACCAAATTACTCCGAGTCTCTTTTATACCAGGGCGAGTAGCGGTGCCCGGAAGCTTAACCGCGCCAATCCCGTATCTCACACGTGAATTCGGCCCCTCTGGCGGCGAATCGAGTTTAATTCAAAGCGTCGCTTCCTCCCTCCCTGCGACTGGACCTCGACTCGACTGCCCAGGGGGCTTATACGTGCTATTCACGGGAATTTACCAAACCTTCCGACGGCGACAAAGGATCGAAAGAAATTTACAGTTAAGTTCTGCGGGGAAAGAGAAAGCTCGTTTGGTTTGGGCCGAGCCAATTGACCGTTTGTTTGGCGAAAAAATTGTATTCCATTCCAATTTCTGCTACGTTTTACACAAAGAGTTTCTTTACATGTGTTGTCAAACTAATATGGTGGAAGATTTTTTCTTCTACTGGGTCGTAAAAATCCTCCCACTCGTGCCGTAACCATCAGGCATAATCGCCCCAATGAGCCTTGAAGACTCGGCAAAGTTATCGCCAATTCCTGTTGTAAGCCCTTGGGGAACAGACGAACGAACGGACGGACGAAGGTCCCTAATTAGCGCAAGAAGGGAATATTGTCACGAGCCCGGAGGGCGAGCTTATAATACCAACCGGATTTATAAACAATGCCGGAGTTTCCACGCGGGAAGCATCTACGATTCGGCTTGCGTTATTATGCGGATTGATGATGATGCCTAATGGGAATTGCAGATGGAAACTTAACGTACACTATCTATGTAAACCGAAGGTTAAATCAAGAGTGCTTAGTTAGTTTATCTACAAAGATACATATGCAATAAAATAATTGTAAACTACAATTTTACAATGAACCGAATGTTTAATTATGAAAAATACATGATAGTTTTGATACAAAATTGATAATTTCACCATATTTCAACACTGAAGAACTTCAAAAACTTAACAGATTCAAACAAACATAAATTCCCGCGTCGTAGCTATAAATAAGGGAAAATTCCAAAGAACGCATGAAAAACTCGCTCAAAAATTCAAAACAAACTCAGGCTACCACCCCCAAAACTTTCTGCATATCATCAAAGTCGGCACAGAAGATCATTAATAAGGCAAGAGCAGAGTCTCGGTTGTCGTCGGCTTCCTTCTTTGGGGCAAAATGTGCGTGCGAATGAATTTTTTATGAGACGCGCGCGAGGACGAAAAGTGCGAGCCGGAGTACGGGACCATTAGACAGGAGCGGCGGCTTGGAAAAGGGTGGGGATGGCCCGAGTGCTTTGACCCCTTTGGGGATTCTCTTCGAAAGTGCAGGAGAAGATTACCAGAGTTCGGTCATCCTGCCAGCCCCTCTCTTTTTATGAGATTTTCATAGGTGAGATAAGTTGATACGAAAAATAAAGGAAGGGTTGAAATTGAGTAGATAAGTTGAATTTCAATCTTCTTGAAAAATCTCTCTGGATTGGAATGTTGTGGATGTTTTGAAGTACTCAGATGAACTATCGCCAAAGTTCAAACTACTGTTGGCAGAACTATGAGTACTTCAAAGTACCGATAGCTAGGTAAACTGGTGATGTATTAATAAAAGTCTCATATTTGTCCAAATTATCACTTAACATTGTAATGGCATGTTCTGATTTAGAGTGTTAAATTCCTAATATCTCACAAATTCCACAAGAGTAAATTTCCTCAGCCAATAAGTCAGCCTCTATAAAATCCATCGCCCGAGAAATGACACTCGACAACACCCATGACACTTTCACTTCTCCCTCCTTGCCCTCGAACAATGCTTTACAGGACCAAAACAAGCGTGTTTTAATTTGACACGCTCGGGATATTTTTCTCTCCTCGCGTGCGTGCGCGCCCTTTTTTTTTTTTATCCCGCTGCAGATGTACAAGCTCGCGCGTGGTACGTTTCCCCATGGGAAATTCGAAGCGCTAAATCGCCTCCTCCTCGCTTGATTCAATTCCCTGGTTTTCTTGGGGGGATAAGGGTTAATGTTGTTTCCGTAAACTCATTTGTGGAACTTGTGTGTATCAAATTTTTTGGATTTATATGCTGGTTATTTGTTTTTTTTGAGTATTAGGTTGGTGAAGTAAAGCAAGGATTTACACTTATTTGTAAAATCTAATGGGATGTCTAGCTGGTCTTTTGGAGCTTTATTAATTACTGTCTTTCCAATGCATACCTTACTGGGTGCAGAAACAGATAAATTTTGTAAAATAAAGTGCTCATCCTTCTCGTTCAAAAATAACCTCTCCAAAGATAAAAAGAAAAAAGATACAATTTAGCTACAATCTTGGTGACCACTTTAGCAGCGAGTGAAAAAAAATAAAATAAAATAAGCCTCTTTTACAAGACAAAGTAGTCGCGGTGGCGAGGGGATAAGAAGATTCGCCCTTTCGCCACCTCGCTCTTGCATTTTTCAATGACTGCAGCTCTCTTTCCGTATCGAAGCGTCCGCACTTATCCCCCCCTTGAGTTTGCTCGAGGGGTCGTGCTTATGGAGTATGAATTACTCATGACGCGAAGGCCTCGGGGATTAAGTGATTAGGATACTTGGGTGACACTTCTTTTTTTTTTTTTTTTTTTTTACTCTTTAAACTTTGTCCATTAGGGTTCTCACAAAGTACAAAAATTAGAAATTAAAAAATCTCTACAAAGTGATTATTTGTAAGTAATTAATTATCCAGTAGAGATAATTTTGAATTCTTGTGAAAAGTTCCATAATAAAGTAATTTGATGTACTATTATAATGAAAAGAAAAAAACAGTGCAAACATAAGAAAATTTTACGTCAATGTTATTATAAACTTTAGAAACCTGACCACTTCATTAAAAATTAAAATGCAAAAGACACATACCGAATGAATTCATCGCGACTCTGATTTGAATAAGAAAAACCATCGAGTTAATAAGTTTGAAAGTTATGAAAAAAACCGCTGACTGCTCGGTCAGTGCCTTGTGTACCATGAAAATTTCTTTAAATTTTTGATTGGTTGATTTGTTATGGATCCTCGATCTCGTATTGACACATCCGAGGGAGATAGAAAAAGTCTCCGGGTAACTTTTTGAAAGTCAAATAGTCGTTGAGAAGAGAAAATATCTCGCGCTTGCTTCCCATCGATATAGCCGGCTGGCGAAATGTAAACTTTGAAATGTAGAAATGGAGTTAGCGAGGAACACCTATTTTTTTCCCCCAGCTGGTTTGTTTATTTTTCGCTCCCGAGGCATACGTGACGGGGTAAACAAAAATGATGGGTAGCTCATAAGCAGGTTACTTTCAACAAAAATTCTTCATCTTTTGCCGCGGTAGGTAGAGTTACAAAGTCAATTTGGTATATCAAAGAACTAATTAGTTGGGATAAATATTTGCCACCGAATCTAGTAACTTTGATGCGTCGAACAGCTATCGGACTCGAGAAATTCATTAAACTCTATTTGGTAAACAAACAAAAAAATTTAAATAATTCGTAAAGCACATTAATCGATTGAAAAATGATTGAGGCATCTCAAAGGCGGTTAACCGTCTGTAATTAAACGGCCGCGCGCGCAATATGAAACCCAAGACGTGAAATTTCGTCTCCATTTCCCCTCCGCCGATTCCTAATGGAGGCAATTAAGACTGCAGACATCAAAGAGAGGAAAAGTTTTGACTCGTGCGTATGTATATACACAGCACGCCAGGGCGGGCATAGTTTTGGTCGAGGAAACTGTGTGTAATCGCCCTAAACGGATTACGAGGAGTTCGGGGAAATTATTATACCGCCCGTGCCCTGATCGCTATGGCGAATAGTTTTCCAGGTAGCGTGTAATTCACTTGATTTTGGTAAACATCAAGGACTTTCTTTGCAATAAATAACTTTATTTGGGAGTTAAAATTTTTTTATTGTTTAAAACTTTGCAAAAATCAATTTATTTGTATCCTGCTAAAATTGATTTCTCGTTCAAAACGATTCCTTTCCATAAAATAGTAATTTTTTCAGTACAAAGTGTGCAATAAAAAATCAATCTTGGAATAAATCAAGAAAAGCCACCTCGTCTCACGCAAACGAAATCACAGGAACTTCGTAATAACAAAAAATTGAAATTGCACGAAATCCCCGGTACATCCCCAATAAAGTCTTCTCTCGAACTCTGAAAAAAGGGGGTCAAAACTAAAGGAACTCGGCTCGTCTCTACGGCCATTATCAAGGTACGTCGATCGTAGTTACCGATTCAGCGGGCGTCTTTCTCTCTGTGCGCTGTTTTATCGTAAGAAAAGAAGTAGAAGAAGAAGAAGAAAAGGAAGTAAAAAAAAAAAAAAAAAACGAAGCCAGTCAAAGTTCGGTAGGAGCCCTGGGTCCTGCATCTTTATTTATAAGTCGCTGGGATAAACTTGCCCATTCGGCTTTATCGAGCATGCAGAAGCGCCTTCGGATAATAACTTTTTGACGCTACCCAGCCGCGAGAAGACCACCCTTACTTTCCTAGCGGGCTTATCGTACGTGTTCCCCTCCCTCCTCGTTCGGAAAAATTTTGAATTTATTCGATCTCTTCGAGCCGGCGGAAAAATTTAATAACGAGCTGGGCGAAATTCCAATAGTACACTGTACGAAACTTCTTTTGTTATTTAAACAAACACACGTATTTACTGGAAAAAGTAAACTTTTGCTGATTGGGTTTTTTGGATTTAGGTTATTATCTCGTGCAATCGGTCCAAAAACGATATATTAAAAATAATGTAAATTTAGGACTGGAGAAAGAAATACTGTGCAAGGTAATTTTAAAAAATATTCCGACTTATTTAAATGAATTACGTAAATCCTATTATTTCAAGAAACTGATTTGATCAATCAATTCCCCAAAAAGAACTCGTTTTTTCGATTAGTCATTGGTTGGATTAGCTTTTAATTTATAAAAGTACTCAACAGTATTTATTTAGTCAGATGCAAAAAAAATTTACGAATGATCAGTTTTTAATTTAATTTAATTTTTTTAGTATAGCGTTTACAAATTCTTGATTATTTTTAAAATTTGTTGAACCGAAATCAATATTATCCAAGCGGGGCTCGAACCTGGAACCTCCGGGATACGAGTCAAGTGCTCCACTTTCTGAGCCATAGAACCACAGATATTTTTGAAAAATTTTAAAATTATTTTGAAGTAAGCTCGTACACTATTTTTAGTACGTCTCTTTACCACCAGATCCACGGCACCAATCAAAGTTATTTGTTTACCAACCGCGAAACTTTCTTGTTTGTCGAAGTTACATCGACGTGTATGTGCAGCCGTTGCATATTGATAGTGACTTGGTAACTTTGGGAATGAATCTTACGGTACACAACTATTTTATACGTTTGATAGAATAAATCATAACACGATAGCGTAGCGGTCAGGGGGTAAAATTAATTAAGCGTCACCAAAAAAGGTTTATGAGTAACGAGTGGCCCGGAATGTGCAAGGGCTAATCCGGGCGATTCATCAGTCTGACTTATGAACCTTGTTCGGGCTGGATGATACCCAGGTGTGTTATCTCGATCGCCACGGGACTTGTACCTCCAACTACTTCTGTTAAATAAAAAGTTTCAACCCACCTTTTTTTTTTTTGCTCAAAATTATACGTTGTGAGTATGCTGATTTAATCATTGTTATTAGGCGGATAAGAAATTACTGTTGACAAGCCCGGTTTACATGTAAGATTATCAAACTACTTTCATATTTGAAGTTTTATTAATTAATTTTCTTTTTTTTGTATAATGAAGCTAAAAGGCGGTGCATATCGAAAAAATCAGAGATTAAATTACGTAGTTTAGTTGAAAAATTTCACGTTATTAATTCTTTTTTTTTTTTTTTTCAAAGTGACTTTGCGTCGGACAGATTTCAATTAAAATATTTTCTTGAGCTTTATAACTCAATAAAAGGAGCCTTACGCCGGGAGCCGGTGTACCTCGCTGGTTTATTAACCGTTAAAAAATTTTTTACGCGGACGTTCCTTTTTGTGAAAAATTTAATAAGTCTCTTGCCAAATTAATGTAAAAAGCGATACTTTTATGGTAAACGTGAATTTAAAAATGACGATCAGATTTAAAATAATCTTGTTTTATCGAATAATTTTTTCAAAAGCTCGTTTTGATCAAAAGTATGTCACTGTTTTTAGATCGATTATCAAAATAAAAGCTAAATCTTACTTTGTATGGTAATAATTTATTTGTTGATTTTCATTTCATCAACTTATGAAATTTTTATTCGTGATTTCAATAAAGTCATATTTAAATTTAATATCATTAAAAAATTTTATCATCTTTATAGCCAGAAAAAAAAAACAGTGAACAACGGGATGAAAGAATAACCAGGCAAAAGCGAATTGGATAAAACAAGACGAACGTAAAAAAAAGGATCCCACTTGGGAAAAATAAAAGATTCATCACAAAAGACGCTCGAATATGACGAGAACGAAAATTTGTCATCTGCTTCAGCATCAATTGCACTTCTCGTTTTTCCCGCTCCCCGTCAGCCCAAAGCGCTTATCCTTATCTAACTCTTGTACTCCGATAGGGCTTAATTAATGCGTACAGCATTTTGGTATTAACTAGCCTTCGGTCTTCGATAAAGCCTTTTGCATAGTTCGAATACTTCGATCGCTCTTTTGAAATATAAAACCTTTTATCTCTGTGTAAACTTGTAAAAAAGGAGGATGAAACTTTTCGAAGGAAGAAAGAGGTTTTACTGGAAGATAAAGTACCGAGGGCTAAAGCCCGTGGCCCGGGTAAGAAAAATGTGGAGTAAAATAGCGCGCCCCGGCACAATATGACTGCCGCGACATCTTTAAATGTGAATATAAAAGCCCCGGGATTCGGAAGATGAGAACAAGTTTTAGAGGAAGGTGGGGGGAGGGGATGAGGAGGATGTTGAGTTTTATGACAAATGGGATACAAGCTCTGGGGGTGCGTGCGAGATTGGATGCTGAAATCTGGATGATATAACTGGTGACAAATTTTTTCTTTTTTGTTTTTCAATTTTACACTTTGCTTTTTTTACGGTTTAATAAATGCTTGACTGTGACGCGATAAGCTCGTAGAAAACTTTTTATGCAACATCTTTTTTTTTTGGATGTAGGCAAAAACTTTTTGTTGAAAATTTTTTTGATAATCCAATTCGGTGGGTACCGAATTGGATTGCCAGTCCAAAAGCCTTGGTTCAAGTCTCAATTGCTACTGTTTCTAATAATACCGGCAACTTAGTTACCAAACTAAGAGCAGATAAATAGTATTATCACGTTTATTGGAAAAAGATTTTACTAGTTTATTGGTTTACAAAAAAAAAAAAAAAAAAAAATTGAACTGAGCTGCAGTTTCAATGGGCTATTAACTTGATTATTAATTTTTTTAGCTCAATATTTTCAACTTGTATGTTTTCTCTCCAGGTTTTTCAATATAAGACATTAAAATATTTTCTTGCAAGTCTAAATAAGAAAATTTCCAGAAAAAAACAATTTCTTAACAGATCATCAAGAGAGAATCTCATCATCACTTAAAAACTAATAAATCACTTACCATAAAAACCTCATTTTTCTCCTTACATACTTCTTCGGCACTTTTTCTTCCTCTAATCAACTACTTAAGACACTAGCCTGAGTGCGGTTGCATAATTTCCCATTCTTCGGTATTGCAAGTATCCGCGTAAATCAGCAGATATCCTCGAGGATTAGGATAAAGCCCCCGAGATGATAAAACCCCGTGAAATAAATCAGGCCACTCGCCGTTTAATCACCCCTCCCCCTTCGTTCGGCCATTATCTGGTCCCCGCAATATTGGCTCTCTGCAGTGTACGCACGATAAAATAACGTAAATTAACAGATCATCAAAATACTCAGGCGGCACTGGTCGGCCAGATAGCGAAACTAGACGGACGGCAATTAAACGGCCGAGCCTGCCTGCGTGGGCGTAGGCCGGCCGGTCGGCTGATAAAGGGACGTATTAACATTTGCATTCGGCTCTTTGTGACGGGGCTATTTCGACTGGGCAAAATTATTTTGGGAAAAAATTCGTTTGACCAATCAGGTAGTTACGAAAAAAGAAGTTTATTTACGTGTAACGAACGCGGTAATTAGTGCTTTTGCGTCGGGATTCAATTTGAGGCGTAAAGCTTTGGCAATTTAGACAGCTGTAATTTTGGTAATTTTTAATGCCGATTTACTTGATCATGAAAAGGAAATTGCGTGATTTACTCGATTTACAATTATTGTCGCCTAAGAGCTGTATTAATACAAATGATCATTTTAAGCTACATTTAATTTAAAGTTAAAATCATTTTAAAAACTGGTATAGAATTGCAACAACGCTGTTTGCACTTTTACTTTCAAAGATATAATATTGTTTCGCAGGTGAGATTGTCTGCGGTAGGGATGCTTACTTAACCCAGAAACTAAACGTTTCCCGCGGGACACAAAAATGGCATTTCGTCGTCAGCACCAACAGAGTTGCTTTATCGTTCCCCACAGGCTGCAAAAAGTTTCTTCTTCTCTGTAGCTTTTTGTCCGCGCGTATCTGCAGTTGCTGCTTCTGCAATGTTTAACTTTTGTCTAAATGTTGAAACAAGGGCTTGTAAAAAACTCTTATCTGGCGAAATTGGAATTTTTGTTTGAATCGCATACAAGTGTTTGAATATCATATTTTCTATAAAAAATATGTGTAACTCTATAATTGTATGAGAAAAAAATAATAACACTAGGTATTATTTCTTTGCATAATTTGGAGCATGTATTTATTAACATACTTGAATTTTGTAATGTTTCAGGTCCTCCGGGGCCACAGGGAAAACGAGGCAAAAAGGGGAAAAAGGGAGATTCCGGAGAAAAAGGCGAACAGGTGAGTTTTTAGTTAAATTTTTTTTTTGCCAATCATTATAAGAATGTAAGTGTAATTTAAAAAATTTGAAAAAGTAATGTTAACCACTGTCATCAAAAGATAATTCGTTAGCATGCTCGATAATTATTCAAGTTTTTTTCTAACGATCATAAATTTTTTTCTAGAAGTTATGAATTTATAATTTTTTGTAAAAAAAGAGACTGTTGAATGATTTTAATAACATTTTTATGTCAACTTTTTGCTTATTTCGAGTTTTTCATTATTAAATTCAATGAAATTTTTGTCATTTCATAGAAATACCACAAAGTAGTTTTTCAAATTTCTGAATTAATAATTAATTGCATGGTAGTGTATTGTAGACTTAAAAATGAAATTAGTATAAAAAATATCAAATGCTTCTGTAATGCCAAATTATTTATAGTTTAGTTTAATGTATCAGTAAATATTTAGCTCTTGAATCATACAGTAGATTATAAATGCTAACTATTTTTAATTTTCTAACAGTAATGACAATTTAAATTTAGAAAAAAAATTAACTTGTATATTTTTATTTCTTTTTAAGCGATAATTTAAATCAGTAAATCTTGGGTTACGCGTTAATGAATTGTGTATTTACTGCAGTGTGTCACTTAAATAATATGCAGAATGCTTTGTACTTGTGACAATTATTATTGTGTATTTTCTACGTGTAACGTTGTATGGAATGACAACATAAAACTATACAAATGTTATGCAATCGCCGTTTTATTTTAAACAGGATTTATTTTTGAAATGGCTTTTTTTTATTTTATAATTTTTTTATTGAAAATATTTGAATTATTTACTTAACAAATAAATATTTCATAGCAAAATGATTTTATAACTTATATGATTTTATATGTTAATCAAATTCTAGATATAGAAACTGCAATGATTTACCTTTAATTACGGCATGAAGTAGTGCAGAATCTAACTGTAATTATTAATATTAATTAACGCTTCTTACAGGGTACAACAGGTTTGCCAGGCATGAATGGTTTTCCGGTATTATTATTTTTTGATTTTTTTTCCTTTATTTTCTATGCTTTCTTTTTTAATACTTCTTTTTACAAATATTATTTTTTTCTTTCAAAGGTTTAGGGACTTGCTTCCAAATATGACGAAAATTGTTGATAAAATATTTTGGCAGTGCAAGCAAAAACAGGGCAAATGAGGGCTTGGTTTTGTGCGGTTTTAAACTTAGTGTTTTTAATTGTTGAATTTCAGGGCCGTAGAGGCGAATGTGGCGATATTGGACCAGCGGTAAGAATAAATTAATTAAAAAAAAAAAGGATTAAGATTAGTTTTCAAAAAATTTCAAAAGTCATGACCCAAAATTCAAGTTAAAACAAAGATAAATAAAAAGAATGTTTAGGAAATTTTTTTACTTCACGTAGTTCATCTGTAACATAAATAAATACAAAAGCGTTTCAGACTGATTAAAAGATTTACCCAAATATTTAAGACTAGCACTCGTAAACAAGAAATATGAGAAAATAAAATAATAAAAAAACTTTTAATTTTTATTAAAGTTCAACAATGTCTTTCAAAACACAAATAAAATAAAAAACGTCACTGGCAAAGTGAAACTTTCTCCCTTTTTACCATCAATTAAAATCTCAACGAAAGAAAAAAGCTCTACTTTCGAGAACCTTTGACGGTGTATCTCTTGCTTTGAGTAATTCATAAATTAATCATTTATCCATGGTTTCCCTTTCACGGAGCTACGACAAAATTTATCAATAATTTTTTCTTTCTTTTATGAAGTTTCTTAATGCAGGGAAATTGTTTACTTTATCAAGATTTAATTAGTCAATCGAATCTTTGAAATATTTGACTTTAAAGATGTTGATGGTTTGAGACAAAATTTCTTTTAGTTAATTTAATCAATTGAAACGTAATAAAATAAATTAGGGGAAAATTACTTAAAAATTTTTTTATTTATTAAAAATAGTAAATAAAATTACATATTTATTAAAGAATACATACAATGAATTTGTAGTAAAATATAATACATGGAAAAAATTATTAACCAAAATTAAAGATTATATGATTTATAAACTGCAAGTTAGAGTTAAATTTTTGATCCTGATTTAAAGTAATCATTTATGAAATAAAACATCTGAATAAATTACCTATTGATAGTGTAATTATCACAGTTGCACTTGCTAATACTTATTTTTTTTAGTTAAATAAATATTTATAAATTTTTTTGAGTATCATTCACAAAATACTTTTGATTATATATACAGTTTTAATATACTCACATTTGTCATTAAAAATTACAATTGGATATTTTGTACTTATAAAAATATGTTTATTTACATAAACTTTTTGTTAAATTACCTGAATTCAATAATAAATAATAATCAAAATGTTTCACTGTTTTCAAATCTATTAATAACTCTCTAGCAAGCAAAAATTCGAGCAAAAATTTTTTGGTAAAACTCGAGGTAAAACTAGTTGATCTTTCTTTTGTTTTATAAAAATATGTATCTTAGCTAAAAAATATTTATCATCTTCAACTGAAAAAACTAATATAGATAAAATAAACAACTCAATGATTTTTAATTTAAATTTCAAAGGCTATTATTCTTTAAATAATTTATTATCAAAATTATTTCATTGATTCATTATAAAATCATCGTTCCAAACATCTAGTCGTTTGAATTAATAATGATAAGTACAAATAATAGAAAATTTAAATAAAAAATTAACAAAACTTATTTTTATGTATCATTTTCAAAAATTGTAAAATTTTAAAATAAATAAAAAACCAAACGAAAAATAACAAATAATGGGAATTCATTCGTAAATTTGAATAAAATAAATAATAAATAAAAAAATGATCAAAAATTTTTTTATAAATTAATCTTCATCCGGAAATAATAATAGAAGGTTTGGTACTCCCAAATAAAAAACTATTTTTTCTAAAACTAGATCACATAATCCAGATGGTAGGCATTTTGTTAAAATTTTGATCGACTGATCTATCTGAAGTCTTTTTGATAGAGCTTTATCCACTTTAAACTGCAAAGTCTTACCGTGAAATGGAAATTCTTCGACCAAAGAGGCTGAACTCAACTTGTTTAGCAAATCTTCGTTTCTCGTCAAGGGAACCATCTCATCAATCGTTTTATCCAAAAGTTTTTCAAGACTTAGATGCTCAACTACTTTGTGCTTCATTTTTCGGAATTCTTTGAAGCATTCCACGTAATGTACAAAATACTCATAAAACTTGTTTGGTTTTGAAAAGGGATATTTGAGAAACTTTTTTTCATAAATATTAATCTCTAATGCCGTCGGGCGTCGATGTCTTGACAGGTATTCAACAATTAGAAGATCTATTCCCAAGTCGTCTCTGAACCAGATGTTGGTTCGAGGATCCCTTTGCATTCTCAGTATCACGTTTATTCCCCTACGGATCCCTTGGTGCTCTATCAGCAGACGAATGCAACTGCGCAAATTTTCCTGATCGGTCGAACCTTCGACGATAAGAAAGGGCATCTCAAATTTGTCTACGTCCGCGCCGTGATCCAGAAGGACCTTGGCGTTGTCGACTTTGTTAGTCATCATGGCCTCGTTAAGCGGTGTACCAGCATCACTAGGAAATCCATTTACCGGAGCACCATAGTCCAGCAGTAATTTTACAATCGTGGTTGACGAAGTCTGACCAGCAGCGAACAACAAAGCGTAGCTTAGCACTCTCTTTGAGAAAAACTTATTTTGCACAAGAAGTTCGCTGACGCTTTCGACGTCTTGTTCAGCTACCGCTGCCATGAGCTTACCGTAGAACGCGCCAACCTCGCTCTTGAAAGCAGGATTTTCCATAACTTGGTTCTTCAAGCAGGCGATGTTGTCCAAAGTCCATCCCTTAGCCAGTAAATAGTTTGCCGTCGCCGTGGGCGCATCCGCGTCGCTATAGCCTCCTTCGCGTTTGCAGAGTGCCGAGCACAGCGTGTTCATCATGTTGGGATCCTCGAAAACTACGGTCGACTGATTACCAATAGTGACGTTCGACCAGGACACGTCGGCCCCGGATTCAACTAGAAACTCCACGATTCTTTGACATTTCTTACCCCCTTGGTACAACGCACGACTCAGCGGTGTATACTGGTTTTTTCTTTCCTTGAGATTAATGTCGCAGCCAATTTTTACCAGGAATCTGGCGAATCCTAAGTTACCGTGTTTAGCCGCGACGTGAAGTAAACTTTTTCCATTACTGTTTTGAATATTTCTTAATCTCTTTAAGTAAAATAGTTTTAATCTCGTGGTCGTGGTCTGCTTGCCAAAGATCAGTTTCATTTTTTTCCATTCTACTGTAGTTGCCATTTTGAATTCAAATTATCTTTAATGTTGGCTGAAAAATTTAAATTTTTTATTATTATATGTTATTGGTAAAATGTCTAAAAAAAAAAAAAAAAAAAAAAAAAAAAAAAAAAAAAAAAAAAAATGAAGGGTGGTATTTTTTTTAATAGATAATTTGAGATTTTTAAGAGAGTTGCTTCACATGTAATGACAACTTTCAAATGTTTTTTCAACTTTTAAATTTGAATTTTTTAATGAAAGATTAAAAAATTTTCAACAATGTGGTATAAATAAAGTAATTGCATAGTTGAATCTAATCTCTCCAGTACTGTTGAGACACTATTCAAAAATTGTTTCTAAAATTTGCTTAAAGAATATTGAAAGCATTTCTGAGGCACAAGACTTACAATTTGTACTTAAAATTCTTCAATCTTTTTTAATGCTAATTGTAAATTTCAAATAATAATAAGAAATAATCACATGCTTGCTCAAAAAATAAAAGAATAAAAAAAGTTATACAAAGTAACAATGTGACTGTACATGAAGATTTCAAAACCAAGAATAAATTACGCTTTAAGTTTCATTTAAATTTCTTGGCATAGTAATAATTAGAAATTATTCTTGAAAAGAATTCAATAAATATAAAAAGTTTACATGCCTTTAAAGGAAAGCGTAAGCTAGCTAATTTAAATGAAACACTTGATTCTACTATGTAACTTGAAAAAAAATTTCATTGTAAATATATATTTAAAAGTGTACGAATTTCTTTCAATTGAATAGTTTTCATAAAATATAATAATAATAATAATAATAATTTAAAAACTGTTTTGATCACAATATGTGTGTTATCTTTCAAAACTTTTCTGTTATAGCTAGCAACATGTTTATGCGTTAGTTGAATCCTAGGTCTTTCTTTGTATAATTAATTTTTAAACAATCTAAAGAGCAGGCACATTGTTAATTCAAAAAATTATGGTATTTCTTAACTTTTACAGTAACTGGAAGTTTTTTTTTTTTATTCAAAGAATTGAAAGATGAACCAAAAATTTAGCAAACTGTCTGGATTTTTTGAGGTTAGATTCAATAGAACTAAACAAAGAGAAATAAAAGATATAAAAATCTTCCAGTACATACCTTAAAAAAGTACTGCATGTCATCTTGATTGAAAAAGAGTGTTGCTTTTAATAAAACATTTACTAAATTACTAAAGTTTGAAGTATGCAGTTTAAAATTGCAGAGCAAGAGTACCATTGAACATACATTTTATTTTAAACAATATACACCATCAGTTATAATTTTTTTATACAATACTTTTAAAGCTCCCATTTCGTGAAAGCAGTGTTTACAGAGTAAAACTGCTATAACATTACATTACACTATACTGTAGCAGGCTAGCAGCAGACTGCTCTGCAGCTGAAAGTAAACAATTCGCTGACGCAGACGCAGCTGCGGTGCACGTGACCGCGCGAAGCGTTAGACCACGTTAGACTAGTTTCAAATGACATAATGAGAAAATCAAATAATAAAAAGAAGTTAAAATGAAATTAATATCCAGTTTTTAATAAAAAAATAAATAATGAATGCTTTGAAGAAAATAATATCACCAGTGATTTATCGGACAGTTTATTTCAAATAAATTCCAAATTCTCATGAAATAAATTTTAGCTTGGAGTATTGATTGTTTATTCGTAAAGTAATTTTTTAACGATCAGGTTAGTTTTTATTTTAAACAATAAAAAATGTTACCATACGATTATTCCAGTTTACGAGTTTATTTCTCAGTTACACATTTTAAACTGATACGCTTTATAATTAAATCATTTTATGTAAATTTTACAAATTTAATCGTTCCTCTTTTTTCATTAAAACTTTTGGCAAAGTTAATGCTAGAGTAGAATAATTCAGTGGGTTCGTTAAAGAGTTTTAAATGAAGAGTTATAAGGACATGTAAAATTAAAATGTAGTTAGGTATGCCCACATGTATGTGTATGGGCAAAAGTCAAAAAGTCGGCCATTTGAGCGCCCCGACCACGTTTTTACCTTTAACATGACTAGATTTCATGAGTTAACGAAATTTGTATGAAAACTTAATCAGCAGGGTTCAAGTACGGTCTTCAGGCTATCAAAACGATTTCAAATTTTCAAAATATGCAAAAGAAAAAATTTGACAAGCGAAATAAGTTTGTCTCGGTTTTTTACGTCGAACCATGATAATTACAACTAATTAGTGGTAAACAATGTAAAAAGACCTAATTAAATTTTTTAATGCTCTATAATTTTTTAAAAATTGCAGTTTAATAGATTTTTATGTTTAAAATAACGTATATATTATTTTTACATCAAAAAATCTCACTAATAGATGCTTTTGGTGAAGCGTACCTTAATTATGTCCTGTAATTCCGCAGGGAAAAAAGTATAAATCTTTGTTTTTCACTAAAATAAACCCCAAAAACGTATTTCTGAGACTTGAAAATTAAAAATTTTGTACTTTGGAAATCATTTTAGTCTTCAAACACCGAATAAACAAACAATTTGAAAAAAAAATTGTGAAGACGTTTGTCCTGTAATTCCGCAGCTGCATAAAGCGAATTGGACGTCGTCTGCTATATGTGATTTTACGTACGAGATTTTTCCCTACGCATTTACTCTGTTGAATTTGTTTGGTTTCACGTGGTTATTTATCAGTGACAAATTTTTCTTTGTACCTGTTTTTGTTTTTTAATAAACAATGAGCAAAAAAAAAAAATGAAGAAATACTGTTACTTACAATTCTACTGCAACTTATACGTGTTCATTTTTTTAACTTCTTTTAGCTAATATGAACAATATAAATGTTTATTTTGCGCGGCCAAATAAATTTTTAGTAACCTTATTATTAGTATCAACAAAATAAATTGTGATTTATGAATTTAGAGAACTTTTTTTTTTATTAATATTATCCTAGAAGTGGCCGACTTTTTGACTTTTGCCCGTATACATAATCTCAGTCTCCTGATGTAAAAATTTAAAAACGCCGTCAGAAACTAATAAAAAGTTAACGAAATTAATAATTCTCGTGTGTATAATATTTGATCCGTTAATTCTTTTAAATACATCGGTTTTGCTTTTAATGGAAACGTTGACTCGCACTTGAGGTAAAAAAATTTAATAAAAATTTATGAATAATAAAAATGTTACTAATCTTTTTCATTTTATTAAAAAAAAAAGACGCAGCGACCATAAGTTGACATGTTTGAGTGACAGCTGGAACGTTGATTTGTTGCAGGGACATCCCGGACCTCGTGGATATCCAGGGTTTCCGGTTTGTTGATTTCTTTTGTTCTCCCACCTATCAAAATTACTCGACTCACTACATTAATAAAAAAAAAACTTTCCAATATTGTACGTCGTTCAATAACATTGAGAAAGTGAAAATTCATCTGGAAAAGAAAACTTTGGTCGAAAAATGATTATCACAGAAAAGAAAACTTTCGCTATGAAACCGAGTCATAAAATAACGACACCCTCATCAAAACTTTTGGCCAAACTTCGTTATCTCGAAGGAAGAAATGTGAACATTCATTTTCTCAGTGTTCTCGCGGGGGTTCATGGTTATCCATAATTTAGTCTGCTTTTCTCTCTCTTCTTCGCACTTTCTTTTTCACGCTGCGAGGAACTTTTAGACCCACCGCTGCGAGGTAATATATACGTGGGACATTTTGGTGGTCGGACGAGGCGCGAACTGATTGTTTTTCAGGAGCTGGCTTTCGAAGCTTGGTTGGTGTCTCTGCATAAAAACATACTCTACTCTTTTCTGTCTCTTTTTTTCTGGTTAAATCTTCTCTCGAAAAATGAACTTTTAATGATTCCCGCTGAATGAAAGTTGGTGCTTTGGAGCTAATTATTCTCGACTTTGAGCTTAACTCGCGGATCCGTTTGCTTGAAATTACAGAAATTTTACATTCACAGACAAAAACTAAAAGATAAATGGTTACTAACCTTTTTTTTTTTTTTTAATACCAAAATCGTGTTGCAAAAAATATATTTAAAAATTTAATCGAACGATGAAGCTGTTTAAAATCTCAGCTATAAATCACGTTACTCGGACAAAAAACATCAATTCAGGCAATAAATCACCGAAAACAAATATTCGTTTCGAGTGTTTTCCCAAGCGTTCAGTCGTGAATTAATAATGACGAAATCCGACAAAAAATCAAACGACAACTTTATAACCGAAAAAAAAAAAATAAATAAATAAAAGCTACTACAAATAAAGCACTTAAACGCGTATCAGTGGAGCCGAACAATTGAAATCGATGCACGTGAACATTTTCTCGGACACTCCCCCGCGGGGATTTTTCGATCAACTAATCGTTTTTTTTTCGTCTGGGTTGTTGATTGGTGAGTGTCAATCGTGGGAAGGTGTCGTTAATGATTTATCAAACAATTAATTTTGCTGAAAAAAAAAAGGAAAAATGCAGCATAAGTCAGAGAAATACACAGAAATTAGTAGACTTTTTTGACTCACTGATTTATTTTATTAAAAAATTAATTATGTTGTCAGTGCTATAGTAAATTATATATTAGTTTTTTTATTTTAAAAAATTGAAGGAAAAATATATAGCTAATAATAAATCAATTTACAACATTGTGTTTTACCTAGTTAAAAAAAGGTTGTGTCTAGGTACCATCGCCGTGTACCGTACACGGTACACGGTACACGGTAGCTTTTTACTTTAGATCCTATAATTTATTCCAAATAACCCACTTAAGTTTAAAAAAACTACTAGTTTTTACTTTAAATCTAATTACCCATCCTAAATAACCCACTTAAATTCACAGAGTGTCTAAAGTAACTCTTATTTGGTACCGTGTACCGTGCACCGTGCACCGAATACGGTACACGGCGATGGTACCTAGACACTTTCTTAAAAAAAAAGGTTTTTTAAATTATTTCTTTTTATTTTATTTTCGCTAAAGCATCAAAGACTTCAATTCACAGCTGAATCAAGAGTTCGTTCGGGATTTGAACCGACGACTCCTATTTTTGTCTTTCGCTGTTGAATTTTCAAATAAAATTTATTTTCGTTTTGAAACAATGGATAACCTCCAGACGAAATCGAAAGTGCATATATAACGGCCATGCCAGGGCAGAAAGCTCGTCAAGCGTAACTCCCAATTAATACCGTCCGTATTACCAGCCCGGGATTAGTTTCTCCCGCCGGGAAGCCGCTCGTACTTCAACCCTCTCGACAAATTTCGCTATCTCCAGCTCTGACTATCATTAATACCTTTTTTATGACTGTAGGATTAACCTTACGTAGGTGGGTGATTATGAATCACGTTTTAATCAGTAATTTTTTTATAAATCACTCTTTTTTAAAATATCATTAAAATTTCAGAATCGGAAGAAACACTTTGAATAAGTATAATCATTAAATTTTATTTTACATTAAACAAACATTATGGTCCATACCAAAGTCCTCGCCCATTCACAAAAACGCATTGGGGTAGTACAAAACTTCATGAAAACATGTATAAAAATGACATTCTGTTACAGCAGGTGATGGTCTCACACATGGATAACAAAAAAAAAAAAAAAATCCACATGAATCTCGTATGATGATCAAGCGTCTTGCATTGCCAACAAAACTAACTCATGAGTGTTTACATATTAACTAGTTATTATTACAAATTTTTAGTGTGCTTGGTGTCGTAACATATTAATTCATGTTTGTATTACGTTTACACAAGCCCAAGATGTAAACATGATCAATCATGCTAAAGTAGTTAAGGTAGTGTTTTAACCAGTAGCTATTAACAATGTAGTGCAAGTATTCGTACATTTGGAAGCATTTTTACATTTGATTATCTTTCATTAATTTTTTTACATTTTTCGTTCGTTTATTTTTTTTTTACATTTCTACTTTTTTTTTTTCAAATTCACTAAAAAAAATTTTCAAACTCTGTCCGCAAAAATTCTCTCTCTAGCGAAACTCCGAACTAAAAGTTTTATCTCGTTTCAGGGACCCATCGGCATGGATGGACCTAAGGGAGACGCGGTAAGTTCGAAAAAAAACTCTAAAAAATCTATTTTTTTTTTTTTTTCGCAAAATGTCAAATGACGTGGAAAAGCATTCGAGAAATGGCTTTCCAGGGTAAATAATTTCGAGAAAAAAAAAGTCGTGGATACACTAGCTAAGTGCTGTGTGGTTTCGACGTGTAGTCGATCGTTTTTCCTTCTAGGGCAAAACAAACATACGAGGAAAATAACTTTTTTTTTGGGGGATGATGGGTTTAGTTGGTGGTGACGTTGATGTGTCTGCGAAAAGCGTGAAGGTAGTTTACCGAAGAAATCTTTCGATACGACGTTGGTCAATATGTTTCAAATTACTAATCTCAAACGCTTATTATATAGATGAATTCGGTCTTGTACGAATTAAAATTACAAAAGATTTAATTTATTTTTCGTACTAATATTGATGAAAGATTTTTGGGCTATCGAGTTATCTCAACTTACACGTCATTTTTCATTTTGATTTGTTTACTTAAAAAAAAAAAAAAAAAAAATTAGCTCCAATGATTAATTTGTAATATCCATTTGCAGGGTCGACCTGGGGACAAAGGACAAAAGGGAGAGTCTGGAAGTCCCGGATTCGACGTGTTCTCAGCAGTAAAGGTATCTATCACAATAGTACACGACATAAATCACAAAAGCACCGCGTCGCGTATCTTTCCTCACACTTACACCATTGTTCCCCCCCCGACCAACACCTTCTGTTACCGCTCGTTTTGACTCGAGACGTTTGTGCTTTCTTGTAAATGAGACACTCAAAGTCATAATAAAATTTTTTTTCTCGAATGATTTAAGTGCACTTTAGAACCCTCATAAAACCGCGAATTCAAATTGATGATTGAAAGAGTTTGTACTTTAAAATCAGTTCTTTATATTTTAAATTATTAATAGTTAAAAGATTAAATAAATATTTTTTTTTACAAAGTCTAGTCATTTTTTTAAAAATATCTCAGCAGAATACATTTTATTTTTGAAACAAAAGCAGGCAATAAAACTCCAGATGAATAGTGAAGTGCGGCAATAACAAGGTGAAGGAGGGCCAGCCGAGCCTTAAAAATTTACCGTCCTCGGGAAACAAAAAAAAAGAATTTTTACAAACTCCCCGTCATATCCCAGCACCGCTCGCCACCCCCTCGTTTCCCGATACGCTATGAATAAAATTTCCATTACATTAATCCGGGGGAGGACCGACGGCCACTGTGCGATGTGTATCTGCTTCGCGGGTACGGTGCCATCAGCGGTGCTGTATTACAAATTTGAATAATTCGAAAGATGGACTAACAGGACCCGTTGAATATTTATGATCGCACAACCAAGACGTTTGGCTTTATGTCTTGCTTTGACTATGACCCAGAAACCAGTGACCATCGTCAACCCCTCGCGTAATTAATGGTAATTTTACGAATTCAAAGATGCGTTCGTTGTGTTGATAATTACTTCGTGCAGAAATATAATTATTTCTTTTTACAAAATGCAGCTGTATTAAGATGTTGATTTTTTTATTAGTTAAAAATATAAAAACAAAGAAAAAAAAAAAATTTGTTTAATAGTGTAAGTCGACAAAAGTCGTCTGATGAAGGCACAGTGTGCTGAAACAGTACTGTAACGACAAAATTTTTAATAAAAGGTAGATTTTGAAATATTTAACGTATATTTCATTTATTAATTATTATTATAATGTAATTCGTCAAATTTTATATGAATTTTTAAATTTTAACAGTTAAAATCATTTAGAAAAAAATTATTGAACTGTTCATATTGTTTACAATATTGTAAACCTTAAAATTGAATGATAAAGTAAAAAAAAATTTCAATAAATTCATAATTAAGAACGCATTTTTGAAAAAAACTGTAGTTTTTAAGTATACAATGAGGTTTGGTCGTTAACAAGATACAGTAGCACGCCTTACAACCCTCGTATAAAAAATATAATTTTTTTTTTCCCAATTTCCTAAAATCAAACAAGAATTTGAAAAGAAAATTTTTATTTTTGCGCCCACGGGTCAATGCACAGGGATTGGGGTTGAAAAGGTCGGTGACGACGCTGCGCGGCGGCACCCTCGGATATGCGGAAATAGTGGCGCTTAAGGTAACCCAATTGACCGTATCAAGGATAATTCGTATTTAGACTTTTTTTTGGATGATTATGCGATGACTTTAATGGCGGTTGCTTTAGTCGTATCGTCGATGTTTTGGTGGTTTTTTTAGAGTGCTACGATGCGACTAAATGAAACTGCCGGCGAATGTAGGTTTTAAAAATCTTGAGAAAAAATTAAAGTTATTTTTGAAATTTACATTCGCTGGCGTTTTATTTTTGACTTTTTTTTATCCAGCATGTTTTTAGTGGTGAATTTAATTTTAGTTTTTCTTGTGTATGCATGGATTATTTGAAAAATTTTAAATAAGTAGGTAGATCATTACTATTTATTCTAACATATTCAAAAAAGTTTTTAATAAAATTTGAAAGGTAAGCAAGAAAGTTTTACAGAAATAAATGTTTGAATGCTTACTATAAAGTAAACAGGAAATCTTTTATAAAATTGTGTTAAGTCGCGTCGTAGCTGCTCCTCAGTTTGGATTTAGTTGGTTATGGAATGGTTATTTTGGGTTATGAATTTTACATTAGGATTATGTATGGGCATGATGTACAGTTTACTGTAAAAAAAAAGGACTTACAACAGACGTATCAGGTCACACGTGAAAAACACTCAACAGTTTTACAACCTCATTACATTGATTTATTTTAGTTTAGTAGATTATTAGTTTTTCTTTTACCAGTAGTTGACATAATTTCTAGGAACTTCAAAAAATGGGAGCTAATATCACCGACCAGCAGATCATAACACTCAAAGTAAGTTCGCTTGTATTTTCAGGACACGCTGAATCATCTCACTAAAAGAACACCATTGTTGCTTTCATGCAAAGTATCTTACGTGAATACAAAGTCCGTGATAAGCTGTTTAGAAAAATTTTTAATTTCATAATTTTTCATTTTCATTAAAAACTGTTTTAATTTTTTTTCAAACAACATTTTAATTTATAACGACCACGAAAAAATTTAAAAAAAACTGATTAGTAGAGTTAGACGAATGCAAGCATGTAGTATTGCACGATTTTAACGTGTCTTAGTGTAAAAATATAAATTTTTAAAAAATGGAAATAAAAAATAGCGTACCATGACGTTCAAAATAATGTACAAGTGCCCTTCAAAAAACTCATCTGAAAATTGTACGAAAGAATAATATTTTTATTACGTACGCGGAAATGAATTTATTCTGTGTGAACAAGTTTGTTTGACGGGTCTTTGAAGCATCGTCAAGTCATAATCCACGATGACTCTCGAACTAATATAATACATACATGAGGGGGGAGTTTGCCGAGGGCACACAGGAGGGGTGAATTTTAAAGTGTGGTGATTTGCACGTCATTTATTACGCTATTTTTTTTTCTTCCATTTACAGTTTTTACTTTTGCATCGTTCACGTCATTAAGCATGCTTGTTTATTTTTTGCATGATAAGTCGTACATAATTGCCTTATTTATTCTTTGGGAATTATTTTAAAAATCAACCTTATTTCAATCTAAAATTGCTCAAAGGTTAAAAAAAGGCAGTTCTGGTGTAATTTAATTAGTTTTACTGTGTAATAAAAGAAATTCTAAAAGCCTTTTTTAGAGAGAGGGCTTGGTTCATTTACCTATAAAACTCCAATACAATACTGAAACTGTTACTCCTGTTTATTGGGCTTTTTGCAATGCGCACTTGAGTTTTACTATTTCTCTCAAAATTGAATTTTATTTGAAAGAAAAGTAATCAAATTAATTAGCCTCTAAATTTTTTCACATTATAGAACTTCTCCAATCACTTTGCTTCATTGGAAAATTAACTTTTTGAAAGGGCTGTGTAAAGAATTGCTGGAATCTTTTTAATTAAAACGTAAATAAAAAAAAAAAAAAAATTTTAACTACTCGGTTTTTTTAAATTAAATTTTTTTAAGGTTTGCAAGCAAAAAATTTGCAACAACGTAATTGTGTAGAATACATTAAAATAATTTTTCACGACTCAATTCTTACTTTTTAAATATTTCATTTATTCATGGATTTCTTAGTACAGTGTGTTATTTACAGGTTTTAGATTAGTAAATGAACAAAGTGTATCAGTATTTCAATATATCGCACGTAACAGTGCGTCATTTAAAATCGAGCCCACTGTTCTTGTTCAAAAAGTAATGAACGTTTTTGAAACTTGGTTTGAAAGCCCAATAAGATCCTAAAATCCTTCAACGAAAGCCTACCATGAGCTTAAAAAGCTAAATCTTTGACTTGTGTGTAAACAGGGCGAACAAGGAGAACCAGGACCGCCAGGTCCACCAGGTCCACAGGGAGTAGAGGGCGTGGCTGGCCACGACGGAAGACCGGGACCACAGGGTGAAGTCGGACCCGCTGGCGAACCGGGAGCTGCTGGACCCGCTGGTCCCGAGGGACCCCAGGGACCTGCAGGTGTAGCTGGAGCTAAGGTAATTTTTTTTTTCTCTTGAGATCGTTTTTTAAACTGAAAAATCAAAAAAAATTTTGTAAATATTTTTGTGATTATAAACCACCAAAAGAACCGAGGCTAATCGAGTAAGTTTATTATTTGTGAGTCTCCTCACGTTTGAAAAACTTTGCGAAGAATCGGTGAATTTGAATTTCAAATTTGAAAATCGATGTTTCCAACAATTTGAAATTCGAAGTTTCTAATGTAATTTTCTTTTGTCCCTCCCTAGCGGTAATCTGAATTTTTTTCAATATACTTCTGTCAAAAAGAAGTTCGAGATTTTCGATCGTGACTTTTCACAATAAAAATTTTCATACATACGGACGCATAAATTTACATGAATCCCAGAGACATTTTTCTTATGAAATCCGAAAAAAAAGAAAACGAGGTCAGTGGTGATATACTCCCCCAAGACTTACGCTCGGATTTATCTGCCTATTGATACGTCATTTCAAAATTTCCAACCGAGTAGCCTTGAAAAGAGCGGATTTAAAGAGCTGATTCACGCAAAAATATTTACCACCCATCCCACATGATTTTGAAAAAATTGAGCATGGAATTTAAAAAACCGATTCCAGGGCGAGCAAGGAAAGTACGGAGCTCCAGGATTACCAGGAATGCCAGGATTACCCGTGAGAACAACGTTAATTTGACGAAAGAAGCAGTAGTTCGAAAACGTCGTCCCTGCCAAGTTCGACTGAATTGTTCAAATATGAACGAACCTTGATGTTAAAATTGGCAGGGGCGACGCGAAAACGTAGCAATCTGTACGCTTGTTTCCCCTGGGCTCCTTGGGGACTGACGACAGTCGAAGGATCGCGTGAGCTCCATTAGACGGGGTGAAAGTGCTGATTGTGTAACTCGCTTTTATTTCTTTAAGCTTGTTTTTATGAAATTTCTTTGAGGTTTATCGAATCAAAGAGTTTAGTTTTGTAGGATAAACTTTATTAACTATAGTGTATACCAAGATTTGACACATTTTTATTTGTTTGATGAATCTTATTGAGAATTTTACGACTTGTAAAAGAAACATAGAAAAATTTAGCAATTTAATCATAGTTAAAAGCAAAAAATTAATAATCAATAAAAATTTGTATTTTTTAGGAATAAATAATTTTTTTAATTTCTAAGCAGCAATGGTTTACTCGCAAGCAAAATTCTGACTGAAAAATCGAACAGATCGAACTCAATTTTTATGTTAGACACTTCTAGTGTAGTCAAAATAGTTTCTTTCATTAACTTTTAAAATATTCTGCATTTAAATTTTCGATGAACGATTATAATAACCTCAAATTAATTGTTACTAACAAAATATATGAAACAACTAAAAATTTTCAACAAGGATACCTTTTATTTATGAGGTCATGAACAAAAAATTTAATACACTTTTCAAGTATATTTTTCATGCACATTCAGAGTTTCAACTAAAAAAAATACATTTTGCTTTGTTCAAATGGAAACAGTGCAAAAAAATTATCTCTTTTTTTTCATCCAACTCGTAACTGGATATTCACTGTCCCAAATCACTACGATGATTTAATCAACAACGCACCGGCTTTGTCGCAAAAATAAAGCCACTACTACTTTTTTGTTCCCATCATCCCCAAAAAAAATTTTTTTTGTAAAAGCGAAAAAAGGAATTTTCGCCGCGTCGAAATGATGTTAAGCCGCGTTCGCATGGCTTTATAATTCTATGACTTTGGGAGAGTAGCGCGGATTCAGCGCGCATTTTTCAGACGCCGAATTAAAGCTTTTTTACCTTTTCCGTAATGCGTGTAATGCGCCTAAAGTCGGGGATAAAATTTATCCGAGCGATAAGATTTTAAAATCTATTACCGCTTTTTTCGGGATTCACTGCTGAGAATATAAATTAATTTTTACGAAACAAGATGAATGTTTTATCACATTTTCTATGTTTATAGTTTAATACTCGGCTTAATATAAAAAAAAAAATTTGTCAATTATCTAAAGAGAATAATAAAAGAGATTATGTGAGATAAACGTGTTTTGATGATTTTTACTTTGAACTGCATACTCCACAGGATTATCAAACGAGAAAAATCTTTCTATTATAATTGAGAATTCTAAAAAAAAGAAAAAGCTTTTTTATCAAAAAATATGAGAGAAAAATTGTGTCTCATGGTTGAATTATTCATAAAGTTATTTAGTTAAAAAAAACTTCACAATATCGTGAATAATAAAATAACAGTGCGTTTTTTTAAATTACTTCAGAGAATAATTCGCTCTCGGATATGATAAAGACCGGCAGTTTCGGTCAATTAGCTTCTAGCAGAGCTCGCACGAAATCTTTCGGTGTCATCGATTCCCGAGTCCATTTGGTTTAAAATAACATTTCCTCTTTTTTTTCAGTGGTAATATAAGCAACTCCCGTGGGTTAATTAACATTGTTTAATCCCACGTGTCTTCTGCTTCGCTTTCTTTTTTTTTTTTTTTTTTTGCATTTTTTTTTAAAAGCTCTAGTTACTGGTATCTAGTTAAGGTATAAAAATTGCTTTCATTTTATTTACATATTTAAAGCGTATAAAGTCGAAATCAGCTTAGTCCAGTTTAGATGAAAATTTAATTCTCTTACAGATAATTGATTTTTATGTCAAGACTTTTTTATTGTTTCATAAGTTCAATATGCAATTTAAAAAATTTTAGGAGTCTTTTTCAAAAGCAGTTTTGGTCGTTAAAAAAAGCTTCATTGAAAACTGAACTTTTTTATAAACTCATGGTTTTAATAATGAAAATTATAAATTTTTTAAAATAATTTTGAAGATTCCGTTTCAAAACTTATCTTGCTGGACTAGATCAATTTTGATTTTGCACGCTTCACATTAACAATTATTAAAAAAAAAATGTATCTAGGAAAAAAAATACCTGCTGTAGAAAACTAATTAGCTGGCTAGCGGGACGGAGGTACCGATAACTTAATTAACCCTAATAAAGCTTTGTCTCCTCGAGCCGAGGAGGATCATCATCGAGCTGGGATTGAATCAGTTTTTTTCCTTTCGTTCCAGAAAATTAATAATTTCATTTTCTTTGTTTTTCCTTTCGCAGGGCGACAAAGGCGACAAAGGGGAGCGCGGTCTGACGACGTCGATAAACGGCGAGCCGTTCGCCGCCGGTGTCTTCGAGGGACCCCCCGGACCCCCGGGACCACCTGGTGAGTCTTATTGGAAACCGTCTTTCGAAGTTTTTTTTTTTTTACTTTTCAAATTGATTATGTTTCATTTCGAGCTTTTTTTCTCATTGCCGTGGATTTATCGCTCTGGGATTTAGTTAATTGAGCACGAGTTTCGTAATATCTCTTTCGGGGTGGAGTGATTTTTTAAATGTTTTGTTTATCGTTTTAATTGAGATTTTAGTGTTTTACTTTTAAATTTATTCATAGTTATATGTTTTGTTGCATTTTTTTTAGAGGGAAATTCTTAATTTAAAATTATTGCCTTATATATTTACCTGGTTTATGGGATATTGTTTATTTTTCAAATTTATGTACAAAGAAAATATTTATGTATATAGTTACCGACAATATTATATAAAATGATTATGAATTTGTACAGTAATATTAAATGTGCATGCTACTTAATTTAAGAAAATATCATTTACTTTCTTTTAAGCAGATTATTTAAAACTTTCATCCACAAATAAAAAAACCATTGTCTTTATAAAAAATAGAATAATAATAAACTAAAGGATCTTCTACTTTTTAAAACAATGCACTTCAGGCTCTAAATTATAATTCTCAAACGCGCGTTTTACCAGCAATTATTTTTAAAATATCTAAATTAAATCATTAATAATTTAAAAAAAATCTTAACAATAAACCTGTTAAAGCAAAAAATAACTAATAAAAAAGTAGTTAAAGCTAAAATAAGTAATAAACAACATTTATATTTTAAAGACGTGCTCTTCATTTATCCGGCATACAAAGCAATTTCGACAATTTTATAAAAGTGTACGACAAAAACGTACACTTTTTTTGTAGCCTCGCAAAACGATTTCTTTTCCACTTCATAATCAGCATCATTTCGTACTCTCCTCAAAGCTTTTTCCTCAATCGACAATAACGTTAAGAAAACCTCCTCCACTTCCTTTTTCTCTTTATAAAACGAAATATTTTTATTTTTATTTTTTCTTTCAATTAAATCCACCACAAAAGCAATCATCTTTCTCGAGCTCTCGCGTGGGGCAAAAACGATTTAGCCCTCGAGCGAACTTTGCCCCGTCGGCTTGCGCCGTCCTCGTTCGTGTCGCGGCGGGCATCTTTCGGTACTTAAACGATGCAATAAAGGCCAGTGGCTGCTCCTGACGTGCTCTCGTACGAGCCATGACCAGATCTGCAAAGTCCAGCCACACGCGGTAAACAATGGAGGACCCGAGGAGGAGGATTTTGCGTGCGTACTTATCGAGCAATTACTTTTTGCTAGTGGTTTGGCCCTTGCCTCGAGACTGGTAAAAATAATGAAAATATAGTTCCGAGGGGCTTGGATTTATTTGAGAGTTGAAGTTTATCACAAAGAAATAAAAATATAATTCTTGAAAAAAGTTTGAATTACAAATAGTGATTTGTATCCATGGTTGTAATCTTTTGACTAGTATACTTTTTATTAAGTGTAGCTTAGAATAGCTCAGTTGAGTCCTCGTCTTTGAACTCTGAGGTTCTGGGTTAGATTCTCTCTTTACGGACGAAAACATCGTTTTTTCACTAAAGTTTTAAAAAGAAAAAAATATATTGTCTACACCTTGTTGCATAAATTAATTTTTTTTTCACTACTCTATTATTTATTATTTAGTTATGAAGAAGTATTTAAGGTGGTTTTCTACCAAATGCATGACAATAGAGAATCAGCTAAAATTTTCTGGAGGTGTTTATTAGATATTAATAAATATTTCTACGAAGTCTGATAAAAATTGACCATTTAGTTTTAAAGTTATAGCAAGTTAAAAAGATTGAATTTTTTTCATTAGGCGTATGGCTAATACGCTGAAAAAGTGTACTAAATTATTGATATTTGTTTTCTTACAATAGAGATCCTTTAGAAAATCGACATACATGTAGTTTCACTATCGAAGAATTCATTCCTTGAAACTGCAAAAAATTGACCTTTTACAAATTTTACAATAATTTTACAAAAATAATTTTCACGAAAATAACCTCCAAAACTGCGGTATTCAAAGGTAAGATTAAAAGTTAAAAAAAAATGTTTTGTTGTGATTGTCAATGTTTTTTTGGTAGAAAATAATTTCAGAAGCCATAAAAAGTTAAAAATTAAATTTTAATAAACAATTTTTACTAATTTGGTGAAATAATTTTTTTTTAGTCTTGAACTTGACTAGCTCTGGTAGAAAACCACCTTAAAACGATAGCATTGAAAATAATTGAAAAATTCAATTACTTTGATCCTTTTTTCAACACTCTTTTCTTGCTGTTATTGTAAAGACCCTCTTCAAATTTTAACTTAAGAATAAACATTTTAATGTTAACATTTTAAAGTCGAATTTTTACTTCGCCATTCTCATTATCGACGTTTACGTTAAAATGCTGAAAGTTGTAAAAAAGAATTTAATTATTTGATTCATGAAATAATAATAAACATTTCGAAGTGAATAAACAATAAACATACTTCAGACGTTAGGGCTTGAATGAAACGTTTATTTCGATCATTTAAGGTCTCATCAAGAGGTTCGAAGGTGCTGGCAGATTTTTCGTTGATGTAGAAAGACTGGAAGCCCAGAGGGTTGATTTTGATAGCCTCAAAAATTTACAAATAGTTGTTTCAGTGTTCAAAAATTAATAAAAGTTAAAAAATCGAGTAAAAAATATTTACATATTACACATTAATAGAATAACTAATATACTATTTTATCAGTGGCACAAATGACAACTATTCCCGTTCATGATTATAAAAATTTGCAAAACTTATAAATCATGAATTTCTGTTAATCGAGTTTACTGCTACCAGTTTTTAGTATATTACAGTCTCGAGGGAGTCAAAAATGAGTTAGCCTTTAGCAAACCCAAATTGATGTCCGAGCCGAAGGCGAGGTAATCAAAGGTTTGCTAAAGGTTCTTATTTTTTACCATCCGTTAGTAACTCTACCAACTTGTTCATTTCTTTAAGAATAAAAGTTCCTACATCGAATTACATACTCTACAATCTTCGTCACACCATCAAATGATTTATCGCTCGATAAAAGTCTCGATCCCGAATAGATCTAAAAATAGCCAATAATCCTCGCGAAAAAAGAGGAACCGAAGCAAATCCATTAAGCGCCGGGTGTAGGTAAGATCACGTATCGGCTTGAAAAAGGGGAGAATCCCGCGCGAGTGGAAGTATCGTTTCTATTGCCATAACTGCAGCCCGCTGATCCCATGATGGATCGGGAGTCCGTGACGGGAAGGACGACTCCGACTCGTAAACGATTCTCTTCGTGTACCGCATACTGTTTTTTTATCCTGGATGCAGCTTAACGACGAACGACTTTGCCTCGGAAAACGGACTTTTTCGGTTACGCTCGGACCGTCGTGACTCGACTGTCCAAATGATACCAAACTCCCGGCTGTAAATAATAGAGCTATCTGGTATTTCAATTTTGGCTTTATTGCGAGTAACGAACTTTGAAGATTCAAACGTGCTATGGATTTTTGTCGCAGATACGGGTTTTTTCTCTTGTGGCTTGCTTGATTTTTACAGCGCGGTCTCGGGTTTGCAACCCCAACCGCAGTCATCGCTTGGCTCTCGAACGTCTTTCAAATGTAAGCTACGGAAAAGAAAAAATAAGACAATAAAAGTTACGACTCTTAATTTATCTTTCAAGAGTTTATGTGCCTTTGTGGCTTAGTTTTTTACTGATTTAGGCTTCCTAATGGTAATAGTTGAATTGCAAAATGCGCACATAAAATTAAATTTAAAACACAAGGAATAAATTTCTGTAATTATTTCACATAAATTTTGAGATATTCGATTAAATCCAATTTCATAAACATAAATTAAACCGTCTAACTAAAAATTATTAAAAAAAAAATTTTAGTAACTTTGATTGTGCTTAACTATAGAAGTACAAGAATTGAAATTACGGTCATTGAGTATCTGTCCTAAGTTAATGCTGTAAGCAGTTTCAATGTGATAAAAAATTTTCTCCAAAAATAGATTGCCAAGTCGCCACTAGTTCCAACAAAGAGACGAAAAATTTAAAATTATTAAAAAAAAAAATATCACTTTAATTTGAAAAATTCCCAAAATTAAAATTAAAATAAGTAACAACATTAAAAATCTATATAAAAAATTTAAACTTTTTTAATAATATTTTTATAACTAAACAACAATTAACCGCTAAAAATTTTTATTTTTATTATTCACAATATGCTTATTTTCAAAAATCTTCATCACAAAAATAAATAAATAAAATAATAAATTTGAATAAAGCTGTATCTCTAAATAATTCAAAGAAACTCAAAAAAAAAACTCTAATACCACAATAATACGCTATAAATACTCCCGACCATTAATAAAAACCCACCCCCAAAAGAATCTCACGCCAAAAAAAAAATGAATAAATAACCTTCCCCCCATACACAATAACGTGAGTCGTTGACGATTCCGGTTGACATGCCCCCAGGGCCCGCGGGCGACAAAGGCGACGTCGGACCGGCCGGACCACCCGGTCCGCCCGGCGAGAAGGGCCAGCGTGGCAAACCCGGCAAGAAGGTAAGTCCATCTCTCTCTTCTCTCTCTCTCTTTCTTCCCTTCCCGTCCTTGAAATCCCTCCCCGGGGAACGGTTTTGAGTCTCGACGTATCCAGTTTGTACTACTGATTTTTTCCGCTCAAAACCGTAACCCCGGCACTTTTGATAAACATTACCCTGGACACTGCATGATACGTAGTTAAGTGACGAGTAAAGAGTGTATATACGCACGAACTGCATGCTGTACGATTCAAAGTGTATGTACATAATCATCATAACTGTACTTGAACTCTGCGAGTTATATTTCTGAAACTCATAAAGAGCAGCTTCTAATGCATTTCGCATGTTCCAGCCGAGTCCCACATTGACTATTACCAAGTTTCTCTTTTCCCCGGTTGAGTTTATGCATCCGGCTTATTTATCAGGGAGACGAATACCGTCTCATAAGAACAACATTTGTCCGCCGCCCGCGATCGGAATGAAGATCACGTGCCACTGCATTGACTCGTCCGTAAAAGAGAACACTGAGTAAAGTCGCCCACCCTACCGTAGACACGTAGTCACGACGAGATTCGACACGATCGGACATTCGATTCTCTTCTTCTCTATATCAACTTTATCTCTCTCTCTCTCTCTCTCTCTTTTTCTTTCCACTGCTCCTCCTACCGCGACACTTAATCTTCATCTGTCTCGCCCATCGCTGCTTTCCCGCTTTCTCTCATCTGGCATTTTTCATCTGCAAATTTCACCTGCTCTCTCGATGAGTTATCATCGGGATTAACAATAAAAAAGTGCATACTTAGGGAGTAGTGGTAGAAAAATTAAATATATATATATATATATATATTCGTTGGTGGCAGCAAATAACACGTTTTTAATCATCTGTGTAGTAGTTGATAAGTGCGATTTTTATGTATCTTAATGTTATGTATTACCTGTGTGTAGTTTTTTTTTTTTTTTTTTTTTTACATTCCCGCTGTAGGTTTAACAACGCCAAAATAACCTGACTAAAACGGGCCCGGCGTAAGTATTGCGTGTACAATAACCTGGTAGAATATTAACAAGGAATTTTACTCCGCGCAGAACGAGAGAGAGAGATAGGCTGGAATACATTTCCCTTTGTCTTTACAGCTTTATTAATTTGCATATTTCATATTCTTGCGCCGAAGGAAAAAAGCTCGTCTGTTTGTAAATTGCTTTCACGGTTTTTCGCAACTTTGAATTTTCAGTCCGACAATTTTTAAGTAGTAACAGCCGGTATCGGTCAGACATTAAAAATCAAAATTCCGACAAAGCGGGAAAGTGAGACCAATAATTTACCGTACCCCTCGGCCGTTTATCTCCCGTTTAGGGGGCAAAACGAGCAGAAGTAAAAGTTTTCCTTAGTTTTTTTCCTCGAGAGATGCGATCATTAAAATCACGGGCGATTAATCACGACAGAACCAGACTGACCGCAGCCATTTGTTACACTTTATCTCTCTCTGTGGCCGGAGTATTATTCTTCAAAATTTAACGCGTGCATAAGTATGAAGAAAAAAATAAATGAGCAAAGTCGTGGTACATGCATCACACTTGTGCACGCTGTGGTAGCACCAGTCGATAATGGAGTGTACCGAGCTTACATATATAATGCGGGTAAACAACTTTGCGGAGGAGGACCAGGGGGTGTTTGTAACGCCTCCTCCGTAAGCTTGTAAACTAATTTGTGTTTATGTAGCCAAATAACAGCCAGCCTCTTGTAAACCCACTCCCAAACGACGGGGATAACTAATCACTAATAACCGGAGCCGTCGCTTCCTTGCTTGTGTAAGTATTTTTTGGTATCATTTCTTTTTTTTTTTTTTTTATCTATCTCTCTCGTCAATTACGCTAGTCAATTAAAGAAATTTTGTTTTTTGGAAGAACGTAGTTGACGGGAGAGATGTTTTTAGCTTAATTATGTTTAATGCTGTATACATTGTGTACAATTTATTAATATATTTGTAGCCTAATGTTCATAACAAATGCAATTATTTGAATCCAAAGACATCCAAATCGTTGCACTGATGTATTTTTTTTTTTTTTTGAATTAACATATTTTTGTAGATATTAAACGTTTGCATGATTTTTTTCAGTAATTTGGTTGAAATACAATTTTCTAAACTTTTTAAAAATTTCAGTAGAAATATCAGTCGAAAATAGTTTAACGATAAAAATTCCATTTATTTCATAACTTTGTTTGTTAATTCAAAAATATGAAATTAACTGTAACCAATTAATAATCTACTAATCCATGTTAACCCTTAAATGACACACCCAAATCCAGAACTGCCACAGTGACAGTTATGATGGGTCAATTTGACCCAGTGTGTCATTTAAGGGTTAAGTTTAATACGATATTTCAGGTTCCCTTAAATTATATTTTGTAAATATAAAATAAAATTTTGCAAAACCTTTTGAAAACATTCATTTTTCTTAACACTCAATTTAAGGTTTTCCTTTTCGAATAATAAAATCAGAGTTGTTGAAACTTAAATTTTTTTTCTAACAACTGCACGTTTGTAGCATAATTTGTTTTACATAATTAGTATTTGATAGTTTGTAAACCAGTAGTAATTTGTAATTTTGTTTCAAGTTGATCACTGTAGTTTTGGATTGTTTCACGTTTAGTGTTAAATTTGTTTTTTTTTTTTGTAAATTTGTGTAAATAAATACTACAATCCTAAAATTTCCAAAAAGAAACCCTACCATAAAATTCCATGAGGAGAGAAACAAAAAAAAAAAAAAAAAACAAACAAACAAAAACATGGCGTGCAAAAGCCATTACCAAAAAGAGAGATGTGAATTTTCAAGTATTGGTTTCTAGGGCGATCGAGGTCGGGAGGCCGCCAACATGTTGATGATGAGAGGCCCGAAGGGCGAGACCGGCGAGCCTGGAATTGTGGGTCCCGTAGGTCCCGAAGGTACAAAGTTTAAAACAAACAAAAATCGCTCTGCTGTGGTGCCTGGGGCAATAAATTAAATTAAAAATAATAATAATAAAACCAAATTAATCATCGTTTATTAACAAAGCCACTAGCTGCGTCATTGTCGTTTTCAGGTCCGACTATGGCCTGTTGGAGGATTTTATGTGCCGATGCTTTTTAGCGTACTCAATAACCAAATTTTTTAGCTTTAACTTGCCTAGGGAGTTTGAGAATTTTTCGTAACTTGATTTTTTTTTTTCATTTTAGGACCGAAGGGAGACATGGGCGCTCCAGGTATACCCGGAGTGGACGGTGTCAACGGAGAAGTTGGAATACAAGGTCCTCCTGGACAACCCGTAAGTTATATTTTTATAATACTTATATATTCTTGGACATTAAATTTTCTACACATTTTTAAAAATATATTTTTCAGGGATTTTCCGGACCGAAAGGAGAAAAAGGAGATTACGGTGATATTGGACCGCCGGGACTTATGGGTCCTCCTGGCTTACCAGGACCACCAGTTAGTATTTTCTTTTATTTATAATTTTTTTTTTTTTTTTTTCAAATTATTTACGGTATTTGATATTTTTCAGGGTTATCCCGGTGTTAAAGGTGATAAGGGCGACAAGGGCGAATCGGTATGTCAAAATTATAAAATGTGTTTCTTATCGAATCTCAAACTGTAAATAAATTCTAATTATTTTTAAATTATTTTATGGCACGTTTAATTGGGATCAACAGAAATACAAAAAGTTGAGGCGAAGACAGGTAATGAACAAAATTATTTGATTACATTATACATTCAGCTGGTTTAAATTTCAAAAACTAATTTCAAATTTTAATCTCCAGGGTGACAGTACTTTTGAAGTGAACGCTGGTGAAATGTCTGGTTCTTACGTAAGTAATTTTCCCTTGCATATTTAAGTAGAAGCAAAATACATGCAGTATTACATAATTTAATTGTATTAATTGTATCAATTAATAAGTAATATATAATTGGTTGATTTAAAAATTTAATCAATTTTTTAAAGAAAATTTTCAGTACCTTTGACAATGACCGTTCGTGTTTTCTTCACAGATTATGGGACCCCCAGGACCACCAGGAGTTCCGGGTACGCCAGGACTTCACGGTCCGCCAGGCATCAAAGGCGACCGAGGACACGACGGAGCCAAGGGAGATCCTGTCAGTATTCAGAATTTTTTTTTTTTTTTTAGTCATGCACGATTATTACATACAAAATTACAACTTTTCGAGCAAACTTGAACCATGAGCTCGTTTTCAAAATTAATCAAAAGAAATTTTTTTTTCATTTTAAAATTTTAATTACAAAAGCGTAATTAGCCGTTGAAAACTACTCTAAAATAAGTAAAATTTTAATTAATGATTAATCTCAAATAAATATTAAAATTGAAAATTATTTCAAATAAGCTTGTAATCTCGATCAAGTAATAAACATTAATGACTTAATATTTGTAGTCTAATTAAACTAATATTTATCTTAATTTCAGGGTGAAAAGGGAGAAAAAGGAAACGCTGGCCCCATGGGACTGCCTGTAAGTACAAATTATGCTGTTAATAAGATGTATTTCTTATAAAAATTGGTTGTAGTTATAACTTTAAATATCTTTCTTTAGGGACCAATGGGACTCCGAGGCGAATCAGGAAGACCGGGTGAAGGAAGACCCGGAGCCATGGTAAGATCCTGGAATTCTCACTCGTAACAACCGCAATCTTATGCCCACGTCAATGAACCATTCAGTACATAATTAAAGTTATTCAATATAATACAGCCAAAATGCAGAACGCGCGAGAGAAAATTTTTTTCAAAGATTGTTCAGTTTGCGACAATTTAAATTTTCTTGGTTGTGCACTGATTTGAAATTCTGTATAAAATGTTGACGTTACATTTAGATATTTGATCTATACTACCCCATCATCTTTTGATGATTTTTTGACTTTCTACAATTTACTTTACTCTAAAATTCAAAAACTAATTTCTTTTCTTCTGGTCGAGTATACAAAACCCAATTCACTCCTATTGTTAGAATCTACTCTGATCATGAGATGGGAAATCATCGATAAAATATGATTACCGATTAGCTCTCGACTGGCTAAAATCGATGGCACAGCGCCTTTGCGGTCACTATACCTTTTCCCTGCTTAATTCTTCACACCTTTTTCATCAATTCAACCTTTTAATTTTTGACCAAGCAAAGCATCATACGGGAAGGGAACATCATTTAATTAGATTATTCGAACATGGAGTATTCAATAAGTAATTTGATCTTTTTAGTTGCAAATTTATTTAATTTCAAAATTAAAATTTCAAAAATGATTTTTTTTTCCTTTTTTATTATTATTATCAATACTTTTTTGTTAATCACACGCAGTGAATTTAATGCAATTTTAAAAAAATATATTTGAGTTAATTTAGTGGTTTGTCAAGTATAAACAAATATTTTTTTAAATACAATATTATATCATAAAGTTCGCTTTCATCTCACTATTTTTATACTTATATTATACTTTTGTACTTCATCATTGTAAAAACTGCTTATTTTTAAAATGTAGAAAAATTTGTAGTTCTTATACTAATAGTGTCGACTCAATGCCAAATAAAATAATTTTATTATCACTTTAATCAAAGTAGTGTGAATCGTTTTTAAAAAATATATATATTCATTTATAAAAAATGTCAATTTAATTCAAAAAATAAAATTTTTTGCGATGAACTAAAAACTTGTTCAATGAGTGTCTTGCTAAATAATTTTAAACTACTAAAAAATTTTCGCATTTAAATTTCGATTAATAACAGTGAAATTCAGTTCAAAATTTTGACTGTTCAATATAATCACACAAAAATTTGAACAAAATAAGAGTTAATAAAATTTTTCTTTATTAAATTAAAAAAAAAAAATATTAAACTTTAAGTATGAAATTTATTTTGGTATTGTGGACGCACTGCATTTTATACAATAGAGTAGCTTAACAAAAATTCTTTTTTCTATTAATAATTGGCTTAAAAAACGCAGGTTGGCGCGTAGTGATGATCCGACTAACGACTAACATGGGATAGGTACTACAAAGATAACCGACAATAACCTATCTAACGCAACCGGACGGGACTTTGCGGAGAAGCGCAAAGAACCTCATGTATTGAGTATATTTAAAAAATATATTCGAACAAAAAAATAATAATAATTAAACCAAGCATCTTGAGATTATTCTCTAATTAGAGCGTTTTTCTCTGTAATCCATGCTCATGACTCGAAGAAAGAAAAATAAAAATAACCCCGACACCACGAATGCGTCAGATATATTTTGTCACGAACCCCGTAATCGTATAAGTCGCGCCTAATCTCATTGATTTATTGTAAAATTTGCAAATATCGGCGTGTCTCGAATTACAGGAATTTTTATTTTCAATATACAAAGGTTACGATTTTTATTTAAAATTAAAAATCGATAGTGTGCGTTTAAAACCAATTTATACATGAAGTAATTTTAAACATATGATGTAATTTTTTTCTCATATGTAATAATGAAATAATAATCATTGACTGAAGAAATGAATTGAAAAAACAAATGAGTATAAACTGATTGCGTTTGTTTTTTTACTAACAATAAAATTTATTAAAAAAGCGATTTAAAAATTATTTTACAATATGTATGGACAAGAAATATTTTTGTTAATAATTATTATTTAAAAATAATTGTAAAATGAAATTTTATGAACTTTAATTTTTTATACAGATTCATTATGTTTTACTTAATTTTTACACAAATACTTATTTCAACTAAATTAGTAGCTAGTATCTTAAGTTTTTATAAAACCAATTGAACTATCTCAAAATTTTTGAAATCAGTAAATAAAAATTTTCTTATTAAATTACTAAATTTGACTGATGTTTCAAACTATTAAAAGCATTTACAATAAATGTTAAAATTTGAATAGTCACTTAATAAATCGTAATTGTATATACTTTTTCATATAACTAATCTAAAAGAAAATAAAATTAATAAAAAAAATATTATGCATAATTTTTATAAAAAATCATGAAAAAAATTTCACTAAATGTTTATCAAATAATTTGATAAAAAAAATTAAAACTATGATTATAAATATGTATATAAAATTCATTACACTCAATCAGAGAAGTTAATAAAATGTTTTCATTGAGCTAAAATTTAAAAAATTAATAAATTTTACGTTATTTTGAATTATTATCAAAATTAATCAACTCAAAATCAATCAACCGAATAAAAAAAATTAATTTGAAATCTTTTAAATTTATATCTACGTATTTAGACACGCCGGTCGCTGCATATCTCGATGTTACGAAAGCGATTTATATTTATAAGTCGTGCATGCTATATAATTGTCCTGAGATTATGAAGAAACAATAAGTAAAAAATTGAACGTAGTTTATTTATAAAAATATGTAAGTTTTACAATGCGAAAAATTACGGTGTGCCGCACAAAATTCGAGCTTACAAAAGTTTTCAATTTTTCAAACTATTTTTTTATTCGCACGTTGTATAATTTGTATTACTACAAGAAAAAATTTACTTAATATACTATACAATAATGATGTAGCAATAAAATTTTTTAAGCTCGAATTTTGTTGATTATAATTGTATGAGAGAAGGATAAGCGATCGAGTTTTTTATACGCTTGCCAAAGTCTATATTTTCATCAAAAGTCCTTGATAAAGCCGCTTGGTACTAGTAATGAATGTGTGAATTATAAAACTCAATGTGTATAACAATTAGTTTAATACTTCAAATTTAAAAAATTTTTGAATAAATGAATCAATAAACCTTTTATTTAAAATATTTAAAATTTTCATTTAATTTTGATACTAAATGTACTTTTAATTAACAACTATTATATTGACTAACTCAAGGACAGTTTAATTTGTAATGTCAATTTTTTAAAACACTTAAACGAGAAAAGTTTTTATTTACGATCGTTCTGATAAAAACAAAATTAAACGATTTTGTTGTATACATATTACGAGGTATTGAAAATAACTGACGTGTAGATGTAAAAACATCAAAAGTCAGCAAAGTTAGTTTTTTTTTATAAAGTATACGTTGCATAAAATTGAAAATGAACTTTAAATTTTATTTTAAATGATTAAAAAAAATTTTGATTGAAGAATGGTTTATACATATATATTTTTACCATTATTTTTTTTTTAATACAAACTAAAAAATTCTGCATGCATGATTTCTAGGCACGATTGACAACTTGGGAGGGCCTTATTTCGATTGTAAATAGAATTTTTTGCGCTTGAATATTCGCAATGTTGATTAAAAAAAAAAATAAAAAGCCTTGAAATAAAAATTTCGTTCTTTGCTCAAGGCTCACTCTTTTTGCAAATTGGAAACACTTTGTACTTAAACAATTACTATCTAATCAAACGATGACTATCTAATGCTAACATTTTAATAAAAAAAATTTATAATAAAAAATCGCTTTTACCAAGCTTATAAAGGTAAATGTGACCTGTATTTAAATTAACATATGTACGAAATTTGAGAAAATAAAAAAAAATTTTCAAGCTTTTAGTATAAAACAATTTGAAAATTTTTAAAAAATAATAAATATCTTTTCCTACAAAACAAGTTTGAAATAAATGCAGTAAGGATAAATATTTTTAAAAATATGTAATTAAAAAATTTTATTCAATTATATTTTCTAATGGTTGTAACATTTTATTTGCAAAGTACACTTAAATTTTCATTTATCGCAACAACACATCAACTTTTAATTAAAAAGTGAAAAATTAAAAAAAGGAAATTGTACTTGAACTTTTGATTTAACAAATAAAAAAGGTTCTAAGAATTTTGTAAAATTAAACTTGAATTAAAAATAAAAAAGTTTTAATCTTCATTGCGATATTGAAGAGTCCAAAGTTCGACCCGCAGCAAAACTTTGCTTGTAAATATATATAAAAATTAAGTAAAAAACTCATATGCAGTCCTTTATTGTTCATTGTAATTTAGGTACTTAAACGACTAGATTAGAATGTTTAAAACTTAAAATTAATTAATGATAAGAAATTAAAAGAAAAAAAAAGAATAAAAAAAATTGAGTGTTGCATTGTCGGGACTCGATCATTCCCGAGCTTGTAAAATACAAAATCTAAGCGTATTGTAATCAAACTACTTTACCACCGTAAAATAAGTAGACTTAAGAAATTAATGTCAAAGTTTTGAAAAGGATAAGAACATAATTTTCATTAAAAAAAGAATTTAAAATAGAAAAAAAAAAAAAAAACAAACAAACAAAAACCATACTTTATAAAATTAATTTCAATTTATTGTAAACATTCTTTGATAATTGTTGATTAATTAATCAAAATTCAATGTAAGTGAATCTCTATGAAGAAACTCAGTGCTCCAAACCAAACTCAAGTGGAAGTGAGACAAAACCAGTGAATAACGAGAGACCGCACTTATTATCAACTTTTGTTTCAAAAGATGTCCTGATTAATAAAAAGAATGTGCATGTGCCTGAGGCCTTATTGCTTTATCCATTGAACCTTTATTGATGCTTATCTTATTCTCCAACATAATGAAGAAAAATATATTATTTTATTTTTTATGTTACTTACTCATTCGATTCAATTTCTTTTATTTTCTTTCTCTTTTTCCAGCAAAATAAAAAGTAAGCTTTGCATTTTGTTATTTCAGAAACTACTTTAGAATCTATCCTTTTAAAATTTTTCCTCTTCAAATCATAGTAAATTTATTTTATTTTAATATATAATTTTATGAAAAGTAAACATTCAAAAGCATCTATAAAAAAAAAATAAATAAATAAATAAACCGACAACGTGTTAATTTGCTGCGACCAAACGACACCATAAACGTGTGAATCAACGTGAGGAGCTTTCATGCATAACCATCACCGTCAATTTATCAATTATCATAATGATCACTTGGAGCTTGCAGCGAAATATTTAATTGGACTGTACTGGTTTGCTATTTCTTTTTTTGCAGGTGAAATCATTTATTTTTCTTTTCTTTAATTTGTTTTTTTGTTCTTTTTCTTTTTAACTAGTTGTTTGTATTGAAAAAAACTTTATAAAATACAATGATTTGTTCTTTGTGCTACGTGCTAAATTTTTTTTTTTTTCTTCTCCATGTTTTTGCTTCATTTTTTGTAATACTATTTTTCTTTAGTTAATTATCGTACTTTATAATTCTTTCTCTTTTGCTTTTTTTCTTGATGAATTTTTAATGATTTTACGGCTTTTTATTTGAGATATTAACTTCTGAAAAACCATATTCCTATTAAGTTATTGGGTTATTATCCTGTTATGATTATTTAAATTTTTATTTTTTATTTTTAAATTTTATCGCCCGTGTTTATGGTCCACTATAACAATTTTTAAATTAAATTGAAACTCAAGTAATTAAAAATGCATCGAGAAAAGTTTTATTCTATTTCATCAAGTCAAGAAACTATTGAAACATCGCACTCATTCACCAACTGCATTGTGTGTAATTCTCATGATGTATGATCGCTTTCGTACATCCCTCACAAGTCATCGTCTCAAAAACTATTCATTTTACTGTCTTTGTCATGTATACTCTTCGTGTGTGTGCGTATGTGTGTGTTCTATAGTTCGGCTGCGAAACTTATGCCTTTAGTTTGTGTTGTCAAAAAAAAAAAAAAAAAAAAAAAAAGAAAGAAAAGAAAAAATACAACCGTCCAAAATTTGTGTACACTCTATAACTTAAACCATTACATTAATTGATTGTGCATTTTTACTTCATTAGCAAGAAATATCAACTTTTTTTTTTTATAAAATCTGTTCATTTGCAAAATTTTATTAAGTTTCCTCTACCTTTCAGGGTCCACCAGGACTAGACGGCATGAAGGTAGGAAAAAATTCTTATTCTTTGAATTAATTTATTTTAAAAATTTATAAAATTAAATTTATTTATTTTAAATTTCAGGGAGCTCAAGGTGAGCCTGGCACGAAAGGAGAACGAGGAGAGACTGGACTTCCGGTAAGCGCTTAAACTTTAATTAATAATTTCTAAGCGAACCAAAAATCAATTACTCATGATTAATGTTTGTATTTACAGGGTACCGATGGAATTCCAGGAGCAGAGGTAAATTTTTCTAAAAAAAAAAAAAACAAAAAAACAAAAAAAACAAAAGAAGTTTTCAATCAGTAGTTTTTGATAAAGTTTAATTAGTAGGATAAGTACACGATAGATAGAAAAAAATCTATGATGCTTCGTAGAACCAAACTAAAATTTCTCTTGCTTCATGTAGACCTTTAACCCAAATCCATTCACTCCTTGAACTAATGGTTGAAAAAAAATCATTCGCCTTTGACGTACTCGTTACAGGGACCTCGAGGCGAGAAAGGAGTTAAGGGAGAAAATGTGAGTAGTTTACTAAAATCCAATGTAAGAGAATTAAAACAACTAGGAATTACCGACCTTAATTTTAACGCATGAACGACGCAGCATTCAGACAATAATAATAAGTAAAAATGTTATTTGCTGCCGCCACCATGTGTACATATGACCGATGTCATAAATTGTTTAAAACTCTCGCGAACATTTTTTCCTTCATGTAATTAAATAAGTCCTGCATCGTCTTTCACGCATATATCTTAATCCGCGATGGGATTTGCTATTTTTTACTTTTCTCTAACTGTTTAACTACGTTTTTTTTTAGATATTATCATTTAACTCTGTTGTGTCACTAGATTACTCTGCACTAAATAATCTTTTATTTTACTAACAATTTCACAAATTTTGCATTAAAGTTGAGTTGAAAAAAACTGTGCTTGGCCTACTACTTGCATGTATAAAAAAAATTTTATTTGATTTTTTTGTAAAACATAGATGATGGAACAGTTCGTATAAGGCTCTTGTTGTATAAGTATATTTATCTTGAATTTGAAATCTATTAAAAAAATTTTTTCTTCCGTTTAATAAGTTCTTTTAAGCCTAAAGTATGTAAGATAAACAAAGAGTCTTGTAAAAACTGTTCGAATAAAAAAAAAAAAAAAAAAAATCGCACGTCACTTTGCGCTTGGTTGAACGCCTGCCAATCGGCAAACCACCTGGCAGCGACGTAAACGAAGACACAAAAAATTCTAGGGACCTCAGGGTAAGCGTGGCAAGCGCGGCGAGAAGGGTAACAAGGGCGAGCAGGGAGTTCCCGGACTTGACGCACCCTGTCCTCTGGGACCCGACGGTCTTCCCCTCCCAGGATGCGGATGGAGACCACCACAGGTAATTTTGACAGCTTGTAGATTTTTAGTTTAATACTCACTTAATACTCACTTAACTATCTATCTTTCTTTTTTGGTGTTTTTCGGTGTGATTTTTAATAATGTTGTGGGTTTTTTGTTAATGCTGATTGTGCGTGGTTTTTTAAATTAACAAATTAGTAGAATTTTTTTATTGTGAAAGGTAATTAATCGTAAAAAATTATTATTGCATGTTTATTTATAATCGAAATTGTAATTTACGTTAAATCTTTAACTTCATTTAATTCATTCCAAACATAGTTGATTAAATAGTAAAACATGAATGAAAAATTTATACTCAGCAAATCCTGTACTGTGATTGTGGAAAAAGAAATTTACACGAAAATGTTCATAACTTTCTTGATAATATTTTTTTTTATTCATATTTGTCGGCGTGTTGCCATACTCGGCTGTTACTACTTGTTAATTTCAAAGGAAACTAATTACTGACTTTTCTTAATTATTCTTAAATTCATTTCAAAAAATTTTTCTACAGAATTAATTTTATGGTGTGAACATTCTCTTCATTTGATCTATGATGTAGACGTAAGTTTTTTTGCTTAACTTGAAATGTAGTACTAATTTTTGTAATAATTTGCGGTCGTGTAATATGTAAAAATGCTCTTTACTTATATCGCTACTTCCAACTAAAAAACGTAATACTTAGTAAATTACCAGATTATTTCAAAGTTGAAAGCAAAAAAAGTTGCTCGAGTTAACTAATCTAACAAGTGTGTGGGTAAAAAACCTCCTAACAAACTAAACGCTAAAACAGGGATCGGGCAGCACATCGCCGCCGGCGATCGAAGGTCCCGAGCCCGCCGAGACAGACTACGACGAACAAGATCAGGAGCAAGACCAGGAACACGATCAAGAGCCGGATCAGGAGCAAGAAGATGAATACGAGGAGTTTCCGGACGAAAACGGCAACATGGCCGAGAAATAAAAAAAATAATAATAATTCGATTAATTTCGCAGATGCCTTATCCCAATCTCTACTCTACTCACCGTAATAGTAGCTTTAACTCTTCGCCGTCATCATCTAATCACTATTTTATACCAAAACATTGATATTAATTACAATAAAAAAAAAAAAGTTTTTACTAATGCAGATCTAACAATGGGAACATGCTAACAATGGTAAGCTGCAAGATTTTTTCCATTTACTTATTATTTTTCTCATTCTTTTTGAGTAGTTTGGAGTTTGTCTAATATTAATATGTAGCATTAACTTGAAAGGTACTAAGTGGGCTCTTAATTTGGAGAACGTAGTGTTTTGTGACTAACAATTGAAAACACAATGTAAATAATTAACGTGTATAATCATTAAGATTTTTTATTTTGAGAATTTCAAATTTTGAATTTAATTTACATTTGTCATTGGGGTGAATAAATTCTTTCATTTATTTTATTCGGGAAGTAATAATTAATAGTGTAAAAACTAATAATCGTGCATAGTTATTCTCAATAAATTCATTCTTTTTTACAGCCAAAAAGTAACATCCTGCGTAAATGGCTAGAAGAGGAAGAAGAATGGCAAGACGAAGATGAAAAAGAGGAAGAGGAATAATCAGAGAGCAGTTCCATTTTGTCTGTAAAAATTATCTTTTGCAATCTTCACTCAACTCGAGATTCAACATAAACAGAAGAAACTTGCTAATAAGTGTTGTAAATAAATGTACTTACAGTGTTAAATGCCAATAGTGTGTGTACATAAGAATATATTGATGATACAAGCAAGAAAAAGTAGCACAACAATTAATATAGTTTAATATTTGTTATTTTAAATAATATGAAGCAAAACGTAACAAAAAATAATGATAATTTATAATGGAACCGCAACAGGAATGACGCTTAAGATGTTTCCGAGTGTAGCGTGTTCTAGCGCTAAAATTTTTTGTACCTCAAAAAATCATCGGTATTTGTTTAGTGCCAGTGAATTATTAAAAAATATTAATAATATAGTAGTTTTAGCTTGTATTTCAAAAAATTAAATCAAAATTTTTGTCACATATTTATTTACAGTAAATTTACTGTTGTGGCAAAGACTTGTACTACAATATGCAAATTTAATTTATTTATAAAACTCCAAGTGCGAAAGAATGTGACAATAGAAATTGTAAAACCTACTGTTATGCAATCCTTAGATAGACTAAAATATTTAAAATAGTCTGTAGGATTAAAAAGAAGTATTAAAATACAATTTACACTCCTATAAACTGTTTATAAAATATTAATGATAAAGTGTAAAAACTATTTCATTATGCTTGCATTTATATACATATGAAATAAAAATAAAGTTATTTTATTATATTTTATTGAATGATAGCTTAACTATAAAAATATTATAAGATTTTTTCAAAGATTAATCCAAACTGAAAGTTCTACTAGCCAATTTAGATAAATTAGATTTAAAGTACTATTTAGTATATAATGAAAGTAAGATGAATGTTACAAAGATTTGCAATGTGTAAAATCAAATTTTTCAATTTAGTAATTTTATACAAAAAATTAATTAATGTTTTTTATAGGATGTAATCCCAACAACTAAATTGGCAATAATATAATAATCAACCAAAATAAATTGTACACAAGTCATTAATAATCAATTGACTAATAATAAATATTTGTGTATATCCAATAATGCTAAGCTATTTTTACTTTTCATATTTTCTGTAAAAGTGTTGAAAATAAAATGTTATCACAACAATACCGCAATTATAAATATATAAATACAATCCTTTTATTCATCCTTTCAAATTACAATAACTTTTTGCCTATATACAAGTTAATCAATAATAAAAAAATTATATATTTATTATTTAAAAAGTTTAAATTTTTTAAGATACTTTTGAACATCTTCTTTTGGGTAGGGTTTCAGAACTAAACATGTGGGGATATTTTCTGGTTGCTCAATCCATAATTTGTGTTTGATACTGTTTTCTTCTAATGCTGCATGTAAATTTTGTAAACTTTCTTGATTTGGTGCCTATCAACATTAATAAACATGTATCATATATATTTTAGAGGTGCAACAGTAATTATAAATTTACTTTCAGCTATTCCACATGTTAGAGATATAATTGTAAAATGAGGAATTAATTTTTGAATAGATGATAATAAAAATAAATTTATTCAATTTAAATTTTTTATAAGTTTTAAATATCATAAATAAATTGGGGGTAAACCAATTTTTGATTAAATTAAATTTAAATGATTAAATTTAATTAAATAGAATAGCAGTCATAAATTTCACAAAAAATAAAAATTACATCTTATTAAAATATTCAAAAATACACAAAGAAAATGTTTAAATTAAAAACTTACTTCAAGAATTACTTTGTGCATATTATCTAAATCTGCAAGGTAAGATTGAGTTTGGGGATCATCGTGATACAGATGAATTACTGCACTGCAAGCATGACAAGCTTGTGCAATAACAGCACCAACAGGCCATTTTAAAGTTTTTAAAAGATCACCTCGAACAACAACATATTGAACTGTTCCAGTCATTTTGAAATACTACTCTATAATTTGACAATCAAATATATTTGAAACTTGAAAAAAATTTACATAAATCATTTATTATTTACAATAAATCTCAAATCAAATATTATCTCAAACAATATTAATATAGAAGTAAATGAATATTGAACAGATTTCAATTAATTTATTATAAAATGTGACTAGCACGCTGTAGTCTAAAATAATTTTGAAAAACTTACCAATTAATATTTAAGTTACAACTCGGATTTAAAAAATTTAATAATTAATAATTAAAATTTAAAACTTTTTAGCAAAGACTTTGAAATAAAATCGAACAAAAACAAAAGATGTTAGGTTAAGCGCTTGATTCCATGTGTGCAGTGTGTGTAAGCAAACTATCAAATGCCCCGGCTATCGCGATCTCAGCTGATTCAGTCAATGAATGATTTACTCTTATTCATTGTTATATTTAACAAAACTGACAGATAATTTTTACAATAACATTGACTATTGATATTGTTTTTAGGAAAGTAGTACCTACAGAAAGAAGTACCTAAAGGGCGATTGGCAAAAAAATTTAGACGTTAAATTTAAAAATACCCCTATTAAATAAATACTTTGTTGTGAATGGTTTTTAAAGGGTACTTAACTATTATTTTCAACTTTCATTTCTGTAATATTTACTTTCAAATAAAATTTTTCGAACGTATTAAGCCTATTCTTAAACGTTTATCATATTCCAAACAACTTGCTATTGTGTGATGCAGCCTAAACTCGCGTGATTTGCCACGAGACCCCCACTTTTTAACAGCGAATAAAGTCCACCGTCATCGCGCGTATGCCGTATCTATATACACACCGACATCACACAACTTTATGATGAAAGAAACCAAAGCCGGTTACCGGCCGCCGACTCCATTTGCTTCATTCGCTGGTTCGACGGTGTAGAGGAAGGACGTACTCCAGTAATCAACGTAACGTAAGTATCATTAATAATCTTATTCAAATTTCATGTCAGTGTATCGCTTCCACTCTCTGCGGTCGACGAAAAGACCACAACACTTTCTATTGGTTTTTGAATCGCAATAGATTACAAACTTCTCGTGGGAATATCGTAAGCGGGGTTTCTTTGTCTCTGGACCCTAACGCTGTACAAGCATTTAAATGGATAAATCATCCTCGGGTGTAGGATCACTTGCATTCGTTGTGTTGCAATAATCATGTACAGAGATTTTTATTCTTCGCGGTCATTACATAAGTAATTCGCTGTTTTTTTTCATCTCATTATGAAAACTGTCCATGGTAGCCGTTTTCTTCTAGACTTCTCTATCTTTGTTTCCTCGCGCAGCATTCACTCTTGTGAGCTCGCGCGTTTTTTTTTTTTTTTTTTTTTTTTTATATATCGTTTGAAATGAGCTATAAGAATTTTGCAATTTTTTGCGTTGCAAAATGTTCTAAATTTTTCATTGTGTCGATGTCATGCTCCGGTCATTAGCATTTAAGTTGACGGAGTTTTTTCTTTTACCTACAAGTTGAACGGATTACTGCACTTTATACCTCGGCTATGCACTTTCTATAGCGGTTCTTTTTTAAGTCCGCGTGGCTTGGTAGTTTTTTTTTTTTTTTTTTTTTCCTTTATCCGCGTACAGATCGACTTATAATTGCTTACGGAAACTTAAAAAAAAATTATTTATATCGAAACGTAATGTTGTTACTGATCAAAATTTTATCATTGGAATATTCTAGAAGATTACTTATCTAGACAACTCTTATAATTAGTTCTATTTTGTTTTTAAATCCTACAGTTTTCTTTTTGTAATGTACTATTTATAGTGAGTAATTATCTAACTTATGTGTAAGCAATTGAGCATTCCAAAACAACTCATTAATGTAAAAACTAATTTTTTTTTTTATTAGTAAACACTTATAAATATTCAAAATCTTTTTTTATCCCAGATACTTAAAATAATTACTTTTTCAATTTTGTTTTATAACTTATTTTTTACCTAAGTTATACACTTGATCTAATAATATTTGAAATTAATCACAGTTAAAGACAGATCAAGATGCCAGTCCCAGCAATTCAAAAACCAGCACCAGCTTTCAAAGGAACTGCTGTTGTTAATGGCCAGTTCAAGGAAATTTCCCTTGATCAATATAAGGGAAAATATGTTGTCCTATTTTTCTATCCTCTTGATTTGTAAGTGAACAATTTACTGTCTTAAGATTATTGAATTCCAATAATGTATTTACATAAATTACCAACCCTACTTCAAAGTAAAATAAAACTATTTTTAAATCAATTATGATTCAAGAATAAGGAAGTTATTAAAACATTTTTTGTTTAAAAAAACTAATTTTAAATTTTATATGATCTAAAACTTTTCAATAGTAATATCAATTTGTTGTTAATTTCAAATCAAGAAAATTTTTCTTTTTAAAAAAGTTGTTTTATTTAATTAATTATTTTATATTCTTATTGCATAATATGTAGTTTTTAAAATTGAAAGATAAGGTTTTTATCGGTCTATAGATATAAAATTTTGATTAAGCTATCATATTACTCATCCACCTCTGATAGTAACTATTTATACTTGATACTATTATCTAAAACAAAAATTAAAAAATGTTTTCTTTTATTGTAGCACTTTTGTTTGCCCCACTGAAATCATTGCCTTTTCGGACCGTGCCCAAGAATTTGAAGCTGCTGGAGTCCAGCTAATTGCTTGCTCAACCGACTCTCACTTCAGTCATCTTGCCTGGTGCAACACTCCAAGAAAGCAAGGAGGTTTAGGAGAAATGAAAATTCCACTCCTTGCTGACAAGAGTACCAAAATTGCACGTGATTATGGTGTTCTTGATGAAGAGAGTGGCATCCCATTCCGTGGCCTTTTCATTATTGACAAGAAGCAGAATCTTCGTCAAGTTACAATCAATGATCTTCCAGTTGGAAGGTATACAATAATTTTGTCAAAATATTTCTATTTTTATTTTAAGAATAGAAATTACAAGTATTAATTTAATTTTTGTAAAATGTTTACATTTTTATTTTAATTTTTCAGGTCTGTTGATGAAACTTTGAGATTAGTACAAGCATTCCAATTTACCGATGAGCATGGTGAAGTATGTCCAGCTAACTGGAAACCTGGAAAGAAAACCATGGTCCCTGATACTGTTAAATCAAAGGAGTACTTCAAGGACTCGTAAATGAGAGATAATATATTTAAAGCAGAAAATTTTACTGCAAAAGCATAATTATAATTCATATCATAATATTCAAAGTATTTTCAAAGAATTCCTATAGATTAGGATCAGTTTATGTTTTTGTCTAGTTCATTTTTAATAAATGGTTTTTTTTAATACATTTTTTTAAATTAATTTTTCCCTTTTCTTAATAGTTGCTTACAATCTTTAAAATTTAAACCATCTCAACCTTAAAATCAAAACTAATATTCTAATTTGGTCGATTATTCTAGATATATAAAAGAAAATACAAAACAAAATATTTAAAAAAGCAAATAGTTTTGTAGCCAACGAAATTAAATGAGTGCTTCAAGATGAATCGTTCAAATGAGAACGAAAAAATCATAATCATAAAAAGAAAAAAAAAAAAGTTTAACTAATAAAAGAGGTGAACCAAAACGAAGATAAAACATCTTTTTTACTCATAAAAAAAAAAGTAAGATTTAGTAACTTACTTTCGATCCGAAATAGAAATTTGTAAAAACTCTATTATCTTGTTAGCAAAAAATTACAATATTTAAAAAAACAATAAAGTAAATATTTTTCATACAAAACGACCAATGCTATAAAGTTTACACATTAAATTTTCCATATTACGACTATGTATTTATCGTGCAGATTTCTATGTGACTTTCTATCACCCCAGTAAGAGTTTTAATGATTTATTTTCATTAATTTTTGCCTACAATGACAAAATTTTACGATTTCTGTTCGAAATTGGTAACAATTGATTTATTACATTGATGATAATAAAAGACAATCTTTTTCGAGGTTGAGAACATTTTAAATCAGTAAATGATCCGTATAAGTTACTTTTTCTTGACAGATCGGTAGTAACATATTTTTTCTCGATAAATTTTTATGTTGTACATATGAAAATATAAATGCACAAAGTGATAAAACATTCATTAGGATCTATCTCTTAAAAAAAAAAACAAAAATTTTGTCATTTTGAAGTGGTTTCTCGCGTCTACATAATTTTCTTCAATTTTTAAAAGAGTTTGGTATTTTTAAGATTCCTGATTCATACCAATGTTAAGTACATTACCGAGAAGTTTTTAAAAATTTTGGATTTATTAAAATAAAGCGTGACTAAGATTCATGTATGTACTTATGAATGATATTTGTTAGTTTTAAATTTATTTCACGGAATTGTTTAAACTTTTTTTAAACCAGTTATATTTCTCACTGCGTGTAAAAAAATGTATTTCACATCAAACTCTGGTTTATTATTTATGACTTATTCAATCAAACTAAAAATTATTATGCGTACAATTTTTTTTTTTTTTAGAAAAAAGTTGTTTTCAATTAGGACAGAAATTGTGGTATTCTTTTACTTCGGAAATTATAATATTACAGAAATTAAAACTACAAGAATTCAATTTAAGTAAGTCCTCGTCTTTTTGACCGCCAACTATCAATGTAGCTCTGATTTTCGCTCATTGAGAACTCACAAGAATCTGGCGTCAGTCCTTTTTTTCGAACAAGAATGTTCGGTCATGTAAGTCATTGCCTCCCTTTGGTATTTAAAGTAGAGTAACAAAAATACCTGAACTTTTTTTTCCGAAGTATTTTTATTTATTTATACTAAATCTTTGAAAATATCGTAAATTAACTTTCTGTTCAATATGTGACATCAGTATGATTTTGTTGGCTGTTCATATAGTTTATTTAAAATTTGATTGTTTTCATAGGTAACGATCATAGTTAAATATTAAATTATAAAAAGAGTTTTTCCTTTTCTCCCAGCTCGAGGGTTACAAACATTTTTAAAACTTTCAACTTCAGACTCAGTAATTTCATTTGAAAGAGTCGCCAAACTGCAAGAACTCACCGATGGTGAAGTCTCAAGAACCTTACCACCGAGCAAATAGGTCTGGCCGATACTTAAGGCAAGCTCGCAAAATGTTTCTCCTTTGTTTGTGTAAATTAAGCCATTACTTAAATAATTAACAAAAGTTTCATCCTTTAACTGAAATGAAATTATTATATAAAAATGTGATATTCTTCCTAGATCAGTTAGTTTTGAAATTTTATGTGTTTGGTTCATCAATTAAAAGAAAAAGAAAAAACAAAAAATTATCTACCTTAAATATCTTGTTTATTTCCACGTCGTAAGCTATTTGATTGGCATCTTTGTATTCGACATTTTTTACAGTTGCATAAACAACTGGAATAAATTTTTTTTAGAATTTAATCAAGTAAATTTCACCTGTTTGTAAAAAAATAGTTTTGGGAAGGGAATAAAATTTTTCAAACAAATATTTACTCTGGAATATTAAAAAAAAACGCTAAGAGTTTTAACACATTTTTTAAATTCGTTAAATGGATGAATTACAGACAGGAATAGATAGAAAGTGGATCTTTGGAAAAAGTTTAGGATATTTGTAAAAATTGATAGCAGAATAACTAACCAAAGTCTGAAAGACAATAAAGTTCTTGTATTGAAAGTTGCTTACATACGCAGCTTTTCGTGCTTTTCACTGCGATTAATATCACAAAACAAAATGTTAAAACTAAAATAGTTTTTGATATTTTCATCTGAAAAATAAAAAACGCAATTTGTGCATATCCTATTTGAAAGATACTTATTACAGTAAAAATTTATAGTTAAATTATATAGATGAAAAAAAAAATCAATTTCTTACTTTTACTCTGATGATTTTGATTTTACTAACAATTAGTCGTTGTAAGCCAAGCTTCGAAGTAGAAATAAATTTTGTACTTTTGTTTCTTATATACTTATCGAATAAAAAATAATTTCAACTTCTATTTCTATTCTTCGTATTTCTTGGCGATAACAAATGTCACGAAATTTTAACTTTTATGAAAGACCGTTAAAAATGTGTTTGCAGGTTGACGATGATCAATGAAATTTTATTTTGTTTGGGAACATTATCATAAATTAACTAGCTTACTTTATATTTTTATGTTAAAAAATAAATAAATTTTCTTTAACTTTAAGAAAAAAGCTTGAAATAAATGAAATATATGAAAAAAACTGTCAAAAAAAAGATTTTTCTCAAAATTGATTATTCGATGCCAATTTAATGATTTTTAAAAACTATTGAAGTTTAATGATAAAATAAATAAATAATCGGAAAACTCGTCTTTTTTCAAATTAAAGGTATCTTTTCGGTTTTTGTCAAGGTCGTTTACTTTATTTGCACTGCATAAAAGTACCAATGCCTTATTGAAAAATATTTTTTCAAATTGTAAAATCGGTACTTGCAAGTGGGTTAATCAATCTTAAAACCACTTCCACCACCGTATTACGAGAAGTCGGGTCAAAAGCTTCTATTTATCTTGGCAGTTGGATGATCTCTAGCCCCCGTATCCCATAAGCCGTAGTTAAAGTATTTTGAGATTCCGAAATATATCAGGCCAGAGAATTCTGCGTACTGCATGCGCCCGCAAATAACTTCCGCTTCACCAAATTACAATGCATGCACTTATGCAACCACCACCGCGGGCTTTCCCAAATAAACGCAATTGTTGCATTCGACGAAAGGACGTTTGTTTAAGGGTTCGTAAATTCACCAGAAAATCGATAACTTCGATTTGTTTTGAACCGCGGAGTTACTCAAACAAACCGAACGGGGGTGTAAAATAAAGACAACTGCAGCTTGCTAAAAGAAAAAAATTTGAACTTATTTCGATGCATGTTTTTTTAATTTCTTTTCAAATGGTAAAAATAAAATAAAATATTTTGAATTTAAAGAGCAATGTAAATCTTCCTAATTCAAATTAGTTTAATAATTATTTAATAATCTTCAGACTAAAATACGTTGAATTATGGCATAATCCTACAATTAGAATTATAATTTGTTTACGTTTAATTATGTGTTGGCCCTGAAAAGGGCCGGGGGTTTATTAAATAATGTTCTATTGAAAATAACTTAAAATTTATTTTTCGGCAGACTTAGAAGTCGCTTTTTTGGCTTTTGGAGCTTTAGGTTTGGCGGTAGGTGACTTGCCAGTTTTCTTCACCGGAGAGTTTGGCTTCTTCGCTTTCGATGTACCGGGGGCAGCAGATTTTTTGGATTTTTCCGGTTTTTCAGCAGGCTTCTCCGCAGAAGCTTTCGGCTTCTTCTCAGGTTTTTCAGGTTTGGCAAGCTTGAAAGAACCGGAAGCGCCGGTTCCCTTGGTCCGTACGAGGATGTTCTTCTCAACGGCCGATTTGATGAACTTTCGGATGAAGATTGCTTGCTTATCAACGTCGCACAAATAATGTTCAGCGATGTATTTCTTGATAGCCTGAAGTGACGAACCCTTTTTTTCATTCAGAGCTGTGATAGCGGCGACCACCATTTCGCTTGCTGGAGGATAAGTGCGGGTTTTTTCTGCAACCGCTGGTTTTTTTGCGGCAGCCTTTTTGGTCTTCTTCGAGGCAGCCGAAGCTGGAGCTGGTGCAACTTCTACCATGATGAACTTTCGAAAGGATTTTGAATGAACAAACGAAGAGCTACAAAGACAAAGAATCTGTGTTCTGAGTAACTATGTGAATTGCTAATAATGAAAAAACTTTTTGTAGCCGGTTATTATACACACTTCGCGCGAACCTCGGAGAAAGACTGGCGGACCTTGATCGCTTGCCCGTAACAAATTGTGTGTAATTAATTTGTAATTATTCAGTTTTAATAGATTTCTTAGTGAATTAATTCATCTAGAATAGTTTTAACCTTTAAATTTAATGTTATTTTTGAAAAATATAAAAAAATATACAAGATTTTTTTGACATGGACATGAGAAAAACGTAATTTTGTCGAGAGACTGTCTTTGTCGTTTCCAGTTTTTTTTATAAAAAGACTTTTTTTTACTACTAAAATAAGAAATAAAACTTTTCTAAATCATCTTTTGGATAGATTATAGTTTTGTTTTTCCAATGCTACATAAATACTAATTTTTATTTAAATGCGTGATCATAAAAATAAATAATCTTGTAAGTACGCTGAGCTGGAAAGTGAATTAAAGTCTCGAGATAATCTTTACTATTTTATTACAAGGTATTTACTTAATTTCAATATTTGACGGGATAAAAATTCAACTGAACGGTAAATAAATAATTTTGCCACCAAAAGATTTAATTGATCGGTTTTATAAAACTTAAATACTCATTTATTTTAAAAAAATAATACAGTCAATTAAAATGAACTTACAAACTACAATTTAAATTGTAGTGTAGTCTTCGTTTAAACCATAAAGTTTTATTTCTTTTATGGTTAAAGTATGTATATTGTATTAAATTATATTTTTAAATAACAAAGGTACTAGAAAGAGAAGTCCTTTTTTTCATTTAATTCACCATTACTCAGGTATTTCCAAGCACATTTAAAAAAAGTACTGTTTAGTGGGTTAGCAAAGTTCTTTTAGCTTTCGAAGATCGATCTTTTCCTCTTTTATCCTGGAGGATGCTTTTTGCCTCTTCCGGTACACCAACTTCTCCTCTTTTAATCCTCATCCGGACAATTTATGGTCGGCAGCTAGTGGTCATCGAATGTTATCCATTTTCCTTCTCGACGTTCAAAGTCCTTAGAAATTTTTGCCGTAATGGCATCTGCAAGTTTGATGAAGTGAAATATTGCCTGCAGTTTTTCTTAGTACATAAGTGTCTATGAATCCAGAGAAATCATTTATACCCGGAGTAAATAAGTATTTTGAATCAGAAAAGTAAATTAAAAATAGTTTTAAAGAATGAATTTTTATTTTCCCGTTAAAATCTAGTTTTTTACCGTGCTTAGTCCAATTGTTTCCCCTTGAAAATCTCTTATCTTACAGCGTCAATTGACTATCATGCAAAGCCCTTTTTCCCGTCTAAATTATTACTCCTCTATTTATTTATTTATTTTTTTTTTAGTTTTCAATTAGTTACTATAAATATTATTAAAAAAACTTTACCTTAATATTATTCTCCCAAAATCATTCAACGTTTAGTTAAAAACAGAGTTTATTCATCTGAAATCATAACTTAAACTCTTTGAGATCTGTATTTATGACCCCACAATAAACAAATTTAAATCGCATGGCTGTCGGATAACTGTTGAATTAAAATCATTCTATAATCCAATCGTGATAGTTCGTCAGTCGCGGAGATGAGACTGTAACATAAACATGTGACTAAAATAAACAGAATTACAAAATTATACGTGAGAACGAGGAAGTGCGTGTCGGGTGGGCTCGTCTGCAGAACTCGAGAGAGAGAGAACACTGACCCAGTTTTGAGAGTTCAAACTCTTATACCCCGAGCAAAAGAAATATATTTCTGTATGTATTTTTCATTTCTTTGAAGCTTAGGTGAAACAAAATTTACCATATGTTTCACTTATTTTGATACATGAGATCTTTAAAAAAAGAAAAAACCAACATCAGTACAACTTGAATTGTAGCCATAAAATTTTCTATCGATTACAAGAATATAAAATTACTTTGATATTTTAACAGGAAAAGTTTAAGGATAAGTTTTAAAACCTAATGAAACTGAAGATTAAAAAGAACTGATCATTGTTTAGTTTTTCAAGTTACGAAATTTGATTGACGTAAAAACATATTTATACAACAGTTTCATTTTCTAAATTCATTATTTTAAAAGTTCTAAAAAAAAGTAATGAATCCTTGACCATTGCTGATTTTAGTACAGTGCCATTTATAAATATTTAATGAAACAAAAATAAGCTTAATGAAAATATTTCAGGAACAAAACACTTATTTTTAGAAAATTCATCATTTATTTTTAATTCGACGGTCGATACGAAAAAGGGCATTTTGAAAAAATTAGCGAAGTAAAAAGTAACAACAAGGAGGTGCCGCGAGTAAAATAACCTGAAATGGCTGTTTTTAACGATTTCGGCAAAAATTATCATTCCGCGTTAACAATAACAACAAAATAACAGGACGAACTCCTCAAATGATGCGTTTACTCGTTAGCGGCGTAAAAAAAAAAATCCGTAGGTAATCCGGCAGCGGAGTAAATGATAACACGCTAGGTATCTTCTAGCGACGTAAAGAATAACATGAAATTTATACTGGCCACGTAAACTGTAACACGGAGCATGACCAAGTGTGTGGTGCTTACTATTTATCGCTTCAGCCGCGTAAAAAAAATTCTGACGACTACGAGTTTAGCGACGATAAAAATAACACCAGCTGTGTAAAACTAACAAAAATTGGACCAGCCGCGTAAAAAATAACACGAATGATGTTATCATTATTTAGATAAGTTGCAAGCTCTTGAGACAACAGAATCAGTAATTTCAAGGCTAGCTACGATAAAAATAACACCAGCTGTGTAAAACCACTATAAATTGAACCAGCCACGTAAAAAATAACACCAATGATGATGTCATTATTTCGATAAGTTGCGAGCTCTTGGGACAACTAAATCGCAAATTTCAAGGCTAGCGACGATAAAGGTAACAAAAACCACCAAAAATCGGACCAGCCGCGTAAAAAATAACACGAATGATGTTATCATTATTTTGATAAGTTGAGAGCTCTTGGTACAACTGAATCAGTAATTTCAAGGCTAGCGACGATAAAAGTAATCCCAGCTGTGTAAAATCAGCAGAAGTTACTTTAATCTCTAGTCTTGCGAGTAGCGATTTGGTTGATTCATAAGCTGTCAAGTCATAAAGTGAATGATGAAACTATTCGTGTTATTTTTTACGCGGCTGACGTGGATCATGCTAGTTTTACGTGAATAGGTTTACTTTTATCATTGCAGGCCTTGCAATTACCAATTTAGTTGTCCCAAGAAATTAAGAGTTTTTAAAACAATGATAAAACCATTCGTGTTGTTTGTTACGTGGCTAGTCCGATTTTTCGTGATTTTTCACAGCTGGTGTTACTTTTATCGTCGCTAGTGCTGAAATTAGCGATTTAGTTGTCCCAAGAGCTTGCAACTTATCGAAATAATGATACAATTATTCGTGTTATTTTTTACGCGGCTAATCCAATTTTTGGTGGTTTTACACAGCTGGTGTTACTTACATCGTCGCTAACCATGAAATTAACGATTTAGTTATCCCCAGAACTTTTGAGTTGTCAAAATAATGATAAAATCATTGGTGTTATTTTTTACGTGGCTGGTTCAATTTATAGTGGTTTTACACAGCTGGTGTTATTTATATCGTAGCTAGCCTTGAAATTACTGATTCTGTTGTCTTAAGAGCTTGCAACTTATCTAAATAATGATAACATCATTCGTGTTATTTTTTACGCGGCTGGTCCAATTTTTGTTAGTTTTACACAGCTGGTGTTATTTTTATCGTCGCTAACCTCGTAGTCGTCAGAATTTTTTTTACGTGGCTGAAGCGATAAATAGTAAACACCACACAGTTGGTCATTAGTGCTCCGTGTTACAGTTTACGTGGCCAGTATAAATTTCGTGTTATTCTTTACGTCGCTAGAAGATAGCGTGTTATCATTTACTCCGCTGTCGGATTACGGATTTTTTATAAAGTTTTTGGATTTTTTTTTATGCCGCTAACGAGTACCCTCATCATTTGAGGAGTTCGTCCTGTAATTTTGTTGTTATTGTTAACGTGGCATGATAATTTTTGCCAAAACATACAAAGTATGTTTTTCCATTTACGATTACTCTTTGTATGCCAGTTTATACAAAGAGTAATCGTAAATGGAAAAACCAGCTGCGTTTTTATCCCAGCTAAAATCAAACCCTGGAATTCCCAAAGACGCCACTGTCGAGGATACGTCATGTAAATAAAGTCAGAGGGTAAACGTTGACCCAGACTTGCGGTATACAGGCATCAATCTGACTTGTTTAACATTTTAAATCAATCGCGTGGCCAAATTTTTGGTCTGAAATTTAAGCTTAAAAGTACATAAAGCAGTGATCGGACACGAAAATATCTCGCCCAAAGTTTACGATCCGCCCGTATAAATGCGTTTTCCTCTGCAGCGTGCAAGCTTGTAAACCGAGTGTACGAGCGAAGACAGATTTTACTTATGTCTGCCATATGGTGAGCGCGAATTCTTAATTGGTTCGGGCTATTAAATTTTTCGTTTGCTAGTATAGCGCCAAATTTTTTTTTTTTTTTTTTTGTGGAATGGAATTTTTGTGATAGCATTTTTGGAATAACACGGTCGATCAAAACCTTGTAAACATTTACTGCAGGCATAAATGTTTTATGTGATGAGAGTTCCTGAGTAAAGTAATCCGGTGATTGATACTGAGACGAACATATCGTAACAAGAGTTTAAACTTTTATAACTGTTTTGTTCAGTTTTTTTCATGGTTTAATCAAAATGTCAATTTTTTGTCATTAATCATTACGTTAATAAATTTTCTATTTATAAAAGCTCATCTCAATTCTAAGACTAGAGAGATCACAACAACTGAACAATATTGTTGAAAGTTTAAAAAACTAAATGTATATGGTCAAGTAAAGAGAAAATTTATTATAAATCTATTCTAGTTTAAAATAATTAAATCAATTTTGAAATTTGATATTTTTGTATATGAATACAGCTTTGTAAATTGTCAAATTATAAACAAGTGAGCTTTTTGAAAACACAAAGTCAAATGCAAAAACATAATTGGCAATAGAAATGAATTAGTTTAAATTTGTGGATGAATCAAATAAGAGTTTTTGATTGATTCCATTTGATTGATTTTAAGTAAAATATTATTCAAAATAATTTTTTCAAATATATTACACACTGTTATTTCATTCAAATTTTTCACTTCTATAAGTTATATTTTCAAACGAATAACAAATGAGAAAAGGTGATGAAACTAAATTAAAAAATCAATTGAAAAGAGAAAAAAAGTTTACTTTTTTTAAAAATAAATACAATTAATATCTAAAACCGATTAAAGTTTGAAGCTCAAGTATAAGAGTTAAAAAATTAAGAAAACTTTTTCCTCTTCTTGACTACCTCTAATAAAAATCGAGGACTAATTAATTAACGTTTCAAAAATAAATGGAAGCTGTAATTGCTCGAGAAAAAAAATGAAGATCGGTCAGCAACCTCTGTCATAAAAAATATCGGTTGAATAAAAACTAGTTGGCGTGAAAAAGAAGATCACTCGACGCGTGTTAACATCGGTGAGCTTAGCGCTGTATGTCTTCCGCGTGGTGCCGAGCTATTTTAATTCCGAGACTTTTTTTCGGGAGGGGGAAGTTATTGTGATCTCTCTCATTTTTTTTTTTTTTTTTAATTATGTAAATTGTGTTATTGTTGAGTTTTAAAATAAGCTTTTTTTCTTGTGCGTATGTGTTTGTCTGCTTTGAAGGTGACGTTGCCGAGTGATTTGGAACCTTCGAATTTTCCAAGTGTCAATGTGGATGTCGAGAATTTCGGTTTATTTACAAGGATAATGTTTCGGAGAGATTATTTATACCGAAGTTTAAGCTTAGTTAAATAAACTCTTTTGAAGTACCGAGTAAAAAAAAATCTTAACTGCGTAACACGCGCTGTTTTGATTTGAATGATTTGACGATAGGCATCATAACAGTTTGGAAAAAATGATTCATATTTTAAAATTTATCATTAATGTGCATTAATAACTTGGAATGTTGTAATATAAAAAAATTTATCGTGAACTAAATCTTTTTTTTTAATAGCGTTTATAAATTTATATAAATAATGTGTGTATCAAAACATTTATCGAGACGTTTATACTTTTTTTGATTGAATGCTTGGTTATATTTATGAAAAATTAATTAACATTTATTTTTCTTCTTTTTAAATTTAATTATATTTATGTGATAATAAAACTCAATTCAAAAACTTTAGTCAATTTTGATGAAAATGAACCTAAAAAATTTTTAAATGATTTTGAATATTTTTAAACGTTAAATGAATGGAAGTCAGTCAATCATCGTTTAATAGTCTTGAATATTTAAAATTTTTGAAGCTATTTGAAACAATTATTGTTAGTCGAAGAATCTTTTGAACTGTCAGAAAGATCGATTTGTACATAAGTGGTTTATTTAATTTTATTTCCAGACAGACAATATTTGCAGTGTATATTTTAGTAAATTTTTCAAAAAATATTTATTAATAATATTTAGAAAAAACTGCATGACCCTATTAATCTTAAAACTTTTCCGAAAAAGACTGAAGTGAAAATTTAATTTTTACCACAATTAATATAATAAAGATTAAGTTTTGTTCTACAAATAGATAGTAAAATAATTTGTATTAAAAAATTAAAAAATTATTGATTTTTATAAAAAGTGCAATTTTTACATTAATTTCATTATTATAATAAATTTTGTATTATGGGTTTATCTCGTTTATTTAAATAAATAAATTATTAAAATGAAATAACATTTAAAACTTTGGAGAAAAATAATTAACAATGGAATTTTCATATCCCCAGATAAATGCAAATTTAAAACATAACAAGTGATTTGCTTTGATCTATCATGTAAAGTTTTTATATATATTTTATATATATTATAAAGTTTTTGTATAGCTATAAGAAAATATAACACCGATTAGCATGAAAAATTCAAAGCAGTTTTCAGCTTCATCTACGTAATTTTTAGGTAATTTATATTAAAACGAGGCGAGTCTCTGAATTAGCGTTAGAGATCACCTTGAATGAAAAATTTTTCCTATAAAATCTAAAGCGCTTTAGAGCAGATCGAAAAGCTTTTACTACTCAACCTCTACTAGTTTCAAAAAACAATAAAATGTCGAAACCAAATCTGAATTCAAGAAGCAATAAATAGTCTTAAACAATCCTCAACGACCCAAAATAACCGGTAAGCAAACAATCGGCTGAAATACCTCGATAAATCATGCGCTCCCCTTAAATGATATAATTTTCTGCAAGCTCCAAAACCAGAATTTCCAGTACGCGAGGGGGAAGGAGCAGGAGGGGAGTTTTTCTCGGGAAATCGCGTGCCGGCGGTGGTGCGTACCGCCCGCGCGCCCAAAATATGCCGGTACTGTACCGAAAATAAACCCTGCAGGAGAGCGGCAGTCAGCGCGCAAGTGCAAGCGCCGGAAATCCGAGCGAGCTTTCGGAGGTGCGCGCACGCCGCGCCGCTGGTTGCTCAGTGCTCGACGCGGCGCGGACCGCTCTTATGGCTCCTACCGCGGCCTACTGTTTTTATAGTTTTTAGGGAATAATAAAGAACGAGTGGTTTTTTAAACGTGGTGTGATGGTTGATGGTTGTAAATATTCGTTGTGCTTAATTTGGTCGTGAAAATTTTTAAGAAGCGACGGTAGTTTTTAAATGTGAGATTTCTATGATTGTCACGTGAGTTGCGGTTGTAAAATCAATTGTTTGATTTGATCTCACCAATTCATATTATATTTATTTACCTTATTACATAATTTTATATAAATCTTAAAACAATGAGTTTTTTTTCTAAAATCAGTAAATTTGTTTTTAGTATGCAATTACTATTTACAATAAGCTCAAAAGATATTTATGACTTAAAATTCAAATAAATTCACAGAGTGTTTAAAAACACCCAAAATAAAGATTCTTTAAAAATCGAATTAATATAAACTTATAATTTATATTACTGTACAATTATTTTATTGTAATTTTAAAATGTAAATACTTATAGAACAGCTAATTTTTTTATTTTATAGTATTTGTTATGTTTCTTTAAAAAAATTAATTATGAAAATTTGAAGCAGTGAGATCAAATAAATAATGTCCACAACAATCATTTTGTGTTTTTTTACTTTTCAAGATAAAATTAATTAGTTATTAATAATTTCAGCTGAGTGATAGTGAATCAGATAAAGTAACTCTAGTACACAGAGAAAACTAACCGGTCTTGACTAGTGACTTACAAGCATAAAATGAAAATTGATTTTGGTTTATCATCAGAGTTCACGTGTCTTTTGTGTCTACAGTAAGCTTTATGGATACAAATTTTGTAAAGAAACATTTTTATGAATATTTGAACACAGTCATCAAAAACAGAGTGCCCATCAGTGAAAAAAATAGTTTATAAAAACTTAAAAATGGAATACAAATCCTTGGTGAAGCAACAATCAAACTTACGCAACTTCACCATGGCTTTCGGTTCTCAAAAAATCAAAAACCACGCAGGGGGTGCAATGATCGTCACCTACGATTGAAAAAAACCATGAAAAAATGGCTGGAAAGAGAAGCTTGAACAAGAAGTCGATAGCCGAGGAGAAGCCGAGCAATGGTGTCGAGCGCAAACCAACCCGACGAAAGCGTCGCTTCGACCCGACGGAGAGGCTCCCGACCCCACCTCCGGATCCCCACGAGAGGGCCCCGAAGCGCAAATCCCTTGAGCCGGACGAGGACGCTTTTGGGCACCTGGACAAACTCCACTCCCTGGTCGAGCAGATCTTGGAACTCCGGGAGAGAAACGCCCGGCTGTTCCGGCGCGTCCGGGAGCTCGAGCGCTTCAAAGCTCTGAGAAAGCTCGAGGCTTGCTGCACCGTTGGAAGCTTACCGGACGAGGACCTAGGGTTCGCGGAGTCTCTTCTGGGAGCGATCCTCCCGGCCGTGGAGGAGCCCCAGGTCTCCAGGCAGCGCAGCCGATCCATCGACGGCAAGCCGATCTTCCTGCCCAAGAGATCCAGCTGCCAGTACAACACTCGCAGCAAGAGAAACTCCCTGGTTGGCTCCGCCCTGGGGTTCTCGCCCAAGGTCAGCAAGTGGACCAAGGTCAAGGCCGCGTTCAAGTGGGAAAAAGCGGGCCTGGGTAACGCCAGCGCCCTCAGCAACGTCGTCGTCGAGGCACTCGAGCACGCCGATCACAAGTTCCTGAGGCTCCCGGAGAATATAGACACCACCTCGCCTTCGGGGTCATCCCCCAGGACCGTGGAACACTCCGGGCCACCTAGCCCCGGTACGATGTCGTCTTCTTCGTCCACGGATGACGTTTACGGTGAGTTATTTTTTATTTCGTATCAATTGAATTAACGCTTACATTTTATTTAAAATCCAGATTCTAAAAACTCTTGTTCAGTTTTTAAAAAAGTGCCAAAAAATTTAACTTTCTGGCGAACGTAGTAATTAATCAAATTTTACGTTCTACTTTCCAAGTCAAGTTTTTGTTCTATTAGTATTGATAAACTTTATCCTTTTTTTTTTTTTTTAAATGGGGATTGTATTGTCTCAAAACCGTTTGTTCAGTAACAGAAGTGAGAAGACTCGAGTCAACGTTGATTTGATCAATATTGATGTTTGTAAAATCATTGAAAATATTTATAATTATAATAAAGTAACTTATAATATAAAATTCTGACGATAAGAATTCAAAAAATTGAACATTCGTTGTACTAGCGATTAAAAAATAAACAAATAATGTACAAAACTAGCTCTAAAAAGAGTTATTTTTATTAGATAAACACTCAACACGTATTAACTGAAATAATAATCACGAGTTTTAGGAGCCAGAGTTTTAATGGGTGGTTATAATTATTGAAAAAAGTTCAAGCCAAGAGTCGCACATAATTTTGGAACTAAATTTCTGACTTTAATTTATTTTGATTAGTTTTTAAATGCTTATTTAAAAATGTGATTTTATATTTATAGAAATTGAATAAATTAAAGTATGATATTAAATATTTTCACAACCTAATGTTTCCGTAAAAATTAACAATCTGTCAAGAGTTTTTTTTTTTTTATACCGTGATGACGAGATAATTAGACTTGATTATACATTAATAAACAAAAGTTGTAAACAGTAATTTATGATGTAGAAGGATGACGCGTGATTTCTTTTCAATCTTAAACGATTCTTTCAATTCTTTCAAAAAAATTCATTCGCGATTTATGACCGTTTACTGCTGAAATATACTAATAGTGTTTGACAAGACGAGCTAGAAACATCAAAGAAATTTTTTTTTCTCTTTCTTTAGGTATGAACAAAAGGACACACGCCGCAAGAGCGATCACGCTAGAAACAGAAGATGATCCTGCTCGAAGGAGTAGATCTCTCGAAGGCGAACTTATCATTCCTCACAACAACCAATACGCTTCTCAAAACTTAAGAGTAATTATCAAAGAAATTATCCTTTTATTTTATTTTTTCATTTTTAATAATTTTTTTTGGAAATGTTACAGTTAAACAAACTATTTTAACTTTGCACAGTAGAAATATTTCTTGATTTATATTATGACAAATTTAATTTTTGAATTTTTCTTATTTATCATAATTTTTTTTTTCGTATTTATGAGTTTTTAGCTCATTATTATTATTATTTTTTTAATTTTTGCTGAAGTATTTTTTTTTTTTAATTCATTATAAAAATTTTTTTTAATTTTTATATATGGAATAATGACTGTTTTTGAAACTTCGAAATTTTTGCATATAATATTTTTAATGGAAACCGTTTGATTTGAAATGTAATAATAATTTTAATTTATTGAAGGATAGCAGTGGTAGAAGATTGGAGAAGGGCCTGAAAACCCCTTGGGGAATGGTAAAGGACATAATATCTTCTCGGCGTGAAAATATTAGACGGCCGCTCCCTCGAAACAGTATTCGCAGCGACGACGGTTTCTCAATTTCGAGCCACGAATCTTCCGATATGATCAACGAAGTAAGTTTTGTGTACTTAATTTTTTTTTTATTAAGATGGTGTTAAGGTGGTTTTCTACCAAATGCATGACAATAGAGAATGAGCTCGAATTTTCTGGAGGTGTTTATTAGATATTAATAAACATTTCTACGAAGTCTGATCAAAATTGACCCTATAATTTAAAAGTTACAGCAAGTTAAAGATTGAATTTTTTTCATTACGCGTATGGCCGATACGCTGAAAAAGTGTACTAAATTATTGATATTTGTTTTCTTACAATAGAGATCCTTTAGAAAAACCACATAAATATAGTTTCACTATCAAAGAATTCATTTCTTGAAACTGCAAAAAATTGACCTTTTGCAAATTTTACAATAATTTTACAAAAATAATTTTCACGTGAATAACCTCCAAAACTGCGGTATTCAAAGGTGAGGTTAAAAGTTTTAAAAAATGTATTGTTGTGATTGTCAATGTTTTTTTGGTAGAAAATAATTTCAGATACCATAAAAAGTTAAAAAATAAATTTTAATAACCAATTGTTAATAATTTGGAATAATAATTTTTTTTTAGTCTTTAATTTGACTAGCTCTGGTAGAAAACCACCTTAAAAGAATATGACTTGATTGATTTCTTGTGAATAAAAATTAACAAAAATTTATAAAATAAATACTCGATGAAGTTAATAATAAACTATTATATTTTGGCTTACACAGCCTTTACTAAGCACTATATTATCTATCTTTTGAATTATCTGTGGTGACTAAACTCAGAATCAAATATATATTAAATCAATACAAAAAAATTCACGATTTTTTAAGAACGTTTTTTAAATAATTACCTAATTCTCAAAAAACTTAGACTAATTAATATTACTACTACACGTTGAATAAACTCAATAAAATGTTCAATATTTTGGTAAACTACCAAAATTTTCACACTTAAAAGATTTGCGTGCTTAAACATTTTCATTTTTAGCTTTTTCTCTGCTTTCAGTTTTTTCTTCTCTTCTAAATAAACAGATGAAAGTTTTAAATGACTTTGTTCAACAAAAACGAAATGCTGTGAATCTAAAATTTTTATTTTTATTAAAAATATGTTTACTAAATTATTTCTGTATTTTTATACATTATTCTGTTCAAAACCAATATGCATGCATTCATAGGTTTATTAATCGTCAAAAAAGATGGTTTCTCTTGTAAGTCTAAATATGTACCTTTATGCTAGGCTTTATATTATTCACAGTAAATTTCATACATACATACGAAAATTTTAAGTACAGAAGAATACGTTAGAAAATGGTTTCTCATTTTAAACGCCGTTATTCAATAAAACAACATTAATCAAGAATACCCTTCAAAACTATCCATTGCAGATTCTCATACCGGAGCAAAGTCCGAAACCCAGAGTTCACATAACCACCGTTCCATCGGAGCCGTCGTGCCTGACAGTGCCAAAGTCTCCAGGGAGCTCAAGCACGGAGGTGATAGACCTGGCCTCGCGTCGCCTGACCCCGACACTTACGATAACCGTACCCTCGAGCGAGGAGCTCAGGAGCGTGTCTTCCCCGGAGTCCGTGTCCCCGCAGACGTCGTCGCAGCAGCACCTCGACTCCAACTCGACGGACGAGCGGTCGCCCTCGGACGACCCGGACTTCCGAGAGAGACGCAGGTCCGCCAACGCCGTCGGCCCTGTCAAGCCTCTTCTCCAGAGACAGAACTCCAAGTGGAACAAGGTCAAAAAGGCCTTCCTCACCAGCGCCTCGTCCGTGCCTCCAAGCCCGAGTCGGACCTCGTCGTTCTTCGACGGTGAGTTTTATTTTTTTAAGGAAGGATAATTTTTTATATCGATCAAGAATGGTGCTGAAGTCATTGTGCACTATGCCAAGTGAATGTACAAAATTTGAATCTGTTACTTTCAAGTGTTTAATGAGAAAAATAGGGGAAGACTTGTAAATTTAGATAAGACTTTTTACAACACCTTCAAAAATAAACGTTAGGTAATTTTTACGATTTTATTTTTAGTGTGTTTGTTAGATCTTTTTTGCACTATTTTGTGTCAGATGGTTTGAAACTTTTTATATAGTGTGAATAAGTAAATTTTTAAAAATTGGCGGTACACTGAGAAACGGTTTCAAAAAACTGCTTACAATATTAATAATGGAGATAGGAAAATATCTACGATTTCTAAAAGATGAAAAATAAAAAATGTTTTTATAAAAAGTACTGCAATTGCCTATCTAAATAGAAATAAACTCAATACAGTCCACTGTAATTGAACAAATGAAATAAAATTCGAAACGAGATTCGAAATTTAAATACTGAGATTAATATCAATAAACCAATTAAATTAAAACGCTTTGACAAAAATTATTGTTACCTACAGTGCTAAAAAATGTAAAACAAAAATATGAATTAAATTTTTATAGATTTTGGCGACTGGCACAAACTCTTTACCAAAAAATCATAAAAACACAAACGCGCGTTCCTGAAAACCGATACGATTTCCGGGAAGATTTTTTGTTTACCAAGCCGTAAATTTCGCGATTTCGTATTTTTTTTTTTTTTTTCGATAAAAAAGTATACAATTACTACTGGCAAGAGATTAAGAAGATCTCGAGAGGGAAAGAAACGTAACGGTGAGTCGCGTTAGCGCGTGTCAGCGGTGCTTGAAATTCGACGTGGGGTTAATTTTAGAAACGGAAGAGGGAAACGCACGGATGAAAGTAGAGGAGCCAAGCCCATTGAGAAGCGGTTGCTTTTATAGATTGCACCTACGGATCATCAGCCGTAAAGTGTGATGCATGGTTCCGAAGTTAATTAAATTGCTCGATGACAGACCACGCCGCTGGTTTCTTTCGCGTATAAAGTGTTTTATTGATTTGACTGAACGGTGGCTTGTTTTTTGTAATTTGTTGTTCTTGTTTAATTAAATACTCACGAACACAAGGGTGAAATTTAGTGTAATTCAGATGATGTTTTAATCAAAAGATATTCGTTCATGAAGTTGTTAGATAAATTTTTTTATTGTAGGATGTAAAATAAAATAATTTTTCGAAAATATTGCCTTGAAATTTTTTAAGCTTATGACTTTTTTCTCTTTAAAATTTTTTCTTTTCGATTTCATATTGATTTTTACTCAAACAATTTGCATGAATTTTTCAGTTTCTTACTGAATTAATCCTAATACGTTAAAAATTTAAATTTTATCATTTCATTTTTACAAACAAAACAGTTTCTTTTCCTAACAGCTTTGAGTGGGCTAAATCTAGGATCTGGCCTCATTTAGAGTTTTATTATATTTTGACAAAGAACTTAAAATTATTTTGATTAATCAAATTTTTAAAAACATACTCTTTTTGTAGTTTCAATTTCATAATTCATACAGGGTTGAATTATAAAATTAAATTTAAACGCCATATTTTATGATAAAAAACTGATATAAATAAGAATTTAATAATATTCCAGATCAAATCATCTGAGAAATAGTTTAGTTTTTAAAATTATTTTACTTTTTTTTAATACAATGTAGCTTCAAATAAAGTTTTTTTTAGTTACAATTACTTATTTACAGCTTAACTTAAATTTCAAGTACAAAAAAATTATTTATAAATTTTTGAATCATTTTTCTATTTTTTTTAAATTTTGTAACGAGGTTATACCTATATATGATTTCAAAATTGGACGGACGGCATACTTAACAGAAAATGTTTTACTTTAAATTTTCTGCTACCTGCAAGTTTTCATTGACTTAGGTAGCGCTCTCGCGACTGATTTTAATTGCTTTGTGAAGACTGAAATCTCCTGCTCCAGTTTTTTTACGAGTCTATTCAAAAAATTATTATTTTCCGTTATCATATCAGCTTTGGTCTTGTCAATGCTTTCCATCTGTTCTTTGAAGTACTTTTCTATCTCCTTGAGTATACACGTAGCTTGTTTTTGGGCCAAGGTGGTTTCGAGGTACATACTGTGAGGGGTTACACAACCCCTGCAAGTTCTAACCAACCCAACGGCTATCTCGGTTCGTTCCATTACTTTGTTCTCCAGAAGGCTGAGCCGGGAAACTATGTCATTCATTCCTGTTTTGTTCTCGCATTTATAAAGCTGTAACGAATATCGTGTTTGTATCATTTTAGTGATGATCGTAGAAAAAACTATTAGATACTTTTTTCTATTGTCATTGGGCAAGAATTTATAGATTTTTGGATATTTAATTGAATCAATAATTATTAGTTTTTCAGTTGCAAATTTAATCATTAGCTTAAGAAATTAATAAAAAATTCATTGCGACCTTTACACATCAAATTAGGGAAAATTGAATGAACAAAATTTAAGATTGAAACAGATACAAAAGCAATGATAAATAAATATCATATTAAATTAATAATTTTTTAAATAACGATTTGCTCACAAAATCTTTAAATATCAATTCTAGATACCGATTTGGCTATGCCAAACACAACTTTAACTAAACATCTATGTTTATCATAATCGTAAAGTATAGTCTTTATTGAGAATAAACCTAATGTGAATTTAATTTTCGGCCATAAAATGATTATATTATGGCATATTAAAATTTTTTGATAAAACTTTGTCAAGAAAAAAAAACTTAAACTTGTTTGAGTAATAACCGTACGTATAATCGAGTATAGACGCTGTCGCACAGTCGCAGGCTCTCATTTCTTTTCTTCTGTCCACAGACATTATTCATTTTGAGAATCGAATCGGTTATCGTTATGACGCGTTTCAAAAGTGGTTCGATTCTCGCGGCTGCGGCTTCGAAGTGACTGGCGTCTGATTTTTTTATCGTGGATATCACATCCTCGGAATGGTTCACCACCATCAGTCGTAGCTTCCATGCTTCGTTCTTCACCTGGGAGTACGCGTCCCTGTAGGTTTCCCCGGCGTGTTTGGCTGCTTTCGGGTTCTGCGGTAACGATATTATATTTGGATGGTGCTTTTGATGATTTTATCAGTGGAAATTCGGGTTAATTGAGCTTGATATCTTTTGAGAACAACGTTAAGTTTGCTTGAATTACAAACAGTTTTGATTATTTTAAGATAGACGGTGGAAGGTTGAGTCGAAAAACTACATTGATCCAGAGTATTTGTTGTTTTTTTTAATATTTCACAAAATCTTTCTTGGGAAAAATTAAAAGCTGAAAAGAGTAGCTGGGAATTTGAAGTTTTGCTCAAAACACGTGTATTTTGGGATAAGAAAAACATGAAAATTTATTTTTTGTTTTGGAAGCATAAAAGCAATACAGCTTTGAATTCATGTTTAGCTTTAAATTTTATGGAATTGAACATTGAAAGAGTATTAATTGATTTTTATTATTCCCCAAATAGTTAATAGGTTTGAAATTAGACCCACTTCTTTATTTTCATCCAAAATTATAAGTTTCTATGATTTATTTTTGAATCTAAAAAATTGGATAGATAAAAATTATTTAAAAATCTAAGTAATTGATGAGTATTTGAGGTTAAAACTTACAATAAATTTATAAAATTTATATCTTCTTTCGGGTTTACTGTTAAAGATAAAAAAAGTTCGCGGAAAATTTTATATTTTTTTCATTAATTTAATTCAACCCGGCAGTCAATTAGAGGTAGATTACTTTTTCATCTTTCTCTCCAACAGCATTACACCACTCGTCGTCGCAAGCCTTTGAGCATTTGGTTAGGGCTTCCTGGAGACTTCCGCAATGAATAGTCTTGAACTCTCGGGATAAACTACTAGGCTTCTTCAATACTGATTTACACTCCTGCTTGCCCTGTGAGGCAAATAAACATGATTGAATTCTCGTTAAATTTTGTCTTGTTAAACGTCCGGGTAGTAAAAATTTTAATGCCAACATTTTTCCTTTTTTTTTAGTTTTTTTTTTTTTTTACGACACCCACGGTGGTAACATCGGGGTTCGTGTAAATTTTAAATATAAAAATTTAATAAAGCTAACCTCGCGTGTATTAAGACATTTTTGTGTCGCACTTGTCACGTCAAGTTACAACACTAAAAAGAAGAGGGTGGGGGAAGCAATAAAAAATTACAGTGATTAAAAGATATAAAAGTTTAATGTAATTCAATAGTATCATACATTCACATATGTATATAAATTTCTTTTTAGGGATAATTTATAAACAGCGTTCCTATTTTAGGGAATCAGGAGGGTGTACAAACTTTACCTATCTTTATGGAAAAAAAAAAAAAAAAAATGAAAAACTCGAATTCAAAAAAATGTTTTAAAAGTACAACATAATTATAATAACAGATAATACTCGTTCTAAAATAAAATTATAAAATTAGTAAAATAAAAATCATTTTACCAATAAATTTCTAATTATTTCTAATTATAAAATACTATTTTTGCTCATATTGTTTGATGATTTTCTAGGTTTTAGAAAATTGGAACCGAAATAAAAATTTTTACCATTTAGTTTCCTAAAAAAAAAAAAAAAAACTGCATTTTATTCAAAAAAAATAGACGAAGGGAGTGTTCGACAAAAAATCTTCAGTTAGCAACAAGGGGAGTAGGTGTAAAAATTCCGGAAAAGAGGGAACCTAGTTTATGGATATAAACTCTATATTACAACGATTCTAAAACACTTTTCGCTCAATATTAAGTCGCATTGCAATGTTCCGAAGGAATAATAATACTTAGTAGAATTTACCGTAACAATACAACTCGTCAAGCAAGTCAGCACGTTTGTTTTTGGCCAAACTTTTGTATCCTTCCGTCTCGATAACGTCATATTTGTTATCAAATATAAAACTCATGCAGTGACTTTTTAAATCTTTGGCTTTGACGAGATCGGAAATAACTAAAACATCTACTACATTTTCAGCTTCTAGATCATTGCATATGCGTTCTTCGATGTCAGTGACTAAACTGGTCATTGAATACTTATCGGCTGCAACCATGAGCTTCAGATGGTCTTCAACGTTACTCAAATTGAATTTACCGCAGTAGATGAAACGCAATAAATTCTCAAAAATATCCGGCTCTATGTCTTTGATTTCAACCCTGTTGCTTTTGTTTTCTAACATTTCACTCTCGAACATTTTTTTAAACACCGAATTTCGCGCCAGTAAAATTTGCTTATGAGCTGGTATCTCAATATCTCCTATTACAAATTTAATGTCACAAAACTCCTTAGCGTCAAATAATTTTTCGTAATCGTCGTTTATTAGTCCGGCTTTTGTGATCAGTTTTTCGAAACGATGATATATTTTTATATTAACGTTTATGTAGGGATCGTCGCTCGTTGATGCTTCACAGCTGACTTTTTTTTCGTACGTCAGTGGACCTTCGCAGTCAAATTTGAAGCTCGCATAAATCTTACCGGCTATTATAATTGTTACAAACGCCGAATCTCCTTTGATTAAATTTTCCATCGTTGAAACTTCGATTCTTCTTATGCCAGCGCATTTGTCGTCGTTAGGAGAATTGGGATCGTCGGGCAAAATATCATTGAACGTAAGCAGTTTGCGAATTGTGTACTGGACTTTCCAAAAGTATTGAAATTCTTTAAACTCTGTGGTTTCAAATTCAAACAAACCTGGTAGGATTCCACCTCTTTCATCGAAAACATTGTGTTTGTAATCGAATCTTACGGATTTGAAGAGCTCGCGCGAGTGAGATTTGGCCATTTTGTGTAACTTGCCTCAAAAAAATCAATCATAAAGATGTTTTTTCAACTTTGTCTGTGAAAATAAATAACAGTTATTGTTAAAAACTTTTTAAATTGGAAAATTCATAACCTCTAATGGTGCACATACCTTACTTTTCTTTGTTGATGTATTCGTACGTTCCATGCTCCTTTTCTCAGCACTGGCATCGGCTTGACTGCTGGCTGCTGCGTGCTTGTGGCTCGCTCCTCTGCTAATTCAAGACGAGTTTTCATCGAAGCGACTGTTCGAGCGCCACCATTGTTGGCGCCTATTTACAAAAACTCTAAGTGCTCAGCAGGTGTTATTCGAAATCCCAAAATTTCTTTATCAATTTTTAGTTAGATATTGTTCTTTTTTACTAATTTTTGAGGTACTATTTTGTCAGAAATAAAAAAATATTTTCTGTTTATATTCACAGGTACTACTTCAAATTTAATCAACCTTATTAGAGAGTAAAATTAATTTTTCATTTGATTAATTGTAACAGTTACGTTTTGACATGACTAATTTTATAAAATAATGAAAAAAAAATTATGTGAACAGATAGAATGAAAAATTAATTAATTACGTAATTCTTAATCTAAAATTTTTATTCAGAATCGATAAAATATTTGTGAACGAACACTTATAAAATTTCCCGGTGAGAAAAATTGCGCCTTTGCGCTAGCTTAAAAATAACCATATGATCGGAAAACAAAAATCACGCAGTCTGGCACGTATAATGCTCCGGTATTATTTTCGCCCCCTCTACGCCGAAGAACATATTAATAGTTGGGTTGAGAGAGGCCAGGAAGCACGTAAGGTAAACTCATGGAAAATTCATAAAATTTTAAGAGCTAGCTATAATGTTGCGATGGGATTTTCACGAACTAATCGACCTGCGTCAAACATTTGAAAAGCTTTCAACTGAGCTTATTATATATGGTCCTTGAATTTTTTTTTTCAAACTTTACGATATCAGTCGAAATGTTTCACTATTATTAGTACTATTCTGAAAATATTTATGAAGAGTTTAGCTCGTTAAATGGTTAGCTTTTTTGTTCTCAAAAAATTTTGGATTACACCCAGTGATATAAAAATTTGTATACTAATTCGCAAATGCGAAATCTAGGTGAGACTGTCCAGCAGAGAAATTTTTTCATTTTAAATCTTAATTAAACCTTGCAAAAATTTTTTTTTTATTAAAATTTTTATTCTATTTACTCCTAATGTATCTATATGAATGCATGAACTTTGTATATTCAAAAATAGAACTTTTAAAACTATTTTTATTTAGTTATAAATTTTAAATGAATAGTCTCATAAAAAGCAACCATAAAAAAACTTCATTTTCAGCGCCCCTCCGAAAACCTTAAATGTTATGACTAAAATTTTACAAAATATTCTCAAAATGTTATTTTAAAGTGTTCAAGAAATAATTTTATGAATTCAACATAAAATGTGTTTTTTCCAACTAAAAAGGTCAAAGTACTTCCTTAAATTTTCTGAATCTGTTTTTTGTGAAAATTTGCCCCAGTTTAAAGAATTGAAAATAGAAAAGAAGAATTTAAAATAAGTCATAAGTCATTTTAAGTTTACAAAAAATAAAAAACCTGTTTTTCGAAAAGATGAATTGATCCAGACTTTTTAGTAAGCAAAATTTTCGAAATACAAACAAAAAAAAAAGGTTTGAAAGAGTTCAAGCTAATCTCTTGAGTTTTGTTCAACAAAAGCAAGATTGCCTTTGTCTCCATATATTTTTAAACAAGCAACTTTTTTTTTCAATACTTGAATTATTCATTTGTTTAAAAAATAAAAAATTCGAAGGGCTGTGCACTCCAGAATCTCGGATAGAACTCAATAAAATCAATCAAATATCAACAATTTAGAGTGAAAATCCTAAAAAAAAAACTGTTTATAATAATATTCCAATCTAAAATAGGTAGTTATGAGGTACTAAAGACTTCAAATTTCCCAAAAGAATCGATGATTTTAGAGTTCACAGACCCTCCAAAAAATAATTGTTGTTAAATAAAAGCGATGATTATAAAATTGTTTCAGAAACCGACGCTGGTGGAAGCTACAGTGCGAGCGCCGAGGACCTGGAAAACAACAACAGCGGGGTGAGCCCGGTACCCCAGACCGACATACAGAGGAACTACCAGCTCCTCCACGACAAGCTGAGCACCGAGTTCAACCGCAAGCTCGCGGAATGGGAGAAGCTGAAGAACCGCGGAACCACGTCGCCGAAGGACAAGGACTCGGCAAACGCATTACTCATGGGCGAGGAGCAACTCACCCCCGAGTTCAAAAAGAAGCTCCAGGAGTGGAAGCGGATGAAGAAAACCGGGGCCGTTTCGCCTGACAACCAGGTACTGAGGAGAAGACTGACCGACTGGCAGCTGTGGAAGACGCCAACCAAGAACGACGGAAAGACTGCCAACGAGGTTGAGTCTGGTCAGTTTCTTCAAATTAGAGTCTCTTTTTCTTTTTCTTTTTTTTTTTTTTTTTTTTTTTTTTTAACGTTTAAAATTAGTTCTGAGGTTTTTAAAAATAAACTAGATAATAATTTTTAAAATTAGACAGTTATCTTTAGTTTTGAAGTGAGAAAAACTTTTTATGAGTAATAGTAAAGAGTGTCTTGGATCATAAACGTTCAAGAGATAATCCAAACTTTACCGGTTCGAGCTTGCATGCTATCATTTCTAGTAGTACGAAAGTGAATTGATCTATTGATTAATGTGTATAATCCTCACGCTAACTACTGAAAGGGTAAAAATTTTTATTTAAACAATCAGAAATTATGGTTTCAATAACCAATTTTTTGCATTAAATTCATAAATAATGTAAATTATTATCAATTACACAAAGAATTGTGATAAAAATTTGTTCAATAAACTAAACTAATAAATAATATTAACTTAAATGACCCATCTTCTTGTCAATAAACTCAAATTATATACATTTAAAGTAAATATTATTTTTGTTTTCGCGAAAAATCTCCGAAAATTCAAAGCGATTCCGTGTAACGTAACTATTTCGGTACCCATTATTTCTGGATGCAAGAAAAAAAAAAAAAAAAAGAATGAGAATGAAGAAAAAGTAAAAATATTGATCATTAGATTGCTTTTTCGCCCAGATGTTGAGCCACAGCGGCGATAATCGTACGGCTAAATTTAAACAGGCACAAAAGAAGAAAAAAAAAAAGGAGAAATTCGCGTTGGAATTACGTTGATGCCCCGGTGCAAGCGCTTGATTTATGTTTGAGCAAGTGCTGCAATTGTTGATTTTGGAATGAGGTGCGGTATATAGGACACGAGCTTTTATGAAAATAATTTAATCAGCTTTGAAATAATATTGAGTAATGGTCTGTCCGACGCAAGCTTGATTGTTTCAGCGAATCAAAATTCCAAGAATTATAAGCAACAATCTAAAAATAGTAATAAATTTAATTTTTATACCTAAACAACATAATTAAATTTTTTTTTTCAAATTACCTAAAACTATTACCTAGTTTGAAAAAAATAAATAAATAAATTAAGGAAAATGATTATTTTCTTATAAATATATTTTACATTTTCTATTACTTACAGTGATGGGAAAAGCGCATTTATCCGAAGACTTTTTGAAGAAAATGGAGGAATGGAAAAAGATCAAGTCCGCACGCTCGGACGAGGAGCAAAGCTCGAGCAGACGAGACTCCGGTGAGACGATTTACCAAACTCGAAATCGCAAATTGGACGAAAAATGGACCTTTGACGAGAGCGAGTTTCAACCTTTGGACAAAATCATTGCCATGCTAGAAAGAGAACAGCAGCGGGTGGATAAACACCGTGAAAAGCTCGACAAAAATTTAAGGTAAAGCTTTCATTCGTACTCTGACACAAAGACTTGTAATTTTTCTATAAATTTTTAGCGCATTTTAAATAAATTTGAATCACGTTTTCTGCAGAATTATGTTTAGAAATTTAGTATATTATAGTAAGTGAATAATTATGTCAAATTTAATTTTCTCGTAATTTTTTGAAAATTTTAAATTTGAGAAAAATATTTTTTTGAATTATGGCGATTAAAGTTTGACTCATATGAAATTTAGTACACCGTAAGAGTAAGTTTAATATTAATGCGAGTACATGTTTGAGTATTTTAAATCTAAATTTCAAAAGTAAAATTTATATTTTAGTTTCTCCTGAGTTTTAGAAAAAATTAATTAAAATATGTATAGATAATCCCTTCGACCAATGATAAATTTTGAAAAATCAATCAGACATAAAAAAATTATAAATTTCAGGATTGATCAACTCAGCCGGGTGATCGATCCGATTCCAGCCAAGCGCGAGGTGTTCGTTCACACCTCGACTGGATTCTACCGGTTCGAGGGCATCTCCCAAGAGTTCACCCGCAAGCTCTACGAGTGGGAGAAGAGCCAGGGCATCGCGCCCGAGTCCTCCACCTTCAGGCTCCTGAACCCGTCCTACCGGGCTCTGAACAAAGACAAGATCATCGAATCGTCTCGTGAGTGGCTGTTTTATCTTCGGCTTTTCGCTCATTGTTCTCTTTTTTTTTTTTTTCCTGCCTCCAAAAATAAAAAAATTCTCTTTGCAGGGGAAAAAAACCAGAGGTCTTTCAAGCGGTCGAAGTCCATGAGCAGTATTGTGGAAAGCCGAGTCGAGACGCCGATCCGTCCGCAGTCGAGTCTATCTTTAAACGACGTGACGAATTTAGAAAATGAAGGTATGTATTTGCGGTGCCTCACGTGCAATTTTTGGATTATTTTTCGTCAATTTTACAACTAATAAACATTCGTACTTTATCGACATGTTTTGAGATCGGGTTGCGGAAGAGTATTCCCCCACGGTTATTTATCGCTCTCCGGAACTCGAAACAAAATTTTTTTTTTTTTTTTTTTCGAAAACTTTGGTAGCTTTCAACCTCGGTCCCGTAAATTTTGAAAAAAGGAACCATAAATTGAACTATTTTGAAATGTTCCAGCGAAATTGCGGATAGACTCGAAGCAGACGATAGGCGAGGAAGAAATGTCGGAGGCCTTGGACGACTACTCGGAGCCGGAGGCGGTGATCGTCGACATCGAGGACGTGATCGAGGAGACGGCCAGCCCCATGGCCAAGTTCCAGCCCCAGCAGACTCCGGTCTACTGCGTAACCGCCAGCGAAACTACCAGCATCGCCGTACCCCTCGGCACCGTAACCGCCAGCCACGAGCCGTCACCCGTGATCTTCATCCAGCCCGGCGAGGATCTTCATGTAAGGCTTGATTTTTTATAAAATTTTTTTTTTTGTTATTCAGGAAAGGTTGGTAGAAGAAAAATTATTATTCACGATCTACCTTATCCCTTTTGTATCAATAATTTTTTTTCAGTTACTTTGTTGGGCATTTATGAAATTTTACATAGCTACTTGAATCAATCAATTTTTTTGTACATTATTAGTCAGCTGAGAATTTATTATGTTTTGTTTTATGAATTAATGATTATAAATATTCTAACTTCAGTTATTGGTTGTTATATTAGCAAAACAGTTACGACTGAAATTTATATTTCCACCCCTCATTATAGACTCAATATTATTTGTCTAGATTCTTGTTTAAAAAATAAAAAAAAATTAAAATTTAATTTATTTTACTAAGCATTTTATAAATTCAATTGCAATTGTCGGATTTAAAATTATTATATACATCAAGTTTTTTTTCTAAACCGAAGTCTATCATTTTTATGCAATCAATCAATCAGTGATTGAATATGAAAATTTTTCCTTCTAAACATCTTTTCTTTTTAAATAAAATGCAAAAAAATTAATTAAAGTGATGAATTCAAGTAAATAACCTTCCAAAAAAATGAAATCAACAGTAGTATTTTTAAATAAAAGAAAAGAACAGTATTCGTTGTTTTGTCAACAAACCAAGCTTCTGGGAAGTTTTTCTAATAAATTTACGTTTTTTATTCACTTTTTTGCGATTGAATAAATAAGTATGATATGTTAACTGTTTATTTACAAACGCAAAGAATTTTCCGAAACTTGTTTGCGGATAATAAATGGTTTGGTTTTTAATTACGATCAATTTAACTGAACATCAATGGATTGCTTCTTGTGCAGTAATCATAAATACTGTGCAGTTATTTTTATTGGAAAAATATATATATTTTAGAACTTTTTAAGAAACATAAAAATGTACGCGTATATTACAAAACACGTAACGATGATGATTTTTTTTCTCCAGAGAGCTGAAAAACATCACCAATTTTCTGAAGTAGTTGACGACAGTCTGCAAACATCAACTTTCGAAACAACAACGCAAACAAAGTCGCATACAATTACGTACGATAGCAGTGTTTCTAACGATGAAAATCGAAAAAGGTAAATTAAACAGCTCTTAGAAATTTTTTAAATGATTTCTTTTGCGCAAAATGATGATTAATTATTTATGTAACTTTCAGGCTCTTCGAACCAAGTGACATCAGTATTTGTGAAACAATCATCGAAGAAGAGGTTTCGTCGTCGCAAATAGGTAAGACCTTAAATGAAGATTTAAATTATAAAATCAAAATAGGATCTTCTCGTTCCAGGAGAGGAGTCTAATTCAGATACTGAAGTACCTAATATCATGGAAGTCGAGGATGAAATACCTAAAGATTCGTCTGAAAAGACTGCATCACAAGTAACAACTTGAATGAACTATTACGAAAATATCCCTAAGAGACCTTTCGTTATTTATATTTTGTTGCTTTCAGGAAATTCCGAATCCACCCCAACACAACAAGGAAAAAGTATTGGTCAACGGAATCGCTGAAGTAAACGATGAAGGCTTGGCTAGTTCAATGGAGCCAGATGATACCAAATCGTCATGCGAGGATGAAAAGATCGTTTTCAGAACGTTATTCCCTCGGAAAAGCATCAGTCCGGAGGGTGAGTCTCAACTAAAACTTCTTGAACAAAACATTATTTTAATTTCACAATCGTGTATTTTAGACGACGATAAACAAAAAGAAAAAACCAATGGAGAAGCCAGAAAGGACAAGCAACTCATACCAAATCACGTAGGCGATACCAGAGAAGTAAACGACGCGGTGATCACGGTAAACAGCGATGTAAGACCAAAGAGAGTTTTGAAAACCAGAAGGCTTACCGACACCCAAGTTGGTTACAAGTGGCGTCAGTCGACTCAGACGATCGAGGAGAAGTCGCCAGAACCGTCGGACGCTCTTACGGTCTCGACGTACCCGGAAACTCCGGACGTGGAAAGAATAATAATAAACGAGAGCACCTTGAACAAGATCGTCGTGCCAACCGCGTCCAACGAGCAGATCGCAGAACTTATTCCGAAAACCAATGCAAACGAGGAACGAAGGATCACCAGCAAGTCCGAGTCCAAGAGCGTCTTTGTGAAAACCAAGCGCATAATCTTCTCCCCGTTCAGTCGTCGCAACAGCAAGGACAAAAACACCCAACAACAAGAAGCACCAGCACCGGAATCTGCGGCAACGCCTATCCAATCTCCGAAGCTCCCAAGTATTCAGAAGAGCAGGTCGAGCTCCGAGTGTCCGGTCGTGTTTGAGAGACGTCCACCGCTTCCGCAGTCCCCGATTCTGTCTCGGAAAGAGTACCGGCGATCCTCGCCCAAAGAAACCGCGCCGAGCATCAGAATGATGATCCAGCGGTACAATCAGAAGCTCCAGGAAGACGCGGGAAGTCCGGCGAGCAGCGGAAGCGGTTCGCCGATTTGGAGGTCGCCCACCAGCGAGCGAAGAGTCCGGACTCAGATGGAGAAATACCAGGAAGAGGTTCGCCGAGCCATCGCCGGCTCGACGTCCAGGTACGATGTCCAGAAGAGCGCGAGCGCTGGTGTCATTCCTTCCAGGGCAAGGAACCACGAGATCCTCAAGAGCACCAGTGTCGATTTCGCGAGGAACTTCAAAGCCGAGCCAAAACTCGAGAATGGGGTCAGACGAAACAGCCTCCAGAACAAGAATCCAGAGATATTTAGCAACATCAAGCAGAGCCTGGCCCAGGAGTTCAAGACCTTGCCTATCAAGAGCGACAGAGCGTCCGATGGCTTCGGGAAAATATCGCCGGAGCTGATATACAAGCTAAACGCTCTGTCCAAAGCCGCCGGGAGCTGCTCGGAGAACTCGACCCCGTTGAGAATCAGAGCCCAGAGGATAAAGAAAGCCAAGGACGATTTCTTTTCCAGAGGTCCCGGGTGCCATTCTCACGATCCCTCGGTCGACAGATTCAGTCAGGACGGGGAAGACAGCTTCGTCAAATCAGCCAGCTCGGGTATGATCAACTTCGACAAGAGGTCCGACAGCGAATCGAGACCTGGAACGGACAAGAACGAGATCACAGGAACTTTGAGCAAGATCGCCAGCAAGTTTCGTCGGGCCAAAATGAAGAGAGCCAAGGACAGGGACAGCAAGATGAGAACCGTGTCGATGCTCTGCAGACAGAGTCTCCTCGTGGACATCCAGGCTCAAGAGGAGCTGTCCAAGAGCTGCCCCACCTCGCCCTCCTCGCACCACAGGGACGACGACGATAACACCAGATATAAGCATCATAGGGATCCCTGTTGAATGAATGAGCTCTGATTTTTTGAGAATGAGGTGAAAATGTGTAAATGATTTTTTACTGTCACGGGTACAGTAAAAACTTGAAGGTAAAGATACGATGCATAGCAAGATCTTAAATATACTTACCACTGATGGATGAAGAAAGCAGATAAAGAAAGAAAAATTAAATGAAAGCTGTTGTATAAAAACTTGTGCAACTGATTTCTTGAAAATCGCTTTAACGAAAAAAAATTTTTTCAACAATTTTTTCCCATTTGAACCATAAACAAACCAGAAAATACTAAAAATTGCTTGTATTAAATGAGTTAAATAAAAAACTGTAACCTCTAGTAATCCGGACTTTTTGAATTTGTAAATTAAAAATCTGGTTTCACATCTACTTATTTGATCAAAGAATAGTATTAGTTACTTTCAAATAATATTTCATGTATACACAAGATGAAATAGCATTTCAATAATATTATGTATTATATAATTTTTAATATTGAAACATAATATTTTGTACAAATTGGTGTTCCGCCGTAATTCATGTATTCTAATCATCGTTTTATATAACATTTTAAATTATAGTTTTTACGTGTTATAATATACATGTAAGTAAATGTAAATTACTTAGGCACAAGTTTATGTGGTAATGTCCATTATATACAATAAAAATTTCTTACGTGTAAAAATGTTTCAAACATTTTATACTACGCCCATGTAATATTTATAAATAAAAATGTCATCAAAAAGTAATATTAAAATTGATTGAACGAGTAACACGTCTAACAAAAAATATTTATATTTAGTTTTTTATATTAATACATTTTGTTTTTTAAATATTTAAAAGATTTTACATAAATTACATTTACATATTTTTCATGACAAACTTCTAGAGAGACTTATTCAGAGGCAATAAAGAAAGTTTCGCTCATCATTTGGTACCAGTAAACTATCCTCAAAGTTTTAGTAAAATCCAAGACCCAAATGTCTAATCTCCCTGTTAGCAGTTATTTCTCAATTTTTTTACTGAATTAATTTTTGCAACTACAAAATACCTTCTTTGTTATTTATATTGCGTGCTAGGAAATTTTAGAAACTTAATTAGTTATTGAATTTTTTATGGATTATATTGTTAAAGCCAAAATAATATTTAACTTTAACATGACTTTTAAACAGCTCTCAATCAAACAATTTAACGGCTCCATTGATTTATTTAAAATTGACGAGTTAAAATAAAAAAAATTAAAGTTAACGATTATGAAAAGATCAAAGTTTGATTTTACATTAAATCATCACTGTAAAGTAGTTTTATAATAATTATTTAATCAATTTAAGTCTAGTATTTTTCTCCCGCAGACGAGAGGTTTCCAATAAAAAAATCAAACATTCAAAATTTGTCAATTAATTAAAAAAAGTAGTAATTTTTTATTTAAACTTTCGTATATTCTGTGTATGTATGTTTCACGAACTAAAAATTGTTTTAGAAAGATATCCAATATTTTAATCATATAGTGTGATTGCAATCCTTGAAAAGTCTGAAATTTCGCGGTGAAAAATTTATAGTTATAATAATCATAGATACAAACAAAAAATCTTACTTTCAAAAGCGCATATGTCTACAGAAAATATTACGAGGAAAAAATATAAAACTCGAAAATCTGACGTTTAATACTTTTTACTATAAATACTGCACTTTTGACGAAAAATTTTTCAGTTGGACTAAGTTTCTACTTATATAGAAATAATTGTAAATTTCAAAAAATGGTCTATTTACTTCATACTTTATTTGTTGCAATTTTAGCTGTAACCAGTATTAATGTATCCGCAGCTAAGGTAAAAATTTTTTTATTGACTTCATCAGTAATGTATTTCTACCACTTTTTAAATTTACAAGCTCTAAAAAAATTCAACAAAATCAAGTAACTTTCTAAATTGTCATTTGAGGAAATTTTTTTTCTCTTAAAATACAAACTGGTATTCACTTTTTTGATTAAATTTTGACTTAGATTTCTTAAGGTACATTCGTCTAACTAATAAGCACAAATATACGCTGAGGCGAACTGAATAATTATTTTTTGATGCTGAAGGTTTCAATTTAAAGTTTGAATTAAAGGCTTTTAAATGAGATCTTACGGTTCTGATTACAGTAAGCTAATTCGAAATGCCATTGGATTTAGTAAAGGTACTTTTTTGAAATACTAAAAATTTGTGTACCTAATGTGGCCACCCCATGCACTATGACTTTTATTTTGATCTATTGATTCAGCTCCTGAAATAATTTTTACTAAAAATTTTAAAAAATTCCGAAACTAAACATTTTTTCACGAATAGTCCCATTTTTAGACCTTATTTTTATAAATACTATATGTTCGTCAACTGTACACGAACGAGATAATATTTCATCAGAGATAAAAGGTTTTTTAAATTTTAAGATGGATAATAATTTGATAGTATGAATTTAATATTTATTTTTTAGAACGTACTGACATGCGTGCCTGAAGCTGCAAATATTATAGCAAACGACAAGGTAAAAAATAGGAGAATCGTTTTTAGATTATTTATTAATACTTGATTTAACATAAATAATTGACTTATTAAATCTGTTTTGAGGTAATTTTTTTAAACTTTTTGTTTTTCTTTCATCTTGATGATAAACCGTAACGTAACCCAACAAAGCCAATAAATTTTCTTTTTTTTTTAGGACTCAGCTTCGGAACAACTTTGCGAAATATTGAAAATGTTTCTGCCTGTGATTGACGCAGTAAGAAAATATTTCAAATATTTCATAATACACACAATTATCAAATCTTAAAATTATTATTTTTAAATATATCATACAAATATAAATATTCGTAGATTGTGAAGTTTAACAATCTATGAAAAAATAACGTATTTTTATACTTACCACTGTAAATGAAATGAAGCAATTTTTTTTTCAACATGAAGTAATTTTCTGAATTGTTTAAAAATAAACGCTTTTGAAAAGTTTTTCATCTGACGTTGTTTCAGAAAAAATTTTTCTAAAAAATATATGCTCTATGTTAACGATTTGTTTTACAGCAAAATTAAAGTTTTTGATAATTGATTTTACCACGTTTGCTATTTTTTCAAATTTATTTTTAATGGATACGTTGTCAATTTGTACAGTAACAATAAAATTTCTGGAACTAAGTTGGTTGACGCATTAAATTCGCTAATTTTTTCAGCCCTTAATCGTAATCAAACGTTTTACTGGCCAGGATTTATGCGACAAGTTGATAGAAGGAGTCTTAGACGGAGTAGATAGAGTTTTGAAAAATTTGGAGATAAATTTAGGCCCTGAAATAGAAAATTTTTTGCATTTAAAGTGATCATGTCATTTATATTCAAATTTTAATAATTTGTGATTATATATAAAATAAAATAAAATTTATTTTCAGTCTTTTTATTAGATATTTTTTTACTTGATTTGAAAATAATTACACTCAGAGAAAGATTTGATTGGACCAATTAAATATTCTTTGTTCCCTCAATAGTCTAAACATTGTAGCAGTTACAATACGTATGGTAAGGATAATAATACATATCGTTGCGACTAGCAAAGCAAATATTCAAAAATCTAACCTAACCTAGCTATTTTAAAAAATCTTAATTGAAGTCATTATTTCTTATATATTGTGATTTTTATAATCATTTAGTATATTTTTTAAGATTAAAACTATTCATTAAATACATTAATTATACCAAAATCACAAAAAAGAAATTTTTTAAAATTAAGTTGTGCTATACCAGTGTTACTAGAAACATGTTAATCCTTAATACGCATTTAGTCAGCGCTGCCATGATATTGTTACTGCTACAATGTGCATCATTGTCTCTATATCAACTATGGCATCTTAAATGTTACAATATATTGTTGACCCAATCAAACCTTTCTCTGAGTGTATAAACTTGTTTTAAATACAAAGTTTTATAAAAGTTTTCAATTAGCAATTACTCTTTTTTCTTTGACAAAATTGTATCCGAAATAGTTTATATTTCACACCGGGCGCTGGAAAGTATTAGCAAGCCCTAGCGAACCCAAATTGACGCCCGAGCCGAAGCCGAGGGTGTTAAGGGTTTGCTAGGGGTTTGCTAATTCTTTTCCAGTGTCGTGTGAAATGTTTTTTCCGTACGACGGGTCCGGGAAGTTCTACTGCCTGTAGCGCTTCCCGGTCGGAGTACGGAAAAAAAATTTTCCGCACTCCGGCCGGGAAGCGCTACTTCCCTGCCGCTGCCGCTACAGTCAGTAGCGCTTCCCGGCGCCGTCGTGCGGAAAAATAGCATACTCAACTAGGCACCTGAATGGGAAGGTCTCAGATCACATGTTTGTCACACTCGGCTACGCCTCGGACGACAATTTCATGCGATCTGAGACGTTTCCCATTCAAACTGCCTAGTTAAGTATTATACTATTTGTCTGCTCCATGCCTCGTCCGGTGCACTGTGTTGTTCCCGTTAGGAATTGACAATTAAGTAAACAAATTTTTATAGTTATTAATAGCGGTGATTGATGAAAGGAGAAAAAAAACTTTTATGTACAAACATAAGGTATATAAATTACAGTTTATCAATTAATGTAGAAAGATGATTGATTAATTGAATATACCTGAGTAAAAAAAGCCAAAATTTTTTAATGAAATCTGATTAAAAAACAATATGATAAGATAAAGTTTAAAAAATAAAAATAAAAACTTATAAAAAATACATAAATATAAAGAAATATATCCGCACTGCGGACTGCGTTTTTTTAAATGAGAAGTGAAAACGCGCCTTCTTGTGCCAACAATATATTCATGAAGTTGCCTTAAGGTATGGTTATGGTAGGCGACTGTTTTATCAAGCAAGCATAATTTTTCGATGTTTTTTCGTCTTTACTTCAGTTTTTGTTTATGCAATACTAATTAATGTTTATAAGTGATTTTAAATTAACTTTTTAATAAATTAGACTTAGGGTAAGTACGGATAATATTAAAATTAACAAATTACATCATTTACAATCTTGAATAAATATACATACCAATAAACAGGTCTAATAAAAATATACCATACATTCATCTAAATAAAAATAATATTACTACTAAATTCCCTTTAAAGCCATTAAATATTCTTAATATCCTTCGGTTTTGATTGATGAATTTATAACTTTTAATATTTTACTTTACATTTCTAAACATTTCAAGAAACATTCTATATTGTTTCAGAAATTTCAAAAAATGGAGTTGAATGGGTTGGGTATGAATATTGGAGTTGGTGTTGGTTCTTCTTCTCCTCCAACGACAGGTTCTGCAAATGCAAAAAAGAAAAGACGTACAAATGCAAATACTGCTCAAGTGACACAGCGCGCTACAAATGTACAAGACTTTGTACCTCCACCACTATCAGGATTTGGTGATACAGTTGTAGCTAGTAATCCTTTTGATGATACTCCTCCAATGGGAATGAATCCTGCAATGCACAATGGTCCACATCAAATGCATCCACAACATCCTCATCACATGGGAAATCCTCAAATGAGAGGAATGAATCCTTTAGCAGGTGGCAACATGAATCCTATGATGCCTCATATGGGTAATGTAGGCACAATGAATAGTGCAATAGGTAATCACATGGGTCACATGGGTAACATGCCGAATGCAAATCACACACCAATGAATAATATGGCTCCTATGAATAACATGCGACCAAACTTGCCACAAGGTAATATGGGTCCTATGAACAGTCACATGAATATGAACCACATGATAAACTCTCAAATAACTGGACCTGGCATGAACAGCCCAATCAATGGAATGAGTCACAATTTAGGAAGTCCAATGGGTGGTCCAATTGGTTCACCAATAAATAATATGAGTCCAAATCACATGGCTAGTAGTACAATGAATGTTAATGCAATGAATGCAACAAACACTGCTCTCTCGCATAATGCACCTCAACCACATCAAAACCCTTTGAATAATATTCGCACAGGTATCAATAGGTCTCACAATATGCCCATGGCAAACATGAATTCAAGTGTACCTAATCCTATGTTAGGCAACAACCAAATGCCTAATATGAATATGATGCGCTCACAAATGGGCAACATGCCTAATGTAAATCTAAATCAACGCAGTCAGATGGGACACATGGGAAATCCAATGGGAAATGTTACAAATAATTTAAGCGGTAAATCTCCTAGTCATGGAATGAATATTGGAAATGCCATCCCGCCACATGGATTACAAGGTCCTCCAATGGGACCAAAACCAATACCAGAACCAACTGGAAAAGTTTACCCACCAGACCAGCCTATGGTATTTAATCATCAAAATCCAAATGCTCCTCCAATCTCACCTTGTGGGGTTTGCCACAAAGAAGTTCATGCGAATGATCAAGCAATTTTTTGTGAATCTGGCTGTAATTTTTGGCATCACAGAAGATGTACTGGATTGACAGAAATCGCTTATGAATTATTGATGCAAGAAGTTTGTGCAGAATGGGCTTGCGACAGGTGTATGCAATCAAAACAAGTAGCTCTGGTTAAGTATAAACCATAAAATCATTAGATTATATGCTCATGTCATTATATCATTTTTATATATATTGTATATACAATTAGGTTATCACAATTACTCTTTTTAAGATCATTGACATACTATTAAAATTGTTAATAAGTTACAAAATCATGAAAATTTATTTAATAATAAAAAATTTCATACCTATATTTCATGTTCATATTTTTATATTAAGTCTGTTAGATATCATTATTGATTTTATGTCCATTTCACAAAACATTTGTAATTCAAAAGTAATTAGTTTTTTTATTTTTACAATTTTTTTTTATTTTTTAACTAAGCAAAGTAATTAAGAAATTTTATTTTAACTATCAATTAATTATAACTAGATTATTAATTTCTTGTATAAAATATTCATTATTGCCTTTTTTGTTAAAAAAAAACTAATTTTGTTGTTTATTTTAATCAAAACTTGAAAAAATTGTTTTTGTAACTTCAAAAAAATAAATAGTAATAAAAAAAAAGTAGAAAATAAAAAAAATTTGTAAAAATAGAGATGAATTTAATTAACATTGTATAAAAAAAAAACAGCCATTATTAAAAATGCACAGATTGTAAATACTTACTGAATTTTTTCTTAAAAATTGACAGAAACACAAGTAACAAATATTTTTTTCTTATGATTTATATGGGACGTAAATATTTTTTACAAAGTGCTATGCACTTTAATAAATTTAATAAAAATAAAAATAAATAAATTGACAAGAAGATATTTTTTAGTAAATTTATTTATATTTATATCAAATAAAAAATACATTGTATAATTTTTTTTATCTATGTGGGTAATAAAATTTTTTATTACAAAAAACAGTACTTGTCAGTTCTTGGACTTCCAAATGCTTGCGTGATTTATATTTACAAAATAATTAGATAAAAAAATGTTATAACACTATAAATTTGTGCTTTTTATAATTTAATTAATTTTAATTTTTTTAATATTTTATTTAAAAATATTTGCAGTTTTACATACTTTATGGCAAGTGTTATATTGTGCACAGTGTGCGATAAATTTAACAATTTTATAAATAATACTTGATATAGTCATAGACAAAAGACATTTGTTCGATGTATGCAGTATTGTGCTTGTATAAAATGCAAAACTTAATTTATTGCATATCAAGTACAGTTTGAGACAAGCTTATCCAATCAAGCATCTCTAATATGTAAAATTTATCTTATAAACTATTTTTTTTACAATTGAGTTTTTAAAAATAAAATTTACAAAAAAGACTAATTTTTCATTATTTTATGATTTCCCTTTGTCATGATGTTGTATAGAACTTATACATTATTAAGCTCAAAATTGTAAATATTTGTGAATAATCAGTTAATTCAGTTCAGTAATTTGTTATAATTATTTAAAACTAATGAAGCATTTTGCATCATTAATATTTTTTTCTTTGCCATTCTTTGCAGTCATGCATTACAAGCTTGACAAAGTTGTATAAACACTAGCACTATTTAAAATGTTTAAATTATGGTATCTAGAACAAGTTTGATTATTTAAAAAGTGCACTTGAATATATATATAAAAACCTTTTTTTTTGTATATATAAATCATTATTTTATACATCTAGAAAGTGTTAAAATATAAAATGAGATACATTTTTAGTTAAAGTATTTGTTTAACTTTCTACAGTCTTGATAAAAGCATTTAAGGCAATGTGAGAAGAAAGTACAAAAAAGTGAAAAATTAATTTTATATTATCTATTTACTATGATCAACATTTAAAACCAAACCATTGGAATGATTTTTGCATTAATATATTTTGGTTTTACTTTTTTTTAAGAAAACTTATTGCAATCATGCAGTAATATGTAATATTACTTGACAAAAGCAGTTTTATTAGTAAATTATTTAACCTATCAAGCCGCAACTGCTAAGATTATTTTGAATAATGACATCTGTAACTGCATCAAAAACAAATTGTATATTGTTTGTGTCAGTAGCACATGTAAAATGAGAGTACATCTGTTTTTGTTCTTTACGCTTATTTAGATTTTCAAATTTCATTTGAATGTATGAAGCACATTCCTCAAAAGTATTGCTACCCTTGTACTCAGGGAAGCAAATGGTCAAAGGGCTCTTTTCTATTTTTTCAGCGAACAAATCTTTTTTATTAAGAAATAGTATAATAGATGTATCGACAAACCACTTACTGTTGCAAATAGAATCAAATAATTTCATTGATTCAATCATCCTATTCATTTCTTCATCCTCAGCCAGGACTAAATCCTAAAAAACACATTAACAATTGTATTAAAAAAAAATTAATTTAAAATTTTAAGAAATATTTATAAAATAAATTATATTTACATATTCACTCAAAGCAACACAAAAAATAATAGCTGTGACATCTTCAAAGCAATGAATCCACTTTTTTCTTTCTGATCTTTGACCACCAACATCAAACATCTTGAATTGAAGTCCTTTGAATGAAAAACGAGTCTCCACAATTCCAGTAGTTTTTATTCTAGTTTTTAGAACATCCTGTTGTGTTGGAATGTAATTTGGTTGAGTGATACGATCCAAAGCATTCAAATAGTAAGCAGCAGAATCATTTAACTGATACTCCCGACTTCGAGTGAGGCAATGTTGAACTCCACCATCTTGCCATAAGCATTTCATCAAATATACTAATTCATTGTTGAGCTCACCTTCCTCTATGGAAGATGCAATTGTGAAAAATTGTCTTGCCACATCAGCTTTACTTGGGTTTGCAAAATCTATTTTGAGTTGGCCCATAGCTCTAATTATGGTCATTAAACTTTGGATGGTGTTGCTGTAGACCACAGGTCTATACTGCTCACATTCTTCTTGACTGTATCCAGTTTCATGAATAATTTTCATTTGTTTGACAATAGTTGATTTTCCTGATTCTCCAGCTCCAAGTAGAAGTAGTTTGACTTCATTTGCCTTTTTCTCTCCATCTGCCCGCAGATCTTTATCAATCTTCTTAGACCTTTCAATTGCTGCTTTATCACTATTGGAACTTGCTGCACAGCCCATTTTTTTATTGTTTTTCTTTTTTAAACTATAAATAGAACGGTAAATAAATTTAAAAAATGTTTATAAGCAAAATATATAAAAATATACCAATTTTACAAAAATAAATTGATTCTTCAATTTAAAAAATTGTTAATTGAATATTTTTAAAATTTTAGTAATTTTTATTCTAAATCATGTTCAAAATCATAAATAGAAAATGAAAAAAAATGCAATGTTTGATTTGCATAATGTATAAAACCAGAATTTCTTGGGATTTTTAGAACTCATAAATGATTAATGCATTTGCCAGAGTATGAGTCACATGCAGTTAAACTAAGTACTTTTAGATAAGATCTTTTTTTCTTAACAAGCTGTAAAAAAGTCAATTGGATGTAAGCAATGCTTTGGTGAACTTTGAAATTGAGTTCAATAATTCCCATTCCAACATTTTTATTTGATATAGATATTCATGGAACAAGTATGTAGGTAATATGTAATATGTATTCATCCATGTATTCAAAAGAAAAGAACAAAATCGATCAATTAAGCTTTCAAAAAGTTTAAGATAGTAAGCGTTAAATTGCATACACCAAAATAATTACAAAATTGAAAAATTTTCGAGTTGAAAAAAAATTAGTTATCTGTCTTACCTGTTGCAAATTAAAATTTGTTTCCAATTGAGGTTAAGTTGATAATTAGACGAAAAAATTCGTTGAAAATCAACTACATACGATGTGTAAATAAAATTCTAAAATAAAATTAGAGATTAATCAGTCTATAACTAGTGAGGAATGCTTTTTAACGGATCCAGCAAAAAATTTGAATGAAACACGACACTGTAAACTACCACTAATTCGATCGTAATAAATCACATTTTGTGCATAACTTTATAAATATGTTTAACAGTGATAACTAGTTTTTGATGATGCCAATATTTTTATAAGTAAATCACTCAATAGAGCGCACAAAAACTAAAATCTATAAACAAATTCAGTCTGCAACTTTGTACTTTCAACGACGGCGATGTTTGTCGGCGTTATAGAACGATCAAGTTGGTTGACGCCCGAAAATTGTCGGTGAGTAAGCGACCTGTATCTCTTCTCAAGAAATTAACGATCTTATCGAACGTTAAAATACAAATTTTAATATATTAATTTGTGTAAACTATCGTCATAAATTTTTTCATTTTAAATCGAGTCCTGATTAATTCATGGAATAATCAATATTTTCAAAAATTTGAACAAATAAAAAACAAAAAATGTTAATTGATATTGAGTAGGTGGATTTCAAATCGGTGGTTTTTATGTTTCATATATAGCCTGTATAATGCTGTTACTATATATAAAGTTGAATTTTATGTAAGCTTCTATAATAACAACTAAGTATTTAAATATTTGTATATTAAACTATATTTTTGTTATAGAAATATTCAGAAATCAGAATTCGGTTACGCATTCGACATTACATGGCTAGGGACCTTGTAGGGAGGGATCGGACAAAGGCTTCGCAACTCCTGATTGGCAGAAACAAGTGTGTGAGAGAGAAAGGTATATTAGATATATTTAGATATGTTTTGTTGTCTGCAACTGTGTGATGCGCACGCGAGGTTGAGGTTAGAGTGGACTGGTCAGCTTTTTCAAAAAATATTTAATTAAACTTAAGTATGGGAGCGTGTAGTTATTTGGATTGTAGAAATCGGTCGGAAGATGGTTACCAAATGTGCAAGTTTCCTCGGAACCCAAACAGACGCAAGATATGGCTTGCAAATTGCAAAAATAAAATTAAAAATCCAGAAAGTCCACATATTGTCTTGTGCCAAGTAAGTTCTAAATATTGTTGATAACTTGTTTTACTGATTAGTTTATTTCAAAATTAAATAACTTTGAGCAGGGGAAAAAAGTTTTGTGTTTTATAAATATTTTATAAGAACCCGTTCATACTTTTAAATCAAATTCTAAAATTTGTGTCAAGATTCCTAAATTTACTTAATGTATGTATCAGAGCTGCAGAAAAAAATTGAGTACTTTGCAACAACAAGTAACTTTTTAAACAGACTTAAATATATTCTAGCACTTTTTTTCATTTTTTTATTTCTCAAAACTTATATGAATTTTGGTAATACAATGTTATAATTTTAATTGTAGACTTACAATAGTTTAACCAGAGTTTTACAGTAAAAGTGTATGTTTATACTAGGAATAAACTGTAGTTGTATGACATACAGTTCTATACAAACCTTTTTGCTCGCTGTCATTAAAGTTATTACTATAATGGTTACTATGTTTAAATGTATTTTGAAAAATTATTTATGATTTGAAAGAGTATTAATCAAAATATTTTTTATCAAAAATAAGTTAATGATTCACATTTACCAAGGTAAGTAGAATCTTTGGTGTTGATTAGTGTTGAAAGTGGTTTTGATTAGTGTTGGTTGATGTGGCATGTTTATATATATATGCCTGTATACTAAACTTGCAATATTTATTAGAAGAAATAATTTTATTGTAATTTTTCAGACTCATTTCGAGGAAAAGATGTGGTGTCCATTTGGTCCCAGAAACCATAGACTAAAACCTGACGCAGTGCCAACCATTTTTGGTAAACTTGTATCAGTGAATTCCAACACTTCTAATTCATTCGAAGAAAGTCTGAAGCACTCCGATGAAGCTATCATGCCCACCAATGAAGTCTCCATGCAGCCCAGAGAAACTACAAAGCAGTCCAATGAAGCTAGCATGCAGCCTGAAGAAACTATGGAGCACTCCAGTGAAGCTAGCATGCAGCCCGAAGACACTTCCAAGCACTCCGATGAGGTTAACATGCACCCCGATGAAGCTAGCATGCAGCCCGAAGAAACTACCAAGCACTCCAGTGAAGCTAGCATGCAGACCGAAGACACTTCCAAGCACTCCGATGAGGCTAGCATGCAGACTAATGAAGTTTCCATGCAGTCATATACAACTATGCGAGCACAAGTAGGTATGGTATAAAGAAAAAAAATATTTTTTATTAAATTTTGACATTTTATAGAAACATTTTTTCTTCCTTTTCTTATGGTACTATTTTTTTTTTTTTTTAACAAACCATGACAAGATCATATTGTGTTTATTTTAAGCCTTTTTATTTTTAAAATTGCTTTTATTGAAACTTTGAAGTTGAATTCAAAATTATATAAAAAATTAAGTTTAATCATCTTTTTTTTTCCTCTTTAAGGTTTAAAGTATTTCAATTATCTTTTCTTTTGTCGTTAATAATTGAAACTACTTATATTTTTTTGATTAAACTTTATAATTAAATTGGGAAACAAATGTATTAATTTAAGCTAGCTAAGTTATAAATTGTGTTAAAAAAATGGTAATGTAATGGTAATGTGAGAAAAAATAGTATCGCATACAATCAATAACAAAATAAGTAATAGTATTATTATTAAGGATAGAAAAAAAAAATTTATCTTTTGAGAGAAACCTAGTGCAAGTTTTCAACTCGAAGTCTAAAAGTTGCTAGTCTGAAAATACAACTCAATTTTCAAAGTTAGCTGTACCATTATTTTTAATTAGAGTTTTCTTAAGCAAAGTCAAAATTTTGTTAGGTCAAATATGGTTAAAGATTTAAAATAATCAAAAAAAAAAAAATTTTGCAATTAAAAAATTATTTTATTTTAAGTTGAAGTTAAGATAATCAATAAACTCAGCAAAGAAATTTTAAGCTTTTCAGTCAATAAGGATTTTTATGTTCAAGTTTTGTTTAAAAATTTCTATTTTTTCTATTTGTTCGTTGTGATTTAGATTTAATACTAAAGTAATCGTTGAATTTATGTAATGCCTACGTTTAAAAATAACTATTGTAAAATAACTTTTGAAGAATGAATAACTGTTGTATTTATTTTAATACTGCAGTAAGCTTTTTTTTGCCAAATACTTTGGTTCAATATAGAAGCATCAAAGTCAGTGACACAGTACTGCATAATATATAAAGTTTATTTCTATCATAGTATATTTTTATTTTAATGCTAAAAAAAAACTCTATGAAAAAGTATGCACTTACGGTTTAGTGATAATAAAAAAATTTTTTGGAAGTATACTTTTTTTTAAAATCGTGAAAAAATCCGAAATAGTATATTACAGCCCCGAGGGAGTCAAAAATGATTTAGCCTTTAGCAAACCGAAATTGATGTTCGAGCCGAAGGCGAGGTCATCAAAGGTTTGCTAAAGGTTAGCTCATTTTTGCACTCCCAAGGGCTGTATACTATTTTTCACGCTAGTATACCGAAAGTACAAAAAACCCAGGGGCCCGAAAGTACTTTCGGTGCTACGAGCGTGAAAATTATTTTGCTACGAATTATATTTAATTTAATTTTTTTACAGATACACTTGAGCTTCAAGATATTACACCACTACGAATGAGCCAGCAGGACATTCTTAACTTAATCAAGAAATTTCGGGAAAATGAAAAAAAAATAATTGAAAAAGACGAAGAAATGAAACGCAAAGAAATACAATTTAAAGAAAAAGAAGAAGAAATGAAAAAAAAATTAGAGATAGCAGAAAAGCTACTTACCAAAGAAATGAAATCAAAAATCAATTTAAAAAGAAAATATGATGTATGCAGTAAGAGGCTTCAAGCGGTCGAGAAAAAAGTAAGTCAAGTTGAAGAATTAGAGAATAATATACGTGCTAAATTATCAAGAATCTTTAACAAAGATCAAATCGACGCGATTTGTTACAACTTTAAGAAATATCCTAAATGGAGCAATGAGACACTGATGCTTGGGTACCGTTTACGGTTTTCTTGTGGGTCCTCTGGATATCAACAACTTTTAAAAGAAAACTGGCCACTACCCAGTACAAGAACTCTAACTAGAAAAGTTGAAAACTTTAAATTTCCAAGCGGTCAGCTGAATCAAGAAGTTGTGGATTTTTTGAAGTTAAAAATTGGAGTTCTAAAAGATATTCACAAACATTCTTTATTGCTTTTAGATGAAATGTCGATCACGCCCATCATAACTTACGACACTTCCACTAAAACAATGATCGGTCACGTGACTCTACGAGATAAAAAACTTTCAAAAAATGAAAAAGCTACTCACGCTCTCGTATTCATGTTGGCTGGGTTATGCGCACGGTGGAAACAAAGCGTAAGATATGAATTTACCGGCGATTCGGTTGATGAGCATGTCTTAAAAGATATAATTATCGACATAATAGTCACCGTTGAAACAAAGTGTAAATTACTGGTGCACGTTATCACCTCCGATATGGGTCCAGTGAATCAAGCTCTTTGGAGAATTTACAACATAACAGCACATAGGCATAAAAAAACCATCAATTCGATTTCACACCCAGTTGATCCTCAACGGAAACTTTTCTTTTACGCTGACGTCCCTCACGCACTCAAGAACATGAACAGTGGTCTTCAAGCCAATGAAAAAGCAACTCTTCCTAAAAAATTTGTAGATAAGTATAATCTTCCGACTAACCAATTCAAAATTCAACACTTGTTCGACATTGTACGCGTAGATAAAGAGAATGACTACAAACTTTCGCCCAAACTTAAGCAGGAACATTTGCAAATCAATTCCGATCACTTTAAAAAAATGCGCGTTGGCGATTCCCGGGCCGTATTAAGTGAATCAAACGCGTCTGCACTGCAGTTTTTAGCGTATGATGATGAACAAGATGAACGCTTAAGCACTGCTCAATTCGTTCTGGTTATATCGAAATGGTTCGAAGCAATGTGCTCCAACAATATAAACTTAGCATTTAGCCACAAAGACATGATTGCATTCCAGAAGAAAATTAACTTTTTAAAGGAGTTTATGGAACTCATTTCTGATTTGCGCGTGGGAGAAAGTGGCTATTGGAAGCCATGGCAAACGGGAGTCATCATTTCTACTACAACGGTTCTCGAATTAACGGAATATTTGTTATCTCAAGGAGTAACATATTTTGTGGCGGCAAGATTGACTCAAAACTGCTTGGAGAACTTATTTTCAGTAATGAGAAGTAAAAATGTTATTCCCAATGCACTACAGTTCAAGCAGAACCTTAAATTAATTTGTATTTCTCAGTACATGAAAACCACTAAAAATAGTAACTACGACGAGGACGATCGCAGTTTTTTGTCTGGATTTTTAGATATTCTTCTGAAAAATCGAAGTGTAGAATCCAATTTTCTGACCAACAATGCAGAAGAATTCATTGTCGTTGATCCATTACCAATTACATACCTCAATTCTTCTGAACTTAATGCCTTCTATTACTGTGCAGGGTACATTGTTTCAAATATTAAAAAAAACGAAAAAACCTGCGACAATTGCTTTAGTAAGGTTGTTTGCAGCAAGCCAAGTCCTCTGCTTCCTCACCATTCTTTTGCTGATACAAAAGATAAAAATTTACCCTTTTCTGTAACTTGGATCACTGAAGATCTCTTTGATTTTTTCAAGCAAATGGATTTAATTTTTCGAATTTATTACGTAGCAATTCGAAACGCTAGAATAAATCTAGAACGCTTTTTTTTAAATAAATTCTCTGATATTGAATTTACATTACCTGATTGTCACATGTTAAAATGTAAAATCATAAAAAGATTCTATTTATTTCGCCTAAGACTAAAATCAAAAGTGTTTGATATTAACGTATTAAATAATTTAGAAAAATCAAAAGATTTCGGAAGCAAAAGCGTAGCAATGCATTCGCGTATCAGATAAGTTAGAGATATGATTTAAATGTATATTTATAAAGCTTAATGCTTTTTGAACTGACTAACATGAACCAAATTTCAACTGTGATCTATTGTTCGAATATGAAAGAATTTATTTAATTAATGTGTTATAAAAATTTGTAACTGATATAAAGTTTATGCTTGTTCTTGTTAATAATTTTTTTGAATTTTTATTCAATGCACGAAAATTAACGATAACTTGCTCTTTTTATTATAAAATTATTGTAAGGTGCTAATAAAATCATATAATTTATATTCTCAAATCTTTTTAATTTTCTATTAAAAATTCATTTATTAGAAAAGATTTCGTTGAAAAATTTATAGTATATTTGTTTCAATTGTAGTTACTTTAGTGATTATTTTAATTTTTAATATTATCTTATAATGTTTAATTTTTGTTTTAGGTCTCAACGTTGATCAACTTTGAGTAAAAATTCATTGCAAATCATTTGTTCGAATAATGAACTAGCATTGGAATCGATGTTGTGCATGAAAATTGGAATTTTTGGAAGTTTTAAGTGCTTTATTTTAATACAGTTGTACAGTTGTTAGTCTAAATTTTGTCAGTTGGGCAAAATGTATTTATTACAAATTTTTTAAGTTATTTATTTTTCAATGTATTTTTTATAATCTATATTTTTTTATTATTTACATTAACTGAGATCTTGTCAGTTGGACAATAATTAATTTTCATGTCTTTAATTTATACAGCTTTCTTTTGAAAGTATCTGCTTAATCACTGTGACCAAAAATAAAATGTTGTAATCATGTTTTTAAATATATATTTTTTTAAATTACTCATACATTTAAGCTTTAATCTCAAGTTCATGTACAAGTTGAAGTTTTCTTCTACACAATTGTTGATTTCTTACGTCATGAATTTTTAATCTTCATTTTAACAGTTGAAAAATATTTCAATATTTTTATACACTCATTTACAATTCACGCATAAATGATTTTTGACGATGATTCACAAGGAATTTCTTTTTTTGTTTAATACTCATACGCAAGTAATTTAAAGCTTTAAAAAACCAAAGTTTACATGATACTTTTATTGTTTAATTGATTTAATCTTAAATTTGAGGTTAGTCAGAGATAAGTACGCTAATCTAGTCGAATAATAATGCAATCACACTTTAACAAACTTGTCAATATTTATTTTAAAGTTCTTAAAAAATTTGTGACTTTTCTGTACATATACATATTTTTAAGAACGTATCTATATATACGAGTATGGCTATAGATATGGAAATAACTGTGCGAGTGAGATAGCAATAGAATTAGAGAGAGATAGCTGCCTTTGTCCGATCCCTCCCTACAAGGTCCCTATACATGGCTATAAACTGGCGCCATCTGTACATACCGACGGAGTCACGGAGTAGAAAATTAAAAAAAATATATTTGTTAAATTTATTATTTATTCATTCGTTTATTTATTTATGATTGTAATTACTTTTAAAAATAATTTTATTGAATCATTTTTAGTTAAAAAAAAAAACTATAACCGTAATCCTCACCATCATTAAATATTAAAAAAAATTTTTTTTAAATAATTAAGTAAAATTAACAGTCTATGTATGTATAGGTATAACATGCACATTAATACTTTTAAAAAGTTATAGTGAAATATTAATAAATTAATAAATTTTTAAGCATATTTTAAACAACTTTACATGTTCTATCACAGACATGAAATTCCCAGCTTCTAACTTTATACAAAATTTTATTTTTTATTGAAAGCGTTCAAAATTACTAAAAAAATCAGTTGATTTCGAAGCTATTGTAATAAGCACAAAGATGTTTTTTCAACACCTCAAGAACCCACACACGTTGCCTAAAAACGCGAGGGTAAAAAAGCCGCGCGCCTCCCGTAGCACGAGACAATAAATATCGTGCGACCACGGGGGGTGCGAGCATTTGAAAAAGCCGCAAAATGAAAATCGAATCGGAGGGGGAAAGGTAAAGAAAAAAAGAAAAAGAGAATTAGATTGATCAAGATCATTTTTTATGAATTTTCTCGAGCATTAATTTATTCTGAGTCCACGTACAATGAAGTTAATCGTTTTTTTCTTGCTAATAATCAAAGCCGTTAGATATGTGGTACCAATGTACCATTGATCTACATTTATTTGTTCGGTGTATAATCGACCTTGAAATTTTTTGAACAATAAAATAATACTCAGCTATTCAATTCTTTGTATAAAATGTTCATTTATCGCTGCTGAAGTCGCAGAAGGAAAGTTTTTAGAAATATAAATAATAATTAATAATTTTAAAAATTTTTTGTGAATAGAAAACCATGTGCAAGTTAAGCATTGATTTTACTTGGATCCAAACCCATAAAAAATCCGATTTTTTATCGAACTTTTATCTTATCCCTTGCATCGCTTTCTCCTAAATTTGTGGTATTCCATCAGATTTACGAGTTCGAGACTATTGTTTTGTTGGATGCTTCTCTTTTTCATTTTTTTCATTTTTCACTTTACTCCCTTCCCATACAAGGTATAGTCTAAGCTTTTAGTTTGTTTTGTAATTTTTTTTAAATTGAGGTGTGATTAAGATAAGTTTGTAGGCACTTTTATTTTATTTTGGACGTTTGAGATAAGAAATTGACAACTTAATTGGCTTGTTTGGTCAGCTTTGAGGTGATTTTCATAATGTTATTCTTTTTATTCTTCACGCTAAATATAAAAATAAAGTTTTTTTTTTTTTTTTTTTCTAAAACTGACACTACTGCTGCTTTTGAAATGTATTTACTATGTTTTATTATTTTATACTTATATAACTTTTATTTACTATGGATCTTGATCTTTATTGTACTTACTATTGCAAAAGAATACTTGTCCTGAAACTATTAAAAAAATTCAATTGATTAACTTTGAAAAAATAATTTTCTGTTTTTTAATAAGGAAATCGTAAACAATTTTAATATGTGTGTTACAAAAAAAAATTAACTTCCTATAAAGAATAATCGAACTCAACTTTCAACAACTGAGGCTATTTGAGTACCTTGTACATTGTCAATACGTCGGTGTTAAAATCCTTCTTTTTTGCAGCTTCGAAATATATCGTAAATACTTCGTATTCGGCTACCTCAGAAGGCCCATCGAATAATTAATTGCCATAAGATTTGAAATAAGACTTAATCTTGGGTGCAATATCGTACGCCGATAAAAGTTCTCCTCCGAATTAGTAGCCAGATACACCTGGAATAAAACATCCTAAGCACCAGCTGCAACAAGAATAACCCAGGGGGTGGATTTAAAAAAGGATGCGGCGCGTAAAAAAAAAATTCATCTCGCTCGCGTGCGGCGTTTTTGTCTCTCGGTGATTTCGATGCGCGATAACGCGACCGGGAGTAGAACACAGGATTCTAATGCACCCATTGTTGTTTTTCAAATCTCTATCGAGTTGATCAAGTTTAATTGTTATTAATTGTCGCTCGCCAATAAATTTTACGAGCCGCGATAAATCTACCCCGCACCGCACAATAATTATCGAGGTGTTAACGTGTTAAAATCGAATTTCTCAGAACACGGGAGAATTTATGGCCCGACTTTGCATCCCCTCAAGTATTCATAAATATCAATTAAATAAAAAACCCCCATAAAATTATCGCGGGATATTTAAATCCGCGCGCGCGCAACAACGTATAATCGCGCCCATAAAACCTGCACCCCGTACCAGAGCAAAGAAAAAAGCTAATTCTCACGTAAGTATGCGCGCATACGAATGATCGAAAAAGATCAAAGCCAGCCACCCTTGGAAAAAGAGGTAAACAAACGATCGAAGAATCGTATTGGATCGATTGTGAGGAAGAAAAAATTCAGTCTCTTTTGGGTGCACGCGCGCGCTAGCCAAGGAACAATGCTTTGCGCACTCGATCGGTGCGTGCGTGCGGCCGGGGTGGTCTTCATTGACGAAATCCGATGTAGGTGTCGGGGACGAACAAACGCGATTGATTTCGGATCTTGGGGATTTGGTGCGAGCTATGATTTATTGTAATTTCGAAATCATCGGAATAATATTCATATTTGATTTTCAACAAAATTTTGTGACGCTAAGTTTGATGAAAAAAAATTTTTTTTTGAAACGAAAATTATTTAAGAAAATACTAATTGAAGATTAGGAAAATATTACTATCATTAAAATTGTATTTTAAATTTGATTCGTGGGTTCCTATAGTCTTGCCCAAGCCTCTGCAAATAATGTTTCCGGTGTTTCTTGTGTTAAAAATTTTGAGGTCGTCTCTACATCACGTTAAAAAATAATCAAGTGATAGTAATCAGAGACAATTGTATTTAAAAAATCTTACTTGGAAGGGGTGGGGCACACCCACACACATGAATTAATTAATTAATTAATATTAATTTTGAATTTATGTATATATAACTTTATACTATTATTAATTATTTTATTTTCTGTTACTCTTTATTGTAAGATAGTACCTCTATGTGTTACTCTTCGGAGTCTCACAACTTTATAGATTAATGTTCTGATAGTTAAATAAATAAAAATAAATAAAATACATTAAATGGGCCTTTATCTACAGACAAATTATTGTTAATGGAAAAAAAATTCGATTATTTATCAGTGAAACAAATTTGAATTTAATTTTTGATCATCAACGCAATAATAAATCTTTTTCATCTGCAGGCATTAGCGATATTATCACTTTTCCAGCTACAATGTAAAAATTAACGACCATAAATTTAAAAAGCTCTCGTTAAAATTGTAAAATAATCCGATTGAAGAACGAAATTAGGGCCCCCGTAAAACCGCACAAAACACTTGACGCGTGCTGTCACGGTGTCTTTTGGATTTATGGTGATCCGGTCCGACCTTATGCGAAACATGACCGGCCGCGGGCCGCTTTGTGCTATATACACATAACCGAAGCGCACAACAATAATAAAAGGCCGCGATCAGGTGCGTGTGGGGCCCCGTACAGTCGGTGACTTTTGTTGACACTGTGTTTTGTGCCCGGGAGGTTTAGGCACGTACCGAAACGGGTTTATCCGGGTTTGTTCGGAAGCTGAGAGCTAATTGGGAGGACTCGGGTGCTTCCGACTGCGAGAAATTTTTGGAAGAGTAAATTTTAGTTTTGGCGATAAAAAAAAAAAAAAAAAAGAAAAGCGTTTGGTTTGTTTTTGATAATAAGAAGCTTGTCAAAAAAATTCACAAAGAAAATTAAGTTATTATTGTTTGAATAAAATTATTATTTTTTAATAAATTGTTAAATATCGAGACATGGATTAATTACTTTAATTTTTTATTACTTCTCTTGTAACACGGAGTCCATCATCAGCCTCATAGATTAAACTTTTTCAATAAACTTTGCAAAATTTTATATTATATATTTTAAAAAATTATCAATTCATTAAGTACAGTTTTGACAATTTACGGTTCATGTAAACATTCGATATTGATATATTTCTCTTACATGAACAATTTTTTTCTTCTTTACACATATAATAAACCATTGTTAATAACTAATTGAAATAATATATTTTTTAAGTGTAAAAATTACCTCGAAAGGTGTAAGTAAAACACACCCAGAGACCACCCCGTCACGTGTAACACGAAGCCCACACCGATGTTTCACCATAATGATCCTGTTTTGATAAATCTATTTTCAATGATCCGTTTCGATGATGATCGATTTTAAAACAGGCAACTCTCCCGCCTTTCCTTTACCTTCGGGGCTTTTCTAAAATTTTCATCTCAAAAATTAATTCTACGAACGGATATAGACTTCAGGATGAATCTAAAAGTAGACTAGCCTTATAATTATTTTGAAAAAATGACTTATTGAGGAAATTTTTTTCGAATCTTACTTTTAAAGTTCTCCAAACAATCGTAAACGTCATACTCAAACAGGAGTCGCAGTTAATCAAACGCGAATCATCCAGGGACCTCTCGAGACCCAACACAATAGGTACAAGACATAAGAAGAAAAAGCGAATCGAGCAGACGTTGATCAAGTCCCACGGGAAAGTAACTTTCGGGAATATATCCCGCATGACCGAAGCGCCTCAATGAAGCACTTAACCGCCAACAATTATATATTTATCCGTACGAGTGGCAAACATCAAACTGGTGGGACACAAGGGGGGGGGGGGGAAGAATTGTATAAACGGAATGCGTACTTTTAATCCGATTGGACCAAGGTGGAGGGACACGCGTACGGTCCACTTGAAAATCTTGCTCCCCTCCTCTCTTGATTAAATAAAGAATTCGAGGCCATTGTGCTTGACACGCGAGTGCGCGGCTAATTATATAGGTACGGTCGGGGATTTATTATGTCATTGGTGTTTTTCTTTTTTTTTCGTAGTGTTATTATCTGTTTGAATATATTAGAAGAGGTGCGACTTTTGAGGCGAATTTTCACAAAGAATCTTATGATTTATAGCTTTTTTATTCCAATAATTAAGATATTTAAAAATTCTGGAAAAAAAGTAAGACCTCACGTCTTGTTTACCCGTTGCGAATTGTCCCTGGCGGCTTCTTTGATTTTTGGACAATGTTCAAGGTTTTTTCGGAACAAATCGCGAGGTCCTGCTGTACTGTACATGCTCTGTTGCATAAATGACGTACAAATTTTTATGAGTATGTAATGTCGATATCCCGGCTTAGATAATTAACTTGAGACGTAAATGTACAACTTCACACACTTACTGAATGACACATCATTAATTGTTAAATAAATTGAGTTCATTCAAAGTTGTATGTATATTGCTTTCCATAGGGAAAAATATTTTATTCAGCTGAATTTTGGATCAGTTTGAGAAATAAGATATAGTTTTCTTGTTTGTAAAAAAGAAAACCTGTAATTTAAAACATCTTTGACTAGCTTGAAACTATGAAATCAATTTTTTCTTTGTTTGAATAAATCGTCACAACTTTGGATCACAAACAAAGAGAGAACAATGAAAAATCAAACGACTCTTTTATGGGTGTGTTGCCCATCCGAAAGACAGAAGGATTAACCGTGTACGATTTTCCGCGAAACAGAAAAAAAAGGAGTCGGCTCGTGGCACGCGCATTAATTTTTATTTTTCTCCCTGCTCATCTCACCCGCCCACCGGTCAGCTCCTTTCTTCTCGAAGCGCCTCTTTTCCCGCCCTACCGGTCACTTTTCCCGAATAACCCTTTGTCATCACAGGCCCGATCGGGTTTCCCAAAGTGGGCGTGCTACACTGAATTGATAGCTGTCCGGATGGAAATTATGATGGCTTTGGCTTGTTTGTTTGGAAGCGAGGCGAGTTTCAAAAAGTAATTGAGTTCTTGAAAAATTGACTTTTTCACGTGATGATTGGTTTTATTAGTTTTGCAAAATTTGAAAAATTGGTTTCTTCAAAAGGGTTTTGATTAATGGTTTTTTTACAACTTCGAATTAATGAACGTTTTTGGTTTTTTAAATTATGAAACAGTTATGCTCTATCCAAACAAATAAATTTGTTTCATTTTATTTATGTTTTTATAATTTTATTGTTTTTTTTTTTTTTTTTTTTTTAATTTAAAAGATTAAAAGTTTTAAAATATCTTTTGGGGAATTCAAATATAACCGAAAGTCTGGATATTTTTAAAGTTGATTCAAGTAAGGATGAAATATTTCATAATTATTTTCAAATAAGTATTTTTACTTGGCTATGAACATACTGTAATTTGTAGAAGTTTCTTTTAGTTGAAATATCGTGACTAAATTTGACTAAACTTCTCAGGATGCAAAATATGCATTTTACCGAATTCATTGCACCCAAATTAACCTTGCTTTGAAATTCATAGATCTATTTAAAATAAATAAAACTGCTATTTTTTCCGTTGCAAAACTTAAAATTCAATGTAACAAAAACACAATCAAAATTAAGTAGGCTTGAAAAATACTGAACAAGAAAACGGTTTTGAATGTTGGTTAACATAATTTGACTCATTGAATTTTCCGCAAAGAAACTTTGTCTTCATAAGAATAAATTTGAGGTAAAGCAGCCCTCATCTTATATGCAAGAGCTGTAAAAAGATTGAAAAAAAAAAAGCTAAATAAGTATACATATACACACTAAAGGTATGAAAACCTGTAATGTTCAGTAATCAATTTATAACCACATAAATGTCAAACAGAGAATCGTTTCGGACTTTTTTTTCAATACGTTTTTAATTTTTGTACCTATAAGAACATAGTTCTTCATTAAAATCATCACTTTAAAAAATAATTTTATTTTCAAAAGTCCATCTCGAAGTAAGTTAGTAAAATAGTGTAAGAAGCGTGCAGCGTGAATTTTCACGGTCACGCTAAAGACTTGGGACTCCAAGAGCACAAACTGCGACATTAAGCCCGCACTTTAATAAACCCCCTGGTGCACGGGAGCAGCTCTCGTTTTTTTTATTGAAACGTTTTACAAACGACTCCTGGCGCGGCATGGTTTTTTAAGTGCCGCCGCCGTGCCGCTCACAGGGTGGGCACGGAGAAGATAAAAAGCTCAGGTGTAAACTTTAAAGAGTGTACATACACCGTAAAGCCCGCACAGCGCAGGTCGAAACGATTAGGAGTCGTAAAACATCGCCGAGAGATGGTGATTCTTCAGGAAGTGCGGTATCGCCCCTAAGAGTGTGGAAAATTTGCCATCCTGGCGTCGGTAATGGTGTCGTCGATGGGTTGCAGCCAGCTTTTTTACCGATAATTTTAGAGGAGTTAGTTTAGCTAATCAATAATAAGATTTACAATTTTTTAGAAAAAAATTTTTTTTAAAAGGTGGGTAATATTTTATATTTGTACGATAAAAAAATGATTTATTTGAAGTTTTATGAGTTATTTAATTTTAGAATATTCTTTAATCTGTTGAAAGTAATCTCAAAAGTCATTTTTTTTTTAAATCAAGAGGGTTATAAGATTCTTGATTCATGAAAAAAAGTGATTTTTTGATTCAAAAATAAACTTAAATATGCTAAACTATTTTATTTTGGTTTTAAACTACTTTTGTACTGATTAGTGAATATTAATATAAATTAAGGCATTACCGAAACTAGTTGATGACAGTTTATGCCGAAGAGTATTTTTAAATCCCATGTTCGATTCTCCGTCGATCAAAGATTTATCTATGATCAATTCTTATCTTTCTACAATTGAATTTTGAAAAAACTCATACATTGATTATAAGAACCCAGAAAAAAAAAAAATTATAATTATAGAGCTGAAAGATTTTTTACGAACTTTAACAATCACCTATCGGTTATTAGTATGAATTTTATTTTTTCACCGATAAAATTTTTAAAACTTGTTTTTTAAAGTTTGTTAAAATTTTTTTTTAGTAAATTTACTTACATCCTGCTCGATTAATGCAGAATAACAATTATGTAATCATGTGCACGTATCAACAATATCATACTAGAAGACACGTAAAAATGCCACCTCCATCAAAACTAAAAGCCAGGAGTACAATAACAAAGTATCATAATGTTAAAATAAGCGTCAGACCGTGCAGACAATTACTTCACATTAGTAGAAGCCTGCAGGTAAATTTATCAAGGCTTTCGGGTCAAAACGACTTTTAAAAGATCATTATTACCTACCCGCGGCCTGGCGAGGCAAGTGAAAGAAAGATCAAAGGAAGTTCTACGAGAGCATAAGTGCTACCGTGGATTTCGCGGGGGGGGGGGGGGGCAGCGTACACGTTTTGTACCTACGGATTTTTTAAGGCTCGTAACTTTCCGAGTAATAAGTCATCTCCCTGCACCAGCACCAGCAACATAGAGCCAAGGAATAAGAAGAGTAAGAGGAGTTGGTACTTAGGGCTTTACGATCCGACGACTGTTGCTGCCGCGTGCGCGCTTGTAATGATGCGTTTTATATGTGTAACGGCCACTGCTCCGCACGCACCTGAGCGTATTATCATTATTATGCTAAAAATTTTACTTCTGTTGTTGCTGGATGCTGCGTAGATGAAACTGAAGGTTTAGGTGCACCAGAGATTGGTAAAATTGAGTATCAACAATATTTTTTTTCTCTCTTCCAAATTGAGTTTGTACACAATTGTGGTGTTTGTTTCATAAATATTGCAATTGAATTCATCTGTGATATAGATGGTTATTATAAAATCATGATAGGTAACCTTTGAGACAGTAACTTTTGGACCAGATTTTGACCAATAACCTCATCATGAGACTTACACTATGAACTGTCAATTTATTGGTCAGAACTGTATAGATATCAGCAGGGTACCAATGAGACTAATGCAAATTTTTAAACTGTTATTGTTATATGCAGAATAAATATTTTATTCACCGTGATAACATTATAATTGTTAATGATCTTTGAGTCTATATTGTCTTTGGGTCATATTTCATTTAAACAATAGATATAAACGTGAACATTTTTACAAAACTCAAGAAAAAAAAATTTTTTGTGTAAGTTTTATATCTATTTAAAATTTATATTTAAATTTTAAATCCCGCCAAATTCAACTGTAGACTTAACTGACATTTGTTTTAGAGTTAGCAGACTCTTAAATCCATGAAATACTTGATTTTCTGCGCTGAAGTTTTCAAATGTCAAAGTTTCCTGCGCGAACCAAACGAGTCAATCAAGATAACGGTTCATAAAATAAAATAAAAACTAACTCAGTTCATCCCTTTACCGCAACTTTTATCTCGTTAAACGCTCATTCTCAGAGAGTAAAAAAAAAAAAGAAGGACGATTCGTCCGGGTCGCGCTTGGAAGATAAAGAAGAAGACCGTAAGAAAAAGTCCGTGCGAGGATTTGCAATTCATTCAATTAGACACGTTATGTTCGTTCGTAAAACTCCAGTTGCATTTTCACAGTAAAATTATAATACCCGCACGAGCTTTATGTATATTATATGTGGAGCGCATTTAAATATTTTTTCTATGAATTTTTATAACATGAAAAATGTTTGTTCAGAATAGTATCAATTGTCGATGACAGTTACTAGGCTGTTTTTATGGAATTATATAATTTATTATAATTTTAACAAGAACACAGTGCCGAGAGATTCCCAGTAGCTCACCGTATTGTAATTTTTAAATACGTAATTCACAAAAAGAACTTAAGTATCTAAAACTCTGAAATAGAATCATTCTGAATTGAAGTAACAATCAATCAAAAACTGCACCCAAATTTTCTACTCTGTTTAAACCCAAAAAATGTTATCGATTACTAGATACCCTGAGTTGACGAAGATCAGAAACGACCTAAACTTCAGTATGGAAACCCACCCAAACAAAAAGATCTTCAGATCACTCGTCTCGATTTCCAAAGGCCAACCTTGGAAGTTGAAGTTTAAATGCATATAGGTCTTTCGAATCAATGTATTGTTTTTGTCCCGGGATGGCCGGGAACCTGTATTAATCGAAGCTGCAGCACATAGCACCGTAGAACGATGGGAAGCTGCAGGGTCAGGACGATACCTACGCTGCGGCTCCTCAAATTGCGCCGAGATGTAACCCGGCACCGCCCTGCACGACGACGGGAGTTTCGGGTGTCCTCTAAGACCACCGCCGATGATGACGTACCTTTTCCTCTCACTTTATCACATTGTTACTCCATTTTTCTGTATATTTTCACCCGAATTTTACTGCAGGTCAATTGACTGCGTAAGTGATTTTCATGCAGATTCATCTATATAAAAAGGATTTTGAAGTGAAGTGAAATTTTAAATTATGTATATTTATATTTATACAAGATTGTATTTAAATAGCCCGAAAATTCAATATTATATTCAGTTAATTTAATAAGAGTTGAACTTTAGAATATATGAATGATTATATATATAATCATACATATAATGAATAAATTGATGATTTTGGCCCACAGCGATACAAAAAACTAATAGTCATTTTATTCGCGGCTGATGGGTCGAGGAATGTTTTTTTGCTTCCGTGTATCAACGGATTGGTAGCAAAGGTCATTTTCAGTTCTTTCGCCTCAGGCTAATAAAGTAGTTTAAGACATTTTAGTCGCCGAAAGTATTTCCGTTGTAACTCTATTCGTAGCAGATTTTGGACCAAGGTAAAATTTCGGATAATTAAAAACTTACCTCCACCAAGTTAATACCGTAGGATAATATATTACAATTTAATACGTAACACAAATTCATATATGAAATTTATTCAAATTTTCAATTTATAATATATGTGAGTCATCTCAAAAGAATCATAATTTTTAAAACGTAATATATTGAATAATATTAATTCAAGAGCAATCTTAAAATTATAACACAATTCTTACTAAATACCCAATGTCTGAAAAAAACAAAAAATTTCAACTTGGAAAAACTGTTCAAAATATTACAATTCATACTTTGGCTGCGATAAAAGCATAGAAAAATGATTATATTCTTACTACCGTCAATCCAGATGTAGTCTTCATTTTGATAGGTAGAAACCGTCTGCGGAGTAGTCACGCAGTTTCCAAATTTTTCAAAAAATTTCGTGTAATACCTACAGCCAGCCTCTACCTAATGAAAAAAAAAAAGGTTCTAGACAAAGGTATCATTAGCCGGGTTTCAGGGCGCCTCCTGAATCAGCATTTCGGAAAGAGAAAAAACGATGCGCCCTCGACGTTGCAAATTTAAGGGACGCGTGGCATGCCGCAGACAATATTTCTTCCTCTGCTTCCGCGAGAAAAATAAGAAAATAAGAGAGCGGCCGACTTGCAACAACCAATAGAAAGCCTTCGAGAGAGCTGCTACCTATTTTTTTTTTTTTAACGTCTTTTTCTGCCTCTCCATTACCTGCTACTTTGTAGAACACGAACATATTAATTTGATGACTTTGGGTAGATCCTACTTCTTCTTCTTCTTTTTTTTTGTAATAGGCGTAAAATTGAAGTTTGAGGGTTAAAATTAACTTTTTTTTTTGTATTTAGAGTAAACAAGGTATGATTTTAATAAGTGAAACATTTTTTTTCAGCTTTTGTATAAAGTAAAGAAAGACTTCAATAATTTAATTAAATTTTTTATGTCTTTTTTTGAATGTACGTTTGAAAAAAATTTGAAAAAAACGATATTTTCAATATTATAAAAATTAATTTTTTTTTTTTTATCATAATATAGTTTGATTAATATTTTGATTATAAATGAAAAATATTTAGCTTACTCAATGCAATAAAAAGTAATAAAACATGAATCAAAAATTTTTTTTTTTTACTTTTTAGATAAAATAAATTGAATAAACAAGGACTTTGGAGGTAAAGTCTAAGGTATCAAGCAGTGAAAACAGAATGGTTTAATTTTAGTTTTGATTTTTTATTATAACAACTTTAATATCGATATATAAAAACTATGTATGATTTTCAGTCTCTTACAGTATCTCTTGGTGAAGAAATAGAAATATGTTTTTATAAAAACTAAACAAACTTAATATCTAGCTTTAATTTAGTGCCGTCGATTTTGTGCGTTGGCAACACATTCGTTAAACTTTATATTTACAAATTTTTTTTTTAACTCTTCACCCCTTCTTACATACAAATTCACGTCTACCAGAGTCTATTGAAAATTAAACACTTTTTAATCGAACTCTTTTTAGTTGTACATTTACAATGTTCTTTGAGAAAGTTTTTAAAAATTTGACATGAAAACTTTGGATTATTAGTGAAGAGTTTTTTCGCTCAAGCATTCTTATGAAAAACACATTCCATACCAAAAAAAATTTGAAAAACTCAAATAAAAAAAAAATTTTTTTTTTGTTGTAAAAATTTACAGAGAAAGCTAAGTACTTTAATAGAAAAATTTTTTCATTCATTCACTCACGCATTCCTTAATAAAAATCTATTTACAGCCTTCAAAAGTACCGTCAAAAAATAAACTCTCTTTATATACACTTAGTCTCTACCGCTATCACAAAAATAAGTCTGTTCACAAGTGTCTCCGCGCACTCACTGAGGATTTTCACTGAAGAAGATCGTAGAGCGCCGTGATGTAGGACTGTGCCATCTGAAGGGTCTCGTACTTCGAGAGCTGCCTGTCGTTTCCCAGGGAGGGCAGGTACGTCCTGAGCTTGTCGAAGGCCTTGTTGAGGTTCTGCATGCGTCTCCGTTCCCGGGCGTTCGCGGCTAGTCTTCGCTTTCTAACAACGGTGGAGTTCACGGCCTTGCCTCCGGCTCGTCTCCTGGAGGTGGAGGGCTGCTGTTCCTCGAACTCGCTCTCGCTCTCCTCCGAATTAACCGGGGCCTCCTCCTCCTCCTCCTGGGGTTGGGGCGCGGTCTCCACCTCCTGGGTCTGGGCGGGGTAGTAGTACTGCTGGGCCTGCTGGGCCTGGGGCTGTGGCGCCAAGGGTACCTGGTAGTGGTAGCTGGTCTCGGGCTCGGTGGCAGGACTCAGAGACCTCAGGGAAGCCGCCGGGCTCGGGGTGTGCCAGCCGTCGCTGTAACCGTCGCTGCAGTGCTGCTGCTGGGGCACAGACAGGGTGCTCACCGGGGGCAGGTTCATCTGCATCTTGTGCTCCTTGAGGTAGGCCGGGTACGAGGGCAGCTCGAGGTAGCTCGGCTCGTACGCGTAGTGGAACATCTCCTGGAGTTCCATGGCTGGTTTCACTGTTTTTTTATCAAAACTTAAACGAAGGATGCACTAAACACAACTGCGTTCACAGGACTGTTTTGTGGGAAGGTACGAGCATTACGGTGTCCCGAAGGATTCTGAAGCCCGGAGCGACCGAGCGCCCGGATTTATCCCCTCAGCCACCCCAACCGCAGCACGTGCCGGTGAACCAATCGCGCGCGAGCTCCCCACCCCTTCGGGCACGCGAGCCGGCCCCCTTTCTACTCCCTCTACTCTCCGCGGCTGGTTGCCCTACACCTTTAACCTTTGGTCCTGTAACAGGTGGCCCAGAGAAGGGGAAGGGGAGGGGGGATGAAAATGCCAGGGAGTTTTCTTCGTCGTTACTCGATATGGTTTTTTGATCTCGAAGAATTTTTTTCTGAACTGTTGCGGCTTGTCAAACCTCGAAAATTTTGATGGGTTCTGATTTTAATTATACCGATACATTGTTTTTTTTCTCTCTAATTTTAGAATAAAATTCAATAGTTGACAGGGTGATTTATTAGATTATTTAGTGTAAATTTTACATTATTTGATAAAAAGAAATTCAATTCGAAATTTTAGTATTTTGATTTTTTTAATTTTCTAGAATTGTTTTGAATTATTTTATTATTTATACATTAAAGCCAGTTTTTTTTTATAGAAAAAAGAGTAAATAATAAAAAGAAAAAATTGTTTGTTGTAGTCTGACTGTTAATTTAATTTTTTAGTAAAAACGTAATGTATTGAACATGATGACTTTAACGAGAAATGTTGTTTCGAACAATTAGGCCAACTAAAACGAGGCAACTAGTTCCAACGTAAATTATAATGTTGATTTTTATGTTTTGATATCGCCTTAAACGGCTCAGCCAAAAGTGACTACTGGCTATAACAGCATCAACAAAAGAATGCTAAAGGGTTGCAGGATAAATTTACGCTTTGTCATGAAGCACAAGAGTCAAGAGCAACGACGTCGCTCCAGCAGCCCAGGAACAACGAATTTTATAACCTTTTGAAGCTTTCAATAGATTGCGTTCTTGTGGATAAATATTTCACAAGCTCGCTTTATATATTTATTTATTTATTTAGAAAGAGAATTTTTGATACCTACATCAAGTGTTTTTTATAGACCGTCAAGTCAATGTTACCATAAAAAAGTTTATTATTTTGAACAGCCACTGTTTTGAACTATAAATTTAAAAAAATATTTGTTGTTTAAAAAATTTCAATAATAATAAAATTAATAATTTCTATTCTATTTATAAAAAAGTGTTCTAATTAAGTCCACGTATAATATTTTAATCCAAATTCGTTACATCATATTTTCCAAGATTCAAGAAAAGTGCAGTTCATCCCCCGATGAAAACACAATCCAAACAACGACCTCGAAATTCCATTCCTTCAAAGTGTCGTGCATAGCGGTAATAAACGATGTCCGACAATCGACGTCTCGCGTACGGTACAAAGCAATCTACGGTAGTAAGCGTGAATAAAGGAAAAAAGCGAAGCGCAGCTCGCCCGTAAAAGATTATCGCCATAACTCAGCCGCAGCCTCCCCTCTTTTTTTCAATCGAATCATGCAAATCGCCTGATTACCGCGCGTGCACCCCCTAACGACGGGCCCGTTCATTAGGGCGAGAAAGCGCTACCGATAAAAGTCGTCTTTCTTCTTTCAAAACATTCGTCATGACTTCAGGAGTCGGTAAAAAGAAATAGTATATTACAGTCCTGAGGGAGTCAAAAATGAGTTAGCCTTCAGCTCATTTTTGCACTCCCAAGGGCTGTATACTATTTTATTTCACTCCGGCGTGCAATCCTCACTTTGCCCGTCTGTTTTCAGTCAAACAAAGTACTACTTTGCCCGACTGCTAAAACGCGCGAGCAATCCTTACTTTGCCCGCTCGAGACTGAAAACAGACGGGCAAAGTTCAGATTGCCCGTCCGTCGTGAAATAAAGCTATGTTGTTTCACTCGTGCGACCTCTGTCGGTACATTGCCCGGCTCGGCTGCGCCTCGCGCGGGCAATGTACCACAGAGCCGCACTTGTGAAACAAAATACCATTATTTCACTCCGACGTGCAATCCTCACTTTGCCCGTCCGTTTTCAGTCAAATAAAGTACTGCTTTGCCCGACTGTTGAAACGCGCGAGCAATCCGCACTTTGCTCGTCTGTTTTCAAAACAGTCGAGCAAAGTGCAGATTGCTCGCTCGTTTCACATTTTGAAAACGCAGCCATCAGTGCAGTTACAGCGGCCGCCCCCAATAAACTTAGACGCTTATACCTGAACTATCGGTATCTATAGGTATACCTCTCGACGCTACTCACAATGTCTTATAATGGGTCCTGCAGTGCGGTTGTATACCTACATTGTCGGTTGAACCCATCTTTAACTAATGGCATTTTGTTTTAAAAATTCGAAAATTCACGTAATGCGTTTTTCTGCTACCTGAGCAATAAGAAAACTGAACTTAGACCGATCAGTTTCATTTGAGCGTCTTCAATATTTGCACTTACAAGCCTGAAATTTATAGTAAAAAGTAAAGTGGATTTTATAAATCATTATAATTAAATCGAAGTTGATTTTGTATAGAGGGCGAAAGTGTAGATTGCACGTCAATCGTGAAATAAAATATTGTGTTTCACTCTTTCGGCTCTGTGGATCATTGCCCGGCTCGCCGAATAAAGGCCAGGACAGAGATAAAGTTATAAGCGCTTGTGCGTCTGTGCGCGAGCATAGGCACCTTATAACTGGTTATAAGCGAGAGTAGTCCGAAGCAGCCGACAAGTCAACGGTAACCTCAATGTGATTTTAGAGCAATTACTAAATTTCGTAAACAAAAAATTTTTTCAACGAAAGAAAAAGGTCGTTAGTAAAGTGAATATAATGTGTAAAAAAGTGAAATAAAGATATTACTGAAGTGAAAAAAAAATCAGTTTATAAAGTTATGTATTATTTATAGAGACATAGAAATCTAAGAAATGGTTATTGAAATATTGAATAAATGTAAATTTTATTTCACACATCACCAAATAAAATTAAATACTTTTTATAAATATCGCTTTTTTTATAAATAAATATAAAACCTGTACTTATGAGTATTGCTAATTTTGTCATGACTTTCATTTTTGAGTATAAAATGCAAAAGTTAATTTAATAATTATATAAGTAGTAGCTTGCAGTATTACATAGTATTTTATAAATAAAAATATTAATAAAATATGATAATATATTATTGAATTTAAGTCTATTCAATTAAAAACATATACTTCAAAAAACTATCATATTAATCTAATTTGAACAACGCTGTCAACAGTTAATCATTTTATTACTATAATCTATGTATCTAATTTATTTTTTTCATTAAAAATTTTTTCCTATTAACTCTTAATTAATTGTATTAAATGAAAAATTAATATCTTATATTCATAATCAGACTTGTAATGTAATGTTGTGGTTTCAATTAGCACTACAATCACACAACAACCTTGCTTTTACAATAAAAATATGTGTCTGTATAAATTTATTTTAAAAAATGTGAAGCTTCAACAAAAAAGGAAACATTAAAATACTTGTGTTCAGTTTGATTCTGAACCACTGCTTGGAGGATCCGGCAACAATCTAAATATTCTACTTGTTTTTTTCTTAGCACTCTTTGGAGACAGTTTGTTGAGCTTAAATTCCATGATGGTACCGACCAAAGTCTCTTCGTCAACATATTCCTCTGTTTTTGATGTCATCAAATTATTTGTAACGCCAGTGACTTTGGCTAGTACTGCATCAAACTTGCTGTAAGAGTGAAAGAGGGGATCAAAATTTTTGTTACTATTTGAACTTTTTTTTGGTGTAGAGTGTGTAGCAGCTGGGAGAACACTTTTTGATACAAAATTAGATCTTGTCCTAAAAAAAAAAAAAAAAAGAGGAACATTACAATAAATTATCAAACCAAAAGTAATCACTGAAAAATAAACAACTTACTCCCTATCTACTTTAACATCTTTCATAAATGAATGCATTAAATCAAAAAATTCCCATTTTTTCCTTATTGAAACTCCTGAGCCACTACGGTTCTCTTTATCCTGGTGATTTTTTTCTGCGCTGTACAAAGCCAAGCACTTCTTCAACCTTTTTTCAGTCACAGCAACTGCAAAATAAATTTATTGTAAACACCAACAAGTTTTTTTTTCATTATTAATAAAAAGTAGAATATCCTTATAATATACCATCCTCATGTAAATTCCTGGAAAGTTCTTCTAATGCATTTTGTCGAAAATTTTGTAAATGGTACTCTTTTGATCCTTTATTATATAAACATGGATAAGATCTAAGATCATTTAGAAAAGAATCCATAACATCTCTCTCCATTTCATCTTCATTAATTGGAACTTCATTAATCATTGTTGTAATAACTTTTAAATACAACGAATTTTTTAAGTAAGTATAATTTTAAAAATATGACCGTGTACAATTCAGTTCTTTCTTTGTAGCTTGCAATTGGGAAGCTTGCAATCTTGCAGGTAAACAGATAGCAGGTACTATATATTTATATAAGTAATTGTTTTTGTTTTCGTCTGCTACACTTGTTTACTCGCTTGTTTATATACCAGACTTTCTGCTAAGATATTTCAGTGAATTGTGTCGAAAAATAAAAAGGATTTCGTAAAAAAATAAATTTAATATAAATTGATGGCTGCTACAAACGGCCACAGCTATCATAAACCAGTTGCCAATAATATGTCGGCAAATAATAGCGACCTTGAAAAAGATGATAATAAAGTTGAGCCTGATGAAACTTTGATTTTAGAAATAAAAGAATGGCCCAGTATTTATAATAAAAAAGTAAAAAATGATGATATATCTGAAGAAGAAATTTGGAAAATAATTGGTGCTAAGTTACAAAAACCAGGTATACTTTTAGAATAATGAACATGTTTTAAACTTAGATACTAATAAATTTATGTGAAATTATAATGTGGGTCAATTAATTTTTGTTTTAGTAAGCGAATGTCAAACAAGATTTGAGCGACTCAGACAATATTATTCTAGAGAGAGGACCAAAAGAGAGCAAGGACAAAAAGGACCTTTTAAACTGTATGAGGAAATGAAATTTATTGATCCATACATAAAAAGAAGGTATATAAATGAATTCTAACATTTTTTATCATGAATATAATGTCTTTTTTTGTTACAGATCAATTAATAGTACAAAAGGAATCAGAAAAAAAGCAAAAATGAATCCTCTTTCAGAAACCTCTTCTAGTTCACATAATCATCAAGTTGGTTCAGTCGATACGGTTAGTTGTGAAAAATATTTATGTGTATACATATTGATTGTGCAGGCTTATTAATAAATTTTTTGTTTTATCCAGTATCCTTTTGATGTACCCGCAGAGAACATTGAAGAATCCATTGAAGATAACACTCAAGACTACAATATGACCAACTATCTTCAAGAAGATAATGAAAGTTTAACAAATGTGGAGAATCAGATCAATGATACAAGTATTATTGATGAACTAATCTCTAGCAAAGGTGTTGAGAGTGATTCATCGAACTTGTCTATGTTGAGTGTTCGTACAGCAATGGATTCACTTGTTGAATCTAACAAGGTGGGTTTTAAAAGTTGTAAAAATTTACACATAATTTGCATCAATCTTATCACTATATTTTTTCTTACAGAGTAAGGGTCCTACGGCTGTTGGAATTCACTTGAACTCAAGACCGGTTCCTTTGAATGATAGTTCAAATAACTCTTTGCCATCGAATTCCAGTATAAGCCAGTCTGCAGAGGATTTACAGCAATTTAGGAAGACGAATAAAAAAGCTGCTGAATATGTGACATCTAGACTAAAAGAGATTGAAGATGGAGTTGAAAAAGATGAAATTATATCACAAATTTTTGTTGAATTATACAAAAAAAAAAAAAAAAAAAAAAAGTTTTGAATAGTTTATATACCATATAAAAATGTTACTTTACTACTCAGTAGTCATGTAGAATAAAAGTAGAAGTATTAATAAACAAAATTCTTACACTATAGAATCTGAACTTTATCTGTCTTATTTTTTCCCTATAGCTTGCTCGATAAAGTTAAGCTCAATTAAAATTGCATGATAAAGTTATAGTGCATCTAAAATTCTATCAAAAAAATTATACTTACCATTTCTTGATTTTACAAATTTAAATACTATTATTAATCAATAATCACAGACTGATAAATAATCAGATTGCAAAAATTATTTTACTTAAAAATATCAATGATATTTATAAACATTGTTAAATTATTTTTCTTATTAAAAACCTTTGGCATCTTAATATATGACTTAAAACTTTGCACTAATAGTTTACAACTATTATATTCAATGGTTAGGATTTAAATAATATTTAGTTTTCTTCTATTATTTACAAAATAAACTTTGCATGTATTTGTAGAAAAAATTTATCAAATGTATTATTATTACACATATTCTTAAAAAAATAACACAACACATTCACTGTTTACACTTTTATTCTTAAATTAATATAATAATTATTGAAACAATAAAATCAAGAACTGCTATTTTCACTTTCACCGTGTTTTCCTTGATTGATATAATCATTTTGCCATGAAACAGCTCCTTCAGGAGAATTTACATAGTTTTTCAAAGCCTCTCTTATTGCAACTGGTTCACCAACCCCTCCACAAGGAATTGTAGGTCCATTTATAAAACAAGAGTCAGCAGGAACCTCATTACGCCATTGTCCAAACACAATATCACCACTTCCATTTACTGAATCTGTAAAGTCATCTGGGCAGTACTTATTGCGTACATTTTTTTTTGTTCTTGCCATCATAAAATTATGCAAGCAGATACAAGCCATGACTATTTCCTTAACATCTTCAGGCTGGAAACTTATTCTTCTGTTTAAGACACTCCATCGAGCACATAAAATACCAAAAGTATTTTCTATACATCTTCGGGCTCTGGACAGTCTGTAATTAAAGATCCTTGCATCTGGTTCGAGGTTTCGACCTGGGTAAGGACGCATCATATTTTTAGTCAATTTAAAAGCCTCATCCCCGACGAAGTAATAAGGAGTTTTTACATTAGAATTTGGGAGGCTTGGAGTTTCAGGAGGTACATCCAAGGTTCCATTCTCAAGTCGCTTCCCAATTTCACTCCGGCTCCAGATTCCACCATCGCTCTCACCACCGAAAGCACCAACATCAACACAAGTAAACTCATATCTGTGGTTACAACAAGCTAACAGCACTATACTAAAAAATTTTTTGTAATTAAAGTACAACGACCCACTGTTTTTAGGTGCTTTCATGCCAATGTGCTTCCCGTCTACAGCGCCAATGCAATTGGGCAAATTCCAGCTGTCATTGAAACCTTTAGCTATGTTTCTCCAAGCTGCTTTATTGGGTGCCCGGAGATAAACTTCTGACAAAGCTTGTTGTATAACCAAGCAGGTTTGTTTTATTATGCCTCTGGCTGTAGTAATACCAATTCTATGAGATACTGCCAGACTGATAATCTCATCCCCAGAGGCTAGATATCTGAAAAAGAAATTCATTTGTATTATACTTATTTTATTAAAATTCAATTCAAATATATAATGAATTACTAAATGAATATTTTTTCTTAGATTTTTTTAACTCTATTGAATGATTTTAAAGATCATAATACTTTAATTACATTTTTTAAATTTATTAAAACAAACCTTAATGTAATAAGTAACCTCTCCTCTTCACAAATTATATCACCACCATGACGTTGAAGATTAAAAAAAGGTAGAGTCAGATAAAGCAGGTAATTAAATGTTGCCAGATCCATTCTATAATACTTGTAAAATAAAAAAGAATCTTTTTTTAGATCTGGAAACGTTGCCGCATAAAAACCCTTCGTTTTTCGTTCTTTGTTGAAGTCTCGCGTCTTCTCCTTTCTATTCAGCCACCTTTTTCTCCTCTGATAAATAATTACATCATGAATAGCTGACAAAGCTAATAGTAGTAATTGTAAACAGTTTTGTAATGTATGAATGGGATTCCTGTCAATCACTTCCATAACTTAAAAATAAACATTCATTTAGTGATTGCTCCAAAATCACATTGAGGTTACCGATGACTTGTCGGCTGCTTCGGACTACTCTCGCTTATAACCAGTTATAAGGTGCCTATGCTCGCGCACAGACGCACAAGCGCTTATAACTTTATCTCTGTCCTGGCCTTAATAGTTTGTAGGTCTCGGCTGCAGGGTTTCGTGCGCTACGCGCACGACCCCTACGCCTCGACCTACAAACTATTATGCGGCTCGCTCGGGCAAAGTACCACAGAGCCTCACTAGTGAAACAAAATACCATTTCACGCTAGTAGTCAGAAAGTACAATATTCGTTTCCGGTACGAGCCCGAAAATTGTACTTTCGGGCTACTAGCGTGAAAAATATTTTTCATGCGCTGTGAAAAAACTTCAACTTTGGGAGAGAGAGAAAAAAAGGAGCCACGGGGGAATTTGTATACTGGTAGTACTACTACCTGCTATGTTTATCCTGGCCCGGGGCACCTCTTATTTCGCCTATCATTATTTGGGTTTCGGAGGGGAAGGGCTTGACAATGCGCTCCTAAATTCAAACTCGGGCCTCGTCAAATATTTAGAGGGATTATCGGGCAGTTGGTAGGGCAACAGTTGGGATTTTTCGATGGCATTATTTCGTTACGAGGTCTATTAATTCGAACTTACGCAAGCCGGCTTCTGTTCATTACAAGCTGGCACCGGCTTGACGGGATGAGTTTTGGGCTCGTGGCCCGAGGGCGTCTGGTTCGACTCCCGTTTGAAGAAGGTGAAGCTAGAAGTTTTGAACAGATCTGAGGTGTTTGATCAACAGTGCATTGATAATACTTGATTGGTAAATAAAAAAAAAAAAAAATTCTCAGAATTATCTGCATTTCAAAATTAGTAAAATCAATAATTAATTTTTTTTTTTTTTTTTTAAATGTTCTAAAGATATTTTGAAGTACAGATTAGTAATAATCTTATTGAAAACTAATATTGGTCTTTTTATTGTGATCAATAAATAATTAGCTAATTTAATACTTAAGTGGTAACATAAAACTAAGCATGATAATTATTTATTACGTGAAAACTGAAAATTCTTTCGCTTTTTCTTAGAAAAGCCACTTTCAAACTCTTTTGGGCTTCGAACAATGCAAAGCCTTTCTCCTGTATAATAATCTACGAAAAAACTTCTTGTTTTATTCGTGCTAATGGACGGTTACTCTGGCGGCACAAAGCTCAAAATTTTTTGACAAACCACCTCGCACTTGACGAGTCTCGAGAAGGCAGCGTGTATGAATCAAAGGATTAGATCTATATATTTTCGCGTGCGCTTAAGACGCTTTGTGGTTTTACTAAACGCTCAAATTAAGTGTGCTGGACTATTGACAATCGGGAGAAAAAAAGGAGCCTTAGAAACCGCGTTAAGCAGATAAAAAAGTTCTTTTGCGTCGGCAAATTGATTTTGAAAAAAATTTAGTTTTGGGTAATTTGTCCTTATTCCAATTTTCTGTTTGACCTACTGTTTATCTTTCGAATTTACAGACCGTTTAGGCCCATCATTACAGTCAATTCATGCGTACGCGAGAAAAAAAATTTAACTAAATCTTTTGAAATTTGACTTTTACTACGAAACGATTAGAAAGAACTTAATTTTTTTGAATTCGAGTAAAATTTTTTTTTAGCAAAAAATATTCGTTTCCATATAATAATTATAATGATAGTTTTTCAATAAATTAATTATTTTCTTCTGATTTATTGGTGCCAGAAATTCAAGCTGAAATCTAGTGAAAATATACCAAAAGTTAATAAATTTTTATTTTCCTTCTGAAAGCCAACCAGAAAAAACCAATTAATTTTTGAAGAAATCGAAAATTTGTTTAAAAAAACTAGACACTTCTTAAAAAAAAATAGAGATAAAAGACTAAGAAAAATTATTATTATTAAGTCAATTTCTTGAAGGTGTACTTCGGCAAATGATGATTATAAATTTTTTAAACCAACAAGCAAGCCAGCACGTTTATAACACGTAACACTGATAAATTGTTTCGGGGGATCCAAGAATATAAAAAGGTTAATTCCCAAAAAAAAGGGCGCCGAAACAAACACTTCCAACCAGCGAATTACAAAAAGATGGGCCCATGTATGAAGCCATTTACCTACCTCGTAACAAGGCCGCGCCGTAATTTCAGCAATTTTACGGGTGGAGGAGGGCCAATTTTAATAATGCAATTACGCGTGGCCCCCCCGTTTTTATTCTTTTTGCACGCTTCGTTTTTTATACGCTTGAGCGCGGCCAGCCGAGTGGGTGATAAGTGCACATCGGTCAGCGAGCCGTGCTAAGTAATTTTGCACGCGTGCACCTTGTTTTGGGGAAGCTTAAATTTTTTTTCTTCGATTGAGTGAGGTGCTGCCTAGAAGCAGACTGCCTTTCTATACAAATTAAATAGTTTATAGAGTAAGCAATTTTTTTTTTCAAAAAGTTTATTTTCAATGGCAATATTGTACCAAATTATGATAATTTTTTCTGATTAACAAATTTATAATTTTAGACTATAATGTTTAAAGAAAAATACACAAATTAATTCATGATTAAAAATTAATTATTTTATCTTATCATTATTATTCGATTGTTTTTAATTTTATTTTAATTTTTGTACAAATCTGAAGCTTATTCAAATTAATTGCTTCTCAGGTTTAACTACCACCGTGGGTTTAACTGAGATGTCTCTGAAAATAACGGTTTTAATGTAAAATTTTTTGCTCAATCTATAAAACCCTCAATAATTAAGTTACCATAAAATGTTTAAATTTTATTAAGTCATTTTAATTAAAAAAAAAAAAAAAAAAAAAAACATTATTGACAAATTATTTAAGTTTTGCCTTTTTTTCAATGAAAGTGTAATAGATTTAAGTTGCATAAGTAACAAAACTTAGCTTGGTCTTGCCTTAAAAACAAGACAAGATTGAAAATTTCACATTTTTATGTCGTAATGTTGGCATTGTCTCGTCTACACAGTGTAGCGAAGCATTATCCCCTTTATTAAAATTATCCAATTTTCTCTTAAATAAAAAATGTACTTATACTATACTTATTCTCTCTTTAAATTCTGAATGAATTTGAAAATTCTTCTGTCACCCAAACTTCAAAAAACCAAACTCTTTAAAATCCAGCTAATCTACAACCCGCTCTCATGAACATAAAGAGGGACATCGAAGATTTGTCAAAGTAAGATGAGGTGAACGAAAAAATACCACGGTGGTACAGTCGGTCTCGTGTTACCGTCTTTTACCCGGTCAATTAGCGAAAAACAGGTAGGATCGACCAAAATTTTGTCGTTGCCTCGGTACCTACATGCAGCCAGGGCAGTGGAACCCGATCCGATGGCATTCCTCGTCTTATGTTTCGGCCGCGACCCTCGCCAGCCCTAAGTAGTCGTTTTCCATTCGCGGGATTTATCTTACTTTTGTGCGGGTCCGGCTTGACCCTTTAGATTCGGAGATTCGGATCGAACTCCATTTGTCGCGAGCTAATGCTATCCGAGGATCTGGGAATTTAGAAGGGGGGAACGGAAATGCGGTATCGATGGTTCTTTTAAAGGGCGCATCTGCGGGTTATTGTTTAGATGTTTTCGTTTACGTTTAATCAGATTGGCAAAAGTAAAATGCGCTTTTAGAATTTCAAGGGTGGGATTTGAAAGTGTGAAAACATAGTGCTATTGTGATGAACTATTCATTTGATTAAACATACCTTATCTCGTTATAGTACTAATTATTATTGACAAAAGTTTGCTTTGAATTTTTGAACTGACTTTTAGCTGAAACTAGAAGATTCAAAACGATAAATGTATTAAAATAGTTATTAAAAAGAAAAATTGTAAAATGTTTACTATTTTTTAAAAATTAAAGAATTACTTTGACTAGGGATAATTTATAACTTCTGCCATGAAATTTTCTTATTAAACTGTGATTTTTACGATTTCTTACTACAATAAAGTAAAAAAACTAAATATTTGGATCTTTTAACAAACTACATCCTAAACCAATTTGGCTCCCAAATTAAGCCGTATTAATGTAGCGTCATTAATATGGGATAACAATATTGTGACATTAAATATGCGCGACCAATCGCGTCCGGTCCCTACAATAAAGTCGTTTTACTCCAGACAATCGCATAACCCGGTAAAAAATCGACATACCTAATCCGCCCTCATCCAAAAAAGTAGTAAAAAAATTTTTTGGGTTCGCTGAAACTTCTTCTTTTTCTCCCATGCCATTTACGAATGGCCCGACAATGGCATTCTCTCTTTCGCCTCGAGCAGTTGAAAAAAGGATTCCGAAGGTAGAGAGAGAGAGAGAGAGAGAGAGATCTCGAAATAACCAAATTAGATAAAAAAGTCGGGAGGGCTGCAGGATAATAGAACGCTGCGCGTGTCACTATGAAAAAAAAGGACTGCTGCTGCATTATAATCTTGTATAGGGTTGGGGTGAGATAGAGTTGCGGTAAGTGTGTTATTATATTGTTGTTGTATTTTTATGATTTTGATCGTCTATTGATGAGTTGAATTTAATAATTATTAGAAAAGTATAAAAAACTCAACTATTGCAACTAAAACCATGAAAATTAGAGATTTTTAACCTTGAAATATTCGAGTGCAGGATTATCAAAGTCAAGAGCAGTTTTGAAAGACTACGAACTTAATATTTTTTCTTGATCAAAATGAGTAAACGATTGAAATAAAATTATTAATAATAAAATTAAAATGTTTACTTTAAAGTTTAAAAAAGCAGTAAATAAGTAAACTAAATATTAAATGTATAATTTTAGTTCGAAATAATTTTTTAAGAAATTAAAATTTATTTTTGATTTGTAATTCTTATTTCTGATCAAACTGACGAGTTAAAAAATGTATTGTAATCAAATACGAAACTCTTATTTTTTCACAACATTTAAATACTTAGCAATTGTTATTTGAGAGTAGAAAAAGAGTAAAATAATAGAGAAGAAAGAAAAATACAATATAATAAAGTTTACAAGCCTAATAAAAAATTTTTAAAAATTTTTAAACTTTTTTAATTAGAATACTGAAAAGAAAAAATTATATTCATTAAAAATTCTTTTAATTTTTTTTAGAAGAAAAAAAACTCCGTCACGTATTACATAGCACTGGCGGTATAATTTTCGAACTTGACCCTTCGGCGTCAGACATCGGCTAAGTCCATGCCGTGAGAAGGACCGGCGACTCCAGACGAAGGTCATAAAGATAGGTCGACGCAGATTAATAATACGATTTTGGAAGGCGTTTTTTTTTCCTTCGACGCCCTATGATCGCTCAAGCCGGAAGAAACTTCGTCGTGCTTATTAATAAAAGTATCCGAGGGTCAACCGCTCGTGACGCCCGGTCTTATGTAATTTCTAGCTTCGTAATTTAAACTTCGGGAATGATTATCAAGACGTTACGTAAGAGAATATTTGCATCGGACAGTCGTTATTGAAGTTATGTATCTTCATCATTTTGGTTTCATATTTTATCATTAAACTATTCTTATTTTTTGAATCAATATAAATCGCTGTACCAAAATTCAACAACCGGTCAGAAGTAAAAATACCAATGCATCAAATGCAGAAAAGGCATTAGGTTAGAAACCCAAACTACCACCGGAACTCTCCTAGACCTTCATTAAATCTCCGAACGACGCACGTCACGTCAAAGCGCAGCAAAACATGTATTTCTCATAAATATAGAAAAAAAGGAAGAAGCGGTAGGAAACGGTAACCACACAGGCCGCTTTTCCCTAGACGAGGCGGTAAGAGCCGCAGAATTGATTGCTTTCATCTATTAGGGCCTAGTTCGGCGGGGAATATCGGCGCGCGGGTACCAAACCGGCAATTACCCGTGGTCTTTTGGGCCGCGCCGACCGCCGATCGCAATAGACAGTAGCCTCCGGGGCCTTGTAAGGGTGCCAACCTTTAAAATCTGTGTGACTGCCAATGGGTGAAAGGAAACGAAACATAGTTTTGACTTGAGTAATTTATGCGAAATCATGCATGTGTGTGTTCTTCAAGCTTGAAATAGATATTTTGTGGTACAGTTCTCTTCGAGAAGCATTGAAAAATGACAGTTTTTCATGAATTTCTTTTCAACACAAATTTTTAATAATTGTGATGTAAAAAAATGAAATTGATTTATTTATTTACTATATGTGAAATTGACAGTCAATGTAGTAACATAGATCGAGCACAATTCCAGCTGTAACTGGTGCTGTAAATCATACTCATTGTTTCCAGGTACTTACGTAATGAAAGTAAACTTTAGGAAACTCTTTAACATTTTTGGCTAGAAGAATAGTAAGCCATTAATTTATTCATCGAATTTAATTTAAAAAACTGTTAATACTGTGAAAAAAATTTTATTATTGCCTTTTATTCCATAATCTCAGAAATTATAAAGCCTAATTATAATCCAACGTCTCAATTATATAGCCCTATTATTCAACAACCTCATTAACTTATCCCTTTGTTGCCTAAATCTGACCAGCCCTCTTCTTCCTCACATTTTGATTAAACTCACCAAAATAAATCAAAACCCTTACATCAAGCAATTAATGACCCAGTTTCAACCCCCGAAATTTTTCATAAAAAAAAAAAAAAAAAATAGCTCAATCCAAAGTTGAAATTCCAGAATACAGTCAAAAAGGAAAAGCTACGCCTCGATGAGAAATTAATGAAAGCGCAGGGACGTCGGGAAAAGAAAGAAAGAAAATCTCATACATCACCGGGAGTCTACAGCTCTCTGTCGGCAGCCCGCCCCTTTGAAAAATTTTGGCCAAGGTGGTCCACGCCGCCCCAGCCGCCCTTTCTCTCGATGCAGGGCGTTATTCCGTGCGATTATAAAGTCTTCTGCGGGAAGACGTCTGGGTTAAGAAACAGCAATATTCGCGAATATTTTGGTTTTGATTGATGCCTAGAAATTTATTAGATAAATACCGAGTCGTTAGGCTCTCGTAGCTATGTTATTAACCCTTTTGAAGGGAGGATGATTATCAGTGGTCTTTTTATTTTTGATAATATATATGGCTTTTTTACTAACTACAAAAATGTAAATAATTTTCAACTCTGCTTTTGTATTAGATTTAATAGTAATAATATAAGTGACAGGATTGTATTAATTTTGTGAGTGAACATAGTAGCTTCTTGAAGTTATAACAGAAAAATTACATTTACGAGTCTAGTTCTCCCATCTGAACAGTCTAATATTATTTAGTTCTCGTACTATAATAAATTAATAAAATAGACACATTATCATTGATTTCAGAATCAATTCAGAAAAGGATTAATAAAAACTCATTGAACTCAAGCCTTTAAAATCTTCATTCTACTCCAATAGACACCGCGTGAAATCAAGATTAATAATGCAAAAACGTCAGGTGCCGAACAATTGAAAGCAAATCTAGATCAAGGAAAATCGAAACTGTATCGAATCTCAAAGAAAAACCCCTTTGATAGAGACAAAAGAAAGAAAGAAGGGTGATCAATCGCCCTTTGAGATCCACTAGAATTATGTGATTTTAACTGGTCAGCCGCGCCCCATAAGCAGTTTATAATCGCTCTTTTTTTATATTTCCAAGCCTTCCGAAAACGGGGGGAAGGCTGAATTATTAAGTCGTTTACTATCGCGGTGGGACGTATTGCGTCTCAATTCCCTTTGTTCCATCCCCCGCCCTCCGCATTTGTTATTGTTCCAAAATGGGATCGTTAATTTTTAAACCGTCTAGGCGTGGGCACCGCATAAATCCTTATTTATTATGTTATCATGCTGGAACATTTTGTTGAACAAGCATCGAGGAGGTAAGTAAAAAAAAAAAGGCGCTACCGCGAACAAGACTCTTACGACGGAGTTTAACGGTAAAGAGATAAATCTCTCGCATTAAGGATATTCGTTTTCGCTCAGCTACTTTGGCTGCTTCCTCGGCAGTGTTTGTCTTTGTGCGCGGGCTCACTGTGACGAGCTCTCTTTCTTCCCCGGAGGATAATCGAGCCTGCGTGCAACGCTGTACCTAGTCGACACGCGTCGGTCCTGGCACCTCTTGCGGTGTGCGACCACTAATTTATGACTCTTTTTGTCGTAGAAGCGTAACCACTTTGAAGAATTTGTCATTCTTTTTCTTCTCTTTTCTATGAGGTTTCGGCTGGAATTTTGGAAAGGGTTGCCCATCTGAAACTATCAAAAGGAGTCGTTTGAATTTTTATAATACAAAAATTTTTTTTATTTTGGGGGAATAAAAAAAAAAGTCGGATATTGAAATTTCCCAATTCATTGCTGACTCAGTAATAAATGTTAAAACGCATTTAAACATATTGCAAATTTTTTTTTTTTTTTTCGAAACGTTGTATTAATTAAACAATAAAGAAATTTTATTAAAAAATTTTTTTGGTTTCAAAATTATTTGTGATCCTTCGGATCCAGTTACTACTCAATCACAAAAAAAAAAAAATATTGCAAAATAGTTTTAAAGACAATACTGATTGTTTGTTAAATTATTTCTGCAAAAATAAACGTTCTGAAAATACTAAAAATTATAAGTTTTTGAGTTGTTTATTTCGTCAGCCCTCAACAATTATTTTGTAAAAAAAATTATTTTACAAGGAATTTTATTTCCAATAGCTTTAACTTATTAAAATTATTGAAAACCATAATATCTATTTCGCTTTTTGAACCATGAAGTACATTACAAAAATTAACTATCTCTAAAAAATTAATAAATAATTTCACAAAGCTTGGACCACCTCGAAACAAAAAGCCCAATGAATAGGTATGTAAAGCTCTCTGGTGTAGAGACGCACGCGTGTCGGTGTAATGACTCGCGAAGGTCGCCGTATTCGCGACAGCACCAGGGGCGATAGTCATTATAATCGCGTTATTACAACGTCCCATCCTACAAAGACGCGGCGGCCCTAATCGACGCGCGGCTCGCTTTGTGTAACATTGATTCGCGAATTATAACACGAGTCTTTTAATGGTGAGAAAATTTTTCCCACCATAAAAGCTCATCCCGGGTAGTGATACGACGCTTTTTCTCTTGATATTAACACTCGGTGGGTTATTGCCCAGAAAGCGCGACTCTTTTTTGCCCTAATTGAAAGTTGAACGGCGGAGAGATTTATGGATTCCAGTGGCCGCGATCGTTTTTAGATTTTGCCGGTGAGTAATTTTGATTGATTGTTATTTAAATAAACACGCTTTGAAAGCAAGAATTTTCTGGCAAAACTTTGATCGATGCGGTATTAAAATTTATGTATCGGCGTTTTCAGGAAACCGCGAGTGTGAATTTAATGATGGGTTAGCCGAATTTTAATATTGATTTATTGGGAAAAAATTAAAGTCGATGACGAAACCTACAGGTGTTACACCATTCGTCTTTTCTCTCGTCTTGGAGGTAATTAAGCGATTAAAAAGAAGCCCCGCACGTGTCGGTAAAAAAAACCCATGTACGGTGGTCTCACTCTTCGAGTCGTCTCTATAATTGAACCGAGCAATAATCTTGGCGACAGCGTCTTCTTCAAAATCCACGCGAGGAGGTCATAAAGACACGCGTCGAAGTACTCTGCTTTCACTCATGGGTCCTTCAAATACTCAGCCGGCACGTGCGTGTCGTTGCGGGGGTGAAGGGAGGTTGTTTATTACTTGCAGTTGATCGCGTGTTAATGCGTGTACTTACGCGGGCACGTGGGTTTTTCGGTTTTTTTTAATTTGCCGCTGCGCTTTAATGTGCAGTGCGGGCTTTCTCTAGAGGCCATAAAAAATAGATCGAGTTTTTAAAAGAGTTAACGAATTATTTCTTAATGCTTTCTTGCTTTTTTTACTTTTATTTTATTTTCCTGACAGAATTTTTTGATTCTTGTTCGTTTTATTATTCACAATTTATTAAAAAAGTATTTTTAATTAAATTAATCATTTTTTATATAAATTTATCCAGTTTTTTTTTTTTTTTTTTACAAATATTCTAAATGTCTAATAATTTTTCTATAAATTAACATCATTGTAAAAAAAAAGTTTATCACATAATAATTTATAAATTTTAAAGCTAATCAAATTTTTGATTATTAAAAACAATCAATATTAATTAATTTTAACTAAATTAATAAACAAATAATTTTTATTGCACTTATAAGAAGTTACAAAATACTTTTTATAAGTCATTAAAAATTGAAATTTTTTATACAAGGCTGACGCTCCAAATACTTACTAGAGCCTTCTGGTTTAAAAAAATTTTTTATCGAAGATTTTTTAAAAATAGTTCAGTTTTACGGAAGCACTCATGATCTCAAAGTAGCATAAATAAAACTACTTATATTTTTTAAAATGAATTTTCGAATTCTAAATTTTTTCAACCACTCAAAGGGCTGTACAAAAAGATCCTTAGATTAAAAAATGATCTCAAATGCAGTTAAACGCACAGGGCCGAAGCAGTCATAAAATACAGGACAACGAAGTAAAGAAGGAAGGGTGGGAGAGCCGGGCGCTCGGCATGTAGTCAAAAAGAAAAAGAAATTGTCCGAAAGATGAAGAAGAGCAGGAGATAAGTACGGGAGAGAAAAAAAAAGAGACAGATAACGAGAAGTAACAGTTAAAAGTCTTATTATATCTTATTACAAGCCGGCTCCGGGGACACCTTGTTTTGTGCTGCTGCGGCTGCAGTGTCTGTCGGCTTCCCTTCCTTCCCCGGTGGGCGATACCACACGTGGTGCAGCCCCAGGCTTGCCGCAGAAGCTTTTTACGATTTTCATTTCTGGAAGGACTTTGAGTGAAGACGTCAACCAGGCCCGTCGGAACTGCTGGATCTCGTATTACGTATATACCCGAAAAGAGTTACTTTTGCGGGGGGTGAAATTTTAAACTACGGGAGGCACTCGAGACTCGACCTCGTTTTATTCAAATGACTTTTTTTTTATGGGTATGCTTGTGGATTGGAGAACCGCTTTGGGATAAATAATTGATAAGTGGAATATTCTTTTCCAAAAAAATTTTTTTCTTTAAATTTTGAAAGAAACAGCTATCAGTTTTTGAATACACAAGTTTAAAAATTTATAAAATAAAATAAAAAACAGCTTGGAAGCTTATAATTTTTACCTCGATTTTCATGCTAAGCGCTGATTAATAAGAACTCTGCAATTTAGAAGATTTTCAATAAAAATAATTTTCTTCTAGATTATATTATTTTAATTTTATAAATAATTTTTTTTTTTTTTTTTTCAAATAAAACCAACAAGTTTTTGAAAATGATATCTTTAATCTCACGGTAAATTACAACACAATTGTCGAAGACACGTGTAATCATAAAATAATAGACTAGTACCTATTATTATTTCTTTTTATTATTGAAAAAATTTAATTTTATAAAATGTTTACTGCAGAACTGAAGCTTACTATTTATTATAACCAAGGTTTGTGTACCTAGTATGACCCTCAAGTAATGTAATCGTTTTGTAGTCATTCTATGACGAAAAAAAAGATCTAAAACTTTAAAATATGCAGCCTAGAGCCGTTCCAGGCATCGTTTTTGAACAACTTATTAAAAAATATTTATTTTCGTCGTAAAAATTGTCGCTTAGGGTGTGTCCATATTTAAGGTACAATTACCGTAATATTCTCATACCATTGACTATTACTAAAAATATTAGATTTAAAGAAACAAAAGTATGTTACTCAATAATTTCATCTAAGTTATAAAATAATTCAAGAAAAAAAATGTAGAAAGAAGTTAGTAATATTGTGAAAAAAAGAAAACTAATATTAGTATTCAAAAAAATCCTTTGCTTACGATTTTCGTTCAACTGTAAACAGACATATCTTAATCTTTCTTCTCAGAAATTTCTTTGTTACGCATGTCGTCTGATAATCCAAACCGGTTAAAAGGTCACGTGCATGTTTTATCAAAAGATGATTGGCTTATGATTATTTAATGCCATGGCGGGCTGCAGCGTGCGCAAGCTACGAGCGCTGCTCAGCAACAACAATGTACCTATAGGTATATAGTGCGTGCATGGGCCGAAGAACGAGGAAGACAACTTTTTACCTTTATCACCAGCTTTTCATTGTTTTTTATTGGTATTGTTTATACCTATTTACAACGGTATTATTAAAAATTTAGGAAGTGAATTCGTGGAGGGTTTCATCAAAAAATTTGATATGTCGAGCTTAATTGTAAGTGATAATGATTAATTTTCAGTGTTCACTCAAAGGATTAAGTATAAATTCGTTATTTTTTAGTACACATTTTTTTTTATTGCAGGATGAAAATGATGAGTATATCTCAAAAGATGATGATGAATCTCTATGGGGCTCCGTTTACGGGGACGATAATGATGGTAAATAAATTACATTTCATTCTGTTTTATTCAAGTTTGGAATGTATTTAACACCAAACAAGTTTATAACTTAAAAATTCACATTAAAAATTAACAAGCAAACTACAAATGTCTGTTCTATTTTAATTGAAAATTTGAACTTTTATTATCTTTAAAAAAGTATTTAATCAAAATTAATAAATGATTAAGTAAGCTAGTTTTAACGCAGATGAGCACAATTTTTATCATTTTTCAGATTCATCAACTTGTGACATTGTCATAACAAAATTTGTGAATTTCAAATTAAAAGAAGACAATGCTAAAGTAAAAGAAGAAGACGAGGATTTAAGTATTGTTTATGAAGATATTTTAGGTAACTTAAAACTATTAGCAATAATTTTACCTCCGCAATAATTGAAAAAATTTTTAACATCTATTATGTAGTATACAGTATTTTATACAAAAATACAAAAATTTTACTTGTTTTAGAATCAAACATTGTGAATACAGTAGGTGAAACAAAAAATCATGCCATCTCACAAATTTTTGTGAAAGATAAAATGGAAACAGATGCAAACTATCTTGAAATAATTTATGAAAAGATCCAATCATTGCCATCCATCTCATCAGGAACAGGTTAAACAATAAATTTAGTAAATAATTAATTAAATTTGAAATGACTTTTTTATAATGCTAGTATTTAAATGTATCACTTAAAATATTCAATTTATTTTTAGGATCCGAATCTTCAAGCACAATTAATAGTGGCAGTCAGAACTATAACATAGATTATTTAAGTTTGGATGAAAAGTCAAGTGGGCCTAAAAAGCAAATGGTTGATGAATCCACTGTAACGGATAAACCATACAAGTTCAAAAGTCACAAAAAATTTTATAATCAAAAATTCAATGGAAGCAGTCCATATTCAAAATTCAATCCGTACAAGCCACATTCAAGTACACACTTTGATCCAAACAGATTTGAGATGTATCGTACTAACAGCTATTACAATCACTATCAAAATCAACCATATTATAATGGTTATAAGAGATACAATCATAACAAGCCCTGGCACAAGAATAGATGGATGCCTTATATGTTGCAGGATCACCAATTTAAAATGATGCTATTTCAAGAATATTATATGTTTACTAAATTTTTAGAATTTTATCAATATAATATGGGTTATTAGGCTGATTCATTATGTTCATCTGTGTATCACTTTTAATTTCATTTTCATCACTCAATTTTTCATTTTTATTTATTTTTGACAAAAGCTGTTTGCATGCAAACATTATTTCTTTAATTTTTTTAATTTTTTTATTGCCACATGTTAAAAACAACATTTAAATTAAAAAAAACTAAAATTATTGATTTTAATTAAAAATTTTTCAATAGAAGTTAGGTAACTATTTTTTAGATTTTTTCAATTTCTGTTAATGTAATAAATTGTGATTGCTAATATATTTTGTGATGCAGAAAAACAGATTATAAACATAGTATTAAAACGTTGAAAAATTAAAAATACATTGTAACTATTACAATATTTTCATTTCTTAGAATATTTATTTTTTTTTTTTACTAAAAATTATTTTTGAAACTTAAATTATTAACAATGGCATACAATGCATTTTCATTGTTTTCTGTAAAGTGTTTTCTTCCAAATATATTTAACTGTGCTGTATTTTTTATGTCAATTACTGTAATCATTTAATTTGTATTCTGTGTAACGATGTTTCAAATAAAAAAATTTCCACATTTGAAAAAATTAATTATTTTCTAAATAATAAAAAAATTTTTTGTCCAAAAAATTGCATGAAATGAAATAAAATAAACTATGTAAATGCAAAAAAATAAAAAATGTATCTATAAAATACCGTAAAAGGTACCTTTGCATAATTGAGCGGGAAAACACTTGTTGCCAACCTATAGATCCTTTCTTTCCGGATTTTGGAAGCCGGCTTCATATCGTACATGTTTTGATGTATGTACAGTACCTATGTAGTGTGCACTTTAGCGCACTACGTGATGTAGTGACAGTAGTGTGTTATATTTATTTAACAGCGTAATTTCGGATGAAAACATGGATGATATTAAGATTGAGGTAAAAATTAGATAATTTAATTCAACCCAATACATTGTTAATGTAAATATTTTTGTAGTACGACCTACAGACGATTGATAGCAATGATGAGGAGGATGGTTCATCTGTTATTTGTTTATCAGATGTTTTTAGTAATGTTGATGATGATGAAGACGGATCTGATTATAATGATATAGAAATCGTTTCTGCTTGTTCAGAGCCATTTGTTAAAGAAGGTAATTTTCAATTAAATCTTGTACATAAATTTTTGAAGATTCAAAATTAAAAGAGGTTATTTTTTTTTGTTTACACTTTTTGTCACTTTTTGTAGAGCTGACTCAACGAGATTCAGAATCGAGGTGCCGATCTTGCGGAACTTGCCTTCGAAAAGAAATTGTTGATGCAGGTACCCAAACGGAAGAAAGTTTATTCCAAGATAAAAATAAAGGTACATTTTATTTTTATATTTACCTAGAGAAATTTGTTCAACCAAAAATATAAATTGTTGTTTTCATTCAAAAAGAAAGAAAAATTTTCTAGCAAATATTCTGCTAAAACATAATAGCTTTAATATACTATTGCTTTTGTAAACAGAAATAATTTTGATTCTTTTATAGTTATTTAAATCAATCTTTCGTTTTTGTTATAAATGATTTTTATTATATTAAAAAAATCTCTAAATTGTATACTTGTAATTTTGTACTTGTAGTTTTTTATTTAATTCCAGCTCAAAATAACAATAGAATTTTAAGTTTTTTTTTTAATTTTAAACATAAAACTATTGAAAACATTATCAGTTTATATTTTATTACTTGTTTATTAAATTTTGAAGTAAGAAATTTATTCAGAAATTCTTTGCTGTATCAAATTAAATACATGCATAAAACATTAATTTATAAATGTATTATTGTAGACCAACAATCTGCAAACTCACAACCAAATAATTTTACAACTACTTCTGAGGCTGCATCAGCTTCAACTAGCGGGAATCAAGTTAGTCCTGGAAAAAAAACATCTACAAATGATGATTCTTCTGGAAATGTATCACCCACTGACAAAAATAACACAAATTCTCATAATCAAAGAATACCTGCTTGGAGAAGTATAAGACCGTACCGAAATAATAATAATAATCAACACAGAGCAAGGCCTTATAATAATAGTATAAACAACAGACATCATCATAGATATCAGATGAATCGAAATGGCTTTAATAACTTGGCAATGGGTCAAAACAATCTGAATCAGCATGATATGCCTCAACCATACAATAATCCAAATTGGCCAGTAGATGTTCAAAACTATTATAAAAATCGTATTTATAATGGTTTTATAAATTTTGCAAATTATGTTTTTCAAGATGATTATCAAAATAATCGTGAAAATTATTATAATAATGGAAGTTATAATAAAAATAAGTAGTTTTTAGTGAGAGGGTTTTCAAAATAATTTTTCTAGAAAAATAATAAACATTAATCTTTATTTATTGAGTTTCATTTGGTTTTTTTTTTTTTTTTTTTTTTTTTCAAAAATTAGTACCTTTATAATTAAAAATAAAAAAAAAAGTTAGCTTAATATTATTTTCGGTTAAAAAATTAGTTTGTGTAAATTCTGATGTTGAATGATAATGTATCTTAATTACAATCGATGTATCATTAATTTACAAATATTTGAGTTAGCAACTTAAAGTTTTGTAAATTTTCATCAGAAAAACTTTTAAAATCTATAAAATAAAAATTTTCAGTTAAATTTTTTTTTGTATTTTATAATGTTCTCTCTGTATGTACTACGTACTTTTATTTTATTATATTGCTTAATATGTATTGGTGGGGTATAATGTTAAAAGAATCATCTTTTTTTGCTGATAAAAAAAAGGTTAGAGTTAAATATAATGTAATTAAATTAGACTCTTTAAAATGTTTGAAATTCTAAAAGTTTTATCTAAACTTTGAATCTTTCAAAAAGTTTACTCTCAATCTCATTATAAATTCACCTGTCGTCTCGTTTCAAAACAAGGACATTCTGAATTCGTTTCATAATTTTTCTTCCGACGCAAAGTCAAGTGACAAAGTAGCGCCAAAGGATTTCATAAGACTTAAAAAGGTTGCCGCGCGCAAATTAAGTACCTACTGTGACCTGGTAAACAAGAGTCCAACCCCATCTCTCGTCCACGAAACGTTGCTCCGCCCCGTTTTAAAATATGAACCGTAGAATGTCGTGAAAGGCGCCCGGAAAAAAAGAAAATGCGAAAATAATTAGTGGCATCATTTGTATTGACTGGCATTGGAGCCACCCGAGCTATTTTCAGTTTTTTCGGTTTGAAGTTTTTTTGCTTTAGTGAAGTACAAAAATTTAAAAACTTTTTAGTTCATGAATGTTCAATTTTTTCAATAGTTTTGTACACACCAATGTTTTGAGGGTTGAAAATAATTTATTAAAAGTTTTTATTAAAATCTTAAAAAATAGTGTTAAGTGCTAAAAAATAGTGTTAAAAATAGTGTTACTTAAGTAAATTTATTATTCTAATTATTCTAATAATTACAATTTTTTTTTCAAAATAACGCAGTATTTCAGGAAGTATTTATGTACACGTTTACGCGAGCACATCCTGATTGTATCAAGTTTTTTACGCTTCGGTCTTAACAATTTTGCATTTATTGTTAACAATGAATTCAACACATTATTTCTTTAGAGCTTCGGCCTTCACAAGATACAAACTGCTACACTAGTGTCTTTCAAAATGGGTTACATTGAAATTTGAATAAAGAGGTTGCGAGCTAAACTTCAAAACTAATTTATCTTCGAACTTGAGTCTCCGAGCCTTTTTAAATAACTTACTTTCATGAAATTTAATTAATAAAAAACACTATTAATATTGTTTTAAATGAAAACATTTGACAATTTTTTTTTATTGAAAACAACTCATTTTTTTACCAACTGTTATGAACTTAATTTTTTTCATAGTCTTTAAAGAAAAATTACAAATGATCCAATAGAATTAGAAATAAAAAACTCATGAAATAAATTGTCCTTTAATAACAATCAGTTTTATAAGTTTAAATATTTATTTTGATTATTGTATAAAGTAAATATTAATAAATATTAAATAAATTATCTTTCTAATAAATATCGTAGTAATTCTGTCGCCAAATCCTTACGAGATTCAACTAAATTTGTATAACCTGTAGTCTTGACAACTTCACTTTTGTTATTAATAATAAATTGAACACATTTTTCTTTCATAACTTCAGAATTGACAAGAGTAGCAGTAACAAAAACATCTATGGCATTATGAGTTTTTAAGTTATGGAGTATGCGGTTCTCACAAAGTTTTACCAGAGTTGTTATGGAATATTTATCAGCAGCCACGATCAACTCGAGCCAATCACTCATTTCACAAATTGCCAATTCTTCAGTGTATAAAAACTGGAGCAAATGTTGAAAAATATTTGACTCGATATCGGTGATTTCAACTCTACCATTTTTCTTCTCTAGCATGTCACTTTCGAACATCGAAGCGAATACAGGATTACGCGCTGCTAAAATCTGCGAATGAGCTGGTAATTCTTTATTGTTTCCAAAAATAAACGTTACATCGCTCAATGTTTTATTTTTCAATAATATTGCGTAATCTTTTACTATTTGATTGCTAAAAGTATTTTTTTCACATTTGCGTTCAATTTTTATAAAAACATCCATGACCGATATGCCAAATCCAACATCGATTAAACGTATGATACTCGGTCCTTTTATCATAAATTTACTTTTTGGTTTACTTGCCATCGATAAAGGTGTTAGTGAGTCAAATTGGAGAGGTTCGGTAACAGGATCACCGTTAATAAATATCGTCACTTCTGCAAAATCAGTAGGAAGTAGTTTTTTTCCAACACTAATTGTTATTTGTGAGATAAACAAGTGTTTATCTTCAACTTTACGTATACCACTTTCAACAACAACACTTTTAAGATTACTAAAATTACCATTAGAGTCTAACTTATAATCTACTTTCCACGTGTACTCCATTTCATTCACTTCTTCGGTGACAAATTCAAAAGACGATGGCATCAACTCTCCATCATCTCCACTATAAAAGTAACGAAAACATCCAAACGTCGTGGAGTTCAAGTAATCTTGTCGAAGCTTGGACACTGTCATTTTTACAAATTTAAATAAAGTTAAATTGGAATCGTCGATATAAATACTCAAAGTTACTCGTAGCCGTATGGTAAGGGCACCTAATGAGGCCTGAGTTTTGACATTACCCTTCTCTTTAGGTGCTCATTAACGGCGCACACGCCAACGCCATCTACCTCAAGTTTGGGCTCTGTCAGGCCTCATTCTGCGGGTTTTTAAAGTTGATGATTAATAAATGTTAAAAGTATCTCGATCAGCGATGTAAATTAATCAGTGATCGTAAATTTACATCGTTGAGCTTTGTAGTCTTACTGAAATTGGTAAATGTACATTGTACATGGCTCAATGATGTAACTATTTTTTCATTGGTCACGATTTGAAGGTTAGGGTACTCTGCCTCAATACGGTCTCAATGGTGTAAATTTACAAATTCTATGTTAAATTTACTGCGCAGTTTATCGTAACTTTACATCATTGAGCGTGATAAATTTACTTCAATTATTTTTTTTAGTGTATGACTGCACTTTTACTCCCGATAGAACAAAACGCAGAATTAGGACACACTTTACTTTTATATTTTACTATTATTAATTAACTATAAAGCTTCTGATTTTTTTTGACGATTTTTTTTACCATCGTAAAATTTCAGTAAGATTCTATCAACTAGTTCTGTGGCAATAAGATAATCTTACTGCTAAAAATTTTTTTATTTAAAAAATGAAACAGCTTTTGCGAGGTGTATGAATAAAAAAAGATTAAATGAATTTTAAAAATTTTAATTTGAAAAAATTACAAAAGTATCAACTTATATTTCAAATCTAATTAAAATTATAGTTTTTCTAAAAAATATCTTAGTATTTCTGAAAGAAAACATGATAATACCGTGCCCACAGCCCAAAAACAAAAATATCTAATCACTTCCAAATTTCGTTAAAAAAAAATCTATTGTTATTGAGTGCAACACAAAGAGGAACATTTTTAGTGTGATACTTTTCATCGCCGTGAAATTGAGCCTCCAATTCCAAATCACCCCATCATTCGTTTTTCCATTCACCCGATCTCAAACAAACCTCCGAACAAAACAGTAAAGAAGAAGAAAAAGAACGCACAAAATAAAACCGCGAACAAGAATAAACGGAAAATGACCCACACACGTGGGGTGTGAAACTGTGTTATAATACCTGCCGCGAAAAGTCCCTTTTTTCTCAGATCCCCCATTGTGGCAATTCAAAGGCGTTGCCGCTCGACCGCACTTGACCAGATTTTTGGTGGCTCGAATCGCCTTTTATTGTGCGGGTGGGCCTAATGACGCTTCCATTGATTATTAAAAAAAGGTTTTCGTGAAAGGCTCGCGATTTTTTATTTTCTGGATATTTTCTTTGAAAAAATTTTACGGGTTTTCGGGGTACTTTGTAGTGAGAGGACGCTTCATTTGTCAAATTAAATTCGTATTAGAGTCAGTTTAGATCGAATATAAGAATGATTTTTATTTAAGACGAAGCAAAACACTTGACTTTTTTTATAACTCTTTATTCAGTCATTAGGTCAAAATTTGATTAGAAAATTATAGGTGTAAAAGTGAAATTATAATAGTATTTCTCAAACGGTTTAAAAGAAAATCACGTCAGTCACGAACAAAATTTAAAAGGTAATCTGAATTTCAAAATTCAATTTTCTATATTATGAATTTACACTTTGTTTTTAATACGACTATTTGCATGATTGCTACTGTTTTACTTAAATAATGAGATGCAAAAATTTTAAAAGGTTCTAATTCAGTATCTCATTTACATTTGCAGAATATTTTAAATTTTAAAAATACGAGAGCATGAAAAAAAAATATTAAAAGTGAATTTTTAAGTCAACGATCACTTTGTTTTACTATTTATTCATTTCACAGTTTCACATTTGCCAAATTATTAAATTAAAAAAACTTTTTTTTGCTTATAAAAAATCGAGTAACAAGTACAAAATGTTTTCGTTTAATAAACAATAGTTATTGTTTTAAAAAGAAGAGCTTCTTAGGGTCTCAATTTTATTATGATTAACTTGTAAAATAACTAAGAATAAATATATCAGTTCAAAGTGTTTGCTTTGATTTTACACTCAAGAGTGCAAGAGATATTTTTGTGTACAGAAAAATAAGACAATAAAGTTGAGTAACTGTTCAGTATGTTTTGCATTACCGTTGTCGCGTACAAGTACTTCAAGAGATCTTGAGGGGACGTCAGAACCGTAAGCTCCGGAACGAGAAGTGCATAACTTGCATTATGTGCAGACTTGAATGCAACTAAAACTTCAAATTGAGTTTAAATAATTCCAGCTTTAATTTCTTGAGTTATAAGGTTTTTGTGTAAATTACGTTAATAACGTTAATAAAAAAATTTCATCGATTTATTCAAAAGTAAGTTTGCAATACCTTATAAAAAATTATTTTGTCTTATAATGTATTAGTTTTAAATTATATAATGTAATGATTTGAAGACAGTTCAAAAAATATACTTGATAGATCAGCTACCTCCTAGATTTTTGATTTCTCCACTGCCAGAAAAAAATTTTACATCATTAAACTGTAAACTCTGATTTAAAAAACCCCATTTCTAAAAATAAACAAACTCTCGTCAAAAATACAAAAATCCAAAGCGTCAATCCGAAGTGATGATCGACGATACAGGGAAAGAGAGCTCGAGTGCGAGTACTTTATCCCGCACCGCGAGAGTAAGTATTCGCCGCGTCACTGCCTCGAATGCCCCAGCCGCAATTTTATCGTCATTTACTGCGGGCTTGAGCGCCTTTTCTACGGCGATCTAAAAAGATCGCGTTTAACGAACTCCCGAGTCCCGAGTCTCGTTAAAGGACTTTTTTTTTACATCAAAAGGTCTATCATACCTGTCGCCCGTGATTGTTTGATGCGCAATTAGAAGAGCCTTGATTAATCACACTCACAATTCGACTGGATTTAATGAAAATTTGTACTGAAGAGGTCTTTGAAACTAGTTCATTTGAAAATACGAGTAGAACCATTTTTTTATTTTATTCTATTATTCGAAACGTTTTAGGAATTTAGAAAAATTGGAAGCTATAAATGTCAAATTTATTAATTAGAAAATTTATTAAGTCTCATTTTAAATTTTAGCGGCATGGTTCGTTTTAGTTCACAAAATAGAACAGTTAAAACATGAATTTCTGAGATTTGTCATTTATATGCAGAATAGAATCCCATAAGTTTTACAGTAAGAATGAATTTAAATATAAAAAATTTTTAGGGCAACGTGAAAATTATGTTATAATTTTTATAAGCTCTGAAGTTAAACTTAAGTTATGATTCTTCTAAATAAACTAATCATAAAAAATTATAAATTCTGAAATTGTTTAAAATCATCTTTGACTGGATGCCTCAATAAGTACTGAAATCAATTATCATTAATCTTGTAATCATGAAAATCCATTATAAATATGTTAAGTTTATTATTATTATTTAATATTGTTTCTATTCGATCTAAAATTTCCTAAAAAATTTATTTTTTACAACTAACTTAATTGAATAATTTTAAAAATTGCTTTTTTCATCGTAAATCAAGCCGACACCCACCGAACTTCACACCTGCACCAGGCGCCAAAAATTGAAGTCTCAAAAGGTAAAAAAAAGGACAGCGTGCATGTAATTAACTTCAGCGGTCTTCCGGCAGCGTCACTCAGGATTTTATTGTAATTGCCGTCATTTTTTTCCAGCCTCCGCGCATTAATCCACGACGGTTAATTATTTTCAACGCGTGCGCACCGCGCTAATGCTTGTTATTTCGCGGGGGTAATAAGTTACGGCATCGGCGGCGGCTACAAAGTAGTATCACAGGCTTGACTTCGGTGCCTCGATTTATGCGTCGAGATGACTTATTGTACGCTCCTTTTTTTACGACCCCCGCGTGATGGTTTAAGCTTGAACTTGAACTAGAAGCTCGTTTCGAGTTATTATGATTTTAATCGCCACTGCCCTGGGATGTTAAACCACGAGCGCTGTAATTTTCGATTGTGCTGCAGAGCTGAGTCTTGTTGGGAGTCGTGGTTTATTGTGAGATAAATTAAAATACTCTTTACTGCTATCATAGCAGTGTTCTGCGAATGTAATTCATCATTAAATACTCTGTGATGGATTTTGTTTTTATGAGAGGCTTAGTACGTAGAGAAAATTTTAAGCTTTTCTCTGAACATTGTTGAATAAAAATTGTTTTTTATTTATTTTTAGTAGAAAAATCTATAGTTTTTTAAATTTAATTTTCTTATTTTTTTCAAATAATTAGAAAAAAAAAAAAAAATTAAAACTACAGAAAACTTAAAACAATCACCTTGATGGAATTATTAATGAAAATGAACTTTTAAATAAATCTGAAGTATTTAATCCAAACAAATGATAAACAATTCATTAATTTTTTAAATTATTATTACTTCTAAATAAACACGAGTAAAAAAAATTTCTTGGGCATCAAAAAAGCTTATAAAAAAAAAGGTTGTGTGGTCGTACAAGGTGAGATTAGAGATAAAAAAAAAATAAAAAAAAAACTGGTGGCGCCTAAAAGAAAAAACTAAAGAAGAGCGTGACAAGGGTGGGACATTTTTTTTAAAAGATCATGAGAAGAAAAAACATTTTTTTTTTATTCAGTTCTTTGATTGATTTAAGTGCGATATACATGAACTTTGCGATAACAACAGTTATTTTTTATACAAAGCAAGGTAAAATAATACTCGAAGCAATTGAAATTTTAATCGTTACCTTGAAATCATAATATGAGCTTAAAAAGTTACGGGCTTTTCCAAGACAGTTATAAACTTACACCGACCTCCTTTCATTATAGTACCGCGCATGATTTATGTTCGTACCCCTGTCTTGGTTAAAAATTCATATTAGATTATAATTAACATATTTTAACCGGGTTTAAAACTAATCTACATCAAAGTTTATGAGAATTATTAACTTTCATGACCTGTTTTTTAGTAAATAAATGTAGGGGAAATCGAGAAATTTCTCTTATTATCTCGTGGCAAATGATGACTTTCACGCAACTTTAAGCGTATGAAAATTTTCATGTCGAGTGGATAAAGTCGTCTACGTACTTTGAACGAGATCTCAATTTTTTATGCTCAGCGTAAAGATTGTTTAACGAATTTTTTTTTGTATCTCTCTCGACACTTGAAAATGGCACTAGTGTTGTTTTAAGTTTAAAGTTTTTAAAAAATTCAAGATGCAGTTTATTTTCAAAATATAATTTTTAAAATCGTTATTTAGAGAAAAGAATTTTTTAAATGAAAAAAATTGCTTGGACTTTTTTACACAAAATTTATTACAATTTTCAATACTTTTTATATTGAAATTCAACATTATAAGCAGACATGCTAAATGAGAAAAAATATTATCTATCTACATGAACAATATTACATCACATCATTTTTAATCTAATTTACAAATAAAAAACATAAAAAATAGTTTTTAATTTTTCAATAGTATTTAAGATCTAACAGTACTGTAAACATCTTCAATCCATTCGATCCAACGATCGTAGACCTCTTGTTGCGACATGTGAGGGTCTATTGTTGGAAAGTCTTCGGGTTTTTCAGTTTCGTTTTCTGTCCTATTTGGTGACAATTTTTTGTTGTACGACTGCGAACTGGAGCTGTTGTAAGATTTCGACGTCTTTGCTTCTTCGTTTTTGCCACTTTGTGTTTCAACTTTTGTGTTATCAGGTATCACATTTTTGTTGGGCGACTGTGAATTTGTTGCACTCAACCCGTTGCAGAGATTCGAAGTCTTTGCTTGCGACTCGGAAGAGTTTATTTTTGAAGTATCCTTGAATTTTTCAGCTTCAATTTTTCGACTGTTATGTGTTGCGTTTTGGTAGTGCGACTGTGAATTAGATGTACCATAGCCGTTGCAGAGATTCGAAGTCTTTGCTTGCGACACAGAAGAGTTTATTTTTGAAGTGTCCTTGAATTTTTCAGCTTCAATTTTTCGACTGTTATGTGTTGCGTTTTGGTAGCGCGACTGTGAATTAGCTGTGCCATAGCCGTTGCAGAGTTTTGGAGTATTTTCTTGTGCTGGAAAAGAGATCCTCTCTATGGACTCCCAGAATTCATCAGTTTCAATTTTTCGTGTTGCGCTTGTGGAATTTTTGTCAACATCCCACTGCCAATCGGACAAACCCAGCTCAACGCAGGGTTTCATAGGTTTCGCTTGTGCCGTGGAAAATCTTCTCCTCGAATAGATCTCGGACTTTCGACTTTCAATTTTTGAGCTCCGTGGTGGCATGTTGTTGTCGTCCTTGCACTGCCAATTGGACGAACCTACATTGGAAAAGCTTTTTTTTGAAGTGTCCTCGGACTTTTGATTATCAATTTTTAACCTGTGTGGTGTCGTATTTTTATCGACGTTCCAATCGGTCATAGCCAAGTCAACGTAAGGTTTTGAAATCTTTGCTGGAGCCTTGAAAAAGCTTTTTTTTGAAGTGTCCTCAGACTTTTGATTATCAACTTTTAGCCTGTTTGGTGTTGTATTTTTGTCGTCAAGCCAATTCACCCTACTTAAAGTCTTCGCTTTTGGTATAGAAAAGCTTATTTTTGAAGTGTTCTTGGATTTATCAGTTTCGATTTTTTGTTCATCCGACTTTTCGTTTTTGTCACAAGACGTCTTCAAACTGATCTTATCAAATTCGTTGCGGATATTGGAAGTATTTGCTTGCGATAGATCAATTTTTGGAGTGTTTTTTGGTTGCGAAATTTCATTTTTTGATTCACAATCCGAATTATTGTTCAGTAAAAATTTTTTGCATGCCATGTTCAAATCACTGATCTCGTACTTGATAGCAACAGCCATCAAACTACCGACCGTACCGTGATCAAGTTTTTCAATTTTTCCAGAATGCATGAACAACAAAACTTCTTTGAGGATATCGTAACGAACGTCGTTTATTTTAATTGAACTTTTTTGTTCATCACTGAAATTATTTTTTAACATTTTACAAAATACTGGGCTTCCTTCGGATAAAATATATTTGTTTGCAAAAAGCTTGCGGCCGCAAGCTGTTGTTAACTCTGTATCACAGATCTTATTGTCTTTCCAAAGTTTCTCAATTTTACTGAGAATACTCCGATTTATCACGTCGCTGTCGGCTAGCTTTGAAATTTGATCTTCTTTGTCGTCACTTAAAAAGAAATTGCATAAAATTTGTAATTCACCATTACTTAAATATCCACATCTTTCATCGAATAAGTCGGTTATAGATAAAAAATCCAGTATAAATCCACTGGTCGTAGAGGCAAGATCTGCACATCGTTTTATGCAAAAATCACTTTTCTTTCGTAACACTTGTTCATTATTCTTAAAAATTGAAATACACAATTTTACGTCCACAGTGAAAAACCTGTTATCTCTGCTTCGAAATTCAAAACAAAGCTGATTGCCATCTTTGTTTCTTCTGCAAAAAAGTACTAAACACCACTTTAGACGATTATTATCGTTTGAAGAAAAAATTGATGATTCAACAACCTCGTTCACGGTTTGAATCGATCCACTTGAATCACATTTGCTGATTGCACACTCAAATTTGCTTTTCAATCGATCAAAGTCAGGTACGTTCCACTGAAAAGTTGACTTGTGCATGATAGGAGAGGTTAGTTCTCGTTGACTCGCAACACGATCACACATGTTGTCATCGGCTATGAACACTTATGACATATTTAATCTGAACATGTGACTACATATAAATATTAGTGCTGCTGAGGTAAAAACAAGCGTCCAAAATGTAAATAAAATGTGTGATAACGACTCACACAGACTCACAGCAGCAGACACCACACAACGCGGCTCACACGCACGCGGCACGTGACTGCAAGCTGTGGACTGTGACCAGCTGTGAGCTGTGACGTTTAAAAACGTCAATTCGCGCGTTTTCTCTTTGAAACACTAGGTATTCAATGTCACATACCTCGGCTAATAATTATAACAATAATTTACGTTATCTTTATCAATTAAGCATTTAATTTTTTAAATTGATAAAACTTTTTAAATTTTCTTCTTGGACCGGTGGTAGATCGAAACAAACTTTGTATATAAAAACAAGTATTAAGCTAGGCGAGAAATTATTGATAAAATTGGTATTATATTCAATGATAGCGTATGTTTACAATTAAAAAAAATTATTGCAACATAATTTTCAAGTAATTAAAATATTTTTTGACAAATAAAAATTTGTTAATTTATAATTTATTTCCCTTCTTTGATTTTGATTCGTATTACAAAACTGAAAACAAACTTTAATCAAACAATCTGTGACTTGATCAATCATAGAGTATTTTCATGTAGTTTAAGTGTACTTTTTAACTTTAATTTTTTTTGTAAATTCTATAAATAAATAAGTTTTTTATTTATTTTGTTTTCTTACTTCTTTTAGATATACGTTTGAAACAATTTGTAAATTCTGTAAATAAATTAATGTTTTTTTTTTTTTTTTTTTCTCGGTTTTTTTTTCCTACTTCATTTAGATTCTTACGTTTGAAACAATTTTTTTCTCATATCGTAAAATTATTTTTTTAATCCATGAAATAGAAAAAAAAAATAAACATTGTTTTCCTCGAACTAGATCAAAATCGTCGCACAGGTAAAGTCGATGGTTTCTCGAAGGAGGGGTGAGCCTGCACGCGCCACTCGCGCGAGCCACGCGCACCTGGGACAGTTGGCAAGCGGTCCGGCTCGCGCCCCCCGAATATCATCCGTGATGCCCATTGGGCCCTACCGCGCACGTGTACACATAAATGGGCTCTCTTATTGCCTTTCTTCGTTTGATCTCCGGCTTCGTCCTACTATACCTACGACCGACAGTCGATACCCCCGCTGCTGCTGTTTTTGCGCCTCCTTAATACAATACTTGTTTTTCCCGCCTAGTGATGTTTGGAGGATTCTGCAGGTGAAAGTTTTTTTTGGAAACTTTCGAGGGTGTTGACAAACTCTTGATGATGATACGAGGGGCCGACGATTGATTTAGTCGGTCGAAATAAATTTTTGATCTTGTTTACTTAATTTAACTTGGGTTTCCGCTAAGAATTTTGGAGCGACTTACATTAAAAAAGATCTCTGTAAATGAAGTTTTATTGTAAATGAGGACTTCATAGCACTGCTTGGATTTTAAAATGAAAATTTCCTACTAGGATGGCTTGTTCAAAATGACTAACTTTGAATTCGAGCTTTCTCAAAGAATCATTTACGGACATTGATAATTAAAAAATCGAAAAGACTCAGAGAAAATAAAATTTTTTTTATCATAGTATGCGTAAAGTTATTTTTTACGCATTGATTTTAGTTCTCCACAGCACCCCCAAGCCCAATCATCTTTAAAACTACTACTTTTTAATCCTTGTAACGAAAAATACTATTTTTTATCATAGTTCATCAGCCTGACATTATCACACTTAAGAAGTAAAAGTTGGTCCAGTGTATCACTAATATGAATTGAACCCTGGGCTAATAATAACACAGTTTTCAATAAGATCTGTTCACGCAAAATATAAAATCTCCAAAATAATCCATTTTATAAATTAATTTTTACAAGGATTGAGTTTCAGCTCAAATTCAAGAACTTTTTAAAAGAAAATTTAGGAATGAATTTTTTTTTGTTTAAAACGAAATTACCTATTTTCAGAGATCATCACTACCTACTTGAAATTTCTCCAAGTCACCAAGTACGAAACAAACAGTTCGAAAAACTTTCATCTACCATCTTCACCGAAAACTCGGTCAAGTAATGGCAGTACAACGGGGGCACGCGTCCAATAAGCAGCCACCTGATTTCTTCGGTAGTCGTCCACCTTTGGATTAAACCCTTCGAACTATAAGGGGGGAGCCAAAGAAAGACAAACGGGCCCTGCTCGCCGTATGCTACCCATATGCCATCCACCGCTTATTTTTCTGGTAGCACCACCCCCTCTTCTTCTTCCGACTTGACTGCGCGGGGTTGTTTATTTTCATATTTTTTTTTCTCGTTATTCTGCTTCTTCTTTCTTTTGAGCGCGCCATTGAACTTGAATTATTCGAATCTCTCAAAAAGCCGATTCTTTTGTGCTACCATTCGGGGTCAATGTTTCCTTTTTATATTGCTCGTAAGAAGCTCTGTTTCATGTGGTTACTGCTTATAAGCCTATAGGCCTGTTCGTACCGTTTGATTTATATTTAATTCACAAATGTAATTGAAAAGGGGGTGGCTACGATAATTTAAACAAACTTTCTTTTTTATTAGCTAGAATTTTGATTGATTTTTAATACAATTTTGATATACATATAGCTGTACTCCGTTCGATCAATTTATTATCTTTTTTTTTATGAATAAACTTTAAGTTACAATTTGGTTCTTCTTCATAAAATTCTATAATATACACTCAATATTAATATATAAGTACTTAGTATTCAAGAATTATATAACTTTTTAGCAGCAACTTCCCTTGTTCCTCCAAGCTGCAAGGTAAAAGGTAAAAGGGTGGGGTCTTTCGTAGGAACCTCCCTCTTCTTCGAGACGAGGGTGAAGTCAAACTCCAGCACGCGTGTTTAACCATCGCAGGATTAGCTTATGCTGAAGCGGTTGGTCCCTTTTTTTTTTCATCCACTCGGTCGCGTGAAAAATTCACCTGCGAAAGTCGTAGGGACGTCACGGAACATATGGGCCGTGGGCCGGCAGCGGGGATTAATCGTTTTGTAAGTGAGGGTTGCGTGCCCGAGAATTTTTGTTGACACTCGGCCGACATTTTCCAAGTGGTTGAGGTAGTCCCGGCTTTACATATATGGCGCTTTTCTAATTTTTGTGTTTTTAATTATAATTATAAGTTACTTTAAAGAAAAAAAAAAAATTTTTATAAACTTGACTGTTTATCAGAATTTAGCTAAAGATAGTTTTTTGGCATGCAAAAACTCGGATTCAACTAAATTTAATATGATCTTTAAGCTTTTGAAAAACAATGATTGTGGTCGGTCTCGACTATACCCTAAAACAGACATTAAAAATTTAAATTTTGGAAATTTTTTTTTTAATTCCTCTTTGTAATGATGAATTAAGAACGAATTTCTTCAATTCTTAATGATTGTAATTGCCTAAGAACATGAAATTAAATAGTTGAATTGATAAAATTTAAATTTTTATATTTCAAATATGTTGAAATCTAAAAATAGAGTTGTTTTAATAATTAAATTTGTAATATTACAAAAATCGTCGTTTTATTCTGATTAAATTTATAGTTTTCTCAAATTGCTAAGGATTTTTATTTACTTTGATTCAACTATTCTTAAACAATTTCTATTTTTATTTAAACATTTTTAATGTATTGCAAATATTCAAATTATTATTATTATTTTTTTAAATATATTATTTATCATTGATCGACGAGGCATCAAACCAAGAACCCTCAATGATTTCAGATAAAATAAATTTTTAATCAAAATCCACTTTAATTACAATGAAAAAATTAATGAAGCCATTCGTCCCGTGCACTATTTTTCTTCACCGGTTAATTAACAGTAATAAAAAAGTTAATCTGAAAGCTACTGTAGTCTGTATATTCTAAAAAAATCAAGTTGTAAAGATTAATGAAGTTTCTCTATGATCATCGCGTCGAAGGAACTACAATTAATCAATCTTCAACTTGAGAAAAAATCAATTTACACTTTGCCACCTCTTAGTTGAAAAAATCTGTCACATCACGACTTCAGTCCCTTTTTTCTCTAATTAAACTACTTTTTTTAATTAACCGAAAAAAGTCATACCGTTTCCCAGCATCCTCCCTGCTATCTGTTGTTTTTTCCCTTCCTCAAGATCGATCCCTACGCAATAATTATCGCCCTGCGCTTCCTCTTTTTTAATTCAGCTCCCAAAAAACTCACTTTCTCTCCCAGGAGAAGAAGGCGGAGGAGGAAGAAGAAGATGCGCCCGCATTAATGAATATCCAACCTCGGAGGAAATCTCACGCGGGAGTTTAATTTTCGGTTTAACATGCGCCACCGCGAATTTCGCCCCTTCTTCTTCCTCCCTTTGAAGCTTGATACTTCCTGCGATTTTTCTTACTCCCGAACGAAGATTTGAATACGTAATAGAACGAAGACTAATGCTTAAGGGGAAGTCAGGCGAGTTTCCCACCGTACTTAATCAAAATTGAAGAAAAAAAAAAAAAAATTGAGGAGGTAAATAAAAAAAAAGGCTCTGTAGCACCCTAGCGACACTCAAAATGTATCTTTTAAAAAAAAAACCATCAAAATCGGTTGAAAATTGGCTGAGAAATCTGCCGAACGGTAATTTTTATGAAGTATGGAACTTTTTTTTTTTTTCAATTTTGATTAAGTATGGTGGGAAACTCAAAATTGAGAAAAAAAATTGAGGAGGTAAATTAAAAAAGGGGCTCTGTAGCACCCTAGCGACACTCGAAATGTATCTTTTAAAAAAAAAACCATCAAAATCGGTTGAAAATTGGCTGAGAAATCTGCCGAACGGTAATTTTTATGAAGTATGGAATATAATTTCTACGAAGAATGGAATATAATTACCGTTCAGCAGATTTCTCAGCCAATTCTCAACCAATTTTTATAATTTTTTTTTTAAAAGATACATTTCGAGTGTCACTAGGGTGCTACAGAGCCCTTTTTTTAATTTACCTCCTCAATTTTTTTTTTTTCAATTTCGATTAAAACAGTGGGAAATTCGTCTGACTTCCCCTTAAGGGGGGGACGAAGTTTCACTTTTTGAAATTCAGATGAGATACAACTGGCGCGTAGCTTCCCCTTCGCATACTACAAAAGTAAACATAACTTATTAAACGGAAATGACCCAAATACAAGGCTGCGATCTTCGATCGATGAAGCCAAGGCTCTTAATTAAGTCATAAAAAGGTTACAGCAGCAGCAGTAGCATGTTTAACAAAGTGTATTTTTCGGAGAATAACATTGAGCGTTAACGCTGGCGGATGTAGGCGGGCACCGGATTTTCGACTGGGGCGCCAAAATCTTTCAAAATCTCCCTTCCGAATCATTTTCGTTGTTCTTTCGTAATTAGGTACCGCGGGGATGGGTGATTTTTGAGTGATAAATTTTTTCGTTAAATTAAAACGCGGAGAGAAATTAGTTACAAAAATTTACAACCGCGAGTCAAGGGTTACGACCTTTGAGTAATTTACCGATCGTCAGTGCGGTTATTAAAAAAACTGAAAAAATTTGTCTAGCTGGTGACGGGTGAACGGCTTTGAAGATAAAAATTTGATTTACAACCGGGTTTCGCTATCTTTCATCGAAGCTCACCTGTAATGGCTCCAGCAGAGTGACATCTAAGGTTTTTAGCAGACGTGAAGGTCACTGAGATTCACCATGAGCATCGAAAAAATTATCCGGTGGAATGAAATTTTCCGACATCTTCTTTCTTTACAATGTAAAAAAAAATAATCTATTGAAACTACAGGAATCTTATGAAGAGAAATGCAAAAATTAATTTAAAAAAATGTCTATTCATTTATCTGTTTGAATTATCGTAAGTAAATACGAATGGAAACATGTAAGCTGCAAATAATTAAAATTTATCTTTTCTTATATTCTATTTCAAATGATTGAAAAGACGTCAGTGTTAATACAGTTGTTCGAACGAGCACTATAGCTAATAATTTTTTTACGAAAAAAACTCAAGTAATCTTTTTGCTAATCATCTTAGCACTCTTTTAAATTTTTTTGATGTTGAAGTTCAAGGTGTATCAAATGTATAAGATTGATCTACAAATTGCTTTATTAAATAAACATATTTTTTAAACATAAAAAATATTTTTTAAACCAACTTATTTGCACAATTTATCGACTTTTTAAAAGTTTAGTGGGTTTTCTCAGGTATAATGAATAAAAAAATACACCGTTAGAACTTATTGTTTATTGTTCATTAATTTTAATGATTTCGTTGAAATAGTCATGAAAATCATGCCGTCAAAACATACACATATAAAAAAAAATTAACAATTGGTGATAAAAATTAGTTTGTTTATTTTTCTGTGTGCAGATTCTGTATAAATCAATACCTTGTTTTTTGAAAATTGAACGTAAATTAGTTATTTAAAAAAAAGAAACTGGCCTATAAAAAATCGTTTTGAGCGGTCGTTGGGTCAGTGGTTAGCGTGCTCGCTTCTGAAACAACGTCGTTCTTTGGGGTCTTGGGTTCGATTCTCCGCGCAACTAACTTGGAATTATTTTCTTCGTTCGTTGCGTCGGTTATGTTGATCCCTACGTTCACCCCGACTGCTTTGGAGTCGGTTTTACTGGGGGCCATCATTTCAGCGCTGGTCGTAAGTTTATCTCGACCGGGGACAATATTTGGGGCATACCTTCCCAATGAGCCTACCCGCTTCGGCACTGGTCTAATCCAAGACTATCTGATTGGGGGCGATATGTGGGATCAAAAGTCCCAATGAGCCTGCCGGTTCAGCGCTGGTCTTACGATTAACTCGAATGAGGCACGTAACCTGGGTTTCCCGTACTCCACATGGTCCATATGGGCCATGGGCTAATGCGAAGCAGTGTAGGGACAAAGTCGTCAATAAGCCCATACGGAGTATAAAAAGTCGCAACTATAAATAAGTATTAAAAAAAAAAAAAAAAAAAAAATCAAGGCCAGCTCAGTGGAAAAAAAAATGAATAAATAAATTTAATGTTTAGACTTTTTTTTTTGCTTTGCTTGTGATATTTGTAAACAGTGTCATATCATCCTCGTTAAATATTTCGCAAAATAATTATTTATTAAGTTTTTCAAATCAAAATTGCGAGAGGATTAATTTACATCGAACAGTAAACATTTTCTCTGAAAGTTTGACAAAAAATTTTTCAAAAAGTGTATCCACTGTCAAATTCCAGAATATCACTGCAGTTTATAACCAAGGTACTTGTACCTAGTATGGCCCCCCTAAGCGAGAATCTACGTTGTGGCGAATCAAATCAATACTTTTTGACGTCTACGGTCTCATTTTAAAGGTTAATTCAAGAGCTTAAAAATGAGATCTTACGCGTTCGATTTCGATCAATGAACTTGAAATGCCAGAGGATTTACCAAAACACGTTTTTTTAAGACACCAAAAATTTGTGTACCTAATATGGCCCCCTTGAAGTTATTTACTAATTGCGATTTGTTCCTATTTTTTAAATCAATCAGGATATAAGATTTTGAAAATTTTAATATTTTCATTATTTTAAAAATTATTTATTTAAAAATTGAGCCTTTTTTACAATTTCTTTGAAAGCTTTGTAACTAGTAGAGAAATTTCAACTTTAAATTTTTATTAAAGTTTGTTTTTTGAGCTAGAATGCTTTTTTAGTTATAAAATGAAAAAAAAGGTTTGAAACAATTCAATTTATTTTTCTTAAATGACATTAGGATAGGATTTTCTAAAAAGTAAATATGAAACTAAGGACTCTTAATATCGGTATTTCTACTAATTCGCGGGGGGCCATATTAGGTACACTGCAGTATGAAAAGTTATTTAAGAATAAAACCCGTTAGAAAACGAAATGAATAAAAACTAAAATCGCATTTTAAAGCTGAAACAATAACGAATCGAAGCTACTTATGAAAATTTTGGTCAGGTGTGTCTAAATATTTTGGTAGACCATTTAATCACAACGTAAAATAATAACGAAGGTATACAAAACGAGTTTAAGCTCTAAGGCGTGCGAAAAAATAATTTTCAAATGTTCTAAACCACTAAAAACTTCATAATTCCGTATTTTTGACTTCTTCCTACCTTGTACAGATGACGCATATCGAGCATATTCAAAATAACAGGGGGGGGGGGGCACATTAGGTACACCTACTTTATTTAAAAAAAACATATGAAATAAAATATTTAAATTTACCAGTTACGCTGATAATTTTTTACACAAGTAATTCAAATGAAATATTGGCACTCGTTGACTTCTTAAGTCAACACTTGAAGCCTACAAGTCCTCGTCCAAAGTCCTTGGTGATTCTGATAAATCAAAATCTAATCGTTAACAGTTCCATTGAACACGTTCTTCGGTACGCTTGGACAAAAAAATTCTTAGATTTCTCAATAATATTATTCAATAAAAATACTACAAACTTTTTCATCCCAATGATCTACAACTATAATCCATTTTTTAATTTTACAAATAAACAACCGTTCGATCAGATGGTTCAGATTTTTCCTAACAAATTACAAAATATAAATAAATATCCAATAAATGTGACATCATTTGATAAAAACAAAATTATTAATATACAAGAATAACATGTACAACTCCGATAAAAAATTGTTACATTTTGATCTAATTCTTTACATTATGAGAAATAAAATTCAAAATTCGCATGATACAGATCCTATGATATCTTTACTCCCTTGATGTTCTAAAAAAAGTCTTCTCGGTTTCGGTAACTTAATAAAAGCGCGATTAATATCAAATTTAGATTCTAACGCCATGTCTAACATTTAGGTGTTGCTTCTAACACTAAATTTCGATATCGATAGATCATTTCGAAGGACCTGCACTGCTCAGTTTCGTTACAGAATCCAGATAAACGAAACCAATACCACGCTTTCACGAAAAAGTGTATTTTTCTCAAAACTCGGGCGTAAATTTCTCCAACAGGCCCTAGGTGTTGTTGGCATGTTTACAGATGTCAAAAGATGTCCCGTTAAAAATCAATATGGGTAATACTATATACGCGCGAACCGATTGATCAGTTTCGGGTAATATAGAAGCGTTGGAAAAGTGAAAGTTTGCGAAATTCGTGTGACATCGTTCCACTTTCGTGCGTTTATTGATCACGAGGTGATGGGCTGGATGTAATATTTAACAGTTCATTTTACGGTTAATAAAAAAAAAAAAAAAAAAAAAAGATACAGATATTTTTAATTTCATTTATTAAAGCAGTCTTTAAATAAATTATTTAAAAAAACAATCATCAAACATTTTTTCAAAAATCTATGTGTAAACCTATATTAAAATTAAAAAATTATTAAAAAAAAAAAAAATAGAACAAATAAAAACAAAATAATCTTTCGGCAAAAGTTTTATTTTCAAGAAAGTTTAATACAAATAAATAATTATTTTAATTTCAATTAAATTATCACTTTCAGTCTTAAGGGCTGTTTAATAATAAAATTAAACATTTGAATCTAATTGTAATTGAAAAGCTTCTTTTTATCTGTAAAAATTAAATGTGAAGTATTTCAAACTCGATTTCAAAGTTTATGTGTATAGTTTCAAAGATTCTTCAAGAATTTTCTTCAGTGTAAATTTTCAGTGTTCAATTCTCCAAAATAACCTTAGAATATCATCACCCCAATTTAGAAACATCCTAACTCAGAGCCAGTTCAGAAATGTGCTAGCTCAGATTCTATTTAGAAACGTGCTAACTCAATTTTTGTCAGAAAAGTGCTATCTCAGATTAGGCGAGGGGATATGCACTCCAGAATCACTGATGATTCTTTTGATTCTTTTTGATTCTTTTTGATTCTTTAGTGATTCTTTCGTGATTCTTTTAGCAAATTTAAAATATTTAGAGCCTTGGATCCAATTTCAATCAATATTTTGTTAAAAATATTATTTTTTGAAGATTTTTACTTGAAATAAAATCGATATTTTATTGATTATATTGATTTTTATGTCTGATTCTTTTTGTGATTCTGGAGTGCGTAGCCCCTCGAGATTAGGTCTATTTACAATGCTCAAGTATGTGTAAAATTTAAAACAAAATTAAATTTAGACCGAAATAGTACTTTTCTATTCGAAATTGAGTTAGCACGTTTGTTTGTTTGACTCTTATTCATTCCAATAGACGTTTTTAATCCATCTTTTTTAATAACAATTTTTTATTTATCTTATGGAAGACAGTCATCAATACACTCTCACAATAATTTTTGAATCTTATCATTTATTTTTACTCGCACTCAATAAATCACTCAGTAATAATTTACCAAAAGTACCTCCTTATGAACCCATTAAAAAATCCCGAGGAGGTGTTAACATTCCGGATTCGATACTGGACACCGAAAATCGCACTCTTTGCTCTACCTCCCTCAGTCGAGAAAAAAAACACTAAAACAAAAAAAAGAAGAAGAAGAAGAAGAAGAAGGTCGGGGCCCGATGATCGGACACAAGTCCTCCGCGGGTGGTCCATGGGTCCTGCAGTATGTATCTTAACACAATCTCAAGCTCGTATGTCGGTGGCCCCCAATCTTACACCGACTCGGCGCGGCTTTAAGCAGTGAAAAAAAAAAATCGCGAGGATCTCTTCATTTGATCGATTTTGATGATTTTTTGACCAGAGAACGGATTGTCCTAATTCTCTTTTGACCTTTTTTTTTTATTATTGCCAGCTTGTTTCCTGATTTTTCGTGGAAGTTCCTCGCATTTTTGTAGTTCGACACCATGCCGACGGCTTCATTAATTCGATCAGTTTTTCTAGACCGAAAATTGATAAGTTTAAATTGGGGCAGGCTATATTTAGATTGATCCTATAGTCGCGGTTTAAACGTTTCATGTTGAATTCATTCAAATCATTTTATTTTAAAACAGATACAGAATCGTCTTTTTTATGCTCAATATAATACCAATGAAGTTAATTTTTTCTCGTACCAATTATATCGGTCTGAAAGTATTTATTGTTGATTATAGAATTTGACGTAATCAAAATTTCCTGTAAATAGTAGAAATAGGAAATAACTCAAATACCTATTACATAACTTTTCGAGAAAAAAAATTCTCTCCACATACCAAGCCAGGTTACTTTTAGTGCACGTAAACGATTACATCAAAATTATTTTTAAAAAAAATCTAGATTTCGGGATGCATCTAGATTACGGCTAAAATACCTTGACGGCAGTCGAAGGGGTATTCGGTAACGAAGAATAAGAGCCAGGGAGGAAGACAGAGTCAAAGCTGTCTTGTCGATAATCGGGGAGCATCGCATTGGGGCGTTAGTGCAGCCAAAGCGTCGAGGCTTGATGCGCCTGCACCACACGGAGTTGAGACGTCGAGGTAACCGAAAACCACCCCGACACTCTATATAATATTATTAGTATAACATTGACCTTTGCGAGGAGATGAGCTCGGTGTAGACTTTCTGGGAGCAATGAGACATCCAATACCGATGCAGACGATCATAGTGTATATGCCCTCGGCGCATTCTTACCTAGGACGTTGAATTTTTCGGTATCTCAAGGTTGAGATCTACATGAATTGTTTCGAGTCGTTGTCTGTTCTGATTAACGCGATTTGTTTTGATTATTATTTTTTTTTAATTTTAATAATAGTGCTTATTGACTGTTTAAAAAATTATTTAAACAGCTTATGTACAGAATGAAATCAAATTTTGTTTTAATTATTTACAATTTTTTATTTTTGCCTTTTTTTAATGTAATAATCGATGAAATACTTATACAGCTAACCTAAATATTGATGATTAGAATCAGTGAATTACAAACTAAAAATTAAGAAAATCTTTTTTTATTCAAATTCTTGATGATGCAGTCAGAAAACGCCCAATTTCAAATCCAAAAGAGTTCATTTAGGTTCTTCAAGAAGAATGGTACCAGATTTCACCCGAAATAACAGAAAAAATTACAGCAATCAATGCCCAGAAGACTCGAAGTAGTTTTCAGGGCCATTGGATGAAAAGTTTACTGACAAAAATATTCTCTGTACGAATACTTTTGACGCGTCGAAATTGAGGATTTTTGTTAACAGTTAATCTTTATGTTTCTTTAAATTTATTATTAATGTTGTAAATAGTAATTTAATTTTTGATACCTTACTGTTGTTAATAATATTAAAATATAGAGTTATTTACATTAAAAATTTTTAAACAATAAATGGATTTTTACAAGTGTACGAATACTTTTGACACTCACTGATAGTTTTTTTACGTTCTTAAACAACGAAGTAATAAAAAAATTGAATGATGAAACTTCACAAATGAAATTTACCTCTTTTCTGAACAACCCATTTCAAAAATATCTCGTTTCTACCAAAATTCTCACGAACCAAAATAAAAGAGCCAAAAAACCGCAATTGCTCTGGAAGCGAAGGTCGCCCCCGCAATAGTCGTGGAAAAATCGTCCCGGGCTGCAGTTACAACCGAGGGTGGTCGACTTCCCTCCGCCCACTGCCGACAAAGTCCGATAAAACAAACCGCCGCCCACTAATTGTGAACACTGCAGTGGGCCACTTGGCGGCGAGAGTCCAAAAGAATTTCGGTAGCTCGTCCTTGCAACCGCGCGCCCACCTTGGAGACAAATTGACTGTCAAACTCCACGAAGGGTTGGAGCTCTTCTAAAATTGCTCTATTTTCAACTCGAAAGTTACCTAAATTGGAAATTTTTTTAGAATTACTTTTTGATAAATGTTATAAATTGAACTCGAAGTATTCTTTTTATTTGTTTCGTTTAGTTTCGATATGATTTACCAAATAAGTATAATAATAATAATAATAAGTATGATAACAAAAACCTATTATTTAGCTGTACCTACTTTAATTTTTTTTCTTTTTAAATACATTTAATAATTTTTTGTGAAAATTCATTTACTTAAAATTAATCAAAATCAAATCTTAAATTTATTGTATATTTTTTTAATAACTTTTTTTCGTTGTAAAAAAAACATTTTTTTTTTGAATTTGTCTTCTGTAAGTCAACGATGAATAATTTTACCTAAAAATAAATTAACTGGTCAAACTCATCAAAAATATTAATAATTTATAAATTGAAGCATATCTGAAACTACTACAACTCAATTTTTCTGAGAAATTTCTCTGCGCAAGGTGAAAAAATCTGAAGAAAAAACAAGTTAATAAGCTCTCCGATACAAAACAAGTTAACTCCGTAGAATACCCGCACATCTTAATTCAATAATCTCAACTAAAAAAGTTAAAAAATAATAATACAGGCTTGAGTGTCCGATGATAATCCCTCCCGGCTTACGAAATTTACGAGCCCGATCTAATCCCATTATAAACGCCGAGTTCCAAATCGATCGTTTAATGCCAATTAAGCAGCCCAAAAGGTAGAGAAAAAAAAAAAAAGATCTAAAGGTGGTCACGCTGCATCAGCCGTAGTTTCAGGTGGCCTGGTAACTGGATCCACTGGTAATTCGTGACGGTGTCTATAAAAGACCGAAAATATCCTAATTACGGTCGTACCCGAGAATTTACGACAGTCAAAACGTGGGCGGCTCGTCGTAAATTTAGTCCCGGGTTAATGCCGCTGCACGCGCAATTGGACTTGAAGTGACCCTCCTCGCAGGTGCGATAATAAAGACATCTCGATCTGTGGCTTTTTTGGGAGGGTACTCGTTTCGAGTACCCGCGGTAAACGGCGTGGAAATATTAAGTACTCGTGCAACAGCTTTGAGCTGGACAAGTGTACCTCTGCCACCTGGTAGCTTAACACGTTAAAAGGTCGTGACCGTTTTCGGGGTTACACCTGTGGGTACTAAGAGGTTCCTTCAAAGATACATTAAGCTTTTTATTTTTTGGTTCGTGGCGATTTATATATTTTAAACTTTGGCTTTGTGATTGACCACCCTGGTTGTGGACTTTGAAAAAATCAATTTTTAAAAATATATGTCAATGAGGATTTTAAATGACACTCGTATTCGTCTATAATTAAATTTAAAAATAAAATGTAATAAATAATTTAATGAAGTATGATTATACTCTTACGCCTGACACAAAACAAGATTTGAAATAAAAAATTTAGGTAAGTGATCAAACCGTGAATATTTGGCTATCGTGTATTTTTTCGCGCATCTGCTTGAATATTTTTTGTTTAAAAAACTTTATTGGTATAAGATTGTCTGTCCAAATTTCAAGAAGATCGAGTATTCATGCCCCCAACTCGATCTTACCCGATCGACTTAAAATTTTAATCAGATAATATTCTTGAAAAATAAAATGAAATTTTACCCTAATGAACCTATTTTATTTTTATTTCATATTCTTATAAATGTTGTTGTTAACAATCTCAATAATTTATTTTTTCATTTCTGGAATCTTTGAACGAATTTTTTTTTCATTATAAATGGTCGATGATGAACTGTTTAAAAAGTTCTAAATCTTGAATACTCATAATTTAAAAAAAAATTCTTTATCAGCTTTTAATTAAATTATTCATCTTAAAAACAAAAAATATTTAAAACAAACTTATATTTTTAACTCTTAATTAGAATTGTTTTAAAGAATAACTAAAGATTTTATTTGTATTTCTAGTTTATTATTCTCTTACAAGAGCTAACCGATGGTTATTACATGATCGACACATTTCCCTACCGTTAGACAAAAAAAGACTCGATATACAAAACCCAAAAGAAAGATCAAACACATGTTGCTCAGTCACGGTGTAAGAACTATCAAAACCGTATAGTTTTCAATCAAAGCACCTCAAAAGCTTCCATTATCATTCCAGAAAAAAAAAAAAAACGTAAATAATAGTAACCCAGAGTCGTAATAACCCGTCGAATCATCCGAAACCATAATCAAAGGAACGTAATCAATCAACCAGCAGCTCTAGACGAAGAAAAAAAGTTAAAGGAGAAGAAGCGTCTAGGATACGTATAGCGCGTGGCGGGCACGCTTATACCTCCGAAAAAAAAAAATGACAGTTGGCCAGCGAGTTTTTACGTTCCGGCAAATTAAATCCGGAGTTTCCCCGGGTGCACGTGCGCCCCTCGCGCCTCCGTGTTTACGAAGGAGGGATGAAAAAAAAAAATAATAATAATAAATAACACGGAGGAATTCGGGAAAAAAAAGGTAAGGTGATTGTGTGGATTTTGCTAATGAGGTGTCATTATGCAGGGGTGTTTAACAATAGGCTCCTTTTTTTTTTTTTTTTTATCATTAGGAAGTTTTTTATGAGTGCTTCGCTGTCGACACGTGGGTGATGTTGATTTTTCGGGGTGGTTTCTGCAGTGTTTAAATTCAATTCCGACTGGTAATTTTGACGGATTATGCAAATGTTCGTGCACGCTCGTCGGTCTCTTAAGTTCATTAGAGTCTGTTATGTAAATTTTATTAGTCGAACTACAGTGCATGAAAACACAATTTTTTGAAATTTGATTTTTTGAAAGCTTAAATTCAATTTATTTATTTCGAAGAATTGTATCAAATTTAAATTATAAACAATCAAGAATTTTATAATTCAAAAATAATTGTATGTCATGAACTTACTTACATAAAATACTGTAGGTAATTGATGCAATTGATCAGCCAATTTAATTACGTACCGCGATTTTAGGAAATCATTTAAAAAAAAAAAATTAATTTAATATCATACACTAATATGTTTAGTTTCTACGACATTAAAAATTTTATTAAAAATATTTATAATTCAAAACTACTGAAATTTAATGATGATTACCAATAAGATTGTCTAATTTCATTTTATTTATTTATTAAAAAATATTTATTTACGCAAACCAGGTTGTACCTATGTAGCCTATATACATGTTTACATATACCTATACAGGCTATACCTAAAAAAGTTGCCAAAACTGAAAATATAAAAAAAATTTTAACTCTTTCATATAGGATCTCTTGAAAGTTTCTTTCTTTACTTACAATAAGTTTTGATTCCAGATTCTAATTTTAGAAAGAAGCTCCCTTAAACTTCTAATCTTTCAAACCACCGTGTAACTTAATAAAAACAAGAGGGTGAAATCCCACAACACAAAATTTAATCCATCGGAGCTTACACGCGTATATTAAAATCGTCTAATCGCGGTCGCGTGTGCCTCGGGTTGGTCGAGCAGATCGTCTTGGGCTTCGATTTCTTTTTTCGGGAACGCGCTCAATCGTGCTGATGATCCGAGGCATCTGCAGAAGCAGGTGCTTTTATTACCTGTACGGCTTCCTGGGGCCCCATCTGGACCCGTCATCTATTAGCTTATTACTTCATTGTTATTGCTTCTGATCCCGGCTCTTTTTTTTTTTGACGTTCGGTTTTGATAGAAATATCTTATTGACAGTGTTTATGATGAATTCTGTGTAATTTATTAATAATTTATGGTTTGCGAATAATAAATTACTCTACATAAATAATAAAGAACTTAGACGCTAATTTATAATGCTAAATTATTCGTGAAAAATTTTAATCTCATTAAATTTTCATTTTTTTATTAATTTTTTTCAGATCTGGGCAATTTTTTTATACTTTAATATAACCTTAGCTAGTCCTTTGATGCCTTCGCAATCACTTGTTAATTGTTAAAGCTTTTTTTTCAAATTTTAGTGTCGTAATTAATTTTGTCGTTTTACTTCTAATATATTTTATAAATTTTATTTTTAAAAATAAACATATTATTCCGTATTTAAATTCACCGCGCTTTGCACTTGCTGAGTATAGTTAGTGATGCAAAATGACGACGTTTTTCAAAATTGGTCCCGTCACTGGTCATTTGGACGGTCTTTCGACCGTCTTGGGACCGTCGCAAAAAGCTGGCATTTTTATATGCCAGAATGACGGTCCTTAATTTTTTCGTCCCGTCCCAATGACGAGACGTCCCGGGACGGTCATTTTGCATCTAGATAGATGATGGAGTAAAATTATTTATTTAATAAAATTTGATTTTTTAATGTAAAATTAAAAATACGTATCGGTTTTAAATAAATAACTTATTCTCATCAGTTGGAAACAAATTTTGTTGCAAAAAAAAGTTATTATAAATTGTTAAATATTTGGGTTTGATGTACTATAGATGAGGGAATCAAATTATATATACTAAACTATCATAAATATCAAATGTCAAAGCCAGCGGTAGCTGGCTTGGGAGAGTTTTTCGCGCCAAAATAGTAGCCAGCTGCCGTGCTTTATTTACAGCTACTGGAGCTACCTTAACCCTACTAACCATAATTAATTTATTATTTAAAAATTAAAACACGTTACCTGCGTCATAAAACCTCTAGAGTACGCCTATTTTTCACTATCGAAGAGATGAGGATTGTTTTCGCATCGTATACTTTTTTAATTTCCTTATTTATTAACTCGCGTTTTTGAATTCGGCCTTTTTTTCGGACTTTCCACAGTGTTCGAATTTCGAAACAACCGCCGATCGACATTCGGCACTTCACAGAATTTTCACCAGATGGCGCAGTAGCGATTTTTATTAAAAAAATAAATTTAAATTTGTTTTCTTAATTTCTTTTAAAAATAAACTTAAGAATATATTCGATTTGATTGAAAGATTTCTTTCTAATATTTTATGGATTGAAATAGATTTAATGATAAAAAAAAAATTAATTATATAACCTATCAATAGATTGATAAAACTTTAAAAGCTAAATTGATCAATCGTTTAAAAAATTTTTTTACCGTTAGCTGGGTTGGCTTGACCTTAAATTGAGCCTACTTCCCTATCTCATTAGAACCTATATTGATTTTTAGTACCTCATAAAAAAGCATAAAAAGTTCTTAAAGCAGGAACAATGGAAAAATTTTGCAAATTTTTACATTAATTTTTAAATTTGAATTAGTTTAAAAGAAAATTGATATCAATATTTTATGACAAAAAGTTTGATAAAAAATTTTTGTATCTTATTTTAAATTTTGATTTTATTTCGATTAGTAAAATTGAAGGAGAGGCAAAAAATACGTATTAAATAAAACATTATACCAAACAAAAAATAGTGATATCCCCCAAAAAAACCTCAAAGAGGTAAACAAATTTAAGGAGAGTTTTAGCACCAAAACATTAATTAAAGGATTTTTAACAAAAATTCGTGATATCAAACTATAAGAATTTTTTGATTTTAAAAATACGACATTTATCTGTTAATTCAACTAAACTCTACCAAACTCTACATGAAGATACTTTTTTGACTTCTGTGTGCTTTGATAGAGTTTAGTTGAATTAACAGATAAATGTCGTATTTTTAAAATCAAAAAATTCTTATAGTTTGATATCACGAATTTTTGTTAAAAATCCTTTAATTAATGTTTTGGTGCTAAAACTCTCCTTAAATTTGTTTACCTCTTTGAGGTTTTTTTGGGGGATTATGATTACATAAATGATTTGGTAATCTTCAAAAAAGTATCAGTTGCAGTAAAAAAACAAAAAATTGCTGAACTTGCGCAAGTTTTTTTGGAGCTTTCAAGAGCTTTACGAAAAATGACCGTCCTCGATTTTTTCATTGGTCCCAAGACCGTCCAAGGACGATGACGGCCCCGGGGCTTTATGGAGGTAAGGATATCGAACTCGAATATCGAAATTTTTTTTATTTTTCTCCATAGGTGCTAATGGTAAAAAAAAGAAAAATTTCGAGATTCGAGTTCGATATCTGTTACCTCCATAAGGCCCCCGGACCGTCCTCGTCATTTTGCATCACTAAGTATAGTCGCTAATTTACTCGCATATGACGCTACCGCGCAGTATACCGGCTGCATGCAGTGTCTGCTAGCAAACGAGCTAGGTTAAGTTGAGCAAAAACGTAAACATTTTGTGGCTTTCGCCTTGGAAAGTATTATTTATTTTCATAAACAAGTAAGAATTGATCGTATCAGTCGGTCTAGATGAATTCGAAGATGGCTGAAGCTGAATACAGCGAAGTATTCAAAATAGTGAAGTTTAATTATCGGTACAGTATTTTTGACGAAAACGGTGCCATAAACTCGACATCGTTCGAAATTGACACCGCGGACGATCTCGACGAGTTCAAGTACACTTGGAAAATAAAATATTCCTTAGAAAACAACTACGGCAACACCCCTCTCAAAAAGTTTAAATCAAACTCGGCTGCTCAAAGCGAAAGCGAGTGGAATTTATCCTCCGGAGACGAGGATTCGATACGGCTTGACGAAAATCAAGGCTGGGAAACTCCTCCGCGTCAAAACTACGATGACTCATTCACTCTGAACGCACTGGAAGTCGGCTCGCAAGATAAACTTATCAGTAAAGACTTCGCTTACGTAACGATACTCGTTAATGGCAAGAAGCTGCTGAGGGTCAGATTCGACTCCGAATCAACATTGGTCGTGCGTAGAATCATACCGGACTTCACGATCTGGGGTTCCGAGGAAAAAGAGGCCCACCTTCTGGTCAAGGTTAAGGTCTACCACCACTACCCCAATTTCTCCAAGCAGATGGTCGACGATTATGCTAAATTTTTTGAAAATGACAAAACGTGCGACGTTAAGTTTGTAATTGGCGGCGAGGAAGTTCAAGCTCACAAGCAAATTCTGTCGGCTCGCAACCAGGTGTTCGCAACGATGTTCGAGAGCGACATGCTCGAGAAGGAAAATGGGAGAGTCGAGATTGTCGACATAGACTTGAACATATTCAAAGACTTGTTGAGCTTTATTTACAGTGGTAAAATCACTTCCGACAATTTGGCCGACTGGCTGAAACTCATAATTGCAGCAGACAAGTACTCCATGACTAATCTGGTGAATATTTGCGGCAATCTCATTGGTGTTAAATTGAACACTGATAATGTTATAGATATCTTCGTAACTGCTGACACTACCAGTGCCAAAGGATTGAAGGAAAGATGTAAGAACTTTATACTCGACAATACAAATGATGTTCTGAAGACCGAAGGATACAAGAATTTGGTCAAGTCAGGGCGCGCTGATTTGATCTCGGAGATATTATGTTGTTTCTCATAAATGACCCGTGTTAAAAATAATATATTTTTTTTTAATTTTCTTTTGATTTTATTACATATAAGTAAATATTATGTAAATATTAGTTATATAATTAAATTTTTGTACACTAGATGGATATAATTTTTATTCATTCTTACCTTACATTGTAAACCCTTACTCACCAGAATAAGGAATATTTAAAATGAAATAAATAAATAAATATAGTAAAAATTAAAATTTTTGACACTTTTTTTGAGAAGAATTTAACAGAATTTAATTAAATTAGGCTTGATAAAGATCCAGAGTTTGGTATTAAAATTTTTTTAATTTTGTACACTATTTAACATTTAATCTTTTTCTTTGAGTATTTTTATAATCGAAATAATTTATTTAAGACTTGCTGAAAAATATTTTTCAGTTTTTGAATTTCGAAAATTATTATCTAAAAAAACTTCAATTAACAGTATAGCCATTGATTTATAAATAACCTTTACTATTTCTATAAATAACTTGAAAATTCTTATTATAAATTTTATCCTGATAAATGTTTTTATGCGGCATATCATTATTTTTGGAACCATTTATCTATCTCTAACTGCATTGAACTAATTATTAAAAAATTGCTTGGAAAGTAGTAATTTCTAATCAAATTAACAGTGTCTTTGAGGAAAAATTTATAGCCTTCACCATAAATCAAAGAATCAATTTTCCTACAAATATACATCATCCGGTAATAAATCCGACAAACGATTATAGTTTCCAGTAATAAAGCGCCGTAACCCACAAATTTGAAACCACCCGTACCCCCGTGGAAATGACCCAAATACGCATTTATCACAGCGGGCCTTCATTGTTTAATTTTTTGATGTAAACTGTCGGTAACGACCCACCAACTATAAATAAAGAAGGGGGTATTCGGGGACCACCGCTCTGTGGGCGGAGAACCCAGAAGAATTCTCGTAGATGTCTCTATTACGTAGGTATAAATAAACGGGGGTTGCAGGACCGGACCACTCCCACTACTCTATAGGGATGCTGGCATATATCTCTGTCTGCGCCCTGTCGCATTTTTACAAATGTGATAATGTACTGCTGATGGGCCTCTTTCATCCCAGCCTTTCATTTTCACCGACACCTCGAGTATCCTATAAAAATACATTTTTTATCCCTCCAGTTTTGAGGATTTTTGGATTGATCGAACCATAGACGGACGCAACCTTTCATAGTGCGACGCAATAGTTAATTTTAGGTACTTATTTAAAATTTTTGAGAATATTTAAATTTGGTAGATTGAGTTAAATTTGGTTGATTTTTAATAATGGTGAATTTGGATCTTAAGCAATTAAATATTTTGTAATTATAATAAAAAAAAATTAAATTTACTACAAATATTTTGAAGACTTAGCGCTAGAAAAATAAGTAGCACACAGTTTGAAAATTATATTTTTAACATTAAAAAAACTGTTTATTATTTAAAAAAAATTTTTTTAAACAATCTTCAATAACGTTTTGGTATAAATTTACGCGTAACAGCAGTAAACATGCAAATAAAATACAAACTTAAAATCTATGAAATAAAATTTCGTAATAATCAAAACTGCAGTCTTTAGATAAAATAAACTAATAAATATAACAACATAAGACCAACATCAAAATTCTAACAAAATATAAAATTCGTAAAAAAAGGACGTACGTTCACTGTTTATCAATATTATAACACAAAATTTCAGAAATCAAGTCCGCGCGGTTGGACTTGACCTGACTCTTGTAACCCTCCGAGACGATCACATCGTGCATGTTGTGATGTATGAATTCAACGCACTTGTCCTTCAAACAGACAGCTTTGACAAGGTCAGCAGTGGCAAAGATATCCATGACATTGCTTACGGTCAAAAGAGGTGATATCAAATTCTCGCAAATTTTAACCAGGCTGGTTAGTGCGTACTTGTCCGCGGCTACGACGAGTTTCAACAAATCGTCGATGTCCCCCGAGTCCACCCTTCCGGAGTAGATGAAAAAAAGCAACTGTCTGAAGATTTTGAGCTCTATGTCGGTTATTTCAACTTGTCCATTTTCTCTCTCCAGCATGTCGCTCTCGAACATCGTCCTGAAACTATTAACATTTTTATTATTTTTTTTATTTTATCAATTTTTAATTATTAATATTTTTATTTGAATATTACACGGAGTTCCGGGCAGCTAAGATTTGTTTGTGGGCAGTAACTTTACTATCTTCGATGATAAACTCAACATCTCGCAGGGTTTCGTTCTCGAAAAAGTCACTAAAATCTTCAACCAGCTGAGTGGAAAATCTGACACAGTGGTGGTCGACTTTAACTTTTACGAGGATTATCGCATCGTCGCTTTTGCTAACTTCCAAACGCGGGTTCACGTTTTTTTCGAACGGCAGTGAATTTTCACAGTCGAATGCGGCGCTTACGCAAGCATGGCCGTTGACGAATATTGTGACGGAGGCCGTATCCCCGACGTTCAGCTTTTCCCGGGAGTAAACGTCGATTTTGTGGATTACGATGCGCGCCGGAATATCCTGCTGGGTTGAGTCCTGAGTGGAGTCGTCGAATTCCGTGTCTTCGTCCAGTTCTTCGTAGTAGCTGTCGTAGTTTTGCACCTGCAAGTCGGATTTCCAGACTGTGGTGCCCGAGTACTTGACTTTCCAGGAGTATTGAAAGTCGTTTCTTTCCGCGGTCACGAATTCAAAGGATGCCGGCATCAAGTCGCTCGATTCTCTAAAAATCTTGTACTTGTATTCGAATTTTATCGTCTTGTATAGCTCGTTACCTACGATCTCGGCCATTTTCAATCCTTTTTTTAAATAATAAATTAATATTTTTTATACTGACATTTTTGTACGTATCTGATAATCAATTTATAAGTAATTTAACCTTTATGCTCCAAAATTATTTTTCTATTTCTCGGTTTTTTTATAGTTTTATCATCAAGTGTTTGTGATATTTTGTAGAAAAAAATTGTTATCTGCTACAAAAAATTAAATTATTAATTATCTGAGACGTTTAAATAAAAAAAACATTTTGAATCAATAACTTACTTTTTAATTCCATTTTGCGATTTATTGAAGCAATCGAATACTTGATTTTCACTAATATTCAAAAATTATGGCCACACTAAAAAAAGTTTGTTGACTACAGAAGATCTTTTGGTTTGAAAAAAAAAACTGGTCTGCTAAGTTTTCATGAAAACATAAAGATCGATTCGAAAAACTTAACCCCCTACGAGATTTTCGTGCTTAATGCTTTCTCAAAAACAAGTGAATTTTTCGAAAAAAATAATTAAAAAATTTTATTCCTTTACCAATTTTTTTTTTCTTTCAACTCTCATAAACTAAATCCGTTTCTTTTAGTTAAAAGTCTTGATAAAGTTAATAAAATTCCAATGAATTTTTTGTATAATCTAATTTTCATAATGACATAACGAGCCCCAAGATCATTTATGACTTACTTGAGGTCTGCTTAAAATTTTTTTTTTTCTTTTTTTTTTTTTCAAAAAAATTAATCCTTCCGAGAGATTTTTCGCCTCGTTATCGCAATAATAATCCGTCAAAGTGCAACAATGGCCGACGGCTGCGCGAGCAGCGAATGCAAAATTCATCCGTCCGCGTGCGGACGTGTAATTAAGGCGCTACGCGCGAATGCCATTAAAACGTCATTGCACAAAACGCTCGAGCTAAAGGGATTCCTCTACACTTGCAGTCTTAGGTATGCGCGACTTTAAATGTATTACCGAAGAATTACTTTTTCTTCTTCTTTTTTAGATCTTCGTCAAAAGATACATGTTAAAAACTCACGGCTGAACGATTTTTAAAAAAGATGTTCTTCGCGTGAACGGACTTTTTATTACAACCGCCATTGATTCATTTCTTTTTAAACGTTTTACTTCGAGTCAATGCATTTAAATAGTGCTATTTTTTGAATTTTATTTTATTTTTTTTTAATCAAAATTGAAAAAATATTTTGTATTCATTAGAAACGAAGAGTATTTTTTACAAATACCTATAAAAATCTGACAATAAAATAATCATTTTACTTCTGAAAGAAGTTGGAGAATCCTGATAAAATTATTTTTTGTTTCTTTCATTAACAAACTTTTACAATTAAAGATCGTTAGAAGATAAAAAAACTTTGTTTTTCCGGAAATTGATAATAAATTGGTTTAAAATTAATTAATTTATTTATTAGTCGTTATAAAAAAATTACTGAAGCGTATTCATAAGTATTTAGGCTTACATAATACAGATAAATGAAACCTAGATAATTAATAAAACTATTTTTTTCCGCAATTTTTTGATTAAAAATTGATTAATTTTAGTTAATTTATTTTTCAAAAATTTAAAAAAATTCATGTTTAGTGAAGTATTGTATACCTAAACTTTAATGCAATAAATATTTTAGAATATTAGAATTTTAAATTTGGTTATCAGTTATGAAAAAGAGAACAAATATTTTTACGGTACGCATTGTAAATTCCCACCCGCGCGTCAGTTAGTCTGTCAGCGAAACACAATGAGCCGACCAACAATGTGAGTCCGAACCGGGGCAGTGCTAACAAGCATGACAGTACAATAAAAGTGTATTATAAAGATTTCTTACGAAAATATAAACCCATAGGATGTTTTTAAATTTTACTGCAAAGTAAGCCTTCTTAAAGAATACGTTAGATTTACGACACAGTGGATGCCACTTGAAAATTTGCATGACAAAAGCCCTAACAGTTTTTAAATAAATTTTTCTGTCGATATTGTGATAATCGGAATGGCAAATTTATTCAACCAATACAAGAATTTTTAAATCACGGAATTTAACGTAATTTGAAACTCTAATCATGATATTAGAAAAGCCTTAATTTTCCCGTCAAAACGAGAAAGATTTATAGTCAATCTATTTAAATTTTAAAAAATGATCAATCGCGTTTTCAATACCGCCGAAATAGTTTTATCAAATGCTAATATTTATCTTTAATATACGACAAAGCATGAATTGGCGCTTTAAACTTAATTACAAGTTACTTACATAAAGCACGCGTCGGTCAGCCGCTAAAAATGTATTCAAGACCGGTTACATTACTGATTTTACGCACGTGGCTTGGAATAATATTTTGAGAACTCGCGAGTAAGGTAGACTTTAGTGTATATTACAACAATTACTCATTTTTATTTTTATTTTTTTGTTACAGTTGTAAAATTAATACACCATATAATAACAATACATTCTGTTTAAAACAAAGTAAAATATCGTAGTTTTTCGTGATAGGTACAGTAATTTTTAGAATCTCGATTTTTTTTATCAACATTGAAGCCTTGAAAAATCAATTCTTTAAGGATACGTTTTGGGAGGTTTGATAATTAATATTAATGAGAATGATTAGTCGGACAAAAACCATATTTTTCTATTCTTGAAATCGTCTCGACCCGATAATTACAGTAAACAATGGATTAAAACCTTACATTAACCAGAATGATTTTCAATTTACATAATTCTGTTATGAAGTCGGTAAAAAACGTCAGACGGTTCTACGTACATCTTCATCATCGCCTCTTCTCGCAGCCTTTTTTTTTTTCCTTTGATCGACCCCTTAAATGGTGGGAGGTTCTATCGATGCTACTGCCTTGATTTTAGTAATCGTCGCCTCATTAATAATCGATCACCTCCAAAATGATTTTTTAAAACGACCACGAAGGTTCATAATAATAACCGATTATTAATATCGAATTTGACAAATGAAGTGTATTTGTATCAATTTCAAATGCGACTTATTATTATTTTTGATTCTTCGAATTAAGTCTGGAGGTAGTGTCCGATTGATTCTCAGGACTACTGCAATTTTTAATTTTTTGACTGATTCTTGATTTTAATAATAGCCGAGGACCCCGCTGCAAAAAAAATCGCTCGAGACACTCGAAAATCGGACCAGGCAGACTAATCCAGTTGTAATAAAATAATTAAAAAAACTTTTCAACATGAATAAGTCTGTTGATTGAAGTAAAATCTAAAAACATACTTTTAAAAAAGTAATGAGTTCGCTGAGTTCAATTTTTCCTTGGACAAATTTTTACAAAATTAAAATACAATTTTCAGATAAGCTATGAAAACAAATAAATAAAAACATAAAACTATTTAAACGCATGAACTTTAAAAAAAAATTTTAAATTATTAATTATTGAAATTTTCAAAAAATTACATGAATTTATTTCTGAAAACATCTATGTATTTATTTCTGTCCGAAGAATTCTTGAAAACTGATTTTATTTTATCGATGAAATATTTACCCTCGCAAACATTTTTGACGATGCGGTGCAACTCGAGCGTTTGCACCCGAAGAGTTAGTATAGATCTATGTTTTCACCATGGACGCTAGTGTCCGTAGTTGCACAGGCTCTACACGGAAGTACTGAAAGTTTTATACCTGACGTTCATCCTGCGGCGTCCATTTGTCTTGCCAAACCACAAAAATCTGATGCTCAGGACGGCTTCGGCCATGTCATTTTTCAGAACCATTGTTGGCAAGAAATATTAATGCTAGCCTAAAACAAAATAAATTTAAGGTCGGACCACCGTAAAAATTTTTTTATTAATCCTTTTTCAAGTATCCAAAAAATAATTAGAAATTTCAGGGATTTAACGTTTCTTGGATCTTGTGGGAAAACCATCGAAAATTCTTTAAAAATTTTTATTCAATTTTTAGTAAAACTACAAAACTTAAATGCTACAGTAACATTATGCAACAATTTGTTCATTATAAGTATTTCGATACATCTCAAAATCTACAACTTGGTTTCTTGCTCATTTTTAACAACAAAAGGCTCAATCCTTTTAACAGTAATGTCACATGAAATCACAAGTTTGTTGTCTCTGATTATGTTATTTTCCGGATGAAGTAGGTAGCTTTTTTCGAAAAAATTCGAAAACCCCTGGTAACCTTCCGACACATCCCGGCTGAAAGTAACGTTATCTTTCGATTTAAACATTTCAGTTATTTCGCCGTGGAAGTCAAAAGTGAACGACGCCTTAACTTTATTTCTACCCGTGTACCCCAAAAATAACGACACTTGGCCATGATCACTTTCAGCACACAGTTTCAGCTGCCACGAGGTGGTTGCATTTCGATCGCGCACTTTGAACACTGGAGATTTAATTGCACTTTTTCCTAGGACATCGTCGAGGTTCACCGACCAATAAATTGGTGAGTTCAGTCCTACCTCGCCCGGACGCACCGACAATTTATACAACAATGCTAATTCACCAGCCGTGTACGGTACCAGAGTCTCCATACGGTGAATTTCATAGTCCTTTAAGCGATTAAAGAGATTTTTTAGCCGATCAGTGGAACGATTGATGACTGATTTTATGCTACCGCTGAATTTTTCGTTTGCAGGCATCTTTGACGCTGGTGCAGGTCGAGTAACTGGCAAGAGTTAGACTTGAACTGAAATATTTCTACCTGACGTAATTTTTTTGTTCAGTAGCCCTTAGCACAACCATGGCCCTACATTGCCTATAGCTGAGGGCATTCATTACATATATACATAGATATAATGTAGTGTGCAGAAAGAGTAGTAGAGGGAAACCGTTTTCTTGAAATTCGTCAAGAGTGGTGAAAAAATATGGTCACTTTAATATTTAAAAAAATTTTCAACTCTTTTTTTGTGCCAACTCCCTGATATAAAAAAATTTTTGTGGTTAAAATTTCATAGTTCGACTATTGAACATTTTAATTTTCGTAATTTAAGCGTTAATAATTAGAAAAAAATGGGTTGAATAATCAAACTATTTCAGTTAAATACTTTTAATAAATATTTTATATTTATTTATAATAAATTATAAATTATAAAATTATCAAGCGTTTTTCATACTATTAAAAAATGTACATGATTTTAAGTGAAAAAAATTGAGAGACAATATTTGAAAATAATATCATTTTATTAACAGTATGTGTAAACATTTTTCATTGACAGTGAGTTTTTAATTGAATATTGATTAAATACGAGATTAAATATCTGTAAAAAATTAAATTTTAATGTTCTTGTGAATGTATTTAAATAAAAATAAAAAATGAGTTATTGCTAATTTTTATGATACTATTCCAATAGTACCGTATCGAAAACGTAGTTTGCGAATCGATTTTAAGAAAGTCATTCAAAATCAAAGGACTACTAAATTATTACAGATAAAGTTCTTTTTTAAGTCATAACCACAATTATAAGAAGTATTTATGATTAAGCTTAGAAACTTGAGAGACTAATTATGTATTTTAATTTTAAACTAGCATAAAACGCTCGCTCGCTCGCGCATAGACAAATATATTCAATAATATCATATATTATGATATTATGATATTACGTAAATGATTAAATTTTATTTAGAGTATAACTTTAATCAAAAATATTTTAAAACAAAAATCTACAACCATATTACTGATGAAAAAAACAAAAAAAGTCTTCCAAATGTCTGGGCTTATTCGAAAATAGATACATACATGCCTAAAATGAGCAGCCTTAGACATCCCAGTACAAAAAACTTATTACGGTTCGATTTATGGAGCTAAAATTTCAAATTAACTTTATTTGAGTATAGATCTCACTAGAGTCATTAGATTCAAATTGAAGTTCAGATTCATAATCTGGACCCTCAAAAGCCAAAGAATAAAAATTTTCGAACAAATACAATGTATTAGGCGCGAATTATAATTTCACCTTATCTAAGTGTACTTAAATATTGAGGCAAATTAAAAGTTCAAAGTGATACTTGTAATCAGCAGCCTTGAAAACAGGTGTATACGAAATTTCTGATTGTTCTAATATAGATTGAGAACAAAGGAAAATTTTACCTTATATAAGTAAACTTCATCTAGGGTAAAATGAAAATCTACGGTCATATTCAAAATGAGGAGCATTAGAGATCCCAATACACAAAACTTATTACGAGTCAGATGCATGGGGCAAAAATTTCAAATCAAATTTATTTGAGTATAGACCTTATTAGAGTCATCAAATTTAAAATTGAAAATCAGATTCGTAATCTTGACCCTCAAAAGACATCGAAAACAAATTTTCGTACAAATCCAATATATTAGGAGAGAATTATAATTTCACCTTATTTAAGTGCACTTTATTTAAGACAAATTAAAAATTCAAAGTGATATTTGTAATCAGCACCCTTGAAAACATACATATACGTAATTTTAACAAAATCGGATGTATTGGAAGAGCCATGTTAAATTTTTAAAATAAAACTGATGACAAAAATCGTTAAAATAGAAATGCTTGTCATTTATGGTACAAAAAATGCAGCAGGTGTTTGAAAATACTTGGCTCAATATCGGTAATTTCTACTTGGCCATTTTTTTTCTCTGTCATATCTGTCTCAAACATGGATGCGAAGACTGAATTTTGAGCTGATAAAATTTGTTTATGAGCTAGTATCTCAGTAGTTCCTACCACAAATTTTACGTCACACCACGTTTCATTTTCTAAAAGTTTGTTGTAACTGTGAAAAACTACTTTATCAATGCTTTCATCTCGTCGAATCAATTTTATCCTTACTTGAATAAAAGAATCCACTTTGACGACGTGATACTTAGACTTCATAATCATCCATTTCTATTGGAAACGAAGTTTTTGAGTCAATGGTTTCGTCAATAGAATTATCTTCTCCGTCGATGCAAACTTTTAAACACACAAAGTCACCAGTGAGTAACTTATTTTCTTTTAAATTCACTTCCATAATTCCTAATTTTCTACACCGAAAAAAATAAACGCGTAGGGCACGCACTCATTTTCGAGCGTAGAACACGGAGCGCTTAAGAGCGTAGTCTACGGCTGGCCGAGTGCGTAAAACGCGCAAGAGCTTCAGCCGTAGACCTCCCGCCTGCTGCCCGCTGCTGTTGGCGGTTTAAAGTGCATGAGCGTTTGTTTTGACACCGCGGGATGTTTTGTTCTGAATTTGTTCTGATTGATGCAATTGCATCAAATACAGAATTATTGATATGAAATAAGTGAATTAATATAGTTATATTTTCTAAAGTAAGTAAAGTTTATAAGTTGCGTGTGTTAGCTTTATAACCTCAAAAATCATGCATCATCCTAACGAACATCCCTTTTACACAAATGGTTTCAAAATATTATTTCGACTTCTCACAGATATAGCAAAATGAAAACATCATTTTCGTTATTCATGATACTTATTTATTTCATCTCGCAACCGCATAAGTCGACGGAGCAGACGGTGATATTCTCTGATTCTACGGCTGGAGCCCTTGCGCGTTTTACGCACTCGGTCAGGCGTAGAGCACGCTCTCGCGCTGAGCGTAAGCCACGCTTTCAAGCGCTGCGTGTTCTACGCTCGAAAATTGCCTGCTACGCGTTTATTTTTTTCGGTGTACTCAAACTGTCAACGTTCAAGTCCTCTGCGTTATCACTGTCACTTTCATCGAAAAATCTATATTTTATTTTCCACGTGTAGAAAAACTCATTACCCTCTTTTGTTATAAATTTAAACGATTTAGGCAATAATTCACCCCTACTCTTAAAAAATTTTCGTTTATACTCGAACAGTACTTCGGTGTTGAGAACCTTGTGCACACACTCAGCAGCCATTTTTAAAGCTTTTTTCAAAAATTTGAAAGCAACGTAAATAAAAAAATCACAAGAGTCTTTTTAAGTAATAACAGATTAAAATTCTGTTTTAATTTTATTACGACTATGCTGATTTTATTTCTGCCGGATTATTCAACGTGTGGCATTGTTGTTGTACTTAGCAGACTAAATTCTCCAGTCGATCTGTTCCGCAAGTTCGATGTGATACCTGCGCCATCTTCTGGAAAATTCGGTGAAAAAGACTGATGAATATTTTGAAACAAAACAGAAATTTCCAAATTCAATTTTCTAAAATTATCAAATACATTCATTCTTACCATATTTAAAATATTTCAGTAGAAAAATCAATTTATTTTGACAAATTTTAACGTTTAAATTGATTTAAATTTTTTTTATATCAGAAAGCTTCTATTTTTTTTAATGAATTTTATTATAGTTTGACATGTAAACACGCGCGCGCGTGTGTGTGTAAAAAGATTTTAATACTTTTACGTAAAATCGAAAAATTCATGTAAATAATAAATTATAGGGTGGAATAAAATAGTAACAGAAAAATAAATTTATTAAATCTCTAAAAAATTATAATAATTTAATAAAGGAACAACTAAATAAAAAATTCTAAATAATTTAAAAAAATTAAATTTAATCAAATCAACGATTTATACAAAAAAGAGAAATAATATTTTTTTACTACATGTAGTTTGAATTTTTAATAAAATACAAATGTTATTAAAAAAATTATTATAAACAAGTTAATATTTTCTTAGTTACAAGACATGATTTCAGAAATCAAATCTGCTCGCCCTGATATAACCAGATTGTTGAAAGCTTCTGTCTTGACGATTTGGCATCTGTTTTTGAAGATAAACTTCACGCATCGTTTTTTCAAAGTTTCGGCTTTCACAAGATCGGCAGTGAGAAAAATGCCAATTACATTTCCAGGAGTTAGTTTGATAGCCACTATGTTCTCGCAGATGGTTAATAGACTCGTCATAGCATATTTATCTGCTACAATCATGAGCTTCAGATAGTCGTCCAGCTCGTCTGTGTCAACTTTTTCCCAGTAGATGAACTGCAGCACGAGTTTAAAAATATTAGAATCGATGTCGGTAATAACAACTTGTCCGTTCTTTTTCTCCAGCATGTCGCTTTCCAACATAGCTCTAAACACGGAGTTGCTTTCGGATATTATTTGCTTTTGTGCGGGAAACACTTTGTCCCCCACGATGAATTTAACATCACTGAAGTCTTCGTTTTCCACAAATTTACTGTAATTACTGATCACTCGATGAATACTGTTTGTTTGATGACGAATTTTTATTTTAATCTGCAAGTACGAATCGCTGGCCTTTTTCACCATCAAACTCCCCAAATTTCTTTCTTTATAATTGGAATTTGAGTCGAAATCTACGTCCAAGCACACATCTTTGTTTACGGTAATTCTAATATTCGCAGTGTCATTGCCGTTCATTTTTTCTTGAGTACGAACTTCAACTTTGTTCAAATGGTAATGGTTTACGTCTATTTCCATACTTTCCGATTCATCGTTATCAGTCTCCGGTTCAACGCAACCGGGAAGCAGTAAGTATTCCACCTCCCAAACGTAATGAAATTCATTACCTTGAGAGGTAACGAGATCGAAAGAATTCGGCATCAAAGTGACTCCATTTTCTCTGAAAAAGTTACGTTTTTTCTTAAAAACCGTCTGTTTCCAGTAATGATTACTAACAACACTGGCAGTCTCGGCCATTTTTAATTGATCACGCTAAACGATACTACTGTACTTATTTTTTATGAATACTTCAATAAATACAACCAGAGCGCCATCTCTAAAAAATTTTGGCTCTGTTTACAAGTAATTCGAACGTTTTTGAATTTCCACTTAACTGACGATTTAAAAAAAAAAGAAAAAATTGTTCTTTTAATAAAAAATGAAAACCAGGGCAACTTATATTAAACTGAAAAAAAACAACATGATGAGAGAATTAAAAAACACTTTCGATTAGAATAAAAAAAAAGTTTTAGCCCGCAAGATTCTCGTTCAAGGTCTACTCGCGCGGGGCGCATCATCTTACACGATTTTAGCTGCTCGATGTATTAGGAAAAAGAAAAAAAAAGAACCTCGAGTGTTTGCTGCTCCTCCCCGTTTTGTTGGTTTTAGAGGTGCTTATAGCTTCGATGATCAAAAACGACGTGCGTACCTATAGGGTATTATGTATCCTCGATGCATCTCCTATAATTAAAGAGAATATAATAACCGGCTTCTCGATCGCGTATTAACTTAATTGCTTCATTTGATTTGGTCTGAAGGTTGGATACACAAAAATTGTCATGCTTTTTCTTAGATAAATTTTTAAAACTATTATGACAGGGCAACAATTTTTTTTAATGTTTTAAAAAAAAATCTCACATGTATAATTGTAACAGTTTTTAACAAAATATTAGGTAATTAGCGAAGAAAAATTTTATTACAAAAAATTACTATTACTAATATGCGATAATTTTTCGAATAGTCTTTAACAAAAGTTTAAATTAAGATTATTCAATTTTTTCGGAAAAAATATGAGTATTTTTGATCTAGTGCAAAAAACAGTCGTTTGTAAAACATTCAAAATCCAAACTCTTACGTAGCGAGTTTTCAAAATATAAAGTTTAATTTTTCCAAGATAAATTTTTACTTGTCATAAAATTTAGTGCGAATTATACTTCGAACAATGACAGTAGACCAATTTTGTGACTTAACAAAAAAAAGGAAGTTTTGTCATTGTGATTTTTCTTTTGCTTTAGAATGATAAAACGTAAGATTCTTAAAAATATGCAGTGTGCCAGTCTGAAATCATAATGCTTTACATCATTCCTCAATGTGCGTGACTGAGACTTAGTGTACAAAAGTTAGTGTACCGAGAAACTTGCTTTTCTTATTAGTTACTTTATTTTTAAATTTAATAAAGATTAAATATTTCTGAAAAAAATCTATTTAATTTAAATTAGCCATAAAATTTTTAAAATGGATCTTTTAAAAAAAATGCAAGAGATAGCTACAGCTAAGTTTTGTGAAGATGTTTTAAAAAAATCAGAAAATGATGATAGTATTAAAGTGAGTGATGTTGTTTTAAGGCCTGCCACCCAAATAGGTGACAATTATACAAGTGATATGTTTCGAGTGACTGTGGAATATTCATGTTCAAGTAGAATCGAGACCGAAAAAAAATCCATTATTATTAAAGTTGAACCCATACGCGAAGGTATACATCAACTGATGGTAATTATTAATTTTTTTGTTTATAAATAAAATTTATGATGATAATTAGAATTTTTATTCAATTTTTTTATGATACAAGCTTACATTGTAGAATATACATAATGATTCAAATAAATCAGTGGTTCTTATACCAATTTGTTTCAGTTTATTATTAGAGTTTTATGATATCTTAAAAAATTTTGTTGCAATAATTTCAAAATAATAAAAATAAATCATGATTAGGTATCAAAATCATCTCTCTTTTCAACGGAAATAGCAATGTTGTCGGATGCCCTTGAAAAAATGAACGATATACTTGGAGCCACTAAAAATCGTCTAAATGCGCGACTATTATTCTATAAAAAAAATCCTTCAATGATTGTTGTTGAAGATCTGATGCCTCTTGGCTTCCATATGGCAGATCGTGAAGCTGGTCTCGATCTGGATCACTGCGTTTTGGCTATTCGAAATCTCGCTAGGTTTCACGGCAGTTCGGTAGCACTTTGTGAGAAAGTAAAAATTAATTAATTTTTAATTATTTTATACATAAATAAATTAAGATAACTGAACCTAATTGCGGACACCGAAGTGCAAATGGATACTGTAGCTCACCAGTTTGATACTAAAAAAAAAAAAATTAATCAAAATACCATTGAATTGCGCATTTTCTGTATACATGGTGACCGAAATAAGGTTTATGTACTATTTATAAACTTAAAATTAAAAAGAAAATTTGAAACTAAAATTTTTTTTTTCTTGAAACTAAATTAATTTTTTTCTAATTAAATGCTTACTATAACCATACTGTGTACAACAGATTATCATAGTACATACTTGTACATCTTTTTTTTTAAATAATTAATATTGCTTCTTGAATTTATTAAAATTTGATTGTTTTTATGGCTTAAAGACCGATTCCTTATAAATTTTAGACACAAACTATAAAAACTATTTAAAAAAAAAAATAAATAAAAAAAATGCTAACAATACGTCAACTATGATATTTTAGGACGATTCATATAAAAAAAAATTCAATTGCGGTCTTATTAGCCGTCGACAATGCGACGAAATAAAGATGTTCTTCACAGAAGGAGTCAAAATTTTGGCTAAAGAATCAGCGACGTGGCCTGAGCTTGATCAAAAGTAAAAAATTTTTAATTACGCATTAGCCTGTAAAAACAATTTTTATAATATGAATGTAATGCAGGTACTCTGAAAAATTAACCAAAATACAAGAGGAAATTTTCGACAGAAGTTGTGATGCAACCGATGTAGATGAAGACGAATTTAATGTTATAAATCACGGAGATTTTTGGGTTAACAACAGTCTTTTTAAATACGACGATAGTGGACGACCTATTCAACATATTTTTGTGAGTTTTTAACTCTAGTATAAAACGTAAATATGTATAATCGTCATTAAAGTTTAAATTAAATCTGCATATAACTTTAAATAAATTTCCAGGTAGACTTTCAGCTTTGCAGCTACGGGTCTCCAGCTATCGACTTGCTTTACTTTTTAAACACGAGCTTGAGCGAGGAGAATTTGCTGCAGCACGAGGAGTTTTTATTGAAAGAATACCTCAGTAATTTATCTATAACAATGGCTAGGGCTGGATGCCGCACAATTGCACCAACTTTAGACGAATTGAAAGAGACAATGCTGAAACGGCACGGTTCCGCCATGCTTGCATCCTTTGTGATACTTCCGAATTTGGTCGCTGATAAGGCCGAGTGCAGGAGCATCAGTGAAATGGTGGGCTCCGACGGAAGCTTTGTCAATCCGACCTACAAAGGAAAACTTTTTCGTAAGATCATGTGCAGACGGTTGCCGATTTACGATAAAATGGGCTTACTCGATTAGACGGTATTTAATTGTATTTACTAGGGTACTATTAACGCGTTCGGGAAAATATATTATTTGCCAAGTTGACTCTGCAGACTTTTCCGCTCGTTTGAAAATTTTGACGGGAAACTTAACGCCAGATGGCGTCAAAAAACACAGGGTTGGAAGCCTATCCAAACTTTTGGCAATCTTGTCTGTCTAAATTGTCGACAAATTTCAGAGCGGCTTCCTAAGCCAAACATTAAACAGGTTGTTTTCTTCAAACTCGGTATTTACTTTTTACGAAAAAAATAATGAGGTGTGCTGATAAGTTTTAACTAAAGCTTGTTTCCAATAATTTTTTTTTTTTTGTTTTTTCAAGCAATTTTATTTGCTATTGTTGATGCTGTAATGTTATAATAACTTTGTTGAGTAAAAAAAAATAAAAAGATATAAAATTTTGAAATTTTGTAATTTTACTGTATAATTAAAAAAATTATTTATAAAGATTATTAAATATATTTAATATAAAAATAATCAGCAAAAATTATGACTTTAAGATAATTATAAAACTACAGTATTGAATTTTTTTGTTTACTTGGCAGTGAATAAAAAAAAAAAAAAAGAAAAAGAACGGCGAGCTACTTTGTTTTAGGAGACTTCCGAGACGCAGCGGATGTAGGCGGCGAAGAAATTGAAAGTGTTTTTGGCTCTCGTGGTCAACCGGTCGATTGAGATATTATCGGATCGATTCGCTGAAATTCTGGGGAGAAAAAACCCAAGAGTGACGCCACAGTAAAGTTCAGTTAATAAATTTTTTTTTGTTAAGCGTATCAATCAGTTAGTTACAATTTTTCAATTTGAAAATATAAAATAATTTTTTTCAAGAAATGTAATATTTTTGATGACCTAATATTTTTTCGATTTATCATCAATATTTATCGGTTAAAGATTACTAGAGATGCCTTAGCAGGAACGGGCGAAGCTTATATTATTTAATTTAATATAAATGTCAAAGATAAATACAACAGAATTGTTTAATCAAAGTCCTATAAAAATCGGTTCATATACGTAGTTACATTACGAACTTTTTGACAAAATTGGCAAAAAAATCGCCAAGCATCCCTCGAAGAGATTTATAATCAAACACAATTTAAATTATGAACAAATCGATTTAAAAAATTTTTAAATTTCAAATTGTAGATAAAGTTCTTTCCACTCGGTTCGCAGAAAAAAAAAAGATAAAAAAAAGTTATATCTCTAATAAAAAATCAATTTGTCTTCTTTTATAAATCAGACTAGCGTTAAAAATTTAGGTTCATAATTCAGGATCAACATCATAGTTATTTGTAGCCCGATTAACTATTTTCTAAGTGTTGAAAAATCAAATAGCGCATAATACTTAATCTAAAAAGGGATAAAAACTTCAATACAATGAAGTTTTATAACTTAAAAAGCTCTTCGAGATTTCAACACTTCCTATCTATTTATCACATTTATTACAAAAACGAGGTACAATGCATATTTTATGGCGAAAAAGAATAATAAAGAAATCAGACTGGAGAGTGGAGACTGCAGTCTACTCGGGATCTCACATACATACAATCTGTGTTCCGATTGCGATCATCTAAGCCAATAAATCATTTGGTAACAAGAAGCAGGTAAAAAATCTCATTTATTTGAATTTTTTTTTTTTTTTTTTTTTTCGTTGTGCATAAAACGAAAAAAAAGTTAATATATAAATCTCATCATGAACTTAAAAATTTGCTGCTATGTTTATTTATTTTAATACCAAAACAATGTAAGGTTCATAATATATTTTTGTGGCACACATGTGTAAATCACTTGGATTTAAGCAAAATTTTTAATTAATAAAAATTTAGTAAAAATTAAAAAAAATTTTCAAAAACTTGAAAAAATTATTGTATGAATTTTGAAAATTTGCTTCAATTTTTACTAATGTTTATACGGCAGAAACAATTTTAATCTTTATAACTCGTTCTCGTGAATTGTTAAATTATATCTATTTCAATAATCATTAATATCTTATCTTGAATTTTTCCGACAATTTACATTTCTTTTTTTTTTTTTTTTTTTTTTTAATAACAACTCAAATTCACATCACAAGTAAATGTGCTTTTTCTTCACCCATAGCTAAACACAACAAAAACTTCAGCTTTGAAAAAAAGGACCAAAAAATCTTCCTTAAGAGGAACGAAGAAACGCAAATGGATCGATTCGCGCTAGCTCGCATGCGGTGTTTAGCATATCTCGGTTGAGTGACAGCCGTGTTATTTGACCGATAAATAATACCAGGCGCATCTATCCCCCGGAAAAAAGGGACCCCATTGTCGAACCTTAGATGTATCCTTGATGATGCAGCAGCTATAAGTGCACTCGAGGGCGTGACCGCTCACCCCCCTAATGGGTCTCCTCTTAAACTACCTGCCAAATTGTAGGACGAGACCGCCACCGACGAGAAGAATTTTTTTTTTTTTTTTTCGAGCTGGATTAATTGTTCTTATAGAAAAGTCGAGTGAATTTATAAAACCGTTTGGTTGTCTATGATGTTAAATGAAACCTTTATTTGGTCAATTTTATCAATAATTATCATTTGAATGTTAATTATCAGTTTAATAACAGATCTTAATGACAGTTTCACATACGTACCATTTTTTTGGAGAAAATATAAAGCCTGCAACTACTTGCCAAATAAGATTTTTAAGTCATCTCTATTATTTTCAAATTTCGATCTTTTCAAAGAGTCTCTAGAAACAAGCCGCAGGCGTTAGAAAATTCAGGTGATCGTAATCACTACGGCGCAAAGGGTTATTTTGAAACGCATAGAGCCCTTCAATTCTGAATAGAAATCGCTCTCGTCCAACAAGAGGAATCAATGGTTTGAATAGAAAACTTGAAGAGTAAGTATAAAAGAATAGTGTGTCCACTTGCTAGCTACTAGCCCCAATTAGCGCGAGCGGCACGAAACGAGAAAGAGAGAGAGAGACACAAAAGCGAGACCCGGACAATGGACCTTGTATACAAAAACAACAAGATGATGGTAATGAACGCCGTGGCTTTGGGATAATATTGTTATTTTTTCTAGCAGGTCACGATTCGGAAGTCGGTTTCTGTGATCACGAGGAAGACGAGCACTAAGCTTAGGAAAATATACTTAGGGCGGTTTTAAAACTCTTTAAACTCTCGTCGAGTTCATGGCAAATGTTTGCGATTCTGTATTACTCTGCTCGCGCTTTTAGTCTGACTCGGTTATTTAATTTTTGTGCACTAATCAAATTAAATGTGAGCAACTACATAAATTTAATCTCGAAAAATTTGTATACTGCAGCATTAATTTTCATCATGATGAAAATAGCTGGATAGTTAATTTTTATATCTTGTAATTATGTGTTTAAAAACTTTTTTTATTTAAAAAATCAAAAACATCAAACTCGAAGCAATAGTTCTTTGTATAAATTAAAAATTTCAGAAAAAAGCAATTGATTAAAACGATTTTTTTATTAGTCGCGCCTTTACTAAAGGAATTGTTCAACAGCGCCACCTACACAAGACTACAGTTAATCACATTTAACCTCTTTAGTCATCTGATAATTGTTATCATTCATAATATCTTATCTGTCATAGTATATCAGTGCCTTCTCGCGAAAAGGTTTCACACTTGCAGTTTTATTTACTTTTTATGTATAAAAACTAACTTTTAGTGTAAATTGTGTGTTGTAAATTGCATTGAAAGTTAATACGGGAAATAACGAAATGGTGAATTCAAATGCTGAAAAATTGGACAGTTCTTTTATAAAAAGTGAGAGTGTTGCATCTCCTTCAAAGTTAGAAACAAGAATCCACAATGATAATAAATTTAAGCAGTCTCACGATGTAGTTGAGACACAAAATATAAACATCGGGTTTCAGTATACCTGTACTTGGCATGGTTGTAATGAGACAAATGTCGACAATAATCATTTTAAAAGTCACATTATTCAGTTATCACGACAAAAGAATAGTAAAAATGTCGAGTCCTCGCCAGCTCCCAAAGTGAAAAATAAAGTTTTAGCCAAAAAAAGGACTGCACTGGTAGAAAAAAGTAAAAAGGTGCAAAAAAATATACTAAAGACTCGCATCCTTGAAAAAGATCAAGATTATTCGATTGTATCAAATTGTCCTGAAGTTGAGTGTCAGAACTCGAACTATCAGAATGCAACAGCAAATGAAATAATTCAGAATTCAGCTGGGGATGAAAAGTTGAAAAATCGTCAGTCTAAATATTGCGAGAAGATTTTTGTGACATCTTCGCAGCTTGATACCGAGGAACGTCCATACAACTGCAAAGACTGCGATAAAAATTTTTTTCTAGAAAGTAGTTTGAAAATGCACGCAATAGTTCACACCGAAGAAAAATACAAGTTGGTTTTCGTGGATACAATTGTAAACTAAAATCAAACTTGGAGTCTCACATTCTTCAAAATCATTCTGCATCATTATTATTATTATTATTATTGTAAAACTTATAGCAGTATTATATTTGAATTGATAAATAAGATACTTATTGCCAATAATTTTTTTTAATTAGTACTTCAAATTTTCTTAAAATTCCTTACCTACAAAAGGCTTGTAATGTGTGTAATGTAACTATAAAAAAGACAAAAATTATTAAATTTTAATTCGAGTGCACAATATAATTTTTTTATAAGCTCAATTAATTTTCTTTTTCTTTTTTCATAAATTTTAAACAGTGGAAGTGATAAATCAATCGACTTCACTCTTGTACCAGCAATATCGATTAATTGTTAGTATTTTGTAGCTCACCAAAAAAGTCGATAAATCATTTTTACAAATTAATAAATTTTATTAAAAAACGAAAAAAAATTAACCACCTGATGATATGGCAAACTTCCTTAAAAAATTTGTGTAACGTAGTTACTGTAAATAAGCTCACGCTTAGCTAAAACTTAAAAAATAAATTTTCTGATCAACCTTGGTCCAGTTTTCCCATCCGCATCCGCATCTCAAACGAGCCGTTAAACAGCGGCACACGCCACGGTGAGAATTTTTAAATTGATCCATCGCAGGAATAAAAACAAGCAACCCTCAGCAAGGGTGGCCGCACAATGATATTTACCCGTCGCCCAAGTACTCGAGTACCGGGCTTACAAAAGGGTCGTGCCCGTTCCCAGGATTCCCTCGAGCGGTTGCCTGCACGCCCGGATAACTTTCCAGATCGAGCGCCCCTGTTTTTTAAACTGCTATGATTAATTCGCGCTTAAAACTATTTCAACCTTTATTGCCGATTTAGCCAAACTAAAGTTGAAAATATTTTTAAATTGAAGCTTACATTTTCAATATTATTTAGTAAGTCAAGTATAGTTTGTTAATGAAATTGGTAATGATTATTGTATTTGACTAGACTCAAAACTTAAAATAAATAAAAATTTCGTTTCAGATCATGAAATATTTAGTATACTATTTTTCAGCCGATTAGGTCAATACCTTCATTGCAAAAGTACCAAATTTGACAAACTATGACAGCTATAACGACATAAATAAATATTTAAACAAAAAGACAAGCATAAGTGAAATTTTTGAAACAATTTCTGATGTTGTATGGGTCTTGCTTAATTTAAAATTATCCATATTCAAAAAAAAAAAAAAAAATCAAATAATAATGTTCAAAACTCAAAATTAGTAAATACTAAAAATTATATTTTTTAATTTTTTACTTCAAAAAAATAATGTACTGCCAATAAATCATTGATAAATTATCATGCATAATATTTTAAGATTAAAATAATTCATTTTTTATGAAACTGAAGGATTAGATAAATTTGAATAATGATTTAATATCATAAATCGAAAATTGAAATAATTTTTATCGACCTTCAAAAAATGATATAAATTCAAGAAAATCACATCACAACTTCATTTTCACGTGAAAAATGCGTTCAAAAATTGTGGTTGATTCGTGGTTTTTAATTTTCGCTTTCAATATTATCTTCACTGAAGTAAGTGGTTTGCGATTACATTTTTTTAACTTTACTTTAGTTTTTCCATTTTCTTGATAAATAATTTTGATAGTTTTAATAAAAATTATAATTATTCTTTGATTGTTTTGTTGATGTAAATTTTCAAAGAAATATGTTCTTATCAATTTTTAGGTGTGGGCTGATGGATTAGAAAATGAGTCTTACATTGATCCTAAATATGTGAAACATTTTTTAAACTGTACTAGAGAACTTAATTTGAGCCCAGGTTTGAAATAATTGTATAATACGTTTAATAAATTAAACTTGATTAAATTTAAATTATTTATATTTATTTTCTTTATTTTAAGATCCTCTAGTAGCTATCAATACGTTCGTAAACTGTCTACATACATGCGTAATGGAAAAAAGTGGATTCGTAAGCAAATTTTTGTAACTTCTTATTTTTTTAGTTTATTCATATTGATTATTATTTTCCCAGCTTGTAAATGGTAAGGTGGACCTAAAAAAAAGTTTACAAGACCATACGGATTTTGCAATGAAAGAGCTTGTAAAAAAATGTGTAGATCTAGGTAAATAAATTGTTATTTTCTTATCTGATTATAATCTCATTTTTATAACTTTTTATGAACAAATACACTTACTTTTTGTTAAATAATAAGGTATCTTTTCAATTTTACAAGCTAAAGTTTATATTGTTGTAAAAAGTTATTCCCTTATGAGTACAGTTCTGAAAGAATACCATTCTTTTGTTTATCGTTATTTATATTATTATAAGCAATCATTTTTTTGTTGCAGCCAACAAAGAAACGGAAAAATGTAGAGTTGGAGACCGGTATATGTTATGTCGGGGACAGTTTATTCGTTTCCATGAGTGGAGTCAGAGTTAATTAATAGAGTTATTCATGTTTACATTGTAGAAACTGTTGTAAGCTAATTTAGATTTTCTTTTTCATGCACTCAGAGAAAGATTTGATTGGACCAATTAAATATTCTTTGTTCCCTCAATAGTCTAAACATTGTAGCAGTTACAATACGTATGGTAAGGATAATAATACATATCGTTGCGACTAGCAAAGCAAATATTCAAAAATCTAACCTAACCTAGCTATTTTAAAAAATCTTAATTGAAGTCATTATTTCTTATATATTGTGATTTTTATAATCATTTAGTATATTTTTTAAGATTAAAACTATTCATTAAATACATTAATTATACCAAAATCACAAAAAAGAAATTTTTTAAAATTAAGTTGTGCTATACCAGTGTTACTAGAAACATGTTAATCCTTAATACGCATTTAGTCAGCGCTGCCATGATATTGTTACTGCTACAATGTGCATCATTGTCTCTATATCAACTATGGCATCTTAAATGTTACAATATATTGTTGACCCAATCAAACCTTTCTCTGAGTGTGCTTTATATAATAGAATAGAAATAAACAAAATTTTAATATTATAATCAAGAAGGTTTTTCTTTTTTTATGTTTAACTACTCGATACTATGTTGCGCTATGTTGAGTAAAAATTACAAGTTACAATACGTAATAAACATAATCACACAAATAATTACGTAAGAATTGCAAATTTAAAGTTACAACCGATGAAACCACAAAGAGAGTTAAATTTATACCCATTATAAAGTGCGTACGAGCCGGGATAACGGAAAACGATGATCCCTCATTGAATCGCGCAAGTCACATCAATGTAGCAGCGTCGAATTAATCATTCTCGACTACAATCACCTAAGCGTCGCCCTAATGACGGATAATAACCGCTGACAGAAACGCAAGACCTGTTTCAAAGTATAATACTACTCGTAAACAGTAAATCAAGCTAACGGAATGTCAGGGGTACTTTGGGATAAAACTGAATTTTTTGTAATCAAGTTTTATATTAAACTCATTCTTGTACACTTTGTTTCAAAATAAATGGAATTTTAATGACGATGAATACAAATTTGTAAATTATACACTTTGCCCTTTCTACAAGCTGATTATATACTTCAAACTTTATCTTGCAAAAATTTATACAAATATTTTTGAGAGAAAGGTATTAGTTTATTGTTATTTTTTTCAATAAAAAACAAAGACTCGATCAAGAAAAACATTTAATTAATTTAAGATAATGAATAAAAGTAATTTAAAAATGAGTTTTATTTTTTTTTTTTTATGAATAGCGAATTTTTTCAAGTACCCGATCCTTAAAAACGAACCGTTATCAAATTTCCCGCGTTTTTATTTGAACTTCCATAATATCATAATTAAACAATGACTGTCGGAAAAAAAAAATCCATAAATCAACGTTTTTCCTTCCGTATTTCCAGACTATTTGAAAACTCGTTGCTTCCCCATTTCCCGAGCGTGACGAGTTTGGCGCCCCCAAATTATCGGGATCCAGCATAAGCATTGTCTCTCGAAAAACATATTAGGAGCGAAGCTTCGGCTCCCTCAAAGAGAAGCAGTTTTCGCGAGTAGGTGTGGCGGCTACCGGGGAAGAAGCGTGAATTTTCACGCCGAGTCATGTCTGCCTAAAATCATTAGCGGGGAGCCAGGATTATGAACGGGGCGCCAAATTTTAAGCTTCCGTGGTATTAATGAGTTTTTAGACGTCCTGATAGTAAACAGGATTTTGCACGTGCGAAGACCTCACGCGCGAGACGTAATTGCAGGTGGATAGTCTGAAGGGTAAACAGTAACAGGTTACCATAAAAATTTTGCTGGAGGATTTTTAGTGGCGAAATTTTTCTTCTTGGCTGTTCTAATATTGTTCTTACGCGTAACTTCTAGCGTGATTTGCTAATTTTTGAAGATGACCAAGTCGTGAGTTAAAATTCAACGTTTTTCTCAAGCTTACTGCAGTTATTAAAACTATTTTTTGAAAAAATTAAGAATTACTTATAATATGGAAAGATCTGAATCATAAAACCAATACATATATTTGCAAATAATAATATTCGATTATTTTATTTTATTTTTTTTTTTTTACGCTTTGGATTTATTTTTGCAATTTCATCAACACGAAAATTCGCACGTTTGAATTAATTTTATATTTGATTATCAAGTCTAAAAAGTTTCGAGCAAACACGTTTTTGACAAAATTATTGCAAAAAGAAGAAGTCAGAGTTTAAAACAAAGAGAAAAATTTTTTTTAAATAGTTTCATCTGACATGAATGCTTTTTAGCTTGAAAATAAAACTTAAATAGAGTTATTGACATTCAATAACAACAGACAGTAGCTGTTCTGGATTTTTTTTGTCACAGATATTTTAAATATAAAATCTAATCATACTGTCGACCCTAAATTTTTTTCAACTTTTGCAAATCGATTTATAAGAAGGGATAGGAAATAAGAGATAGCAGATAAATTGTCAAGAAACTAGCTTCTTGAGAAAAAAATAAAACAATAATTTATTAAAACGTTTTGATTTATTAAAAATTATTTCATTTTTTAAATTAAACAGCCACAATGCCGTTTAAACATACACAGACATTAAATTAAAGACAAAATCTAATGGATGTCAATTAACTTTATGCTTGGCTCTTATGCTGTCAATAATTTTTTAAAAGTGCCAGCACTGATTTTAAACTAAATTATGAAATTAAGTCACGTTTTACAAAAATATCTCTTTGATTCAACTACTTCTTAAAACCTATGATTTTCAGTCATGTATAATAAAATCATATTGAGTTTTGTTTTTTATATCAATTAATCTATGACCATTAGCAATCAATTCTTTCGACAAGAATTTTACAATGACATAGGCAGTGTCATTGCATCTGGGCGTCATTGAGAAGGGAAAAACAGCTTCGCCACCGATTGGAATCTCATAAGGTAAAATAAATTCGGATTGTCTGTCTAAACCAGGACCTTCGATGAAGAAGCTAGTACTGCTCAATGTTACTGGCAGTGGATTTTTAAATGTAGCAGTGCCTTTGAGAACCTCTCCTACGACCGCCTCATTTTCAAGCTGTAAATATTTGAAACGATAATTAAGTATATATTTATTTACTTACTTACTTTATTTACTGAGTAAGGAAAAAATTGGATTGGAATTGTACCTCAACTTCCACAGCTGGTATAATCAGTGAATGATAGTGCTGCTCGGAATATGAAGATTCCGAACTCTCTTCCGTAGCTACCAATTTCATTTTAAAGTTGGCTGCACGCTCGAGTATTTTAGAGCCATAATGTTCCCAAGTATAATTAACCTTTACTGTCGCGAGTGTTTCAGCTTTAATTTCAATGGCTTCAGTGTACTCCGACAACAAAGATTCCAAGCGACTAACCGCACCTACGACATTTACCTCCAATTTGACAGAGATGTTCCGACTCACGATATCTTCATTCTCAATTGTAACAATGATACTGAAAATCAAAACGTTTATTAAATTTAATCCATTTTTAAGACTGTTTTTAAAAATGTACTAGTTACCTTAGCGGTGAACCAATAGTAGATTTAGTGAAACCCAAATCAAAGCTCATGTTCTGAATTTCTCGATCGATGTCATCGATTTCAGAAGCATCTCTTGAATAAGATGTAGGAGGCAAATCATCAGAAAATTTCCAAACTGAAAAAAACAACGTGATATCTAAAGTACGGGTCCCTACGCTTTACGCAGTTAATAAAACTAAATGAAAACTTACGTCCTTCGTAAACGTAGTTGTTGGTAAGATTGATTTTTTCCCAAGATTGAACGTAAGTATAAACATCCCCCGGAATTCTGTAAGAAAATAATAATTTTTCGTATCTAACGTATAAATCACCAGTCGTATTTAAAAATCGATTTGCGACTCACCTGTTGCGTCCGATATTGGTTGAAATAATTTCCTGCGTCTTGGTATTTTGAACAGATTTGACCTGTCGAGCATTGACTAAACTAAAAACGTGTCTCACGTCGTAATTTTTCTTGAAATCTGCCGTCTTCACGGCAACCCGAGGAGTCGGACCGGATCTGTAGTAGCCACCGCTCAAAAGCATCGGGGTGGCGTCTACTGCCTGCCAGCCGCTGTATTTGCTGCGCAAGTCGCGACGCTTCATCCAAACCTCGTTCCACACATGGTAATTCCTGTTTGAATTATTAAGAGTATTAGAAAACAAATCAAAATTCGTGAAAGTGGGTAGATTAAAAAATTCTACCAAGTTATTTCACCGCGTATCACTTTGTTGTTTTCGTCCACAACGGTGTTAACGTGCAAATCGTCGTTCCCGTCGGCGATTGCGTTGAAACCAGTGACGACTCTGCAGGGTATGCCAAGGGTGCGACTCGCCGTCGTGTAGATGCCCGCGAACACCCAGCACTGGCCGTACTTCACCGGTGTACGAGTTCTGAAATACTCTTGAAATATCCCCGCCGAGCCTGTCCACTGGCTTGGATTGGTACCAGACGAGTACTTATCAGACCAAGATCCTTCCATAACGCCTCTGCCTTGGTTAACATTTAACTGCAAGTAAGATTTAATTGTGAAATTTTTTAAAGCTTTGGTTTGAATTTGGTGAAGAAGGTTCTCTTACTGCGCTGGTTAAGAAACGAGACACGAGGACAGGATCATTTTGACTTTTGCGAGGAAGGCCTGACACTTCGGTCAGGACGTGCAAAGCGCAATCCAAAACTTTCACCTCGTATTGCCCGAATTTCCACGGGTAAGCTAGCTTCGGTCCAAGGCTATTCGCTTGGAAAACAAATCCGTAGTCTTTCAACACATACTCGTCTCGGTCTTGTTCCCTTGGCATATAAACTGCGTCATCTGGCAATAAATAAAAATAATATTCATTGAAAACAGTTTATGTAAGTATACGTTTTTAAATTTTTTCAATCTAACCTTTGCTCCATGGGTTGAACAGTACGTAGATTGGATTTGTGGAGTGAGCATGATGCCTTTTGGTAGGCTTGTCGATTAAGTTCAATTGAATCACCCACTTTCCTATCACAACTTTGGCTGATGGAGTAGCCTGCGATGCATTTATAAAAAAATTTACCTTAATCAAATAAATTTTTATCTCTGAAGTAATAATCAAATTTCAAAATAAATGGTTGCTTACAGTAACTCTGATAGAAGATCCTTGTTTGGTAGAAGTTTTAAATCTCCATGGCTTGTTGGTTTTTTTCGATTGAGTATCAGTTAGACTAAAAAAATCTATACTAAATCGATCGAGTTTTGAATTGTATTCTCGGGACAACCAAAAGTCAATGATGAATTTCTGAGCTCGCCGAACCACTAAATTACTCTTTCTTTGCATGAGGTCAAAACGAAATGTTCGATGTTCTACACCATTTTTTTCCCATAAGTAGTCTATGCCAGTAATAACTAATGCTGCGTTAAATAAATTTTAAAAAACTGTATAATCAAGCTGAATTGTATAGTGTTAAAAATTGAACTGTAATAATAAGAATTCTTACGATCAGCATTAGTTTTGCGACGAGAATCACGAGAACTTTCCACGCTTATCTAAAAAAATTTAATTTTAATTTTTTAAATGATTGCATTTTTTTTTAATTAATTGTATAACTATAAAAAACTTACAGGTAATAAACCGATGTTTATTAGAAATATTAAGTTTATTATACTGGAATTTACGAAACCTGTCTTCTTCTCTACCATATTGCCTGGTCTGCAGTGTGAGTAATAATTCTTGGTCAAAAAAACTCAAGAAAAGTCACAATCTAAAATGTAATATTAAAATGTTATATTCAACCTTATTACTCATTTAAGTCGGTAAGTAAAAAAAAGTTTTAGAAAATTTGGAACTCCGTAAAGTAATAAAAATTGGAAAGTTGATATTTGCCGGTAGAGAGATGAAAAAAAAATAACGACAATATTTTTTCCCGGATGATTAAAATCAATTTAAATTCGATTACAAAAGATAAGGTATGGCATTAAATAAAAAATGCTTGGGAGCAAAAAATCATTACTATTTTGGTTTAAAATTGAAATTTAAACTCTTGTCTTTCAAATAAGCACTATAAGTTATTCAAAAATTAGAAATTTTACCATAAAATTTCAAGTTGAAAAAAAAATTGTAAAAGGACGCATTACGCGGGGCTGTTCCGTTTACCGTAGTCGAATTACGGTGCCTGCGCCTCTTTATTGGGAGATTCCGATAAGGCGACCAATTAGGAGCATCTCTTATTTTTAAGCAACATAATTAAAATAAACAATAGATTTTCGTTAGTCTGAGATGATAAAAGTTTTTAAAAAATGTTTTTTTTTTTTCAATATTCAAAACACAAAATCCACTTTGCGTTTTGAATGTGCAGTTAAAATAACTTTCTAGAATGCTTCCTGAAGAAAATTTTATTTTGAAAATGAAGCAGAAATGATATTTAAGTTGACTCAAATAGGAAAATATTATGTTTTTGATGTGTAATAGGCTAAAAGTATTAATCAAAGTTTGTGGTAATTATTTTGATCAAATGAAGAAAAGAGGCCAACGGTAAGTCAAAAAAAATTTTAGCAATTGATTAGCGCATTGAGTACTCACGTGTTAGTGCCTGAAGAGTTTGGTTACTTCACTCTGGCGTTCCGCCTCAACTCTGCCTCGTGGTCACAGAGGAGCTGCCTTTTCAAAGTTTCGACAAGAGATTAAGACCTGAGCAGGCTCAGAGGTTTAGGATATTTTTATGTAGCACCCACGCTCGGGCCAACAACATTCTCTGCCTAAATCTTTTTTCAGATTAGGTCAACAAGATAATTTCACTTTTTGTTAAATTGTTTAACAGAATTGTTTATAAAGCTTTTATAGCTTCGTGATAGTGTGGAAAAATCGAGACTCTTTGCGTCTGCTCAGAACTATTAGGGAACCAATGGGTGGGGCACCGAATTTCCAGTAGTTTTATAAAGTAAACAAGATTTTGCACGTGCAAAGACTTCGGTACGCGCAAGCCGCAAATCGCTAGTGAAACAGATGTAGAGCTGATTTTGAGAAAAATTTTGTTGGGAGTGTAAAGTTGAATTTTCAGAGTGATTTGTCAAAATTTGAAGATATTTTTTAAGTTTTAAAGTTAAAATCTTTTTATGAACATTTTTTATTTTTAATAATAAGTAGCACTTTTGTTTGGTGCGATATTGTGAGTGAAAGCTATTTTTTTTAAATCACAGTGACAAGTAAAGATTTTTTAAAATTCTAAGCAATCATAATTTTTGAATAAAGAAGTGATACATTTGACAAAAAAGGCATCTTTCAACGTCAAAAAATTTTTATTTAATGTTACGAACTAAATTAAATTTTCAAATACTTTTTTCAAAATAGTGATTACAGGGAAATAATTATTTAATGAAGTTAAAAAAAAAAAAAAAAAAACATACATTAATCAGTTTTAAACTTTCTATCTTGGTACACACTCAATGATAACCCCAATCTTCTTTCACCATGTCCGAAAGTTTTTCACCTATCATGATGGTCGGCACGTTGGTGTGGCCCGTGACGATTTTCGGCATCACAGAGGCATCCGCTACCCTCAGTCCTTCAATCCCAATCACCTAAAAATAATCAACAGATTTTAATTTTTTTTTCTACAAACTTCAAAAATTTTTACTTCTACCTTGAGCCTTGGATCAACAACCGCCGTGGGATCATCAATGGCTCCCATTTTGCAGGTACCAGCTGGGTGGTACAGAGTATCGGCGTAAGTTCTGACGGCGCACTCCCAGTATCCGTCCGAGTCCATTTCGAGACCCTCGCACCCGAGAACGGGTCTGGGTAACAACCTGGCCCCGATCTTCCGCATGGCTTGGGTCTGCGCCAACCTGTTGGACTCCCGGATGCCCAGAATCATCCTCCGTGTGTCTTCCGGATGGTCGAAGTAGTTCGGGATTATCCTTGGCTCGCCCGTGGACTTGCTCAGGTAGACCCTGCCCCGGCTCTTGGGTTCCAGCAACGTCGGCACGATCATGAACGACTGCTGATCTACCATGGGAGCGAAGTTGGCCCGGTAGTTTTCCTCGGCTATGGAGAAGCTCTTGTACGCTCTTGAGTCAGACCCAATGGAGGCACCGATGAACAAAAGCTCCATGTCCGGTACCGTACTCGACCCGGAATCGGCGACGTTTATGAAACCAACCGCCTCGACCCCGCACGGTACCGTCAACGGTCCCCGGGACCTCGGGACCTGAGCGTACAGCTCCGGGTCGAACAGAAGCGAAGGTACGATGGTCGCGGTTTCGTTCACCTGGTAAATCATACCCCAGTAGGACACGTGGTCCATGAGGTTCTCACCCACGGGTGCGTCTTTAATTACGTTTATTCCGAGCTCTTCCAGCTGGTCCCTGGGTCCGATACCCGAAAGTATGAGGATCTTGGGTGTGTTTATTGCACCAGCGCACAGTATTATCTCCTTCTTAGCCGTAACCTGGATTTTTTGATCGTTTTTTGTGAACGATACCTTGTAGGCTCTTTTGGTGTTTTCGTCGATGTGTACCTTTGTTTTAGAATTAAACTTTCATTAGCTTGTTTAACAATTTTTAAGATCAGAACATTAAAAAATGTTTATCTTGGTTTACCTTGTCGACCTGGCTGTTTTTGGTGATGAATAGATTGTCTCTGCCCCGTACAGATTCTGGTACGAGGTATGCTTTATTGGTACTGAACCTGCTTCCATTTTTCTGGGTCGAGTATATGTACGAGTAGCCGATCTGCTCGGGCCCGTCGTAGTCGACGAGAGATTCGCCTAGTTCGCGAGCGGCTTCGAGGAAACTTTGGGAAGCCTTGGTCTTGTAGGGTACCGAGGCCACGTTTAGCGGACCGAACCGACCGTGGTCATTGGAGCTAGCCTCGGCGTTGTTGGCTTCAAAGTTCTCTATCCTAAAGAAAATCTCTCGCAAGTCCTCGTAAGACCAGCCTTTGCAGCCGAACTCGTCGGCCCAGTCGTCGTAGTTTTTTCGGTTGCCCCGGGTAGCGATCATGCAATTCAGAGTGCTGCCACCCCCCATGACCTTGCCCTGAGGCATAAGACACTGGTTGTTCGTCATCCCTCGGCAGTAGTTGAAGCTGTTGTCCATCGTGAAATTCCAGTTTAGGGATTCGTCCTGCTGTAGGTGTAGTGCTTTCAGAGGTATTTCCGTTGTCGATGTCTCACTTCCGCCTGCTTCGATCAGTAACACCGTTGCGTTCACCTCGCTGTAGAAGATTTTTTTAGCTTTCACTTGAAATTTGTGACGAAAAAAGAAAATGCAAGTTTTTAAGGGTAGGGTTAGAGACAAAGTTGAAAAACTTACGAAAAATATATAGTTGTAATTTTTTACACAATTTTACCTTAATCTAGCTGCAACTGCTGAACCAGCGCTTCCAGCACCTATGATCACAAAATCGTAACTTTCCATATTTTTTGGAGTGAATTCAGATGAAACCGAAGATCTCTTTGTATCGCCAATTAAATTTAATGTTGAATCAGCAACAAATTTAATCCAATCTTTGAGATCTTCCGAAGAAGATTGATGAGGATAGATTGAAATGAATAGTAGAAACCATAGAATTGTTTGAATGTGTTTATTTGTTTCCATTTCAATATTCAATCGGCTAACAAACGAATCTGATTCAATCTAAAAATAAATTTTTTTTACCTTAAAAATGATTGAATGACAATTTTTTAAAAAATTATTCTTGTTGTTTCATGATTTTTACTTTCACTAAAAAATTTTATAGTCGAAACCCTGCTTAGCTTAAAATATTTTAATTCTCTAAGCCAGATAAAGCACTAAAACATTAAAAAAAAACAGTTTAAGTCTTCTTTAATTATGCTTGGTTGATGAAAATGAATGAAATAAGTAAAATTGGGTTAAAAGTGATCCCTGGCCTAACCTGTACTAAAGTGTGTGCAGGCAGCAGACAAGTAGGTAGCACGGTAGCAGGCCCTGCAGCTCAAGAGGGTTGAGGTCAGGAAAGCCGCTTAACGCCCCTCCCCCGCTTACAAACACTTTTAGAATGATAGCTTACTACCCGGAAAGTTGAAGAAAAAAAAAAAAAAAAAAAAAACATTCACTTAATTTATATTAACATCGAATAAATCCAACAATAATTAGTATATTACGTAGCTAGGCCAGAAAGCGGCATTTTCGGGCCACGTTAGTAACAAAGTGACTTCAGTAATTACGTTGAAAGCCACTTTATAATTAAATTTGGTTCAGTTACTCGTCACTTTTCACACTTTAATTTTATTTAATCGATCTTGATATAAATGTTTCAAATTTTCAAGTTCCAGTTATTTATTTTAATAATACTTGGCTGCTTGGTTGCATCACCGAGCGCACTTGCAAGATGAGAATCTTCGTTATAGCGAGCGAATCTAGATTGAAGTTACTTGACTGGCACATCTTTTTTTTTTGTCATTCTATTTTTTTATAACTTTTTCATAAAATTTTTATTTGTTTTAAATTAATAAGTTCAATTTTTCTCTCTCCTCACACTTCTTGAGTCATTCATTTATTATTATCGGATTTTTAAAATTAAACATAATAATCAATCATTATTCATTCATTTTAAAGTTACAGATTTTCGGGCTGTTACAATATTTTCAAGAAATTCCAAAAAAATTAATAAATAGAAAATAACTATAATAATTAAATAAATAAATCATAGATCAATTTAGAACTCAATAACAATTATAAGCATACATACACTTTTAATGCATCAATGTTGAAAAAATGTTTAATTTGTAAGAATTGTACCTACATAAGTTTTTTTTTTTTCATTAAAAAGACTTTAGTTAGAATAAATCACGTAAAAACGGAATCCTATTATCATTAACCAACTTAGATATGGTAATTCAAAAAAATTCTTTTCATTTCTTTAGAAATAATACAATGTAGACTCTCATCTGCCGTATTGTATACTGGAGTTTTCTCAGGGATCCTAAACGAGACCTAAAATCCAGCGTGACAAATTTTCCATATAAAGTGTCTCCACTCGACTACCATTTAACAACCCTTTTAAAAATCGATCGCCCGAATATTTTCCCATAGGTTGACTTCATCGAATCGAGCCACCCAAGAGAGAAAAAAATATAATTCCAGAAAGTAGGAAGAAAATTCACATTCAACCGCAAATCTAACGCCCACGTTTAGGGGCGGCGACCTTCTCGCACCTTCAAGGGTGTGGCGCCCCCAAAATATAAATATACGCGATTTAGTCACGGACAACGCGCCGGTGGGCTTTCATCGATTCGCGTCGTAACGTTTTATTGATAGATTTACGACCCGGTTTTATTGAATGAGATAATCGTCGATTTTCTTTTTATTCTTGGGTGCGGACTGCCAGGTGAGATGTCAAAGGAGGTGTTGAGGATCCAATAAACTTCCAACTTTATGACTTGTTGAATTGTTACATTGTGAGCTGCTTTTTTTTCTGGTAGCCGGGTCTAATAAACCTCGAACTTTACGAGCTCTTTTTTTCTCGCAGTGGTCTCGTAAACTGCCTAAGTAAGATGTTACGCTTGTTCAAATGACCTGGGAAACTTTTTTCGATTCTTTGATATTCAGTTTCTAGGTTGCTTTGCTAGATTATCTATTTTTGATATAATTTAATGCATCAATATTTTTATGTATTCAGTTTATAAAAATAATTTAAAAGATTGGTAATCATAGAAATATTCATTGATTTAATTGGATCAAAATTTTAAAACTATCAAAAATTTGCCTATTTTTACCGAGAAATTCGGTTTTTAATTTATGAGTTCATTCCTACTTCCAGGACCCAAATTTCGGCTATTAGCCTCCAATAAAATCGTTCATAAATCAAAAAAAAAAAATTTTTACACCCCATAAATAATACTTCTGTAGAAAAAAATCTAATCGCAAAATCGATATTTTCACCCTGAAATTCTCCATGAATCACCCCCAAAACAAAAGATTACTTTCTCCTCCCCGTTCCACGCAGCGCCGCGTCAACTCTGGCAGAGTAACATAAAAGAAAAGAAAAACAATCGCGTGGGACCCAAGAGCGCGATCCTTGAGCCACCCTCGGCTTCAGCGCATTATTGTTAATGCAAATATTTGTAGGCTCGATACTCCTCGATTTTTCGTACGCACGAGCACTATGTAGAATAACAAAGGGTCGTGATTGCACCGCTTCGAGGATTAATGGTTTATTAATGTACCTCCATTATGATATGTAGGGAGCGTAGATATACCCTGGCTGGTACTTTTTGATCTTAATTTTAGGCAACAAAGGCAATCGCGAGGGTGAACAGAGTAATTCTAAGTTATAATTGAAACGATTTGATTTTGACTCGATAATATAAATGAAAAAATGATTGAACATTTTGTTTGATAATTAACAATAATTTCTTGCTACTAAAAGACTTTCTTATGATATTATAAAATAATAAATCCATTTTAGATGGATAAGTAAATAATTCATTTCAATTGAAAATTATATATTAGACATACTCTGTAGAATATTCCTTATGAAAATATTAACACTTTTTATTATTTATTTAATTTAAAAATTAATGGAACTTTTTTCAAAACTCAACGTATTTGACAAAAAAAATTACTCTAAATATTAATTTAAACTATAACACAATATCACTTTGCAGATTTAAACTAGATAAGATGTATCATAGAAAGAAACGACTGTGAAGTTCAAATGTATTACATGCTCTTTTGATGAAGTATGTAACGTTTAAAAAATTTTACATTGTTGTCTAAAAATTATATGCTTAGAATTTCAATTGATGGAAAACTTTTTTGGAAAATCGACTTGGATACAGAATCGTCTTTGAAAGTAAAAAAAATATTGGTACACGATTTGAACAAAGAATCAAGCATTGAAATAAAAATAAAAATCTACCACTAAGATAAGACAGTCGACGAAATCATTGAAAATTATAATGAACTTTTGGAGAACAATAATTTGTGTGATGTGAAGTTTGTTTTTGGAAAAAAAGAAATGCCAGCTCACACGACAATTTTATCATTGAGGAGTACGGTATTCGTATCGATGTTCAAGGCAGACATGTTGGAGAAAAGAAATGGCCACGTCGAGATTCCTGATATTGAACCGGACATCTTTAATCACCTGTTGGATTTCATCTACCACAGAAAAGTCAACTCTTAAGACTTTGATGTTTTGCTAAAGCTCATCGTTGCTGCCGATAAATATTCTCTAACGACTTTAGTCAGAATTTGCGAAGATTATTTATATAGTAGTATAAACATTGAAATATATTATTATACCACTAGTGCGTAGGTACTCGATTTTACGCACGCTTGGAATAAAATAGTATATGCAACGGGTGCAGCACGTCACCAGGGCTTCTTAAAGTTACTCGTGCTACGCTTCGCTTCGCACTCGGTACCTTTAAAACCGCCCTGGCGACGATACTGCAACCCGTTGCATAATATACTGTATTATTACTAGTCTGAATTGGCGCGAAAAAGTGCTTTGTTTTTAATATGCGCCATCAAATTTTTAAATATTGAATGCAAATAAACGATAGTTTTTACTTTCAGTTTAAAAAAAAAGGAAGTTAAAAAAATATTTTTCGAAGCACTTTCTTAATTAATAAAATTAAATTTTTTGTATCAACAAGGATGTTTGGTACTTACAAAAAAATACAGCCGTTTTGTCAATTTCAATCGAATCTTCTTATAATTTATATCAAAATAATTGTTGGAGTTTTTCCCTATTTTTGTCAGTCTTAGTTTTTAGAAAAATCGAATTATTTGTTTAAACAATTGAAGAGGTGGTTTAAAAAAAATCAAGCATTTTTTTTTCTTAATCACTTGTAAATCTCTCAAAAGTGCAGAGATCGTTGAAAAAACTGTGAGGAAGTTTCGGTGACACTTCAAAGAAAATTTTAATATTTTTTAAAATATTGAATTTGAAATTTTTTTTATTTAATAAAAAAAATGTTTAATTTTCATAAGATTACGCGTTTATGTATTTAAACAATTATTTCAATTTTTGAAAAACCAAAACGGAGAAAAATAGGGGAAAAATCCAACGTTTATTTTAATATAAATTATTAGAAGATTCAATTAAAATTGACAAAACAGCTGCATTTTTTTGTAAGTACCAAACATCCTTAAAACTCGCTCGAAATAAACGTTTTGATTCTTGAAAAAGAGCGCCGAATTTATCCAAACAATGCGCACAAAATCTGACTATTGATAAAAATCCAGAAATTTACGAAAGCTCGCAGGTGGGACAAAGTTACCGCACTCCGTCGCGTAAACATCAACAAAGCAAAATGTTCTTAAGTGGCTGTAAACAAGCCATAAGAAAGTGAGTTTTTCATCAATTATAATCCTCTACCGTAAAAAATTTTTCTTCCAATAATTTGTTTTGTTCGACAGTTACGCAATACTCATGCCTAAGTGCAGCTACAAGGTCCACAGCACGGAGATGCTCTTCGAGTACAACCACAACATCTACACTTCAACGGAAAACGGCGACCTCATGCCGACGCTTTTCGAGTTCGTGACCGCCGAAAAGAGCGAGTTCTGCTACGTTTGGAAAATAAAACTTTCCCTGTACCCGAGATTCGACTCCGTGTCCTTGAGCGAGAGCGAAACCGGGGACGACAGCGTGGACCTAAACGGCTTGTACAGCGTCGCGGTGAGCACGGATAGGAAGCTGGTACCCGGGGACACAGCCCTCGTTACCATCACCATAAACGAAAGTGTTTGTTTTGATGGAAAGTTCGACTCCGAGGCGCCGCTTCGAATGGAGAGAAACGTCACGAACTTGGTGTTCGATAATCGTGACGACTCGTGCATCCTCGTCAAAATAAAGTTCTATCGTCAGGACAAGAGCGTCGACCAGGTTATGACGAACTACAACAAATTCTTGGAGAACGAGTCCTTCAGCGACGTGGTAATGGAATTAATGAATTTCAAATAATTTTTCTTTTTTTTTTTAAACTGATTTTTTCATTGATTTATTTTTTGGAAGAGGTTCGTCTTTGAGGACAGCGAGATTTTGGCTCACAAGAATATACTGTCGTCCAACAATTCCATTTTTAAATCTATGTTCGAGTCCGAGGACACCCAGAGCTACCGGGTCGAAATAAACGACGTGGAGCAAAATATTTTCAAAAACTTGCTGCAGTTCGTCTACTATGGAAAGGTTTACATCAGCGACTCGGACGACTGGCTGAAGCTGATCGAGGCAGCGCATAAGTATTCCGTGGCTAGCTTGGTGAAGGTTTGCGAGGAACGCATAATCAACGACCTGACGACTGACAATGTCATCGACGTTTTTGTTGTTGCCGATCAAATTAAGGCAAAGGTTTTGAAACTCAAGTGCATGTCGTTTATTTTCGAAAGGAAAACCGCGGTTGTCAAGACGGAGAGCTACAAAAATTTGGTCCTGTCCGGACGAGCGGACTTGGTCTCCGAAATATTACGTTTTATTATTGAAAAAGTTTAGAAAATTAGTGATTTTGAAATTTTTTTTAAACGATCAAGTTTTTAAATTAATATTGTTTATTAATGAAAAAGTACGATTGTTGTTAACCATGATTATTGATGATTAGACGAAATTTTATAAATAATCAAGTTATAAAATATATATACTTTAGTATATATGCAAATTTACTAATTGTTATTCAATAATGATTTATAATTCGACGTAATTTTCAAGTTATTATGATAAAATTATTATATTTACATGAGAAACTATTGATTGTTGTTAAATAATAATTTATTTAAATTTTTCCTTGTTTTTTTTACTGACCTACAGGCCATTAGTTTTGTTAATTTTCATTTTTATTATTATAAGATTTAAAAAACTTTACATATTCGTTTTTTCGATTAAGCAAAGTTTTTTTGAATTTTTAAAGATGGCGATGCAATTGTTCTGCAAGTTGCAACCCGGATGGACTCGCAAAGTCTTCTGCTAAAGTGTAGTGAAACCATTTATTGTTCCATGAGACTCAAATTTTGTTTAAGCAGTGGCAAAAAGTAGATAATTTAGCCCTCTTGAAATAGAAGTTATATTAAAAGTAATAACTTTTGAATATTTCACAAACAATCTCAACCGAGTTGCGTTTTCCAATCGTTTGGTTTACTTTTTTCTAGAAAAATGGCTGAGCGTGTTTACAAAATATACAGCACTAAAACACTATTTACTTATAAGCATAAATTTTACAATGACGATGGACAATTGACGCAACCAACGTCATTTGAATTTGAAACTTCAGATGGTAACGAGTTTCACTATTTGTGGAGATTCCAATATATACTAGAGTCCACAGAAGACAGCGGTTCCGACATATTTGCAGATTTATTATACATGGACGAAGATAATCCGCGTAAAAATACTTTGAATGGTATCAGATTCAGTCTGAATGAAAGTTTAATGTTTACCGACATTGCTAGGGTAATAGTCATTATAGATGGAATTGTTTATTTTGAAGGTTATTTTAACTCCAAACACCATGTAATGTCGAAAACTTTGAGAGAACTGAACGTTAAAATTTACAGTGACTCCGATGTCTACGTTAAAATAGCAATTCATCACAATGACAAGAGTATGAGTTACTTGATCGGAAATTACAACAAATTTTTGAAAAGCAAAAAACTTTACGACGTAGTTTTTTGCGTCAAAAATAATAATTTTCTAGGGCACACGCCGATATTATCGCTAAGAAGTCCAGTGTTCGCATCGATGTTCGAGACTAACATGTTGGAGAAGAAAAACAAGAAAGTTAAAATCATAGACGTTGAGCCTAATATTTTCAGACACTTGTTACGCTACGTTTATCGAGGAGAAATTATAACGACTAATCTTGACGAGATGTTAAAGCTTATAATTGCAGCGGACAAATATTTGGTTCAGGATCTATTGGAAGATTGCACTTCGCTCTTATGCAGAAAATTAACTGCAGATAGTGTAATCGATGTTTTACTTATAGCCGATTTGTTGTATAATCAAAAGTTAAAAACAGCTTGTATGAAATTTGTGTACGAAAACAAGCGGGAAGTTGTAAAGACAGAAGCTTATAAAAGTTTGAAGGTTTCACGAGCAGATTTGGTTTCCGAGATGTTGAATTTTATATTAGAAAATATGTAAAAGTTTTATTATGTGAATCTACTGTAAAAAGTTCGTTAAAAATATATATGTTTAACTGGTAACTCGTTTTGAATTAATCAAAGTGTTATATTAAAATAATATTATCCTTTCAATTTATTTTACCGAACAAGTTTTTAAAATTGACGAATTAATAATGCGAGCAAAGCTTTTTTTTACAGAGTAGAGAAGATATTAAAATTTTTATGATTCGTTAACAATATATAAAATGAGCTTTATTACTTTTCATCATTTTTTATTTAAAAACTTTTCTAATAACTTTAATTTAAGTACAATTTTATTTTAATATTAAGAAATAATGCCTAAAGACTACTCCGAAAGAATTGCTTGCTTTCAATTAAAATTCAAGATCATTCAAATATTCATCCATTTATATGAACGTGAATGAATTGTCAAAAGTAGGTAATCCTGATTTTTTCGACACTTATTCAACACTATAATTTCACGTCTTTTCTAAACTGCACTCAAGAACGAACCGAAAAAAAATCCTCTTTTGATTTTCTCTGACCACTTAATCAGAGTCTAATCGCACGAGTTGCAGCAAAAAAAGAATGAAAAATAAAAATTCCAGCGCAAAACCGTTGCAGGTTTAAGCGCATCACAAACGAATCTAATTCAAGCTGATCGATGTAAACAAAAAGGTTCTCTTGAAATTACGGGTTACGCATTTCGTGGCTCACAATTTTCCCGAATTGCGGATAAGATTGTTTTTTTTTAACTCCGACCGGACGGACACGACTGACCGCTTGACCCCCTCGCATTATCCACTTAAATCGCGGCTGCATCGGCACCGCGCTTATTGTGGGGGTGCTGCCGCCAATTTTCGGTGTAAACACCACCTTTCCGATATCAAAAGGTCCCTGCGTAATGCACTCGCCTTCTTCCTTCCTCCCTTTTTTTTTTTTTTTTTTTTTCTCAACGTGCAGCGATTTTGAAAACGGATGCTTACGTTCGGGATGCTGCTGCATCTCTAAACCGTCCGAGTTAGCTGAGAAATTGCGCTAATTTTTTAACTGGTCAGTTGAGGTCAATTAAATACATTTCTTTTTGTTTCTAAAGAGGCCTGATGAATCATTGCAAGGTAAATATATAATTATTATTTTCATAAATAATAAATAGAAGAATTATTGCAATTTTTTTAAACAAATTGAAATTTTTTTATTTAGTATGTAAATTTTTCATTATTCCCTTATTAATGAGTAAGACAGGAAGTAATGATAATCAATAACTCATTTTTTGTTTCGTTTATTTTTTTTTAAATTACTTGTTCAACACGTTGAAAACATGCAAATAATTGAAAAATCCACATTGTTCCGAGTTACTTGAATCTTAAATATCAGAATGTCGAACTTTCTCGATCTTTTACGCCTTTCAGCCGTGACATTTAACGTCTCTTCGTTGGACGGTGCACATTACCAAAAAAACGAGAAGCAGGTGCTTTTTTCGTATCGCATGCATGTGCAATGTTCATCGGGAATTTGTGTCGCAAGACTTAACCACCCTGCAGCGAACCTTTAGTCAGGCTTGAAATTTTAAGCTAATATCGTTTTTTTTTTGCACCAAGGGGTTATCAAATTTTCGAAAAATTTCAGAGGGATCGAATTCGAGCACTGTCCAACAGAAATTTCAAAAAGTCATGATTAAAATTTTTTGATAAATATTTTCATCCTGGTGGTAAGGGTAACTCAGCTAATATTAGGTCGAAAAACTTTCGGTTGATTAGAATTGAATGTACTATAAATATAAAAAGCAGAAAGCAAATACTCTTTTTTTCCTTGAAAAAAAAACTGCTTCTGACTTATTGTCGAAAGTGATTCTTTTATTTTCTATTTTACTTCAAGTAGTATTATTGAGTTTTTTACTTACATTGCGATAATTTAGGTAATCATGCGATTTGAATATTAATCAATATTAAAACTAGCGGACGATTTCATCAGTATGAGATTTAATCTTGAATACAAATATACTATAAACAGTGTTAAAACTTAAAATTTTATTTGTGAAAAATTAATAACAAAGATACGCATCAGTAAAGTCAGATATGCAAAAAGGGGTAGCTTTGCTTTCCTTTAAATTTCACTCGGAAAATTGGCTAAATTTTTTAGCCGGAGTAACTATTTAAACGGTGAGAGTTATTTTTTGTCTTACTTAAAAAAACAAAATCATTTTTTTCAAAGCAAACTAAAAATACTAGCCAGTTTTAATTCGAGTGAAATTTAAAGGAAAGGAAAACTACCCCTTTATGCATCCCTAAAATTTATGATGCGTACTATTGTGAATAAATTTTTAAAAAAGAAATTTTTAGTTTTCAAAAACTATCTATACTACATTCTCATACAACTAATTCAGTATTAAATCAATTCGATAATATCATTTGCTGGTATTAAAATTAACCAACATTTAAGTCGCACGATTATCTAAATTTTCAAAAGACTCCTACTCTAGAAATTCATCTACCTCTAGACAATAATTTAATCTACTATTTATGCTTAAACGAATATAGAATGAAGATCGATTAACCAAGTCAGCTGTTACTGAACCCGAAAAAAAAAAAAAGTATATGTGTGCATGATTCGGCAGGAATAAGCGCGGCAGACTAGAAAGAAAACGAAAAAGAAGAAGAAGTAGCAGCAATAAAGGGCCTTATAATACAGCAAGCGCGCGACGGGGTTAAAAAGTTCGGTTGAACGCAAGGGAGGGAGAAGAGCACGCGTCGGGCCTCACGCGCGGCGCACGCATCTGGGGCCAGTTGGCCAGCGCGCCCCACCAATACCAATATACCCCTGTACACATTCGTACATATACCTGCTTGCACCTGAACCAAAGGCAATTATTAACAAATTTTAAATTGCCGGGTTTCCGGAAATCCGGAAACAACGAGCTTTTTCTGGATCATTACAACGATGGGATCTAACTGTATCTTTCCCTGAATCTTGCACTCTTTTTGGGATGAGAGCAGAGGAGGCTTTTTTCAAATATTGCGGTTCGAGTTTGATGGATTTATAAAATTTTCTTTTCACAGCTGTTGTTACTTGAAATTTTTGAAAAATTTGAAACAAAGTTTATGGCAATATCTAGCATTATATGTATACCTAGAATTTATATAAAGTTTTTAAGAAAAACAATTTTTTCATATAAAAAGTAGTTTTACTAGTGGATTAGAAGACTTTTTAATAAAAATGACTTAACGATGAAAGTGACTACGCGATAACAAGATAATGTCTTATCGACCAATTTCATGAAAAATTTAGAGGAATAATAATTAAAAATTAATCAAATTTTGAACAACGCAATGAAAAAACTTTTATAAATATGTACCCAAGAACGGGAATTTTTATCGGACCAGACTGTAAAGTCAGTTCTATTATTATCACAGGGAGTCAATGAAAATCTCTTCCAAATTAAACATGGTGACTCTAGTTGAGATTTGATTCGATATTCTATAATGTATCAACCAAATTAACGATGCTCAAGATAGCTGCGGATGATCTTCAAAAATTTCAAACCTATACATGTTTCTAAAATCTGTTTTTTTTTTTTTTTTTTTTTTTTTTCGGCTTTCAGGAAATAACCACTAATCACTCAGGTTATGGGCTTTTTTGTTCCAGACCTGATTCTGTTGGTCTGGAAGTCTGGGATAAGAAAGGCGTTTAAAACTTAAAGTGCAACTATTACTGTTCTAAAAATTTTATTTGAGAATCGATTAATAGAGTAACTTAAAATCCATGTATCTTACCAACAAGGAGATGGTTTGTCCTTTGGAGGTGGATTTTCATGAAACTTTGCACACAGTTGTTATTCATCATAAAAACAAGACCTTCAGTGTTCTTTTCCCAGAATAGCCTTTTTTTATCTACTTCCCATATAACCCCTGTTGAAAAGTAGGCTGTTTCCTATAAAAAGCCGTTTTTGGCCTCATTTTCAAAAAATTCCTCCTTGGACCGTATTGCACTTAGAAATATCTGGAACCTCGCATTTTTTTCGTTTTCCTAAGTACTTTTGAAAAAAAAAATATTAAAAAAATTTTTTGAATGATCTTGTCCATGTATATTGTAACCCAAATATACTAAAAATTGACTTTAAAAACCTTAATTTTTCATAGTTAAAACCATTCAAAAAATTTTTTAAATAATTTTTATTCAAAAGTACTTGGAAAAACGAAAAAAAATTCGAGGTTCAAGATATTTTTAAGTGCAATACGGTCCAAGGGGGGAATTTTTTGAAAATGAGGACAAAAACGGCTTTTTATAGAAAACAGCCTACTTTTTAACACAGGGGTTATATGGGAAGTAGGTGAAAAAAGGCCCATTCTGGAAAAAGAACACTGAAGGTCTTGTTTTTATGATGAATAAAAATGAAAATCCAGGTCCCAAAGGACAAACCATCTCCTTGTAAGTTCTATACTCCAAATCTAAAAAAAAGTGCGGGATGAAAAAAAAAGTAAAGTTTTAAGGGAAGACCTTTACAAAAATCGAGGAGGAAGCGTGAACTAATGAAGCGAATGTCCTCGGCTCGTGCGCGTCGTAACCGCGTACAGGTAAGCCAATCCAGTCGCAATTCCTTCCGAGTGCCGGGCTTCGGAAAGCCCTTTAAATATACACTTTAGCGACCCGAATTTCCGTCGTTTAGCTTTCGCTACCGCTGCACGTGCATCCATAGGCACTTGTATCTTTCCGGTTATTCTTGATGCTTCGTTTGCTTCACCTCGGATCATGGAACGCTCAGGGTTGAAAAAACAAGGGTAACGCGACACCGTTCAAAAGTATCCTTCACTGGGTCAACTGATGTATCAAGACTGATCGTAGCTTTTTTTATAAACAATTTTACTTCAACAAGTGTGCAGCTATACTCAAAATTATTATTAACATTCATTTTATGTATTTTTTATTTATTTATTTATTCATTTATTGAAAAAATTATCTGAATGAAAAAGTCAAATCATCTTACATAGGTTTGTTTTCAGTCATTTTATTTTGTACTCTTCCAAAAATTTGTTGATTTTTGTGGAAAAAAATTTTGACAGGTACGCACTCAGTAACAGTAAAAAAAAAAAAAAAAAAATTTTATGTTATATAGGCTAAGAATTTATAGGTATTGAAATTATCATTATCACTTTATTATTCTTAATTTTGAGTGCAATTACAATTCCAATATTCTCTACTAAAAAAGTAAATTTATCTAAATGCTAAAACTCTTTTAACGAAGAACTTTAAGCGGTCGTTGGGTCAGTGGTTAGCGTGCTCGCTTCTGAAACAACGTCGTTCGAGGGGTCTTGGGTTCGATTCTTCGCGCAACTAACTTGGAATTATTTTCTTCGTTCGTTGCGTCGGTTATGTCGATCCCTACGTTCACCCCGACTGCTTTGAAGTCGGTTTTACCGGGGGCCATCATTTCAGCGCTGGTCGTAAGTTTATCTCGACCGGGGGCAATATTTGGGGCATACCTTCCCAATGAGCCTACCCGCTTCGGCACTGGTCTAATCCAAGACTATCTGATTGGGGGCGATATGTGGGATAAAAAGTCCCAATGAGCCTGCCGGTTCAGCGCTGGTCTTACGATTAACTCGAATGAGGCACATACCCTGGGTTTCCCGTACTCCACATGGTCCATATGGGCCATGGGCTAATGCGAAGCAGTGTAGGGACAAAGTCGTCAATAAGCCCATACGGAGCATAAAAAGTCGCGACTATAAATAAGTATAAAAAAAAAAAAAAAAAAAAAACGAAGAACTTGAATTCTACGTAATAGTTTTAAAAATCAAGCTTTCACAAATATTCAATTCCGAGATCAAAAAATTGTTCGATGCGGGCTAGCGCCGCGTGACAAAAAACCATAACACTTTATAAGTAAATACCTACAGTTTCGAAAAAGTTTATCGGTAGGTATAACCGTACACGCGCGCGGGCGTCGTAATTGTACCCCATGGCCAAACAAGCCAATCTTTTCGTTCGGCAAATATCATAATGACGGGGGTGGAGTTCGCGTATAGGCGCCCCTTCCCCCGAATCATCATCCCACATCGAAAACGCGAGAGAGTCTCGATATATGTAGCAAGGTAGGCGAAAGATTCGGCGCTCTCCCTGTGTTTTTTGACGCCGGGGTCATCCTTTCTTTTTGCCTCTCTTTAGGTGGATACTCCTCCTTCAGATTTTTTATGGTTTTTACATCCGGACCGGTTGGGGGAGGGGAAAAAACCTAATGAGTCGGGATTATGTCTTAATTATCGTCGGTGTCTGCACGGTTATTGGGTCATCCGGAGTAGATTAGAACAAGAGACTAGTTTGTTTTTTTTTGGTAAAGATATAGATCGATTAGTTTTTTTTTTTTTTTTTTTTTTTTATCTTGAAAAGAAAGACTTTTATAAATCAAAATTTTTTAGTTACCAAATTCGGAAAAATGAACCAAATTTAGGAAAAAAAGCTTACTGATTTATTAATTAATTTTAAGATTGAAGAATAATAAAATATTGATTTCATTTTAGAATTGGTAAATAATATTGTGGTTTAGAATAACTAATATAAAATTTTATATTACTGAAAATTTTTATCTTACATGAATAGGAAAAATGACTTTTCAGTATTTTTTTTTTTGAAAGTTCTCGATTTTGAATGAATTTAAAAATATTTTTTTTATCAAAATGACCAGAGAAGTAATTTTTAGAAAATTAAGAATGGTAAGAGTATTACTTTACAAATTTAAATAATTAGTATAATTATTAATTATATGTATGAATATTATGTAAACTTCCAAGGTTACAACTCCTTCAATTATCCTAATTTTAAAAAAATAAAAAATACGTGTCGATTACTTTTGATCTAATAATTAATTAAGCTAAACAGCCTAAATAATTTTTTTGAGTATTATCTTGTAAAAAACAGATTTTAACCCATAAACATGATAAATAAATTTCAAGAACTTTTAATGTTGTGAATTTACTATGGTTATTATTCTTTTAATGTAAGCTAGTTTTAAACTAATTCAAATTAAATTGATTTTTTTTTTGTGACAGTGTTTGATGAAACTTAATAAAAAATTTAATTTAAAAAAAATAATTTCATAAAATCTAATTATATATTTTTGAAAATGGATTCTTATTTTTAAATCTCATAGTTTTAAAAAAAATTAGTTTTTTCAAGATAGCTTTCAAAATTAGGTATTCATACATATTTTTAAAGATCAGCTAGTAAGTAAAAGACTATCATTTAACAGTACATGTTAACAGATTTAGATTCTAAACCATCTAATATAATCCAGAAGTGAAAATTTAGAATGAAAACTAAAGTAGGCATGTATTGTAAACTATTCTTTTATACAAGAATTACATTCTGTACAAAGTATTTAAAAGATAATTTTAGCACAGTTTTAACAAAGAATTTACATAGACGTTTTTACAAAAAATACAATTAAGTTTTTATTTAGAAGTTAATCATTAGTTATCAAAAAAGATTACTATACTTTATAATCTTTATTTTGTTTTCTTTTTTAATTAGGGATAAAATCAAAAGATACTAGCACCAGACTATTCATCAGTTTAACAATACTTCTATAATAACTAGTATTATCTCAATTATCATTCATTAGCCTAATGTTCATTCAGATCTTATTCAGTTAGAAAATAATGATAAAAATCTTAGCTATTAATATTCAGTCTTATGTTACTTTCGGTTACTTTGGATAAAAATTATAGTAGCCTCAATTATAATAGACTTCTACAGTGATTCTCACATTTGACAAGGTGATAATGTGGTCCAAGTTTTCCAATAACTAAAAAAATTTTTATTACAATTATTTGAAATGATATAGATTATATCTTCATTTTCTATAAAAGATCAACTGCTTTACATTTTTATATCATCACAAGTGCGTTAAAAAATGTGATATTACCTTTATTTGTATCAAGAACTGATATTTCTAACCACTCATCACTTCCATCACAGCAGTCACAGAAACCATCATTAACTTTGTAAGATGGAATTTTAACTAAAAATTTATAATAAAGTTTCTAAAATGATTTGGAATTTTGATTTTCTTAAATTAAATATAAATAGACACTAGATTACCTGAAAATTTTGAAGAAACCTTTTCACAATAAAATATTCCTTTGTTGCAAGCATTTGTTCCTGGTTCATCGCTACCATCCTCAGGGCAATCACAATAATCATCATTTACTCGAACATAATCTATTTCTTTTTTAGATTGAAAACAAGTGAACTTTCCATTTGCATTTGGAAAATATTTCATTATATCTTTATCTTGAGTACCTCTCAATGATATTTCATGCCCTTGAGGATCTTTCATGAGTTTTGAATGTTGTGGAGCTTCCCATTTTGACAAAATCTGAAAATTAATAATTTTGGATAATAAATTCAAGTTCAATGAATAAAAATTTATGATTTAAATATGATGAATTCACTTTATCAGCAGCAACGTGAGGCCGGTGTTTCGTATTTATTGGTTTGGGAGGCTCGCTGACAAGCCCCAAAATACTCATGTTACCGATTTGAACAATTACAAAAATAATTGCAACCACTAAAAGTAAATACTTCCATTTTTTCCACATGAACTTTTTCAACCATAATATGCCGATAACCATGATTCCTCATTCGTCTAAACTAGGTGGCTATTTGAGATCGAAGTGAGAAAATAAGTAAATTGATGAAGCCTTATTGAAGTACACGTAAACCGAATCAAATACACACGTTTTCGCGACAACGAACATACAGGTTACTGAACAAAATAATCGTTATGGAATCTATTGGGTCACATTTAAATTCAATGATTGCTCAACAATTTATTTTAATTTTTCATAGAATAGAGAATAACTTATCAAGAGCTGCGAGAACTTATAAATTATCTTGAAAAAAAAGTAATGAATTTTTTTTCAAATGTTACTGTTCATGTTTTGATTAGTTTTGATTGTTTCTCTTTTATTTACTAAAGATTCTTCTACAATCATCTGGTTCGGCTACTGCACGTGGGCACGTGGCATCCTTCCTTTTCATTCAGTTCAATACAGTCGAGTTGTAGAGGTAGCTTGAACTTAAGTTTGTCAACATAACCTCAAAAACCAATTTTGTTGTTGTGACAGAATTGTAGATGAAATTTGAAAAAAATATAAGTTTGAAATTTTTCTTCACTGCCGTGATTGGATTATTTAATTTAGAAGTTAAAACATGTCTATCGAAATTGAATCCGCAGAGTAAGTGTTTTCAATTAAAATAATTGTCGAAGTTTACTTTTGACATGCATTTTTGAAACGTATCGTTACTTTATATTATTTTGTAATTGATAACAAAAAAAAACTGATAATATTTATAATTCACAACAAAGTCTATTTTTAATTGAATAATTCTTCTTTAATTTCAGCGTAATTCGTCTAATGCTGCAATATTTAAAAGAATCTAATCTAATGAAAACATTACAAACTCTTCAGGTAATGAAAAATAAATGTAATTAATATTTTTTAAAAAGCAAGTTTTGATATAAAATTAAATTTTTAGGAAGAGACAGGTGTGTCATTAAATACTGTTGACAGTGTGGATGGCTTTGTAGCAGATATAAACAATGGGCACTGGGATACAGTCCTCAAAGCTATACAATCTCTTAAACTACCAGACAAAAAATTGATTGATTTGTATGAACAGGTATGTACAAAATCAAAAAGTAATATAATAATAATAGTTCATTAGGTCTAATTTATTAGTTTATTAATTGAGTGAACATCTTTTAATTCTTCTTATAGGTAGTTTTGGAATTAATTGAATTGAGAGAACTTGGAGCTGCTAGAAGTTTATTGAGGCAGACTGAACCAATGATAATGATGAAACAAAATGAGGCAGAGAGATATATTCACTTAGGTAACTGTGGTACTAAAGTATTAACAAACATTAAATTAAATAAATGTCTTTAGAACAATTTAGTTGGTTGAATAAACCAGTTCTATGCTTTATTTCTGTTTAAAAATATTGGTTATTTAACTTTTTCTAAAAGTTGCTTGAAAATTTTTAGTGTAAATAATTTGTTGTATTAATATTAAACTTTTGTAAATATTTTTAGAGAATCTCCTTGCAAGATCATACTTTGACCCTAGAGAAGCTTACCCAGATGGAAGTACAAAAGAAAAAAGAAGGGCTTACATAGCTACCTCTTTATCTGGAGAGGTATCAGTGGTACCGTCTAGCAGATTGTTAGCATTATTAGGACAAGCTTTAAAATGGCAGCAACATCAAGGACTTTTGCCACCAGGAACAACCATTGATTTGTTCCGTGGTAAAGCAGCAGTTCGTGATCAAGAGGATGAGAAATTTCCAACTCAACTTTCTAAACAAATCAAATTTAGTACAAAGTCGCATGTTGAATGTGCTCGTTTTTCACCAGATGGTCAATATTTGGTCACAGGAACTGTGGATGGTTTTATAGAAGTATGGAATTTCACAACTGGTAAAATTAGAAAAGATTTAAAGTATCAGGCACAAGATAATTTTATGATGATGGAACAAGCTGTACTATCCATGGCTTTTAGTAGAGACAGTGAAATGATAGCAGGTGGTGGTCAGGATGGTAAAATAAAAATTTGGAAAGTACAAACTGGTCAATGCCTAAGGAGGTTTGAAAAAGCTCATTCTAAGGGTGTCACATGTTTGCAGTTTAGTAGAGACAACAGCCAGATTCTTTCTGCATCTTTTGATACATGTATCAGGTAATTATACTTTTTCAAACTAATTTAAATAAAAAAAATTTAATGGACAGGCTTAAATAAAATAAAAATTATTTTTAGAATTCATGGGTTAAAATCTGGAAAAACATTAAAAGAGTTCAGAGGACATACTTCATACGTCAATGAAGTTATATTTTCATCTGATGCACATCATATCATCAGGTATGTACTAATATTACGTTTTTATTAATTAATGAAATAAGAGATTTATGATTCTTTTTTAATTATTCAAATAAAAAAAAAAAGTTATAGTCTGTTTTTGATAAATTGCTTAAGATTTCTTTTAATTTTACTATTATTCCATTTCAGTGCATCATCTGATGGAACTGTAAAAGTTTGGAGTCTGAAAACAACTGAATGTATTGGTACATACAAATCATTGGGGGCTGCCGATTTGACTGTAAACAGTGTACATATACTACCAAAAAATCCAGAAAATTTTGTAGTGTGTAACCGTTCAAATACTGTTGTAATTATGAATATGCAAGGTCAAATTGTCAGATCATTTGCCAGTGGTAAAAGAGAAGGTGGTGACTTTGTATGTACCGTCGTATCGCCAAAAGGAGAGTATATCTACTGTGTGGGAGAAGACTTTGTACTCTATTGTTTCTCAACCACGTCCGGGAAACTGGAAAAAACTTTACTTGTAAGAAATTTATTGACCAAATTTTCAAACAAATAATTTTTAGTTTATAATTCTGATTAAAAAAAAATATTTTCTTTTTTTATTTCAGATTCACGAAAAAGATGTTATTGGACTTGCACATCATCCCCATCAAAACTTATTGTGTTCCTACAGTGAAGATGGTTTGGTCAAACTGTGGAAACCATAATTTTTTGTAATTTGTATATTGTTTGCACCAAAATCTTTGGAAAATGTTATAAACCCGATTATAATGATATTGTACATTTTTTTAGTAAATTAAGATTTTTAATCAATGAATGAAATCAAATACTTAGAATAGTTTAATTTTATTTTACTTTTAAGTTTATCTATTTATATAAATAAGTTTTTGATAATTATATTGTCAAAATTCATCTTTTGTTGTAAAATACTATGATGAATTCATTAATTATTTAAAATTATAACGACTCTTAATCTTATTTGACTTGTAACATTAAGTAAGTGTGAAATTTTTTGCAATTGCATTTTTTATTCTTGCAATATTATAAATTTATACATTTGAACGTGTAAAATAAATCTATTCATACAATCAAAACACAAGTTTTATATTTGCATATTTATAACTAGTGGATACCCGTACTTTTGACTGCGTTAATAAATGGAGATTTTAAATAAAATAATATAAAATATAATTTTAAATAAAATTAGATAATAAAGTTATATTTATCAATAGACAAATTTTAGAAGGATCCAATTAAAAAAAAAAAAAAAATTAGTAAAATGAAATTATTCAGAAAACAAAGTAAAAGTATTTAACTCAATCATGTAATCGGTACTTTTTGACGTGTAAAATACGCGGTAGAAGTGATACTTTTTCTTTTCACCGCAGCGTTGAATAATAGGGTACATTTACAGCCGCATTTTTATCAAAGTACCAAATTACATGATCTTGTTGAATAAAATATGATACTCAATTTGTGTCCGAAGTTGTACACTTACATCTCGAGTTGCTGATGCTCTCGGCTCCAGATAGCTCGCTATCTTGCGCCTCGAGTATCAACAACTCTCGAAGTAAATGTACAACTTCACACACAAGTTGAGTAACATATCATTAAAGTATAATTGAGTAAAGGTTTTGTTAATTAATTTATTTTGTTTATTTTAATTCAAATAATAATAGGAAAATTTAAGGTTTTGATTTTTTTTTTTCTTTACTATTTTTAAGTATAAGACGTTTAATAAAAAAAAAATTATAATTGCTGTTATTATAAAAAGTATTATTTTTATCAAAAGTTTTTTAGTGAACAGATTGTTAAAAAAACAATTTTTCAATTTTAGTATTTAACAAATAGAAATGAGGAAACAAATTTTACAATCGTAAAATTAAAAAAAAATGTTTTAATTGGTAAAAGTTTAAATAGCTTATACATTCTTAACTTATAATTTACATATTTGTACATAAAACATTCATTTTCAACAAACGCTGTTTATGAATGGTGGCGGTTTTCTAAATTTACTAAATTTCAATTTAAACTTCCTTACAGTGATGGTTTTTGAACGACTATCATACACATTTATAAAGCTTCAATACTCAAACAAGTTCAATTGATTCTTTAGATCTTAGTATTGATATATAATTCAATTCATAACTATTCATGAGTAAAGATTAAATTTTCAGTATCTAATTGATATAAATGACAATTTAAATACATAGAAATACAGATAAATTATCAAAGTCATAATTTATACAAAATTTTATATCATTCCGCTGTCTAAAATTTACATCAAGTTTTGCAATTCTTGCATAAACTGCATGTACGCGTCGTCTTTCGTTTTAACCTGCTGAGGTGGCTTATTGACAATCTGAGGCTCTGGCATTCTCTCGGGTATTCTGACCAGAGGAGCCGGCGCGGATGTTTTCTTCTTATCGTCTGTTTTACCCTTAGCTCGCAAAGACGTAGGCAAGAAGCGAGTAACATCAGCTGCCAGATTTCGTATTTGAGGCTTTGCCTCGATCGTGGTTGATGTTTTGCCTCCGTCCTTATCGTTTCGGGCCTTATTGAGTTGGGGTGCCGCGGATAGAACCGGAGTATTCTTCGGGTTGGACATGTTAGGGACAGGAGGTGGTGGCGGCATGCCTGGCAATGGTCCCATAAGTCGGGGCATGGGCATAGGTCCTCGCGGCATCATACGCGGCATTCCTGGAGGTGGTCCTAGAAAACCATTTAAAATTTTAGTAACTACTCAATTCAGATTACAGACAAATTTTATCATAGATATTTCAAGCAAAACTTAAATAATAAAGTACTAATACATTGAAACAACAAATAGCTACAAGGTCAATACAGTTTGTCATAATTTGTTTACCTGGTGGAAGACGAATTCCCATACGAGGTGGTGGTGGTGGAGGAATCCTTAAATGCAACGGAGGCGGTGGTGGTCGATACATTAGAGGTGGGGGCGGTGGCAGACCCATGAGGGGCATGGGTGGTTGCGAACCCATCATGTTCGGCATATCCGACTTAGATCTTTCGCGATCATCTTGATCTTGTGCGGAATCGTTATCCAACTGCGAAAGCCGCGAATTGAGATCCTGTGCTCGCTCTGTTTCTCTTTTTTTGTGAACGACTTCCATTTCTTTCATAAATTGATCTATGTCTTGACCAGCCATTGCCAACATTTTTTGCTGAAGACTCGTTGGTTTGTTTTTCGAACTTTCCCTGTCATCAACTTCCATTCTTTCATCGTCAGCTTTTTCGTCGTCGGCAAATCGAATCGTCCTTGACTTTTGCGATAGTTTCGGCTGCAATTGTAAAAATAAACTTTAAAAAAAACTAATAATATCTATACTGGAATTTATTGAATTATAACTCCATTGTTACTTTTTATTGAACGTTTTTTGTCGAAAAGTAGTTGTGTAAGCTAGTTACAATTCTTTATTTGTAATAATAATTTTATTTAACTGTACTTACTCTGTCGTCATCGTCATCATCGCTAAGATTTATGTCTGGAGGTGGAAAAGGTGGAACTCCTGGTGGATCTTTGTTAACAGGGGCCATTGCAGGAGTCGTCGCAGCTGTATACATGCTTGTTTTCTTCAAGATACTTGGTGGAACTGGAATGTTTGCAAGTGGATGATGTTGAGGTATATTGTGGGGGTGATATGGATATGGGTGCATTGGCTGTGGAAGATCAGGTAAAGGTATTTGAGATGTAAGAGCACCTAAAAAATAATACAGTAAGATTTAAAAAAAATTCCAACTTTTTTTCAAATTTTTTTAATACAAATTTATAATATAATATTTAAATTTTTACCTGGATATGCTCTGTTCATATCATTTCCTGTTGCTGCGGGTAAAGGAATTTCATCTACCTGTACTTGTTGGGCATGTCTTACAGCTTCAAAATAAGAAACTAATTCTATTCTTCTTCTCTCGTATTGAATCATTTGTTGTTTTAACTCACTCCATTTTTCTTGATCATCTTTTGCCTGCCAAAAAGAAAAGATTATAAATTAAAAAAAATAAAAGCGTAGCTTTTCATAATTAATTCTCGTAAACCATAGTTAAAGTAGACAAAATAATCATTTGAATTATTTCATATTTACATCACTAGAATTTAATAAAATCATAGATACTTACATACATCTTTAGAACTCTCTCTAGAGTTTCTTTCAATTTTTTTCTTTTATCTTTCAAAACTTTTTCATTCAGTGGTGGAGGTTGCATAACATTATATTCTGTAAAAAATAATAGTCTTGATAAATAATAATCTTTTTGAAATTAGATAAAATGTTTAACAATCATTTTGAAAAATTAACATACCCATTTGATCAATCTTTTCCATTTCTTCAATGATCTGGTTAGAATCTTTGCCTTTTAACACTGCTGCTCTGACTAGTTGCCTTTGTTTCTTATTCTTTTTCAATTCTTTCTTTCTAGCTTCTTTGCCTAAATAAAAAAATTATCAAATAAAAATCCAAAATGAAAAAGATTTTTAAAGATTTCGGAGTAGAATAACAAAAAATCAATTATCGTTTTTACTTACGTGCTTGATCTGTAGGGTTCATAAATTTACCACTCTTGGTGGTATTAATAGAGCGTCGTCCCATTTTGAATATTTAAACAATCTGCACTGCAAAGAATTCAAAAAATAAAAATCTTTGTAAAAATCATTCAACTCCGTCAACCTCAATAATATTACTTTTACCACAACATAACCTCACTTTGAAATCCACAGTTCCGATCGTATAGGGATCGTAGGATTCGTAGCATTCGTAGCGCCGCTGCCGGTAGCGAAAATTAAAAGTTTGCGCGCTAACATTTAATTTTTTGAAAAGTTCAAATTTTGTAAAATAGAAATGGAGTTGTTTGAAATCAGTATATATACTGATATATATTTTTATATTTTTATACATCTGTAAACTTGAAGTTTCTTTTCATTTAACTTAAAAAATCTCAAATAAAGACTCAATAAGTAGTATTTCTTTTTTATTTATTTTTTTTACACTATGACTAATTTTATTCAAACAATTTACAAGATATTTCAGAAGTTTTTTAAACTTAAAATAAAAAGATTAATAATTATCATTCTTTTATTCTTGGATAATATCGGTAAAATTAAAAATTAAGTGACGTGGATAAGTTAAATAAAGTCGCTTTGTATTTTGAGTTTTAAGCTGTGTTGATAGCTTATCTGATGATTCTAATTGACCTAAAATATATATCAACAAACAAGTTTTATTGATAATTTTACTTTATGTCAATCCATTTTCTTTTCGAGTAAAATAAATAGTATAGAGCCTCTTTGAAATATTTATAGCATATTGTCAATTTTAATCATCAGACCAAAATTGATTTGTTTTTTTTTTGTTTTTTTTTTTTTTTCATTATAAAAAGTAGTCTATTGTAAATTTTAGACATTGATAACTCTTTTAGAAAGTTGATTATTGTAAAATACGAATTTTTAACTATAATTTGAAACTGAGAGTACAATAAAACAATTTACTACAAATTTTACTATGAAAAATTTATATTGTTTTTAAGAAAATGATTAAAACAAATTATGACATATTTGAAAAATTATTTTTAAAAAACTTTTAAAAAATCAATAAATGTAACCTAACCAATAAAATAAGAATAAAAAATATTAAGAGGGGCTGAAATAATTAGGAAAAACAATTTTCAAATTAGACCGCCCTCAATCAGCTGATCACGCTGCAGCGGCTTGAGCAGTAACATCTGCAGCACTTAGTAGCCTGCAGCAACTACTCAGTGGCAGCATTGGAAAAATACACACAACATTAATACTTTTTCTTCTACGAAGAAAGAGCAAAAATTCTCGCCATATTCAGGACTTGTCCATTCTAGAGGCTTCATTCATATCTCTCCCTTTAAACCAGAATATAAAACGTAAATAGATTCGAAGGAGAGGAAGAATGCGAGGAGTGAGTGTCAGTGTCGCAACATAGGCGCCGATCGGAAAAAATAAACTGCGTTAGCTTGTGTGTACACAGTGAAAAAAAATTAAGAATAGTGCGTCTAGCCAGCAGTTACTTTTAAGTGCGAAGTATCCAATATTATGGCAAAACGAGAGTGAAAAATTAGAGCTTGTCGTAAAGAGGTGTGAATGTTTACAAAAGCTGTGAAATCAATGTTCTGAAAAAACCAAAAGGGAGTAAGAACGACGCAGGGTGTGAGTCAGGGATTTAAATGAGAGACAGAAGTCGAAAGAAGACTGCGACAATTAGCACTACTACTAGTGCTGTCGCAAGTCGTAAAATGAAGAAGAGTAAAGCAATGGAAACTCCCGAAATTAGTCAAGTTGTTGCTGAAAAAGAAATGATGGTTAGAAAAAAGCCTGCTTGCAATCCTTGTGACCCTTTGAGCTACATAGTGAACAGACAAATTAATGACAAATTCGACCATTGCAAAAGTTTAGTTGATGCCAGATTTTTAAATGCTCAGAATTTATTCAGAAAAGACCTCTACTCTCATTTTGGATGTATCAATGCCATTGAATTCTCCAAGCAAGGAGATTTGCTGATATCCGGTTAGTAGACATTATTTGTTGCATGAAATACAAGTAGATTAGAGGTGTTAATTTTTTGGGGAACTCTTCCATCAATTTTTATTACAGTCAAAAGATTGATTAATAATTCCCAAAGTTTTCAAATCCTGATGATCACTGTTTATTTGAATAATGTTTTCTTATTTTTTTCCAAATAATCAAACATTGGTTAAGGTGAAAAAAAAGAGGTTTTTTTTAACTAAATTTACAAGTTCAGAAGAGTATAAAAATTTATTTGATCTCTACTTTATATTTTGCAGTTTTTGTTCTCTTATTGCTTATGATAATAACCATGAGTATTTCTGATTTTTAAAATAGAAATTAAAAAATTATTTTAACAGATAATATTGTATTTCATAATAGTAACTATTATTATAGGAGTAAGGGTAGTAAGTGTACTACTTAATGTTAGTTCAGTGGTAGTCTATATTTGAATATCTTACTTGTATATATTCTTACATCTTTTTGAATGCTATTTTTTTACAGGGTTTCTAATTCTATCAATTAGATTACATGTTTTGAGAATACTAAGAAAATTATAATTCAGCATGTTATTTGCATACATTTTGGAATTTGATAAGTTTTGAATTACATAGTTAATCAAATCATTTGATAATCAAATTAATCAGTCTGTTTGTTAATTTTTTCTTAAATAAGCCATGATATTTTAAACATATTGTACTCATATTGTAGCATGGCGTACAATTATTAAATAAATGAATTTGTTTTTAATCAGTGAAACTGATAAAATTAGAAGTACCTAGAACTTAATTATGGTGATAACAGATATTACACAAATGTTATTGTTTTGACAATTAAACAGTTAAAAAAATATTAATATTTTTTTTTTCACTTTTCTAAAAACTACTATTTATTAAAAACGTTTTCCACTATTTTAATTGTTGAATATTTAAAAAATTATTGAAAATACTTTGGAATTATTAAAAATTGCAATCAAGCAAAACCTTGTTGAAAAACAATTTACAATCACCAAAAGACTAGTTTTCAAAGATTCATTTTTTACTCAAATTATCACATTTTTTTACAAAATGAGACGAATTCGCAAATAAAAAGGCCGCATCATAACTGGACAAGTCAACTCGATAAGGAAAAAATGTTCGTTGCAATAACAGCCAAGCCCACCTTCCAAACTGAATTATACTTCCGAAACTTAGAAATATTCACCTGTAAAATTATTCAGAATTTCGAAACAATTTTAGTTTTTTCTGATTACATCTTTTTAACGGAGCGTCTTTTGATTTTTACTCGAAATTCTTTATCTCTTTTTAATTGAATTTACAACTGCGAATTTGAATTTAATTCTTCATTTATTCTACACCAACTGTATATACTGAAGTTAGACATGTATTTTGTGTCGGTTTTTTCCGAACTCTGCAGAAAGACTGCAGAAATAAGCTCTTTAAATTCTAAAAAAATTGTCTTGTCATCAGATAAGTTGAATTGAAACTCAATCTGAGTAGCTTTTTTAACTGAACCAATAGAAAAATAATGTTGTAGAAATTTAATATGGTTAACAATTCATTCTTTTTAATAAATATTTAATTTTCGCGAGATTTCTCAAAATAATCAACAGTGCTGAGTATATAATAATGAATCTTTGAATCATATTTTACGTACGTAAATAGTAACATCCAACCATTTAGTTTATTCTCTATGATCATAGTAAAACTTTTTGGCAGCTGACTTTCATTTTCGATATTAAGTTTTAAAATAGTATCAAAAATACCAAAGCAATTTAAAACTTTATCTATTCGAAGATCAATGATTAGATAATTGATTAATCAGAGTTTGAAAATAAAGATTTTTTTTCAAAGAAATGAATGACTACTAAAAAATTACATAAAACTTTTACACAAAACTCAGAATTTTTTCAAATTCTCTGTATGAATTGTAATGTTTTAAAAATATAATATGAAAATATTATTTATATTATTTCACTTTCACAGGCGGAGACGACAAAAGGGTTTTGCTGTGGAACGTACAGAAAGCTATTCAGGGCCAGGGCGAGCCGACTGTGATGAAGGCTCAGCACAGCAGTAACATATTCTGTATGGGCTATAACAGTAGCAACACGAAAATTTTTTCGGCCGGCAACGACGACCAAGTCATCGTTCACGATCTTGAAACGTAAGCGTTTTTTTTTTTTTTTTTTTTTTTTTTTTTTCTCAATTATGCAATAGCGTTGAAAATAGAGATTAGTTTTAAATGTAATCGTGCATTTGGTGATAAAACAAAATTTTGCTCGTTAATTATAAATCAACAAATAAAATCGGGTTGTAAAATCGTGAATGCTTAATTAAATTTTTACGTTAACTTGTAATGTTTCCTAGAATAAAATTTTTTTCGCGCGACTTGGATTTTATGTAATGCTTTTAATATTCAAGAATGGAAAAATGATTTTTAGAGCGCAATTATTTAATGAATCATTCTTGAAAATCAGGTGACACCAGAATTCGAAAGAATGATTCATATGAAAAATTGTATTCTTACCATATAGTTACGACACCGCGATAACCACGTGATTATTTACATTTTTATCGGTGATACTGTATTTTGTTTCGAAGAAAATTATTAAACGAGGAAAACTTTATGTTCACAGGACTCGAACACTCGACATTTTTCGTCACGAAAAACCAGTTTACGGACTGTCCCCTCACCCACACGATGATAATATTTTTGCAAGCGCCTGCGACGATGGTCGCGTCCTGGTTTACGATATGCGAGGAAACGAAAATTCAGAATCTTACATCTGCGTTGCAGAGTACAAGGACCCTTTCCACTCGGTCAGGTTTAATCCAGTCAATCCGTACATGCTTGCTACTGCTAACACGAAAGAGGGAATTAGTATGTGGGACATAAGAAAGCCGTTATGGTAATTTTTTTCAGTACACACTTTAAGAGTAAAGAATTATTTAAATTTGTCAAATGCAATAATAATTTATTGTTAAAAATTCAGGCCTGTTTTGAGGTATGGTTCTCAAGGGGTGAGCTGCATGAGTGTGTGTTTCAATGCTGAAGGTAAAACTTTGCTGGCGCTTCGAAGAAGACTCCCGCCCGTTTTGTATGCTGTAAATTCTTCGAAGCATTTATTTCAGTTTGATCATCCTGGTTATTACAACAGTTGCACGATGAAATCATGTTGTTTCACTGGAAGTAACGATGAATACATTATGTCAGGTCCGTTGCGATAGATTTTTTAATAGAATATATTTTTTGTAAATAAATTAAGTAATGATTAATCTTGAAATTTCAGGTTCGGATGATTTTAATCTGTACATGTGGAAAATTCCCACTGACGATACGGTTGACTGGGTGGACTCCGCACATATGGTTTTGAGAGGTCACCGATCTATCGTTAATCAAGTACGGTACAATCCAGCAAGTTGCATCTTGGCATCTTCGGGGGTAGAGAAGATTATAAAGATATGGTCACCATTTCAATTGAGTGGATCTTATTCTGCTGGTGGATTAGGGGTACAAGTTTACTTTACTTTAGTGAAAATCACGTGTTAACTTTGACTAAAAAAAAAAAATTTTGTTACAGAAAGATGACGACAATGGCGAAACGCAACGCAGAGTGTACACTCACGACGAGTACATCGGCTTGGTTTTGAGAAGCGGTCAACTCATGACACATGATTACAGTCACCAGTCAGTGAACGAAGATCAGAGAATGATGGCCTTTTTCGATTCCCTCGTTCAAAGAGAAATAGAAAACTGGAGCTCGGAAGATCCTCCCACTCCTGAAAGTCTCACTGAGCCTGATAATAATAATACTTCGGACTTCATTTCATCAGATACGGATGGTAAATATTTATTTTCTACAGTATACAATTTTTGACTAAGGTAAAAAAAAGGATGATGATTTTAATTTAAACACCTTGTTTACATCCGCAGATTCTTCTATGTCAGACCGTCAAATAATGCGCTGCTTTTTCCCTTGTTCAACTCTCAACACACGACCTACTACCAACGCTTCAGAACGTCCTTTCGAATCACCTAACCGCATTACTCGTCTGATCGCTAATCGACGAGATAAACTTATGCGTCTTGCAAATCTTGACGGTCAACCCCAACCCAAAAAGAACACCAGATTGTTCTTGGTAAATTCAAACTCAACTACGTCTATAGCAGAACCGTCGACCGTTGGTAATAGAGCTTCGAACGAAGTTGAAAGTAGTTATGCAACTCGCAGTAAAGCAAAAATGAATAAAACAAATTCACGTAGCGATGTAGGATTCAAAAGAAAATACATTCTCAATAGAAAAAATAGAGCCAGAAGAAAATTAGTCACTGTAAAAGACGACAGCGATTCCGACAGTGACTTGAGTGACTCCTTTGACTCAAATGATAAAAAAGAACTGATAAAAGCAGATAATGAAATAATTAGACAAGTGAGTACAATATCGATTGTATAGGATTTTTTCGTAAACGTTGAAAAAAACATTAAAAAATTACTTAATGCATGTATAAGTAATTTTTAAATGGTTTTTAAATACTTTTTTATAGTTATTTTATAAATAAATTTATGTTAATAAATTTTTTTCAGCAACAAGTCGTTGAATCTGCCCCACAACCAAGCACAAGCAGCGGTGTAATTTCATCTGGTCACTTTACTTCGGCTATGACATCAAAAACGCGAACTCGAAAATCGCTATCTTGCAGTAGCAACAGTAGCAGTGTCAGTGATTCTGAGGAAGACGTAAATCGTAGAATTAATTTTAGAAGAAGCAATGCGGAAAAGCGTAAATCCACAATGACAGACTCCGACAGTTCTGCTAAGGAAACAGAGCCTCAAAAACAAAAAGCTCTTCGGAATAAGAGCAAAACTACTCCATACAGCCGACGTGTTAAAAGTAAACGACAAAAAATTAACAACGATATCGCTAATTGTAACAACCATGTAAAAAAAGAAATTTCTGTAACTCAAAATGGATCTACCAACGCCACTGAAACGACGCCACTGAAAAATTTAAAACATCTTACAAATTCAGATAGTGGTATTACATCTGGAATCTCAACTACTGAAAAAAGTGGTACTTCAACAGCGGAAAAGTTGAACTCACGTTTGAACAGAGGTGAGAGCTCTGATCGTGAAAAAGTGTCCAAAAATTATGAATGGTTTAAAAAGAGAATTGATATAGCTAGACGTGGATACAGGAAACGTGCGACTCTACCACCACCTAGCAGTAGTGATTCATCTGATGATTAAAGTTTTTAAAAAGTTAAAAAATGAATATCAAAGATACTTTGAGGACTGTAAATAGTGAATCTGTGATTCTTTGGTCTACACATATTTTTATACATATATATAAAAATTATAATCGTGAGTAGTCTCGTCGGTGATTTCAAAATTAATATTTTTTTTTATGAAGAGGATGTAATTGAATCATAATTAATTAAATTTTACAAGTCTCAACTGATTGATTTGAAATACATAAGACCAGGGCAAAATGTATAAATTGCTTGCAAGAAATTTGTGATTAAAAACGTGAAAATTATAAACTTAAAAAAAAAAAATTAACTAGTGTTAACTTTTTACTCATTACTTGAAAATAAATGAATCAAATCTTTTTTTTTTTTAAATTGAAAAAAATTTTAGTTTAACTTGGATTTTTTAACCAGAAGATCAATTTCAGATGTCTCGGAACTAACTATTGCTATGGTTTTTCTAGCTGCTGTAAAAATGTATTGTCCAAGTTTTTAAAGCATTAAGATCTAGTTCTACATTAAGTGAAATTGATTAATTTTTACAACAAATCTATTTTATATTCTAAAATAAATCATTTATACATTTGATAAATTGAATCAGTAAAAAGCTTTATTAGCTATAAAAATACAAATCGTAAAAATGCAACAACTACTTTGGTCTTTTCAAATTAAAATTAACTACACATAAATTAGCATCCTCGAAATTTTACGATGTAATTAAATCCTGCAATGTTTAACTGATTTTTAATTATATTGATCAATAAAATTAATATTTTTCAACTGCTCAGTTATTTTATGAAAAAGGGTTGAAATTCAAATCTTAACCAAAGAACATGCAAGTGCATGTATTATTTTTTTAAATTTTTTATGCTCTAAAAAAAATTTAAATTAATAAAAATCGCGTGTTATCTTCAAACATTTTTATACAATTTTCTTCAAATATCATCGACGTTTTCTCGTGACGAACTCAAAACTTGCACTGTAATCACGATAAAAATATAAAAATCTGAAGGTAAAAACAAAAATAACAGATTTAGTAGTGTAAATATATTTAAGCTGAGAGATGCACTTATAGACTCACACAAAATTATTACTGGGCGATAGACAAAGAATGTGTGTGATTGATAAATATATAATAATTAAGGGTAAAAAAGTTTATTTGCATTAAGATACATTACTTTGAAATCTTAAGTAATATTACTTTCTCTTACCTTCATTGTTATTTTTAATATAATTATAAACATAACGAGTACTTTGAAATAAAATTAAATATATGATGCGAATAATGAAAAAAATTAATAAGACAATTATCATTATTATTACTATCATTGTACCATTTTTTCATGTAACTCGTATTATTTAAAAAAAAAAAAAAAAAATTAAAATAGTCTTATATACTCATTTACCCACAAAAGTTGAAACAACAACACTTTCGTTAGGTATTCAATATTGCAACAGCAGTTCATATTTTCACCTAAAACTCAACCAGAACTTCATTTACCCAAGTTTAAATTAATTTCAATTTTTTCTTCCTAATTTACACGATCAAAATTTTAATTTAATTTAAACGCGATTAAAATTTTAATTTTCAAACATAGTCCAGTAATGTAAAAGTTAATATAAGTCATAAAAAATAAAATAAACGATGTGAATTTCCCTATAAATAAAATAGGCAGCTGGTGAGATTATGTTATTGAGATGACTAATCAACTAGAGTAAGAATCATTCATAATGTTAATCATAATACAATTAATTGTAATGTAATGATCAAAAAGGATTTAATTGGGCCTCTTATATTATGATTTCATTTCGAATACTTTTATAAAATCTTACTTTCTAATAGCTCGGTTGTTCTTAAAATTCTTGCAAATATCTTGGTTTGAACGGATATATAAAAAAAATCGTGATATCACGGATTCTCTTTTCCTGTGACAAAAAGCACAATGCGAATGTAATATTTCTCAGTCGAAGTGAATCTTTTACTCGCGATGCATGTTTCGGTCTAAAAATTTTCAAGTGTCAGATAATCGGTATTGTTGTGTAAAATTAAAGAATATGTGACGTTAAAAACTTAAAACCCTTTATACCTAGTTCATTAGAAAAAAAAAACTTTCGAGCTTTAAAATTTAATAATGTGTCTACTACTTTTGCTAATAATTTTTCAAGCCTGTACTGGTTTCAACCTGGATGCTGAAAATGCTGAAATTTTTAAAAATCCCGTCGACGGGAATAGTTACTTCGGGTACTCGGTGGCCCTGTACCCTTCGGGAAAAAATTCTGTCCTTCTGGTTGGTGCACCCCGAGCCAACTCGTCGCGGCCGAGTGATGCCCGGGTCGTCGAACCCGGGGCGGTTTATTGGTGTCGAATCAATGAGGGCGAATGCGCTGAATGGCTCATCGACGGGGTATTGAAAAACAGGGATTATGAAATAAAGGATCATGCTTGGCTTGGCGGAAGCATCTCTACTCAGAATTCAACCGATCCCAAAGTTGTGGTGGGTAGATTATTTACCTGAAATTACTAAAATATCTTGTGATCGATGTTTAGGTCAATAAAATTAATTAATACATCTCAAATTACATAATATTACATAAAGTCTTTGAAATAAGTTAATAAGCTAATTTCAAACTGTAATTACCATACTAATAGTTTAAAATTTAAAAGTTTTTTTTTTAATATTTCTTTTTTTTTTTTTTTTCATATTAAATAGTTCAAAAAATTCTTGACTTAGAACTGATCGTATCGAATTACTTTTTACACTAATTAAAGGATAAAAAAAAATTTTGGGAGGGTCCCAAAGGCTTTCTAGTTTTAAATTTGAACTTTTTTGGTATTTAAAATATATAGATTTTTTTTTTTTTTTCAATCCATATAAACATATTAAAATGCGTACTATAAGTCATCCGTTAAATTCAAATAAAAAATTTGGTGAATCAAGAGAAAAATATGGAATTCTCTTATTGCGCTTCGAAGAAATTTAACAGAAGCTGATTCATCCTTATTCATTAATCATCAACTTCCTTCTCGATGTAATGAAGTTTGGAATTATCTTAATTACAAGTTTGAGATTCGCAAAGAAAATTATATTAGACAAAAATTAACCAATACTAAAATTTTTTTTTATTGTACGGCTTTTGAAGTTATATATCCAATTCGCGATTTTCATCACTTAAAAAATCCCAAATCGTTAAGATCAATAACAAATTTAGCTGTAGTTCGAGTAACATGTAAGTACTCAAAAATTTTGAAATCTTTCCATCGAACCTTTTTAGGTTTGCGCACCGGGATGGAAGAAAAAAGATACCAATAAAAACGGCTACGAAGCCTGGTTCATGAAAGGCATGTGCTACAGCACGATCATTAAGGACTCATCGGTGTTCAACCAAACCGACGCTCGACGTCACTTGCCCTTCATATCGAGCCAGCCGACAATTGAGACGGCCTTGGGTCGATTTTACAACTACGGCATGGCCCAGGTCGGCTTCTCGGCTCACTTGACCCCCGACCACGGCAACCTGGTACTGGGCGCACCAGGTGTTCTCCACTGGTGCGGCTCCGCTGTTCTCCTCAACGAGACCGCTCAGAAAAATCCTTACGAAGTCGGTCTCACACCCTACATCCGTTATGATTACAATTTCAAGTACGAAGATTATTTTGGTTAGTTTGATACTGTTAGTTTCAAAAAATTTTTATAAATTTTTATTCGGAAAAAATAAGGTAGCAGTGAAAGTTGTTTAAAACGATAAAAACCTTTCTCATGTATCGAAATCATGAAATTCAAGTAAAAACGTAAATTAAGACCAACATAAAAATGGATTTTAGTGACCAGTGCATTTTTTACAGGATACTCAGTGACATCGGGTTACTTTTACGATCTCGGTAAACGCATTTACGCTGCCGGAGCTCCCAGAGGCGCCAATACTTACGGAAAAGTCGTTATATTTGATTTTCTAAATAGCTCTCAGGCAAAGCTACTTATAAAGTCAACGTTGAAGGGAGAACAGTCGGGCGAATACTTTGGTTCCAGCTTAACTTCCTGCGATATTAACAACGACGGTAGGGATGATTTGGTTGTCGGGGCACCGCAGTGGTCAACCCGCTTTGACGAAGGACGAGTCTACGTTTTTATCTCCACAGGACATGTGAGAAACGTGCGATCTGAATTTTTTGGTTTTGTTAAAAATAATTATCGACCAATACTTTCAGTTTAGATTCGATCGCCAACGCATAAACGGAGAACCGGAACGAGGTCGCTTTGGGACCTCGGTGGTCTGTCTTGGCGATCTTGACTACGACGGACACGCGGACGTAGCTGTTGGTGCACCCTACGAAGATGACCAGGGTGTGGTGTACATCTTCTCCGGGAGTCCAAATGGCTTGATACAAACTCAAAAGATCAGGGCGCGCGATGTCGACGACAAGCTTCAGGGTTTCGGTTTTTCGATCGCGGAACCTCGCGATGTCGACGGAAACGGGTACGGTGACCTCGCCGTAGGTGCTTATCTCTCGGGTCATGCGGTCCTCATCAAGGCCAAGCCCACTATCACTTTAAACTTGAAAATGCATCTCGTGCCCAGTAACTTCAAGTTAACGTTGAATTCGACTAATTTTACCGTCGAAGCCTGTTTGGTGTATGATGGAACTCTGATTCCTGAGACTTACGGTAAATAATAATTTGCAATAAAAATTTTGCTTTCAAAAACTTAATAAATTAAATAAATAAATTACAGTTAGTGCTGGTTTAAAAATTTTTAATTTCTGAATTTTAGAAGTTATTGTAGAATTTGAAATAGACAAAATTCATAAACGTGGTTTTGTTTATTTGGAAGGACAACTTTATTCAACTATTTACAAAGTGCAAATTGATCTTCATAAAGGAAATCAAAAGTGTACTTACGTCAGAGTCAATTTAGAAGTAACTTTTAATTACTTTTATGCTTAATTAAACTTGAAATGAAATTATACAAATAAATTGTATCGTGTTTTAGAAAAACATTCAAAATGTGATTGATCCAATAGAAATAGATGCTCAAGTTTATGTGAATCAAAAATCTTTTTGTGAAAATTGCCCAATTGTAAATCCTAAAATATCCAAAACCAAAGTCAATTTTAAATTGAACTACACCCTTGAAGTCTGTGGTTTCGATAATATTTGTACCAGTGATCTACAAGTTAACCTGACTAGCAAATTTGGAACCAATGACACTTTTATCATTGGATCGAAGTCGAAATTTGATATAACTATAAATGTACAAAATACATTGGAACCAGCTTACAAAGCCCAGTTGCATATTTACTTACCGCAGCCAATTGTTTTAGCTAAAAAACTTCCAGAATGTGATAAAAAAGCTGAAATAAATAACTTTACAGAAGTAATATGTAATATTGGTAATCCTCTTCTAGATTACGTAAGATAATTTTTATTTTTTTTAAGTTTCATATGACCAATTAATTAAGTTTGATTCAATTTTTTAATAAAAAATATATTTATTTCATTTTTTTCTAGAAAACAATAACTATATCGTTAGATCTCAGTGAAGTTCAATACTCAGATAAATTTAAAGACGTAATAGTTAACGTAATAACTCAAAGTCAAGAAAAAAATTTATTTAACAATAATCAAACCCTAAGAATTAAATTCGACATCGATGCTAGTCTTGGGATTTATGGGTAAGGCAAACAAGCGTTATTAAATAAAAAAATAAAGTAGTAGGAATAACATATAAAAGTTATTCCTAACTTTTTTTAGAAACTCTTACGACAAAACATACTCGTTTTTTAAAAACGAAGCTACAAATAGAAAAATAAAAACATTTTCTCTCAATCACGTTTACGAAATTTGGAAACTCGGTATCTCCCCAATCAAGGAAGTTACCTTCATAATAAATATGCCAATGCAAGTAAAAAATACGAAAGTAGCGAAAATAACCAGAATACACGGTTCATCGGATGAAAAAAATTTTACTTGTGAAAATGTAAAAATGAATGATGCGTCAAGTTCCTTGAGTGTTCCTACAACTTCAAAGAGAAAAACGTTGTTTGTCGATTGCACTCACTCTCCATGTCAAGAAATTCACTGTGATATTGGGCCTTTTGACAGTGACCGATCGATGGCCAAAGTCATTGTCACTATTGATTTTCTTTTTTCCAACGCCATTGGTACGTAAGACAAAATAAAATAATAAACTTTTCAATAAACGTAAAATTTTTTTTAGATGAACTGATGGAAAATAAAGATACAATTTTTTACACAAGTGAAGGGTATATTGAAATCTTAGAGCTAAGTAAAATAATAAAGCTAAATAACACGAAGACTACTAAAGCGAAAATTTCTACAAAAATTTCGATTCGTTCTGATCCAGTTATTTCCGTGTGGATATTTGTTTTTTCAATCGTATCAGGAATACTTTTGTTGCTAATCATATCGGCCGTATTCAATAAATTTGGATTTTTTGATAGACAAAAAAACGAAGAACTGATGGTCTTGGATTCTTCAGAAATGGTAAGATACATTTTATATTCAATAATTATTTTTAATTATTTCATAATAAATTTTATTTTTTCTGCAGGTTAATCAAGACACTTATTACCATCAAGATAGTGAAATTTCAGAAACGGTTACTGTGGATGAATTTTTATGAAATGATTTGTATGATTTCAAACTGTTGCACATGTATATAAAACCGATCTTACAGAATCAGTATTAAAGAAGAATTAAAAGTGTAACTTTTTTTAACTTATAAGTACTTTTAGAAAAATAAATTCTTTTATATTTCAAGTTAGTTTCAATCAAATTATTAAATTGAATACATTTAAGACTTTTGCTAATGCAAAAACTGTTCTCAATCTTCTTACATTTCATTAAATTTTTTTTCCTTATTTCGGTCGGGAAGCGCTACTGACTGTAGCGGCATTTGTCGCTACAGTCACTTCCTGAGAAAAAACGCATATCAGTAAATGTGGTTCTAAATCTCTGCTCACAATGTATTTTTAATACTATTTTTTTGTTATCATATCTTGAAATTTTTCGCAAAAGCTCGCGATGTCAACGAAAACGGGTACGTTGACCTCACCGTAGGTGCTTATCTCTCGGGTCTCGCGGTCCTTACAAAAGCCAACCCACTATCACTTTAAGCTTGAAAATGCAGCTTGAACTAAAGAACTTCAAGCTAACTATTAATTCGACTGGTTTTGATGTTGAAGTTTGTGTAGTTTACAATAGAAAACTTGCACCAATAAATTACGGTAAAACTAAGTCTTGTTTATCAAAGATAAAAAATTTGAACTATCCTCGTCAAAGATCATCATTTTCGTCAGATTGGTTTAAAATCAAGACTCTTCAATATGTGAGATAAACTTTTTTTCCATCTGAAAATTTAATAAATTTATCAACGCTTATCAGCGTTTGAAATAAATTGGAGCCAGCTCACAAAGCTCAACTGCATTTATACCTACTGCACCAAATTCTGTTAAACTTTCGGGATGTGATGAAGAATTCAAGTTTAATAAAGTTACAGAAAGTAAGAAAATTTTTATTTTTATTACAGAAACTTTACTTTGTTTACAAACAATTATTAGGAGAATTTTTCGAATATCTTTAGACCTGAAAATATAAAAACTGGTTTTATTCATTCTTTATAAAACTGTAACGTTATCGATAGATTTTTTAATTTTCCTGAATATGTGTAACTGTGAAGGCACGATTACATCTTACTTCAATTGTCTTTGTTACTTTTAAATCATTTAATGATTTATTTAAATATTAGTTAAGATAATTTTTTAATACATTTTAATTATTTTTTGGTAAAAAAATATAAGTTGGCTGCAATTTTTACAATTTGCGCGATTACGCGAACTGCAAGATTTACTTTTATTTTTATTCAAATACTACACTTCATTCTACAGATTCATTAAAACATATGAATAAAGGTAATTCTTCTAAAATATAATCATTTCAATAATAGAGTATTTATTACAAAGTTTCTTAACTAAATTTTATTTTCAGGTTTCTTTACGTTTTCGGTGATTCATTAGATTCGCTATCACCTAAAGCAATAAAAATTAATTAATTTGACTAAAGAAAAAATTAAAAGTTTTCATCTATTTAAAAAACTTATTGGTTTTCATTAAATTTTAAGTAACTGCTTCATATTTACCTTCTTTTTTATTTTTACCGCTGTCATCATGCGACCTGCTGCCACTAACTTGATTATTCAAAACATTTTCAAGAGACTTTCTCTCGTTTTGAATTTTGTGTTCTAGAAAATTTTTACATCCCTCCAGCAGCTTCAATTTAGCCTCGAATCCTCGATCGTCAGAATCGACGAACTCTTTAACTTTGAGCATTGCGCTTGTTCCGGTGAGTTTGTCAATTTTAGTTTCAGGATCATCCTCTACGGGATGTATCGATTGATTTTCCAAAGTTTCAAGCTCGCTGATCAGATTTTTTAAAATATCGGAACTGACTTCTGATTTACTGTCAGTATTATCTTTTGAACTCGAAGCCATGGTTTATTTGTCGGCTAAATTAAAATTCAAACACTGATTACTTATTTTTCAATGAATGGTAGTTATATGTATGTCTCTTCCTAGAATCTCTTACTGAGTAAAACTACTGAACTGTTGTGGAACTTACTTTTGCCTTAAGTATTTTCAATGAAGTACAAACGGAGAGTAACTCAAATGAGTGCACATGTGAAATAACAAGTATGCAAACCCTAGGACGAGACACTTGTTATCTTGCTTCGGTCTTACCTTGATACTCCCTTCTCTTTCTTTGTTTATTTATGTTTCGCGCTCCAAAAATTAAATTATGCTTTTATATTCCCCGAGAAACTTGTAACCCTCGTACACCCCAAAACAGAACTAATATTTAACCAAACTGACACTGAACTAAATTTGTAAAAAAAAAAAAAGGTATTACTTAAAAAACCACTTAGAAGTGTCTTGAAATTTTCACACCGAAACAGGTGTTTTTTCTTCCACAATTTCTCTTGGACTGCTGCACTGACAGAGTTGGGGAACTGCCTGGTAGTAAATAAACTTTGGGTCAGTAGGTGGGGACAGAATCCTTGGAGAGCGGCTAATTTTCACTCAAGATTTCCCTTTGCAGCTGTAAACAAGCATCTAGAGTCGTATTTCATTAACAGAAAGAATTTTTTTCATTGTTTAGCCCGGAGGCCAACGAAAATTTTTTCAAACAAACTATCTGAGTTTAAACGATTTGTTAGAGCCGGCGTATTTTAATTTTTGTTTAGTCTTGAAACGTTACAAAAAATTGTAAAAAATTTAATTTATTTATAAGCTTTTTGTAATTTTATCGAATGACTGATAACTAAGTAAGTATTATAAAGGAAAATGAAACATATGAAAGAGAAAATAAAATTTAATTTAATTTAGATAATTGAGTTTAAAGACGTTTATTGAGATTTGTGGACAGATTAGATATAAATAATTAATTTAAAGTAATTTTAAATTAATTAATAAAATTTAAACACTTTTTTTGTAAATACCTAGTTTTAATTTATTTTATTTTACATGTATGTACAAGCTTTTATACTAATTTCTGGTTGCAAGATTTACTTTAATTTACATAAAAAGAAATAAAATTTGGACTTATCAATTTTAACTTATGATTGGTACAATATAAAGAATTTTTCGTAAATGTGTGATCAAACTTTTCACAGATTACTTCCCTAGTATAAATGAAGTTTAAAAAAAAAAAACTTTATCAATCCTTTTTTAATAATAGAAGCAGTTGTAATCTATACCAAAATCAAGTATTTTTAAAAGTTTATGATCACTTCAAAAATCTGTTAGACTTAATCATTGCAAAAATACTTAAATTTTATATTGTATATTTTGTTTTGAATCAGAATGCAATAAAATTAATAAACAAAAAATATAATACTTGATTTTTATAAAATCTTATTAGTATATATTTTTTACTCTAAATTATTCTTATAGTGATTAGTTTCTAATAATTCTGTCACCAATTCAAATTTTTACCAGAACAATCTCAAAACATTTTTCACTTAAAAAAAGTGTTTCATACTTTGTTCTGTGATAAATAATTCATATAAAAACATTAGTATATTTTACATGACTAAAATGTTTTTTTTAATAGTAATTATTTTTATCTTTACAAAATTTGAGTTTGTTCTATGGAAGACAATTTGAAAGTATGTAACTCTATTATAACACATTAGTTTTCAGATTGTGCTAAAGACATTACTAAATGTATGTACTAACATTTTTTTTTTTTTTTTTTTTAAGCTTATCAAGTTGTAACAATATTTTGACGAAAATTTCAAAACCCTAATGAGCTGTTATTACTATTTTTTTTTTTTTAATTTTATTTGTTACAGAAGATCTATTTAATTAAGTAATTTTAATGTGCAAATTAGTCTGAAACTAATGAACTAAAAAATTATTATTTGAATCTAAATCTAATGTTATTAAATTTTTTTTACTAATGGATGAAAGAGCTTCAGACAGAAACTATTTTATTCAGACTTCACAGCAATAATATTGTAACAATTAATTATTTTATACTTCTGCAATCTCTTTTTTAAAAGTAGTATAAATAGTTACACTAATCTTTTTAAATAATTTCTGTTTTAAAAGTAGTTAAACTTTTTTTAATTAAAGCCCAATCTTCCAAAATCTCTGCTTCATTTAACATATAAACAATGTAAGGACCTGACACAGCAACTGCTCTTTTTCTCTGGGATCTGCTTTTTCTTCTTCGTCCATTAGAATATAATGACATGTCTGTATGAATGTCAATATTGTTCCTATCTTCTTCTAATCTTTGAATTTTGTCTTGTAAGTCATCTTGTATATCATCTCGTAAAAGGGCTTTTTCACTATTCAAATTTTGTGCTGCAGCTAGTTCTTCTGATTTAAAAAGATTGCTTATGTTTTCCAATCGAAACTTTTTTAATATTTCAGCTACATGCTCCTTGGTTTTCATGGTCTCTCTTAAACGTTCAACATGCTTCAAATAATCGTCTGATTTTTCATTTCTTATTAAAACCAAATTTTTCTCTATTTGAGAAATTTTTTCTTCATATAATCTAAAATTAAAAATTTTTTTGAATGAATAGTTTTTTTAGTTTCTCTTATAAAATAATTGATTAAGGTATCATACAAAATTACTCTTTCTGTACTAAATGTCACTTACTTTTCTCGAAGAAGATAAAATTGCCTTTCCAAATCAACCAAATTGTCCATACATTCATTCTTGCGCTTTTCACATTCATCCTCATCCATTTCTGAGGAATCATCACTGTCTGTATGATCTTCACTGCTTTCAGAAGATGATGAGCTTCCATTGCTGTCATTGCTGTTGTGTGACATTTCATCTCCCTCAGCTTCAGATTCATCTTTAATGCTCTCAGGCATCCTAGTTTAAGAAAAAAAAATCTTAAAGTAAAGTAAGTAAAATTCTCTTTGTTTACTTATTTAATTTCATTGTTATTTTTTTTATATGCTCCAAGCTGCAGACAGATTGTTTTGGTCAACTTAACCTCAAATTAAATGTTATAAAATTACTCAAAAACTAATAACTCCACCATAATTAAACTTAAAATACAAAATTGTCCATATATAAAAAAAATATCTATAATTTTTTTAAAAGTAAATATATATAATAATAATAAAAATAATAAGGAAGTAAAGCTGGCGCCAAAATAGCAGTGCAGTGGCTGAATTAGATGTTTCAAAATTGATATTTTATTTAAAAAAGTATTACTATTGTGGCACAAACAAACTTTTATCACTTTGCTTACTTTTTTAATTAGTTTTAATTGAAAAAAGCCGCAAGACAACAATGATTTATAGATAGCACTAGGCCAGCTGATCAGGTCTACAAACTACAAAGAGAGGTCCAAGTCCACATTTGTTCCGCTATTCTTAAACCGCGTTAATGGTAACGGGATTCCCGTTACGGGAATGGTCCTTGGAGTATTTGAAAAAGCCCGCAAAACTTGATAAATCAAAATATAAAATTTACATGTTTGAAATGTAACTGAATAAAATATTTATTAATCAATTTCAAATTTTCTTAAATAGTATATTACACATCTAGGGAGCGAAACCAAAGAATATCTCAGAGCACGTTTATCACCCGAGCCGCAGGCGAGTTTTTTCTCCGCGATGCAAGAATCGAAAAAGTCGCGCCCCTGTTAAGTCGTCACTTTACACTTAACAGGAATCAGTAAAGTATTCTAAAAATTTTGTAATGAAACTAATTACTCGAAACACAAAGTTTTATGTGCATTCATATAAAAACTTTGTAACGAATGTATGGTGTTTTTAAATAACGAGAACGATTTTATCAATTTTTTAAAAATAAAATTTAATTTTCTTCAATGTAAATTAGAAAGATTCTTTGATTAATGTCAAAATTGAAGACTGGCTTAGATAAATGGACATTAGACTGTTCGTGAGTTCCCGAATTGAATTTTCGACTGATTCCACCCCCGCAAATGTTTATTTAGAGCATAAAAATAACTTTCCCCACAAAAAAAAAATTTTTTCCCCAATTTAAACCGTGCCTCTCGAGCCTTGAAAGTATTTAAAAACAGTTTAAAAGTTAAAAAAAAACAACACTTGTAAAACAGCCGCAATGAAAACTATTACACGGTGACTCCTACTTATTTTATACCGTTCGAAAGATATTGAAAAAAGGAAGCTTTCTGCGAAAACCGGAGATTTTTATCTTCAAAATTGTTCCCACGCGATACAAAAAACCAAACTTTTTACGGCTTTTTTTGCATTATTTTATAAATTTTTTATCTTTAACCCTAAAATTTGACTATTTAAAGTCATTTTTGAGTAAAAACTCCCTACAAATTATAACTTTGTTTTTTCTTAAAGTTTTCAAAAACATTTTACTTTTTGAGCATAACCTCGATATGTAGGTCTTAGGCTTGGATAATCGAAAATCTTTTACTTTATTTACAGTAAAAATCTGCTTTTGAAGCTCTTTAGTGACCACTAAATTTTTTTTACACATTTTTGAATTGCATCAAATTAAAGTTTGATTAAAGAGCTTTCCAACGATATATAATTTTATGCATAAATTGTTATTAGAAGTGAAGTTATGTATATTTGAATAAAAAAAAAGTGGTTTTTTCTATTAATCTAAAAATCCTTTTATTGTACCAAACACGTTTTCTTTATCCAAACCTTCATAACCAGAAGTAAAAAAAAAATTATGGATTTATTTTAAGATTAATATCAAAAAGACAGAGATGAACTTTGAAAAAAACATTTGCATGTAGTCTTTAAATGAAAAAATACATATAAAAAGTAACAAAGCTCATGTTAAAAAAATATATATATAAACAAAAAGCTCTTATAAGTATAAATGAAGCTGTTACTAAAAACCAATGATTTCGTGATCATCAAGGTAATTATTAACTTAAATTAAAGAATTATTTGAAAAATAACAATTGATGGATTGAAATTGAGGCCAAAAGTATTAAATCGCTAAATAAAAAAACATGTTAGTGAAAAATAATCGAAGATATTTTGTGTTTACATTTATCATTAAGACCATGCTAAAAAATCGATAATAAGCAGATTTAAATAAAAAATTCTGATTTTTTAAAAGTAAAATTCAATGTTTACGACTTGCCATTATTTCGAAAACGACATTTAAAAAAATTGTAAATTTTGAAAAATTAATACCTTATTTTAACACGTTCTAAGAAGTGGCGCGCTCTTGAGAAAAAGCGCTCTCTGCCGGAATTGATTGAGAGTACAAGGACTGATTTATGATTAATTCTTTAACTAAGCACTCGCAGTCGCAGTTTTAATTTTGATCAATTTGCATTGCCAATTAGATTATTGTGATCGCAATCTCTATATAGTGAGTGTTTGAGTGATTAATTATTATATTCTGGCAGTATTGTATCATCAAACAATTACTTACGTGGTTTTTTGAAAAATGCGTAAACGTTAAAATTAACTGTTGGGTTATTTTTGAGTAAAAAACCTGTTCCCAGCTTCTAATAAAGTCATCGAGCAATATTTATTATTGGTAAGTAATTAATGCAAGATTATAGCAGAGAAAAGCTATTATTTACAAAACAACTAGTTAATAATTAACGGGCGTTGAAGCTCTTCTCGAGGCTCTAATTTTTTTTCTCGACATCTTATTATTGCAGCCGCAGCTATATCTCGCGGTACTGTTCTACTCCTTTTCGTCTTTACTTATAAGTAACATAGATTATTTTACTGCCTTTTTCTTATCTTTTGAATAAATGTTTTATGTATTTATTTATTTTTTATTCAGTGCTTTCGTAGCGAACCATAAATGTTATAAGTTCCACTTAAAACGAGAATGTAAACTTAAAGCATTTATTGAAAAAATGATATATAATGAAGTTAAGTATCGTATAAAAATCAAAATTAGTCTTTTTTTATATTTTTTGATTAATAAAAAGATTGCATAAATTTATAAGCTACATTTTTGTCAAAAAGATGAAATTTTTGAGCTTCTTACTTAATTCTTTAGAATTAATTTGGTTGTTAAATTCATAGTTATTATATATTATTGGTTATTAAATCCTCTATTATAAATTTAAAATTTTTTAAAATTTACAACTGTTTTAATTTCCAGTACATACATCTAATTTTTTTTTTTGCTAATTATTTTATAGATCTAGTTATTAAAAAATGGCTTCCACATCAGCTGAAACCATTAATATTGAAGTAGAATTACAAGAACTGAATGAAGGCAGCTTACCAACAAACTTGCAAATTTTACAACATCTGTTTTATTACACGAGACATTTGGATACAAAACTAAGTATTAGGAATGCTTGCAAGTTAATTTCAGAAAAACTCGTAACTATTTGGCAAAAATCAGAAATAAAAACTCAAAATTATTATAGAATAGCAGAAAAAATTGAAAAACTTCACGAGCGGTACCGAAATTTTCATAAATCTAATAACTGCAATAAGACACAAACTGAGTTTTACAAAAACTTGAATTCAGTTTTCGATGTTTCTCATCAAGAATTTAATGCATTAATTTCGGTGACCGATAAGCTTTTATTACTGACTCTTCCAGTTAATGAAATCTCACGGCAATTGAGCAGCTTAAATCCTCAACCATCAGGTATAAATTAAGCTCTTATGAAACGTTTGTATCAAACATCAATTATTTTTTCATTGTTTAATTAAGTAATTTTTTAATTTTCATAGAAGAACCTAAAGAAAACCCGATCAAGAGTGATTGTACTCGATTAACTAACGTGATTCAGAATGATCCAAAAAATATCAATACCGAACAAATCATATCACATAGTAAGTTTTTTTTCTTAATTATGTATTTTTATAATTTTTATTTTAATTTAAAATAAAAAAAGTGAAATATTTTTAAAAATGTATAACAAAATTTTTACAACATAAATTTTGTATTTATACAAAACAACAGTCTAAAATAAATATTTATTGGCAATGATTATTAATATTAATAAAGAAATTCTGACAGTTTTCAAATTTTTTAATTTTATTTAGTTCCAGGACAGATTAAAAATTTATTTGCTTATAAAAAAAAATCATTTGATTCAAACCAAGAAAATTCTGAAGAAATTAATGAATCTTCTCAAGGTTCTTTATATAATCCGACTAAAGGACGTAATTATGATAAACTTGGCGTTGGCACCAAAGCCACTATTAATGTCCTGACTGAAAAAGTTGTGGAAGTGCTTGATAATTGTAGAATAAGTATTAGAGAATCTATTCAGATAATAGCTGTCATTGCTGATGCTTTGGGACACGATTTGGAAACTTTGATTTTAAATGTAGCTTCATTTCAGAAAATAAGAAATGAAGTGAGAAAAAAAAAAGCAGAAAATATTCAAAAATTATTTGATGTTGATGACATTGATTTTGCTACAGCGCATTGGGACGGTAAACTACTTCCAGATTCACCTTGTAAAAGAGAAAAGGTAGACAGAGTACCAGTTCTTGTCACTGCACCAAATGATCTTGTACAAATCATAGACGTTCCCAAATTAGATCAGGGCACAGGTGTACTTCAAGCCGATTCCATTTTTAAAGCTCTCGTAAAATGGAATTTAACAAGTAAAGTAGAAGCCGTGTGTTGTGACACGACAAATTCCAACTTGGGTTCTAAGGCTGGAGCTGCTGTCCTATTGGAAAAATTACTACAAAAAGATCTCTTATATCTTCCGTGTCGTCATCATATTATGGAGGTGGTTCTTCGAGCGTGTTTTACCTCACAAATTGGAGCTTCCACTGAACCAGATGTTCCGATTTTTAAAAATTTTCAAAAAGCATGGGACTCGATAGATCAAACTAATTTTAAGAGTGGATTGGCTGATCTTCATCCTGCGTTGCTTTTAGAAGTAGACAGCAAAGTTATATTTATTAACAATCATTTAGAAAAGAAAATGCCCAGAAATGATTATAAAGAGTTTTTAGAATTGAGTCTGGTATTTCTTGGGAAACAAAAAGAAATTAAATTCAAAAAACCTGGGGCATGCCATCATGCACGATGGATGTCAAAAGCTTTGTATTGTTTAAAAATGTATTTATTTCGAGCAGCGTATAGTTTAGGAGAAAAAGAATCTTCGTTTTTTCAAGTATGCCAATTTATTGTATTTATTTATCTGGAAGCTTGGTTCACGGTAACTAACGCTGCAGAAGCTCCATGTAACGATATTTTATTAATTCGGAAAGTTAATAACTATAAGTTAATTAACGAGAAAATTGCTACAGCTGCGATCGATAAAATATCAAACCACCTCTGGTATATTTCACCAGAATGCAGTGCATTATCTTTCTTCGACAAAAATGTTACAGTGGCAGTGAAAAAAAAAATGGTTGAAGCTCTAAGCAAAGATAATGTAATTCCAAATTCTTCTAAAAAAATTCCCAAAACCAAAATTAATATCGCACTGACTGAAGATATAGATTATTTTATAAACAGTGAATCATTGAATATTTTTGATAGATTTAAATTGAAAAAAGAGTTTCTCCAATTACACCCATCTTGCTGGTCTACAGATGCAGGTTATTTGGAAAATAAAAAAATAATCAATTCTTTAAGAATTGTCAATGACGTTGCTGAAAGATCAATAAAATTAGTCAGTGATTACAATAATATTTTAACAATGGATGAAAAGCAGAAGCAATTTTTGTGGATGAATGTATCTAACTACAAGCGGACAAATCCTGATTTCAAAAAAAGTACATTAGTCAGGAAGTACAAAAGATCAAAAAAAGAAACTTAGCGTACCTGCCAATTTTTTTACTTATTCAAAATTTTGAAGCAGTTTAGTAAAATGTCAAAAATTTAATTAAAATATCGAGTGTTCTTTAAAGTTTTGCACACACATAAGATAGAATGAGTAGCTTAATATTTAGTCAAAAATATGTTGGTTCAAAAGTAAAATTTCAAGTATCATATAATTTTTCTATTATCTAAATTTTAATTCTGATTTTCTTTTTTTTTTTTTTTAATAAAAACTACTATTCAGTGAAATAAGAGCTTTGTTAATTTTTATATATGCTTACTTAAAAGACTTCATAAAAAATTTTTTTTCAAAGTTTATCTCTACTAGTACCACTCAGCGCGCTGCAAGCGCGCATAGGAAAAAAACAATGATTGTAACCTCAAAAGGCACTTTTCGAATATTTTAAAAACTGCTCCACCAATTAGCTCACGAATAAATCTTACATTGAAAATCTTACAAAATGGCGCTAGCTCTCTTTTATAGATAGACCTTTTTGATATTAAACTTAAAATAAATCCATAATTTTTTTTTACTTCTGGTTATGAAGGTTTGGATAAAGAAAACGTGTTTGGTACAATAAAAGGATTTTTAGATTAATAGAAAAAACCACTTTTTTTTTATTCAAATATACATAACTTCACTTCTAATAACAATTTATGCATAAAATTATATATCGTTGGAAAGCTCTTTAATCAAACTTTAATTTGATGCAATTCAAAAATGTGTAAAAAAAATTTAGTGGTCACTAAAGAGCTTCAAAAGCAGATTTTTACTGTAAATAAAGTAAAAGATTTTCGATTATCCAAGCCTAAGACCTACATATCGAGGTTATGCTCAAAAAGTAAAATGTTTTTGAAAACTTTAAGAAAAAACAAAGTTATAATTTGTAGGGAGTTTTTACTCAAAAATGACTTTAAATAGTCAAATTTTAGGGTTAAAGATAAAAAATTTATAAAATAATGCAAAAAAAGCCGTAAAAAGTTTGGTTTTTTGTATCGCGTGGGAACAATTTTGAAGATAAAAATCTCCGGTTTTCGCAGAAAGCTTCCTTTTTTCAATATCTTTCGAACGGTATAAAATAAGTAGGAGTCACCGTGTAATAGTTTTCATTGCGGCTGTTTTACAAGTGTTGTTTTTTTTTAACTTTTAAACTGTTTTTAAATACTTTCAAGGCTCGAGAGGCACGGTTTAAATTGGGGAAAAAATTTTTTTTTTGTGGGGAAAGTTATTTTTATGCTCTAAATAAACATTTGCGGGGGTGGAATCAGTCGAAAATTCAATTCGGGAACTCACGAACAGTCTAATGGACATAACAACAAAGTTTGAAATTGTTGATTCTAAAAAATTTTATATGATAAAAATGTTTTGGATTGTAAATTTGGTATAAATTAGACAAAACTTAAAATCAAAAACTGATGTTAAAAATTTAACTAAAAATGCTTTTTCTAGCTCATCAAAAGTGAATATCATAAAAAGGACGACCAACATTTTTTCGTTTTATTCATCGTGTTGCAAAAAAATTTCGCTCATCCTTTCAAAATCTAATCTGGTCACAGTTCAAAGCGCGTGTATAATCCGGCTTCGAGGTGTCTTGAATACCATAACTTTTAATCCCGCACACCACAAACTTCCTCACGTTCATCCTCGGACCTTTTCTCTCAGTTGCCCACGGGTCACAACTTTGAACGGCGCGTAGTGAGTGAAATCCGTCTAAAATTTATCACTGTGTTGAAAAAATTACGGCAAACATTATGTCAAATTTAAATTACTCTGTCATTATTTTATTTTATTATTTTAAAGATCTCTAGACTGTGAAAATTTAATTTTTTAAGGTCAATTTTTATAGTTTAAGTCAGTGGTCGTAACGTCTACTGTGCCAGAAAAAAAAAGAAAGCATTTTATGCGCGAAAAAAAGGATTTAATTTCCACAAGCTTTCATATACGTGTGTATTTATTTCTCATTCTTGCTTGCATTTTTAGTCTATATCTTATCATCGTCTGGCATTTTTCTTTTAAACACCGGTGGAATCAAATGTTTCAATTGTGGTACGCAATGTGGCATTTTTTAATTTTGCTTGCTGCTTTACTTAAAGGAATTTGCGGGTTGGAAGACAGTGAGTAGCTTTTTTTTTTTTTTTTTTTTTTTTAAACAATCTCATACTTTTTTTGTAATCGCTCCGCATTTTAAAAAATCTTTATTTTTGTCAGAATTTCAAAGCACTTTAGGACACCTTCAACCGCGAGCCTCAGCTGAAGTTCAGACAAAAGCCGCTGAAGCCTTGATTATTAGAATTCTGGAAAATGATGCCCATCATTTTAAAGTGAACGTTGATAAAAAAATTGGACCGATTGGAAAAGATACATTCAAGGTATTTAGTAATGAAAATAATTTTAAAAATGATTATTTTTATTACGTAAAAAAAATTTATAAACGTGACGGCAATTTCAATCTCAAAACCAAAAAAATCTAAGAAATAATCAGAACTGAGTAGATTATGTTTTAGCCTGGATAGACTTTAAATGGAAAAAAAAATTTTAAGTAGTAAATAAAAACTAGGTTTGTTTTGCAGTTAAAAAAAACTGAAAACGATAAAATCGAGATCATTGGGACTAGTGGTGTCGCCGTAGCTTGGGGCTTGCACTATTACCTGAAACATTACTGCGGCTGTCACATATCTTGGGAGGGTTCGCAGCTTCACTTGCCCGAAACTCTGCCAGATGTTGACGAAACAATCACTTCGAACGATCGGTACTTATCGACTAAATTGTTTAAAATTATTGCTATAATGAAATTAATAATGAAAAAAATTACAGTTTCAGGTACTATCAAAATGTCTGTACACCCGGGTACAGTTCAACCTGGTGGAAGTGGCCGCAGTGGGAAAAGAACATCGACTGGATGGCCTTGAACGGATTCAACTTGGCTTTAGCATTTACCGCCCAGGAAGCTATCTGGAACCAAGTTTACAGATCCATGAACTTCACCCAACCTGAAATCGATCGTCACTTTGGTGGTCCTGCTTTTCTTCCTTGGTACCATAAGCATTTTTTTAATTTTTTTTAATTTAGAGTTGACTGATTGTATTTCTCATAAATGTCCGAGACCGCATGTGATAAAAAAAATTTACAAATATCCAAATTGTTTTCAAATAGTCGAACTTTTTTTAAATTCAAAGCCGGAAAAATATATTGGATTTCATTTTTTACAACTTGGTTGTTTACAACGAATATATTTTTATCTAAATATTTATGATACATTTTAGGACAAGAATGGGAAACATACGTGGCTGGGGTGGTCCTCTTTCCCAGGATTGGCATAACTTTACTATCGAATTGCAGCATTCAATTTTGAATCGAATGAGGGAACTGGGAATCATACCCGTTTTACCAGCCTTTGCGGGTCATGTACCTAGAGATTTTATCCGAATTTATCCAGATGTTAGAGTTTCCAAAGTTAAGTCGTGGAACGGTTTTGAGGACACTTACTGCTGGTGAACATATTATAAATTTTATGACTTTATTTTAACAATATTTGTATTTTTTATAAAAATTATGAATTTTTTTGTATCAGTCTTATAAAGATATAAGATGATTAGAAATAATTGAAGTAAACGAATTAATTATTAAAGAACACATATCGATAAATATTACGAAAAATTTCATTTTTTTTTTCTGTTTTAATTTTCATAACTAGGGATAAGATTTAGAAGACCAAAGTGTTTTCAATATTTCGATTATAGTTCATTGATAAATTCAATATTTTGACAGCCCGTACTTTTTGGAGCCAACTGATCCTCTTTTTCGAGTTGTTGGAAAAGCTTTTTTAACAGAAGTAAGGTGAACAATTTCAAGATTTTATTTCTCAAATAGTTAATTATTAATTTTTTTTTTTTTTTCGAATTCAGTACATTAAAGAATTTGGTACTGACAACATATATAACTGCGATTCTTTTAATGAAAATGTACCACAAAGTCCTGATACCAAGTTTTTACGGCAAACTGGAGAGGCTATTTTTTCGGCAATGACGGATGCAGATCCACACGCAATATGGTTGGTTCATTCAAATTAGTAGATACACATGACTAAATACGTTATTTATGTATTGAGCATCGAAATACTTGATAGTTTTAATGAATAAAATAACTTTTTTTTATGATTGGTGATCAACTTTAAGGTTGTTGCAAGGTTGGCTATTTGTAAATGAATACTGGTTTTGGGATCAAGAACGAACTAAAGCTTTTATTACATCTGTGCCAATTGTAAATATATCCACATAAGTTTATGAAAAACGATTTTACATGCTAATGAAAAAAAAACTTTATTTTTATTTTAGGGTAAAATGATAATTCTTGATCTTCAGTCAGAGCAATTCCCACAATATGAAATTTTTCATTCTTACTTTGGGCAGCCTTTTATATGGTGCATGTTGCATAATTTTGGTGGTACCCTTGGAATGTTTGGATCTTCTGAGATTATAAATAAAGTAAAATTGATTTTTTAGTATATTTTTAAACTGACTTTAATAAATACATTTAATAATACATTTTTAGAGAGTATTCGAAGCAAGAAGTATGAAAAACAGTACGATGATTGGTACTGGTCTTACCCCAGAAGGAATCAATCAGAATTATGTTATTTATGAGCTGATGAATGAACAGGCCTACAGACGGTCACCTACTGATCTTGCTGGATGGTATTAACAATATCTAAATGGTTATTGCAATACTTGCAGAGTTAAATAATAATTATACAATTATTGTAGGTTCTCAAATTATGCAATTAGAAGATATGGTTCTGCTGACGATCCGGTTTTATCAGCATGGTTTTGGCTAGGTCTCAACTTGTACAATTACAATGATCAAAAGAACATAAGAGGCCATTATGTGATTTCTAGGCGTCCAAGTTTAAACATCGAGACATGGGTGAGTTTTATGGTTTTTTTATGTATAATTTACAAGTTTCAAACTGTGAATAAAAAAATTTTTTTTTTAGTACTGGTACGATTTAAAATCATTCCTAAAAGCGTGGAAAAATTTCATGGATGCTGACGTAAAACTTGCTAAAAGTGATTTATACAAGCATGATTTAGTTGACCTTTCAAGGCAAGCTTTACAAATAACAGCAGATTTTATTTATCAAGACATCAGGACTTCGTTTAAAGAAGAAAACATCACAAATCTAAGGTAAATCAATCGTACCTGTTTTAAATACTTTTTAATTTTGTGAAAAAAATTATCACGAAAAAAACTTTTTTAGAATCGCTTCAACACAGCTTTTGGAGCTGTTTGACGATCTGGATGCAATTCTGGCCTCCAGCCCAGACTTTCTTCTTGGTTCTTGGCTCGAATCAGCTAAACAGGCTGCTCCAACCCCAAGTGAACGAGCGAACTTTGAATTTAACGCTCGGAATCAGATCACCCTATGGGGACCAAACGGGGAAATTATAGACTATGCGAATAAACAATGGTCGGGTGTTGTAAAGGACTACTTCAAGCCCAGATGGGTTCTGTTTTTGAAAGAACTCGAAAATTCATTAGTTAAACATCGTCCTTTAAATTACAAAAAATTAAAGCAGCGTATGTTTGACGAGGTTGAAATGCCGTTTAGTTACGCGACAAAAATATATCCAGTGGCACCCGAAGGTAAGACATAATTTTATGTTTTAGTTTTTAAGTTTTTATGAATGTTTCGTTATTCAATAATTCAATTCTTATCTAAGTTGAAACAATACGTAAAATTATTATTTAATTTTAGTTATTCTTTTTTTAGGTGAAAGCGTAAAAATAGCCAAGAAATTGTACGACAAATGGTCAAAACTGTGGAAATAAAATTTATTTAAAAATTTGTTTGTTTTTTTTTTTTTTTAAACCATTTATTTTGTAAATAGCCCAAGTAATGAGTAAAAAAGGCGTTATTGAATTATCAATTACCCAACATGTGAAGTTTCTAATTCTTGGTTGAAGTAACTTTGAGATTTACATAAATACAATTTTAATTTTTTATAAAAATTAATGAGCCTATGTAATTAAATTACTTCAATTATTTTCTTTTTTAAATATTTTTTTTTTTTTTTTTTGTAAGAAAAAAGATCTGACTGCCCTTAAAAATTACTTGAGCTATAAATATAATAAAGACTGTATGATTATCGATTATAAACAATTTTGTGTAATTTTCTATGAATAATCACATTAAAATTTTTTTATTCAAATGTATTTTAAAATTTAATGAACATACACTAACTAGTGCGCCTTCTGATCCTTTAGCTACGTCTTTGCCTAAAAAACTTCCACTGTTGCATTGCTACGCTCCGCTACCGCTCGGTGCAGTGCATAAAAGGCACGACCGACCGGAGTGGGATTTTATATCTATATTCGAGGGTCGAACATTTTTTTAACGCTCGAAAACAGATTCAACCATCGATTAAAGATTCGACGATCGAAAACTGATCGAACCGTCGAAAACAGATAAGACGGTCGAAAGAAAAACAAATGAATAAATTTCCATATAATTTACATGTACTTGAGGTTATGAAATTTTTTTCGACCGTCTTATCTGTTTTCGACGGTCCAATCATTTTTCGATCGTCGAATCTTTAATCGATGGTCGAATCTGTTTTCGAGCGTTTAAAAAATGTTCGACCCTCGAATATAGATATAAAATCCCACTCCCGACACTCATGCTATGCGCTCGACAACTTTGTTTTTTTATTCTAAATCTATAAATATAAAACAAATTTTGTCGAAGCTTCATCTAAATTAACTTACAATAAACTGTATATACCCTTTAGCTTTGCCGCTATGTTCAGAGTTCATTTAAACTTTCATGGTTATAAATTCATTGGTTTTGTTTAAATATACTAATAATTATTATTTTCATGATTTTAATCGGATAAATTCGAACACTTGATTAAATAATTATTTTTATCATATCTATTTTCTAAATGTTTTATAATATTAAAATTAAAAATCAAAATTCAAATTTTAAATTTTGTTCTTCAACCAATCACATTACGAATAAAATGCTTACATTCTTTTTGGGTTCTTTCTTTTATCTTGTGATTTTTTTAGAGCTATTATACTCATATAATTAAAAAGCATAATATTTTACGGAAATTTCTGATTATTTCTACTTTATACAGTTTTTTAAAAGTTTGCTACAAGTAAAAATATTTCTTCTGCCTTCACCATCATTTCTTATCTAAAACTCAAATTATACATTATTTATCTTTATTCAAGATTTTTTAATTTTTGTGATTCGTGACTTTTAAAATTTAACTACTAACACTACAAGTGATCCGATCGTGCTCAAAATGGATCTGTAACTATACGATATTAAAACGAACTTCTTCCCGTTCGCCACGTTCAAATTTTATGGATTATATCGCAAGAAATCCTGCGCTGCTATCACAAGCAGTTTTGTAATATCGCTGTCAGGGGGATTTCGATTCATTTTTTTGGAAAACGGACTGGGCTGATTTTGATAAAATACGCTTCAATACGTAAATCCGATATAAAAATGTCTAAAGCCTGCTGAAAACACTAATCACATAAATTTAAATAGGTCAGATTAATTCTTAATTAATTTTTACTCCAAAAAATGATTACAGCAAATAATCTTGTAAATTCAATACTCTTTCTGAATAGAATATCATTGCTAGCGATTATAGTCTATAGTAATATCTTATCAACAACTCTGATTTTGACTTTGAACTCCAGTGAAAGTATTGATGTTAATGCGTAGCTAACAATGAAGCTAACAAGTTTTATTTTCATTGCTACCTTTATTGAGGGAATTCGTGGATTAGAAGATGGTACGAATTTTAATAATAAATTCATTCATTTATCTAATCATTTTTTTTCTAAAAGCAAAGTTTGCTCATTCAGTTCATCGTATTTTGATTAGGATTCCAATGCAGTCTGGGTCATTTGCGGCCACGTACTTCAGCAAAAGTTCAGACAAAAGCCGTTGAAGCACTGATAATTAGAGTTTTGGGAGAGGATCATGCCCATTATTTCAAAGCGATCGTCGATACTGAAATTGGACCTGTTGGGAAAGATACTTTCAAGGTATGTAAAATTGAATTTTGATTAACGTTAAACATGCAGATTTTTGTTGAATAACTTAAAAATAGTTAATGATACATTTTTCCTTTATATTCTTAAAAATTGCCTCTTCGAAGTTCAACTACTAATGATTGTTGATTTACATTATCATTATATTTTTTTTAGCATCAAATAATTTTGAATTGAAAGTAATTCACAATTCAATACATTTCAATGGACATTAAAAGCTTGGAAAAAAAAAAAATTTTTTCAGTTTCCTATTTTTTTTATTTCTTACACGCTCACATTTGAAACCCCCATTTTAAAAAGATTTCTTTTTGCAGTTAAAAAAAATTGAAAACGATAAAATCGAAATCACCGGAACTACTGGTGTGGCCGTAGCTTGGGGCTTGCACTATTACCTGAAACATTACTGCGGCTGCCACATATCTTGGGAGGGTTCGCAGCTTCACTTGCCCGAAACTCTGCCAGATGTTGACGAAACAATCACTTCAAACGATCGGTACTTATCGACTAAATTGTTTAAAATTATTGCTATAATGAAATTAATAATGAAAAAAATTACAGTTTCAGGTACTATCAAAATGTCTGTACACCCGGGTACAGTTCAACCTGGTGGAAGTGGCCGCAGTGGGAAAAGAACATCGACTGGATGGCCTTGAACGGATTCAACTTGGCTTTAGCATTTACCGCCCAGGAAGCTATCTGGAACAGAGTTTACAGATCCTTGTATTTGACCCAAGAAGAAATTGATAAGCACTTTGGTGGTCCTGCTTTTCTCCCTTGGTAGAGTAATAGTATTTTTCGTATCTAGAGCGTAAAATTTTACTTTACGCTCGAGTGTGATCGTAGCGCCCGAGGGTCGGCGAAGCCGGCCCGAGGGTCACTGACGATCACACGAGATTGTAAAGTAGTACGCTCGTGTTTAATAAAAAAAAAAAATAGACGAAAGTTTAAAAAAAACATTACCTGTAAAAAAATCTTAGTTGATAAAAATTAACTGATTAAAAAAGAATGAAAGTAAAATGAGTGATAGAAATTTTCATCATTTTATAATTTAGTAGAAGTTAATCTAAAAAAAATAGTACAAAGTATGAAAGATTTTTACACTAAATTAATATTGACACTAATAAAAAGTGATTTACACTTTAATTTAATTATTTTTAAAGTATTAAAAAAATTTTCTTATAATTTTTAAAGTAAGTATTCAAGGAGTGAGGGAAGTAATAATAACTAATTTGATTAAACAAAACACAAAAAAATAGCTTTTTATTCATTCGTCTAGTAAAACAATTTACTATGTTATGTTTTTGTAAAACAATATAAGGCCTGCACATCAAAAAAAGCACGAAGTACAGGCGCCTGTGCGTGTGCGTGTGCTTTCGTGCTTTTGTTGCTCCGATGTTTAAAATCAGGTTAGGGGTATCATTCGTTGGTTAAAAATCGGTCCATGAACTTACATTTTTCCACTAAATTATTATTTTAAGAAATAATGTTTTGTCAAGTTGCTAAAATCAAAATTAATTTCATTTTTGAATTAGACTCTGTTTTTATCAAGCAGAATTTTTAGAGTTTTTTAGATTTTTAGTTTTTTTGACCGTTATGAAATTTATTATTTTTTATTACGTAAATTCAACAACAATATATTTAACTTCGTGAAATAAATCTTTTAGCAAATATAATTTCTATTGAGTAAAAATATTTTTTTTCTAGCACATCACATAAAGCTTATGTGTAATTTTTAAAATCTTTAATTTTCATATTTTTATAGATTTATTACTACAGAGAATCAAACAAATCTATTCATTTATTTTTAACTTTATTTAAATCATCATCCAACAGTAAAATTTGAATTAAGTAATATAATTAAAAGCTTATTAAGTAACCGCTAGTTTAACTATTTTAAACTAGTCTTTCAAATTTTTTTTTCAAGGGAAAATGTCAACTTTTAGCTGAGCAAGAAATCTCTCGTTTTGAAAAATTTTTTAAGTAACTGTAGTATTAGTAATTTTAAATAATTGTGGCAACCCTTGAGAAAGATCTATCTGACGTGGTCATAAAAATAATCCTTGATACAATTCCAAAAATCTCCACAATCCTCCAAAAATGATGCTTCGGATTGTCTAAAAATTCTTTTTGATACTTATAAAATCCATTATAACAATAAGATTCAATGTAATAAGAAAAAAAACTTTTTGCAGTAGAGTACCTTATTAAAGCGTACTAATTGCTGTGATCGAGTATACTGAAGCTAGAAATCATTTTTATCGAGTATTTAGTGGTTTTTCTTACTTATTTATTGAATTTTTTACAACTCATTACTATTTGATGCAACCAGGCCAATAAAAAAGTAAAAGTCTTGCTAGATTTTTTAGGTAAAAATTAAGCTTTAAAACTATTTTTATATGTGAGTCATAAATTTTCAACATCTTTCGCAAGATATCGACAATTAGAAACTTAAAAATTTAAGTAAAGTCTGAATTTAAGTTGAGTATTTTTATTTAGTTAGAAACTAAAAATCTAAATTAAGTCTGAATTTTAGTTGAGTTTTTTTTTATATAATTAGTAAAAAATAATACACCGATTTATTTTTTCGTATAATGAACACAGATAAAATTTTGCTTGCTAAAAAAGAGTATTATTCAAAAATGAATTTAATTTTGATTTTAGCAACTTAAAAAAACATCATACATAAATTTGAAATAAGTAACAATTTTTAATCTCTTCATAAGAGTATACATTATTTATTTTTCACTAAACAATTAAATTTTTTCATAATCATTTGATTTTTTACTAAACTATATACATCCTTTAAAAATTAATTTAGTGAAAAAATGCAAGTTCATGAATCGATTTTTAACCAACGAATGATACCCCTAACCTGATTTTAATCTTTGGAGCAACAAAAGCACGAAAGCACACGCACACGCACAGGCGCCTGTGCTTCGTGCTTTTTTTGATGTGCAGGCCTATACAGATGAGTTATAACAATTTCACTCAAGGTTAAGTTAGAAAAATATATTTAATGAATATATATATAGAGATCAGATATAGAGGGCGTTGTATATTCATGATTATTGTGTATAAAAACGCGTTAAATTGAAAAAATGACAATTTTTTGAGTATGTTATTTTACGCACACTATGCGTAAAGTTACGGACTAAAAACAAGTCGTGAAATAGAACTTTGAGCATACTATGAAAAATATATATATTTAGACGTTCAAATTATATAAAATTAAATTTTTACTTTTCACATCAACTTGAAAATAATCATTTGATTTTTTATAAATATTTTCTCTAATATGATGAAATATACCTATTCATTAGGGCACGAATGGGAAACATACGTGGCTGGGGTGGTCCTCTTTCTCAAGATTGGCATAACTTTACTATCGAATTGCAGCATTCAATTTTGACTCGAATGAGGGAACTGGGAATCATACCCGTTTTGCCAGCATTCGCGGGTCACGTACCCAGAGATTTCATTCGTGTCTATCCGACTGCTAATTTTACCAAATTCGGACCGTGGATGGGGTTTGAGGACAAATATTGTTGGTAAGTCAATTTATTTTAAATACTTGGTGTGGATTTTTTAATCGAAAATAATTTAATTTATTTTTATTTTTATTTTTTTATTGAAATACACGGGGTCTTACTCCGTTACAATATTTTGCACAGTAAGAAATATAATTATAAATAACAATTAATAAAAAATTAAACTTTTTACAGTCCATATTTTTTGGCCCCAACCGATCCTCTATTTAAAGTTGTTGGAAATGCATTTTTGACAGAGGTGCGTGGGCATGCTTATAATCTTGTATCTTGAATTAACTGAATTATTATTTATAAATGTTGTGAACTTCTAGTATATTAAAGAATTTGGAACGGATAATATATATAATTGCGATTCTTTCAATGAGATGCCACCAAAGTCGGAAGATGTTGAATTTTTACGGCAAACTGGAAGTGCTATTTTTTCAACGATGAGAAGTGTTGATCCTGATGCAATATGGTAATTTTTCAATTATTTATTAACATTAAATAGATTTAATTTTTAATTTTTTATGAATAAAAAGAATATTAATGAAACTGGTCGATCGGTTTAATTTTAGGTTGTTGCAAGGTTGGCTATTTGTAAACGAGCATTGGTTTTGGAACCAAGAACGTACCAAAGCCTTTCTTACTTCCGTGCCATTAGTAAGAATATTATCGACTGTTTAAAAAATAAAATTTTATTTTTAAATTAAAAAATTAATTTATTTTGTAAATGTAGGGAAAAATAATAGTTCTTGATCTTCAGTCAGAGCAATCCCCACAATATGAAGTTTTTCATTCTTACTTTGGTCAGCCTTTTATTTGGTGCATGTTGCATAATTTTGGTGGCACTCATGGAATGTTTGGAACTTCTGAGATCATTAACAAAGTAATATTTATTTTTACAAATTTAAATTGTATTAGTACAAGTTAAAATTAAAATTTTAGAGAATATTTGAAGCGAGAAGCATGGAAAACAGTACGATGATTGGAACAGGTATCACTGCAGAAGGGATCAATCAAAATTATGTTATTTACGATCTTATGAATGAACAGGCCTACAGACGGTCACCTACTGATCTTGCTGGATGGTAAAATATTCTATTTTAACCTCGTGCATCGCAAGTAATAACTTGAGTCCCTCCGATGAGAGCCAAAAGAACGGCGGGGGCTCCCTGCGCAATCGACCAGCGCGCATAGCAGATCAGCTGTCTCCCCTCGCCTGCGGCTCGGGGAGACACACACTGATCTGCTGTGAGATGCGCGCTGGTCGCTATGCGCAGGGAGCAACCTCGCCGTTTTTTTGGCTTTGATCGGAGGAAATCAAGTTAAATCTTGCGATACGAGATTAAAAAAGTGTATATATCACTCGGAACTAATAATGTGCCGGGGAGGCCCGCTAATTGCAGCCCGAGCCGAAGGCGAGGGCTGCAACCGCAGCGGGCCTCCCCGGCACACTTTAGTCCCTCGGTGAATAATATACTATTTTTTTTTTTTCTTTTCTTTGAGTGTACCCAAAACCAAATATAGTTTATACAGCCAAGGATGGTAAAATCTCTTATTGTAATATTTATATAAACAATTGATTCTAGAAAAAAATACTTTCAATCTTAGGTTTTCAGATTATGCAATCAGACGGTATGGTTCTGTGGATAATGGTATTTTATCAGCCTGGCAATGGTTAGGACTTAGCGTATACAATTACAAGTATCGGGAAATTATAAGAGGTCACTATGTTATAACAGAACGTCCAAACTTAAACGCCGGAACAAGAGTAAGAATTTCCAGTTACTAAATTATAATTATACTAACATATTAAGTTAAAAAAATTTTTTTTGTCTAGCATTTTTACAATCTAAAGTCATTTTTGAGTTCGTGGAAAAAATTTATAAATGCTAATCAAAAAATTAAGAAAACTGATCTGTATAAACATGATTTAGTTGACTTATCAAGACAAGCCTTACAAATAACAGCAGATTTTATTTATGAAGATATCAAAACGTCAGCTCGAGAAAAAAATATAACAAACTTACGGTGAGGATATACAAATTTATAATTTACTTTAAAAAATTACATAAAAAAACTATTTTCGTTCTCAGAATTGCTTCGAAACAGCTTTTAGATCTGTTTGACGATCTGGATGCAATTCTAGCTTCTAGTCCAGATTTCCTTCTTGGTTCTTGGCTGGAATCAGCAAAAAGGGCAGCTCCAACTCCAAGTGAGCGGGCAAACTTTGAGTTCAATGCTCGAAATCAGATCACTCTTTGGGGACCAAGAGGCGAAATCATTGATTACGCGATCAAACAATGGTCGGGTGTCGTGAAGGACTACTTGAAGCCAAGGTGGAGCCTGTTTTTGAAAGAACTTGAAAATTCACTAATCACAAATCGGACATTGAATACCGCAGAAGTTAAAAAGCGTATCTTTGATGAGATCGAAAAGCCCTTCGGTGACTCGACAAAAATTTATCCAGAGACAGCTAAAGGTGAAAGTTTTTTAAGATTGAAGAATTTGTTAAATTAATTTACATTCTTTCATTTTTTAAAAAATTTCTATTTTCATACCCTTCATAAGATAACAATAAATATTCTCAACTATTATAGTTACTCAAATTTTTACGATTAACTTTAATTTTTTTTAGGAGACAGTGTACAAATAGCTGAGAGCCTGTACAACAAATGGTCTAAATTGTGGGAATAAAATTTATTTAATTTAATTTAATCTGTAATCTGAAAGAGTATTTGGAATGTTTAATCAATTTGGACTTTACAAATTAATATAAATTTAAAATAGATTTTTTATTTATTTCGTAAAATTTTTATAACAAATAATAGCGCTCTCGTTTATATAAATACAATTTCTTACAGTAAAATATTTTTATATAAAAGCTAAGCAAAAATACTGTTTAAAGTTTTTCTAAAAATAAATGTTTTATGATAAACGTTAATGTTTATTTTTTTAACTAGAAAAAAATTTTGTCATCTCACTGTGCAAAATTTCAACAAAATTGGTTCAGTAAGCAGTTTTTGGAGTTAGTACGTGGAAACGAAAAACACGTTTTTTTTAAAAATAGTAGGATTGTTTATAGGCTTTTATATTTTATAAGCTAAAGACGCAATAGTTGTTTGAATACGACATTACATATAGGCGTACGATTGAATTATTTTCATTAAGATATAATTCCATTTTAGTACATAAATATAAAATTAAATATACTCGAAATTTTATATAACTATGTATGAAAGATACACATATAATAAGGATTTAAACAGCAATGGCAACCATAAACAGTTAATTTTGAAAAGATGAAAAATCTTAATTTTTGAAAGCAGTACAAAAATGTACAATACTTTCATCAGGTGTATTTTTTTCAAACGTTTGAAAATGATAACATTGTTCGTAAAATATCAATAATAAAATAAGTTTTTTTTTTTTTTTTTTTTTTCATCCTCATTATCTGACTCAGCGCAATGAAAAATATATGCAATTAAAATTAAACAACGTCGTACTGTGAAAACCGTATTTTACGAGGCTTTTTTGATTCTAAAAAAGATTTAAGACTTGCTTAAACATACTATTGCTAATTTTCATTTTTTGTTTGTTAAGTTATTGACATAGTGCCGATTTAAAATTATCAATAACTTTGAAAAAATGTATAATCTTTAGATAAATACCTTAAAATTTTTAATGAGTGCATTTACTGTGTTAAAAATTATTTTTTAGTACCTTTATAAGATTAAATTAAGATTTTTATTTTGCAGAAATTTTTAGAGATATTATTGGTAGCTCTTATTAGAAAAATGACATTATTATAATAAACAAACACATAAATTGAATTAATAATAAATATTCAAGAATTTAATAAACTCTTTTTAAAAATCTATAAACTATACTACTTCATTGTTTAAAACTTGATGATAAATTAAATGAGTTGAACATAAGTTTAAAAAAATGCTGTCATGACATTTAAAGAAAAATAAAACTAAAAATAATTTTAAAAAATTATTACATTACAATCCGATTGTAATGTTTCAATTTAAAAGTTTCCTAGAAGAAGGCACGTGAATAAATATCTGATAACTTATTCAAATTATAGAATTTTTTCTATCCGTACAAAATTATGTTCAATACCAGCATTGAACAAATCTATAAACGTTTACTCTGAAAAGACATTTTCAAAAAATTTTAAATGATCATTAAAAAATTCATTATATAATTATGCTGTGATTTTTCATTTGGTTAATTATACTCTTTTCAACATTGAGTTTTACTTTAAAAAATTCTAACAATAACAACAACATGGAAGCATAACAAAGTTTCGCCAGTGACTGAACATGATTACTTATTTTAGATAAATGGGCTTTTGTGCAAAGTGAAAAATACTTATGACTTAGGCGGTGCTTCTTGCAAGCTCAGAGCCAGAGAGCATCCCCGTGTTAAACTAAACTATCGATTATTCCTTAGTCCTAACGCTTAATCATCATCGTCTCCCAAGCCAAGACCTCGCGATATCTCGGCCGCGCTGAGCTTACCAACTTCGGGTGGTGGCGGAGATGGAGGTCGAGCCGAACCGCCTTGGGGTGGACCGTAGTTCGGCGGAGGTGCTGAGTAATGACTGCTGTTATCCGGCTCATTGTGATGAGACTTTTGGGACTGAAATAAATTAAAAATGGATTATCGTTAAAAATAGCTATCGTCTGTGTTTTAATGTTTAAGTATGCAATTTTAAAAAAAAACGAATTTTTTAAACAAAATGCAAATTTTCAACTTCAAATTTTACAAGTTTTATTTTATTTTTTACCTTTTTTTTTAATTTAACAATATCTATTTTTGGAATTCTCTCTTGTTTTAAATTTTTTTACTTAGCAATTGTATGTTATGCAACGAAAATAAAATCGACAAAATTCCGAATAGCAAATTCTTTTTTACTATTTACCAATCTTGGCTGACATCCTATTTTGTGATGGCTTTTACTTTGCACGATATTATATATACCATTCAGACCTTATATATCAAACAATTTTAACTGTCAATTCTATTTAAAAAACTTTATTTTTATATTTTATTATTCTTTTTAAAAATGCATGTAGTCTAAAGATAAAAATACACAATTTTATTTGAAACTACAAACTGAGCTGAATTTTATAAATTAAACTCCAATATGATAAAATTTTCAATACAAAACTTATAAATTATTCCTACAAGTTGAAAAAATATATCTATTGACTTCGCATAACAAAAATAAATCTTCTATAGTTCTCTTAATTTTACAATATAAATGCACAATTTATATCTTCACATACAATTCACACTAATTAATTAAATTTTGGATAAAAGTGTAAACAGCATTGAAGGAAAAGGATTGGAGTAATGAATTTGTAATAATTTGAGCAAAAAAAAAAAAAAAAAAAAAAAAAAGTAAAGCATATATTATTAATAAAAGCAAATGAAAATATTAACATGTTAATTGGTAAAAGCAAAATTCATATACATAAAAATTTTTTTTTTTAAATTACATCATTCATATTCACATCATACAAAATCATTTCATAAAAAATTATCATGCACTCAAATAACAAGTAGAATTTTTATTTGGTTAAAAAAATATCGCAGTTTAATAAGCAGAGTTTTCAGGATTCTTTTTTTTTGGTGTCAGCTTTTGTTGAATTTTTTTTGAAACCTTGTAACTTACATGTTTTGACAGGCCATCAAGGGCTGATGATAACAACCCACCAAGTAGATCACCGCCACCTCCGCCGCCTTGATTTTGCTGGGGATTTCCATATCCACCGGATGGTTGATATTGAGGTTGGCGACTACCACCACCTCCTCCAAGTACCCCACCTAAAATAGAGCCTAAACCTCCTCCTCCAAGAATATTACTCAATGGATCAGATGCAGGTGGTTGTTGATAGTTTCCATGTCCACCACTGCCACCACCGCCTCCTGAAAAAATAATTTTTCATAATTTAATTTCTTTTGCATTATAATTGAAATAAAATTAAAATATTTGGCTGGTTTTTTTGATCATTTGATACAAAATAATAGAATTTTTAGAAAGGTTAAACAACTAGATGAACGAAATTTTTCAACTTTTTCAGTTCAAGTATCAATAATCTGTTAAAATATGATAATATTTTTAATAACTTTACTGCACCAATTATTTATGTAATGATTTCAACTAGAATTTGAAAAAGCAAAGAAAAAAAAATTTAGCTATCAATGTTACAAAAAATGTTAAATTTTTTACATGCTCTTTCTTTGACTCATACTTTGACCTTCTTAATAATCAAAGATCCTACTGAATGACGTCATTTGTCTCAACATTGAGGTGATAAATTTTTTTTTTCAAATTTATTGAGCTAAATTTACAAGTTAAGAATTAATTTTTACATTGTCAGACTTCATTCATTTTTTAAAATATTTTTGTTTATTTGTTAATGATCAAAGTAAATGTTAGAAGTGTATTTTTGAACTCCAAGAATTTCAATTGTAGCATTTCTGAGAATTTCTAAATATTTATAAGTATGTACCTAAAGCTCCCAGAATAGATCCCAAGTCAAGAGGTGGATAACCTTGCTGTGCATGTGAATTTCTATCAAAAGAATTTGAGGCTAAACTGCTGGCTAAAGCTGCTCCTAATGCACCTAATCCACCAAAGCCACTTTCATTTTCTGAAGCTTCAGATTTTTTATGTTCACCTTCTTCTGCATACTTCTGTTTATTTTTCTGAAAAATTAATTTAAAAAAAATTAATTTAATAAATTTAATTTTTTATTTTAACAATTTATTTAAGTGAGAAATAATTACATTGTAAGCATGCATAGCAGCAGCAACACCACCTGCAGCCATTAGTCCTCCAACAGCTAGGCCAACTTTATCCAACCCACCAAAGGTATCTTCCTCTGTTTTTTCTGGATGATACACATAACTACCAGGTGGGTTATTGTAACCTTCTGAACTTGGTGGAGGGCCATATTTTTCTTGTGGATTTAATGTAGGATAAAGTCCTCCTGGTGCTAAACAATTGTTTTTTAAATATTCAATGTACATCAAATTTAGATCACAATTTATAAAATAATTCTGGATAAAAAAAAAGAAATTAAATTAAATGTATTTAAATAATTTTGTTATAGATTAAAATAAAAAAATTTGTTGCTGATAAAACAACACTAAGTAAAATTATGGATATTTTCAAATTTAAACTAACGTGGTGGGCCAACATCTACATGAGGTACATCTGGTGCTGAAGCTGCCGGACCAATTGGAATGACTTCATAAAATATAGAAGAAATCTGAACTTCACCATCGATCACTAAATGTGTAATTTTACTGTAAGGCAATCTGTGAGCAAATTCTGTGAAGTGCCTGCCATTCACAGCAATTTTGAAACAGTTGTATTCACACAAAATTATTATTTCAAATGATGTACCAGGTTGTATTGGTAGTGGACCATGACTTTCTTCAGGTCCCCAATTCATTGAAACTATACTATTTCTTCTAATAATCCCTTCAGGAAAGCAGGGTGATACATGAAGAGCAATATCATCTCTTGGGTTTAGGTTGGGCCCCAACTGATAATTGATAGCAAAGCGCGCTGAGTTGGGAGGTACAGTACCTTGAATTTTAACCATTTTTCCAGGAACAAGGCCTCCTTCTATTTCCCCAACATAAGGCAAGTCCTTAAAATTTAAAAAATAATTTGTTTGTGAAATATTTTTAAACTTTAGGCATTCTTACTTTTATAAATAAATCTATTTTATTTGCAAGTATTAAAGAGTGATAAAATAATATTTCAAAAAAAGTTTCAAATTAAGTAGTTTAATTAGCATATAGAATATAGATTTTAAGTTGAAGCATGAAATTTTTATTTGGATTTAATAAAATTAAAGTATTGCATTTGTAATTCTTTCAATTGAAATCATACTTGCTTTTCAAAACAAAACAATAACAATCACACTGTAGTTAAAATAAATTTTAGAACTGCAATGCTGTCAATTAAAAGGCTAAAATTAAATTTAATTATGGCTTCAAGGTACTTACAGGATTAATTATGGACATCTTGACTTCGTTTGCTTTAAAATTTTCTTAATAAGTCTGATCAAAACCGTGTTGAAATGTGATCTGATATAATTATCGAGTCTACTTCCTAATGACCATCAAACACCATCTTTGACATTGAAATATTCTATTTACAGAATCTGACGACCTTATTATTGTGATATTACGATGTCCAGGTGTAATATTAGTCAGTCTACTTCACAGTGTATCTTTATTACACTGTGGTCTACTTCATAGAGAAGTGAGTTGGAAAATGTAAGACGCGATCGGTCTGCTAGCGCCTCTGTTGGTGACTGGAGCGATATTCTGGTGATATAGGTAGGGGAATTTTAAATTTTCATAAATTTTATTGATAAAGAAAATATTTGTGGAAATTAATTATTTTTGAAATTTTCTGGATAAATAAAAACGCAGGCTTTTCATTAATTTAAATTAAAAAACATTTTATTATTCAATCAATATTTTTACAAGATTATGGATTGTCTTATGGTGAGAAGACAATGCGTTAATAAATTTTTTTATCGAAGATGAAAAAATCACGAAGATTAAGAATCACTTATTGCATGTGTATAGTTAGTATACCGCTTAAAAAACAGCGCAAACAATAATCGCTCCATGCAGTGTACTACGTTTAGATAATTAAGTTATTTCTACCTTAATATGATCAACAAAATCGGTTAAATTATCGATTAGTTTCCCAGGCAATACTTTATTCTCTTACTAAATCGAAACATATTCTTAACTAATCCCAAAAAAAAAGTCAGTTCATTTGCTGACAATTATTTTTAAGTATCTATTACAATTGTATAATTGATAAATACTTTAAGAGGACAAGGAGCATATACAGAAGGTAATTTAATTTTACCGTTCCGAATTTAGAAATTTTTTTTTGAAAAGCAGATCCGATTATAAAGAAAATAATTAAATTTAGTGCTTCCGATTGTTTATATACTTCAAGGATAATAGAGGATTGAGCAGAAGCAAGTATGTCATTCAGTTTTACATACAACAAATAGTTATTTGAATGTCACTGACGGAACGTTAAAATTTTTAGAAGTGTCTGTTTACTCGTTACTGGTTTTTCCACGAGTCACAGAGCTAAAAGGGTTACATATCATCAAAAATTAGATCTGAACCATTAGCTAAGGATCTGATAAAAATACCTATACTTGAAATACTTGAAAATAATTACTCTTATCAACTAAACTTCCCCGTTGAGCGTTCACTGGCGTTCACACGTGCAGGCCACGTAAAAATACTTGAAAATGAAAAAGCAGATCTCATCCGATCCGCCTTTCGCACTCAGCAATCAAGAAAACCAGAGATTAAGGGGGGGGGGGTAGGGTCTGGCAATTTTTGAAAAATCGAATTTTTTTTTTTTTTTTTTCTTATAGTAAAACATTTCAAGAATGCTGTGTTAAAATTTCTAAGGGTTTGGAGCAAAACTCACAAAGTTACAGAGTTTTAAGTCTGGGGCCTTCGAGCGGAGCAGGTCGAGGCAGCTGCCCCTCCCCGCATGCTCTACGCTGAAGGCCCCTGCTAAGTCGGTCTTTGTAATCCCCTAAGTCCCTTTTTGCATTAACAGCATATGCTCCGCAGTCCAATCAGTTACGGATAAAATTATGGCTTCTGCCGCTGAAGTAGAAAAGCAAGCGACGTCACATTCAGATTTGACAGTTTCCGGAGATGGAACTTGGATGAAACGTGGTTTTGCCTCCTTGTTTGGTGTTGCTTCCTTGATTGGCTTTTACACAGGTAAGGTTCTTGATATTATTGTAAAAAGTGCACACTGTCAAGTATGTAAAACTTGGGAACATCGCTTGAATACTGCTGAGTTTGAAACGTGGCATGAAAAGCATGTTGCTGAAGGTGCGTGCAAAGCAAATCATTCCGGACCCTCGGGAAACATGGAAGTTGACGCAGTAAAGCAGATTTTTCAGCGATCTCAAGAAAAACACGGTCTTCGCTATAAAAATTATGTCGGTGACGGGGATAGCAAGACTTACAGCGGAGTAGTAAACTTGAAACCGTACGGAGACAACTTCCAAATAACAAAAAAAGAGTGCGTTGGCCACGTACAAAAACGTATGGGTAAAAGGCTCCGAGACCTTGTTAAGAACACGGTTGAAGAAAAAATTATAAAGTCCGGTAAAAACGTCGGAAAAACAACCAAAAGTAAAACGCTGTCGGGGCAAGGAAAATTGACAGGGGCACTTATCGACAAGTTTACTGTGTACTACGGTTTGGCGATTAGAAGAAACTGTCGAGAAGAAGATGCTGTAAATAAAATGAAAAAGGCTATCTGGGCAACGTACGCCCATAACTCATCCACAGACGAAGATCCGCAGCACTACGATTGTCCGAGCGGCGCGGACTCTTGGTGCGAATACCAGAAAGCTGTGGCATTGAACACCTTAGAAAAATTTTCTTACTCTAACGAGGCCTTACCAGTTGATGTTTTGGATGCAATGAAACCAATATACGAAGATCTGAGCAAAGACGAGCTTTTAGAAAGATGCGTTGGTGGATTTACGCAAAATAACAACGAGAGTTTAATGAATGGGAGCTGCCATAGAAATATTATTTAAAAAATAAACTATAGCCAGCAATACCGAGATAACATTTTTGGATCCAGTATTTTAGACGTCTGAAGTAAAAATTGAAAAATTTTTCAATATTCTGGACATCTGTAATTCGTAACGAAAAAATAGTATCATACTCAATGCACATCTTTTATGAATCCCAGTCAAAGTAATTTTATTCAAATGAGAAAAAAAAAACAGCCGTCTGAATCTGAAACAAAAGAAAATGAGATTGATTTATTACAAAATTTCATGAGTCATTAATTTATATTTTCATTCAGATAATCTTAAATTTCAGCCTTGCAAATTATAATAAAAAAAAAAAAAAAAATTTAATTGACACAATAAATAATGTTATAATTTTCTTTTCTTCAAATTTTTCCGGGATCTTGAATTTTAATAAAAATTACGTAGAACTGAAAAATAAACTATTTTATTGCGAAAAATAATTTTTAAAACCGTCGGCTTCTCATTTGTTTAGCTAATTTAGAGATATGACTAAATGACATTAAATTTTCATCTCAATATACAAGTATGTCGTGCTTTTATCGAATCGTTACTGATCACATTGTTTTAATAAAAATGAATGATCATTTTACTCTCAAAGCGTATAATACGTCGCACAGGTCCATTACTTTGAAAAAAATGATAAATTAATTTGCTTTCTTTATGCTTAGTTTTTTTAAAACAAAAAAGTAAAAAAAAATGACTTATTTTTCTCATATAATATGCAAACAAACTTAGATTGAAGTTTATCCTTTAAATAATCATATCTTTTGAACTTTATGAATTTATAAAAAGCTATATGAAATTCTTCAAAAAGTGGCAGTTAATCTCAACCATGCTGCGCACATTTTGGTTGTACTACAATAGGAAAAAAAAATTATATCTTGCCATAATAAATATGATATCGTTTAAAATTGTATTCATGCTAAATAAAAGGAGTACTTACAAAGATTGAAAAATTTCGGCAATGGAAATTGATATACTTTGAAAAGCCCAACCAAAGATTTTTGGTTGGGCAGGACCTTCAGAACGTCTCCATGATTTCTCTTTGTCTGTTTGGTCCTTTTGCCGCCGGTACTCGGTAGGGTCTTGCTGAGACTTGCAGAGGCACCAAAAGCTGGGAACAAAAGTTACAAGATTCATATAGAAACATTTTTATTTGAGTGATGGTATATTCCCGAAATGAACCGGAAATTATGAAATTAAAACACCGAAATTTAAATTTTTATATTAAATTATTACCTAAATAATAAACATTTAAATATTTTACTTTGATGTTGAACTAATTTTAATTGTAAATTAACGTTAAAATTAATATTTCTTTAGCTGTTTTATAATTTGATCAATAAATTTCTTGCTATTTAAAAATCCCATTTAAATTTCTGAAAATTTTTTTCGGATATCGAAGGACTTGATTTTTTCCAAGACATTTTTTGCTCATAAATTTTAAGTGATGTCATATAATAACTGAAGTAAAGATCTTTTCAACGGTTATTAGCGTTTGAATATAAATTTTAGAATTTTTTTAATACTAATCTGGGACTGGTCAAAGCTAAAAAGTGGGCGCTTTATGATGAGTTCAGATTATTAGAAAATTAATGAAATATGCTATCATTTTATTTTTATTACAAGCTAAGGCTATTATTCAATTTTTTGATGAATAAATTTTAGGATTAGAAATATCATAAATTAAAATTTTGTTTAAATCTCATTTATCAGTGCATGTGAGACTCACCCAGAATTAGGAGCGCAATTTTGAACAAGAAATGTAAATTGAAAAATTACACGTATGAACTTGCTTTATAGAAAATCTATTTTCATAAATTTATATTTTCATTTTTAAAATACTTTCACCGGGTAATTAAGATCCGTATATACAACTGAGAGTTACGAGGGGAGTTCACTCATAGGGCGTCTCAAAAGTAAGTTTTTCCCTACTCTGCGGGAAAAAAATAAAAACAACCATTTAAATTATTAAAATTTATGTATCTATTCTTAAACGTTTAAACAATTTTTCTACGGATTTGCTTTTTACTTAAAAACATTTTGTACGTTTGTTTTAAAGTTTGAACAATCATTGTTTATTGAAATGCGTGTCCTTGAGCATATCATTGTTTTTTTTAATTTATTTATTTATTTTTTTACTTTGTATAAAATAATAAAAATATATATTTTTATGTAAAATTAAATATTGTTGTTCTAGTCAAATATTTATTAATATCTTATGCTTATGGCTATAGCAATCATAAAATCTGTGTTATTATAAATAACATAAACCGAAGGAAGTTTCTGTTGACGAACGCATGAAGTTATATATACATAGGTACACCAGCCGGACACCATATCGTTCCGAGGTTTGAATTAGGCGCTCGAAATATGACCGTCATCCCAAAGTTTTTGCAAAAGTGCCAACCTTTGAGACGGCCCCTCCACCGTGGTCCCAAAGGTTGGCACTTTAGCAAAAACTTTGGGTTGACGGTCAAATTTCGAGCGCCAAATTCAAACCTCGGAACGATATGGTGTACATACCAAATGACTATTTGAGAAAAAATAATTGAAAAACTATTTACTTGACTCAATGGTAGAAGTTTTAAACGTAAAGATATCTTTCGATTAATATAAATCCTAATTAATAAAATGTTAAATTTTTAGTTTTTATTGTAATTTTTTTTTGTACTCATGAATTAATTTTTAATGTAATAAACATTATTGTAATTTTTGAATATAAAAAATTTATTTTGTAATAAATAGTAAAATAAATAAATTATCATTATAGCTTCTGAATAAATAAAATAATTATAGATCAAATTTTTTTTTCTAAATTTTATATTAATTTTTAATATTTCATAATCCCAAACCCACTCCTAGTCCTGTCTCCATAGTCCTATAAGGACCCAGTGAATTGAGAGTTCCAGACTTCCAGTCCCACCTCCGCCAGGACCCCTACTGCCGAAACGGGCGCTACTGGATTCGTTGTAAGTCACAAACACAACTCACTACCTATTACTATAGTACCTACCGTGCTACCTACTAAACTTTGGTCCGTGGTCGTCGGTCGAGTGTACTCTCTATATAGAAAGTTTAGGTACAGTACCTGACAGTACCTACAGACCACAGACAGACTGTGAATTCGCGATAAGTAATAAAGTGAGGTTAGGTAGTATCTTAAGAGTGCTAGTCTCAGTTGATATTTTATGTCGAATAAAATATGATATTTTATCGTATTTCGAAAAAAAACTACTACAGTATTTGAAAAGAAAATTAATTAATCATGGGAGTACCTGCATTTTTCCGCTGGCTTAGCCGAAAGTACTCGTCGGTCATCATTGAATGTATTGAAAAAAAGGTGAGCAAGTTTGTTTTTATTTTATTTTCATATTATAGTATTTAGTTTTACATTTATTAGAATAAGGCAATAAATTTACATTAAGTTCTTAATTTATAAACTTATATCAATCAAATGCCTTTTATAATAGTTTAGAAGAAAACAAATTATTTTGAAACAACTGAAAGTTATAATAATAAAGCCTTTTATAAATTTCTACTGTTTATCATTAACATGTGGCTTATCAAAATTTTTCTCTTTTACTCCTACATTTAAATTTTTTAAAGAATTTATTTCTGATTTCAACATTTTTAAAGTTTAAGGGAGTAGAATTTATGAAATAAATATTTCAAGAAAGTTTTCAAAAACATTATGTTACATTCTACCAAATATTAAGATTAAAATTGAAAATTAATATATTTAATTTAATACTAACTGTGAAAATAGAGGGAAATTTTTCAACACAAATTAGATAACTTTTTAAATTTAAATCATTTTTAGTACTAATAGTGTTCTATTACTAATTTAAAAAATTTTTTATTTCAGCCAGTTGATGTGGATGGAGTTCAAGTTCCCGTTGATACTTTAGAGCCTAACCCAAATGGGGTAGAATTTGATAATTTGTATTTAGATATGAATGGCATAATACACCCTTGTACACATCCTGAAGATAGGTAGGATTTTAATATTATAAGAACTTTTTAAAACTAGATACTTTAGTAATAAGATTTAATGTATAATTATCTTTTTTTATAGACCTGCCCCTAAAGATGAAGATGAAATGATGTTAGCTATTTTTGAATGCATTGACAGATTGTTCAGAATTGTAAGACCGAGAAAGTTATTGTACATGGCAATTGATGGTGTGGTGAGTTGAAATTGAATGTACTTGAACTATTTCATTAAAAAGAAAATAAACTAATTTTATTGTAAAGAACTTCTAAATTAAAATATTAACTGCTAAAATTTATTAATAAATATCAATTGATTGTTGTTAAAAAAAATTTAATTTTTCTTCATGAATTTAAAAAATGGACTAATCTTTTTGTACAGGCACCAAGAGCAAAGATGAATCAACAACGATCTAGACGATTCAGAGCATCAAAAGAAACCAGTGAAAAGATTACTGAAATAGCCAGAATCAGATCAGAACTGGCATTGAAAGGAGCATATTTGCCACCAGAAAAACCAAAGGAAGATCATTTTGACAGTAACTGTATTACGCCTGGTACACCTTTTATGGCTAGATTATCAGCTTGTTTGCATTATTATATACATGAAAGACTGAATAATGATCCTGGCTGGAAAAATATTAAAGTTATACTCAGTGACGCTAATGTACCTGGAGAGGGGGAACATAAAATTATGGATTATATTAGAAAACAAAGAGGTAATTAAAATCTACTATTTATGTAACAGCGAACTAAGATCTGTTTATTTTAACCAAAATTATTAATATTTAAATCATTACAATAAAAGCTAGAATATTAAATTCATATTGCACAAAAATTGTGAATTTTAGTATTTATAATTAAAATTAGATTTAATTTAAAAAATAAATTTAATATTTTATTTTTATTTCAGCTCAACCTGATCACGATCCCAACACGCATCATGTTTTATGTGGAGCTGATGCAGATTTAATCATGTTGGGATTGGCTACGCACGAGCCAAATTTTACAATTATAAGAGAAGAATTCAAACCCAACAAACCAAGACCCTGTGATATTTGTGGCCAGTTAGGTCATGAAATGCAAGACTGTCTTGGTGCAGAAGCAAGTAACCAACCAGAAGATATAACTTTTGGAGCTGAATGTCAGTTCATTTTTGTTCGATTGAATGTTCTTCGAGAATATTTAGAACGTGAATTGCAAATGCCTGGCCTTCCATTCGAGTATGATTTTGAAAGAGCTATTGATGACTGGGTGTTTATGTGTTTTTTTGTGGGAAATGATTTTTTGCCTCATTTACCTTCATTAGAAATTAGAGAAAATGCAATAGACAGACTGGTTAATTTATATAAAAAAACTGTTTACAAAACTGGTGGTTTTTTAACTAACAGTGGTGAAGTAAACCTAGACAGAGTTCAAATGATATTAAATGACCTGGGTAACGTTGAAGACGAAATTTTTAAAAAACGACAACAAAATGAGTTGGCATTCAAAGCTCGAGAAAAAAATAAGAGAAGAAGAGAAGCTATCGGAAATTTTAAACCGAGTTGGACGCCTGTTGGCCAATTTGCACCAAACGTAAGTTTTTAAGTACAAATTAATACTATATATAACGTAATACTTTCAAACAAATCAAATACTTATTAGGTATTTATTAGTTCACGTGATTTTGATTTATTTTATCTTAATTTTTATTAATAGGCTCTAGGAAGCCAAGTGAAACCTGTGGTGAATCCACGATATGAGGCCTACCAGATGCGTGTTCAAGGGAGAAATTATAATACTAGCGTAGTTGAACGCCAATTGCAAGGCACAAATGCTTCTCTTGCTCTTGAAAAAATGATGGTACCTGAGGTAATTAATTTTTAATAATCTAAAAAGTTGTTGATAAATTTTTACAAATAGTACTGCTTTAAACTGTGGTATGTATTTATGTATTTTTTTTACTCTAACTTCTTTTTATAAACAGGGTTCTCAACCTCAGCAGCAAAATAGGGGTCAAAAGAGAAAGCATGAAGAAGTTGAAGAAGAGGATGATCAAGCTCATGATGAAGTAAGACTTTGGGAAGACGGCTTCAAGGATAGATATTACGAGTCGAAATTTGACGTACTGCCAGATAATTTAGCATTCAGGTAATCAAAATTTCAAACGCATTTTATAATTTTGCGATTACTATTTTATTTACTTTTTTTCTATATATTTTTTTTAGAAATATATATATATTTCCAAAATTAATTTTAAAAACTACCTATAGATTACTTATTTATATATATATATATATATTTTAGGAATAGCGTTGCACTGCAATATGTTCGCGGGTTATGTTGGGTGTTACGCTATTACTATCAAGGCTGTGCCTCTTGGAAATGGTATTTTCCGTATCATTATGCCCCGTTTGCGAGCGATTTCATCAATATCGGGGGCTTATCAACTGAATTCGAAAAGGGTACAACTCCGTTTCGGCCTCTTGAGCAATTGATGGGAGTGTTTCCGGCGGCCAGCTCAAAGCACGTCCCCGAACCTTGGGGAAAGCTAATGAGAGATGCTAGATCGCCCATTATAGACTTTTATCCTGAAGATTTTAAAATTGATCTCAATGGAAAAAAATTTGCTTGGCAAGGGGTCGCCCTACTACCATTTGTTGAAGAAGAAAGACTTTTTAAAGCCTTAGAACCATACTATGAGTTATTAACAGATGCAGAGAGTGAGTACTTGAGACATAATAATTAATAAGTTTTGTCCAAAATTTTTCTAATTGTTTGATTTAATTTGTAGGAAAACGTAACGTTCGAGGTGACGACCGCTTGTACGTAGGACCCAAACACACTGGATATCAACTTCTCAGAGATTTGTATCAAAAGAATATAGGCTATGACACTGAAGTTGAAATATGTTTGGATGGAATGAGAGGTAAAGTTTTACTTGCCGAAGATTGCTTAGGAGAAGGTGCAACGCTTATTTCACCTATCAGAAACACTCCTCCAATCAGAGATAATAGAGTAGTTTGGTATGTATTTTAAAAATTTGAAGCATGCGTTTAAACAATCATTTTACTTTTTTACAATTTTTATTAATTTATTGTTATTAAATATTTTTAAATAGCATAAGATTCAGAGATCCAAAATACGACGAGGATTATCTGTTTCCGGCCAAACGTTTGAAAGGAGCCGAGGAACCACCCAGAGTTTTGAAATCTCAAGATTATGATCAAATGAACCGCGGTGGAGACAGATACAGGCCCCAAATGGGATTTGCTCCTAACAACAAAGTTGGAATGTTATCTGAAAGCGGTCATCGTATGCTAGGGTATTTATTAAACCGAAGTTTTTTATATGAGGAGTGAATCTGTAAAAAACGACACCAAAATCCGACCCTAAAAAGCGACCCAAAATTCCGACCCAAAAAAGCGACACCAAGATATATAGATATGTATATATACTATACAAATATGTGTATATATAGTATCTAATGTGGCCTATATTAGATATATACATATCTACAGTAGAAGGGTTGCTAGGCCATATCTAATATATACAATCTATAGTAAAAGAGTTGCTATATTCTAAGCCATATAAGGTATGTATATATACTATATAAATATGAGTATAAAGTATCTAATAAGGCCGAGAATATAGCATCCTTTTACTAGATATGTATATATTAGACATTAGATATATTCATAGATATCTAATATATACATATCTAATAAGCCAGATTATGGTAGATGTTATTTTACCAGTACAAAATTTTAAATTGGAAAATTTTTTTTTAATTTTTTCTAAATTTTCAGTTTAATTTTGTGTATAAATTTAATTATATACGTAATTTTTATATTGTAAAAATTTCAAATTTCAAATTAAAATTTTCAATTAAAAAATAATCATGCTTCGCTTCTAATAGGCGTCCAAGACACCTTTTTTATTATACTCTTTCAGATTTGTTGAATGAATAATTTATATCAGCAAAATTATTTGTTTTCATTAATAAATTAAAAATAATTTCATTTCAGATCTTGAAATATTATTTTAAAATCACTCTGATATACGCAATTTTTAATTTACTTGTGAATTTATTGAAACAATTTATATGTATTTATTAAAAGTTTATTAAGAAAAACTGAATATATGAGATTATTGAAATTTAATATGTATTCTATTGTAATTAATATTGTTTTGTTTTATTTATTTTTTTTATTATATAATCATTTCAGACATCATATAAATAAACCAAATGACCGTCAGCCAGGTGTATACGGTCATGTACCACCTCCATCGTCACTACAGCAATCATCTCGAGGAAGTAAGTAAAGTAAACTAAAAACACTAAGACAATTTGAAATTTTATTTGTAGCTTTCTCTATGTAAATTGTTTTTAATTTGAAAATTTAACTTTTCAAAAATTATAACATACCACAATTTTTAAATTACTTTCATGTGTTTACATCACTCAAATTCGTACATTATTTTACAGATAATCGACAAGGCAATTATGGGTATCAAACTAGTCAATATCGGTCAGGTCAGAACCATTCCGCGCCCGGCCCATGGGCTAATTCATACAAGTCAAATCAACCCCAGCAGCTATTCTCTCATTCGTATCAGCAGCGCAACTTTTCTCAGCAATCGCAACATCATCAACACTCACAACATCAGCAACAGCAACAGCAACAACAACAGCAACAGAGAATTGTGCGTCCATTCCAGAATCAAGCCGGGCAGCAAAGAAGAAACTTCAATCCCGTAAGCAAATATTTCTAATTTTGTTTTTACTATTTAATTATCTAATTATTTCAAAATAATATAATTTATTTTTTATTTTTTGTTTCAGCAGCAGCAGAATAGGCAAGGTGGCAACAACTGGCGCCGATAAAATTGACCGCATAATTATTATACCGCAATTTGTGAATAGTATATAAGTAAAATTGCGTCTTAGAAAGTGTGAAAATGTTTGTGGGTACAAAGGAACTATTCAAATCATCTTGATTTTTTTTTTTTTAATCATTGAACCACTTTTATTAAGTTTTTTACTACACTTAAAAGATTTTCTTTTTTAATTATTTTATTAGATTTAATAAAAAACTTGATAAAAGGTTTGAGTGAACTATAAAGATTGATTCAAATTAAGTAACACTTAATTAAAATGAATTTTTGTTGTAAATTTTTGTTAATGTCATACAATAGTATGCATACATAGAAGTTACGTATTATTTGATATTCAGAAATTATTCGACTTTTATGTATAAGTAATTATAATCAAATGTAATAATCTTTTGAATACTTAAAACTTTGTCTTCATTTCGTACAATTTTTATATTTATGCGATGAATTGAAGTTTTAAAAAATCTTGCATGTTTTCAAGTTTGTCTTATATAATTTTAGTTTTTGTAAGAAAATTGTACAAAAAATTTATTTAATGAAATTCTTTGAGACCATGATGTAGGGAATCACAACAGCATTGACTTATTGAAATCATTGATTTAACTTTTGTTATTTAAAAGCACATGAAAAGATTTAAAAAACTATAAACTTTATTTTTAATTGACAGAAATACTGAATTGAATTGTAAAAAAAAAAAATTAATTAAATACCTACTATCTGATGAAATATTTAATGAATATTTTTTATTTGAGTGAATTATTTTGGATATTAAGTTATTTTATACAAAAATCATTTCCCTTAGTATAATGTATACTATACTAAATTGTGTATTATATGTAATGTAAAGTTGAAAAGCAAAAAATATTTGTTTACAATAAAAATTTAATTTCGACTCATTGATTGTTTTAAATTATTTACACAGAAATCTAATAGGTATTTTAAAATTATACTGTAAGTAAGATACTTTCTTAACCCATTACCGCCCATGGAAAAATCAAAAGTGATATAAAAAAACTAACTGTTGGAAAACCTGTCTCATGAAAAAATAGTAGATACGTGTTTTTTCTTTTTTCAATTTTCATTGTTTAAACATTATTTATTTAAACAAATTCGTAAAAAAATTTAAATTTTTATAAACTAATAACGGCATTCGATTCTTTGACCAAAAATAAGGCGAAAGTCATCTAAGTAATTTTTTGATCAGATGCTTAGATCTTTTGCTACGAGCGCTCAAACATGTAAAAATATGGTTTTATAGTGGTGAGCTCTGACTCGTAAAAGTGTATCTTCGGTGCGGCGCCTCGGAGCTCACCACTATAAAACCATATTTTTACATGTTTGAGCGCTCGTAGCAAAAGATCTAAGCATCTGATCAAAAAATTACTTAGATGACTTTCGCCTTATTTTTGGTCAAAGAATCGAATGCCGTTATTAGTTTATAAAAATTTAAAATTTTTTCCGAATTTGTTTAAATAAATAATGTTTAAACAATGAAAATTGAAAAAAGAAAAAATACGTATCTACTATTTTTTCATGAGACAGGTTTTCCAACAGTTAGTTTTTTTATATCACTTTTGATTTTTCCATGGGCGGTAATGGGTTAAATAATGATGAATGATAAAAACTACAAATATTTTTTACAATTCGAAAGTGAAATTTTTTTTTTTTTATATATTAATTAAATTTGTTTATCAATTTTTTTGAATCAATTAGTTACTCTATAGAAAATGATTATTTAAAGAATAATTTATACTATCGCAACCTTACAGATTTGTGAAAAAACATCGCTTTTATGTATTGTACATTATGATGCTAAGTACTGATTGTCGATACATTAACTATGCAAATGCTCATGTGTGTACACATAGAAAACTAGAAAGAAGTCAATAAAGTTGATGTTAAAAATTGTCAATAAAAAGAATTTTTAAAAAACACAATCCGTTGTTTTTTTTTTGTAAAACTCAACATTAGTATTTGAAACATAAATTAAGATTATGGTAGTAGTTTTAAGAATTCACTTAAAAAAATATCGTCTATTAAGAAGAAAAACTAAATATATATTTTTTCTTTCTCTTCCAACAAAAAATTGTTTGAATTCAAATTATCAACCACTACATAGCTGTATGAAAAAACGATCGAATTGAACTCGTTTCAACCCAATTAAAGCGATGATAAAAATCCCGGCTGACAATAAGCTCGAGGGAGTTGTGCGTGCGTTTTGACGTTTTCATCGTTGGCCTGCCGCGAGTACGCACTGCACACGCATCGGTACCCCGAGAGAAAATAAAGAAGGGGAGAACAAAATGACGAGTGGGGGAGAATTAAAACTATTGTTTAGCTTCGGCTATGCCCCCGGGACCGATGTCGCTGCGTAACCACCCTGGAATTGTTTTTACGTCTTTGAGTCCACACGCGTGCTCTTGGGTAAACATTGTCGTCGTTCCGGACTTTCAGCACGTTATTTGTAAATTAAGGTTACACATAAAACATTTTTTTTCCAAGAAGACTCTGAATTGAAATTATTTAAGAAAATTTTGTTGGCTTGTAGGGATAGGTAAATAGATTTATAAAAAATTTGTATCCATAGTCTTTTTATATAGTTGTGTTTCATTAAATGTAAATTAATACAATAAATAATAGGCTTAAATTATTTATGAAAAAATATCATACGAAATAAATTATTTTTATTATAAATTAATTAAATATTTTTTTCTAAAAATTGAATAAAAGTAATAACTATAACTGATTTAATGTATAATTGATTTGATTTAAAGTAGTTTAATTCATAATAAAAAATTTTTTCAATTGTTCAAACTTAAATTGTTATTTAAAGTAATAATGAAATATTCCCTGTACTTACAAAAATAAATTTTATAAACATTAATTTTACAATTTAATAAAATTTATCTATTGCAAGAAAAAAAGAAATCTTTTGATATGTACTAGAAATAAGTTTGATTGTTTTAAATTCAACAGAAAACAAAATTCTAAGCAAAAAACTAAAAACCAAGCTGATATTTCAATTTGAATCTTCAAATTGGGTCAAAATCACAGTTAAAAAAAAAAAAAAAAACTCTTTGATAATCGTTCCTTTTTAAGTTATTTAAAAATGGATTTAATCCTCCGACGATCTTAAGAACCAAACGGCAAGGATATAAATTTGAATCGATTCCGCGAACAATAACAAGAGGGAGGAGCAGAAAGAAGGCTGCAGGCGGCAAAGGTCGAAAAGTCACGAGGAGCCATCCCCGTATACGCTCTCGATCCCGGGGAGCGAGATTAGTCGCGGGGTTGATTCGTCACGTACCCGAGCTTTCGGCACGTCGAACGCAAACGAGCTTGCAGCCCGCGCAACGCCGTTCGTTCGTTTCGTCCAATTATAAAACAAACGGCGCACTTCGTAATTATCCAATTAGCGGTTGTTACCCCCTGCAACGGTTCGAATTTTTTTTTTTTTTTTTTTTTGTTATGTATCGCTTTTTTTGTTTTCTTTTTTTGCTTTTTTTAGGATTGGAAGCGGTGATGGAATTTTACGAGGCGCGAGATGAATAATATTTCCAGTGGTGTGCAGTACCAGTAAAAAAATATTTGATGCTTCATCAATTTGAAAATAATTGTTGTTTTTTAATTCAATCTAAGTAAAATTAATTGTAATATATTTGAATAGATAAATATTTTGTAAGAAGAAAAACTGCAGTAAAAGATAACTGATATCAACTTTATGTTAAAATTTACAATCTTAATTTTTCATTCATAAATTATATCGACGGTCCCAACGAAGAAAAACCTTAGCCGAAAACTGCAGATTTAAAACTACCAATAATAGGCTGAAATAAATAAATAAATCAGGAAAAAATTGAAAATCTCAATAAGTCTGCATCCAATTAATCCGATTTTTATATTGTCTCAGATTTTTTAAATCTTTTCAGCCTCTCATTGATAATTTTAAATCTGCAGATTTTCGGCTAAGGTTTTTCTTCGCTGGGACCGTCGATATGTAAAAGATTTAAAATAAGGTTACTGCACCTAATTTTTAATTGTGCCTGGTTTTGGTGTTTATACGAGTTTTTAGGTAAATCTTGAGTTTTTTTTAAGCATATTGAAAGTCGATGAAGTTTTTTATTATACTTTTTTTCACCGGAAAATTTTTTTCCCAGAATTTGATTGATAAAAATCAAACAAATAAGGCCTTATCTTAAAATTCGTATTTAAGTTTTTATTAGACTTAGAGACTTCGTGTACCCGTCTAAAAACATTGATTTCTTAAGTAACACTACAGTTTTTGCTATAAAATATATTTTTATTGACTTAATGTCAACCTAGAAAAATTCTTCACAATTATTTTACGTAGAATTATATTTTAATTAACTTAAGATCAAGATTAAAAAAAATTATTTTATTTTATTTTTTTCAATCTATAGCCGTGGCTCACTAATTGTAAGTACGTCATAATCTTATCAAAGATTTCATTAATTTTTCAAGTAAAAGTAAATTTGACTAAGATAACTAAAAGTAATTTCATGATGAAATTTTTTACCTTTCAGAGTTTTTGTAATATACTCTCATAATAATTTTCTTTTAAAAAGTAGCTTAAAATTTGAAGTTTCAAAAATTAGATTACAATACGAATTAAAATTTTATTTTTATAAAGTAATCTAGACTTCGTTTCTTGAATTATATCTTTGAGATACATAAACTTTAAGTACTTCTTCTATTCAATACAGGAATAATCAAATATTTGACTAAATTTTACAATAGTATTAGTACTAAAAATATTATTTTAACAAAAAAAAAATAGTCTGTTAAATCTTTTGATGTAACTGAAATAAAAAAAACTGTTTTGTAAATTAATTCATAAATTGATTAATTTTTTAAACTCTGAAGTAAGTTTGTATTCACCAGAAAGGATTCTCTATGTAATGACTGCTAACTTAGTTTTTTCTAGCAACCAGCAGCTCATTTTAGTGATATATTCAACTGAATTGTCAATTTCATTTAAAAAATAGTCTTTTTCTTCCCACGAAACATCCGCAGATTCAATATGATTTAACCACCTTTCTTTGTTAACCAAGCTCCTCTTAAAATTTCTTATATCTTCGACTACATCTTTAGTCATTATTTCGAGATTTTTTTTAACTCTTTGAATACGTTTCACGTACTTATCAATATTCCTTAAAGCCTGATCAACAGTTTTAATTTTCTGTTCCAACTCGTATTTCTCTTTTTGAGCTTGATGTACATCTAAGTTATCCGTCCATAGTTTGATCAAAATTGGAAGATGCACGTTCAATAAACCCAAAGACCAGTGACGATTATTAGTTATATTATGGTGCACGATTCTACTCAAATCGTCATTTTTGCGTTTTACCACTTTTTCAAAATTCTTTTGGATTTTCAATACCAGTTCATTGAAAGTATTGCTGATAATATTCTGCGTTGCACTCATTTCATTCATTGTTTTTAATGTCACATTCAAAGTATTCTTAATCGTTTTATTTATGAATTCCAAACGACTTAAGATCTCATTGTCGTGGTGGTGTGATTGTAGTACTAATAAACGTTGATAATCATCGCTGGTTTTTTTGTTTGAGTCACATAAATCCTGCAATACTTGAATGTTTTTTCTGTGGCTGTCATTTACAGAGTCTAAAGTATCATTTAAAAGACTTTCATCCAATACCATAATTTTTTCATCATATTCTATTTGCAGTTTCTCGATCTCATAACTCAAATCGAAATGGTGCTTTTCCTGTCTTTCAATGAACTCATTAATTTTATTGTAGAAATCCAAAGAAGTCTTCAGAACTGAATCGAAAGCTTGCTTGGTATCACTCATTACTTTTTCAAGTTCGAATGCGTTAGTTTTTACTGCAATGCTGATGGTAAAGTAAAATAAAAATATTTTCATGAAAAGCTTCATGGCCAATAAAAATCTTCACAAAGTAAAAAGTAAGAAGGAATGATACACTAAGAACAGTTTAATCACATTAAATATTTAGAAAGATCAACGAGACTACGACGTTGAAAATTGACTGTAAGGCGTATCGTGTTTTATAGGTAAGTGTTGCTACATTATCGCAGCATACGTTTCTTTGCATAAGTAATAGCAGTATTTGGAAAAAAAAAAAAGTATTTTAAATTTGAAGCTTTAAAAAAAAGAAGTCATGAATATTAAAAAATAAAAATTTATGCAAATAATTTGAATTATATCTGAGATATTTTACATCTGTAAGATATCTTGCATTAAGTTAGCATGTATATCAAACTTTTTTTTTATGTGCTTTTAATGAAACGAGAAATTACTAGATTATAAAGTTTCATTTTAATGATACGCTATAATACCCCATGTTTTCAAGTAATCTTTTTTACCTTCATTATATATTTCTTATGTTTTTTCTATAAGTAACTGTGAAAATTATTTTAAAGAGAATCGTAACTTTTGAAAAATTTAAAATTTAAAAGAGTAGCTTCAAAAATTATTTCATTTTTAGAAACTCTAAAATTACTGACATCTGTTTTTGAACAAACTGTGTAATATTTGACAATCATATTTTAAATGCATAACAGGTATCATCGGAAACATACAATGTGATAAAAAGCGCTCATTGAAAGATAATTGAGAATACTCTAGACCGGAATTTCAGACAGAGATAATTTTAATTTTCGTAATTTTAGTTTTTTCACATCAGGAAAAAAAATGTAACAAACATTTTTCAGGGAAAAAAGAGTAGGAGTAACTAAGATTTAAAGTAAAAATTAAACTAATTTTTGATTAAAATTTTATCAAGATGATCGAATTATTTAAAATTTATTAAGAACAAAAAAAGAAGATTGCAAGCATAAAAATTTTTCTCTTTCATTAACGATTAGTTTGCGTCTTTTATGAACAAAGTTTATACGCGACGCTGCGACATGACAGAAAGGCAATCAGACGTATACGAACTAAGTAAACTTCCTGCGAAAGCCACCGCATCCTCGTCATCGTCGTCTTTAGACGCCACTTGACCGTACGATATTTACGCTCTTCTCTTTATAGACAAATGAAACCTAAGGCAGTTTTTGGCCTATCTATTTTACAAATTTTCGTCACGTTTAATTTTTCAAGATTTCATTTTTTGATAATTTTTCAAAATACATAGTCTTGAGCTAATGAAAAAAGCCAAAACAATCATTTTTAATTTACTTAAATTGCACAGATGGTTAAAATTGTGCTTTCCCAAACTAGTAGCCACAGTAGCCGAAACTGTGATTTTTAACTCCATATAGTAAGGAGACCAAAGTTGTCAAACTTTTTAAATTTTCACTGACGCTCAAAGCTATGATGAAGCAATAATGAAGCTAGGAAAGATATTAGAAGTTGATTTTGTGCTTGCCATTTGCATAGTTTTTCCCGTTATTTATTATCAAAAACATGTTTCTAGTTCATCGAATTATTTTTTATTTTTATTGGCCATTTTCAGCCTTTGAGTAAAAATTTCATGTGTACTAATTATTATTGATTAGATAATTAAAATAATTTCCATACTGACTCATCGTCGCATACGCAACGCAAAGTGGTTTAAAATATTTATTTTGTCTTTTAGTATTATAAATGATTAAAAATAAAAGAGAAATTCTCGAACGACCTAAAAATTATAAAGTTTAGTATTGCTTCCGATTAGTTTGTAAACTAATTATTCAATTAATTTAAAATTTTATACTTGAGCATTAAAATTTTCACAATTTTTTCATTCATTTATTTTTTATTTGATTTATTTTTAATTAAAAAATTTAGATTAAATGTTTGATTCTTTGTCGATGGATATTATTTTTGTAGAGTACTCAGATCAATCATACTATGTCAAGGCCAAAATCATTTCTTCAATTATCGTGATAGATCAAATGAAATAAATCAAAACACAAATATTCTCTCAAAAATTTAATCTTTTTTCATCTACATAGTCATAAAAAATGCTGGTTATTAAAAATTTATCTTTAGAATATCATCTTCCCTCAGTGATAAAAAACAAAATTCGGGTGCAAAGTATAAATTTCATGGGCTCAGGTATCTTTTTTCGACTTATTATTGTCTCAACTTTTTGTAGGTAAGTACCAAAAATTTCAACGTTTCACATTTTATAACAAATTGACCTTCTTAATCTTTACCACCGAAGATCACCGTTCATCAGAGTGGGAAACCTACGATCCTTCTTTCAAATCCCTCCCAAGAATCTCAAAATTATTCCCACCCCCCAAATCTCGTGATAAATAAGAAAACGCGAGGGCTCAAAAATAGTGAAGCTCGGCCGAAAAAAGCTCGCAAAGATCCGATTCAGCATCAGCAGGGGGCAGGGGGGGGGGATATCCGAAGGCCGCGCCGTGCCAGGCGCGCGATGCCCGGGGTTCGAGTGTTTGCAGTCCACTCGAAAACCCGGCGCTGGCTGCTGGTGCTGCGCGTTGTTGTATATATCCGAGCGGAACTTCGGCCTCCCCTTGTTTGCTCGGCGCGCGCGTGGTGTGCGCGGGTGGGTGGCCCGACAGCCAGCGTGGGTAAATATGTCGGCCGAGGTGAAATGCTTTTATTGTTATTAACGGTATTTTTCCAAAGCTCTTTCTCTCTTCGCTGGACCTGGTCGTATGGGTTTTGGGATGGTATCGGATGGATTTAAATTTTATTTTTTATACTGTGCTTGGAATTGATGCCAAATGAAATGAGTTTGCATACAGTGTCAGAGCTGTTTTTCTGTAGTTATCGCTAAAAAATTTTTTTATTGGTTTGACCAGTGGTAATTTTGAGTTTGGTCAGACCAAGATGATTAATGAGTGACTGATAACACAGCGTTTCGTGGTTCCGATTGCATTGAATGAATTTTAAAAAATTATTCATTGCATTATTTACATTTACAACAACGTAATTTACCTTGAATATAAGACTTAAAGAGATTGGTAGCTTATTTCAACTTTTAGTGTATTAAATGATTTACAAAGATTGGTCAAAACCAAAGTTCCAGAGAGTGCGATCTCTCTTTTTTAGTCAAACGTTTATCTCATTGAAAGTTTTATTAAGAATTTGTTTAACCATCATCATAATTAATACGTTTTTACATTATAAAATATGATTCTTAGGAACGTTGAAGTAAGATTTGGTACTCTTTAACCTAATAATTCATTGTAAGTAAGTCTAATTAACCGTACAAAGAATTATTATGAGTATAAAAAAAAAATCGATCTCTGAACAAAAAACCCAGAAGTTAAGAATTTTGAAAAAGTTTAGAGTTGATGAGATTTCGTCTCGCAGTATAGTCCGGCCGGCGTAAATCTTCAGCGGCGCTTTATTCACCCGAGGAGCTTTTGATCGCGAGAGTCTTTACACGTCGAGTAGGTGAAGGAGCGTCGCGAGCGCGCCGGAAAAGCGTTATGCACACACGCGTCCATTTAGCGCCCTTTCATTATCCATCCATTAGGCATATCCATCCAAGCTGCGAACTCGAAAAGACGATGTGCCATCATCGTCGACATCATCATCATCATCATCGTCGTCGTGCATCCATGCCCTCGCACACTTTTCTTAAGCGCACTTTTGTCCCTGCTATATACCCACACTTACTCGCTTTCGCCTAGCCCCCTTAATTTTTTTTCCCTTTCTCGGGCTTCTTTTTTATTTCTCGACGGAGCTCTCCTTTTTTTTTCATCTTAGCGCTCTCGACTCCGCGCGCGATCTCATTTTCCCTGTAATTTACTCGCTATTAGTTTTCTTTTTCTTACAATTTTCTGAGGACCTGCGTCTTGAACTTTTCTTGCCAAAAATAAATGTTTGAAAATTTTTTTGTTGACTCGCGACGGGTACTCGTTCGACACTCTTTGGTACTCTTGGGTATGTACTCCGACGAAAGAGTCTCGCTTGTCTTAAATCACCCCTCTAATTTTTTTTTGTTTTTAAAAAGCGAAGAAATAGCGTTGTTGAAAAAATTAATTTTAAAAACCTAAAAACTTTTCATTTGATCGTGGATGATTGCTGCACAGAAAATCTAAGATCAATTCTAAAAACTTTGAAATATTACCTAGGTACAAAAAAATTTTCTTAAAAGAAAAAATTTACTGTTTTTTATACATGTCAGGTGTTTTTACAATTAGTGCACAATTTTTATCGGTATTTATCTACAGTAATTTACAATTACTTTTTAAGTCAGTCGTCAAGTTTGAAATAAATATTATAATCCTTTGAAATAAGTAAATAATTAACGATCGTAAAATTTTAATGTTTACTGGTAAAAGTATCTATTTTAATATTTTAAATCAGTTACTTTTGAAAGAGCCTAGAAAAAAAATGGTATTGTAAATCGGTTCAATTTTTCGTGAGTGTATGTATGAACGTACAAACTAATCATTTCCAAAATTCCAGAATTTTCTCGAATAAACGTTATTCAGGGGAGAACTACCTTAAATCGATTTGGTGCATTAATTACTAATTAAGTCTAATTAAAACTGAGCAGAAATCATCAAAATATAAATTTTTGACTTGAAATTTTGCATTTAATTCTTTTTTTCTTATATACCATCATAGTCACCACTCATCGTACGAAAGCAATATCCAAAGCCATAAAGAAAATTAACTTTTGTAAATAAAAGATAGATTATTAACACTTACTAGAGGCAAGTGACACAAAGAGATAATAACCCGAGTTCTGATTTTTTAAATCCATTACGTTACCCCTGAGAGACTCCATTCATCCGATTTTCTGAAAGCCGTCCCATTTAGTCCCATCATGTGCGATGATCGCAGGTAGATGTATCCTATTCATCCTCGTTCCATTGATCGAATTCACATCGAGTATGTCCGGTTCGAAAAGTGCAAGAAAAGGGCTTCCTATTTTTTCCACGGAGCCTCGACTTTGTTCGAGACGGATTTTAAAGTCTCGCGAGTAATGTGGGAAAATTAAAGGCTCCCAGGGTGTTCGTGGGCGCGCGAAGTACAATGGGGTAATTTTATTTCACTGCGACCGCACTGGTTTTACGAGTAATTACTTTTAGTGATTTGAAAATTAGGTTGCTTTTGAGTGTTATAAAGCAATGGATCTTCAAAAAAAAAATTGATTGACGGAGTTTGAGTAACGACTGGTTTAGGTATATACTTAAAACTTGTAGTTGGTAATCGTTTTGCAGTACTATGAAAAAAATTACACATTTGAATAAACTTATTATGTTACAGTCAAATTAAAACCTCTTGAATATTATTCATGCTCGAATGGAGTTTTATTGAATATGCAAAAAAATAAGATTAGTCATGTTTCAAGTAAAATCAGAAGGCGATTTATTTTAATTTATTTACTTATATGTTTTTTCTTTTCAATTTTTTGGGAAGTTTTGATGGAAAAGAAGTTAGGTTTTTGAAATAACGTCGAGGACGATTTTCAATTTGAAAAACTTTTAAATCTTTTTATCAATTCAACAAGGTCTGAATTTTGATTCGTACCATAATCCAAAACTGAATGGTGATTCGCGTTTGGTTTAGATTTCGGAGTTTCTTTTGAAGACTTTTTTTTATTTTTCCAACTGTACTATTTTTCATAAGAATTGGTTAATGAACTCTGTGTGATAATAGTATTATAACCAAATTTTAATGAATTTTGCAAAGAATAAAGTACAATTAAATTTTTTTATAAAAAAATTTCATTTTTATATGCAATAATGATTAAGTAACAGTCAGTACTCCGTTATTTCGATAAAAATATTTTCTCATTCTACATGAATATCTCTACTACTGAATTTAAATAAAAATGAAAATATAATCGAGCTCTTTTTCGTTTCGTCAGAAAATCCAAATTTATCCCGCAAATTAACAAAATAACAGAGTTTAAATGAAAAAAAATCCCCACGTTTCGCATTTTTTATTTTTTACTTCACCTGTGTAAACGTCGCAAATAAGAAGCACTCAGGTGTACGCAGTTCCCTCCCTCCCTCTTTCTTTTTTTTTTTACCCTCGTCGGCAAGGTTATCCCCGGCGTCATACGTGTCGCACCAGCTTCCGACGCTAATGAGGCGCGCTGTAATTAGTGGAGCTGTCCTCCTCCTCCTCCTCCTCCTCCTCCCTCCGGTAGCGACGAGCCACTTGAAAAAGTTTCCTATCCTCCCCCGGACTTTTTTTTCTTTAACTTTGACTCTCTCTCTCTGTTCTCTTTTATTTATGGCTCCTTCTTCTTGTCTTGACGTTTGCTCGAGATTTTTTCTTCACAAGTTTTCCAGGCTTTAATTTTCTCTTTTTTCGCAGTTTTGTATTATTTACAAAGTGGGTACCGCATATACAGCGTTTTGATAAATCAGAAGGTTCAATGTTTTCAATGGAAAGTTTTTTAAAAATTCTTGGTTGATTGGTCTAACGAACGTTTATTATATAAAAAGTTTTTTATTAATTGCCAACGTTTCGTCATCGATTTAAGATGATCTCTTCAAGGCAGATAGTTTATAATTTATAATTTAAACATTGTCAAAGTAAATTATCATAGTAAAATCAGTTTTGACATTGTGTTCGAGTACACGAGTCAGATCGTATGAATATACTTTTGTAAAAGTAGTACTTGGAATTATTATCGACATTTAGTTTTGAGGATTTTTCTTAGTTTCCTCAGTATAACTTTGCGTTTCGAAAAGCTGCTTTTCTAAACCAACCTTAAAATATACGTATTGGGTTGCACTATTATTTTGACAACACCCACAAATTGTGTATCCGTGTTAATTCGTCGGGAGTTTAAGCATCGCGTTAATTGAACCGATCGTGCATTCATCGCACCAGTATACCGGCAGCACGTGTCAACTGACAATGAACCATTGTTTTGGGTACTATTGGGCGTGTCATGGCAGTCAATTGGGGGCGTGCGGCGGCGTGCTGATTCGAGACTTTGCGGCCTGCCTGTTTGCTCGAGTACGCGGATTTGACTTGATGGCTCATGCTGCCTATCACCTCGGTAAATCTTAATTGCTTTGCACATCAAATGCAATTATTCAAACATATTATGATCAATAATTTCTCCCTGCTCAACGGTTAAAAAATTTTGATCCTGTAAAAACAATAAACTAGAGAATAAACTTGAATGTTATTTCTATGCATCTAAAGCTATCTTTATTCAAAATTTATTCGTAGAATTTTTTGTGCTCTAGATCTTGCTTGTTGAAAAGAAAACTTAACGTATTTAATACACAAAAGTTCTGTAAATGATTAAGACTTAAGACTTAGTATAAAAAATATATATTTTTTAAATGGATTATTTATGTTTATTATCATTATTATTTACTGCTCCAAAATGTTTAAGTCTCCTGTAGTAAAATTTTCCTTACCATATGAAAAAAAAAATTTCCCAGCATTTAAAATGTTAAAATTCATGATATCCACCCAATTTTGAATACCGAAGTAGTAAAAAGGAAACGACAATTCAGCAGAACAAGAATGACAAAGAGAGCCGCACACAATAGGTCTCAATGTCGAGTAAATTAGCCGCGCGCGACGTGCCACTGACGGTGCTCGTCATTTCTCTCTCTCTCTATTTTTCTCTTTGACGAAGTTCCGGGACCCGGGCGCGTGCTGCTGGATTTAGTCCTCCGGCGCGTGCACGCCGATTCATGGATTATGCGCGGATAAATCCTTTTTTTTTTTTTTTTCTTCTTTCGTTGGCGAATTTGCAAACTCAACAATGAATGCCCGAGGTGTCATTGTTTTGAAGGCTGCTTTTGATTCTCCGGTTTTATTCTCTTTGTGCGGAGGGTTAATTGATTCGTCAAAATGTTTTTCCTGGTTTGTTTGTTTGGGAGCTTTTTTCAAATACTGAGATTTTGGGTTTATTCATACAGTGGATTGATACAGTTTCTTTCTTTTTTTTTTTTTTTTTTTAATTTTGTTGAATCGCAATAAGTTAATGCAGTGCAGTTTTATGAAATTAATATCGTTTAATTCTATAAGAGTCCGCGCGAACTGAACAATATTTTCGAAAGATAAAAGAATAGATGAGAAGAGAGTTCATGAAAAATCAATAGTTTAAAAATTAATAAAACATTTTATTAATATTATTATATTGAACAAAGTCGCGTAAACAAATTGAACATTTTGTAATTGGTTAAAAAATCTAATGGTTATCTTCCTCATCATAATTATCACATTCAGATATGGTTAATGATGTCTTTTTTTTATAATTAAAAAAAATTAAAGCACCTTTCTATCACAAAAAAATGAGTTAGTTTCAAACGTAAAACATAAATAAAATTGCCAGTTACAAAAAAAAGGTACTAATCATCATTGAAAGGTTAATGGAGCGTATGTCCGATACTTTTTCTAAAAGACCCGCGAGTACCTGTTTGTCACCATGGAACCCATAATTTTTTATTCTTCTCTCTCCCTCGACGTTTTCTACTTATGTACATTGGTTGGTTTGAGCAGCCCGCCCCCAGATACATGGGCACCGGAGCTATTATAGCATACACATCGGAAATAATCATAGTATCTTGTTCTCTTTTTTTGGTGTCTTGTTTAGGTCTCACAAAAAATGTCACGTCTTGCTTTTCGTAAATTAACTTTCTTTTGTATGTACATCATATACTCGAGAAATAGTTTATTTTATCTAAAAAATTAAAATAGTGTGAGAAAAAATTGAGCTAAATTTAAATCCCACCCAAATAATAAAAAAAAAATGCGCCGGATTAAAAACTTCAAAAGACATTTTGCTTTTGCGAGGAGCGAGAGAGTTTTTCAATTCCAATTAACCTTGAAGCTTTCGCGTACCTTCTCATGAATTTAATGAATATTGTGAGACGCGCGAGAGGAAGAGAAAAGAGAATGAGAGAAAAGTTCCTTGCAAAGGAGCCAGTCGAATGAGATTAATTCAAACGGCGCGTTCTTTATTCTTTACGAACGCTTGCCCGAAAAAAAGGAGGGAGACCTGAAATAAAAGATCCGTCAAAGGTTAAGCAGAAAAAAAAAACTTTTAAAAAATTAAGAAAATAAAGTAAATGATTGTGGTTTATCAAGTTTTGCGAGCAATCAAATTTTCTTCACAAGTTTAGCTCCGCCAGAGCGTAAAATATCAATCGAATCGAACAAAACATTCTCTTAAGCCGTATAATTATTTAAATAGAATCTATTATCCATCCTTTTTTTCAGGTCAGAGCAATTTCAAAGAAAGCATCAAAGAATCCCTCATTATTTTTAAAATTTCGGTACACCTCTTCTATCCGGCACGCATGAGTTGAGCCAATCATCGCCGCGTAATATTTCTCTCACGAAATCGCATGAGAGCCGCCGGGATCACTGAGCCGAGTGGTAATTTTGATTCAAAAATTGTGTATGCTGCGGGTGTTTCCCAAAAACCGCACTGGACTAAGGAATGAAATGGTGCGTGCAAACGGCCTCCCCTAAACGGTCGGAAACAATTTTGAAATTCCTGAAAGTAAACGCGTCAACGATTTCATCGGTTTTCATCCGCGATGGATACAGAGGACAATTTATTCTTGTTTACGTAATTTGTATGAATTCTCGGCGTACTGCTGTTACATTGTCAATTATTCCATTGCGTTCAGCGCGTTCCAAAATGTTGACCGCTAACTCAATCAGGGACCGTAATATCAACATTTTGGTACGTTTTCAAATTCAATTTCCGCTAGTTTGACGGAAGTATGTAGAAATATGCTCATAATTTTACGTTTTCAAGCTGTAAGTGTAGTCCAATTATTTTTCAGACTTCAATATTGTACAAGCAGGAACTCCAATGTACGAATTCCGTAAATAAAGAAAGAGAAAGAGAGGGAAGGAAAAAAAAAATTTTTAAGTAGTTTTAATTTTTTTTTTCTCTCTCATCCCACATTTATAGAAATAAAACCACGATTCAAGGAGAGCACAAAAGCCATTGTAAATTAGACCACAGAGAGAACCCGAAGCAAGTAAAATATGAATCAAATGAAGCAAAGGCCCCCGAGAAAGGGAAGAAGTAAACGAAAAAGAGAGTTAAGAAGGGTACTCGAGCAAGAGCGGTTTCACGACTCATTTCAAGCATGGTGTGTGGGAGAACGCGATTACATCTAGGCTCGTCTCTTTTGTTAAGAAATAAGGAAGAAAAAAAAAGAAGCAAGGAAGGAAGGGGAGAGAAGCAGGAGAGATGATCGGATTTGAAATCTCCCGCGTAAAGAGTGATTTTGACGCCGATTAAAAGTTTCGATAAATACAAGAGCTGCTAAGCTCTTTTTTTTTTTTTTTGCTCGTTGAGGTATTCGTTATGCATGCCGCGCCAAGGCAGTGCTAATGTACTCTTGAATTCTTCGAGTGCGCACTTGCGACTCCCAGACTTCGATTGAGAGCGATACTCGCGACTCTGTTGTAAACAAGCTTACTTGTGTACCTGGATTCCAAGTACTATCAACCCTTATACAGTCAATTCTTTTTTTATACTATTTTATTTACATACTAGTAAAACAAAAGATTTTATGATAGGAATAATTTCAAATCAACAAACTTGCTGAAAAAATTGTTTTAATTATTACTTTGCAACAAGTTTAACTATCAAAAAAATTCAAACTGGTAAAAACTATCTGATTCTCAAAAATTGCTCTTACTGATCCTTTTTTTCAGATTTCGTACATCCGACAAATAAAAAATCTAAGATACAACAGCTAAAGCAACTATACTATGAATGTTTCCTATCTCACATTAATTTCCCGTCAAACATAAAGAAAAAAAAAAACCCCAGTACAAACACTTAATAAGGACGCTTTGGAGTCTGCTCCGACTCGATGTAACACAAGCGCTCCGGGGCAAAATCGAGTTATTTGAAAAGGAAGCAGATCATCGCACCTACGTGCATGCTTTATAACTCGAGTAGTCTCGGATTACCAGAAAGACCCCTGCGGCCAATATAGCGCGTATCGGATTTCGGGGGTGTACATTGCGCCCCCGGTCTAATGCTTTGGGTAATTTTGAGAGCCGGTGATCTCTGATTTAACGGAGCGATACCCGTTATTAGCTTTCAAAATTTTTTCAACTTACGACACCTTGTTTTGTGACTCGAAGAATATCTCGTTCAGGTATTTCATTTGCTGATGAAATATTTTTTACGTTAATTTTAAAAAATTTTATACAGTTTTTAAACAATTGATTTGAGGGTTAATCGATTGCCCGTGCGAAGAAAAACCTTAGCTGAAAATTTGCCACGAATAATGTTACAACGGAAGTACTTTTGACCAATAAAATGTTTCTAAAATACTTTTTTTGTTATTTTAGCTCTTGCTGATTAGAAAGTGAGTAGAAAATGATCTTTGCTATCATCGTTGAGATTTTATAACAAAAACAAATGAACAATACCAACACACTAGCCGTGAATAAAATGATTCTAAGTTTTCAGTTTATAAAAATTGCAGGGAGTCATTTTATTCGCGGCTGGTGTACCCAAAAATTTTTTTTTTGTAATGAATCTATGGTATGGTATCAAACTCGCCAATCAGCAAAAGCTAAAATAATAAACAAAGTGACTTAGAGAAATTTTAATGGTCAAAAGTACCTCCGTTATTACTTTATTCGCGTCAAATTTTGGTCTAAAGTTTTTCTTTGCACGGAAAGTAGAAATAGTCATTCCTAAATTAAATCATTTAATAAAGCACCAAGCTCGTAGTGAAATTTAAATAACCCTTATTAGCGCACACAACAACAATCGTCGGCCTCTCATAAACATGATCATCCGGGCCGCTGCGGAAGAGAGATGAAAAGTGCCTCGGGCGAAAAGTGCCTACTGAAGCACATTCTCCTGGCTGCATTTACATCGGCCATCGAGGAGCGCCAGCACTGCACTTGATTCCCAACCCCTTAGCCCCTCCGCAAAGTATTCTTCACTCTGAAGCTGCAATTCTTCGTTTGCCCTCATCCTCGGATCAACTTTTTTCCTTCCTCCTTTCTTTACTCTCTTTATCGTTCAAAGCGACCTTTGGAGTTTTTAATTCGCCGTTGAATTATGTATACAGCTTCGTCGATACCCTTACGAATCGACTCTTTACAGGAGTATTCCAAATTGTCAATTGTTAATTAAACTTTTGGTCTTAATTACGTTGCATTATTCGAAATGTCAGCGACAGCGGTGCAGGTCGTTATCATGCGTACGTGCGTAAGAGCAGGCGCATGACGAAAAGAGGGGCGAGCTCAAAGGCTCGGGAAGAGGGTGGAGCCTCCGCCATCGGGAGAGCTTGCTTATTTTTATCCTGCACTTCACTCAAACTCGAGGCACGAACATTCTTTTGAAAAATTCCTTTTTTCACAGTTGAATGGGTTGGTTTAGAAAAAAATTTTGGGGTGTCTTGAAAAAACGTGGTACACTGAACTTATTAGAAACATGTTTCTAAATTTTGCGAAGACATGGTTCGTGAACAAACTTCTAATAGTTTAAATTAAATTTACAAATTTGTAAAATAAAGAACCAAATTCAAATCAGTCATTTGAAATCAATCAACGACGTCATGTAAAATCACTCTCGCTCTTCTAAAAAATTCAATTAAAAAGAAAAAAAAAGGGTCGGTTGGAGTGGTTGGAATCCGTGATCTCTACTTCATTAGCCGATTCGTATCGACAAAAGAGAGTCCGCACACACGCTGTGACTCGGCGATAAAGAACTTCGAAGTGTCTACTAAAAAGAGCGAGAGCTGGTACGGACTCGAGAGGATGGTCCTTGTGCGACCCTCCTACCCAGGACACAAGCCCTCGAGGGGTGGAAAATCCTAGAGCGCGCCTCCTCGAGGATGCTTGTCCCCGTCGTCGCTGACTCTCTGGAAAGACACATAAAGACAGGGACTTGGATGAGCTTAATGGCTGAGAGAAGAAACGGACGCGTGTGGGAATTTACGATTGAGAAGGGTAATTACAAAGGATTGTTCTTTTCTTTGGTTAATATAAATTTTTTTTTTTTTATTTTGTGAGTAGTATCGCAGGAATCAATGTGGTAGTTTTGAAATGCGGTTGGATTGTTAAGCTCGAAGTGGGTATGAGCGGTGTGATATAAAGTTTTTAAGGACGCTCGAGTTCACCGAGGTCATCTTTGCTCCACAGTGCGGTGCTTAAACACTTCGAGTGACCCTTGATGAAAACTCTACACACAATAAAAAAAGAGAGAGTGCATCAGGATGGAAGCTCGGAATTTTTAGAGAACCATCGATGCTCTTCGGTAGCAATAACAAACCTGTTGAATTTATTTTGATGCAGTCGTGAAGTTTCGTACTGAGGAATACAATTTCAAAGCTTTTAAAAGTGAAGTAGGTTATAACTCAAAGAAAACAAAACGTTCTCAAAACTCAAAGAATTTTTGATATAGTTAATATTTTTATCAAGCTTGCAAAGAGATAATAATTGATACTTACACTCGTATAAGGCATTTTTCAATTTGTTTGAATAAAATTAAATAGAAATAATTTATTGCAAACTATGAAAAAAATATTAACTTTATAAGCACACGAAAAAAACCATAAAAAATACATTTTTTAATATTACTAGCTCTTCTGAGCGCGCTTCAAGCGCGCATAGGAAAAAACAATAAGAGTAACCTCAAAATGCACTTTTCGAATATTTTAAAAACTTGTTCACCAATCAGCTCACGAATAAAAATCTTACGCAAGATGGCGATAGCTCTCTTTTATAAAGGGATAAATCGTGTTAGTATTTCTAAGGCAAGCTAGTTTTACAAGAGTGTTATAAAAATTAGATAATGATTATAATATTCACGATAATAACTCTGAAAAAGTGAGTGAAGTGAGTGAATTACCAATTGCCAACTATCAGAGATAAAATATAATCAGTTTTTTAAAAGTCATTTTAAATTACTTCATTTATGCTACAAATAAAAAGCCGAATAGTTCCAATTCCATAAACAGATCTCTCATACCTTAAAAAAAAAACTGTTAAGAAAGTGCGACCTCTCAAAGAAGAGAAAAAAAAGGTCTGAACGATGAAAGTGCATCTTGGCTTGTAAAGCATAAAATCGAAGACCCAGGAAGCACGGCAAAGCGCACGTACATAACAAGAAGAAGCACATGTAGGGAGGAGGAGGAGGAGGAGGAGAAGTCAACGCCCCTCCCGGTCGGGCGCGGTAAATAAGGGCTCGCAAGATGCAGCATCAAAAAGCAGCTCGATACGCGCGCGCGCCTGCTGCGAGCGAAGGGTCCTTGCTTTGACTTATACCCACTCCGAGACTCGAGTTCTCTCCCCGCGCCAGTGCATCCTCTCCCTCTCTCTCGATTCTTCTTCTTCGAGCTTTCTCCCCCGGGACCCCCCTTGCTAACGATTATTCGATGATTCTAATTTGCGTGCACTTTTTTTCTTCTCTGGCTCGATGATCCCTCGTTTACTTGAAAAGTTAGATCGATACGAGTTCAAAGTTCACTTACGCTTAGATCTAAGACGGCTTAATTTATTTTATATATAGACTATGTTTCTTATGATTATCTTCTTTTTTTCTATTGTTATACTTGAATAGTTACTTTTAGAATATCAGGATGATTAGATATAGTTATCTTGTATGAGGCATTACTGTAAATAGATATACAGTGTAAACTCGGCAATTGGAAGCGTCAAGGGAAACAAAAAAAAGTTCCAACTATAGAAAATTCCAATTAACGAAAAATTGAAATTAAAAAAAAAAAAAAAAAAAAAAAAAAAACACTTAATAAATTTGCAATTAAAACTTACAGTTTATTAAAATGTCATAAATAAATTTTATACATACATTAATCAAAAACATACATTAATTTAAAATTTAATTATCATACGTTATTTTGAGTAGTAAAAAAATTGGTAAGTTTAGACTGAACTCGTGGCACTTTCTTGCAAAAATCATCTAATAAGTTAAGCAGCTTAACCGGGGGTGGAATTCTATAACTACGTTATGGTAAGGTAAGGTAGTGAAACGAGTTGAGGGAGCCACCGTCAACGTCAATTCGCATAGACAGTGGCTCCCTCAACTCGTTTCACTACCTTATGGCGATGGCACGAACTCGCGGGATGCGGGAAATCCTGCGTCCTTGGTATGAAAGCAAAACGCGAGACACGGGACGCAGGATTTCCCGCATCCCGCGAGTTCGTGCCATCGCCCTTACCTTACCATAACGTAGTTATAGAATTCCACCCCGGGGCATCTTCTTGTTGATGCGCAAACTGACGGAGTTCTGTTAGGTACTGTACCGCACGAGAAACAGTAATTTTTGCTTCATGTTGATTTTCTGAATCACATTCATCATCTTCTTCGTCGTCGTATTATGTTCGTCAACGTATTAGGTGGTACTCCAAACTCCGCAGCAATGTCTTTTTTTTCTTTACTCCTTTGTTAACTTCATGGATCATTTTCACCTTGTCTGCCAAACTTAAAGATGTATATGAGCACGATCGCTTCCGTTTTTCACTCATTTTCAAAACAAATGTACAGAGTAGTTGTTTACTTACTGAAGCTCCAAACTCTTTAGTAAATTTACTTAAATTTTTACTCTTACTTTGAAAAAGGTGCACTCAGAGAAAGATTTGATTGGACCAATTAAATATTCTTTGTTCCCTCAATAGTCTAAACATTGTAGCAGTTACTATACGTATGGTAAGGATAATAATACATATATCGTTGCGACTAGCAAAGCAAATATTCAAAAATCTAACCTAACCTAGCTATTTTTAAAAATTACAATTGAAGTCATTATTTCTTAAATATTGTGATTTTTATAATCATTTGTATATTTTTTAAGATTAAAACTATTCATTAAATACATTAATTATACCAAAATCACAAAAAAGAAATTTTTTAAAATTAAGTTGTGTATACCAGTGTTACTAGAAACATGTTAACCCTTAATACGCATTTAGTCAACGCTGCCATGATATTGTTACTGCTACAATGTGCATCATTGTCTCTATATCAACTATGGCATCTTAGATGTTACAATATATTGTTGACCCAATCAAACCTTTCTCTGAGTGTGGGCGGGGCCAACTAAAATTCGAATTAAAGTGATTAAAATTTTCCTTGGGGATTCTCGAAATGTTTCCAATAATCGAAATTCCAATTACCGAATATATTGAACATGGCTAACACACAAAATTTTTTCGGTAGACAAAAAAAACTTCCAATTATCGGCGATTCCAATTATCGAGTTTACACTGTATATTTTACAGTGAATCTTCTTAAATATATTCCACTGCACAATTCATATATTTTTCAAACCAGGTCAACTCTGAGTTAAATTAATAATCTCATCAACTCTAATTATAGCTGTCAAAGGAAACTTTTCTTTGCAAAGACAAATCCGTCTGGCACTGACCTCGATCAAACAAAAAAATCTCTCTGGTGCGAACTTTTTTTCTAATCTTTTTCTTTGTATTGGATAAAACTGAAAGGTTCTAATAATTCCAAATCCTGTTCCATAATATTTATGTTTCTGCATAGTCTGATGAATTTTCAATATCCCAAATCGAATATTATGCTCAAGTTCAATCCTCTCAATAGTACGGATCACTTAACCCACAATGAGAACGTAAAAAAAAGCATGTGCCGCATAAGGGATGTAAAATCAAAAACACGCAATCGAGCAGTCCTCGAAAAAAGCAGGGCATAAAAAAGGAGAGAGTAAGTGAATCAAAGAGGCGGTCTTTTAAAAAACAAACCTAGCGGCTGATAGCCCGGGCAGCGGCTCTCGAGGTGCGCCGAGAAGTAGCCATGTTGATTTATTTGATAAATGAGTGGGCTGAAGGAGGGAGTGGTTCTTCACCCGCGCCCGCCCGGAGTGGTACTCCTTCGGTGCACTTCATGGCGCACTCAACTCTCGCGGAAATCAAACGAGAGTCCACTACTGCACTTTGGCAACACGCTTTTTTTCCACCATACTTGTTTTTTTTTTTTTTTTTTTTTTTTTTTTTTCCTTTGGTTCTCGAGCACTACGGCTTATTGCACTCTCGTTTGGGTCATCGTGATTATTCGGTGTTAAGGGGTGTGGCCGAGTCTGGCTGAGATAAAAATACCCTCGAAAAAAAATACTACGATGAGTTCAAGAGCCTTGTCTGGGGGGTTTTTTAACAGGTGTGAGTAACGATGATGGGTAATGACGCTTGTTTCTGGTACAAAATTTTTTCAAGTTGTGGTACTGATTATTTAAATTATTAATTTTAATTGTTGAAAATTATATCGTTGGAATTTTTTTTATACATAGTGACATAGTTTTAAATTGTGCTTCAGACACATGACTCTTTTTCGTTGATTTTCGTCATCTGCTTTCAATTAGTGCTAAAATAAGTAATTCTCGTCTGAGTAGGTCTGGAGTAATTAAAATTCTTATACTCGTTGAGACGTCATATGGCAACTAAAAATTCAATAAGTTTGTAACAATTTCATCAGTCCATAAATTCATAATTAATTTGTATAAAATTTTTAGTCAAAACCATCAGAGATACCAAACATCGAATAAATAATCAGCTTGAACCCCAAGTCATACTCAACAGTAAAGTCGTATTTGAGTAAATTATAGACGATTAGTTTCTTCTGTTAAGGTAAAGATGCCAATTATGATTACAAAAATCGCTACTTTTCAGCATTTTGAATTTTATTGAAAAAACAAAGCATATTAGACTAAATCTTTTTTTACATACTTAAATTTTAGGTTCTTAGGAACTTAAATAAATTTTTTTTTATGATAATTGTATTTATTTATTGAATAATTAATGTTTAAAGTCAAGATCTTTTATGCCTCCGTTTAAAGTCAAGGCCCCAGTTTATTAGACAAGTTCAGCTTTGGCCTCAGTTTATGGAACACTTTTTTACGTGAAATCCCGTCTGTGACTTAAGTGCCCCAGTTGATGGAACGGAATCGTCAAAATTCGAGGGTTTCATCACTCTCAAACACGAACAAATTAAAAATCTAACATGAAAATTAGATAAACCGTTCCATCAACTGGGGTATGTAAGTCACAGACGGAATTTTACGTGTAAAAGTGTTTCATAAACTGGGGCCAAAGCTGAAGTTGTCTAATAAACTGGGGTCAAAAGGTCTTGTCTTTAAACATTAATTATTCAATAAATAAATACAATTTTCATATAAAAAAAATTTATTTAAGTTCCTAAGACCCTAAAATTTAAGTATGTAAAAAAAGATTTACTCTAACATGCTTTGTTTTTTCAATAAAATTCAAAATGCTGAAAAGTAGCGATTGTTGTGATCATAATTGGCATCTTTACCTTATTCGAGCTAATCGTTCACGGTCGAGGAAGCAATCGAGTGATTTCGACTTCTCCACAATAAAATCAGAGAAGAATCCCCGAAAAATCCAGCTAAAAAGCATCGGGCATTGTTTTGCGCAAACAATGGCGGAGCGCACCGAGGATTAAGTTAGGATATTTTCCGTCTGGCTGGCGCAAACCGCAGGACCAGAGAGCGCACAATGAACACGCGACCGTGACTAAGAATCCCGTACGATTTCCGCAGATTTAGCGCTGGTTGACAAACCCGATAAGCCCCCCGACGTCAGTCGTTTATTTGGGTCCCGGATTTTATTGTCTCTTTGTGGAATCCTCGATTTCACTTGAATTTGCGTTTCGTTTTTTTCTTGTTCGGTTTGGGAATATCTAGCTTAGAAATTTTTTATAGATACCCAACAGTAGTTACTTTTAATTGCTTATTTGTTTCATTCTTGATTATTTATCAGTACCTTGAATTTGCTGTGCCTATCTATTTTTAATAAGAATGAATTTTTTTAAATAGATTTCAACTCTTTAAACTGTACCACTTTTCCTTTACTCTCATACTGACAAGTAGATGACTTGACCTTTGGGGAACCGATTTTCATAAAACTTTGAGCATCGTTTTTTATATCGAACAATTAATCAAATAATAATATTTTGCGCCAACTTTTTTTCCTTCTTTGCATCTTTATGGTTATTTAGTCATTTACGCTATTGAATCAGTAGTGCAATAAGGTACACCATTGAAACTCTAGAGCAATAAGATACATTATTGAGCTATTAATTTAATGGCATTGCCTTATCAAAAATTGTGTGTAATGCATCTGTGAAATAAATTTATCGAGTTTTCAACAGTTTTAAGACCCTTTTAAACTTATTCATTGACTTTTGTAAAACTTTTTTTAGTTCGATGCGTTTGGGTAGTTACAAAACCTCTCTTAGGATAACCTCTGCAATAACGTATCTTATTCCACTGGCGATTAATTGCATTGAACCGTCGAAATAAGTAAAGTTCAAGTTTAAGTTTTCAAAAAAAAAGTCTTATTGTAAATAAGTACTTAAAACCTTACCTTTAAATTCATTATTTAGACGTTCCATAGCGCTAAAAATCAATAAGTTCGTTCTCTGCGATCCCAGAATTTTAATTTCCGGCACTCCTTCTTTGAGAATCAATTGTAATACAAATGGACAGAGGATGGTCGTGGTTTCGGCCGGAGAGCCCGGTTGGGCGCCCAGGCTCCGTCGAGTGCCCAATTCCGGAGCAGTTAAGGGCGCGGGTATGGGTTATCTGGCGCTGACCAACCCCCCTAGCTGTAGTAGCGCTATTATCGGTCCGGTGCGCCCGGATAAAAGCGCGCCCCGAAGCTGCGACGCCGTCCCGGAGCGGGCGTTGATTGGATCACGCTTAAAAATCGATACTCGCTGTGTGCACCGCGCACCCTCTTTTTCCCTCTTTTACCGGCTCTACTCCGCTGCGTGCTTATCATCCACTCGCTCTCCTCTGCTGTGGACTAAGATTCATTCTTTTTTGGGCTGCAAGCTTTTTGTTAAAAATGGTAATTTAATTTTACTAATGATATTTTTTTAATTTATAATAAACGTTTGTCAGTTTTAGAACTAAGGGGCCATTCTAGTAAATTATTATTTTTTTTTTTCTTTCAAAGATTTTTTATTTGTAGTAAAATTGATACAATCGCTTTTGCCTCTTCTACACTGGCGGATCATCCGAGGTTCGGATTAACTTTATAATTTTTATATCGCGCTTCCATATTTGTAAATCATACTAATTTTTGTGATTATGGGTAGAGAATATTGATTTTTAATGAAATTTCGAAAAACAGTGCTGTATATTTACTCAGAAGCAAGATATAATAATTTAAAAGTTAAGCCGATCCTCGGATGATCCGCCAGTGTAGAAGAGGCATTTGAAATTTTTAGACAATGAAGTTAAACAGTAAAAATACAAGAAAAATTTTTTTTTTTTTTTTTTTTTTTTTTTAACAGTTTTTTTTTGTCAAGTCAAGCTCCGAAAATCGTCCTCTTTTTTGCTGGTGGAAGTTCTAAAAAAAAAAATAATGAACGGAATCACTCAAAATTTTAACTGAAGTCTCCTGACATGTACCCCTATCGCATGAGCTAAAATTAAAAAAAAAAATTTACAAAATGGCGGGCTTTTGAATTTTTTGACCATTTTTTTGCAACTTAAGTTGTTTATAACTTTTGTAATAGTTTATAAAAATTAATTATCTGAGTTCATGCAATAGGGGTGCATGTCAGGAGGCTTCAGTTAAAATTTGAAGTGATTCCGTTCATTATTTTTTTTTTTAGAACTTCCACCAGTTGAAAACGGGACGATTTTTCGGAGCGTGACTTTACCAAGAAAAACTGTTAAAAATAAAAAATAAAAAAATTTTTCTTGTATTTTTACTATTTGACTTCATTGTGTAAGAATTTCAAACCGATTGTATAAATTTTACTACAAATAAAAAATCTTTGAAAAAAAAAAAAAATCGAATCTACGAGAATGGCCCCTTAAGTGCAAAATCAAGTTGAATAATTATAACAATTTAATCGGATTAAAAATACTCTACTCAGTAAAGTCTTAATCTATTATAATTTGTTGAGTTGAATGCTCGATCCGTACAGTACAAAAATATTTGAATTAAAAATTAGAGTTGGGCTATTTTTAGTTAGATCGCTCATAAAAAATAGTTAGTTGCGTCAAAATATCTTCAACAATAAATCATAATGTAAAAATTTAATAAAATACAGAAAAGTAAAAATAATAGCCAGAGCAGTGGAGGCAGGATTGCAGCTCTCCCTAAAATTACTAAGTTTTTCCCGTCACCCTGCGCAGTCTCCGGGACGATTCTCCTCCAGCAGCTCTTCGATCCTGCAGCCTTCCGGAATATGCTCGAGTGGTTTAGGGCGGTATAGATATACTTGAGCTCGTTACTCCGACTCTCTCTCTCTCAGTTTTCTGGTCTGGTCCGGTAGGTACCCAGGAGTCTCCATGCCAACACCCGCTCGATAAATTTATTGGCCGCGGCGCGCGGCACACCGGCGGGCGTCTCTTATTCCACGGTGCCTGCAGAGATAGACCCAGAGCTAGCCGCGGACTCTACGAAATTCGGAGAATCTTCTCTTTGACGATCGTATTGCGGAGGCTAAACGAAGAGCTGGATTTCGAGGGCTCGAGGTATTTGGCTATTTTATCAAAGGTCTCTCGCGGATTTAACCGACAAACCAAAGGTCTGTTTTAGTCTAAAATTATGAGTGTTATCTTGTTCAGAATTCAAGTGCGGTCAACAAAATTTGTTTTTTCTTATTCGCGGTAGATAAAAATATTTGTAAGCTGTATGTAATAGAGTTCAAAAATAATTTTTTCGAATATTAGCAATAAGTGATGCTTCAGTATTACCTAAGACATGGTTCGAAATAGTTTCTTTTTTTAAATTCATTAGATTTGAAATGACAATTTCAAACGACAACAACTCTAAATATTTTATTAACGAGTACTTGAATTTATTACAACCTATTTTTTCACTTAAATTAGCTTTTTTAATATTCAAAATTTATTGAAAGCTCAGCTGATTCGAGTAGAGTAGAGGTCGCGAAGCCAGGCATGTACTCAACATCACGTTGATTGGTTGAATCTTCGGTAGCGTAATATGATTTTTATTAACGAGAAACTATTGTCAACAGAAAAAATGTTTAGCCACACTGAAATGCTTTAGGGTCTGTCCGTATAAAAACGAACCTCAGAGTAAAAAATTAAATTATGAAAAAAAAATATATAAACCGTTTTTTCTGGTCAGAAATTATATGTAGTTTCTGGAACTATACTGGTTCTACCACTTTTTTTTTTAATTTAAAATTTTTTAGCCTGTTGATGAATCTATGAACACCACCGGCCTGACTTGTGTGATTCTAGTGCAAAGTTGGTAGCACTGTAAATCGTTCGATATCAACAAAGATTTATAAGTTATGTTTCACTCTTTAGAATGTAGTGTGATTGAGCTCCCAGCAAAGTTTCAATTTGTTTCGGTAATTACAGAAAATTTTGTGCTGTGGTAAAGATTCTTATTTCTCTGTAACACCCGAAACGCTAAAAAAGGGTATTGTTTGTATAGTGACTTGAGTTTTTAATAATTTTACTCAGCTTCTTGTTTACAAAGCTATCTTAAGATAAATAATCCCCCCCTACTGTAGAAAAAATTTTTGAGACTCCTCTTTCCGAAAAAATGCGTTCCGGGTGTTACATGTCACGGACGTCGCTGTTAAAGTGCACTTGAATCTTTCAGAATTAATACATTATTTAAGCAGAAAAAAGTATAATATTACTAAAGCATTAAAAAGAAACAATACAGATATCTTTTTTTTTTTTTTTTTTACTTTTAAACGTATTTTAGAGCATTGGTCTTTTTGCCTCCGTTCAATCTTTTGGACTCATGTTTACGATGAAAAATTTTTTTTTTTAATATTTTTCAGCTAAAAATAAGTCGAAAATGTAAGTGGACTTTTTTTCGTAAAGTCAATAGTTTTCGAGAAAAAAATCATCAAAGTTTTAAAAAACTTATACTCCGACCGCCATGGTAGGCTCGACTGATTTTCTACAGATGCACGGTTTTTTTAAACTTTGATGATTTTTTTCTCGAAAACTATTGACTTTACAAATAAAAGTCCGCTTAAATTTTCAACTTATTTTTACCTGAAAAATATAAAAAAAAATTTTTTTCATCGAAAAAATGACTTTTTTACTTTGTTATTTGTTTAAATAAGAAAGTGTCTAGGTACCATCGCCGTGTACCGTATTCGGTGCACGGTACACGGTACACGGTACCAAATGAGAGTTACTTTAGACACTCTGTGAATTTAATTGGATTATTTAAGATGGACAATTGAATTTAAAGTAGAAATTAGTAGTTTTTTAAACTTAAGTGGGTTATTTGGGATAAATTATAGGATCTAAAGTAAAAAGCTACCGTGTACCGTGTACCGTGTACGGTTCACGGCGATGGTACCTAGACACAACCTTTAAATAATTGTAAACAAATTTTTCCGTCCACCCTCGAAATTCTTCATTAGGAGGTCAAAATACATCTTTTAAGCCTGGGTGGATCGCTGACCGCTATCGGGTCACGAAAACCCCTACGGCGCGGCGCCCAGACTATAAAGAAAGAATCAGAGATAAAAAAAGACGAAAAAAGAAAAAATTACTTTTAAAAAAAGATTCCGTTGAATTAAATGAGATAAAATATTAAAAAATATATTCATGGTGATCAATTTGACTATTAGATCTTATATTATCAAAGATTTTAATTTAAGTAGTATTATATAACAATGTTTATATTATACACCCGTTAAAAATGTAAAATCTTCAAAAAAGATTTTTTCTTAAATAAATTGCTTCAGAGTTTTTCAATAGATGATTTTTAATTTAATAGTATCAAATAACTATCAGAAATCATTTTTTCAGGGTTCTACAAGAAATTTATTCGTACGCGTAACACCCGGAACAAATTCGTGTAACACCCGGAACATAAAGATAAATTTTTATTAAGTAAAAAAAATGAAAAATACAAAAAGTTTTATATGAGCGTAAAAGTTTCAAGACTTAACTTTAACATGAATTTTTTTCAGAACTGCATCATTTCATAATTCGCTGAGTTCTTGTATTCTTACTGGTAACATCAGAACCACTTCTGTTTTCAGTAACGCCCGGAACGGACTTTGCATTAAATTTTTAGAAAAATGAAAGATGTGAAAAATTTTTGGATGACATGAAAATTTTCTAAAAAAAAAGTACTTCCCTTTAGTATCAATTTTTTTTTTTTTTTTAGTATTCTATGTTCATAAATATTTGAAAAACTGTGTACGATGTAACACCCGTCACATACGGACAGACCCTTTATATAAATTCTGATCCACTCAATTTTTATAAAAAGGAGAAAATTTCTAAGTATGAATCTTTAAAAAACTCTTTCAAATTTATGAAAGAAATTTTTATCACAGATGAAAGTACCTACGTATAAAATGATATGTTCTTTTGCTAAAGCCTCTCAATTGTCTTTTACCAATTTGAGCATCGTTTTGAAACAGAGAATTTTTTTACTGCGTTTGTTGGTCACTACTTTTTGAAAAACATTTTAAATGAGTTCATGACAAGAATAAATAATTATTTAGATAGCGACTAAAATTTATTTGAAAAAATAAAAGTTTAAAAAGTTTAACCATGAAGGTATCCGGGCAAAACATCAAATCCTTTAAAAAATTACCTGTTTCGACAATCTCATAATTTAATTATTCTTGCAGTAGAATATAAATAAAAGACTTAATAAAAAATGAAATTCCATAGCAGATACTAAAAATAAAATCGTTAAAATTTATGATTACCAGACTGCTTTTCCTCACACGACGAAATTGTCGTAAAAACCACGCACGGACGTAGTTCGCTGCAGAGCGGACCCGAGTCATTAAACGCACTCGAAATTAGTTACACCGAGTGCAGCACGTGAGCTGGGGTGCGGGTTTATTTTATATCGCCCCCGCGTGTACCTACGTGACTACGGGGAGGGTAACGCACTGCACTTTACCACTCTCCGTTGTTGCTAGGTGAAACTGCGTACTGAACTTTTTTTTTTTTTTGCAGAAAATTGCGTTTCTAGCCGCATTATTTCACACAAAAATCCAAAGAGAAGACTACGTCAACAGGGATCGAAAAAGAATTTATCAACATCAAAGTATTGTTAACTTAGTTTTAACTTTTAACTTTCTTGGTAAAAATGTATTATATATTTTATAATTAATTTCTTAAAGTTTTAAAAATGTATTGTATATTTTATACTTAATTTCTTACATTGTCGCCTATTACGTCAAAGTATTATATTTTAGTGAGTTGTAAAAATGTATATCCCATACGAGTATGATAGGGTTACATCCGTGTACTCGGAAAATAAATAAATAATAATAATTTCTGAATTAAAAAGAATATGATGATCATGAATTTTAATTTTTTATTATAAAATACTAAAATTCTTTAGTCGAAAACGTAGTTATTTCAGAAAATATTTAAATCATGAAATTATATTAAAAGCCTATACCTGAAAAAAAGCAGGGTTTTTTTTTTATTCCATATGGATCCTCGAATACCGGGTACTCAATCAAAAATCTCATCGCGAAATGAAAAAGTAATACTTTGTGTAATCCTGCAAACCAAATTCCACCAAGTTACGCGCGTTTATCGGCCCTCGAAAAAAACGCATTTGAAAAAAAAAAAAAAAAAAGCTTCAGCAGCGTATACGCTCTAGGCAATTTAATTTCGAATGAAAATTCTAGCGAGCTCTTATTATTGCAGCGAAAAACTCGTCACATATACCGGCTCTCGAGCGACTGGCCAGGTGAGACGCTGCGACGCTAAAAAAAATCAACGCGATAAAACCAAGCGTTATCGAGGAGGGAGCCTGCGAGACTGAGAGGGGAAGTTAAAAATGGCGGGGATTTAAAGCGAAAGAAAAAAAAATTCATTTTCTTTCAATTTTCCAGCTCCGGGGGTTCTTAAGCTGTGGTTTTTCTAAATGCAATTTTAATTTTTTCGCGTTTGAATTATTCCCTGGTTTTACACTTGATTGTTACTTATCCAAGCGATATTGTTAATTAGTTTTGATGAATTCAATGTACGTAATTATTTTTAAAATTGAATTATTGATGAATCAGTATTATTCTTTTATAATTCTATTGTAAACGAGAAAAACTATTGACTAGAAATAAAGAAAAGTTTTTACTATAATTTTTTATAATTATCAATATAAATCTAAGTAACTTCATTTCCACTCAATATTTTTAAATTTCAAAATAACTTTTGTAAAATTTTAAAATTTTAAAAATGAAAAAATTTATCGTTACTGCAAAATCATGCAGAATTTACAAACAAAGCCTTCCCGTTGCCCATACATATCTGATCTCAACGTCACAGCTCCATCAATCCCAAAATATCAAGAAATTGAAATAGAGGAACGGAAAAAAAAATAATAATCATGAGGAAGGTGTATCATTATTCGAGCGAAAAGGTCACTCGAGCGCGCGCCTGCAGAAGCGGCGCCTTTTTCTCAAAGAGTATTGCAAAAAACTCGGAGGCAGCGAGCATATAAGCATGGAACTTCGAGAGTCTCCATTACCGTCGACGGCGCGTAACAAGAGTTATATGCACGTACGTACCTACGCACAAAGAGGCCTGAGGGGGTTGCCACCGCCCGCCGCGAGGATTAGAGCTCGACTTGGAAGAAGAAAAAAAAAAAAAAAAAAAAAAGCGAGGGGCTGCTGCAGCGAGTTGAGTTTCAAGAACTTTCTTTATTTCTTTATTTGATTTCTCAAAATGAATTGAATTTTTGGCGTTTCTAAAGTTCGGAGAGAGCGATGTTGAGTGCTTATCAATCGTTGAATTTTTTTCAGCTGTCGAAATCTTTTGCTCAAAATTTAAATTTTTTAAGCGAAATCAAACTAATTACGATAAAGTTATTTTGTATTTTAAGTGAAGCATGAGTGATGGTTGACTTTTTCAAGGTTGCGTTTTTGAAAATATTATGTCATCAAAAATGGGAGATTGATTTTTAAGATCACAAACTACAAGAGCATTGTTATGCTTAGCCCACTCGAATAAAAAACTACAAGCCGTTTTCGAGTCCGCCCACTTAGTAAAGATTAACTTACTGGATCTCACTATCGAGTTCGGGCTTTAATAACACGTCAACTCTACGCAGTCACAGTTTGAATCTTCATTTAGTTGGATCAACTTTATTCACGAGCAAGGAGTCATGGAAAGACCGCGCAGTTTATTTTTCGTGTTGCTTCTCGCTGGTCTCGCAATAGTTTCCACAGCTCGTACGTTATTGTTTTCTTTATTTTGTATTTTTCTATCGATAAGACCTATTCACAAACGCAACAACATATTTTTTTAAATTAAATTTTTTATTATGCTCTGTAGACTGTAATTATTATAAAAAAATTTAACAATTCAAGTTTTTTTTAAATTTTGTAATTTATAAACATGAGTGCACGTAATGCTGAATCGGAACGTATTGCGTAACTAGTTTGAAAAATCCTTAAATATCAATCTGTGCTCTCAGTTTAAGAGTATAATTAATTCTTTTTTTTTTTCTTTTCCCTTAAGCTTAAAGATATATATATAATTCAATGCATCTAAAACTGTAATTAAAAAATCAATTTTTATTTATTCCCATGTGTTAATAGTTAAAAAAATTATTAATATAACTTTTTAAAAATTAATAATAATTCTTCCAGAAAATCAGTTCTGTGAATTGCCAAATGGGGCAGCCGGAGCTTGCATAAACCTAAGGGAATGTCCCGAGGTGGTTTTAATTTTATTAAATCCACATCGAACTCAAGAGGACTTTGAGCGCATTAAAAGCATTCAATGTGGCTTTGATCATAAAAATCCATTGGTTTGTTGTGCAGATCACAGTGAATTACCTCTAAGCAGCATTAGTAATAGTGAACCTAAGGTAAACCATGTTACTAAATTCATGAAGGACAGCGATATTTTGCCAACCGATTGCGGTCAAGATGTGAATCAATTGTCGCGAATTTACGGTGGCGAAATAACCGAGCTTTACGAATTTCCATGGTTGGTTCTCCTCGAATATCATGAACAACGTAAGTTTCTGATTGAATCCATGCAGTGTGAGATAAAAAAATTAATTAAACTTATATAAAATAAGCCTTTTAATGTAAAAAAAAATCGAATGTGTCTTCATATATAAATCGACTATTTACAGACGGTACCAATACTATCAAGACAACGAACTGCGGCGGGGTTTTGATTCACAAACGTTACGTTCTGACTGCTGCCCACTGTTTGAAGGGTAAGGACAAGTTGGTAACCAGAAAACTTCAAAACGTCAAGCTAGGTGATTGCAAATCCATCACCAACAATTCAACCTTGTGTGTGAATGATTTCGTAACAATATCCATAGAAGAGGAGATTGTTCACGAGGACTACGATCCTTGCTCGAGGGACAGCCACAACGACATAGCTTTGCTGCGCCTGAGTCAAGATGTCACCTTCATCAAACCCGTTTGCTTACCCAGAAGCGACAGTATAGCCTCTAAATTGTGGATAACCGGTTGGGGAAAAGCCGAGACTAGGAGCCGGTCCGGTCTCAAGCTCAAGGTCGAGCTTCCGTTGGTTGAAAAAAGCTCCTGCCGGGAAACCTACAAGTCGATCGGCGTTACCCTGGGCCAGACGCAGATATGCGCGGGGGGAGAGTTTCACAAGGATTCGTGCCAGGGTGACTCTGGTGGTCCGCTGATGCAGTGGGATCGGGAAGGTCAGAAGTGGCTCGCCGTTGGGATCATCTCTTTTGGACCTTTGCTGTGTGGGACTCCCGACTGGCCTGGTGTATACACCAAGGTTTACGATTACGTACCGTGGATACTCGCTAAGATTCGAGTATGATTTTTTGTTTGCAATTGAATAAATTTATTAGTTGAAAGTTTTGTTTTATTACTTAAAAGACCGTACGAAAAAAATGTACAGCTTAACGCAGAAAAACATCTGATCATTGCTTTATGTTTAAATGTAATGGTAATTAGAATCACAAAAAGTAGTAGAACAATATTCAATTTTCGAATACAAAAGAATAATCGTGTTTGTATTGGAACGGTCATCCAAAAATAAGTAAAAATCATAAAGTCATCGTTCGAAAACAAAAAAAAAAGTCGCTTACGCATGCAGTCGAAGCACAAGAAGAAAAAAAAATGGAATGACACACAGGTAGGCATGAACCCGTAGAAGAATTTGGTCTTGCGCAAACATTATTCCTCTCGAACCTCTCATTCTTTCGCGCGCACCTTCGTCTGTAAGTCAACATTGTAAAGCAGCCCGAACGGTAAGCTAAATAAACGTTCTACAGCGTTTTTTTTTTTTTTTTTTTTTTTTTTTTTTTTCAACGTGTTCCAAAGACTGACTAAGTAGGTACCTTTGGTCCCGCATTCCTCTGTTCCATCGTTTTTTCTTTCCTCAAAATTTTGAAACGCTTGGCTCCTCGAGAGTATCGATAGGCATTTTAAGGTCCATCAACGCTGAGTGCTGCTGTTGGTAGAAGAAGAATGAAATGCAGTAGCTCGAATGCTTTGGAGCACCCTTTTACACAAAAGCTAATTGTAAGCAAACATAATGTGTGTATGGTTATGCTTACGGGCAGAAGAATCGAAGGTGAGGAAACCCAAATGGATCAATGATTTTTTTCTTTCGTTTTTTTTTTTTTTTTTATTTTGTGTAACTTCTGAATATACTTTTGGGTATTACAGGGTCACTTTTTTGAAATTCAAATATATTATTTAAATAAGGTAGCAGACTATTTCTTGTATAAAAAAAAAAAAACGTAGCCAAAGCGATTTGTAAGTATCATTCAAAAATATTATTAATATATTTAGTGATAATTATAAATTACGACAGTAATAATAAAATAAATATATTATGGACGAAAAAGATTCAAAATGAAACTTACATGACAGAGTAAAAATTTATCAAAGTTATCGAGATCCTAGATTAATAAAAAAGCCAACGTCAACGAAATATTAAAATCCCCCTTTATATTAAAATCAAAACTCCCTGAAAATTATCGAAATCCCTAGGCCCGCTCGTCGCTTCTCTCTCAAAGGCCGGAGTCGCTGAGCCACTCGATCGATGCTGCCGGATTGGATTGGATCGGGCGGCGCTGCTGCGTCAGCAATGCAAACACTCGAGCCTCGCCCGGCGCTCGCGCGGGGGAGGAGGGAGCCTGCACCGATCCATGTGGGTCGCCCTCTGTTTCCAACCGAAAATTGCGTTGTTATAAACGCGAATTGGTTTTCTTCGCCCAGTTTTTGTGGCTTTTTGGACCCGTTCCAGAATCTTTTTTTTTTTTTTTTTTTTTTTAATATAAGCTACAATTAATTTATTTTAATATTTTTTAGATGAGTGGTTTGATGGAATACTAAATTCTAGTTGGAAGATTTTCTGTAAGATGAGGGAACTAAAGTCACAAAAAATTTTATGAATTTTAGAAAATGATTAAGTTTAAGATCTTTATATTGACTGTCCTACAACAAATAATCACAAAATATTTATATACGTCTTACAGTCTAACCACGTATTATACGGATCATTGGATGATCCTTACCTAAAATCACCGCCGAAGAATCTAAAATATCGATTAGTAATCAATATTACAAGACCCACAATATGTACAATCTCTGGGTTTTGCAACAAAGGAACATCTAATGATATAAATATTCTGTGAAGTTTAAGATCAATTTTTGATGCTGATATTTTGTTCATTCACAAAGTTATCGCAGTAAATGTCAAAAGCAAAAGATTCATTTTTACCCAGAAGGTCCAAAAAATCCACGTCTCTCATGTACTTAGCAAATTACCGCTGCAAATTAAAATCTTAATACCGCACCGTAATCCAAGTAACATCAAATCCCCCGTACAAAATACGCCGAGTTCCGTAAAAATAAGCTACTACCCATCGGACAAAAGGGTAGCTCTTTGGTTATTATAATCGTCGTTGAGCGGACGGCAACAATTACGAGGGATGATCCGTCGTGCAAACTTCGGCCGTGTGTGTTTATTGTTGGTAGAAGAACCCGGGGGTCACGTAGACGACGACGGGTGTTTATCGCCTTTAATTACGAGCTCGATCGCCCAGCTCCATTGACGCGTTTTATTGTGCGCTGGGTGCTTTGGGAGACGTTTTGCAGGGCCAAAAGGGGTCGAAGGAATTATCGGAACCGTTATTCTTGCATTATGTACGATACGACTATCGAGGTAAATTTTTATATCTATTGTTTGTTGTGGTCTTTGTAGATTGTTTTGTCTTTTGTATTCTCTTCGGGATAATTACTGTCGCACAAAACAACCCTATCTCAATGGAAATTTTAAATCATTATCTAGAGTATAGTTGGTCAAGCATCTAACGACCTTGCGTCCGACTTGCCCTGTACAGAGAAGAATTTTTTGAAATAAACAATATGTTTAATTATGGATTTTCAGAATTTTTTTTAACAAAATGGATTTTTTTTTTTTTTTAACCAAAACATGGTTTTTATTATTATGAGCAATACATAGTACAGAAAACAAAAAATAAAAAATTATTACAAACTACCTACATCAACAGAACGAACAATAAAAGATTCCAAGATACATCTCGTTCCCATTTCAAAACAATAAAACATCAATTAGTGGCGATCAAGCACGTGCGCGCGCCCCCGAGAATTTCATCGGGGAAAAAATTAATAAACATAGATCCCCCCCCCCCCCCGACCCAATAGTCACATAATATGCACATGATGATCCGACTTGGAAGCCGGTGACGCGTGTCGTGCGCGGGGGCGGGCGGGCGGCTTTCATAAAGTTGGCTTGCACGCGCCGCACGCTCCTTCCGCAGTCGACAACTCGTTTCTTTTTAATTGACCAATTTTTAAAAGTCGCTCGAGTCTCAGCGGGACTCATGTGAATTTCAGCAGACGTGAATTTTGATTTTTACAGTGTAGTTTTATTTTAGTGAGTGGATTTTTTTTTCCCTTCATTTATGATTTTTTTTAATGAGATTTATTGTTTTTAACCAGAAATATTTAGAGATTATTCGAGTCATGGACAATTTTCATCTGTTATTAAAATTGAAGGTAATTTTTTAATTTATGCGTCACTTTTTGTATGATAATGTAGATTCTAATAAAGCTTAAAAAATTTAGAAAATTTGACTTAAATAGTTACAGCAGTTAACAGCTAAACTACACAGATTCAACGGAACTAGAGAAATGTATATTATATTATTTATCAAATAATCAACTAAAGGCTTAAAATTCACTTTCAGAAGAAATTAAGCTTGTTCGTCGTCGATCACATAACTAATTGAAGTGTGAAATTCTAGAGTGCGGAAGCATAGCAATGAATTTTAGCGCGCGATCGATGCTGCTTAAATTTACTAGCCAATCAAATTGAATATTCCTGTTTTGATGGAGCTGTGATTAAGTGAACAGAAAGGCATATTTTCGAACTGAATTTTGTGCCGTTTGACCACAGCCTTATTCTTAATCTTACATGTAGGTTCATGTAAACTTGACCTCAATCTAACTGTAATTTCTTGTCTAAGAGCGCTTGGAGTACTTTTATCTATCTAAATTTTACTAAAATTATTAGAGATATTTGTAGAAAAATTTAGTCCAATATAATAAAACAGGAAAAATTATTTTAGAGCAAAAAAGTTATTATGGTTTAGAAAAACCGCTCTCAGTTGGACATGGTTAATCAGAATATGACAGGTAAGTCGAGTCCTTCCATATCAATAAGTAATATAAAATTTTATTTCAATCTTTTTCCGTAACGCCATGGGCTTTGTTCAGAATATGGAAAGCGTCAAATTAAAAACTTCTCGTTTACAATCGTAACTTTGAGCGTGCGTCCAAAAACCCAATCAAACGCGAGCTTGTTTGAATGAAAATTTCAATTCAAGAGAAATCTCAAAGGCGCGACTGACAAACCCCACAAAATTTTCAAAAAAAAAAAAAAGAGGAGGAGGGCGAGGAAACTTGTGAAGAAGAAAAAAAATACAGAGTAAAAAGGGGGTGGATTAAAAAAAAAAAAAAAATGCGAGGGCATAAAAATGAGCCCTGCGCGCTGCAGCACATCTGCGAGCATTGAACCAGCGAGTGCCACTCGAGAAAACAATAGCCGAGCAGCAGCGCCGGCTCTTGTTCGTCTCTTTCTCTCTGCAACCGCCAGCAAGAGCTAAAATGCAGCCTCTTTCCTTTACATTTTCCTTTTTTTTTTTTTTTTCTTTTTTTTTAGCAACGTCTCGCTCGCTTTCTTCTCTCACCCTGAAATCTTGATCCTGTATTCGCGCGTAGACTTTTCGCGATATTACACAATGCTGGGAGCACCGGAAAATTGAAGCTTTTTTGGGGAAGGGTAAGTGCTAAGAGAGGTGCGAGACGACTTTATCGTCACTGATTCATGTTTTATTACTTTTTGAATGATCTACTCTCAATACCATGAATGTTTATAAAAATTTCTGTATTTGTGTCTTATGAAAATAATGCATTAAGATGAGCTTTTACAAATATTTTGTTACGAAAATTTTTGAGTCATGATTGTACCAAATAATATAACTATGAGATCAATGTTACACTTATGGAGTACTTCAAAAATTTTTTTAGAGAGTAAAGAGAACAATTTTTTGTGTAGAATCTCATCAAGCTTAAAATTATTAAGAAATAATTTACATCAAATTTTTATAATACAAATGGCAGAGAAATTTTTTGCCATTTTTATCATAGTAAATTCAGATTTTTATCAAATAGAAAAAATTGTACCATATTTTCACTCTACATCTGCATAAGTTTAATATCAAGCTTTTAAACCATGACATCAAAAATAAAAATAAAGAACTTTTTCCTAAAATCTATTTTGATCATAACATAATTTATAAAAATAAATAACTTTAAAAAAAAAAATTGTTTAAATACTATCAACCATCATCACCATATCTGGATTGTATACTGCAGAAATTCTAGATACTCTTCGAGTCTTTGGAGATTCCAATTCTTGCAACAAATCAGGCGTGCTCCAAGACTGAATTTCCGCTTTGCCAAACAAAATGAATATAAGATTTGTAAAGAAGTAAATGAAAGCTGTGATGTAAAAAATTACGTGCCATTGTTTTTCGTCAGTCTGTAAAAATAAATTTTTAATAAATTAATCTCTCATTTCAAATACATTCTACAAAATGACAGTCATGTTAAAGAACTTTAATTGAGCCTTAAATCACTTTTTTACCAACCGGATCTTTAACGATGATTCCACAAGTCAAAGGGGCCAGGATACCAAAAATATTAGCGATGAAAATTGTAATCGACATCATGATACCAGCGAAGGACGTGCTTAGGTCGATGTGATTGATCTGAAATCCGCAACCAGTTCCAGCGTTGAAACCAACCGTGATCACAAAGATCAATACGATGGTCAACTTATCGTGAGTCTCGACGTTGCACAAAATCAGTAAGGACACAGCTGGTATCCACAAACCAATTGTGTTACTGATCTTCCTGACGCACTCAACCGACACTCCTCTGTTCAACGCCATGTCTGACAACATTCCAATGGGAAAACCAATGAGGCAACAAGCCAGGTAGGGCAGGGCTGATATCATGCCACTCTAAAGATTTTCACCAATTTTCATTAAAAAAAATTAAATATTAAAAATTTTTACAATAAAGTCAAACCTTGCTGACGTCAAAATTCAAGACCGATGTCATATAGGTTGGTAATTCAGTGAGAAGCATGCACCTTTAAAAAAAAAAGATATATAAAAATATTTACAAATATAAATAAAGTAAAATAAAATATAATTATAAATTACAATCCCCAGCAATTTCCAGAGTGGGTCGCTATGATCGACCACATTGGTGCCGATGTTAAGATCGCTTTCCACGGTACCGGTGCCTTCTAAAATTTAAAAATACAAAACTACTTAAATTAATCAAGTCTCGAACAGACCACGTTTATAATGAAAATAATGAATACATAAAAAGTAGTACAAAAGTTGAGTCAGTGGTGTCGTTGAATCTTCCAAGGCTGTTGTTTATGTAGCGCGACTCATAAGGACAAATTGTCGGATGCTCCGAGGGAGTGTTTGCCCCGAAGTAGAAGAACGTTATGCTCCAAAGGATTCCCAGAGCACCGAATAAGTAGAAGACGCTCGGCCAACCAAGATGAGAGGCGCACAATGTACCGGACAACGGCATTGCTATGACCGTCCCAACTGCGGTCGCGCAAAATATGACGGCACCTGTAAATTTAAAAGTGAATTCAACTAAATCTAAAAACACTGATTTCGTAGTTTAATAGTTATAGAGATTTCTAATTTGACAAGATTAAACTTTTAAACTTCAAAGCTACAAAAAACAATACCACCTACAATTTTGTTTTTGAGTCTGCTGAGTCTTTTAAAAAGTCGCGAAATAATTAAATGCATGAACTTTCCACGTATTGAAAAAATCACGTAATAAGTATATTTCATTCTACGAAAAAATTTTCAACAGCGGAGTGTTCAATGCTTCTAATCAATTTTAGCAAATTTTTACTGTTCAATCTTGTGAAACTGACCTAGTCGAGCCCTCTCAGCTGGCGGAACCCATCTGGATAGAAGCGTTTGAACGCAAGGGAATATGCAACCCTGCGACATTCCAGTTGCCACCCTGCAGCAGATAACCGCAATCCAATTCAAATGAGTCGCCGACTCTGGTACCAGCAGCGTGAAAACCGAGCACATGAAAACACCAAAGGACATGAGTTTCTGGGCACCCAAAGTACCAGCGAAGTATCCACTCGGCAGGTGAGTCAAAATGTAACCCCAAAAAAAAGAACTCAGAATTACCGAGCATTGTCTACTGTCCCAGTCAAACTCCTGAAATTTCATACTGGGATCGTTATTATAGTTGACGTTGGAGAACAAGTAGAAGATATAAATATTATGAACCAAAGAATAAATCATTCTTTACTGGTATTTTGAAAAGTACAATTCGTTTGTATTCGGAATTTTTGCAGATAAAAAATAATAAACTTGAAAACTATCAGCTGATTATTATTCAATTTGATTGACAAATCTAATTTACAGAAGATAATAAAAAAAAATCATCTTGAATTTTGAAAAATTACTTTAACCTTGGGAGCTCAAAAATCACGAACATTCGCGTCGTATCAAAGAACGTAGATTGATAAAAAAGAACATACCCGAAAGTTTGGGTGAGCCGAGCTGGAATCGGTCATAGCCACAATGGCCACGGACATGCAAACTCGTATCCCGAAGGCAATAACGAGTCCCACGGCTATGAGAAAAATCTGCACGTGTCGGGTGCCAAATTTTTCGGCCTGCCTAGCCAAATCGAAACTCGACTGCTGCAACAGAGGTATCGTCTCGCACGACATTTTCGTTTCGCAAGCACCGACGACTGATTACTGGCGTTCGAACTCGCGCTTACTGAATTTTCATTCGAACGGGGCACTATCGCGTGCAAGATAACATTCGTGCGGTACGCTACACAGTATTCATTTTTTTTTTTTTTAATTATTAGTTTTTTCCTTGAATGATTATTGCGAAGATTCGATTACGGCGCTTCGTTTCGAAAATGTTTTCAATTGGGATTGATTATTAATTGAAAATGAAAGCAAAAAATATTCAAAAATATACTATGTAATTCGGGATTTTTTAAGAGCGCTGATTGATAATACTGAATTTTTTTTTTCAGAAACTGAACATTCAATAATTGCTATAGCATATCTAACTGTAGTTTCAACAAGTTTATTAAATGAACAATCAAAAAAAATGATTTCATTTAGACGGGCCGTGCGAAAAAAAAACCTTAGCAGGAAATATGCCGATTTAAAATTATCATTAAAGGACTGCGAAAAATTAAAAAATTAGAGAAAATCAAGAATTTTAATAACTTGGTAACTAATAAATCGAATTTTTTTATTAAAAGCGATTTTTTAATTCATTTCAGCCTCTTACGAGTAATTTTAAATCAACTGATTTTTGGCTAAGGTTTTTCTTCGGGCCGTCGATTTATTTCTCGATTTATACGTAAAAAGATTTACATATTATATATCGAATTAATTTTCGTAGTAAAAAATTGTAAAAACTCAAAATAATTGATCAATTACAGCAAGCCGCATAAAACAATGCAGTCTTGAAAATAATCGCGCTTGAATTTCGGTGCCCGCATAGACGACTTAAAAATCTAAGTTTTCGCGCAAAATAAAAGGGGGTTGGGGGCCGGTATAGCTGAGCTGCGAATAAAAAAAAAAAAAAAAAAGGTTGCACCGCAAACTCGAGACTTCCGATAGCCCGCATCCTAGCATCAATTTTCCCCCGCTTTGTGTTACTCCCTAGTCGCAGGATTCGTTAGGGGCATTCGTGATCTCACGCACTTGATTCTCCGAGCCAGTGCTCTGGAACCGCTGATCGGTCATGCACGAGGAATTGCGAATAAAAAGTTTTTATTGTCACGGGGTAATTAGCGCGGATTCGCGTGCGCTATTCTTACTTTTCGAGAGGATCGTACCCTCTTTTTTTTTTTCTCTCATTTGGATTTTTTCTGCAATGTTGTTGTTGCTGTTTTTGTCGTGTTCTGGTTTCGTCGAGGGTTTCGTTTTTTTATTTGCAAAATTTTTATCCGGAATTTTTCCAGTTACTTGTCAAAAATAAAAAAATAAAAAATAATTTTGTGTAGTTAAGAAATTTTATATGCAGTGATAACTATTAGTCAGCATTCGTCATTAAAAAGATAAATTATTTTTGTATTACTCCAAAATAAAAGTTTAAACCAAATAAAGCTTTTGAAATGCATGAGAATCGGCATTTGGAAGTCGGCAAAAGCAAATTAATGCGGTTCCGGCTCATCGAGTTTCGCGCGCTATCTCGGTCAACTTGAGCCACCATCAACGGGCTTATCTGCAACTCGATCTACCCCTAAAACTCTTTTCATGCTTTCTTCTTTATTACTCCCCCAATTTCGCTCTAACGCATTTTGCTTTTTAAAGGTTTCTTGATTGTTCTCTTATCTGCGCTCTTTACTTCGAGAATTGAAGGGCTGAAATCTAAAAATTTCCAAGTGCCAAAAACATGATTTTACATTGTTTACAGTTTTTTAGTACTTTTGTGATGAATCTTAATTAAGGAATGGAACATGAAACTTTTCATTAAAATTCGTTTGGTTAATATTTATTGCCGTGTAAGGGTCTATATATATGTTTACATTTCAAAAGTGATCTGATTTCAAAATTCAAAATAATTTTTAATATTTTATATATTTAGTTTATAATTTTAGTTTATGTAACATGTTCTTGATAATAGAAAAGAGTAAGTTTTTCTAGGACATTTAAACTTTGTCTTCTGAAAAAATTAAAACTCGGTATGAACATAAATACTATTAATCAATCAATTCTTTGATTAAAAATAGTTTTTGAAATTTATTTGAAAAATCATGAGTAAAAAACAAGATATAAATATGTGATAATATGTATTTTAAAAATGAGTTAAAATTAGTATACTGAGCATTTCTTGACGTTATTATTTATCATTTTATTATAACAAAAATATGAAACTTGTAGGTACTTTTTAAACATGTAGTAAGAATAAAAATTGAGACTTTGAGTGTAAAGCATCGCTTGAATTTTCGCAGACACTACTTCACTTCATTTCGCAAGTTCAACTGCAGTTTATTCAAATTAATCTTTAGGAATAAACCAAGCTTCAAAGGCGTTTCTTACTTCAAAAGTGAACCAAAAGTAGATAAGCTCAGTCTCTCTGCAAAAGAAGAAAAAAAAAGAACCGTGTCTATGAAGAAAAAAACTCGGCTATTATAGAAACTTTGGCGGCATCTTGAGACGCAAGGGACAGATGGTGTCGCCGATAGTAAAATTTGTTCTTATACACCTCAAAATTGCTCCGCAGCGTACAATATTCAAGCCAGGCGTTCGACCAAGAAGAAAAGAGTGGCCCTGAAATAAAGCGAAATCCGTTTTGGAGGGCCCTTATTATTTTCTTGAGGATAGGGTACCCAGGTGTGCTGCCAGCCCTGCCCGCGCATGCGCGCGTAATTACTTGTACTTTTATCGCTCCGTCTTCATCTCCGGAAAGTTAAGGGGTGTGCGCAGACTTAAATGTTGGACCAACCTTTTTTTTTTTCATCCTTTCTTGAAGGTTTTTTTTCAGTGTGCGTAGATCTTAACTGCACTCGTTAACGCTTTTCTGTTTTTTTGAGAGGCGGTTTGTGTACTTTTTTTAAAGTCTAGAACGAATGGATTTAAACTTTTTTGAGATTAATCTCAAGTGTGAGGGCAGTTTAAATGATAAATTTCACAAATGATTTCAAACAATCTGCTGACCTAGTGTTGAAGTTTGTATATTTACATACTAGCTTCAGCAACTGGAAAACTCAATATAAACTCAATTCAATCTTTAGAAGCCATCGCTTTGCAAACAACTGTTTGTTTTCTATACCAATTCCTCGATTACCTCAAAACGGCAGTTTTCGCTTTAATTATTTGATCCAGACTCTCAACAATCGAAACCCAAAAAAATCCGTGGAGGTAAAAAAAACTGCAGTGTTACCAGCCCAATCTTCATCGGCTGAATTTCGTGCAAAAGAGGGGGGGGGGGGGTGTTACGCAGCACAAACTTCCCTCAGCCAGGGAGGGTCGGGATCGTGAGCACTTGAGCACGAGCAGCCCTAGAACAATAGAAGCTTGCGACGGCGACGTTCTTGCTCCCGCTACTACGTCGTCCGATAACGAGCTCCCGGGTAGAAAAAAAAAAAAAAAGGGAAAAGGGTGGATTTTTTTTTTTTTTTCAACGGCGGGGAGAAATTTAATTGTAATTATTCCCTGATTTTTGAAGTTAGTTTTATAGGTTTGGTATAGAACGAGATGGATTTTCAGTTTCTCGTAGTGAGTGAAATAAGAAAAATGCTTGTGTTTTTTATTGAATTTTAGGTAATCAGTTCTAGAAATTTTTTTGATAACGAATTTGCAGTGTAAAATTTTTTAGTGATTATAATTACCTATAATTTATGTGTATGTAAAAATCAGGTTCTTAAAAACAGTACTCGATACCATTCTGACGACTAAATTAAATGAAGTCTAATTATTTTATTGCAGTATACAGTACACAGCTTCATTATTTTATAAGAAGATTTTTGCAACTTGATAAATAATAAATTGTGCTTTTGTATAAGTGTAAAATAAGGCTGCAGTAAAAAAAAGTTCTAAAAATTGTATAAAAACTGAGATCTGCAAAATTTTCAATGTAATTCAAAGTTATTATTCATGAATAAAAACATTAGAATTAAATTCACCGAAGAAATAATGAATTTTTATACGACAGCCTCCAGATATTTCCCGAAAGTAATGAATTTGAATATACTATAGATTAAATCGAGTACCATTTAACAGCACCGATCCGGACGCAAAAACAAAATGCACATCTGCAATCGAGCCAACGCCCCGAAAAAACAATGAGCTTCACGGTTAACACTTTGAATTAAAACAATATGTTTGGTGCAGCTCCCGGCGGGTCCGGATCGATTGCAATGGACTTTCGCACGCGGTGCTTTGGAACGCGGCCTTATCGCAGCCGGCCTTACCCCCCGCGAGCCGACGCCAACGTCGTTGCACATTTCGCCACTGGGGTGTGGTGGCCCGGGAGCAAGGAGCCATGAGAATGCCGACCGGGAGGTCTTGCACCAGGTAGGTTATTTTGTCTCGCTGGGTGAGCATTCCGACGACGTGTCCACTCGGTTGTGAAACCCACTAATGCATCGTTATTGCTCGCTCGATCCGAAAGATTTTTTCTACGTTTCATTGGCGATTTGAATATATTTTTGGTTTTTGAATTTTTTGCTTAAACAATTTATTTTATTGACTTTAGCAAGATGTTTGTGATTAATTGAGTATCTGCTAGCAATTAAATGTAAAATAATTTAGATGATAAAGTATAAAATTTCAGTTTTATCTGGGGTGTACCGATATCTATGAAATAATATCATGAGAATTGATTTGTTTATTTATTTAAAAATTTAAAATTTGGTCAGTTTTTTATTTTACGCGTGTTTGAAAAATTAATTAAGCTGATGTAAGTTTAAACTAAAAATTAATTTTATAGTTATAAAAATAGCTGTAACCATATTCGGACAGAATTGTAGGTATTAATATTACCACTGTTATTAGATATAAATTATTTTATTAAGTTTTTCCATAAAAGTAAAAAAAAACGAAAAAAATAAAAATAAAAAATAAAAAATAAGCGAAACAAAAGAAAGGAATCCAAGCCTCTTTCTTAGCGCTAAACAGACCGCCCATTTCGAGGTCCAGAGAACCGCGTGAGAGAAAAAGCTAATAAACTCGTCATCCGAAACGAAATATGAATTCATAAAACCTCTTTGTCAAAGCACTGCGAAAATAGCTACACTCTCGCGCTAATGCGGTGCGCGCGAAAAGTCGAACGTTCAAGTGAGCCTTCACCTATACGGACCCCCCCGGGCGTTCCCGCGCCGAGCATCGGTCCGTCGATAATCCACCGGACCCCCCGCGCACCAATCCAGTCTGATGGAAAAACTACTGGGAACTCGGTCCCGACTTTTCTGACTTCTTTTTTTTTTTACATTTCGTTCCTTTGATTTAAACAATGCTGACGGTGGAGTACTCACGCCCCAGCGGTCTGGTAAGTGCAGCGGCAGTGACATATTTTTCGGGGCCAACCGTCCCTCCGCACTCTCTCTTCTCGGGTACTTAAGTGCTCGTTAGACCCCATTGTCGATGACGTGCAGCTTTCATCCCAACCGTCAAATATCTACCCACCACTGACTTTTTTTTCTTTCTTTTGAGTTGGCGGATTGTATGGATAAAAAAAAAGGCGCGAATCTGACTGTGAGATGACTTTGGTACGGTCGTGTTAAAACGTAAGTCTGGTGGCCGTTGGATTTTAAATAACCTTGATTTGGACTTACACGGTTGGGTGGCTACTGCGGAGGTTTGAGTTCTTAGATTTATTGAAAAATTTGAGGGCTGGTTTTCAAAATTACTTGAAAGTAGTGTACAGTACACAGTGATTTCCGAAGTTAATGTCTCAAAAACTGTAACTGATGTAGCAATATTATTATATTCGATTAGCCTATAAATTTAAAAATATTAAAATATTTTACAAAAAGCTAGTTTAAGATCAGAATTTTTTAAATCCTTGTAACTATGACCACTGATCTCGTCGAGTCAATAAGCTGAATTTAGATCTTTGATCCTATAAACGTATAGCCCAGAAAATTGTATTTTTGGGTCCAGTGATTAGTTTTTTTTATCCAAGATCAGTAATAATAAATACATTTTTTTCTGTTTCAGCTTCATAAAAATAATTTTTAAATTGTATTGGTTCGAGTTTCAACTTATTTCTATGATCACTTTGTAAAAAAAAAAAGAAATTTATTATTTTTTTCTTAATGTCACTACTCAGTACTAATTGTCCAAAAACATAAGTACAAAGTTGTCTCTTTGCATTGCTATTCAACTTTGAAATATAGAGTCAAAAATAGTTTCGTTCGTACCCTAACTGAAACGTAAAAAACCTCGAAATATTATTAAAAATCCCACTCGCGATTCGAGAAAAGCCGAAACGAACAAAGTCAACTCGAACGAAATGTAGGTTTGTTTTAGATTGGATCGATGAACGAGTGTGGGTAAACCCGAGTGTCGGATTGAAGTGCGTAATAGGCTTTAATGGGATCGCTCAGCTCTGAGGGATGATTTTCGTATACATTCGGAGGCCCCTCGCTGAATTTTTTATTTGTTTGCACAACCGATATAACAAGACTCGGGTATATAGGTACAATTGTACATATATACACATCCCGCGCCCGCGTACCTACATACACACGGAGGGAAAGTTTTGGAGTGGCTGACAGAGAGTGTGGCTTTGATGTTATTACGGGAGCTCAAAGAAACATTAATTGCTCCACTGTGTGATGGATGGCTCATAACGAGCTATGAATTTCCAACCGCTGCACATTATTATTCATCCGCTTCTACGTATATAATTAAAGATATAATTAAATGTACAAATAAAACCCAGACGCTTTTAATCCATCGTAATTACCTGATCAAATGCGAACTTTATAGTGCAGTCGTACTTCAAAACATTTTATCATTCCAATGACTCTCTTGTATGTTCACAACTCCTTTTTCTCATAAATGTTCATAAAAAAAAAAAGATAGGACTTTGGGTAAACCGTACAAATCCGTGTGCTCAACGAATCTTTCGAAAGAAAATCAGAGATCAATCCCTTTAGGGCTTATCGGTGTCGGTCAGTGGGTATCTTTCCCGAATAAAAACTGCTTACCGCAGGAAAAAGAGAAGAAGGAGCCGCGGACTTACAGCTTTTTTCCTTCCTTCCGGTCTCTCTCCATAACGCGATACAGAAACAAGAGGCTGCCGCTAACAGGAGGGAGAAGAAAAAAAGAGGCCCGGGGGCGTGGCCATGATGGTAACCCATGGGCGTACCGATGGGCGGGGCGACTACACCCCTCCGCTCGCTGGCACCCACACTGACGCACACACCTGCGCGAGTTTGACGTCCCACACACCTGATGTTTCCTCAAAGCTTCGAGATAAGATAAAGAGACGGCGAGCGTCCAAAAGAGCCGTCACGGAAAAAATGCCATGCATGTGCGAGACGAGATTTACGCGGATGGACTTTGTGGCTATTTGCGGGCGAGATGTCAACGGGGTTGCTGTAGGGTTGACAAACGACTGCGCTGGTTTACAATATTATGACTTGTTTTGGAGTATATATACAGTTGTTTATTGTTGATTGATTAATTCAGTTTAAACAAATTGTTTTTTTTTTTTTTTTTTTTTTATGAAAAATAACGAAATTTGGTGCAAGTTTTTAGAATGTTTATTTAAAACCGGACACTCGGATGAGATAGGTCAATCTGAAGTAACAAAAGTATTGTAGCTTTATTTATAAAAACGGTTTTTTTAGAATTTAAGATAGTTCTAAATTTTATATCATATACGTTTTAAATCTATTTTTTATTAATCATATATTTTCAGAAAGGATAAATTAATTTGTTAAAATGAAAAAAATATAACCAAAACAACAGTGGCGTTCGAGCGGATGAAGTAACTGTACTCGAGCGTACTTGGAGATCTTTTCCAGAGGTCAAGGGTAGCCAGTAGTGGCGTTTTTAAAATATAAAGTGTGATAATTTGATTTTCAAATTCACCAGGGGTGAAAGGACACGTTACAACGTTCAGGGGTTAAAAACTTTAAAATCTTTTACAATTATCAATAGTTTGTAAAATTTGTTTTTCTTGTAAATCATCATTGTTACATTAAAAGTTAAAAAAAAAAAAAGATTATTTATTTAAATTAACACTAATTTACTTGTAAATTGCTTATTCATAACAATAATAGTATTTGATTTCATTAGATTTACTATAAAATTAATATCAGATGTCTTTATAAAACTCAACAGAACATAAAAAGAATTCACAGTGATTGCTAAAATACATTTAAAAGCAATTGTTTTTTGTTAAGTTTGACATACGTCATTAAAAATTAGGAAATGTATTCTTTTATTCATCATAAATCAAACATTAATTGGTACTTTTTAAAAAATATAAATAAATTCACTCATATGAATTCTTCTCTATGAATGTAAAAATTAATTGTCTAGTAGAAAAATAGGATTCGACTTCACATAAAAATAAAAGACTATTTTTTACTAAAAAAATCAGCACATATTAAAAGTATCAACTAAAGTTGAAGAGCAAAAAAACTCAGAAAGTAAATCAGGACGAGATTCAACTAAATTATTGTATCCGTCTGTCTTCGCAACTCCATCCTTATTCTTTAAGATGAATTTAATGGAATATTTTTTTAGTGATTTAGCTTTCACAAGATCAGCAGTAATTAAAACATACGCTGCATTATCAGTTTTTAATATCTTTGAAATACGGTCTTCGCAAATAGCTACTAGGCTTCCAACCGAATATTTGTCTGCTGCAACTAATAGTTTCAACCAATGATTAACAAGGTTATTGCAGCTAACTTTTCCATAATTGATAAAATTTATTATACCACTAGTGCGTAGGTACTCGATTTTACGCACGCTTCGAAATTTAAAAACTCGCCCAACGCACCAGTGGTATAAAATAGTATATGCAACGGGTGCAGAACGTCACCAGGGCGTCTTAAAGTCACTCGTGCTACGCTTCGCTTCGCACTCGGGGCCTTTAAAACCGCCCTGCCGACGATACTGCAACCCGTTGCATAATATACTAATAAACACTTGAAAATTTCTGGTTCAATGTCATTAATTTTAACTTGACCACTTTTCTTCTCCATCATGTCACTTTTGAACATTGACTCAAATACTGTGCTTTGATTGGATAACAATTGTGTATTGGCTGCAATTTTGTATTCCCCAATTATGAAATTCACATCATTTGTCTCTTTAGTATTTAGTAATTTATGAAAATTATCAATCATCCAGGCAATACTTTTATTTGGTTGAAAAATTTCTATGTATTTTAATTATCATCCCACGATGGTCCATTAATTTTTCAAAGTTTTGAGGAGTTAATTTGGGAGGGTAAAAGCTAAAAGTACCATGAAAACAAACTTTTCTATAAGTTTTAAAATCGATTAAAACTGCAACGTCAGCCTATCCTGAAAGTATCTGATGTCGAGTAGTAACTTCTATTTGCCTCAAAACTAACCAATTTTTAAAAGGTCTTTTTTTTTATTTATTTGCGTACTGCAACTATAAAAATAAATTAGTAATTATTGCAGCAGTATTTCATACTTTTGTCGTAAAATTTAAATTAAAAATTATTTAAAAAACATACAATGTATAACATACATACACCGGACAAATCTTATTTTTCTGAAACATGTATTTATTACGAAAGAATAAACTAAAATTATAATAATATGTAACATTATTTTTCAAAATACAATTTTTATACTGTGTTGAACACTTATTAATCAATCGTACAAAAGCTCATTGAAATTTTGAATACTGACAATCTCCATAGAATTTTAATATTGGGATTCAATAATAAAAGGCGTTACAGGTATCGCAGTAACTTTGATGCAAGACGACAAACTAATTTGAACCGCCGCACGCGAGTCTGCTGGAAGTGCTGGTGTCGAGTGCCAATATCTCGGCCAGGCCGGTGCGTGGAATGCTTTGAAGTTAGGGGCTGGACGGGGAGCTTACCAGTCGACCGAATTCCCCGAAGCAACACCCGATGCTAATTCATCAGTTATCAGGTAAGTACGTACGACCCGCTTTGTCCCGATAATCCAATCCAGGCGGCTGTTATTGCATGAGCCGTGTTACGCATAAGCTTTGACGGATTATAGAGACTGCTAAGATAAAAAAAGAAACTTCGATCGATAGAAATAATTGTTTTTTTGAGCGGCAAAAATGAACTATCATTTAGACTAAAAATTTCAAACTTTTCTGAACAAAGGATGTTTATGTTTTAATGTTGTTAATCACTTTTCATAGATTTATTAAAGAGTTTTTATTGTAAATTGTCCTTTTGATATAAGCGGCTTATTAACTATTCATTGTGTTTACGACTAAGAAGAGTTACAAGTTATATCCTTAATATAAGTATCTCTAGTAATTAGATAATTGAAAATTAAATTTGGATGATTTATAAAAAATCTACTAAATTGACAACACTTGTTTTGTTATATACAATTAGATATTTTATATGATCCTATAGAATTAAGTACAATTAACATAATCTTAAATACGTACTATGCACAGTAACCAAAATTACTACCACAACTCAAAATTTTCCAAACTTCGCGCAATAAAAAAATATCGCAAAACAAGCGCAGCGTTGTAAAACGCGTAAAAACCCTAAAAGATTTAGAGGATTTTGGGGGTGTCAGCGCCCGGGGGTTAAATTGAAACGCGCTCATTTCGTTCGGCACACCCCCTAAATTATTTACAAACACCAGTAGGCGTCAAAAGGAGTAAACCACGAGGATAAAAAGCGTACGCTTTCGGTGCTAAATTTTTCTCCTCGCCCCAGCCGTTCTTCTTTTTCTTCATAAATGCCAAAAAATCCTCGGCTGAATCGGGTCCTGAAGGAGAGGGTAAACATTACGGAAGAGGGTAGGGCTGCCAACCCTTTGGCAGCAGCGTCATGCATTTATAAGGCGCTCCTTAATCTCGACCCCCACCGGGTGCGTGTGTACGCAGAGGTGGTGCTGCTGACAGATCGGAGATTGACGAGTCGATCTTTTTTTTTTTTGGTAGATCAGATTTTGAGATTTACCAAATTGAAGAGTTGGGTGTTACGGAGTCAAGTTTGTTATTATGCGAGGGAAGATTTTTTTTCGAAGTGTTTGAAGGCAAAATTATTTATTGATCGTAGCTATTTTTACTTGTCAGTAAATAAATGATTTTTCGTCATACAGCTTCTACTCTCTAAATCTCAATAAGTGAAATATTCACTTATTTCGTAATTGAAGTAAGATATCACATTTAAAAAAGTGGAAAACCACTTATTTCATGAGTGAATCGAAAGGATCACTTTTGAAAAAGTGACTATCTGTGAACATAACCCTAAATGAAGTTGGATTACGAAAAAAATATTGTATTTCCTCGTTGAAGTCATTATAATTTAATTTTAACCGAAAAACATAAACAATAAGTGATTATTAACGAAATAAAAATTCAAAATTGGTATTTTTTTCTGCATTTTTTACAAGGGTAATTTCTAGTTAAAATTTCAATTATGTTACTAGGATATATAAAAATGCTTTTAAAAAAAAGTAGTAATAAAATATTACTCAACAAATAGATAAAAATAACATTTAAGTAATTGAAAATTGAAAATTTTATATTTTCTAGATTATAAACAATGAATAATCTGCAGTTAAATGTAAATTATAAAAATAATAATAGAGTTCAAAAACTTTGAAAAAATATTTTTATGGAAAAAAATGTCATACAAATATTTTAAAAAATATATATTTTGAACTAAAAAATAGATTAATAAATCGCTAAGTTTTACGAAAAAAATGAAGCTATTTTGTTTATTTTAAAAAGCAGTACATTAACGATTTTTGTGAAAAAAATTATTAAACCTCTTTTTTTCGTGATAGAACGTAACAAAATTGGCTTTTTACAAAAAAAAAAAAAACTACTAAATTTTTCATCCTTTACGTTTTTAAAAAAAAGTTATTTTTTTTACTTTGTTTTTTTTTTTTTTTTTTTTTTCCTGAGCTGTATCAAAATAAAATAAATAAACCACTTGTGAGTAATGTTAAAATACTTGGTAGTAATCAAGATTATTAGATGTATTAAATACCTCCACTTTTATATTATTTTGAAACTTATTTATTTATTTATTTAAAAATCGCTTGAATAATAATTAATGATTGAGTTATTTATTTGTTTAGAAAAATTGGGAACTGAAATGATTATTCAATTAGTTAATTATTACCTAAATATAAATTTTTATAATCAAGCTTTCTTGGGGAAACAGTTTTTATAGCCGCTTAAACAGTACTATTGACATGAGAACAAATGGTCGAGAGGTTTAAATGTCATGACCCTCGTCGTACCTCTTATTTTGCAATTTTTTTCCACTTGAAGCATCCAGGTTCAAATCCTAGTAAATCAAATTTTTTTTTTTTTTTTTTTTTTTTTTTTTTAATCTAATTATTAAAAACTTAATTATTTAATTGATAAAATAATAATTTTTCATGTGTAGAAGCATTAATAATTTAATTAATAAGAAATAAACATTTGGTTGCGTAATTCGATTTTTTACTTATTCATGAGTTAAGTTTTACTAATTGAAAAAGGGAATAGTCACTTTTTTTACGTGGACGACAATTTACGCATCGAATAAGTGACTATTCACTTCCAATAAGTGAAATTTCACTTATTGAGATTTAGAGAGTAGATTATTGAATACAAAGATATTTCATTAAATTAATTGTTGGGCATTTTTGAAAATTAAGCCCGGGAAATTCATTTTCAAAAATATTAAAATTTAAATTAATTTTTTAAAGAAACAATATTATACATTTTTTTGAAGTATAAGAAAATTTACTTGAATTCAAACTCCAGTATTATTGTTTATTTTGAAAATGGTCTCGGCGCGGTTTTGATTAGACGCGCTTCGATTAGTATTTGAAACATTTATAAGTTTCTTGAAATTTAAAAGAAGAAAAAAATTATTTTTTCAAGCTGCAAGTAACAACAATCAAAATTTTTTTAAATTTCAAATTACTTTAATAGTATTTTTCATACGAGGTGGCCAAAGAACCCTTCTCGACCATGTTTTGAAAAATATTTTTACTCCAGAGATACCGAAAACTAGAGGTGAAGGCCCGATTTTGAGGTTAGAACGAGGAAAATTTGTATTTTTAAATAAAGGCAGCCTTCAGATTAAAAAAATATATTTTACATCCAATTAACATAATTTGACACATCTTAATGGAATCGATTTGACACAAGATTCAACTCTTGAGAATTTAAATTTGTTCGACAAAAAAGGATCTTTTTCTCCCTTGAAAATAAAATTAATAAAACATCCAGAGGAAGTTAAATTAATCGTTCGACATCAACAAGAAGACAGTCGACAAAGGAAAGCCATGGATGTATATTAAACAAGGCGGGAAGGGAGCGATAAAAAGAGAAGGGGTAAGGGAGGTAAGAAGTTTCGGGCATTAGAATTCGCAGGTTCGTCTTCTTGGGTACAACCCTATGGTATTCATGAGCGAGCTCGACTCCTTCCAAGGAGGAGGGACGAACTCCTTGTCTTGTCTTGGCACACCCCACCCATGAATTTACAATCAGCCTAATGGCTTTGACAAAGTCTCCAGCTTTTTGACTGTATGATTTCAACCCTTTTTTCTTTACTCCGTTCCTAAATGTAAATTTTTTTCAAGATAAGAAGTCGCTTTGGAAAGAGAATATTTAGGATCAGTTTCGCGATAATATTGGTTATTAAACTCATGAATTTCATGCTTGCCTGTCGGACTTTTGTTTACGACTTTGCAGAATATTTTAATTAGCTAAAAAAAATTTAATTTTCAAAATATTTGCTTGAGTATAAAACGATAGCTTCACATGAAATTTGCCTTTGAAAATTTTTCGATTATCTTTATTTAAAAAAAAGTTATTTCAAAATTAAGGGCTGTGGTGAAAGGGACAGAAAACGGATGTAGTAACTTTTTTTTTTTAATTTTAACCTTCGAGTTCTACATATCTCTTGATAGTTAACATGCCAACAAAATTATAAGCTACAGAATATAATTTTCTATCCTAAAGTTGAACCTTTAATCATAGGATTTAAAAAAATGCCAACTGACTACTGGTAAATAATAAAAAAGTACCGTTGCAGGTTGGACATGTTTTTGTTGCGGGTGGGGCACGTAGAAAAACACAAATTAGAGGTTTTTACGTTTACCAAACAAAGTTTTTAAACCTTTATAATTGTTCCAGAGGTCTTCCAATGATGGTTATACTTAAATAATCAGTTTTAATTAAATTTTTGAATTTTAATAATTTTCTCAACTTTTTAACCAGGATTTTTTGGGATTTTTTTTTTTTTTTTATTGATGGCAAAAAGTGAAAAATATAAACACAAACAATATTAGATATGTGGGAATTTATTAAATAAAGGTTTAAAAGTCACTTGTAAAATAAAAGTTAATGTTTATTCAACAAATACACAATGAAAGCTTCAATACAAAAAGATACAATGTGGTAAAATAATTATAAGTTATAAGATTATGTTTTTGAGTTATATAAATAAAAAGTGTAGGAATGTCTAACCGCTGTATCCTGGGTCCTACTGTAGTTCCTTCCGGCTTTTAGGGCCTGTGACGTCAGAAGGGAAAGCGTCTTGAAAGACGCCTGTACTTAAGTGTTTTGTTGTAATTCTAACAAGATAACTTTTTGAATAATAATTAGATTTTGAAGATGGATTTTGCGCATTATCTTTGAAACCTATTTGTCATTTTCTGTTCGAATCGCGTTTATCGCTCAGGATTCAAACAGCATGAAATGATCCTTAAAAGTAGTGGCTACAGGAAAAAAGTACGCCGCAACAATTTTATTACTTGGACTTATTATATTAATCAAAAATATTTTATTTGTCCAACTTGAGTGCAAAGATCTAATATTTTTAACTTTTTAACTCACCAACTCTAAAAAATCTGCTCTAATATAAATTACCGCAGACAAAGATCCCGCTGATCCTATTACCCCAACTCTGTTTTTTGATGAACTATCAAACCCACCCCCCACCAAAACAAACCTCATCGCTGCAGCAGTTCGACAAAAAAAAAAAAAAAAAAAAAAAAAAAAAAAAAAAAAAAGATTGGCCCACCCGCTGTGAGAATTCCCACAGTATTATAAGCACTGCCGGCCACGCACATAATCGGCGTGAAATATTGTGATGACAAATAGGGTGCGAGCGAGCGATTTTACACACACGCATGCGGGGGGCCAGAAGAACAGGGAGAGGGGCACGTGCTCCTGTCAGCGCCACATTTTATTGTAACTCGGGCTGCAGGAAAATAGGTGTGCAGATTATGCGAGCCGTTTAATAAATATGATAATGAGTCGAACCGACTCAGGGATACTGTGGGCTATTGAATTTTTGTAAACACTTTTATCATGATGGATTATTTCTTTTTTTTTCTAGTTGTGATGATTGAAAACAAAAGATTTGGAGTTTGAACTATACTTTATTTAAAAAAAAATTTACATTAAAAATATGTGGTTAGATACCTGTTCAAAAATTTTAGATTTAGGTGTATCAGTAAATTGTTTCAGACTCTTAAAATTTTTTAATAATTCACACTTGGAGAATAAAATAATTTGTCACAGCAATCAAAAACGTAGTAAAAAAAAATAACTCAATACAAAAATAAAGTACAGCAAATCAAATAATTAAACTTAGCACTTATTTACAAAGTTTATGAAATGCAGTTTAACACACCTTATATATTATACAAATAAAATTTTCATCATTACTGTAATAAAAAAAGAGGAAACTAAATAGTTTTTTAAATTTAACATCAATCATAGCAATATTTTTTAAAAAAAAACGCAGTCCTCACAGCAATCGAATAAAAAAAATTCATGTAAACTTTTGTTTATTTTTCACCTTTATCACTCATTAAACTTGAACTAAACATTTTAAGAACCTTTTCACGTAGTTTAATTTATCTTTCTTAATTACTTGCAATGAGTGTAAAATTTTATAATTACAAATGACGGAAATTTAAATCTCTCGGAACACCGACGACAAGACGTTTTGTGTCGAATATAAATTTCATGCTCTTCTCTTTCAACATTTTGGCATTTATCATGTCAGCAGTGACCAAGACGTCGACGGCATTTTCATAAGTCAGTGATTGAGAAAGTCGCTCCTCGCAAATTCTTATTAGATCCGGCAGATTGTACTTGTCCGCAGCGAGTATGAGATCCAGTAGATCTTCAACTTCGTGGAAACTGACTTTACCAAAGTTTATGAAGAACACCAGTTGTTTGAAAATTTTCGGCCCGATGTCCTTTATTTTCACTTCGCCGTTTATCTTCTCCGACATGTCGATCTCGAACATCTTTTTGAATCCTGAATTTGCCTTCGATAACCTTCGCGAGTTGGCTGAAATTTTCACATTGTCGTTTTATATGAATTTAACCGAGAATTTAACATCGTTGAATTTCTCGTCGTTAACAATTATGTCTTTGTAATTGTATTTCGCTGCCTTGTCCTCGAGATCAATATGTAGTACACGTTAGTTTGTACTTGCCGCCACAGAGTTTAAAGTAAATAAGCCAAAAATCACGGTAGGGGTCGCTCAACCCCACCAGGGTCGCGTGCCCCTGTGGTATGGACGCCATTACGTTTTTTTGTGCGTTAGACGCTACAGAGTTTTTTCGCTTAGAATTTATTTTTCACTAAAAATTACAAAATATTTAACTCTTAAAAGCATTTATTTTTATTAAAAACATTTTTGCAGATCGACGAAGCTAAAAATTGGTCGAAAGGGAAAAAACATCTGCGTAGAGAGAGTCGAGAGAGGTGGCGAAAATCTTCACACACGTGCTCGCATTTGCTATTTTGAAGATCACGAAATAACGTGTTGAAAAAATCTAAAAATCATTGAAAGAAAACTTATTCTTGGAAAAAATCAATTACCTCGATTGCGCCGCGAAACGTCATGCGCTACTTTGAAAGATCAAGTTTCATCATCGCAGGCCTAAAGTGAGGTTAGATCACGAACCCTTGTCCCTTGGCCAATATCTACAGAGGATGGTCGGTGTTTCTCCGTACAAGGACAGTCATTAACACGAAAGAATTAAATCACGGCGTGCGCATCCCTCGTGGTGAGACCCGCTAAAAACCTCAGCTTGGCCAGCTGATGCGGTGAACTTAGCCCGAGAGGACCGTCCCGTGTAAAAATCAACGCACCGCTACTCTTTCTACGCAAACAATCATCAACCATGAACGGTGTGCAAAATTTCAATCCGGTGTGCGTATCCCTCGTGGTGCAACCCGCTAAGAAGTACAGCCTAAGCAGCTGATGCGGTGAATGCAGCCCGAGAGGACCGTCCCGTGAAAAAATCAATGCATCGCTCCTCTTTCTACGCAAACAATCATCAACCGTTATCGGTGAGTAAAATTTTGGACCGGTGTGCGTATCCCTTGTGCAATCCGCTAAAGAGCACAGCCCAAGCAGCTGATGCGGTGAATGCACCTCGAGAGGAACGTCCCGTGAAAAACAGTTCGTACAGCACGGGCCCGAGCGTTGTCTTCGAGACGCGTCAAATCTGCACCGTGCTGGCGGTACTTAAATAATAAAAATCCTTGTAGCACGGTCATGAAACAATGAATGCGCACCGTGTAGGAAGTTTAAAAAATTCTCACAACACAGGCACGAACGTTGTTTTGAGACGCACAGAACAAGCACTGTGTTGGAGATGTTGCTAAAAAACACAACTGAATAATATACCTATAAATAAATAAATATATATATATATATATATATATATATCATTTGATATTTGTTATAAAAAAAAAAATATATCATTTGATATGTGGCACTCAGTTGAAAATTCACCTATAAAAAGCGTAAAATCGCTAGTGATTAATCATTTGTGAGGAAAGAAAATAAATGAGATAGAATGAAATAAACTTGCTGCTTCATTATATATCGCGCAAGTCAACAAATAACTCTTCAACGGAAGACTCCATAGTTTTTTAGAATGGAAATTGGCTGAGTGTAGAGAGAAATTTATCCTGAGTAGCCTGCTTAAATGTTAGCTCCTGAAGAAAGGAAATGCAGCAAGGTAAAAAAAAAAAAAAAAAACGGAGTGGAAGAAACCTTGCTTGCATAGATGGAGCAAGAAGGAGTGGCATTTAGCCTCACGTCTGCAAGCCACACATTAATTATTCAAAATTTAGCGAGGGCACCAATTGAAAGAAAAGCTCCGTATCTAGCAAGGTCTACCAGTGAACACGCTCTCACCAATCTTGAAATTTTGTCTTCCACAATCTACAACTGCAGATCGGAAAGTGAGGTTAGACTCTCTTCAGAGTTTTATACCCGTCCAGGAAGTCATAATATTTATTTTTTAAACTTGCACGAAAGAAAAAGTGAATAAAATATTTAACATTGCTAAGCGCATCCTTCGAGGCAATTCCGCCATTGACTCTGGACTGGCATCGTTAATTCGACGAACGTAGCTCGAAAGGACCGATCCGGAGGGAAGTAACACTTCACCCTGCCGAGAACAGCATCAGCGCCAATTTCCCGACGTACTTTATCCTTGGTGGCCCAAGCTTGAACCCTCGAGTGGTGGCTAAGCGCGTGTATTTGTATATTTGTATACACATGTCGATCAGCTGCGATTCTGATCTATGCAAGGCGAATAACGCAGTTCGTACAAACCTCGGGACGAGTGAAACTAATACTGTATTGACGGTACTTAGACAATGACAATCCTAGTAACGCGAGCAATGAAATTATCTGACAAAACGTCCTGAATGAGTGAGCATCATGTTGGAGGTGATCTAAATAATATCTACAGGATAGCTTCAGCGCTATCTTTGAGATGCGTCAAATCGTGCCGTGAGCACAAGCTTAAAGATATTGATAGATAAAGGATTGGTTGGAATGACCTAAAGGAGTTTGATGTGAGACTTTTCAGGTGTGGAAATTACTGATTGATGTCACCATAACTCGTTTTATTTGTTGTTACTGGAATTTGTGAAAAATCAAGGAATGATTTTATGGCCAGAAGTCTGGCGAGAGTAAATTGAGTAAATCACATGTACGTGAAAACCTCGCTGATTATAAATAATGCGGATCAGGCATTTAGTATCTTTTTTACCCTGCATGAAAGCTTTGTATATATTATTTCCTCTGAACGCGCTGCAAGCGCAGTAACAGTCGTAGCCTTGGAAAGCATTCTCGAATGTTGGAAGGATAAAGTGAGAAATATAAACGTTCCGCCGATCGGCTCACGGATGGAAAGCTTACGCAGTATGGCGATAGCTGCTTTATACAATTGAGATGGGATCAACTTGAAGTGAGGTTCAAACATCAATAGACTCTTACATTTACATCAGTGCCTGTTTGAATGATGTATGTTGCCATGAAGATTGGCTTTGCTATTGCTAGTAAAATTGGACTGTGAGGTCAGTCAAATCAATGAGTGAGAAAGACGTAATGAAGGAAAGAAAGAATGACTGAGAAATTCTTAAAGGAGTAAAGCTGTATAGTGTATACAGTGAGGCCTGATTCAGAGACATTCTGTAAGTGTACGGCAGTTGCTTGGAAGGATTTGCCAAGTTTGCAAGAATTCCTCTGCAAATCATTAATGTTGAACTGCCGAAAGAAAGAGAGGAAGAAAAATCTTGCTTGTGTGGAAATTAAGTAATCTTACTGACCTATTTTTTGTAGGGAAAGAAAGAAAAAAAGAGAGAGAAAGAAAGAGAAAGAAAGAAAGCACGAAGGCAAAGAAAGAAACGACGAAGGCCTTGGTCTACTGGCTTCTTGAAAATTTTCAATTTTTTGAATTTAGTTAGCTTTATGATGTTCTTTGCTAATATCCCAGATCTGAGTGCACGGAAGACAAGATTACTTTGCTGTCAGGCAATAAATGGGACTGGATGATAACAACACCGATGTGGCAGTCACACAGTTTCGTCAAACTTCTGGTTTTTTTTGACAATGCAGCTTCGGTTTCTCGGTTGGCTTCACGTACTGAATCTATTGACAGTTTAAGAGTTGGTCACCCTAATTTTTTTTTTTCTCTTTTTTCTGAAAACCTTGGTGTCTTGCATCACATGGGATTAATTAACCCAAAGCCATTTGAGAGAGAGGGAGGAATATATGTATATATGTATATATATATATACATGTCTGGGGTTTGACCAACCAGGCAACGGTTTGTTTTAATTACAGTTAGAAAGAAATGAAGAAAGGGAAGATTGGTCCAAGTCTATTCTTGAATTTCTGAATTAAATTACAGCATTGTTGCGACCGATAACAGCATAGTCCGGGATATGGATCTATTGTTGATCTCCAGTCTTTTTCCCGATTCTAGGGGCGGACGGAATTGTTTAATCTGTGTTTGAATATGGTCTTTGAGACTTTGGAATTTTTTGTTGAAGATTACTGTAATCAACAAGTCCCTAGAGACTGTCGGTGGCAACTGATCTATCACGTTGGAACGAAGTGGGATACGTTGAATTACTTAGAACGCGCAATTAATCGCGTTTCAAGCCTCCAACCCCCGATAGATATGGTTGGTGTGGCATGGCTTGACTGTTTTTTTTCGGTGAATTGATGGAATGAAGGTAGATACAGTTGTTTGGGAGAGAATTATAGAGGCAGGAAAAAATTCGGGATTGAGTGAGTGAGAGAATTACGAAGCTGGTAGAAACGCAGTGAGATGCTGGATAGCTTACTTGAGTGTAAAGCTAATTTGTTTATATGCTAATTTATTTTCCTTTTTAATCTATTATTTGGTTACTGGTATCTCTGAGTGCAAATGATGAGAAATCGCAACTCAGCTTTAAACAACTACATATTGATCTCGAGGACAAGGCAGCGAAATACAATTTGAAAATTGAACGAACTTACCTGTAAGTGAAGTTCGATTATAATTGTATGAGCTGCCTTGTCCGAAGAGATCAATCTCCCACCCCGAATGTCTTCAAGCCCGAAACCCTGAGATTGATCTCTGCTCTCAAGTTGCGATTTTTGGAAGCTTTAAAATATAATGGCGTCCATACCACAGGGGCACGCGACCCTGGTGGGGTTGAGCGACCCCTACCGTGATTTTTGGCTTATTTACTTTAAACTCTGTGGCGGCAAGTACAAACTAACGTGTACTACATATTGATCTCTTCGGACAAGGCAGCTCATACAATTATAATCGAACTTCACTTACAGGTAAGTTCGTTCAATTTTCAAATTCTCGAGAGAGTATTTGACACTTTCACTTTTGTAATTTATCACAATGTCAATGCTCATTTTGGAATGTGCCGTGATCTCTTTAGGTGATACTGGTTCTTCTGCAGTTTTCAAGAAGCAGTCAGAGTCAAATTTACATTGAAAATAAAAATCTATGGACTCAATACAAATTCTTACATCTGCTGTGTTGCCCTTAATAAGTTTATCGAGCAAACTGACTTTTATTTGTTTTATTTTTTGATTTGATATTGAGCATTCTACTTTCCATCTATACGTAAATTCACTGTCTGGGCCGTAGGTAAAAAAAAAAAAAAAATGATGCTGGCGCCAACTTTTCGTTGTCCTTAAAAAAACTATGTTCGTAACTAAATTTGCACTTTTCATAGTACTTTATTTCATTTTCGGCGTGACTCGCACTCAACTTTTGCATTATAAATAAAATTATTGTTTTCTTTTGTAACCTTCTGAGTTTATAACATGCGCTTTGTACTCAAAAATAAATTTCTTACAATGAAATTTTAAAACTCTCGCGTTTACCAAATCAACAGTAACGAAAACATTGATGACATTGTCGGTAGTTAAATAGATAAACGATACTTGTTCGCAGCAATGATAAGTTTGAGCCAATCGTCAACAAACCCAATGAAACTAACTTTTCCGTATTACACAAAATCTAACAGGTAGAGAGTTATGCTATATTATTCACCTACGTTCCACAACAAATAACAGTGCGAACATTAATTGCTGTCAGCTCAGCTGTGTGACGACTCACGACCAATAACACTAGCGCCCTCAACGCAATAAAAATAATAATAATAAATAAAGTATTATTCAAAAATTACTCTTAAATATGTGAATTGTAATTAAATAATTTGAATGAAATTGATTTTTATTAGTTATTATACCAGTACTAATTAATAATAATTCTCAGCGAAAAAAACTTTTTTTTAACAAAATTTTTAATTTAAAAAAAATACAAATATTTTAATAACAAAAATTTGTTACTCAACAAAATTCATTTTTTTAAATAAATTAAATTTTTTTGTAAAAGTTTAATTTGTTTAAAAAAATTCTCAAAGAAGATCTATGGATTGAATGATTAGAAAATCTTAATGAGTTTAAAATTTCATTGCTTCTCTTGATAAGTAAATAGAAGACAGCATATTATGAACATCTGAAAGAAATATTCAATTAGAAAATTATAAAAGAAAGGGTCACGACATTTTAATCACAAAAAATATATGCATGTCATTTATTAAAAAATTAATTACATAGAGGCAATGAATTAATTACAATGGGACAAAAACATTAGATTTCACAAAATAATTCAGAAAGAAGATCTACACGACGCATGTTCAGAAAACTTTTGTAACCTTCTGTGTTTATAACATGAGCTTTGTAGTCAAAAATAAATTTCTTACAGTGACGTTTTAAAACTCTTGCGTTTACCATATCAGCAGTAACGAAAACATTCATGACATTGTCGATAGTTAAATAATTTGATAATTGATTTTCGCGAATGCTTACTAAATTTGTTAAACAATACTTGTCCGCAGCCACGATAAGTTTGAGCCAATCGTCAACAAACTCAATGAAACTAACTTTTACGTAGTACATAAAATCTAACATGTGTTTGAAAATATTTCCTTCAATATCAGTTATTTCAACTTGATCGTTTTTTTTCTCTAACATGTCGGTCTCGAACATTGTAGCGATCACTGGGCTTTGATTAGATAAAAGTACCGTATTTGCTGAAATTTCCGTATCCTTTAGCACAAATTTGACGTCATTTAGTTTTTCAAGCTCAAGTAATTTTAAGTAATTCTCGAGCATAAGTCTTATGCTTTGACTTTCGTAAGTTATAAATATTTCAATCTGCCAACGTGAATCCATTGCGATATTTCGAGTTGGTGATAATCTGGAAATTTCTTGTACTTCTTTTGAGTCAAATTTCCCTTCAAAACAAAGAGCGCTGCCTTCATTAATTTTTGTATCTGCCATTATCACATTATTTGATAGATTATTCTTCAGACTAATATCAGTTTTTCTCACGTTATATGTAGACATAGTGCTTGAAAAAACGAACTTAATTTCCCATTGAATCTTGAACTCATTTTGAATTTCAGTAAAAAAAAGCAATGATGGAAGATCACCTTATTGTCTTCAAAGCACTTGCTTTCGTAAAAAAATCTGGATCTTTCATAGAGTACTATTTCCGTCAAACTTTCCATTGTATTATTACTAGTTTCTCTTATCACTAGATGTCAAAACTTTTGAAGAACAGTACAATTATTATTCACAATCAATGAGACTATTTATCTTGAAAACACCTCAGGTGCACATGTGGCCTTGCGAATATCGTCTGAAAGTATATGCTTAAGGATGTTTGGTACTTTTGTGCGGGGAAAAGAGGGGAGGGGACGTGTAGCGAAACGCCGGAATAGATGATTTTATTTATAAAACATCAATACTCTAGCCTTAATGAATGAATCATTTTGAAAATTTTACACAGCATAGTTTAAAGTCTCTAGTTTCATTTAGTATTAGTTATATGTTTAAAAAATATTTTAAAAAATTTATAAAAATCACGAAAACATAATCTATTTTTCAATTGACAGAACTCTGCGAGAAAACTTTGGTGCGAGCAAACAAATTTTTTTACGTAATTCATAATCTAGTAATTATTGAAGGGACTTTATAAAATGATCTTTTTCAAAGTTCACGAAACACTCGTGCAACGAGTAAATCTTTCGGATCCAAAGTTGTACAGAACAATTTTATTCTATAGAGCAATAATGCGATAAAAGAATATCATTAAAGCAAATCTTTCCAGGCACTGTTGAAAATAATCGAACCATCTATAAAAAGAATAAAAATATAAAAACGAGACAATCAATTTTTCAATCAAAATCATCTTGGACATCACTCACACACCCTCGAAGGCCGCACAATGCGGAACGAATATGTACATCTAGACTAGCAGCGGTGAAAAGTTTTCCGGGGGGCAGGCGTGAGCTCGATGTTTATAACCGAGGGTGCCTGACAATGACAGGTCCACCTTCTCCATGGTCATTCTTAATGTGTGCCCGTTTCGCACCCTGAATTTTGCTGGTTGGCCACTTCACTCTCCCTCGTCTTCTTCTTCTTCTGCTATCTCTGGGTTGGGTCCAGGTCTGTTGAGCCTTTAATGTTTCTAAAAATTTAATTGCTAATAAACTTTGAAAATAAATTTAAACTTTTAATTATTTAATTTTATAAATGCATTGGTAGGTAGCATCTGAGAAATTAAAAAATTGTCTTTATATACATACTTAATCAAATACAAAACTAAAATATCAAATACTTAATCCGTTTCGGATATCAGCAATAAAAACAAAGTTATTAAAAGTCCGAGTCAGTAATAAAAGCCGATCAAACGGTATCATCCAAAAATGATTGGATCTGGCTCGACGCGAGCAATTAAAAGGTCGGGGGCTCAAATGCCCGGAATAATCCGTAACGTTAGACCCCCCCGCGTATTAGCGAACTCTCGGTCCAATGCCGTGTCCCCTCGGCGTGTATCGGCTTACCTTAATAAGGCGCTCACTTACAAGGGGCGTTACCATGGGCACTTTAATCAAACCTAGTGAATTATTTTCTTTGTGCTCTTTTTTTTTTCTCTTTCTTTCTTTCTTTCACAGAGTTTCGATATTTGATTGCAAGACACACTTGAATTTTGAGCGTTTAAAGAGATTTGCTTTCGTGCCTTTTTTATTGGGTTACTTCGTTATAGGGATCCTCTCTCTCTCTTTTTTTTTCTCATTGTTTTGGGATAAGTTTTTGATGGGGCGTCATGAAGAGAGATTAATTTTTGGGAGTTGAAAAAAAGTATTTTCTGGCTTAACTAATTATTTAAAATTAAATTTTACAGTTGGAACGCGGGTTAATGAGTAATTTACTGTTGGTTTCATACATTAGTAATTGAAATAACTTCATTTAATATTCTTTGAATTCTCATTCAGAGATAGGGGTATGTATATAAAAATCAATAATTAAGATTCAATCTTTACACATCAACTTGACTCATGTTGACCGATAAATTAGTATAATATTTTTGACTATCAACAATAAATTAAAAATTTTTTTAGACTGTATACTTTATTTTATAACTTTGCTATCTCGTCTGTTTTTCTGCATGTACTTATAAAATATTAAATTATCAAATTTCTCGAAATTTGAGCAATAACACCGAAATAAAAATATAAAAAGTTCCAGATAAGATATGACATATAGCGTTTTGATAAACTTACTGGACGCATCTTCATTTTGAAAAATCAGTTTCTATCAAAGTTTCAAGTAAGTCGGATGAAATAATCGTCCTAATTTACAAAAACAAAATTTTAGTTTTTATATTAAGAAACCAAACTATCGGAATAGTCTTTAATTTATTAATGCTCGATGAATGCTTAATAATAAATATTGTTCTTTTCAATTTGTTAGTTAGTCATAATGTATTTTTGGTAGTTTCCTACTCAACGTTATGGTAAGTTAAAAGTAAAAAATTTACATTCTTAATTTAAACTTTAAAAAATATGTTGAATGTTATAGAATGCTTGGATTGAGATCGATCCTACTGTTTCTAGAACTAGGACTGACGATGAGCTGATTCTCGTCGGTTCAAATCGGCTGGAGCTGCGTGAATGAACCTGCCTGTAACTGGATATGGGCCTCTGTCAAAAAAACAGCTGAGTGCAAAAACGCGAATCTTTTAAAAATCCCAATAAGCTTACCACAGGAGACTCATCATCTCTGGCAGGTAACAAGATCAATTTTCTGGTAACTTAGATTTTTAACCCAGAAACCTTTAGGATCTAGTACTGAAGGAGTGTGGCAATAAAACCCTAAACTGATACGCCTTTTACAGCCTTGATGTTGTAATTACAATATATCTTTCTAACAATGAAAGAAAAGAACTCGTTTCCGGTATCTTCGACCACACCCTCCCATTGCGATGGCTCTTACTCAACCGCAAGCACCTGACAAAACTCGATGATGGTCTCTTCCGCTATCTGCAGTACCTTTCAAAATTTATCAGGATAATGCACCATTGGTTTATTTAATAAATCTCTAAAAAATGTAAAAAAAATCTGGTACTTTTTTTTGGTCTAATAGAAAATTTTCGATTCTTAGCTTTTTTTCAAAAATATTTTTTACTGGCCGATTTTAAGGCTGTGTTTACTTTAATGTCAATTTGAAATTGTTTTGTTGATCTATTTGGCCAGAATGAGAAACAGAGTATGCATAAACTAAAATAATTTAGAACACTGCAATAATCTCCTCTTAAAAATATCATATACAGACAAGTTGATCTATTTGGCCAGCATGAAATACAGAGTATGTACTAAATAAATAAAATGATATAAGTGTACTAAAAACATTCAAGATAAACAATTTAGAACACTGCAATAATCTCTTCTATTCGATAAAATTTTGCTAAATCAAAAAGTTTTTGATTATTGTTGCAGTTCTTAAGATTTTGAAAATGAAATTATATTGAATATTGTTGCACACTCAGAGAAAGATTTGATTGGACCAATTAAATATTCTTTGTTCCCTCAATAGTCTAAACATTGTAGCAGTTACAATACGTATGGTAAGGATAATAATACATATCGTTGCGACTAGCAAAGCAAATATTCAAAAATCTAACCTAACCTAGCTATTTAAAAAAATCTCAATTGAAATCATTATTTCTTAAATATTGTGATTTTTATAATCATTTGTATATTTTTTAAGATTAAAACTATTCATTAAATACATTAATTATACCAAAATCACAAAAAAGAAATTTTTTAAAATTAAGTTGTGCTATACCAGTGTTACTAGAAACATGTTAACCCTTAATACGCATTAGGCCTGCACATCAAAAAAAGCACGAAGCACAGGCGCCTGTGCGTGTGCGTGTGCTTTCGTACTTTTGTTGCTCCGATGTTTAAAATCAGGTTAGGGGTATCATTCGTTGGTTAAAAATCGGTCCATGAACTTACATTTTTTCACTAAATTATTATTTTAAGAAAAAATGTTTTTGTCAACTTGCTAAAATCAAAATTAATTTCATTTTTGAAGTAGACTCTGTTTTTATCAAGCAGAATTTTTAGATTTTTTTAGATTTTTAGTTTTTTTGACCGTTACGAAATTTAATATTTTTTATTACGTAAATTCAACAACAATATATTTAACTTCGTGAAATAAATCTTTTAGCAAATATAATTTCTATTGAGTAAAAATATTTTTTTTCTAGCACATCACATAAAGCTTATGTGTAATTTTTAAAATCTTTAATTTTCATATTTTTATAGATTTATTACTACAGAGAATCAAACAAATCTATTCATTTATTTTTAACTTTATTTAAATCATCATCCAACAGTAAAATTTGAATTAAGTAATATAATTAAAAGCTTATTAAGTAACCGCTAGTTTAACTATTTTAAACTAGTATTTCAAATTTTTTTTTCAAGGGAAAATGTCAACTTTAATCTGAGCAAGAAATCTCTCGTTTTGAAAAAATTTTTAAGTAACTTTAAATTTTTAATTAGTAATTTTAAATAATTGTGGCAACCCTTGAGAAAGATCCATCTGACGTGGTCATAAAAATAATCCTTGATACAATTCCAAAAATCTCCACAATCCTCCAAAAATGATGCTTCGGATTGTCTAAAAATTCTTTTTGATACTTATAAAATCCATTATAACAATAAGATTCAATGTAATAAGAAAAACTTTTTGCAGTAGAGTACCTTATTAAAGCGTATTAATTGCTGTGATCGAGTGTACTGAAGCTAGAAATCATTTTTATCGAGTATTTAGTGGTTTTTCACACTTATTTATTGAATTTTTTACAAATCATTACTATTTGATTCAACCAGGCCAATAAAAAAGTAAAAGTCTTGCTAGATTTTTTAGGTAAAAATTGAGCTTTAAAACTATTTTTTTATGTAAGTCAAAAATTTTCAACATCTTTCGCAAGATATCGACAATTAGAAACTAAAAATTTAAGTAAAGTCTGAATATAACTTGAGTTTTTTTAATAAATTAGTAAAAAATAATACACCGATTTATTTTTTCGTATAATGAACAAAGATAAAATTTTGCTTGCTAAAAAAGAGTATTATTCAAAAATGAATTTAATTTTGATTTTAGCAACTTAAAAAAACATCATACATAAATTTGAAATGAGTAACAATTTTTAATCTCTTCACCAGAGTATATATTATTTATTTTTCACTAAACAATTAAATTTTTAATAATCATTTGATTTTTTACTAAACTATATACATCCTTTAAAAATTAATTCAGAAATGCAAGTTCATGAATCGATTTTTAACCAACGAATGATACCCCTAACCTGATTTTAATCTTTGGAGCAACAAAAGCACGAAAGCACACGCACACGCACAGGCACCTGTGCTTCGTGCTTTTTTTGATGTGCAGGCCTATTTAGTCGGCGCTGCCATGATATTGTTACTGCTACAATGTGCATCATTGTATCTATATCAACTATGGTATCTTAGATGTTACAATATATTGTTGACCCAATCAAACCTTTCTCTGAGTGCAGTTCTTAAGATCTTGAAAATGATCCATATTAAAACTAAAAAAAAAAAAAAAAAAAAAAAAAAAAAAAAAAAAAAAAAAAAAAAAAAAAAAAAAAAAAAAAACAGATAAAAATGAAACAGAGAGTATAAAAGGCAGTATTTGAATGTGATTACTGGACAACCAAATGTGTAACGAACTAAGTTTTCTCAACATCAATTTATTGCGGTCAATTTCTAATATTTATAAATAGTTTCAAATATTTGTTAACAGCTTCTAAAATTAAAAAAATTAGAATAGTTAAAAGTGAAATAAGGATTTATTTGTGGATTTCATTCAGAGGAAAATTAAATAACAAAATAATTCGCATAATAATAAGTGTCGTCGTTTTATTAATATATCTTTCGATTATTTACAAAACTTTGATAATAATCTCTAAATCATTGTGTTTCTTTTTTTCTTCTTCTTCTTTTTTATTTATATTATACCATTATTTTCACCGTCACACACGCGTGTGCTACTCACTATAAATTCTCAATGATCGCACATGTTTTTTTTTTTGTTATAATTGTTACATCTAAATGCAGCTAAAATTTCGAGAGCTCGCAGCTCTCTTCTAACGTGGTATTATTACACTTCTTCTCAGCATTTTTTTTGTTTGTTTATTTAAATACTTAATTCTTACGGGGACTCTCGAAGTTAAATTTTATTTAAATTCCATATGTACATCGTCCGCTTTCGCGTTGTCTCGCGAAAGGGGCACACGAAGCGTCCGATTTTAATACAGATTCAACGAAACTAATTTTTTAATAAATATTTATTTTTACCAACGTATTCTCAATACGCTTGACATTTTTGTTCTTTAAACTTTCTCCCGTGAACGAGAACCGAAGTACGAACAATTTTGAATTCAATTATGATATTTTTAGTAAATTATCTATGAAAATTTTACAAAGTTCTCGTTCACCGGAAAAATCACACTTTGTTACAAAATGATAAACAATGAATTTTCGAAGATAGACAATTCACCTCACTGGTTAAACAATTACACCCGAAAAAAAAAAAAATAAATAAACGAGCACTAATTACAGCATACACGGGTTCGTCGAGCGCACGATCCAGTTGCGGACGGCTGGACGCAAAAAAGTCTCTCCCACTATTTATAATAATATTATTTTAATATCTCCTCACATTATTTATTTACATTTACAATTGGGACGTGCTTTCATTTAAATACTTCCATTTTTTTTTTCAATTTTTTTTTCATTTTTTTTTTCCTTTATAAAATCCATTTCGCGTGTGCGGTGGACGCTCGGCAATAAAACGCGAAATTGCGACGAGAGAAATTGTCGAGTGGACGCGTTTCACCTAAATTACTAAGCGCGGGCGTGTGTGGAAGTCGCTCGATTCACGCACACGTTTTTCTCTCTACGGCCGGTTTATTTCAATTTCGCGTACCGCGGGGGCGTTTTCATTTCGATCCAGCGGGTGATTTTTTTTTTTTTTTTTTTTCGAATTCCCTCGTCGCCATTGAAAAATCGACAGTCGCGAGTTTTTAAGTACTGCGCAGATTAAATGTGAATCGTCGACCCTTTTTTTTTCTACCTACCACCCCCCCCCCCCCCGGATTATTTTATTTTTTCATTTGCGGGATTGAAAAAATTTTTTAAAGCTGGACCACGGTGGATTCAATTGATTTGGATCGTTACGGTTTTGATTTTTTCGAGAGGGATTTACTTCCGTGTTGATGTTTTTCTGTTGTTACGAATTATATTTATCTCTGGATTTACGTTTTTTCATGCGTACGAAAGTATTAAAAATCATATTTTTTTTTTATACTCGTTGATCTACTTGGATGTTTCATCGCATTTGAAATATTGGTAAATAGACGGGATTATAAAAGTGAAAAATATACGTTCAAGAGCTATAATCGAAAAAATCCATCTTATTTTTTTACACAATAAATTTTTCATGCTAGTTTTACTTGCTATGGGCGTTAATGTAAAATTTAACAATATTAATTAATTAATAATCAAGATCGTTTCGCCTAATCAAACATAGACGAAATTAATTCAACTGATTTAGCTTCGGATCGAATCTTCTTTTTTACACCTATTTGTACATGATTACAACTATAACTAGCTTTTAAAAAGTATTGACATGACGGTATATTAACTTATAAACGATGTAACAAAAGTACCTCTTCGAAGTTTGAAATGATAAATTAAAAAATCAACTCTCGCACTGGTAAAAACATTTAATAAATGCCATTTTTAAGTTAAAAATTAATAGGCCAAAAAAGTTGGAACGTAGTACGTCCAGGATAATAAAAAAAACCTCAACACGATCAGCAAACCTCAGTGTCTTATCACAGTGATCCTCCGGCACAAGCTCCTCCACGCGCCGCCACGGAATAAAGACACCTTAGGGACTGTCGTCGGGTATGGAGTACCAGGGGTCGAGGGCCCAGGACGCAGCAGCCCCCGCGGCCGCGGACTACCAGGCCCGTCCCTGGAGCGGCAGGTACGCCCCGCACTGGGGCTGCTGCTGCTGCTGCATCGCCGCCGCCGCGGCTGCCGCGGCGACGGCCTGCTGGTTCGCCCTGGTGTACGAGCAGTGCTGCAAACTCTGACTCCCGGACATAACGTGGCTCATGGAGGCCGCGTGGTGCTGGAGCTGGTGGCCCGAGGACCCGTGGTGGTTGTTCCCGGGGCCGTTGCCCCCCGACATGTGGGGCGCCGGACTCGCCAGGGCCGCTGAGGACTGCTGACGGCCGCCCTCGTTCCCGCCGCCGCTACCGCAAGGCTTGCCGTCCTTCACCAGGACCGGGACCGCCACTCGCCGGGGCGAACTCGAGCTCTGAAACAGAATAAGATATTTTTTTTCAAATTTCGCACTTTTTTGTTCAAACAAAGATGAATCTGGTATTTTCATTAACAATTAAAAAAGGGTATGAAGACACTTAATTTAATATTAGAATAAACAATTTCTTCAGATGGGAGTTCAATCGAGGAGCTGAAGTGTTTGTCAAACAGAATCAAGTCTCAAGGGAAGCTCATACTCTCTTATCATTATTTTAATACATACTCTATTTTTCAAAGGCTTTGATTGTTACTCTCAATCACTAAATCCGTAAAGTAATATTCCTTCAATTTACCAATACTTTAAAAACAGAAACGTACTCTCGTAAAAATGCACAAGAGAGCGCTCGAGTGGCCGGTTATTAATAAGAGGGAGATATACCTAAAAAAGAACAAAGTTTACGCAGTAGCAGGAGGCGTGTGTACCGAGGACAAACATGGGCTAGGCAATATATCCGTCGCATGACCATTCGCAAGACGTGGACGTAACGTTTTTTTATAATAATAATAATAATGATCATCCTACGGGGATAAATAGATGAGGCTACCGGGCTCTCGAGGAGGTACAAGAGTGCACCAGCGGAAGATCATCACAGGTGCAGTGTGCGCACGCACTCGACGGGAGCGACGCGCTGCCTTTTATCATCGTTGATTGTGTTTGCCTTGGAAAGTTCAAATACTTTTTGATCCTGCTGCCACGTTTGGCTAATCAAGTAGTTTTTATTTTTCTTCTTTTTATGAGGGCTTTTATCTATACGTGTACACAGTTCGAGACTTACTGGGTTATTTTGAGTATTATTTGTTTCGAATGTAGATAAATAATACGTCTTCTGTGATTTTTTCCCGAATATATTGAATTTTAAAAGCACAACTGAGAAACTTGAAATTTATACACACAATAGGGAAGTTGCATGTGTCCAAAAAATGAGTTTTTCAAATAAAAATCTAAAAAATACAAAATTGAAGAAGCATTCATTTAATACAGTATTGAAAAAGATATTGACTTATGGAGTTTCAGTAATTTTCATAACTATAGATATATTTCCTAACGTTAAATACCCCTCAGTGACGTCACTAAGGGGTATAATACTAAAAATTCAATAATTAATATCTTTTGTAATTTTTGCCCGATTATATTGAATTTTAAAAGTACAACTGAAACTTGAAATGTATGTATGAATTTTGACGCAGTTACGAGCGCCCACAAATCAGGGAGGACGTCCGGCTTTGTGCTATAACAATGGTAATGGGGCACGATTATCATCACCTATAACAAGCCTCGCATAGACTAAATCTGAATTCGCCGCTAGCGTTGGAAGAGGAGGACGCGGGCTGTTAACGCGCGACGCGTGCGTGTAGGATAAATAGCGCCTGCATGCTGCATCGCTCGAGTGCACTTGGCCGCGAATTTCGACCGGGCGATTCGCGCGTGCCGACGTTCCTTTGCTTCCTTCCTGCGATCCCAGTTGGGCTGATTATTTTCTTTGCAGTGAGGAATGAACAAATTTATTTATGATTTTTAGATAAACATATTTTGAAGATTACTGAATCAGGGTTCATTTTTTATGTTAATCAATGATCATTTTAAATTTTCAAATCAGAAAGAGATAAAAAATTGTAATGAACCGTAGGTATTTTTTTATTAAATATCCAGAAGATTTCATTGTGGACAATGGAAATATTAAAACACTTGAGATATCAGTTAGTTAATTCAAGTTGGTTTTCATTTTTCAACCTTCTCAAACCTGAACATAACCCTTAATTAAAACCGTCGCTTCTGTTCTACCGACCTGCAAGGCTCTCCTTCCGAAAATCTCTTCAAAATCCCAGATAAAAATTATAAAAGCTTTCTCGTCTAAAAAAAAATAAATAATCCATTTCCCGATATCACTCCTGAAACGTAAATTTTTCGACTGCACTTTCACTGGTCAAAAATTTACGCAAAAAAAGAAGAAAGAGAAAAAAAATAGTAAAAAAGGCAAGTAAAAGAGAGAGAGAGAGAGAGAGAGAGATATTTTACGAAAGCCGCAAGAGAGAGGAATGTCGTGTACTGGATGTTGATACAGCTGAGTGCTCGTCGTCGTCGTCCCCCCGCGTTTGTGATGCGGCAGGTAGCTGCTGCTTCTGTTTGGCATACCTAAACCAAAAGAATCCTATTTTTTGTGTGCGTGAGTGCTGCATCGAGGCAAAGAAATTTCCCGACGTTTTTTTTATTATTTCGCTGGTTTGATTAATGTCACTTTTGAATGGTATTTTACTCCGTAAATGTTTGGCAAAATTTTTTTTTTTGTAACAATAGAAAAATACAAATCAAAAAGTTATTATATTGCATATTACTAGAAAAAAGTTTTACTTCTTTAAATTTTGTACGAATAGTTAAATTATGCGGTAAATTGTTTATAAATTTTTTTATGGTTCTCTGCATGTACATTCCTCCTGTACAATACAAAACTATAATACGTAATGTGCTTTTGGTCCTCTGCATAATCAAATAATTACAATATATAAGCTGTAAACGTGTATCAACGAGTATACACAAAAATGAATTACGATATTATTAAACAGTTTGTTATAATATTTCAAATAAAATTGCAATTCTTTCAAAAAAAAAAAGTATTGTTATTTAAAAAAGCCTCCAGAATCTCATTTAAAAAAAAAATCAAAACGTAGGCAGAGCAAACAACTGTAGCATTATCATCAATTCTGAGCGAAGACTTTTCATTCGAAACTGGAACACTTTTTACGATTAGTGTGACAATGGAGTGGAGACGAAAAAAGTGCTCGAATTTACATCATGTACCAATTTTTGGTAAAAAAAAACACCACCAGACAGACAAAAAATCTTCCCTGGTGTAAAAAAAAAAAAAAAAAATCCACATACCTTGATTTTAAATTAAAAATGGTTAATCATCGATAATTAAATTCAAGTCTGTCTCAAGTGTATTCATTAAAAGGGAATGAGTGTATTTAACCAAGATTAAAACTTCACGGAAGACTAATTTTTCGAAAATTCGCATAAAATTTTAACGCTTCGCGAGTAAGAAATTTATTTTCGCGTCGAGCTCCCGCAAAATGGCGGCCGTACCGTGCAGCCGCGTTTTTCTCTCTATTTTTTTTTTTTTTTTTTTTTCTTCGTTTCATACTTGGTCTGCGCACTAGAAATTTTTTTTCCCTCGCGAGGGGAAGTAAAAAAAAAAGTGGAATAAAACGAGGAAAAGAGAGAAAAAAAAAAAAAAAAAAAAAAACCCCGTGCAGACTACGTGCGCCGGAATATAAACCGTTCAACCCCTTCGCTCCGGCAATATTGCGGGGCGAGTCTCGTCGAGCGAGATTTTCCTACCTCGATGTGATTTTTTTATTGACTGACAATTACAAGAGTTTGAATACATTTTTTTTTTTTAAGTTTTCAGAAATGAAATATTTCATATTTTTGTATTTTATTGAATCAAAATTATCTTACAAAAAAGCTTTTTTACTGGGTAATTTTGTTTGTACTTTTTCATTCCCGGCATACTCTTTAGTGAACTCAAATCAATTACAATTGAAGTAATTGCATAAAAAAAATTTTTTTTTTAGTTATGAATTTAAATTAGTCGTAAATTATTTAAGCATTTTTCGAACATTTTTTTAAATTTTATTTCATTAATAAATATAAAATTAAAGTTTAGCAATACTTTCAACTAAAATCAAATGAGAGATATAAAAGTTCAAAGAAGAAAATATGTTAAAGATACTTAATAAGCATCATCATTTTTCTAGTTAACTAAAAGTTTTAACTCACAACTTCAGAGTTCATGACGCGTGTAATCATTCTTCCGAGATACGTAAAAAAAATTTACCCGAGACGCTAAATCATGAACCATAGAAAATAATACGAGCAGAAAAATGTCGCAATGATACGAACCCACCTAGCTTTTATAAAAAGATCTCAAACAGCTAAAGAAAAGAAGAAAAAAAAGAAGCCACTCGTCAGAAAACATCTTTACCAGAGTTTTTAAGTCACGCGAGTTTTGAAAGGAAGAACGCTCGAGTCCACTTTGCTCGCTCGCACGGCAATTATTTTTCATTTTTTTTTTTTTTTTTTCGCGTATTTCCTCGCTTTTTCCCCCCTCTCTCTTTTCGGACTCAGTGGTCACGTGACTCCCGGAGTTTTTTCAATTTTCTTTGATGAGACTTGAAAAGATCCGCGGGTCTTGTTTATTCGAATGAGAGTAAATGAATGCTGCAATGTCTAATTGCACAAATATAAAAATGTTGCCTTACGAATAAGTACTCTTTTTTAATTCAAAATAGTGTTCTTTCTTTTGTAAAAATTAAAAATAATGCACTCGAGTTTATTAGCACAAAGTTGTAACGATGGTCCCAGCGAAGAAAAACCTTAGCCCAAAATCTGCCACGAATAAAGTTACAATGAGGCGACTTTTGGTCTATAATGTCTCTTAACCACTTTATTCATGATTTTAACTTTTGTTAATAGGAAGAAAATGAGCTTTGATATCAGTCCTTCAATACTTGGGAGTAAAAAAATATTTTTCGACACACCAGCCGCGAATAAAATGACTTATAGTTTTAAGCTTATAAAAATCGCAAGGAGTCATTTTATTCGCGGCTGGTATCAAGAAAAATTTTTTTTATCATAATACATCAACAGTATGGTAGCAAAGGTCATTTCAAAATTTTTTGCTGCAGGCTAAAATAAATAAAGTGGTTTAGAGACATTTTAGTTGACAAAAGTACCTCCATTGTAACTTTATTCGTGGCAGATTTTGGGCTAAGATTTTTTTTTCGCCCGAGCAATCGATAAGTTTTACTTTACAACGAGTTAATATTGTAGGTCTATTGCTTTTAGAAACCAGACTGTTATACATCTTTTTGAGCGGATTTTAATAATTTTCAAGCAAAAGTGAACTTCAACGAAAAGTTATTTTACTTTTGATTTAGTCTTTATTAGCGGTGATCAAAAATAAACTGTTGCCGACACTCGAGCCGTAGCCCGTGCTAAAGTAGGGGCGTGACCCGCCAACTCATCCGTAAATTTTGCACCCCAAAAATCTGTTGTGACCATCACCGCGAGATTACGCGTATCGTCGCTTCCATTCATTCTGTCAATGACCAGTGGCCGATCGTTTCACGCTCGAGTCGTTTGCTTGATTTGGTTATGGGATTTTTTGTTGCGCGGACGGAATCTTAATTTTTTCGGAAAGGAGTATTCGCTCAGGAATAAACCAAAGTTGAAGAACAATTTTATAGTTGCAAATTAAAAATCTTTTAAAATTACTAAGTTTGATTTTTATGAAATATACATAATTAATGGGCTTCATGTAATCAAGCTAATTATTTCTTTTCAAATGTTTAAGTCATAACATGGACCCGGTAGCGCAATGTCCGAGACAAAGTCCCGGCGAGCAAAAGGTCATGGGATTGAATCCACCTCAAGCAACTTATCTTTCTTTCGAATATTTTCTTGATTTATCGCATATATGGAATCAGCTGTGCACTCCAAGAACAAATTGATTTGTTTATTTAAAAAAAAAAAAAGTTTCGATAATTCTTAAGAATTGCAAAAACAGTAATTAATTTTTTTTTTTTTTTAAATGTCAAACATTATGCAAAGAATAATTACTCTATTTTGAAGCTGGCACATGAAGGTTACAACCAGTAGACATATGCCCAAGTATACAATAATTATTGCCGATTAACAATATTAATAAATAAATAATTATTCTGTTATAAAGTCGACCAGCGTACAATTTTAAACATTGAAATTCCTCCTCTCAATAATCGCGACTGTTTGCGATTGAGATCTCGGTATGAAGCCCCTCCCCGAATAATTCTCCCCCGCAAGTTTGGCTAACGAGTAAATTACAGCAGGCGCGAGGGGGGGTATCGCACAATGAAATTATCGCAGATCGGCGAGATTGCTTTCAGGTCCATTAACCGTCCGGTTGTGTTTACGGGACAATATTATTTTCCTGCAGCCGCCCCATTGTTGGGCCATTAGGCACCCGTCGCTTCCTCGATCGACCCGGGCGATAGCTTACTTTTCCATCTTCCTCTTTATTTTTCCCTGAGATCGATCGGTATCTAACGGGACCAGTGGACCGCGCATCCTCGTAATCGAGTTCCCGGATGTTCCACCAGTGGGAAGCTACTGTTTTCGGGAAGATTTGTTCGATAGGTTTTTAGGTTCATCGTCGATTGATTCCAGTGTGAGAACTCGGTCTGTACCTTTCAGCTAGCTAGTTTTTAAAACTAATCCGTAGAGTCTAATTTGAGAAATCTGGCGAAATTATTAACTTTTCAAACATTAAATAGATTTATAACAACGTGAGCAATAAACTATTTCTTTATAGTAATAATGATATTTGATTGCTCAGACCTGAATGATGCAGTACCAATTTCAAGGTAATTATCCTAAAGTGCGGTAGCACTTTGACGGCGAGTTAATAGTTACATATCAATGTAATAGTATATTATAGTACGGGTGCAGCATCGTCACCGGGGCGGTTTTAAGGACCCGAGTGCGTAGCGAAGCGGAGCACGAGGTCCTTAAAGAGCCCTGGTGACGTGCTGCACCAGTGCTATATACTATTTTATAGTACGAGTAACCGAAAACACGCATCAAAGATTTGATTTTGAGGTTAGAGTGACCAGGAGTACTATAAAAAATATAAAAAGTATCTTTTCAAATAAATTCGTGGTTGTCATATTATGATTGAGCAGTCGAGTTTAAGATTGTTTACTTAAAAAGATTATAGGTAAAGTATGAGAATTTAAAAATATTTTTTCATAATCGGCATTGGAATCAACGCTACCTCGATATTCATAAAAACCGTAACTAAAAGAAAGAAAAAAAAAGACCGAAGCGCGCGTTGGATAAAAATTTATGCAGTTGCGCATTTCCACCTATAGCGGGACGAGTAGGGGGAGTGAAAAAGGCAGAAGAAGACGGCATTAGCAGCGTGTGATACGTGCCGCGTAATAATGTAAACGCCTGCGCCGCGACATCTGCGTAAAACGGCTTGTATCGCTGCGATCGAAAAACACCCGTCGCTCATTTATGCACGCTTCGCACTTTTTTTTTCTCTCTCCTCCTGCTTTTTCGCGCTGCCGAGGTTTTTTTAACTTTGAGATTACGAGACACGACACGTCGTGCGAATTATGCAGTTTTTTTCCCGCCAGATAAGCTTGGTTTTTTAGGGAGAGCTTTCATGAGTTTTCCTTGTTGGAATTGTATAAAAAATATGGATTTGCGACTGCTGATTGCATGATATTAGTGTTTGAAAATTACCTGATTTTGTGCGTTCTGTTCGGCCATGGCTTTTTCTTTCGCTTGTCTTTTACACTTGTATCGGTGATTTTGAAACCAAATTTTAACCTGGAAAATATAAATTCATCTATTATTCATTTAATAATTCATTTAATAATTTTTCCAAATATTTTTTACACAAAATTTTTACAAAAAAAAGAAGCAATAGGAAATCATTGCTTAGTTTTTTTTTTTTTTTTAAATTATTGCATTGTAATTTTAGTACCGCAATGTGGGAATCTAACCGACCTACTTATGTTAGCGATTCTGGCGCACAGTAAAGTCACCAATTTGACTACAAATCTATATCTTAATTTAAAATTAATAATCGGTCTTACAGTCTAACCAACAGGTTATATAAATGTATCTTATGATTATTTGTTGTAGGACAGTCAATAATTCAATATAAAAATTTATCAAATCAATTAAAAATTGGTTCGTACAAATTTTCAAGCTCTCAAAACTCTGGTAAATTCTCCCACGCCCGTCAGGCCCCAGAAACCTGAAAAAATAAATAAAAACTCTTCCATCTCCCTTCATCGCATCCTCAGTTGTGAAAGAAAACAGACCCGAACGGTGTTAAAACCGCTTAAACGGCAATTGAACAACCACCGCGGCACCGAAAATCGGATGATCGGACGGTAGCATCTGCTTGTGACGCGTTATAATCCGTCGGGGATTACTTACTTACGGCTCGGTCGGTGAAAATCAGTTGCATTGGAAATCAAGTGCGGGCCTCGGTACCATCCCCCTTTTTCGTGTCCGCTCGAGCGGGTGGTTGCGACCCGGGGTAAAGGGTGTGACATCATTGTGTTTTTTTTTTTCGTCTGATCGATTCAAAGGGAGGAATTACCGTCTGGTCGAGATGTTTTTTGAAAGGATTATAGGACCTGGTACCATTGTTCCTTCGAGTGGCTTGGAGGAATCTTCAATAATGGCTTTTTTTAAAAGATTTTCGATACGGTGATAAACCAATGGAAAAATTTTTACACGGGGACTTATCGTCAAGGCAAAAGGATGGTTTAATCCTTTTTTCGTAAAAAATCGTCGATTTTTCGGTTTCAGTTTGAGTAAAGCGATACCATTAGCTTTTTTAGTCTTTGCTTTCGATTTCAAAATAAACGTTTCTTTGATTTTTTTTTTTAATTTAATTTTACAAATTGTCTAGTCAGAAACTGTCATTCAGTATTTATTTTCAAGTTTCAAAAAAAAAAAAAAAAAAGGAAATTTTGAATCACAAAAGCGAATTTCCCTAGAATTACATGGCTCAGTTGTCACTGTAGTCGAGTAGTAACCAAAAGTTCTACGGTTCGATTCCTACTCGCACAGATTATTGATCGATTGAAATCACCATAAAATAAAAATGAAATGTGAATGAAAAAAAAAAAAAAATTCGCTGAGTGTATATAGGTTCATAGGTTTGAATTTTTTTTTTCATTTATTTATGAAAAAACTGCAATAATTATAAATCTTGCATCTATGATTTCTCAAATTCTTGCTTAAAATCAATGCTCTCCTCTAATAGTATGAAGTTTATATGAAATATAACCCCAATTGAAGTTAATAGAACAGACTAAAACAAGCTTGAGTTAAAAAAAAAAAGATAAGCAAATGAAAGGTAATTTGAATCAACCCTTGAACCCATAAACCAGCCAACCCTCGAAAAGAATCACCAAACTCTAATCGTCGAGCATCGGAGATAACATCAGCCTAATTACTACCCCACTCGAAACAAATTTCGAACCGAAAAACCGTGCAGCCCCGAAGCCGGTTTGAAAAAAAAAGAGGAGGAAGCAAGAACGCTTCAAATGTACTTTATACCCTCTCTACCCACTGACCAACTGAGAAGGCTCTTCACGCGCGAAGAGCGTTTACAAAACCCAAGAGCCCATACACGCACACGGACACTCGAGGCAGTCTAAAAAAACACGCGTCTCTTATCAGGAAAAGTGATCGCTCGAAACGAGTGCAGCGTCTGTTTTTCATGGGAAATTTTACCAAATCCTCTTTTAGCAAAAATTAATAATCGAAATTTTCTCTTGTAACTCGTACTCTGTATTATTCCATCGTTCCCATCAATTAAACCGAGCCACTCAAAGGGTAGCAGAGATCCCAGGGAGATAAGGAAACCGTAAATGCTGCTTCCACATCCGAATGGGGCATTGTGATGCAGCCAGTCCTGCACAATCCAGAAGTAAAGAAACGGGAAATCAAGTGACCGCGTTTAAAGCTCTCCTTGAACCCGCAGCTCGAGAGTCTTATCTGGGCTTGCTGCAGGAAAACGGCGGGACTCGTTAACGCTGCCTGCCGCTGCACTCGACCTTGCCTTCGCTCCAGATTTATTATTGCCAATTGATCGATTCCGCGGGGGCTTTGAAGGATATTCAAATGGGGAGTGCTTCATGAGATTTTCATGAGCCGCGGGTTGATTTTTTAGGGGTGTGCGAGCTGGTTTTTTTTTTAGAAAGATTTTTCGATGTTAAAGTTAGTGCTTTTTCATGGAGAATAAAATGAAATAATGGTCAAGTGAATTTGACAAGAGTTTGAAATTTACAGTTTTTAATCTTGTTCGGAGGCTCGTAAGGATTCTCAAATTTTTTCTTTGTAGGTACTAAATATTTATCGGAAAAATTGGTCAGAAAAAATGTTGCCTGAAAAAAAGGACACAGTTTCACTAAGGCATCAAAATTTACCGTTAAATTTCTAGTCTAATAAAATTAAATGACAGTAAATTGATTGATTCTAAATAGGTTTTTTTCCTGCTAAAATATAATGTATCATTTGCAACAGCTGATATTGATTTAAATTAAGTATTGACTTGAACAAAAACAGATTTAATCATAATGGACTTACGATAGTACTATACGAGAATAAAGGCTTATTTCATTCTCTTGTAACTCAATTAATTACAGCTTTTCTGATACATAATTACTACTCTTTTAAATATTAATGATATTTTATATGACAATAGCTAGCAGGCTAGCTGAAACTCATTAAAAAAATTTTCTTAGACGAGAACAATTTGATTATTCCAGGCATGAACCATATCAAAACAAACTTCATTCGCAACAAATCTCTCACGCCACAAAAAGGAAAAAAAAATCTTAAAAATTAAAGGTAAAATCGAAAAGTAGAAAGGCCCCGTGCGGCGTGTACGTGAGCCCCGCGTGTATATATATTCGCGGTGGAGAAACTGTTATTTCAAGAGAGCTGCTGAAGCAGCAATGCGCTGTGTAAACAGCTTTCCGCGGCCGGACCGAGATAGAATCCTCTCCTATATATCGCTTGGCCGGGAGAATTAAAAAAAAAAAAAGCAGCAGCAGCAGAGGCGTGACGAGGCACAATGGGAGCGCCTCTTTCTCTCTATTGATTTTTTTCCTTCCTCTTTTCTTTTATTCTCCGTGTGTGTGTGTGTGTGTGTGTGTGTGTGTGAGAGAGAGCAAGACGAGTTTTGTCTCTGCGGGACGAGGGTGAGAAATATTTTGGAATATCAACATCCGATCCTGGACCGTGTATTTTTAGGCGCAGGTGTGATCGGTAATTAATTTGTCTGTATTGGGAATGAGAGGAAAGTAGAATTTCGGGTAGACAAAATGTCCACTCGCGTTGGTTATAATCAGGAAGCTTCAGTTTTAAAATTCATCTTCATAACGTTCCCAAAGCTTCCAGAAAAATTACCATAAAGGAAAGAATCAAACCACTTGAAATTACGATCGAGCCCGAGCCATCCGAAAAATTTGAACAAAACGCTTCTGCCCGAGCTTCGATTTCAAGTTTGCCCACCTCAAACAACTCTCGAAAAAGAAAAAAAAACTTTTTTTTTCTTCATCTTCTTCTTCTCCACGTGCAAACAATGAGAAAAGAGAAAAGAATCGAGGACATCCCGTACTCCCACAGACGATGACTAAGCGTATCCCGACCGAGCGACCACCAACCTGGAAAGCTTAATTTACCCGATTAAACTTAATGGCTCTCGCTTGCCTGTCAATTTGCCTTTTTGACGTTTTAACGAGGACCTGTTTTTTCGCCACCTTGACGAGATAATCTCTCTCTTCCCAAAAAATTAGGCCCTTTTTCCTTCTCCGAAAATTTTCCGGTTGTTGGTTTTGAATTTTTCCCGGTGACTGGACGATTTTTGGAAATTTTTTGTGAGCCAATTTGAAAAATAAACTGAAATTATCATAGTTTTCAAAAAGTTGATTGTTTTTGTTTTAAACGGTTACGGTTTGGACTTTGAGTCGGCTATCAAAGTCCGATAAATCCCAGGAGTTGGGGGGTTGATGTTTAGGAGACACTCGCGCGCGTCACAATCAAACAGCGATAAATTTCCGGAAGCTGGATTTCGTCTGGATAAATTAGACGAATTCGTGGTCTTGACATTCGATTATGCGTGTCCATACGTTTGATACAGCTCATCAGTTAGGAAAATTAATCGTCACGATCAAACGGACAGTCAAATTTTTTACTTTTTGTACACAAAATAAAAATCAGAATCTGTAAAATTCATTGAAAAAATTGTAAGTATCTTGAAATACTAAAATATTTTTGATGCTACCAATTTCTTTTGCTTAAAACTTATTCACAATGTTTATCAAAAGTATTGAAGACACATTTCTATGTGAGTAAACGCCAATTCCAGTTCAGTACACTTTCAAAATTTTATGAAATTCATGAATAAAAGCAGACGATATTAATCAATGAACGCTAGCGCCATCTGTAGATGGCGCATGATAAATCATCGCTTTAATCATGCTACTACTCTTGAATAAAAAAAAAATCGTTCCAGTACAACAATTTCAGTTTAATTTTGAAAAAACTTCTGTCGATGTCACCACTACCCTAACAAAAAACAACAGCCTTGTAAGTATCCCCAAAAATTGACCGGACCAAAAGGAAAACACAGTCCAAAAAGGGCAGTTTATCAATTCGACCCCCCCGGTGCGCGCGACAGCCGAGGGAGGATTGATCGAGTTAGCTCGCGTAACTTCGTTACGGTACGGCCCCCCGGCCAATGTATTATCGCGGGGAGGAGCCGGCGCTCCTATTATTCCGCTCGGTGGACTCGGGGCCAATTTGATCGTGTGCAGCGCGTTGGACCGCTAACGCTTCCTCTTTCGGGGTTGGACAGCCGTGAGATGGCTTGTTTTGACGATTAATTTTTATTGCGGGGTGCGGTTACTCGTTTTGTTATTCTTGGTTTTGAGTACTGCCGTAAGGTGTAATGAGAAGATTACAGTTTGGGTTGTTTTGTGAGGGTAAGGTGTTATTAATATTATTTTTGTGGATTTATTTAAAAAAATTAAAAAACTGTAGACGGGTTGGATCGTTTATAAGCCCTGTAAGAAATGTGAATTAGGTTATCCATTATAAATAGCCATTGAATCGCTAGTTACTGGCAAAATACTAGGTTAACTATTTAAAATAGCTAGTAAATGGGTATTTAATGGGTGACCTAATTCACATTTCTTACAGCGAGCAGGTACTAGAAAATTGTATTTTTTGTTTGATATAAATGTCATTTGTTGCTTGAATTCAAAAAACACAGTTTAGTCTACCAACTCAACTCCCAGAAAAAGCTCTTATTTATGTGATGTGTATTTATTAAAACAAAGATTATGCATGTATTTAGTAGAACGAGTTTTTGATATAATATTTTGTACTAGTACACTGTTTACCGTGAAATTAAACATTTCCTCCTAAAACTAAAAAAAAAAAAAACCCTGAAAACATCGAAAAAAAAAAAAAAATTTTTTTGAGTATAGGGTACTTAAACTTCTCAAAATAGCTGGCGCCACACGATACATCAATTAATTGGTCGGTCCGGTGTGTTGATCCTGCTGAGTGGCCCGCTGCAGAGGGGCGAAAGGGGAAATAACTCATCCCCCAACTGTTGTTTTAAGTCCCGGGTGCCCAAATGGCTTTCTGATTAGCCGCAAAACTACGTAAGCCCGGAATAATCCTGTTGACGTCGAGGCCTCCAAGGGATACGCGCTCTGTTTGACTTGGTATATTGCACGGCAAATATGAGCCGGGAATTTAATTGACGTTACGGTTTATTCGAGTTTGATTTTTATTTAATCTGCACAAAGGGCTTTTTATTTTTTCTTACGGTATCCGAATATATATCTTCCTATATTATATAGTTATATCCAGGAGGAGCTCTTTTTTTCTTTGGCTCCTCCGGGAGGAGCCCCTTAAAACATGTTAAATATAAGGTTTTTTGAAGGTTTTGAGGTGCTCCTCCGGGAGGAGCTCTTAATTTTAAAAGCTCCTCCTGGAGGAGCCAATTTTAGTAGCTCCTCCCGGAGGAGCACCTTAAAACGTCAAAAATCCTTATATTTAACATGTTTTAAGGGGCTCCTCCGGGAGGAGCCAAAAAAAAAGAGCTCCTCCCGGAGGAGCACCTCAAAACCTTCAAAAAACCTTATATTCAACATATTTTATGGGGCTCCTCCCGGAGGAGCCCCTTAAAACGTCAAAAAACCTTATACTTATTATGTTTGAAGTGGGCTCCTCCCGGAGGAGCCGTACTTTAAAGAGCTCCTCCCGGAGGAGCACCTCAAAACCTTCAAAAAACCTTATATTTAACATGTTTTAAGGGGCTCCTGCTGGAGGAGCCGTAATTTCCAGAGCTCCTCCCGGAGGAGCACCTCAAAACGTCAATAAACCTTATTTTCAAGATGTTTTAAGGGGCTCCTCCCGGAGGAGTTGATTTTAAATTATAGGAGCTTCTCCTGTACGAGCACCTTAACTGTCAAAAAACTCCATATTTAACCTCTTTGAAGGGCGCTTTTCCTAGAGGAGTCGTAATTTTAAAAGCCCTTTTTAAAGGAGTACTTCAAAAGGGTTAAAAAATATTATATTTAACATGTTTCAAGTACTTGAAGTATTTTAACTTACTATTTAATTTTTATAACTATTTTTTTAGACTCACAATAATAAAATTTTCTTTTTTCAATTTAAATCATATTCAACAATTTTACCTAAACATGTTTGAACTTTTATTCAATACACAAACTCAACTCAAAAAACATGTTAAATATTAACTATCAAAAAACTCCATATTTTATAACTATTTTTATGGGGGTTGACGAGCGAAGCGAGCAGGGAGGTAGCCCCTAGTATATATATATATTTATAATTCCTAGTGGCTTGTTTTTGTTTCTTGCTCATTTAATCAATCAAAAGTTCAGTTGTATACAAAGATCTAATATGGACCTTATTCTAAGATCCCAGAACATAATGTCAAAACGATAGTTACAAAACCTCATTTTCGGCAGTACCAAAAGAAAGTTTTTATAAAATTTCAAAAGCTAAAAATTGAAAAAGAAACTTCAAGTAAATATTTTTTATCCTTCCATAAAAGAGAGATAGCGCTATTTTGGTGAGATTTTCAATGTAAGATTTTATTCGTGAGCTGATTGGTGGAGCAGTTTTTAAAATATTCGATGTTACAATAATTGTTTTTTTCCTATGCGCGCTTGCAGCGCGTTGAGTGGTACTAGTTAAACAAATAAAAGATGCTAAGTAAGTATGTAAGTTGATAAGTGTTAATGAATAAACTTATTGAATTTTGTCTTTCGGATTGTTAATGACCTTTTTCATTGGTCTATTCGTTTTCGGCAGTTACAAAATGTCCCTTAGACTAATATCTGATCTTATAAAAACAATGGTTTTAGTTCAGGTTAATATCAAAATCAAAATTTAATCTATGAAAATCTCAAAAAGCAGGTGGAAGAAAGTAAAGCTCTTAACCAAGTGACACGCGCCCTCGAAAAAACCCCAGCTTCCCCACGCACGTATCTTCTTCTTCATCATGAATATGCGCGCACCTTGTGACGGCTCGAGGATAATTGCGTTTCTCTCATTGAGAATCCGAGGGCCTTTTTTTTTTCTCTCCCCTTTCATCGCTTCCTTAAATCAGATACTGCACTTGCAGGTGGATATTTTTCTTTGCTGGCGTTCAGCTCGGTTCAGAAAATTGTTTAGTAATTTTTAAATTTAAAACTATTACATAAGGTACCTGTACCTAGTATGGCCCCCCTAAGCGAAAATCGACGTGTGGCGAATCAAATCAATATTTTTTGACGTCTAAGGTCTCACTTTAAAGCTTAATTCAAGAGCTTTAAAATGAGACCTTACGCGTTCAATTTTGATCAATGAGATTGAAATGATAGAGGATTTACCAAAACACGTTTTTTTAAGACGCCAAAAATTTGTGTACCTAATATGGCCCCCTTGAAGTTATTTATTAATTGCGATTTGTTCCTATTATTTAAATCAATCAGGATATGAGATTTAACGAGAGATTTAAAAAACTTCAAAATTTTCATTATTTTAAAAATTATTTATTTAAAAATTGAGCCTTTTTTACAATTTTTTTGAAAGCTTTGCAACCAGTAGAAAAATTACAACTTTAAATTTTTATCAAAGTTTGTTTTTTGAGCTAGAATGTTTATAAAACGAAAAAAAGCTTCGAAACAATTAAATTTATTTTGCTTAAATGACATTAGGATAGGATTTTCTAAAAAGTAAATATGAAACTAAGGACTCTTAATATCAGTATTTCTACTAATTCGCGGGGGGCCATATTAGGTACACTGTATTATGAAAAGTTATTTAAGAATAAAACCCGTTAGAAAACGAAATGAATAAAAACTAAAATCGCATTTTAAAGCTGAAATAATAACGAATCGAAGCTACCTATGAAAATTTTGGTCAGGTGCGTCTAAATATTTTGGCAGACCATTTAATCACAGTGTAAAATAATAACGAAGGTATACGAAACGAGTTTTAGCTATAAGGTGGGCGCAAAAATTATTTTTAAATGTTCTAAACAACTCAAAACTTCATAATTCAGTGTTTTTGACTTCTTCCTACCTTGTAGAGATGCCACATATCAAGCAAATTCAAAATAACAGGGGAGGGGGGGCATATTAGGCACAGGGCCATATTAGTTACACCTACCTTACTTCCATTTCGTCTTAGATCAATATGTTATAATTGATAATAAAAGTTTTTCATTTCTATAGTAAATAATATTTTCCAATAATTACAGACGCGTATATTAATTAAAAACTTTTTTGAATTTTCTGTAAGAGCCCGAAATTAAGGAGCCACGTGAATCAAAAAATAATCAAGATTAAAAAAGGATGAAAACGAATCTGCAGCCGGGATCAAGCGTCGAGGAGGAGAAACCGCAGAGAGGAGCGAAAGGAAAACGAAGCGCGTATACAGACGAGGGCTGATGCCATTGAGCGAGATGATTTTAAAGGGACGCGAGTCGAGGGGCGCAGTAGGATCGAGGGCGCGTTCCCGTTATTATGATTTTAGTACTTGCGACTCGATTGCGCGAGAAGCGAGTTTTGCCTTTTATCGACGTCTCCCTTACCAGTACGAGAAGCCTGTAATTTTTCAACTGATTCGATTCTGGTTTAATGTGGTGATTTACATGTGGAAATTCATGGGACTTGTTGAGGGAGTGGATTGTTGGGTTGTCAAGTTTGAGTAACTATGAAATTAATTTAGTATTGAATGTAATCATATGAGGATGACGTTGTATGTCTAAGTGGCCAACATATATGGGGCTAAAGTGTTAGCTATCGTTGATACATAATTGTGCAAATGGATAAATTTCACCAAGAATATTATATGAAACTACTTTCGAATAAAAGCAACTCCAGAATCACTGGTGATCCTTTTTACTTCTTTTCTGATTCTTTTGGTAAATTTTAAGTGTTCTCAGACTCAGAATTAACTTTATTTTAAATATTTTTGAAAATAATGTTTTTTGAAGATTTTCATTTTTGAAGTTGACATTTGATAAATAGCATTGATTTCCATAGTTTTTCTTTTAGCGGTACTTAAGTGCGTAAATGAAACAAGGTACAGAGAAAAAATTTTAATTTCGGTGATTATAGAAATCTTGGCCTCATCATTTCATCATTCTCACATGCGGTGGTAATAGAGTATAGTGATGACATTAAACGAGTCTTTTCTGTCTGCATCCTGTCGTTTATACACTGTTTCCGCCCCCCTCTGCGCGTGTGTGTATTACTGTCTCGTCTTTACGTCTCCCGTCCATTTTAAATCATCTCAATTCTTTTTTTTTCTTTTTTTTTCATCCCAAGACCGTTGAATTACTCAAAATTTCATCGTCATTTACTGTTATGAAGTAAATTAATAATACATGCGTAATAAAATGTCTAAATTGATATGAATTTGGACTGGTACTGAGCCCCACAAATCATAGTTCTTGATTATTATTATTATAGACCATACAATCATTCGATTAGTACTGACAGTTACTGACGAGACCACTGTGCCCATAATATCAAGCAGTTAAAAAAAAAATCGTACGACAGGACTTTTTATTCAAGTTGATGAATTTTTTAATTATTTTATTAAATCTTTTATTTTGAGCTATCAGGAAACCTTAAACGATAAAATAATTGACTGTGTACATACGAAAAAAGACACCTCAAAATCAGATACGCACGCATCTCTCGTAAAACCTCGAGGTTCCGGGCGCCTCACAAAGGAAAATTTTATCGCTAAACAAAAATCTCGCTCCCCGCAGCATTCATCCATTGAAGAATCTCCCTCGTCTCGCGCGGGAAAAATAAAACTGTGTGCACAGGCGGCCACCCCAGCCGTTGATGACACACATCTACCGATGTCGCGCCTCCGTACGAATAAAGATATGGGTTTAAATGCTGTTTGCTTCCTCGAGATTTTTCTTTACTTGGCGTGATGTTTTCATTGACGAATATCTTATAAGTACGGTTTGAATTAGAGTTTGTTTTTATCGAGGATGTATTAGAAATGATATAAAATTCTGATGGGCGTAATCAGCTCTTGTATTGAATTATTTGTTAGTTTGAGTACTATTTAGAAGAAAAAAAAACAAGATCTCATTCCGAGTGTTACGCAAAAAAATCTGTTTTAAAATATAGTGATGGATATTTGAAATTCAGTGGGTTGATTTTTAGAGTGCTTGAATTCAGATCTCCAAAGCTTTCTACTTTTATATTTTCAATCGATCAACTTGTAGAAAGAAAGTGAATTTTTTTCCAGAGACTCAAAAGATTTTTTTTTTTTTTTTGCTATGCTAATTCTGACACTCAAGAGCATTAATGCGCTTTCACTTGAGTATGTATAATCGCGTTAAGGTAAGGTGAAGTTCATAGAGAAGGTGAAGTCAGCACACAGGTCAATGACTCTTCAAAGAGTAATTTTGTAAATTTTAATACTGAAATTCAAGCTAAGACCATATTTTTAAAAATGTATATAAATTTTTTATCCATGAATTCTCAATCTTTTTTTATAAGACATATTGACATCAGTGAGAAATCTAAATTTCATCAAATTTTTTTTTTAATTCTTTTTTATATCTTCTGCTTTGTTATGACTCCCGATTGGTTAGAAACGGCCGAAAGAACTTTGGAAATGGGACTATAACCTTAAGATACTTCGCATGGTCTCCATTTACAGAACAAATATTCTTCTCAAAACCAAAAGAAAGAAAAAAAGTTTCTTGTATACATGAACTACCCAAAATCTTCGAAAAATCAAAAAGACAAATTGCGTAATCCCGCCTACGAAACAACCGATGTCGTTACGATTTCAGGGCAATTTGCGCCTAATGCCCCTCCTTCCCTGCTCCCGCAGCTGCGAGCTTTCGCAAGCCACAATAGATAAAAAAAACCAGGGCTGCATCCGATAATAATAACAACAACGTGGAAGGGGGGGTTCTTTTTTTTTAACACGAGAGGGGAGTCCTGCAGGAACAATGGGGACTGCTGCACTCAACCGACAATGGAGGGTAGCCCATCTGGGAGAGCAAAAATGGAAGCTGCTGGTGTTTGGTACCCGCGACTTTCAGACCAGAAACCCGTTTGTTTTGGTGGGATGAAGTTTTAGCTCGAGATACGATCGGAAGTTACTCGGACTGTGGTTTTGTAACTTCAGTTTTTAGTTTAAAATCTTGCTGACTTCAATTTCTTTACTTTTGATTGAACGTTCAGATTAGAGAGTAATTATACCAAAGCTGAATCATCTAGACGCAACAAAAGAAGCCTTTGCGAAAGAGAGTCGGAATTTGCAAGACGTCCTTTTTCATTACCCCAGAAATTAGTAAGCTCATGCAAAGTTATACGACCCAAAAAAATGAATTCGCCGACCAAAGCTCTCGAGCCCAATAAAATATCGGTAAACAATGTCAATGCACCTCTAGCGGTAATCCCTACCCAAAGTCCCTTTAGCTATCTCGAGGGCACTCGTTCCAGCAGAGCACTCTTTCGGTGCACCGCATGTTTCTCGCTCCTTAATTCAAATTCGATCCTTGACCCCGACTGCACACTCTGTGAAACTATTTTTTACGTGAGATTATTCCGAATTGGATTCTTGATGATGTTTCTAATTTGAAATTACTCATTTGTGGCGACCGTCTCGAGAGATACAGTGTTAATGATACTGCATTTCTATAGATGAAAAATTGAATTCAAACTTTAAGACTCCAGATCATACAGTTATGTACAGAAAGAGTTGACAAATTTTTTCCTGAAACAAAAAATTTACCTTTCTGAACTTATTGAGAAAATTGAGTTCAAAGTTTTTGAGGTTAAACACAGAGGTATACATGCTGCCCGTGCATCGAACTTTCAACTCTGTTTTTTCTGTAATAAGTTCGGGAAGGTATATTTTTTTTTTGCTGGAAAAGATTCAGTCAGTAATTCTCAATATAACTAAAATTGTTTCAAGTCTCAAAGTTGGATTTTGATTTGATTTGAATCTTACCATTTAAAATACATTGGTGAAGTGTTTTGACTCACGTAGTCATGCAGTATCATCCTTAAACAAAAGTACAGGCTACTGAAAAAATCTGTTGAAAAGAGGCAAAAACAATTTCACGCCAGTGGTTGAGAGGAATTGCACAAACTAGTCATTTACTGGTCCAAACTGGTTATGATGTAGAGTCGCAGTTCCAGAGCTGATCCAAAATAAGCTAACTTTAGTAAAATTCAAACCAAAAACAAAAGACCTCTCAAAGTATTCAAACATTGTCAGACACGCTTGTAAAGAGATGACGTTGTTCGATAATAAACAGAGCTTCGCGAACTCGAAAAGCGCCATTACGGTTATCCTCGTCCGGTGGGCGGTGCCTAAGTCAAATAGGCATGGAGTCACGTAGGAGCTCGCGCAAGGTGAGTGTGAAATGTAGCCTATACCTCGTACAAAACTAGTTTGCATATCGCGCTCCTCCTCTTCTCTTTCAGAATTTAAACTTTGATGTACCGGGGATCGATTGCCGATGAGGCTCTGATTGCGACCCGACGGACTTCCGGCACTCCTGCGGCCGACGACGAAAACCTTTTTCACCCTTCGTTAGGTGGCCCATTGTTCACCCGGGGCTACCGCGCGATTATCCAGGCGGCTTTTCGGTTCTGCCCCCGCGCAAAGCGTGAATGCCTCCTTGATGATTTCGAGCGTCTATCGCGAGTAATTGCTGTGATGTGTGCGGCTTTACGATGTACGGAATACGTGTCAGTGGCAGGGGCATTTGGTTATGTTTTTTTTTTTATATGTTTTACGAACGCAAGAAATATGGAATCTTCAATTGAGAATGAAAGAGATAATAAATTATTTTGAGATTTTGATGCGTTAAATTTTTAGTCCGTAATAAGAACTTCCATTATACTTCGAAATTTATGAATTTTCTATTGATTTTTTATGTTAAATTAATTGAAATGTAAAACTTGATAAAGCTCTTTTGACTAATCTATACAGTGTGTATGGCTAAAATTTACTTAACCTTTATTATTATCAAGAGTACAAATTATCTCTGAAAGTCCCACAGTAACTCTCCGTATTAATTACGAGCCAGACCTCTGGCTATCAACAGAGGATGCAACGAATTATCGGCATTGTTACCCTCCGAATGCCTTCCTTTCCCGCACCCGGAGGGTCGGGGTACAGCAGAGAATAAAAATAAAAAGTACGAAGGAGACATTCTTTTGACATGCTTGTGTAGCTCCACGCTGAGCCAATTGAAGGCCTGCAGTATTTCTCGAGGTCGACCTTTTTAAATTGACTTCCCCTCATGGGGGGTCCCCCCCGTTAGCGCGTGCGTGCTTATTTTGCGAAATTGCGTAATTAGATAAAACCGGGCATGGGACTTGGGAGGGTACCGCTTCTGATTTAATATCAATTAGTGGTTGGAATTTTCATTTCAAAAACAGTAGTATAAGCGGATTAACCGTAAAATTGTTTGATAAAATGTTTTTTCACTGTTTTAAAAATATAACGATTTTTTTTTCATTTATTTTTAAACTTTATAGGAAAAAAAAAACACTATTGAAAAAGTTTTTCGACGGAAATGGTTATTTTTAGAGGATTTTTTGAAGAGTTTGAAGATTTTTTTTGCAAAACTACACACATTTGAAGATTTACATGACATTTTTTTCACAGTAAAATAACAATAAGAATTTTTTTATTTAACTATTGTTGTAAATTTATGGATCATTATTATTATTATTATTATTATGGGACTGAATCATTTTATCTTAATTATTTATTTCAAAATTATTCGCGAAAAATAGATGTCTCAAAGCAAAATACCTCCGAGACTGAGCAAAAGCATATCCGACATAAATGAACAAAAAAAATTATCAAATAAGAGATTTTAATCATTGATAATAAATTTGACACTGATACAGATAATTAAGATTTCTCATCCAAATGTATAAACAAATAACCGTATTAAGTAGTAAAGGTCGACCACGGTCAGGCAGGATCAAAATTAGTAAAAAAATGCAAACCTGCGTGGGCGTGAGGTTGATTATGGATGCGAGATGCTCCCTCTCGGGTGCGCTCAGGTACTTCTGCTGCTTGAACCTCCTCTCGAGCTCGTAGACCTGGGCCTGGGTGAAGAGGACGCGTCGCTTCCTCCTCTGCGACAGGGGAAACTGCATCGTGCTCACGGCCATTCCAACGCCGACGCCGACTCCCATGCCCGAGGACTTGGCCATGTCGCCCATCGACTGGCCCATCGAGCAGCCGGCCATGTTCGTTCCCGCGCTCGCCGCCGCGCCCATGAGCCGTGATACTGAAAGCGTTAATTTTTCGTTTAGAGTCAAAGAAATATTTTAATTTTGCTGTATGGTAATTTTTTAAATTGAACTACCTTAAGATTATTGAAAAAAATTGAAATTCATATTAATAAGGATTAATCCGATACAACAGTGTCAATAACCACCACGACCCAATAATTTAGATTATTTGTTAAAATGAACGACTCGGGTAAATATACTGTTAGTTTGATTTCTGATTTGTAGGTTTTTATAAAAAATTTTTAAAATCAATTTTTAAAAAATTTCACCAGTCCACAACGCCAATTTTCTCATAGATTAAAAGTTTCAAAATCATCCACTTTTTTGTCCTTGAATATCATACAAACCATTCATTTTTGTACAACTAATTTAAACCCATTGAGCCTGTAATCACCCAAGTGTGAAGTGCATTTAACTTCTTTTACTCCTCTTGCACTCCCATTCAATCACTCAAAATTGATCGAAAGCATCGCTCGTAATCCATTCACTCCCCCAAATCAAGAAAAAAAAAAGGAAGAAACTCCCGAATCATCGTTCGAAACTCCTCCAGACACCGTATCGTTACCCAATGAACACCAACTATGGAAAAAAAAGTCCATCCAGAAACACCAAAACCTATTATTCAGTCAATCTTGTCCCTACAACATAATACCCTGGAGGCATCGTATTATGACAATGATAACTATCGTGTCCGGTAGTTAAACGAGGCACCAAATCGTCTCGTAATTAAGCCGTCCGACACTACTCCTCGTCAAGGCGCCACAATGGGGGAGAAATAAATAAAGAAAGAAATGATAAAAAGTGTCGATTCACCGTATCTCTTTTTTTTCTGTTGGTCAGACTCGCTGCATATATGTAAGAGTGGGAGGTCTTGCATTTCCTACGTGAGACGAGCGATGGGAACCCCGAGATTTCCTCTCGCGCAATTACGCGCTGCTTGATTGGGAAAAATAATGGGCCTCCGGGAGTCTGTTTCTCAGGATGATGGTAGGATATTCTAAAACACCTGCCAAAGTTTGGGTTTGACGCTCGATAAGTGTTTATTGTTAAACGATTTATTCTTCTTGACTTTATGAACTTTCAAGGATGTACTGATGAACGAACTTGAGAAAAGTTTGAGTAAATGATTCCAATGATGTTATGAGAAATATATTGACTCAAAAATCACAAGCAGTCATTTTTGATAAGTAAAAAAGCAGTGAAGTTCTGTCATATGGGAATAGTTCTATTCTATGGAACTGCTTATGGTCAATTTTGACTGTTTATTTTAATTCAAAAACAGTGATTGATTGAGACACGAAAAAATCAGCTATGAAAAGTTAGGAGGTAAGTATTGAAGACGTTGGAAACGTTGCGAGAAAGAATTATTTTTATATATACTTTATGTGAAGGCAATTTTGAATCTGAAATTTTAAGAAATCAATCGACTTTGATCTATCAGTAATTATTAGGAAAGAGGCAAATAAAAAAATAAAATAAAAATTAATTTTTGACAAGTCCCGAGTAACCCACCTTTTTTGTAATTCATCAAACTGATCAAAAACTCTCCATTCTCACAAAACTAACCCACAGCATCTCGAAACTCATTTCATTCAAAAAAACCCATTCAGCCGATACAAATTGGACATTCAAAAAACGCTCTGGATCCGCAATTGCACGAGTAATAAAAAAAAAAAAGACGAAGGAATATAAAACAGTCGTTGGATGAATGGCCCCCGGCTCGAGATATTATTCGATGGATTGTTATTTTGTGAAACGTCATCCTGGTGGTGGGTGCGAAGGAACCGGATTTTCTGACAGCGTTCGTTCTCCTCGAGGACGAGCAGCCTAAGTCGAGCCAATCGGGACTCGTTAGATAAACCTGGCCCACCCAGACGACCATGAGAACCGTGCCCGTTAGATTGTTGTGGTTGTTGTTACAACCGAATACCTGGAAACGTGTAGAGGGCCTTTTTGAGTGACGTGCGGTGTACACACGAGAAAGAAATTTATTGTTCATAATAATTGACCCATCTTTTTCTGATTTTGGTCTTGTGGTCGAATGTGAGAAGGTGTTTAGATGATTATGGTCTCGAATAATTTGTTTGTTTATGGATGAGACTGAGCTTCACTGTATAATTTCATATTAAATATATAGCTTAGATCCTCAGGGTTCAACAAACACATCCTTAAAAATTTCTAAAATTTTAATATGTTTATTAGGATTAAAAAAGGCGATTTTATTAGTGATTTAATAGTGGTCTCTGCATACCTTTTTTCGGGAATCACAAATTAAAAATTTAGCATTTTTTGACATTTTCAGAGAAAAGAGAGGTTGAGAAATCAGCCTGAGAACCTAGCATCGGAAATGTTGGTATGAGGTCCTCCAACATTTATTAAACATTCACAAGATTAAAAAGATTAAACAAATAAAATTGAATTAAAAGGTACAGTTTTATGCACAAGTATTGTAACGATTTGAAACCTTGTACACTGAAAACATAAATTTAAAAAAACGAAAGCTCTTATTTAAAAAAAATTCGTCTTCGATTTGAGGCTTTCAGGGAGATGCAAAAAAAAGAGGAAAAAACAAGTTGTCGGATACATGGTGAAAAAGAACTTGGCAAATTGGATCCGACCGTCGCTCGGCAGGACGCTGGATAATATCAATAATACGAACGCGCACACAAAGCTTTGCTTTATTTTTTTTCTTGTTTGACGTAGCACGAGGGGTTATCTACTCTCATCCAAAGCTGAAGATTTGCAGAATTTTTAGTTTTTTCAATATTTTATTTTTAACGGATAACACTTTTATGCAGTATGAAGGCATAAAAAAGGGTTGTTATTCGGGATTAAAATTTGTCCACGTGTTTATTATTTATGGAATTCACAATCTGTATCAGTTTTGTTTATGAATTTCAAAGCTGTCTCCGAATGGATTTTTTAAATTAATTTTTACGTTGAGCTCAATATTATTTTAGCCACATGGTTCAATTAAATTTATTGAATATTGAATATTTAAACAATTACAATGTAAATTACTTTTGACATGACTTATAAAATTTCTTCAATTCCTTGTCTATTCATTTAAATTTTGAAAACACCCGAGTCATAAGCCCACTCCCATTCACTATCCTTAATAAATAATTAAAAAAGTTTAATTTTAGAATTCCCGCTTCTCGTAGAAAAAAAAAAGTTCCCATCCTTCAACCCTTGCACCACAATCACCGGACGTCCACGTCAATTTTCTCGTTCGTAACGACACTCGCGTCACTTCCTGCGATAGCGATTTTCTTCGCGCACGCGTCCCCCGGAAGTCGACGATGACACTCTCGTCGCGTGTCCATTACGCGATTTCCAAGCTGTTGACTTTGAAACTATAAACCCGAGTGCGGCCAACTCCCCCTCTGCTCTGCGATATACGCGAAACACCACCCGCCGGCGGTGGGCGCGACGCGTGATCCGACGGCCGACGACGAGATTACGACGGTTTACGCCGACAGAGATTCTTGTTTGCCGTTTGGCTGGACGAAACCGCACCGTATTGTTTATTTATTATTTCGGGAAGTTTTTTCGAGGGGCTGTTTTAACTAGGTTACGATTTTTAAAATTAGAAAAAAAAATGTTTATAGTAGTTAAGTACTAGAAATGAAATTTTTTTTTTTTTTTTTTTTTTTTTCTTTTCGTTTGTAATTATTGTAACTTTTGTTAATGTGGATTAATCAATATTAGCCAATAATCAGTCAATTAAAATACACGTAAGCGAGTTAGACTCGAACCAACGTTTCTTGGGTTACAATATCAATGCTTTATTGGTTGAGCCACTTAACGCACACTCTGTTACAGATTGAAAATTAGAATGAAGTTTTTCATCAAGCAACTAAAATTTTAATGTTTTTTACAAACTTACTTAATAGACTCGAATAATGTGATGTTAAAACAGATCAGAAAATGAAGGTTGAAAAAGAGTTAAATTTTTTCTAAATTTATTATTTCTTTTTTTATTGCTAAGCTCAAGAACAATTTTTTCACTTTGACATTGGAAATCTTTTTTTTTTTTTTTTTTTTTTTCTTTTAGTTTGTAATTATTGTAACTTTTGTTAATGTGGATTAATCAATATTAGCCAATAATCAGTCAATTAAAATACACGTAAGCGAGTTAGGTTCGAACCAACGTTCCTTGGGTTACAATATCAATGCTTTATTGGTTGAGCCACTTAACGCACACTCTGTTACAGATTGAAAATTAGAATGAAGTTTTTCATCAAGCAACTAAAATTTTAATGTTTTTTACAAACTTACTTAATAGACTCGAATAATGTGATGTTAAAACAGATCAGAAAATGAAGGTTGAAAAAGAGTTAAATTTTTTCTAAATTTATTATTTCTTTTTTTATTGCTAAGCTCAAGAACAAATTTTTCACTTTGACATTGGAAATCTTTTTTTTTTTTTTTTTTTTTTTTGATCGTCTACTTATAACTTGTATGAATTGTAAAAAAAAATTGAAGTTTCCGTTATTTTCATTGTCAAGCAATATAGAAAATTAATTTTATAAGTTATACTAAAATTTTTAATGTAAATTCCTTTATAACTTTTTCCTGAAAATACAATTTTGTTCAATTGTAATATATACTCTTCTATCCTGTACGTACACACAATATTAAAATTATGATTCGTGTTTGGCATAGGGTATGAAAAAAAATATATATATATTTTTAATGAAAATTAATACAAGTCAAATTACAATCAATTACCAGAAAAAATAAAACAAAATAAAAAATTGTTTATCTTCAAAGTGCGAGTGTTTCATTAGTCTTACGGTGAAATTACTCCCGAGGGAAAAATATCGACCAAACGGGGGTATTCGAAGCCGTCAATGTCCGTCAATCGCACGACGCCAACATTATTGCTGGGCAAATAACGTAAAGAGAAATACTACACCTATGGCTAACGCCTCGTTACGGCTTATTTATCTTTCGCAGCAGCTACCGACGCGCCAGTGACAGCTGCCGTCGATTTACCCGTGAAAACATTGACCGAAAAATACTCTTCGCTCGGCCTGCAGCTACTCCTATTTGAGCATCGCTAATACGACGACGCGGATGCCTTTGGTGAATAAATTTTTCTCGCTCGCCCACGGTCTTTGAAATGCAAAAATCACGCGTTTACCTCGTGCGTTTTAAATGGAAACCGAGCTTGATTTTTTTACGGTGCAACGTCAAGCGTTGACTTTGCCTTGGAATTCAGTGAATTCGAGGGTTGGCCCGGGAATAGAATAGAAGCTGAAACCGGAGTATGTTTGAGTGTGGGGCGCCGCGGACATTTTACACGATGTTTCGAAACGATATTTCAAGATTCTCTCGTGCGATTGTTAGTTTAAAATTTTTTAAAAACCTACAACAATTTGATTTTTTTCTTTTTTAATTAATTAAGTAACTTACTAATTTACCATTTTAGACGTAAAATTTTACCGCGTAATGTTAAAACACCAACTTTTAAAAAAAATTTATTTGACGGATATTTTCACAACATAGTGGTGAAGTTAAATATTTAGCTCGAGAATTCATTTTTTTCTCCTTGTGTAGACCATGTCACATTTTCGACGGATAATTTTATTACTTCATTTCCAAAAAGAAAATACGTACATACATGAGAAACCAATAACTTTAACCGACTTCACCGCAAGTCCCACCGAGCTACACAAAAAAAAGGGTGCTACTCACTTGCAAATCTCGGATCGTTGGTGGTGGGTGGCGCGGGTGCGTACCAGGGGTGGTGCGAGGACACGGCGTGCGACCTCATGGGGTCGCCGGCCCCGCCGCCGGTCCCGACTCCCGGACCGGCGTGGTGGTAGGGACTGAGCTCGGCGGCGCAGTACTGGTACTGGGGCGCGAGCTGCATGGCGTAGGGGTTGCCCATGGCGCTCATGCCCGTCGCGGGCCCGGCGCTGCTCATCCCGGAGCTGACGTTGTTGTTGGCCCCGGTTATGGGCCCGGGGGTGCTGACCCCCGGCGTCGAGCCGCCGTGCAGGGGCGGGCTGCCGCTGCTCGCGCTCGAGCTCCCGGTGTTGGCGCTCGCCGTCCCGACCCGGCCGCCCCCGCCGGCGCAGGAATTGCCGTAGGGCGAGCCCTGGGCGACGGCGGCGGCCGCCGCGGCCAGCTCCAGCTTCCGGTAGGACTCCTCGATCGGGGACAGTATGTCGGTTACGCTGAAGGGGGTCGTGTGGGCCCCGCCCTGGGCGTGGGACGTGTGCTGGTGCTTGGGCGACAGGCTCATCGCCAGGTCGACCCCGTTGAGGTCCGGCAGCAGGCCAGCCTGCTCCAGCTCGGTCTGCTGCTGTTGCTGCTGCTGGTGTTGTTGTTGTTGCTGTTGTTGCTGCTGCTGCTGCTGCTGGTGCTGGTGGTAGCTGGTGGCATTGCTCACGGCGTTTTGGGTCCCGGCGCCGGCGGCCTGGACCGCCCCGCCGCTCATCTCGGCGAACACCTCGACGCTCCTGCCGTCGAAGTAGCGCAGATACGATCCGCAAAGAATTTTGGCGACACTTGGGCTAACACTTCAGGGTCATAATATCCTCTCTCACCCACTGTTTAGTCACACTCAAAATCACTGCTCGTAGTCACTAAAACTGCACTTGGCTGTCTCACTGGTAATCGATGGTGGCCGGCCAGAGCCGGCCGGTGGCCGACACCGGAGTCCCAGGTTTGTCCCAGGTCGTCCTTCCTCTCGCTGTCGGGTGCTCGAAGAGAAGAGCCCGCGCCGCCCGGGGAGCATGCACTCGGCAAGTGGCTCTACTAAAACTTTCGAGAGAAGAGATGATATATCGCTCGCGCGGCTCTGGAGAGTCGTCCACTGAGCTGCTGCTGCTCCTCCTCCGCTGCGCGGGTCGCCTCGTCGGGCGCCTCGGCCGACCTCGAGAGGATACGCCGGCGTGAAGCACCCCCGAAGGGTTGTTTTCTCTTCCGGCTCACTCGAGGACTCGGCTAAAGCCTGGCTCCGCGCGCCTGGGTCTCGCTTGGCTGGCCTGCCTGTATGGATGAATGAATGGAGAGTACTGTTGGGGGCTCTCCTGGAGAGGTCCTCTCACGGCCGCTTAGACCCACTCGAGAGAGCGACGGCTGGGCTGCTCCATCCCCACCACCGCAGCTTCCACCTCTACCTTGCACCTTCTACCCCCGCAGCTGTCCTCCGCGGGGATCAAAAAAACAACTCCCCGGCTCCGAGATTTCCCCACTTCCCGGCGGGCGAATAAAAACGGGGGGGATCGCGGCGCCCATTGGCCCATCCCCACCAATGAAGGCCGACGCCGTTGCGGGCTCCCGTTCGCCGGACTCCGGCCAATCGGGAGCCGGGGAGGCTCCGAGGATGTCCGCGGCGCACGCGCGAGCCGCCATTACCGCGGGGTGGAAGGGGTGCAACCGGCCGCGCGGTAGGGGTTGCCGCACACGGTGGTGCACGGGGGGTCGCACGTGAACGGGGAGATCTGCTGGCAGTTTCGCGCGCTGCGGGCACATTCGCTGCGACACCGGCGTGTATGTTATTACATCGGTTATCGCGTGCATCGAACCAACTCCCTGCCGTGGATCGAATTTTTTTCTACACCGTGTGGGATTTGGCTGCGACAAAGAACCGATTTGCGGTCTCTACCCCGTTAGCTAATTAATTTGAACAATCCCAGCTGTCTGAAATTCACTGATATCTAAGTTTTGAAAAGAAGACAAGGTTGTAATGGTATCTTGCCTTTTCAGTATCTAAGATTGACCCCCACGAATTAAAATTAACTTCTTAAATTTTTTTGTACGGAAATTTCAAGCCACTAGAAGTAATCAATTTTTTTTTCTACTTTATGAACGATCAGGATTACATTGAAAGCTCGGCGATTCGAAACTCAAGAGTTCCAGATTTAACTTATTAACGAATTATCAATGATTTTGAATTATTAAGCTTGATTTGTCAAAAAGTATAAAATTCAAATTTTTGAGGTAGCAAATAGTTTAACTTTTCAATAAATGGTTTAATAAATATAATTTTTCAAAAAGTGGTTTTTTACTTCTCAATTGATAATTATCAATTTTTGAAATTGCTTCTTTTAGTATTTTTCGTAAATTTGTATATATTAGTGAATAGTTTGAACGTTTGTGAAAAGTTTTTAAGGCACTTGTAAATAAATAAATTCCTTAAGAAAAATTTAAAAATTAATAACAAATGAAATTTTCCATTTCAAAGAAAAATAGAATACTTGAAAAAAGTAAAATAAATGTAATATAACTAATCTTATCTAAACAACTAAGAGATGTTTCCATCGGTCTTCCAGTCTAATTAAAATTCTTATCCCAAGGATCCTAATTTTTCCCACTCAGAAGCTATATATACATCTGCAAATTGAAAAAAAAAACCCATCTTATTAAAACCCCGAAAAAATCCATACAAACCAATTAAAATTACCCAGAAAAATTAAATAAATAAGATTAAGAAAACTAATCTTATCTAAACGAACAGATAATTTTAAGTAAGCTGTACACTATTATACATGAATGATATCTTAAATTATTTCAAAGCGACCGCGCTTACAAGGAGATGACCAGGCCTTTGGGTCACCGATTTTCATTTTTTAGCTAGTTTTCAAAAAATTCGTGTTAAAAGCCTATTAAATTTACAGAGATGCGGTACGTCGTATTCTTTTTGTCTTATTATGAACTTAAACGGAAAAATATTTTCAAATCTTAATTCCAATAATTTAAAGGTGAATAATTTATGTTACTGGAAGTACTTTTTAGCATTTTTTGAGTTTTAAGATAAAAATTATTTTAATTTGAACTTTTTGAGTTAAGACATGAAAATATTTTTCCTTTAAACTTCATAAAAAGATTTTAAAAAAAGCGGGGTTCCCCATCTCTGTTAGTGCAATTAAATAGGCTTTGAACACGAATTTTTAAAAACTAGCTAAAAAATGAAAAAAATCATAAAAATTGCTTATATTTGCATGGCAAACTGGTAGAGAGGCCCATTCAGAGCAAATAATGATGGTTTCGCTCATCATTCGATACCAGTGAACTACCCCCAAAGTTTCATTAAAATCGGTGACCCAAAGGCCTGGTCATCTCCTTGGTAAATTAAAAAAATAAGAATATAGATAACTAGGGGGGGTACCCCCCTGCTCGCTCCGCTCGCCAACCCCCTAATTATAATTGATGACTATAAAAATTAATCTAAACAATACGTAAGTTCTATGTTTGGTAAAATAATAAAAAGACTTAAGTGCTTAAAACCAATAAAAATTAGACACGAGAGTTCAGTTTGAACTTTACTTACTCATCATAATTTTACCAAATTATGTTACCAAAAGATTCATAACCTTACCAACCCTACTTGATTTTTCATCTTTAACCACCTAACATATTTTAATCTTAGCCACATTACAGACCTTACTAATTTCACTTACTTCAAATACCGCACTTAATCCCCAACTCATCTCTCACTCACTCTACCAACAAGCCCTACTCACCTTATTCATTTTGGACCTGACTCATCTTAGATCTCTAGCTTAAACTGCCCACCCTGAAAACTACTCTAGTAATTAGCGAAATAATAAAAAAATCACGATTATTTTCTAATTTTGCAATCTTGTATAAGCAAGCCTCGATTTTCAGTCGTAATACCCCTAGTGCTTCAAAATTGTCGATAATTTTCCGACTGTGTTTTGTGGGGCAAGTTTGACAAAAAATCACTCGCGCTTCGCGCTCGTGATTTTTAACCTGTCAAACTTGCCCCCCTCGTTGCTGTGCAAAAAAACTGGAGGAAAATTATCTAAAATTTTGAAGCACGAAGGGTTATTCGGCTGGATTATACAAAATTTTTTTACAGATTCTTCTTGAGATGAACTTACTTCCTGCATAGTACCAGCTCACAAAATTGCGTTTAAGCCGATTTATGATTTTGTGGGGGAAGGGTTGGATTTAAAATGATAAACGGCTTTGTTCAGCACCCACTCATGACAACAAAAAGGATTTAATAAAAATTTCAATGACATAAAATGACATAATTAGAAAGCTGCGTAGCTCAAGACCTTTTTAATGATATATGATTTTATATGAAAATTCTAATTAGAGCCAAAGTTATAATTTTAATATCTGATCTACCAGCCCACAACCACCTTACCTACACTCTACCCTTCGCACAGACTCGCCTTATCGAACCTGATTTACTATTCTTACCCATATTAAGAACCCTACTAACTATACTTACTTTTTTATCTTCAACTACCTGACCTAATTCAATCTTAGCTACATTACTGAACTCACTAATTTGATTTACTTCAAATACCGTATTTTATCCCCCAAACTTATCTCACCTAATCTACGAACAAATCTTATTCACTTTATTCATCAACTCAGTCACTAACTTTAAAGTTTTGTTGAAGTACTTTAAATTTTGAAAAAACTCTATTAACATTTTTAAGTGCAATAACAAACCCTTCTCACCTCATCTTCCCTTCCACGCTCCTCCCCATAACCTCCGCCTAACCAACCTCATCTACCTTACCAACCTGTACTATTTTTCCTGTTTTTTCACATGTAGCTTCAATATTATGTTCATATAAATTTGTTATTTTCAATCTAGTTCCATTGCATACACCATCTTTTTTACTTAGATTTCTAATTAACATTACCACTGCATTTTTTTTTTAATTTTAGTTCATGGGTAGAAAGCCCGTCATTTACTGAATTTAAGTATTCAATTGGATAATCTAAACATATATTTGAATCAGTTTGATCTACTCCCTTATGAATGGCTTTGTCTATACTGTAATATGTTTTACTTGGTCCATTTAATATGTTTAATACTTTTCTGTTTAACATTGCAACATTTTTATTTTTTGAAGCTAAAATAACTTTGTTTAAATTATTATTTTCATTTATATCTCCAAAAATTGAATAACAAACATCTTTATTTTTCCATTTCATAGGTATTTTAAAATTTTCAATTTCTCCTATTTTTAGTAATAATTTAGAAAAATTTTTATCTTTACATCTCATATTTTCAGTGAGTTTAAGAATTTTGAAATTTTTCCACAATTTACTGTATTTAATCGTATCTTCTACAATAATTTTTTCATTGCCTCTTTTGACTACAGGAAGGATTTGTCTAAAATCGTCACCTAAAATTATTAATTTTCCTCCAAAAGGAAAAAATGTTTTACCTGAACCACCTGGTCCATCTTTTAAGTACATATTATTTTTGTTTTTTGTTATTGTATTAAATATATTTTTTTGATCATTATTAAATTTTTCAAACATTTTTTCATACTCTTCTTTTCAGTTTATTTCGCAGTCATAATTTTCAGAAATATTAGAAATATTTTCTAAGCATGGTTCTGGTAAACCAAAACATTTATAACTTAAATTACAATCTTCGCTAGATAGAAATTTGGTTATTTCATTCAAACCTCTATCTTCTGCATTATCTTTGAAATCTTTTATAAAATGTAATTTATATTTATTCCAAATTAAATTACCAGGAATTTTTTCAGACAATAAAAATAATCCGAAAAATTCTTGTAATTTTTTCGGAGTTAAATAGTTTATAGATTCTTCAAAAATGGCATATACATTTTTATCATTTACTATTAGACCCATTTAAATAGCTCCTTCTCTATATGTTTATAAATAATTTTATTATGAGTTCTCAAGTATTCGTGAGAAGTACTACCTTTTACTTTATCTGATATTAATTTTAAGTGAAAACTCTGAATTTTTAGAAGAAACAACGTTTATTCTACCTATAGTTTGAAATTTTTTTTAAATTTTTCTATCTAACAAAAGTTTTATCATCTAGAAATCTATAGTAATTTGGTATATTGGCATTTTTAATATTTCTAACAGATCAATTTTATTTAATTCAATTTTATTTAATTCAAACCAAGTTGCTAAAGTTGTTTTCCAATTTTTTAACTATTTAATTTTTTAACTATATTATGTTTTGTTGATTTTCTGTATGAATTTCTAAACGTTGTACTGAATGACTACATTTACACAATTCAAATCTTTCTATACACCAAGCTGCTTCTATAGAAAATATTACATGAGAATCTAAAAAACACCGTTTTGAGAAAAGGAGGACTCAACTTTGAGGACTCAACTTTTTCGTCGCAGACTCAACTCTGAGGACTCAACTTTGAGGACTCATAAGTATCGTTTTTACTTGTCTTTTGACCGTGTTTTTATGAATTTTCAATTTTGAGGACTCAACTTTGAGGATAATAAAAAAAAACCGGATTATAATATAGGGAGATATCTTGAAATTTTATTTATAAGATATTTAATTTATAAGATCTTGCATTTATAAGTACTGTTCCAAATGCAAGTTTATTTATTTGTTGAACGTCGTAGTTAGGGGTTCCAATTAAATTATCAGTGGATAATCAAATATGTTGAATATTCAAATATTCGGGTACCCGTTCCAGGTATCAGGTTCACCGAAAATCCAAAAATATCCGGATACCCGACTATTTTTGTTATAAAAAAATCCAAGAATCAACAAATTAAGGGCAAAGTATGAAAACAAAATTTAGACATCCGGATATTTTTGGATACTTGAATTGGATACGAATTGGATACCCGGATATTCTTTCCAATCCAACTTCTTATTTTTAGTTTATTCACTTAGAATAGCCAATTCAAGAGCTAATTCCTAGTTACATAGTTATACTTTGAAAATATGGAGTCTTAGATGTTACTGTTTTCAATTTATTGATAGTTAATGACAGTAGATTTTGAGTCTGAAAGTTTTTGCATGATTGAAAGGAAACAATTTAACTGTACATTTTTAATAAAGTTTAAATTTGGTTTAATTTATAGATAAAATTTGCTAATAGCAGATTTGTCGATTTGCAGATACAGCTTTAACGTTCCATTTCAAGTCACTTTAAATTCGGGATCTCAAATCTTGATAAATTATTGAATTAAACTTGGTGCAATGTATATTTGCATCGAAATTTGCAGCGAAAAATTTTCTAAATGAGGTGACCGAATCTTGCAAATTTGGAAAAATCTGATCATTAAAATAAGTATCCTTCAGTTTTATAAAATTTAATTTTTTGATAAAACCATGAAGTAAATCTGAAGGCGTAGGATCAAGGAATAGTATTTTTCAGCGAACTAACCATTTTTTTGCAAAAATGGCCACTTTCATATCTATGACTCTTATTTTGATCCATTGGTTCATTTCTGACCCTAGAATAATTTTTACTAAAAATTAATGAAAAAAGACAAAAATTCTGTGACTATATACTTTCTCGTGAGTTGTACCAATCAACTAAAACCTTTTTTCATCAAAATAAAGTAAAAAAACGTTATAAAATTAACTTTATGGAATACATTTTTTTGAACACAGTCTGAAATGTGCTCCCGAGCTTTATTTCTCGTTAATTCAAAATACTCAATCCATTTTAATACCGAGTATACAGTTCAAATTAAATGAGGTGCCCATATTAGGTTCAGTAGGGTTGATGTCTAAAGTAAAATTTTTTATTATAGTGTCAAATTAAATGTTAAAAACTACTCAAATTTTCACAGTATATTGTTTTTGACTTCTTCTTACTCTGTAGAGTGGCCACGGAAGTCGGAACGCATATATTTAAAATATCAGGGGCCTTATTAGACACATTGTCGTATTAGGTAAACCTACCTTATATCATGTCGACTTTCGGCAATGTTAAGATGCCAGAATTTTCCACTACTATAATCGTTTGGAGAGTTAGGTAATATACAAAAAGCTATCTAACATCCATAAAACTTCAACCGTGATCATATAACATTTTTTTTTTTTTTAATCTGATATATTTTTCAAGAATCGCTATTTTTACGTCAAAATAGCAAAATAATAAATGTTTTAGGTCAGTTTTCAAATATTAAATAAAATTAAAAAAAAAAAATTTTTAATATTTTTTTAACATTAGAATTATTTATTCACATAAATTAGGTTACATAATTGATAAATGCTTTATGCGATTAATTACAAAAAATAGATGTCTTATTCACAGCTTATTTTTTACAGTTATCATTTTAGACTCTTTTTAGTAGATTCATAAAAAGTTTTGTAAAATTTTGCTTCTTTATTTTAATTATTATATATTTTATAATTAATCTTACTAAATAATTTTAAAAAATTCTGATTAGTATATATTATATTTATTTATGTCGGTTGCAGATTAGAATAGCTCCTTGTTTTTTAAATAAAATATCAATTTTATTTTAAGATTAAAAATAAAAATTGATACCTAAAATAATAAAAATTTTCAATTTTTTCTTCTTTTATACAAAAATTATTACATAAGTTAGAAAAAAAAAAAAAAAAACATGGCGAATGAAAATAAAAATATGATTAGTAATATGAACGACAAATAATAACCAGCTTACATTAAAAAACAATCAAAGAACAGAAAAAATTATTAAAACTTACGTATTGAACTAAAATGAGTTTTTATTTAAAATAGACTGAAACAATAAATACATATTAGTAATATCACGTTTTTTCGTTATAAATGAAATTTAATTAGAAAATTTTCAATGCTTTTTATTTTTTTGTTTTGTTACTTTAAATGATTGAATTTAATAATCCCCTGTTGTACCCGCAACCCAGCATACACCGCACTATAGAGGGTGAAAAGGAATGAGGGAGGAAGAGTCCATACTGATACTTTCGCCTATTTTTATTTAAAAAATACGCACATGAATAAAAATCACAATTAATTTTTAGTAATTTTTTTAACTACACAAAAAATTTAGCAGTTTTTTCCTACAAACTTTGAATGGTTGATAATTATGTTTGATTTTGTAGCGATATTTCTATTTCGTATAACAGCCGATGTTTTCAAATTGGAAGGTAGTCTGCTGCAGACTGCACGATGTTAGAATTTTATTACTAATTTTTTTTTTATAAATCACCGAAAAAATGGCAAATAATTTGCTAAAAGTTTATACTTTATTTATGAAACCATCAAAAACGGTCTTTCTCAATAACAGTAAATATATACTTTTTTAATTCTATTTTTTACTTTATTGGGAATTCCCATCTGAACATAACCTCGAAAAATTTTGAATTAAGAATTATTTATATTTATTTACAGGTATTGTCAACAATATCGGTTCAAGCATTATCAAGACACAAATTCCATTGATCTGTTCAAGTCGTCCAACATCGTTTTTTAATAAATGTAAGTAGATTTTTTTGTGTAAATATTATGCATTAGACTAATTTTCATGATCCTAGATTCTGCTGAAAATTTATGGAAATCTGTAACAAGTGTCAGTAATGCTGGTAAACAAAGAGGTAGAGGAAGAGGAGCTAAAAGAGCTATGAAAAATTTAAATAGAGGCCAAGTAATTGGTGTTGGTAAAATTAATATGATGTGGCCAGGTTTAACTGGTCCAATCATGCAAGGGTCAACTGTTATGAAGCAGCAAAAATTACCTGATGATCCTGAAAGAGAACAAAAACTTATCAAATTGAGAGATTCCATGGTCAAAGGTAAAGCATTCAAAACACATCCTTTAGAGCGAGGTTGGACTAGTGCAAAAATGGGTGGCAGAGACATTGGCCCTCCAGATCCAGTTAATGATGGTAAAATTTTAAACAATACTTAGTGGTTGAATATTTCACATGATTGTAGTTTGTTTTTATAAATATTTTGAAGATTAGATTGTTAGAAATTTAAATTAAAATATTCTAACTATAAAATATCAAATCATGTTATCAAAATAAAGTATTATTATAAGTAAATTATTTAATTAAATCAAAAATCTTTTTCAGAATCATTTGATGGTTTTATGACAAAAGTTATTGAGCACAAAATGGTATCTCACATGACAGGAAATTTGGGTCGAAGGAGATCTCACAGTGCCTTTGTTATAACGGGTAATGGCCTTGGATTGTGCGGAATTGCATTGGGTAAATCAGCGGATATAAAAGCTGCCTTTCGACTAGCCAAAAATAGGGCTGGATCTAAATTGATGTATGTTCCATTGTATAATAATCACACAGGTATGTGATGTAAAAAATTTTAATTAGACATTTTAGTATTTATTTCGCAGACTATTAATAAATTTTTTGTATCTACAGTTTTTCATGACTTTTTTTCTCAATTTGGTTCCACAAAATTGTTTGTTTCCAAGAAACATGAAGGATTTGGTTTGGTATGTCACAGAGCCATCAAATGTGCTTGTGAAGTGATTGGGATAAAAGATCTTTACGTTAAAGTTGAAGGCGCTATGAATTACCAGTCAATTATCAAAGCTTTTCTAATTGGACTGCTTCAGCAGGTATAAAAATAGATAATCTTGCTTGCAGAATTACAACTAAAATTATTGCAAATAATTTTTCAACATTCTTATCTATTTTTTAGAAATCTCATCAGGAATTGGCTAATGAAAAAAAACTTCATTTAGTAGAGTTACGGCAAGAAAATTCAAGATATCCCAAAGTAGTTGCTTCCCCAAAAGATGTCAGGAAACCAAATGAAGTAAAATCAACAGAAATATTGGATTTCACTCAATATGTTTTGGGTGGAAAGGTTGTTTTAAAAAAACCATACTTTCCTCCATTTTATACAAAATTAAAATCTTATAATCTGTACAAAAAGAAACAGGAATATTTAAGGAATCAAGATGAAGTGAGACTTAGAATAATTGCAGAACATGGAGAGTTGAAAAGTTTTTTAACTGATCAATACCCAGAAGCGAGACCATATAAAAAACCAAAAGAAAAAGAAGAAAGTGAAGATGTGTAAATATAATGTAGAGAATTAAATTTTTTAAACAATTATTAAATTTTTATTGTTTAAGTAAATACATGCTTTTTCATTTTATTTTATAAATTTGTTATTTTTTCACTATTTAAAATTAAAAAATTAATTTAATTTTATTTTCAAATGAATGACAAACTTGTCAATAATGTCAATAATGACTTCATGCAAAAAGGTAACTTTTTTAAACATTATTTGATAGATTAAAAATTTGGATTAAAAAATCAAGCTTTAAAAAAAAAAGCTAACATATAAGGCTTTTTAATAGCAGACGACATCTAGCAGTCAATTTTAGCTCGGGATAAAACAAACCACCGCTACCCATTGCTTTAGCATGGGGATGGATGAATTTTTTTTTTAAATAAAATATTAGGAATTCTATCTAATTGTACCGGTATTAAAAAATATATATTTGGAAAGTTAAAACCTGGTGGAATCTCATAAAAATAATCCCGAGCCGGTAAAAGTTATAAATGCGCATGAAAAAAATGTTGAAATATAAAAAGTGTGGTTATACTATGATTTTAGCTTGGGGACTATTGTGAAAATTTTTATGAAAGTAGTAAAAAACAACTTTTTTCATCATAAAATTAATGTTAAAAGTTTAAAAATAAAAATTGTCAATTAACCTACAATTTTTAGAGCACATGAAGAATAATTTATGTAAACTTACAGCCATAGATAAAATTATTTTCAACAAAAAAATGCTCCAGAAAAAATTCTCTTTTAAACAAAATAAACTTTTTAATTAAATTTATGTTGGGATATTATTATTATTATGTTCTGCTGTTGTACAAATATTATAGTGTAAAGAGAACCAAGAATAATCAACGCTTTTAAATTTTATGAAGAAAGCTTGTTTTTTGAGACAGTTCATAAACTTGTTGTTTAAAATAAATTGTAAAAAATCTACTAGCAGCTGTTCTAGGATCTGGAAGGTTTTGAAAACCTAAACGATATCTTCTCCTTATAAACATGTCTCCATATAAGCTCATATCTTT